>CM065303.1:75569156-78126736 GCA_032871835.1 Dipteronia dyeriana | reverse complement strand
TGTTACCTGGCTAGACTTATGGGTTTTAAAAATATAAATAAAACTTTAAAGCAAAGAGAAATTGTTGAAGATAATAGTAGTGACTATCTCTAGGTGTAAAAGTCGGTAGTTCTATAGGGTGTTGCCGTTTGCTAGGGTGCTATAGGCGTTAGTCCCGTCTGAACAGGCAGTGAGTCAAAACTATGATTTTGACTATTTATTTTCTTTACCATGTCTACAAGTAGTTCTAGAGCTGGAATAGAGCTTGATGATATGAATAGTAGTATTGGACAATCTGTGGCTAACTATGAGACTAATTGGGATGACAAAGACTTGATTAATTAGTAGTTGTCTAACATTCAACAGAACAGTATTTACAAGAAAAAACTTTTAGACTTTAGGACCCTTCTGGGTCAGAAAACTAAAGAAATCAATGTGAAATTTCAAAGCTATACCTTTACGACAAATCTTTTGAACAAAAATAGTTTGAACCATTACAACAAAATCGGTTTTAATGACCTACACATTAGAAGCGTCCAAGTAGGCATTAAGCCTTTTTCAAAAATCAGACTAAACAATTCTTTATTAATTGTTTTAAGAGACAAAAGAATTACAAATTACAAAGAATCCATACTAGGAATGGCTGAAACCTCCCTGACATATGGTCCTATATATTTCCAGTATTACCCAAACTTTACCATAGCCCTAAACACTAACGAACACAAAGAAAAGTGCCTCGTGATTGACATTCAGACCCATAACTACCAATTCTTAGAGAAATTCAGTCCTTATAAACTTTTTTATAGAGTCCATTATCGTATATTAACTTCTGGACTTATCCCCAACTACATACCTCCATCTGTACCAGCTGGCCAGATCATATGCTTCAATGCATCTCCCTCAGTAAATGTCATTGTACCTGTTCCAGTCAGATGGGAAAATATTAAATTTTCAGATGATTGGGTCAAAGAAAAGGTTGACCAACCCTCTTATAAACCTCATATGAGAAACCTCCATGACTGTGTGACATAACAGGATGGAACCCTTAGAATATCCTTCAGAAGGGGTCTATCTCTTAGGGAAGATAACAATGACCATTCCAGATCACTAAAAGACTTCCAGTCAGCTAGAAATTCCCTATCTAGCTTATCCAGATAAAATATAGCCAGACAAATACCCAGTTTAGCCCCCAGACAGCCCAGACAAATAACTAACCTCACACCAAGCCCAGTGGCTCCTAGCCCAGTTGCCAATTATGATCCAGAAGACGACTCCAGTGAACCAATAGTTAACCTGGTCCATAGAAGAAGAAGACCCAGGCCCAAACCAGAAAACCCAACACATGTAACCCATGTCCAAAAAACCCCAAAACAAGTAGCCCAACCTATACACACCTATGACCAAGGTCAAACCTCAAAACTCCTTCTCAAGTTTTGACAGAAATTCTTGAACCAGAACCCCAGCTATGAACCATCAGTGTCATTGACTGAAAACCCAGTATTGATTTCAACCTTTTAATTGCTGAGTACTATTCCCACAAAACCAGCAATTAAGAGAAAAATACGAGAAAAATTACTCAGAAAACAAAAGAAAGCAATTCCGTAAAAGATGGATAGAAAACCTTAAAAGTCTTGATAAAGAAATACCTTTCTTTGAATGGTATACCAAAAAAAAAACCCTTGAACAAGAATGTCTCGTTATTAATCGATCAAACATCAGAACTTACAAAACAAAATGAGGAGAGAAAAAACAAGTTCATCCTCCTCCAAGATATTTTGAAATCGAAATGCCCAACGAAGAACCAACAAGTGACAACAATACGACCCTTTGTACCCCTTTCATAATTTTTTACGAAGATTTATCTCCCACTATTCCTTCATCTTCTCAACAAATAGGAGTAGTCATGAGACAAAATAATTACACAAATTTCTTTTTAAATTCCCTGGGAGAACAATTAGAGAATATTGACCTCAACCTTTCTCAATCCTTTACTTCCCCTGTCCTAAAAGAAATTCCTCCACAGGTGTTTGTCCCATATGAACCATCTACCTCATCTTCTAGAAAGGCAAAGGGGAAAATGACTGAACGAAGCACTGAACCACTCATGTTTCCTGACCATACTGGCATTGAAAAATGCTTTGACAATATCATTGACGAAAAAGAGCTACTTAGAGCCCTTGAAGAAAGACTCAGAGACTTACCAAAACCAGAAATCCATACACTTGACAAAAATATCCAAGAATCCTCCAGCAATGAGAAGAAGACCTAGACTTCCAAAATATGGTCCAAAGGACCTCTAATGACAAAGCTGACAATTACAATTACACCCGATATTACCAAAATACCATACCCTATTACCCCAAACCAACTCCTCATGACTTATAGTACAAAGAAACAGTCTCATACCGGGCCTATACTGGTAATGCCTATTACCAATTCAATATTGATGGCTTATCAGAATACCAAATAATCACAGTCCTTAGACAAATGCATAACATTGGATATATATATATATCAAGAAACAAAATATGTCTCATGTTGATGCAGTAACCTCCCTAACCACTGACTTTGAAGGTCAATTATTCGAATGGTGGACACATACCCTCAACCTAAATGCCAGGAGCTCTATAATAAGCCACACCAAAACAGTAACCACAGCAACACCAGCTAGATCAGCAACCAACCCAGCCTCTTTTATACCATCAACTTCTGCAACTACCACTACATCTGAACCAGATGACATAGATGTTCTGTGTTATACCATTTTGATGCATTTTATTAGAAACCCCAACATCAACCAAGGAAAGAATTTTCAAAATATTTTCAAAATATTTTGAAAAAAGATGTGAAAAATCTTGTCTTAAAATAAATTTTTGCTAGATGGCAAGCATTATTATCTGCCTTCGATTTTGATATTGAATATATTAAAGGATCAGAAAATAGTCTTCCAAACTTTTTGACCAGAGAATTTTTACAGGGTGACAAAAATGAGCACTAGCAGAGGTGGTCGTGGTGCCGAAGCCCAGGTGGCAGAGGCTCCATAAGATCCGACTTATCAAAAGACAGAAGCATTGATTTATCAGCATATCATACTTCCCCAAGGGGAAGCCACAAAGACAAGTACGCTATTTCCTTGACATCTCAACCCAATTACCCACACATATTACCTCTGACCCAATTGCCAATACAATCACCACAGTTACCTCCTACTGGACCTTCACCCAGTAGAAGCCCAAACCAAAGCCCAATACATACGACAAATAGTTTTTCTCCTTGACTGTAGACAACAGTTCCTTCAAAACTGTTACTTCACCAAAAATAAGCCCACATTCAAATAAACAAGACAAATTGGTCACCCATAGTTCGGCCCAAGGTTTAGCCCAAAGTTCACAATCCAGTCTTCCCAAGGTTAATCAGCCAACCTACTCCTATGTCAATAAATATTTCTTTGATATGTTTTTTGCCATGGAACACCAATTTTTGCATGACCAGTATTTTAGGGAACCTAAAAAACTTACGGATGATATTATAAATCCCTTGTTTGGAAGGATTCCTGAAGACAATCTAAAAAGACATATCTTTTATGAGTTCATTCTAGTTGACACCTTTTCAATTTTTATCTCAGATGTTTTTGACAAAATTGACAATGAAAAACTGATTTTCCGAAAAATAAAGATTTGTAAAATTATTACTTTAGAGCAATGGGGTGAAAATCCTAACTCTAAAAGGAATTTTAGCAGAATTTTCCATGTCTCGGATTTCTCTTACTGGGACTCTATGGATGCTTGGACAAAATTTCTTTACAAACAAAACCTAGGAAATTCACTTTCTTGGTTCATTTACTTCGATAATAATTTTCAAATAAACCTGTCAATCTGGTTTTTAGAATGGTAGGATAAATTTGGACCTATTATTGATTTTCTCCCCAGCCAAGTCAAGGAAGGATATTCATTCTGGATTTCCAACCTTGCTAGACCAGATGAATGGGAATTTTTCCCAGACTTATTACTGTTCTTTGTCCACTTCAACCTAACATGGATACTTATGCTTGAGTATTCCATTAAAGACAAATTGGTGGGAAATGTTAATGTTCCCTACTTTGGAAGACAAGTAAAAATCAAATGGTGAAGCGGGATGAATCTTGCAAACCATGGAAGAGATAGAATCTCCAAATGGTTTAGTGAAAACCCAGCTCTCTGCAACAAGGCTTCTGACCAGTCTCACTTCCTTATGGCTAAATCTCAAAACCAAGCTAGAATTGCTGCTGCCAGCACTCCTGATGAATTCATGAGAATTACTGAGGAAATGAAGAATACTATGGCCAACATGTCACAAGCTGACACCAATTCAGACAAAAGAGGAGGAAGAGACAAAAATGGCTCGGACAATTATGTTTACGACAGTGACGACCCTACCACATTCTTTGGACATGATCCATGAAATCTATCCCCTCCAGATGACCGACAAAATTATCAAAAGAAGACGAGCATTATTAAAGCAAAAGTAAAGATGTTTCGACAAGTGAAGCCTTAAGTCAAAAAGCAAATAAAGACTTATCTGTAGAGAATCCAGTAAAAGCAACCGACAAGATAAAAGGCAGATAAATACTTATCTTTAAAGAATCTTATCTTTAAAGAATCTTATCTGTAAAGAAACTTAACTACGGTTTATATATTCAACCATAGTTAAAGTTTAAGTATTATATATAGACAGATTTGGGGCTTGCTAAAGGCAGGTTCAGCTTTATCATTTTTTTAGTTTGTTCAAAAAGCTCTGCGAAGCTTTCTCTTTCTTTTCTTCCTATTGTAAAGAATCTCTAAACTTCAATAAAGTTTGAAACTCATCTTGTGTATCAACCTTGTTGTCAAACTATTGCTTTGCGGTGTAAGCAACTATTCACAACTATTCACGTTGTTATCATTTCATTTACATGACATATTATTATCTTCTGGTTTAAGTATATAGGTTGGAATACACAGACATGCTCATACCCGAAATTGTATCGGTAGAATACACTTGTAAAACAACACCACATATAGACCAATTTTATACTTGTATCATACATGTATTTTTGAATAATTGATTCTGTTAATTTACTTCGTCTTTTATTCCGTATATATTAATAGAATTGCTCTATTTTATACTGTATCTGCTCTTTTATATTATCTATTTAGATAGCAGATTCTTTGCTACTTCTTATAAGAGTTTTGGCAGTTGGCAGATATGCAGCTGTGGGTTTGTTTCTGTTTAAGTTAAGAAATCATTTGATTCTCTAAAATAAATACCACAAGAGATGATTATTCAAACAGAAGGCACTCAATCTTGAATTTACATCACCCATCATGGAATTACTGTCTGCTGACAAGGTTACTGACTCTTTAATATGCTACTTAAAAGATCATTATAATGGTTATTGCCATTGTGCACAGGAGGAGAATTATAATTTTACAAAAACAAATTAAAATGAAGAAACATGAAAACAACTCAAGTACTTGATTCATTAAGAAGATGAAGCATAAATAAAAATTACATTCCGCTGTAGAAAAAATTATGGGTACATCATGTTGAATTAGCTGGAGCTTTTCTCTTTTGCTTCAGTGTTATTATCTCCAATAGATCCAGTAAAATTTAGTCGTTCGTCGGCAGTAGCAGTAATAACTGGCAACCATACATCAGCCGTACCACTCAAGAGTGACTGCACCTGCGGATCTGCAGCTATAGCTGTCGATATCATATCATCAACATCATCCAACTTTGCTGATAATTTATCCAACTCCCTTGCTATTTCGAGCTAAGCAAATGTAAGAAGATACGGAAAAACAAAAAACAAAGGATAAGCAAAACCCCATGTAACATCCACAACACTTTATCCCCGGAAAAAAGGGTGGAAGAGAAATCCCACTTTGAAAAATGGATTCAAAAGGAGCTCCATTGTACCTCATTAAGCTGTGTTGACTTTGAAGAACTTTTGTTACCTCCAAACCAAGGGGCTTCGATTTAGAACGCAATTCAACTTCTTCTTGATTGGTCAATGCTTCCACCTACGTGACACATTTTCATAAAAAATAAAGCTTCATAAATAGGAAATGATGGATAATTACACAGGCTTATGATGAATCATATTGTATATTCAATGCCCTTGATTAAGATTTAAGAAGAAGAGCCCTCAAATAATCAAATTACTGCCCTGTTAGAGTTTATGTATCAAAAGAATACTCCATAAAAAGAAGCTAAAACTTATAAAGTTTGTGCTTGTACAAGTAATTAAGAATGGCTTACTCTTGATCCCTAATCCCCTCCTCCTTGACTTGTTCCTTATCTTCATCGCCTATCAATCATGTGTATCTCAAAAATCTAATTTTTCATCAATTCTGTCCAAATTCATTCACAAGCTGTTGTGAATTTCCTAAAAATTTAACTCATCCTGTTCATGATTTTCGTAATCGAATCTATTAACCGAGTGTATCAATAATCCAATCAAACCGAAGACATCAGACTACTGACTACCAACCTATTGTCTAAATCAACATCTCACTAAAATCATGCGTGCTCATCATAATTAGGGTAGTTGTGGTCGATAGGAGACTCAGACTACATAAAAGATTGAAAGTAAGGACAGACAATAAACCAAGCTCAAGCGTCCAACACAACAATGTCATATATGTACTGCCAAGGAGATAACTTTAAATTGAATACAATAATATGATAAACTGTAGATGTAATTTGACAATGAAAGATGCCAAATTCATATCAAACTCAACCGGGTATCAACCGCAGAAAAACCTCCAAAAAAAAACAAACAAGCTCAAATGCCCAGATCAAAAAATTCAACAGATTCACAATCCAAAGCTGTTTATGCCAAATCGAAGCATGTAGTAATTAGTATGGAAGAGAAAACGAAACCTGTTGGAGGAGATTCGAAAGCAGATTAAAAAGCTGAGCGTCTGCTTTCCTTCTTCTGCCCATCGATCTATTCGATTGATCTTTCGGTCGGACTTGGTTTCAGAGTTGCGCAAGTTGCAGGTCGCAACCCCTTTGGCCTTTCCCAATCCTCGTATGACGCGGACTAGTCTTTCTGGTCACATACAAGTACACAACCTTCACGTCAAATCGAGGGGAAAACTTGTGTGAGGCATTGTCCCATTACCACGTGTAAGACCATTCAATAAAGGGAAAGTATCCTTTTGCGTTCCAACGTTTGCTCTATTGGTAACACGAGGATATTAGCGGTTCTCCCTTTAAAATCAAATAAACTTTAACAACGACACTTTTGTTATATTTCTATTCATTAAATGTATTATATGTTCATTTTACTCTTAAAATTAAATCAAATAACCGTTTTTTTCATCGATTTGTTCTTTATAATTATAATTTTACCCTTAAAATATTCCTTTAAATAAATAAGTATATTAAAAAAAACAAAAAACAAAAAAAAAAAACTATAACTAAACAAATTAAAAAAAAATAAAAAAAATCTTCAATTTCTCTCATAATTTTTTTTAAAAAAAATTGGAAACCCGGAATTTGTTTTTTTTTTTTTTAAATTGAAAATCCAGATCTCCATCATCAATCAAACAAAAAAATAAAAATAAAAATAAAAATCATTTTTGGAAGAGTTTCAATTTTTTAAAATTTTCCATGAACAAAGAACCCGGATTTGCAAAAAACCCATATTTGCAGGAACACAGTTTCGAACCCAGATTTTTAAAATTTTTCTTCTCCAATTCAGTTTCAGATTTACAGAGAACTCATCACAAATCCAGTTGAATTCTGTAATGTTCAAAAATTCAAACTCAGATATACAAAATTCAACATTCAGTTTGCAAGAATCCATCACAAACCATCACCGCCCCCAAAATCCAGCCACCACCATGAACAACCCATCACTACCCCCCAAATCAAAACCCAATTGTGAGCTACCCATCACCATCTCCAAAATCCAGCCACCACCATCACCACTACCACCATACAATAACCCATCCAAAATCCATATTCGAAACACCAATCAACCCAAAAATATCAAAGCACCAACCAAATCAATCCCAACTAAATCAAAGCAACCCAATCACCATCACCAACCACCCAATCCATCATCTAATTCACCATAGAAACCACCACAATCCCACAACCCAATAGCACTCAAACCTCTGTCAAAGGAAAGCAAATGGAGAAAAAAAAACGATCAGAGGCGAGAGAAGATCCATTCATCCAGTCAAAGAGGTCATCTTCTCCACCATCATCTCCTAACACCCAAACTCTAAGCCGCCAACCTACGACCGCCGATTGTCATCCTCTCACTGTCGATCGGTGTTCGATCCCACTCCCGAACGCGGAGATCGGCATTCTATCTCTGAGGGGATATCGATCGACGATCTTCTCGGCTCTCAGATCGAGCATCGATTTAGGGTGGTGGCTAGGGTTGGTGTTTGGGGCGTTGGATATAGATATGATGATGATGATGATGATGGATGTGGTCTGTATGTGGTTGCTAGGGTAAATGATGATAGATGATGAAACTGAAATCGAAACCTTCAGATGAGATGGTGGAGATAAATTCGATGGTGATTCGATGGAGAAAATAAGGATCACGATGGGAGATAGAGATAAGATGAGATGAGATGAGATGAGATGAGATGTATTTTTTTTTTTACTTTTTTTGTTTTGTTTTGTTTTATTTTCATTTTGTGAAATGTATTTTTTTTTTTTGGTTTTGTTGATTCACCAATGAGATTACGAAATTGCCCTTTGAATTTTAGTAGTCAACGTAATTTTGAATGGAAAATGTATCAGAAGGGCTATATCATATATTTTTTTTCAATTTAGGGGAATTAGTGACCATTATAACTAAATCATATTCTTATCTTAATAATATGGTAAATGTCTAGGGGTAAAATGATATTTTCCCTTCGATAAAAATACACCATCTACGTTAAAAATATAAAAGTATACTATACGGTACACTTTCATCGGAAACAACAGTGAAGGATGTTGTGTTTTGAGATAGGGTTGATGTCGTCTTCATGTGCAGTTGAATGTCCTTATAACGTATAATTTGTTAGCATATCTGTTTTGTAATTCCTTGGACCCACTCTCCCTCTCACTTAAGACTTAACCATAACACATAATTTCTTAGCAAATGTTTGGCAACTCCTTGGACCCACTCTCATTTAAGCATCCACAGTCTTATCTTAGTTTCTGTGTTATCTTCACTTTGTGGCTCTTTGCTTCCTCCAAATTACTTGAACAATTTTCATGCTTTTACCTCAACTTATCACCTTTGCTCAGGCTTTTATCTTTTATCTTTTATCTCATGATCATTGATGCAACGTTTTCCTAACTTTCCATTCATTCTTAATCCCCACTCTTTACTCTCCACTTTCCACTCGTTTGGCTTTTCTTAATCTTTCTCTTATCTTTTTAATTCTCCTTTCTCTCAAACTCTTCATTTTGATTACATATTAATATTAGTCAATTATATATAATGATAAATTAGAATCATATTTTTCCTCACCCTTTTCTCTATCCCTTTCAAAAAAGAAGATAAAGTTATATAGCAAATGGATACAATTACGAGAAAGTAGTGCTAGTATACTAATCATATTGGGAAGGTTAGTAGAGTCAGAAGTCCATAAGCTTAAGCAAACCCCTAGTCTAAAACTAATAGCAATATGTGCAACCTTTGGCTTTGGCAAAGTTTCTACTTTTCTTTTGCTTTTGACATTTTGGTGAAGCAGAGACTGAGACCATGTCAAGCACTCAAGCAAAGCCTTTATGCATGTAAATGATGTAATATAACTTATATAAGGATGTGTACATCCTACCTACTTTATTCTTTTTTTTTTTCTTTTAATTAAACTAAAGTCTTCTGAGAAGTAACCAGAGATTGAGGGAGTATGATCAACTTAAGTAATGATCTGGCATGCTCTCACTGGATATACAAAAAAATCACTAGCAATAGCTGTTACTCTTTTTTTTGCCTTGCTTATAGGCTCCACCAACTATAGTCACTGGCTACCAATTTCCTACTTATTTCTCTCTCTCTATATATACATGCACGTATTGACTCCGGAGTTTTTCTACTCTCTCTCGTGCAATAATTCCAACTGTTTGATTGTTTCTTGATCATCAAGAGATACACTATACACTGTACACATGTTCTTCTTGAAGCTGAAGTCTTTTCATTTCTCCGTCAACTGGTATTCTTTCTTTCACGTCCATTTCTGATCTCTTCTCATTTACTTCAAACTTTAATTATATATATATATGTATAGCCTTTGACTGGCTTGTTTATTTTGTGTTATATATGCACTTGTGCTTTGCTTAATTTGATTGCTGATAACAATTTGCACTCACTATTCGGTTCCAGGAAGTAGGAAATGAAACCCGAGTCAGCGTGATATATTTGTGTGAGTCAACGTCAATCTTTTACAGGAATCATGATTCTATGGATCTTTTCCTTTTCTTTAAGTATTCTCAATTGCCAAACAAGGAATTTGATAGGAATTTATATGATATTTGCTCTTTGCCTCAACATCAATCTTTTGAATGAAGATACCAGAAAACAAAATTGTGTATCTTATCCTTAATAGGGTTTTTTTTTTTTCTCAACTCAATAAGCTGAATTAGGCTTAGTATAGTGATTTTATTTTTTTCTTACGTGTTTCCTGGGATCAGAAATTTAAATTGTTCATTTGTTTCCTGAATCTCTTCAACCAAATTAAGTTTGCTCTTGCTTTGGAGGTTAAGAGTTCATCAGGATCATTTCCTTGTGTGTTTCTTCTTTCAATTTCCTGATGTTTGGTTTAACAGGTAAACAAAGTAGTTGAAGTTGATATCTGGTAACGCCAAAAGATGGAACTCAGACCGGGGTCCGATCAACCTCCGCAGAGGCGGATTATGCGGACACAGACTGCTGGTAACCTCGGAGAGGCTATGGTGGATAGTGAAGTGGTGCCCTCTTCATTGGCTGACATTGCTCAAATTCTCCGTGTTGCCAATGAAGTAGAGGCTAGCAATCCGAGAGTTGCTTATCTCTGTAAGTTACATTTATATATTAGTACCCACTTTATCTAAGCCTCTCTTATATACGAGAGGTTAATAAACAGAGGAATTAATTTACTTCTAGATTCATATTTTAATTGCTAACAAAAGGAAAATTAATTTAAATAAATGATGCATCTGACTTTTCAAATGCCTATTTGAACTGTAATAATGGGTATATTTCCGGCTGGTGGAATTAGGCCGCTTCTATGCCTTTGAGAAAGCTCACAGACTAGATCCTACATCTAGTGGACGTGGTGTTCGGCAATTTAAAACTGCACTGCTTCAACGTTTGGAAAAAGTATGTCCTGATTACACTCTCTCTCATATGTAAATTTTGATCCATCACACACAAGCTAAGATTTACTGTCAAGAAAGATTTTGTGCAATGTTTTCATTTGATAAACTGCAATGTGATATGGTGAAGGGCAATTCCTTAATGAATTCCATGTGATTTTACTTTCTCCTGTTGTTCCTTTCAGGAAAACATGATAACTTTTGCAGGAAGGTCAAAGAGTGATGCTCGCGAAATGCAGAATTTTTATCAACTTTATTACAGAGAGTATATTCAAGCTTTGCAAGCTGACAAAGCTGATCGGTTAGTTCCCAGAAAGAATGAATGTTTAATTTATTCTTTTGCTTGAATGCTTGCCCTGTTGTATTTATACTGACATATTCATTTTCCAATCTCAGTGCCCAACTTACAAAAGCATATCATACTGCTGCAGTTCTATTTGAGGTTTTGAGAGCTGTCAATCAGACAGAAGCTGTTGAAGTAGCTGATGAGGTGAAATTGAAAGTTCTACTTCCCACGGCTTTGGAATAAAATAAAACCTTTGACTGCATCATATCTCTTTTTCTTGTCATGCTAAGGGTGTATGTATTAATACATGTGAACTTTTGCATAATGATTTCTCTTTTCTTTACTTTATTTTTTCTTGCAGATTTTGGAAACTCAAAGGAAGGTTTCAGAGAAGACACAAATATACGTACCTTACAATATTCTTCCTCTTGATCCTGATAGTCAAAGTCAGGCTATCATGAGATATCCTGAGGTCAGTTCCAGTTACCTGGTATGGTATATTTGGGTTTCCTAATTATGTTGTATCTTTAATTACTTTTATGGTCATATAATGTACAGATTAAAGCGACTGTTGCTGCACTTCGCAACACCAGGGGTTTGCCATGGCCAAATGGCCACAAGAAGAAAGTAGACAAAGACATTCTAGACTGGCTTCAGGCTATGTTTGGTTTTCAGGTCGGTGCCAACTTTTTTCACCATAATTGCTTCATAATTATCAGCAATTCATGTTCTTCATATTAATTTGCAGGAGGACAATGTGGCAAATCAAAGGGAGCACTTAATTCTCTTGCTTGCAAATGTGCACATACGTCAATTTCCAAAACCTGATGAACAACCCAAGGTTCAATTCTTCTGTTAGCTCAAATTAATACTTAAATTATTCAGAACTAATCTTATATGCTGTTAATATTTATGTACAATATCTTTATGTAGTTGGATGATCGTGCTCTAACTGAAGTGATGAAAAAACTTTTCAAAAATTACAAAAAATGGTGCAAGTATCTGGGCCGCAAAAGCAGCCTTTGGTGAGGCTTCCTCTTTGCAATAAAAAAATTCATTTTCACTCTTATATTTTGTGGCAATGATGATTAGGAAGTGGTGAGCTACCACTTTTTTTTGCTTTTTGGTGATCAGGAGCACCTCACTTTTGTATGTGTTTCTTTTACTATGTCTTCTTAGGTAGTCCATGCTTCATGGCTAGTCACCTCTTTGCTTTTGTCATTCTTTTGAGTTGTGATTGACATATGTAAACAGGTTGCCAACTATTCAGCAAGAAGTTCAGCAGCGCAAATTACTATACATGGGTCTTTATCTGCTTATATGGGGAGAGGCTGCAAACTTGAGATTTATGCCAGAGTGCCTTTGTTATATATATCATCATGTATGCACTGCAATTTAGCTTTAATCTTTATTTTCTACAGATATTCAAATTTTCTGTACTTGTTCTATGGTTTCACATTTGGTTCATATTTATATCCCCTGATTATTTGAATATTTTTCATCACTCCTACAAAAATTATTAAATTATTCTATCCAATAGTAGTTGGGATTAAAATATATTGAGTAATATAATTCAGTTGTTGTACTCAAAACTTTATAGATGGCATTTGAACTGTATGGGGTGCTGGCTGGGAGCATTAGTTCAATGACCGGTGAGCACATAAAGCCAGCCTATGGGGGTGAAAAAGAGGCTTTCTTATGGAAAGTAGTAAAGCCTATTTATGATACAATAGCAGAGGTGATGCTTCTTCTCACTTCTTCTGCCTCATAAATTTTTTTTCTCTTTATTCTTGCTATTTGACCAGTATTCTGCTTTTCAGGAAGCTAAGAGGAGCAAAGGAGGAAAATCAAAGCATTCTCAATGGAGAAATTATGATGATTTAAATGAATACTTTTGGTATTATGATTTCTTTGTTTACCCTCCTTTTCATGTCTTAAGAATGTGGATCACAAATCGTCGTGTGTAATTTCAGGTCAGCTGAATGTTTTCGGTTAGGTTGGCCTATGCGTGCTGATGCGGATTTCTTTTGCCAGCCTCTAGAGCAGCTTAGACTTGACAAAGATGATGTAAGGTTTATAATTTTGGGTACATTTTGTTAGCTTGATTTTGATATGAAATATTGCATTCGTAATTTCATTACTTGTTTTCATTTTTCAGGAGAAGAGGCCAGTTACTGGGGGACCGATGGATCGGCAAATTTAATTTCGTTGAAATACGTTCCTTTTGGCATATCTTCAGAAGTTTTGATAGAATGTGGAGCTTCTATATTTTGTGTTTACAGGTAGTACTTCCTCTTTATATTATGCTATTTTACTCTTTGTTTCCTTATTTAGCATGCATATTTAATTATATATTATCATGCACTGTGTTGATTATATTGTTTGACAAAGGCCATGATTATCATTGCTTGGAATGGATCGGGGAAGTTGAGTTCCGTATTCGAAGGTGATGTTTTCATGAGAGTTCTTAGTATCTTCATAACTGCTGCAGTACTGAAGCTTGCCCAAGGTAGATAAAACCAGCTGATCTTATGGGTCTGACATTAGGGCATTATCCATCCATATTGTATTTATGTGTCTTACTATCATCTTTTCCGTCTCCTTCATTTTTGTGCCTTCTGTTATAGTTGTATTTATATAACTATATACTTTTAAATTTTGACATTTTCTATTCATTTTCACATTTTTGCTGGACAACATTGTTGTTTTTGTGATTCTCATACAATTTGAGTGTAAGAGCTTTTATAAAAATTCTCGGTTGATATTATTTATACCGAATTGCATCTAAAAGACATCATAATCCAGTATCATGAGGCCAACTGCACTTGTAATGCAAGCAAAACATTACAATGTGATACAGGAATCCGTTGGGTCACTGTGTTTAATGTATATGACTTTGGTGAACTTCTAGGAAACGGTACATTTTTCATTAGAAGAGAATTACAACTTAGGTTTTGTATGTTGAATAGGGAAAAACTACTTTGTCTACCATTCTCTCTCATATAATTGATCAATTGGCAATCTTCTACTCTACTCTGTATAATGTTGTGATATAACAATATTTACTCTTCATTTTTGCAGCTGTTCTTGATATAATACTAAGTTGGAAAGCAAGGAAGAGCATGTCATTGTATGTGAAGTTGAGATATATTCTAAAGGCTCTTTCAGCTGCAACATGGGTCATAGTTTTGCCAGTAACTTACGCTTACAGTTTGAAAAATCCTTCAGCATTTGCACAGACTATTAAGAATTGGTTTGGAAATGGTTCAAGTTCACCTTCAGTGTTCATTGTGGCCGTTTTCATATACTTATCTCCAAACATGCTCTCTGCTTTGTTGTTTTTGTTCCCATTCATTCGCCGGCGTCTTGAAAGTTCAGACTATAAGATTATGATGCTCATGATGTGGTGGTCTCAGGTATGCAGATGCATGTATTAGAACCTTTTTTTCTTTTTCATTTTTCTAATGATAACAGTTTTTATGCTATAAATAATAGATTTGTACATGCTGTGAAGATAACACTCTAAACTATTAATAATTTAGCTGTTTAAATTATCATTCTTCCATTACTACCTCTTGGTTATGATATTGTGCACTTCCCTGATACTCTGCAGCCTCGGCTCTATGTTGGAAGGGGAATGCATGAGAGCTGGATTTCACTTTTCAAGTAAGAGTACAAAGTTGGTCTTTTGGTAGGCTTTTCTTGTACCAAATATTTTCTGCTCTTACTAATGAGTTGTGAACTTGAATGTCTAGGTACACTACATTTTGGGTTCTCCTAATAGTATCAAAATTAGCCTGCAGTTATTTCATAGAGGTACATATCTTATGCATCTTAAGAACTTTTGATCCTTATTCCTTGCTACTGCTGTTGCCAAGCATTTACATTCCATTAATAAAAAATAATTTGGATTTTAATAACTGATCTGGTGAATTATAGGAATGGTTTTTCAATCTTGAGAATTGAAGTTAACATGAATGGCCAATTTTATTAAAAATAATAAAATGAAAAACCATCTAACTTGTTCCTTCTTCATGGCAGATAAGGCCTCTAGTGGCTCCAACCAAAGCTATTATGCCAGTTCGTATAAGTACCTTTCAGTGGCATGAGTTCTTCCCACAAGGTAATTTCATGATTAAAATGAACTTTCCTGTTGCATTCTGGAATTTTCTTGTGATGTTACGAAATGTTGTTTGCAGCCAAGAACAACATTGGTGTCGTGATAGCACTTTGGTCTCCTATTATTCTTGTATGTTCATGCTTCTAAAAGTAACTCTTCTGTTTATTAATTACTCCTCTCTTTTTCTCTTTTTCCCCTCTTTACATGTTTCTTCTCTGATGCCAGTGTTTTTACAGGTCTATTTCATGGATACTCAGATTTGGTATGCTATATTCTCCACTATATTTGGAGGTATTTATGGTGCTTTTCGCCGTCTTGGAGAGGTTTGTGAAGCTTCCATTTCCCAAGATACTATTTACATTGTTAGCTTTCACCTCTTTATGTGGGTCCAAGTGACCTCCTAATTTTCTAAGAAACAAAGTTCATAATTGATCTATATAGTTGGCTCTTTGACATGCATATTGGCATATATCAACTTTGGTAAAGTCTGATCCATGATTTTGAGTACACTCAATATCTGCATTTTGAGTATGGAGTCAATAGAGTTCATAGCATCTCCAGCTCAATCATGACTTTCAACTATACTGTTTTGATTTACTGTCTATGGTTGGCATTTCTCACTGTAGTTTAAACTCCTGGGAGGTGGGGAGGATTGCTAGAGTTCCTAATTGGAAAATATAAAATATACATATCCCCACACAAACAAGAAAGATGCATTTTATAGTTACATCTTTTCTGTGTCCTGTATTAGTGTTATGAGTATCATACTTCATGGATCCATTTTAATACATTTAAAGCAAAGAGCTCTTGTCCCTGAGCCTTGTTATCTTTCAAAATTGTTAACCTGCATTTATTTTGAGTCAGACCTTCAAATAGTTAATGATGAGTCTTTTTTTATTTCAGATTCGAACGTTGGGAATGTTGAGGTCTAGATTTCAATCACTACCTGATGCTTTTAATGCCTGCTTGGTTCCAGTAGGGAAGAATGAAACGGCCAAGAAGAAGGGATTGAGGGCTACTTTTTCTCAAAAAGTTGAGGTCTTATAACTGTTGTGTATTGTTAGCCAACATAGTTGGCAATGAGTTATTGACCGACATTTTGGGTCCTCTTTCAATATTTATATACTAACAAGGTTAGAACCATAATATATTGTCTGGTTAATTCAGGTACCATCTAATATGGAGAATGAGGAACCAAAGTTTGCTCAGATGTGGAACAAAATAATCAGTAGCTTCAGAGAAGAGGATTTAATAGATGATAGGTTATATGGCAGGACATTAGGAGTTCGCTGGGGTTAAGTCTGGAGTTAAACAACAATAGTTTGACTCCTGAACATGTCTTTTGAATGCTAATATTTGTCTGTTTTGTAGGGAAATGAACCTGTTGTTGGTCCCATATTGGGTTGACCCTGATGTGAAACTCATCCAGTGGCCTCCATTTCTACTTGCAAGCAAGGTGAATTTGTTTGTTAAATATATATATATATATATATATATATATATATATATATATTATTCCCTGACTCCAAAACCCTCAATTTAACTCACCCCACATCTGCTCTGTAGATTCCAATAGCATTGGATATGGCAAAAGATAGCAATGGAAAAGACCGTGAGCTGAAAAAGAGATTGAATACAGACAATTATATGCACTGTGCAGTTCAAGAGGGCTATGCTTCTTTTAAAAGCATCATTGAATATTTGGTTTTAGGAGATCTTGAAAAAAAGTAAGAAAGCCTCTCTAATATTTAATCAAAAGAAGAAGTAATTTGGCTCATTCTGATATAGTCGTTTCATCCTTGATGAATTGTCATCTCCAGGGTTATAGATGACATTTTCTCCAAAGTCGAAGAACATATAGATGCTGACAATCTGATAACCGAACTCAACCTGAGTGCTCTTCCTAACTTGTATGAACAAGTTGTTAAGCTTATTGAATATCTGGTAATATATCTCTAAACCCTTTTACGTTTTTGTTTATTCAAGGTAATAGTGAGTTTGAACTTGAATTATTTTAATTACTACAGCTAGAAAATAAAAAAGAAGACAAGGGTCAAGTTGTCATTGTCTTGCTTAATATGCTAGAGATTGTGACCAGAGACATAATGGAGGATGATGGTCCTAGGTAAATTAGTTGGATTCAACTTTCTCTTTACTTGTGTCCATATTTTGTAGCAATCACTATGTGCTAATTGTTTTCTTTGCATAGTATGCTAGAATCAAGCCACGGAGCATCTTATGGAAATAATGAAGGAATGACACCCCTTGATAAAAAATATCAGATTTTTGGTTCTCTAAATTTTCCAGTTACCCCAAAATCAGAGGAAGCCTGGAAAGAAAAAGTAAGTTATTCTTAAACTATCATAAGTTAGTTTTGCATTTTATTTTATTTATTTATTTTTAGATAAACCTCAATAGTACAAGGGAAATTTTAGTTAAAATATAAAAACCGAAGCCAGCTAAGAGTTTGTGAATATGTTATTAATTGTTTGCCATCCTTGCTTGCTTTCTGTTCTTTTATTTCTTCTCTTTCTATGTCTTCTCTCTATTACTAGAGAAATTGCTTATATTTGTGTAGAATACATTTTTAAGTAATTATATGTGCTTAATTACATGCATAGATACTTCTGTTAAATTCTTTTCTAAATAAACCTTTTATTACCTGAAGATCGGAAGGCTTCATCTATTGCTGACTGTGAAGGAGTCTGCTATGGATGTCCCATCAAATTTGGAGGCTAGAAGGCGCATTTCCTTCTTCTCCAATTCATTGTTCATGGACATGCCTCCTGCCCCCAAAGTTCGAAATATGCTTTCCTTCTCGTAAGCTTTGCTTAATTTATTGAGTATAGTATACTTTGCTGTCATGCACATCACTGCTTATATCAAGTTTTCAATGATTTAAATTATTGTTTAAGTTTTATATTATTTCCTGTTATTTATATTACATTAAGGTGCTATTCTATGTACCAATAAATGTAGAACCTAAATTGCTAAAGGACTGTGATAAAAGATATTTTTGTTGCCTTGGATCACAGTTGTATTTATTAGCTGACAAATTTATAATCATAATCCTGTTTTTTTTTTTAAAATGTAGGGTCCTTACTCCTTACTATTCAGAGGATGTTCTATTCTCCAAAGATGCGCTTGAAAAGCCTAATGAAGATGGAGTTTCAATCCTTTTTTACTTGCAAAAGATCTATCCAGGTTATGTTTTTTATTTTTTTATTTGTTGTCGTACTGACCCATTATTTCGAGCTGATATGCTAACTCTAGGATCTATGATTCATTATAGATGAATGGACAAATTTTCTCCAAAGGGTTAAATGCAACAGTCAAGAAGACATCACAGGAACTGATATTGAGGAATCCAGACAAACTCAGCTGATAGAAGAACTTCGTCTGTGGGCATCATATAGAGGCCAAACATTGACCAGAACTGGTATAAGTTCTGTTCTCTTTCTCCCATTCTCTCTCAATAAAGGGAGGACTTAGAATGTTATTTTTCCTCTATGTGATAACATGGTATTTTTTGCTTTCTTTCTTCCCCGCTTTCAACAATCAAGTACGAGGAATGATGTATTACCGAAAAGCTTTGGAACTTCAGGCCTTCCTCGATATGGCAAATGATAAAGGTATGAGGAAGTGTAACCCGTATTCACCTCATTTCTGACAAATTGTTGTTCTAACCATTGAAAAAAATAAAAATCATTGATTACTGTACCCAGAATTAAGGAAAGGCTACAAGGCTGCTGAACAAAATAGAGAGGAACAGTCAAAGAGTGAAACATCACTATTGACACAATGTCAAGCAGTCGCTGACATGAAGTTCACATATGTGGTGTCGTGCCAGCAATATGGCATTCACAAACGATCCGGTGATCCTCGTGCCAAAGATATCCTAAAGCTTATGATAACGTATGTCTTCCAACTCAATACTTTTGGCCTTATTCCAGCTTCTATGAGAAGTTCCTGGTTGCATTCCCTTACTCCCCTTTTGGCAGGTACCCATCTCTTCGTGTTTCTTATATTGATGAGGTTGAAGAAACGAGTAAAGATGAATCAAAGAAAACAGTTCAGAAAGTTTATTATTCTGCTCTTGTGAAGGCTACCGCCCCAACTAAGTCTATGGATTCTTCTGAACCAGTTCAAACTTTAGACCAAGTACAAGACTTTAGAGTTTATGGATATTGCATTGGATTAGTCAACAATTTAAGCAGGAATTTCTCAATTATTTATCTGTATATTATCGTGCAGGTTATTTATCGAATAAAGCTTCCAGGACCTGCAATATTGGGAGAGGGGAAACCAGAAAATCAAAACCATGCCATTATTTTCACACGTGGAGAAGGCTTGCAAACAATAGATATGAACCAGGTATCTGTTAAATATTATCTGCTTAGAATTTATGTGAAACTCAGTCTCATAAAACTCATGTTTTATAATATTTAAAAAATAGGATAACTATATGGAAGAGGCTTTCAAAATGAGGAACTTGCTTCAAGAATTTCTAGAAAAACATGGTGGTGTGAGATATCCAACAATACTCGGACTTAGGGAGCATATATTCACTGGCAGGTACTTTAGTTCTTCATTTTCAAATCTGGATTATGAACGCATTTCTAAAGGTAATAAGAACATTTTATATTTGTATATCAAATTCATCAATCTTTATTTGTTGTTTCATGCAGTGTTTCATCCCTTGCATGGTTTATGTCAAATCAGGAGACTAGTTTTGTAACTATTGGCCAGAGATTGTTGGCTCACCCTTTGAAGTAAGTTATCTACTCTTGTTACTTGAGGGGCACATAAGACAGTGATGTAGGAAACAACAATATGGTTTTCCTACTTTAGGAAACACATTTCATGAAAATATATCTTATTACCAGTGCACGTTAACAAGATTTTCACCTGCAATCCTAAGATTTCTTGCTTATGAAATGTTATGTTCTAAATCATTACTATTGGTGCCGATTCAGAGTCCGGTTCCATTATGGTCATCCCGATGTGTTTGATAGACTGTTTCACCTTACCAGAGGAGGTGTAAGCAAAGCTTCCAAAGTTATCAATTTAAGCGAAGACATATTTGCAGGTACTTTCACATTTTTAAATTTCTGAAAGATAAAAAATGGCTTTGACTTCATCATATATGCGGGTTTGCAGGATTCAATTCTACATTACGTGAAGGCAATGTGACTCATCATGAATATATACAAGTTGGCAAGGGGAGAGATGTTGGTCTTAACCAAATATCTTTGTTTGAGGCAAAGATAGCTAATGGGAATGGCGAGCAGACATTGAGCCGTGACGTATATAGGCTTGGGCATCGATTTGATTTTTTCCGAATGTTGTCATGTTATTTCACTACAGTTGGTTTCTACTTCAGTACTTTGGTATGCAATTAATGTTACCTTTTTAAATCTGTATGATATATTGACACATAATTCTTTATAACTTTCTGACACGCTGTGCTCCTATCAATTTGACAGTTAACTGTGCTCACAGTCTATGTATTTCTCTATGGCCGCCTTTATCTTGTTCTCAGTGGACTTGAAGAAGGTCTGAAAAATCAGCCAGCTATAAGAGATAATAAGGCTCTTCAAGCAGCTCTTTATTCTCAGTCTTTTGTGCAAATTGGATTTCTGATGGCCTTACCTATGATGATGGAAATTGGCTTGGAAAGCGGCTTTCGTAAAGCTCTTAGTGATTTCATATTGATGCAATTACAGTTGGCTCCTGTATTTTTCACATTTTCTCTTGGCACAAAAACCCACTATTATGGAAGGACATTGCTTCATGGGGGTGCAGAATACAGAGGGACAGGTCGTGGTTTTGTAGTGTTCCATGCCAAGTTTGCTGATAATTATAGGCTTTATTCCCGTAGCCACTTTGTCAAGGGACTTGAGCTGATGATTCTACTTCTTGTATATCAAATACTTAGTAATGCATACAATGGTGTAGTTGCATATATCTTGATCACTGTATCAATATGGATCATGGTGGGCACTTGGTTGTTTGCTCCTTTCCTCTTCAACCCGTCAGGCTTCGAGTGGCAAAAGATTATCGATGATTGGACTGATTGGAATAAGTGGATAAGCAATCGTGGAGGAATTGGTGTGCCGCCAGAAAAGAGTTGGGAATCTTGGTGGGAAAAGGAACAAGAGCATCTTCGTTACTCAGGGAAACGCGGTATCATTGTAGAGATAATTTTAGCGTTGCGCTTTTTCATCTATCAATATGGGCTTGTTTATCACTTGACCCTTACCAAGAATACCCAAAGCTTTCTGGTATTGTCTTTAAACCCTTTTTGCCGATCTTATCAAAGCACTTGAAGTATAACTTTAACGTTTACTTGTGTTTGCAGGTTTACGGTGTTTCTTGGCTTGTCATCATTTTCATATTGTTAGTGATGAAGGTGAGGAAATATAACATAAACTACTATCTATTATCCAAGCAATAGTGATTTTTCATTCTCTGTTTTATCTCTAATAAAATTTTGAGGAAATATTTTCCCCTCCAGTCCACATAAGGCATGATTTTCTGGTACTTGAAATTATCTTGTAGGAGGCTTGGTTCTATATGTAGATTGGCAACAGATAATTAGGGCATATAAAGATTTTCTAATGATTCCAAGTATTTCCTCAAAATTGACAATGTATTGACAGCTTTAAACGCTGACAGTTCTATAGTAAGCATGTGTATGCTTATGTTTACATAAGACTAGGAAGTGCTCACCAAAACTTTTATCTTTCTTGAATAATGTTAAACAATCTAAGAAGAGCTAGACACGGTTGACTGTAACATGAGGAGTTTTTCTGAATCAATATCCTCCTAAACCTGAAAAGCCTAATTTTGTTTTTGGCAAATATATTCAGATCCTGAATCCTGATTGCTTCAGTGGGTAATGGCATTTCAGTAGGATTATAGTTATTGCTAAGTGCTTTAATTGCATGTGATAAATCAACCTAGCAATTGTTTAAAATCTTTAAGATCAGAAGAGAAATTTCCTTGGAAAAGTTATGTTTTCCTTGTTTGGGCACCATGAGTCCATATTGTTGCAGAAAAACTTAGCTACATGTTTCTATTTTCACAATGTTTTTTATTTGGTCTAAGTAAATGGATGACTCTATTTGGATAAATATTAAAAGTTTATTTTCAATATTTACAGGCTATATCTGTTGGGAGGCGACGATTCAGTGCAAATTACCAGCTTCTATTTCGACTGATTAAGGGTCTCATTTTCTTGTCATTCGTTACTATTTTCATCACAATGATAGCTCTTCCCCATATGACCTTTAAAGACATCGTACTGTGTGTGCTTGCATTCATGCCAACAGGATGGGGATTGCTACTGGTCAGTAAATCATTTTCATCCTCTTCTTTTTACCTTTTCAGTTATTTTTGGATCATAGTCATAACATTATCCCAAAGTAAAAGACTTAGCAGACTAAGAACAACCAAACTAATAGTTTTTACTTCTACTGAAGCTTGCAGCAATCATCCTATATATTCTTACTCTCTTTGGTTTTTCCTTGTCCTTATTTTCTGAATTTCTTCAACTTTAGATTGCACAAGCTTCTAAGCCACTGATTCAACATGCTGGAATTTGGGGATCAGTCCGAACACTTGCGTGTGGTTATGAGATAGTCATGGGATTGATTCTGTTCACTCCTGTGGCATTCTTGGCCTGGTTCCCATTTGTTTCAGAATTCCAAACACGAATGCTTTTCAACCAAGCATTCAGCAGAGGTTTGCAGATTTCACGTATTCTTGGTGGTGGACAGAAGAAGGACAAGTCCTCCAAAATTAAGGAGTGAATCCATCCCAAGAAACCTTCTCATCATTGTAAATATCTGTGTCAAATGTAGATACAATATTTCTTCATGTATTTTGGACAAGAACCAATAAAGATTATATATACTGACATCATATTGTTCATAAAAATAAAATTGTAGAATTTTAGATTCGATAGAGCTGAAAAAGTTCATGTTCTTTATTCAAGGTTGGATTTATCTAGGATATTTTGGAATTAAAATCAAAGAAGCTCTTTATTTGAAATCGTTAACTTAGAACAAGGCACTTTGAACATATTATAAGAACAACAATTGAAATAGGTGGTTAACTGAATCACAAACCAAACACAAAATAATCCGAGCACATCAGCAGAACACTGTATTCTAACAGAAGCAGAATCTTTACGCCAAATAGGCCAAACTATTTCCCAGGGCAGTGATGTTGGTAACTCATTGCTTTCTGAAGCTGAAGGATTCGTAATTGGTTTTGAGCTGCTGCGACCGAATACTCGGATGCATCTGCTTGATCACCTGCCTCATCTTTTTGGCATTCTTAAGATTCAGCAAATGCACAGGCGGCACAGCCTATATCTGTACCATAATCATAGTCTGGACAATAGTATACCCAGCAGCTCTCTAGAACATTGCCTTTACAGATGCTACTGATGAAAGTAGTATACTCTTTATCGAATGAAGAAGAATTGAAAAAAGTAAGTGGATGCTCATGGTCTTCACGCCTCAAGATTTCAGACATATTAGCACAACCAACATGGAGATCATACTCGCAAGTGGCACAGTGATATATAAAAGCAATTCCAAAATCACCACAGGCATTGCAAGTGAAGCTACTTCCGAGTAAGGTGGATTGAACAATAACTTGAGAGGGTGATCAGGGTGGAACTTGTGCTGAACCTCTCTTGGCAATTGAAAGCATTCCTTGTGAAGGAAGAAATCACATTCGGACTTGGTGCACTTGAAAGCTGATGAATTCTTAAGGTCTAGTTCACAACCGGAACATATAATTTCATCTTCTTCTTTGGCATTGAATGGACACAATGCATGGCAGTGGCTTATATGCTTCACTGCTGGTCTATTAGACCGCTTTTGGCTGAATGCTGTTGCCATTCTATAGTTTTGTTGTCTCTCTCTCTCTCTCTCTCTCTCTCTCTCATTCCCTCTTGCTGAGTATCTTATTCTACTTTGAACTGATGAAAAGATAGCAAGCAAGTTGGATCTCAGGTTTCTATAATTGGTTGTGAAGTCAGCATATAAGATTCTTCGATGGTTAGACTTTTACTACTTCAAGGCTTCTTTAATCTTGCTTCGTAGTTTCTTGATAGCTCATTATTAAAGATCAGTTGACTTTTAATTTTCTTTGATTATGCTCTTTATACAGTTGTGCTTTCTACCTTTTTCCAATCTGCTGCAGCATACGGGTAAGCATTGACTTTGAAAATGTCATAGTAAAGATAAAGTCATCTCATGGCAGTATTATCATACTCCAATTGGTAATATTTATACATGAATTGGCCAAAGAATTCTTATCTTGGTGTAATGGAAACCATGATCACTAGTATAAGACTTTGCTATTGGTATTCTTTTGGAACCAGAATTTCAAATACCTTCAAGCCAGCTAAGAAATTAATTTAGATTGCACCAACTAGCCAACATTAATAATTCATTTTTGCTTCACTCTCTAAAGTCAATAGATGGAATGGAGGCTTTAGAATGAATATATTGAAAGAGACACAGCTTATATTACTAAAGGAGAGAAAGTGTATAGCCAAAGGGAGATATGGGGAAGCCAACTAGCCAACCTGAACCTGCAACGGCAATCCAGCATTTCAGCCACCCACATCCATTGCAACTCTTCAATTGCCACACCCAACAAACCCCAAATGCAGCCTTATGCTCAGGTTGCAAGCTCAAGGCCTCTGGGTGGATCTACACTTGCAATTATTGCAACTACTTCCTCCACATCTCATGTTCAAGCTCCCTCAACAAATAACTCACCCTTTTGTTCACCAAAACCATGTCCTCTCTCTCCTCCCAAAACCCACTTACTCACAGGGATTATTTAACTGTGATGCATGTGGCAGGCAAGGAAATGGTTTCTCATACCATTGTGGAACATGCAACATTGATCTCCACACCATCTGTGCTACTATGCCATTGCTTTCGATCCACCACTCTCACCCTCACCATCTCAACCTCACATTCTCACCCCCTTATCATAACAAAGTCTTTTCTTGTGACATATGCAAGAATATGGGTTCAAATGAGTGGCTGTACAGATGCAACTTGTGTGAATTTGATGCTCACTTGGTCTGTGCCACCGAGAACGCAAAACCTCCAGTTCAAGCTCCAATTCAACCAGCTCATCAGGTGCATCATTTCCAAGCGCCACCACCAAGTTCTACTACTTACTACCGGGTTCCATGAACTCAATATGCACAAGCACCTCTTTTACAAAATCACTCACTAGCCAACAACAACATGAACAACAATGTCCCAGGTTCTGCAAGGTCTGTTGGGAGAGGTCCTCAGCAAAATGTTTTGTTGAACCAAATGATGATAGGTCTGTTTCAAGGTTTAGGCCAGCCATTGGTTGTTGGTGGTGGTGGTATGACTGACAGTGGAGTTGATGGGGGTGTTGGTGATGGAAGCTTGTTTTCATCAATGAATAATGGTGATTTCAATGGAATAGATATTGGAGGATTGGGAGGGATGGATCTTGGAGGACTAGGAGGATTTTGATTATGCAAAAATTCCCAATGCCGGCATGATCAGTCCTTGAAAATTAATGATAAATATGTAACAAGTTATAGTGATCTCAATCACCACCGCTCACAATCTATTCAAACATTTGCACGAGAGAAGACTTGAGTTGAAGACTCTAATATATTATCTTACAAACAAGAAGCTTTCTATTTGATCTTAGCCTCATACATTGATTTTTCAAGTTATGTGCCTTTGAATAAGAATTGTATAATCTTGTGTTTCAAGTAGTCGATCCAAGTGCTTTCTCATCAACATTCAAGGACTAAAAGGTCCAGAAACATTGTACTAAGAGACACAACCTCATTTTGTCTTCTACTAGTTTTATTAACATTGTAGTTTTCAACAAAAACAAACCTTATCAAATGCATGACATTAGTAAAGAGATTCAGTTCTTCAAGTGCTCTTAGGAGGCTTGAATTCACAACCTCAATAATGCAACTTCGAGAGACACAACCGCATCTTTGCCTTGTACTAGTTTTATAAACCTTTTAGTTCACAACCAAAACAAACTTTATCCAATGGATCAATGGACCAATCCACACGAGTAAAGAGACTCAGCTTTGCCACCAAAATTGATAAAATTGATACGACGTCGTTTCATACAAGCACAATAATCTGGAACAAACCCTATAGTATTAAGCTTTAAATAAAAATGAAAAATAAACGAAACTCAAAAGGCTTAATTGCTTATCGCCTGATATACCTCTAAAACAGTTGGCTCTCGCGTCCCCCTCTCTGCTTCTCTTCATAAAACAAAGTACAAGCTGTGAATCCATGCCATACTCGTCACTCAAACCCAGGTTTCTTTTTCTTTCTCTTTTTAATGTTTTTTGTTTATTATTTTTTCATTATCTCTCTCTGTTCTTTTTTTAGTTAGATTATGTTGATTTTGTTTGGTTGATGAGAAAACGTTAATATAATCAAAATATTGCAACTTTCCCGTATCTGGGCATGATCAGGAAAGTGAAAATTCCCCCAAAGTTTGAACCTTTGTTGTTTTCCCTAGGTTAAGTTCACGATTTTGTTTTTCTTGGAATCAATAACAAGTAATCGTCTTTCAATTACGAAAAGCTTTTTTTTTTTGGGTGTTATATAACCAAGATAGTATGTCGTTTCCATCTCAATTGATTGTAGCTTTTTATGTTCAAGGATTAGGATTTAATGCTATGCATTGTTTGGCTTTTGTAGAACAAGTTGTTGAATTGAAGATGACACTGGCAGAGATGAGATGGGTTACCAATCCAATTCAGGGTATATGAATAGGTCTAGGTTTCTATCTTGATTTGGGTTCTTGAACTAACGGTTAAAAAGTTGGTTGATTCGTGTTGGTGTAAATTTATTGGATGGAAAATAATATGGTAGAAGAGACAATGGATCTTGATTTGAATATAGAACCTTCAGACCCGGGGTTAGGATCTTTACTGAGTGAATTGGAAACAGCCCACGGGCGCATTGAGGAGCGTATTAGACAACTTGAAGCGGTCACGTCCAGGACTAGACAACGTCAGAGATGGAGGCAAGGTCAAAGTAGTCCCCAACCGTTGAACATTTTCGTGGAACAGTCTAGCCCGAGTCTATCTCCTGATGTCTCCGAAAGAGAGACTAGTTTGGCTAATGCTCATAGTGAGGCTAGCTTGTTTGCCGGAGATGTTGGTTTTGATTCCCAAGAAATGACAGATGATGATAGAAAAATTGGCAAAAGGGATAGTAGCCATTTGGTTGCAAAGGCATTGGAGATGGATACAGAAACTAAGAAAGCAGGTGGGATGTTTTTTGATTGTAATGTATGCTTGTACATGGCGAGAGATCCTATATTGACCTGCTGTGGTCATTTGTTTTGTTGGCCATGCTTCTATCAGTTGCCATATGTGCATGAAAATGTGAAGGAATGTCCTGAGTGTAAGGGAGACTTAACAGAAACAAGCATTATTCCAATATATGGTAATGGGAGCAATTACAGTAGTAAGTCAAAGTCGAAGGAGCCTGTTTTGGAGCTCCCTCCTAGGCCCCAAGCACACAGAATTGAGAGTGTGAGACAACAGCTTATTAGTCGAAGATCATTTTCTTCTCCAATTGAGATAGTTAACAACATAATTAGTGCAGCAGGGGAGCGAACTCGGTCTCAGCAGTTGGATGGTGCACAAAACACAGGTGAAAGAACCAATGCCTTGTCCAGTCGATATGCTACTTCACAGGCATTGCCCACAATGGAGATAGAGGGCAACCAGCGCCATCCTTCATTTCAAGTTTCAAGAAT
This sequence comes from Dipteronia dyeriana, assembly GCA_032871835.1. Classification (NCBI taxonomy): domain Eukaryota; kingdom Viridiplantae; phylum Streptophyta; class Magnoliopsida; order Sapindales; family Sapindaceae; genus Dipteronia; species Dipteronia dyeriana. The sequence continues at coordinate 78,098,186 of CM065303.1, read as the reverse complement.
GTTATCACAGGGAGCTGCTTCATTTTCTTCTCTTTCATCTGCATTGAATTCTGCGATGGATTCTGCTGAAAGATTAGTGGAGGACCTTGCGGCATTTATTAGCAACCGACAAGGTGGAAGAAATCCACCAGAAACTTCAAATGTTGATAGGGATTCAACTTCTAGTATCGTTACTAGTGTTCAGCCTGAAAGCCTGTCTGTGGATGCCGTTACCGAAATTGATTCTGCAATGCTCTCTTCTTCTTTGAGGTCTCTCACAGCTGATGTACCTGCTAATGTTGCACACTTGGATAACCAAACAGCATATACTGCTCTAGAGGTTAATTCAACCATGCCCCCGGTTTCATCTTCCAATGGAAGCTCTTTAGCTCCAAGAGTTTCAGATGCTGACCATGGAGCTTCCCGTGGGCGTAGAAGGAGAAGGTTGAGATGATCTTTAGCTGAAAAGAAAACTGATATATAGATCATTTTAAGGTTCTTTGTCCAGATATTGTACTTAAGCAGTTTCTTTTATTATTATTATTGTTTTTTTTTTGTTTTTAATTTTTAGACATTTTGCATTTCAGTGATCTCATATTCTCATGTCCCTGAATCCCCATGTCTCTGAAACAAATTCAAATAAGTTTGGGATCATTGTACCAGTGTTGTGTACAAGCCTTGACGGATTTAATTGAATGTGTTTCTGACTCTGATCATAACAGCAACGATATATATCTTGTTTTGTCATGAAATGCTGTAACAAGCATCCTCTTTTGAGTCTCTACCCTCTACATTTTTGGAACAAAGAAGCTGGTACTGCATTCAATAGAGTTGTCCTATTAGAGAATATTTGTGCACAAGAGATATGTATGGAATGGGCTACCATGGAAGATGGGGTTGTCAATAGAAGTAATGCACCAGCCCATTATACCCCTGAAAGTGGGCTGATTTCAATGATCATGTCCACCATTCACTTGGGTCTATCATAGAGTTTGACCAATATGGGCCTGCTGATGTTGAAGATGGGGTCTTGATCTTTCTGATAAGCTAGTATTGAAAAAATCCAATGCCCAATATGATTAAAAAAGATGGATTACAATGGAAAGCAAAAGAGCATCATTTCAAGTTTAAGCTAATGAGGAAATTTGTTATTGATCACTAGGACTAGATTTGTAAAGGGTAGTTACTACTTAGTACTTACTATGCAGGCCAGGACAAAAGAAAACATATGATAATAACATTATAGCATGTTGGGAAATTTTGTCGTTTGATTTGAATATGTTAATAATTATTTGCGAGGAAAAAGAAATAGAGGAAGGCAATTATGAATTTGAGTGGTGAAGTGATTTGGTGCATAGAAAACAACATTCCCTCAACACTTGAGGCCTACAACACTGGCACATAGGGAACCACGTTATTATTAGTAGGATTAGAATAATAATGTGTCTGCCCAACCTGTGCTGATGAAGATGATGATGATAATCATGATGATGATAATTATGAAAGTGATGGTGATGGGGTTGATATAAAAAAGGGAGGGCAAATGATCTCTTTCCATCATGATTGATTCAGACAAATGTTATGATTGAACCACACGAGAGATGCTTATATTTCAAGCTTTTTCCTTTTCTCTCCTTGTTTGTCTATAAAGCTTCTACAATCTATACAATCTACAATCTACAGATGGTTGTTTGAAAGAAACCCCTTCACACTTCACACTTCACAGCATAGGATCAAACTTATCAATTATTGCTCAAGCTATGATTTTTATTGCTAGGACAAAAATAAGAAAATGATAAAGCCATGAAACATTCTTCCTTGGTTGGGTCAAAGTTTTATCAGTACTCACTGTTTTAATTTAACCAGCTACCCACATGAAGGATATTTATATATATATATGATGACAGTCAAAACTCAGAACAGTCTTCAAGAGCTGTATAGTAGGACCCTTATTAGGACTATTATTCATGTAGATATATATTATTAGAGAAAGTCAGTTAAAGTTGCATGAATTTTGAGAAATAATTGCCGGTGATTGACATGTTTTCGAGATATATATATATATATATAGATAGATATTTAGTTTGTAAAATTAGATCATGATAATTGATATGTCAATATTGTATATATTTAAATGATGCGTTATGAATAGAAGAATGTATAATTTCAAAACGTTTTGTTATGTCGTTGTTAAAATATAAATATTTTTAATAAAAAGTTGTAAAATATTATGAATGTTATTATATTGAGGTGGGCTAGAAAGAGGAGGAGAGAATGCGGAAATGTGTCCCTAGCTTGGTGAAATCCCATATATAGTTGATGATGATGACGAAGAAGGTAGAATGAGAGATTCGAGAGTTGGGGAGGAAGAAAAGCAATAAGAAATATAATGATGAGTGTAGTCAGGAGCTGCACGCGTTGTTGAAGTTGATGTGACTTATAATGGAGTCTCTGCAAAACTGCAAATGTAGGCAGCAATTAGGTCCCCCCACCCCCACTTTGATTAGTTGATTTCAATTACATCTTAATTGCTTTGTCTTCCTATTCCTATACATGTATGAGACTCGTAGGAACATAATTAACATTAATATAATGTTGTTGTAAATACATTTGTTATCGGATCAGTCGAGTCCCTGATGAGTCACAGGCCCCCCTCTCTCTCTCTCTCTCTCTCTCTAGCTCTCTCAAGAAGTGAAGTGTTACATCACCCGTCCATTAAACTTTTAGGGCAGTGTGCTTTCTCCTCTTGATGAGTCTTTTCACGTTAATTCCATTAATACAGCTAATCTAAAAAAAACCAAGAGAAGACTGAAGAGGGAATTGATGAAGAAATGCAATGATGAGAGGAGTGGATTGAAAAAGACAGATGAGAGCTGTCCAAACAAGGCAAAACGCCTTCAATTACAATCACTCTCCTATTATTATTGCCTACCCCTACTGGACCCCTCATATTTTCACACCACACCACTACACCAGACTAATGCAGAATATATAAAATTCATGTATATTATTGATGGCAGTAGTAGTACTCCCTCATATATTTTAATATATAAACTATATATTAAGAAGAATTTTTATATATACATAAGCCGTACTAATGATTGCTTGTGTTGGGACTTGTCTCCTTCATAAGCTGCACCTGTCCGAACCCCACACCCATCTTCAGGCTGACTTGGCTTTTCTTTCTCTCTTTCACCAATCAAACACTCTATCGCTGCCACCTCATCACTCATCTATTTGACTTTTTTCATACATGGGGTCCACCCCCATCTCACTTGTCCTCAACGCAGATCAAACGCATGCCCTGACTTCATCGATCTCCTTCGGGTTGGGGGTAATTGCGTAACAAGCTCAACGAAGGGCACTTTGTTCCATCAAGTAAGATTCGTAGCAAGATCTTCTGATGATTTTCTAGTCTTAAATATATATTTTGTGGCGGATTTTCTCCTTTTACCAGTTATCACCAGCAGCAATAGCAGGAGTCAGAGTTGATAGGTTAAATAAAGTTGACAAGTGAGAGAGAGGTAAGACCGTAGCATCTTTAGATTTTGTCAAATTAAATGATGTTATTAATCATCTATAAGACTATAACTTTAGAGTGGTTAGGTCCTCTACTTAGACCTTCTAATAACTTCTTCCACCTTTCATGCATGCCTGCCACGTATATATCACCACCTACTCTTCCATCTATTTTATCTTTCTTTAGCATCCAAGGCAATATCACTCATATTTTTCATATTAATCTCTCACAACTCACAAGTCACGCACGTACACGGTACACGGAGAAATATATATATATATATATATATGAAAATGACAAGGGGCAGGGGTTTGCATGGAATTCAATAATTGCAAAGATGGTAAAAGAATGACAAATGTAAGGATAATGATGTAGTAGGTAGTGGACGGTACCGGTCATAAAACCTTCAAAAATCAAAATAAAATAAAAAATAAAGGACTCTAGTAAGAGGGTCTCAATTATTGCTGTGACCCCAAAAGCTAGACACCTCTCCTTGTCCTACTCTTTTCCTGTCTTTCTTAATTATTTGCCTTTGGGACCATCATCTCCTCCTCCTCAGTCCTCTCTCCCGATCAATTAGGGTTTAGTTCTATACATCTCTTGAATACAATGTATACGCGCGCATGTAGTTAACATTGATACACATATATAAAGTTTATAAAGTGTACGTGATCATGTAATTATGTGATTATATGAATATGCGATGGGATCAAAACATATCCTTTCTTATTTGTTTAGCTTCTCTTGGAATTAATTGATAGAATAGATAAATAAATAAATAAAACCTTCAACTATGGTAATTACCAAGGCATTCATGAAACCCTTAAACAACGCTAATTAATTCACCTATAAATATATTCATATATTAATATTGCCAAAGATAGACTAGCAAGTAGCAAATGGCAGCTCCGTGGTAAAAAGTAAATTCTTGGATGAACAAAAAGGCAATCTATGACTGGAAAAATCTGTTGGATTTGACATATGCCTGACCATTAAAAAAAAGGCAGAAGAATTTACGGTCAAATAGAGTAATCCAAGCCAATCATCCCTTAATTTCCAACGGATCACCCTTCGTTTCAACTTTCAAACTTCAAACACGTTTCCTCTCCAACCCAATCCCATTCCCATTTATTGAAGCATTTTCGCTAGTGACTGGTGTTGTGTTGGTTGGTGGGTCAGCAGCCTCGCTATAAACTATTAATATGTTTTACATCAACTAATTATTATGCTATTAATCACTATGAATAATTATACGCTTGGTTATTTTTATAATACATAATTCTATGATCATTAACCTTGTGTCAATATTTAATTATTGTCACAAATCTTCATCATTAAATTGGTTGAATAGAATCGACATATGATATTTGTTCTATAAAAAAACTTTTAAAACTTATTTGATAGAACAATCAAACAACATGATATATTGGCCGGTATAATCGTGGAGGATTGATTTATACACATACATATATAAAACTATTATAATTGTTGTGTGACATGAAATGTTTATAGGATAACTATTCATGGAAATATCTATTGGGTCCATGGAAGCATGTCATGACTAGTAGTCACAATCATCAATCTATAATCATGAAGGTTTTTATGGCAAACATCATGTTCATTATGATTGATATGTACATGATTTTTGTTTTCATTTTTTAAATAAAATATAATGTCCATGATTTTAAATGATGTTGAATAAACAATAAAATGAAAGTTTACCAATGCTAGAACCAGAAGCAATCTCGTCACATTTGGTGATAGTCATATAATTAGAAATAATTAATACTATCGATTGTGCTAGTCACTGTATATATAAATCAATTAGTTAATAATTACAGCGTGCATTATATGGAATTAATAACTTGAAAAATCTACTGAATTACACCTTCACCCCCTTTTTTTTTTTTTTTTTTTACTTTTAAAAAGCCAAAATAAAATAAAAACAATTTCTTTCAAATGGAGAGCTAATTTATTATACACAAGTCGTTCACGAATATATATACACATCAAATATTCAAACACTGAAAACACAGGTAGCTAGTAGCTACCTCCATTAATAAGTTGCCGGCTAGTTTGACTCTTCAATTTGAAATACTGATGCATCAAACAGAAGACCAAGACAAATGGTGATCGATTTAAGGTCAAGATCGTGTAATGATAAGATTGTATGACAAAAAGTCTTCATGTATATATAATTGAATCATGACAATCGTTTAATTGGTGTACTTTTGTGAATTTGACTCTATCTTTGAAGACTTGTATACACCTTAATAAAAAAAAAAAAAAAAAGGATTTGTATACCAATATGCATAATACATCAACTAATCATGAATTAATAGAAAACTTATTCAAATAACATAGAGAAGAAAATTAAATTAAATTAGTTTCAAATTTTCAATAAGTAAAGAAAGAGAATAGAGAAATGACTGAATTAATTAGCAAACAGACAAACGAGCATACTAAAATATAAAATAACAACTTTACTCTAAAAAGGACCAGGAGAAAACTTATCATAATGCGTTTCTCTCAATTCCATTTCCAAAGCAGCCATACGAACCTGCCTAATTCTTAAAAAAAAAAAAAAAAACATTTCTTTTATGTATACTAGGTCGCATGCACTTGCATCAATACTTGAATCATGTCGTTGTAAAATAAGAAAACAACAAAAATATAAATATGTTAATATATTTGAGTTTGAAAATAATAAAAATATAAGTATGTTAATATAGTTAAGTTTTACATCGTTAATTGACACAAAATTTTAAAGCTTATTCATTGAGAGAATTATAAATTTAAATCATTTTCTTCAACTCTTCAGCAACGCAATTCTTGTATTTGAGCAATAATTTAATTGTCAATATCGCAATCGAAGCAATTCAATACTTAAAAAATCATAGAAAGTAAAACTATTTCACTCTCACATAACATAAAATTTACAAATATTAATTTATATATAAAGACCCATATGTAAAAGCCGAAACGAAATCGAGTGTTATTTGGTAAGTTTATGTTGTCTCTTTTTCTCTTTTTATTACATGATTGTATCTTTACCGTTTTTCTAATTTTATTTTTTATTTTTATTCCTTACCAGATGAATCCATCTCTTGCACTCAAATCACTTTTTTTTAATAGTTTTCTCTCCTTCACTTTACAGAAGTTACATGTATATCTACATTTAAAAATTAAAATAAAAATATAAAAAATCTCTCATTTACTTTATAAATGTCACATGTATATTTAAGTCACAAGTTGCATGCCAACTTACATTTATACTCATTTATTATTTTTTATTCCCTTTCAAGTCATGAAATGCATAGAAATAATATCTCATATATCAGTTTACAATATAAAACAATTATCAATCCAAATATCTATTTGTTTGAGTCCAGTCCGTATCATTACCTTTAGCCTTTTAACAAATAATTTCCATCAAAATTCATAATATTTGGGGTAGAGTATTTAACCATAATCTAACTTATTTAGAATGTTAAATGAAAATAAATTTTGAAATTACTATACAATCCCTGTTGTGTTACTATTATTAAAATATGTCAATTAAGTAATTCTACAAACTCGAAGGCTTGTATTTGTTATTTGACTTTCAAAGAAAATATACGGGATGGTATAATTAAAATCTTACTAAAACCTATATATTAATTAATTATGCAAATTTTAAGGATTGTATTTATAATTTTACTTTCAATATATATATATAGTTAATAGAAAAAGAGTCAAATAAATTAAAAGAAAAAGAAGGGGTTGTAATTTTACTTTCAATTAACCTTTTACTTTTTAATTAATTATAAAGTAAATGGTAAATTTATAAACAGTTCATATTGTGATCATTCAATTAATTATATAAATTTGAAGGGTCGTATCTGTAATTTTACTTTCAAACAAAAAATGGGATGATATGATTCACCGACCAACTCCCTATTTTTATATAGTTAATAGAAAATAGATAAATTTATCATTATTTTTTTATTCTAAAAATCTATTGTGTTAGGATTTTTAATTACAGTCCCTGTTGTGTTAATATTACTAAGACCTATCTATTAAACTATTATACAAACTCGAATGATCGTATTTGTCATTCGACGTTCAACACAAATATAATGGATATATGTAATAATTCAAATCTTATTAAGACCCATCTACTAATAAATGATATAAACTTTAAGTTTTATATCCTTAATTATACATTCGAAGATATAAAAGAACAAAAATTATATAAACATAAAAGGTTATAACAGTAATTTTAAGTTTAAATAAATTCAAAGAAAATAAAAGGGTTGCTATAATTATAGCTGACAACTAAAGTTTTTTTTTTTTGAAAATATATTGCGTTAGAATTTTAAATTACAGTCCATGTTGTGTTACTATTACTAAGACCTATTTATTAAACTATTATACAAACTAGAATGATCGTATTTATCATTCGACGTTCAACACAAATATAATATAGATGTGATAATTCAAATCTTATTAAGACCCGTCTACTAGTAAATTATATAAACTTTAAGTTTTATATTCTTAATTCTACGTATGAATATATAAAAGAATAAAATTATATAAACAGGGTTATAATAATAATTTTACCTTAAAAGAAATTCAAAGAAAATGCTTTTTATATAGTTAATAGATATTAACTTGGTTCATTTGTCCATCAACTGCACTGTACATTACAATACACACTTCTCAATGTCAAAACTAACTTGGAGACCGGTGACCATGCTCATTTAATTGACACATGCTTCTGCCTTTAGATAGAGAAGAAAATCCTAATTCCTATACATATGGGATTGATTATATTCATTCAATCAAAATATATTATATAATAATAAGATCAGAAAAAAAAAGTAAAATAAAAAAGTAGTTATGAGGATTGAAAATTTACAAATTCAATTGAGATCGAACCCTACTGAATAGACGCAATTTAAATTATAGAGATGCATCCATAACTAGTTAGGATATGACTTAGTTTGATATTATTATACTGCGAAGGTAATTGTTTATTTATTTATTATGGGAAGAAACATTGAACGTTTGATAAACTATTTTTAAAAGTACTATAACAATTAAATTAAAGCTATTTCAATATGTTATGTTTGGTAAACCGTAAATAAAGGATAAATGAATATTTAAGATTTATCAGTATAAAAATATGTGAGAAAATTCAAATAATCTTATAGAACATCCATCCAATTAATTTATATTCTTTTTTTTTTAAAATAATTATGTTGATTTATGATCCGATAAAACATCATTTTGCCCTACTCTACAACCTTTTTTCTATAAGTTGTGGTTGAATGTTTATGATATTCGATCGGGTGGATTAATGATTGATTTTTCTATTATTCAAGAAAAAAAAACAAACAATTTTTTTGAATCAAACCCGGATTCAATCAAACTCAGTCACAACATCACAAACTTTACCGTTGCCACTACAATGACGAAAAATGGCAAGAACCAGACGACGATTGTCACCGAAAAGTTACGAGAACCGGAAACGACGGTCACGACATGTTTACTCAAGATAGAGGATGAGGAGAGAGACATGGAAATATGGATCCAGTTGAAAATAGAGAAGAAGAGAGAACATGGAAAAAAAATGGAAAAAAATTAATAAAATCTGAATCCAATTGGATTTTCTTTATGTTGATGGTGTTGATCACGAAAGATTGTTAGTGTGATACTCTGATGAAATGTGAGATTTTCGATGATAAAAATAAAATTGTGTTGTGAAGAGAGAGAGAGATGGATTCGATAATAAAGAATGAAGGAGATATAGAGAGATATGTGATTCTGATGAAGAGTGAAGAGATGTTTGTTATTTTGGTAAATTTCATGAAAGGTAGGGTATAAAATAGTAAGTTTGGTAAAAATTCTTTAATTTTTAATTTTCAATTTTCTATGCATTTTCATTACTTCTTCCTCCAGAAGCTATTTTCTAAAAACAACAAAAACTAGCTTCTCAACATGCTATAGGGAAAGTAAAAAGTAACCTAAAGCACTTTCCAAAATCTATACCAAATGCCCTATAATTACTTTAAAATCATTTTTGACCCTAAAAACATATTAGGAAGCATTCATGGCCCAAATGAAAGAGTTTTCCAGGACTTCATCGAGGATTCCAATGGGAGGAGTCATAACTCATAGGTAGTTAAGTTGGAGTTCACTTTTGCCCACCCCTTCAACCTTAAGGGGGTAAGCATTATCCTCCTCCTTATAGATGATACGTGTCCATACAGGGGTAAATATGTCTAAATACTATCGTATTTTGAGACAAATTTACCCCTCTCTGGACATAGATCATCGACACGGAAGGGGGTAATGCTCACCCACTTAAAGGGGTCGAGCAAAAATGGACTCGTTAAGGTATCCCTGTCGTTCACGCGCTAGGTAGGAGAGTGAGGCTTGTGTTGGCAAGCTAAATCTTATAGAAACTCTATCGTCCTATAGAATTAGGGTTTCACGTGTGATTGTCAACCTGGGTTTGTCGGTCAAACCACTTTCTCACAAGAAATTTTGTTAAAAGAAAAATAAAGGTAAAATGACTGTTTGGGTCTGCGTTTACATTATTGATTATATATATATAAAACAATTTCGATTAGAATCTCTATAAAAGTCTCTTTCTACTTTCCACTCCATTCAATACAAAAACTTCTGTCTCTCTCTCTCTCTCTTAAGAACAAGATATGGAGCTCGGTTTGAGCTTAGGAGATGCTTCAAAGACGTTTGGGACGTTCATGGAGAAGTCTAATGATCATCATCATCATCATGTTACAAGCAAAAGCTTGGGGTTTTGTATGGGGTTATCAATCGGTCCAAATGTCAACAATACTAAAGAGACCGATCAACAAGATGAAGATCATGATGATGATGATGATGAAAAATCAAAAAAACATAAATCACCGGAAGCAGAGGCACCTATTGTTCAGCTTGATCTGTTACCTAATACTCCTGTGCAACGCAACCCATCTTCATCAGCACAGCCCCTTACTTTTCCATGGGTTCAAATGGGTGGTGGTGGTGGTGGTGGTGGTGGTGGAGGGTTTGACGTCAACAAATTCCCTCTAGTAGTTGATCATCAAGCAGAGACTGATCAAGATGGTGCCTCTTCTTCACCCAACAACAGCGCTGCCTCTTCTTTTCAAACTGATTTCTGTATCTACAACAACAACAACAACAAGCGAGACTTTGACAGCAGCGGCAGTGGTGCTCTTGGTAATCACGATTTAGAGGGCGAGAGAGCTTCTTCGAGAAACAGTGATGATGATGAAAATGGTTGTACCAGAAAGAAACTCAGACTCTCCAAAGACCAGTCCGCTTTTCTTGAAGAAAGCTTCAAAGAACACAACACCCTCAATCCTGTAGGTTATTCATTTATTTAATTTCTCTGTTTTTCTTGTGTGTTATGGTTTGTGGTTATTCGACTTGATTTGACAAGTTTTATATCTTTCGATTGATGGTTGTAGAAACAAAAGCTGGCACTTGCAAAGCAGTTGAATCTTCGTCCTCGACAAGTAGAAGTATGGTTTCAAAACAGAAGAGCAAGGACTAAGTTGAAGCAAACAGAGGTAGATTGTGAGTATTTGAAGAGATGTTGTGAGACATTGACAGAAGAGAACAGAAGACTGCACAAAGAGCTTCAAGAATTGAGAGCTTTAAAGTCTTCCAATCCTTTTTACATGCAATTACCTGCAACTACACTTACCATGTGTCCATCTTGTGAGAGGGTCGCCACCACCACCACCACCGCCACCACCACCAACCCACCAGCTACCACCACCTCAGCCGCCACCGACCAAACCTCTAATAAAGGCAGCGGCAGACCCAGGTTCTATCCATTTTCTCACACCCAGAATCGTGGTCACCAGTCCACTTCAACTTCAGAGAAATAGTTTAAACATTTTGGTCAGTGGGGGGCGATGGACTTTTTTTTGGTCCTGTTGGGTCTTGATTGGTTTTTTTTTTTCTTTTCAATATTTTTGTACATAGACAAGTCTTGTGTGACTAGAAAACAGGTTTGGTGATGGGATGATTTTTGTAATGATCTTTCTGGGTTTTTTGTGGGGTGGTGATATAATCAGAAAGAAGGAAGATGATGAATAGAGAATTAGATTTATTTATTTTAGAAAAAAAGAAATCAAATACTCATCCTAGTCGTAGAATTCTAGAAGAATTAATGAAGCGGTGTAGTTGGTTATTTTCCAATTTCCATGTTTGATGTAATATTGGAAAGAAAATAGAAAGATAATGAATGGATATTTTGTTGACAACTTGACATTATTGAATTATTAGATGGAATGAGTTGGTGGTGGATAAATAATAATAATAATCAATAAGAGTATGTTTGGGCGTGGTTCAAGGCGTGCTTTTAAGCGGGGGAGGACTTTGTGTCTGCTCCTTTTTTTTCTTTTTGTGTGTATAAATAATTTGAATTGAAAGCAAACAAACCCACATTGAATTTTATTTGATTAATAGAATAGAAGGAGGCGTGGGTTCAGGGAAAGAGGATGTCAATAATCAATATGTCCCTTAAAGTGGCCTACCCTTTTTGGACTCCCAATTATCACTTCATACATACCATAATAATAATCTAATATTTCTTCTTTTCGATTTCTATGCTTTTGCATGGCACTTGACTTTCATGTGCTATGTTGTTATGGTACATCATAATTCATAAGAGATGATGCATGCATGTGAATGTGTGATGTGTGATGTGTGATGTGTGATGGTGTGGGAGGGAGGTCGCATATATATTAATATAGAGATGATGGGGAATGGAATGGGACCCTTGCGCATATGCATATTGCATGCATGAATTTGGATCAGAAATCCTTGTTGGGAATAATAATGAAAACGGAGCTACGTGAGAAATGATAATGGAAAGCTCAACTAGCATTATTATATTTAAAAAATGTCAGCCAATGATTATTTGGTGCGCAATTTATAAATATATATGTTTTGTGTCCATCTCACTTGTGATGATTTCATACATACATATATGATATAATACCCATATCTTAATTATAAATTCAATACCCAAGGGCCAAGGGCCAAGACTTGTTCTAATCTAATGGGAACAACAATCGATCATGATTCATGTGATTAGTTTCAAAGATTGAGATATATAGACCATGATTTTATGGAGGGAAGTGGAGATTACCAATTCCTAGGTAAGTATTGAATGAATTATCACACCACTGACCAGTGACCACCCATTAATTAAGTGGGTATGGGGCTTCCACTTTTTTATTTGTTTCTTCTTCTCTGACTACCAACAATTGATACGATATGATATGATGGAGATTATAGACTTGGTCATGGTCCATGGACCACCCCATTAATTCATGTCTAATTTCATGTGAAATATTTTCACATCCATATGTATACCAAATCGTACATCTTCCATTTAAAATTATGCTCATTATATTTACTCCATCACTACATATGTTTAGGAGAATTAATAAACGAGCTAATTATGCAGATGAAGTAGCAGACAAATTAGAAAAGAAAAAGGAGAATGGGTGGTGGTGGTAGCATGGTTTATACGCAAAATGCAATGATGGAGAAATTGAAAGCTAATGGAGATTGGTAGGCGTTGAAATTGTACATAAACAATTCTTGTTGACTTTTAAAAAAAAAAAACCTTCAGACTCTCATTCTTATCTGTTGAATTCTAGATTAACAATAATAATCTATCTATTATTTATTAAAGCATGAATTCCATTGTAAATGACAAAAAAAAAAAAAAAAATCAAGATAAAATGGGTAGCAGTTGATAGATGTCATTGTAGTTGTAGGTATAATATAATTAAATAATAATGATGCTGTGGTTTCATTTGGATTGGATGGGCTGCTTGTGACATCACTGCTTTTCTTTTTATCAAACTTTGATTCCCTATCTATCACCACGTTTCAATTCATTAAATTATTTGAGTTCAGAAGAGTCCATTAAACACTTGCTTTTTAATCTCTAAACTTGATTACTATTGACTTGATCTATGCATTTCTCCTCTTGGTTGGTTGGCTACTCCAATCTTTTGACAAGATCAACTTTCAAGTGTTCTCACCGGTCACCAGAGAAAAGGATAAAAACTATTTCAAATAATAATTTTAAAACCAAGTTATCATGAGGAAAGATTATTAAAATTTTGGAACATAAATTCTATCAAACCAAGATTAAAAAAAAATAAAAGAAGAAGAGGAAATTTCCATTTCAACCAAATATATAACCTGGTCCAAGTCCAAGTCCAGGTCCAAGTCTCACAAACTAGCCCTCCAAGCAAGTAAAACAACATTCTCCATTCTTCTTCAAGGCTGCACAAAACATTACAGCAGAGCATTCTATATCTATATTTTATAAACAGCTTTCACATTGACTCGCTAACAAATCTGCTACCAAATTAGAGTGCTTCACATATTTCTCACTCACAGGAACTACCCTTTGTTTACTAATTGATATGTCATGAAGCCCACTTTCATCCAAGCCCCAAAGATAGCAAGATAGAAAGAGAGAAGATCAAGCTTATTGCCGTGTTTCCGAACCTGAGCTGATGGCAACGTTGATTAGTTCAGTTTCCAGCAGCAACATCATTTCGGGTTGGCTCTACCAGGGGGGGAAGGAGTAGACCAAGCCTAGTTTTGAACCTCTCAATTCGTTTCGCTCTCTTTTCCCTTAACCTACAGGTGGAACAAGAAATATAGCTAGTCAACCTTGGTGGTACACATAAGCAATCATAATTGAAAATATGCTCTAATGCAAAACAACAGGATTCAAGAATGTTGCTGTACGTTTAGGTACTCCTTCCGGGAAAATATATCATTATTGCAATACAAGATTTGCTTCGTCACAAAACACCTACCACAGACCAGTACCTTAATTTGTTTTCCAAGTTTTTGAGATTTTGTCACCTTTCTCCTTGGGAGAAAAAGATACACAAAAATTGAAAGTGACTGTTCATATATGTCAAGGTAGCCTATCCTAACTTCAGAAGAAAGTTTGTAGTTGCCGAGAGATTGATTAAAAAGAGAAAAACTTACAGTCCTCGAACCCTTTTAGCATGCTTCACATGCCTTTTCAACAGATCTTGTGCAGATAAATGATCGAGAGAGGTTTCATCCTGAAATCAGAACAGTAAAATGATAATCAGAAATCAGAATATTGAGTTCATACAGATAAATGCCATGAAACCATTTCCTTGGTCTTCAATTCCTATGCACCTTAAGAATCAGAGATTGTGGCTGGTAGAATAGATAAAATACATATTCAACGCTAAACAAATCCAAGGTTAAAAAATGATTTTCTTCCAGTCTTCATCTGAAAGTCACTAAAAGACTTGAACCTTTCCCCATCCCACTAGAGGTGCCAACTAAAATGCAATCTCTCCCTCACTTGAATATCAACCAGTATTAATATTAACATCAATGCATCCACAAACTAACCTCTTCTTTCTCACTGCCTTCTTCTTCTTCACCTTCCTTTTTATTCACTACATTTATATCTGCCATAGCCATAGGCAAAGGTCTTGGTAAAGACTTTACACCATCCCCATATTGTGGCTGCCAATAAAATTACAACATAAGGCAATTAGGAAAGGGAAGGAAAGCAATAAACACACAAAAACAAGTCAAATTGAAGTATTCTACTATATTGTAAATTTACATCAGTTCTGCAACTCAAATCAAGAGACTGAGAAAAAAAAAAAAGATAATATAAAAATGAATGTCTTCTCTTGCTGTATCTTGTATGTACATTAATTAACCTTTCTTGGTAGAAATTACTTCAATTCTATTGCTGAAATTATATTCTGACAACCACAGACAAATAATCAATCTCTTCCAAGCAAATCCTAAATAAGTAAGTAGTTGACAAATAATTAAAATCAAGCAATCTCCTTATTCAATAATTTGCTGTTACAGCAGTTAATGACAGGCCAATCCCTACAAATCAATATCAAATATCAAGCATATCAGTTATTCTAAAGATTTAACCAAAAGGTTTTAAGTTGACCATCAACTCTGAAACACCATTGTCCATTATATCATATCATATGTATATATATATATATGAAAACATACATGAAATTTATTCTTTAAACAGTAACGTTGTCAATCAAAACCTACGCTAGAAACTCAGTAAGCGGCATCCTCCCAAACAAAATAATTCAACATCCCATATATATAAAAGTATAAAACTGCATGAGCAATACAGCAATACCATTTACTAAAAGATAACAACATAATCAACATAAATTCAAAATGATTTGTCACCAAATACAATGCGAACCTGAGTTTCCTCGGGAAATTCATTTCTCAACCACGATCGACAAAGAGTATAAAGAGTAGCCCCATCTGATATTCTGACCTACAAATATAAACCAAAGGCAACCAACATAGAAACAAGCATTACATCCAAGGAACATATTAAATCATTTTCTAAGTTTAATACAGGAATATGCTAAATGATTTTCTCATATGATACATGCTCCATATTACTGCAGTAACATAATGGAGTTTCTACAAATTTTATCACCTTTTTTAATAATATGAAACAGGCATGAGACAGTTTGCATTGAATGGAAAACAAATACAGAAATGAAATAGAAAAAGGAGAAAGAAAAGGAGAAAATGAGAGCATGGGTAAAACTATTCTGACTCAAAAACAAGAAAGCAAATACTCAATTTTTTCATTGTTAGAAAACAAATACTAAACCTACATAACCTAAAGTAGACAATTAGACATTACATCTCTCTTCCTCCATCCCACCTTGCCCCATACCTCAACTCTCTCTCTCTCTCTCTCTCTCTCTCACTCACTCTAACACACAAATAGACATGCAAAGACTGACTGAATATAACAAAACACACCAGTAGCATTGAAAGTTATATAGTTGCAAGGCATATACACTACTCTTACTATCCTCGAAGAAAAAAAATGGAAAAGAAAAGAAAAACATCAAGAAAACCGGTGCAAATTCATGTTGCACACTTTTAATATCAGAAAGAATATTATTGACCATACTTAGTCCAGTACGCCAGCTATCAACAATATAATTTGAATGGCCATGACCGTTCAAGACAAATAGACAATACACTATGCATATGTCATATCACACCATGTTTGGAAAGGATGTGAGAATAAAAAAAAAAGAACAAAAGGAAGAGTCTTACTTTTCGGTCTTTAATCATGACAATAGTTTCTTCTTTTTTATTCCTACAGAAACCAGGGCGAGAACTATAATGCTACTGCAAATCATATGTATACAACAGTGGAGAAAGGGAAAAAAAAGGAGATATATGTATATACCATGCAATATTACCTCGAAGTTTTGTACCCATTACTGTCAGAAGTCGAGGATGGAGATGGAGCAACCTAAAAAAGAGTAAAAATCATAAATTTACTGACTGCAGTAAAATAAATAAGAAAAAAAAAACAAATACTGTATTTGGGCTCAATAACATTGATAATCTGATTAAAGAAACAGGAAGAAAAGGATTAACGTTTTGTGAACAGAGCATCACATGTGCATACAGAAATTCATAGTTTCCAAACAAAGAACCAATGGGATTTGGGACACAATGTATTCATTCATTTGACAAAATTTAACACGCATAAACCACTCAAACAGGAATGCATGTGCTGCATACAAACAAAGAAGCAGTACCAAATATTTAAATTGCCCCATTCGTAATAATTTCCCACAAACTCATTGACAGAACAGAAAAACAACTCAAATTTTATTGGGCATCTAAACATGTCCAAAGAGAATGACCTCTTTGTTAAAAATCACATTTGGCCTAATTCTTGGTCATTTTGTACTTCACATATGCTGCAACAAGCAGAAAATGCACACTTATGATATAATCCAAATCTATGTTGGTAAATCTTAGGTTTATATGGAAAATGCAATATCATATTCTTCCTGATTAGATCCAAAACCATGCAATTGTATGAAACAGAAAGCATGAAAAGGAGGTAGATGCACAGCTCATCTTGTGTATATACAGCTCAAAGGTGAAATTTTCATCCACACGGCAATTAAAGCCCTCAAATGATACAATCAATATATTTCTAATACCACACCCAGCATATCCGGGAGCAAAAGAAGATCTCTTCATCCGTATATATTGGAAGTCTATGAGAATTAAGTTCTACCATGTTTACACGAACAAAATTATCAGAATTCAGAATACAAAATCTAACCCAACAGAGAAAAAAAAAACATGAATAAAATCCATTTACTTCACCAAGTAATAATGTAGCTTTCTTTCACTAAAAGATCACATGAAATTTATAAAAGGTAAAAGCTTTCGAATTGCAATCCAATGAGAAACAGAACTTACTTCCCATTTGATTTGACCACAAAGACATAAAAATTACTTCATATTCAAGCTTCAACGAGCAAATAAAACATAGAAATCACAATCCAATTAAGTGACCAACAAATTAAACCAACCCATCATGAGAAAAAAAAACGAACAAAAAAACGAACCTTGGGGTGAGCAGACGAAATCGGAACTCCCTTAATGGAAGGATTGTGGTAGGGGTGGTGGGGGTGGTGTTGTTGTTGGTTGAAAGAAGGCCTGACGATGTGGTGGTTGTGGTGATTGACATCCAAAGGAGGCCGAGGGTGAGGAGGATATGAAAGTAGAGGGCCGTGGCGAGGAGGGTACCCACCGTTACTGGGATTGGCGACGGTGACCGTCTGATCTGCTGAATTGGGACGGGAAGGCTTTGGTATGAAGCCGCGTCCAGACGATGCTACTGGGTATATGAGTCCCTGTGATGCACTTGGGGTTGATGTTGATGGAGGTCTTAGGTTTTGGTACATCTGTTGTGGTTGTTGTTGCTGGGTCGGTGGCGGTGGTGAAGTTGTTGCCGTTGAAAAAGAGTGAGTGGCGTTGGCGGACATGGTGGTGATTTCAGTGGCGGGGGATTTTGGGGTTTTTATTGGATCCTTTTGTTTTTGAAATTAAAAATAAAGGCATACACAAACACAGCTCGCTTTTATAGTAAAAAATCAAATTTAAAAGTACTGACATTATTCACATGTAGCGTATACGACATGTCGTTTTATATAAATTTTTCAAATACAAAAATTCAAAAAGCGGCCCTCCTAAATAATAGAGTTTTGTTTTAAACCACTTAAAAAGGTTCAACCACTTTGAAGAAGAAGGGAAAATGTGAAAAAAAGAAGAAGATGATCTGTGTAGAACGAAGAAGAAGATGAGAAAAAAAGAGTGTTTTTTTCATAATAAACAAAAAACCAAAAAAAAAAAAAAAAAAAAACATGAAAAACAACTTGTAGATGTTTTTTAAAAATTTCAATTTTAAGACTAGTTTTGTTTCCCGTTTTGTTTTTATTTTTCAAAAAAAAAAATGACAAACGGTTAACGAATACGGATTCGAAATCGTTTTTAAAATACAAAAACGAAAATAGGCTGAAAATAGGCTGAAAAATAACTATAGGGCATGGGCTTACGTTTGAAAGCAAATTTCTCTCAAATTATTTCCGAATCACGATGGACCATGGACAACCAGAAGAGAAGCCAAGCCACGCCCGATGTCACCGTTGATGAAGGAAGAAACGACCAAATGGACAAACGACACCGGTTACTTCTGTGAACAAATCACGACCCGACGACAATAAAAGAATGTCGGAAATTCAAAGCACCACAAACGATTCTACAAAAAGAGAGGTGTTGTTTCGACCTAATTTCTTACATTTTTCTAGGATTTTATTTTAATTAATTGTTAAGATTTTTATAAATAAAATATTTTCGTGACAAATTTTTATTTAGTTGAATTGTTTTCAGTGATAAATCTTCATTTTTCTAAAGACAAACCTTTA
This sequence comes from Dipteronia dyeriana, assembly GCA_032871835.1. Lineage (NCBI taxonomy): Eukaryota > Viridiplantae > Streptophyta > Magnoliopsida > Sapindales > Sapindaceae > Dipteronia > Dipteronia dyeriana. The sequence continues at coordinate 78,078,824 of CM065303.1, read as the reverse complement.
TTTTCGTGACAATATCATTTTTTTCCAATTTTTGGGGTAACAAATCATTGTTTTTTTTTATATATAAAAATGTATTTTCGTAAAAAAAAAACAAATTTCCATGAAATATAAATTATATTCCTTTTCATTTTTCCATGACAATTTTGTATTTTTGAATTTATTTCCGTGACAAATCCATTAATTTTTACTTGACAATTCTTTCTTTTCCATGACGAATCATATCTTTTAGTTATAAAAATTCATTTTTCGTGACAAGTCTGTCAATATCGTTACAAATATGTATTCGCATGACAAATCTTTTATTCCCGTAACAAATGAGTGTCGTGACAAATCTATATTTTCATGACAAAGTCATAATTTGTATTTTTCGTGACAAATCGTCATTTCCGTATTTTTACTTTCTTGACCTTTTTTTCCATGACAAATATGTGTATTTTTATGACAAATATGTATTTCCACGACAAATCTATATTTTCGTGATAAATTCATTCTTTTTTCCACGATAGATATGTATTCCTGTGGTAAATTCATTTTTTCGTGAAAAATCATTCATTTTTTTGTGACAAATCTTCATCGTTTTCGTGACAAAATTAATTTTGTGGCAAATTTGTATTTACATGACAAGTCTTCATTTCGGTTTCACTACTTTCGTGACTTTTTTTTTTTCGTGACAAATCTGCGTATTTTGGTGACAAATTCTCTTTTTTCATGACAAAATTGTATTTTTATGGCAAATTCATTTTTTTTTTGTGAAAAATCAATTATTTTTTCTTGACAATTTTTTTTAGGGAATTGTACAAACATCCCTCGAGTTTTGATAAAATTACACGAATATAGTAGTTTTGACCATATACGTATAAGTTTTCCTTAATATTTAAAAATTGTTACACAAACATCCCCTACCATTAGATGGATTCGTTAGTCAATATTCGAACGTGTAAAAATTCTAAAATACCCTATATTTTTTTACTTTAAATATAAAAAAAATAAAATAAGATTAAAAAATATAAAAAAATCTTTAAGAAAATATGAATATATCTTAATCTGAAAGCTAGGAAACAAATTTATCTTCAAAAAATAAAATAAAAAGGTGAAAAATTTAGTTGTACAATTCCCCCTTGATTTTAAATAAATTTAAAATCTAAAATTTATTTATTATTAAATTGTTTAAAAACCTTTTTTTTTAAATTTGTAAAGATGTTTTTTTTTCAAGTTTCAAATTTAAGATACATTAATGTTATATAAAATATATTTTTATATTTTTTTATCTTATTTTTTAATTTGTTAGTTTATTTAAAATAAAATTAAAGGATATTTTATAATTTTTACGCTTTTGATAATTGACTAACGGATCTACTTAACGGAAAGAAATGTTTACGTAAACATCCATGGAAGTTTGTATGTATATGATCAAAATGCCTAAAAATGTCATATATGTACAATTTCATCAAACGTGGAGGAATGTTTGTGCAATCCGCCCCTCTCTAACGTTATTTTGCACGGTTTTCTCTACAAAGTACAAACTTTGATTTTTAAAACCTTTAAAAAAAAAAAAAAAAAAAAAAACAACTTTGATTCCTCACAGCGCAGGGCAGCATCTATTGGTAAACTAACTCTCCCTCTCTCCCTCTGACGCAGCAATCGCACACACGAAACCATGATCTTTGTTGGTGGACTCCCATTTTCGACTGAGTCATCGTCTTCATCATCATCATCATCATCTCAGGTACTCACTCACTCCTCTTTATCCATCTCTTTTTTCTGCTTAGTTGCGAAAGAAAAACTGGTAAATATAATATTCTTATTATCTCAATATGACTTTCTTTTGAGCATCTCCTCAATTTTTATATTTTATTTGAATTACCCTAGTTGTTCATGATACCCACTTCCCATATTTAATGAATTCCAAAGTTTTGGTCATGAACAGAGGAGTGAGAGTGATACACTGTTTAGTTTGGTGGAACACCCAATTCTGGTGTCCGCTTCACAGTCATTCAAGTCTACGCAGGAGAGGAAAGTTTCAGCTTTAGACGATTCTGATTTAAAATACGTTTATATTTTCCAGAGAGAATATGCAACTGTTGACTCTGCGCTTGTCCATGTATGCTTCATGATTGACTTTGATTTTCATCCTTTGTCTTCTATTGATATACAGGAGCTCCAAATTCCTGAAAAATATGACTGAATTTCCATAAATCTGTTATATCTTTTTTACTATTACTGAACATCTATGAATTCTCTTTATATCCTGAATCATGGAAAGTATGTTGGCACTGATGAGGCTACAACTTGCGTGGGGCTTGTCATTCGAAACCGTAGAAATGGAATGTAAGGAATCCGATTTCTTAGATGGAATAATATTGTTTTGGAATCTTGCAGTTTTCTATTGTTGACATGTGAACTTGCAGGACCTCTGTTGCACATTTGGATTCTCCTACCATTGTGGATATTGGCCTCGCCCAAATGCTTTCGCTGGTTGTTCATAACGGTTTTGATTCTGAATTGGATGTATTCTTCTCCACTTCCATTGAGATTCAATGCTTCTTTCGTGTTATTCAGTTTGTTGGTGTTGAATTCATTTTTGGTGTGTTAAATCTGTTGTGATGGTTCACAATGTGCAGGTGCATCTAATCGGTGGTTTTGATGATGTCACGCACAAAGTTTGGCCCAAGATCTCCTACTTTGTTATATAAATTTTCCAGACACAGGTGAAATGATTTAGATGTATTGACCTTTGTATGCAGCATGCGAATGGTAGCTCTGTATCACAAAGCCATGCGGAATTGGATGGTTATTCGTTTCCTTTATGTGCTAAAATAATTGAAACATTGTGGAGGAGACAGGAAAAGTTTCACATTCAAACTCTCTTTGTTCTTGGGCATAACACTAAGCAAGACTCGCGAGGAAATGCATACCCTATTTTCACTGGCTTCTTGGTTAGTTTTAGGTCCTTTTCTTGTATATTGTTTCCTTTGACATGATTAGGACAGACTGGCAGTTAAGGTTATGCTAGGAACTGATATAAACTGAGCTTGGGACGGGTTTGTCCAGTCTAAGAGAGACTCTCAATGTTGGTAGTTGAATAGAAACTAAATTCACATGGACTCCCTTGTTTTAAGAAAATAAATTTTTTGTTTTTATTGGAATTCTTAATTTTGTAGAGGGCCTGTGTTATAATTAGATCGTGGTGCTGTAAGATCAATTATGTTGATTATCTGTATGCACCTTCTTGTATATCATGCTGTTTCCTGCCTTCGAACATCTAGCAGTTTGCTACTTGTCTAGTCTCAGCCTGACAGTATAAAACGGCGTAAAATGTTAGTGCAATGTTAATTGCCAGTAATGTAGAAAGTAGAAGATAGAAGAAGATTCTGGCGGTGTAAGAATATTGAATATAGTATCTTTCTCACCTTTTCAGGTAGAAACTTCCACAGGATCTCTCATCCCTGCAAGTTTTGATCGAACTTCAAGATGTCCGGATGAAATTGTTAGGAGAATTAGAGTGACTTCATGCTATGAAGATGCCAGTTGGAATGGCAAGTTACTGGAGACTTATGACACTCAAACCGATCGATTTGTAATTGCCCCATGCTGCTGGTAAATGTTGTTTCACTGTTTAGCTTACAGTTTCTTGTATTTAGTAAGTATGATTATTATCACACTCCCAAAACAGTAACTGGAGTAATTATTATAGCTCATCTTCTCCCAATGCTACAAATTGTATGAATTTATTTATTTTTATTTTACTTCCGAAAGTTAAATAGAAATACTCGTGTTATCCTATAGCTATGCTGATACATGCGCTCGTTTTGTTTATAATGCAGGACCGTACGCAAATTACGTATCATAATGACATTGCAGCATCTTTCTGATGCAGAAATCCTTGTTAGATGTTCTACTTCACCTTCTGCCGAGGCTCCAGATTTTGTGGAAACTTTAAGAAGGTATGCCTATTTAAAAAGTACACATCGATTCAACTTGCCAATGTATTCAATCATCGAGTTAATCTATCCTAGGGCTCTAGTATTATCAGAATATTGATCGTCATAGATCTGGATGTCTACAAAAGGATAGCGAGTAAGTGGTATGATAATCAGGATGATTTAAGAAATTATTGTGGATAGCTGATGTAAAATATTGAATTTCAGAGTATAGTATTTTGTCATTCTTTGTGTAGCAAATTCGATAGCTAATGTTGGAACATTTTTTAAGTAAAGATTGATAGAATGCATACTAATATATGAGTTGTTTTTTATTTGGTTACAGGCAGTGGAACCACTTGATTAAGCAACCGGATTGGAGGCAAAGCTTTCCTAAGAAGCAGGCTCGTGTTTTTGAGAGGATCGCTGGTAGAGACTGGAAAAGGTGCTGATTATCATTTGCTTAAGTCGACCGATAATTAGAGTTGTGTGTGTCATGATATAAAAAGTTGCATAGTTGCATTCGAAGTGAGGTTGTGCTCAAAATTACTGACCATAAATCCATAATCATAATTGTTGTTGTATCATGCTATCATGTCAAGTAATGTGAAATGTTGATGATTCACATTGGGCTAGGCTGCCCATTCCAATATTGAAAGTGTATACCATTGGGCCCAATGGGCCCCAGCCCAATGGATCTATGAGTCGATGCTTGGGCTTCTATAAAAGTAATCATGTCCCAGTCTATGCAGGAGTGGAGGCCTTTTAGCTTTGCTCCACCCAGATCCAGATCCAGATCCAGATCCAGATCCAAATCCAAATCCAGGGACAAAACGGTAAATGAATATGTCCCCAGAAGGAAAGAAAGTTAGAAACCCACCCACATGAGGAAAATCAAATCATACGCAAACACATGAAGATTGATACATAAATAGGAATTCTAACTTGGAAGAAAACAAGAACCCTAATAGCGTGTTAATGTACAATACCATATATAAACTTATTATAAGTAATTCAGAGGAGGATCAAAAATAATGCATGCCGTATTCGTATTTGTTATAATTTGAAAACAAATAGAGATGGAGGGAGGAGTAGAATATTTTTATTATTAATTACAATAACAAATAACCAAAAAAAGAAACAATCGTCATCGTGTATCTCATGACGAGCAAACAAGACGAGAGCAGCGATAAAACGACATCGTCATGGGGGACGTGGGAGGAGCTGCTGCTAGCATGCGCCGTCAAGCGCCATGGCCTCAAGAACTGGGATTCCGTCGCCATGGAACTCCAGACCAAGACGTCTCTCCCTCACCTCCTCACCTCCGCTCAATTCTGCAAGCAGAAATACACGGACCTCAAACGCAGATTCAAAGACAGCCACAATAATATTCCATGGCTCGAACACTTGAGAAAAGTTCGTGTCGATGAGTTGAAACAAGATCTCCAACGTTACGATCTCTCCATCAAGTTAATTCTCTTCCCTTTCGTTTTCTCGACTTATAAAAATATATTATTACTATTATTATTATTATTGTAATAATAGTAATAATAATATTTGTTTAGATCTGAAATAGAGTTGTTATTATCAACAGTTGTTTGCAGCTGAAAGTGAAGAGATTGGAAGAGGAGCGAGACCGGTGTTTAGATAATAACAATACGAGTAACGAGCCGGAACCAGATCTCAACGGAACGAATACATCACTAAACGACGACGACACACGGCCCCAAAAATCGGAGGAACCGGACAAGACGTGTGCGCGGTTGGTTTCCGGCGACGAATCGGACAGAGAAAACCGCTCTGTTAACGAGTCCAATTCGACCGGCTTGAGCGATAAAGTCGGCGGCGAAGGAGGAGGAGGAGGGTTGGTTAGGAGTGAAGCGGATCCGTGTCGATCCGGGTTGGGTGAGGATGGTGCGGGTCAGGGAGAGACCACGAAGGAGGAGGAGTGGGAGGAGTTGGGTGACTCGGTGACTCAGCTGAGTAGCGATGTCCAGAGCTCGGCGAGTTACGGAAGGAAAAAGAGAAAGATTTGTTCCGGTGGTGATGCGAGATCACAACCGTTGATTGAGTTGTTGGACGTGATTAGGACCCACAAACATGCATCTTTGTTTGGGCGTCGGCTCAAACTCCAGGTATTTATTATTTTTATATATTTTCTTATTAAAATTAAATTGCCATATTTTTAAAAACTTTCTTGAGTGATGATGAGCTTAGCTCGAACTAATAATTTTATTTTATTGATGTAAACATTATAAAACCTTAAATTCTATAGTCATATTACTCGTTTTATCCTCCATGCGATAAGCCATCAGTTGGTCAAGGTTTAATGAGCGTCCAATAATTTGGGACCACCACTTTTTTTCTTATAATTCTTTAAATGATATTTGTCAACTTTCTTATATCTTAATCTTAAGACGAATTCTTGAACTAAAAAAAAAAACCCAGATCAATTTATAGTGCATGAACTCAAAGTATTCGAATTTGGTTTCTTTTTTTGGCAAGTTGGAGTAATGCAAATTTAACATAAAAGACTAGTACTTGAGTGAGTACTTTTATGTTGTTTATGTGGAGAAATTCTTGTTCCTACATTCTCAAAAATTAGGATAAGAGTGAGTGAACACGGAACACACATGCCTTGCATGTCAAATTTCAACTTTAGATAAAATAATCAAAAATGCTAACTATACTAATTAAGACGTAATGGATTGTATTGGCACACAAAAGTTAACTTTCTAAGCACATACTAGTGACGTCAACTTTTATACATGCAGAAATGGTGCGAGTCACCCACTCTCTGGCCCGCCTTGGCCTTTTAAGTGACTAAGCTGCGTATAAAATCTTCAAACAAGGCCCACCTGGCCCGTACTGAGCTGAGCCCATTTTGAATCACATGTTTTTTTTTAAATGTTACAAATCACTTCAAAATGCAAATTTTATTTTTGTCAAATTTGACTAGAATTTGTTGCATGCAGGAATCGAGCAAGTACAAGGAGATAGTGAGGCAACATGTGGATCTAGAGACAATACAAACAAGAGTAGAACAAGGCCGCTATTCTTCATGCAGCCTCACTAATTTCTACAGAGACCTCTTGCTTGTCTTCAACAACGCCATTGTTTTCTTCCCCAGATCATCTCTTGAATCCACCACGGCTCATCAACTTCGGCGCCTTGTCTCTATCGAAATCAACAAGGAGACCTCAACCCAGAAACCACAAGAACCTCCTGTTTCATTACCACCTCAGCCAAAAACAACAAAACCACCCCACTTGGAAAGATCTGATTCTTTGCTTGATAAACAAAAACCATCAGCTCCCATTATAGTCTGCCGTAAACGCAGTTCTGTCTCTGCTAAACAATCTGATGACAAGAAGCCAGCTACTACGGATATAAAGCCTTCAGTTGAACGCAGCAACAGCTTATTGAAGTTGAAAGCACCAGACAACTCCACTATAACAGGGACGAGAAGCTCAAGAAGAAACAGCAGCAACAACAAGAATCCAACAAAGACTCCTCCTCCTCCTCCTAGTAGTAACAAGAAACAAAGCACAGGCACAGGCACAGCCTCTGGTTCAAAAGCTGTTTCTGTTGATAAGCAAGAAAATTCGAAAACAGATAATAATAAGAAGACAGAAGCATCATCAGCATTGGATAAGAAGAAAAGTGTGGTGGATTTCTTGAAAAGAATCAAGAAAAACTCCCCGGCGCAGACCGCAAAGAAGAATAACAATAAAGGAGTCGGTGAAGAGCCAAAAAGGAACAATAACAATAACAACAGCAGCAGCAGTGGAAAGAAAGATAAAAAAGGGAAAGAAAGGCAGAGTAGTTCTGAGAGAAGACAGAGGAAGGATACTAGTCCTACCAAGAAAAATGTTGGAAGGCCACCAAAGAAAGCGGCAGAGACCACTCCAATCACCGGAAAACGTGCAAGGGAGGAGGTGTTCACCAAGCGGCAAAGCAAACGGTCCAGGAGGTGAGTGCTGTGACCCCATGGTTGCTTGTACATTAGTGTATTGTATTGTACTATTAGTAGGTTTAACTTTAGATATTGGTCTCTTTTTGGGACTTGCCAGTTGTCACCCAATTTTTTTGGGTGGTTTTTGGGTTTTATACTTTTTATCTTGATGTTAATTCAGCTTTATTTAACAGAAGCGATGACTGTAATTTTAATTATTGAAAATGCTTATGACAGGAGTTGGCATAATCTCTAGTTTAGAGAGAGATTCTATGTTGGTTGTGAATGTATTGAGAAAACCCTCTTTGATAGATACATGTAGGTGCTAAGCTAGCTTCGATGAACTTTCGTTTCACTCACACTTTCACTGAGAACAATGGAGCTGCAGATTTTATGGTTGATATGGGTCTCCAATGCGCATATTTTTATCGCCTACTGATCTTAAACTAGTTAGCAGTAGTGAGAGCTCATGGTATTTGAAACACTCTTTTACTGTACACATGTTTTGTTATTTGACACGAAGAAGATATATACTTAATACATGATTGATTAATCACCGATAACAAATCCAGGAGTTTACACTTACCCCAGCCTACTCAAAGAATATGACAAATTATTCATGCTTATTTAGCATACGAATCATTTATGAATGATGGGTCAGCTATAATCCAAGTCATGAACAGAGGCATACAAATTTGCAAAATTGCTCGTGCTACATGAACTGTAGGTGCTTTGATCCTTGGAACTGATAGATACTGCTGTTCAATGAGTAATGAATGTTCATAATTTGATCTTTAGAGAATTCAGATTGAAAAATGGCAAGGCTATACTTACCGACAAAGGACTGGATCCGAGTTCTATATAAGGTTGGTAACTGGCAAGCATTTTCGATGCCATTCGACTGGCTGCATGCACTGTACTAACTCGAAACCTTCTCTTCTTCTCATAACTATTCACAATAAATATGTTTAGGTAGCAAATCTAGGAATAATAATATGCTTCATCATATTGATACTAATATACCTTCTAAGGGCTGAAACATTTTCATCACAGCCTCTCACAACAGCCTTATCAAGCTCAAGTATTAGTTGATAGCAATCCTGCATAGATTGAATTGCCAGGAGAGTGATATTATTATTATTATTATTATTATTATTATTATTATTATTATTATTATTCAGAATCAGTTAGCTACACATGAACATGAGCATTCATACCTCAATTGCCATGCAACCCCCTTGGCCCAGATTTGGCTGCATTGGATGAGCAGCATCACCCAGCAAAGTCACACGTCCGATGCCCCAGCAGTCATCGATCATGTCTCTATCGTAGATATCCCTCCTTAAGATCGCATCCTCTGGTGTTTTTGATATTAAATCGATTACTTCACCACACCACTGACCAAACAATTCAACAAGCCTTTTCTTTTTACCTGCATCAGTTTTTGTGGAAACAAATTTTAGTCCCAGATTAAAGTTTCAACTCAATTTCGCAAGTAAACATTACCAGAGGGAGACATGCCTCCAGGAGGATCTGTACTCATAGGCGGCTGATTATAAAAGGCATACCATTGCATCTTCCCATTACCAACATCTGAAGCAACAAAGCACTGCTTCAATCCTATAAACACTCTATACCTACAATTTGAGCAGAAACATACATCAGCAATCAAGCTACAAAATGCCATTGTTTTACTAGCAGACATACCCAACAGTGTCAATATATGGTGGCACAAAATCTGTTATCCCACTGTAACATGTATAGCCCGAATATTTTGCTTCTTGCAGCCCAAATAGTTTTGCGCGGACCTAACGAGATGTGAAGACAAGAAGAAGTTAACACAAACAAATTCATTGAAAGAGAAGGGATCTAACTGATTTGGGGAAGACCGGAGCCTACTTCAGACCATATTCCATCAGCTCCAACCAAAATATCGCCTTTGTAGCGCCTCCCATCCTCAAGGATCACAATGACCTGGTATTATAATTACAAGTAAAAAAAGGATCATAAGGAGCCATTGAATCAATGAACAAGTTGTGGGAAAACTTTGAAACCTTGTCAGAGTCTTGTATGAAGTCCACAACTTTAGAATTGTTAATCAGTATGTCAAAACCGATTGAATTAACTAAAATGTCCTGCAGTGCCATTCTACATATTGTTTGTGTAATTGGAAGGCCTCTCCTCAGAGCTGGAGTCAAAAGATCAAACTTGGTGAACCTGAATTTACAAGATGAAACTATACATATGTTCTCTGTCTGTCACACAATTACTAATTTGACAGGAATTGAAGGTCTGGAAATATCAAACAAGAGAAGCACACCATTCACCAGAGATGCCATCAGCAAGGCCATTGATTCTGTCACCAGTAACACAACCTGCTTCCATAATTTGCTTGGCAACATGTTCATCGATAGCTTGTAAAACAGCCAAGGCGCTGCTTGAGAGTTGAATAGGGCCACGGTGCCTACCTTCTCCTCTCACAGCACTCAAATCTCTCTCAAACACCTTAACATCATACCCTCTGTTTTTGGCAGCCAAGCCCAAAACCAGACCTCCAATTCCTCCACCTGCAATCAGTATCCTCAGCTTCTTTTGATCACCTTTCTCTTCACTTGAGGTTGTACCATAACTTGCTTTACATCTTACAACACACAACGTTTTTGATCTTGTCAAGTCAAGTGCTGTAAATCTAATACTGCTTTGGTGTTGGTTGCATGCTCCTCCTCTAAGGCTTTGAAGAGACACCATTGTTGAGGAAATCAAATAAAATTAAGACATGATGAAAAAAAAAGGTTGTGAGGTATTCTTTACTCAAATCTCTTTTTCATGTAGCTTGCTCTATGATTCATTAAAGATGGGAAATTGGGAATTGAATGAAAAAAGTAACTCTTTGGGTCATGAGTCATCATCATTGCTAAGAGGAAAAACAATGACACATTTAGCAAACACCATCTTTTCCAATCACATAAACCTTTTGCTTATCAATTATCATGCATCGGATGCATAATGCATCTTCCACTAGGATTTCACCACGTGACTAAATCCAAAAAACACCAATGCATCATGATGAATTGATGATGCATGAAGCATGAAGCATGATCCACTCAGGTTTTTTTTTTTTTTTTCCTATTGATACATGTGAGTTGTGAGTTGTGAGTCACAATTACAAGTGGGAGGCGACCAATGAAGTTGAGCAGCGTATTAGAATTGCTGACTTCTTCAATTAGTGTACCAAAAAAGTGACAAAGAAACAGACAATGCTTGGGAAAAGAGATACATTCACCCACAAGAGTTGGGCCACTTCTATCTATAGTGAGTTGGGCATTGCAATAATTTTGTTTAAAGACCACAAACTTTTCACCATTTCTTTCTTTTCAAAGTGGAATTTAATCAAATTCTGTCTTCCACATTGAAGTCCATTTGTTTCACCCAAACAATGAACTACTCCTAATTTTGTGTTTCTTATTCCAACTTTCAAGTCAACCACAGAAAATGAACGTAGCACCATTCATAAGTTCATAGAGAGAGAGAGAAAGGAAGGAAACTACATGTTGCAACAAATAAAAATGAGTAATAAAACAAAATTTTATACACCATCACGACAAATTAATCACTAATCATATAGTGTTACACTAGCATCAGCCTTTCTAAAATAAATAATTGATCATTAACAAAAAAATTAGCACCAACTATCATAACTCCCATTTTACAGTTCTACCTATAAATAATCCACAAGCCCACACATTCCCAATGTGGGCGGAAATATAACTAGAAAACCGCATCCTACAAGAAACCGACTTTGAAATCAGATACATCTCTCTTCAACATCTCAAGTATCTTGCTATCCATCTTATTGCCACCCTACGTACTCCCCTCCAATCAATTGCATCATCCAAAGTATAAAGCTATGCTGCTTCCTACCAAAATCAATCTTCCATCATTCTCCCATTGACTGCCCACGAGAAAACTGACGCCCACCCTCATCTGTTTTATGGCAAAGACAAACAATACATAAGAAAAATAAAATTGTTTTCTGATCTCAACCAAAATATAATCTTCTGTACAAAAATAAAAAGTTAGCTTCTAAATTATATAGATACTAACATCAGCGGTTTCCAAAAGGTGAAAGTTGCATGACAAATTTCAAGAAAGACCTTGATAAAAGCACATCATGTTAAACCAATCAACTTAAAATAAGAGAGCCATGACCCGGTGTAATGTAATTCCCTAACTTTTGTTCAAATCTTTTGACAGAAGCACTGGAATTGCCCCTAAACTACAAGTCTACTACTACTTAAATTCTTCAAGTTTTTGTTTTCTCTACATATTAGGTAATAATGTTACATTATACTTCAGTTTTTTGTTGAATCCTTATGAATTTATGGTCTTTTTAACATTCTCAAGACATTGCAATTGAATGAAACATAACATGTAAAAGACAGCAGGCGCAAATATAATAGATGTCAAGTGGATAATCTCCATTTTATTTTATTTTTCCTTATTTATTTGGTTAATACTCCTTTTTAATCGTCTAAAGGTAAAAGTCTTAGGAGGTCAAGGCACATGATATCCAATTATCCAAACTACTGTGTAATAAAAGACACTACTTTCTCTCATAGTGAAAGTTTATTATTTTTTATTATACACCCAAAAATCCTTGGAACTTTCTTTGTTGGGGACATCAGGAAACTCATGAGTTATTATATATCCGTGGTTGATGGCCCCAGAGAATATGAACCCATGACCTCTAGGTTGAAGATGTGATCTTTTACTACTCAACCCACTCCTCAGGTTCTTTCAAACAGAATAGTTACCATGATTAGCAGCTACTTGAGTTTCCAATCATATAAATATCGGCTCCACTAAAGGAATAACATTTCCCATCCAATACTACAGCAAACAAGTGGACCATACAATATTTATTAAGTTCCTAATAATTCCCTCAGCAAATAGGCGTTTTCACAGTTAGCTATGCAAGTTGATCTCTAATCTCTATGGTGCAAAAAGGAATAGGAAGTACCACTTTCACCGTCGGAAATATCAGCAATCTTGGCAATTGCATCAATAAGGGCTTGTTCTTGTTCCTGAAATGTGAAATATTTAGAATTCATCAAGCAATTTTATGATTACACAGGATATATGTGAATACTAAAAGGACATGGTTGCTCTTTTAACCTTCAACACTTTCTTTGCTTTCTCAATCTCAACTGGATCAGGATGATTTCCACCAAAGACTCTCTCCACCTGTCCAAATTCAAAAGAAATTAATAATATAAATGATAAAATCAACAAGTCCTTTGTACGGACAACCTTATTTTTATTCACCTCCTTAATTAGGCTAGCAGTATGACGAATTTGTATATCATCTGGGGTCCTCTTTCCAATGCCATTCTGTGACAGAAGAAATTCTTTTCTAGATTGACTCTTTGGCACACCTCTACCTCTTCCAGTGCCAGGAACACTATCACGGCCTACAGATCTATTCCCATGAAGTGGTCCACCATAACCTCCTCGATGAGAGATTCCAGGGTCCTCGCCTTCCCATTGTATATCCTCACGCGAGATCTAGAATAGAATAGGACACCAATAATTTCAGAACAGAATAATCTAAAAGCTAAAATGTCATTTCCAGAAGGACAAGACGACTTATTTTTTTCAAGAAAGCTTGCAGAAGAATGGCAATCAGACCATTTTATTGGCACAAAGCATGGAAATTTAAACAATACATTTCTGAGAAATATTTGGCTTCATATTCTAAGTTCTAGATGTTATTGGGTTACTAAGCTAGAAAGTCAGAAGATGCTCATTTCACCAGCATCAGTCCAACACGAACTCCTGGAGTAACAGTGAATCATTATCATGACTACTTCGAACAAATATGACCTACAGTAGATTTATTATCTAACAGATGCATATAACTAAGTTGATTTTTTTCTCTAAGTTAAACGTTTAACAGCAGAGTTAAGCAAACATCTCCTTAGAAACTTTGGGTGCATATGTATATCTTTTTCCCAACATAGTTCCATAAGGCCGCATCTGGCCACCAATTACAGCTTCTTGCAGACACGGTCTAAAAGGTCATATTTGGCAGCATTGAAGCATAATACATTGAAAATTGGAAAAGAATAGGCATTTTAACCATGCGAACAAAGCACCAAGTATACCTCTGAGAGATTAACCCATTCCCATGTCTCCTTAGTAGTACCAATATCGTACACCAGCGCATGTCGTCCCTAAATGAATATAAGGAAAAATGAACATTAGCAATAAAACCAACATAATTTCACATGTTATCAAGATTCAAGGGAAATAACGAAATACAAACCTCAACTGGGTTGTAGTCAGTTATAACAGCTTCATAGAAGTTATTGTCATCAGGCCACCTAGTCCTAACTCTCCTCCCAATCAATGGATCAAATGTCCCTCCTTCTGCAGGCTCACTAACACGGGCAGCACCTGAAGATGCTCTATTAGTAACTTGACCTCTTCCAGCTGGACCTGAGGAAGGGTATTGCATGGACTTCATTGAAGATACACCAGGCAAACCCTATTGAAATAGAATAAAAAACGTAAAAAAAACAGTATAAATGATAATAAATTACCAAATCTTCATGTTTTTCTCCACAGTTGATAATGGTTTTAACTCACAGGTTTCTGTTTCTTGCCCTTGGATCCAGTTCCAGGCCCCCGTTTAGCAGCTGATGAAGATGGCTGGTGAGATGCAGCTGCTGGTTGTGAGGGAAACGGTGGTGACGGGCCACCAAAGGATTGAGAAGGTGCCGCCTGGTTTATTTTTTGTCTTTTGTGAGATGCTGAGACACTGGGACTGGGTATAGGATCATGAACAGCTTGATTAATGCTGTGCATGCCAGATTGAAGCCCACCTGCCTGTCTCCACTCCCTAATGCCATTCCCCAACACAGGACCCATCAAAAGACAGAAGAGACCAAAGCTTGCAAAATTCTGTCAAACAACTTGTTAAATGAACAAATTTCAATCTTAACTCTAACAAACCTTATCCTCCGTATCATGTCATCAGCATTGACCCGACCTAGAAGCTCTCGGTGTTCCTCATTCGATAATCTCAACTCTTTTCTCAGTTCTGTTATCAAACTTTCCTTCTCCTGAAGAAAATTCACTCATGTAGCAGTCATTGAACCTGATCAAACAAATTTAAGATATTGGATTCATGCAAAAAGAAAGATAAAAGTACCCAAGTAATGGCATCAGCTTGAGCTTTGAAGGCTCTAAGAACTGAACTGTATGCTTCTTGCTCAAGTTGGTGAATTTGAGTCTCCATATCAGTGTCATTATACATTCTAGGGTACGGGACAGAACCTACAGGAGGTCTTCCATTTCCTGCAACACGTCCCCCTCTAGGGATTCTGTTTTGATGTGACGGAGGAAGATCATCATCGGTTCCTGCAACAGTTTCAAAGTTAATACCTCATCATTGAAACTCCACGATATGAGGATTGCAACTTGACCAAACTTTACTATAATGCCAGGGATAAAAAATGCCGGTTGCCTAAGGATGAACAAAATACAAGTGAAACTAACTAATTCAATCATCGTGAGCATATAACCCAACAATATCCCCTTGCATATGCAGACATCACTTTATGATGCTCATGTCTGATGGCTCAGTTGAATAGATGAAGATAATGTTTTTAAATCTAAGATAGGTTAATCAATTGCCCCAAAGATTTTTTATTTTTTTTTAAAAGAAAAAAAACTTTCTTATCTAGTCGTGTCACCAAAGCATTGAATTGCAAAATTTTGATGTCATTCTTGACCAAAGTTCAGGCTCATAACATTGCAAAAGAACTTCATGCACCAATACACCGATAAGAAAAATATATATACAATTTTTCTATTGTCAGTTCGAACTTATATAAGATATATCAGTTCCTTGCATGTGGGTCACTGGATTTAAATGCTTTGACTTGACTGTATGCACTTGTCAAAGCATCTTTTAAATCCAATGGCTCACATAAGGAACTGATATATTTTATATAGACAATAGAACTTATATAAGATATATTGGTTCCTTGCATGTTGGCCACTGGATTTAAATGCTTTGACTTTACTGCATGCACTTGTCAAAGCATCTTTTAAATCCAATGGCTCACATGTAAGGAACTGATATATTTTATTTAGACTGTAGAATACACCATAGATACAAAATTATGACATGAGAAATTCAAAACATTTCACATGGTAAAACTACATTTGCAGATTTACCATGTGAAATGTTTTGAATTTCACATGGATAGAATTTCTTATCATTCTAACTTAGTAATTAGTATGCATCTGTAACTTAAAATCCGATAATTTTTTATTTTTTATTTTTAAAAAAAAGCATCCCAAAATTTAATAGCAAAATAAACCAAGACAGAAAGTTCAATTTTTTTTCATCAAGCACAAAGATATTATGTCTGCAAACCACACAAAAAATGACCCAGTCTCTTTGAGGTATCCTCCGAGCATGCCTAAAGGTGCAACAACGATGAACTAATCATCTAATAGTCATTGACAGACAAGTAAGCATCCATAAGTCATTCACATGCTGTGAAATCCACCACATAAAAAATTAAGAGTACCACACAGAGTCATAAGAGACACAAGAGAGTATCTCAATTGCACTGACCAAAAAAACCATAGTAAAGGTAAACTTTTAATACTATATCCATACTTTTTTATGGCATCCTTTAAAAACAAAAAAATTGAAAACACACTTTGTAATGTAAACTGAATAACAAGTTAAGTACTTTAAGCCCTCTTTATACAAAAACCTGCTTCAAAATCACGGTACAGACTACAGATTTAAAACTTTTGACAGTTAACATAGACATAAGCAGCAATTAAAATACTACTACTATCTCAACAAGATAACTAAAGCTAAATATACTAAAGTCAAAACCTGAATTTGGTACCAGCTTTTTATTTATTTATTTATCAGATTCTAAGTTACAGATGCATACTAATTACTAAGTTAGAATGATAAGAATTTCTATCCAAAGTGTTACAGCTTAAAACCTAAATTTTGGAATCTTGAACAGTACCAGACGACATGTTAAGTTCTTTGATTCCTCTATATGCTAAACACTGCTTCAAACACTTTACATATAAATAAAAATTCAAACTTTCAACATAAAAATAATTAAAAAGACCCATAATTCACAATTATTCATCAACTATCGCAAATTAATCAAAGCTCAAAACCCTAATTCACTAATTCTAAATACTGCCCATCACCAATTACAAATCACAAATTGTAGCTTGAAAGCTCAAATCTTTTTCTCTTAAACAGCTAAAAACTGATAAAAATAACGAAATTAAGAAAACCCCAGAAAAGATAGAATACTAACAATAACGAAAGCAAAACAAACCCAAATAAAACAAGTAATGAATTCACTTCAAAAACCCTCCCGCAAATTAATGACAAGAGAATCTGGATAAAGAATTGATTTTTGAGAGTGAACTCACCACTGCTATCGTAGGGTTCGTAGTCCATAGCCAGCTTTGTACGCAAAGAACACCCTTTCTTTTTCTGCAACCCCCACAAAAAAAGGAAGGAAATCGTAAATTCAACAAAATTTGTGGAGAGACTAAAGACAAAGATTGATCGCCAACTACGATTCGAGTTCAATTCAGCTCAAACCACGCGAAAACACAGAGTGGTTTCGACTTCGGCTGTAGAAATTAGGTCGAAAAGATTTTGTTCTCAGCTAGAAGATTGCTTCGTTTGAGTTCAGTGTGTGTGAATTGCAATAAAAAAAAATATGGAAAATAAAAAAAAAAGAAAAAAAAAAGGAGAAAAACAGAGACACGGATTTGAAAGCGGTTTGTAAAGTGGGTTGTGTACCTGTGTTTCCTTTTTTGGTTCTTTGGGCTGGGTTGACACCAAACTAATTTTGGGCCATTTGATTATAAATATTTACTAATTGTTGAATGTTAAATGGATGACAGTAATTCTAAGCTTTTTTATTTTTTTTCCAAATAGTGTTGGTATATGATGGGTTAATATCTTATGAATCGTGAGATTATGTGACGAGGATGTGACGTTGAAACCTTACATGTCAACACTTTTTAGAAAAGAATTTGAAAAAAAAAATTAAGAAGCCTAACATTACTCTATTTAAATACTAAAATTTATGAAATTTTGATACAAGTTTTATACGCGTTGAATACTATAAATTTGTATCCCCTTAATAGAGTTTGCAAAGGCGTGTAACTTTTGTATAATTTAAGTAGAAGATTAACTAGAATTGATGATGTTAAGGATAGCATAGAGAGATTAAATATTATGTACTTGAAGTTCCTCAAGAGTTTGTAAAAAATAATGTGTGTATTTTTCTCTAGTTAAAATTTGTTTTGATGAAAAATGAATGGTGAAATAATTTATTGCAAGAAAAAGAAAAGTTAATATAACATGTTGGGTTTAACATGAGCTGAGTATTGTCTAAAGTTGGGCCAGGCCCAATTAAGCACCACTTTGAAGGTCCATATGTAGAACCAGCAAGTGGTAACTCTCTCTCTCTCTAGTTGATGGAAACTGATTGGGGAGGTGTTATATATATAATTATGTATCGGTTTCATGATTTGTGTGTACAGTTACAGTGTTGCAACACTAGTGTATTTGTTCTCTTATTAATTAATTTCATCCAAAATTGAACCGGTTTAAATCTAATAAGAAATAGGAACCGAATTGAATTGAACCTATTTTAATTGATTCGATTCGATTCAATTGGGTTTTGGGTCTAACGGCCCGGCTAGCTTAATAGGTCTTTTGAATTTTTTTAACATTAATGGGTTGTTGGATACTAATTTTAGACATTATAATAGCAAAAAAAAACAAACAAATCAAACCTAACTTAAACATATATTAAAAAAAAAAAATCAGTTAAAAACATATTACCCTTAAATATATTCGGGTTTTTTTTTACTTATATACTCGGTTTATTCGGTTCAATCTGGTTTTAAAAAAATCAAACCGGTTTTAACTGAAAAAAAAAATCGATTTTCAATTTTTAAACCGGTTTAAACCGAATTACCCTTACAAATCAAATCGAATACCCTTTTTCGGTCCGATTCGATTCAAATCGCAACTTAATGTCCACCCTTACAAGCTAGACCCAGTCATTGTACATATACTGCAGCTGTGTACGGTGGTGTATCATATACTCATATATACGTAATATTCCAGGAAACTAGTTCTGCGTAAATCTTGCTCTCCAAACCAACTGCCAAACATCCCATATCTCATCTCACTATATATAACAACACAACTCTCAACTTAAAAACACCACATATATCAATCTGCTACACTTGTACGTGTTCGGTCTCTCTCTCGCTTAGAGCCCCTACAGATCCATATATGTTTTTTTTGTCAACCATTTTCGGTTGCTTCATGCTCAAATCGTCTTCACGTGTCTTCCATGATGAAAATCTGCCCTCTAAAACAAAAACTAAAAGCGAATCATCAAAGCCATCAAGTACTGCCCCTATAGTAGTGCATCACTTCCCCATTAATATGATTTCTTAAACGATCGATCAATCAATTATATTTGTGTTAGTTGTTGTTCTAGGAGCTTTTGATGGTTGTTAACAAGCTTGCTAGTGACTTGTATTTTATTGAAATGCAATAATATAAGCATAAGTGAGAGCATATTTCAATATTTGCCCTGTAAATGAAGATATTTTGCCCTGTAAATGAAGATATTACTTTAGAAATTGAATTCGATTCATTGAAGTTATTCATTTCAGATATACATACTGTTTATAGAAAATATACAATTTCTTCGATTTGTTGTTTACCAATCAATTAACTAACTTGTCCAAGAGACTCAAGGACTTGACAAAAAATATATATAGAAAGGTTTTCTCATGTCAATAACCTCATATAAGGTGTGATTGTTCAAATGTCCTACTAAACTTATATTGTAAAAATCCAAAATTTATATGATAATTATTTAAAAGATCTTTTTCTCTAGAAAGATGCTCATTACTAAAACAAAATAACTATAATACTATGTATTTAACATATAGATTCATTTGTTGAGTTGATTAACAATAATTGACTATAAAAAAAATGCAGTCAAACAAGTATAGAGTTGTGGATATTAGAATCAACAGGTGATTGAAACATATATAATTTGAATAGATTCATTAACACATGCATGCACTAACTTGTTGTCAAAGTAGACACCTACAAGGGTCTATTTAACAACACATTTCATGAATCATGATGATATTTTCATTTAATTAATTTATTATTTCCTTGCTCACCAAGTTCATTTGACCTCAATTAATTAATTTATTCTCACACACCATATCAACGACGATAGTACTATATATAAATATAACTGATGTAGCGTGGAACGTGACTCACATACGTACAATACACAAAGTTTCTAATTTTCTATAATCCCACAATATTCTAGAAAAAGAAAGATAAATTGAGTTTAAACTACTCAAAAAGTTATAATTTTATTCAACTCTGCTCAAAACAAAACGATTACAACTAAATAAATAGATAAGTTAAACCCTAAGACTCCTAAAACAACTTCACTAATTCGGGAAACAATCTTGGATTAAAAGCAAAAATAAAAGCTAAATGAAAAAAAGAAAAAAAATCCCTAATTGCCGTGCAAGAAACTAGAAGTCTTCGGACGACAAAGTAAACGTTGTTTTTTGGACTCCTTATGGGCCACATCATAGGAACACAAATTTTATGTGAAAAAAATCATAGAGCTCGTAATGGGCTTTCTGAAAACATATTATAAAAGTGATTATGAGCCCGTATGTGAAAGTTGTGACCCCGTAAAGTTAGACCTGTTTTGGATGCTTCAAGCGATCCAAATACGAGTTTGCCACCCGATCTGTATCATCCTCCCCAAGTTGAGAAGAATTCGACCACGAATTCGGCAGGTCTTCATCCTCTGACGACGAATCTCCATGGAAAGGAACCAAATGTTTCATATTAAATATATTCGCAGTACGAATATGACTAGCCAGCTTAAGGCGATAAGCATTTGAATTAATCTTCACAACAATCTCAACATGACCAATCTTACGAGCAGACAGTTTATTGTACCCATCTATGGGAAAACGATCTTTTATGGGTATAGTCCAAACAAAATCACTCAACTCAAAATCGGTAAGATGTCGCTTCCGATCTGTATCCTGTTTGAATTTGGCAGTAGACTCCATTAAGTTATGTCGAGTACGGTTAAGTATGTCCTGTAGCTGGTTGACAAGGTCTTCAGCTTTGCGATGAACCGTGGTGTTAGTCGGGAGTGTAGCAAGATCAAGCGGACATCGCAGAAGAATTTCGTACACTATCTCAAACAGATTGAACTTGGTGCTCCGGTTAACCATATGGTTATGAGCAAATTCTGTCTGTCCAAGCTTCTTGTCCCGTGATTTTAACTCATCACCCACTAAGCTGTAAAGGAGGTTACCCAAAGACCTGTTCACTACTTCGGTTTGCTCATCTGACCGTGGGTGGTAAGCACTGCTAAAGTTCAGGTGAGTATTAACCATCTTCCAGAGACTTCACCAAAAGTGGCTCAGGAAACGAGTGTCCCTATCTGACACAATTGACTATGGTAGCCTATAAAGTCGATAAATTTCTCGAAAGAACAGTTCGACCACATTTACAACATTTATCATTTTTTGGCATGGGATAAAATGGATCATTTTAGAGAACCTATCCACCACCAAAAAAATGGAGTCGAATCCTCGTGTCCACGGAAGACCCATAATAAAATCCATGTTGATGTCAAACCATGGTTGTGTCGGAACAGGAAGTGGCATGTACAAACCAACATTTGTGGCCTTTCCCTTGGAAACTTGATAGACTCGACATCGCTCGACAAACAAACCAATCTCTCTCCCTAAGGACGACCAAAAGTAAGAAGCAACCACCAACATGTAAATTCGGTCTCTTCCCACATGTCCTTCTTCGTGCAGTTCTTGAATGATCTTGGTTCGGAGACTGCACTCGGGTATGCATAACTAGGTGCCTTTAAAAAAAACGTCTTGAAGAACAAAATTAGTTTGGTTGTTGTCCTGTATTTTCTCTATCACAACAGCAAAGAAAGAGTCAGAAAAATAAATATTTTTAAAGAAGTCGAAACCCAATACCTTGATACGCATGTCAACCAGTAAATTTCTGTAACGACTGAGGGCATTGGTCACTCAATTCACTGGACCCGCCTTGAGTTTGATAGCAAAAGTGAATTGTTGTAAGTATGCAACCCAATATGCATGTCGAGATTAAACATTATCTTGGTTCCCCATGTGCTTGAGAGCATCATGATCGGTGTACAACATAAATTCCCGCATAAACAAATAATGTCTCCAATGCCTCACTTTTGAACCACTGCATAAAACTCAACGTCATAGGTGTTGTACCGTAGCTTTGCCCCTGAAAGCTTCTCACTGAAAAAGGCTACATGCCTACCATTTTGACTCAGAACGGCTCTGATTCCTAACTTCAAAGCGTCACAATTAGGGGTGGCAACGGGACGGGTCTGGGCAGGTCAAGGTTGCCCTAAACCAACCCGGTTTTTAACAGTTGCCCCAAATCCGACCCGTGACCTGAATGAGTTTTCACTTTTTGCCCCAACCCTGATCCGAACAGGGCAATGGTGGCCCAAACCCGACCCGTTTGACCCGTTTCATTTACAAAAATTTAATTTTAATATAACACATAACTAAGTTTAATAAACATTAAATTCATACGTAAAGTACAAAATACAAATCCCATAATGACTTGAACAAAAATACAAAATCCATACAACATAAATCCTATAATGGCTTGAACAAAAATACAATATCCATACAACATAAATCCCATAATGACTTGAACAAAAATACAAAATTCACACAACATCTTCACCAAAATAGTTTAAACATAAAAAATTCCAATAACAAAATCCATCCGGCATCTTCTGTCACTCTGTCATTTTGAAAACAAGCATGATAATTTCATACACAAATCTATAGAAAAATAATAATAATAGTAAAATTAATTAATTGACATTATTAATATACAATATTAATTATAACATTTACCTCTTCACATTCACCATCAATATCTTCTTAAAAAAAAAACTTTTTTTAAAGTATTTGACAGCGACCCTGTATATATGAACAAGCAATATATTTATTGATATTCAACAAAATATAACAAACTAATACTAATTAAATGTGTATTAAATGTTCACACCTTGCTTGTTAGCCCATAACCAATTTTGAGCACACATGAATGCTTCTAATGTGTCAAGACACAAACTACTGCGATGCGGACTAACCACTCTACCACCTATGCTAAAAGCGGATTTAGAAGCAACTGTAGATACAGGAATGACCAAAACATCTCTAGCTACCATAGCCAAAATAGGATACTTACTTCCATTTGCCTTCTACCAAGTAAGTAGATCAAAATCTACGGTGTTAGACAAAATTTTCTCTTCCAAATAAGCATTTAATTCCAACATTGAAGTTGGGTTGGTTTCATTCACATATGCATCAAACTGGACATACGTTCAACTTGTTTCCTGGACCTACAAATGGATTTTTCCAAACGAGAGGATAAACATGAAGATGTCGATTCACCATCAGAGGATCATTCACTCACTTTAAACATTAAAGTGTATTGGTTGTTTAAATCCTTCATTTTCGTCATTATTTTCACTCATTGAGTGATGACTTGAATGTGAAGAAGAATTCACCTAGTTTGGAAAAACAACAGTTGAAAAGCAAACCATCAAATAAATCTTCAATCGTAGATTCCTACATGTTTCCCTATTAATTGTCTTGAATTATATATAAATGTGTGTATATAACTAAATTTTAATAAAAACTTTCTCATTCTATTCCCTTTTTGTTGTGTCATGATTTTGTACGTACATATATACATATGGTGAAAATTTAAGTAATCTGCATGCATGAGGTTTCATCCAAAAATCTCTGGAGAGAGAGAGAGAGAGAGAAAAGCTTGAATCATATCCTCTGTTGTGTCTTTGAAAGAAAATGATGATGAAGATGAAGAAGAAGGAGATTCAATGAATGGTGAAATGAGAACACAAATTAATTGTCATATGTGAATTTTATCGTATGTACACGTCATTAATAAAGATGATAAATTGCCAGGTGTACATCCGAATAGCTATTCAGAAAATATCCTACAAGACATCACCTAAGAAGAGAAAACCCGAGTAAACAGATGTTGAACAAAACCTATTCAGGGTCGATCAACGTCATATACTACTCGGGATCAGTTAACGACACTCGGGACTAGTTAAATGACGTTTCTACTTGGGATCGAATGATGTTACTCGGGACCAGCGGATATTATCCTTGCTCGGGACAAATATGAAGAAAACTGGATAAAAAGCCTAGCGCTGAGCTCGCACGAATTAGGTCATTAAATACATGAAGATATCCATATCAAGAAGGAATCCCAATGAGAACAGAATACTGAGCTGGAAGGGTTCCTAATCAGACAACAACTTTATATCTTTAAAAAGACTACGCTCTCATAAGGAAACAAGTCCAAATTGGACTACATTACTATAATCCCATTCGATTTCAATATAAGACTCCAAAACAGGAAAGAAGACAATCAGCTTCAAGCAAGTAAATAATTGTAATTAAATACAAAGATATTTGATTACTTGTACAAAGCAGATTAGGGTTCTATAAACATATAAATAGACTCATAATCTCGCAAAAAAAAAAGATATACACAACAATCATAGAAAAATATAGAGAGAATAAAGAGAGATCGAGAGCTTATAAACATCATAATTTTATAATAGATTTTGGCTTGGTTGATCATTCAATCACCCGTGGACGTTTCTCCGGTCATCGGAGTTTTACCACGTAAAAAACTCACGTTTGTTTATTTTCTCCTTCTCTTTCTCTTTCTCTTTCTCTTTCTCTTTCTCTTTCTCTTTGAAATTACAGCTGAAATCCAATCATAATTCGTTTTTCTAATACAATCCAGAAATCGACGTCAACACTAATACGCACACTTCAAATTCCCTGCTCCTTTGTCTTCTCAAGTTCAACTATGCAAAAGAGCTCTCTGTCTCTCACAAACACAAAAACTAAATCAAAGTCATTGGATGGACCCATTACCACTAGTGTCTTCAAGATTGTCAGCATTCAAATGACTTTTTCTTTGTGAGTTTTGGCTTAGTGATCTCCCATATTTTATATTTGTATTATTGTATATACAACATTAAAACTAAATTTTAATAAAATCTAATCTCATTCTATTCCCCTTTTTGTTGTGTCATGACTTTATACATATGCATATACAAATGTACACGAGGATGAGGTTAATACAACACAGGTCCATTTAGTCAAGGAAATGGCATCAGTTTCAAAATGGTTTGTCACTTAAATGCTTTATTAGATAAAACATGACGGATATGAAAATACGGTCAAATAAAAAATATAATTTTTTTATATATATTTAACTAACAGCAAGTCAATGTAGTAACAAACACTGATATTATGATTTAAATCTTACATTTCTATATTATTTTTTAATCAATTTTGGGAATTACTTATTATTTTTGTAATTATAAGATTTTTGTAATTATAAGATTTTTGTTTAACGAAATGAAGGAAATTAAAGAAGGAACCTATTATTGTCATTGTTTTTGATCGGTATCATATATGGAAGTAGCATGCATTTTGTGACAAGAGATTGTATTTTACTACTTTATGTGTAAGCACTTGGATATCACCCAAGTCACTATCAAGTATCAAATTATAAACCTACCATTATGTTTTTTTTTTTTATAAGTATTTGTAGAAAAGAACCCAGCCACTTGGCCACACAAGTCTGACCAAACATTCTCCTCGTGAGTCGTGACAAGAAATTAAGCTAATGATGTGGATATTTATACATGTTGCAATACTACTGGACTGACAAAATTTTGTTGCTTTTGACTCAAAAGTTAATTAAAAACAGTCTACATGTATTGACTAACTATATGGAATTATGGAGCGGTCTATTTGTAGATTGTTGTGAAAGCAGCCGCATATAGACACTTCATTGTCGACTTAGCTTCCATGTATCATGCCATATATGCATAATGCATGTACACTATAAATAATGCAGCACAGGTGTCTTCTCTTCACAGTTCACACACAATTACAATTACTTGTAATTAATTTTCAACAAACAGTGACAACCCACAAAAATCTTATCCCTCTTTCTATTTAGATCGATCAACAACTTTTTAGTTAAAGCTAACAACGTACCGATGGCTTTATTTTCATTCATTAGCAGTTGTTTCAAGCCTTCTCGAGTCTCCAACGACGACAAACCCAATGTGAAGAGGGCTTCATCTAGTCCGGACAAACAACCCAGAAGCAAATCATCAAGAGCTCCAATTGTAGTTTCTTATTTTCCTGTTAATTCTTATATATCTCGCTTATAATTTTATAATTATTATATTTAGTCTAATCTCCCACCTTTTCTAATCTGATTCTCTATTCCCTCCACGGTCCACACTATATTTGAATTACGAAAGAAACATTTGTAAACAGTTTTTTAGGATAAGTTTGTTGCAGTCTTGTCAGCCATTTGTTGACATTCAATCTCTACTCCTCTCTCTTCAAGAATCAAGTTCAATTAAACGATGCAACTGAGCACTCTTGTCAATATTGCTTTGTAACATTCTTGCATAGCAGCCACCTCAAAAATGATAAATCTATGTTTTGAATATCATACAAAAATCAGTATTAGAAACTTATCAACCAAATTGGCAGACAGTTGGAATCAGAAATAGACAAGTACTAGGAATTAACTATCTAGCTTTTCTTATCAATAATAATATAATTATTGCTATGCATCGTTGATAGACAAGTTCAACAGAGCATATATGGTCTATATGCAGAGAACTAGACTTGAGTCAAAGCACCCATTACTCTAGTCTCTCTAGACTTGGTTAGCCTTTCCTTGCCAACCAAGTTCATTTGACCTCTATTTATAGACCGATCTCCCGGAATGGAAACTTGAGCTTGTGAACATTGATACGGTGGCCACGAGTGATGGCTTTGTCTAAGCCTCCAAGGAGGGAGGTGTAGTAACTAGTAAGTGGTGACTGGTCACGAGCTGCAAAGATCAAGGCTGTGTCTACTTGTGGCATCAAGTGGCTTCTTGTCGAGTAGGGGATTAAGTGGGCTCTCAGGGGACGATCACCGCTTTCCATGGTGCTTTATGCAAGTGATGATACCAGTTTAATCAAGATTTTTCTGCAAATAGTCAAATACTAATCAACCTTTGATGATATATTCTGATATTCACCAAAAGCTAAAACAGCAATCACAATACTAAATAATGAGTATGTTTTTGTTTACAACACAATTACCACATAATGGATACATCATTGACAATATTTAAACAAAGAAAATTGATAACCAAATTATAAACAAATAAAAATATATACCCAAATGCAAAAAAGAAAAACAATAGCAACCCAGAATTACACAAGACCCGGAGTATAATCAATAAATTATCACCAAAAACCCCAAAATCCAATTTTATTTTTTTTTACAAAATATGAAAACTTGATAATAAAATCTGTAATGATTAAGCTTAGATTTGATAAAAGATAAGAGAAATTACCGGGGCACCAGCTGAGAGAAGTGGAGGGATCTTTGTCAGCGAAAAAGAGAATGAAGTTGGCTTTGTGACTATCGAACGTTGTTGTGGTTGCATCTGACAATTTGACAACTCTGCAAAACAAACTATGAAAAACCCGGCATCTTTTCGACGGAGAAGATGATAAACTTCTAAACTTCTTCTACTGTTATGTATTGTATCCAGTGTCTGCTCTCGACGTCAGTCGTCGGATAGAAATTATCGGATTAGTATTTTTGACATATGGGCTTTAACATGAGCGACTGTTCTCTATATTTGGGCTGGGCCCAAATAAGTACCATCTTTTGGGTCCAAATGAGCACGTCATCGTCCGATTGTCACGTGATCACTTATGCCCAGGCACGTCACCACACGGGTTATGAGGTGCGGGCACATCATCCAAACGGGTGATGATACGACAATTCATACGATGACGTCGGTAAATACCCATGACGTGCTCACTCAGATTGGGTTTGGGGCGGTTTTGATCCGACCCATCTCAGCTTCCCTTCATGGTCTTCATCATTCATTCGACACAATTTTCCTTGGTGTGAATTTGTTTGTCTTCTCTTTTCAGTTTTCACCACTCAGCCCAAATGTATCCAGTGTCTGCTCTCGAATCCATCTCCTTCTTCCTCTTCTTCTTTATCATTCTGTTATCGAGACTGGGCAAGACACAACAGAGTGTGCAACTGCAACCAAGCTCTTCTGTCTCTCTCTCTGTTTCCGAGTTTTTTGGATGGGTATCTTCAAAAGCACTTCTGATCTCCTTCTTCTTCTTCTTCTTCTTCATCATCATCATTTGCTTTGAACCAGCTTGAGAAAACGGTCGAAAGCTCAATCTCTGTGTGTTGCATTAAAAAGAAGTGTTTTTGAAATGACCCTTTTATTTGTAATATGTGATTTTTATTGTTTTGATGATGATTTTCTGCATCCGATTCCCATGATGAAAAATGCAGTAATCTTAATGAAGTTGTGCCATGAATATTTCAGAGATTTTCAATCTCCTCGATCGCGTTACGTTCGGTCTCTCATTTTCATTAGCTGAGTTGATTAGAACAAAAAAAACATGGATCAAAGTTACATATTGCAGCCACTTTTGTTAATGGCATTCTTTTCAGTCATTTGTAATTGTTTCGAGCCCTAATCTCTTCTAATCCGGAGAAACAAATCATAAAAAAGCTACAATTTTTGTAGTTTCTTAATTCCTATTTAATCCTACATGTCTCTGCTTGTAGACAAGCAAACTTCATTAATGGATCATCATGGGGTTTATTCTTAATTGTCACTTTTTCTTGATTGATTACACAATTTGAATGTTGATTTATGTATATGCATGTAATATATTCTTCGATCTGGTTGATGTGTTGTAAACAACACTTTATAGGATGAAAAATCAAGACTTCAATACCTATATGGCTATATATACTACTTAAATTAATTAGTTAGTCTAAAATCTAAATAGATTAAATATCTGAATTGATATTATAATACATTTTACTTTTTCTTCTTAAAGTTATTATCATTGACCAGGATGGTCATATGAAACTTGAAAATATTTATCAATCGTCATCACTAACGATATTTCCTCACACTTTCTATATAAGCACTTAGAAATCACCGAGTTAATCTTAAACCATATTTATACTAATATTGATGAATCAAATTCAACAGGTGATGATGAAACATACATAAATAACTCATCCTCCTACACAAAACTCATCAACCAATACTCTCTTTTAATTTTGCATTTCATTTGCTTATAAATATAGCTCACTAAAAAACAACTCACAAATAATTCTTCCCTCGCATTTGGATCATCAGCAATAACTTGTTAATTCAAACTTCAAAGAAAGAGAAGGCAACTGCATACATATAGCATATACACAATAATAATTAATGGCATTATTTTCGATCATTAGCGGTTGTTTCAAGCCTTCATCATCGTCGTCTCAAGTCTCCAACATTAATGAAGTAAGTGATGACTCTAATGTGAAGAAGATTTCATCTAGTTTGGAGAAACAACATCCCAAAAGCAAATTATCACAGTGGTGGTGGTGGTGGTTTCAAGCCTTCATCGCCGTCGTCTCAAGTCTCCAACATTAATGAAGTAAGTGATGACTCTAATGTGAAGAAGATTTCATCTAGTTCGGAGAAACAACATCCCAAAAGCAAATTATCACAATAGTGGTGGTGGTGGTGGTGTGTTTGTGGGAGGCTAAGTTTTGGTTATTCATGTTGGATGTCTGTTGAAGTGCGGCTAGGGTTTGGTCAGGGGCGAATCCATATTTTTTTTTGTGGGTGGACTGTGGACAATTTCATATAGATAAAAATTTATACCTTATAAAACAAAAACAAATCATTTGATTGTGAATCTCGACGATACAAGAGAATTTCCATTAATTAAAATGAAAAATTACGTCTAGTCAGGATACATAATAAACATTACCCTCAAATATATATTTTATTAGCTATCCAAAAATTTTCCATTAGATTTTTGAGTTATTTAAGGGTTAAAATTCTCAATTTGATTTTTCACTTGGTTTAGAAAATCCAATGGGCTTGAATGGATTTGATGCATAAGTTTTGTGTTATTAGATTGTTATTAAGTAAGAAAAAACATTTTAAGATAAGTTAGAATTAGAATTGGACTGGGTGTACTTGGAATTGAATGGAATGTAAATAGAACTATTGAAAAAACTTAATTATTTTTTTATATTAAGAAACTAGGGTGGGCTAGCTAGGCCCAATTCCACCCCTAGGTTTGGTGATGAAGTTTGATGATTTTTGTGTGTGGAAATTGTAAAAAATAACCACAAATATTATGAAAATTTTGTTTTTAACCACATACGAAAATTTATTTATTAATAGCCATTTTTTGAGAAATTACTTGAATGCCCCCATATAAAAATCATCCACAATCACTTTCTCTCTCCTCTCTCATTTTTTTTTCTCTCTCCTTTCCTCTCTCTCCCCGATTTCTCTCTCTCTCCCCGATCTCTCTCTCTCTCGCCGGCGAACCGTCGCCGGCATCCTTGCAAAGGTCGGCGAACCGTCGCCGGCCTCCTCTCTCTCTCACCCAACCTCTCTTCTCTCTCCCCACAGCTCTCTCTCTCTCTTCTTTCTCTCTCATTTCCTTTCTCTCTCGCATGTCGTCGACGGCTTGCCGGAGTGCTGTCGCCTGGGCTTCACGACAGCCCAGCAACAACATCGAGCTCCCCCTCCGCCGACGATTAGATCTGCTGAAAAAAAGGAAAGAAAACGAAATATTAGAAACCCATAACATTTCAAGTTTGAACATTTCAATTTAGTCAACATTTCAAGTTTCAACATTTCAATTTAGGCAACATTTCAAGTTTAAAAATTTGAAAACGAAGAACTTAAAAACCTAGAACATTTCAAGTTTCAACTTTCAATTTAGTCAAGATTTCAAGTTTCAACATTTCAATTTAAGCAAGATTTCAAGTTTCAAAATTTCAAGTTTCAAAATTTCATTTTTTTTAAACAAGATTTCAAGTTTCAAGTTCATTGCCGTGATTTCAAGTTTGATTCCAGATTTTAGTCATGATTTCAAGTTTTCTTTCAGTTTTTTTTTTAAAAAATCAAATCCAGGAGTATTTTTGTAATTTACGGATATACACTGATTTTTTTTTTAAAAAGTGGCTATTAACAAATAAATTTTCGTATGTGGTTAAAAACAAATTTTTCATAATAGTTGTGGTTACTTTTGATTTTCTCTCTTTTTTTGTTTTTATTATTATTAATTTGATTCTTGAGATGTTTGGGAGTAGTGGTGTAAAAATGGGTCGGCCGGCCCAGGAAGTTCACGGGCCATGCTAGGAACGGCCCGTGAAGGAAGAGGGCCAGGCAGCGGCCTGGCTCGGGACTGGCCGCTTGCCGAGCCGCTGGGAAGAGGCCCGGCATGCCGGCCCGCCTGGCACGCCAATCCGGCGTGCCAGGCCTGGCTGACCGATCCGCCGGTCCGTTCGGCCCAAAATTTCTTTATTTTTTTTTCAAAAATCCTCCAACGGCTGGAATTGATTTCTAGCCGTTGGAGGAAAAAAATTATCAAACCCCCCCTAAAATCTTTTAAATTACATTTTGACCCACAAATCAAATTTTGCTGTAAATACTTCCATCCATTTCATTTTCCATTAACTCTCTCTATCATTCTTTCAATCTCTCATTCTCTCAAATCTCAATCTCTAATATATTCTCCAATTCTCTAAACGTTTTCATTCAATTTGGTTATTACTCTCTCTACAAAATTCTCTACATTTTCCACCAACACACCAAATTTTAAAGGTACAATTTTGTTATTACTTTTAGTCTAAAATATTCTCATAGTAAATTTATATGTTTATGTTTAGATTTGAGTTACTTAATGAAAACATTATCTATTTAGTTAGTTAGTTTATCAATTTTTGGGCTTTAATGTTAATATTATTTGTTTAGTTTATTAAGATTTTTAAGTTTAGTAGTAATTTTAATATTTGTTATTAATAAATTTAGAAAGTTAATTTGTATTACTGAAACTACTTTTTGTAATAAGTAAATGATAAATGTTAAGTGTAGTAATTACGTTTGATATTGTTTTTTTCATAAATTAAAATTTTTCATTTGTAGATTATGTTAGTAAATTTAAGAGTAGTTGTTCAAATCATCAATTTTATGTTAGTATATTATGTTAGTAAATTTATCAATTTTATTTGTAGTAGTGAACTAGTGAATTTAAATTTTTTTTGTTAGTAGATTATGATTTTTTTGTTTATTTAATTTGTTTTTTAAGTAAATTAATTATTGTAAGTGTCATATTAGTTATAGTAATTATTGTTAGTAAATTAAGATTACTGTTAGTAAATATTGATTTTTAGTTTGACTATTAACTACTATAGTGCTCATATTTTTATTCAGATAATAGATCCTAACCAGCAGCCTTATTTTCCGGACGGTTTGAATATGCTCAACGATGAATTTGATATTTCAGAACCGACCCATACTCAAGCGGGAACTTCTGGTTCCGGCGTTACACCAACATCACGTCCCATAAAATTAACATCAGATGTGTGACAATGTTTCAACATAGTCCAAATGACACTCCCAAACGGAACGTCTGGCCTCAGAGCTAAATGTAAGTTTTGCCATAAGAATTATGCTACAAGTACGGGGGGAACCGGACATTTGAGAAGGCATATGCACAAATGTATGCCTGCACATGGATAGGTAGACACTACAACCCATACACAACTTCAACGGCACCCAGACGGGTCCGTTACGTCGTGGCAGTTCGACGCCATGCACGCTAGAGAGTGCTTGTCACGATACATTACACAAACTGATCAACCGATCAGTATTGGTGAGAGTCCATTTTATAAAGAATTAATCACATCTGCATATAACCCCCAATATGAGCCTGTTTCTAGAACCACCACTAGAAATGATTTGATACGATTGTTTGAAAACGAAATGGATGGCTTAGTTGCTGAAATACAGCATTTAAGTGTCTCTGTTGCATTAACTTCTAATATTTGGAATGCATGTTTCAAACAGGACTATTTATGTGTCACGGGACATTATTTAGATTCTGATTGGAGGATAACAAAAAGAATTTTTTGTTTTTGTCCTATGGATTTTGCACATACCGTAAAAAACATTTTTAATGTCATAATGGAAGTTTTAGAAACTTATGAAATCACGCATCGCATTCTTTCAATCACATTTGATAATGCATCTGCAAATACTAGCTCTATTGTATTGTTTGTTGCAAGAAATATCCCGCAAGATGGAGGTTATTTCTTCCATCAACGGTGTGCATGCCATATTATAAATTTAGTTGTACAGGCTGGTTTAAAGCAGGTTAGCGACCAAATAGATCGCATCAGAGATGCCATTTCTTGGATTTGCAGTTCTAATCCTAGATTCAGTGAATTCAAGAGACATTGTAAATTAAACGGTCTCAAACCCCGACGATTCCAAACTGATATGCCGGTAAGGTGGAACTCTACTTATTTAATGTTGCAAAATTGTTTGGAATATGATACAACCATTACATGTTTTATAACATGAAATTGACTGAAACAGGACAACTTAGTCCAAAATTACTTACCACAGACGATTGGTATGTGGCAAAGATTTTTGTTCAATTTTTAAAGATTTTTTACAATGTCACTGTAACTCTTTCCCGGGTATATTACCCCACATATTCCCAGACAATCCATCAGATAGTGGAAATGTCTGAACTGTTAAACAGTTTTAGAGAAGATGAACATCTAGGCGCTGCAGTTGTTGTCATGGAGACAAAGTTGAAAAAATATTGGGCTAACATTCCCCTACTTTATGCCTTAAGTGCTATAATAGATCACAGGGTTAAATTATCTGGTTTAGAAGTTTTGCTTGAGTTTATTGGTATTAATTTGTCAATAGATTATTCAGAATAAATTACTGACATTCGAACCAAATTGTTCGAGATTTTTCGTATTTATAAGATCAGGTTTGGCAACATTGACATCCCTCAATCAACACGACCGGAGACAGAGCCAAAGCAAACAAGTTGGAGCCTTCTGAAACGACGAAAAAAAAAAGACAAATCAGCAAGTACTTCTTCAGGGCAAAGATCTAGCCCATCTTCTTGTACCGAACTTATTAGGTACCTTGAAGCACAGTTCAATGTTGTTGAAGACAAAGAAGAGTTTGATTTGTTGTTATGGTGGAAGACCTATACTTACAGGTATCCAGTTCTGTCACACTTAGCACGTGACGTACTGGTTATTCCAGTGTTAACGGTGTCTTCAGAACAAGCTTTCAGCACCAGTGGACGCATAATTGAACTAAGAAGAAGCTGTTTGTCTCCAGAGATGGTGGAAGTATTAACATGCTTTCGGGGATTGGGAACATGCTAAAAAAAGGTTACAAAATCTAACTGTAGATAAAGAACTTAATCTAAATTTCGACAATCTAAATTTCGACAATCTATATATTGATGACCCTTTAAGTAGTGGCCATGGCCAGAAATAGGTTATACTTTTACATATGTATTTATTATTTACTTGTAAGTTGTAAAACGGTTGCACTATTTTTCCCTTACCAAGTTTTCATCCCACTGGATTTTTCTTGGTAAGGTTTTTAATGAGGCAATCATGTAGATATGTATTACTGAATTCCATAAGTGAAAAATAAATAAATAATTAAAAAATTGTTCGTTCTCTTTATTCATTTCAAATCCTAATAATTGTTCGTTCTCTTCATTCATTTTAAAGTATAAACCCTTAACCATAAACTATAAATCCTAAACCTTATACCCTAAATCCAAAAAAACGTAATTTGAAAAAAAAAATTGGACCAAAAAACTTACCCGCCGGACCAGGCCCGTTAGGCCTGGCCCGCCCGGCCCTACAGAGGGGCCCGGCGGGCTGGCCTGGCACAACACGCAGGCACGGCCCTCCTGAGGCAGGCCGGCGTGCCGTGTCAGGCCTGCTTCTCCTGAAACAGGCCGGGCCTGGCCGGCCCGTGACACCGTCGCGTGCCAGGCCCAGCCAGGCCTGTTTCCAGAAATAGACTGGCCAGGCCGTGCCTAATGGGCCGGGCCAGTGCATTTTTACACCACTATTTGGGAGTAATAGTGCACATGGTTCGGTTCCGGTTTGGAACCGTCTGTTACGGTTTTGTGGGAAGAAAAAACCGTAACCGTAATCGGTCTAATTGGTTTGGTTTACGGTTTTTAACTGCCGATTAGAAGGTTCTGTTACGATTTTTTTTTTCAAAATTATTGCCATTTGACAGCTTCTGATTGACCGATTTAACTTTTTTTTTTTACTATTTAAATTAAAACCGTCGGTTTTCGGCGGTTTTTTTTAATAGTAACCGTAACCAAACCATGTCACAACCGATTCCCACCCAGTTTTGTAATCGTCAGTTACAGTCACGGTTTCGGTTACGGTTTTGACCGTATGGTTCCGGTTCGGTGAAACCGTCAGTTTAACCGAACAGTGGGTACCATTATTTGGGAGAGAGAGAAGAGTTTTTTTTTTGTTTTTTTGTTTTTTTAATTATTTGCTTTTACAATATTGCCCCATTGATTTTAATGGTCAACATGATTTTGGATGGAAAAAGGTGATAGAAAGACTATATTATACATTAGCTTCATTTTAGGAGAAAAATCGATCCATATGAACAAACCTTATCATCGCCTTTAATTTGTCCTAAGATAATAAGATAAAGGTCGGGGATAAAATGATCGTTTCCCTATAATTTGACTATGTTTCCTGTTTGTTATCTTAACTAGTCTATAAATCAATCATGATTTTTCAGTAATTCCATACATCATCCATTTTCAGTAGCTCCATTTAATTTAATTGCTATTGTCAGGTAGTACAGCTATTGAGGTCATAGTCAAAAGCAGCCACAGATCAGATTATGACACTTTAGTTGTTCCTTGCCTTACAAGGTAAATTAGTAGAACTCCATTATTGCTATGCTGGCCCCAATCTCATCGTTGATAGACAAGTTCAACAGAAGATAATATGGTCTCTCTTGGCAGCTAAAGTGAAGTAAATACTATGAAAATGAAACAATTGTTGTTGGACATGGTTATGTATCATCTCACTATAAATACACAATTGAAATCTATCATCTATAACCTAAACCTGGCAGGGTTGAATTTTTTGTTAGCTTAAAGAGTTTCTTGATAAAAAAATGGCAATCTTGTCTGCTCTTTTGGGCTGCTTCATGCCTTGTTTTGTGACATCTCGAGTGTCCAACAATGATGGCAGTGTCCTGACCGTAAAAGTGGCTTCACCGAAGAAAGCCAAAAGCAAATCAAAATCGTCTGGATCTACTGTAGTTGTACCTTACTTCCCTACTGCTCCTCAGCTCTCTCGATTGTAAAACATGAATTCCGGATGAAGAAAAAGCTTCTACACAACGGAAATATCATGTCATCTCTTATGTGTTAGATTATGGTTTGGGAGGGCATTTGTTTTATTTATGTGTAACGGTTGAATTGAGTTACATTTTACTGGAATCTGCTTGCACACAATTTGAATAGGTTTTGTGATTACTGAGTTATTAGAAGAAACAAAACATGATCAAAGTCATTAATTGCTCATAATCTGTCAGGCCATTGTACTAAAATCCAAAAAGATAAAAGGCAGAGTTCAAAAGGAATCTGTGTCCTTGGTCTCTCAGTCACGTGAGAAAAGCCTTTTGCTACAAGCATGAACTTTTGCTTGCACTGTATCATTTGGTCTACGTATAACATAGAAAAATACTTGATGAATAATGTTTGTCTATAAATCAATCATGATCTTCACTCAATTCCATTTACAACCTCTAGGTTCAAAATCACTTACAATTTTACAACATAAACTGAAGATGGTACACTTAATTTTGCTTTGCAATCTAATTTTCTGTGTTTGAAGCAGATTATCATGATATATTATAGCAAAAGGAGTCATCAGAGGCCATTTTAGAAGTTAGAAGTTAGAACACACCCTGAGAGACACATGTAGTCTTGACTTCCTTCCTTGCTCAGCAACTTCATAGACTTGAATTTTCTCACAACGGACTAGTTCAGATTGCCTTAATATCTATACTATTTATTAGAAACCTGATGGAATAAGTATTATTAATGAATAATACAGTTTTGATCTATTGATATCGACCAATCATAAAAAGAATCAAATAAAATAAAAACATCTCATACCCATTAAAAAAACACAATTATGGCATTTCACTGCAACTTGGAGTACTGGACCACTTTATGACCACATCTATACATATCATAAAATAACATTTGCTTAAATGTCAATGGTGCTCTAAGGTTCAACTTTAGAACAGGAAAAAGGGCATCAAATCTTTGCCAAAATTGTGCTCTAATAGTTGCTCTATGATCACATAGCCCAGCCAAGTGTGTACATCCTTCCTGCTCCTCTGCTTCATGTTTACCAATTTATACTTTCGGTTGACATTTAATTAATGATCAACTTAAAAATATGCATATGACTTGTTGACTCCTCTCTCTTAATCAATGCTCTTCTTTCTGATCATAGAGTCCAAACTAATCAAAACACATTTTTACAGTCGGAGACAAGAATCATATGATCGTCCCATCCCAATTGGAGACAGAGCATATATCAGTGTGTGCCCGGTCCTTTCAAATCTCTAAGGGTCACTTTAGATTGGTGCCCGTCTAAATGGAACCCAAATCAACAACCCCCTTTTTTTTTTATTTTTTTAATGGACATCATGCTTGGCCTGCTACAAAGTGTTGTCTTTGTCATGCAAGAATACTTGTAAAAAATTCTTCTTGTTTGTTTATTATCCAATAACAATTTGGTAAGGCATTTTGGAAGTATCGACTGCTCTTGTTAAACGCATATCTGTCATGCTCTTGTAGAGTTGTAGCCGCATACTAAATAATATATTGTAATATACAATGAGAACATTGTAATTACTTCTATGCTGGCACACACGTTAACCCTAATCGAAAAAACTTACCCAAAAAACCATATCTACAAAAAACTTTCTATAACACAAATGGTAGAAACTAGAATGTATCATGATGGCATAAACGGCAACATGCATCTCCCTCTATCATCTTACCATGTGGCAATTTTTGTCATCAAATATGTCTTTGGTAGAAAAATACCTATAACCTACCAAATGTTTGTGCAGCTTATGTATGTTTGCACTCACAATTGAACATTTCTAAGGCCTAAAATTGTTTAGATAGTCACGACTCTGGTGTTAATAAACTGAAAGTAACAAACTGTTTCAAAATTTATTTATTATTATTTTATTTTTATTAAAGACTTTGAAACTTTGGGTATATCAAAAGCAAAACAAGAATATTGTTCAATCCTATCTCACTTGGAATGATATAAACAGGATCATGCATTGATGTCGACATCTTATGTTGAAGCTCTCGACACCAGATTATAATTATACAGATATGAAGAATGACTTGATCATAATTCATACCCCAATCTTTTTTCTTTTTCCATTTTGGATATCTGTCTTGTTTGATCATCGATGGCAATGCAAGAGATTCAAGTTTGATTGTCCATCAATATTGAAAACAGAGACTTGGTAGTTTGTTAATTTCTTGTTGCAGAAAAAAAAAAATGATTACTGAACAGAGAGTGGTTCATCAACAGCAGAAGCAGCCCTGGAATAATAATTTCATGGGAATTTCATACGAGTCTCAATTATTAGTACCTGACACATTTGGAGAGCTGAAGAATCCGTGGACTTGCAATAACACATCATCAACCTTTAATACTTCTGAACATCTTGGATCAGTACCATCTTCAATACTCTATGCAACTGATGATCATCAGAAGGGCATGAGTTTCTCACAAGGTTACCGCTACAACATCGATGACTTAACTACTCCGTGCTCTCAACTGTCAAGAGACCATCAGAGTTCGTCCATTCTTTCAAATCAATACTCTATCAACTATCCAAAAGAATTTCAGAATTCCACTACTTTCCTCCCATTGATTCAGAAATCAGCAGATGAACAAGAAGGCACCCTGAACCAAAAGCAAAGCTATGTCAGTTT
Organism: Dipteronia dyeriana; assembly: GCA_032871835.1. Classification (NCBI taxonomy): domain Eukaryota; kingdom Viridiplantae; phylum Streptophyta; class Magnoliopsida; order Sapindales; family Sapindaceae; genus Dipteronia; species Dipteronia dyeriana. Next base: position 78,039,714 of record CM065303.1, on the reverse strand, counting down.
CAGCCAACAACATCAGAACCTGAAAGTGAGTACTTGAAATAAATTTTGTGTACATGTGTGGTAGTTACAGCATTGAATAGGCTTCGTCTTTGTCTTGTCGTGTGGTGTAGGTTGGTTATCAACCATTTAGCTGTCAGGTTTTGAGACCAGGTTGTTCATATCATCATCAGCAGCCTCCCAATAATCTTCCTTGTGGGATTATTAGATCATCAGCTCATCATCATAATTCTAATATTCCAGCAGGATCAGCTGCAAACAAATCGCGAATAAGATGGACTCAAGATCTTCACGGCAGGTTCATTCGATGTGTAGATGTTCTTGGAGGTGCTGATAGTAAGTGTTACAAGTACTATAATCTCTTTTCAACTTCACATCCTCAAGTGATCAAAATAACCTTTTTTCTTGTGCATTAACTTGTAGAGGCTACTCCTAAGGGAATTCTCAAGCTTATGGACATTGATGGATTGGCTATCCGCCATGTTAAAAGTCACTTGCAGGTTTGATATTGTTCATTACTCGATTATCAAATAATGTTAACGCGGATAATGATCCTCATTTTCTACCTTTTCCAGAAATATCGAATTGCCAGACACATTCCAGAATCTGCTGAAGGTATATTATGTTGTATGTAAACTGGCCAAATAGGAAAATTAAAGAACAACTACTTATAAATGTTTTCTTTGTTTTGGGATTCGGAAGATTTTTCAAGCAAACGATACAAAATTGAGACTAGAATAGACATTGTTACATATCTCAATTACATTTTTTCCTTTAAAGATTAGCTTTAGATAATTGGCATAACATTTGTTGGGGTCTTAATAAATTTGATAAATATATGCAGGGAAATGTAAGAGTGATCAGAGGACAACTGATACGAATGCAATAGCAAGGCTTGACCCGAAAACGTAAGCTCCCGCAGATCATCTATAATTTTTCTTACAAACAAAACAAGCATCTAACAAGTCTTTATCTTCTTATCCTTGAATGATCCTCGTCTAACAGAGGAATGCAGCTTGTGGAGACATTGCGTCTGCAACTAGACGTACAAAAGCGTCTTCATGAACAACTGGAGGTACCATCAAACTTTTCTTTACAATATCCACTTCAATTGATCATCATCTATACATGTAGGATATCATCTGATTATAATTCTATGAATCATTTGGTTTAATAGGTGCAAAGAAATCTGCAGTTGCACATTGAAGAACAAGGGAGGCAGCTGAAACAGATGCTAGACCAGCAGCAAGAAAAGACAAACAAGTCTCTTGTTGATACACAAGATAATTCACACAATCATGCCCTTAAAGATGCATTTGTCTTCAATGTAGAAGGTTTCAAGGATTCCCATTACTCTTCTAATGTAATATGCTAAATTCGTGTTATCAGATTTATTGAACAAATTTTGTTAATCAAACAATAATAATAATAACAACAACAATACAATTAAGCGTTAGCATGTCCTAGAACTTGTTAGCTTTCTTCATGAACAATAACAAAAAGCTCATTGACAATGAACACTAAAACTTGAAGGGGAACCATAGTTCCACGGATAAGGGGGCACGGAAACTTCAATGACTCCCTCGAGCATTTGTGTAACCTTTTTCATTGAAGGTCTCAGAGAAGCATCCTCTTGAATGCACCAAAGTGCTACCTTCTCTACAACATCACACCAAAGCTATACACATCAACTTTGACTGTGATGGAGGCTTTCCTGAACCATTCAGGAACAAAGTACCCGATTGTCCCTCTTATGCCAGTGCGAGCTGCTCGGGGTTTGATCTGCAAGCAGAAGTTTTGTTAACCCGAAATCAGATATTTTAGCTGTGAAGTACTCATCCAATAGTATGTTTTGAGGCAATTGATGTTGCACTGGATGATCTAAGTGCTACACACTTCGTGCAAGTAAATCAAGCCTCTTGCGATGACAAGGACAATCTGTACTCTTTGATTCCAGTTTGGCCTGGATATTCCAAACAGGAAGTTTGCAAGAGAGCCATTGCTCATGTAATGATACACCAGAAGCCGGTGCATGTATAGCTTCTTATATTTGCTCCTAAGACGCTTGAAAATGACTGAAGAACCTTTTATGAAATGAGAAGTAAACAGCTAAAAAGATTGCTAATATCAGAAGGATATTGAGAAACACGGAACTTCCAAGTAGTAGTGACGCAAGGACTAAAGTTGACTGGCCTTTCTTTCCTTCAAGGAGATTAATCACAATCTTTAGGTACCTTGAGGCTTGAGAAGAGCTATTCTGTTCACACTAGGCATATCAATATCTGCCCAGGCAAGATTGTATCAGTAGGCTCTTTAAAACTCTCCCAGATGGATTTAGAACAAAGTTCCCATCATCTTGCATAGCGGCAGAGCTGGACTTGCCATTGTTTTCAGTCCTCTTCAACAGCACACAAGCTCACCATTGTAGGCATATCAAGTACCCGTTACCATAGGATTAATTCGGGCTCAAACCCCACAAATTCAATAATGTAGACAAGGGTCGTACAACTAACCAACCTCATTCTATCGTGCATAGACTTTTCTTTTGTGTTTTGTGTAGCATTTGTTGTTTCATCACCCTTTATGTTATAGTTATTATAGGAATGAAATTCCAATGTTCTACTTGACTTGTAATCACATTGGGTTTGTTGACCGAAGAAGAGAGGAAAAATTGAAGACATTTAATTTTGCAATTGATTTATATTCTTATCTTATGCACTTGACTTTTGGATTTGCCGTGTACTTATTAAATTGTAAATTTTCAAATTTGTAGACTCTTTCAATATACATAGTTGCTTGTAGAAGAGAATTGTTTCTAGACAGACTTAAATCGGCTTGCAACTCATGTTGAAATTTCTCAGTAACACAGGCATTAAATGAGTATCTTAAAGCTGTTTGGTAGTAAAACTCGACAAAAGCTTTAAACACAATTTAGGAGAAACATTAGTTTTTGCATCCTTTCCGGAGCAGGCCTGCCATCCTCACTTTTGGAGTTACTAATCTATGCCTGCCTTTTGCTAAAAAAACAGCGTAAAATGGCTAAAGAAAAAAAATGGTACAAGAAAACCGACGACCCTTCTATGAAAATAGACAGCAGAACATAAAAATTGAGCTCTAATTAATTACAGAAATGGAACATTACCTCATTGCATCCATTCACTAGAATCACAGATATGTCAATTTCTATCACCTAAACCAGTCAATACAAAGTATTAAAATCAATCATATCATTTTCCATATGGAAACTTTCCTACTTTGATTTTACATTTACCTTTATCAGAGAAGTTATGTTTCACAAACCCTTTTTTTTTTTCAATGCTAAAATTGGTAACCATTTTTAGTTCTGGGCGTGGTCTAAGCTCTTTTAAGTACTTCCATAGACATGTCTAGTTAGATAATCACTCAAGACAGTCTATGCACGTGGTTGTCATGTCTGTGAATATTGAACAGACATTCATGTCTCTGAATTTTTGTACGCAACGGGAAGACTCAACATTGACCAAATCCATTAAGCTTAAGTTGTTAAAATGCAAAATTTGCATAATTCAGTAGTTTTTCTTGATGGGTAAAACATAAAAAGCACGCCCTGATTTTGAGTCTACAAACAATTCTGAATTTCAATTCCAAATTCCAAATTCCAAATTCCAAATTCAAACTCCAGCACAGGTGTAAATCACAAAACCTCAGTTTCTTGACTTACCACCTCTTCCACGGCCAGGCCCACCTCTTCCATGCCCATGCCCACCGCCTTTTCCTCCACGATTCTTCCCACTTCCACCACTTAATGCTTTATTGGCATCCGATTTTATTTTCATGTCTTCAGGTAAGGGAAGTATATGATCCACACACTTCCTAAAGCTGAAATCATCAACAGAATCATCATCTCGAATTAGGAAAAAGCACCTACTTTTCCACATTGGATGGTATCGGACTTGGAAAGCTTGGATCCCTCCACCAATCTTTTTATCAGGTTCTGCGTGACCTTCTTCGAGCAACTTCAACAACACCATTTGCTCATACTGAAACACAAACCAGTAATCAAGCATAAGTTTAGTAAACAGAAGTACACATACAAATCATAAAAGAGTGAACTACCCAATTGACTAATACTTGCTGTATGTTATAGTTTTAGCAAGGGGTACTGCCACTTGCATGCCAAATACTAATTAAGAAAATTATGGATTAGAAGCTGAGTCTAACATAAAAGGAACCAATTCATTTACTTCTTCATTATATCTGGTAAGATTTGAACCCATGACAAACTATACCACTAACTTAACCCCTCTAGTTTCTCAACAAACTACAGTCAAATATCAATTATTTATTCCAATCAGGGAAAAAAATAAAAAGAACCTTTCATGTGATTGTGAAGTTTGTTCCAAAGTAAAAGACAACTATTTGACATCATAAAAAAGCTGCCAATAAACTGTAATCATTGAGATTATTGTTTGAAACAATCCCTCATCCATCACATACTAATGACATTGTACATCTAAAGTGGAATAGTTATCAGTTATCAAGCGCATGACAGGAAAGAGGAATTCACACACCTACGCTATGATGCAGCCAATGCTTAACTCCCCAGAGAATCTTACATTAATGAAAGTGCATGTTAACAACAGATTTATCTCACACCACGAACATGTCACATGTGCACATCACAAATTCGCTAAAAGATATTTATATTGGGAAGGGGAATGCCATCTCTCGGTTTCCATAAGAGGCAGTATGTGGTATTTGACCCTCTTGTTCTTGCTGCTTAATACACACAAACATATACATATAGATGAAATCAATCCAGCAACCAGAACCATTAAAATAAATGATAACAAAACATTTTCTTTATATCTAAATAAACATTTATGTTATGAAGTTTGGCCTTTAACTTTGAAAGAATAATTTATTCAAGTTTCAATTTCTTTTTAACTTGAACTGAAAAAGTTTGCTTCAATAGTGTATCTTGTCGTCCTACCAAGCAGGGTGATGTCAATAGTTTAGCAAAAACAAGCAACAGCTATATAAATTGTATAGTTCATCCATAATAATACTCCATTTCACCCAATTTGTGAAGCTTAAATTATATAATACCTTATTGACGTTCACATTGGGAGGCCAATAGTGAAGAAACTTGTACAAGTAATCAAACATCTCAACAGACGACCCGAACTGCTTTGGGCCCAAATTGATTGGGCGACTGGGTCGGTCAAGCTTCTTCTCCAACCGCTCCTCCTCCACCGACTTGTCGTTCTCATCGACCTTCTGCTTCTTGGCACCATCGTTTTCTTCCTCGTCTTCTCTCACTCGTTTAGGATTCGATTCGCCGTTTGTCACCGAGTCACCTCCTTCAAGTTCCATGTCTTCGGTGGCTGTGTTGGTCTCGTTAGGTTGTTGTTTCGCTGCCTCCTCAGTCATGTCGAAATGAAAGATGAACAATTCTAAAACCCTAACTTTTTAAAGCACTGCAGGAGACATTAAATTGGACAATATTTTAGGAAATTTATCAACAGTCTAAAACACCCTTGGTTTGTAATATTGGTCACAAACCACCCTCTACTTTCGTTTATTGCCAAAAAATACCCTGCTCTATTCACATAAATTAGAATTTTGACCAAAAGACCGTTTTACCCTTCAATATAAAACAAATAATATAAAAAGAGGATCTTCAACGTCCATCTCTAAGACTGACAGAGATGTTGCCTGTTTCGGTGATTACTTAAACAAATGAATTTGCATCTGCTAATTGTGTGTGTATATATATTTATATGTATGTATCATGAAAAAGATGATCTAGAAAACTTAAAGACACGTTTACAACGAATTTATACTGTCACAAAAACAACAGCTCATCAATTGTGTTATGAAGATGATGAAATGGTCCTATCGCCGTATATAACTATATATAATATTATATATATATATATATTATCAAAGCCAGGCTCAAGTTTATTCTTTATTTTTTTTGCAATTAACCCTTTTAAATGAAAATATTGCCTTGTAATGCATACAAATAGAGAGAAGAAATAAAACAAGAACAAACATCCTTCAAAAGGTTGATCAAAGAACTATAACCAGAACAATAGATAAATAAGATAAAATCAGATTTTTACATGAGCATCAAAAGCCTGAAAGGCTAAAACCATGACAGACAAATAAAACCCATATTAATATACAAGCTTCAGGAGCACATTCAGACAGAACAAGATTTAGTTTTTCAATCAGAGACAATCAGAAACCATAAACAAATACAAGCAAGCTATTTTCGTTGACACCCATTTCAGATACAATGAAAAGATGATACACAGAGATGTATAAAGAGAGAAAGGTAGTACCTTGGAGTAGACTGAGATGTGGCGGTGAGAGAGAGAGAGAGAGAAACACGAGCGACGGCCACAGTGACTAGAGGAGTTCACGGTTGAGCAGCGGCGGGAGTGTGAGTTGTTTGTGACGGTGAGGCTCGAGAGAAAGAGTTAGGGTTTGATGACTGATCTGTTTGAGTGTTTGGTGATGGTTCTCTTGTATTTATATGAAAAAGCGAGATAGTGCAATTACATATTTACCTCAAGACGGGTCAACACGAACAGGAATTTTTAATACCCCGACCCGATTATTAGTCTTCCTATGTAATAATGTAATATGCTAAATATTTCATCCCGATTTTACATCATTCACTAAAACTTGAAGGGGAACCATAGTTCCACGGATATGGGGGCACGGAAACTTCGATGACTCCCTCGAGCATTTGTGTAACCTTTTTCATTGAAGGTCTCAGAGAAGCATCCTCTTGAATGCACCAAAGTGCTACCTTCACTGCTCTCTCTACCCTTTTCATGTCATTGCTTGCCTCTTCATCATTTTCAGTCAATTTCTCTAGTTGTTTTCCTTTGTAGCATTCATAAACCCAATCCATGAGTGCCTCCTCTTCTTGGTTTCCCATGGAAAATGCAACACTTGACTTGCAGCAAATGATCTCCAACAACATCACACCGAAGCTATACACATCAACTTTCACTGTGATGGAGGCTTTTCTGAACCATTCCGGAGCAAAGTACCCGATTGTCCCTCTTATGCCAGTGCGAGCTGCTCGGGTTTGATCCGCCAGCAGAAGTTTTGCTAACCCGAAATCAGATATTCTAGCCGTGAAGCACTCATCCAATAGTATGTTTTGAGGCTTGATGTCGCAGTGGATGATCTGAGTGCTACACTCTTCGTGCAAGTACACTAAGCCTCTCGCGATGCCAAGGACAATCTGTACTCTTTGGTTCCAGTTTGGCCTGGATATTCCAAACAGGAAGCTTGCAAGAGAGCCATTGCTCATGTACTCGTACACCAGAAGCCGGTGCTCTCCCTCATCACAGAAACCAAGCAAACGGACTAGATTCTTGTGGTGTGTCTGCCCAATCACACTCACCTCAGTTTTGAATTCCCTCTCTCCTTCATGTTCCATCTTGTCTAGCTTCTTGACTGCAACGAATCTCTTAGCGTCTGATCTTATAACACCTTTATAAACGGTTCCAAAAGCACCTCTACCCAATACTTGCTTGAAGCCTCCGGTTGCTTCTTCCAGCTCTTTGTATGTGTAGCTTCTTATATTTCCTCCAGAGACATTTGAAAATGACTGAAGAAGCGATTTATGATATGAGAAATAAACGGCTACAAAGATTGCTAATATCAGCAAGATATTGAGAAACACAGAGCTTCCAAGTAGTACCGACACAATAAGGATTAAAGTTGACTGATCTTTCTTTTCTTCAAAGAGCCTGAAGGCGCCATCTTTGGGTACCTTGATGAGAGCTGTTCGGTTCACACTTGTACTCAATCTTCCATTTGATAGAGGATATTTCTTCTTCCAACAATGATTGCCATTATAAATTGCTGCTGCACAGAAACAATCTTCACGGCATAACTCTTCACACACCTTCTCGGTCACTGCATTTCCTACCTGAAGATCATAATCGGATAATGGCCAATCAGTGTTACTAAGTCTTTTAAATTCTACCAGCTTTGGATTTGCTTCCCATCCATTTTCCTGGCAGGTGGGCAGCGGAAAATCAGGTTTACAACCTTTTTCTTTGTCCAGTGAGTTCAGATAAGAATAATTGTCCGGGCATAAGCATTTCTTCTCTCCATTTATTTGTGTACAATAGCTGTTGTAACCACAAGCTCCACTGCCAACTTCACCTGTGATTGCAGAGCAGATATCTTCCGGATGTTTGCTGACAATTCTCCAGGAAAGACCGCAATTTTCATCCTTAGAATAACTGTATTGCCTGAAGACTCCATCATAATCAATCCTAGCAAGGTGATAGGAATTTTTCATTGGACCCATGTCCACATCTGTCAGATTGAAGATCCTTTTGGTTCCTTCAGCTTCTTTCATGTAAATGTAACCAGCCTTGTCAAAGACCAACTGATGAGATTTAGTACTAGTCATTGTCCCGCTCGCCCAATAAGCACGATACCAGGATTCAGTAGATTGAGATATAGGGTAAAGCACAAGGTTCCCATCAGCCTGCAAAATCAACAGGAAGCGCCCATCAGCATAGTTATCAGGGGTTCGGCGAGAAGTGAGATTACTAGGCATATCTAGTATCTGCCCAGGCAAGATTGTATCAGTAGGCTCCTTGAAACTCTCCCAGATGGGTTTAGAATTTCCATCTAAGAGCACAAAGTTCCCATCATCTTGCATAGCAGCTGAGCTGGACTTGCTATTGCCTTCAGGCCTCTTCCATGACTCCTTGCCTTCAGGATCATAAAGTACAAGCGCACCGTTGTTAGTGAGCTTGACCTCGGACCCTGTCCATGCTGGATCATTACCATTTGCAGACCAAACTATAGTTTTGTTTGGCACTGTCTCAAACCATATGGCAAGCAAGAAGTGATCAGGGTTTTCATCAAGCTTACGAAATCCGAAGGCAAATTCCCCAGAAGGTGATTTCCATGGAAGAGAGTCCTCAGAGGCACGAATGAAGGTGTCCAAGTTAATATTTGCAGTAAGAGCAACAGTTGGAAGTAGTAAAACAAGTTGCAGCCAGAGGCTGAGATGGAGAAGAGCAGAAAAACCCATCATCATTGGATTGGATTACCAACGTGCTAGAGAAGATTTTAATTTGTAGAAAATTCAAGCATGGACGTTTTCTCTTTTCAATTTTCATTACTTTCTTTATTAAAAATCTCCAGGTTCACCTCTGCACTCAAATTTAGACCTATTCAAATGGAAAAACTGAGGAAAATTCAACATTTTTTTTATTTATATTCTAAGTGCCTGAACATTTTAGGCAACCATATTGGGGAAAAAATTCTTCGCTACTTTTCCTCTGGATTTCCTTTGACTTATTAGTAGTAACGTACAATTGTTTAAGTTTGATTTTTCAACTGGCAGACTCTTTCAATAATAGTTACTTGTAGAAGGGAGAATCGTGTTTCCTAGAAGAGTTTGAAAATAATTCAGCATGCAACACCGAAACAAGTTAGAAATTTCGTAGCAATACAAGCATTAGGGCTCGTTTGGAATCTAAAAGAGCTTTTTTAAGAAAATAAATCAGCATGCATCATAGAATCATGTTGAGATTTCATAGCAACACAAACATTACTGTCCGTTTGAAAAAACTTATCTACCGACTAAAAAAAAAATTCAATTATTTTTTTATCGTTTGATTATTACCCAATCGAGTTTTTTCAAATAGATCTTTTAATATTTTTTTAACAATACTAAAATCTTCGATATAAACTTATAATACACCGAACAACAAAAAGATCTAAAAAGGACAAAATCATTCGGTGATATACCTTTATAAAATATTTAAACACACTTGAAAGAGTACAAATGTACAATGTTTTCAGATTCTTAAAAAGGACAATAAATTTTACTATCAGTTTTATCTGGTCCCAACAATTGAGACATGAAGTATACATTTGTAGTTCTCTTTAGTCCAGAGAAACATGTGCAAAGGTTCAATTGCATCAGAGGCTCTAAAAAAGACAACCACCACTCTTACAGAACAAAACAATATAGCTGTGCCGTCACACTTTTGGCTTTCCCTTATCTAATTCATATAATTATGAAAAAAAAATTGGGTCAAAATCAAGTCTTAAACATAAATTGCTCATTTACAGTAGTGAAGATATGCATAAAGTTGAGTCTCCTTATGCCTGATGAGCGTATGAGACGGAAAGCATTTGCTTCTCTACCAGCCATGAGATGCATATATTAGCTTTATAGATTAGCTGTGACAATCAAAGCCCGTTGCCCATGAACAATTTGCGCCAAAAGAGTAAGCAAAAACTCTTGGAAGATGCTCCTTTCACACTCCATTTTTTCCATGTACTCGTCATCGAAAGCATGATCATCAACTATTCAGCAATCTCCCCTTCCTCCAATTCCTCCACCCCAAAGTAACCTCCACTCATATTTGAAACATCTACATCTGCTTCATTGGCAAATATACCTTCGAAATCAAGAAAATCATCAGGATTAATTTCAGCAAAGAGATTTGAATATGCATCTATCAAGCCTTGATCAAAATCAAACATGTCTTCAGACACTCCTGGTTCATCAGCCTTTGGGCTGGAATGAGAACTGTTGCCTGCTACCGTTCTCGTAAATGACGGGCTGTCCGAGTTATTTGATACCTTTTCAGACATATTAAATTGATTGGAGTTCCGAGGTCCTTGACTTGATTTTACAGTCTTCATAAGATCAAGGACCCTAGTCTCCGAAGTGCTAAAATCCTCTTCTATTTCCTCCTCCCTAAAGGCAATACCTTTAGAACTTTCATAAACACTGCTTACTGGATCCGAGAGCATAGATCGTTGAGTGACAGGTTGAGAATCTTTAACAACCTCAAAATCATAGCTGTGTGAAGGGAGAAAAACATATATAATGGGGTACTCCAGAAGGACTACATTGGATAATTGTTGTCTTATTGGGGACTTTATGTCCAACTCCCGGAAAGGTGACTTCGGCCCCTGCAACAACAGCAAAAATGAAAATTAGATCTTGCCTAGACAGGAAACTTCCAGTCAGAAGATTCAAAAAGGTAAAAATCAAAATAGCTGTGGAACTTTAGAAGATTTGGTAGGGTCACATTCCAATACATCCCAATCTATTCAGCACCATTACCACCCATAATCCAAGTAAAGAAAATCCCAGAAACAACGATATATCATGGCAGCTGAGCAAGACAAATAAAATTGCAACCCGGACAAGATACAGAGACGAAGCAACATCAGCACCAGTGAATATTAAACAATAAAGCACAGTAAACAGAGTCTAAGGAAGACACATAAAAAAAGAATTACAATAAATAAATGAGCTAGTGCTACTGGTGTTCGCTTGTGGCACTGCAAAGCCATAGCTTGAGTCCGACCATGTGTAGGTTACTGCTGACTGAACCAAAATCTGGGTCATATACCAACCTAAGCAAAACCCCTTAAAGTTGTATTGGGAATTGGGACAAGATGTTCAACCTTGATGGATCCCAATATGATTGAACAAACAACTAGGATATATTAAGACAAAAGAAAAACCTTGGGATATTTGCGAATGAAAAACTTGAGGCAATCCAGCTGCTCCTCACAGAACGGCATAAGCTTATGATTACATGGACCATGTTTTAGATGCTTCTGGATTACAGAGTAGAGGGTAGTGTCTTCGTGCACTCTGCACCAATACTTAAATGCGTTACTTCTTTAAGCATGTATTAAAATTAAACATATATACATATATATATATATATATATATATATATATATATATACACACACACATACTTAAAGCTAAGACAGGATAATTTCCCCTAAGATAGAAAATGGTAGGTAAAGCTCACCCATGGTCAACTAAAACAACATCCGTTGAGTGAAACCGCCATTCAATTGTCCACGAGATCAACTTCTTCCTAGAACAGATCAGATTAAAAGTTAAAATTGACTCAAAACTTGAATGCAGCTTCAACACGATAACAATTAGTACATACATCAAAGCACAACATGTATAACATTTAATCTCCATGACAGGGGATGCCAATAACCCGATGCCTCGTGGTAGATATGAGTATAATTTTATGGGAATATTCAAAACATGCAATGTTCTATTGAATGAAGACCTAAAAAGCCTACTGTATCGGTCATTTCCATCCCCACAAAACATATAAACATTTGAATCAGACTACTCTTGAAGACTAATTTGATACAAAGAAATAAAGCAACCGAATTTTTGAAAATAAGAAGTGCAAGAAAGTACCTTTGATCATATCGAGTTTGATTTTTTTCCCTCCTAGTCATTCCAGTGGGGAGGAAAAGAACTTTAGTCCTCCGAGAACCGGCAGCGCTCTTGAGACTGCGAAGATTGTAAGGCAGCTTGTAATAAGGAAACCCAGAAGCAGCCCCACACAATTTACCTCTCAATCTCTCAGCAGATTCGGCTACCCTCTTCGTCTCCTCCAGCAAATTATAATCTACAACATGATATTAAATTTAATTTTCCCAGCCAAATGCAGCAACCACAAAATCACAGTTCAAAACATAATAAAGAGAAAAACTTTCAGTCTTAAAATTTAAGAAAATTGAAAGGGAGTACCAGAAAGGAGGATGCTTTCGTCGAAGCGACAGAGAGGGACGAAGTGGGTGAGGCTTCTCTTGCCAGAGCAAGCAGTCCGTTGCTTGTGAGATTTCACGCATGGAAGACTACATGTCCGGATTGAGCAACCTGGGCACTTGTATTTCGATGCCTTCTCTTTGCATTCTTCACATAATATAGTCTCTTCTTCTTTTTTGGTATTAGAATTTTGGTCCTCCATTTTCGAGAGAGGGTTTTAGGGTTTACGAGGATTGACAATCAATATTTATATGATACAAATATCCTAAGTTTTTTAAAGGGTAAGTTTTCTTTTGCACAACTGCCTTATTTCCCTCTGTGTCCTTTTCCAATTCATAAGTCCATACTTCAACAACGATCCCACCATCCAAACACCAGATGCTCGAGAATGGACTCTCTGATCTGCTCCTCTCTCCACGAAATCTGCTCGCAGTGCCAGACTGACCTCCCGATCTCGTCTCTCTCCGTTCCCCGCAGAAAACGCCGTGTATGATGACGCGGCCGACGTTCTGATTATGGAAAGAAAAGAGTTTTGTTTTAAGGTTCTATTCTTTCTCTTGTTTCATTTCTTTTATCATGAAAAGTTATGGAGAGTTTTTTTTTTTTTTTTTTTTTTTTTTTTTGGGTGTGTAAACAATTTCCTCCCAGATTATCAGTTTGATGCTGTAGTGAACGAGAACTTTGCTTGACTACATACTATTATTCCTTCAAATTGGTTAAGATTGGAAAATATTGTTTCAGTTAGCATGGCAGAATATCATTAAATTGAATTTTTGGTGTTTTTTTTTGTTGGATTTTCCATTTTCAATTCTGAGTTGGGGAAGATCAATTTTTGTCCTTTGTGCCACTAAAATAGGTCTTGAAATTTGGAAGTCCCTATTTGGAAATCACCTTCACCACCCTAGATAGAATGGTGAAATTTGCTAGACAGAATGTTAATTCTGAGGCAACCTTTGGAGCAAATGTTTACTTCAAAGGAATGGGATGGATGTACTTGGCCAAAAAAAGCCGAGGGAAGAGAAATCAAGAAGATCATCTTCAATGAAAATTTTGGGGGTAGCGTGTCTTATGCATTAAAGACAACTAAAGCGTGTTGAGGATGACAGATTCTGAACAACTGGCCGCAATGGGGTTCATTTATGGTGTCATGGATAAGGCTAAGGAGGAGATAGCCGCAAATTTGGGAAATGAGGAAGGAGCTTACAAGGAGATATGGGGAATCATTGATGATAAGTGGCAGTATCAATTGCACCGCCATTTGCACGCAGCTGCGTACTATTTGAATCCCCGATTCCAATATTCGGATGGTTTATCCTCTCATATAGAGGTAAAGATTGGGTTGATGGTGTGCATGGAAAAACTTATTCCCGATGAGGAGGCGAGAGTACGGGCTAATTTACAAGTTAATCTCTTTAAGAACAAGGAAGAGTTTTTTGGCTATAGACGTGCAAAAGGTCTCATTGAAAATCTTAGCCCTGGTATGCCAAATTATTGTTTACATGTATCAATTACGTTATGAAATTTATAGTATTGTCTTATAAGGAAATGAACAATGTTTATTATTCTCATTGTAGCCGATTGGTGGAGTTCATATGGAGATGAGGCACCGGAACTTAAAGATTTTGCTGTGAAGGTTTTAAGTCTCACTTGCTCATCTTCAGCATGTGAGAGAAATTTGAGTACATTTAATTTGGTAAGGGTTTACTTATAATTATAAATACTAGAGTAAAATTTAGTATTCCTAATTAACAATTTCCTACAAATTATTTGTAGATTCACACGAAGAAGATGAATCGATTAAGCACAAAGAAATTGAATTCTTTGGTGTACATAATGTACAATAAAAGGTTGCAGCACAAATACTTGAAGAAGAAGGCATTGAAGGATGATGAGGATCCATTGGTTCGTGAAGATGTGCCGTCGGATGATGAGTGGATTGTTGACACTGATGTAGTTGGGGGAACGTCCACAGATGTGGACATGACTCAACCAAGTGGAAGCCAACAAGTAGGAGGGAAGAGAAACAGAAATACAAGTAATTCTACAATCAAATTTAATAAGTTTTACTTAGATAGAATGATATATTTAATTATAAATAGATAATATTACTTTACATTTTTTGGTAGACAAAGGAAAGGCTTTGCAACGGGTGGATGAATAACGAGGGTGGGAGGACATTTCAAACCAATACAACTCTCCAGGAACTTCAGATGATGATGATGATGAAGAGAGGGATTATTCTTTTGATCCACATTTTAAGCCATTGGACACAAATGATAGCTTATGGGATAATTAGATACATAATGGTTATTTATCGTTAGGATGATGTTTTGTTTTTGTAATGTTTAATTTGTTTCAGACATTTTATGTTTGTATTATTGGATTTAACTTATTTCCCATTTTTTTATGGCATATTCTCTACTTAAATATTTTTTTATAATTTTTTTACAATTTATTTTCCATTTTTGACTGAGGCGCCCATCTCGCCTCGCGGAGGCGTTCCCGCCTCGCACCGCTTTCCGCATTTTAAAACCTTGCCTAGTTTATTATGTATTTACAACTAGAAATGATAGCTCTTGAAAAAATTATTCTTGGAGTTTCTTAAATGCATTTCCATTAGGGATGACAATTAAATCCAAACTTATGGAACCAACCCGAACCTTACCCGCTTGATGAGGGTTTGGATGGTGAATTTACAACCTACGAACTCATATAAGTAAAAACCTAACTGGTTTGGTTGTTGGTGTGGATTAGAAAAATAAATCCACGGGTGACCCACAAATCCGTGAACCCATTTAAATATATATTATATATTATAAATATTATATAAACTCCAATAAAAACTTTTAACCGTATAGAGAATAAAATGTAAACATTTCACTTATTTTAAGTTGTGATTCTTAACTCTCATATAGATATATATATATTAAGAAATACACTTGAAATGAGTTGAAGTTTACACTCTATTAAGTGTTTTTAGTCTTTAAAATAATAAAATTACAATATTTCATATATTTAAATAATATAGAATTATTTGTTAAAAAACAAAATTGGCGGGTTCATGGGTTTGACACGTGAACCTGTTAGTTTCAAGTGTTCGTGGGCAGGCTTGGTTGACACAAAGTTTTGTGGTTTCAGGTTTGGATTTTACCAAACCCGACTCATTCTCATTCCTAGTTTCCATGTTTTATTTACTTTTTTTTTAATCAAAGTAGAAACCGTAACAGAAAATTATTTGGTTTCTGGTTTGAAGTTAAATTTTATTTTGTGAAATTTTCAAACTTGAATTTAATTTGTTGAGCATCATTCTTCTGAAATGTTTAATTATCCTTAGCATCGATCCAGTTTCTCCAATGACTGAGTTATGCATTTGGAGTTTTGTAACTCCTAATTCTACTTATATTTAGTTATTATAAGAAATGTGTTATTTCCCCAAGCTCATGCTTTTGCTCTAGAATTTCCCATAAGCTAATTTGATGGTTTCGTTTGCTTTTCAGAAACACGCAGGTTGATCGTTGTTGGTTGATCTAGAGTCTGTCTCAGAAATAGTAGATGCATGGCACTGTTTGTGTATAATACCCTAGAAATATGCACAGGTTGATTATGTTTGACTATAAACTGTGGTGACGGTTCCTTTTGATTTCTTATATATTGTTACGTGTTTCTTTGTTTGCTCGTAGTTTATAGCTTTTTAACCGATCATTGTCTTTGTTTGCACATAGTTATAGCTTTGGTTGTGAGATTATAAATCTGGGTTATATTTGTGGAGTGTTTCACATCCGCTTGGCAATATAGAATTTCAGTTTTAGCATTGATTTACTCCTCCTTTTCCCAGTAACGATAGGCTAAGTGGATCCATAACCATGCTTAAATTGAAAATTTGGAGTTTGTTAGTCTTCTTGAACTTTTATAGTTCTTGGAGTTCGGGAACTCCTATAATGTTTTATCAAACTTAAAAAATCTTCTTTAATAATTTCTTCATGAGTAGCTGGAATGATTTTTTTGTACTCAGCTTCTACTTATCAGTCGTCTTCACTAGAATGTTTTTTTGTAAATTTTAACATAATTATCATGTCATTTGTATAACCTTAGAGTTCGGTTTGGTTATTGATCACCGGTTTTGCTTCACATAATTAAGTCTTGGTACGATGTCATTAAACATAGTACGGAGATCATGCCAAAGAGGAATGTGAGATATTAATTGCCTTTCTGCTGTTTTAGCCTGGACTTAGAACTTGTTTACTCTCTTCTTTTTATACGGGATTTATAATTCATTAGAACATGCAGGTTAGCAAGATTCCTTGATGTTTTACCGTCGGTCGGTGGACATGTCACTCTGACAATGAACAATGGCCATATCGTTCTAAGTCGTGCTGTTTTGTAACAAATTTGGAGAAATTTATTTACTTTTTTGTACTTAAAATAGAAACAAAACAGAAAATTATTTGGTTTCTGTATTTAAGTTAATTTGATCTTGTGAAATCTTCAAAGTAGTTGATTATGGATGGCGTGGCACAGGTTCATACCCTCTAGATAGTAGTCTCCGAGTATAATACCATCTAGAAATATGAACATGTTGATTATGTTTGACCATAAACTGTGTTTGACAGTTCCTTTGAATTTTTGTTATATTGTGTGCTTCTTGTCTGCTCGTTGTTATAGCTTTTTAACCGATCGTTGTCTTTGTTTTGCTCCTTGTTATAGCTTTGGTTGTGAGATTATAAATTTGGATTGTATCTGTGGTATCGTACGATTTTGTTTCACATCCACTTAGCATACTAGAATTTCAGTTTTAGCATTGATTTAATCCTCCCTTCCCCAAAAACGGTGGGTGAAGAGGATCCATAACATTGCGTAAATTGAAAATTTAGATTTTGTTAGTCTTCTTGAACTCTTTATAGTTCTTGACGTTTGGGAACTCCTATAATGCTCTGTATCCGACTTGGAAATTCTGCTATAATAATTTCTTCACTAGTAGGATGACTCTTGTGTCTTATCTGTCTTCATCAGTAAACTTTTTGGTGGAATAGAATATTGTTAGCGTTGATTAGCTACTCCTTTTCCCAATAACAATGGGGTAAGAGGATTACAACAATACTTAAATTCTTAAATCAAATATTTGGAGTTTGTCAGTCTTTTTGAACTCTTTATAGTTTTTGGAGTTTGGAAACTCCTAAACTGTTCTATTCTGGACATGAAAATTCTGCAGTAATAATTTTTTCACGAGTAGCTAAGATGATTTTTGTGTATTATACTTCTACTCATCTGTCTTCTTCAGTGATGCAAGTGTTAAGATCTTACATTTGTTAAACACACTCTGCTTGTAAATAAGTTTGTATTCATTCATATATATATATATATATATATATAGTTTACGGTTCAATACTACAAATACAAGTGCCCGTCCCACAATTTTTTTATTAAAAGTAAAAAATTTGTGTTGATGGATTTAATTACAAATAAAAAGGCAATACGTTTACATAAAATCAATAAAAAAAAAATTGAATAAATTTAAATTAATTTTTAAGTTTCTCAGAACATATTGAAAATTATGAGAAATCAATCGTGTTAAAAATGATATTTAAATATTTTTTTTTAAAGGATGATATTTGCATATTTAGGATAGATATTTAAACCGTAGATACGGAGTTAAATATCCTAGTCTAATTGGGTGTGGAAACTCATTATTATTTTATTATATATAACAAATAGTGACGATTTCGAACTAGTTTATTAAAAATGTTTAGATAATTTATATTAAAAAAAAAATACTATGAATAAGTGATTATAAATTTATAATAGACCTCTCTAGTAGTTATATTTTGCTCTCTTGACAATTTGTAGAGTACTTGGTGAGTTGGTGTCAAGTGCTTATTAATTAGACAACATTACAGTTTATTAGTTTGGGTTTTCTATATTAATTTGTTGTTTTATTTTTCTTAAAAATTAATATTTAGTAGAGTTTCAATACCCGAAAAAATAATCATGTCTTTATTGAAAATGGTTTTATATCTATAGTAAAATTACCTGTTCTTATATTATAAATTTTAGATTTAAACTTTTAATTATATTTGTGATATTAAGAGGGAATTTTCTTTTTGTTTTTTTATAATTTAGTATGATATTCTTATTTGTTTTTTTTTTAAAAAAAAAGAGTATAATATTCTTATTCAGCTGCATGTATGATTATAATTGAATGCGTAGACATCATTTTAATGAATATAATGTTATTTATTCCATTAAATTTGGAGTAAAACAATTGAGAAGCAATTTGTAATTTTTATTTCTAGATTATGTTTCATTTAATTTAAAAAATATTTGAGTAAAAGAGAACGTTACAACTTACAAATTTAAGCAACACAAATTCACAATAGATGAAATCTCGAGGTTAATTAATTTTTTTTTGTAAAGGAGGGGCTAAAATGAAAAAGATAGAAGAAATGATCTTAATTATATATTTATTAAAAGTGAAAATATATATATATATGTTACAGAAAAATGGGCCATGGGCTCTGTGGGCTTCCCCTCCATCCACGGCATTTTTAAAACCACTTTACATATGGAATGTGAAATTATATGGAAAAAAATGTGCAATTAAATTATATTCATTATTTAGATCACAAAAATATGTACAATATTATTTATTTATTTATAATTAGGTTAAATATTATAATATTTTATTTTGAAGACATTACACTTCAAATTCTTTAACTACTCAAATTTAAAACTAATGGGATGTCATGCCTATGAGCTTAGAACTAAAAGTATTTTAGATTTTCTTTTGACTGAAATGCTATAAAAATAATACTTCATGGAGAAATCACAAATTAGTAGGCCCATATGCCCCTACGGTGCATAGGGTTAAAAATAACATGTAAAAAAATTCAAAGTTCCAGCTTGATTGATATAAACTTATTCGCAACTACTGATCGGGAATGAAATAAAAGGGAATTAATTTTATGGAAAAGAATCAGGAAAGGTATTCCTTAAGTGACAGAGAGAGGAATCAAGTTCCCTATTCTGCATAACTTAATTCCTAATTTGTGTGGGGGGCCCGTATAATTTGATTTTTTCATTGATTTTAATAAACCCAATAATCACAAATTAGTAATTAAATTCTCTTTCCCATATTAGAATTCCTGATTAGTAAATACGTCTCTAATTAGTTATATTTGGTTCACTGTGTTAATGGATTCAAATATGTTCAGAAAATTAAAAGCCAAATATTTTAGGTTTAATTCGGTTTTGCTCAAAATCGAATTGAATCGAGCCATGTGGACCCCTAAATATGATGTGAATATATATATATATATATATATATATATATATATAGTAATTTAATATACTTACTTATAAAATTTTATTTGGAAAGGATATCCGCAGTATCTTCCAGAAATATATTATACAATTTTAGTAGATTTTGATTTGAAATATATTATACAAAGTCTAGTGGTATTGGATTGAGACTTTTTAACAAGTTAGATAAGTCTGGTGGTATTCGATCTTGACTTTTAAGATTTTTTTTTTTAAAGTTCATATTATCTTGTGGTATTTGATCTAGACTTGTTATATGTATATTTTTGTCAAAAGTACACGTCACTGACAGGTAGGACAATCATTTGTACGACTGTCGAATGGGCATCCAAGTGGGTATCCAGAAGGCACCCTTCAAGACATTACAAAGAAATAAAGAACCCGAATAAATCTGAACAAGAGTGTTCGGCAAAGTCATGACCTGCTCAGGACCAAGCGACGTTATGGTCTACTCGGGACAAATACGAGAAATCCGAATAAAGAAATTCAGTACATGATTTGCACCGTGGGTGAACCAAGAGTCATGCTCAAATACGCAAGACATCGATATCAAGAAGAATTTCTAGAAAAATAAAATACCAAACAGGAATCAGGTTTCAAATCAGACAACAACTCTACTTCGAGAAAACCACATTTATGGAGAAATAAGTCCTAAACAGACTATATCACCAGAGTCCCATTTAACCTCCGAAATAGGAAAGAAGTGACGACTCCAACAAGCAACCAATTGTAATTAAAATACGAATTATTTCATTGTACAATAGGATTAGGGTTCTATGCATATATAAATAGACTCATAATCTCATCACTAAAAGAGAGAAAAGAAGGAGATCGAGTGGTGTAATTCTTTATTCAAATAGTGGATTTGGCTCGGTTGTTTATTCAACCACCCGTGGACGTTTCTCCGATCGTCAGAGTTTTACCATGTAAACTCGTGTCTTGTTCCCTTTAAATTACATTCCTTTTCTTTCTCTTTAACAGGTCATAACTCAATCCAATCTTGTTGACTTTTTCATCCATCGAGAAATCGACGTCAACAATTGGTGCTAGAATGAGGGAGTGTTGAACCTCCGATTCGATTAAGTAATGGCTGGAAGCGGAAGCAGAAACAGTTTTGGGGATATCCAAAAGTCTTCAGAAAATGCTCATACAGGCAGGAGTTCACGAGATCCCGCCACAACCACCGAGAACCAACCAGTATCCCTGGCTGGTATCCATCAAATCTCTCATACCAGCGAGGACATAGCACGTCGTTTTCGTAAGGCACTGCAACAGCTACTGGCGGATGCGATGAGAGAAAGAGTAGATCTATTAGATGCGGAAGAGGCACGTCCTCCAACCCCCCCACCTCCACAAGGCTCTGTTCGGTTATAATTGGGCCAGAACCAGACATACCAGAAGACGGTAGGAACTCGGGTCAAATCAATCAAGCTGGGGGTATAACGCGTATCCAGGACAAGGATCATGAAATGTCTGAAGAAGAACGACCACGCCAGATGAGGAGTCACCATCAGATGGCTCATGATAGACATCGCAAGTATGATCAACGCAGGGATCGGTCATTGTCATCTGAGGATAGTGATCGACACCATCGCAAACGTCGTCATAGAACCATACGCCTGCAAGGATTGGCCCATGAGACTTTAGAACAGAGTGAAGAAGGCCTGAAAACAGGTATGACAATCACCCGACAGTTTAACCATCATGGAGAACTGGTGAGGGACATAGATGTTATGATTCAGAGCCTGACCCGAGAAGTCGAAAACAACAGGCGTCAAATGGACGCGTTAGTTAGGAGATATGGATATTACGAGTTATCTGATGATAAGTCTGATAGTCTTTTTACCAAGGACATCCTATGAACCCCTTTTCCAGAAAGGTTCAGAATGCCATACGTGGAACAGTTCAAGAAAGATACAGATCTCAAAGAACATGTCAGACGTTATAAAAGCGTTATGGCTCAATATGCCCACATCAATCCTTTGTTGTGTCTCAATTTTCCAAAAACTCTGGGAGACACAGGCTCAAGATGGTTCGGAAGACTCCCCCCGGCAAGCATTGGGAGTTTCGGTGAGTTGAACAGAAGTTTCTCAAGATAATTTTCTGGGCAATGTGCACAGAAAAAAATCGGTGGCTTACCTTTCTCAGCTGAAACAAGGGAAAAATGAGTTGTTGAAAAAATACCTGGAGAGGTTCTGCCAAACAGTCTCAGAAATCGGCAGTGCGGATGACGATGCAATAATTGTTGCATTCATAAACAACCTGCAGAATGGATGACTGTCTTTTGACCTAAGAAGGGCTCGCCTAACCAGATATGCAGACATGATGGATATGGTTGGAGGATATGCATTAGTCGAGGAAGAGGAGTTAGCAACAGGGGGTTGCTACATGCATGGAGGGAGGCCCGAACAGAAAGATACCGAGTCGAAGGTACAGAATTACAAAGGAAAACAAAAAGGAAACAGTAAAGAAAGAAGCAAGGATGGGGGAAGTGGGCGTAATGCTGACCAGACCACGGAGAAGTTCTGAGGGAAATACACAAACTACACCCCTCTCCGGAAAAAACAGGAAGAAATCCTTGCAATATTAAAAGAAAAAAATCTAGTAAATGAGCCACAACGACAGTCTCAATTTGCTCGGCAAAGTCATGACCTACTCAGGACCAAGTGACGTCATGTTCTACTCGGGACAAATACAAGAAACCCGAATAAAGAAATCCAATACATGATTTGCACGTGGGCGAACCAAGAGTCATGCTCAAATACGCAAGACATCGATATCAAGAAGAATTTCTAGAAAAATAAAATATCAAACGGGAAGCAAGTTCCAAATCAGACAACAACTCTACTTCGAGAAGACCACATTTATGGGGAAATTAGTCCTAAACAGACTGTATCACTAGAGTCCCATTCAATCTCCGAAATAGAAAATAAGTCAAAGACGACTCCAACAAGCAACCAATTGTAATTAAAATACAAATTCTTTCATTGTACAACAAGGATTAGGGTTCTATGCATATATAAATAGACTCATAATCTTATCAAATAGTGGATTTGGCTCGTATGTTTATTCAACCACATGTGGACGTTTCTTCGATTACCGAAGTTTTACCACCTAAACTCGTATCGTGTTCCCTTCAAATTACATTCATTTTCTTTCTCTTTGACATGTCATAACTCAATTCAATCTTGTTGACTTTCTCATCCATCGAGAAATCGACGTCAACAGGACTTTTAAGAGGCAACAAATTGTCTAATGGTATTGGATTGAGATTAGGATTTTTAGGATTTCATGACAAAATGTATTTTCCAAACTTTTTAGTGATATTTATAAATAACTTGAACCCAAAATTGTCTTATCATCTCCCTCGATACTTTATAGACTTTTCTCTCTCACTCAAAATCATATTCAGCTTCCTCAACTTCAACACCCCCATCAAATTTTCATCATAAATTTCAGTTTCCTCAACTTTCATACCTCATCAGATCTTCCATACCCTATCAGATCTTCAGCTTGGACGAGTTGTGGTCCACGGATGGGTGATTGGTGGCCTGAGATTGGAGATAGGAGGGTGGAGTAGTGCAACAATTTTACTTCGTTTTTTTTTTGTTAACTTAATTTCATAGAACAGATGTTGAATAATGATTCCTAATCGTGACATCTTTATTATTGTCCATGCTCCTTTTATAGATGTTAATAATTGTTTATTTATACATAAATTGTAATGACTAGTGTGGATAAAGATATAGCTGTTTTACTAATATATATAGTGGTTCTCTAGTAAGAACGTCCCGAAATTATAAGTTAAGGGCGTTCAATCACATCCACACATTCATATTGGGTATCATATTGGATGTGGGTATTCGTTAATGTGTGTAGAAAATTGAATACTATAATCGACTCTTGAAAATCCATATTTATAAAAGTCTAAAAAGTCTTGAAATAAAGTCAAGTGAATCCTAATAGTCTATAAATAAAGCCTACAGATTTTTTCAGAATTCTAAAAGTCTAGTTCATATAATTATAATAATCTTAAAAGTATAATCCTAATTATCATAATAGTCTTGCAAATCTATAAAATCCTTGCACCTAAAATTGTCCATTAAAATCTCAATATAATACAACCCCATAAAGTTAGGGTTTGGTTTTAATAATTTTGTTTATTATTATTATTATTATTATTTGTTTTTATTATTTAATTTAATAATATTTATTTGTAAATTACTATGATATCCTTAGGTTATATATGATTCTAGAACATCCGATGTTATTTTACTTTTATACCCTCGTTACCTTGACGGAACCCTAACAGAATTGGACGGTAGGGATTCGAATGTGTATTGTTAGAGAAACGATGAACTAATAATTACAATTCTAAGAAACCGTAAGGTAAACTACATGGACTAAATTACAATTTTCCCAACAAGCTTAGAAAAATTTGGCTTCTTTTTGACGCAATAGTAGAGGTGTCCACAGTTCGGTTAAACCGTTCGAAACAGAACCGAAATCGTCAATAAATAACTGTAACCAAAACCATAACTGAAACCATCGATTTCGTAGGGTTCGGTTACGGTTAACCTTCCCAAAAAACCACCTCCAAACCTACGGTTATAATGTATCTTATATATATATAAAAATCAACCAATAATATTGTGACATGTGGTAGACAATTGTAAAATATTAATAGGTAACCGTTAGGTGTAGGCACTTGTACCCTTATAGTGATCGTTAGCCAATAATAAAAAATAATTCAACAAACCAATAAGAGACTGACACGTGGCACTTCGTTTGAAAAAAAATCTATAATCGAGCCGAAACGGACTGTTTTGAGAATCGTAACCACCAAATCGGCGGTTACGAAACCGAACCAAACTGTCAAATTTCGGTTACGGTTACGGTTATGGTTGGGCCTTTTTATGAAACCGGAACCAAACCGAATATGAACCGTGGATACCTTTACGTAGAAGATTATAAACCTCTCCTACAGTAGAAAATATGGGATTAGTATTTTTGTTATATGGATTTGGGCCATACCCAAATAAGTACAATTTTCAAGTCGTCTAGGTGAGAGAGACGGTCTCTGTCTCTCAACGATCCAACAGAGCTCTCTGTCTCACACAAGTCACAAACACAAAACCAAATCAAAGTCATTGGATGGACCCATTACTCATGCTAGTGTCTTCAATACTCTAACAATCTAGTGACTTTTTCTTAGTGGGTTCTGGCTTAGTGATCTCTTAATTATATAATTATTAAAAGAGAAAAAAAAATACAGGAAAATGGGCCATGGGCCCTGTGGGCTTCCCCGCGAGCCATCACATTTTTAAAACCACTTTACATATGGAATGTGAAATTCATATGTACAAAAAAAGTGTGAAATTATATTATATTTATTATTTACATAATAACTCTAAAAAATATGTACAATATTACTTATTTGTTTCGGATTAAATATTATAATATTTTATTTTGAAGACATTACACTTAAATTCTTTAACTACTCAAATTTAAAACTAATGGGATGTCATGACTATGAGCTTAGAACTAAAAGTATTTTAGATTTTCTTATGACTAGAATGCTTAAAAAAATTATACTTCATGGAGAAATCACAAATTAGTAGGCCCATATGACCCTACGGTCCATAGAGTTAAAAATAACATGTAAAAGAAATTCGAAGTTCCATCATAATTGATTTAAATTTATTGTATGTTTATTAATCGGGAATGAAATAAAAGGGAATTAATTTTATGGAAAAGAATCAGGAAAGAAATCCCTTAAGTGAGAGAGAGATAATCAAGTTCCTTGTTCTGTATAACTTAATTCCTAATTTGTGTGGGGTACCCATATAATTTGATTTTCAATTGATTTTAATAATCACAAATTAGTAATTAAATTCTCTTTCCCATATTAGGGTTTCTGATTAGTAAATACGTTCCTAATTAGTTAGATTCGGTTCACTGTGTTAATGGATTCAAATATGTTCAGAAAATTAAAAGCAAAATATTTTACGGATTAATTCGGTTTTACTCAAAATAAAATTGAATCGAGCCATGGCGACCCCTAAATGTGATGTGAATATATGAATATATATAATATAGTAATTTAATATACTTATTTAGAAAAAAAAAATATTTGGAAAGGATATCCGGAATACCTCCCAGATACGGTATACAAAGTCTAATATATTATACAATTTTAGTAGATTTTGATTTGAAATATATTTTCCTTGTTCTAGTATGAATTACTTATTTTAGTCGATTTAACACCAGCAAGGAAAAGAATTCAAGGAAAAGAATTCCTACATTCACAGGGCGTCCTTGTCCAACCAGAACTTCTTTTCCATATAATCTATCATTCGTGTGATTTTGGTTTATCGTATAAATAACACAGATCTTTACGATTTTCAATTCAAACAAAAATTCTCTCTGTTTTCAGTTTTCTTCCCTGCCAAACACTCCTTAATCATGGATTCCTCTCCCGTGAAAACGAAGAACAACAATGCAACTTGTGTTTATTGTTATCAGTTGAAGCCCGTCTGAGAAAAAACTTCTGACTTGGGGTTCTGGTTTTCACAAAATTCAAGTGCTTGCGATGTTTCCCACTTGGCAAAGGTCATTGGAAAGGAATTTCATTGAATTCTGTGAAAGCCAGAAGCCCAAGCCAGGTTGGTTTTCATGCACAAAAGTTTTTTCTCAGACGGATTCACCTGATTACAAGAAACACACTGCAAGCCTCTTCGACTTGCATTATCAACAATCTTCTGTAATCTATCTATCTGATTCTTATA
Source organism: Dipteronia dyeriana (assembly GCA_032871835.1). Classification (NCBI taxonomy): domain Eukaryota; kingdom Viridiplantae; phylum Streptophyta; class Magnoliopsida; order Sapindales; family Sapindaceae; genus Dipteronia; species Dipteronia dyeriana. The sequence goes on along the minus strand of CM065303.1, from coordinate 78,013,023 downwards.
TATGTTCTTTAATTTTGTTACCCTTTTCAGCTTGTTCATATATAATTATAATTCAGTTCTTGGTTGATTTCGTGAACTTCAGACTTTGCTTTCTTCAATGGCATGGAAGTATATAGAACTACAATTTCATATTCCTGTTTTCTATATGGTCTATAGATAACACATTTGTTTATAGCAGGATCCCATGCAAGTGCTAGTGGAAGACAAGGAGTTGATTCATTGCCTGTGAGATTCAGGTAATGCTGTTTCATTTTTTTTTATATAATTTTATAAATATGTGAAAGTTGCCTAATGGCTTATTAACTTTTATGTTCTGTCAGTTTATTGTATATTACTGTTGCACAGTCTCAGCATCCACTGAGTTGTCTCGGTTTAAAAAATATCTTAACATATAAAACAAGAAAGTTATGTGCTCGAATGTTTTTTGAGTCATCGGTAGGTTTCTTAAGCGTTACGTTTGACATATTAAATATTGAATAGTAAATATTGTCATTTAATTTTAATCACACAGTTTTCTATAATAGAAAATGTTAACATGTCTTTATGAGTTATCTTTTCTTGTGAATTGTATAGTATTAAGTATGTTTACGAATTGTTAATTTAGCATGTCTTTATTTGTTTCCACCGTACTAATGAAATTCTTTAGTGTTTATATTTATGTTTGACTGGCTTTCTAGGACATTTACTTCGGTGATTATGTTATTGCTAGAGTTGGCTTAGTATGAAATATGGACTTCTCCAATCACATTATGGATTAGAGGGAGTAGTGAATATTGAATATACACATCGACATAAATTTGATTACTCATCAAAGGCAACCTCTCAATTTGATGCCTCTTTTATGTTTGTACATGCATGCTCATTCATGTGTTTTGTGGGGTAAAATTTGAGATCCTGTTGATTCCTGAGACTAATCATTGTTTTATGTGCTTTGGTACTCGAAGTAAAGAGGATATACAGTTGGATTTTGTCGTAGCAGCAGTTCAAATTTTGCAGGCTTTTGGAAAATCTGAAGTTCTCATATCAATTGATATGACCATGACTGCTGGACGCCATCGGTAATTATCGAAGTTCAAGTTGTTGGCGGTAGGAAACATTTTTGTACCATCAGTAAAAATGTAGACTTGTAGAAGGGATGCTAGTTTAATATACTAACTAGGTGGTTCTAAATTATTGTAATGATCCACTATTTGCTAATTATTCTCTGTAGATATATTTACTAATTTAAGGTTATAAAAGTATTAGTGTTTTCATTTCACTTATGATTGTGTTTGTTTTGGATTTAAGTTTTCTTCATTTTCATCCTAGAAGATCCACTTAGGTAAACAATTGACAATCCAAGCCAAAAATATGTCAGCTTCTTCAATGGGCCTTCTTGGCTTTGCTTTGCAATTATGTAGAGACTATAAATAGATACTTTATTTCATTTAGCCAGATTTAAAATTCATAACCTGGTAAAAACTATCGAGATAAAAGTTTTGATAGATACAGACTTCTCATCCATCTACCATATTGGAAATTAGATGAAGTTAGAGACTTAATCGGCAGAAAGAAGGCCATTGATTTTGTGTTCATGGTGGGCTTCTTGGTCTTCAAGGCGACCTTTGACCATGTCGTTCTCCCAGCAGATCAGAGTTGGAACTCCTGTAAGCTTGAACCTTGAGTCAACTCTCCATGGGTGGTGGGGATTCCTCCATGTTAGTTTATCTCCGACGTAAGCTTGCAGAAGAGCAATATTATCGGCTGATGTTTCCAGAGTTTTGTATATAATCGGTTCTGCTCTCACACAATCTACGGGAAAAAAAGAACATGTAAGTTGGAACAGGAAAAAAGAAACAAGCTATAATTATAGATTTGAGTCATTCTATCTTTAAGTTGCTTGCAGCAGACTTTAAAAAACGTTTATGCAACTACAAGAATGACAATTGCTATACTACTCCATACATGTTTATTCACATGAAGTTTGAATGAATGCCTTTTTCAAAAATGCCAATGAAAGAAGCAGAAAGATAGCAATTCTACAACTGTATGCATAAACTATGAAATTCGTGTTTGTGTCCCCCTCATCAAGTTTGAATCCTTACATATAATTTCTACTGAAATACTTCTCTATATTCCAAAATACACACACTCTCTCTCTCTCCCTGCCCCCCAACTAAACAATACCAAAATGGACAATCATTCTCGCTCCAGTTAGTTGCTATGTACAATTCTCTAAGGTTGAAGAATCCAATGGTTATGTAAAATCCGGAGTGTCGGTGTTTGCGAAATTAAGTCCACAAACTTTTGGAAAGCAAATGAACAATCATTACTTGTGAATCATTTCACAGCTAGTCCCATAAAAAAAATTCAAATTTTAACTCCTAAATATATACTGCAAGCAGCTCTACACTTGATCTTTCTTTCAATTAAGTACAATTTCACTTCTTTTTCTTCTTCTCATTCATGTCGACACTCATTGTGAAGTAAGAGCAAAAACATCTTGGATGACATATTCTGATATTCACCGATAGCTAAAACAACAATCTTAAAACTTTTATCATCAGTACGTTTTTGTTTTACAACACAATTATCACATCATGAATATATCATTGACAAAATTAAAATAAAGAAACATGATAACCAAATTATAAAAAAATAAAAAAAATACCCAATTGCAAAAAAAATTAAAAAAAGTTTGTTCTACTCTAATAGTATACATAAACTATGAAATTCAAAATTGCACGTGTCCCCACGTGCAAATCACTCTTGTACTCGTTAGTTGCTTTGCAGAATTTTCCAAGGTTAGAGAATCCCATGGTTGTGTCCAGAGAGCCAGTGTCTCAGCAACTACTTGCCAAATTAAGTAAAACAAACGAACAATCATTACTTGCGAGTAATTGCAGCAAAATCATTCCACAACTACACTCCTAAAAAATTATCAAAGTTGATTGACTTGAACACTCTAAACAATTCAAATGGAACATATTTTCCCAATCTTCGTTTCAATAAGTACATTTCAAATAGAACACTCATTGTTTGTAGTAATCTCATCAAAAGCAAAAATTAAAAAAAAAAAAAACAGCTTTGATCATATTCACCAATAGGAATGCACTCCAATAAAGTAGGATTTATAGAAAAAGAAAATGTAGAACTAAAATTACAACGCAATTGCAAAAGCTAGAACAGGAATCACAAAACTTTATCACGAGTATATTTTTGTTTTACACATCATGGATATATCAATGACAAAGTTAAAATAAAGAAACTTGATAGCCAAATAATAAATAAAAAAATATCCAAATGAAAAAAAAAAAAAGCAACCCAGAATCACTCATGACCAGGAGTCTAATTATCAATAAATTATCACCAAAACCTCCTAAAAATCCACAATTTTTTTGCAAAAGATGAAAACTTGATAACAACTCTGTAATGGGTAAGTCTAGATTTGATAAAAGTTAAGAGAAATTACCGGAGCACCAGCTGAGAGAAGTGGAGGGATCTTTGTCTGCCAAAAAGAGAATGAGGTTGGGTTAGTGATTGGGAGCTTCTGATCTGAACTTATCGAAGACACTGTCGATCGAATGTTGTCGTGGTTGCATCTGACAATTGGAGAGGCATGTTCTCACAACTCTGCAAAACAAACTCTGAAAGACCCGGCTCCTTTCGACGGAGAAGATGATAAATTTTTGAAATGCCCTCGACGTCAGGTAGAAATTATCGGATTTGTATTTTTGTTATACGGGCTTTAACACGACCGACTATTGTCCATATTTGTGTTGAAACTCAAAGTATGTGAGCATTTGCCGACGTGTCACATGCCCAAGCATGTCATCACACAGGTTATGAGGTGCGGGCACATCATCAAATGGGTGATGATACGACAATTCATACGATGACGTGTTTTAACACGTCGGTAAATACCCATGAGGTGCTCACTCAGATTGGGTTTGGGGCGGTTTTGATCCGACCCATCTCAGCTTCCCTTCCATGGTCTTCATCATTCATTCGACACAATTTTCCTTGGTGTGAATTTGTTTGTCTTCTCATTTCAGTTTTCACCACTCAGCCCAAATATATCTGCCCTCGATGTCAGGTGGATTAGTATTTCGTCATATGGGCTTTAATATGAGCGATTGTTCTCTACATCAGGACTGGGCCCAAATAAATATCATTTTTTGGGTCCAAACTCAAACTATATGAGCACGTCAGGGGTATCTGTCGACGTGTCAAAACACGTCATCGTCCGATTGTCACGTGAGCACTCATGCACAAGCACGTCATCACACGGGTTATGAGGTGCGGGCACGTCATCAAACGGTGATGATACGACAATTCATATGATGACGTGTTTTGACACGTGTCAAATACCCATGACGTGCTCACTCAGATTGGGTTTGGGGCGGTTTTGATCCGACCCACCTCAGCATCCTTCTTCAACTCTTCGTCATTCATTCGAATCTCCTTCGACATAATTTGCAGTGTGTTTAGGCTTGGTTTGAATTTGTTTGTCTTCTCTTCTCACCATTCATTGAATCTCCATCTCCTTCCTCCTCTTCTTCTTTATCATTCTGTTATCCCGACTGGGCAAGACACAACAGAGGTTGCAACTGCAACCAAGCTCTTCTGTCTCACTCTCTCTCTTCAAAAGCACTTCTGATCTGATCCAATTTGAATTAAAAACAAGTGTTTTTTAAATGACTCTTTTACTTGTAATATGTGATTTTTATTGTTTGATGCCGATTTTCTACATCCCCATGACCATGATTAAAAATGTTGTAATCTTTACTTCTGACCTCCTTCTTCTTCTTCTTCTTCTTCATCATCATCATTTGTTTTGGAGAAAATGGTCGAGACTCCAAGCTCAATCTCTGTGTGTTGCAGAGATTTTTTGATGGGTTTCTTCAAAAGCACTTTTGGTCCAATTTGCATTAAAAAGAAGTGTTTTTGTTTGTCTTCTCTGTTCAATTTTCACCATTCCTTAATAACAAGTGTTTTTGAAAAAACCCTTTTATTTGTACATGTGATTTTGATTGTTTTGATGCTGATTTTCCACAACCCAATGACCAAGAAGAAAAATTTAGTAATCATAATGAAGTTGTGCCATGAATATTTCAAAGATTTTCGATCGAGTGGTCTCTCAATTTCTTTATTTGCATCTTGCACTCTCTTTTGTTCATAGCATTCGTTTCAGTCATTTGCAATTTTTTTCGAGCACTTATCATCATCATTTCATAGTCACGATTCTCCAATAATGATGTAAATGAATCAAATGTAAGGAAGGCTTCTTCTAACCCGGAGAAAAAACCCAAAAACAAATCATCAAAAGCTACAATTAAGCAAATATTAAACTAATATTGTCTTATAATTTCAGCATTCCTTGAATGTCCTTTCTCCTTCCTCTATATATCCTCATTATTTGAGGATCCCTTAAGCTAATGTTAAACTAATATTGTCTTATAATTTGAGATTTGACCCACTAAAAGCTATTCTAATAATAACGATAATTATCAAGTATTTATTTGACTTTGTATGAATCTACTTGGCGACATGATGAGAGTGAGTGCTTTACAAGCCAGATCCAGTTGACGTAATATTCCAGAAAACTAGTTCCGTGTAAAACTTGCTCTCCAAACTAGCCGACAAACATCCTGTCGTATGTAAATTTTATCAGATGTACACGCTATTGACAAAGAGGATAAAATTGTCAGGTGGACATCCGAATAGGCATTCAGAAAATATCTTACAAGACATCACCAAAGAATGAGAAGCCCGAGTAAACAAGTAATGAACGAAACCTACTCGGAGTCAACTGACGTCATATACTACTCGGGATCAGATGACGTCACTCGGGACCAGCTAATATCATTTTCTACTCGGGACAAACATGAAGAAAACAGAATAAAAAGTCCAGTGCGTAGCTCACACGAGTCGAGTCGTTAAAACACGCGAAGATATCCTTATCAAAGAGGAATTCTAAAGAAGAACAGAATATCAAACAGAAAGGGTTCCAAATCAGACAACAATTTTATTTCTTCAAAAAGACCACGTCTTTATAACGAAATAAGTCCCAACTTGACTACATTACTAGAGTTCCATTCGATCTCAACACAAGTCTCCGAAATAGGAAAAAAGACAGACTACTTCAAAGAAGTAACCAATCATATTTAAATACAAAGATATTTCATTACTTGTACAAAGAGGATTATGGTTCTATGAACATATAAATAAACCCATAACTGTTGGAACCCCGTTCACCGGTCACGCAGCGAAAATGGGTTTTTAATTTTTTTTTATACATATCGTAATCTGTATCTGGGACCAGTGAACTTGTGATCGTATTTATTTTCGGAACAAATACATATACTAATTATTACACTAGTAAAATATATATGTAAATACAGAAAATTGTAATCAATAATAATAATAATAATAAATTTAAAAGAACCATACCAACATTTGGAGGCTCCTTCACTTTTTTGATATGCTCCTGGTCTGTACCACTGATCTTCCTCGCTATATCCCAGTACTGGTAACTGTGTATGAGCGCGTCAAGAACTCAGGAACTATAATGGAGGATGTAAAATAGAGAAGAAGAAGAAACTCTTTCTTTTGATATAAGTATACAACACTTGCACACTTTTCTCTCTTTTTGGCGTATTGATCTCACACGCACCTTACTTGAATATATCACAACAATTGCATATATTATTTTCATACGCTACCTTTGATTCACGCACCACTTAATGCGTTTCACCACTTATCATTCTTTTGTCAAAAAAAAAATGATTGATATTTGTGATAAAAAACAAAACCAACCTATTTTTCTTTTTGCAATTCTCATATATATATATATATATATATATATATATATATGTGTGTGTGTGTGTATGAGTTGTGCGTGAAAACGCACATCACCAAATTTTTTTTCAAATAATATATATCTCATATATAATATTTTTTTAACAAAAAACTAATCAAATCTATTTTGATTTTTAAAAACTTTCAAATAAAAAAATATCTCATATATTTTATTTGATTTTAATTTTGAATTCAAACTTTTTAAATTTAAAAATAAAATAATCACATTATCTTATTTTATTCAAAAATAAATATCAACATACACCCTCCATTTAGTGATTAATAACATAATTAAATAATCTCATTATTTAATTTATTTAATCGTCATTATTCATTAATTAAATAATCTCATTATTTATTAATTAAATAATCTCATTATTTAATTAATTCCCGAATAAATACTTGTCACTTTCGTAACACAATTAACTGGACAATCCAATTAATTAACCGTGACCCTTGTTACCTAAATCGATCGGGCTAGCAAGGGGACCTAATGGACCCACAGTATTTTGAGCTCCAATAATCCTCGGAATCATTAATTAAACTCTTTAATTAATATTCCTTGATTATGAACTCCGATGTTATTCCACTAAAAACCCGAAGCTGCACTCTCTCAACTGCATACGTTTTTAAACAGACCGATACAACTCGGTGTCCATTGATATAGCTATTACATACGGTGTGATCCTCCACAATAGTTCATAATTAGAGCTGGGTCATAATGTTCGTTATACCCCTCTAATTACATATATCCTTTAAGCACCATTGATTCTCTAATAGACAATAAATCATATTTCCTCACGGAATTAGGAGAACGCTCATATTGTCCAAGCCCCGAATCAAACCTTAAGGGAACTACCATCTACTTCTCACAAGAAGGAGTGGATTCCACTATTGTGTACAAACCTTCCCAACCACAAGCCAAACTACAAGCCAAACCGCAATCTCAACATACGGAGTATATTGATCAGAAAATGCATCTGACCTCACCCATGGTACATCAAAGACCACGATCTAATCTGAAGGAGTTGATAAGACACTCAGGATTAAGATCACCCATATATAGCCATCATTAGTTGATATATATAAATCTCATCAGTAAACGAATCTTGGTGTGAGATTCATATAGATCATGACCCAGTCTTATATGATCACATCATACAAGGTGCCTCCATTTCCATATCTCATATGAATGATTCAGGATAGAATCAATGTACATTACGGAATGGACCGCAACTATAGATTAACCATAAATAAAGTCCCCAGCTTTATTTGCTATCTATGGACTCTTTAGATTGCACGTCTCTTACTGTATCCATCCGTATATGACACTCATATAAACAATTCTAGATTACATTCGGTAATCCAAGATGTTAATACGTACACAAGTTTATAAAATAAATAACATAACAGAATGAATTAAACCTTTCTTTTTATTTACTTCATAAATCCATTTACAAGTTACATGTTTAGGGCATAAACCCTAACAATCTCCCACTCGCACTAAAGCATGTGAGACATGTCTTGTAGCCCTAGACCATCTAGGTGACCCGAAAACACTTTAGCCGATAAAGTCTTCGTAAATGGATCAGCATGATTGTCTTGTGAGGCTATCTTGGTGACGATCACATCTCCTCTCTGCACTATCTCTCTGATGAGATGATATTTTCTCTCTATATGCTTCTCTCTCTTGTGGCTTCTTGGTTCTTTGGAATTAGCCACAACACCACTGTTATCACAATAAAGTCTGATGGGCTTATCTAGGTCTGGAACAACTTTCAGATCACTCAAGAACTTACGGAGCCAAACAACCTCTTTAGCAGCTTCACAAGCAGCTACATATTCTGCTTCCATGGTGGAGTCAACAATGCAAGTTTGCTTGATACTTCTCCACACTATGGCTCCACCACCCAGGGTGAATACTGATCCAGATGTGGATTTTCTAGAATCCTTGTCTAACTGGAAATCATAATCCGTGTATCCTAACGGGGTCAAATCCTGTCTGGAATACACTAGCATATAATTTCTCGTTCTCCGAAGATACTTGAGAATAGTTTTGACAGTAACCCAATGATCTAATCCTGGGTTAGACTGGTATCTGCTGACTACTCCCACTGCATAGCAGATGTCCGGTCTTGTGCATAACATATCATACATGAGACTACCTACTGCTGATGGATAGGGAACACGTCTCATATCCTCAACTTCTTGAGGTGTCTTAGGACCTGTTCCTTAGACAAGTGAACTCTATGTCTGAAAGGTAAATTACCTTTCTTGGAGTTCTGCATCAAAAATCGTATAAGAATCTTATCGATATATAATGCCTGAGACAGTGCTATAAGTTTGTTCTTACGATCCCTTATAAGTTGGATCCCTAGAACATAACTTGCCTCTCCTAAATCTTTCATTTGGAATTGGCTAGCCAGCCAACCCTTTACATCAGACAACACTCTCACATCATTCTCAATGAGTAGGATATCATCTACGTATAAGACCAAGAAAACTACTTTTTTTTTATCAATGATGCGCTTGTAGACATAAGGCTCATCGACGTTCTGCTCGAAGCCATAGGTTTTGATCATATCATCAAACCTAATGTTCCAAGATCTAGATGCTTGCTTAAGTCTATAGATGGACATCTGTAGCTTGCAAACCTTTTGCTCTTGATCTGGAGACACGAATCCCTCTGGTTGCATCATATAGATGCTTTTATCAAGATTGCCATTCAAGAATGCAGTCTTGACGTCCATTTGCCAAATTTCATAATTGAAATAGGCAGCAATGGATAAGAGAATCCTAATAGACTTAAACATTGCTACTGGTGAGAAGATCTCTTCATAATCGACCCCCTATTTCTGGGTATAACCCTTGGCCACTAGCATTGCCTTGAAGGTCTCTACCTTCCCGTCTACTCCTCTCTTTCTCTTGTAGATCCACTTACACCCTATGGATTTTACCCCATCCGGTAAGTCTATAAGATCCCAGACTGAGTTAGAGTACATGGACTCCATCTCGAGATTCATGGCTTTAAGCCATTCCTCTTTATCAGAATCTTCCATTGCATTCTTAAATGTTAATGGATCATCCACACTATCAGCAAAGATAACACCTTGTCCCTCACCTATAGCTAAATAGCATTCAGGTTGTCTCACAACTCTCTCACTACATCTAGGTAGTAGTGTATCTTGATCAGGAACCATCTGACTCTCAGATGTTTATGGATCAACAACTCTTGTTGATGAAGCACTAGTCTCACCAGACTCCAACTCATTTAATACAATCTTGGAACGAGGTTTATGGTCACTAATGTAATTGTCCTCAAGAAATGTTGCATTTGTCGATACAAATACTTTGTTATCTTTGGGACTATAAAAGTGTCCACCTTTGGTCTCCTTGGAGTATCCTACAAATAGGCAGACAACAGACTTGAAGTCTAGCTTTCCAGTTCTGTTCTTCAGCACGTGTGCTAGACACCCACATATACGAAAATATCGCAAACTAGCTTTACGACCATTCCACAACTCTAGGGGAGTCTTAGGAACAGATTTAGATGGCACTACATTCAAAATGTATGCCGCTGTTTGTAACGCATATCCCCAGAAGGAATTTTGTAATGATGAAAAACTAATCATAGATCTCACCATTTCCATTAGGGTTCTATTTTTCCTCTCCGCTACACCATTTTGCTGAGGTGTACCGGGAGCTGTGAGTTGGGAAACTATCCCATGCTCGACCATGAAGTCTTTAAACTCTTGGTCAAGGTACTCACCTCCACGATCTGATCGTAGTGACTTGATAGTCCTACCTAATTGATTCTCAACTTCAGCTCGGAATTCTTTGAACTTTTCATTTGTTTTCGACTTTCGTTGCATCAGGTATACGTATCCGTATCTTGAGTAGTCATCTATAAAGGTGACATAATACTCATAACCACCCATATCTTTAACATTCATCGGTCCGCAGGAGTCTGTATGTATAAGCTCTAGCAGTTCTTTAGCTCTAAGCCCTTTTCCAGTAAAAGGTCTCTTAGTCATCTTACCTTCCAGACAAGATTCGCATACTGGTAAGGTGTCAACCTTTAACTCACTTAAATGTCCGCTTTTTACTAATCTGTCTATCCGATCAAGGTTGATATGACCAAGCCTTATATGCCAGAGATACGTGTCATTATCTGGAGAAATCTTATGTCATTTAGTTCTTGGTTTTTCAACCTTAAACATTTCGGTGTTGAGCAATGTAATATGTATTAACGGTCTTAACACATACAAATTGTTTTCATTAATTCTTGAACAAATATTCAAACCATTCTTTCTAATAATAACAGACTTATTATTAAAAGAAACAAAATATTTTTATTCTTACAACTTAGAAAAGGAAATCAAATTCCGTGTAAATCCAGGAATATAAAAAACATTATTTAATAATAAAAAACTATTATTATTACAAAATTGCAATCTTATTGCTCCGACTGCTTTGGCTGATACGGCATCCCCCGACCCCACACGCATTGAGAAGGCCTCCTCTAGCTGTGTCCAAGAATCAGTACACTGCAAAGAAGAACAAACATGATTAGTGGCCCCTGAATCAACTATCCAGGGTGAAGAATCATCTTCCACTTAACAAGATTCAAGAACAAGTAAATCATATTTACCTTTCATCTTTTTCTTCTTGGTTACCTCTTCCAGATACTGAGGGTAGTTCCTCTTCCAGTGTCCGACCTTGTTACAATGGAAACATTTTTCTTTGTCTTGGTCGGTGGAGGTGTCCTTCTTTTTGCTTTGGGCTTTCTTGGGTTTGGGCTTTCCTTTTGCCTTCCCAACGGACCTCTTCCTCTTCTTATTATTGGAAGAAGATGGTTCGGCAACATTTGCTTCACCGGTCTTGCCTTTGTTGTCCTTAATCAATGACTCAAAAGTAGCGAGCTCATTGAGCAACTGTGTAGGACTGAACTTTAACTTGTTCATCCCGTTGTTGCTTTTAAGCTGATCAAAACTCTTCGGAAGAGTTGTTAGTATGATGCTCACCTGACTGGGTTCGTTAATGGCCCCGCCATTGACTTCTGTCGTGTTGAAGTAGGACATCATGCTCAGGACATGTTCCTGAACTGATGTTCCTTCTTTCATGCGAGCGAGCATAGCTGAACGAATAACTTCATGTCGTTTTTGCTCGGAGGGCTGCCTGAACATAGCTTGCAATGACTCCATGATTTCGAATGTTGAAGTCATTGCTTCGTGCTTTGTGACAAGCACGTCTATCATAGATGCCAACAGATATGTTCGGGCTTCTCATCAGATGAGACCCATCGCTGGTATGCCTCACGAACAGTTCTTGTGGCATTGGCAGTAGGCGCTAGAGGATATTCCTCCGTAAGCATAAACTTGAGGTCTTAGGTGACCAAAATTGCATTAAAATTAAGTTTCCACTTTGTGTAGTTATCACAAGTTAATTTGTCGTTTGCGAGAATTTGAAGTAATGCAGAAGACATTGCTGAAATAAATAAAACATTCATTCTGTCATTTATTTAAAACAAGTGCGGGTGCTTTGGTATAAATTTAAACATGATGCATGAACATGTTTAACGAACTAGAACTACCCTAAAAAATAGTTAATATACCACGACAATCCAACATACCACAAAAAAGTGCCGCCTTAAGGTCGGTCAAATATTTGCATGTTGGACCGAGACATTCTGAATCAAATGATATTCTAGAATAACTCTTATTCCATATCATTCAAACATCTTTTATTCAGTCAGGTTTATAATTAACAAACTTAATCAAAACCTTCGTGAGTGTAACCCACCATTTCAGATCTCACGAGCTTAACTCGAGAATTGCCGTCTTAGGGTCGGTCAATCCCGAAATACCCTTAGAAATCATATCCGTTAAGAAGTCAGCCTTGGTATTGACCTTTGTGGAAACCCTCCTTAGGGAGGACGAAAGCAAAGCAGTCACGAGGCCCCACTCGAATCTCACGATGTTGAACTAATGATGGAGACTGCGGGATATATATGTCATATATCCCTCTCCCACTCCCTATTTTAAAACTAGGGTTTTCTATTATCTGTTAATGCACCTAGACTCTACAGGATCAAACGGCTAACTTTAATCAAGTTATCTAGTGCATTAACTAATTCATTATTAGAAACAAATTCTAATTAACTAATACATTATTAATGATTTTTAACAATTAAAAATCTAATCTATTAGTGAATAATCTAAGCCTTTGTAAACTATTTACTAAGCTCAAATTATTATGAAAATGTTTACCAAGTTTTAACTATTAAAACTCTAACACAATATTCGGTTCATTTATAATTAGGCAATTAATCAAATTAATCCTAATTACTATAAATGACCTCATCAATCTAACTTATTAAACCTTTTGATAGCTAAATTAATATTATATGAGAATTACCAAGTTTTTTAACAATTAGAAAACTAATCCCATTTTCATAGCCAATTTATGTATGTACTCATTTTAATCACATTAAAAAAAATACATAAAATATCAGGTTATGATGCATGTATGACATATCAAATATATTTGTGTAGACACTTCTAATCTAAATGACATACGTATGCATGACAATGCTTTTATCATCATATAATATAAAGCATACATGAATTGACTGAGTACTGTGGATTATTTAACCTAAAAAAATTAGAATATAAAATTACAAAAATACCCCCAAGGCATTCATTGGTCTTCTTGTAATTTCTGAGTCTTCCAATCTCTTCAGGTCACTCTGATTCATCTCATGAATACTTCTTCGTGATTTTTCCAGGTCTTCAATATAGGTTACATTTTTTTTACAATACAATTACAGTAAAAATAATAATAAAAAAAATTATACAACCCATAAACCCTAAATCCACAGTACCATATAATTAACGATCAATCATGTTTTTGTAATTTTTTTTAAAAAATATACATACAAAAACATCATACATACAAAAACATCATACATTCAATTTAAATCGTGCCTACACAATCATACATACAGGAGCATCGAAAACAATTTCCTATTCCAAAAATAAAATTGGCTCTGATACCAATTGTTGGAACCCCGTTCACCGGTCACGCAGCGATAATGGGTTTTAATTTTTTTTTTATACAGATCGTAATCTGTATCTGGGACCAGTGAGCTTGTGATCGTATTTATTTTCGGAACAAATACATATACTAATTATTACACTAATAAAATATATATGTAAATACAGGAAATTGTAATCAATAATAAAAAAAAAGAGTAAAAGAACCATACCAGCGTTTGGAGGCTCATTCACTTTTTTGATATGATCCTGGTCTGTACCACTAATCTTCCTCGCTATATCCCAGGACTGGTAACTACGTGTGAACGCGTCACGAACTTAGAAACTATAATGGAGGATGTAAAAGAGAGAAGAAGAATAAACTCTTTCTTTTGATATAAGTATACAACACTTGCACACTTTTCTCTCTTTTTGGTGTATTGATCTCACACACACCTTACTTGAATATATCACAACTATTGCATATATTCTTTTCACACACTGCCTACCGCTTAATGCGTTTGACCAAAAACCAACAACAACTCTTATATCATTCTTTTGTCAAAAAATAATAATTTTGATTGATATTTTTGATAAAAAACAAAACCAACCTATTTTTCTTTTTGCAATTGTCTCATATATATATATATATATATATATTTCAAATAATATATATCTCATATATAATTTTTTTTTTTAAAAAAACTAATCAAATCTAATTTGATTTTTAAAAACTTTCAAATAAAAAAATCTCTCATATCTTTTATTTGATTTTAATTTTGGATTCAAACTTTTTAAATTCAAAAATAAAATAGTTAATTTAATAAAAAATAATAATCACATTATCTTATTTTATTCAAAAATAAATATCAACATACACCCTCCATTTAGTGATTAATAACATAATTAAATAATCTCATTATTTAATTTATTTAATCGACATTATTCATTAATTAAATAATCTCATTATTTAATTAATTCCCGAATAAATACGTATCACTTTCGTAACACAATTAACTGGACAATCCAATTAATTAACAGTGACCCTTGTTACCTAAATCGATCGGGCTAGCAAGGGGACCTAATGGACCCACAGTATTTTGAGCTCTAATAATCCTCAGAATCATTAATTAAACTCTTTAATTAATATTCCCTAATTATTAACTCCGGTGTTATTCCACTAAAAACCTGAAGCTGCACTCTCTCAACTGCAGACGTTTTTACACAGACCGATACAACTCGGTGTCCATCGATATAACTATTACATATGGTGTGATCCTCCACAGTAGTTCATAATTAGAGCTGTGTCATAATATCCGTTATACCCCTCTAATTACATATATCCTTTAAGTACCATTGATTCTCTAATGAACAATAAATCATATTTCCTCACGAAATTAGGAGAGCGCTTATATTGTCCAAGCCCCGAATCAAACCTTAAGGGAACTACCATTTACTTCTCACAAGAAGGAATGGATTTCACTATTGTGTACAAACCTTCCCAGCCACAAGCCAAACCGTAATCCCAACATACAGAGTATATTGATAAGGAAATGCATCTGACCTCACCCATGGTACATCAAAGACCTCGATCTAACATGAAGGAGTCGATAAGACACTCAGGATTAAAATCACCCATATATAGCCATCATTAGTTGATATATATGAATCTCATCAGTAAACGGATCTTGGTGTGAGATTCATATAGATCATGACCCAGTCCTATATGATCACATCATACAAGGTGCCTCGATTTCCATAACTCATATGAATGATTCATGATAGAATCACTGTACATTAATGAATGGACCGCAGCTATAGACTAACCACAAATCAAGTACCCAGCTTTATTTGCTATCTATGGACTCTTTAGATTTCACATCTCTTACTGTATTCATCTGTATATGACACTCATATACACAGTTCGAGATTACATCTGGCAATCCAGGATGTAAATATGTACACAAGTTTATAAAATAAATAACATAACATAATGAATTGAACATTTCTTTTTATTTACTTCATAAATCCATTTACAAGTTATATGTTTAGGGCATAAACCCCAACAATAACCTCGTCACAAAATAGAGACAGAAATATACAGAAATCATATAGAAAAATACAGAGAGAAAAAGGGAGATCGAGAATTGTAATTATTTCTATTCATAGTGGATTTTGGCTCGGTTGATCATTCAACCACCCGTTGACGTTTCTCCACGGGTTTTACCTCGTAAAACTTGCGTCCGATTACTTTCTCCTTCTCTTTCTCTTTGAAATCACAGCTAAAATCCAAATCTGGTTGACTATTCTCGTACATCAAGAAATAGACGTCAACACATCCTATATCTCATCTCACTATATATAACAACACAGCTCTCAACTTAAAAACACAAACATATATCAATCTGCTACACTTGTACGTATTCGGTCTCTCTCCCACTTAAAGCCCCTACAGATCTAGATATGTTTCTTTTGTCAACCATTTTCGGTTGCTTCATGCTCAAATCGTCTTCACGTATCTTCTATGATGAAAATCTGTCCTCTAAAACAAAAACCAAAAGTGAATCATCAAAGCCATCGAGTACTGCCTCTATAGTAGTGCATCACTTCCCCGTTAATGCAATGCTCTCTTGCTTGTAGCAAGCACATGATATCTTAAACGATCGATCAATCAGTTATATTTATGAGTTAATTGTTGTTCTACGAGTTTTTGATATGTACGGTTGTTTACAAGCTTGCTAGTGACTTGCATCTGATTGAAATGCAATAATACAAGCATAAGTGAGAGCATATTTCAATATTTGTCCGGTTAAAGAAGATATTATTCTAGAAATTGAATTCGATTCATTTAAGTTATTCATTTCATAAATACATACTGTTTATACTGTTTATAGAAGAAATACAATTTCTTGGATTTGTTGGTTTTCCAATTCATTAACTAACTTGTCCAAGAGACTCAAAGACTTGACAAAATATAATATATATAGAAAGGTCTTCTCATGTGAATAACCCCATATAAAGTGTAATTGTTTAAATGTCCTACTAAACTTATATTGTAAAAATCCAAAATTTGTATGATAATTATTTAAAAAGATCTTATTCTCTAGAAAGATACTCATTACTAAAACAAAATAACTATAATACTAGGTATTTATCATTTGTTGAGTTGATTAACAATAATTGACTATAAAAGTAGGGAGTTGGCCTTGTCAAAGTAGACACCTACAAGGGCCTATTGAACAACACATTTTAATGAATCATGATGATATTTTCATTTAATTATTTTATTATTTCCTTGCTCACCAAGTTCATTTGACCTCCATTAATTTATTTATTCTCACACACACCATATCCATGACGACAGTACTATATATAAATATAACGCACTACTATAATCATCATGCATATACACAAATTAAAACTCATCAATAAGTCTTCCCTCACATTTGGATCATCAGCAACAACTTCTCAGTTCACACAATAATAATAGCATTATTTTCACTCATTAAGGGTTGTTTCAAGCCTTCATTGTTGTCATTATTTTCACTCATTAAGTGATGACTCGAATGTAAAGAAGATTTCACCTAATTCGAAAAAACAACAGCTGAAAGGCAAACCATCAAATAAATCTCTAATTGTAGATTCCTACATGTCTCCCATTTAATTGTATTAAATTATATATAAATTTGTGTATAAAACTAAATTTTAATAAAATCTTTCTTATTCTATTCCCTTTTTAGTAATCTGGAAACGTGTATGCATGACGTTTCATCCAAAAATCTCTAAAGAAAGAGAGAGAAAAGCTTAAATTATATCATCTATTGTGTCTTTGAAAGAAAATGATGAGGAAGATGGAGATTCAATGAATGGTGAAATGAGAACACAAACTGATACACACACTTCAAATTCCCTCCTCCTCTGTCTTCTCGAGTTCAACGATGTTATAGAGCTCTCTGTCTTTCACAAACACAAAACAAGATCAAAGTCATTGGATGACCCATTATCCATACTAGTGTCTTCAATACTGTCATCATTCTAGTGACTTTTTCTTTGTGGGCTCTGGCTTAGTGATCTCCCATATTTTGTATTTGCATTATTGTATACAACATTAAAACTAAATTTTAATAAAATCTAATCTTTTTCTATTCCCCTTTTTGTTGTGCCATGACTTTGTACATATGAATATACAAATGTACACTAGGATGAGGTTAATACAACACAGGTCCATCGAGTCAAGGAAATGGTATCAGTTTCAAAATGGTTTATCACTTTAATTCTTTATTAGATAGAACATGACGGATATGAAAATACGATCAAATAAAAATTATAAAATTTTCTATTATTTATATATTTAACTAACAGAAAGTCAATGTAGCAACAAACCCCGATATTTTGGTTTAAATCTTATAACACTTCTATATAATTTTTTAATCCATTTTGGGAATTACTTATTATTTTTGTAATTATAAGATTTATGTTTAACGAAATGAAGGAAATTAAAGAAGGAACCTATACTTGTCATTGTTTTTGGTCGGCATCATATATGGAAGTAGCATGCATTTTGTGACAAGAGATTGTATTTTACTACTTTATGTGTAAACACTTGGATATCACCCAAGTCACTATCAAGTATCAAATTATAAACCTATAAATATGAATTTTCTTTTTATGAGTTCATTTTTGTTCACCCCTTGATAGGTGTGAACATTACCCCCTTTCGTATGGGATAAATTTATCTTAAAAAATGATAATATTTAGATAAATTTATTTCATTTATAGACACATATTATCCATACGGGAGGAGGACTCACTCAATCATTAAGGGTAAGTAAAAAATAAAAATGGATTCTTTTTTACATAAGTATTTGTAGAAAAGAACCCAGCCACTTGACCCCACAAGTCTGACCAAACATTCTTTTTAGGGATAATACAATCCCCCCCTATATTATCATCTATTAGTAAGTTTGCCCCTGTATTTTCACTAATGGCCATTTTCCCCCCTGAATCCAAACATATTCGTCATATCCCCCTTACCGTTATCTTTTCTGTTAAAAAGCCCAGTTGACAGTTATCTTATTTTTGACTCAAAGGGTAATGTGGTAACTTAACAAATGCACATGAATTAGAATTAAAAATTTATCAAAAAAGAATTTTTTTTGTCATAAAAAACTAAACATTAGAATTTTTAAAAATAAAATATAAAATGATAGATCTAGGGGACATCACCATCTCTGAAACAATAATCAACCCAAACCAAGACCAAACCCTCCCTCTCCCACCGCCGAAACCAAGATCGACCCTCATTCTTCCAGCGAAATCCAGACCAAACCCTGCAAACACTAAGCTGCCTAGAAAACCCCAAACAGAAACTTAACTCCAAAACTGAAAATCCATAGCCAAAACTGAAACCCAGAAAAAACTGAAACTGAAACCGCACAGCAAACCCAAACACAACCTGACCTTCATCTTCACCATCGCCAAAACTGAAACCCAAAAAAAAAAAAAAAACCCAAAATCTGAAAAACAAAAAATGCCACCATCAATCTGATTCAAAACTCATTATCATCATCAATGTGACCTCCAAACTAAACCACCATTACTGCCACACACATTAACCCTATATGAAGAGAATCGGTCGAGAGAGAAGACATGAGAGAATTTTGGGGTTGGAGTTTTTTTAATATTATCTTTAATACTTATTATTTAATATTTTTTTAGTTAATTTTATTAAGTTACCTATTTATCCCTATATTATTTGATTGTTTTTAAGGGTAAAAATGTTATTGTACTTTGTTTTTTATAATTATTTTATAAATATCTTGATTAAATGGTTACTAACATACTATATATAAGGGTAAAACAGTCATTTTACGTGAGAAGTAACTTTTTAATAGAAAACTAACGGCAGGGGGGAATATGATGAATACGTTTATATTCAGGGGAGAAAATAGCCATTAGTAAAAATACAGGAGGTAAATTTACTAATAGATCATAATATAGGGATGAGAATGATACTTTCCCTTCTTTTTACGTCTTTCTCCCCGTGAGTCGTGACATTAAGCTAATGATGTGGATATTTACACATGTTGCAATACTACTATACTTTGACAAAATTTGGTTGCTTTTGACTCAAAAGTTAATTAAAAACACTGTACATATATTGACTAACTAATATAGCAATAGTAATATGGAATATTTGGAGATTGTTGTGAAAGCAGCCGCATATAGAAGATTCAAGGAAAGTCTCTTCCTTGCTCATCAGGTATCCAATATTATTGACTTACAGCATCTTAATTACATGATAATAGTTGCATCCACATATATATATTATGCCACCATGTACACTATAAATAATGCATCATAGCACAAGTATCTTCTCTTCACACAGTCACACACAATTAAATACTCATCAACCTTGCTCTACTTGTAATTTTCAGCAAACAGAGACAACCCACAAAAATCTCATTCTCCTTTCTCGTTAGATCGATCAACAACGTTTTAGTTAAAGCAAGACAAGGCAGCTGCAGCATATATACAATATTATTAACAACTGATGGCTTTATTTTCATTCATTAGCGGTTGTTTCAAGCCTTGTCGAGTCTCCAGCGATGGTGAATCCAATGTGAAGAAGGCTTCATCTATTTCGGACAGACACTGTCGGAGGTTGTGGTTGTTGCATCCGACTATTTGAGAGGCATGTTTTCGATGTTTTTCCAAACAAACTAAGAAAAATTTGGCTTCTTTTCGACGCAGAAGATGGCAGAATTCTCCAACTGTAGAAATTATGGGATTAGTTTTTTTGTTATATGGGCTTTAACACGAGCAACTATTGTCTAAATTTGGACCGGGTCCAAATAAGTACAATTTTATGGTCCAAACTCAAACTGTATGAGCATGTCATGGCTATTTGTCAACATGTCAAAACACGTCACTGTCCGATTGTCTAACCGTCTAGATAAGAGAGACGGTCTTTGTCTCTCAACGATGCAACAGAGCTCTCTATCTCTCACAAGTCTCAAACACCAAACCAAATCAAAGTCATTGGATGGACTCGTTACCCATACTAGTGTCTTCAATACTCTGACTAATCTATTGACTTTTTCTTTATGGGTTTTGGTTTAGTGATCTCTTAATTATATAACTATTAAACGAATGTGAATTCATATGAACAAAAAAGGAATTTAAAATTAAATTAAATTTATTATTTACATAAAAACTCTCAAAATTATGTACAATATTATTTATTTATTTATAATTAGGTTAAATATTATAATATTTTATTTTGAAGGCATTACACTTCAAATTCTTTAACTACTCAAATTTAAAACTAATGGGATGTCGTGCCAATGAGCTTAGAACTAAAAGTATTTTAGATTTTCTTATGACTAGAATGCATAAACAAAAAAACTTCAAGGAGAAATAACAAATTAGTAGGCTCATATGCCCCTACGGTCCATAGAGTTAAAAATAATATGTAAAAAAAAAAAACAAAGTACCATTATAATTGATTTAAATTTATTACATGTTTATTTATTGAGAATTAAATAAAAGGAATAAGTTTTATGAAAAATAATCAGGAAAAGTATTCATTAAGTGAGAGAGAGGAATCAAGTTCCTTGTTCTACGTAACTTAATTCCTAATTTATATGGGGGACCATATAAGTTGATTTTCAAATGATTTTAATAATCCCAATAATCACAAATCAATTATTAAATTCTCTTTCCCATATTAAGATTCATGATTAGTAAATACATTCCTAAATAGTTATATTCGATTCACTATGTTAATGGATTCAAATATGTTTAGAAAATTGAAAACCGAATATTTTACGGTTTTATTCGGTTTTATTTAAAATCGAATTGAATCGAGACATACGGACCCCTAAATATGATGTGAATATATGAATATATATATATATATATATATATATATATATATATATATAGTAATTTAATATACTTATTTAGAAAAAAAAAAATTATATAGAAAGGATATCCGGCGTATCTCTCAGATAAGGTATACAAAGTCTAATATATTATACAATTTTAGTAGATTTTGATTTGAAATATATTTTTGTCTTGTTCTAGTATGAATTACTTATTTTAGTCGATTTAACACCAGCAAGTAAAAGAATTCCCACATTCATAGGGCATCCTTGTCCAACCAAGACTTCTTTTCCATCTAATCTATCATTCGTGTGATTTTGGTTTATCGTATAAATAACACAGATCCTTACGATTTTCAAGCCGTCTAGGTAAGAGAGACGACATCTGTCTCTCAACGATCCAACATAACTCTCTGTCCCACACAAATCACAAACACAAAACCAAATCAAAGTCATTGGATGGACCCATTGCCCATACTATTGTCCTCATTACTCTAACCAATCTAGTGACTTTTTCTTTGTGGGTTTTGGCTTAGTTCCCGTTTGATTTTTTATTTGAAGACTGTACAGTGTTGAATATTACTAAAAACTGAATAGTGACTGAAAACTGAAAAACATGTTTTTTTTTTCATTGAAAACTGAATATAAGTGATAAGCTGTTTGTTTTTTTAAGTTATAAATATCTAAAAATAAATATTTTTACATCTATACCCTTCTAACTATTATTTGTTATATATTTGCATTTTAATATATTAAGTACAACTCTAACATGTAAATTTATTCTAAAATAAATTTATTTAATTATTAAAAATATTTCATACATTATTCCATTTGTTGAATTACATTAAAAATGAACATAATATTTGATGGTAATACATTCTAAAATTATCAAGAAATATTAATAAAAACAAAAAATCAACTACAACTTGATTTTGACCCAAATAGTATATGTCGGTGCATCTCATATATATATAACTTTTTTTTCTTCTCAAAATTAACATCTCAAAACCAAAAAAAAAAAAAAAAACTCAAAACAAAATCATCATAAAAACCATTCTCTAGTTAATTTTTAGAACAAGTGAAAAATATGTACTCAAACTGTAATATAAAATTAATAAAACTAATTATCAAATTATGGAAAAAATAAAGAGTTCTTACCGGAATATGCTAGGAAAAGCAGTCACCAATTGTTTTTGTTTCGAAGAAGTTAGGTTTTCGGATGTTAAAGTTCTTTACAGTGAGAAGAAAAAAAAATATTAATACGATTAGGGCTTTAACAAAAACAAAATTGGAAATATACAAAATTAGTGAGGATAGTTTTGGAAGTAAAAGTTTGTAATTAATTCTACTGGATTTGTGTTAAGTGAAAAGTGTAAAAAATTCACTTAAAAAAAATGGTTTTACTGACTCATTAAGTGATTTTAGCACTTATAAAATCAAACCAAACAGCTGAATGAAACACATTAGGTGTCATTCAGTATTAAGCCAAAAAATCAAACAGAGCCTTAATGGTCTCTTAATTATATGATTATTAAAAGAGAAAAAAAAAACAGGGAAATGGGCCATGGGCCCTGTGGGCTTCCCCACGAGCCATCACATTTTTAAAACCGCTTAACATTAGGCATGATCACGGTTTGGTTCGAACCGTGGAACCGAACCGTAACCGTAACCGTAACCGTATCCGAAACTGGAATCGTAGAACCGGAATCGGAATCGGAATCGTATAACCGGAATCGGAATCGGAACCGTAACCATAACCGAAACCGTGGGGGTGAAGGTTCGGTTCCAATTCGTCTCCTAAAAAAACCGGTCAGGAACCGGCGTTTCGATTTTTTTTTATATATATATAAATAAATAAACAGACCGTTGGAGCCCAAAAGCCCGATGACGTCAGCGCAGGTGGAAATATTCTGGACGCAAGACGGTCGTTTTTGAGTCCAGAATCAATTCAAGTCCAAGTGTGTGTTGATGATTGGACAAATGCTGAATATAGACAACAAGAAATAGAGCCATAAGTGATTTACGATTTCTTCGATGATGATCACACCACCGGCACCGGAACGGAAGACAACGCTTAGTTACAGACTTACAGAATTACATATGTAAAAGACAATAAAATGTAAAGAGAACTACGTGGTCTTTGATTCCTCTACACCCCAAAAGGATACGCGGGCAACTTAATTATGGTACAAATTAAGTGCAAGACCAATTTTTTTGTTTTTAGTTTTATACATTTATTTCAATTTATGTATTTAGTATTTTTTTTTTCAATTTTAATTTCGGTTTACGACCTTACATAATAAAATTCATTTACAATCTCACATTATTACATGTTTTATGTTTTGGTATTTTTTTTTAAATGAGTATAACTGTATAATAAGTAAAAAAAAAAAAACCGAACTGACGGAACCGATGGAACTGGACAGGAGCCGGCAGAACCGGAACCGCCGGTCTACGGTTCCTGTTTCGGTTCTGGCTCCTTCCGGAACAGGAACTGGAACCTGCCGAAACCGTAGGCATGTCTACTTTACATTACATAAAAACTCTCAAAAAAATGTATAATATTATTTATTTATTTATTTATAATTAGATTAAATATTATAATATTTTATTTTGAAGACATTACACTTCAAATTCTTTAACTACTCAAATTTAAAACTAATGGGATGTCATGCCTATGAGCTTTGAGCTTAGAACTAAAAGTATTTTAGATTTTCTTATGACTAGAATGCTTATAAAAATAATACTTTACGGAGAAATCACAAATTAGTATGCCCATATGCCCCTACGGTCCATAGAGTTGAAAATAGCATGTAAAAGAAATTAAAAGTTCCATCATAATTGATTTAAATTTACCGTACGTTTACTAATCGGAAATGAAATAAAAGGAAATTAGTTTTATGGAAAAGAATCAGGAAAGGAATTTCTTAAGTGAGAGAGAGATAATCAAGTTCCTTATTCTGCATAACTTAATTCCTAATTTGTGTGGGGAACCCATCTAATTTTATTTTCAATTGATTTTAAAAAATCCAATAATTACAAATCAGTAATTAAATTCTCTTTCTCATATTAGGGTTCCTGATTAGTAAATACGTTCCTAATCGGTCAGATTCGGTTCACCGTGTTAATGGATTCCAATATATTTAGAAAAATAAAAGCTGAATATTTTACGGATTAATTCGGTTTTACTCAAAATCAAATTGATTCGGACCCCTAAATGTGATGTGAATATATGAATATATATATATATATATATTTAGAAAAAAAAAATATTTGGAAAGGATATCCGGAGTCCCTCCCAGATAAGGTATACAAAGTCTAATATATTATACAATTATAGTAGATTTTGATTTGAAATATATTTTTACCTTGTTCTAGTATGAATTACTTATTTTAGTCGATTTAACACCAGCAAGTAAAAGAAATCCTACATTCACAGGGCGTCCTTGTCCGACCAGAACTTCTTTTCCATATAATCTTTCATTCGTATGATTTTGGTTTATCGTATAAATAACACACATCTTTACGATTTTCAATTCAAAAAAAAATTCTCTCTGTTTTCAGTTTTCTTCCCTGCCAAACACTCCTTAATCATGGATTCCTCTCCCGTGAAAACGAAGAACAACAATGCAACTTGTGTTTATTGTTATCAGTTGAAGCCCGTCTGAGAAAAAACTTCTGACTTGGGGTTCAGGTTTTCACAAAATTCAAGTGCTTGCGATGTTTCCCACTTGGCAAAGGTCATTGGAAAGGAATTTCAATGAATTCTGTGAAAACCAGAAGCCCAAGCCAGGTTGGTTTTCATGCACAAAAGTTTTTTCTCAGACGGATTCACCTGATTACAAGAAACACACTGCATGCCTTTTCGACTTGCATTATCAACAATCTGCTGTAACCTATCTGATTCTTATATATGTTCTTTAATTTTGTTACCCTTTTCAGCTTGTTCATGTATAATTATAACTCAGTTCTTGGTTGATTTCGTGAACTTCAGACTTTGCTTTCTTGGTTTCTGACTTTCTTCAATGGCATGGAAGTATATAGAACTACAATTTCATATTCCTGTTTTCTATATGGTCTATAGATAACACATTTGTTTATAGCAGGATCCCATGCAAGTGCTAGTGGAAGACAAGGAGTTGATTCATTGCCTGTGAGATTCAGGTAATGCTGTTTCATTTTTTTTTATATAATTTTATAAATATGTGAAAGTTGCCTAATGGCTTATTAACTTTTATGTTCTGTCAGTTTATTGTATATTACTGTTGTGCTGAGCTATGACTCAGTTTATAAAAAGACAGTCTCATTGTGTGTTGTCTCGGCTTGAAAAATATCTTAGTATATAAAACAAGGAAGTAAATATTGTCTTTTAGTTTTATACATATGGTATACTATAACAGGAAATGCTTTAAGTTTTTAATGTTTTTATGAGTTATCTTTTCTTGTGAATTGTATAGTATTAAGTATATTCACGAATAGTTAATTTAGCATATCTTGACTTGTTTTCACCAGGCTAATGAGATTCTTTAGTGTTTATATTTCTGTCTGACTGGTTTTGTAAGACATTTACTTCGGTGATTATGTTATTGCTAGAGTTGGACTGTGAGAATACAACCAAATTTTTGCTACTATCTTGAATTTATTTTTTCCTAAATCAGTTTATTGATAAGGAAAGAATTAATTATTTTCCCTAAGTCAAACGTTTTAAATAAATGATAAGGAAAAATGGTAATTTCCATTTTTGATTAAGAAAATTAATTGAATTAAAGAAATAGTTTATTTCCGTTTTGGATTCTGATACTTACTTGATCACTGAGTAATCATAATCAATGATCAATTTTGGATTTTGAGACTTACTTGATCACTAAGTGATCATAATCGATGATCAATCAGGAATAAATCTTTTAGAATATTATTCTTTAATTAAATTTCCTTTATTATTTAAAACGTAGTTATCAAGTAATTTCCAAATCAATCTCGAATATATAAAAAAAACCCTAATCTACACTTCATAAGACACATTCTTAGAATCATGAAAAAAAAATAGTAGTAATTATTTTCTCTTCTTCTTCTTCTCCTCTTTTTGTACTTGGTAAGTTCGAACCTAATTTGTGTTCGCTGAGAGTGGTTGTACTTCGTACTTCCACTGTTGAATCGTTGTATCCTGTGAGACAATCGTTATACACATACGGTGTTATATACGACGAAATTGTCTTAAGGACACCGTGTGAAACACGGACCTCAATTCTCTAACCTTTTGTTTCTGTTTGTTATGTTCTGCAGATTCGAACCAGATTGCTTTTGACATAGACTCAACAAATGTTGCGCAGAGCTATGACTCAGTTTCTGAAAAGACAGTATCAATATCCACTGAGTTGTCTCGGTTTGAAAAATATTTTAGCATATAAAATAAGGAAGTTATGTGCTCGAATGCTTTTTGAGACATCAATAGGTTTCTTAAGCGTTATGTTTGATATATTAAATATTGAATAGTAAATATTGTTATTTAATTTTAATCACACGGTTTTCTATAATAGAAAATGCTTTAAGTTTTTAACATGTCTTTATGAAATATCTTTTCTTGTGAATTGTACGGTATTAAGTATGTTCACGAATTGTTAATTTAGTATGTCTTTACTTGTTTTCACCATGCTAATGAGATTCTTTAGTGATTATATTTCTATCTGACTGGCTTTCTAGGACATTTACTTCGGTGATTATATTACTGCTAGAGTTGGCTTAGTATGAAGTATGGACTTCTCCGATCACATTATGGATCAGAGGGAGTAGTGAAAATTTAATATACATATCGACATAAATTTGATTAATCATCAAAGGCAACCTCTCAATTTGATGCCTCTTTTATGCTTGTACATGCATGCTCATTCATGTTTTTTGTGGGGT
Source organism: Dipteronia dyeriana (assembly GCA_032871835.1). Lineage (NCBI taxonomy): Eukaryota > Viridiplantae > Streptophyta > Magnoliopsida > Sapindales > Sapindaceae > Dipteronia > Dipteronia dyeriana. The sequence continues at coordinate 77,985,359 of CM065303.1, read as the reverse complement.
AAAATTTGAGATCCTGTTGATTCTTTAGACTAATCATTGTTTTATGTGTTATGAAATACAGGTTGGCACTCGAAGTAAAGAGGATATACAGTAGGGTTTTGTCGTAGCAGCAGTTCAGATTTTGCAGGCAACGAAGGGAAGAGGATATTTATTTCAATGGTCTTGCGGGTTTTTTGAATTTGAATATCTGAAGTTCCCCATATCAATTGATATAACCATAGACTTCTGGACGCCATCGGTAATTACCGAAGTTCAAGCTGTTGGTGGCGGTCGGAAACATTTTTGTACCATCTGTAAAAATTTAGACTTGTAGAAGCGATGCTAGTATAATATACTAACTAGGTGGTTCTAAATTATTGTAGTGATCAACTCTTTGCCAATTATTCTCTGTAGATATATTTACTGATTTAAGGTTATAAAAGTATTAGTGTTTTCGTTTCGCTGACGATTGTGTTTGATTTGGATGTAAATTTTCTTCATTTTCATTCAAGAAGATCCACTTAGTGTAAACAATTGACAATCCAAACCAAAAATATGTCAGCTTCTTCAATGGGGCTTCTTGGCTTTGCTTTGTTTTGCAATTATGTATAGACTGTAAATAGATACTTTATTTCATTTGCCTGCTAAATACATCATTTAGCAAGATTTAAAATTCATAACCTGGCAAACTTTTTGATCAATACAGACTCCCAGCAGATCAGAGTCGGAACTCCTGTAAGCTTGAACCTTGAGTCAACTCTCCACGGGTGGTGGGGATTCCTCCATGTTGGTCTATCTCCGACGTAAGCTTGCAGAAGTGCAATATCATCAGCTGTTGCTTCCAGAGTTTTGTATATAACCGGTTCAGCTCTCACACGATCTAGGGGAAAAAAAGAACATATAAGTTGGAACAGGAAAAAAGAAACAAGCTATAATTACAGTTTTGAGTCGTTCTATATTTAAGTTGTTTGCAGCAGACTTTAAAAAACGTTTATGCAACTACAAGAATGACAATTGCTATACTACTCCATACATGTTTATTCACATGAGGTTTGAATGAATGCCTTTTTTATTTCTCTCAAATGAATTCTTTTTCAAAAATGCAATTCTACAACTGGATGCATAAACTATGAAATCTTTACATATAATATCTTCTGACGTACTTCTCTAAATTCCAAAATACTCTCTCTCTCTCCCTGCCCCCCAACTAAACAAAACCAAAACGGACAATCATTCTCGCTCCAGTTAGTTGCTATGTACAATTCTCTAAGGTTGGACCATTGGAGAATCTAATGGTCGTGTAAAATCCAGAGAATCAGTGTTCCAGCAACTGCTTGCCAAATTAAGTCCTCAAATTTCTTGGAAAACAAATGAACAATCATTACTTGTGAATCATTTCTGCAAAATCATTCCACAGCTAGTCCCATACAAAATTATCAAATTTTAACTCCTAAATTATCATACTGCAAGCAGCTCTACACTTACTCTTTCTTTCAATTAAGTACAATTTCAATTCTTTTTCTTCTTCTCATTCATGTCTACACTCATTGTGAAGTAAAAGCAAAAACATCTTTGATGACATATTCTGATATTCACCGATAGCTAAAACAGCAATCGCAAAACTTTTATCATCAGTATGTTTTTGTTTTACAACACAATTATCACATCATGAATATATCATTGACAAAATTAAAATAAAGAAACATAATAAATAAATAAATAATACCCAATTGCAAAAAAAAATAAAAATAAAAATAAAAAATACTAGCAGCTTAGGATCACACATGACCAGGAGCATAATAATCAATAAATTATCACCAAAATCCCCATAAAAAACCACAAAAAAACGCAAAAGATGAAAACTTGATAACTTCTCTTTAATGGGAAAGTTTAGATTTCATAAAAGATAAACAACAACCCAGATTAAAAATGTTATATAAACTTTTATAAAAAATAAAAAAAAATTACCGGGGCACCAGCTGAGAGAAGTGGAGGGATCTTTGTCAGCCAAAAAGAGAATGAAGTTGGCTTTGTGACTATCGAAGGTTGTTGTGGTTGCATCCGACAATTTGAGAGGCATGTTTTCACAGCTCTGCAAAACAAACTATGAAAAACCCGGCTTCTTTTCGACGGAGAAGATGATAAACTTCTTCTACTGTTCTCTAATATATCCGGTGTCTGCTCTCGACGTCAATCGGATTAGTACTTTTGTCATATGGGCTTTAACATTAAATTATCGGATTAGCCACAATGACTGTTCTCTACATCAGGACTGGGCCCAAATAAATATCATTTTTTGGGTCCAAACTCAAACTATATGAGCACGTCAGGGGTATCTGTCGACGTGTCAAAACACGTCATCGTCCGATTGTCACGTGAGCACTCATGCACAAGCACGTCATCACACGGGTTATGAGGTGCGGGCACGTCATCAAACGGTGATGATATGACAATTCATATGATGACGTGTTTTGACACGTGGCAAATACCCATGACGTGCTCACTCAGATTGGGTTTGGGGCGGTTTTGATCCGACCCACCTCAGCATCCTTCTTCAACTCTTCGTCATTCATTCGAATCTCCTTCGACATAATTTGCAGTGTGTTTAGGCTTGGTTTGAATTTGTTTGTCTTCTCTTCTCACCATTCATTGAATCTCCATCTCCTTCCTCCTCTTCTTCTTTATCATTCTGTTATCGCGACTGGGCAAGACACAACAGAGGTTGCAACTGCAACCAAGCTCTTCTGTCTCACTCTCTCTCTTCAAAAGCACTTCTGATATGATCCAATTTGAATTAAAAACAAGTGTTTTTTAAATGACTCTTTTACTTGTAATATGTGATTTTTATTGTTTGATTTCGATTTTCTACATCCCCATGACCATGATTAAAAATGTAGTAATCTTTACTTTTGACCGCCTTCTTCTTCTTCTTCTTCATCATCATCATTTGTTTTGAACCAGCTTGAGAAAATGGTCGAGACTCCAAGCTCAATCTCTGTGTGTTGCAGAGATTTTTTGATGGGTTTCTTCAAAAGCACTTTTGGTCCAATTTGCATTAAAAAGAAGTGTTTTTGTTTGTCTTCTCTGTTCAATTTTCACCATTCCTTAATAACAAGTGTTTTTGAAATGACCCTTTTATTTGTACATGTGATTTTGATTGTTTTGATGCTGATTTTCCACATCCCAATGACCAAGAAGAAAAATTTAGTAATCATAATGAAGTTGTGCCATGAATATTTCAAAGATTTTCGATCGAGTGGTCTCTCAATTTCTTTATTTGCATCTTGCACTCTCTTTTGTTCATAGCATTCTTTTCAGTCATTTGCAATTTTTTTCGAGCACTTATCATCATCATTTCATAGTCACGATTCTCCAATAAGGATGTAAATGAATCAAATGTAAGGAAGGCTTCTTCTAACCCGGAGAAAAAACCCAAAAACAAATCATCAAAAGCTACAATTAAGCAAATATTAAACTAATATTGTCTTATAATTTCAGCATTCCTTGAATGTCCTTTCTCCTTCCTCTATATATCCTCATTATTTGAGGATCCCTTAAGCTAATGTTAAACTAATATTGTCTTATAATTTGAGATTTGACCCACTAAAAACTATTCTAATAATAACGATAATTATTAAGTATTTATTTGACTTTGTATGAATCTACTTGGTGACATGAAGAAAGTGGGTGCTTTACAAGCCTAGACCCAGTTATTGTACATATGTTGCAGCCATGTATGGTGGTGTATCATATAATCATATATACATAATATTCCAGGAAACTAGTTCTGCGTAAATCTTGCTCTCCAAACCAACTGCCAAACATCCCATATCTCATCTCACTATATATAATAACACAACTCTCAACTTAAAAACACAACATATATCAATCTGCTACACTTGTACGTATCCGGCCTCTCTCCCGCTTAAAGCCCCTACAGATCTAGATATGTTTCTTTTGTCAACCATATTTGGTTGCTGCATGCTCAAATCATCTTCACGTATCTTCTATGATGAAAATCTGTCCTCTAAAACAAAAACCAAAAGTGAATCATCAAAGCCATCAAGTACTGCCTCCATAGTAGTGCATCACTTTCCCGTTAATGCTATGCTCTCTTGCTTGTAGCAAGCAGTGATTTCTTAAACGATCGATCAATCAGTTATATTTATGAGTTAATTGTTGTTCTACGAGTTTTTGATATGTACGGTTGTTAACAAACTTGCTAGTGACTTGTATATGATTGAAATGCAATAATACAAGAATACGTGAGTATATTTCAATATTTGCCCCGTAAATGAAGATATTACTTCAGAATTTGAATTCGATTCATTTAAGTTATTCGTTTCATAGATACATACTATTTATAGAAGAAATACAATTTCTTGGATTTGTTGGTTTACCAATTCATTAACTAACTTGCCCAAGAGACTCAAAGACTTGACAAAATATAATATATATAGAAAGGTCTTCTCATGTCAATAACCCCATATAAGGTGTAATTGTTCTAATGTCGTACTAAACTTATATTGTAAAAATCCAAAATTTGTATGATAATTATTTGAAAGATCTTATTCTCTAAAAAGATGCTCATTACTAAAACAAAATAACTATAATACTAGGTATTTAATATATAGATTCCTTTATTGAGTTGATTAACAATAATTGACTATAAAAAATGCAGTCAAACAAGTAGATAGTTGTGGATAGGCATGCCCACGGTTCCAAACGGTTCCGGTTCCAGAAGGAGCCAGAACCGAAACCAGAACCGTCGGCTGGCGGTTCCGGTTCGGTTCCTTTTTTTTTTTTTTTTTTTTTTTTACAATTTAGCATAATATATATATATATTTTGGAACTGGCGGTTCCAGGGTGATTTTTTCAGAGGAGGAACCGGAACCGAACCGCCTCCCCCACGGTTCCAGTTCCAGTTCCGGTTCCGGTTCCGGTTCCGGTTCCGGTTCATTTCACACGGTTACGGTTCGGTTCCACGGTTCGAACCGAACCATGGTCATGTCTAGTTGTGGATATTGAAATCCGACTTGGCAATTGGCCAGTTGGCCTTGTCAAAGTATACACCTACAAGGGCATATTGAAGAACACATTTTCATGAATCATGATGATATTTTCATTTAATTAATTTATTATTTCCTTGCTCACCAAGTTGATCGTTTGACCTCCATTAGTTTATTTATTCTAACACACACCATATCCATGACGACAGTACTATATATAAATATAACGCTCTACTAGAATCATCATGCATATACACAAATTAAAACTCATCAATAACTCTTCCCTCACATTTGGATCATCAGCAACAACTTCTCAGTTCACACAATAATAATAGCATTATTTTCACTCATTAAGGGTTGTTTCAAGCCTTCATTGTTGTCATTATTTTCACTCGTTAAGTGATGACTCGAATGTGAAGAAGATTTCACCTGGTTCGGAAAAACAACAGCCGAAAAGCAAACCATTAAATAAATCTCCGATTGTAGTTTCTTGTTTCCCTGTTGATTCATACATGTCTCCCTTTTAATTGTATTGAATTATATATAAATTTGTGTATATAACTAAATTTTAATAAAATCTTTCTCATTTTATTCCCTTTTTGTTGTATCGTGATTTTGTACGTACATATATACATATGATGAAAATTTAAGTAATCTGAAAACGTGCATGTCCAAAAATCTCTAGAGAGAGAGAGAAAAGCTTGAATCATATCCACTGTTGTGTCTTTGAAAGAAAATGATGATGAAGAAAAATGAGATTCAATGAATGGTGAAATGAGAACACAAACTAATACACACACTTCAAATTCCTCCTCCTCTGTCTTCTCAAGTTCAACGATGCAAAAGAGCTCTCTGTCTCTCACAAACATAAAAACTAAATCAAAGTCATTGGATGGACCCATTACCATTAGTGTCTTCAAGACTGTCACCACTCTAATGACTTTTTCTTTGTGGGTTCTGGTTTAATGATCTCCCATATTTTATATTGTATTATTGTATATACAACATTAAAACTAAATTTTAAAAAATCTAATCTCATTCTATTCCCCTTTTTTGTTGTGCCATGACTTTGCACATATACATATACAAATGTACACAAGGATAAGGTTAATACAATACAGATCCATTGAGTCAAGGAAATGGCTTCGGTTTGAAAATGGTCTGTCACTTTAATTCTTTCTTAAATTGAACATGATGGATATAAAAACACGTTCAAGTAAAATTTATAATTTGTTTCTATTATTTATGTATTTAATTAACAGCAAGTCAATGTAACTATAAACTCTGATATTTTGGTTTAAATCTTACACTTATATTTAATTTTTTAATCCATTTTGGGAATTACTTTTTATTTTTGTAATTATAAAATTTTTGTTTAACGAAATGAAGGAAATTAAAGAAGGAACCTATACTTGTCATTGTTTTTTATCGGTATTATATAGTGGAAATGGTGAGTAATATCACTTTTTTTTTTGTCTCTTGCAGTGATGTCAATGTTATAATAAGTTAAGTTTAAAAGACACATATTATGGCGAGCTACCAAAATTGTCCTTAAATAATCGATTTTTTATTCTTTAAAGGTTGTCGTCCAAAAAAGTTGTCTGAAAATCAATCACTTACTCCATTTTATCTTCAGAAAACGAGCTCCATTCCAGATATTGTACAAGAATGTAAAATATTATTTCTGATCTTCATTTTCATTTTTTCTTGTATTTCTGTGTGGTATAACACTGTATGAACATTTATGAACATGTTGTCTCAATTTTTTTATGTTGATGTCCTGGAGTTGTAAACTTTTTAAAAAGAAAGAATGAACATGTATGCATATTCTTTTGTATATATATTTGACCGAGTTGAGTTGTAGTGGTGCAAACAAGTTTATAATCTTGGGCATAAAAGCTGGAAAGGTTTTATGCATAAGCTCGAAACATTTGTAAAAAAACTCGAAACATTTGAAAAAAAGCTCGATCAAATTCTAAAAAAGCTCGATCCAAAAAATAGATGTTGGATACGTACAAAGAAAAACTCGATCCATTAGAAAAAAAGCTCGATCCTTGACAAAAAAAAACTCGATCCCTCACACAAATAGCTCGACCCCTCACCGAAAAAACTCGATCTCGCACAAAAAAAGCTCGATTCCTTAAAAAAAAGCTCGATCCGTAAAATAAAAAGCTCGAGCCATATATAAAAAAGCTCAATTATGTAGAAAAAGAGCTCGGTCTTGAACAAAAAAGCTCGATCCCGTTAGAAAAAACTCGATCATGTACAAAAAAAGCTCGATCAGTTTAAAAAAAAAGCTTCATATCTTACACTTTTGATTTTTGTTTAATCCTTTATAATTGTAAATTTAATATGAAATATTTTTTTCTTATTAATGGTTTTTGATGTTGGTTTTGACAGGACAATGGATAGGGTGAGAATAGTCATATCTTACAATGGTCAATGGGAGCAATTACCAGACGAAAATCAGAGGTATTTGGGTTCCGATAACCAAGGTTTGTATGTGTCAAAGAATTTGAGTTACGACGAACTAGTGTCGATCGTGCAAACCATTGTGAAGTTTGATGAGAACAAATACAATACTGAGCTATAGTCTCTATCAATTGCTCCTGGGACTACATGTCGTACATTTATAAGAAACAATGATGATGTTCAGTTTATACTAGGGGAAGATAGGGTGATCCCTCAAGTATGTGTTAGTCTAATCGAGAGGCCAGCAGGAGGTGTCATTGGCGAAAATATCCCTCATCCTGATAACACCCAACAATTTTGATCGTCAGGCGGAAGCAACTAGTTGTTCACAGAAAGAAGTGGGATTGATGGTCGGGAAAACATATGTGATGTCCCACGGGAGTAGCCGCCCATGATAATAGACCGAGATCTCAATTCGACGATGTATTTGGTTGTCATATTGAGATGGATGGTAGACAGTACAACCACCAATACAATGAGATCTACAATGACATCAACAATGAGGAGAATACAACACTGAATGTTGGGGTGAATCATGAGGTGGATAATGAGGGCAATTTCAATTCTGTAGAAAATGTAGAGGACAATCAGGATGATGCAGAACCTATCGAAACGGAAAGACGTGTAAGACATGTACATAGATTTAGTTACAGTGCACTAGATATAGCTGGGACTTCTGAGGGGAGGGCTAATGTAACTCCAGATGATTCTGATAATGCCACAACATGGGTTATTCCAGGAGCAGAATCATACTCGTTTGGTATTGGTGGAAGTAGGAACTTGGTTGAAGATGAACCTACAAGCATGATATATAAATGCCAAATTTTTCCAACGAAAAAGGATTTGAAGAGACTAATATGCCATTTTGCAATGCGGCAGAACTTCGAGTGGAAGGTGAAAAGGTCCAATAAGACAACATTACATCTAGTTTGTTTGATGGGAAACTGTACTTGAAAGTTAAGAGCGGTGAGGAGAGATGCAGGAACATACTTTCAAGTAAGAAGTTTTGTCAACGAACACACTTGTCCGTTAGAGGAAATTCACCACCGGCACCGACAAGCTAGTGCAGTCATAATTGGAGAAGTTATTGCACATAGACTTTAACAACAAGATGGTCAACTAATGCGTCTGAAGGACATAATCGCCGATATGAAATCCATGTATGGAATCCAAATCATGTACAGTAAGGCACATTCCGCCCTCGATTACACGTTGTCACTGATATATGGAACGCATGATGAAACCTTCCAACTACTTCCATCATTTGGTTACGTTTTGGAACAACAAAATCCTCCAGTCATTGCCGTTGATGGTACCCATTTGAAGGGACAATTCAGGGGTACAATGTTTGTTGCAACAACACAAGATGAGAGCGAACAGGTGTATCCAATTGCTTTTGGGTACAGCGACTCAGAAAATAACCTTTCATGGGAATGGTTTTTGGATTGCTTGAAGGGTGTCCTAGGTCATATTGATGAGCTAGTTTTCATTTTCGATAGGCATGCAAGCATTGAAGCAGGGATTTCTAAAGTGTTCCCTTATGCCACCCATACCATATGTTACTGGTACTTTGCTGAAAATATTAAAAAACAATTTCATAGGAAGGATGTTGCCGCAATAATGGACAAAGCAGCCCGTGCATACACCGAGTTTGAATATAACCTAGCATATGGAAGAGTTAAGAAACTTGCACCAGAATGCATATGATTATGTAATTGATGTCGGTCCACAGAAGTGGTCCCGTGTACACTGCCCGAAAAGAAGGTAAAGGGTGATGACGACAAATGCTGCATAATGTATAAACTCATGCCTAAAATTTGCACACCAACTGCTTATGTTGACTCTGGCTGAGTTCATTAAGAATATGTTGCAACGGTGGTTTCACGATCGTTATAGAGCTGCACAAACCATGTGTCATCAGTTGACCGACGCAACACATCTTGTGCTGTTAAAACGTGTGGAGAAGTATGGTTTTTTTTACTGTAAATCCAGTATACTGAAACATTTTTTCAGTCAAGCGGTCTGGGAAACAGTGGACTGTTGACTTAGCTCGAAAGACTTGTACTTGCAACAAATTTTAAATGGATCATTTTCCATGTTCTCACGCCCTTACGGCGGCACGGTACATTACTGAAACTTGGACTTCACAACTTTGTATTGGGACTGATCATTTTCTCAGTGAAGCTGATTGTTTTCAATGTTTTTTACAGAGAGCGAAACTTAGACTTCACAACTTTGTGTGCAGACTACTACAAGAGACAGACACTTATTAACGCGTACTCGGTTCCTATTATGCCGGTGGGTCATCCTTCCACTTGGGTTGTGCCATCTGATATTGCTCAGAGGGTGATTTTGAATCCAAACTCTTGGAGACAAGCAGAACGCTCGAGGGCGGGTCGCCATGTCTCGTCTTCGGAGAGCACAACTACACAATCCTGTAGAAGATGTGGACAACCAGGGCATAATTTCAGGAGATGTCCTAATCCACCTATGATTAATGAAGGTACAAGAAGAGATGTTCCCGATGAATACCGCCGCAAGTGTAGCATCTGTCATTCAATTGGACACAACAAACAAACATGCCATAACATTGACTCTAATAGGGAATGAATGACAAAGTTTTGATCACATTGAATACTTTTGGAAGTGTATCAGATTGTAATAATTTGGAATTGCAATAAGAACTTATTAATGAATGAATTTATATTAATGAATGAATAATGAACGAATTAATATTCATGAATTAATTACATGTCTGTGTACACATGAAATGGTAATATACAAAAAATCACTTGGCGGGCCTGGAGTTAGAAAAAAACTCCACAGCCATTTTCTCTCGAATGATCCCCATGTCATATTCTGACCAATCAAAAGGCCTTCGACCCGCCAGTATGTACTCGATAAGTCTCAAAGTATGGGGACCACAATTACCTCTGCAATTCGGCACATAAAACACCATTAGAAATCGTTCATAAAGAATATCTAAACACGTGAATGAAATAGAATGTCTTACGATTTATTTTGTTGGGGGACTGTAGAAGTATGCACCAGGCTGACCGAGAAGGGATTATTTTCCCGAGGGAACGCCCGACGACCAGCTCATCGTACTGTGTGATAAGGGACCTGCTGGTGCCTGATCTGATAAGGGACTTCCTGTCTCCAGTGGTCATAAATGTCAATCTTCCCGCGACAAAGGTCGACGCTCACCACCAGCCAATGTTGGGCCCCAACGTTGCACGGAATCAGCACCTGTAATAGTTTACATACCGTGTTAGCTGAGGATATACGAACAGTTTTTTCTTTAAATCATCTCCATCATTTAACATTTACCAGGTCAACCTCGTGCCATGGACGGTTTCCACTCATGGTTGCTCCACGGGCCCTCAGAAGGTCCTCTTCCAACCATCGGGACTGTAACACATTCCACCTTGTCGTGGTCACAGCACCGTGCGAATCACGAGGCATCATCCTCTCCCACATGTACAACATAAGTGGCTGTACAAGTATTGACAATATCGTACTAATAATACAAAAGCAGAAAATATGATTCGATTCCCAAATTTTATACCTACTTACATAAAATTGTGTATCCAACACGTTGATCCTCTAGTTGTACACATTGTGGAATCCTCGTTGACGCTTGCGAAGAATATTGAGGTATGCATTCATATGCTGACAAACAATAAAACCACTGTAATTGTTAACAATTCAACAATACTTACACAAACGTTAATATGAAATTTAATAAGTACGTACCGTATCCTCCAAGTCCATGAAGTTGGACTGCATACGCACGAACCATCCCGCGGTAACTAGTGCTAGCACGTCCACATCACTTCTGTTTAATGATTGAATTATCTTAACTATACATAAATTAGAATAGACAAGAAATGTACATCCATTTGTATTATAAAAAGTTGGACTCATCATTCCCCGGTTATGTTCCTCTTGAAGGCCTTGTATGCCGCAAGGTGGTCAGCGTTCACTAGTCCGTAGGGGTCAAAAATGTGTTCTACGGACTCGGGTCGTGTCCTCAACCTCTTTGGATAACATGGATATGTGTAAGGGCTCACCAACTGCCATTCGCGCTTACCTAAACGCTTAGATGTATTGGCGGAGGGAGGGGACCGCTCCGACGGCACCGACGTGCTGGGAGGGGGAGGGGACCGCTCCTACGCCACGGACGTGCTGGGTAGGGGAGGGGACCGTTGTGGCTGGATTGATGTGATGGGAGGTGGGGGGATCGTTGAGCCTAGGTGGACCCAGATAGTACTGTTGTACGTGAACCAAGCCTACTCTCGCTGGTATGCGACTGAGTTTCCCTCTCCGGATCTACAATACTGGTAGGCGGGTCCTGACTACGTCGAGCTGTCATGTCTGTCCCCCCCCCCCCCCGTAAACCTATCAGTCGACCCTCCGGGACTAAATAATAGATCATGATGTGGGGAGTCATCCCGGTGTGTACGTATGGTCGAACCTTGAAGCCCCCAGATCATATCTAGTAACAATCGGTGTTGCTGCTGACGATCCTCATCACTTTTCCGGATCATATCCAACAACTCCAAGTGTTGACGTTCAACATATATGCCCACGGAGCCTGAAATCATGTCTACATTGTTAGTAAAAAACTATCACCACGTGTTAATAAAAAACACTAAACTTTGTTTTCAACTTAACTCTCCATCACGTCCAACGCCACCACGGGAATCCCCTGCAGATGTACCATGTCCGGGGGTGGAAAACCGAACCCGTCTATGCCTATGCCTATGCCTATGCCTTTCTCGTTGAGGGTCTGTCTCATATCCCTCACTGTCACTGGGCCTTAAACCCCCAGCAGCGGGCTCAGATCCCTCACTGTCAATGGTCATGTCTGTTAAACCCCCGCACTCTGTACCACTGATCCCGCCTAAGGTGGTCTGATCAGGGACATCAAACGGCATATCATCCATGTCATCTTCTACATACAGGCTCCCCCCCTCCCCCCCCCCCCGTCTAGTCAGGCATAGTACGATGCATGTCTCTCAGCTGGTGTCGGCACTAGTTCCTTGATTGCAAACATCTGAAATATTAGTTAGAACAATGTCATTGTACAAATACTAACTAATAAAAATATTAACAAAATAAATACATACCCTGGCTTTGAAAATCTTTGCTAGCTTCTTCCCTCTCGGTTGTTTGGTCAACTCCCACTTCAAAATACGGGGAGTCAGATCAGTAACCCTCCGGGCACCGACCTCTTTGGCCAAATTAGGGATCACCTCCAAAGCAAATATTTGCATCAAAGATAAGTACGATAAATATCCATACAATTTTGGACACCAACAATAAAGTACAATTTGTAGTTCGAACTTCTTACCAATAGGGCATGAGATAGACCGTATATGTTGTAGGTCTCCACCCTGTGTACGTCAGCGCCCTTTTCCTGTTGGCGTCGCTCGAACCTGTCTCTTCGCCTGTCAAGCGCATGCTTGAATGAGTAAATAGAATGCCTGTACACGTGGGCACCCCACGGGAACGCATCAAGCTCCTCAACCAGCCGAAACTGCCAAACTGGAATCTTGAATCTCTCATCCACCCATATCAGTATCCAATTCAGCATATATAATAGGCAGAGCTTGACAGCATCGTACGCCTTTCCAAACTCTGCGCCAGTGACAACACCCCTAATCTGCTCCAGTGACACCTCATTGGCTCCAGGAAAGTACCGCTCATGTATGTCATTCTCCACTGCTGCATACATGGTGGTCTCTGGTATAACTCCAAACCGTAGTCCGGTGATCAAGCAAAATTCCACCTTCGAAAACCTCACCGGCTGGTTTCCTAACATGAAGTGCATCTCATCTGTTAGGCCGTTATGATGAAGCTCCCTCAAAAGCAACCGATGGATAATACCACCGGAAAACTTCATCTCCCTATGTATCATCAGGAAATGCCCGAAACATGACGCCATGAACCGACGACGGTCTTCATCTGCAAATTCTACAAGGACACGGTTCAGCGCGTCTTATATATGGACTAGGGCATCAAAATGGTTGTGTCGTGTCAATTTGCCCTCGTACCAGTATCCTTCTGGAGTTTTAAGCGAATCCCTCAACCTAATTCTTATCTGCAATCTAACAGAAATACAACATCATTAAACAGAACAAATAAAAAAGCTCGATCCAATTCTAAAAAAGCTCAAACCTATTAAAAAAAGCTCGAATCCTTTTTAAAAAAAGCTCGATCCCTTTTAAAAAAGCTCGATCCTTTCAAAACAGCTCGATTGCTTTACAAAAAAGCTCGATACCTTTTCAAAAAAGCTCGATCCTTTTCAAAAATGCTCGATTCCTTCTCAAAAAAGCTCGATCCCTTTCTAAAAAGCTCGATCCCTTTTAAAAAAGACTCGATCCCTTTTAAAAAAGGCTCGACCCCTTTTCAAAAAAGCTCGATCACTTTCAAATATGCTCGATCCAATTCAAAAGCAGCTCGACCTATTCAAAAAACCTCGAAACCTATTCAAAAAAGCTCGATCCTTTTCAAAATGCCTGGATCCAATTCAAAAAAAGCTTGATTCCTTTTCAAAAAAAAGCTAGATTCTTTTTCAAAAAAGCTCGATCTCTTTTAAAAAAGACTCGATCCCTTTTCAAATACGCTCGATCCCTTTCAAATACGCTCGATCCTATTCAAAAAAGTCGAAACCTATTCAAAAAAGCTCGAAACCTATTCAAAAAAGCTCGATCCATTTCAAAATGCCTCGATCCAATTAAAAAAAAACTCGATCCCTTTTCAAAAAAGCTCGATCCCTTTCAAAAAAGCTCGATCCCTTTTCAAAAAGGCTCGATCCCTTTTCAAAAAATCTCGATCTCTTTCAAATACGCTCGATCCAATTCAAAAACAGTTCGAACCTTTTCAAAAAAGCTCGAAACCTATTCAAAAAATCTCGATCCTTTTCAAAATGACTCGATCCAATTAAAAAAAAACTTGATTTGTTTTCAAAAAAGCTCGATTCCTTTTCGAAAAAGCTCGATTCCTTTCCGATAAAGCTCGATTTACTAAAACCTAATTTTCACGAAAATAAAATCTCGACTAAACAAAAAAGCTCGATTCTCTTGAAAAAAGTCTCGATAACCCATATTTCATCTTCCTCAACTGATATTCAACCAAATTATAAACCCTAACCTAAACCACAATCATTCTCACATCTCTATTTTAACTGGTTTCTACAATTCCTATCAACAAAACTCAATTCTAACATGTAATGCAAGTTAACAACAACAAAAACGATGAAAAATAACCAATCTTACCTTTGTCAATTGCAGCTCTTCCGGTCACTTCACCGTCGATTAGTTTCTCGTCGGTTTGACTGTTGCTTCTCTCTAACTTTGAAAACGACAAATTTCTCACTGTTTTAATATTTCGGAGTATTTTTGTCTCAACGACTGAAATGGTGTCTTTTAAACATACATTAGTAAAGTTGTGATATTTGCACAACACACCTCTCAAATAGTGCCAAAAAAAATTTGACCCCGTATCATATATGGAAGTAGCATGCATTTTGTGACAAGAGATTGTGTTTTAATACTTTCGTTTGGTGCGTGGGATAGGATTAGACTATTTTTAAGACATGAGATTGGATTGGATTGGATTAATTATACAATGTTTACGTGTTTGGTATAACATGTGATTTGACTAAAAATAGTGTTATATTATGTTTGGTATGTAATGGGATTAAAGAAAAATAATGTAATAATAAATTGTAAAAATAAATTTGATAATTATCTTTCCAACCAGTGACCCACGTTGTCAAAAAAAATTAACAAATCTCTCCACCCACATAAAAAAAATATCTCCACCCACTCTTCTCATACCAGGCAATTACCAATCCCCACAAATATTATCTCTCTCAATCTAATCCCCTCTCACTTGATTTCTTATTCTTTCTCTATGTTCTTCAACTCTTTTTCAAGACTTAGTTTCTTCTTTCATGACCTGATCCTCTCTCTCTCTCACTTAATTTCTTTTTATTTTTCTATTATTCAACTCTATTTAATTTCCAGATTTCAACTCCTCTCTCTCAATTTTTTTTTAATTTTAAATTTCGTTTTAAAAAATAAAAAACATAAAAATGCCGTATTATCAGTCATGTGATCAAGAGATAAATTCACTTTTGAAGAAAAAAAAATTGATGGTGGTAGGATTTTGGATTTAGGATTTATGGGCTTTGGGTGATTATGTTTTGGGTTTTTGATCCGGAAGGATCTTAGATTCTGATGGTGGTTGTTGTGGGGAAAAATGATTGATTGATTTTCAATTTTGCTTTTCATTTTTCTGTTGGCGATTGAAATTTATTTCCTCTTCAAATTATTTTTCTGGGGTTGTCAATTGAAAATCATCCCCTCTTCAAATTATTTTTCTGGTTTGATACGTGGTGATTTCCAGATAAAAAAAAATAACAAAAGGTTGAGACCCACAAAATTATTGTAGTTGCCAAGATTATTGAAGAGAGACTTGCTTTTTCAAATCTAATATGAAGATTGAAGAACATTTGAGGTATTCATTAGACTGGAAATATACATCTGAAATATACATTTGAAGAACATTTGAGGCATTCATTAGATGAAGAAAGAGATGAGATTTAAATGAATCCTACCATTTCTATTGGGATTAATTTATCCCACGACAATAAGATAAAATTTTTAAATGGGATAAATTAACCAAATCCCACCATTCGGTCAAACATAAAAATGGGATTAAAAATAAGCCGATCTTATCCCTTCCCCACCTGCCAAACGGGCCATATGCGTAAGCCCTTGGATTTAACAGAAGTCACTATAAAGTATGAAATTATAAACCTATAATTATCATTATTTTATAAGCATTTGTAGAAAAGAACCCAGCCACTTGACCACACAAGTCTGACTAAACATTCTCCGAGTCGTGATAAGAAGGTGTGCTTTACAAGAAATTAAGCTAATGATGTGGATATTTATACACATGTTGCAATACCACTGGACTGACAAAAGTTTGTTGCTTTTTACTCAAAAGTTAATTAAAAACTCTGTACATATATTGACTAACTAATATAGTAATAGTAATATGGTATATTTGGAAATTTTGGAGATTGTTGTGAAAGCAGCCGCATATAGAAGATTCAAGGAAAGTCTCTTCCTTGCTCATCAGGTATCCAATATTAGTGACTGAGCATCCGTATATTATGCCACCATGTACACTATAAATAATGCATCACAGCACAAGTATCTTCTCTTCACACACAATTAAAAACTCATCATCCTTGCTGTACTTGTAATTTTCAGCAAACAGAGACAACCCACAAACATCTCATTCTCCTTTCTCGTTAGCCGATCAACAACGTTTTAGTTAAAGCAAGACAAGGCAGCTGCAGCATATATAAAATATTATTAACAACTGATGGCTTTATTTTCATTCATTAGCAGTTGTTTCAAGCCTTGTCGAGTCTCCAGCGATGGTGAATCCAATGTGAAGAAGGCTTCATCTATTTCGTACAGACAACCTAGAAGCAAATCATCAAGAGCTCCGATTGTAGTCTCTCATTTCCCTGTTAATTCTTATAATTCTTATATGTCTCGCTTATAATTGTTGTATTTACTCTAATCTCCTACCTTGTGTTGTATATATAATATATATAGCTTGGTCTATATTTGTCGTCTTTATTACATAATCAAAGTTGCATCTTGCCAGCCATTTGTTGCCATTCAATCCCTATACCTCTGTCTTCTCAAGTTCAACCATGCAACAGCTAGAGCTCTCTGTAGTCTGTCTCTGAATTGTGTCTCCCTCGCCTACCAGAGGACCATCTTAGAACTTAGAAGATACCTATTGAAAAAACGCAGTATTTTATATTATATGTGGTCTTTCTTTGCTTAGCAAGTTTATTGACCTCCATTAATTTAATTATTATTCTCAAACCTTGATCACACTATAAATAACTTATCCTCATACACAAAACTCATCAACCACTACTCTCTTTTAATTTTGCATTTCATTTGTTTTTTGATTTTCTTCTGGATAGCTCATCTGGGTATGCTTAATTTGTTTGGCTTTTTTGGGTGTTGTGTTAAAATCATAAATGTTCATTGAATGGTAGACTTATTTGTTGATTTGTTTCTGTTTGTTTGATTAGTGTTGGAATGATCTTCATCTCAAGTAGATCGATTTGGAGGAGATCAATTTGTTTTTTTTTTGTTAATTAAATTAAAAATTATGTATAACAACGGAATAAACTATTTACAAAATAACAAAATAAATAATAATAAAAATTTCATTTTTTATTTCCTTTAAAAGACCATATTACCACCGGCTGTTAAAGGTTAACGAGAAAAATCTAGACCTGTCAACGAGTCGTGTTATTACGAATTCACGTCGTTTCGTATTTGAGTCGTGTTAAAATTATTTTATCCAAACCTGACCCGTTAGCTTAATGAATTGAAATATGCAAATCCGAAACCATTTGTTAAATTAATGAGTAACCCAACCCAATCCATTGTAAAATACTATATTTAAGATTTATTAAAAAGTTGACAATAACTTGTACCGAAGCATGATCAAACTCATGCAATCAAGTTCATAATAGGCACGTAAAAGTTCAACAAAAAAAAATCATCATAGAAACAAACAATCGATCAAAAACATCTAATTTAAAAAAGAAACAAGTCCAATATTTTTTTTTTAAATGTAATCTTCCATTAATCTTTCTCTTGAATCTTCAATATGTTACGATTGAGAATCTCAATCCTCATTTATATATTTATTATATACCTTTAGAAAAATTTGTCAAGAAACATATTGGTTTTAGAATATCAAATATCAATTGTCAAATAAATTTAAAGTCCTGAAATTATGTTGCATGAAATGGTGGAGACATAGACCATAGTAATACAAAAATCAAAATGCATACCTGATTGAATTTGCTATGATTGAATTGACAGTAATGGATTTTAAGAAAGTTGAAGACCACTACCTTTATGTGGTGTTTGGTTGGATGGAATGGAATGAAAAGAAATCCATTCCATTTGTTTGGTTTGTTAAATGCTAATGGAATGAGCATTCCATTGGAATGTGGATTTCACCATTTTGGTGGAATGGGCATTCCATCCAAAAACAATTGGAATGCCCATTCCATTCCATTAACAAATTTTCTCTTCCAAAAATAACCCTCTATCTTCAACTATATTCCAAAAATACTCTCATTTCCAAAAATACACACACACACACACATATATATATATATATATATTAGGATATATTATTGTTGCATATCTTATATTATTATTATATATATATATATATATATATAATATAATATTATATTATAGTATATTATAGTATATTATGTATTATGTATATATTATATGTAATATATACGTTATATGTATTATTACATTAGGTGTGCAGAGAGCTCCACGACCATCTCAAAGGGAGTATGATAGTATCGTTTTCCCCAAAATCGGCCATACCTTGCCATGACAGGGTACTCACTTACAAAATACTAACAGAGAAGGGTGGAGATCTTAAGCCAAAATCAGGTCGGTACGTGGCGTTGTTAAACCTGAGTTCATTCTAGCCAGCATCATTCTAGTTCATGGTGTGTCCAGGTGTTCCAGCCGATATACCAGACTAGAAAACCAAAATCTGTTCTGATATGCAAGGTCCTCATAAGAGGCAAGCATAGAGTATACTGGGATCTTGAAGAATCATAGTTTTAGACATAGAACCGTCTGAAGATTAAGACGAGAGAAACTTTAGAAAGCCATTTGAAAACAAACACTCAAGCTTTATTCTGATTTTCTGATGATCTTACAAAAAGAGCAGGGTTTCCTTATATAGGGAAGGGAAGCACATAGTGAACAGGTGGCTAGCAAGCCTATCTTACAAAGGATAAGATCAGAGGTCGAGGTCGACATACAACAATAATTTTATAAAAGTCAACAAAGCAACAAGAAGCTGTCATGGCAGCTGGCAAACGCATAAATAATTATACAGATAACATAGACGAGATAACTACGGACTGCTGAGATTGCAGGTGGCGTGGTATTCGTCGTCTGAGTCAAGAGCCCCAGAGATGGAACAGGACCACGTGTCAGTTTGATCATGGGAATCCAAAAGATAGGAATTCTGGAAAGGATGCCAGCTTCTTGCTGGGTCCCGTGGGACATCAGAGAGGATGAAAAGGACGTTTGTCTTGTCATTATTGATATCACAAAGGAAATTGAGGAGGGGGATCTGAATACCGGTCCGATACAGTCTTTCGTAGTTATAAGAAGTATCCCATTCGTAGTTGACATTGGAGGTCCAAAGAAGCCGAGTAAGTGGGTTGTGCCTGTAGGGCCTGCTAAAAACCCAAATGCAGCATACCTTGGAGGCCGGTTCTAGGTCCATTTTCCAAAGATGGTATTGGCTCATAAGCCTGGTAAGCTCGGTACGCCAGACGGATAGAGGATTGAACCACTGTAGGAAGGTCTGGAGGTTAGGAGAGGTCGGGTTTTGGACGAAGCCGTATAATGCTTAGAGAGAAAAAACCATGGCATGGTGGTGGAGGACCGATAAGCACCATAGGAACCATAACACTTGGTCGGAATAATAGGAAAAATGTGGAGATACAAAAGGATCGAGGAAAGGTTTGCCATGGCAACCCTGATCGTTGATCTGGGCAAGATATCTTGAGAGATATAATTTTGCAAAGTCGTGGACCTGTTGGACAGAGGGAAGTTGACCAGGTGGAAGGGTAGCCATAAATTATGGTGGGAAAAGAGGAGGTGGAGGAACAACAGGCGGAGGTGCCGAGGATGAGGCTTGGGAGGATATCATGTAAATCAAGGGGATTGGACCGACCCGGGAGTTGAGGGTGATAGGGTGAGGTCTCGACAGCATATCTGGGATGATGTTGTGGTGCCCCTTAATATGTTTGACGGAAAAGTCATATCTGGAGAACCAATCCTTGAGTCTCAGGAGCTGGGGATTTGGAGGGAGCTTGTTGTAGAATTCAAAATTTTTTGGAAAGGATGAGTTATCCATTTCGATGATGAAATTCTTGGTCCTGAGATGGAAATCAAACTTGGAGATTCTATTTTTTACAGCAAGGATCTCTTTATAAATGGTGTGATAGTGTTTCTGGGCATCTTTGAATTGACCACTGGCATAACCATAGTAGTGGCATTTTCCATTAGATTCATCAAAGAGGAAGGCTCCCCAGAAGTAGTCACTAGCATCAGTCTGTAGGATGAGCTGTCCTGCAGAGGGGATATACAGAGGGAGGGGATCTTGTTTGACATTCTTTAAGTGGGTCATTGCCTCGGAGTGAGAGGTATCCCATGGAGGGGGGTCCTTCTTGAGGAGTTTGGACAAGCTTGTAGTGTAATGGCTCACTTGTGGGATAAAGTCCCTGATGTAATTGACAATGCCAAGGAATTGTTGGATCTACTGTTGTGAAAGGTTCGATTCTGGGAAGGTAAGAAACTGTCTTCCTAGATGAGGTCCAGGAATATAGGATCCATCATTGATCTCCATGCCAAGGAACTCAATCTCAGTAACACCAATTGAGCTCTTTTTATCGGATAGCATGATACCATATTTGTCAATGATCTGGTGAAAATGTTGTAGAAGCTTAGCATGTGATTCTTTGTCAGGTGATAATAACAGGATGTCATCGATGTATAGCAGGGCTGTATGGAGGATTGGATGAAAAATCCTGGTTATGGCCTTTTGGAAAAGTGAAAGGGCTGTTTTTAGGCCAAAAGGTAAGACTGTCCATTGGTACTAGGCATTGGGGAGGCAGAAAGCCGTCTTGGGTCTGTCAACAGGAAGGACACCAATTTGCCAAAAGGCACCTTTCAAATCAAATTTGGAGAAAACAGTGGCTCCAGGAAGTTGGGAAAACAACGTATTGGCTCTAAGAACCGGGAACTTATCGTCAAAAAGGAAGAGGTTGAGGGGCTTGTAGTCAATTACGAGCCTCTTCTTTCCTCTAAGCTGTTCAGACATTTTCTCAATGTAAAAGGCTTGGCAAGCCCAAGGAGAGGAGGTGGGCTCTATCAGGCCTTGTCTGAGGAGTTCATCACACTCTTCAGTTGCTAGAGATAGGTTAGAGGGGGACATCCCGAAGTGAGTGGCTTTCGTTGGGTTGACATCCTCATTGAGTTTAAAAGGGAGTCTGATGAATAAGTCAGGGTTTTTCCACAGCAGGTGCGGATGTTTGAAGTCTGCGTGGCTGTTGGTGCAGAATTGTATGATCTTTTCTTGAATTCGTTGGAAATTAGGATTGGTAACCGAAATGGGGAAAATCTTAGGGATGTCGATGAAAGGTTTGAATTCCCTCTTGTAGCGAATTCTGTTAGGGAGGATCCTGATGGCTTTGGATTGGCTGTAGATGTCCCATCCGATGAGGATATCCATGTCTGGAAGAGGTGTTCCAATGACACGGGGTCCAAAGGGTGAACGAAGGGAAAAACTGTATGCCAACTTTGTGCTTGGAGATCAGGTAAGTATTAAAAATTTGTTCATCCGCGGCTAGAAACTCATTTTTTTCTTCTTTCCAGGCGTCTGAAGGCAAGACGCTGGGGTTCATCATCGAGGAATGTGCTCCAGTATCGAAATAAGCAATTACAGAGACTGGCTTGGAGTATTTTGTTGTTAGAATCTGGATTTTTGACCTGTGGGCTTGTGCTATCATTACTGGTGGCTTGGTAGACTTCTGAAGGGGAATCAGGATCTGTATATCCTGTCTGTTCTGAGGATGTGCTGGAGTTGTCCGAATCTTGGACCATGAAAGAGGTCAACTGGTTAACATCTTCTTACTCTGAGAAAAAGGATTCAATATCTGCATCTGAGAGGATTTCATCAATAACCTGTCTAAGCTGTTGGATAAGCTTGGTTGATTTTGCTCTTTTATTGGGACATTGCTTGGCGTAGTGAACTTCTTGCCCGCAGGCAAAGCACTTGTTGAACTTGTTCCATGATCTCCTAGTCTTCTTCCTGTAATATCTATACTTCCCATTTCTCTTAGGGTTTGAGAAATTATTTTCCTTTCTGGGTTGGTTTCCGGAAGGTCGTCTCCTGTAGGACCTGTTTGCTTTGTAGTTGCAGTGCTCAGTGGAGGTGCATTTGAGATGGTAGGTGGGAAGAAATTTGCAGTACCTATCATATTTTCTACCTTCTCTGATCATT
The DNA here is from genome assembly GCA_032871835.1 of Dipteronia dyeriana. Taxonomy (NCBI): domain Eukaryota; kingdom Viridiplantae; phylum Streptophyta; class Magnoliopsida; order Sapindales; family Sapindaceae; genus Dipteronia; species Dipteronia dyeriana. The sequence continues at coordinate 77,962,719 of CM065303.1, read as the reverse complement.
TTTACAAAGACTCTTTGAGTAGCACAGAGTTTGTCTAATGCAGTGTGTGTAAACATGTGTATTTCTCCTTGAGTAATGTCTCGTAGGCCACTGCCTGAGAATTCACTTAATCTCTGGAGTTCTCCCTGAAGTTTTGTAGGGAGAGAATTCATGTACACATGTCTTAGGGTTTCATCATTGATTCCTCCAAGGGCATGGTACCTGAAAGACATGCGCATGTAGTGGCAATCTATGTCTCTTTTATCTAGAGAGCAGACTCGCAATTCAAAAAACTCATGTCTGGTCTGTTTGTAGAACTGAGAGGCATCTCCAATGAATTCTTGGAAGACTATTCCCATTGCTTGAGATACAGATCCACATCGAACTAGTTGCAACTGTCTGTATTCTCCAAGGGCATGGTACCAATCTCTGAGAGATTTGGCGAATCTGGAGACGAATTCTCTCAAGATGGACTCTGTGTTGTTTTCCCTGTTTTACAGTTTGTAGGTCGAGCCAGACACTCATTTCTGACATTCTTTTCCTCCATTGTCGAGGAGCTAGGTCGTCAAAATTAAACCAGTGGCCATTTATAGGTTTTTGAGGAGTGGTTTGGGCTCTGTGCCATTGGTCAGATGGCTCATCGACCATAGGAGTTGGTTCTTCAAAGGTTTCATCTGAAGATTCAGATGTGTCAACCATCTGAGTGGATGGTTGAGGGTCAGCTCTGGTAGCTAAGTTGATCTGGGAAAGATTTGGCATTGCATCTGGGTCTGAGTAATCTGGAGAGCCCGAGAAATCTGGGGAATACGTTTCCCATGAAGAGGGGGAATCATAAGAGGATTATGTGGGTTCTGTAAGATTGTCTGAGGTTCCTGAGAGGAGAATTGGTGGGAGGCTGCATAAAAGGCATGCTTTCGGTGGTCAGGAGGTGAGCGTTTGCGAGGACCTGGTGCATTCTTTTTTTGAGGAGATGACTTCTTCGTTTTGCTGGAGGATGGTTGTTCAGGATATATGGATAAATGTGGGTATTTTCTGAAAAGATCTTCAGTCGATTTGAAACACTGGGCATGATCAGGGGGCTTGGGAGGAGAAGGTGGCGACTGTGTTGGGAAGATCAAGGATGGAGAGTAGGGGTGTGGCCTTGGGATGTAAGATGCGCTGGTGAAGTGGTCCCGAGATATCTGGTCAAACTGGTCTTTGAGTTTTCTGATTTCTCTTTCTTTGCTATCGAATTCAGGGCCAAAATATCCTTGGTTGATATACTGGTGGAGATCAACATCTAATCGAGAAACTCTCGATTGCAAGTCTGTATACATGTTACCAAATGTTGAATCGAGATGTTGGAATTGGTGATCATGTTGGGAAACATGGTGTGAGACTTGGTCAATCTTCTGGTCGATAGAGTGAAGAACTCTATTCTGGACAGTGGTATTGTGAGTATGCCAATTAAGGACCTGTTCAGCCTGGGATGACTGTTTAAGAGATCCGTCAGGTAAAACTTCAGTAGATTGAATGAATGGCCTGGAAAATAAATTCCTTTCTGGGTTTGAGGAGGATTCAAGAGGTGGAAAATCTTTATCATTGTTGGAAGCCATGAAGTAAGGGATATGAGTCGGAATATGAGGCAACATTTGTTCTGGTTCCGTCGGCTCATTAAGAAGTAATCCCTCATCTTTCAGAATTTATAGTGGTCTATCATAGATAGGGAGGGGCTTGTTTTTTATTGGTTGTAAACCAATCCAAGGACTGTGAGGGTCCTTAGGATTTCGGCGGGAGCGAATAGGTTTACAAGGTGATTTCACAGGTTCGTAGCAAGCTCTACATTCACAGTCAGCATCACATCTTTGTGGGTCAACGTCCCATATAAAATGGTTGTTGATCTTGTCTGTAAAAACGGGAGTTCCGTCTGGTTCGAAACGGTGGATGGGAATTTCTTTTTCAGTTGTAACAGGTCGGATCATGAGGATTCTAGAATATAGGTATATTCAACGAGGTTCTGGATTTTGTTTGTTTGAGTTTGGAGAATAGAAATAGCAGAGGAAAGCCTAGGTGGAGTGTTATTTGCCATTGTTCTAAGAAGTCACTTTCTTCTTCTAGCTTATATCTGTCTCTATGATTCTTACTTCTTCAAAAACAGGATGTAGGCTCTGATACCATTAGGTGTGCAGAGAGCTCCACGACCATCTCAAAGGGAGTATCATATTGTAAGAATCATAGAGACAGATATATGCTAGAAGAAGAAAGGGACTTCTTAGAACAATGGCAAATAACACTCCACTTAGGCTTTCCTCTGTTATTTCTATTCGCCAAACTCAAACAAACAAAATCCAAAACCTCATTGAATATACCCATATTCTAGAATCCACACAAATTACTGAAACTACCCTTCCCTTGTTAAACCCCTATACTGTGTTTAAACGAAGCAGATCACTCTCTAGAAGAGTCACCGCCCTCGTCCAACACCGTTCTCCTCCAATAAAGGAATATGTCCAATCTACTGCTTTAGACAATTGTTTGATCCCTGCCTCAGCAACTGAACAATATGTTGACTTAGAGATTGGTCAGCCCCTCATTGACCAATGGATCAAAGAAGGTTACTCTCATCTACATATCGGAGCCATAAGGATAATCCTTACCCTACATGGTAGGAAAGGACTACCAGTCACAACCAGAGTTGCTCTTCTCAACACGATTTACAAACAGTACGAGCAAGCAATCATCGGAACGTGCCTGTCAACTCTTCATGCGGGAAGCATTTCAATCACCTACTATCCCAATTTCAACATCCCACTCAGGGATTTGAATCTCCACAAATGCCTCAAAATCCAACTCCAGATAGTAGGAGCTCCTATGATGCCTAATTCCTATATGGCAACGCTACACCACCAGATTGCTTACAGGCTCCAAGATCATGCCCTTGATCTCCCCATCCCTGGACATACTGGAGATACCATCTTCATAAAAGCTGAAAGAGAAGATAAAGTTCCCACTATCATCCAGATTCCTAAGCAACTGCCCAGAGAAAAGCCCACAAAGATCATGCCTCTCAAGTGGATCACTAACTATATGAAGACTTTTCAGAACACCACTCCCGTTGTCGCCACAGACACCAAGTTCACCAAACTGGCCGATGGTTCCATCCAGACTACTTATGAACAAATTGGCACTTCTGCGGCACAAGTGACCAATACCCTAGCTACAGAAACGTCACCCAGTGCTCCCACTGTGCTCCAAGTCCTCATGATCCGACCTGTTACAACTGAAAAAGAAATTCCCATCCATTGTTTCGAACCAGACGGAACTCCCATTTTTACAGACAAGATCAACGGCCATTTTATATGGGACGTTGACCCACAAAGATGTGATGCTGACTGTGAATGTAGAGCTTGCTACGAACCTGTGAAATCACCTTGTAAACCCATTCGCTCCCGCTGAGATCCTAAGTACCCTCACAGTCCTTGGATTGGTTTACAACCAATAAAAAACAAGCCCCTCCCTATCTATGATAGACCACTATAAATCCTGAAAGATGAGGGATTACTTCTTAATGAGCCGGCGGAACCAGAACAAATGTTGCCTCATATTCCGACTCTTATCCCTTGCTTCATGGCTTCTAACTATGATAAAGATTTTCCACCTCTTGAATCCTCATCAAACCCAGAACGGAATTTATTTTCTAGGCCATTCATTCAATCTACTAAAGTTTTACCTGACGGATCTCTTAAACAGCCATCCCAGGCTGAACAGGTCCTCAATTGGCATACTCGCAATGCCACTGTCCAGAATAGAGTTCTTCACTCTATCGACCAGAAGATTGACCAAGTCTCACACCATGTTTCCCAACATGATCACTAATTCCAACATCTCGATTCAACATTACGTAACATGTATACAGACTTGCAATCGAAAGTTTCTCGATTAGATGTTGATCTCCACCAGTATATCAACCAAGGATATTTTGGCCCTGAATTCGATAGCAAAGAAAGAGAAATCAAAAAACTCAAAGACCAGTTGGACCAGATATCTCGGGACCACTTCACCAGCACATCTTACATCCCAAGGCCAAGCCCCTACTCTCCATCCTTGATCTTCCCAACACAGGCGCCACCTCATCCTCCCCCCAAGCCCCTAAACCATGCCAAGTTTTTCAAATCGACTGGAGATCTTTTCAGAAAATACCAATATTCATCCACATATCCCGAACAACCGTCCTCCAGTAAAACGAAAAAGTCATCTCCTCGAAAAAAGAAGGCATCAGATCCTCGCAAAAGCTCACCTCCTGACCACCGAAAGCATGCCTTTTATGCAGCCTCCCACCAATTCTCCTCTTCAGGAACCTCAGACAATCTTACAGAACCCACAGAGTCCTCTTATGATTCCCCATCTTCATGGGAAACGTATTCCCCAGATTCCTCGAGCTCTCCAGATTACTCAGACCCAGATGCAATGCCAGATCTTTCCCAGATCTACTTAGCTACTAGAGCTGACCCTCAACCATCCACTCAGACAGTTGACACATCTGAATCTTCAGATGAAACCTCTAAGGAACCAGCTCCTATGGTCGATGAGCCACCTGACCAAAGGCCCAGAGCCCAAACCACTCATCAAAAACCTATAAATGGCCCCTGGTTTAATTTTGACGACCTAGCTCCTCGACAATGGAGGAAAAGAATGTCAGAAATGAGTGTCTGGCTCGACCTACAAACTGCAAAACGGGAAAACGACACAGAGTCCATCTTGAGAGAATTCATCTCTAGATTCACCGGATCTCTCAGAGATTGGTACCAAGCCCTTGGAGAATACAGACAGTTGCAACTGGTTCGATGTGGATCTGTATCTCAAGCAATGGGAACAGTCTTCCGAGAATTCCTCAGAGATGTCTCTCAGTTCTACAAACAGACCAGACATGAGTTTTTTAAAATGCGAGTCAGCTCTCTAGATTAAAGAGACATAGATTACCACTATATACGCATGTCTTTCCGGTACCATGCCCTCGGAGGAATCAATGATGAACCCTAAGACATGTGTACTTGAATTCTCTCCCTACAAAACTTCAGGGAGAACTCCAGAGATTAATTGAATTCTCAAGTAGAGGCCTACGAGACATTACTCTAGGAGAAATACACATGTTGACCCACACTGCATTAGACAAACTCTGTGCTACTCAAAGAGTCTTTGCAAAAATGATCAGAGAAGGTAGAAAATATGATAGGTACTGCAAATTTCTTCCCACCTACCATCTCTAATGCAACTCCACTGAGCACTGCAACTGCAAAGCAAACAGGTCCTACAGGAGACGACCTTCCGGAAACCAACCCAGAAAGGAAAAGAATTTCTCAAACCCCAAGAGAAATGGGAAGTATAGATGTTACAGGAAAAAGACTATGAGATCATGGAACAAGTCCAACAAGTGCTTCGCCTGCGGGCAAAAAGGTCACTACGCCAAGCAATGTCCCAATAAAAGAGCAAAATCAGCCAAACTTATCCAACAGCTTAGACAGGTTACTGATGAAATCCCCTCAGATGCAGATATTGAATCGTTTTTCTCAGAGCAAGAAGATGTTAACCAGTTGACCTCTTTCATGGTCCAAGATTCGGACAACTCCAGCACTTCCTCAGAACAGACAGGATATACAGATCCTGATTCCCCTTTAGAAGTCTACCAAACCACCAGTAATGATAGCAAAAGCCCACAGGTCAAAATCCAGATTCTAACAACAAAATACTCCAAGCCAGTCCCTGTCATTGCCTATTTCGATATTGGAGCACATTCCTCGATGATGAACCCCAGCGTCTTGCCTTCAGACGCCTGGAAAGAAGAAAAAAATGAGTTTTTAGCCGCGGATGGACAAATTTTTAATACTTACCTGATCTCTAAGCACAAAGTTGGCATACAGTTTTTCCCTTCGTTCACCCTTTGGACCCGTGTCATTGGAACACCTCATCCAGACAAGGATATCCTCATCGGATGGGACATCTACAGCCAATCCAAATCCATCAGGATCCTCCCTAACTGAATTCGCTACAATAGGGAATTCAAACCTTTCATCGACATCCCCAAGATTTTCCCCCTTTCGGTTATCAATCCTAATTTCCGACAAATTCAAGAAAAGCTCCTACAATTCTGCACCAACAGCCACGCAGACTTCAACACATCCGCACCCGCTGTGGAAAAACCATGACTTCTTCATCAGACTCCCTTTTAAACTCAATGAGGATGGCAACCCAACGAAAGCCACTCACTTCGGGATGTCCCCATTTGACCTATCTCTGGCAACTGAAGAGTGTGATAAACTCCTCAGACAAGGCCTTATAGAGCCCACCTCCTCTCCTTGGGCTTGCCAAGCCTTTTACTTTGAGAAAAGGTCTGAACAGCTCAGAGGAAAGAAGAGGCTCATAATTGACTACAAGCCCCTCAACCTCTTCCTCCTCGACGATAAGTTCCCGGTTCCCGGTTTCCAGAGCCAATACGTTGTTTTCCCAACTTCCTGGAGCCACTGTTTTCTCCAAATTTGATTTGAAAGGTGCCTTTTGGAAAATTGGTGTCCTTCCTATTGACAGACCCAATACGACTTTCTACCTCCCCAATGCCTAGTACCAATGGACAATCTTACCTTTTGGCCTAAAAACAACCCCTTCACTTTTCCAAAAGGCCATAATCATGATTTTTCGTCTAATCCTCCATACAACCCTGTTATACATCGATGACATCCTATTATTCTCACCTGACAAAGAATCACATGCTAAGCTCCTACAACATTTTCACCAGATCATTGAAAAATATGGTATCATGTTATCCAATAAAAAGAGCTCAATTGGTGTTACTGAGATTGAGTTCCTTGGCATGGAGATCAAGGATGGATCCTATATTCCTAAACCTCATCTAGCAAGACAGCTTCTTGCCTTTCCAGATTCGAACCTTTCACAAAAGCAGATCCAACAATTCCTTGGCATTGTCAATTACATCATGGACTTTATCCCACAAGCGAGCCATTACACTACAAGCTTGTCCAAACTCCTCAAGAATGACCCCCCTCAGTGGGATACCTCTCACTCCGAGGCAGTGACCCACTTAAAGATTGTCTCACAAGATCCCCTCCCTCTGCATATCCCCTCTGCAGGACAGCTCATCCTACAGACTGATGCTAGTGACCACTTCTGGGGAGTCGTCCTCTTTGAAGAATCTAATAAAAAACGCCACTACTGTGGTCATGTCAGTGGTCAGTTCAAAGATGCCCAAAAACACTATCACACCATTTATAAAGAGATCCTTGCTGTAAAAAATGGAATCTCCAAGTTTGATTTCCATCTCAGGACCAAGAACTTCATCATCGAAATGGATAACTCATCCTTTCCAAAAGTTCTTAAATTCCACAACAAGCTCCCTCCAAATCCCCAGCTCCTGAGACTCAAGGATTGGTTCTCCAGATATGACTTTTCCTTCAAACATATTAAGGGGCACCACAACATCATCACAGATATGCTGTCGAGACCTCACCCTATCACCCTCATCTCTCGGGTCGGTCCAATCCCTTTTATTTACATGATATCCTCCCAAGCCTCATCCTCGGCAGCTCCGCCTGTTGTTCCTCCACCTCCTCTTTTCCCACCAGAATTTATGGCTACCCTTCCACCAGGTCAACTTCCCTCTGTCCAACAGGTCCACGACTTTACAAAATTATATCTCCCAAGATATCTTGCCCAGATCAACGATCAGGGTTGCCACCACCAGTTAACCAACCCTCGCAAACCTCTCCTCGATCTTTTTGTATCTTCACCTTTTTACTATTATTTCTACCAAGTGTTATGGTTCCTATGGTGATTATCGGTCCTCCACCACCATGTCATGGTTTTTCCTCTCCAACCATTATACTGCTTCATCCAGAACCCGACCTCTCCTAACATCCAGACCTTCCTACAGTGGTTCAATCCTCTATCCGTCTGGCGTACCGAGCTTACCAGGCTTATGGGCCAAAACCATCTTTGGAAAATGGACCCAGAACCGGCCTCTAAGGTATGCTGCATTTGGGTTTTTAGCAGGCCCTACAGACACAATCCACTTACTCGGCTTCTTTGGACCTCCAATGTCAACTACGAATGGGATACTTCGTATGACTACGAAAGACTGTATCGGACCGGTATCCAGATCCCCCTCCTCAATTTCCTTTGTGATATCAATAATGACAAGACATACGTCCTTTTCATCCTCCCTGATGTCCCACGGGACCCAGTAAGAAGCTGGCATCCTTTCCAGAATTCCTATCTTCTCGATTCCCAGGATCAGACTGACACGTGGCCCTGTTCCATCTGTAGGGTTCTTGACTCAGACGACGAATACCACGCCACATGCAACCTCAGCAGTTCGTAGTTATCTCGTCTATCTTATCTGTATATTTATTTATGCGTTTGCCAGCTGCCATGACAGCTTCTTGTTGCTTTGTTGACTTTTGTAAAATTATTGTTGTATGTCGACCTCCACCTCTGATCTTTTCTTTTGTAAGATAGGCTTGTCAGCCACTTGTTCACTATGTGCTTCCCTTCCCTATATAAGGAACCCCTGCTCTCTTTGTAAGATCATCAGAAAATCAGAATAAAGCTTGAGTTTTTGTTTTCAAATGGCTTTCTAAAGTTTCTCTCGTCCTAATCTTCAAACGGTTCTATGTCTGAAACTATGATTCTTCAAGATCCCAGTATGCTCTATGCTTGCCTCTTATGAGAACCCTGCATATCAGAACAGATTTTGGTTTTCTAGTATGGTATATCGGCTGGAACACCTGGACACATCAGGAACCAAAATGATGCTGGCTAGGATGAACTCAGGTTTAACAACGCCACGTACCGACCTGATTTTGGCTTAAGATCTCCACCCTTCTCTGTTAGTATTTTGTAAGTGAGTACCCTGTTACGGCAAGGTATGGCCGGTTTTGGGGAAAACGATACTATGATACTCCTTTTGAGATGGTCGTGGAGCTCTATATTATTATTATCCAAACTATATATTATATTTTATTTATATTATTATTATTATTATAAATATTATATGTATTATACAAAATACATATTATAATAAATATTATATATATATATATTAATATACTATATAATTTATACTTTTATATTTTATTGTTATTATCCAAAATATATATTATATTTTCTAATTATTTATATTATATATTATATATTATTATATTACATAATATATATATATACATTATATAATATATATATAATAATAATTATTATAATAAATATTATTATATATATATAATATACTTTTATATTTTATTATTATTATCCAAAATGAATATAAATTTTTTTATTATTATTGTATATATATACACATTATATTATATAATATTTATATATTTAATAATATTAATATTTAAATATATATGAAAATATATATAATAATATTTATAATATATATTATTTAATAGCATTAATATTACTAACATATAATAAATAATATATATATATTGTAATAATATAAAAATATATATTATTTATTATAATATTATATATGTATATATTATATTATATATATATGTAAATATAATATTATATATACTTTTATATTTTATTATTATTATTATCCATAATAAATAATGTTATTATAAATGTTTTGTAATTATGGGTATTTTGGTCAAAATACAGTTGATTCCATTTCATTTAGTTGTTAACGAAACAAAATATTACTGATTCAGATATTGATTCTAAAGTCACAACCAAACAAAGAAATCAGTTTTTCATTCCTTTCCATTCCAATTCTCATTCCTATTACCATTCCAATTCATATTCCACCATGGTAACCAAACGTCACCTTAGAGTTTTAGGGTTAGGGTTAGGGTTATACTATTGTGAAATAATTGATTTATAGTTTCAGAGTTTTTAATTTAGAAATTGCAAAAATTTAGGAAATTTTCCCCTTTCAAAAAAAAAAAAATAAATAAAAATTAATTAGTAAAATATAATCTAACCATAATTATAGATATTTTTTTAATATAAATTTCATAACATGATTATACAAAGATTTTTTTTTAATAACTTTCATAAACAAATAAAAAAAAACTGTATATTAACGGGTTGTCGAATTAACGGTTTTTTTTGGGTGAACCCTAAACCAACCCATTATATTTCTTGTCTTAATAGGTTGACCTATTAACAGCCCGATCTGATAAACTAGACCCACCAACCACTATAAACTAGGCCTCATTCCCCATTTTCAATCATAATATTTTTGCATTTAAAATTCGAAATTTAAGATTTTAATTTCAAAATTCGATCATTTAAATTGTTCGATTCACCCTATTTCGATATCCAATTCAATAAATAATCTAAAATATATAATTGATTTAATTTAATTCAATTCCAAATTAATACAAATAACTATAATAATAGAGTATTACACATGAATATATATGTGGAAATAAGATAAATTGATAGAAAGTAAATGAATAATAGAATTAAAGTTATTATGTTTTAAGAAAATAAAAGTAAAAATATATAAATATATATTGGAAGATGGGGCTCCAACCCCACCCCTATTAAAAGAAATGGAGGGGTGGGGAAATGGAGGTGGGGGTGGGGGTCGAGTAGGTTCCCCACCCCCATTTAGATTTTTGGGGCAAAATTTGCCCCCACACCCAAACCCCATTTGGGGACAAAATATACCCCCAAATGGGGGTGGGGTTCCATGGGGGAAATGTCCATCCCTATTCCCATCGGTGTTCCTTCTTCTCCATCGACGACTCAGCATTCCTTCTTCTCAATTGTCTGACTCTTTTCTCTTCGTCTTCGTCTTCTCTTCTTATTCTTCCCCTTTTCTTCTCTTCTTTTCTCTCAGTTTTTCAGATTTACAACAGCAAAAAACATGATAAGAAACTAAGTATGAAACCTTAACATAGTGTTTGAATAATTAGATTTTGACCTTGATATGTTTTAAAATTCGAAATTTTGACCCATTTTTTAAAAAAGTAATTGTAAAACTGCCCCATTGTGTTCCCACGTATCCGACGAGGGCTACGGCCTCCTAGTGGTGTGTACACAGTCCAACAATGATGGTAGTGATTTCGATGTGAAAGTGGCTTCACCGGAGAAATCCAAAAGCAAATCAAAATCGTCTAGATCTGCTATAGTCGTGTTATACTTTTCTACTACTCCTCCGCTCTCTCAATTATAGAACATGAAACTCTGGATACCGACTGGATTAGAAGAAGGGGAAGAAAAAGCTTCAATGTGACGTACAGATTACGATCATCTCTTATGTGTTTGAGAGGGCATTTGATTTATTTATATAGTCTGATGTACAATGGTTGCATTCAGAATTGAATTAAACGAGTGATTTCATACAAAGTTTTAATTTTATTTGCAATGTTATTACCAACTTGGTTATATTACACACTCACAAAAACACCAAACAGTTGCAAACTGGGCCATGCAAACCATGAAATTAGTCTGGAAATCCAAGAACTGTAGTAAGCCGAATAAAAAACACCACACAACATGCCCAATTTGAGTATTTGACTGTTGTTTGACTCAAATGTACAAACTAGAAGTAGTCTCTAAGAAGTTATGAGTTCCATTCTCGTACTTCCTTCATGTCAAAACAAGAAGACTTGTCATAAAAAGAAATAATATTTATGTGAAACGAGTAAGTCTGATACATTTAGGAATAGGTTTTCTTTTATCTTAAACTCTTTGTAACTAATATAAATAGACCTTGTAATTAGTTTATTTTATGTGGAGTCAAAAAACACCATGTAACATCAGAGAGTAGTGAGATTCGGGTGAGAGCTAGACCTATGAGAATATCCGGAAAGAATCTAAAGGAATAACAGTGGATCAAGTTAGACCCTACGGGATATTGAGGGTTTTTTGGTGAGAATCTTGTAAGCGTTGTGAGAGTGGTTTGAGGTTGAGGTGTGAGAGAGAATAATAGAGTATATGGTTGTAATAAATTATCATATGATAAAACTTTCTTTATCGTCCTGACGACTCTTGATTTTTTATTTGATTTAGGTTTTCTATGTAAATTTTGAGTTGTAATTGATTTATTATCTCTCATCCTATTATATTAATTGCTATGAGTTATGAGTGAATATTAAACACGACGATTCAGTATTTACCGTTCAAATTCCCTACATCTCATATGTGTAGGCGCCTGAGAATAACAATTGAATATTGAATAGTACGTATATCAGGTTGTGGAAATTTATTATATATCAATTCATTCTTTTATTCTCATCATTCTTTGGCTGTTCTAGTCTCCACTCTCTAGTGCTCCCTTGTATTCTTTGTTCAAGTTTCAACTACTCTCTCAATCTATTTCCAAATCATCAATGTCTAGTTGGGCCCCTACTTTTGTTTCTGTTATATAGATATATTATCAAGTACATAATTCCAACAAACAAGTTTTAACCCTGGGTTGAAATCAGTGAAATCGTATAAAAATTCGTTTGAGATCCCATACTAAAAAATTACTATATATACATAAATTATTACAATATAACATGAATCGATCCATAATCTCTTAAACTTATATGTATAAAGCTTATTTCCCCTGAAGTCAACTTTATATATATCTCCTGGTTTCGAAATTTTTTAATGGATTTTTACTAAAGTATTGTTGAACACTTGAACCTAAAAGAAATAAATAAAAAAATCAGACAGATTACCAAATAAATATGACTTGTCTATAATTTTAACCAAATCCAACAGAAAATTAACAAAACCAACGAAATTGGGATGCTAAGTTATAAATTTTAACTATTTATTATTTAAAGAGAGTGTAGAAAAGTTGAATGAAGATGACAAGCCAACCATTGAATAGTTGTCGATATAACATTCTTGGGCAAATACATTCAGCCAACCTATGTTACATGAGCAACGAAAGAGACTTCATTTTAATTTATTATAGTTGTTTATAGTAATATACAGAGGAATATATATATATTATCTCGATCAAGGTTGGTGTGTGGCTTTTTAGTACATTAATTTTCTTGTTGATTTTTTTTTAATATATAGTAAAATCTTTAATGTTTACTTACTTCAATAGTTCAAATATATATATATATATAATACTGAAATTGTACTTAGTAATAAATTTGTTTTTTTTAATGGATATAACTAAATTCAATCAAAAGATAGCTATTAGTGTTTTATTCAATTATTTGTAACTACCATAAGTCGTGCATATATACCATAAAGAAAACAAATGAACTTATATATATACATCAAAACTTTCAGACTTTGAAATTAAAAAACAAAAGATATATATATATCCTCTTCAAGCAGGGCCGACCTTGAGATTTTCGGGATCCAAGACGAAATACAAAAAAATAAGACTCGATACTTTATATATGTTTATTAGATTTTTTTCTCTAATAAATACTTGTAAATATCAATATAATAAGAATGTTATACTTTATATATATAAGATAATTATTGTTGGGACTATATTTCAAGTATTCAATACACTATAATAATTGAGTTTTATAATTTATGGGCCTCTTAAAATGAAATATGTTTGGTGGACCTATTTTGAACTCATTTGGGTTTATTAGTTTGAAAAAATTAGATGTTCAATAATCTTTTTGAAACTTATTTTTACGGGGTCTATTAGTTCATATAGGGTGCGTTTGGTACGCGGGACAGGACAGGACAGTACAACGTGGGACAGTTTGTTCTTGTCTCACGTTTGATGCGTCCTTAGCATGAGACATGAAGAGACAGGGTGGGACAAAAATCATAAAAACTTGTCCCACCCAAGACTAGTGGTGTAAAAATGGACTGGTCCGACCCATTAGGCACGGCCTGACCAGTCCATTTGTGGAAACAGGCCTGGCTGGTCCTGGCACGCGACGGTATCGCGGGCCTGCCCAGCCTGGCCTGTTTCAGGAGAAGCAGGCCCAGCACGGCACGCCGGCCTGCCTCAGTCAGGCCGTGCCAGGCCGGCTCACCTGGCCCTTCTGGCCGGCCAAGCCTAACGGGCCTGGTCCGGCGGGTTAGTTTTTTGGTCCATTTTTTTTTTCAAATTACGTTTTTTTGGATTTAAGGTTTAGGGTTTAGGTTTTATAGTTTATGGTTAGGAGTTTAGAATTTAAAATGAATGAAGAGAATGAACAATTATTAGGATTTGAATTGAATAAAAAGAACGAACAATTTTTTAATTATTTATTTATTTTTCACTTATGGAATTCAGTAATGTATATCTACATGATTGCCTCATTAAAAACATTACCAAGAAAAACCCAGTGGGATAAAAACTTGGTAAGGGAAAAATAGTGCAACCGTTTTACAACTTACAAGTAAATAATAAATACATATGTAAAAGTATAACCTAGTTCTAGCCCTGGCCACTACCTGAAGGGTCATCAATATATAGATTGTCGAAATTTAGATTGTCGAAATTTAGATTAAGTTCTTTATCTACGGTTAGATTTTGTAACCTTTTTTTAGCATGCTCCCAATCCCATAGGCATGTTAATACCTCCACCATCTCTGGAGACAAACAACTTCTTCTTGGTTCAATTATGCGTACACTGGTGCTGAAAGCTTGTTCTGAAGACACCGTTGACACTGGAATAACCGGTACGTCACGTGCTAAGTGTGAGAACTGGATACCTGTACGTATAGGTCTTCCACCATAACAACAAATCAAACTCTTCCTTGTCTTCAACAGCATCGAACTGTGCTTCAAGATACCTAATAAGTTCGGTACAAGAAGATGGGTTAGATATTTGCCCTGAAGAAGTACTTGCTGATTTGTCTTTTTTTCGTCGTTTCAGAAGGCTCCAACTTGTTTGCTTCGGCTCTGTCTCCGGTCGTGTTGATTGGGGGATGTCAATGTTGCCAAACCTGGTCTTATAAATACGAAAAATCTCGAACAACTTGGTTCGATTGTCAATAATTTGTTCTGAATAATCTATTGACAAATTAATACCAATAAACTCAAACAAAACTTCTAAACCAGATAATTTAACCCTGGGATCTATTATAGCACTTAAGGCATAAAGTAGGGGAATATTAGCCCAATGTTTTTTCAACTTTGTCTCCATGACAACAACTGCAGCGCCTAGATGTTAATCTTCTCTATAATTGTTTAACAGTTCAGACATTTCCACTATCTAATGGATTACCTGGGAAGATGTGGGGTAATATACCCCGGAAAGAGTTGCAGTGGCATTGTAAAAAATATTTAAAAATTGAACAAAAATCTTTGTCACATACCAATCGTCTGTGGTAAGTAATTTTGGACTAAGTTGTCCTGTTTCGGTCAATTTCATGTTATAAAAACATGTAATGGTTGTATCATATTCCAAACAATTTTGCAACATTAAATAAGTAGAGTTCCACCTTACCGGCATATCAGTTTGGAATCGTCGGGGTTTGAGACCGTTTTATTTATAATATCTCTTGAATTCACTGAATCTAGGATTAGAACTGCAAATCCAATAAATGGCATCTCTGATGCGATCTATTTGGTCTCTTACCTGCTTTAAATCAGTCTGTACAACTAAATTTATAATATGACATGCACACCGTTGATGGAAGAAATAACCTCCATCTTGCGGGATATTTCTTGCAACCAATGTAATAGAGCTAGTATTTACAGATGCATTATCAAATGTGATTGAAAGAATGCGATGTGTGATTTCATAAGTTTCTAAAAGTTCCATTATGACATTAAAAATATTTTTTGCTGTATGTGCAAAATCCATAGGACGAAAACAAAAAAATCTTTTTATTATCCTCCAATCATAATCTAAATAGTGTCCCGTGACACAAAAATAGTCATGTTTGGAACATGCATTCCAAATATCAGAAGTTAATGCAACAGAGACACTTAAATGCTGTATTTCAGCAACTAAGTCATCCCTTTGGGTTTCAAACAATCGTATCAAATCATTTCTAGTGGTGGTTCTAGAAACAGGTTCATATTGGGGGTTATATGCAGATGTGATTAATTCTGTATAAAATGGACTCTCACCAATACTGATCGGTTGATCAGTTTGTGCAATGTATCGTGTCAAGCACTCTCTAGCGTGCATGGAGTCGAACTGCCACGTCGTAACGGACCCGTCTGGGTACCGTTGAAGTTGTGTCTGGGTTGTAGTGTCTACCTGTCCATTTGCAGGCATACATTTGTGCATATGCCATCTCAAATGTCTGGTTCCCCCCGTACTTGTAACATAATCCTTATAACAAAACTTACATTTAGCTCTGAGGTCAGACGTCCCGTTTGGGAGTGTCATTTGGACTATGTTGAAACATTGTCACACATCTGATGTTAATTTTCTGGGACGTGATGTTGGTGTAACGCCGGAACCAGAATATCCCGCTTAAGTATGGGTCGGTTCTGAAATATCAAATTCATCGTTGAGCATATTCAAACCGTCCGAAAATAAGGCTGCTGGTTAGGATCCATTATCTGAATAAAAATATGAGCACTATAGTAGTTAATAGTCAAATTAAAAATCAATATTTACTAACAGTAATCTTAATTTACTAACAATAATTACTATAACTAATACGACACTTACAATAATTAATTTACTTAAAAAACAAATTAAATAAACAAAAAAATCATAATCTACTAACAAAAAAAATTTAATTCACTAGTTCACTATTACAAATAAAATTGATAAATTTACTAACATAATATACTAAGATAAAATTGATGATTTGAACCACTACTCTTAAATTTACTAACATAATCTACAAATGAAAAATTTTAATTTATGAAAAAAACAATATCAAACGTAATTACTACACTTAACATTCATCATTTACTTATTACAAAAATTAATTTCAGTAATACAAATTAACTTTCTAAATTTATTAATAACAAATATTAAAATTATTACTAAACTTAAAAATCTTCATAAACTAAACAAATAATATTAACATTAAAGCCCAAAAATTGATAAACTAACTAACTAAATAGATAATGTTTTCATTAAGTAACTCAAATCTAAACATAAACATATAAATTTACTATGAGAATATGTTAGACCAAAAGTAATAACAAAATTGTACCTTTAAAATTTGGTGTGTTGGTGGAAAATGTAGAGAATTTTGTAGAAAGAGTAATAACCAAATTGAATGAAAAAGTTTAGAGAATTTGAGAATATATTAGAGATTGAGATTTGAGAGAATGAGAGATTGAAAGAATGATAGAGAGAGTTAATGGAAAATGAAATGGATGGAAAGTATTTATAGAAAAATTTGATTTGTGGGTCAAAATGTAATTTAAAAGATTTTAGGGGGGGTTTGTAATTTTTTTTTCCTCCAACGGCTAGAAAAAAATTCCAACCGTTGGAGGATTTTTGAAAAAAAAAAAAAAAATTAACCGAACGAACAGACGGACCGGTTCAACAGGCCTGGCACGCCGGATTGGCGTGCCAGGCGGGCCAGATTGGCGTGCTAGGCAGGCCGGCCTGCCAGGCCTCCTCCCAGCACCCCGGCACGCGGCCTGGCCCTCTTCCTTCACGGGCCATTCCCAGCACGGCCCGTGAACTTCCTGGGCCGGCCGGACCGGCCTGTCAACAGCCGGCCCATTTTTACACCACTACCCAAGACCCTATGACAACTTGTCCCATGACATAAAAAAAATGTCAAAAAGACTAATTTACCCTTTAAATTTTTAAACAATTACAATCATGTCCAATAAATTATATATTATATTACATATATAATATTATATACTATATAATAATATATTATATTATATTGTTAAATAATATAAACATATATTTATAAATTATATATAATATATATATGTTATAATATATATATATATTAATGTTAATTTATATATATATATAATATATATTATTTATATTAAATATATTATAATATATATGATATTATATATATATATATATATATATATATATATATATATATATATATATATATATCCAGCATCATTCTGGTTTTGGATGTGTCTAGGTGTTTCAGCCAATATACCAGACTAGAAAACCAAAATCTGTTCTGATATGCAGGGCCCTCACAAAAGGCAAGCATAGAGCATACTGAGATCTTGAAGAATCATAGTTTCAGACATAGAACCGTCTGAAGATTAGGACGAGAGAAACTTTAGAAAGCCATTTGAAAACAAACATTCAAGCTTTATTCTGATTTTCTCTAGGCAGTTGCTTAGGAATCTAGATGATAGTGGGAACTTCATCTTCTTTTTCGGCTTTTATGAAGATGGTATCTCCAGTATGTCTAGGGATGGGGAGATTGAGGGCATGATCTTAGAGCCTGTAAGCAATCTGGTGGTGCAGCGTTGCCATATAGGAATTAGGCATCATAGGAGCTCCTACTATCTGGAGTTGGATTTTTAGACAGTTGTGGAGATTCAAATCCCTGAGTGGGATGTTGAAATTATGATAGTAGGTGAGTGAAATGTTTCCCGCATGAAGAGTTGACAGGCATGTTCCGATGATTGCGTGCTCGTACTGTTTGTAAATTGTGTTGAGAAGAGCAACTCTGGCCATGACTGGTAGTCCTTTCCTACCGTG
This sequence comes from Dipteronia dyeriana, assembly GCA_032871835.1. Classification (NCBI taxonomy): domain Eukaryota; kingdom Viridiplantae; phylum Streptophyta; class Magnoliopsida; order Sapindales; family Sapindaceae; genus Dipteronia; species Dipteronia dyeriana. The sequence goes on along the minus strand of CM065303.1, from coordinate 77,944,213 downwards.
TAGCGTAAGGATTATCCTTATGGCTCCGATATGTAGATGAGAGTAACCTTCTTTGATCCATTGGTCAATGAGGGGCTGACCAATCTCTAAGTCAACGTATTGTTCAGTTGCTGAGGCAGAGATTAGGCAATTTTCTAAAGCAGTAGATTGAACATATTCCTTTATCGGAGGAGATCGGTGTTGGACGAGAGCGGTGACTCTTCTAGAGAGTGATATGTTTCGTTTAAACACAATATAGGGGTTTAACAGGGGAAGGGCAGTTTCAGTAATTTGTGTGGATTCTGGAATATGGGTATATTCAACGAGGTTCTGGATTTCGTTTGTTTGAGTTTGGCGAATAGAAATAACAGAGGAAAGCCTAGGTGGAGTGTTATTTGCCATTGTTTTAAGAAGTCTCTTTCTTCTTCTAGTTTATGTCTGTCTATATTAAATATTCTATATTTATACGTAATAATATCAAATAATATATATAATATAATAATATATTATTATTTAATATTAATATATATAATATTATAGTCTATGTTGTTATATATATATAAGAGGGGGACTCTGGTCATTTGAATCTTTTGTTCCGTCACGTCCCAATCATATCAAACGTATAATAGTACAGTTTATAGTTCTGTCCAGACCTTCCAAACACAACATAGAACAACATGTTCAGTCTTGTTCTATTATGTTCAATCCAGTCTCATCTCCGTATCAAACGAACCCATAAAGACTATGTAAAATCATTTTTTTTTCTTTGAAATTTGATGGCCCTTACAGATAGGATGCCCTAAGCAGTTGGGCTCCCCTAAGGCCGGGCCTGTCTTCAAGTTTGCGATGCATTATAATTTATTAGGATTCTTTCCCTTAGGTCTTCTCTGTGTCGCTGTGGGTCACCGGAGATCTTGTGGTGAAAGTAGGTAGGAATCCCTTTGGGATCATTTTTCTCACTTGAGTGGAGTGTAGATCGGTATCCGGTGCAGGGCTGGGTAGGATGAATGCAAATGAGGTGGCTGAATTGTGTGAAGCACTATCGTTTAAAGAGCAAGAAGGGCTGCTGGTTACACAACAGATGGGATTAAGAGGCTAGGTCTACTACTGGTTGGGAAGATTCTCTCTAATAAATCGGTGAACCGTGGTGCTTTTATTGGAGTGATTCCTAAGATTTGGCGTACCATGGTGGCTGTTGAGATAGAAGTCATTGAAGGAAATATATTCTCCTTTACGTTCAAATATGTGGAAGTTAGGCGTCAAGTGCTAATGGGCGGTCCGTGGACTTCTGATAAAGCACTTTTCTTTCAGATTTTCGTAGGGCGAATTCGGTGCCAAGTGACAAAGTGGCTAATGTGAGTGTGGAGAAACGGAAATGGAAACCACCTGCTGAGGGACTCTTCAAAATTAATACGGATGCGGCTATCAATGGTTCACTGGGTCATGTAGGGATTGGCATAATAATTCGTGATTCTGCTGGTCATGTCATGGCTTCCAGTTCTCCTCAATCTGCGGAAGCTGTAGCGATTCTAAGAGGCTTGCAGCTTGCTAGAGATTCTGGTTTATGGCCCTGTTCGATTGAGTCTGATGCTCTTTCTGTGGTTATGCTTATGAATTCGAAGGCTATTCCTTGCGCTGAGATTGGTCTTGCTATTCAGGATATTCTTTCTTTGGTGGACAAGTTGTCTATCTGTGAGGTTTCTTTTGTGCAGCGTGATGCCAATATGGCTGCTCATTGATTGGCCAAGTTTGGTCTTTCCTATGTTTCTCACTTACTATGGTTAGAAGAAGTTCCACCTTGTGTGAGTCCTTTTGTTCTGGGTGATTTCCTAGGCCCTTTGTAACCTTCTGTTTTCACTTTGAATGCTTTTCTTTTTTAAAAAAAATAAATAAATAAAAAGTTTGCGATGCATTTGATTAATTAAAAATAATAATAAATATATCCGTTTAGAAAACGCACATATTATTAATTCCAGGTGATGATGTATATGTGCATACCGAGTAAGACAATTGAAATCTGAGCATCATATGACAATTGAAATAGTCTTTGTTATGTAAGATGACATACTTATCAACATGATTAAATATTTTCGGTTTAGTGATTATTATTATAGAATCCACTATAAGGTGTGATTACCGGATGTGCTTGCAAGTCATCAACGATTAGTGGTTGACTATTAAAATTGATATGGGGTGAAATTGGATTAAATTTAAATCGATGAATTCGGTGGTTTTTCTGATATAAATTAATGAAGTCATGAGAGAGAGAGAATCTAAATATATTAATAATTCATCATCCATATATATATATATATATTATGAACTATTATTAATTCATCATTTTTCTTCTTAGTGCTATGGAAGTTGATATGGACTGAACATTTACTTTTGTTAGGTTCTGATAAATCTCTTATCTAATCATTCAGTATCAGAAGTTACGGTCATTCTTTCTGTAATACTCTAAAAAAATGTTGTAATTGACATTTATATGCAAAAATAAATCGTATGGATCTACTGTAGTATTTATTATCTTACTTTTCGACTGCTCCCCAGCTCTCTCAAAACATTGATAGGTTTCCAAACGAGAGAAGAAAGGCTTCAATATAACATAATTTCTTATGTATTTGAGACTTGAGAGAGTATTTGTTTTATTTATAGTCTGACAGATCGGATGCACACATATTAGTTTCTTAATACTTTCCACTTAATTCAATCCTTCACATCACTGCTGCTGACTTGCTTTGTTCTTTTTATTTGACATAAATTTACTGAAGCTATTAAATGGAAGATAAGTGGCAGGTCCAGGGCAGTACCAACTGCAATACTTGAAAGGACGTCAAAAAAATTCAGTCATTTGCAGTTGTTTCAAGCCCTTATCTTCACAGCATGAGTCTCCAACAACATCATCAAAAGCTCCGATTATTGTAGTGTCTTACTTCATATTAATTCCTACATGTCTCTGCCTGTAGTCATGTACGTAAACTTCATTAATGGAATTTATGGTTCCTGAATCCAACTCAAGCAGCAAATTTGACTACTGGACTGGAGCCTGGAGCGGGCAACATCGAATCAATTGGTTATAATCTCATGAATCATGATCATGGAGTTTATTTGTCATTTTTCTTGATTGATTACACATTTTGAATGTTGATCTATATGTAATATATTCTTTTGGGTGTTGTGCTATAAATGACAACACTGTTTATTATGAAAAAACAAGACCTCAATACCTATATGTGCAGATGTACTGCTTGAGACATCCTTTGATTAATTAGGTTGCCTAAATAGATTTCAAACTTCTAGCATATTAAACATCTGAATCGATATTGTAAAAAAAATTACTGCTTGTTTTGGTTCTCCATTATAGAGATGTACAGCAGCAAAGTCATATATTGTCTTTGACCAAGATGATCAAATATAAGCACTTGGAAATCACCCAAGTCAGTCTTATTAAACCTATATAAATATATCTAAAAATGGTCTAAATTTGTCTCATTGATGAAACATATATAATTTGAACAGGTTCATGTGTCACTAATTACTTGGGAGTTGGCCTTGTCAAGGAAGCCGCACCTACCACTGTACCTGAGAACCATCCTAGAAGATACCCATTGAAAAAACACAATATTTTACATGTGGTCTTTCCTTGCTTAGCAAGTTTGTTGACCTCCACCTCCATTAATTTATTATTCTCACACCTTGATCACACTATAAATAACTCCTCATACACAAAAGTACTCATCAATCACTACTCTCTTTTCATTTAGCATTTCATTTGCTTATAGTTCAAGTGGAAGGCAGCAGCATACATATATACAGAATAATAATGGCATTACTTTCGGTGATTAGCGGTTGTTTCAAGCCTGCGTCGTCGTCCCGAGTCTCCAACATTAATGAAGTAAGTGATGACTCGAATGTGAAGAAGATTTCATCTGGTTCCGAGAAAAAACAGCCCAAAAGCAAACCATCAAATAAATCTCCGATTGTAGTTTCTTATTTCCCTGTTAATTCCTATTTGTCTCGCTTGTAATTGTGTTTTTATATAAATTTGATGGTCTCTCGTTTTTTGTATCTGTATATATAACTAAATTTTAATCACACTGTTTGAGTCTGGGGCGGTTTTCATGGTAGCATCGCATATTTGTTGTCTTTATGACTTTTATCATTTTAATGGAATCTGCTTCCACATAATTTGAATATGTTTTGTGATTACTGAGTTATTAGAAGAAGAAAAAAACATGATCAAAGTTTGCATCTTGTGAGCCATTTGTTACCATTAAAACCCCTCCTCCTGTCTTCCAACTTCAACCATGCAACAGAGCTCTCTGTGAATCTGATCAACACAAAACCATGGGATGCACCCATACTAGTGTATTTAGAACTCTCACAATTCTAGTGATTGGATGAAAATTAAGTGAATTTTTCTTGGTACCCACCAAGAACAAGTGGCTTTTCTTGTTCTTCCACGTGATAAAGGATAAACAGTTAAAAAACTATAGATTGTTGTCAGGTAGTCAAGAGCAGCCACGGATGAGAATGACGACACTTTTGTTGTTCCTTGCCTGACAAGGTAAAATTAGTAGAATTCCATTATTGCCGACCCAATCTCATAGTTGATGGACAAGTTCAATATAATATGTATGGTCTAGATGCAGAGAACTAGAGCTCAGTCAAAACCATCGTATGCACGGATGCACCCATACTAGTGGGACTTGGCTAGTAAACCTCCCCTAAAAGTGGTAGGTATCATGGCAATTTGTTTTGGAGTTGGGACAACCGGTTGCAACCGGTTTCTCCCTAAATGGTTTATTTTTAATATATATTATATTAAATATAAAAAAGTTAATAAATAATAAAGTTATATTAAAATATAGAATTGTAAATATTTGTAGGATAATATGAATAAAAAATATGATTACATTTATAATTTGAAAAATTGAAAATATAATTAAAATGTTAATAATATGCAATAAAATTAAATTTATAATAAATAATAAGATTAAAATTGAGAAAATAAGTAATTATTTGTAATATATTAATAAATTGCAAACATTTTGAAAAATGTATATATTAATTTAAGTATACAAAATATGAATTCACTTTATAGTGTAAATATGTATAATTGTTTATATTTGATTGAGAAGTAAAAATTAAAATTAAAATAAAAATAAAAATTACATAAAAAAAATTGTTTCTAGGCACAACTTTAATATTACTGGGAACTACTTTAACGTTGTAACCAACGTTCGAGTTGTTCCCAGTAACCACCCAACCTTAACAAGGGGATAACTTTTTTTTTTAAACCACTCTAACGTTTTCTATAAGATGAAAGTTGTTCCCGAGATTAACTTTAACGTTGCTGGAAACCACTTTTACGTTTGACGCAGTGAAAACGTAACAAAAATTAGACCGACGACTAAATTCTACTGAAAACTGGAATCCACCAGAATAAAGTTAAAACTTCTGAAATTTTTATTGAATAATAAGTTGTTTTAACATTTCGGTTTACACGACTATTTAAAGCGAAAGAACCCTAACCCGAATCTAGGGGTGGACACTAAGTTCGGAACCGAACCGAACCGAACCAAAAAAAGAGTGTTTTGTTCGGTTCAGTTCACGAAATCAATTCGGTTTAAACCGGCTTAAAAAATTAAAAACCAAAAAGTTATCGGTTCAAACCGGTTTGGTTTTCAAAACCGGTTTAAACCGATTAATCCGCCTATAAAACTTTAAAAAAAAACCAACCTTTTCTAACCTATTATACTTCCTTCTCTTCTATTTTTTTCTCTCTAACGCCTACACTGATCTGCTCTCAACATCGATCTACATTGATCAACAACCCCAACCTTATTTCTCTCACATCGATCAAAAAACCCATCATTCTTTCTCTCTACATCGATCTACATGCCTACACTTCTTTCTCTCAACATCCATCAACAACCCTAACCTTTTCTGCCCAACACCGATCTGCTCTCTTCTTCGAAACACCGATCAACATCGATCTGATATGCTCTGCATCGATCGACTCTCAACTGCCTAAGGTTTGTCGATCACTTTCTTTTCTTATTTTTCTATTTTTCTTCTTCTTTCTCTAATTTTCTTGTTGTCTTATTCTTGTTGTCTTCTCGTTTGATATGTTATCATTCATCTCCATCCAAAGCTTCACCGATCTGCTTATTCTTCAACTCGCCCGATATGCATCTTCCTCAGCTCACCGGATCTGTTTTTCTTGATTGATTTGGTTAACAAAGGTTAGTCTTGATCTCTCTTTAGTTTCAGTTATGTTTCAGTCTCTATTGTTGGCTTTGTTTTGTTTATGTTTATGTTTTTAGGGTGTTTAGTTGGGATTGAACTATTAGCTAGGTTTATTATCTAATTTCAATTTCTACTACTGATCTGATTGTATGCTTGGTTAATTTATTCCGTTTTAATCATCTTATCATATATATTGTGCCCTCTTCACGGATTTTGTTCCCAAATTTAAATCTAAAAGAGGTTATAGTAATTTTTATACTATCAATATATATAGCCTTTCTTTTGATCCCAATTAGGATGCATGACTGCTCTATTTGCTGATTTTGCTCTATCTTTTTTATGTTTTAGCTGATTTGTTCTGGGGGGTTTGGCTCTCTTGCGTTCTTTTCGTTTTTAGGCCTCCCCCGGTGGTTGTTGTTCTGGTTTTAGATTCATGTTGTTCTTACCTCTTTTGCTATTTGATTAATAAAATTTGCAATTAAAAAAAAACAGTACATATGGTCAAGCTATTTGATTAATATAATTATGATGTTCACTATATATCTATCATCATGATACTAATATTTGAAGAATCTTGAATCTTTAGGTCAGGCCTTGCTGCAATCTTGGAACGAGGTAGAAAATTTTAAAGATACTTGAAAATTCTTTAATCTTTTGATTTAGAGTTTGGATTACTTATTTTTGTTAACTAGTTGTAAATTTTAATTTAGAATTATTTTATTTGTAATTTTAATTTGAAGTTTGGGTTATTTATTTTTGGATATATTATTATGTTATGTACTTCCGTTGTGAACTTATATTTTGTAGATTGTAGTTTGGAATGTATTAAAATGTTTTTTTTTATATTTTGGAATGTATTTACTAGTTTTTTAGGTAGTTTGATTTGGGGTGGTTTTTGGCTTTGGGCTATTCAAATGGCAAAAATTAGTATCTAAAAACCCATCAAGCCCATTAGGTCCAAAACCGAAATGAACCGAATCGAACCGAACCGGATCGAACCGGACAGGTTAAAATTAGTTTGGTTCAGTTCGGTTACCATATCTTATTCGGTTTAAACCGGTTTACATTTGGATGAACCGAAATATTTTCGGTTCGGTTTTACCCAAAATCGAACCGAACCGCGCCACCCCTACCCGAATCCTTGTTGGACAAGAAACGGAATTATATATCAAAAGCTGTCATAAATAGCGAAACTACCAAAAATAGCGAAATCATAAAAGTTACGGAAATAAAATATACTAACGACCACGAATAAGCCGGAAATAACGGTAGGCGATTCTGGCTACTTATGACAAAAAAGGAAATTTCCCAAAAAAGAAAGAATTGCGATTTCGAGGCCTAAATGATGGAATTTGGTTGAAAAAGGACGTGTCTCAACACCAAAGGTTTTGACTTCTGAAGATCCCGATGATTCCCTTCAATTAAGATCATTTAATCTTGGATTAAGGATGGTCCCACCAAGCCATGTTGGACTTAGATACTTGTTTTACATCAACGTTGTAACCAACGTTGATGTTGCTCCCGGGAACCACTCAACGTTAACAAGGGGGACAACTTTTTTTTTTAGAAACCACTATAACGTTATCTATAACGTGAAAGTTGTTCCCGGTAACAACTTCTCGTTGGGAACAACTTCTCGTTGGGAACAACTTCTCGTTGGGAACAACTTCAACGTTGGAAACAACTTCAACGTTGTTGGAAACCACTTTCACTTTCTAAGCAACGTTAGAGTTGCTCCTGTGAACCACTCAACATTAACAAAGAGAACAACTTTTATTTTTTGGAAACCACTTGTATTAAAAATTAATTTTTAAGAAATTTTGAATTCTTTTTTGGGTAAACAAGTTTTGAAGTTTATTATTAATTATTTAAATTTATAATTGAATTTTGGAATTATTATTGTAAAAATTGTATCGATTTGTAAGTGGAATTTATTAATACCAAATATTTAATTTACAATTTGGAAGAAAAAAAAATCAAAACCCAAAACTCTTGAAGATAGTGAGTTGAGTATATCAATTTGAGGTATCCATAATTATTGAATATATTATTGGAATAGATTTATAAGTCTCATAAAATAACATTAGAATAAAAAAAATGTATATAAGTAACAAATTTTGAAAAAACCAAAAATATTAAAGTCATAAAAATGTTTACGAAAGCTATAATAACAATAGTTACAACTTACAGGTTAAATTCTGTTAATATTTTTAAAATTTAAGGTTTTAGAATTGAATGTTTTGAAAAAAAGAGTTATATATATATATATATATATATATATATAACATGGAAAAGCTTTATAAAACAAAAATCAAGTACAACCAAGGGTATCCATAAATATGAACTTTCGGATGTAAGGAGGGAAATCCTTTAGTAAAAAATGATCATCGTTAGTAGAGAGTCACTAGAGAAACCCTGTACAGTTATGGGCTACAAAAGTAGCTTTTTTTAGAGACAAAATTTCAACTACACTCGAGTAACCATTGCATCAGACAGTATATTTCATCAGTAACCAGGTCAATTTCATATTCATGGCGATTTATGTGCATTAACAATGCCAACCACAACAGATGAGTGTTAGAAGATAAAAAAGGTAATTTTAAAATAAAATGGATTGTCTTTAGAAATTTTTAAAAATTTAAGTTTTTAGGATTGAATGTCTTTAGAGCATCTCGAACGGTCTCCCATTTGAGCCTCTCTTATTTAAGGGTGTATGTTATTGCAAGGGGCCGTTAAAGCAATATGTGCTCCAATAATGCTCCATTCAATAATTTTATTATTATTATTTAAATGTTAGATATTGTGTTTGACAAATATTAGATATTGTTTGGCCATTTAATAATCTTAATTAGTGGAGTTCACTAAATGGGGTCTGAAAACACCCCTTAATTAAATGAGTGAACTCCACCAGAACACAATTAAGGGAACCATTTATGGACCTATTGAAACTGTAAAAATACATTTACTCCCTTAATTAAACTAAGAGATGTCTCCAAGGGATGCTCTTAGAAAATAAATATGTAAAGGTAAAATTAGAATGTAAAACGAAAATCTCTTGATTTAAAAGTCTTGTAAAATAAGATCATGTAAATAGTATATTTATAGTTTAATACCAGACAAATATTAAATGGATGCGGATAAAATAAATTAGTATACTTATTTTTATAAGTACACGTGTATCTGCAATTTAAAAAATAAATATTACTATAAGAATCCATCCTTATGCCAATATACCCTTATTGAAATAAATATATTCATTTTAATACATTTTATTTGTAAACCCCCTTAAATTATTAGCACATCCAATTTATATATTAAAATTATCATATATAATTTTAAAATCAAATCTTCTTATAACGATGATCCAATTTACTTTTTGAAATATCTCGAATATTGAAACCTTATGAAAGGGATGATGTATAACGACATAGTATAAGGGGTCAAGAGATTTTCAATATGGAATTATCTTATATATACAACTATGTTTTAAAAAAAAATCATTGATATCTATGACTATATATTTTTTTTTTATATATATATATATATATTCAATTTTTAGAGATAAATTATTCAGTTTTCAGTTTTCAGTCACCGTTATTTTTTCTTGTTTTATAAATTAATTATTAAAAACATTACATACTAAAATTATTCATTTTGTTATATATATATATATATATATATATGTGTGTGTATGTGAAGATGTATTGTTATTTTTTTAAACTGCTAGGAGATGTATTGATACCCTTACTATATTTGATTGTTTGTTAATTTATTATAATTAAATTTTTAAGAAGTTTTGAAGTTAATTATTAATTATTTAAATTAAGATCATATAAATATAAAATAGATAGTTTAAAACCATATAAATATTAAATATTAAATGAATACGGATATTATCATCTATAAAACTAAGAGATATTAAGATTTTAATCCATATAGTTTATATTTATCTGGGTTTAATCCATTATTTTTTTGAATTATTAGTTTTAGTCTTTCTGTAAGATTTTCCGTTAAATATAACAAAATGACAATGTCAGAATGTATAATGACCGATATACCCTTACTCTTTTTTTTTAAGTCAGTTATCTCTTAATATTATCTATTATGGAAACAGTTTGAAAGTGTTTAATGACCATTTTACCCATAGTTTTATATTTTATTAAATAAAAAAATCAATAACAAATTAAATTATATATATATATATATATAAAACAAATTAAATCTTCAACATTCAACCCAGAAAACTCATTATCATCATCAACCACTTTCAACTCATCATTGTAAAAAAAAAATTAGTAAGCCATCGATCATCTACCATCACCACTACCGATCATCGCCATCCTCGATCATCACCAGAACTTCCAATCATCATCATCATCATCAAAACTTTCATTTTTTCTAATCATCAACAGAAATTGAAAAAAGAATTGGATCCATCAAATTTGGATCTAGATCACATCACACCACCAATATCATCAATTGTAGATTTGTCATCTCCAGTGCCAAACCAGTGCAGATCTGGGTTCAACAGCCACCCACCACAACTATCAATATGGGTTTATCGGTGCCACCACCACATCTCTCTCTGTCTCACAGATCTCACTGATCTCTCATTCTCTCTCTCTCTCAAAATTTAATCTCTCGCTCTGTCTCACATATCGCCTCACTAGATCAATGAATCGATCATCGTCTTCTCCTTTCTCCTTTCTTCTTCTTCTTCTTCTTCTTCTTCTTCTTCCATCTTTGACCCACTCTCCAGATCGATCTCATCATCTTCTCTCTTATTTCTTCTTTCTTATTTCTTCTTTCATTTTTATCTTCCTCGGTTTCTTCTTCTTCTTACTTGGATCGAATTGACTGGTTTGATTTGGGTGGTGGAGGTTGTGACGGTGGCTAGGGTTTGGTGAGATGGTGGGTTAAAGAAGATGAAGGGATGGAGATGAAAGAGAGAGAGAGAGGCTAAACAAACTCAAACACAAACATTGTCGTCGGCCACTCCATCCGAGATTTGGTCCATTTCAGATGAAGTTGGGAAGAGATCTTCCAAAATTTTCTTCTTTTCAGATTTGAATCTAGGTTTTCTTTAAATAAAATTAGTGTCATGGATTTGATGATTTGAGGTAGGTTTGGATTTTATTTGTACGAAATTTGTTTGTGTTGAGAGAAAACGTTTTGTTGCATTTGGATGGTGTGTTGGATTTTGAAACAGAGCTTGATTGCTTCTCAGTCTACTGAGAGAAAGGCTTATCGTCTTATTGAATGAGATAGATACAGGTAAAACAAGTAGCTGGTAAACCTCACTCTTACTTTTTTATTTGTTTTCAACCATTGGATGAGGTTTTACTCAATCCAGCGGTTCTATTTAATTCGAAAAAGGCTTGATATCATACCAATCCTTTTTCCTGCGTATAGTAGCCGATCCCATACTATTGTCTTCAAAACTCTCACAATTCTAGTGATTGGATGAAAATTAAGTGAATGTTTCTTGATAGGTTCTGGCTTTGACCCAACATCAACGAGTGGCTTTTCTTGCTCTCAGAATCGGCTGTAGCCGGTAGCCCTAGGTAAACTAAACGGTTGTTTAGGATCTCCTAAACTTCTCTTAAACTTTTGGATCTCATTTTTATTTTTATATTTTATTTTTTGCCTATAAATTATATTAAATTAAAAAACCTCTTAATATATAATATAAATATCTCCTAAAATTAAGTATTAACATCTTTTGTATAACAATTTACTATTCATATTTTTTTTTTCTTTTTAAAAATATTACTTATTTAAAATTTAATTGTTTTCTTATTCTAAAACAACTCTTTATATATATTTTTTTATGGAAATCTCTTTATTTAAAATTTAATTATTTCCTAGTTGTAAAAGAACTCTTAATACTTTCTTACTTTTAAATTGTTTTGAATAATATAGTAATAAAGAAAATAATTATTCATTTAATGATGCTAATACTTTTTTAAAACACACGTTCCTGACTGTTTTTTTTTGTTGAAAAAAATGTCATTTTGTTAAAGTTGTTGTCTTACATCTATTTTATTCAATTATTTTATTTTTTATTAACTTTGTATTCACTATCTATTACTCTTTTTTCTCTTTAGTTTAGTTTAAAATTGTTTTAATATCTTTCTTTAAAATTAAATCTTAATATTTTGATTCTTTTAAAAATTACTTATTTAGGAGGGTCATTATATGGTACAACGGAAGAAAAATAAACCTTTAATAATTTTATTTACCGAAAAAATCAAAATACGCTAAATATAAAATAAGTTCTCATTTAAAGTTTTTGTTTAGTACCTCCAACAATATTGGGCCTATACTTTGTTCTCCGTGGGTTCTGGCTTTGACCCACTTGATAAAAGAAAGAGAGAGAAAGTATAGATTGTTGTCAGGTAATCAAAAGCAGCCACAGCTGAGATGGTGACACTTTTGTAGTTCCTTGCCGTAGATGGTAAAATTAGTAGCGTTGCTGTCCCCAATGTCAGAGTTGAAGGATAAAGTTGAACAGAACATGTATGGACTATTGTCTATATGCAGAGAAAGTCAAAGCACCCACAACTCTAGTCTCTCTACGCAGCTAAGATGAAGAAACTAGCTACTAAGAAAATAATAAAAATTGTTGTTGGACCTAGTTATATATTATCTCACTATAAATAATTAAATACACAGGCACAGGCACAGGCACCTTACTTGAAATCTCTCATCTACAACTGCAACTTGGTTGGTTGCCAATTTTTTGTTAGCTTAAAGATAGGGTTTTTAATAAAAAAAAAATGGCAACCTTGTCTGGTCTTTTGGGCTGATCCATGCCTTCTGTGGTGACATATCGACTCTCGAGTGTCCAACAATGACGGAGGTGATTTGATCGTGAAAGTGGCTTCACCGGAAAAATCAAAATCTCTGGATCTACTGTAGTCATAACTTACTTTTCTACTACTCCTCGGTTCTCTCGATTATAGAACAATAAACTCTGGATATCGATTGGATTCCAAAAGAGAGAAGAAAAAGCTTCAACGTGTCGTAAATATCACGATCATCCCTTATGTGTTTGAGAGGGCATTTACTTCAAGTATATAGTCTGATGTGCAATGGTTATATTCAGAATTGAATTAAAAGAGTGATTACATTGTTTGCAATGTTATTACCAACTTAGTTATATTATACACTCACAAAAACACCAAGCTGCAACTTGGGCCATGCAAACCATAAAGCTAGTCCCGAAATCAAAAAACTGTAATGGGCCGAATCCAAAAACCCACACAACATGCCCAATTTGACTGTTGCTTGACTCAAAAGTAGATTCTAACACGTTCCTCATAAGGGCATTCTCGTACTTTAATTCATGTCAATTAAAACTAAAAAAAAAAAAAAACCATCAAAGTCCACGAAAGAACATGTCCCTCCCCAAACCCAAAAAGCTTTGCTGCCTCCTCAGCTTCCCCAAAAGTACACAACTGACAGCAGAACCCAACTCACACTCAAACTCTCTCTTTAGTCTTTAACTCTTTATGTACATAGACGCATATGTATCTGTATTCTTTCATTCATTCTTATATATCTATATTTACATTTATATTCCTCTCTCAGATGCTCGCTCTTGCAAAATCTGAAATGGCCCTCGTTAACAAACTCCCACTCTCTTCATTTTCTTCATCAAACACCAAATCAATCAACCCCGTCAACCCGAAACCCATATTTTGTTCTTTACATTTCAAGACCTCCTCTTTTTCTTCTTCTTCTTCTCCATTCACTGAAAAACACTCGTTGGAAAGGTACCAGAGAGACCAATGGATTTACAACAATCTGCAACAGCAGAAACCAGCGGAACCCACCTCGTGTTCTGTATCCGAGGACAACGAGGACTCTATAAGACAAGACGACATCGAATTGCAGTTGCCGGAGCTGAAGAAGCTGCTTGATGTGTTGAGAGAGAAGAGGGAAAGCAAGTGTTTTGGTGATGGTAGAGAAGACAAGTGTGGGCCAGGGGACGTGTACTTGGTGGGGACAGGACCTGGAGACCCTGAATTGTTGACTTTAAAGGCAATGCGAGTGATGCAAAAAGCTGATCTTTTGCTGTACGATAGATTGGTCTCCAATGATGTGCTTGATTTGGTTAGTCAAAATGCTAGGCTTCTATATGTTGGCAAGACTGCTGGCTACCACAGCAGAACCCAGGTAACAAAAATTATAACTTTGTCTGAGTTTGTTGTTTTATATGCTGAATTTGTGGATTGGAGCTTTGATTCTTCAATTGGGTGTCTGTTGTGGATTGGTTTCATTTGATTTTGAGCTGGGATTGTGATTTGGATTGAAAATTTTGAAATTTTGAAATTTTGGTTTTTTTTTTCTCTCTGGGTTAGTGTCACATCGAGGAAAAAGTGTATTATTTATATATCATGTTTTATGGGTGTTGTTGCAGGAGGAAATACATGAATTGCTTCTGAGTTTTGCTGAAGCTGGAGCTACTGTTGTGAGACTTAAAGGAGGAGATCCACTGGTGAGTTTCTGTTTACAATGTTTGCAATTTATTAAATTCAGCTTTGGAGTGCAATGACATTTTCTCTTTAGTAGAATTTATGATCAAAGATATGGTTGAAATGATAGGTATTTGGGCGGGGCGGAGAAGAGATGGATTTTCTGCAACAGCAAGGGATCCAAGTGAAGGTTATCCCGGGTAAAGTACATTAGTCTCACAAATCATTATGAAGTTAATCGGGTGGCTTTTAATCGTCTCCTAGATATGAATAGTTTTGAATTTGAAAGTTTTTCATTATCTAGGATGGAATTGTTATAGGAAAATGATTATCATTTTATGAAAATGTGAATAGGGCAGTGAATTTCGCTGTTTTGAGTTTCCCTTATCATTGACAATAGTATGGATTGCTAGATAACAGATTCATTGCTTAGCGCGCTCTTTCTTAGGCACATTTGATGTTCCATTGGTATTATGAATTGTAGCCTTTTGCAACCAGACGTGCTTTATAACGCTCCACCTCACCGTTTGTTTGTATTTTGTCTTGTACACCCATTTAACACCAATGGGCTACTTACCACGAGGCAAATCAGTAAGCTCTCATGTATTATTTTTCTCAATTGCACCTATCTCCTCATCCATTGCTTTTATCTAGCAATCATCTCGAGCTGTATCTTCATATGTGATAGGATCACAATCTGCAAATAGTGCAAAATTCACTAACTCTTCATCAGTTAGATCGTTGTCATTACTGAGAACACAATCCTGCAAACGAGCCTGGCAAAACTCGTTGGCGTTGTGGACGACTGGAAGATTCTGCTGGATGTGGTGTTACACCATGTGGTGGTGTCACTGGGTTAGGTTCCTCCTGACCAATCTCTTCCATATCAACAGTAACGTCTGAAGAGCTCCCCTTGCCACTAGACCAATCCCAACAGCCTTGCTCATCAAAGGTAACATCTCGACTGATAATTACCTTCCTGGATACTGGATTATACAGCTTGTATCCTTTTGTCATCTGACTGTAGCCGAGGAAAATGTACTTCGCTGCCTTGTCATCAAGCTTCTTCCTCAAAATATCAGATACATGAGAATAACAAATACAACCGAACACTCGTAGATGTCCATACTGGGTTTGCGTCAAGTCCAAGCTTCCTGTGGAGTCTTTCTGAGAACACTTCTAGTAGGGCACCTGTTCAACAAATAGAATGCACAAGCAACTGCATCACCCCAAAAACCTTTGGGTAAATTCTTCAAGTGCAACATACACCTGACCATATCCATGACCGTTCTATTCTTCCTTTTAGCTACTCCGTTTTGCTGGGGTGTGTATCTGTCTGTCATTTGAATTCAAACTTTGAATTCAGTGTTCTTAGAATCTTCTCCTTAATCTGAACATCTGAAATCTTATCACCATTGGACTTCATCTAATTAACAAGTACTAATGTCCGCGAGAAATAATCTGCCACCTTCTCTGTTTTCGTCATTTGAAGAAGCTCCAACTGCCTCTGCATAGTTTGCAGGCGAACTTTCTTTACTTTTTCAGCTCCTCTGTACGTATTCATCATAATATCCCATGCTCATTTTGCTAAAGTTGTATGTGCAATTTTTTCTAAAATTATCGGATCCAGCGACTGGTTGATGAAAAACCTCGCCTTCAGATCCTTCCGAGTTGCTGCAGCATCTGTTGAATCGACAATGTCATCGGACACAACAGTCCACAACTCTTGGTATTCGAACAAAAGTTGCATCTGGACCCTCCAATACTCAAAAATTGTTTTTCCATCAAATTTAGGTATTTGGGGCTGAATTGTATTATTTCAATTATTGGAGGTAGCCATTTATAAATTTACCAAATAAGGGTACTATTTGTAAATTTACCAAAGAGGGGTATTATGTGTAATTTAACACAATACACAAACCAAGAATGGTTTCGACGTGACCTGCACAAAGTCAAAAAAAAAATAACTTTTGCTTTTACTCCCTTCTTTTAAGCAAACACGCCACCTTAGTATATATATATATTTTTTTCACCTTCAACCTCACTCCTCTCTTTTCCCACGCAAACTCTCTGTTTTTCTTCTCTTCCTTTTAACAAAGAAAAAAAATTCTCTAATCTCAATATTTCTCTCCTCCGATGACACCGGTCAAGTGTCGACCTGGTCTTGCTCTAGCAAGAATGACCAGCAACTTTGGCTTATCAACGGTGGTCAACTCGTCTGAAACGGCGATGAAAAACGAAATGTCACGAAACTGAAATTCCTCTGATTCGCCATCAATGGTGTCGGATCTGGACTCCGGTCACCTGGGTTTTGATCACGGTTGTCTTCTGAAGATTTTGGTGGTGGTGGTGGTGGTGGTGACAACCCAGTCTCCTGGCGGTCAGCGACTCATGGTGGTGGCGACGGAGAAAGAAACACTGCTGCGTTTTTTTTTCCGATTGAACCTTCTTCGTCTAGTTCTAAAAAAAATGCCTCTGAATCTCTCTTGGTTCAAATCCGGCACCGGTGAGTTTTTCCGGCTATCCGATTCCCAATTGGAATCTAGCTCAGATCCCTCCCTCACAGTATATCTCTCACACTCAGCCTTTACCACTCACACACTCAAGCTTCAAGCTCTGATACCAAATGTGAACAACAACCAATCTTGTGAATAAGTTCTTTGTTGATTGAGTTGAATTAAAATGAAATGGATCAACCTTTATATAGGTTGTAATCCTGACAAACCATTAATTAAACACAACTGCTAACCACAAACAACATCTAACAACTGCTAACATTATTAGCACACAACTCCCAACTACTAACAACTTGGTTTAATCCTACATAGCTCCCCTTAAACCAAGTTTTCCATAACTCATCATGCCCAAAGATTTCTTCAGTTTTAGAAATGAATCAACCTTGAGCGGCTTCATGAATATGTCTGCAACCTGCTCCTCGGAACGGCAGTACTCAATCACGATCTCGTTGTCCTTCACCAAGTCTCGAATGAAATGAAACTTGATGTCAATGTGTTTACTCCTACCATGAAAAACTGGATTCTTTGTCAGTGAAATGGTAGACTTGTTATCGCAGTAGATCACTGTAGGAGCCTCCTGTTGATGCTTCAAGTCACAAAGCATACGACACAGCCTGTGTAGCTCCACTAGCAACTGCAATATACTTGGCTTCCGTAGTCGATAAAACAACCACCTGCTGCTTTTTCGATGACCAAGAAAATACTCCAGAACCCAGATGGAAAGCATATCTGGAAGTACTTTTCCTCTCCTCTATATCACTTGCTCAGTCACTATCTGTGTATCCCACAAGTTCAATTTTATCAGCAGAAGAGTAAAAGATACCATCATCTAATGTACCTTTCACATATCGTAAAATACGTTTTCAGCCTGCAAGTGACACTGCCTCGGAGAATCCATAAACCTACTGATAAGCCCAACCCCATATGCAATGTCAGGTCTAGTAGAAGTTAAGTATCTTAAACTTCCTACTAGCCTCCGGAAGATGGTAGCATCAACCAGCTCACCTGACACATCTTTCACTAACTTCAATCTCTCTTCAACGGGAGTAAAAATCGGCTTATATCCTTCCATCTTGAATTTCTTCAACACATCATCGGCATACTTCTTTTGACATAAGAATATGCCATCATCCGTCTGACTCACCTCAATGTCGAGGAAGTAAGACATCAACCCTAAATCTGTCATCTCAAAATGACCAATCATTGCTTTCTTGAACTCTGTAATCATATTAGGGTTATTGCCGGTAATAATCAAATCATCAACATATAGACACAATGAGAATATCTCCCTGTGGATTTGACTTGATGTACAGAGTGTGCTCGTAGGGACATCTCTGAAACTCATGTTGAATAGTATGTGTCAATGCGTGTATACCATGCCCTGGGTGCCTGCTTAAACCCATATAAGACCTTCCTCAACTTGTAGACCTTATTTTCTTGCCCTATTTTCACAAAACCTTTCGGTTGGTGAATGTAGACCTCTTCCTCTATCTCACCATTTAAGAATGCCGATTTTACATCCATCTGGAAGATTCTCCAGCTATTCTGTGCGGCAAGAGACACAATCAAGCGAACGGTGTCAAGTATGGCAACTGGTGCAAAAACCTCAAAATAATCAATTCCTGGTTTCTGCTTGTAGCCTTTTGCAACCAGACGTGCTTTATAACGCTCCACCTCACCGTTTGGCTTGTATTTTGTCTTGTACACCCATTTAACACCAATGGGTTGCTTACCACGAGGCAAATCAAACCTGCGAAAACATTTTCCATCGTTGTTTCAAAATGCTCTGAAAAAGATTTACAAAGCACGTTCCGAAATATTACGCTTATTGAAGATAAACAACATTGCTGTTGAAATTCGCTGGTTGATCGAAGCTAAGGTACGTCTAGCAGGTGAGTCTAATGATTCATTTATATCTTACATGCCTGGTTTTGGAAGAAGTAACCTTGCAAAAAAACGAAGAGCTAAGAAGTTAGTGAAAGATGTGTCGGGTGAGCTGGTTGATGCTACCATCTTTCGGAGGCTAGTAGGAAGTTTAAGATACTTAACTTCTGCTAGACCTGACATTGCATATGGAGTTGGGCTTATTAGCAGGTTTATGGATTCTTCGAGGCAGTCTCACTTGCACACCGGATGTAGGATTAAACCAAGTTGTTAGTGGTTAGTAGTTGGGAGTTGTGTGCTAATAATGTTAGTTGTTAGATGTTGTTTGTGGTTTGTGGTTAGCAGTTGTGTTTAATTAATGGTTTGTCAGGATTACAACCTATATAAAGGTTGATCGATTTCATTTTAATTCAACTCAATCAACAAAGAACTTATTCTACAAGATTGATTGTTGTTCACATTTGGTATCAGAGCTTGAAGCTTGAGTGTGTGAGTGGTAAAGGCTGTGAGTGTGAGGGATACACTGTGAGGGAGGGATCTGAGCTAGATTCCAGTTGGGAATCGGATAGCCGAAAAAACTCACCGGTGCCGGATTTGAACCAAGAGAGGTTCAGAGGCACTTTTTTTGGAACCAAATGAAGAAGGTTCGGTCGAAAAAAAAAACGCAGCAGTGTTGCTTTCTCAGTCGCCACCACCACGAGCCGCTGACCGCCGGGAGAGTGGGTTGTCACCACCACCACCACCAAAATCTGCAGAAGACGACCGTGATCAAAACCCAGGTGACCGGAGTCCAAATCTGATGCCATTGACGGCAAATCAAAGGAATTTCAGTTTCGCGACTTTTCGTTTTTCATCGCCGTTTCAGACGAGTTGACCACTGTTGATAAGCCAAAGTTGCTGGTCATCCTTGCTAGAGCAAGACCGGGTCGACACTTGACCGGTGTCATCGGAGGAGAGAAATATTAAGATCAGAGAATTTTTTTTCTTTGTTAAAAGGAAGAGAAGAAAAACAGAGAGTTGGCGTGGGAAAAGAGAGGAGTGAGGTTGATGGTAAAAGGGAGTAAAAGCAAAAGTTATTTTTTTTGTTGACTTTGTGCAGGTCAAGCCGAAAACATTATTGGTTTGTGTATTGTGTGTTAAATTACACATAATACCCCTCTTTGGTAAATTTACAAATTAATAATACAATTCAGCCTCAAATACTGAAATTTGATGGAAAAACAAAATTTGAGTATTAGAGGGTCCAGATGCAACTTTTGTTCGAATACCAAGAGTTATGGATTGTTGTGTCCGTGGTATTGTCGATTCAACAGATGCTGCAGCAACTCAGAAGGATCTAAAGGCGAGGTTTTTCATCAACCAGTCGCTGGATCGGATAATTTTTGAAAAAATTGCACATGCAACTTAAAGGAGCATGGGATATTATGATAAATACGTACAGAGGAGTTGAAAAAGTAAAGAAAGTTCGCTTGCAAACTATGCGGAGGCAGTTGGAGCTTCTTCAAATGACGAAAACAGAGAAGGTGGCAGTTTATTTCTCGCGGACATTGGTACTTGTTAATCAGATGAAGTCCAATGGTGAGAAGATTTCAGATGTTCAGATTATGGAGAAGATTCTCAGAACACTGAATTCAAAGTTTGAGTACAAGGTGACTGCCATAGAGGAGTCTAAAGATCTCGAGACGATGACGTTGGATGAGTTGATGGGCTCGCTCCAAACCCATGAACAACGTCTGGATGAGAAGTCAGAAATTGAGGTGGAGGAGGCTTTACAAAGCCAGTTAAGTCTTAAGAAAGACAAGGATGAGACTCAGAGGAATTCTAAGTCAAAACAGTGGGGTCAGAACTCGCAGGACAGAAGAGGAGGTGCTTCCAGTTCTAGATAGGAAATGGGCAGAGGGAGCAACAACACTAATCGAAAAAACAAATATCAGATTCAGTGTTTTAATTGTAAAAAATTTGGCCACTACAGGGCTGAGTGCAGATCTAGAAAGCAAGATTTCTAAGCAAATGTTTTGAGGAAGAAGCTTGATGACAAGGCATAGAAGTGCATTTTCCTCGGCTACAGTCAGATGACAAAACGATACAAGCTGTATAATCAAATATCCAAGAAGGTAATTATCAGTCGAGATGTTACCTTTGATGAGCAAGGCTGTTGGGATTGGTTTAGTGGTAAGGGGAGCTCTTCAGACGTTAATGTTGATATGGAAGAGATTGGTCAGGAGGAACCTAACCCAGTGACACCACCACATAGTGTAACACCACATCCAGCAGAATCTTCCAGTCGTCCACAACGCCAACGAGTTTTGCCAGCTCGTTTGCAGGATTGTGTTCACGATAATGACGACGATCTAACTGATGAAGAGTTAGTGAATTTTGCACTATTTGTAGATTGTGATCCTATCACGTATGAAGATGCAGCTCGAGATGATTGATGGATAAAAGCAATGGATGAGGAGATAGGTGCAATTGATAAGAATAACACGTGGGAGCTTACTGATTTGCCTCGTGGTAAACAACCCATTGGTGTTAAATGGGTGTACAATACAAAACACAAGCCAAACGGTGAGGTGGAGCGTTATAAAGCACGTCTAGTTGCAAAAGGCTACAAGTAGAAACCAGGAATTGATTATTTTGAGGTTTTTGCACCAGTTGCCAGACTTGACACCGTTCGCTTGATTGTGTCTCTTGCCGCACAGAATAGTTGGAGAATCTTCCAGATGGATGTAAAATCGGCATTCTTAAATGGTGAGATAGAGGAAGAGGTCTACATTCACCAGCTGATAGGTTTTGTGAAAATAAGGTCTACAAGTTGAAAATAGCCTTATATGGGTTGAAGCAGGCACCCGGGGCATGGTATACACGCATTGACACATACTTTATTCAACATGAGTTTCAGAGATGTCCCTACGAGCACACTCTGTACATCAAGTCAAATCCATATGGAGATATTCTCATTGTGTGTCTGTATGTTGATGATTTGATTATCATCGGCAATAACCCTGATATGATTACAGAGTTCAAGAAAGCAATGATTGGTCATTTTGAGATGACAGATTTAGGGTTGATGTCTTACTTCCTCGGCATTGAGGTGAGTCAAGACGGATGATGGCATATTCTTATGTCAAAAGAAGTATGCTGGTGATGTGTTGAAGAAATTCAAGATGGAAGGATGTAAGCCGATTTTTACTCCTGTTGAAGAGAGATTGAAGTTAGTGAAAGATGTGTCAGGTGAGCTGGTTGATGCTACCATCTTTCGGAGGCTAGTAGGAAGTTTAAGATACTTCTACTAGACCTGACATTGCATATGGGGTTGGGCTTATCAGCAGGTTTATGGATTCTCCGAGGCAGTGTCACTTGCAGGCTGAAAACGTATTTTACGATATGTGAAAGGTACATTAGATGATGGTATCTTTTACTCTTCTGCTGATAAAATTGAACTTGTGGGATACACAGATAGTGACTGAGCAGGTGATATAGAGGAGAGGAAAAGTACTTCCAGATATGCTTTCCATCTGGGTTCTGGAGTATTTTCTTGGTCATCGAAAAAGCAGCAGGTGGTTGTTTTATCGACTACGGAAGCCAAGTATATTGCAGTTGCTAGTGGCGCTACACAGGCTGTGTCGTATGCTTTGTGACTTGAAGCATCAACAGGAGGCTCCTACAGTGATCTACTGCGATAACAAGTCTACCATTTCACTGAAAAAGAATCCAGTTTTTCATGGTAGGAGTAAGCACATTGACATCAAGTTTCATTTCATTCGAGACTTGGTGAAGGACAACGAGATCGTGATTGAGTACTGCCGTTCTGAGGAGCAGGTTGCAGACATATTCATGAAGCCGCTCAAGGTTGATTCATTTCTAAAACTGAAGAAATCTTTGGGCATGATGAGTTATGGAAAACTTGGTTTAAGGGGAGCTATGTAGGATTAAACCAAGTTGTTAGTAGTTGGGAGTTGTGTGCTAATAATGTTAGTAGTTGTTAGATGTTGTTTGTGGTTAGCAGTTGTGTTTAATTAATGGTTTGTCAGGATTACAACCTATATAAAGGTTGATCCATTTCATTTTAATTCAACTCAATCAACAAAGAACTTATTCTACAAGATTGATTGTTGTTCACACTTATCATTGACAATAGTATGGATTGCTAGATAACAGATTCATTGCTTAGCTTGCTCTTTCTTAGGCACATTTGATGTTCCATTGGTATTATGAATTCTTCATTGATAATTCTATCCAAATTGTCCGTTAGGTGGGGAAGGAAACTGAGATGCACCACACAACCCCGTATCTGTGATTTTTTAGAAAATGTGACATCCAGGGTGTTAGATACATGCATTGTATAACAGTGAGATGCAGAATGTAAATGTTAAGGTGCTGATGTCCTCCTTAGTTTTTTCAAAAAAAAAAAAAAAAAAACTATGTCAATGGAAGTAAGTGGAAACTATTGGAGTGTCAATCGAATTCTCTCTGCCAGAGAAATGGTCATTAACATTCATCCTAATCTAGAATCAAGAACTGTTTAATATAGCAAGAACTCTCACCACGTCTTTGTCTAGAATCGATGCCTTCCCACACTATACAAGTTCTCAAACCAAAATACAAGTCATCCAAACTCTGGATTCTTGTCAATTGAAAATGCTATGGAAGAGAGGACGGGAGTGAAAAATTGCTTAAAACAAGTGACACCTCATATGCACATGCAAAGCTTTGACTCTGGAATATGTCAAAATGGATTAGACAGCCTCAAACCTACTGAATTTTTTTCACAAACAATGCATTCTGTCCTAACTTGATGATAATAAGTGGTGCTATAAACAGTACTTATACCTCCTTTCTTTTCATTACTAACTATATTTAGCTGATCTTGTGGGAACTGATTTTTTCTTATAAGCAAATAAACCTTTTCTGTGGTTCAATAGTTGATTGCATTTTTGTTGCTTTGCAGGTATAACAGCTGCCTCAGGAATCGCAGCTGAGCTGGGGATTCCCTTAACTCATAGAGGTGTTGCAAATAGTGTGAGATTTCTCACAGGGCACTCAAGAAAAGGCGGAACGGATCCACTGTTCGTTGCTGAGAATGCAGCTGACCCTGATTCGACCTTGGTTGTGTATATGGGCTTATCAACCCTCCCTTCTCTTGCACTGAAGTTGATGCACCGTGGTCTGCCACCGAATACACCAGCTGCTGCAATTGAGAGAGGTACAACTCCTCAACAGCGCGTGGTAAGCCTGATCCTCATACCGAGGCAAAATTTTGTGAAATACCATGAAAAACTGTAATAAATTGTTTCCATATCTAGTTCTCATGTATATGCATTTGAAATCCTGCAGGTTTTTGCAGAACTGAAGGATCTTAGTGATAAAATTTCATCAGCAGATTTGATATCACCGACATTAATCGTCATCGGGAAGGTTGTTTCACTTTCACCATTTTGGCCATATACTTCTAAAGAAGCTCCCTGTATGGCTGAGGCTAAATAGACATATTTGAGGCGCATAGACAATTCATCTTCTGGTTGAATAATGGATTTTTGGTCATTCAGACCTTCCATTTGATCAAATCTTAATGACAAGTCGTCATGAGGTATAGACGCACACCTTGCTTTGATATTTACCACATTTGTTAAATAAAGACTGAGTTGTGAACAAGCTGCATGCAGTGCTTGCCGGGATCAATTTACTTCGATTTTCACACACAAGCCATGATAAAATTTAAAAGTTCCAGTAGAATAAGAGAATTCTTGATCTTTCTGCGCACAAGAAGCTAACAAGCAAACCTGTCATTTCAACCAATTGTGTGGGATTTGTTTTAATCAAGGATGATGGAACTGTGATCACCGAGTGAAACTTTTTTAACATGAGCCTGATTTTGTAATGCAGCTAATCAATCTATTGTTGTAATTCTTTAAAATTATGGTTCAATTCATCCAATAAATTGCTTTGTATCTGTTCCTCAGTTTTTGCACAAGATCTTGCTCATCAATAATCTAGAGACATGCTTTCTTGGTTGGTCTTGGTTGAGACTTGAGACCTGATCTCTATTTATTTGATTATTTCTTGCAATTATCATGTCTTATTTTACTCTGATTTGTGTCAACAACCTTCCCATGGATAATTACTTCACTCATTGAGTTGATTCAAATATTATTTAGTTGAAAGTCGGTCTGTTCAAATTTTCCTCTTGAGGATGAGTTCTTGTATGGATGCTTGATTCCAGAGACCTTGTAGTACAATTTAGACCCTTAATAATCATCCATCATCGAAATCATTATTTCTTTGGTACTTATATGCTATATTCAATATTTCTTTGGTATTTGAATGCTAAATTAATGAGAAAGCTGTTTAGCAGAAGCTTTTGACCTCAAAAGGACAAACACTTGGAAGGAGACAATTCATGTGCATTGGCATTTGCAAACACTTGTTCACATATGTAGAATTTATATGGAAATGGAACTAGAAAGTAGAAAGCCAACAATTTTGGCAAGAAAGCAATGAAACATAAGATGAATCTTTGGACTATTGGATAGGCATGGAAAAGGAAGCAACAGGCTGGAAATGAAGTGACTTGTTGGCAATCCAGCAGAGAATAATTGAAAACAGTTGGGACCTTTCACTTTCTTCAACATTTTCATACTTTTTCCCACTCAACTCATATTCCTAATTTCCTATACATATGCTCTACTCTTTCAAGACATCCAATGCAAGAAGCTTTGCCCAATTGCCCCTTACTTGACCCTCCATGATTTTCACACAAGAGCCATGGTATTGGTATATATACAAATAAAATTGTACCACAGTTCATAGCTTAAAATAAATTTGCATGCTAACAGTAATCGATTTTTGCTAAAATTGCTTTATTTATATTTGGTATATACATATAAACCTGTGGTACATAGATACAATACAAAGAATGAAATGAAGAACTATTCTCGATGGAAACAATCCTATATAAAGAATTAAAGAATGGTATCCTATGGTATTTATATGCAAGAATAAAATACGCCTGTACTTGCGAAAGGAGCAGCTGGTCACGGTTCATCTTCAAAATCGTGCTCCTGAAGAACCCTCATTGCTCAAAAAGCCATTGGTATAGGGCTCAAATTCGTGTTACTTTCCAAAAAAAACAGCTTTAACTTCTGCATGAAGCAATCTGCTGCGGTTTGATCATATCATTTTGGAAGCTTTCTGCAACAGATCACAAGGACGAATGAGCATGCGAATTATTGCACATACACTCGGGGACAGGATACTTCGTAACATCCCTTCCAGCCTTAATAGCACGGAGTTCAGGCTGTCCTAAGGATTCGCTGTGCAACTCTTTTATGATGTTGTTGAACTCTGCTACAGGGAGAGAGGAGTTCAGGAAATAAGGAAGCATGTGTCTTTTGTTCGGGGTTATGTACTTCTTGTGTCCTGCATACGCCCGGTGTCCCTGCATAAACAATAAATAAATATAAGCATCTTTAATATCATTTTATAAGGACATTTAAGTTTGACAACTATGTTCAAGCATTTCATATTTGTAACTTCCTAACTTGGCTACAATTAATAGAACTATATTCTATACATGGTAATTGCTGAGGAAAAGTGATTATACCTGGATTGCATGGCCCATATTTCCTCCGTGCGATGGCATAAAAACGTCACTCTTCTCCGAAATTATATAGTCAATGGCAGCCATCAATGAAGCTTTGTTTGCAAATGGTTCTAGCTCGCCGGGCAAGGCAAGATCTTCCTTATTGTATAAATGGGGAAATTCTTTGGTTAGTGGCAATAACGCTTCTTTCCCACCCAATGGTTGCCCTCCTGCCCAAAATATTTTCGCACTCTGTGGAGCTCCGAGGGCCTTAAGCAGCCTAAATAAAAACACAACCAAAATTCAGTTGGTAAAACTGATAGATATGAAAAAGGAATAATACTACACTACTAAGATTGATATATAGCACATATGCATATTCAAATTTTGATTTTCACCTGGTCACCTCCATTGCATTTAACGGGCAGAGACCAACAAGCTTCCGTTCATGGTAAGTCATGTTTGATCTACCGGTTAAAAGCTCTGGTCTTCGTTTCCTCTCATTGTTTATCATCTCATCATTCTCAGGGCTCAAACCAGGAAGGCAACCAGTCCTTACCCACACATCCTTCTCCATTCGGAGATGGAGAGCAAGATAGGATCCCTTGTTCCGCATCCTATCAGCAAGCTTGTTACCAAGTTCCAAAATTGGCGGCGCAAACCTCAATGCGTGAAATGCCACCTGAAGTCAAACGAAAAAGAATTTAGAATATGCAATGTCAAGTAGCTTGGATTAATCTGGAAGAAAAACAATGGGCCAAAAATCTCAACCACAAACAAGGAACATAAGAGTACACAACTACACATGAACAATTAATGTCAACAAATGATATACATAGAGAGAGGGAGAGAGGGGGAGATTCCATATACCTTGCAGCGAAGCTTCTGAAGATCAGAAGGAAGATCTTTAGAGAGCCTTGAATCCAGACCACGTAAGAGCAAAACTCCTTCCCTATTAAGCTGCAGAAAGAAAGAAAACACATGAATAAGATTAGTTGATCAAATGGCATCCACTCGGACAATTGTCTTTAAAGTTTAACCATACAGAATGGACAAGAAAGCGTATGAACAAAACTAACAAGACAAAGTAAACGGACAAAATTCACAATTGGTTTGTTTTGAATGCCTGCTCAAACTAAATTACTCATTAACTCGTAACTTTAAAGACAGTTTGTTAAGTTCATTGGCAACATTTATGGATAAAGCAACCAATCTACTCAACAACATGGAATATTTAGTATTAATGTGTTTGCAGCCACTGAATCAACCATGAATGGCACTTTAGTTGAGTGGCCCAAACACAATAATTGAACTGATGCACAAAACAAAACTTTTGTGGTGTGTCCATGATATAACAGCTGTAAGTAACCCGGCTGTTGACATGTTCTTTAGAAGCTTATCCAACTATCATGGTTCAGCCAACAGAAAAGTCCAAACTTCACAAAACAAATTACAGCTTGCCGGCCATTGAAGAATTCCAACACAGCTTAAAAATTCTCTTGTTTATTTACTAATTCAACCAATCTAGTACGAAATTGCAAGAGAGAGTTAGAAATTTACCCGCTTGAGATAACGCGAACGAATCCATTGTGGGGAGACATGAAGAGGAGTCCGTTTCTCCTCCACTGGCCTCGTCATTATATGAGTTGAAGGCAATGATGAAACTACCCTCACGTCATTTGCAAGAACACTCTTGAAGTGCTCCAAATCAAATATATCAGCAAATTCACTGCAACCACACACACACACACAAAACATATTCAATCAACTATAGAACGAAAGAACACCCAAGTTAAGGAATCATTAACAAGAAATGAACTCTTAATCGTTTGTGAAAATGTAAGTACCAGAGTCAATCTTATTGTGCCATTTCTTTTACCTTTCATCGCCCCAAATGACATTGACTTGCAAAATGGGAACAACAAGAGCAGCACCAAGGATTCTAGCAATGACAACAGCATCAACAATCTGATTCCTCTGCTGATTCATGCCACCTGACACCACCACCAATAAATATTTTCTTCTGTCCTTGACAACCTCCTCACTTTGCCTCCTGTAATCCCTAGTGAAGACCAAACATGGCTTGTACCCCATCCCATCTGGTTGCTTCCAAAACTCACTCCCCTCCCCTGTCTCTGCATACCCTTTTGTGATCAATGGCTGTGACTGATTGACACCCTTCAAAATCTCATCTTTCCCACTTTTTGACTCACCAGCCACCTCTGATTTTGCATTCAAAATCTCATCTTTCTCAACATTTTCCTCACTCTTTGTATTTGCAGCAAAACCCAGTTGGGAGTCTGCGTTTTTGACCATAAACGAGTCTTGAAGTTGGCTTGTGAGACACGGGTAGGGAGAGAAAGGGATCAAAGGATCAAGATTGAAGCCAAACCTCAACATACCACAAAGACCGAAGAGAAAAAGAGTGAAGAACCAGAGCCTTGTACTCCTGTAGAAGTTGAGAGACAAGAACCTCTTGAAACCGTTGTTATTAGAAGATTTCTTCGGCGAGACAAGGAGGGATTGAAGTGAAGAAGATGATAAAGTGTTTATTATCTGGGATGGAACCGAAATGTAAGAGAGCTTCCTCGTGTGGTTCTTTGATTTTGCCATTACAAGAAACTTAAAAAACTCAACAACCTTTTTATAAAGGTTAAATCTTTCGCTTACTGGTTCGTGGTTTTTGAATGTTGAAGATGGAGAGAAGAGAAGAAGAGAATGAGAAGAAAAAAAATTGTGCGTTTAGAGAGAGCAAGAGAGAGAAGGAGCGGCGGGAACGCGAATTCTGACCATCTCTGTACGCGTTCTTAAAAAGGAGAGAGAGAAACAGAGACGTACTTTCTTTTATTATTTTTATTTTATTTTTAATGAAGTGATTACGTGGATCACATAAATTAACTGGTGTGATAATGCAAAGACAGCTCTTTGTACCAAATTACCAAAATAGTCTCAAATCTAGTTACTAAATCGTCAGGATTTCTGAATTCTGATTTTAAAATCCACCGCCTGATGTATTATTTGGGATAGAATTTATAAAAAGAATTTAAAAGCTAAAATATCTAACATTACTCTTCCTATAAATAGATATGAACAAATGGACAAGTATATGTAAAAAGTACTTCACTGATTTAGAGTTTTATCGGGAGGAGAGAATTCGAATCTTTAAACTCGTGATATAGGTATATCAGTAATTTTCCATCAGGGTTAAATATATTGAATAACATAATTAATGAAAAAGGAAAAGAAAAAGGAAAAGGAAAGGAAGTCAATAAGACTTAAATCCACGCACTTATTGTGCTGTAATATTCTTGTGCTAGCTGTTCAGATTTTGCTTCAACAGGAATTGTGCTCGGAAGACTTGGACTAGTTTAGCTCAACTTTTCTATTCACAGTTTTTATTGAATGGAATGAGATTGGAGATTGGAGATTGGAGATTGGATTGAGTTTATCACTAGACTCGTAATATATTAATTGAAAAACAATGTGTGATTATTGGTTTTCGAAAGCCGAGGTGAAAAAATTTAAATGAACCTTTTGTTTATATATAATATGTTTTTTTTTTATAGTATATAATTTATACGGTATCAATATCAAAAAAATTAAGGTTAATAGCACCGATATCCCCTATATTTATATTACAGTTGTATAGTGCTCTCTGAATTTTTTTTCTTGGCTCCCATGAACTTCTATAAATTTGTAAAAACTGACAAAAATAAAACAGACGTCAGTGACAAATTACACTTGCTTGCTCTGAATATATGAATAATTGCATTAAAGCTTAAAAAATATAATAATATCATATTAATACCCTTTGACATGTTTGACTAATATCCAAAAAAATCAAAATAAAAATATTAATAACTTTAATTATTTTTTAAAAATAAGTAATAATAATAATAATAAACTTTGAAAATAATAATAATAATATTAATGAACTTTTAAAAATAAAAATTATAATATATTAAATTTAAAATATATGGAACCTAGATTTCCAAATTTCAATTAAACAATTAAACTACTCATAATTCCAATTAAACAAAAATGAATTAAACTACTCATATTTTAAATTTATTTTTCTTTATTATTAGTGTTAATATATTATAATATATGGAACCTAGATTTCCAAATTCCAATTAAAATAAATTAATTCAGATTAAAACAAATATATATATATATATAATTAATAATAATAATAATAATAAATTAATTAATTTTTTTAAAAAAAAAATTTGTGGAGATCCAAACCGTCCATCTCATGTGATGGATGATGGAGATCCACCGAATCTTTTTTTTTTATTTAAAAAATGTAGGAATTTAAAAAAAAAACGAAGAGAGATCTCGTGAGAGAGAAATGAGAGAGATATTTTTTATTCATAAGGGGATGAGAGAAAGAGAAGAGAGCTATGAGAGAGATAAATTATGTTTGTTTTGTTTAATTTTATATTTTAATTAGTTTTTATATTTTATATTTATATATAAATTTTAATTGGAATTTGGAAATATAGGTTCCATATATTATAATATATTAACACTAATAATAAAGAAAAATAAATTAAAAATATGGGTAGTTTAATTCATTTTTGTTTAATTGGAATTATGTGTAGTTTAATTGTTTAATTGGAATTTGGAAATCTAGGTTCCATATATTTTTAATTTAATATATTATAATTTTTATTTTTAAAAGTTCATTAATATTATTATTATTATTTTCAAAGTTTATTATTATTATTATTATTAATTATTTTTTAAAAATAATTATTATTATGGTTTGAAATTTTATTTATCTGAACTTTTAAGCACGATTATGTTTAAAGACTTTATACGTTTGTTTTTCTAAGGTTTTTGGGATATTTTTAAAAACAAAATATTGGACTGGTCTGAAATTAAAAAAAAAAATGGGTCCATCGTATTTACTAAAAACAAGTAAACAAGTGATTAAACATTTTACAAACATCTGATTGGACCTTTTGATTAAAAAACATTTGAACCCAATAAATCAGTTTTGAGTAGCAATATTGATACCTCCTAAAAACTGTATATATATCCCTTTCATAAGTACACTCCTAAAATATTTTAAAATCTATGTTTCATAAATAAATTCCACTTAATGTTAAAAATACGCTTTCTTTAATTTTATTATATTATATCTTTTTATTCAAATAAAAAAATTCTCTTAAAAAAAATATTCCTACCATTGCATTAATTTTGTTTAATACTTAATTATTATTTTTTAAGCTCAAAATTCTCCAATTCCACCGAATTGAAAAACTACCACCTCTCAACACACAACAGTGTATCCGAATTCCTCTATTCCTAAGAAAATTTATTGTTTGTATTGATTTTTGTTTCAGTCAGTTATAGCGGTAAATTGTTGGTCAACTCAATTAATTTGTATTCCTTAAAAGAAACTGAAATTAGTATTTAAAATAAAAGTTAGGGTTTGATAAAATAGAATGATTTTTATTATTATATCAAACAATTAATAGGAAACTTTATTTTTTTCTTTTCAAATAATTGATATAAAATCAATTAATAATTATTAATGTGTACTTATAAACTATTTAGTCATTAAAGTAACTTTACTCAAGGGTAATATTATTGGATTTGTAACTGGTGCACTGGTCCCGGGTCGGCACCGGTTAGATGTAAATAGAAATGGTTAAGTAAAGTTGATATTAAATAGTTAGGCATGAGATGAGATTGATTGCTTTCTTATAAATATGTAGAAAAAACAATCCATTTATATCTAAAACCACACCAATTTTTTGTATCTTTCAAATCTATATACGTACTTTAAATTGGGAAATTTATATCGTTAGGTTTATCTAAAAAAACTTTGTATTATCGTCCAATATGACTTAGGTAAGAAATTATATTCATTCAGCATAACAATGCCCCAAGTTCGTGTTGTTACATGCAAAAAACAAAAAAACAAAAAACAAAAAAAAACTTTTTACTTAATTTAGCCGATTAGGACAATAAATCATTGTTCGCCCCTACTTCGATAGTCGGAGACTTATAAAGTCATAATTTTTATCATCCCATTAAGTTCCAAACTTTTGTATGTTGTATATATTATTCCGATAAAGTGTAGATGATATTCTTGATATTGAGAGTCTACTTCCTCTGACTATAGAAGTAAACATATGTACGATAATGCTATTTGATCTTCGTAAATCATGACATATGTATATTATTTTTATTTTTTATATATATAAAAAAAAAAACTTAATTGCGATTAGGCAATAGGTAAATTGAAGTGAATGAAATTAATTAATGTTTTTTTATATATATATATATATTATGAGAGTTTGGTAACTTTGGTTTGTAAGAACGAAATTAGTGAGAGAGAGGGGTAAAATGGGAATGTTGTTGTTTGAATTTGGAATAATTGGAAGGTTTGAAAGCAATAGAAATGGAAGGAGTGACTGTGTCAATACGACATGCATCTGGATAAAGAATCTGTCGTTTAGTCGACAGAGCCAGTTGTCCCAATAAACAAATTATCAGCAATACAGCATGTGATTCTCTGCAGCCATTGCACCACTCTTGTGCCTAAGACGTATGTACCATGATCATATGATCATCCTTAAATTATACAATAAAGTTTTCTCAGGATGAAAATATCATGATCGTCCGAATATCCGTTCGTAAGTTCTAATTTATACAATAAAGTAGACGTACAGTATCATAATCATCCGATAAAATTTCATTAACGGACGTATAGATGGTATGGTAATATTATACCACGTTCTTCTGCAATCTGCATGGAGGGCTGGATAATCCCTAAAACCCGTAACTTTACAAGGCTGTCAGCTCAGTCAAGAAAAGGCCAGCTGGCATCCACTGACAAACTGGCACTTTATGCTGACATGGCAGAAAATGACTTCTCAACCTTTACCACCCGGTGGCCGGTGGGTGTCTCGATGTGGGGCCAATTCAAACTACATAGTCCTAGCCCCTAGGTATTGGCTTATTGAGGTAGGGTGTAGTTACTTTACCCCTCCATGTGTTCCTTGTAGCCTACACCGGTTTGTCTATATATGGTCCCCAACTAGGATAAGGATCACTCCATTCGATATTATATATTTTGTCGTAAAATTATACATTAACATTTAACTTCAAGTTTAATGTCACGTTTTACGCATTTGATGTGACTACTCATTCTCCACTAAAGATATATATTTTTTTAAAATAAACTAAATTCAATATAAATCATTGTAATACTATATGATTGTTTATGTGGATTATTTGGGTTTAAATCGGTGTTGTAAAAGTCCACGATTAGGGTCGATTAGGTACCGTTTAGTCCTTAGTCGGCGGTCTGTAGTCCTCACTAGATAGTTTACCGATTAGCCTACGGTCAAAGTCAATGAGTAATTGTCGTTGATTGATTAGATTGATTTTTTAGAATTTGATTTAGTTTTTTTTTTTTTTAAAGATTTTGTTTAATTGTTTATGGATTTTAATTCTCAATATAGAGTTTTTTTTTTTGTTAAAATTTTATTTTCATTTTGAAGTTCAATATATGAAATAGTATGAACATTAACTCAAAAACAACTGTATGCCGCCGGTCGACTTCCGACCAACTGTTTAGTCATTGACTAGGCGGGATAGAAGCTAGGCAGGGGGTCGCTGCACGACTAACATCTAACACTTTCTGCAACATTGGTTTTAACACATCGTTACTTTAAAAATTTGACGAGTGTGAGGTTTATCCCACTTTAAAACGATTAAAATGACAATTATTGAATATCGATAATTATTGTGAATCACTTGATTCATACATCAAACTAGGAATCTTGAGTAGAATTTAGGCATTCCAAACTCTTTTTCTGGGTTGAGTTGGTTTGAATAAATCAATTTTGAATCAAGGTGACACTTGATTAAATCCACTAATTATATATAGATAGAAAGGTTTAAAAGTGTGCACAATAATTACCAAATATTTGGGCCATATAATTTCATATATATATATATATATATTTACTTGTGACTTGTGATGGTGAAGTTACAAGATTGTTGGGTCCCCCACAGCACAAAATCAATTAGAATATGATGATGCTTGGTGGTGAAGTGATTAACCAGAGAAATGTTGATTTATGATTTGTTTATGATGATAAGATAAAATCATGGCATTTACTTGAAAAAAAAGTTTGTGTTAATGGTAGCTTTTGGGTTACACATGGACCTAGTCATATCTCATATGGTGTAGACTGTAGACGCCTGAGAATAACATCTGTCGATTATTGAATAGTGTATCTATCAGTTTGTGGCAGCTTATTATTATACATCAATTCTCTCTTTTATACTTTTATTATTCTCAATTCCCATCATTCATTGGCTGCTCTAGTGCTCCTTTGTATTCTTTGTTCAAGTTTCAACCACTTTCTCTCTCAATCTCTTTCCAAAATCCAAATCATCAATGTCTAGTTGGGCCCCTACTTTTGTTTCTTTTATATACATATATTATCAACCCTGTGATTTGGTACAAAAAAGATTCAACCAAACCGTATGAAAAATTCATTTGATTTTTCATGTATAATTCAACCTATAATCTCTTAGATAGGTATAAGAAGATTATTACCCATATAGTCAACTTTGACATTTTTTTTAATGGATTTTTTTACAGATGTATTGTTGAATCTAAAAGGAAAAAACAAACACTGACAAATTACCAAATAAATATGACTTATCTATAATTTTAACCAAATCCAACAGAAAATTAACAACACCAAAGAAATTGGGATGCTAAGTTATAAATTTTAATTATTTATTATTTAAAGAGAGTGTAGAAGAATCGAATTTTAGCATATAAATATTGGTCAACGTTTAGATGATGTGATGATGTTTATATATAAAACAAAACAGCTTGAAATGAGAATGAAGATGACAAGCCAACCACTGAATAGTTGTGTCCAAGTGATATAATATTCTTGCATTGAGCCAACCTATGTTACATAAGCAATGAAAGAGACTTCAATTCATTTTTATTTTATTTATAGTAATATACAGGGGAATTTATATATATATATATATCTATTTTTTTATTGTTAGTTTGAATTATCAATTCTTTATAGGTAGAATATTAGATTTAAATGTTTTGATTTGACTGTATGTATATATTTTAAATTCAATAACTTATATATAAAAAACCGATATATTTTATATCAGTTCGAACCGACAATAATATATATATATATATATATATATATATATATATATATATATATATAAATGTATATATATATATATATATAAATGTATCCTCGTGACTTCATTAACTTCAAGTTTGCGATGCATTTGATTAATTACAAATATTAATAGTTACATTTGTTTAGAAAACGCACATATTATTAATTGCAAATGATGTATCCTCGTGACTTCATTAACTTCAAGTTTGCGATGCATTTGATTAATTACAAATATTAATAGTTACATTTGTTTAGAAAACGCACATATTATTAATTGCAAATGATGATGTATATGTGCATACCGCGTAAGGCAGTTGAAATGTGAGCATCATATGACAATTTTAATAGTCTTCTATTATGTAAGATGACATACTTATCAACATAAATAAATATGTTCAGTTCATAATCTATTAGTGATTATTATTATAGAATCCACTATAAGGTGTGATCACTAGATGTGCTTGCAAGTCATCACCGATTAGTGGTTGACTATTAAAATCGATGGTATGGGGTGAAATTAGATTAAATTTAAATTGATGAATTCGGTGGTCTTTCTGATGTAAATTAGGGAAGTCATGAGAGGGAGAAAATCTATATATATATTATTAATTCATCATCCACACACACACACACACATATATATATATATATATATGAACTCTTCCTTTATCTAATTATTTGTTTTCATAAGTTACAATCAGTCTTTTTGTAATACTTTAAAAAAGGTTGTAATTGACATTTATGTTAATTATATCCATTGTTGTTTTATAATAAGGGTATAACATATATATCCCATAAACATCATTATAAGTGTCTCAGGCCTTATTAGGTGGTATAAGATTAAAATAGAGAGGCAAGTATGGTTGAAGTGTTATTTTTTTGACCTTAAAAAAACAGATGTTTCGTAATAAGAGTAGCAATTAGAAGAAAGATTGTAGTTGGCTCAAAATATTCCAACTTCTAATATCATTAATGTAATTATTATACTTTATTTATTATGAAAGTGGCAATTCAATATATATGGAACTATCATACACATTAACAACTTCTTCAATTATATAATGTTGTTGTGTTCATATATGTGTTTAATTAAAAGATTATTGGGTAGATGGTGATATTAATCATTTTTAAGTTCCAACAACCCTAGTTTAACAAATAAATAATTATATATATATATATATATATATATATATGGTGATAGTTGGTGTACTGCTTTTAATAGCTGGCCATTTTTGCCATTTCTGCTTGTTGGTTTTTATGTTTTAGCCAATGAAATGGAGGTCCTAAGATCATTAGATTTGAAGAAAAATATTTATATTCAAAATATATTTAAATAGTTTTATGAAAAAAAGGAAGACTACTGCAAGAGTGCAGGTACAATGATTGATTAATTATAGTAATTTATTGCCCCCACCACACCAAAGATTAGTTAAAAATAATAACTACTACAAACTTGTATGCATGCAGAGATTAACCTAATTATTTTGGATTATAATAAGTCAATTAAGCTTTTGCACTAATTAACCCTCTTGAAGAGCTTTGATTGTGATAAGGATTTTTGCCTTCATTTTAGTTTCAGCTGATTAATTTATATGTATTCAAATATTATTCATCAAAATCATTGAATCAGTGATATTATTATATAATTATAGCTTGCTCAGTTGGTTATATGTAAAAATCAATATAGCAGTTGGATAATTAAGATTGAAAACAACGAGTTGATCAACAACCATAATTTGTTTTTCCAAAATCAAAGAAAAAGACAATGAATGATTAGTGATGATAAGAATTTGCGATGTATAAGAAACGCAGTCTAATTTTGAATAATAATTACACAAATTTGAAGGTTAAAACTAGGGATGACAACGGGTCGGTTCGGACTGGTTTTGTAAAATACAAACCCGCACCTGAAAAAGTTTGTCACCCACACTTGCCTACAAACCCGTTTATTTTTGTGGGTTCACGGGAAGGTTTCACCCGTAGATTTTGGGGGCACCCACACCTACACTTGTAAACCCGTATTTTTTTAATACTATTTTTATATTATTTAAATATATGAAATATTATGATTTTAAAAATTAAAAACACTTAATAAGGTAAAAATTTCAACTCATTTCATGTGTGTTTCTTAGTTTAGATAAGAGACAGAATACATTATATATATAGCTAATGGTGGAACTTTGCATTACGGTTTTTTTAATGTAGGATTTTCAAAAGTCCCACATTGAAAAAACGAGAGTGTACGGTTCTACCATTAGCTATATATAAATGAAAATTGAGAATTATAATTCTCACATTTAGAATAAGTGAAGTTTTTACATTTTACTCTCTATATGGTTAAAATATTTCCATTGAAGTTTAAATTTATATTATTTTAAATAAAAAATATTAAATAAATTTAATTTATGGTGGTTTGCGGGTTCACACGCGGGTTTGTTTTCCCAACCCACACCTGCACTCGAACTTAACACTGTCACTGTTTTAATAACTTAATTTTTAAAAGGCACATGTCATCTATTGTGGTGAAAGGATAAAAATACCCTAAATAGATGTTTACAGCAACATAGTCATAAAGTAGAGAGAGAAATTCTTGTTGAAACTCAGACAATCACTCGAACGAGTACGGATCGGCGTTACGCTGACACACTCGGGGGTCATTTTATAAAACCCAAAAGGCTCAGATTACATTTACAAATACTCGGGTTACATGTCAAATGGATCGGATCAGTACTTAAAGGCTCAGAGATATAGAGTTGACAAACTTAAAGTTTATACAAAAGGCTCGGAAGCACTTACAAAAGGCTCGAACACACTTACAAAAGGTTCGACACCAATGTAAAATGCTCGGACACATCTTTAAAAGGCTCGGACAATGCTTCATTGACAAACCTAATGGCTATGCAAAAGGCTCAGAAACAACTTCACAAAGGCTTGAACAATGCTTGGAAATGCTGAGATTCAAAATTCACACAACTAAATAAAGGTTTACAAAAGACACGGAGAACAAATGAAAAAGATTAGATAAAGTGTTATAAGACTCAGAAACGGAGGTATAGAAAAAAAGTATTTAAGAGATATATTGATAGAGAGAGAGAGTTATTGAGTTAGGACTACTAAGTTGAGTGTTGGAAATATGGAGATGTTAGCTAAGATGGAAGTACAAACAAAATAAAAATTGAAAGATCAAATGACAATTTTAGTAGTTCACCATAATAAATGTTTTTTAAACATAACTTATTAAAGCAGTCATTTGGATGCAAAATAAGTTAAAAAAGGTAACATTTTGGACCATTTCCACCTTCTAATATTAACTTATTTGTTAAATTTCCCGTTTTTAAACCAATTATAATTAAGTTTACGTACGATGAAGTAGATAGTGGTGTAAAAATGGATTGGCCTGGCCCATTAGGCACGGCCTGGCCAGTCCATTTGTGGAAATAGGCCTGGCTAGGCCCGGCACGCGACCGTGTCGAGGGCCGGCCCAGCCCGACCTGTTTCCAGAACTGCAGGCCCGGCACGGGACACCGGCCTGCCTCAGGCGGGCCGTGCCTGAGTGCCGTGCTAGGCTAGGCCAGACAGCGGGCCCCTTCTGGCGGGACTGGTCCGGCGGGCTAGTCGGGTCTGGTTCAATTTTTTTTTTCCAAATTACGTTTGTTTGGATTTAGGGTCTAGGGTTTAGGGTTTAGGGTTTAGGGTTTAGGGTTTAGGGTTTAAGGTTTAGGGTTTAAGGTTTAAGGTTTAGGGTTTAGGGTTTAGGATTTGAAATGAATAAAGATAACGAACAATTATTAGGATTTGAAGTGAATAAAGAGAACAAATATTTTTTTTTTCACTTATGGAATTCAGTATTACATATTTACATGATTGCCTCATTAAAAACCTTACCAAGAAAAATCCAGTGGGATAAAACTTGGTAAGGAAAAAAGAGTGCAATCGTTTTACAACTTACAAGTAAATAATAAATACATATGTAAAAGTATAATCTAGTTCTGGCCCTGGCTACTACCTGAAGGGTCATCAATATATAGATTGTCGAAATTTAGAATAAGTTCTTTATCTACAATTAGATTTTGCAACATTTTTTTAGCATGCTCCCAATCCCGAAGGCATGTTAGTACCTCCACCATCTCCGGAGACAAACAGCTTCTTCTTGGTTCAATTATACGTTCACTGGTGCTGAAAGCTTGTTCTGAAGACACCGTTGACACTGGAATAACCAGTACGTCATGTGCTAAGTGTAACAGAACTGGATAGCTGTACGTATAGGTCTTCCACCATAACAACAAATCAAACTCTTCCTTGTCTTCAACAGCATCGAACTGTGCTTCAAGGTACCTAATAAATTCGGTACAAGAATATGAGCTCGATCTTTGCCTTGAAGAAGTACTTGCTGATTTGACCCTTTTTTGCCGTTTCAGAATGCTCCAACTTGTTTGCTTCGACTCTGTCTCCGGTTGTGTTGATTGGGGGGGTGTCAATGTAGCCAAACCAGCTATCATAAATACGAAAAATCTCGAACAACTTGGTTCGAATGTCAGTAATTTGTTTTGAATAATCTATTGACAAATTAATACCAATAAACTCAAACAAAACTTCTAAACCAGACAATTTAACCATATGATCTATTATAGCACTTAAGGCATAAAGTAGAGGAATGTTAGCCCAATATTTTTTCAACTTTGTCTCCATGACAACAACTGCAGCGCCTAGATGTTTATATTCTCTATAACTGTTTAACAGTTCAGACATTTCTACTATCTGATGGATTGCCTGGGAAGATGTGGAGTAATATACCCCGGAAAGAGTTACAGTGACATTGTAAAAAATCTTTAAAAATTGAACAAAAATCTTTGCCACATACCAATCGTCCGTGGTAAGTATTTTTGGACTATGTTGACCTGTTTAAGCTAATTTCATGTTATAAAAACATGTAATGGTTGTATCATATTCCAAACAATTTTGCAACATTAAATAAGTAGAGTTCCACCTTACCGGCATATCAGTTTGGAATCGTCAGGGTTTGAGACCGTTTAATTTACAATGTCTCTTGAATTCACTGAATGTAGGATTAGAACTGCAAATCCAAGAAATGACATCTGTAATGCGATATATTTGGTCGCTTACCTGCTTTAAACCAGCATGTACAATTAAATGTATAATATGACATACACACCGTTGATGGAAGAAATAACCTTCATCTTGCGAGATATTTCTTGCAACAAACAATGCAATAGAGTTAGTATTTGCATATGCATTATCTAATGTGATCGAAATGATGCGATGCGTGATTTCATATGTTTCTAATACTTCCATTATGACATTAAAAATGTTTTCTGCGGTATGTGTAAAATCCATAGGACGAAAACCCAAAAATCTTTTTGTTATCCTTCGGTCAGAATCTAAATAGTATCTCATGACACATAAATAGCCATGTTTGGAACATGCATTCCAAATATCAGAAGTTAATGCAACAAAGACACTTAAATGTTGTATTTCAGCAACTAAGTCATCCTTTTGGGTTTCAAACAATCGTATCAAATCATTTCTAGTGGTGGTTCTAGAAACATGTTCAAATCGGGGGTTATATGCAGATGTGATTAATTCTTTATAAAATGGACTCTCACCAGTACTGATCGGTTGATCAGTTTGTGCAATGTATCATGCCAAGAACTCTCTAGCGTGAATGACGTCGAACTGCCACGTCGTCACTGATGACGTCAGCCAATAGCTGGAATTTGAATTCCAGCCGTTAGAGGGTTTTTTTTTTTTTTAAAAAAAGATAACATGGTTAGCCGAACGGACTGGCCGGCAGGTCCGTGGGCCTGGCACGCCGGCCTGCCGGGCCTCCTACGAGCGGCCCGACACGCGGCCTGCCACGGGCCGGGCCGCGGCCTAGCTCGCTTCCTTCACGGGCGGTGCCAAGCACGGCCCGTTGCCTTCGTGGACCGGCCAGACCGGCCTATCACGGGACGGCCCATTATTACAGCACTAGAAGTAGGTGATCAAATCAAAAGATCTTTATCCTTGAATAAATTTGTTTAACAATGTAGAATTCATTTTCAAGAAAATTTTGTGCCGTTGGGTTCATCCATAACCCATGTGCCCTGTGTCAAACTCCTGCAGCCAATTAATTAAGATTTAGTTTTGGAAAATCCCCAGGAATTAATATATTTGAAGCCATGTTAATTGGATGTATAAGTACAGAGAATCCAGTGACCGGTTTCATTTTTGTGAAGATAATATATAAGTGAGATCGAGGTTACAGAATTAATGTATAGAGAAGTTAATAATAAGTTGCACCCAGTTTGGAGGACATGAAATGAACCACAAATTTCTTCATAGATTTGAGAGCTTTTGTTGATCTTAGATTATTAATGCCCAATCATGAAATGGTGGGCAAAGACATGATTCATGTTTGTTGGGATAAGACAAAATGAAGCAGCATGAAGTGGGTTGCCTCTGTTGCCACTTTTTAATATATGCACAAACATGTACAGAACCAACAAAACTTTCCTTGGAAAATACCATTTTATCCCTTCAATATGCTCTTGATATCTTCCTCTTATTTGTTCATTGGAAATGTTTGGGATGAAGAAGATTTTTGTGTTTCATTTTAGAAACACAAAACTTCGATCATAATGATCATATAGTTTGTTCTAAAGATTCATTTGTAGTGAAATTATTGATATACCAAGTTTATGGTCAAAATATGAAAAAACAGTTTTTACAAAACAAAAAGTATCAAAATATGAAGGATTTGAATTGTTATTATCGGTGTTTGAATATACGCGCTTAGGAGCTAGGTGGCCTCCGACCGTTCCGATTACAATAAAATGGACTGTATTAGGTGGCATGGTATATAAAAAAATTGACGATTTCACCATTTTATTAGTCGATTTTATCGATTAATCGGTTTAGGCAGAGTCAAAATCGTTTTTATATGTTAGTGATATTAATAAAAATGTGAATATTGATTTTTTTTAAAAGAGATTGAATATTGATTATATATATATAAATAATAATTAAAATAAATAAATTACCGATTGTCTAGGTGCCGTCTAGGCACTCGGTACTGGGCTACGGTCCAACTAGACCTAACATTTACTAGAACACTGGTTTTGGTGGATAAAGATGGTAAATGGGCACAATGATTTATAAATAGCTTTCATTTGATCATTATATTATATTATTATATATCTTGAACAATAAACAAATAAATGCTTTCAAAATACATTAATTCTTTGAAAGTTACAATCACTTGACTTGAAAATCAAGAAACATTATCATTTACCTTAAGTATGAAATAAGAAATTAAGAGAATTTTTGGGACTATAACCATTAAAGTTGCAGTAACATTGAAGAATTAATGGTACAATACATATCCTGCTTTAATTTGGTCCTCTCGCATGACATAAACATATTTTGATACAATTAGTTTCAACAAATAATTTTCTGTCAAAGTTCTTATCCATCTCCCATGTGATAATCGATCACTGTGGAAAATAATAATAGAATATTTAAAATTTTTAAATGCTAACCACAGCACCATGTACATATATATTAAGAGACATATTTTATTTATTTATATATATATATAAATTCAGAGATAATAAGTAAATGGAATCCAATGAGTGATCGTCTGTATCTCTGATAATCTTGCTAGCTGTGTGTGTTTTATATTACTATTATTATTAATAATAAGTAAATTGTTAAAGCCCTAGTTGCTCCCAGCTTGGTGGACAAGCAATAAAAATCAGTACAGTAAGTCGATTCAAGTTAATAAGCTCTAGTTTTTCGATAGTGGCAAGCATAGAATGGGCACGTTTTGCTGATGATAAGGAGGGAAACATGCAATAATGTGTCACTTGTTTGGTCTTTTTATTGTCTTGTGTTGCTCAAGTCTCAACCAATTAAACCAAATTATAACATTTTCAGATTTCACTATCATGAGCCAATATATATGAAGAGCTAGGCCAACTTGCAAATAATTGTTTGATCAATAATGTAACTGAAAGGAAAAGGAACCAATTTCAATAATGAACCAAATTCAATAATTTTTTTCTTTCAAATTTTGATGAAGGGTTTTGCTTTTGAGAGAGAAAAATTACTATAAATATAAGTTAATCTACAAGTAGTGTTAAACCTTTCAAAAACTTAGAAAAGACTAAAGAGAGACTGAATTCAACTTTTCAAGAGTATTTGTTAATAACTAAGATCATTTTTTGAACAATTCAATTGCTATCAAAATCAATTATCTTTCTCAAGTAAATTAAACTATATGCTTCCAATACATTTGATACCTTGACACCTTGTAACTTCAAAATCAAGAAACATTATTAAAGTTTACCATAAAGTATGAAAGAAGAAATATATATCGGACAACATTCACAATATCCATTTTGATTGTAGCATTGAAGAATTTTATTTTATTTTTGTTGATAATTGTGGCATTGAAGAATTAATGGCCCACCGGTCACCGCCAACACACCATAATTTCACTG
This sequence comes from Dipteronia dyeriana, assembly GCA_032871835.1. NCBI lineage: Eukaryota > Viridiplantae > Streptophyta > Magnoliopsida > Sapindales > Sapindaceae > Dipteronia > Dipteronia dyeriana. The sequence goes on along the minus strand of CM065303.1, from coordinate 77,899,825 downwards.
TCACAAGTTGATGTTTACAACATTTGTTTATTTTTTTTTCACTCATTTTATGGAAAAACTTGGCTCAAAAAAGTTTTAGGCCATCACCCATGTGATGACTGAAATTGAGGTTTTTTTTAAAAATATCAAATCTGACGTTATTAATTATTAAAAAATTAAGATGGAAAAGGTCTAGAGCCTGTTCTGTAAGAGTTTTCATTTGCATTTTTTCGAAAATAAAAATGAAACAGTGTATTTGGTTTCAGTTTCGAATTCTGAAAAAGCATCTGGTAGCATATACTGAAAGCTGTATTTTGAAAATGAAAACGGAAAAAATACGTCTGGTAGGTTAATCGAAAACTATCAAAAATTGAAATATTAATTTTGACATTTTGTTTAATATTATTACAACGATAAATAAATTGATTACATAATTAACCAATATAATTTTTGTGTTGTAATTTTTAAATTAAACAAAAGTAGCACATCAAAAATTAATTCAAAAAAAACATATCAAAAAATGAATTAATAAAAACTAAACTCTTAAATTATAAATAAATAATTACTGTATATATATTATTATATAATAAAATTATAATATATAAAATATTATATATATAAATATTATTATATATATATAGTATTAGATATATTATTATATATATTATAGAATATTAATATTAATTATGTAATATACATAAAATATATTATTTTATAATATAATATATATATATATATATAATTATAATGTATATATATATATATATTATTGTATGAATGTTTTTAGTTCTAGTTGAAAATAAATTATTCTTGAATATATATATAAGAGGGGCACTTTGGTCATTTGAAAATCTTGATCCGTCTTGTTTTAACCATATCAAACGCATAAAAGTACAATTAATAGTTTAAAAAATGATTTTTTATATAAAAAAATGAAAAGCTAAAACAAAAAATAAGTATTTTATATTTTTCAAAATTTTCACTTTTAACACTGGTTTTGTTTTTTATTTTTTTTCGAAAATAAAATGAAAAACGGTTAAAGAAACACATTTTCAAAATCGTTTTGAAAAATTCTTGAGAAAATGAATTTTCTTGAGAAACAAACACACAAGGAATATAAGCTATCTAGAGAGAATCTAGAACACTCTAAGAATTTCTCTAAACCTTTTTTATACAATTTTCTCACTCTGTTTTTACAAGAATAACAGATGTTTATATATATCAGTTGAAACAACTCATATTGGAATCTATAAGAGCATCGATTCTGTTATATGAGTCTGACTTGTCATCATGTGATTGGCTATTGGATATTCTGACATAACACCTTTCATCATCAGTGACATCAGCACATAACAAACCTCTTAGATATCGGTAACAGCCTCACTAAACTTTCCCACCAAACCAAGATGCTTTTACAACACACAGCAAAGGATGTGATAATTAATCTGATCATCAAAATCACTCTTCTTGATCAGTATTCCTAACATCCCCCCTCAAACTCATAGGGGAATCTCGCACCATGAGTTTGTTACGTAAATACTGAAATCTGGGAGTGGACAATGGCTTTGTGAAAATATCAGCTACTTGATCAATTGAGGGAACATGGTTAACCAACAACTCTTTTTGCAGAACCTTATCTCGAACAAAATAAAGGTCAAGCTCAATATGTTTTGTTCTTGCATGCAACACTGGATTGCTGGACATTGCAATCGTGCTTTGATTATCACAACTCACCACTGGCATCTTTGATTGAGGAATTCATAGTTCTTGAAGCAAGGACTTTAACCAAGTAAGCTCTGCAACAACTGAAGCAAGACTTCTGTACTCTGCCTCTGTAGATGATCGAGAGATTGTATGTTGCTTTTTAGCACTCCAAGTAATAATGTTAGGACCTAAGAAAACACAAAATCCAGTTGTGGACTTTCTGTCATCAGGATTGGTGGCCCAATCAGCATCTGAAAACCCTGTGAGTTGAAGAGAATTAGGAGAACTTTCTGACTGAAGAAATTGAATGCCAAGAGTTGACGAACCTTTGAGATATCTGCGGATCCTTTTCACTGCCTTCCAATGTTCATTAAGGGAGCTTGCATGAACTGACAAACTTTATTAACTGCATAAGCAATGTCAGGTCTTGTAATTGTAACATACTGAAGAGCACCAACAATGCTCCTATACTCTGTTTCTTAACCAATGGCATTACCTCTATGAATAGATAATTGACTACTAGCACTGGACACCATAGGAGAAGGCAATGGTCTTGCAGTAAGCATCCCAACCTTTTTTAACAAATTAGTAATGTATTTGTGTTGTGATGGTTGAAGACCAGATGAAGAATATTGAACCTAAATACCAAGAAAATAGCGAAGTCGACCTAAATCCTTCAAAGCAAATGCATCATGCAATTTGCTAACCAAGTCATTAATTTCACCTACCTTGTCACCTGTAATTATTATATCATCCACATATACCAGAATATAAATGGAACTAGTGCTAGTGAACTTGAAAAACAAAGAGCTGTCAGCTTTTGATTCCAGAAATCCAAGCTGAACCAATGCCATTTTGAACTTATCAAACCAGGCTCTAGGGGCCTGCTTTAGCCCATACAAAGCTTTATGTAACTTCCATACAAGCTGAGAATCAGAAGATTCAAATCCTGGTGGTTGACTCATATAAACATCCTCCTCGATTACACCATTTAGAAAGGTATTATTGACATCAAGTTGTCGTAATGTCCATCCTTTTGCAACAACAATAGAAAGAACTACTCTCACAGTTGTCGGCTTGATGACCGGACTAAAGGTTTCAGTGTAATCAAAACCAGCTCTCTGATGGAATCCCTTAGCCACTAGTCTCGCCTTGTATTTCAATAGAGAACAATCTGGATTTGTTTCAACTCCAAAAACCCACTTGCACCCAATTATCTGTCTACCTGGTGGTGGTGAAACTAAATTCCAAGTTTCATTCTTTTACAAGGCCTGAAACTCCTCTTTCATTGCAGCTAGCCACCTTGGATTATTCAATGCAGATTTAACTGAGGTAGTTTCACTCTCTTTTAACTGTACAAGCCATGCTTTTGGCTTATATATTCCTGCCCTAGCTCTGGTGATCATGGAATGATTGTTGACATGAGGTGTAGAATGAGTATTAGGAATATTTGTAGATAATTGTAAGTCAACTACCAAAGGTAAAGCAGGTGCAGAGATCTCAGTTGATGCAGACTAAGTGAGATGCTATAAAAGGTGTAGGAATGACAGACGGTGGTGAGTTTGGTTGTCTGTTAGGACAATAAGTTGAAGTTGAGTCTACTGGTGAAGATTCTGTGCATGATAGATTGGGAGGAAATAAAGATGACTGAGATGGTGTTGTAGTAGAAGTATTTGTTGAAGAGTTAGAGGCAAAAGGAAATATGGTCTCGTTGAACCTAGCATGCCTAACAACAAAAATCCTCCCAGTTTTGTCAAGACACTTAAATCCTTTATATTGTAGACTATATCCCAAAAATGTGCAAGGAGAGCTTCTAAATTGAAGCTTGTGAGAGTTGTAAGGTCTTAAGTAAGGATAAACTAAGCATCCAAACGCTTTAAAATTTTCATAATCAGGCATTGAGTGATAGAGAATCTCAAAGGGAGACATATTTTTCACTGCAGGTGAGAGCATTCTATTAATTAAAAACACTGATGTTAGGAAGGCTTCATCCCAGTATTTTAGTGGCATAGAGGCATGTGCCAACAGACTTAATCCTGTTTCAACCAAGTGACGGTGCTTTCTTTCTACTATTCCATTTTGCTCATGGGTATATGGGCAACTGTGTCTGAAAAATATACCATGTTCTTTGAGAAAAGGAGCAAGAGCAATAAACTCCTTTCCACAGTCTGTTTGTAACATTTTAATCCTACATGAAAGTTGCAACTCAACCTGTTTCTTGAACTGAGCAAATGCATGATAAACTTCACCTTTGCTTTTTAACAATGATATCCAAGTATTCCTAGAATGAACATCAATGAAACTTACATAATATCTGTAACCTTTTGAGGATAAGATGGGTGCAGGACCCCAAACATCAGCAACTATAAGTTCTAATGGTTTTTTATAAATAGTTTGAGATGCTAAAAATGGAAGTTTATGAGATTTACTCATATGACAAGCATCACAAAACAAATGGTCATCAACAGAATGTACAGGTATATTACAACTTTTCAAAACAATTTTTACGATTGAGGGGGAAGGATGTCCCAACCTCTTGTGCCAATCTAGCAAAATTGAAGCCTTGGCTCTAACTGCAGTATTTACATGAGATGAGGCACTATTATTTGCAGAAGAAAACAACAATTGGTTTTGAAACTCATTTGAAGTAAAAGAGTTTACAGATGACAGTGAGCAGGAATGCAAAGACTTATAGTGAGAAGAGCTTGATGAACTCTGTAAATTGTTGGAAGAGCTTAGTGGTAAGTCAAACACATATAGGCCATTTCTAAGCACACCTTGAAGAAGAACCTTCTTCGATAACTGATCCTTCACAAGACAAAAGTGAGGATGAAACTCAATGAAAACACTATTATCTCTTACAAATCTAGAGACACTAAGTAGATTTTTTTTAATACTTGGTATATGCAAAATGTTTTTAAGCAAAAATGTGCGTTTATCTATATTAAATGCATTTGAACCAGTTGAAGAAATGTGCAAACCTGTACCGTTGCCGACATAGATCTTCTCATTTCCTTAATAATCAGCTTTATTCATCAGGTTATTGCTGTTTGGAGTGCAGTGATCGGTTGCCCCACTGTCAGGGTACCACATTGGATCTCCAACAGAGTCAGGTGAGGCAATCATTGCTGCCATTTGGCCGGTGTTGCCTCCTCCAGTATTACCACCATTCTGAGCATTATTTGCAAGTTGAAATGACTGATCAAAGCGATAGTAACACCTCTGTGCAGTATGCCCCATCTTATGACAGATTTGACACTGAGATCTATTGTTAGAATTGTAAGACCTTCCTCTACCTCTACCTCTGCGACCACCATTGAAACTCTGAAATTGCCCTCCTTGATTCTGATTTCCACCATTCCTACCACCATTATTGAAATTCTGAGACTGTCCTCTTCCAAAATTCTGTTGACTAGAATTGTAACCTTGCTGATTATTACCATTCCCTTTCTTGTTTGTAGACAGATTCATATTCGCCAGATTCACATTTAATATTTCAACTTGTGAATGTTGCTCAATTCGAGCATCATGAGTCAACAGCAAAGCAGTTATTTCAGGCATAGAATAACAAGTTTGCATTGATGTAACATGTATGACAAAAGAATCGCATTCAGACCCTAGACCACTCAACACATACATTATTTTATCTTCTTCAGTCATAGAATATCCTGTGTAAGCTAGAGCATCAATAATACTTTTCTTCCTAAGAAGATACTCTGTCATTGTTGAGCCTCCTTTCTTCAAGGTTTGAAGTTGGAGTTTTAGTTGCATTACATTAGCTCTTGACCTAAAAGAGAAAAACCTCTCAATTGTGTTCCAGGCCTGACAAGACGTTTGGCAACCAACAAGTTGAGGCAATATTTCTTGACTTATGGAAGAAAGAAGCCAACACAATAGGATTTGGTCCTGTTGTGCCCAATCAAGAAACTCCTCTCTTATAAATCCATCTGAATCAACTCGATTCGGTGGTGAAACAGAGGAATCAATGAAATGAACAAGACGATTACCTTTGATTGCAGCGAGAACTTGTTGCCTCCAAAATAGAAAGTTGTTGTGGTCGAGTTTAACCGTAAGTTCGAGTTTCAATGGCGTTAAGTTCTTCGATATGTTGATGGAGATATAAGATCCGTCAATACCTCTGGAAGATGAAGCTGCAGAAGACGCAACATTTTGCAGCTCTGATACCATCTTGAGAAAATGAATTTTCCTGAGAAACAAACACACAAGGAATAGAAGCTATCTAGAGAGAAAATCTAGAACACTCTAAGAATTTCTCTAAACCTTTTTTATACAATTTTCTCACTCTGTTTTTACAAGAATAACAGATGTTTATATATATCAGTTGAAACAACTCATATTGGAATCTATAAGAGCATCGATTCTGTTATATGAGTCTGACTTGTCATCATGTTATTGGCTATTGGATATTATGACATGGCACCTTTCATCATCAGTGACATCAGCACATAACAAACCTCTTAGATATCTGTAACAACCTCACTAAACTTTCCCGTCAAACCAAGATGCTTTGACAACACACAACAAAGGATGTGATAATTAATCTGATCATCAAAATCACTCTTCTTGATCAGTATTCCTAACAAAAATATAAATGAAAAAGGACTGAAAAACAGTTGCAGGACGGGATCCTAGTTTTTAGTAAATTTTCAAATCTAATATATGTTGAGGATGATGTAGTTTTGTAGATCAGAAAATTATTGTAAAGAAACCCCAGTTGTGGCTAATTTTGTGGACATGCAACAAAGCACATGTTGTTGTATAGATTGGAGAGCTTTGCTTATTGTTGATTAATGCCAATCATGCATGGGATCGACATGTTTGTGCTGATAAGTCATGCACGATGTGGGTCAATTGGTGTGGCTCTTTTGGATACACAGCCTCACCCACCTGTTCGAATAAAATACTCAACCCATCCTTTTGATAGAGGGCATAGTCAAGAGGGTTTGTCTTTCTTTGTGTTCCTTCTAATGGGGGTCCTCCTCCCAATTAATGGCTCACATGAAATTAACGGTATTTTTGTTCGGGGTCCTATTAATATGTGTTTTAACTTTTAAGACATATTAAAGCCAGTTATAATCGATTTTAACATGTGATTTAAGCATATAAATTTACGTAATCCTTTATTCAATAACAATTGAAGCTTTCATGTCAATTTTTTTTTTACTAAGAGAATAAAACGATGAGTTATTGATAATTGATATTAATGTCTCTTAGGAGACATCCAATAATTGATTTTACATGTGATTTAAGGATATTTAATCCTTTGTTATTGGCTTTCTTTCATGTCAAATATTTTTTAGTTATGAGGGTATAAGATAAGATGATGAGTAAATTAAAAGTACTACAAAACCAAACAAAAATTGTTCGAAAATGAGGAAGCAATGCACATGTTTCTTTCATGTGAGTATTGTCTCCCTCCCATGTGCATTTATTTTCCTCTTATATTTTCATTCAATTCAGCATTCCTTTTTTTTTTCTTTCTTTTTCTTTTGGCAAATTAATTTGTTGTATAATTTCTCTTCATGAAAACAGTTTAGGATTGTGTCAATGTATACTCTACCATATATATTAAAGATAAAAAAAAGGATAAAAAAGTATATATATATTTTTTCTAAACACAAAAAATTATGTTTTGATATAGTAAAGAATAAATACAATTATTTTCTTAAATTTTTAGTTCTAAGAGGTCCCACATTTCATTGAGTCAAAATTTACAATTTTATGCTCCATCCTATTATTATAAAATGAGATAATCGAATTCTTGCAACGATTTTTTCTTTCAAGATTTTCTTTTACATATAAAGTTGATTTTTTTCCCTTTGTAAAGAATAACAAAATTTGATGTGGACTTGGGCCATTTAGTGAAACATTTATGCAAAGTATTCTTCTTCAATGTTAGCGGCCTCAGTTTGGGATCAGGCCCATTTATATTGTATTGCTGTTGGCCTTTTGGGCCTGTTCAAATAATGAGTTAGACCCATTCCTAATTTTTCCCTCCTTAAGATAAGTTTAAAAATAATAATAATTAAAGACCAACTTGATAGTTAATGAAATCAAATCTCCATAGTCAAATGCAATCAATCACACCATTTTTCTCACCTACATTTCTGTATTACGTGAATATGGGCTAATTAATACTAATATCAAGTAAATTTCGATAATCTCTCTAATATATTTTCAACATATATATATATATATATATATATATATATATAGTAATTTTTAAATTTGAGTATCAATATTAATAATATCTTCGGAATATTTACGATAATTTGAGGATTTTGGCAACAATTGTGGGATCCATATTTTTCATACTTTCACTGATATTATCATTAATTCGGACCCCTAATGTGTCCAGCTAAATCCAAATTATTTACTTCCTTAGTTATAATACACGAATTAAATGTAGGTTCCTACTTTCCTTTATTGCGATATTATATTCCCTTTATTAATTCGAAAGTTTACATTTCTAAGGAAGAATTTAATTTCACCCGTACAAACATGTTAACTAAATAATATCATCCATGTCATATCTTCATACAAATTCCATAAATAAATCTAGAAATTAAGAGCTAGTATCATAATCTACAAATATATATATATATATATATATATATATATATATATATATATATATATAGATGCAAACTATATTTTTCCCCATTGATTTTCTTCTCTTTTGTACCCTACTGTCATTCTTCTTGGTTTTGCAGGTTGTCCGTGCGAGTTCCGAATCAATGTCGGCTTTAGGGTTTATTTTGTTTTGCATGGGACCACTATTGGTTTCTGCTTCCATCGAATTAGCCAAAAACTCAACACCCTTAACGTTTGATGAAGCCTTTTCCAGACTTTATGGAGATCAAAACTTGATGATCCTCAATGAACCAGGGACTTGTGTCCAAATCCGTCTCGATGAACACAATGGCAGTGGCTTCAAATCACAGAAGCCATATCTCTACTCTCTCTTTAGTTCTTCCATCAAACTCCCTGCAAATAATTACACGGCAGGAGTTGTGGTTACCTTTTACGCATCAAACAATGAAGCGTTTAGAGATTCCCACGATGAGCTCGATTTCGAGTTCCTAGGGCATGCTGATGGAACTAATTGGGTGCTACAAACTAATGTCTACGGCAATGGAAGCGTCTCTAGAGGGCGTGAGGAGAGGTACGATCTCAACTGGTTCGATCCAACGGAAGATTTCCATCGTTATAGCATTCTTTGGACGGAAAATTGGATCGTATTTTACGTGGATGATGTAGCCATTAGAGAGGTCAAAAGGGTTGATGGCATGGGAGGGGATTATCCTTCTAAACCTATGAATTTGTACGCAACAATTTGGGATGGGTCCGGTTGGGCAACACAAGGTGGCAGATACAAGGTTAATTACACGTATGCCCCGTTTGCAGCTCAGTATTCTGATTTGGTCATCAATGGATGCTCCATCTCCATGGATCCGACTCATCAGCAGCAACCAGATTGTATGGATGCCCCGAGATTTGTCACGAATTTCAATGGTTTGATGCCTGAGGAAATTCAAAAAATGAGGGACTTGAGGATAAAGTCTCTGACCTATTCTTATTGCCATAACCCGAGTAGATATCCAACTCCTTTGCCGGAGTGCACGATCTACACGTAAGTTGTTGGGCATCACAAACGGGTCAACCCATTCAAGTAATTTATTTTTTGTGGATGATTATTCCATTTCTAATTCTCTAGATTGTGATAGTGTTAGGTTTTGGAGAATAGATTCTTTTATTTGTTTATGAATAAAGTGCTTGTCTTTCTCTATTTAAGCAACAGTCCGTACTTGTTTTTTTGAACAAAATTGTCTTATCGATTCGAGCAACTTTTTGCTTTTGTTTTATCTTATATTCTTTGAAAACACTGAGTATACATATATTTCATTGAATTATATACGTAAAGAGAATCAGCCAAATCCTCTTGAAAGAATAATAATTTCTATAAAATGAGTATCAAATAGGGAATTCTTGATTACAATCAATGGTCATTGAGAATACAACATAGTAGGTTGATCAATAATTGTTGTATTTTCCTGGAGGAGGAAATTTTTGAACCATAAAGCAGAGTGTTTGAGGTATCTTTTCAACTTGTCTTCGTAATCTACAAAAGTGATGCCAAATCGATAAGTATAACCGGAATCCCATTCAAAGTTATCGAGAAACGACCATATATAATACCCTCTCACATCTACGCCCTCCCTGCATCAAAAATTACATTATCAATTATTAGTCAGTAACTTACGAGTGACATTTGATTTCAAAACCTCCTGCACAACAACTAAATAATACTCACTTGATAGTTTTTAAGAGATATGATAGATGTAGGCTGTGGTATTTAATGCGCAAACTATCATTAACGGCCTTGTTGATTGGCCATGAGGTACTATTTACATCTCCTAATCCTGAAAAACAAAGACCAATTAATTTATACAAATATAATAATAATGATTTTAATTTTTTTAATAATTACCATTCTCGGTGATGTAAATGGAAGGAGGGTTATATTTTCTCTTTATATATAGCAACATTTCTCGAAGTCCATTTGGATAAATGTAAAGCCAGCTAGAACCAGTCTGCAAAATCATATAATATCGAATAATTTACTTATAGATCATATAAACATCAATCTTCTTTTTTAATCATTTAGAATTTTCTTAAGCACGGTTTGTACCGGTTGACCAATTGGAATCCCATTTTTCTCTGCTGTGACACAAATAAGAAATATCACTTGTATCAGTTGATGAATAATTATACAGTAATTCAATAAAATTAGAAACTATAATATATATATATATATATATATATATTTATATTTAATGTTTATAATAAGGTACGCAATATTAATATATAATAATATTGTTTATTTTTAATACTTACAGGTGATATTGACATGGTTGTCTGTTGTGTAACTTAGGTTGACAGTGCTATAGGAGGTCAAGTCGTCTGCATAAAATGCTGTATAATAATTCACACCAAGGAAATCAATGGAGCCTTTCACCATCTCGGACTCATATTTTGTGAATTTGGGCAGTCGATTACCCACCACAGATCTCATGATTTTCGGATAGTTTCCGTATGTGATTGGATGAAAAATCCTGCATTAATTATTCATTTACTAGTTTCATCATCTTTGTAGTACAAAAGGTTAATAACGTTATTGGGCAATTACCTGTTTAATTATTTAGACCTTTCAATTACTTTTATAGTTTTATTTGATGTCATTTACTCACCATCCGAACATAAAATCAAGAGCTCTAGAAGCAGCCTTGTGGCTAGCTACCGTGTCGTATTTCGGCACTGCCCAAAAAGTGTATATTGAAATCCCAATGACGCCCTTCTGAGTTGCCTGTATAAACTCAAATTTGTGTCAATTAATCGTATCTTGGATCAATGGTCTATGCCAGTCGAAATTCCAATCACGACTACTGCAATGCGATAGTTTATTTCGCAACGAGTCACTCATGAGTTACGACTATATTTACCTGATAGTTTTTCCGGTACAATTTGACGGCATATGCATGACAAAGAATGAGGTGATGAGCGGCAATATATGGTTCTGTAGCAGAGTTGCCTTCTGGACAATTTCCTAAATAGTTTGAACATCGACCAGGTGCCTCAGTGCCGGTTGAATACCCAGTCGCACTAAATAAATTCGGCTCGTTCACAGTCACCCAATGTTTGACCCTATCACCAAATTCTTTGAAGCAGAAATCCACATACTCACCAAAATCTTTTCTAATTGAATCATTAAAATTTGATTAGTTGCCAGTTGCCACTTTATTAGCATGTGTATATACAGAATGAAAATGTTTGAACTTACACAACTTTAGGGCTTAAGAATCCACCATACTCATCTTGAAGAGCTTGTGGAAGATCCCAATGGAATAAAGTCACAAAAGGCTCTATACCTGAACAATTACATAAATGATACGTATAATTATGAGAGGACACGTGGAAGTGAATTAGAGGTGCGAATGTGGGATGATGAATATAGGTTAGCTTGCTAGATTAGAAGTTAACCTTTTGATATGAGCTGGTTGATGAGATAATTGTAGAAGTCAACACCTTCCTGGTTTACGCCCCCACTGATTTTTCCCTCTACATGCAAATATATAAAATTAAATTTCAATTAGAGAAAGAGTAAATATTAATTACTTGAATTTTACATGTAGAATAACAAGAGAAAAATATTAACTTACGAGGGAAAATTCTGGGCCATGATATGGAGAATCTGAAGGAGTTCAGACCGATTTCCTTCATTAAAGCAATGTCCTCCTACGTACAATAATATGAAAATTTCTCTATAATTTTATTTTCCAATATAATTAAACTACTGAGGAAAACAAATTCTCTCAAACTCTCTTTAACTTCAATTATAGATGTATATATAGTTTTAGGTTATATATATATATATGTACCTCATAACGATAATAAAAGTTGTCGGCCACATTCCCATTACTGTGATCCAAAATTTTCTCTGTAATTAATAGCACAACAAAATGAATGATATTTAAGTTGTTTTGTTGGATCAAATATATTATTATATACTTAATTTTTCAAGCTTTGTTTTCTTCAAACGTAAAAATAAAATAAAAAAAAGAAGCAAACGTGGGACCGATCCTTCTTTGCATTAGATTTTAATAAAAATATTTATAGGACGAATCAATTGACACTTCTTAATCCTATATAGGCTATAGCTATGGTAAAATATGTAAAGTGATAAAAAGAATAAATTTATAAACAACAAGCGGCAAAGTTTCAAGTACTCTAAAGCTAGCTTTTGCGTATACGACAAGAAACCACGTACTATAATACATTAATACAATAGTTAAATAAGTGGAGTAGTTGAATTGAATAAAAAAATATACGCGAGATTCCAAAGCTCATATATTGGCTTTTAATATATACAGTATATGTCAACATTAATTATATAAATGAATTTTAGAATAATAGTTTTAATCATATGTAGTGCTGGCTCACCTAATAGTTAAATTAAATTAAATTAAATTAGAGAAATATATAGAGTTAGACAGACATGGACCTGGCTGATCCTTGGTGAAAGTGTCCCATATGCTTGGTTTCCTGCCATCTATGTATGCCGCTCCTTCGTACTGACAAAAATATCAAATTATAATTATGGATAATTATTAATTAGGTCCTGAACTATTTAAAAAATTTCAAGTTGTTATGACTTTTACAAAAGTGACCAAATTAGTCCTTATATATTTTCCAATTACCAAATTAACCCCTTTAACTAACTTCCGATAGTCAATTTTGACTGTGCAGAGATAAAATTATACTTTATTTCTAAACAGTATAATAATGACACATGCACAATTTTTTTTAACATACGTATATTTTTGTTATTTTATTTTTCGGTTTTGATTTTTAAATAATTTTGAAAACATGTTTGTATAATATTAAATATATATATATATATAACTCGAAATGAATGGTAACTTTATTTATAAAGTAAGGGTATAATTGACATAATCTTATTAAAATATTTTTATATTTTTATAGATAATTTTAATTAAAAAATACAAATGGTGTTTCATTAATAATATTTCGGATTTTTTTGTAATTATAATGGTGAATTTAATGTATAAAAAATAAAATAACTTTGTTATAATATAATAAATAAAGGGTAATTACGTACTTTAATTAAAATTGTTAAAATCAACTGTTATATTTTAACACCGTTAAATCCTTAGAATGACTAATTTGGTCACTTCTAAAAAAGAGGGACTAATTTGGCACCTAAAAAAATGTGAGGACCAATGTAGTCACTTTTGTAAAGATCGCAAACAAATTGGAATTTTAATTGGTAATTGCCTTATAATTATTTCAAGACATTGTATTGATTACATAAAAAAATAATTATATATAAATTTGTTGGTTTAATTGTATTACCTGGTAAGCACTTGATCCTGCTCCGAAGATAAAGCCGTCCGGAAAGCTACTCCGATTAATATTGATCAGAGGATGATCAGTAGAAGGATGACATGGTTCAATGCTTAATAGTGATAATAAACAGATCCAGACTAGTCGGTGGTGGCAATATAGGACAACAAGACTTTGACCTTCAGCTTTCATTTTTCCAACTCGGCTGCTGATGAGCAAATAGATCAAGATATCCAAAACTAGTTAATCCCTGTAATTACACTTGATACAAGTTAGAAATATAAAATGTAATAGAACATATAAAAACTCCCTCTTCGTGCGCCCTTCTTCGTCTATAAAGAGATCGATTACTAGACGAAGACGGCTTCATTGTGGTACATGGCGATCGAGTTGCAGCTTTTTTTTCTTCTTCCATATCATTATCAAGTTCAAAAGAGATAAATATTAATTATGGTGCATACCTTGGCTTGGCTTGGCTTAATGAGGTGAAAATCAGACCTTCAAGCAATGTTTATGAAAAACGAATAAACGATGATCAAATCAATTTCTAAATTCAGAAAAACAAAGAAGAAAGGATAATATTGGAGAGTGGAGGATGGAGAATGGAGGATGGGGACTGGAGAGACAGCTATAACTTATAAGGTATGATAAATTGACAATTAGATTATTTTTAGTCTATTTGTCCCTCCATAGTCCATAATAGAAAAAAAAAGCAACATTTCTAAACACAAAAAAGAAAAGAAAAAAGCAACCATCAGAGACTTTTCAACATTCAATTATTATTATTATTATAACATTGTTATCAAATGTATTTTGTGCATATCCAATTATCCATCCAACACTTCTTTACCTAACTCCTATCCATGAAATTGTTGCGTAAATTATATACAATAGGCACGTGACAAATATTTAATCAATTTCCTGAATTTGATTAGAAGTTAGAACACACAATATTTAAAAAATAAAAAAAAAATACAAAATACAATGCGTTGCTTTCACGTAGATACGACTACAAGGGCTATCCAATATTCCAATCCATATATACCTTCAAAGCCGTTTCAACAAAGTAATATATTAATTTAGGTCAAATATTTATTTACACGAATTAGGCAAGGTGAAGGAGATTTGGTGAAGATGAAACCGAGCGCATGCACGTGGTCAATCTTGGTAGATTGTCAACATTGAATGTTTCACTTTCACAAGAATGACACGAAGTTGAATGAAGAAAATTATCCTCAACAACTTCCAAAAAAACACACAAAGTGAAAAAATAAGAATGAGAGAAGAAGCTGATTTGTGGACTCACGAGTCTGATAAGAAGAGAGGAAATAAATGGAAATTGATTGTCCCGTGGGCTCGTGGTTGAGGAAAAAGAGAATTTAGATATCTAATATTGAGTTCACTTTTGTTCATCCCCTTAGGATAGGTGAACATTACCATTTATGCCCCTCCCACATGGATGATATGTGTTCACTGAGGGGTAAATTTATCTCAAAAGATGATAGTATTTGAATAAATTTATTCCCTCTATGGACACATGTCATCCATATAGGAGGAGGGTAATGTTCACCCACCCACTTTGAAGGCAGGGCACCAGGGACACCTGCCCAGAGGCCATGATTAAAAAGGGTCTCTAAATCCTTAGTTTGGAGTTGTTATGTATTGGAGTGTAAATAAAAAATGGCCCAAATAAAAGTTTTCGGCTTATACAAAAATAATGACTCAAACATTTGTTATTTTAAAAGCCTAAACATTTCTAAAATAAATTAAAAAAGCCAATGTTTTCTTCATATGAATTATGAAGATCCAACATGTTTTTTAATGCCCCTATTAGTTGTCACTATCATTCTCAATTTTCATTAATCCACCCATCCAGCTTTCAGCGTAGTTTTTCTATATCGTTATTTTTATGTTGTTCAATCCATTTACATCTCCGTTCAAATATATATATACCTCAATTATTATTTTTACACGATCGATATCGGATATAAGTTTATTTTACCTTTTTTTTTTCCAGATTTTATTGAAAATCAAGCATAAAAAATAGGAGAAAAAGATAGTTGTAGTTGTTGAAAAGTTTCCAAATTTTGTGTAGATGTAAATTTCATTGAAATTCAGATAAAAATTCATTAAAATCTATAGATTTTATAATGGTACTTGTTTTATGTTAAAACGAGAAATCTCACGAAAAAGACTCACTTTAGGTATATGGAAAAAACTATAAACAAATGGCCTATTCTTTGGTTTGAAAAAACTATAAACAAATGGTCCATTCTTTGGTTTTTCACCCCGGGCCTCTAAAAGGTGAGGACCGCCACGGTGGCACTGCTTGAGGGTGGGTGAGTAAAAATAGACTATCCAATCTTTATCCTTATATATATATATATATATATCCGGTGACATATGTAATGAATGGTTGAAATTTATTTATTTATTTTTAAAATTTATTATCTTTAAATGTATGATATTATCTTCAAATATTTTAGATTAATTGAGGGTTTAGTTTGGAAAAGAGAGGGGAATTAATGATATATCATATATGGGCTTGCGACAGAGGAAACAGAGGAGAATTTATGGTATGTGGACTCTGCTTTTTTATTTATTTATTTGATATTTATTTTGACCGTCGGATTCATCCAATACAATCGCCAAATTTCCAAGATTTGGTAGTCGAAAGCTAATATATATATTCCAATCAGTTGGTAGCACGTTTATACATTATGAATATTGGAGTAACCAAGAAAAATGTATGGTTTGGATTTATACACAACAACTTGAAATACATGAGGACCCTAATGAAGGAGATCGAAGGGATTAGCTTTGTCAGCATAGAAAGACCGGTTTCAACGATGTGCCGTTGAATAGGGTTACAATGGCAACATTCTGAGATGTACCAAGTGGATAAACAGCGATTTAGATTTATAAGTTTTCAACTATAAGAAAATATTAGAGTTATTTGTCATTGAATTTGTAAAATGATCGATGAAGATAACACAATAAGAATAATTATTTATTAATTCTGTAATTATGTTATATAGTCAAAATAGTAGGGATAACCATTTTATCCTGGGCCCCAAACCCCCGTTTCCCTATCCCCATTTGGGGGATTTTTTTTTGGGGAAAATGAGGGGAAGGGTAGGGATGATTTTTAACCCTAAATTTAAATGGCTCCATTTCCCCAATTCCCCTACGAATTCCCGGAAATGGGGATGGGGTTGAGGTTAGGTGTCTCCATCCCCATTTTCTCCAAATATTATAATATTATATAAAAAAATATATTAATGTATTTTTTATTATATTTCCAATATTTTCATTATTTTTATTTTACTAATTATACATACATATTTATTAGTCAGTACAATAGTGTATATGAAATTATGATTTATGAACACACATTTGTTAGTACGTGAATAATATTTGTATTGTCAATGTTACAAAATTTTGATTTCTTGTTGTTGGAACAGATTTTTGTTTGTTTTCGGTGATTTTAATATTTTGTATTTTGAACTTGTTGTATTACTATGATGAAAAAACAGCTTAACTTTTATTTCAATTTGTATGAGATGTTATTTTATATTTGAATTTATTAGACTTTGAATTTACGTATTTAATATGTAATTTTTACTTATACAAGAAAAATGGAAGAATACGGAAATAAAGGACTTTTGGGAAAATGAGAAATGGGAAAAAAATGAAATAGGGGATGGAGATAGGGATGGGGGGACCTCCCCCAAAATTACCCCAACCCCATTTCCCAAAGTTTGGAATTTGAGGGGGGGAGGGAGGGAGGGAGGGGGGGTTGGGTTGAGTTGGGGATAGTTGTATAATGTTGTATACATCTGTCACTATAAAGCTTTTAGGGGCAATATGGAGATCGATTGAGTTGAATGATAGTTGTATAATGTTATTGTATATATCTGTCACAAACAATAATTGTGGTTCTTCTTATAGTACTCACCAATCCCCTCTTCAATAATTGTGGTTGTATAATGTTGTTGTACACAGAGACTTCTATTTAGCTAATCAATTTAATGATGAATAGAAAAAGTAATAAGTATTATACAAAATATTTGGTACAACAGAAACGCTATACATTTGTTTTTATTGTTTTGTTGTTGAGTTTTGAAATCTGAGTATTGGTTTGGTGAAGTAATCAATTAGCTTATAGTATTCTAAAGACGGGTTAGGTGTCTGATTGACACCCACGACAACAAAAAAAATATTCATAAGCATTCCATTAATAATTATCAGGTGTGCTGTGCACGTAGCATCCCAACTTCAACTTAGAAAACTCTATAATATTTAAAAAGAGCGATGGTTTTTACAACCTAATAGTCGGTGATATTTACAACCATCAAATGTTGTATATACATTTTAAATTAATATATTTTTAAAAATCTAATAATACCGTTAACCCAATAACAATTATTAACTAGATTTATATTTTAATCTTTTTATGATTTTTTTTTCTTTCAATGATTAGATATAATATATATCATTAAAAACTCTTTCATTTTTTTAAACTCTAGATTTTTTTAAATACTAATCTCAAAAATATTTTCAAATTCTTTTAACGAAGTACACATTGATTGTTAAGAATGGAGAATGAATCAAAATCATCCAAAATTGATTTCAAAAGTTTTAAATCAATTATTATTAGTTTCAAAATCAAAATCTTTTTAGATTTTTTTTATGTTATCAATATCGGTTCTCTCAAATTTCATCAAAAACTATTCTGCTTGCAATTCAATTAGATATGATATAAACCTTGTATCTCTGTCACTTTTACAAATTGAAAATGGATCTTCAACCGGAAAACCTCATATCGTAGTGCCTTTTTAGACAAAAAAACAATTATTAAAAAACAGAAAGAGTTGTTTGACCTGACCAGAAAAAAAAAATAGAGTCTAATTTTGTAGAACGAAAACATATAAGAGAAAAAGTGAGGAAACCGAAAGAACAATAATAGAATTAAAGATAATAATAAAATTGATTAGTTAATATAATAATAGATGTAATTGGTGTGTACTTACAAAAATTAATACAATATAATTTTAAAAATGATATTTTTGATATTAAGTAGGGTTTATTAATAAATTATAAAAATTTTAAAATTTTTAATAGGTAAAATTACGAAAGAGGTATACATACAATTTTTAGGTCGTTCCTTTATTTCTGCTATCGAAAAAAACCAGTACGTTGAACAACACGAGGTCCAAATTAGTACCATTTGAGCCCATATAAAAATAGTATAACTGATAACTGATAATCATATTTGTACTTTGATAAAACTATATTTACATTCTAAATTTATATATTTTTGAAATTCTAAAATTATCCTCTAGTTAAATTATTAATATGTTAATCAAAAGATATTATAATTGTTTTTTGATTTTTTTATAAATTTACTAACTACTCTAAATTTAAAAAGTAAAAAAGTACCGTAGAATAAAATTAATAAAAAAGAAAGAAAATCGATGTCAAAATGAAATAGCATGATCCCAAAAACTTGAAAAAATGGAGAAGGCAGCTGGATTCAAAAAGATGATCAGGAGGCTGCAGGATTTGAAAACCAATATCAAAATGAAATCTTCCATTCTGGATTTGAAAAGATGATCAGGACTCAGGAGGCTGCTGCCTCCATCCTGAATTTGAAACCATCAAAACATTGGGAGATGACATATTTTTATTATTCTACAATATGTTTTCAAAATTAAAGGGAATGTTTGTGGTGTGTTCACGAGATATAATGTTTTTTTTTTTTTTTTTAATGAGATGTACCTACTAACAAGCTAGGGTGATATATACTCCTATTTCCTCCTTTCAGGGATGCATAGATCGCAACTCAAATTGCATTACGACATTAAGGATGATTATTATGGTGTTTTAAAAATTGCAACAGAACAATGCTGACCATAGATCGCCTCTGGATCAAGTTCATCTTATCAACGTGTATTTCTTTAAAACTTTGTTTTGAAACAAAACCATATACAATATTTACATATATTTCTATACGTGTTTTGAAGGAGAGGGGATACAATTTTTAACACAAGATTAGATATGATTTTTCAGTCGTTGAATTTATAACATTTACTTGGCTTAGATTTAATAAATTGATTTCATTTATACAAATATATATTTATTTATTTAACAAAGGATGATATATATATATATATATCAGTGTTGTAGAAGTTGGCGACTATGACCGACTAGTCGCTCGACGGTGGTCAACCGCCGCGATTCACTAGGCGGTTGGAGTCAAAGACGGTCAAAGTCTGATCAAATCGGGTCAAGTTGGAGCAAATTGGACCTAATTTAGAACCAGGGTTTTCTCTCTTCTTCGCCAAATCTTCTCCTCTGTTCTTGCCGCCGTCATCCGTCGCCTTTGTCGCCTTCATCGCCGTTGTTGTAACCCTCGTCGTCGTCGTCGTCGCCGTCGAACCTGATCTTCCTCTCGCTACCCGCCAGTCGAACTGGTCTTCTCTCTAACCGTCGTCGAACTTGAATTTGATTGAGAATTAAGATTAGTCGGCGACTTCGATTGAAGAAGTGAAGAACTGAAGAAGAAGAATCGAGAATGAATGAAGATGAAGATTGAGAATTGAGTGGGAGAGAGAAAGGGAGAATCTTTGGAAAATATGCGGTGAGAAATAATACCATGCATTGAGCTCATTTGATTCTCAATGGTCCAGAGATTTTTTGAATTTGATTTTCTTTTTCAAGTTGACTATATGAAATATTTTGATATTTTTTAATTACAAAAAAAAATATTAAAACTAAAATTTTCGGTCAACCTCCGGTTTACCATCCGTCGGCCGTCGACCGACTTCCGACCATATACCTAGTCTCTGACTAGTTCCCAATTAATCCCTCTAGACGTTAGACGATGAGTTACCGTACAACTAACGTCTAACGACTTTTATAACGCCGAGATATATATATATATATATATTCGATATGTGTTACTTTTGTAACATATACGAGACCTCATACCCCATTGTTTTAGTCTTTTGATAATGTTTCCTTTTTGGTTTTAATTATATAATTTCACTAATATTTTTCTTTAGAATATAAAATCCATGCTCGCCGAATTTCAAATAATCGGTGTTTGTGTTTCAGTTATAGTCTTTCTTGTTGGTAAGGATTGTAAAGGACGGTGAGCCTGTTGAGGTCCCTGGTGGTAGCTCAACTCACCTAATTAATTAATTGGTATATCATATGCGCACTATAATTATTTAAGATTATACTAAAAAATAATAATTAAAAGGTTGTGGAGTTGAAGAAAGATAAATAAATTACAGAAATAATAATACCTAAGCAGTCTATTTTTTTTTACCAAAAACACATCTTAATCAAATTACTCACAGATTGAACAATATATTTATTCAGACTTCGGTGGCTAGCTAGCTAGAGACCGACAAAGAAGAATCGGTGGTTGCATTTTCCATTTGGAGGAAATTTTTGAACCAGAAAGCTGATTTCTTGAGATATCTTTTCAACCCATTTTTGTAATCTACATAAGTTAAGCCGAATCGAAGGGTATAGCCCAAGTTCCACTCAAAGTCATCCATAAATGCCCATATGGAGTATCCTCTTACGTTAGCTCCCATCCTGACAAAAATCACATGATCCTTTCATTAATATACGATAGTTTTTAGTGAGTTTTGTTCATCCATGTCTCAATTATATATATATTAATGAAAAAAAATCTAATAAGAGAATTTTTTTTAATGACTAAAGTCAAATAAAAGAGCAATTGCATCAAATAAAACTTGTGAAGTATCCCAAATACGTTGACATCTAACAAGCATATCTATTATGTGCCCCGCACACTCGAAATAAGAAAACAAAAAGGGTATAGGATATATATATATATATATATATAACTCACTTGATAGCTTGTAAGAGATATGACAAGTGAAGATGGTGATATTTTATTCTTAAGTCATCATCGAGGGCTTCATCAATTGGTAAGGAATTGTTGTTGTTATCAGCCATTCCTGAAATTGAATTATGAAATTAATTAGCAATGTGATATTAATTAATTAGAATCTACAGACAATAAATAATTTTAATTACCATTCTCAGTGATATAAATGGGAAGACCGCTGTATTTTTGCTTCACATACAAAGCAAATTCTCTAATCCCTTTTGGGTACATGTAAAGCCAATTACCGCCAGCCTACAAACATTGCAACTTCATTTATTTATGCTTAGACAATTTCTTCGGATGTTTGATAAATATGATAATGTATCATATTTGAAAAAATAAAAACAAAGAATTTATTAAACTATACCAGTTCACCAATAGGAATCCCATTTTTCTCCGCTACAGTGATAAACAAATTTGTAAGATCATGTAACTATATATACTTGGTAATTAAATATAATAACAAATTCATCAAAAATTCGGAACTTACCGGTATCATTAACATGACTATCTGTGGTGTAACTGAGGAAGACACTACTGTATGATGTTACATCATCTGCATATCTTGAGGTGTAGTAATTTAATCCAACAAAATCCAGGGTTCCTTTTATCAAAATGGATTCTTCGTTTGTGAAATTGGGCAATCGATTCCCAACTAAACATCTCATGATTTTTGGGTAATCACCGTTTGTCATTGGATGAACAACCCTAATGAATTATTATTCAAAGCAAATCACAAATCATTAATTGTTAAATCTAATTTGGAATCAATATAATGTCAATGAAAATGGCATATGATCTAAAACTCACCAACCAAACTGAAAATCAAGAGCTCTTAAGGCAGCTTTTCGGCTAGACACTGTTTGGAATTTAGGTACTTGCCATCTGCTGTCTACTGTAATCCCAACTATTCCCTTTTGAGAAGTCTTAAAAAAAAAAAAAATCGAAATAAAAAACTACATATCATAGTACTTGACAATGATCAGCAGAAATTAGTAGTAACATTCGATAGTGATGAGCAGAAATCAATTAGTAGTAATATGATTAACCTGATACTTGTCCCTATACAATTTAACAGCATTTGCATGAGAAAGAATGAGGTGGTGGGTGACCAAATAGGGTTCGGTTGCTGAGTTGCCTCGGCTGCAATTTCCAATATAGTTGGAGCATCGACCAGGTGCAAATATTCCACTAGCATACCCTCTATTACTAAATAAATTTGGCTCATTCAAAGTGATCCAGTACTTGACTCTATCACCAAATTCTTGAAAGCAGAAATTGGCATAATCACGATAATCATCCCTGTATATATAATTTCACAAATTAATTGCATGACATGCTACTAGATAGATATATAGATGGGGGCAGAGTTCTAGTTTGAGTACTTACACAATTTTGGGACTTAAAAATCCGCCATATTCATCTTCCAGGGCTTGTGGAAGATCCCAATGAAATATTGTTACAAAGGGTTGAATACCTACAACAACAACAAAAAAAAAATGAATTATTGAATGGATTTTTTTTAAATTGTGAATGGAATGGGAGATGATCGATAGCTGACCATTTGATAGGAGCTCATTGATGAGAGAATTGTAGAAATTGACACCTTTCAAGTTCACTCCCCCACTGATTTTTCCCTCTGAAAACACAAACCAAATTTATTAGATTCAAAAGTTGAAGGACCACTTGCTTGCAAGTTGCAACTTATATAAATTGTTTAATTTTCTTTTCGAAAGATAATTTTAGTTATTATATAAGGCTCTGATTTAGAACTTACGTGGCAATACTCTAGACCATGAGATGGATAATCTGAATGTGTCCAAACCAATATTTTTCATCCGAGCAATGTCCTCCTGCAACATTTTTAGAGATTTTTTTTTTCATCAGAATGGACCATAGACTACTTCTTTGATCTGCAATTCAAAATGGACCATAGACTATAGTGATAATTGACTATGCAATGTACCTTATAGAGATAATAGAATTCATCAGCTACATTCCCTGTGCTATGGTCAGAAATTTTGTCTGGCATTACAATGTAAAATGTCAAAAGTTCATCATATATAAAATGTTAATGGAAATAGTGAAAAATGCATGTCAATGCAGTTTCATAAATTACATCAGATCATATAGAGAGAAGAGAGAAGAGAAATCACCTGGATACTTGGTAACAAAAGTATCCCAGATACTTGGTTTTCTTCCATCTATATCTGTTGCTCCTTCGTACTTGAAAATGGAACAAAATAATAATAATATAATTTCATGCATATAGCAAGCGATTAATTTGCTTACAAAAGTTTATTAAATTCCTGAAGATAGTCTGTACCTGGTAAGCGCTTGATCCGGATCCAAATAGAAAACCAGCCGGAAAGCTACTCCGATTTAGTTCATGAGTGGAGTAAAAATCATGACAAGGCTTCAAACTCTGAGTGTATGCCAGCTGGAAAAAGGTCAGTGTTAGGAGGTAGTAGGTGACGATGACTAGAAGATTTTGAATCTTCATTTATATAATTACACTTTAAATTTGTTGCTCTGGTCAGCTACCTCCAAAAACATGTGTTTAGCTAAAGATTTGTATTCTACTCTATATAGTTTCCCCAAATCATATTTTTTCTGGTTTCACTACAACATACAGTCATACAGAGACAACTTTTACATATATATATATATATATATATATATATATATTCCTTATCCTATCGGTATCGATAAAATTATATAATACCATTGAAATTGAACCACTCATTTATAAGAGAGTTTTGATAAGTGTATAGTGGAAATGGTGAGATATGTCACATTTCTTTTATGTGTGTTGCAGTATATATCAAGACAAATTATGTAAATGAACGATTCACATTCAATATCCTTATATATAATATATATATATATATGTCTTAATATAAGACATAAAAATTAACATCAGTTATGCTACCTAAACCAACACAATTTCTTATTATAAGTACTATAGAGAAAAAAAAGAAAAGAAAAAAACCCACCACCACCATGTTAACATCAATATTATTAATTAATTGATAAATACATACATGTCAAGACAAATTATATGAAATGAATGATTCACATTCAATGTCCTTATATATATATATATATATATATATATATATATATATAAAATAATAGTCCCAAATATTAATTGCATATATATGACTTAATGTAAGACATAAAAATTAACACCAGTTATACTACCTAAACCAACACAATTTATTAATTTTTCTTTTTAAAAAGATACAATTTATTATAAGCAATACTAAGAAAAAAATAAGAAAAAAAAACCCACCACCACCACGTTAACATCAATATTATTAATTAGTTGGCAAAAATTGTTGGAAGGTTTATGAATAAAGATATTGTCCACATATATGATATATAGAAAATATATCCGAAATTTGTTCTTATATATGAAACACATTATCCCTAGGTGGTAAGAGTGCATAAGTCCAGTAATATCACAGGTATATATATAGTCTTTTTTCCTATCATTGTTTACGGATACAATTATATAAAGATATTGAACGTGAGTCAACTCATTTATAAAAGAGTTTTGAAAAATGTATAAATGTCAAATCAAAGCATGTAAAATGAGTGACTCACATTCAATGTCCTTATGTAATTCCATAAGTGCGCACTTATGTGAATTTTCTTGTATATATATAAGGATATTGAATGTGAGTCACTCATTTATAAAAGAGTTTTGATAAGTACATACATATCAAGTCAAAGTATGTAAAATGAGTAGTCTCATTCAATGTCCTTATTTAATTCCACTAGTGTGCACTTATGTAAAAAATTTCGTATATATATATATATAAATTAGATCGAGCCACAAATATTTATTGGGTTCAACCCTTCATTTCGCAATGAAATAAATTAGTATTTTGGGTTATAAGGCTATCCATGAATGATATTTGTTTTTTAGATCAAACATTACATGTACAATCCGGATATCTACTCTCATAACGGAAGATAACTGCTTCCACGACCTGAAAAGTTTAGTAAAATGTGTATGATGAGATATGAAAGGTTACCACATATGTGATGTGCCTCTGCGTTTTTATTTAATACAAACATAATTTGTAAGGCAAGATCTTGATCAATTGGTACAATTTTAATAATTAATCGAGATATAACATAATATATTAATTAATAGATATTTTAATTATAATGGTGTACATGGAATTTTTTTTATTAAAGATTATAGTTTTAAAGGAAGATCAGCCATTGAAATAATAATTAAAAGGTTACAGAGTTCAAGAAAGAGGAATAAATTAAAGAAATAGTAATACCCAGAAAGCAGTTCAAATTTTTTAACCAAAACTCATCTTAATTAAATTATGCACATATGGAATACTGTTTATTCAGTAGTTAGCTAGAGACTAACAAAGAAGAATCAGTGGTTGCATTTTCCATTTGGAGGAAATTTTTGAACCAGAAAGCTGATTTCTTGAGATATCTTTTCAACCCATTTTTGTAATCTACATAAATTAAGCCGAATCGAATTGTATAGCTTGAGTTCCACTCAAAGTAATCGAGAAATGACCATATCGAGTATCCCCTCACTTCAGCTCCCATCCTGATAAAATGATATGATCAGCTCGTTAATATACAATATAGTCTCGCCAATGAAAAAAAGACGGAAATTAATTTTTAACTGCTGTTGATCTTCTTATAACTCACTTGATAGCTTGTAAGAGATATGACATGTGCAGATGGTGATATTTTATTCTTAAGTCATCCTTGAGGGATTCATCAATCGGTAAGGTATTGTTATCGGCCATTCCTGAAATTGAAGTATGAAATTAATTAATAATAATGTGATTTTAATTAGAATCTATAAACAAGAATTAATATTGAAGTACCATTCTCAGTGATATAAATGGGAAGACTGCTGTATTTTCGCTTCACATACAAAACAACTTCTCTAATCCCTTTTGGGTACATGTAAAGCCAGTTACCTCCGGCCTATAAAAAATACAACTTTTAGTGCTCATTAAGTATGAAAATATCTTAAGAAGAAAAAGTATTAGAAGACTATACCAGTTCACCTATAGGTATCCCATTTTTCTCCACTGCAGTAATAAATAAATTTGTAAGACTATGTAACTATATATATATATATATATATATATAAATATGTATGTGTGGTGTAATTGAACACAATAACAACTTCATCAAAATTTTCGAGCTTACCGGTATCATTAATATGACTATCTGTTGTGTAACTGAGAAAGATGCTACTATAGGAATTTGCATCATCTGCATGTCTTGAGGTATTCATCAAAATAGATTTTTTGTTTGTGAATTTCGACAATCGATTCCCCCCACTAGACATCTCATGGTTTTCGGGTAATCACTATTCGTCATTGATTGAACTACCCTAATTAATTAAAAGCAAAACATTATAAAGTTTGAAATTTGTCTTATCTAATTTGGATTAGCATATAATCGAATAATTAATCGCCAAATTATTCGAACAAGTTGTGAGTCCAATTGAAGAGTAAGTAGCAGAAAATTGTACACTCTCAAACTCACCAACCAATGAAAAAGTCAAATGCTCTTAATGCAGCCTTTCTGCTAGCAAGTGTTTGAAATTTAGGTACTTGCCCTCTGCTTGATACTGTAATCCTAAAGGTGTAAAAATGGACTGGCCCGACCCATTAGGGACGGCCTGGCCAGTCCCTTTTTTGAAACAGGCAGAGCCGGGCCGGCCTGTTTCCAGAGAAGCAGGCCCAACATGGCACGCCGGCTTGCCTCAGGCGGGCCGTGCCTGCGTGCCGTGCCAGGCCGGCCCGCCGGGGCCCTCTGGCGTGCTAGGCCTAACGGGCCTGGTCCGTCGGGTTAGTTTTTTGGTCCAATTTTTTTTCCAAGTTACGTTTTTTTGGATTTAGGGTATAGGGTTTAGGATTTATAGTTTATGGTTAAGGGTTTAGAATTTAAAATGAATGAAGAGAACGAACAATTATTAGGATTTGAAACGAATAAAGAGAACGAACAATTTTTTAATTATTTATTTATTTTTCACTTATGGAATTCAGTAATACATATCTACATGATTGCCTCATTAAAAACCTTACCAAGAAAAACCCAGTGAGATAAAAACTTGGTAAGGGAAAAAGAGTGCAACCGTTTTACAACTTACAAGTAAATAATAAATACATATGTAAAAGTATAACCTAGTTCTGGCCCTGGCCACTACCTGAAGGGTCATCAATATATAGATTGTCGAAATTTAGATTAAGTTCTTTATCTACAGTTAGATTTTGTAACCTTTTTTTAGCATGCTCCCAATCCCGAAGGCATGTTAATACCTCCACCATCTCTGGAGACAAACAGCTTCTTCTTGGTTCAATTATGCGTCCACTGGTGCTGAAAGCTTGTTCTGAAGACACCGTTGATACTGAAATAACCAGTACGTCACGTGCTAAGTGTGACAGAACTGGATACCTGTACGTATAGGTCTTCCACCATAACAACAAATCAAACTCTTCATTGTCTTCAACAGCATCGAACTGTGCTTCAAGGTACCTAATAAGTTCGGTACAAGAAGATGGGCTAGATCTTTGCCCTGAAGAAGTACTTGCTGATTTGTCTTTTTTTCTTCGTTTCAGAAGGTTCCAACTTGTTTGCTTTGGCTCTGTCTCCGGTCGTGTTGATTGGGGGATGTCAATGTTGCCAAACCTGGTATCATAAATATGAAAAATCTCGAACAACTTGGTTCGAATGTCAGTAATTTATTCTGAATAATCTATTGACAAATTAATACCAATAAACTCAAGCAAAACTTCTAAACCAGATAATTTAACCCTGAGATCTATTATAGCACTTAAGGCATAAAGTAAGGGAGTGTTAGCCCAATATTTTTTCAACTTTGTCTCCATGACAACAACTGCAGCGCCTAGATGTTCATCTTCTCTATAACTGTTTAACAGTTCAGACATTTCCACTATCTGATGGATTGCCTGGGAAGATGTGGGGTAATATACCCCGGAAAAAGTTACAGTGGCATTGTAAAATATCTTTAAAAATTGAACAAAAATCTTTGCCACATACCAATCGTCTGTGGAAAGTAATTTTGGACTAAATTGTCCTGTTTCGGTCAATTTCATATTATAAAAACATGTAATGGTTGTATCATATTCCAAACAATTTTGCAACATTAAATAAGTAGAGTTCCACATTACCGGCATATCAGTTTGGAATCGTCGGGGTTTGAGACCGTTTAATTTACAATGTCTCTTGAATTCACTGAATCTAGGATTAGAACTGCAAATCCAAGAAATGGCATCTCTGATGCGATCTATTTGGTAGCTTACCTGCTTTAAACCAGCCTGTACAACTAAATTTATAATATGGCATGCACACCGTTGAAGGAAGAAATAACCTCCATCTTACGGGATATTTCTTGCAACAAACAATGCAATAGAGCTAGTATTTGCAGATGCATTATCAAATGTGATTGAAAGAATGCGATGCGTGATTTCATAAGTTTCTAAAACTTCCATTATGACATTAAAAATGTTTTCTGCTGTATGTGCAAAATCCATAGGACGAAAACCAAAAATTCTTTTTGTTATCCTCCAATCAGAATCTAAATAGTGTCCCGTGACACATAAATAGTCCTGTTTGGAACATGCATTCCAAATATCAGAAGTTAATGCAACAGAGACACTTAAATGCTGTATTTCAGCAACTAAATCATCCCTTTCGGTTTCAAACAATCGTATCAAATCATTTCTAGTGGTGGTTCTAGAAACAGGTTCATATTGGGGGTTATATGCAGATGTGATTAATTCTTTATAAAATGGACTCTCACCAATATTGATCGGTTGATCAGTTTGTGCAATGTATCGTGCCAATCACTCTCTAGCGTGCATGACGTCGAACTGCCACGTCGTAACGGACCCGTCTGGGTGCCGTTGAAGCTGTGTCTGGGTTGTAGTATCTACCTGTCCATGTGCAGGCATACATTTGTGCATATGCCGTCTCAAATGTCTGGTTCCCCCCGTACTTGTAGCATAATTCTTATGGCAAAACTTACATTTAGCTCTGAGGCCAGACGCCCCGTTTGGGAGTGTCATTTGGACTATGTTGAAACATTGCCACACATCTGATGTTAATTTTCTGGGACGTGATGTTGGTGTAACGCCGGAACCAGAAGGTCCCGCTTGAGTATGGGTCGGTTCTGAAATATCAAATTCATCGTTGAGCATATTCAAACCGTCCAAAAAATAAGGCTGCTGGTTAGGATCCATTATCTGAATAAAAATATGAGCACTATAGTAGT
Source organism: Dipteronia dyeriana (assembly GCA_032871835.1). Lineage (NCBI taxonomy): Eukaryota > Viridiplantae > Streptophyta > Magnoliopsida > Sapindales > Sapindaceae > Dipteronia > Dipteronia dyeriana. Next base: position 77,869,967 of record CM065303.1, on the reverse strand, counting down.
TAATAGTCAAATTAAAAATCAATATTTACTAACAGTAATCTTAATTTACTAACAATAATTACTATAACTAATACGACACTTACAATAATTTATTTACTTAAAAAACAAATTAAATAAACAAAAAAAATCATAATCTACTAACATAAAATTTTAAATTCACTAGTTCACTACTACAAATAAAATTGATAAATTTACTAACATAATATACTAACATAAAATTGATGATTTGAACCACTACTCTTAAATTTACTATCATAATCTACAAATGAAAAATTTTAATTTATGAAAAAAACAATATCAAACGTAATTACTACACTTAACATTCATCATTTACTTATTACAAAAAGTAATTTCAGTAATACAAATTAACTTTCTAAATTTATTAATAACAAATGTTAAAATTACTACTAAACTTAAAAATCTTAATAAACTAAACAAATAATATTAACATTAAAGCCCAAAAATTGATAAACTAACTAACTAAATAGATAATGTTTTCATTAAGTAACTCAAATCTAAACATAAACATATAAATTTACTATGAGAATATGTTATACTAAAAGTAATAACAAAATTGTACCTTTAAAATTTGGTGTGTTGGTGGAAAACGTAGAGAATTTTGTAGAGAGAGTAATAACCAAAATGAATGAAAAAGTTTAGAGAATTGGAGAATATATTAGAGATTGAGATTTGAGAGAATGAGATATTGAAAGAATGATAGAGAGAGTTAATGGAAAATGAAATGGATGGAAGTATTTATAGAAAAATTTGATTTATGGGTCAAAATGTAATTTAAAAGATTGTAGGGGGGTTTTGGTAATTTTAATTTCCTCCAACGGCTAGAAATCAATTTCAGCCGTTGGAGGCTTTTTGAAAAAAAAAATAAAAAAAAATTGCCCGAATGGACCGGCGGACCTGTCCGCCGGCCGGTCCGACATGCCTGGCACGCCGGATTGGCGTGCCAGGCGAGCCGGCCTGTCGGGCCTCCTCCTAGAGGCCCGACACGAGGCCTGGCCCTCTTCCTTCACGGGCCGTTCTTGGAACGGCCCGTGAACTCCCTGGTCCGGCCGGACCAGCCTGTCACCGACCGACCCACTTTTACACCACTATGTAATCCCAACTATTCCCTTTTGAGAACACTCAAAAACATCCCAATAAAAAATCAAAATATCGAAATCAAAAACAACATATCATAACACTTGATAACAGTGTTCTAGTATTCACTATACACCAATGGTACCGATAAACCAACACCTAACGTCTAGACCGATTAAGCGTAGACTAACTGGGCGGAATGTTTTTTTTTTATTAATTTTGGTTTTAAACTTTGACATTTCTTATCCTTATTTTTTTAATTTTCTTGTTTGGTGACAACAGCACCACGCCACCACTATTTTTTCTAAACCCAACAACTCTCCATCTTTCAACTTTTAATATTTTTTAATAGCTTAGTGGGATAAACCGGACTCCATCACTCCACTTTATTCATTTTTTTTTCTCTTTCTACATTCATTTTTATTATCATTTATCAATCCTCTCATCCACAAACCACGACCGTTCACATCTCTTCACCACCATTTTTCTGGCAATTTTTTTTTTTCTTTTTATCCTTCAACTCATCTCTATGAACTCTCATCAACTCATTTGAAGACTCATCAAACTCTCATCGAACTCTCTTCAAACTTCATCTTATTCTTCAAAATTATCTTCTTCGTCAGGCCTTTTTTTTTGTTTCTTGTTTTCTTTTTAACCATTTCTTATTATCTTCTTCTTTTTCACTCCCTAGATGGCTTCCGGGGAGATTGGTGAGGACTAAGGAAGACCGAATGACGGGACCACTATAATATATATATAATGTTTATAATAAGGTATGCAATTTAATATATAATAATATTGTTTTTTTTTTAATACTTACAGGTGAGATTGACATGGTTGTCTGTTGTGTAACTTAGGTTGACATTGCTATAGGAGGTCAAGTCGTCTGCATAAAATGCTGTATAATAATTCACACCAAGGAAATCAATGGAGCCTTTCAACATCTCAAAAATCCTGCATTAATTATTCATTTACTAGTTTCATCATCTTTGTAGTACAAAAGGTTAATAACTATATTGGACAATTACCTGTTTAATTAAATGGTTTGATTTTAATTATTTAGACCTTTCAAGTACTTTTATAGTTTTATTTGATGTCATTTACTCACCATCCGAACATAAAATCAAGAGCTCTAGAAGCAGCCTTGTTGCTAGCTACCGTGCCGTATTTCGGCACTGCCCAAAAAGTGTATAATGAAATCCCAATGACGCCATTCTGAGTTGCCTGTATAAACTCAAATTTGTGTTAATTAATCGTATCTTGGATAATGTTCATGAGGTGTCTTCAATGGTCTATGCCAGTCGAAATTCCAATCACGACTACTACGATACGATAGTTTATTTCGCAACAAGTCACTCATGAGTTACGACTATATTTACCAGATAGTTTTTCCAGTACAATTTGACGGCATATGCATGACAAAGAATGAGGTGAGGAGCGGCAATATATGGTTCTGTAGCAGAGTTGCCTTCTGGACAATTTCCTAAATAGTTTGAACATCGACCAGGTGCCTCAGTGCCGGTTGAATACCCAGTCGCACTAAATAAATTCGGCTCGTTCACAGTCACCCAATGTTTGACCCTATCACCAAATTCTTTGAAGCAGAAATCCACATACTCACCAAAATCTTTTCTAATTTAATCATTAATATTTGATTAGTTGCCGGTTGCCACTTTATTAGCATGTGTATATACAAAATGATTTTTTTTGAACTTAAACAACTTTAGGGCTTAAGAAGCCACCATACTCATCTTGAAGAGCTTGTGGAAGATCCCAATGGAATAAAGTCACAAAGGGATCAATACCTGAACAATTACATATATGTTAGATAAAATTATGAGAGGACACGTGGAAGTGAATTAGAGGTGGGTTGATGAATATAGGTTAGCTTGCTAGATTAGAAGTTGACCTTTAGATCTGAGCTGGTTGATGAGATAATTGTAGAAGTCAACACCTTCCTGGTTTACTCCCCTACTGATTTTTCCCTCTACATGCAAATATATAAAATTAAATTTCAAGTAGAGAAAAAGTAAATATTAATTACTTGAATTTTACATGTAGAATAACAAGAGAAAAATATTAACTTACGAGGGAAAATTCTGGGCCATGATATGGAGAATCTGAAGGAGTTCAGACCGATTTCCTTCATTAAAGCAATGTCCTCCTACGTACAATAATATGAAAATTTCTCTATAATTTTATTTTCCAATATAATTAAACTACTGAGGAAAACAAATTCTCTCAAACTCTCTTTAACTTCAATTATAGATGTATATATAGTTTTAGGTTATATATATATATATGTACCTCGTAACGATAATAAAAGTTGTCGGCCACATTCCCGTTACTGTGATCCAAAATTTTCTCTGTAATTAATAGCACAGCAAAATGATTGATATTTAAGTTGTTTTGTTGGATCATATATATTATTATCTTTAAATATATGATATTATCTTCAAATATTTTAGATTAGTAGAGGGTTTAGATTCGAACAAAGAGTAGAATTAATGACATGGGCTTGGGACACAGGAAACAGAGGAGAATTTATGGTATGTGAACTCTGTTTTATTTATTTATTTGATATTTACTAGGACTGTCGGATTCATCCAATACAATCGCCAAGCTAAGATCCCTATTTTTTATTTTTATTTTTATTTTAATCCAAGATTTGGTAGTCGAAAGCTAATATATATATTCCAATCAGTTGGTAGCACGTTTATGCATTATGAATATTTGGAGTAACCAAGAAAAATGTATGGTTTGGATTTATACACAACAACTTGAAATACATGAGGACCCTAATGAAGGAGATCAAAGGGAGTAGCTTTGTCAGCATGGAAAGACCGGTTTCAACTATATACCGTTGGATAGGGTTGTAAGGTTCTTATAAAACTGTAAACAAAATATGACGTTATATTTTATGTTTATGAAAAATCGAATTGATTAGAATGTTTAAGTAAGTAAGAGTTGACCGGAAAAATCCGTTTGATTGGGATCAATATTTGTTGGGCTCAGTACACCTTAGCTATATTAAATAAATGTAGGATATTGTATGGGCTATTGTATATATGTGGGCCTAGTATTCTTTTTAGGACTAAACATCCTATTAGGGTTGAGAATCCTTTATGAGTTAGGATTCTAAGAAGTTATAATATATATAGGGGGTCCATACTCTCACTCATATAACGGATTACATAATTGTCTTCCCATTAGACAATCTGAAAAAGGTGAGTAGAGAGTAGAAGACTCTCTATTGTTTTAACTATTTTCTTTGTTTTATTTTCAGGTTGGATTTCTTGATTATTCAATGGATTCGGGAAATTCAGGTACGAATTCATGCTTATGTATTTAATACGAATATATATGTTTGATTACATCCAACTCCAACAGTGGTATCAGAGCATTCGTATTTTTATATAGGCTGAATACTGAATTCCCATTATTATTCATCTACTGATTTAGATACATGAATATTGTCTAGTATATGTTGAATCTGTAAGAACAAAAAAAAAACTTGTTATTTCATGATCAACATCTAGATAGAAATCTATAGCCTGATAAGATTTAACTAGTAGATGAACAGTGATTTAGAATTTAGGTTATGGATCGCAGTTGTGCAAAATAGAAGTCGATGGTCTGATAGCTGTTTGATCTGACCACACAAACTTGGGTTTCTCACCAGACCCGTTCTCTATCTTGGTCCATTGGTTTTTCACCAGACCTAGGTCATACCCGTTGAGTTTCGTGGATCTCGCTCCAAACCCACGCGTTTTGGGAGACGAACCAGACCAATCGTCCCCTTCTTCTCGGGTCAACGTCATTGTCGACGGCTTTTGCTCCTTTTTCGATCATTTTGCACCGACGAACCAGGTCGACTGTTGATCGCCACCTAGACTTGCGCTTGGAGGCCGATCGATCGCGATCCACCCAAGATCTCTTTGTTTGAGATTCACACGTGGATTGGGTTTTGTTGCGCCGCCGTATGTTGCTTCAGGCAACAGATGGGCAGTCAAGGCGACGACGAACACATGAAGGTCTAGGTTTCCATGGCTGATTTTGCTTGGGCCAACTTTTGAGAATTTGATATTCTTGAAGGATTTATTTACAATTATTTTGGGTCCTTTTATAATTTTGATAAAGTTATAGGGTTAATTTGAAATTAACAAAACTTATTATACCAGTTTGCAATTTCAAAATAGTTATAAGGCCGATTTATAATTAATGAAAATTTATGGGGTTATTTTATAATTTTTAAAAGTTTTAGGGCCAATTTATAATTATAAAAACTTAATAGGTCAGTTTGTAATTTTTACAAAATTCAGGGATCGATTTGTAATTGCTGAATCTTGAGGGACCTTTTTGTAATTTAGCAAAATCAGGGGCAATTTTTTGTAATTTTCCAAAAGGGGTTTTGGGAAAAATTGCATTTGATGATCTTTGTGATTTCGGATGGTTATATTTCTACGTAGTAGACTAATCATTAAGTTTCCATATTGATTATTTTGTTGAAATTAATAATCTATTTTGTATATTCTCGTGAATCAGTTGGTTATGTTTTCACGTAGTGACTGATCATTTCGATTTTGAGAATATAGTTGGCTGACGATTATTAATTTGATAGTTTTAATAATTGATTGAATACTCTCATAATTTGGATGATTATGTTTCACGTAGTGACTAATCATTCAAGATTTTGAGATATTCATCGGTAATCAATTATTAAATTTGAACTGCAAAGATGAAAATGCTTGTGTTAATCATCTCCGTAGGAGGGTTATCACATGTGATAAGTGATGTTCTTCTCCGTAGGAGGTTCATCATCTTGAAGTATTCATCTATAGAACTGCAATAATGGAAACTTTATACATGTTTTAATCATCTCCGTAGGAGGGTTATCACATGTGATAGGTGATGTTCTTCTCTGTAAGAGGTTCATCATCTTGAGGAATTCATTTATAGAATATAGTGATCTTTGCCCAATCACATGTTGAATTTTATTTCTATAAGTGTTTTGACTGTTATCTTATATGCATGAAATCCTTTGTTTTGATATTCAGTTTTCAATGTCAACAACTTTGCTTCGCAATTGTCTGCTATTAAACCTTTGGATGAGACTAATTTCGGGAATGGAAAGAGACTCTCACTATTGTTCTAGCTCTTTAGGGTATATACCTTTTGTTACTTGAGAAGAAGCCTTCTAAACTCACCGATGAGAGTACTGCTAAACAGAGGTCTTATCGAAAGAAGTGGAAAGAGTCTAATCGAAAATGTCTGATGATCATGCGTTTGTCCATTGCCAAAACCAGTAAGAAGAGTATTCCAAAACGTAAGGATGCAAAGGCTTTTCTTAAAGCTGTGAGTGGCAAGTTCAAGAAGCGAAACAAAGCTAAGAGGGGAAAGTATCTGAGCCAGCTGGGGACAACGGTTTATAATGGCGGTGATGTTCGTGAACATAATATGAAGATGACTAATATGACCATGAAATTAAGGGATCTGGATACCAAGATCTCTGACTCTCACCTTGTATGGCAAGTCCTTGAGTCTGAGTTTGATGTTCTGAAAACCTCTTATAATGCTCAAGAGGCTGAATGGACTTTGGACTAAATGACTGCAATTGTGGTCCAGGAGGAAGAAACTATTCGCAAGAGTAGGAAACAAAGTGCTCATATGGTTACTCACAGCAACAAGGGTAAGAAGAAGTTAAATGGGGGTAATAAGTTTAAACATCATGGAAAGAAAGCTGGCAAGACTAACGGGTTCATTAAGGCTAAGGATGATGACATGAAAGACAAGTGTTTCTGGTGTAGCAAGAAAGACCATATGAAAAAGAATTGCTTCAAGTTTAAGAAACACATAGAAGGTATCCATTTAGCTCTCGTATGTTTTGAATCTAATTTGGTTGATGTCCCTTTGAATTCTTGGTGCGTTGATTCTGGAGCTACTATTCACGTTACGAATTCTTTACAGGGCTTCAGAAGCAAAAAGAAACCAATGGATAAAGAAGTTGTCGTTTTTATGGGAAATGGAGAGAATGTTTTAGTTGAGTTTATAGGAGTTTTTAGATTACCTTTAGCTTTAGAAAAGTTTTTAGATTTAGTTGATGTTGCTTTTGTTCCTTCTCTTAGACGTAATTTGATTTCCATTTCTAAGTTGGATATTAGTGGCTATCGTTTTGAATTCATTAATAAAGGATTTGTTCTTTATCATGGTTCTCTTCTCATTGGTTCTGGTTGTTTGTGTGATGGCTTGTATAAATTGAATTTACATACTGATTTAGTTGGTGAATGTTCTCATTCCGCTGTTATGATAAATTATACCATTGGATCTAATCACCAGAGAGAAAAAATTTCGTTCATGCTATAACATAGACGTTTATGCCATATATGCAAAGATTGAATTGAAAGATTAGTCAGAAATGAGATTTTTGATTCACTTGACTTTTCAGACTTTGAGTATTGTGTTAATTGTTTGAAAGGTAAAATAACAAGAGCTAAAAAGAAAGAGGCTACCAGAAGTCAAAATCTGTTGGAAATTATCCATACCGTTATATGTGGGCCATTTTCATCCGCCGCACTTGGTGGATATAAATATTTCATTTCTTTCATTGATGATTTCTCGCGTTATGGTTACATCTATCTCATTCTTGAGAAATCTGAAACCTTAGATATCTTCAAAATATATAAGGCTGAGGTTGAATTGAAATTAGAAAGAAAGATCAAATGTGTTAGATCTGATCGTGGGGTGAGTATTATGGTAGGTATGGTGAAGCTGGTCAGAATCCTGGCCCGTTTGTGAGGTTTTTGCAAGAATGTGGGATTGGTGCTCAATACACTATACCTGGTGAACCTGAACAGAATGGAGTTTCTGAAAGGCGGAATCATACATTAATGGACATGGTAAGAAGTATGATCAGTACGAGTTCTTTGCCTAAATTTTTATGGGGTGATGCATTAAAGACGGCAACTTACATTCTTAATAGAGTTCCCAACAAATCTGTACCTAAGACTCATTTTGAAATGTGGTTTGGTTCGAAGCCAAAATTAAATCACATGAGAGTATGAGGATGTCCTGCGGAAGTGATACCTTATGATCCTAATTTGAAAATGCTGGATTTTAAGACAGTTAGTGCATTTTTTATGGGATATGCAGATAAATCAAAAGGATATAGATTTTATTGTCCTACATACTCTATAAGGATAGTTGAATCTAAACGTGTTGTATTCTTGGAGGAAGGTAATGAAGTTGAGAAGAATATGCAAACTCAGGATTTTGAGTTTGTGGAGGACAAATCAGGTGATCCGACATCTTATACTTCATTGGATGTTGTCATACCACCTCTATTGGAGCATCATGATGATTTTCTATCTGAACAAGAAAATGAGCTCTTACCAGTTGTTGTTGAACCTCAACAAGTTATTTATGACCCCGGGCCAGCTATTGATGAAACCCAGCTAGTCGTTGATGAGCCACAACCAGTTGTTGATGTTCCTTTAAGGAGATCTCAGAGAGTCCGAAGATCTGTCATTCCTGATGATTATATTGTTTATTTACAGGAGCATGATTTTGACTTAGGAGTGGATGACGATCCTAGGAATTATGATCAAGCTATTCAGAGCCCTCAATCGTCAAAATGGATGGATGCTATGATCGATGAACCGAGATCCATGGATACAAATTGTGTTTGGGATTTGGTTGAACTGCTTGATGGTTGCAAGCCCATTGGCTGCAAATGGGTTTTTAAGACTAAACGAAACTCTAAAGGCAATGTTGAGAGACATAAAGCTAGACTTGTAGCGAAATGGTTCAGTCAAAAGGAAGGTATTGATTATACCGAGACTTTTTCGCCTGTCTCATCGAAAGATGCCTTTAGGATTATTATGGCCTTAGTTGCTCATTTTGATTTAGAGCTGCATCAAATGGATGTGAAAACTGCTTTCCTAAATGAAGATCTCGTAGAGGATATATACATGATGCAACCTGAAGGTTTTCAGGAGGTTGGAAAGGAACATATGGTTTGTAAGCTCAGAAAATCCATTTATGGTCTGAAACAAGCTTCAAGGCAATGGTATTTGAAATTTGATGAATTCGTTACATCATATGGTTTTGTTGAAAATTCGATGGATCATTGCATATATCTCAAGGTCAGTGGGAGCAATTTTATTTTTCTTATACTTTATGTTGATTATATTTTGCTCGCTAGCAATAATTTGGGGTTGCTGCATGATACCAAGAATTTTCTATCTCGTAGCTTTGAAATGAAAGATCTTGGGGAAGCCTCTTATGTCTTTGACTCTTTGGTATTAAGATACAACGTGATAGGCCACGTGGTTTGCTTGGATTATCTCAAAAGGCTTACATTGGGTACTAGAGAGCTTTAACATGAGTGCTTGTTCCCCAAGTGAGGTACCTATTGTGAAAGGAGATAAACTTACAAAGCTACAATGTCCCTAAAATGAGCTAGAACGTTCCAAATGAAAGATGTCCCATATTCATCTGCGGTGGGCAGTTTGATGTATGCACAGGTTTGTACACGTCCTGATATTGCTTTTGCAATTAGTGTACTTGGCAGATTTCAAAGTAATCCTGGCATTCATTATTGGACAACAGCAAAGAAAGTTATGCGTTATCTGCAGCGAACAAAGGATTTCATGCTCACTTATAGACGTTCAGACCTATTGGAAGTTGTTGGCTATGCAGATGCGAATTTTGCTGGTTGTACAGATGATCTAAAATCCACTTCAGGCTTTGTGTTTAAGTTGGTTGGTGGAGCCATATCGTGGAAGAGTGTCAAGCAGACACTTACAGCTTCTTCTACTATGCAAGCTAAGTTTGTGGCATGTTATGAGTTAACAATCCAAGCAGTTTGGTTGCCGGAATTTCATTTCAGGGTTATAGATTGTCGATTCCATTTCTAAGCCATTGACAATCTATTGTGACAATTCCGCAACAGTTTCTTTCTCTAAGAACAATAAAAGGTCTTCAGGGTCTAAACATATGGAGATCAAGTATTTTGTGGTTAGAGAGAAAGTTCAAGAGTTACAAATTTCTATTATTCATATTGCCACAGAAGAGATGATAGTTGATCCCTTAACCAATGGACTATCTCCGAAGGTTTTTAAAGGGCATGTTACCCGTGTGGGGTTGGTAGATAGTTATGATATGATTGGTTAGTGGGAGTTATGTTTTGTTTTAAAAATTAACTGCAGTTTTCTGTTTAATAAAATTGTATTCTCGAGAATATATTTGTACATTGTTTATGTATGTTATTTGCCATGATATGTGCGCATGTATGTATGTTTTTTTATTGTGACAGGATATCTCAAAGCTTTTGGCTTTGATGGGGCACTTCACTCATAAGGTATAAAGTTTCCACCGATGAGTGAATATTACTCAAGACAGAAGGATTTGCCCCTTAAGGGAGATTGAACTTATGGTCAAAGTGTTTGATCAATGAATGTAAAATGCTTAAGACATTAAGTTTGCTTGTCTTAAGCTGCTTCATATTATGCGAAGTGGGACCTATATGGAAATAGACATGATGATCACATTTGCATGTAATTTCCATACCACACATACATACCATTTTATCCGGGTAGGTAGAGCTAAATGTATTTTGATTACATATGGTCTTATGTTGATTAAAGATGTAATGATCTATGTAGTTGGATATTTGAGGTTCTATTGGACTAAGGGGAAGGAATGTGTTACTCTCTTAAACATTCCTTGTGACCACATATAATTGTTTGTCAATTCGGAGAGTCGTTTTCTAAAATGAATTTTTAAATCTAATATAATAATTTCTATGTAGCTCAAGTGGGAGAATGTAAGGTTCTTATAAAATTGTAAGCAACATATGATGTTATATTTTATGTTTATGAAAAACCGAATTGATTGGAATGTTTAAGTAAGTGAGAGTTGACCGGAAAAACTCGTTTGATTGAGATCAATATTTGTTGGGCTCGTTGCACTTTAGCTACATTAAATAAATGTAGGATATGATATGGGCTATTGTATATGTGTGTGAGCCTAGTATTCCTTTTAGGACTAGCAATTCTATTAGGGTTGAGAATTCTTTATAGGTGAGGATTCTAGGAAGTTATACTATATATATGGGGTCCCTACTCTCACTCATATAACGGATTACAGAATTGTCTTCCCATTAGACAATCTGAGAAATGTGAGTAGACTCTCTATTGTTTTAACTATTTTCTTTGTTTTATTTTCAGGTTGGTTTTCTTTATTATTCAATGGATTCGGGAAATTCAGGTACGAATTCACGCTTATGTATTTAATAAGAATATATATGTTTGATTACATCCAACTCCAACAAGGGTTACAGTGGAAACATTATGAGATGTACCATGTGGATAAACAACGATTTAGATTTATAAGTTTTCAACAATAAGAAAATATTAGAGCCATTTGTCATTGAATTTGTAAAATGATCGATGAAGATAAAATAAAAAGAAAATTATTTATTATTTCTGTAATTATGTTATATGGTCAAAACAGTCTAGCTACAGATAAAGCTTTTAGGGGCAATATGGAGATCGACTGAGTTGAATGATAGTCGTATAATGTTGTATATATCTGTCACAAACAATGATTGGGGTTCTTCTTAGAGTACTCACCGATCCCCTCTTCAATATATATTCATTTCTTTTAGTTTATTTATTTTTAATTAAATCCAGTTATTTTATCTTCTTATTTTTTGGCTAATTGGGACATATACCCCCTAAACTATACTCTGATTTGTATGTTGCCCCTGAATTAAATTTTTAGACACTAAACCTCCTGAACTATCGAAAATTGATAAAAGTGGATGAAAATCTAACGACATCCATTGTTCCGTCATGATAAATTACGTCATGATAAATTACACTAAACACCCTTATTATATACATAATTGCATCAAATCGAAAAAAATATAATAATATGACATAAATACCCTATTACCAAATTTTTAAAAATCATATTTTAAAAATAAAAATTTAAAATTTAAAATTGAAAGATTGGTTAAATAATAATAAAATTCTGAAATTTTTGATAAAGAAAAATAAATAAATAGAGAAATGAAAAAATTAAATTGTTTTTTTTAATTATCTTTTTTTATATATTTAAATATCTCTAAATATAAAACCTAGATGAATATATAAATTATTTAATACGAAATATCATTTAAACTATATTTTTTTATTTAAATATCTCTAAATATTACTTGTTATTGTAATAATAATAATAATAATAATAATAATAATAATAATAATAATAATAATTGTTGATGATGATTTTTGGATCGTATAGGATTGATCACGTGTCTAACATGTTTTTGTAGATTGTTGAAGATGTTATGGAGAAAATAGAAAGAAAAAAAAAAGAGAAAAGCATGCACACATAAGTTTATGCGGTAAAACCCCAATGTGGGGAAACATCCACGGTTGCCGGTGACGGTGAGAAGAAATTCACTATAGTATAATGATTACACATTCAATCTCTCATTCTTTGGTCTCTCTCTCTCTCTCCTTCAGGTATATTTTCTATGCGTTGTTGTATATGTCTATCGTTATATCTCTTTTTTACAATAAGATTATGGGTCTATTTATATGTGCATAGAACCCTAATCCTTATTACACAAATATGAAAAGGTGATAGTATTTAATTATATCTGGTTACTTGTTGAAGTCGTTTTTATCTTCATTTCTATTTTGGAGAGTCTTCGTAGGATTATAATTAAATAGTCTTTTTAGACTTATTTCCCGATCAGTTTTCAGGTGATCATGCTGACTTGTCATACTATCAAAAAATCCCTATAACAATAATAATAATAAAAATAAATAATAAATAATAATGATAATAATGATAATAATTTAAATACCATATTTTTTTTCGCCCTTATCATTTTTATTTAACTATCCCTAAATGTCACTTGTTCAACTACAATAACAAGGGTATTTATAATGTCAAAAACAAAAATAAAAAATGAAATGATAATAATAATGGTGATAATAATTAAAAATTTAAAATAATATAATAATACTAATAAAATAATAGTAATAATAATAATAATAATAATAATAATAATAATAGTAATAATAATAATACTTGTTTGTTTATAATAATAATGTAAAAAATTAAAAATTAAAAATTATATAATAATAATAATAAAATAATAAAATAATAATGATAATGATAATAATTTAAATACTCCATACTTTTTTTTTTGCTATTATCATTTAAATTATTGTTTTATTTAAATATCCTTAAATATCACTTGTTCAATTACAATAAAAAAGGTATTGATAATGTCAACACAAAAATAATTAAATGATAATAATAATGATGATAATGTTAAAAAAAGAGATAATAGTGCTAATAATATAATAATAATTATAATTATAATAATAATATTTTATATTACCCATACTTTTTTTAGCCATTATAATTTAATTTATCTTTTTTATTTAAATATCTTTAAATATCCTTGCACCTTACACCTTATGCTTTTTTTTTTCACCATTAAACCCCTAAACCTTTATAATAATGGATATTTAAATTATTTATGGGGAATTATCCTTTAAATTATTATTTTTATTTTAATACTCATGTTATTGTAAATGAACAAGTTAAATTTACGGATATTTTAATAAAAAATATAGTTTAAATGATAATTCGTATTAAATAATTTATATATTCATCTGTGTTTTATATTTAGAGATATTTAAATATAAAAAAAGATAATTTAAATAATTGTCAAATCATTTTTTTTCATTTATCTTATTAAATTTTATTTATCAAAAAGTTTAGAATTTTGTTATTATTTAACCAATATTTCATTTTTAAATTTTAAATTTTTATTTTTTAAATTTTGGTTAGAGGGGTATTTATGTTATATTATTATATTTTTTCCGATTTGATTCAATTATGTATATAATAAGGGTGCTTAGTGTAATTTACTATGACAGCACAGTGGATGACGTTTGATTTTCATCCACTTTTACCAATTTTCGATAGTTCAGGGGGTTTAGTGTCTAAAAAATTAATTAAGGGGGCAACATGCGAATCGGAGTATAGTTTGAGAGGTATCTATGTCAATTAGCCTATTTTTTATATATATAATTTTAAATAATCACTATCTAAATTTAATTAATAAAGTTAATATTCTAATAAAAACTACTGTAATATTTTTTAACTAGTTATAATGTTTGTTAAAATGTTTGGAATATTAAATATTGTAATAACATGATATATTATATATAATTATTTTCATCGTTTTAATAAGTTTATTTAAGGGTAATTTTGGAATTTATGAAAATATATTGATTTGGGTTGCGCTTACGATTTTCAATAAGCGGTTATATTTGTAACCCTCAAAAACTATATATACACTCCAAATTAATATATTTTTGAAAATCTAATAATACCCTTAACCCACTAAGACTATCTCCAATGTATGTGCTATTGCCAAAGTTGGCACAAAAAAATGTAAAATCCTATATTTGACACAACAATTTAGCATTATGCTCCAATGCACAGTTGTATTTAACATACTATTTTTTTATTTTATTAATTAAAATTATTAAAGTCAACACTTACCATTAACACATTTATTAAATTGTTGATGAATAATTGGTTGAAATAGATTTTAATTGAAACATCATTAATGTACATTAAATTTAAATTGTTTTAAATAATTAAAAAATAGATATAATGGTATTTTTCTAATTAAAAAAATAACATTTATTGCTGTGTCAAATTTGACATATACTATATTTGGCACACAATATAACATACTGTTTTGGAGAAATGTTTTTACATTATATACTAAATTTTAGCATTAACACATTGATTTGGCACATGATTGGAGATGCTCTAACAATTAGTAATTAGTTTCCTATTTTAATCTTTTTGTGAAAAAAAAGTTTAATGATTAGATATTAATATATACCATTAAAAACTCTTTCCATTTTTTAAACTTTAGATTATTTTTAAAAAATACTAATTTCAAAAATATTTTCAAATTCTTTTAAGGAAATATACATTGATTGTTAAGAATGGAGGATGGATCAAAATCAACCAAAATTGACTGTGAAAGTTTTAAATTAATTAATATTAGTTTCAAAATCAAAATCTCTTTAGATTTTTTTTTGTTATTAATATCAGTTATTCTTCAATTTCATCAAAAAATATTCTACTTGCAAATCAATTGAGATATGACATAAACCTTGCATCTCTACCAATTTTACAAATAAAAAATGGATCTCTAGTTGGAGAACCTTATATCGTAGTGATTTTTTAGACAAAAACGATTATCAAGAAACAGAGAGAGTTGTTTGACCTGACGAGAGAGAAAAATAAAGAAAAATAGAGTCTAATTTTATAGGACGAAAATATATAAGAGAAAAAATGAGGAAAGAGAAAGAACAATATTAGAATTAAAGATAATAATAAAATTTTAAAAATTAATAAAATTGATTGATTAACATAATAATATGTGTGATTGTGTGTACTTATAAAAATTAATACAATATAATTTTAAAAAGGATATTTTTGGTATTAAATAGGGATTATTTATAAATTATAAAATTTTTAAAAAATTTGATAAACAAAATTACGAAAGAGGTGTACATACAGTTTTTAAGTAGTTCATTTACTACTACTACTACTAAAAAAAACTAGCACGTTTAACGACACGAGGTCCAAATTAGTACCATTTGGGCCTGTATAAAAATTGCATGAGTGATAACCAGAGGTGTCCACGGTTCGGTTAAACCTTTCGAAACCGAACCGAAACCGCCCATAAAAAACAGTAACCAAAACCGGCGGTTACGAAACCGGTTACGAGCCGGTTCAGTTAAGGTTAAGTCTCCCCAAAAACCGACCAAAAACTGCCGGTTTTATTTTAAAACAAAAAAAAACACATAAAACCGTCCAAAACCGTCCCAAACCGCCGGTTACAAAACCGAACCCAAACCGTATATGACGGTTTCGGTTACGGTTTCCCCTCTCCACGGAACCGGAACCGGAACCGGCAGATTCAAACCGAAACTGAACTATAGACACCTCTAGTGATAACCGATAATCATATTTACACTCTTCTAAAACTGTATTTACGTTATAAATTTATATATTTTTGAAATTCTAAAATTATCCTCTAGTTAAATTATTAATATTTTAATCAAAAGATATTGTAATTGTTTTTGATTTTTTATAAAAAATTTACTAATTATTCTAAATTAAAAAGTAAAAACGTACTGTAGAATAAAATTAATAACAAAGAATAAAAATCGATATCAAAGTGAAATAGCATGATCCCAAAAACTTGAAAAAATGGAGGCAGCTGGATTTAAAAAGATGATCAGGAATCTGGATTTGAAAACCAATATCAAAATGAAATCCTCCATTCTGGATTTGAAAAGATGATCAGGATTCAGGAGGAGGCTGCTGCCTCCATCCTGGATTTGAAACCATCAAAACGTTGGAGGATGACATATTTTTATTAATTTTATTTTTATTATTCTACAATATATTTTCAAAAATTAAAGGGAATTACATATTTGGTAATGTTTGGGGTGTGTTAAGGAGATATAATGTTCTAATTTCTTTTCATGAGATGTACCTATTAACAAGGGTGCTATATGCCTATATACCCCTATTTCCTCTTTTCAAGGATGCATAGATCTCAACTCAAATTATATTGTGACTTTAATGATGATTATTGTGGTGTTTTAAAAATTGTTAACAGAACAATGCTGACCATAGGTCCTTACTAGATCAAACTCATCTTATCAACGTATGTTTTTATAACTTTCTTTCGAAACAAGACTATATACAGTACTTACATATATTTCTATGTGGAAAGGATGGGGGATATAATTTTTAATATAAAATTTGATACGATTTTTCAGTTATTGAATCTATAAAATTTATATGGTTTAGATTTAATAAATTGATTTTATTGTTATATATATTCTTTTTTTTTATTTGACAAAGGATGATATATATATATTATGTGTTACTTTTGTAACATATACGAGACCTCATACCCCATTGTTTTAGTCTTTTGATAATGTTTCCTTTTTGGTTTTAATTATATAATTTCACTAATATTTTTCTTTAGAATATAAAATCCATGCTCGCCGAATTTCAAATAATCGGTGTTTGTGTTTCAGTTATAGTCTTTCTTGTTGGTAAGGATTGTAAAGGACGGTGAGCCTGTTGAGGTCCCTGGTGGTAGCTCAACTCACCTAATTAATTAATTGGTATATCATATGCGCACTATAATTATTTAAGATTATACTAAAAAATAATAATTAAAAGGTTGTGGAGTTGAAGAAAGATAAATAAATTACAGAAATAATAATACCTAAGCAGTCTATTTTTTTTTACCAAAAACACATCTTAATCAAATTACTCACAGATTGAACAATATATTTATTCAGACTTCGGTGGCTAGCTAGCTAGAGACCGACAAAGAAGAATCGGTGGTTGCATTTTCCATTTGGAGGAAATTTTTGAACCAGAAAGCTGATTTCTTGAGATATCTTTTCAACCCATTTTTGTAATCTACATAAGTTAAGCCGAATCGAAGGGTATAGCCCAAGTTCCACTCAAAGTCATCCATAAATGCCCATATGGAGTATCCTCTTACGTTAGCTCCCATCCTGACAAAAATCACATGATCCTTTCATTAATATACGATAGTTTTTAGTGAGTTTTGTTCATCCATGTCTCAATTATATATATATATATATAAATGAAAAATCTAACAAGAGATTTTTTTTTAATGACTAAAGTCAAGTAAAAGAGCAATTGCATCAAATAAAACTTGAAGTATCCCAACTATGTTGGCACCTAACAAGCCTATCTATTATGTGCCCCGCACACCCTCTGACCCTCATACTACTTAATATATGAATTATAATATCAAGAAAATAAGAAAACAAAAAAGGTGTAGGATATATATAACTCACTTGATAGCTTGTAAGAGATATGACAAGTGAAGATGGTGATATTTTATTCTTAAGCCATCATCGAGGGCTTCATCAATTGGTAAGGAATTGTTGTTGTTATCAGCCATTCCTGAAATTGAAGTATGAAATTAATTAGCAATGTGATATTAATTAATTAGAATCTATAGACAATAAATAATTTTAATTACCATTCTCAGTGATATAAATGGGAAGACCGCTGTATTTTTGCTTCACATACAAAACAAGTTCTCTAATCCCTTTTGGGTACATGTAAAGCCAATTACCTCCGGCCTACAAACATTGCAACTTCATTTATTTATGCTTAGGCAATTTCTTCGGATGTTCGATAAATCTGATAATGTATCATATATGAAAAAATAAAAACAAAGAATTTATTAAACTATACCAGTTCACCAATAGGAATCCCATTTTTCTCCGCTACAGTGATAAACAAATTTGTAAGATCATGTAACTATATATACTTGGTAATTAAATATAATAACAAATTCATCAAAAAATCCAAACTTACTGGTATCATTAACATGACTATCTGTGGTGTAACTGAGGAAGACACTACTGTATGATGTTGCATCATCTGCATATCTTGAGGAGTAGTAATTTAATCCAACAAAATCCAGGGTTCCTTTTATCAAAATGGATTCTTCGTTTGTGAAATTGGGCAATCGATTCCCAACTAAACATCTCATGATTTTTGGGTAATCACCGTTTGTCATTGGATGAACAACCCTAATGAATTATTATTCAAAGCAAATCACAAATCATTAATTGTTAAATCTAATTTGGAATCTATATAATGTCAATGAAAATGGCATATAATCTAAAACTCACCAACCAAACTGAAAATCAACAGCTCTTAAGGCAGCTTTTCTGCTAGAAACTGTTTGGAATTTAGGTACTTGCCATCCGCTGTCTACTGTAATCCCAACTACTCCCTTTTGAGAAGTCTTAAAAAAATCCAAAAAAAAAAAAATCGAAATCAAAAACTACATATCATAGTACTTGACAATGATCAGCAGAAATTAGTAGTAATATTCGATAGTGATGAACAGAAATCAATTAGTAGTAATATTCGATAGTGATGAGCAGAAATCAATTAGTAGTAATATAATTAACCTGATACTTGTCCCTATACAATTTAACAGCATTTGCATGAGAAAGAATGAGGTGGTGGGTGACCAAATAGGGTTCGGTAGCTGAGTTGCCTCGGCTGCAATTTCCAATATAGTTGGAGCATCGACCAGGTGCATATTCTCCACCAGCATACCCTCCACTACTAAAT
The DNA here is from genome assembly GCA_032871835.1 of Dipteronia dyeriana. Taxonomy (NCBI): domain Eukaryota; kingdom Viridiplantae; phylum Streptophyta; class Magnoliopsida; order Sapindales; family Sapindaceae; genus Dipteronia; species Dipteronia dyeriana. The sequence goes on along the minus strand of CM065303.1, from coordinate 77,850,602 downwards.
AAATTTGGCTCATTCAAAGTGATCCAGTACTTGACTCTATCACCAAATTCTTGAAAGCAGAAATTGGCATAATCACGATAATCATCCCTATATATATATATATATAATTTCACAAATTAATTGCATGACATGCTATTAGATAGATATATAGATGAGGCAAGAGTTCTAGTTTGAGTACTTACACAATTTTTGGACTTAAAAACCCGCCATACTCATCTTCCAGGGCTTGTGGAAGATCCCAATGAAATATTGTTACAAAGGGTTGAATACCTACAACAAAAACCAAAAAAAAAAAAAAGAATTATTGAATGGAATTTTTTTTAAATTGTGATTGGAATGGGAGATGATCGATAGCTGACCATTTGATAGGAGCTCATTGATGAGAGAATTGTAGAAATTGACACCTTTCAAGTTCACTCCCCCACTGATTTTTCCCTCTGAAAACACAAACCAAATTTATTAGATTCAAAAGTTAAAGGACCACTTGCTTGCAAGTTGCAACTTATATAAATTGTTTAATTTTCTTTTCGAAAGATAATTTTAGTTATTATATAAGGCTCTGATTTACAACTTACGTGGCAATACTCTAGACCATGAGATGGATAATTTGAATGTGTCCAAACCAATATTTTTCATCCGAGCAATGTCCTCCTGCAACATTTTTAGAGAATTTATTTTTCATCAGAATGGACCATAGACTACTTCTTTGATCTGCAATTCAAAATGGACCATAGACTATAGTGATAATTGACTGTGCAATGTACCTTATAGAGATAATAGAATTCATCAGCTACATTCCCTGTGCTATGGTCAGAAATTTTTTCTGGCATTACAATGTAAAATGTCACAAGTTCATCGTATATAAAATGTTAATGGAAATAGTGAAAAATGCATGTCAATGCATTTCATAAATTACATCATATCATATATGTTGTGGGTGTATCGGTTTAGGGAATATGCACAATCAAAACACAATAAAATAAAATAAAATAAAATAAAAGGCACGAGATTTTACATGGTTCAGCGTAAACCTACGTCCACGAAGCGCACCTGCACTCAACTTCCACTATGAAATCAGTGTTTACAATAGTGAAGCAATATCTCTCTCCTTACGGCTCCCAATATTCTTTTCTCCTTTCTATGCATCACACTTTACACACAAGAATTACTTGAGTAATTATAATAAGGTCTAGCCTAAAGCTAGTAAGAATCATTTCCTAAATAAAACAATAAAACACTCCTAAATAGAATAGAGAATCAATCCTAAACATAATAGGATTTAGGCTTCACAACCCAACAATCTCCCACTTAAAGACTAAAACTAGAGTAGACTTATTCCTCCTTCCTTGATGACTAGTGGATAGGTACGGTGCGCTCATCCTCCCCTGTCTTCAACCTTGAAGACCTACTGAATGAAATGATACCAGCTTCTCTATAGTGACTGGTTTGGTTAACATATCAGCTAGATTCTTACTCCCTACAATATTCACAAGCTTTAACACTCCATCACCGATTAGCGACCGAATGAAATGATACCGCAATTCTATATGCTTGGTCCTAGAATGGAACGTTGAATTCTTGGCCAAGTATATCGCATTCTGACTATCACTATGCAACACATTTATCAATTGCTCGAATCCCAACTATGCTAACAACCATTGTAACCATATAAGCTCTTTGCTAGCTTCTGTCATAGCCACATATTCTGCTTCATTTGTAGATATTGTCATTATCTTTTGCAACAGAGAAACCCAACTTATAGCGTTACTCCCAATTGTGAACACATATCTAGTTGTGCTTCTCTTGTGATCCACCTCTCTAGCAAAATCAGAATCCACATAACATTCAAGTTTGAGTTCATCTCTCTTGAAGGTTAGACACTTCTCTATTGTACCCCATAGGTACCTTAGGATCCACTTCACTGCTTCTCAGTGTTGATTACCTGGATTAGACATGTATCTGCTCACAACTCCCACTGCATGGGAAATATCTGATCCAGTGCAAACCATGTCGTACATCAGGCTTCCAATGGCTGAGGCATATGGTACTCTAGCCATGAAGTCTTTTTCTTCATCCATCTCTGGACACTGCTCCTTGGACAATCTAAAGTGACTAGCTAGTGGTGTTTTGACCGGTTTTGCATTACCCATGTTGAATCTCTGTAACACCTTACGAACATACTCTGCCTGAGATCCCTGTAAAGTACCCATTTGTTCGTCTATGCTAATCCTCATTCCAAGGATCTGCTTTGCTGCACATAAGTCTTTTATCTCGAACTCACTCGACAGTTGCTTCTTCAAGTTGTTAATCTCTTCCAAATCTGCATCAGCTACTAACATGTCATCAACATAAAGTTGCAATATTATGAAACTCGATTTAACCTTCTTGAAGTAGCAACAATGGTCAGCATTGCATCTAAAGTAGTCATTGTGTTGCATAAACCCATCAAACTTCTTATACCACTGTCGGAGAGCTTGTTTCAAACCATACAAACTCTTCTTCAATCTGCAAACCATATTTTCTCTGCCCTGTTCCACAAACCCTTCTGGTTCCTGCATGTATATCTCTTTCTCTAAATCTCCATGAAGGAAGACAGTTTTCACATCTAACTGCTCAAGATATAACCCCTTTATTGCGACAATGCTCAACACTAACCGGATCATAGTTAGTTTAACTATAGGAGAAAAAATATCGGTGTAATCAATACCTTCATTTTGCTGAAAGCCTTTGACCACCAGTCTCGCCTTGTATCTCTTGGAACCATCATGTTCCTCCTTGATTCGAAACACCCACTTGTTCTGTAAGGCTTTATTTTCTTCAGGCAACTCGGTTAACTCCCAAGTTTGATTGGACATAAGCGACTTCATCTTATCCTTCATTGTAAGCTTCCACTTGCTTGCATCTTCACCCTGACATGTATGTCTCAGCATAGCATTCAGGTTCTCCCGCATCTATCAGCAACAAGTAATGTAAGTATCTTTTATTTGGTACATGTGGGCGAGTGGATCTTCGCGGTGTACCCTATGCCTGTGGGAATCTTCTCAAAGCATTCCCAATTTACGGATTCAAAACTCTTTGACCGTTCGGACTCTGTGGTGCTTGAACTTCATTTTGTGGTATAGGTTTTTCAACTTGGGATTACACACCTTGCTCTTTAACTTTCTGATTACTACCACATTCCACGATCCTACCACCTGATATATCCTCTGGCTCAAAGTAGTTTGTCTATTCCTGCTCAGAAATATGTGTGTTCATGTCCTTGTATATGACCTTCTCTTTGAAGACAACATCTCTACTCCTGATGATCTTCTAGTTTTGATCATCCTAGATTTTATAACCAAACTCGTCTTCACCATAACCTACCAAGGTGCACTTCACTGATTTGGCGTCACTTGCTCCTTAAGTGATCACTGATCGGAATGATTTATATACCTATTTGAGGTCCCAATTACCTCACTTTTGTTCTTGTTTTCGAGTATATTTTGGTATTTGATGTGTTTGTAAGCCTTGTGTAGGTACATGTTCCGTATGGAAGGTATTTGAGCTTAATTGAAGAGTTTTGGAGGTTAAAGGGCAGAATTTGGAATAACTTGTGCAGACACCCCAACTTCATAAGGTCATATCTCTCTCTTTCGAATGAACTACATTGCCAATAACCAATTTTCGGAAATCCCCAGAGGTCTTTTTTCCAACGCACTTTACATATTACGATTCCGAGGTTTATAGAGAAAGTTATGAATGTTTTTGTAATGGTGCGCAGAGGTACGGTACGCAACCGCGCGAGACCAATTTGCAAACCGAGTTTTGTACCGCGTAGAAGGGCAGTAACCTCCAAAAAGTGATGTGCAGTTCGCGGTGTTGATGCGTACAACACATCGTACCGCATATCTTGACAGAAATACATTTTTCAGCCATTTTCAGAGGGGTAATCTTATCTTTTCACCCAAAAGTCTTGCCCTAACCTCCCACACTATAAATACCCCCCTTTCTCCTCATTCTTGAGAGCTTTCTTCACCTCTCTTCTCTTCTTTTCCCCTTCTCACACCTCTTATCTTCTTCTTCCATTTTCTTTCACCTCTTGATCCCATAGAGGTTTTTCCTCAATGGGAGCTCACCATACACCTCCACTTCACCACTATACACTTCCTCCATCCATCTTAGAGTATATTACAAAGGAATTAAGAGCCAAATTTGAGCTAGGAAGACTATGAGCATCTTCGGAGGACTTGTCTTCAATGGTTTCTCTTATTTTCTCATTTCTTTGTATTTCTTGTTGTCTTTGATGTGTAACACCGAATTTGGGAATTTGTAAACCTTTCACATGTGCTATATATGTATTTTTGTACTTAAATTCATTTGGGTTTTATTTTACTCTTTGATATATGTGTTTTTATGCTCTTAATATAATATGTATGTATATGAATTGTTAGAAATCAATGTGTCCATGATTGGGTTTAGGAGTAGTTGTAATTTAGAGTAGAAATTAGATACCCATGATTGTTGATTGATTGATGGATGACTTGAAATTCCATATATTGAGTAATTTGAGTAATATGGATTTTAGCCCCAAAGAGTAGAAAATGTTTCAGTTCAGGCTTTTAGTTGCTAAATTGATCTTGGTTCATATCCTTGTTCTTAATGGGTCTTTGTATTAAGACACGATTATCCATCCACGTGACAGGATTGGGTGATGAATTGATTGTGAGAAAATTCCCTAATCAAGAGGATGAACCTTTAACCTAAATTGAATTTTCTTAATGATATAACAATCACATTATTGCATTTAATTGTTAGGTAAACTTGTTTCCCATGTTTAGCCATCCTAGGGAGTTGACTAAACCGAATCTTTGACCTAGAAGTAATGACCACTGACATTTCTTTTGTGTTTGTGTTGTTATATGGATGTTTTGAGTGCTTAAAACCTTTGCTTAATTGATCACTTTGTAATTGATCCATGGTTAGATGCTATGTACCGAGAGGAGACGCGTTTGACAATGCTTAGATAAACATTAACTATGCTTGACTAGAAAGTGCTAGAACCACTAGGCTAGCGTATAGGGTTCGATTTGTATTCCACGTGCTTAATGGGTTCATATATATTATCAGATTGTTCAAGAGAGATTTCGGTTATATATGGATACTATCTCTAAGACATCGAGAGAGATTAGAGATTAATTAAGGGGATACGAGCCTATGTATACTTGCACATTTAAGGATTAGGTGAGTCTAGAACGTAATTAGGAGGATTGTCACGGGTGAGTCGTTTCCCTAGTGTAACCACATTTCATGCATATCTCCATTCCATCTATCATTGTATATATCATTTATATAAGTTATTTAGTTATATTATTATTCACTTTTTCGCACACGCAACACACGAGTCCGCTTGGAGTGTTGTAATAATAATTAGAATTAGAGACGGTCGGTGAATCCCACATCCCTGTGGATCGATCCCTTACTTGTCGCTGTGCTAGTCTCTGTGGCTTGTGCCCTTGCGAGACCAAACTTAAATGTTCATATTTGACGACACTGCAACGACGTGTCCCCGTCAATCACCTACATGTACACAAGAAACATAACCAAACACCTTCAAATGAGAAAGTTTTACCTTTCCCAGTCCAGATCTCTTCTGATATAGTAAGGTCCAAAGGCTTTGATGGTTCTCTATCGATCAAGTATGCTGTTGTATTGACTGCTTCTGCCCAGAACTGTTCGGCAACCCAGATTGTAGGCGCATGTTTCTGGCTCTCTCAGTCAATGTCTTGTTCATCCGTTCTGCTATACCATTCTGCTGCGGTATTTCAGGAACTGTCCGTATAAGCTTTATCCCACTCTGGTAGCAAAACTTCTTGAACTCATTGTCTTCATATTCTCCACCATTGTCTGAACGCAGCTTCCTGATCTTCAAACCTACTCATTCTCAACCATAGCTTTCCAATTCTTGAAAGCCTCAAACACATCAGACTTGTGTCGTAAGAAGTAAACCCATTTCTTTTTGGAATAATCGTCGATGAATGTGATGAAATATCGTTTACCCCCGTTTGATGAGACTGAAGCTGGACCCCAAACATCGGTGTGCACTAGTTCCAGCTTCTCCTTTTCCAGTGCTCATGAAGCTTACTCGCTTCTGCTTTTCAAAAATGCAACTCTTACAGAAATCAATCTCAACGGATTTTAACCATGGCAGTTGACCTCTCGAATACAGACATTTCAGCCATTGACTACTCATGTGCCCAAACCTCTGGTGCCACAGATTCAGATCCTCTCTACTCTCCGCCACTGCGGCCAAACTATACCCATCGGTAGTCATGTAAAGAGACTCGTTCTTAGTTCCTCGGGTGACTATCATAGCTCCTTTTAAGATCTTCCACTTATCACCTGTGAAAGTTGTCACATAACTGTCTGACGCTAACTGCTCTATGTAGATCAAGTTCTTCCCCAAGACCGGTACGTGCCTCACTTGTCAAGTTTCCAAACTGACCCATTCAGATGAATCTTCATATCTCCCTTCTCAATAATGTCGAATGCTTGATCGTCACCAAGATACACCTTACATAAATTTCTAGAGACGTAATTCTCAAAAAAATCCCTGTGTGAGTTGGCATGGAATGACGCCCCTGAGTCCAACACCCAAGATTCCGTCTTACTTTCCAATGAGAAAATAAGGCAGTCATTTGACTCTTCTGAAATACAATTCGTACTGCTCTTGCCATCGTCTTTCTTAGCGGACCTACACTCACTCGAGTAGTGACCCATTTTGCCACAATTCAATGTCTTTCTTACTTCGTTGTTGATTACCCGAATTGTTGCCCTGACGATTACCCCGTTGATTTATGTTCCGATTATTGTTTCTATCTTATCTACATTCCATGTTCAATGCTGAAGATGATGTCCCTGACCCTTCTTCACGCATCATGATATCTTGGGTCATAATCATGTCTACGACTTGTTGGAAGGCTAACTTTTCTTTTCTAAATGAGTTGGCGATTGCTTGACACGTCGTACTCCAACTCTCTGGCATCTGGCCAAGAATTATGTCTGCCAACACCTTATCATCGAATACGATGGAAACTGAATTTAACTTATTCGTTACCTCATTGAACACATTCAGGTGCTCCTTGAAACTCTGATTTTCTGACATCTTCAGATTCACTAGCTTCTTTATCAGACGGACCTTTCTTGTTGCGGAAGGCTGCTCATATAAATTCGATAGGGCCTTCATGATATCTGTCGCTGTCTCTTGACCCTTGATGTTGAAGGCGACTGATTTCGACAAACCGAGTCGAATTGCTCCTAGCGCTTTACGGTCCAAAACAGTCCATTCTGCATCGGCCATGTCTTTTGGCTTACGTTGGACCACCCATTCTTCATCGGACATGCCCTTCGGCTTCTCTACCATCGGCAGATACAAGTTCTTCTAGTACAGATAATCTTCCATCTACATATTCCAAAAGCTGAAATTCGTACCGTTGAATTTCTATATCTTGTATGTATCATTCTCAGACCCCATTGCTCCCACTCAAACCACGAACGGTAAGCAATTTGAACTGGTCAACGAAAAAGTCAACCGGGACGGAATCCGGCCAAAATCCAAAACTTTCCGTTTCAATGTTAAAAGTACTGGATCTAGAAGATTTTACCACGTTGAGTCCGTTGGTGGTGTCGGTTTTCTTAGATTCGCGACGGATCGGCGTAGATCTGACGATAACCATTCGGTTCTTCAACACTTCGACGACTGATTTGAGGACTTTTCGATGCTCGGTTGGTGACGACCTAGAAGACAATCTTGAAGATCGTCTCTTTCTGCTTCTTTTGGTGGTGGTGGTGTCTCTCAATTCACCGGCGCCAATTGGGCGGCGAAACCACTCATCTTCAACCTTCATCGGCCGATTTGACCACTTTCCGATGATCTTTTGACAAAGGCCCAAAAGAGAGACCTATAGATCGGCCCTATTTGATCCTAAATGGTGTGGGAGGTGACAACTCACTCTCTGTGGCCGACGGCGGTTTCTCAAGCAGCTACTGTTCCGGCGATGGTTGCTCCGGCCGCACGGCTGCTGTTCCCGACTCCTGGAACCTTGTGCTACAACTCTGGATCCTACCCTAATATGTCCTAAGCTTTGCAACCTAGGCTCTGATATCAGTTGTTAGGTGTATCGACTTAGAGAATATGCATAATCAAAACACACAAAAATAAAATAAAATAAAAGACACGAGATTTTACATGGTTCAGCGTAAGCTTACGTTCACGGAGTGCACCTGCACTCAACTTCCATTATGAAATCGGTGTTTACAATAGTGAAACAATATCTCTCTCCTTACGGTTCTCAATTTTCTCCTCTCTATACAGCACACTTTACACAATAATTATAGGAGTATTTATAATAAAGTCTAGCCTAAAGCTAGTAGGAATCATTTCCTAAATAAAACAATAAAACACTCATAAATAGAATAGAGAACCAATCCTAAACATAATAGGATTCAGCTTCACAACCCAACAATATAGAGAGAAGAGAGAAGAGAGAAGAGAGAAGAGAGAAGAGAGATCACCTGGATACTTGGTAACAAAAGTATCCCAGATACTTGGTTTTCTTCCATCTATATCTGTTGCTCCTTCGTACTTGAAAATGCAACAAAAATAATAATAATACAATTTCATGCATATAGAAAGCGATTAATTTGCTTACAAAAGTTTATTAAATTCCTGAAGATAGTCTGTACCTGGTAAGCGCTTGATCCGGATCCAAATAGAAAACCAGCAGGAAAGCTGCTACGATTTAGTTCATGAGTGGAGTAAAAATCATGACAAGGCTTCAAACTTTGAGTGTATGCCAGGAAAAAGGTCAGTGTTAGGAAGTAGTAGGTGACGATGACTAGAAGATTTTGAATCTTCATTTATATAATTACACTTTAAATTTGTTGCTCTGATAAGCTACCTCCAAAAATATGTGTGTAGCTAAAGATTTGTATTCTACTCTATATAGTTTTTCCCAAATCTGATTTTTTCTGGTTTCACTACGACATACAGAGACAACTTTTTTTTATATACGGTTCTTTTACATATATATATATATCCGATGACAATGCAAGTAGTAGTCCCAAATATTAATTGTATATATATGTCTTATTGAAATTGGATCATTTACTGATCTGATTTTTTTCCTAAACTCATCTAATCTAATGACACATAAGTATTGCAATGAATGTATGGTCAATATGTGATTGGTTTCCATAACCACTTTACAAAACAACCAATTACATATTTTAAAAAGGTCAGGAAAAAGATCAGATCAGATCAGTAGAGGATCCAAATCCATTACAATGAACGTGTGTTAAGATGTGATCGGTTTTCACAACCACCTTATCAGCAACCAATCACATGTTTTAAAAAGATCAGATCGGTAGAGAATCCAAATCCCTTAATATAAGACATACAAATTAACACCAGTTATGCTACCCAAACCAACACAGTTAATTTATTATTTTTTCTTTTTGAAAAGATACCATTTATTATAAGTACTATAGAAAAGAAAAGAAAAACCACCACCACGACGTTAACATCAATATTATTAATTAGTTGGCAAAAATTGTTGGAAGGTTTATGAATAAAGATGTCCACATATATGATATATATCTGAAATTTGTTCTTATATATGAAACACATTATCCCTAGGTGGTAAAAGTGCATAAGTCCAGTAATATCACAGGAATATCGTGTGTGTATATATATGTTGCTGAGTTGCCTTGGCTGCAATTTCCGATATAGTTGGAACATCGACCAGGCGTATATATTCCATTAGCATACCCTCTACTACTAAATAAATTTGGCTCATTCAAAGTGATCCAGTACTTAACTCTATCACCAAATTCTTGAAAACAGAAATTCACATAATCGCGATAATCAGCCCTATATATATATATATATATACAAATTAATTGTAGAATTTCAGGTATTATATATGATGGAATGTTAGATAGATGTGTGGACAGAGCTCTAGTTAGAATACTTACACAATTTTGGGACTTAAAAATCCACCATACTCATCTTCCATGGCTTGTGGAAGATCCCAATGAAATATTGTTACAAAGGGCTGAATACCTACAACAACAAAATAAATAAATAAAAAGAGACCAAAACAGATAAAATTAATGAATTATTGCTTGGAATTTTATTAAATTATGATTGGATGGGAGATGATCAATAGCCGACCATTTGATAAGAGCTCATTGATGAGAGAATTGTAGAAATTGACACCTTTCCAGTTCACTCCCCCACTGATTTTTCCCTCTGAAAATACAAACCCACTTTGGATCAAAAGTTATAGGACCGTACCACTTGCAAAAAGAAAAGAAAATAAAATGTTTTAGAAGGTCAAAATTGTAAAAATTGTTTACATATTTTATTTTCTAAAGATAATTTAAATTTATATATATATATATATATATATATATGTGTGTGGCTCTGATTTAGAACTTACGTGGCAATACTCTAGACCATGAGATGGAAAAATTGAATGTGTCCAAACCAATCTTTTTCATCCGAGTAATGTCTTCCTGCAACATTTTTTCATAAAAAAAATTCCCCAGAGGAAAACAAATAAACTACTTTGATCTGCTTCAAATTGGACCATAGACTATAGTATAATTGACTGTGTATATTATACCTTATAGAGAAAATAGAATTCATCAGCTACATTCCCTGTACTATGGTCAGAAATTTTTTCTGGCATTACAACGTAAAATGTCACAATTGAGTTCATCATATATAAAATGTTAATTATGCAAAGAGTGAAAAATGTCAATGCAGTTTCATAACTTACATCAGATACAGAGAGAAGAGAGAGACCTGGATACTTGGTAACAAAAGTATCCGATATACTTGGTTTTCTTCCATCAATATTTGTTGGTAACAAAAGTATCCGATATACTTGGTTTTCTTCCATCAATATTTGTTGCTCCTACGTACTTGATGAAAATGGAACAAATAATAATAAGGGGTCAAAAATTAAATAATAATTTTGGACGTGGTATTTCAACATTATCTTTGTTTTAATAACTTATGTTTAAAATGCATCTATTATGGTGAACGGATAAAAATGCCCTCAATAGTTGTTTCATCAGATTTCTTTAATTTAATTTTTTACAGTAAAAGTTGTGAAATAGAGAGAGAAAGTTCCATTGAAACTCAAGCATTACACAAACGCATTCGGGGGTCGAGCTCGGTTTAACTAAATCAATTTTTGATCTGTTGTGTGTTGATAAAAGCTCGAATTCTTTTCAAAAAAGCTGGGAAATAGTCAAAAAAATAAAAGCTCGAACCAATAAAAAAAAGCTCGAACTAATAGGAAAAAAGCTCGGATCAATACAAAAAAAGCTCAGACCATTACAAAAAAAGTTCGAACCAATACAAAAAAAGCTCGAAAATAGTCAAAAAAATAAAAGCCCAAACCAATAGAAAAAAAAGGTCGAACAAATATAAAAAAGCTTGGACCAATACAAAAAAAACTCGAAATCTTTCCAAAAAAGCTCGGAAATAGTTAAAAAAAATAAAAGCTTGAACCAATACAAAAAAAAACTCGAACCAATGGAAAAAAAGATCAGACCAATACAAAAAAAAGCTCGAATTAATGGAAAAAAAACTCGGGCCAATACAAAAAAGATCAGACCAATACAAAAAAGCTCGGACCAATACAAAAAAGCTCGACCAATGGAAAAAAAGCTCGGACCAATATAAAAAAAGCTCGAACTAATGCAAAAAAAAAAAAGCTCGGACCAATACAAAAAAAGCTCGAAATCTTTTCAAAAAAGCTCGAAAATAGTCAAAAAATTAAAAGCTCGGACCAATACAAAAAAAACTCGAACTAATGGAAAAAAACTCAGACCAATACAAAAAAAAAAACTCGAACTAATGGAAAAAAAACACGGACCAATACATAAAAAGCTTGAACCAATACAAAAAAAGCTCGAACTAATGGAAAAAAGCTCAGATCAATACAAAAAAAAACTCGAACTAATGGAAAAAAACTCGGACCAATACAAAAAAGGCTCGGACTAATACAAAAAAACTCGAATTCTTTCCAAAAAAGTAAGGAAATAGTCAAAAAAATAAATGCTCGAACCAATATAAAAAAATCTTGAATTCTTTCCAAAAAAGCTCGAAAATAATAAAAAATAAAAGCTCAGACCAATAAAAAAAAATTCGAACTAATAGAAAAAAAGCTCAAACCAATACAAAAAAGACTCAAACCAATACAAAAAAAAACTCGAATTCGTTCCAAAAAAGCTCGAAAATAATCAAAAAAATAAAAGCTCAGACCAATAAAAAAAAATTCGAACTAATAGAAAAAAAGCTCAAACCAATACAAAAAAGACTCAAACCAATACAAAAAAAAACTCGAATTCTTTCCAAAAAAGCTCGTAAATAATCAAAAAAATAAAAGCTCGGAATAATAAAAAAAAGCTCGAACTATTAGAAAAAAAAAACTTGAACCAATAGAAAAAAAGCTTCGAAAAAAAATGAAAAAAAATGTCGAAAAAGAATAAAAAAAAATCATACAAATTCTGGAAACTACATGTTCATATGCGGATTGATACATTGTTAAACCAGTCACAAATGCATGAAAGAAAATAAGGAGAATGATTTTCAGATAACGTTTTAAAAAAGAGAAGATAACTTTTCTTTTTTAAAGTGTAGATGGAAGCATAAAGACAAATTTTAAGGGTAATTTGGGTAGTTCACCGTAATAGGTGCCTTTTAAACATAAGTTATTAAACTGGTAACATCATTACAACACGACAAAAAAAGGTGATATTCCTCACCATTTCCACATAATAATAAGGGGTCAAAAAATAAATAGCACTTTTTGGAGGTGATGTTTCAACACTATCGCTGCTTTTATAGCTTATGTTTAAAAGACACCTATTATGGTGAACGGATAAAAATGCCCTCAATAGTTGTTTCATCAGAATCTTTCATTCATTTTTTTTACAGTGAGAGTTATGAAATAGAGAGAGAAAGTTTCATATTGAAACTCAGGCGCTACGCAGACGCATTCGGGGGTCGAGCTTTTTTTCTAGTCAGTACTTAATATATTCGAAATATAATTACAAAAGGCTCAGAGCCTTTAGTAAAAGTCTCGAGCTTTTTTGGTAAAGGTTCGAGCTTTTTTACCAAGTGCCCGAGCTTTTTTTTAACTTGGCAAAAAGGCTCGAGCCCTTACCAAAAAAGCTTGGGCACTTGGCAAAAAAGCTCGAATCGAGCTTTTTTACCAAGTGTCCGAGCTTTTTTTACTTGATTCGAGCATTTTTGCCAAGTTAAAGAAAAGATCGGGCACTTGGTAAAAAAACTCGAACCCTTACCAAAAAAGCTCGAATCGAGCTTTTTTACCAAGTGCCAGAGCTTTTTTACCAAGTGCCAGAGCCTTTTTGCCAAGTTAAAAAAAAACTCGGCCACTTGGTAAAAAAGCTTGTACCCATTAAAAAAAGCTTGGGCACTTGGCAAAAAAACTCGAATCTAGCTTTTTTACCAAATGCTCGAGCTTTTTTTTTTACTTGATTCGAGTCTTTTTGCCAAGTTAAAAAAAAGCTCGGCCACTTGGTAAAAAAGCTTGAACCCATTAAAAAAAGCTCGGTCACTTGGCAAAAAAGCTCAAACCCTTACCAAAAAAACTCGGGCACTTGGTAAAAAAACTCGAATCTAGCTTTTTTACCTAGTGCCCGAGCTTTTTTTTTACTTGATTCGAGCATTTTTGCTAAGTTAAAAAAAAAGCTCGGGCACTTGGTAAAAAAGCTCGATTAATTCGAGCCTTTTTGCCAAGTTAAAAAAAGTTCGGGCACTTGGTAAAAAAACTCGAACCCATTAAAAAGAGTTCGGACACTTGGCAAAAAAGCTCGAATTGAGCTTTTTTACCAAGTGCCCTAGTTTTTTTAATGGGTTCGAGCTTTTTTTTACTTGATTCTAGCTTTTCAGACAGACAAAAAAACTCGGAGACAAATAAAAAAAACTCGGAAGAGTATAAAAAAACTCAGAATCATATCAAAATAGCTCGGACACTAATAAAAAAGGCTCGAAGTATTTTAAAAAAGTATCGAACAGAATCTGGAGACTAAATGTTCATACATGTTCATACAAAGATTGGGACAACAAATCATAACGAATGGATACATTGTTAAACCACATATAAATATATGACAATGTATAAAAGAAGATCACAAACATATGCTATTTTTTTTAACAGAATCTGGAGAGAGACAAGTTTTTTGGAGAGATATGAGTTGTAGATCGATTTTCAGACAACTATTTTGGAGAGAGATGAGTTATCGTTTTCAAAGTGTAGATAGAAGCACAATGAAAATAAAAATATATTATTTAACGGTAAGTTGGGTAGTTCACTATGACATCATTACAACACACACACAAAAAAGTGACATATCTCATCATTTCCACCGATAATAATTGCATATAAAAAGCCATTTGCTTATAAATTTAATTTTGGACTTGAAAAGTTTATAAAAATTTAAGATAGTCTGTGGAGTGGCACTAGTACCTGGTAAGCGCTTGATCCAGCTCCGAATAGAAAACCAGCCGGAAAGCTACTCCGATTTAGTTCGGCCGAGTAAAAATCATCTTGACAAGGCTTCAAACTTTGAGTACTGAATGCCAGAAAAAGCTGGTCAGTGTTAGGTGGTAGTAGCCGATGACTAGAAGATTTTGAATCTTCGTTTTATATATTAGACTTTAATTTTTTTGCTTTCATTCAGCTGCCAGCTGCCTTTTACATCTTACCATCAAACAACAATAACTGAGTGACACTACTGCTGTTTTTGAATTTCTTTTCCCGTTTTAATTGTTAGAAGGTTTTGTTGTGGCATGTGGTCGTCAGAAACCAACCATTTTTCTGCTATTTTTGTGGCTTGTGATCGGTTTATTTTCGCTCATCTATTTTTCTGCTATTGACGTTATTAATTAGTATGAGTTATGTGCATATATTAGGCACGACAATTCCGCGATCATCGATTTAAAATCTCTAACATCTGCAAACTTGCGAAGCCATGCAAATTGAGTCTCCCCAAACCGTGCAAATTGTTCCAAAACCATGCATATCATGCAAACCGTGTGAAACCCTGCAAACCGTACAATTTTCCCCAAACCCTACAAAACTATGCAAATCATGTCAGACCTTGCGAATTGTGCCAGACCCTGTAAAATCTTGCAACTCGAACTCGTGCGTGCAAATAGTACCAAACTGCAACAACCATGCAAATCGTGCCAAACCCAATTTCACGTCCACTTAGTGTCCAAGTGATCTTGAACTATGATTCACACCCTTCTTCACGCGCAGCCTGCTCACTCGGCAACACCAGAAAAGAAGGAGAGAGGAAGCCAAATACCAACGGGAACGAAGGAAAGAGAAAGCCAAATACCAATGAAAAATAAAGGAGAGAGAAATTCAATACCAACAGAAAATAAAAGAGAGAGAAAGCCAATATCAACCAAAAACAAAGAAGAGAGAGCCAAATACCAACTAGGAACAAATGAGAGAGAAATCCAATACCAATCAAAATATCAAGTAGAAGAAAAACAATATAAAAACGAGACTCGTCAGAACAGTACAGACATTCACCGGGCAAACTAAGCTCTAATGAACACATGAATAAAACTTTTTTTTATGAAATTAGACTCTTGTAGACAAACGAATGAAACTTTTTTTTTATGAAATCAGGCTCTGATACCATGTTAAAGAATCTTAAACTCTGATATCATACTAAATAATCTATGCAAAACAAAAAATGAAAGAGATCGAGAAGAAGCTAACAAGAAAACTAAGGTTTGTTATTATTACATAATGCAAAATATAATGTTACATCGTGAATCCTAAGTTATAACAAAAATAACTAATAAAGAGAGCTTATATAGGCAAAACAATAAAAGACTAATCTAACTCCTAATAGGAGTATTAATCCTAATATAACTAGAAACAAGAAAAATACCATAACTAAGAAATGTTACTAGAAATATAATCCTAACAAAACTAGGAAATATATCATAATTCTAACAGTCTTATTAAATGTAATATTTTTATCATAAAAATATAATTATTTTTAATTAAATAAAATAGACCTATACATGATATAATTCATTGTTTTATGACCTGTCCCCACAGGGAACCATTACTAGCTCTGTCACTGTCCACACCACAGATGGTGGTATATTTAAGTTTACGGATATTATCATTTTCCACCCTAACCTCTACTCTATTAGAAAAGTGAGGACATGATTTGCCACTATTGGCCGTTAATCCCCGAAAATTGAAATAATGTTCAAACAACCCTTTATGTTAACAATTCTATCCAAAAACAATGTTGACCGTTAATGAAGGGGGGCAAATTCGTAAACTCATTGGTGGGGACAGGAAGGATAAACAGAGCTGAAGGATATGAATAATATATTAAATAAAAAAACTAATAAGTGGATGATATCATGCTAGGAATCTCTCATCCACCAATCAAAAATCTAAAAACAAACAAAATCCAAATCTTCTTCTCTTTCCCCAAACCATCGTCATCTTCTCCCAAACCCTAAATCATCATCATCCCACATTCAAATCCAGATCTTCTTCTCTCTCCCTGAACTCTAAATCATCATCTCCTCACAAACCATAAACCATCATCATCCCACATCAAAATCTGGATCCAAATTTTGAATCTTATGTCCAATCCCTCTCTCTCGATCTCTTGAATCCATCTCTACGTCTATCTAAATCATTTTCTCTCTCACTCAACCCATAAAACACCATTTTTGGAAAAAAAAATAAAAAGTAAAACACAAACCCAGAAGGTAAGAACAGAATAGAACACAATCAAATGTGCCTCGTTTGAGATGGACTTAGGTGAGATGGACGGTAGATCTCTATTGGATCTTTTTAATATATATATATATATATTCAAATCATCATTCACTAAACACCATACACCAAGAACCCAAACCAGAAAACCCATCCCAAACTGGTTTTGATTCGATGAGAAAACGAAGAGAGATAGAGTGTTTGACGGTGACATCGGCGAGATTGAGCCTTGGTCTCTCCTAAATGAGCACCCACAATAGTACGGGGCCGTGGGAGTAGTACAATGATAAATAAGATTCGTTTCATGGGGATTGATGAATTGATTAACACAATTGATTGATTAAACTACTATTTAGACAAGCAAATATTTGATGATTCAATTAGAATACTAACACTAATTAAATATAAATTACTCCTAAAGTGCAACTAATGAAACTTAACAAGCAAGACAAAGTCACACATAAGCAAGTGATTGTATTACCATTAAGAACTTAGGCTAAGACCTTGAATCCACCTAGTCAATCCTCGCCAATTTATAGACACACAATTATGAATAAATTATGTAAATGTGAATATAGACTCATGACACCCTCTATTAATCTCTACTCTCTCTCGAGTAATAGAAACAACACTTATATGCATCAATAACCTATCTCTTGATGGTCATTCGGAATACACACATGTACAAAAAAAACTCGATCAGTTAAAAAAAACTCGATCGGTTACACTTTTGATTTTTGTTTAATCCTTTATAATTGTAAATTTAATATTAAATATTTATTTCTTAATAATGGTTTTTGATGATGATTTTGACAGGACAATGGATATGGTGAGAATAGTCATATCTTACAACGGTTGATAGAGCAATTGCCCGACAAAAATCAGAGGTATTTAGGTTCCGATAACCAAGGTTTTTATATGTCAAAGAATTTGAGTTACGACGAACTGGTGTTGATCGTGCAAACCATTGTGAAGTTTGATGAGAACAAATACAGTGTTGATCTACAGTCTATATCAATTGTTCCTGGGACTACATGTCGTACATTTATAAGAAACAATGATGATATTCAGTTTATGTTAGGGGAAGATAGGGTGATCCCTCAAGTATGTGTTTGTCTAATCGAGAGGCCAGCAGGAGGTGTCATTGGTGAAGATATCCCTCATCGTACGCCTTTCCGAACTCTGCGATGGTGACAACACCCCTAATCTCCTCCAACTAGACCTCATCGACTCCAGGAAAGTACCGTTGATGTATGTCATACTCCACTGCTGCATACTTGGTCGTTTCTGGTACAACTCCAAACAGTAATTCGGTGATCAGGTAAAATTCCACCTTCGAAAACCTCACCGACTGGTTCCCTAACATGAACTGCATCTCATCTGTTGGGCCGTTATGATGCAGCTCCCTCAAAAGTAACCGATGAATAATACCACCCAAAACTTCATCTCCCGATGCATCGTCAGAAAATGGCTGAAACATGACGCCATGAACCGACGTCGATCTTCATCTGCAAATTCTGTAGGGACTCGGTTTAGCGTGTCGTCTATATGGCTAAGGGTATCAAAATGGTTATGACGAGTCAATTTGCCCTCGTACCAGTCTCCTTCTGCAGTTTTAAGCAAATCCCTCAACGTATTTCTCATCTGCAATGTAACAGAAATACAACATCATTAAAAAGAACAAATATCGTAACCAAAATTAAAAGTCTCGATCCAATGTAAAAACACGATCCAATTATAAAAAAGCTCGGTCCAATAAGAAATAGGCTCGATCCAAGTACAAAAAGCTCGATCCAATTATAAAAAAGCTTGGTCCGATAAGAAATAAGCTCGATCCAAGGACAATAAAACTCGATCCTACTAAAAAATGCTCGATCCCATAACAAAATAGATCGATCCTATGTAAAAAAAACTCGATCCCATGATGAAAAAGCTCGATCCAATGAAAAAAAAGCTCTACCCTATTGAAAAAAACTCAAATCATTTTCAAAAAAGCTCGATCCCTTTCAAAAAAGCTCGACCCTATTGAAAAAAGCTTGAATCATTTTCAAAAAAAACTCGATCCCTTTCAAAAAAGCCCGATCCAATGAAAAAAAAACTCGACCCTATTGAAAAAAGCTCGAATCATTTTCAAATAAGCTCGATCCCTTTCAAAAAAACTCGATCCAATGGAAAAAAAACTCGACCCTATTGAAAAAAGCTCGAATCATTTTCAAAAAACCTCGATCCTTTTCAATAAAGCTCGATCCAATTCAAAAAAAGCTCGATTCTATTGAAAAAAGCTCGAATCCTTTTCAAAAAAGCTCGATCCCTTTAAAAAAATCTCGATCCTATTCAAAAAAAGCTCGAAACATTACAAAATAAGCTCGACTTACCAAAACCTAATTTTCACGAAAATAAAAACTCGACTCAACAACAAATAAACTCGATTCTCTTGCAAAAAGTCTCGATAACCCAGATTTCATCTTTCTCATCTGATATTCAACCAAATTACAAACCCTAACCTAAACTACAGTCATTCTCAGATCTCTATTTTAACCGGTTTCTACAATTTCTATCAACAAAACTCAATTCTAACATGTAATGCAAGTTAACAACAACAAAAATGATGAAAAAAACTAATCTTACCTTTCTCAATCGCAGTTGTTCTCGTATAATCTCGTTCGGGTCACTTCACCGTCAATTACTTTCCCGTCGGTTTGACTGTTGCTTTTCTCTGATTTAGAAAACGACAAATTCCTTACTGTTTTAATATTTCAGGGTATTTTCGTCTGAACACGTTAAATGTTGTCTTTTAAACATACATTAGTAAAGTGGTGATATTTGCACAACACCCCCCTCAAATAGTACCAATATGCAGTAGTACGTACCTTCTGGCTAACCGAAATACCATCTTATTCTCCTAATACAGTACAAATTTTAATTAGTTTGACAATCTTATATATTGGTATAATCATAACATCATTATATAAAACCAGTGTAATTAATTAACTTGCCTGTAAATTCAAGACATGAATCAGTGAGGTAGCTTGAAGTTTGATTTGTGCAAGGAACATTGATAGCAAAAAAGGAGGAATAGTGATTTATCCAAATAGGGTTACCATTTCTTTTA
Source organism: Dipteronia dyeriana (assembly GCA_032871835.1). Lineage (NCBI taxonomy): Eukaryota > Viridiplantae > Streptophyta > Magnoliopsida > Sapindales > Sapindaceae > Dipteronia > Dipteronia dyeriana. The sequence continues at coordinate 77,830,646 of CM065303.1, read as the reverse complement.
GGTACCGACCAAATACTAAGGGGTCCATCATCATACACAATATATAATAATTAAAATCAAAACTGTCATATACTTTGCAGTTATTATCTTAATAATTAATATTATCGAGTCAAGTCGTTTTTAAATAAAACTTTTAGGACCCAATGAAGTTTATAATATTAGGTAACTAAATATTTAGTTTCATAATTTCGATCTTAAAATTTAATTTCAAAGCTAACTTGATGAGAAAATGAACCTACTTACATATGTATATAAATAAATTAATCCATCCAAAACACTCACACTCACCATTCATAAAAGAAAGGAAGGGATCGTTTTGCAGCTTCAGTGTCAGATTCAGTGAAAGGCTTCATCCAAATAGCTTGGAAATCCGAACCATGTAGATAATTGATTACATCTACGACATTAGGAGTAACCTGAAATCTCAAGGTGGTATAGAGATTATCTTTGATTATAGAGTGTTCAACTCATTTGCGGACAGGCTTGAGAAGATGGGATCGATTATGACTGCAGATTTCCTTCAAGGACACTGAACCTTCGATTGTACGACTCGTGTGTAGGTACGACATACGAGTACAATCAAAATTTTGATACTGTTTTGAATTTAATTTTATATAAATCAATTTGTTGATAAAGAAAGGATTAATTATTTTCCTTACGTTTTAAATGAATGATAAGGAAGAATGGTAATTTTTATTTTTGATTAAGAAAATTAATTAACTTAAGGAAATAGTTGATTTCTGTTTTGGATTCTGATACTTACTTTATCACAAAGTAATCAGAATCAGTTATTAATTTTGGATTCTGATACTTACTTGATCACTAAGTGATCAGAATCAATGATCAATCAGGAATAAATCTTTCAGAAGATTATTCTTTAATTAACTTTCCTTTATCATTTAAAACGTAGTTATTAAGCAATTTCGAAATCAATCTATATGACTTCGGTTATATAAGAAACTCTAGTATGCACTTAATGTAGATTTTCTCACAATCACGAAATTGAGCACTCTTATTCTCTCTTCTCGGTTTTATTTTCAGGTAAGTTCGAACCTTATTTGAGTTCACTGAGAGTGGATTGTGCTTTGCACTTCCACGGTTGAATCGTTGTATGCTGGAAGACAATCGCCTTACACATACAGTGTTATCCGGCGAAATTGTCTTAAGGACATTGTGTAAAACACAGGCTTCGATTCCGCTAACCATTTGTTTATATTGGTCGCTTTCTACAGATTTCGAACCAAATTGTTTTTACGTACTACAATTAACAATCTTAAGACAAATTCTTTTTCACTACTTCTTTTTTCTATTTCATAAAAACGTTTCTTCAAACCTTCTGGTTTTTGGTTTCTGGTTCAGATCGTGACAAACTTTGAACTTTACTGGTCCGATTTTTAAATTAAAACGGTTTGTGTAAATTCGGTCTGGTTTTCAGTCATTGATTTCAATTAAATTAATCTGTGGAAATTGGGTCTACTTCTAGACACTGATTTCATTGAAAAAAAATTGTTTTATCATTTGGCAAATCAGGTTTTTTAATAGATACTGATTTGGAAATCAATTACGATTTCAATTGGGTAATCAGGGTGTGTAATATCATACACTGATTGTGATTTTCATTGTGAAATCTGGAATCTAATGTTGATTCACTTATTTGATATCAATCGATATCGATGCTATTATTTCTGTGATATTAAAACAATTTTGTTTCTGTTTAAGATATTATGGCAGATAAATCTAATATGAACTCAAGTGTTCCACTAGAGACTCCAAATGTTAATCCAAGTGTACGTGGGATTAGATACTTCGGCTGTGAACTCTTTGCTTGTGGGTGAAGTGCCTATTGTGTTGTCAAGTGTGGTCACAACGACTCCGGTCATCAACTCATTCGGGAGAAATATGTCTGATCCGGTGATAAGCCAGTATGTGAGTCAAGGGAATGTTTCGATAGCAAATCCCTACATGAATTCGGTTCCTTTACCGATGAATCACATGGAGAAGCCTGACAAGTTCAGTGGACCTAACTTCAAGCGGTGGCAGCAAAAGATGCTGTTTTATCTGACCACACTGAACTTGGCTAGGTTATTGACTGAAGAAGCTCCTAAAACCAATGGTGGTGAAGAACGAGATGTTTAGGTATGGAATGCATAGATGCATGGAATCATTCGAATTTCGGGTGAGAGAAATGAGTTGTATAAATTTAAATATCATAACTTCGTAATTGTTTGTTGACACTTTTAAAATTTTGGAATTTGTCTTTGTATTCAATATATTCAAGCTTTAATAGCAAGACAATACGATTCTTGATTCGAATTAATTAAAAGGCAAAACATAAAATTAATCTTTCTCAGCTAGTCAGCTGGGGTAATTTTAACAAGTTAAAATTGTTAGGATTTCGATTAACACAAAACTATAACATGCTTAGGCACAAAAATAATCCAGATGTTTAACTTAAACATGTTTCTATATATACTTAATCAAACCTTAAAATATATAACATAACCCATATCAATTCAAGAGAAAATAATTAAATCTAGAAAGCGGAAGCGTACCTGAATCCATTGCTGGAGATTTGTGAACGGGTTGTGATCTTCTAAATTATCACGACCTTTATGAACCCTACTGTGTTCTATTTGCTCTGTTGATGGGATACAGAGAAAACTAAAGTATCGTGTAATTTGGGGACCATAACCCTAAATATATATAATAATCAAATTATTATATGTTGGCTATTTCTAATTTGTTCTTCTAATTCGGCCCCTCAACAAATTAGAAATAGCACTCTGGTATCTACACATTAATTCCATAACAATTATACCCTTAAGCCTTAATACTTTAAATCTTAATTAGATCACTTTAATTTAGGCTTAACCAAAAGATAGCACAACACATTTAATGTTCACATGTGTGGCCCCATATGATGGAATTTTCCAACAATCTCCCACTAGGCCACATATGTAACTTTACAAATGTGTATGACTTTATGAGCTCCAAAATTTTGCTATCACAATTTAGGGTATATCCGAACAATCTCGTCCATTGATTATGCCAACATAGGATCAAAGCGGCTTTCGTCACATTTAGCGTGACTAAACCCATCAATGGTCACATATACCAACATAACCAAATGACATAGATCAATCATGGATGCGTAGCATGGAAATTACATGCAATGTGATCTATACATGTCTATTCCAACTGGTCCTACTTTATTCCTTAATGAGATCAAAACTTAACACAATGTAACAGAGTGTAATTAACCGAATACTTTATTTCTGATCAGACAAAATATCCAAATACATAAATGCATAAATATATCCAAAATAAAAAATATAGAGCAATACAATACAAAATTATACAAACTCCCACTATAATGTGATATCCTCACACAAAATAACACCCATATGAGCAGTGTGCTCATGAAAGACCTTGGGTGGTAATCATTTTTTGTAAGCGGATCCGCTATCATGGAGTTTGTCCCAATGTGCTCTATGGATATATATCCACTATGTACTCTTTCCTACACAACTAGGAACTTAATGTCAATATGTATTGACTTAGATGAGCTTCTGTTGTTGTTAGGATATAGCACTGCTGACTTATTGTCACAATATAGTTTGAGTGGTCTTTCAACACCCTCCAGAATGCGCAGCCCAGTGACAAAATTCCGCAGCCATATTCCATGGTTGGATGCCTCATAGCATGCTACAAAACTCTGCTACCATGGTGGAAGAAGCTATGAGTGTCTGTTTGACACTCTTCTAAGATATAGCTCCACCAACCAACAGGTATATGTAGCCTGATGTGGATCTCCTACTATCTTGGCATCCAGCATAATCAGAGTTGGAATACTTTATGATCTCAAACTGATCCGATCTCCTATATGTGATCATGTAATATTCTGTTCTCTTCAAATACCTTATAACCTGATTGGCTGCTTTCCAATGATCCATCATAGAGTTACTTAAATATCTGCTTAACATACCAACAATATACGCAATATCCAGACGCGTACATACCTGAGCATATATTAGACTCCTTACAGCTGATGCATAGGGAATCTTCTGCATTTCCTTAGCTTCAAGGTTACTTTTAGGGCACTGATTGAGATTGAACTTGCCTCTCTTAGCGACAGGGGTGTCACCTGGTTTGCTCTCCTTCATGCCAAACATTTTTAGAACTGTATCGATATAGCTCCTATGTGATAATCCAAGAATACCTCAAGAGAAATCTCGTTATATCTGGATCCCTGATACAAAGGAGACGTCACCAATATCTTTCATCTCAAAATTCTTTGAAAAAAATCTCTTGGTTTCATGCAACATGCCTATATCATTTGCGGCAAGCAGTATGTCATCGACATATAAAACCAAGAATATGTGCTTACTCCCACTGAATTTGTGATACACACAATTATCAACAACGTTTATCTCAAAACCAAACAAGATAATCACTTGATGAAACTTATGGTACTACTGACGGGAAGCTTGCTTGAGTCCATAAATGGATTCTGTCAATTTACAAACCATATTGTTTGAGTCGCCCGACTCAAAGTTTTCTGGTTGCACCATATAAATTGTTTCGTCAATGTTACCATTGAGAAACGTAGTCTTGACATCCATCTGATGAAGCTTAAGGTCAAATGTGCAACAAGTGCCATGATTGTCCTAAAAGAGTCTTTCGTTGAAACTAGAGAGAAAGTCTCTTTACAGTCAATCCCTTCCTTTTGGGTAAAGCCTTTAGCTACAAGACGAACCTTATACCTCTCCACATTACCTTTCGAATCCCTTTGGTTTTAAATATCTATTTACAACCAATGGGCTTCGCACCTTCTTGTAATGGGACAAGTACCCAAACCTTATTGTCTTGCATAGACTTATACTCCTCATTCATGGCATCAATCCACTTTTGAGAGTTGGAACCCTGCATGGCTTGATGGAAATTGATTGGATCATTTTCCATCATTCCAATGTTTTCCTCATGTTCCTGGAGAAATACGTAAAATCGTCCGGAATAGCATTTCTCCTTTCTCTAGTGGATCGCCTTAATGGCACTGGTTCTTGAGGTTGTTGAGTTTGTTCATCAGGAACAATTACCTCATCTTGAATGGGGGGTTGTTCAACATTGTCAGGTTGAGGATCCAAATTCGCTTCTTGATCAATGACAGGTATAGAAACCTGCACATTGTTAAAAGCGATAGTAGGAATCGAAACCGATTCTTCCTCAAAGACAATGTCTCTAACCTTATTTCTCCCCCAAAACTCAACATCCTCAAAAAATGCTGCAGTTCCCGTTTCAAAAATTGACCGAAGTATGGGATCATAAAACTTATAGCCCATTGATCGCTCAGAATAGCCAATGAAGTAGTTGCTCACAGTTTTGGAGTCCAATTTCTTTTCATGTGGCCTGTAAGGCCTTGCCTCAGCTGGACATCCCCAAATGTGAAAATGCTTGAGACTCGGCTTTCTACCTGTCCAAAGCTCATAAGGTATTTAGCAGCTTTATTATTCTTCCTCTATTTGCCCTTATCCTTAGAGGTGCTAGTCAAATGAGCACTTTTGGTCTTGTCTCGCTTCAGTCTCTCTTCCTCTTGCACACAGTAAGAAATGAGCTCATTAAGAGTCCATTTCTCATTTTGACAGTTGTAACTGACCTTAAACTGAATGTATTGTGCAAGAAGTGATATTAATACCAAATGCACGAGCAAGTCGTTAGACAGCTCTAGCTTCAATGTCTTAAGCTTATAAGCAATATGAGACATTTCCATAACTTACTCCTTTATGTTCCATTTGCCCTTGTACTTCATAGAATCAAGCTTTGCAAAAGCGTTATTGTTTCTGCCTTATCATTTTTTATAAAACGCGTTTCAATTTCAGCTAGGAACTCTTTGGTTTTGGTTATCTTTTCAGATACCGCACCTCTAAATGCCTCTAGAATGCCACGCTTCATGATCATAAGGCTCATGCAATTTGAGCGATCCCACTTCTCAAAGTTCTTTCTATCATCAGGAGAACTTGCATCTGTAAGAGAAACGGGTTGCTCAACCCGAAGTGCAAGGTCTAGATCCATGCAGCCGAGAACAATGAGTATGGTCTCCTTCCAAATCCTTAAAGTTGGTCCCATTAAGCATGGATATAGAGTTGGTATTAGCAGATATAGTATACATTAGCTTGAAAGAGATCAAAACAAACATAGAAACATGCTCACATTAATAACCAAATGCAATGATCAACAAATTCAAATAATGGTAAGTCTCATCTCAAGATACCTAGCACAACATTAATATCAAGTCTTTGGACAGTAATATTAATTGTAAGTGGTACTCTTGTTGTAATGATCAAATGTTGACAATAATTAATGTCAAATAATAAATCTATCTTTGGATCGACTTATTATTCACATGTAAAACCTTATAATCGTCACATATTTATCACCACAGGTGTATGTGCAATTCGGCCAAGTATTAACCTTCCTTTGGGCCGACTAATACTCGCATGAATTTACATACTCACAAACATCCAACATCCCTCATGAATAATCTACACAATAGAGGTCACTTTGACGACATCTTGCTTCAATTAGCCCATTTAGAATGATAGACCATTTTATTTAACCATAAAAGATATACCAAATAATGGTCGGTCCCATCTTAAGATACCTAGTACAACATTAATATCAAGTTTGTAGACAATAATATTAATTGTAAGTGGTATTCTTGTTGTAGTGATCAAACATTGACAATAATTTATGTTAAATAATAAATCTATCTTTGGATCGACTTATTATTCACATATAAAACCTTATAATCATCACATGTTTGCCACCACAGATGTGTGTACAATTCGGACAAGTATTAACCTTCCTTTGGGCCTGCTAATACCCGCATGAATTTATATACACACGTGGTACTCCTTTAGTAGTGATTAAACATTGACAGTAATTTATGTTAAATAATAAATCTATCTTTGGATCGACTTATTATTCACACATAAAACCTTATAATCGTCACATGTTTACCACCACATATGTGTGTGCAATTCGGCCAAGTATTAACCTTCATTTGTACCAGTAAATATCCGCATGAATTTACACGCACACGAACATCCAACATCCAACATCCAACATCCCACGTGAACAATCTACACAAGAGAGGTCACTTTGGTGATATCCTGTTTCAATTAGCCCATTTAGAATGATGGACTACTTTATTTAACCATAAAAGATATACCACCAAATATTTGAATTTAAGTTGATCTTTATAATAAAATGAAAATAAATAAAAATTTATTTTATTATACCAAAATTATAAAAGTGCCCCTTATTTTGTAAAATTACAGAAAGGCCCCTCAAGTTTTCAAAATTAAAATTACAAATTGAACCCGTAATTTTTCAATAATTATAAATCTGCCCAGAACGTTTCGTAATTGCAAACAGGCCCCGTAAGTTTTGAAAATTATAAATTGACCCCGAAACGTTATCAAAATCACACAATGGCCCAAATAATTTGCAAAAAAATCCCTCAAGAATTTCAAATTTTCAAAAGAAGGGCCTGACAAAAAACTTACTGAAAACCCTAGCTCTTCGTGCGCAGCCGCCACCAAATCTTCACGCCGTCACCAAAAAGCCACGGCGCACGGAAGCGCAAGCAGCTAACGACAACGGCGACCGATATTGACGGAAAGATCAAACAAACGGCGATCGACGAACATCGATCCTCTGGATCGAACTGACAGCCGCACCACACACGGTGGGTCGCTCGATCTGGACCAATGGCGACCGACGAGGCACCAGGCCGAGATAGGCAACGGATCTGGGTTGAAACCCATCGACCCAAATTGCCCAGTTTTTTTTTTCTTCGAAAACGTGAAGAACCCATTTTTTTTCTTCGAAATCAACCAGTTTTTTTTTAAGAAACTTTTAAAACAAAACTCAAATCACAGATGATCAAACAACCCAAACCTGAATCCAGATTTACTCATGTTCATCAATCAAACAAATCCATCACAGAAATCACAAAAAAAAAAAACAAACATAAACAAAACAGAATCTAATGATGGATTTATCATATATATTAGACAATAAATATGTTTCAGGAGTAAAACAAATCCAGAATATATTTTATTCAATGGATCAGACATCGAAACTAATGCAGATGAACAACAAAATTCAAAATTTCATAAAACCTAAAATCTAAATCTCAATTCTCAAGAATCGATTATGGGTGGCTCTGATACCAATTGTTAGGATTTCGATTAACACAAAACTATAACATGCTTAGGCACAAAAATAATCCAAATGTTTAACCTAAACATGTTTCTATATATACTTAATCAAACCTTAAACTATATAACATAACCCATATCAATTCAAGAGAAAATAATTAAATCTAGAAAGCGGAAGCGTACCTGAATCCATTGCTGGAGATTTGTGAACGGGTTGTGATCTTCCAAATTATCACGACCTTTATGAACCCTACTGTGTTCTATTTGCTCTGTTGATGGGATACAGAGAAAACTAAAGTATCGTGTAATTTGGGGACCATAACCCTAAATATATATAATAATCAAATTATTATATGTTAGCTATTTCTAATTCGGCCCCTCAACAAATTAGAAATAGCACTCTGGTATCTACACATTAATTCCATGACAATTATACCTTTAAGCCTTAATACTTTAAATCTTAATTAGATCACTTTAATTTAGGCTTAACCAAAAGATAGCACAACACATTTAATGTTCACATGTGTGGCCCAATATGATGGAATTTTCCAACAAAAATAGGATTTTCGTTTTATTCTTTAGAAAAATAATGACAAACGTACAGTACATTATTCCTTCACAAAAAAAAAAAGGGACAAAAGAAACCCAGAAGCAACAGATTGTTAAAGCATCAAATAAGTAGTAGTGTGCTCCGTGCTCGATCAGTCTAGGGCTTGTTTAGAAAATTCTTGAACCAATTGGCTGATTGCTTGGGATATCTTTTCAATCCATCTTTATAGTCTATGAAGTAGATGCCAAACCTCACTGTGTATCCATCAGACCATTCAAAGTTGTCTAATAATGACCATGCAAAATAACCTTTCACATTCACACCATCCCTGCCAATATCCATGCATTTGCATGTTCGATCACAAATCAATTAATCAGTGAACATCATTAGTTAAACAAGATGGCAAAAAGAGATGAATTATATATACTTATATGTTTATTAATTTACTCTTGAATCGCTAGGTGGAGGAACCAAAGATGGCTACGATAATAATCTATTCTCATGGGATCTTTCAAGGCTTCTTCTAGCGGTAATGTACTGTTATTAAACTCATCAACCCCTGAAAAATGAGTTGGACAAAATCAAAGAGGAAGCCAGCTCTAAGAAACTGGAGGACCAATTTGAAAAACTATTAATAAAATATATATATATATAGGCTTGTGTGCCATGGCCAGTCGTGACATAACGTGGCTTTTCCACCGAACAGATCGACTATATAATATTTTATGAAAAATCAATATTAAATGGATTTATTCGTTGGAGGGTGTCTCACCATTTTCAGTAATGTAAATTGTTGGATTCTTGTAATTTTCCTTCACGTAAATGACTAGATCTCTCAAACCCCTTGGATAGACATGGAGCCAATTTGAAGCTGCCTGTGAATTCATTTCACAACACCATTAATTTATATATAGAAAGTTAAGTAATCGCTTCTTACAGATATTGTAAATTAATTTGATCATTTGAATACATTATTTATACTACTTCTAATTTATAAAATAACTTTCTTTTTGCTGTATGTATATATGTACTAGCGTTTTTGTAATTTCTTTCTTCTGTAAATTAATTTTGCATATGTATTACCGGTGAACCGATAAGGACCCCATTGCGAGTTTCTGGAAAAAATAAATAAATAAAAATTAGTTAAGTATACTTTCTCTTCAGTTATCAAACTAATGAGATCAATACCATCATACCAACAGGTAAGCTTAAAAAAAATACCAACAGGTAAATAAAAAACAGATAATCTATTCTTTAATGCTTTTTTAAGAAATTAATTAAAACTTACGGGTCAAATTAGCAAAGGAATCTGTAGTGTAGCTAATATTGAGTACTGAATTGGCAGCGTCAACATTAGATGCATAATAGGCAGTATAGTAATTTAATCCAAGAAAATCAAAAGATCCTTTGACCATCATAGATTGCTTTCTACTGAATTTTGGCAATCTTTCTCCTATAATGAAACGCATGTTAAATGGATAATCACCATAAGTCAACGGCTCCATAAACCTGTAAAATAAAACAAGAAATAAAAGGAATTCATGGGGTTTAACTAAATAAGAATCCTAATGAGGGAAATGAAACTTTGTAATTGAGATTAATAAAATTAGTTGGAAATCAAATTATAAATTAGAGACTATGTTTCTGCTAGAAAGGGAACTTGATCATCCCCCCACACCGAAGCAACCAAATAAGTTCCATTCTATGATTCCCTTACCTATGGAACTTATTTCCTTTCATTTCATTTTCGAAGGAAGAAAAAAAACACATAAATCCAAGTGTTTGATTATAAAATTGTAAATTGAAATCCATTAATTAGATAACTCACCATCCAAACATAAAATCTAGGGCTCTTAAGGCTGCTTCAGAATTAGGTTTTGTTTTTGAGTAGGGTATAAACCAGTGGGAATCTAATGTTATTCCAATCTTGCCCTTTTGATTCACCTGCAGTCACATTCATAATGTTTTTAATTTAACAAACATACTTTTTATTTAATTCTTTGCTTAGAATTTATGATCATGAGAACAAGTACTAATAACTAATTACTTGGTATTTTTGCCTGTATACTTGTACTGCTGCAGCATGAGAAAGAATCAAATGCTGGCTGACAATATAAGGCTCAGTGGAGGAGTTTCCTGCCTGGCACATCCCGTTTACCGTTTTCGAACACCGTCCCGGTGCAAAGAGGCCTGCATCGTAACCCCTACTACTATATGTCAATGGCTCATTTAAAGTGATCCAATACTTCACACGATCACCAAATTCTTTGAAGCAAAGTTCTGCAAAGTCTCTAAAATCATCTCTGTAATAAGTCCAAAATATAACGTTTATTTTATTTATTGTTGTTTTATTATTATCTTTTTTTAAAATAAATAAATAGAACAAAATATTTTGGAAATGGAGTTTTATATATATTCATAATTCACTTACACAACGCGAGGGCTTAAAAAGCCACCATATTCATCATCTAGTGCCTGCGGAAGATCCCAGTGAAAGATAGTTACAAACGGTAGCAGGCCTACACATGATTGCATGAGAAATTAATTAGAGCATCAAGATATATACATTATGTTAAAAATATAAATTGAATAATTGATAGCAGATGATCATGTTCTTTGAATTGCCATCTCATTGAAAATAATAATTAAAAATTGTCAAGATGTGTAAGACTGTTATTACATACCGTTGGATAGGAGGCGGTTGATGAGATTGTTATAGAAATCAATTCCTTTATTGTTCACTCCTCCAATTAGCTTCCCACCTGTTTAAATAAATAAATAAAACATAAATTTAAAGCTAATAATCATATTATGTACCAGAATTTGATGATTTAGATTTTTTTAGTTGTATCAAAATGGTGAAATTATATGTACAATTATCTTACGGGGTAAGATTCTTGACCAGGAAATGGAGAATCGGAAAGCATCCATGTTCATGTTCTTCATTATCTGTACATCTTCCTGTCACAATAATATTACAAATTATATATCATCAAGCCAAAAATAAATGTGGTACTTTTCAGAAATTGAAGAAAATGATGTCTACATACTTCGATTTAAGGAAAAAAAAATCATAATACTACTTTTTCAAACCTCATAACGATGGTAAAAATCAAGTGCCACATCTCCATTACTTCCTTCTGCTATTCTATCTGCAACACCACAAAATGAATGAATAATTTAAGAAATATATATATATATATATAGTTTTGAATTGCCATGCCCGTGTCATCGATCGCATAAGAAAAAAGGAAATATAAATATATTTGTATGTATATATGTGTGTTGTCATTCTTGATATGGATAATTAGTGTTTTATATTTCATTTTCCGTATTGCTCGTTTATATATCATTGAATAGCCATAAAATCCAAAGATTAGTATATTAGGGTGTGGTTAATTTGTCATTCTCTTCTGTTTTTAGGGATTTAGTCTCACCATCAACCTTTTAATTTCCAGCCTGACGTGTAGATTATATGAAAATGAGAACACATATATTTATTAACCCGATCGAGAATCTCCATATAATTAAATATTAATTAGAGAGAAATTGGAATTGTGAGAAAGAGAAACCTTGGAAATTATGTGAGAAGGTATCCCATATACTAGGTCCCCTGCCATCTTCATTTGCAGCACCTTCATACTGAAAATCATCAATTTAATTTTCAAGGAACATTTCTTTTAAATATTAACTAAGATAGACATGTATATATATATATACCTGGTAAGAAGCAGAGGCTGAACCGAAAATGAAGTGTTCCGGGAAACTGCTACGATTGAAGGTAGACGGGACTTGAGGATCATCAGCATTACTTGCAATGACATAATGGGTGTCATCAACTAATAATAACAGGGCAGTGATCATCAAGACTTGAACAATTACAGGAATCGCCATAATTAACTGTATATAAGGCTCAAGTGTAAAATATAATATTAATTGCAGAAAGGTACTGTATTTATAGACGTCTAACCAGAGATGTGTAAAAAAAAATGACAAGTGTGTGACTAACCTAATCATGTTCTAGGGGATAACCATGAACCATCCTTCTAATTTACAGTTTTCAATCCTTGATTCCACTGGAAGTGCTTGGGTCTTCATATCTCTTGTACGATTTAGACGTCCAACCTACCTTCTCTAACCTCAAATATATAGTCCACATGCAGGCCCTAGGGAGAATCTAGTTGGACGGCCGTGTAGGGCTCTTTGTCTGTAAGGGTGCGTTTGGTACGCGGGACGGGACGGGACAACTTTTTGTTGTCCCACGTTTGGTGCGCCATTAACATGGGACAGGACGGGACAGGATGGGATAAAAACCATGAAAACGTGTCCCACCTCACACCCTAGGCCAGACAAGTCTGGAAAAGACAATTTTACCCTCAAATGTTTTTAAATTTACAAAACTATCAACTATAAAAAAAAATCCCTTATTGGCCGCTTCTGCTGTCTCTCTCAAACCCTCATCAGCGCGCTCGTCTCTCTGTCACGCCAGCCGCAGATCCATCGTCGGTGTCACGTGAGCTCACCGTCTTCGGGGTCACGAGAACTCGCCGTCGTCTAGGTCACGCATCCTCTCTTCACACAAAGACAACCGTCGACCGCTTTGGTCTGTCTCTCAGATCCATCTTCGTCGGCGTCACGCGAAGCCGCCGTCGTCAGGGTCACGCATCCTCTGTTCACACAAGAACAGTCGTCGGCACCTACCATTTCTCACCTCTCAACTCGATTCACTTCTTCTCTAGTTCAGTTGCCGCCGCTGCCGCTGTCCGACCGAAATCAGTTTCTCTCTCACCTCTCATTATCTTCGGTGGGTTACTCGGTAATATTCTTTTCCATTTGATTATCATTTTCAGTTAATATTGTGATTTTTGCTTTACAAATCCATGATTAGTAAAGCCTAATATTTTCAGTTAATATTGTGAATTATACTTTTTTGGTGATTATTTTGCTTTTTTGAGGTTTTGTCATTTGGGTATGTCGATTTTGGCTGGTATATTGGGTGCTTGTATATGAATTGGCTGGTTTATTGTGTATGTAGATTCTGTATTAGTTGTACTTTAGAGTTGTTTGTTGAGTTTGGACTGGTCTGGAGTCGAGTTGTGCTTTATTGTGTATGTCGATTCTGTATTAGTTGTGCTTTAGAGTCGTTTGCTGGTTTAGTATGTCGGGACTGGTCTGGTGTCGAGTTTGTTGTAGTTCTTTTCACTTCAATTCGTTTATAATAATCAGATTTTCGGTGTTGAGTTTGTCGGGGACTGGTCTGGTGTCGTTTTTGGTTGTCCTGTTATGATATGTTTCGGTGGCTTTGGGTGTTTTTGTTTCTGTGTGAGGTGTGGATTGATTCGGTCTAGATTGATTCATGTTTTGAAGTGTGGATTGTTCTGATATGTTTTTTTTTTTGTCTGAGGTGTTGATTGTTCTGATATGTTGTTGGTGGCTTTGGGTGTTTTTTGTTTCTGTCTGACTACTTGCTTCATCTGCAATGAAAACAAGAGTCTTTATTGTGGCAAATTTTGATATGTAGCGATAACAAACCAGTAGCCATTTAGATGCTTTATTGAGATAACAAGCTAGAATGATCATATGCTTTATTGAATTAATTTACAACATATACTCTAATGTTTCTTCTGCAAGACAATTTACATAAATGCTTTATTGACATACATGCTGATTAATCAATAAGTAGTTAGGTGTTATTTTATTCCAATTTCATTGCTGCAAATGCAAATATGTTATGTTCTCACTATTTAATCTCATTTACAGTGGTTGTGTTAAGCTTTCACAGTACTGTTTTTCAGAGCTTTTCGGTGAGCGAATGATAGACAATGACTTCAGACCGGGTGGGTTTGCTGAGTATATGGTCAAGGACATGGGGATGGGTGTGGATGTGGTGGAGAAGAGTGAGAATAACAACCAAAATGGTGTTGCCTGGTGTTACATTGGGCAAGCAGTTGTTTTTGGCTATGGTGGCTAATGGGGACGGCAAGTTTGGTACTCAGGGGCTTATAAGTGTTATACAGAGGAGCAATGGAAAGTAAGATGTTACTTTTTTGTGCGTCAATAACACAAATGTGCATTTACTTATTTAAGTTTATAGTTTCTCATTCATTGAAGCTTAAGTTGTGAGATGTGTAAGTGTTAATAATATTTATTTTTTATTTAGACTATGTAGTTGTTATTAGGATTATGTTGTTTGAGAGAATAATTGATACGTGTAGCATGATTATGTCTAGGCTTTGAAGGGATTCTTCAACTCCATCAATTACATGTTGCGATCGTAGAAACATTTATGTAGAATACAATTTTCTTTGCTCGTGGATGGCAGAAATGTTTTTGACTTGCAAGTACATGTTTGTGAGATAAAAGGCATTGTAAAGCTCAATAAAGCTTGAATTTTGAATTGTTTTAGACTTTATTTCAATTTTCTTCACCGATCATGGCTGAAATTGTTAATTTGGGAGAAGTCAAAATGATCTTCTAATGTGAATTGGACCAGATATGTTTTGTCCAGACTTCAGAGGATAGAGACTTTGACCAAATGCTTTCTTACCATAATACAGCTTGTTATGGGATGTTAAAGTTATCATTATGGAGCGTTGAGTTCTTGTAACCTACAAAACTAGATGAACAGGGACATTTAGTCAATTGTCACAGCTTCAAACTAGAATAACTTCCATAAAGTTTATAATGACATAAGTCTTTATCCGGGAGAATCATGACATATTCTTGTATTATTTTATGATCTCTCTCTCTCTCTCTCTCTCTCTCTCTCTCTCTCTCTCTCTCTCTCTCTCTCTCTCTCTATATATATATATATATATATATATATATATATTATTTTCTTGCCATTGTGGATCAATGTGGGTTCAAACAATGCACACTTTGTTTTTGGTTTAGGTCTTTGTGTGGTAAATGATGTAATTCTTTCATTATACAACTATGAACCACTTTGAATATGTGAAAAATAATGATTTATTAGTTCAAGATGATGTTAGGTCATACTTGAAAGTGCTATTCTTCCTCAAATTCAAATCTTCACTCTCTATTTAGTAAGCCAAATAAGAAAAAGAAAAAGAAATTATGAGCAAATTCAATGATCAAATAAAGAGGATTAGGTTATGTTTTTGAACCATTTTGAAAATATGTTTTGTTTTGATAGAAACATCCCAATAAGAATTATTGAATAATAATTTTATTTAAAAAAATTGAGGAAATAATATTATTAATTGATATTATTATTCAAAAAATGAGGAAATGGCCATAATATTATTAGTATTATTTGAAAAAAAAATCACATGTCTTTCAAAAAATTATTAATTAAACTATTTTTTAATTACAATATTATTATTTTTATGAAATATGATATACAAAAATATTTTTTTAATAAAATAAAATAAATATTTCCTTGTCTTATACCAAATATGATATATATAAATATTTATCACTATTATGTGGTAACAAACATTGGATATGACAAAAAGGGCACTCTGGTCATTTGAACCTCTTGTCCCGTCCTGTCCCAGTCATACCAAACATACAACAGTACAGTGAACAGTTCTGTCCCAGGTCTACCAAACACAATATAAAACAGTCTGTCCTGTCTTGTCCTGTCCTGTCCTGTCTCGTCCCACCCTGTCATGTCCCATGTCCGCGCCAAACATACCCTAATGACTTTCGAAGTTGTAAATTTTGTTGATTTTGTATGTAACCTATATATGAATTTAACTAACAGCCCATATATGAGTAAGAGGCCCGAAACCAACAAACCCATAAGAAAGGCCCACAAATTATTAACTCAATTATCATTCTATTACCAAGTCAACAAATGTGGGTGGGTTGAATCCTATTAGTCTATTACCAGCAATCTTTCGTATATCTAAGAAAAAGGAAAAACAACAGTACAATATACTTTTATCAGACAATCGGATATCCAAATTGAACAAAAATCAAAATAGGGATCTTTAAAGCTCTCTTGAATCTTGTTATTTGTTATGGAAATTTAGATTTCAGATACATAATCTGAACTTGAAATCGTTCTTGAAATCAATGTTGATTGTTCAAAGATAATTACTAATTAAATCAAGATATATTTTTTTTTATATAAACCTCTTTTTGTTAGAATTCAAGAAGGAAAATATCCGTAACTTTGTAAGTGAGTTTGATGGTGATGATTGACTTTGTTTAGTTCAAATTGGTTGTTGATTTTCCTGTAATTTTTCTCATTATTGTTATTACATCAAATATATAATCACAAGTAGATCTGGCCATAGGGAGAGCCCAATGGGACAGCCGCCTAGAGTCCCTTCAAATTGTATAAAAATTTGATTTTGTATGTAACACATGAATTTAACTAACAGCCTATACATGAGTTTCAAAGAGGCCCAAAACCAACATACTCATAAAATGAATTCAAAATACCATATATATATATATATATATATATATATACATATATATATTAAGAAAAGCCCACAAATTATTAACCCAATTATCATTCTATTACAGTCAACAAACGTGGGTGGGTTGAATTCTATTAGTCTATTACTAGCAATCTTTCGTATATTACACAAAAAAAAAAAAAAAAAAAAAAAAAAAAAAAGGGAAAAACAACAGTTCAATATACTTTGATCAGATAACTGGACATCTAAATCGAACAAAATTCAAATTAGGAATCTTTAAAACTCACTTGAATCTTGTTATTTGTTATGGAAATTCAGATTTCAGATATATAATCTGAACTTGAAGTCGTTCTTGAAGTCAATGTTGATTGTTGAAAGGTAATTACCGATGAAATGAAGAATTTTTTTGATAATCCTCTTTTTGTTAGAATTCAAGAAGGAAAATATCTGTAACTTTGTAAGTGAGTTCGATGGTGATGATTGACTTTGTTTGGTTCAAATTGGTTGTTGATTTTCCAGTAATTTTTCTTATTGTTGTTGTTACATGTTATCATGTTATATATCAGGATTCAATTATGTATTGAAGAAGAATGTGAGACGAGTAAGATTTAAATGATATATTCTTTAATGAAATTTTAGAACTTTTATTTTGGTAACTTTTTATTTGTTATTTTGATATTTACAAGCATTTATTAGAGAAAAATTTAATAAAAATACATAAAGTGTCGAGGACTTGAGGGCCTCATTTGATATAGTTCGTTTCGTACCCCGAAAATCTCAGATCGACCGTGGTCACATGTGGATCATACTTCACAAATGAATCCCTGTGATTATTTAGGCCTCTAATATGCCATTTTGAAAATATTACCGTTATATGTATTTACATCAACCAGTTCTTTAGAATCTTTCGATCTGTTCAGCATTATAAGTTATGTTTCAACGTACATATATATCAAATATAATAAAATACCATTTTAATTAACTAAAATGTGACAAGTGAAATAATGTTATAATTAATGTCAATTGATAATAGAATAATTATTTATAAAGTTTTATATGTATGTTGGAATGTCTCCCGTCAAGAGTTTTCTCTTTGGTAATTTAATAAAATCCATATGAAGCGTGTGAAAAATATATAAATCAACATAATCTGCGGAATTTTGTATGCTCTGTTCTGATAAAAAGCCCAAAATTGAAACGCATGCTTTTTATTTTTTAAAGCCCACTGGAATATTGGGTCGGTTAGTAGCCGAGCCCAGGAGTAGTGTAGTAAGCAGCTATAATATTGTATATTTATAGCCAACCATTTCTTACAATTTGCCGGTTCATTTCTTTGATTTTTCATTTATTTATTTAAAATGAACTTTGTTGTTTATTGATTTCATATAAAGATAAAAGTTAATTAATTAATGATCACCCGAAAAATATCTTTAAAAGTTTAAATAGAGTTCAAATTAGCAATTAATTACTTATTATTGTTCAAATATAGGATTCATGAATGAATGAAACCCATAACTCTTTTGATGTAGGTTTAGGAGGTCAAACTCTTACTAGAACTGCACCTGATATATCACAAGTCCATTCATGGAACCCAGCAAGCAAAGCATGGATATTATCCTTATTATTATTTTGAAGATGAAGGCAGAAAAGTACAAAAACACTACAAACATTAAAGATATCCCGATTCCCTCATCATTAGTATCGAACTTTCACTCACTCATCAGCTTATGATCAGTGACTAGCAAGCTAAATTGCTAATCAGTGTAGGAGGAACCTCTGGAACCAGTAAGCTGAGTATTTGAGATATCTTTTCAAGTTATTCTTGCAATCAACATAAATCATTCCAAATCGAACTGTGTATCCAGCATCCCATTCGAAGTCATCGAAAAATGACCATCCATAGTATCCCTTCACATTCACACCCTCCCTGCAAATTAAAATCCCATTAATTCTTAAAATTTATAATTTTATTGATCAATCCCTACCATCTCATGGGGATGTAGCTCAGATGGTAGAGCGCTCGCTTAGACATAAATGAATTAATTAGCACTCACTTGATGGCATCCAACAGATTAGATAGATGCAAGTGATAATATTTGATCCTCAAACCATCCTTACGGGCCTCTTCAATTGACAATGATTCATTATTTGCATCAGCAAGACCTGCAAATTATTTCATAGTGTGAAGATCACAATTACAATTATATATAATAAGGAAACTAAACTAATTATGGTCTTATATCAAGTAACATACCATTCTCAGTAATATAAATAGGAGGGTTGTTGTACTTGTCCTTTATATATAACATAAGCTCTTTGATTCCCTTTGGATAGATGAAAAGCCATGACAAAGGTGTCTGTAAAATAATCATGACCAATTAATAAGACAAATCTCAAAATTATATATGTATGTCCATGGGTTAGAGTTGAAAAGTGAGAAAATAGACACGATATGAGATTGACTCAGTGATGAATGAGGTGGTGATGAGATTATGGGTTCGAGTCTACCATGTACACTCCATAAATCTAAAATTATTATAATATTAAAAAATAAAATAAAAAAGAGAGAGAAAATGTACCGGTGTGCCAATTGGAATTCCATTTAACGCAGCTGCAGCAACAAATTATGTCATCGTGTTAGTACGTATAAAATAAGATGTTATATACGTTCGTAGTCGGATAACAAAATGATCAATTAATTGCTTACTGGAGGGAGTAACTTGGGGATCTGTGGAGTAACTCATGTTGACTCTAACGGCGTGTAGAGTGTGTGCTGCATAATTTGTGGTGTAGTAATTTACGCCAAGAAAATCGATGGACCCTTTGAGCATATTTGACTGCGCTGCAGTGAACTTGGGTAATCGATTGCCTACTAAAGTTCTCATAGTCTGTGGATAATCCCCATGTATAATTGGATCAGCGAACCTGCAAAATTTGATTCAATTCAGATAAAAGCTAGTATATATCAGTATAAGATTCAATTCAAGGTTTTCTCACCATCCAAACAGAAAATCAAGCATTCTGTAGACTGCCTTTTGGTCAGCAACTGAGTTGGCCGATTTCGGAATAAACCAGTTGGTTACTATTGTGATCCCAATTTGTCCCTTTTGATAAGCCTGAACATATATGTTCAACTTTTTAACAATACTGATCAAATTAAACAATAATAATGTCGTTCGAAATTAGCTAATAATAAATACTAATTAATTAACCTGGTATTTGGTTTTGTAAATTTTGACAGCAACTGCATGGGACAGAAGCAAATTATGAGCCACAATATAAGGCTCAGTGGAAGAGTCACCGGCGGTGCAATTTCCCATATAGCTAGAACATCGACCGGGGGCGAAGGTGCCGCCGTTGTAGCCATTGTTACTATATGAATAGGGCTCATTCATTGTCGCCCAGTGTTTCACTCGGTCACCGAAAGTTTTGAAGCAAAAATCTGAATAGTCTTGGAAATCTTTCCTGTTGTTCATCACCAAAATTATATATTATTCATTCAATTTCTTTGAACCTTCACCACACGATATATACTTAATTTTTACTGTGTGTTTTAGTACTACTTACACAATCTTAGAGCTCAAAAATCCACCATACTCATCTTCTAGTGCTTGTGGAAGATCCCAATGAAATAGAGTCACAAATGGTGTCATACCTGAGCATAATAATTAAATAATTAAGTTAATTCATATGAGATAAAGGGCATTGAAGGGAGATTAATTTAATTTTAGAAAAATTAAATAATTAATTAATTACCATTGATAAGAAGCTCATTGATGACATTATTGTAGAATTTGACTCCTAGTGGGTTCACTCCCCCACTAAGTTTTCCCTCTAAAACAAGGAGAAACCAAAAGAAAACTTAATTATCAACATCATTTATGTAAATTTATATCATTTTTGATTTAGTGAGATCTTCATATCTTACTTGGTAATAATCTGGACCATGACATAGAGAATCTGAAGGAGTTCAATCCAAGTCTTTTCATTATTTGAATGTCATCCTGAGACATTTCGTATGCAATTAATTAATTAAAAGAATATATAGATATATTTGCAAAATTAATTCAAGAATGATCTTCCTCTTGGTGATTATTGAATATCATCATCACTTCACGTCGATCAATTCATTTGATATACCTTGTAGCGATGATAAAAGTCATCGGCTACTTCTCCGCTCTTACGATCCCAGATTTTTTCTGTCAACAATAAGATTTCACTTGTCAAAATCCTTTAATTTTAAATGGAAAAAATTAAAGGTAAATAATAATAGTTGGAAGAAAACAAGTTCAACAAAACTGCACCGCAATTTAATTTATGTACAGGTTTAATATTATTTTATATTCCATCCAATTAAATCTTGAATGACAAAAACAGTATGTATGTTATAAGATTACAAGTTAATCAACAATATTCCTCACATATTAGTCAAGCATAATTGAGACATTAACAGTTTCATTTGTCCCTCTTCTTGCTTATATATCTAATTTAATTCAGGATGATTCCAATTAAATGACAAAATTCAATCATTTTTTTATAGCCAAAATTCAATCTATTTACCACATCATTCTGCTATATATAAGGAAGTGCGTATAATGAGATTGAGATCATATGAAAGGTAGTGGCACTCGTAAACGAAAATGTTGAGTATCGATGGATGTAACTAGGATTTTGAGAGATTCAATAGAGACCTGGGTGGTTCTTAGTGAAAGTGTCCCATATACTTGGACCTCTGCCATCTATGGATGCAGCTCCTTCGGACTGAAATACGTAAACCATCAAAATATATATGACATCTGAAGCAAATAATTTAGTAAATATATATCTAAAGACTAAAATGCACAACAGGGATTAATTGTATATACCTGGTAAGCAGCAGAACCAGCACCGAAAGTAAAACCGGCAGGAAACAAGGTCCGGTTGAATGGCATTGAATAATGCATCGGTTTTACAGCATCAAAGCGAGCTAATAAGGCTAAGAATATGCAAAAGAGAAAAAGAAAACATTCTTGGATTGCCATGGCTAGCTGCTTATGTTGCCACACAATGTTGTTGCCCTCCAAAGCCTCCTATATATAATATTGGATCGATTTACTATTACGATATAGTTCATGAAATTTCAAATTAAATTTCGATTTACTATTACGATTTACTATCACTTGCATGACCTTGAATTTGGATATTATTTCCTGGCAAGTTGTTGCATCCAATTAAAAAAGTCATTGTTGTTGTTGCTGTTGTTTAAATATCATATATTGATATATATAAGATTCGAGCAAGAGATATTGTTACGCTGAATGAAAGCTCTTACCACCAAACCAAATGACAGAATATTTTATTTACCATTTTAAAATAAAAAATAAAAAATAAAAAATCTCTATAAGGATCTCACTCTTGACCTTATGTGAAGGTATCATTAATGGAGTTGTGATTTGGAGTCATACCCTTTTCTTAACCCCTAAATATCGTAATAGTTCAAAAAAAAAAATTACCATCCATAAGCAACAATTACCTCCACTAATCCGTGAGTTTTAGTGCATTTTTTGTTTTCTTTTTCCTTTTCTTTTTCTTTTCACTAATCAATTAAATGAAAAGTTTTAGATGCGGACAATTTTCACAAATTTAACTTTGTCCAATCATGCATTTGAAACTAATCAAATAATGGAAGTCTGCAAAAAAAAAAATTGCTTATGTCTACAGTTGAGAAGGATTCAACTTTTCATTTATTTTCTTATGGACACTTTTTCCCAGCGACAAAAACCTGAATATTGTTATCTTTTAAAATGAGCCTCTTTTACCTTCGGCCACCAAGTCATAAAAGAACTCAAATTAAGTGTTTGGATCTCCACATTTGGTTTCCTATAATTGAGCTACATTTTAGACTTATATCTAAGTAAATAAGTTTAAAATGTGGAAACTAATTAATTAACAAAAGTTAATCAGATGGAGTCTTTAACGAAGGAAAATTAGCAAAGTAAGCTCTAGATTTTAGGCTAAACATGATGATGAGAGAACTTAACAAAATTAGGATTTAATTATAGGCTTAACATTCCGGCCCGTAGGCAATAATGCCAATCACATCGCATAATTAAACTGAAAGAAATCCCTCACCGACCTACTTATAACATTTCCCTGATATAGATTCAATTAATCATAAATTGAAATTTGTCAGGAAGCCAGATTCTTTGGTAGTATATATAAACAAACAAGCATGCATTGACAGAAATAATTAAATGATATGATGGAGGCAGATTAGAAAAAAATGAGCTGTAGACTGTAGTCGATGATTTCTTTGTTTTCTTATCCATGAAAAATCTTATCTTCTAGCTTATGATCAGGAGAAGGGTCCCAATATTAATTCTTGTTCTGGTTTTTAGATAAACCATGCCATATAAGTTATTCTGACGTGGTCCATTCTGCACCATTTAATGCAGAAATAATGCATGGATGATCACATGCATGCATGCATGCATGATGACTCTTCCACCAGTAGTCCAGTACTTTCATTTACAAGTGCATAAGCATAGAGCTCAGATGTGTAACATATGTACATTGTATGTGTCAATCATTCCACGACTTTAAATTATCAAAGTACATTAATTAACATCTCTCTTTCTTTTACGTGGTTTATAACTTTTTTTTTCCATGCTAACGGTAACAGAGGGTTTCAGTGCCATTACTTATGGTCACTGTACGTATCTTATAATCGTATATATTGTACGATAAGTTTTCTTTTTATTATTATAAAGATAGATATTTTAGAATGCATATAGTTCTATATATATATATTAAAAAAAAAAAAAAAACCGGTTGAAAAATAAATTCAATAAAAATAAAAATAAAAAACGAAATATCGATCTTACATATTATATGCAGGCAGCTTTGATAAACTCCCGACATAATAATTGATGCTGCTTGTCTACATCGAAAATTGAAATTAATAATATTTAGTTTGATCCTTTCAAAAAAAAAAGGCAAATTATATTTGTGGTTTCTGACATGTGATTTTGATGGATCGTTTCCAATAATTCATTAATTCAACGAACCAGATTTGTCAGCTGGTTAGAAAATATTATACAGTAAGAATTGATTATATATATATATATATATATTATAATAGGAGGCACAAAAAACTGTAACAATTCAATGCTTCAATTAAGAGCCTCCATATTGGAGTCCTGCCCGAGCTGGATTGCCCATGTGTGAAAAATCTCTAAACAATAATCGTTTTTACAAATATCTTAATTACTGTATATATTGATGACCAAATTTCTAACAAGTTTTTGTTTTGTCAACTTTCATATTGTTTTATTATTAAAAAAAAGAGTCTATAAAGAGATTGCTCATTGATAAAGTAGGAGATTTGACAAATGTCACCGCATGATTATTGCTGTTTTTTGACTTGGAAAATATTACAAGATTATTTGAATATAATTGTAATAATTCTATCATAATTCCTATTTCAAATTTAGAACAATTTTGTCATTATTTTGCAAGTTCCTTTCAACGTGGGAACTTTCTAGTCTAGAGTCTAGACTCTACAGTACTCTAGCATAGTGACAAACCAATAGCTTAATGGGCATAAATTAATTTTTCATATCTAACTTTTTTTCCCTTTTGCTTTGTTTTTCTTATAACCTTTCGAAAATGTCGGTATATATAAAATATACAATGATTCGGTGCAATTAAATAGCTGCCAGACAACCACCACACTAGTCCTAGGGAGGGTAAAATTAACAACGAATACGAATAATCATACAAATCCTTTTTATTTAGATTGGAAAAGTATTATGTTATTTTAAAGACGGAACGGGAACGAATGTCATTCTAATATCCGTTTTATATTCGAGAATAGAGATGAATATTGTTTATAGATATTCATCCCCATCAAATCCAATATCGATGTTAATATTTTAAAAATATAAAAAATTATTATATAATTATGAATAATCATAAGAATCTGTTTTATTTAGATTGAGAACGTATTCTATTATTTTAAAGACGGAACGGAGATGAATTCTAATTATATAAGAAGTAATTATTTTTTATTTTAATTTTTCTGGATGTATTTGTTTCTCTCATTAATCCGATCAAAAGGAGAAAGAAATAAAGAAACATAAGTACTAAAATTTACTGTACTATACTACTGTATCCGATTTCATCTATAAAAAATGTATGAAATGATGTGTCCATATCTTTTGTTTTCTTTCTATTATTGATTGATCTTAGTTATTTACTTGATTGGGAGTTGGGACACGTGAAATAAACATTGCCAATCAAATCATTTCGTACCGTACAAAATTATAAGAGAAAAATATCTGGATCCCTATATATACCGAAAGATCAAATATTTAAAGACAAATCGTATTTTTATCTCTGTAATTTGTTATAATCTGTATTTAGTCTATGAATTTTTAGTATTATAACCTTTAGTTCATTTTTTCTCTGACCATATATATTGTAGTCCCTATCGTCCAATTCTATTAGGGTTCCGTCAAGTCGACGAGAGTTAAAGGTGGTAAAAGGGTAAAATAACATCAGATGTTCTAGAATTTTATATTTACAAATTAATTTTAAAAAGAATAAACATTATTAAATTAAATAATAAATATATTATTTTTTTCATTTATCTGATTCTCTCTCCTCCAAACGAACATTTACATCAGTTTTTTTGTCTCTTATCTTCCTAATTCCATTCTCTCACTCCCTCTCCTCCGTCAGTTTTTTTCTCTCTTCTTTCTTCTAATAACCTCCACCAAACCCATACCTCCAATCTGCCGCCACCTCTAATACCGCCAAACCCACAACTTCACCACCTCCAATCCACTGAATCGGTAACCAAATCCATACCGTCTTCAATCCATTGATCGACTCATCGTCGTTCTCTGATCAACGTCACTGTTCCGGTGGGTTTTCACTTGAAACCCGAGCGTTTTACGGCGACGAGATAGATTGTCAGGCGTCAACCACGATTTGGTCCAGATCGAGCGACCTCACCACAGTCCCGCTGTCGTTCGTTCGATTTGTGTAGATCAATCATCGGCATTCGCTTCCGATCCGCGTTTGAGCGTTGTCCTTTTGGTGATGGCGTGGTGGCTGAAGCATCGACGTCGTGGTGGTTGAAGCAGCGACGACGTGATGGCTAGGGTTTTGGGTTTTGAGTGGTGGTGATAGTGGTGGTTAGGGTTTGGGTGTTTGAGTTGTGTTGGATTATGTTAGGGTTTGAGTGTAGATGATGAAAGATGATGATGATGTTAATGGTGATTGAAGAATAAAAGTTAATGATTTCATTATTTTGTTCCTGTTTAGATCTAGAATATTTTTTTCCAGACTATTTATTTATTTTATATTTTTTTGAATTGATTGAAGAAGAAAATATGATTGTTTGATAAGATTTGTGGATTTTTTGGTACTTATTTGTGGAATTTTGGATTCTTGGAGGATTATTGATTTGTGATTTTCTTTGGATTTTGGGATTTTGGAATTTTGGGATTTATTGAATGATATGAATTAATGAAAAACAAATGTGTTTTTTTTATATAAAAATTAATTTCGTTTTTTTTTTTTTTACTTGATCTCCTCCGTCCATAACCATGATGGACGGTGGAGATCAACCTTTTTTATAAATTATTTTTACTAAAAACAAATTAAATCTTTTTAATTTATTTAAAAACAGTAATTATGAGCATTCTTAGAAAAGGATAAAACTAAGGGTAAAATAGTCTTTTCATTGTTGCCAGCACCCATCAGGGATATTGTAGGGAAATCACGCAACGGAAGCGTGAAAAAATCAAAATTAGGGTTTCGGTATAAATAAATAAAAATTCTTTTTAATAACAAGAACCTTAACCATAGATTAATTGATGTATATAAAAAGTGTCGTACATTTTTCTCGTGACGGTTGAACAAGCGTCGAATTAAATTCGCAAGATCTTCTAATCCAATCACGAACGTGAATCACCTATGAGTGTGGGCTCCCTTTCTTTAAATTGTAAACATGAGGATGTAAACAAACAAAATCTTTTTAATTAGGGTTTCGGTATAAATAAAAATTTTCCTTTTTTAATAACAAGAACCTTAACCCTAGATTAATTGATATATATAAAAAGTGTCGTACATTTTTCTCGTGACGATTGAACAAGCACCGAATTGAATCCGTATAATCTTCCAATCCAATCACGAACGTGAATCACTTAGAAGTATGAGCTCCCTTTGTTTAAATTGTATACCCGAGGATGGAAACAAACAAAATCTTTTTCTTTGTTAGTTACAATTATCCTCCAAGAGAAAAATCCAAGAACGTCTGGTCACTTGTGAATTATCAATCTGATTGACTGAAACTCGCGTGAACCTGATTTGATTTTTTACACAAAACGTTTTTGATGTAAAGGATGCTAGTGTACTATCAAAAACAAAAACGTTCTCTTTTTCTCTTCTCATTGGAATCACCAACCTTCACAACCAATCACCAACCTTCACAACTAATCCCAACCACCACATATTCAAAACCATCCACCATAGCTAGACATGTCCACTGTTCGGTTCGAACCGTGTAACCGAACCGTAACCATATGAAATGAACCAAAATTGAAATTGGAATCGGAATCGGAAGCGGAACCGAAACTGAAATCGGAATCTTGGCATCGGTTTTGAAACCGTAATCGTGGAGTTGAAGGTTCGGTTCTGGTTCTCCTAAAAACAGGAACCGACAGTTTGGTTTCGGTTTGGAACCGCCTGTTCCAGGCTATTTTTCCTTTTTTTTTTCTTTTCTTTCCAGTTGAATCTTAAAAATTTAACCTTTATCTCCCATTCTCTCTCCATCTTTCTTCATTTTAATTTCTCAGACTCAATCTCACATCTCTCTTTCTCTTGTTCTTTATTTCTTCGATCTCTCATCTCTCTTTCTCTATTTCTTCTTTCTTCTTTCTTCTTTCTTCTTTTTCTCTCTTTCTCTCCACATACTCCACCTAGGATCTCAGATCAAGTGACAACAGATGAGTGACGACGATCTCTTCTTCATTCTATCACCGGTGAATCGGTGATCTCTTCTTCATCCACATCGATCTCTCTCTCTCTCTCTTTCACAAATCCATATCGATTACATCGATGATAAATCCACATACGAAGAAGTTGAGAGAAGAAAACAGAATAAGAAAATAGAAAGAAGAAGACAATGACCAAATGAAGAAAACGGTGATGGTGGACCGGTGGTAGGTGACCTGTGATTTGGGTTGATTTGTGTGTGTGAAAGAGAGCAAGAGAGATCTTAAATCTGGGTTGGAGAAAATCTAGGTTGGGGAGATTTGGTATTGAAGATACTGGATTCTGGGTAGACATAGGAAAATCTGGGTTGGGGAGATCGGGAAATTTGTGTCAATCAATGATCTGAAATTGGGTTAAAATAAAAATAACTGAACCGTACGAACCACCAGAACTGTCTTCAGACAGTTCGGTTCCGATTCCAGTCCGATTCCAGGTTCTTTCAAAAATGGAATACCTGGAACAGACGGTTTAGAATCGGAACCGAACCGAACGGGAACCGTAGACATGTGTAACCTATCCACCATCAAATTCAACAACTAAAACCACCACCACCACCACCATCCCATAATCTCATATGCACCACAAGAATGAGATACCTCTTAATCTCTTCAGAACTTGCCATAGGAGGAGAACGGCAGCGGCACGTGTACGTAGCCGGAGATGGATAAAAAGTGGTGTCGACAGAGGAGGAGCGTGGAGGGAGTGGGAGGTGGTGGTAAGAGTTTAGTGGGTGGAGATATCTATATGAGTTTTAATTTAAATTTTTTTGTTGCTTTTGTGGGTGGAGATCTCTAATTTGGATTTTGAGTTTGTGTGTTTTTGTTTAAGATGATGTTGTTGTAGGTGATGGATTTAATGAAAAATGTTGACCACCGTTGAAGGAAAAGACATATGAGATTTGGGTTCTCATAAAGAAAATGTTGACCATGATCAGTGTTGAAAGTCATTGGGTTTTCATTTTTGTTTAACCATTTTAAAATAATTTTGTTTTTTGAGAAAGAGAATAAACAAAAGAAAAGAACTACAAATGAACTGGCCTATCGCCCAAAACAGTTTAAAACTATTTTTTTATTTAATTTAATAATATATATTTGTTTTTTTAAAAATTCTAATTTTAACATATTTTTTAAATAAATAAATCTCCACCTTCCATCTTAGAATTGGATGGTGGAGATTAACATTTTATTTTTGAATTATATAAATATAAATCCAAAAAAATGTATTTTTTGGATTTTTTTGATAATTTATATAAATATTAAAAATATATATCTATTTTGTGATATATAAACTATTTTCTTCACACACACATATATATATATATATATATATATATATATATATATATATTATTGATTTTTTTATTTCTATTTTTGTGACACATGGCATGGTATTGATTTAAAGATAAAAATACTCCTGTAAATGTTAAATTTGACTAACAAATGGATCTATTTGATATACTATTTAAAAGTCAATGAGAACTTTACTAAAAAAGCAAACTGGTTTAAATAATTGATCTTTCAGTATAACATAGGGATCCATATAATATTAACCCAAACTATAAAACAAGGAAAAAAAAAATCTTCTACCGAAAAAGAGTAAAATGTTTTTTGAACTTTTAAAAACATTTTTTGTAACCAAAAAAACAAAGAAATTAAAGCCCAGTCTATTATTTCATAATAATAATTTACTATCTTAAAATTCAATCTAATTGGTACGATAAAGATAAATCATTTATTAAATTATTTAGATTGATTTTTATATTAATTTTTTTAATTAAGTAACTATGATGATTATTTTATCCATTTTATTGGTTTCATTGACTTAGCATTGGAAAATGGTCGAGTCTCCAACAAACTGCAACGCTAAGTCCGTAGCTGCCATTCAATATTTTTTGAGTTTATATAATCTTCATGTCTTTTTGATAGACTGTTTTTACTTTGAAAAAAAAGTAACAAATTCTGACTATGTACATGTAATATTATTTTTATACTTAATCGTCATATGATTAGAAAAAGCAACAAAAACCTATAATATGACTCTATGAGTACGAGAGCATCGAATCTATTCCCGGCAAATATATGTATGTATCAATATGTACAGCCAAGTGTATTTTTTTTGCAGAGAATCTATATGAAGGGTATTTTGCAAAGACATTGATTGATATTGCATCGAAATATCTATATTATTTTATTACTAATTAATAATTATAAATTCTGATGCTTCATTTTTGGCCTTTTGGCCCCCCTGTACAAGCTATACTCATGCAATTAATTAATAATTTATCATGTATATATAACCATTTTAGTTTGAATGGTGATAATATACTTAAAAAGAGGAACACTTCGTCGTCTATCCGAATTCCCTCCTCCTCTCTCTATATTTTTTTTAACAATAAAATTGATTCAAAAAAGCAACAAGTGTATACATACGGAAAACAAACAAAGAACAAGAACAAGAAGCAGGTCATACATCAATCATATGGACAATCTCTTCCATCGTTGATTTGTTGGAGCCTGGAGGATCTCCATCAAATCTGACATACACACACTTTCTCTCTCTCAACATTGTTCACCGAGCACAAAAGAGGGTTCCGTTCGCTGTAAAAAGGGGACCTGGACGGTGGCTGGTGTGTTTGGTGGTGGTTGGAATGGTGTGATCCATGGAAAGTTTTTTGTTTGCTTTGGTTACGTTTTGTTGGGTTTCTGGTACTTGTTTGGTTATGTTTTTGGTGTTGAATTTTGATGATGATCGACAGATTATTTAGGTTTGATGTTGAATCGAATCTATATGATGTTGAATGATGTTTTGGGTTTGATTTGGTTAGCTGGATGGAAGGTTTTTAGTGTTGAATCGATTAGGGATTTCTGAGTTTGGGAGTGAGGAAGTGGATGAAGATCTGGGAGTTTTTTTTTATATATATAAAAAATATGAACTCTGAAAATCAATGGATCTCCACCAGATCCTTAAGCTTTTTTTTTTTTAATTTGTTGTTGGTTGGGGATGGTGATTGCCTGATTAGATGGTGGTTAGGGTTTGGGGGTGGCGGTCTTACAGAAGATCCAGGAGATGTATTTTTTTTTTATTTTTTATTTGGTCTCCACCAAATCCAAAGTTTTTTTTTAGTGGGTTTAATTTGAGTTTGAATTTGATAAATCGGGTTTGTGTTCATGATATCCATTAACGGAGATCGGTGGAGATCAATCCATGTTTTTTTCTTTTTTCTTTTTTCTTTTTTCCTATAAAAAATATATTTTATTCTCTATTGTCCATCATTGAGAGATGGATGCTGGAGATCCATGTAAGAAATTTTTTTCTTTTGGATTTCCATCTAAATTGTTTTTCTCTTTTTCCATTTTTTTGTTTTTCTTTTATTTTATTTTTAGAAGAAAATAAATTACTAAGGTTAAAATAGTCATTCATCCTTTTCTGTTATGGTTTACTGTTTAAAACTGGTCAGAAGGATCAAATTAATGTGTTTTTTAAAACATAGGAACCCCTTCGGTTAAAAAAAATATATAGAAATCAAAATAATAATATTTTAAAATATAGGAATCAAAACGATAACATCCTAAAATTGAAAGAATAAAACATAAATACTAAAATTACTGTAGTAGGTCTAGATCCGATTTCATCTTAAAAAAAGTATGATATGATGTTGATCTTTATTATTTACTTGAATGGGAGTTGGGACCATGAAATAAACATTGCCAATCAAATCATTTCGTACATATATATATATATATATAAAAAAAATCTTCTACTTAAAACGAGTAAAATGTTTTTTTTTACCAATTAAAAACTTTTTTTTTAAAAAAAAAACAAAGAAATTAAAGTCTAATCTTCTATTTCAGAACCATACTATACATCCCAAAAAAAGTTAATTCAAAATTCAACATGATAGAATAAAGATAAATCAGTTATCATATTATTTAGATTGGTTTTTAAACTAAAATTTTAAATTAATTAACATATGTGATTATTTTATCCATTTTATGGGTCTCATTGATGCAGTGTTGGAAAATGGTCGGGGCTCCAACTCTAAATGCTCGTTTGATTGAGTTTTCTATTGATTCAAAAGGTATACGAACGTCTATTTGGATTTTTTAGAATTGTTTGGTTGAATTTTTAAGAATGTATATTTTTAATTAAGTAGAGATTAATAGAGTTTAAACATCTATTAGGTAAAAGCTCAACAAAACAAGCTCTAAGTCTCTAACTGCCATTCAATATGTTTATGAGTTTATATATTCTCCATGGCTTTTTGATACTGTTTTTACTTTGCAAAAAGTAACAAATTCTTACTATATAAGTAATATTATGTTTATACGTAAGATCATGATCCTCTCTTTGTTTGTTTTTCGTTGACTTTTTATGATCTAATGACATTTAAATAGAATAAAAAATATAAGATCAAGATTTGATTATTTTTTTCTCGTTCATATAACTTGATGTTTTAATTACACTTAAAATATATCAATGAAAAGCAAGGATCAAGGAGAGAATCCTGATCCTTATACTTAATCGTCACTTAATTAGAAAAAGTCCAACAAAAAGCTATACTATGACTATGAGTATGATAGCATATAAGGTCCCGTCCTACAGCTGTTTTTCGGTCCGTTTTTATTTTTATTTTTCAAAAACGATTTTGAAAACGCGTTCGTTAACCGTTTTTTATTTTATTTAAAAAAAAAAAAGATGAAAAACAAAACCAGTGTTAAAAGTGAAAGATTTGAAAAACACAAAATATTTGTTTTTCGTTTTTCGTTTTTTCGTTTTTCGTTTTTGTTTTTCATTTTGTTTTTCACTTTTTTTATATTAAAAAAAATCTTAAACTATTATTTGTAATATTATACGTTTGATATGACTAGGACAAGACGGAACAAGATTTTTAAATTACTAAAGTGCCCCTCTTATATATATATTATAATAATTATTATATATATATTATAATATATATATTAATATTATATAAAATATTATATATTATAATATTTACATAATAATATATAAATATATTATTAATATAATAATATAGAATAATAATATATATTACTATATATATTAATATTCTATTATATAATATATTATTAATATATATAATAATATTATATATATATTATTAATACTATATATATTTATAAATATATAATAATATAGCATATAATATTATATATATATATATATATATATATATATAATATCAAATATTATATATTTATATAGGATATAATGTCATATATTATGTATTGTTATATATAAAAATATAATATAAAAAATATGAAATATTAATTTTTAATATATATATATATTATAATTATTTATTTATAATTTAAGAGTTTAGTTTTGATTAATTCATTTTTTTTTATGTTTTTTTGAATTAATTTTTGATGTGTTACTTTTGTTTAATTTAAAAATTACAATAAAAAAATTATATTGGTTAATTATTTAATCAATTTGTTTATAGTTGTAATAATATTAAACAAAATACCAAAATTGATATTTCAATTTTTGATAGTTTTCGGTTAACCTAATAGACGTATTTTTTCCGTTTTCATTTTCAAAATATAGCATTCATTATTTGCTACCAGATACGTTTTCAGAATTTGAAAATGAAACCAAAAATACTGTTTTTATTTTCATTTTTATTTTCGAAAAACAGCAACTGAAAAACGCTTACAGGACGGGTCATAATCTATTGTGTATTTATTTATTTATTTATTTATTTATTGCAAAGAATCTATATGAAGGGTATTTTGCAAAGACATTGATTGATATTGCCTTTACTAATTAATAATTATAAATTCTGAAGCTTAATTTTTGGCCATTTGGTGCCCCTGTACAAGCTATACTCATACTATAATATAGTCATGCAATGAATTATTAATTTATCATGTCTATAAACCATTTTAGCTCCATGCAAAGAGGAACACTTCGTCGGCTATCCGAATTTCCTCTTCCTCTCTATTTTTTTTTTAACAGTTAAATTTATTCAAGAAAGCAACAAGTCTACACAGACGGGAAACAAACAAGGAACAAGGCCATACGGCCAAGAAGCCCAAAGGAACAACACAACAGCAAGGCCCAAAACACTAGCAAACAAGAGGCACTAGGCCTACTAACCAGCTGTCCATACGCAGAAAGTCAACATGGGAGATCAGTTCTGACTAGGGATGGGCGTGGGGACCCATTGGGGTGGCCCCCTCATTCCTAAAACCTCCCCGACCCTTGCCCCTGCCCCCAAACCCCATTTAGGGAAAGTGAGGATGGGGGTGTTTGGGAAAGGTTCCTCTGGTCCCACCCCATCCCCCATTTCCTTAATTTCCTCAATTTTCAATTCTAATATTTTTCAATTTAATATTCGAAATTTAAAATTTAAGATTCGATTATTCGATTCACACTGTTTCGATATCAAATTCAATAAATAATCTAAAATATATAATTGATTTAATTAAATTAAAAATTAATGCAAATAACTATAGTAATATAGTTTTACACATAAATAAATATGAGGAAATTGGGGAAATAAGTAATAGAGTTCAAGTTATTATTTTTTAAGAAATTGAAAGTAAAAATATATAAATATATATGGAAAAATGGGGAAAATCCACCCCCACCCCCACCCCCACCCCCAATTAGATTTTTGGGGTAAAATTTGTTAGGAGTTGTATTTAATTAACATATATATACGTATTAAATACATAAGCATGAATTCGTAGATGAATTTCCCGAATCCATTGAAAATAGTTAAAACAATAAAAAGTCTTCTACTCTCCACCCCCACCCCCACCCCCACCCCCACCCCCACCCCCCATTTGGAGGTAATGGGGGTGGAGCCCCGTGGGGATGGGGGTCCTATAGGGGAAATGCCCATCCCTAGTTCCAACTCTATTCAAGCTTGTATCCGTTCTTGTTCGATCTCATCTTAGCAAGATTGTCCACGAAAGAGTTAGTTGATCTTGGATTGAAAACCACCGAAGAATGTCTCAAGAGTTTCAGAAAATTTCAAATGTCATAAAAGGTCTCAACATGTTTGTTCAGCCACGAGAGTGCGAGACCACTCACAGGTAGGGGTGGGCACGGTTCGGTTCGGTTTTGGGTAAAACCGAACTGAACAGAAAATATTTCGGTATTTTTAAAATTAAACCGGTTTAAACCGAATAAGAAATGGTAACCGAACTAAACTGAACTGATTTGAGTCGGTTCGGTTCGGTTCATTTTGGTTTTAGGTCTAATGGGCCTTTTTGCTTAATGGGCTAAATAAGTCTTTTTAATATATTTTTAAATTTAATGGATTGTTGCTGCCTTATTGGATTTCATAAATTTTAATAACCCAAGCCCAAATCAAACATAACTAATAATATTTAATTTATAATTCATTAAAAAAAAATCACAAATTGAATAAACATAAAATTTAATTTTCAAAGACATACTACAATTCTACAAACATACCAGACATACAGTCGTACAACACTTCTCAAATGACATACAGTTAAATTTTCCAACATAAAAACACTAAATCATAGATTCAAACTCCAAATAAAAATTACAATTCAACTAGAAACTCCAAATAAATATAACAATCTCAATCCAAATCCAAACTTCAAATCAAAATTACAATCCCAATCAAACAAATAAAAGCAGTAAAATTATTTCAACTTTCTGCTCAAAAATCTGCTCAGTGACTTTCATTGTACTGTGAAAATCTGCTCAGTGACTTGACTCTCAGTCTTTCAGTGATTCTCACTATGAAAATCTGTTCAAAAAGAAATTAAGGATAAACATTCCACTATACTCAAACATTTCAAGCTACCACCATTAGTCATCACTGCCTCCATATCCACATCCCACAACACATATATATCAACAACTCAGTAAGTTATTCACAACTCAATTTATACCGTATATCAGTATATGATATTGACATTCCACTGTACTCAATTCTTTTTTAATAAGAATAAATAACAATATAACATTGTTACAAGTTATAGCTTATAGCAGCTTGTTAGTTGTTACAGTCTACACTCTACAGATATTGAATCTTTTTTTTCAACAATAATATAATTGTTAAATTGTATATCAGTATAAGTTTATAATAAACAAGTAAAAGAGACCAAAGAAAGAGGCAAAGATCAAGAAGCAACACCATATTTAATAACAAATAGCCCATGCAACAAACAACACATCAGAGAAATGAAAGAACCAAAACAAAAAGTCCATAACAAAAAGCTTCGGCAGAAGCCTGAAGAAATAAAGAAAGAAGAGGACAACAACTAACCAAAGAAGACAACAACTATCCAAAGAAGCAAATCAGCAATAAGACGATTCAAACAAGTTAAAGAAGAGCAGAATGAAGGAGCTGACATTGAAGCTTTGGCTGGAGATGAAGGAGACCAAATCAGTTGAGCAGAGACCAAATCAGTTGAGTAGATCGGAGATGAGCGATGGAGATAAGCGATAGAGATGGGTAGCGGAGGAGTTGAGGAAGAGAGAGAGTCACAGAGATGAAAGCCAAGTAACGGTCCAGCGGAGGAGATCTGAGAGGTGAGAGGTAGAGCTGGAGAAGTTTAGTCGGCCAAAGAATGAGAAGTCAAGGAATGAAACAATGTTAGGGATTTAGGGTTTTTTTTACCTTATATATATATATGGTTTCAGGGTTCAATCCGGTTTTTAGAAACCCAAACCGGTTCGAACCGAATTTTTTTCGGTTTTCAATTTTTTAAACCTGTTTGAACAGAATTAATTCGACGAACCGAACCGAACACCCATTTTTTGGTTCGGTTCGAATCGGTTCGGTTCAATTTCGAACTTAGTGCCCACCCCTACTCACATGAATGAACTTTCAAGGAGTAACATTATTAAACATTATTGGGAATAATTATTAAAAAAAAACTCACAAAAAACGTGTATAATTCAGACCCATTATTTAGATGTAAATATTGATTATCGAAAGTACTAGCAATCAATTGTTTTACCATTCTCTATATAATAAATATTCATTTGTGATTGAAAGTATTAGCAATCAAGTGTTTTAACCTTCTGTGTAATGTAAATGACCGGAATGTTATATGTTCTTTATGTATAGAGTAACCTCTCATAAAATCCGTCAAGGTATTTTTGGAAGATAAAACCTTTCATCCTATAAAATTACAACAATGTAGCATTGATCAGTTTAATTATTACATAAATATAATTGTTGACGTTGATTTCTGGATGTATGAGAAAAGCCAACAATTATTGGATTTTAGATGTGATTTCAAAGAGAAAGATAAGGAGAAAGTAATCGGACGTAAGTTTTTTACGTGGTAAAACTTTGATGACAGGAGAAACGTCCACGGGTGGTTGAATGATCAACCAAACCAAAATCCACTATGAAATAATATAATTACAATTCTCGTTCTCTCTTTCTTCTCTCTGTATTTTCCTATGATTGATGTATCTCTTTGTGTGACGAGATTATGGGTCTATTTATATGTCCATAGAACCCTAATTTTTTTTGTACAAGTAATAAAAGATCTTTGTATTTAATTATGATTGTCTACTTGTTCGAAGTAGTTTGTCTTCTTTCCTGTTTCAAAGACTTGTATTGAGATCGAATGAGACTCTAGTAATGTAGTCCAATTATGACTTATTTCTTTATGAGATTGTAGTCTTTTTGAAGAAATAAAATTGTTGCCTGATTAAAAACCCTTTATGCTTGATAATTATGTTCTTGTTGGAATTCCTCTTTGATATGGATATCTTTGTGTATTTTAATGACTCGATTCGTGTGAGCTACGCGCTGGACTTTTTATTCAGTTTTTTTCATGCTTGTCCTGAGTAGAACACGATATCAGCTGGTCCCGAGTGACGTCATCTGATCCCGAATATAAAATGTCACCAACTAGCCCCAAGTATGTTTAGCTGGCCCCGAGCAGGTCTTGTTCAATACTTGTTCATTCGGGCTTCTCTTATTTGGTAATGTCTTGTAAGATATTTTCTGAATGCCTATTCGGATGTCCACCTGACAATTTTATCCTCTTTGTCAATGACGTGTATATTTGATAAAATTTACATACGACAATACCCCCTTAAAATATTTTTGCCGAATAGAATTTCGTTTCCGGCCAAAGTATTTTAATCAATTCAATTTTTATTTATGTGCCAGAGTAAATGTCTTATCATAACGACGTGTCTTAATGGTGACCCTGTAAATTCGATTTGCCCCCTCACGCGATATCTTCAATGATGGAGACGTTTTAGAATTCTGACGGTTAAAGTCAGTTCTCTTCTTGACAAATGTCCTTTGCCTCTTCATTTTTCGATACCATTTATGAGAAACGACCTTCATGTCTCCCTGTGCACCGCCTATGTCATCAAGTCTCGTCATAGATTTTTCCCGCCTTGAGACCCTAGGGTTTCGTGCTATCACCCCTTTAAATTCTTCACTGAAGGGTTGCTCTGGTTCATTCTAAATACTTGAAAACCAAAAAAATTTGCCAGCCCAGATTTCTCTACGCAGCAAATCATCATTCTCCATTGAAGGTTTTGCACAAGATTTCTTCAAGGTTAGTTTTAATGGAACCAACATCCCATCTTCGTCTCTATACTATAGATCTTGAAGCGTTAGATCGTAGGGATTTCCAGTTGGTTTCTTGTGTTCGAAGATTACTAGGGGAAATCCCCAATGATGAACCTCCATTTTTAGAAGTTGATATTTCTGGGCTTCACCCTGACATTCATTTTTCTGTATCCAAATCTGATTCTTCATCTAGTTTTGAATCTGACGTTTCTAATCACAGGGTACCTCTATGAATGATGGGAAAACATCAAACAAGAAGTGAAGTCCACAAGCACAACTCGGACAGTGTTCAAATCAGAGAGCAGACTGTTAATGAGAACGATGTTGAAGAGGCGTTCAGAGCATCTCGTCTCACCTTTTCTGCTGATGGCCCAAGTGGGTTTGACATCTAACCGAATGTGGTCGGGGTAGAAAAGATCGGGAAGTATCGTGCCGGATTCGATTTGGATGACTCGGTTATTCTGGTTCCAGCTGGTGATAGAGCTTCGTGGAATCCTCCCCCGGGCATGGTGGCAATCTACGGATCCATGCTCTGATGCGGCGTCACACTTCCTCTTCACCCATTCATTGCCTGGTTTTTGGCTGAAGCAGGGATCGCCCCGGTTCAACTGGCCCCGAACAGCTACAAGACATTAATGTGCATGTGGCACATGTACATCCGGATGAACTTGTCGCCACATTCCCCGAGTGAGATCAGGCATTTCTTTACACTAAGGCAGTCTGGCAAGACTGAGACCTATTTTATCATGTCTAATCCGCCCGACTGTTGGGTCCCCGAGGGGATGAAGGTGAATCGGGAAGTTGACACTTTTGATGACCCTAAAAAGAGGGGGTTTGTATGGGGATTCCCTTCATCCAACAAGTTCTGGAAGAACAGTTTTTTTTTCGTATGAGGGAATCTGGGTCTTCAAGTCACCTTCTCGGCTGGGGAAACTCGGAGGGTGCTGAAATTTTCCCGCTTCTACTGTTCTCTCGAGGTTTGGAACAAGAAGAAGCTTGAATTTAGCGACGCTGAGCTGACCAGACTTACTGGTGCAGCAGTTCGCACGCTGGAGAAGATGAGCATGTCTTATCTTTTCAACTAGACAAAAATGATAGAGTTCTGCTTCTTTAGCCAGATTTCGGCTTACCGCAAGCGATGTAAGTGATCTTTGTAACCCTATTTTTTATTGTTATTTTTTGCTTTTCGTATTCTGACGCGGTTCCTTTTTTTTTCCTAAGTGTATGACATGGACATCGTATGCAACCTTCAAGCTAGCCAAGTGAAGTCGATTCTTCAGGCGAGCCGAAAAGAAGCTTCTCGTCAGAGCAATGATGGTATTGCCCCGTCTGAGTCTGACGAGGAAACCGATGTAGCCGATGAGCAAATCCTCGAATATGTCCCTGAAGACGTTGTTCAACCGACCGCTGGGGAGATTAGTGGTCCGAGTGGCCCGACAGACACTCAACTGCCTGATGATGGGGAAAGGTAGAGTGAGGGTTTTGGTGAAGGACATGATATATGGTCAGACACCGGTGATGAAGGTAATACCTCCGTGGGACAAGTACCTTCAGGTCCCAATTTTTTTAAATCTTTCTGGGATAATGCTCATGAAGATCCCGATGTTGACCTCAGCTTCCATCGTTCTCGGGCTGAGAAGCGGAAGGCAGTCGGCTCTCCTACTCGCCCTCTCAAGGTCCCTCGAGTGGTCTCATTCATTGACTCCAGCGATGAAGATACAAGGGCTGAGATTCCCCAAAGCGTTGATGTTGGAGCATCAGCGAATACGGAGACTTCAAAGCCGAATAGGGGTTCCCCTCCCCCAAGGTTAAAAATCAAGGGGCTGAACCCTCGGGGGTTCCTTCATATCCTTATCCCTAGGATATACTGCGAGAGATGTCATCCGGTCGGGCTTTCATCGGGGAAGACTGTTGGAGTTTTTTTTCGGATGGCTCCCTAACAGACCATCTTCAGAACGTTTTTAACGGTGCATCTTATATAAGTTGTCCTTAACTTCTTCAATTGTTTTGTTTGTTCACCAAATTTTTAATTGAACTTTTTTGTAGATAGTGGCCGAGTTCGCTGAGCTGGTTCAGACGCAGCAACATCAAGCTGAAGGAAAGTGAGGATAGTCGTGCTCATGTCGAATCGGCTTATCAACAAGAGGTTGGCTCTGCCCAAGTATTTACCGACCACTACTTGACGAAGTAGGTGGAGGTCGAGGAAAGGGCTTATTTGGCAGAAAAGAAAGTTGAGTCACTTCAAAATTTATTGTCTTCTGCCCAATAATCAATGCTTAGGGCCGAGCAAGAAGAGGAGCAGTCTAAGTCCACGTATGAGCAAAAGATCGAAGCCTTGGAACGCCAGGCTCTGACAGTCGATTCCCTATCCAATGAGGCCATGCTGGAACTCGAAGCGCAAGGGGTAGATCGTTTCAAGAGATTTATGTCTACGATGCCTTTCTCCTTCAGGAGTTTTAGCATGGGTTGGTTTCAGCTGGCGAGTTCTTCAAGATTAAGAATCGGGGAACTGAGAAAGCTCGAACCAACTGGGAGCTGTCGATCAAGAATCATGTGGATCGGTCCTTGGAATCTCTTCGGACTCAAATGAAGGAGTGGAGAGCTTACTTCCGTAACCGAGGCAAAGAGCCCCATCATTTGCATTTGAAGGTTCCATCCCTTTCGACTTTTTACGTTAGTCAGGAGTTGGTCGAGAGGGTGCGGTCCTTGTTGTCGGACCGATCCCAGGAGAAGATTACAACCAGTGGATGGACGATTCGGTTGACATGATTGCTTGGCCTTCCAATGAAAGTCTACTCCTCGAGTATGAGATGGTGCCTGACCCGAGTATTGACAAGAGTTCAAAATCCTCACAACCTTGATTTTTGTAGAAGTTTTTTGTAGAAATTCTTTGTAATTCTTTGTAACAATTCTTTTGTAAAGAATTATTTGTAACAATTTTTTGTAACGATTCTTTAGAGATTAATAAAATCCCGAGTTTAGCTTTTCTGCACCGAGTGGTCTTGCTCTGATTTATTGCTTCAAGGAATTTCACCTTCAACTTAACTCTGTTGCCGAGTATCTTATTAAACTAGCTATTTATGATGTTTGGGTAACTTAACCGAGTATCTTATTAAACCGGTTTCGTTCCCCGAATAATTTTTAATGTCAAGTATCTTATTAAACTGACTGTTGCAATCTTCATGCCAAGTATCTTAAACTGACTAATTCTGATGTTCGGGTAACTTCACCGAGTATCTTATTAAACCGGTTGTCACTCGAATAATTTTAATGCCAAGTATCTTATTAAACGGCCTTTGCAATCTTTTTGCCAAGTATCTTATTAAACTGGCTATTATTATTAACCGAGTCATCTTAAAATAGGCAAGTAGGTTTATACTTGTGTTTCATACACGGTTGCTACCCGAACATTACATCAAAGCTCACAATGATCATATGTTCGAGTCCTTATGCATTACCGAGGACGTGTCCCCAGTTTTTATGCGTAAGGGTTTGTCGAATCGTTAAGCTTTTTGAATCGCTTAACACAGCTACGCATTTCACCGAAATTTTTTTCGATAGCGTCCCGAGCTGGTGCAACGGGTTTGCCTTTTTGCTAAGGTCAATTGACCTTGCTCGGCTGGCATGCTCCTTCGAGCTTCTCCGTCCATTCGAGAATCAATGGTCCCGAGTATTCTATTTGCATGTTCTTATTATCATGCTTGTCTTCCATATGTTCTTATTATCATATGCTTTCCCTCGGAAATCCCGAGTTTGATTTTTATTTATAACTGTAAAATCAATAAAGTTTTAAATTCCAAAACTAATATCTAACCTAACTAAAATTGTCCTGACTAGAAAAAAGAACAAAAAATAATTTAAGGATAGAAAATCTTCAGATATTAGGCATTGCATGGTCGGGGTAAAACCCCTCCATTGGGTCGTGCAATCCAATATGCTTCGTCCTGCAGCTGTTTTACAGTCCGTTTTCATTTTTATTTTTTAAAAAACGATTTTGAAAATGCGTTCGTTAACTGTTTTTCATTTTATTTTCGAAAAAAAAACCAATGTTAAAAGTGAAAGATTTGAAAAACACAAAATACTCGTTTTTCGTTTTTCGTTTTTCGTTTTTCGTTTTTGTTTTTCATTTTGTTTTTCACTTTTTTTTATATTAAAAAAAATCTTAAACTATTATTTGTAATATTATACGTTTGATATGACTAGGACAAGACGGAACAAGATTTTTAAATTACTAAAGTGCCCCTCTTATATATATATATATTAATAATTATTATATATATATTATAATATTTTATATATAATATATTTTATGTATATTATAATATTATATATATATAATATTAATATAGAATATTATTATATAAACTATTATATATTATAATATATTAAATATTATATATATATATTATTATAATATATTATATATTATATATATAATATTTTATAATATATATATTATTATTATATATATATATATTAATACTATATATATATTATGATATATATAGCATATAATATTTTATATATATAATATCAAATATTATATATTTATATAGGATATAATGTCATATATTATGTATTGTTATATATAAAAATATAATATAAAAAATATAATAATATTTCATATATAAAAAATAAAATAATTTTTAATATATATATATATATATATTATAATTATTTATTTATAATTTAAGAGTTTAGTTTTGATTAATTCATTTTTTTTGATATGCTTTTTTGAATTAATTTTTGATGTATTACTTTTGTTTAATTTAAAAATTACAATAAAAAAATTATATTGGTTAATTATTTAATCAATTTGTTTATAGTTGTAATAATATTAAACAAAATACTAAAATTGATATTTCAATTTTTGATAGTTTTCGGTTAACCTACCAGACGCGTTTTTACTGTTTTCATTTTCAAAATACAGCTTTCATTATTTGCTACCAGACACGTTTTCAGAATTCGAAAATGAAACAAAAAATACTGTTTTCATTTTCATTTTCATTTTCATTTTCATTTTCATTTTCGAAAAACAACAACTGAAAAACGCTTACAGGACGGGCCCTAAGTATTTTGTTTTTTTCAAATCTTTCACTTTTAACACTGGTTTTGTTTTTCACTTTTTTTTTTGTTTTTTGAAAATAAAATGAAAATCGGTCAACGAACGCGTTTTCGAAATCGTTTTTGAAAAATAAAAACGAAAACTGACCGAAAAATAGCTGCAAGAAAGGGCCAAAAAATTTAAAAAACATGAAAAACAATAAAGTAGTATTAAAATTGAATTTTTTTAAAAACAATTGAAAGTTGTTTTCTGAATTCCAAAAACAATTTGAAAAACAAAATAAAAATAAAAACACTTTCTTCTGTTGAAGACAATAGCTCGACTACATCAAACACCAAACACCAAACACCAGTTCAGTCCTCACTCCTCTCAACTCAAAGCTCGAAGTTCGAAGGTATGTCTGATCTTCTTCATATGCAGATCTCCTTCTTCGTCTGATCTTCTTCTCCTTCTTCTTCTTCCTTTTCTTCTACTTCTTCTTCAGATCCTCGATCTTCCTCTTCTGCAGATCTCCTTCTTCTTTGTCTTCTTCTTCGTCGCACGTGTTCTACTTCTGCAGATTTTCTTCTTCT
This sequence comes from Dipteronia dyeriana, assembly GCA_032871835.1. Classification (NCBI taxonomy): domain Eukaryota; kingdom Viridiplantae; phylum Streptophyta; class Magnoliopsida; order Sapindales; family Sapindaceae; genus Dipteronia; species Dipteronia dyeriana. The sequence continues at coordinate 77,786,240 of CM065303.1, read as the reverse complement.
TTTTCTATTTTTTGTTCTTGCTCTTCTTCAGATCCCCTTCTCCTTCTTCTTATTCTTGCTCTTCATTTGCGCACCCTTCCTCTTATTCAGATCATCTTGTTCTTACTCTTTTTTTTTTTATTTTTTTTTTCAAATTTTTATCTTTCTTAAACCGAAATTATTGTTGATTTACTTGAATATATGTAGATTTAAGTAATTTTTCAATTAATTGTCTTTCTTAAACTGAAATTTAATTAAAGTATTCCTTAAAAAAAAATTGCAGTGATTATTGGGGAAAATAGTTGTGGAAGATTGAAGCTTTGAGCCAATTTCTGGGATTCACTTTCTCAGTCACTCAGGTTATTTGGTTTCTTGCATAAATTACTCATGTTGATCTGTTTTGGCTCTGGTTTGATATTAAGGGTTGCTTGGTTTCTATTTATTTTCATTTTCTATTTGCTGGTTGTGTATTCATTGGCTCTGTCTACTGTCCTCGGGCTTCCAATTCTTTAGAATTGTTGATAATCTTGCCAAGAAAGGCTCTGCATGTTGTGAGGATATGTTGTGCTGGAGTGAATGATGTCTTGCTGCTTTACTCTTATTTTTTTCTTTTTTGATGTCGGTTTGACCAAGATGGGGTCGAGTATGTGTGATGAAAGGCTGGTTTGGGGTGTTTTTACTGATTAATTTTTGAAGTTTTGTTTTTTGTTCTGCTGTGATTGGTTTTGTTTATGTTGTCTGCCCTATTTTATTTGTTTTTGTTGTGGTTCTGGGTGCTCTGTTTTTGCCCCATCTTGTTGTGTTTCTGCTGCTTCGTTTTGGCTGTGTGTGCCTTGTAGTGTTTGCTCGGTGCCTTGTTTGGCTGGTGTTGGTTGTTGGTTTTTACCTGGTTCGGGCTATAAATAATACTGTCGTTACAAATAAAAAAATATATTTGGCTGCTTGTTGTTAAAAGAAGTAATTACAAAAGACAACGGGAAAGGATATTCTGCCAATCATAATTAAACTCCTGATCTTGATCTTGGTATTCTTGATCTTGTGTTTGTTCATGTTATTTTTATAACTTGTTTTGTTTTTTATAATTTGATATTGGATCGTTACTATGCAATTTATTAAACTGTGGAAATGTGTAGTGATTGTTGGTTTAAGGTGAGATGGATAGTAAATTAGAATATTGAAAACACTTTATATTGGCTTACTTAAAAGTATAAAACATCTAAGCATATTATTATATGGGCATACATAAGTTGGTTAAACTAAGGTAATTAATTGTTTTAATGGCTAGCATTTTTCTGGCTAAAAACATGCTCCATTTGATGTAATCCAACTAAGTCTTCTCCATGGCTGCTTGCATAACCGACTTGGTCTTCTTGGAGTTTCTTCAAAGTTATTCAAAGTTTGACTAGTAAATGTTGTTCAAATATAGTTGTAACTCTTAATTAGACTTACTCAATTTCAACTTAACTTCTTAAGTTGTTGTTTTTTCCAAGTTAGTAATCAAAATGCAACTTGAACTTCCATTCCTCTAATGTTTAGAATATACATTTATTTAATTAGTGATGAAATGGGTTACTTTAGAACTGAGAATAATGGTTTTTGTTTAGGAGATACTGAAATCTTCATTGCAAAATCATGTTGTTATTAGTTATACACTTATAAAGTACAGCATAAACATGTGAATTATGTATGATTTTTGACCAAAATTTTGAAAGGAAAACTGGAATATTTCCTTTTGCTAATTAAATTCTAGTATGTAGAGCATCCTGATGTTGTTGATGTATGATTTCATTATTCTTTATTCCAACAAGGTGTATTTTCTAATGCATATGTTATGCATTCTAGCTTCCCCCTCTCCTCATTCTAACTTTTTCCCCTTCGTTAAAGGGGAATGATAATTTAAAAGAGGACAAGTTTTGGTTATCATGTGTTTAAAGCTGTAGCTTTGTAAATTTTGATCGAGCCCCATACTTCCCCATACTTGACTTGTGGGATGTCAAAAAGTACTTATGCTCATTTATAGTCATCAGTGGTGACGTTCCTAGTACTAATAATACAAGTCTTTTTGCATACTTTTGTAATAAATCAAATATAAACTTAAAATTTAAGATAATATTGTAGAATTATTGACAATTGAATATCGTTTAGCAAGTGAATGTGAACTTATCATTTAAGAGTAGCTTAATTTATTTTGCTTATAGAAAGCACATATATTATTACATAACAGTTTTTGTATTTGTACATTACAAAAAGGTTGCAGACACATAATTCTGAGTTTATAATGCATTGCTTTATATGGCTTGTGTTTTCGCTTCTTGAATCTTGTTTGCACTAAGAAAGAAGTGATTGTCTTCTGCTTATCTACTTCACTATTGGCATCTCTTCGTCTCTTTTCTTAGAGCTGCAACAAATGAATTGATGGTTAGGTTGATTGAGTATCCATAATTTATAATATTAAATTTCTTATTTGTCTTATGAACAAGTCTTGATATTTTATCTTCATGAAGTTGATTGGGAAACAGTGGAAATGGCTGATGCTGAGAAGCAACTTTCATTACACTTTCATATGCTACAATATCATTATTTTACACAATAATATTATTCTCCATGTTAATTAAAGACACTTTTTTATTCTTATGAAGTTTACATTTTATTTATTATTTTGTTACTTGTGGATTTTTTTGTTGATCGTGGGGTTACACATATCACGTGTTAAAGATTTGTTTAAGTGAGTGTTTTATTAATTTGAAATTATTATCAAGTCAAAATAGTCCGTCTGTTTTATAAATGTAAACTTGTTTATATTGCTGTGTTTGGGTGTTGTTTTTGATTTTATTGTTCTATTGTTTTGTTTTGAGGGTTTGCTTTTATTTAAATGTTCTTAAAACAACAATTAAAATGGAACTTGTTGATGTTGATGTCGATGTTGACGACAAGGCCGAATGGTCAACAAGGAATGATGTCATTTTTATTCGCATAATGCATGAGCATGTAAAAAATGGTGATTTACAAACATCTACATTCAATAAAAGGGTAGGCAACACCTTATACCTATAGCATGTTGTGTCTTACATAACTTTATTCGATCACAAGGTCGTGGTGATCGAATGTTTAGGGAATATGAGAATGAAGATATGTTAATTGAGGGAGAAGGAGAAGCAGAAGCAGAAGGTAGACCGATTACTAATATTGACTTATCTCCATCAAATGTAGCACTAATGAGTAATGTTAGAGATGAAATTGCAAAAAAAAATGTGGAGAGATTGCTCACCCAATAGTAGGTGATATTTTGTAATAGGTGGTGGTATCTTCTGTAATTTATTCATGACCTTATATAATTAAATTATGTCATTGTTATGTTATGAGAATTTAAAGGAAATATAAAAGTAATCTATGATTAAGAAAATTGATAGTTATCTATTTTCGGTGAATGCTAACAAATAAAATATCATACAATTTTTTTTTATAATTTAATTAAAAATGATTGAATGGTCCGTAAATAATAAATAAATTCAAATTATTATATTATTATAAACACTTGTATAATTATTTCACATATATATATATATATAATAAATTATAAATTACAAATTTAAGTGTATGAAAATAAATATTACAACCTTATGAAGATATTTTAAATAAATGGGAGAGTCGTAAATTATAAAAAACTTCTTCAGTTTTTGAATGTTTCAGTTTTTCTATCAGACGTGTTTTTACTGTTTTCATTTTCAGAATTCAATTTTCAATGAAGCTACAAGACGCGTTTTTACTGTTTTCATTTTCAGAATACAGTTTCCAGTATATGCTACCAGACGCGTTTTTTGAATTCGAAAATGTTTTTCAAAAACAGTGTTTTCATTTTCATTTTAAAAAAACAACCATTGAAAAACGCTTACAGGACGGGCCCTAGGAAAATGAGGATGAGGATGAGGATGAGGATGAGGATAGGGTGACCTACATCCGTCCCCATTTCCCCATTGGCCATCCCTACCAGATGTCAAACACCCACCTACACCAGAAATCACACCACAACATCACCAAATCATCCATCTTCTTCACCTTCCCAACGACCCCATTAGCGTCTATCGGTGCTCCAAGTCGCCGACACAAACACGACGACAACCAACCCTGCCTACTCAAATCAACGCAAACCAAATCCATTTCTCTTCTTTCTTTATCTATCTCTAATTATTCTTCGCTGGTTTGGGCCGTCGACAAGAACGAGCCTAGATCTTCTCTCGTCGCTGGTTGACGGTGGGGGTTTGACTAGATTCAGTTTTAGGTTTGACAGTGGGTGTTTGGTTTGGGTTAGGGGGCAATCGTGTTTGGCGATGGTTGATAGTAGGTGGCGGTGTTTGTGGGTGGCTATGATTTTAGTGATAAACGATCTCCTCTCGTCGCGGATCCCTCATCTTTCTTCCTATCTCTCTTTTCCCTTTTTTTTTTCCTTTGATAGATCGGTAGTCGCCACCGTAAGGTGAATTGATGGACGTTTTACAACGATGGTGATAGGTGTGGTTGTGGTAGATGGGCTTGGTTGGGTTTAAGCTAGTGATGGTGTGGTTGATAGGTTTGCTCTTGGATTTAAGGGTTAGGGTGTGAAGAATTAACATAGTCGTAAGTTTTTGTTTTGGAGATGGATGTGTTTGGTTTCTGGTGTTGAATGTTGATATGGAAAGAAATTATGTAAAATTGAATGGTGTTGAATCATTTGAAATTAAAATAATTTTGGTTTCAGTTTCTTGTTTTAATGGTGAATTGAATTGGAAATTATTGGTTTCATAATCTAGGTTTTATATTTTGGTGATTAGAAATAATAAAAATTCAAAATTGGTATGGAAAGAAATTCGATTTCGGGAACTCTCCTGTTTCTGTAATTGTTCTTGCAAACAAGTTTCATGGGTGTTTTCCAAGGAGTTTAAGCAACATGTCTGAAACTTTAAACGAATTGGTCTTGACAAACAATGGACTGAGATTCTGTCTTCCAATAGACATTGGTTTGTTGAAAAACCTGACAGTTTTTGATATCAGTTACAATAAAATGATGTTTGAGTTACCAGAAAATGTTAGAGAAATGGTCGGTTTGGAGAAATTGAATGTGGCGCATAACATGTTTTCAGGTGCGATTCCTGAGAGTGTGTACGAAGTTACCGGATCTGACAAAGTTTAGTTTTGAATATAATTTTTTCATTGGAGAGCCAAAGGTTTGTTTGGAGTTGGAAGAGTTTGATGATACGAGGAATTGTTGAGAGGTAAGAAGAAACAGAGATCGACATTGTAATGTAAGATGTTTTTGTCTAGACCTATTGATTGTAAAGCTTTTAAATGTGATACTCCTCCACTTGTCGTTCCTTCTCTGCCTTTTCCTCTGCCTCCAAAGCTTTACTCACCTCCTCATCCTCAGTCGACGATGACACCACCGCCTGCTCCAATGCCATCACTCCCACCACCATTGTCGCCGTCTTGTTCACGACCGCCTCCGCCGCCCCCAGCAAATTGTGTTCACCCTCCGCCACCACCACCACCTCAGGCCAATTCTCCACCGCCACCAGTGTTTTCACCACCTCCTCTGCCCCCGAGTTCACCGCCTCAGCCACAACAACCATCTCCACCACTTGTTTACTCTCCTCCACCACCACCTATTTACTCTCCACCACCACCACCATGTCAGGAGCAACCACCGCCACCTGTCCAACCATGTCAGGAACTACCACTATCGCCATCTCCCGTGCCATGTCTGGAATCACCACCGCCGTCGCCACCATCATCACCACAATCCGAGGAGCAGCCGCCACCATCACCACAAGCTCCAGTATATGATGATCACCTACCACCAGTAAATGGAGTACCATATCCCTCTCCACCACCACTAACACCACTGACTTATTAATGATTTGTTGATCCTCTTGCGAGATCCTCTCCTTCAACATCCTCTTTAACAGAGCTTAAAAGCCATGAAACAACTTCTCATCATTGCAATCAACCTCAGAGAATGTGATCAGTTAGTTGTGTTGGTTGTAATTGTCCAACCATTTCGCATCCGGTGAAAATCAAACTGAGAAACGATGAAGATTAGAGTGGGAAATTAATATAGAAAAATTGTTATAGGTAGCAGGAAATGTAATAACATAAAACCAATTGAAGACAGAGCCCTGACCATATATATAACATGTAATATGAAAAATGTCTCACCGACGTACATGAAATTTCTTTCACAAAATGCCCAAAACGTTTTCTCGAGAACTTTCACAGCAATCAAACAGTATCATCTAATGCACTTTTAGCTTTTCGAGACCCAGAAAGAAGCACACGTGTTGAAGAAGTTGAAAGTCAAGATCATCATCGCTTCTAAGAAGAGAGAAAATTTACGAAGAACCAACTGAATAAAACACCTCTATTGGCCTAAAACTTGGGTGCATCCTTATGTACACTGCATCTTCCATACTGATGTGGCACATCAGGGTGGAAGATGCATGGTGCATTGAATGCACCCAAAAATCTCTACTTCTATTGACGTTATTTATAAAAGTCAATTTAACTGGACATGTCAGCAATACTAGCTGATGTGACAGCCTTTATTATCCGGCCATTCTCAAGTGTTTCGTCATATCAGCCAACTAATCCTATCACGTTAATAGATGTTGTTAACACGTCATCAGAATCTTGCCAACATTACTGGGCACGTCATCATTTTTTATCGATGTGCCTGCTTACGTTACCGAGTCATGCTCACGTGTTTCACCACATCAGCAAATTGATCCTGTCATGTTAACAGAGTCTTGCCGGGTCAGTTTACCCGAAAACCCAATGGGTCTTCAGCCTAAAAAACCCTCCAATGTATTCTCGTCCATATGGGTTTGGGCTTAAATTTCTTCGCTCGATGAGTCCAGCTTGAAATGTTTTTTTTTTCTAAACAAAAATTTCAAGTTGGGGTTTCTATGTGCTTGTTGAAATTCAAACTGGGATTTTCTGATCAGATTCATTAGTAACCCAGAAAATAAGCAAAAGGGCATGGCAACAGAGTCATCAGAATCAGAAGAAGAATGGAAGATCAAAGGAGGAAAACAACACTTGATAGTAGATGACGACCTCAGAGAAATGGGCAAAAAAGCTGCTTGGAGTGTCAGCTCTTACAAGCCAGGCAATTGTGTCTCTGCTCTTCATGACGATAATACCAACACCTATTGGCAGTATAGCTTCTCATTCTATCTCTAATTTTTATTATTTTGTCTGTTTAAAAAGATATTGATTGATTTATTATTGTTATTATGATTGTACTGGGTTTTATATCAGACGGTGCGCAACCACATTTGATTAATATTCAGTTCCAGAAGAAAGTCAAGTTGCAAGTATGTATCGGGTATTTTTCGTTTATTTATTTAAATTTTAAATCTTTTTATTTGATTTTAGAGTTGATGATGAATTCTGGGAATGGTCTGATTTTGCAGTTAGTAGTACTTTATGTGGATTTTAAGCTCGATGAAAGCTATACGCCTAGTAAGATTTCAATTCGAGCTGGTGATGGTTTCCACAACCTCAAGGTATCATTTTTTTCTTCAATTTTTGAAGTTTTTAGTACCAGTAGTAAATGTAAATCACTTGCATTGATGTGTAATGTAATGAATCAAAGTATATATATATATGTTTTTGCATTAGTACTACTCAGCCTAGTAGGGCACCACTTATCCATTTCATTACAAAATTTTATTCATTTGATTGAATAAGGCTGATAGAGTTTCAGTTTATTAAATAAAATGTTAAATCTTACTAAGAAGTAAGAAGCAACTGTATTTGGCATTTCCTTTTGATTTTCTGTCAAAATATCTTTAACAAAGATTCTCACTTTGCAATTGGTTTCAGGAGGTAAAAACCATGGAGCTTGTCAAACCTACTGGGTGGGTATCTCTATCCCTATCTGGAAACGATCCAAGGTAATTGGTACTACCTCAAATATTACATTTGATAGTCGTTGCAAAATCATTTGTTGTGGGATTTCGCACGTATTCTCGTCTGGTAACGTTACAAAGCTGAATATCACATGAAAGAAACGTGCACTTGAAACATTTACTGTATAGTTGTCATTCTAAATTAAAGCTATGTTTGAGATTGCTTCTACTTGAGAAATAAATGATTATTTTTCAAGTTTTGAGCAAATAGATGTTTAGTAAGCTTCTAAAAAATAACTAATTTTACAATTTGTTTCTCCGATAAGTAGTTTTTGAGAAGTTAGTTGGGGGTTGCTTTTCAAAGCTGATTATTGGGGAAGTTGACTTCTTATCATTAAAATGTCTATAATATCCCTACTATTTTAATATAAGGACAATAATACCCTCTATTTAATAGTGATATTTTTTTTAATTAATAACATTTTAAAAAGCTGAAAATTAACAAATTAAAAAATGATTTTTGTTGTTAAGAATCAGTGGCCACTGCTCGCTGGTGGTGGCCACCACCAATGACGGAGACCGGAGGACAGCCGGCGACATCGAAGTCTTTAAAGGAAGTCGATCCCCCTCCGGCAGTGGATGAGGCAAACACGATTGAAATTGTGAATCTTGTCGGCGATGTGTCGCACCAGAGATGTCGGTTTGGTGATGGAGGATGAGGAAGCCTCCATTTTCATGATGACTCTAGGACAAAATCTCGCAAAATCTCTCGATACTTTCAGTTCGGCAATGGAGACGATGCCGGAGGAGGCAAACACGATTGAAGTTGTGAATCTTGTTGACGATGTCGGTTTCTTCATGTTTCCGACGTGATTCCATTGCAGTTCCGATGCGATTCCGTCGCACCAGAGATGCCCGTTTGGTGATGGATGAGGAAGCCTCCATTTCGCGATGACTCTGGGACGAAATCTCTCGATACTTTCGGTTCGGCGATGGAGACGATGTCGACGAAGAGGGATGAATAATGGTGATGCTCTCGGGGACGAGGGATGAAGGATGATGATATCTCGATGTCGGCGACGAGCGAGAGACGGTGGTGGATTTGGAGCTTGAGTTGTAGAGATTTGTTAATGAAGATTTGAGTTATTGAGTTGACTCAGTCGAGTTGACTCAACAACTTTGAATTGGGAAGAGCGAGTTGACTCGGAAACTTAATATTAGATAAACGAGTTGACTTAGTATAATATATATTTTAAATTATATATATATATATATATATATATTATTTCTATGCTTTATATTTATATTTTCAATTTTAAAAAATAAAAATAAATAAGTAGTAAAAAACTGTTTGAATAATATATTATATTTCTATGCTTTATATTTGTATTTTCAATTTAAACAAAAAAAAAAGTAGTTGAATAATATATTACATTTTAACAATTATGTCCATTTTAGCCATTTTCCATAATCAATTAAAGTTTGTCAAACACTTTTTTATTGTTTTTTTTTCTTAAGTTGATTATTCTTAAAGTCAACTTACCAAGCACCTGACAACTTATATGAGAAGTTGATTATTCTTAAGTTAAACGAAAAACAGATGATTTCATAAGCAAAACAATGACAAACATAGTCTAAGTTTAAGATTCAAGATTTCAATGCAGCTCCATCTTCTTTTTGTGTCCATAAATTTGGGAAGAAAATATTCAAGGGGCCTGTAACAAATCTTCTAACAAGTTGCTATCTGACTTATGATTTGTGCTTGCAATTTTACTTGTTTCAGTGTCTTGTATGATTTTATATGTTTCATTCTTTGATTCAGCATTGGATTTTAAGTTTTAAGCCAGTTTTCACCTCTCAAATGGCAGGGAAACATTTGTGAATACTTATATGTTGCAAATCGCTGTGTTGTCAAACCACCTAAATGGGAGGGACACTCATGTGCGCCAGATCAAAATCTACGGGCCTCGGCCTTGTGTCTCCTTCCACTCTCTTTTCTTTTCTCTTTGCCCTATAAATCTCTAATCACTGATATGTTTACACTTCTTCTGATATTCCGTTGCAGGAACCCTATACCCTATCAACCGTTTCAGTTTACATCAAGTGAATTCATTACCTACTCTACCGTGAGATGAGAAAACAAAGCTTGAAAAAGCTCAAGGAGAACACAGATTCTTTGTGTGGGTCATCTCTCCACTACATGTACAACTCTGTAGAGCATTGTAATGTTACCATACTTGTATCTCAGCAAATCATTTCTTGATTCCAATGTAACAAATCGATTATCGGCAAAACAGTCCCGACAATAATTTGCTAGGTCTATAATTGTATTTGTATTTACTGTATCAGAAGATGTTCTACTTGGAACAATAAACACATGTTTCATATATAAAATTGTTTAACATTTGTTTCATTTTGGTTCTGGGTTATTTACAATGTGTGATAAACCGAAAAGGGGCACCAGTAACCAGCCCACAAAGATCTTCCCTCTTTCCCATAACACTCGTATATACATTAAAAGACTGATAAATTACTTTACAATCACATATTAGTTTATTTACAATGATTTTTTTTCAACCATAATAAGCCAGCTCCTGATAGAAGAGAACAAAGCATAACAATGAAACCTGTTGAACATGTTTAAATGCTTGTTTGGTTAAGCTTTTCTACTGTCTCAACAGGTGTACAAAGAAAGCTCAATCAAACATCTATTTGAGCTTTTTAGTGTTTTTTTATTAGACTTTTGAGATTATCTATTTAAAATTGATTAGATGCTAGTATAGTTTAAACTTCTATTAGGTAAAAACTCGTGGGGAGGTGCTTCTCCAAATGGATAAAAAAAATATCTATCAATCAAACAACTATATTTTTTTTTTCCTTTTCAAAAACTCTATTTCTAAATAGATCTACTAGAAGTAAATCTTTTACCGATAGAGATTTTCAAAATCTCAACCAAACAAACTCTAAATCATGCAAATCTAATATAGTTTAAATGAATAGATTATACTGATACCACATTATTTGGATACCAGATCTGGATATCAAATTTGGAAAAAAATATCATTATTGTAAAAAAAAAATTAGGGTATTTTCTTATTGTCTCTTAAGTTTTAAAGCATCTCCAATGTAAACGTGACTTGTGAAAAAAAAAAGATATCACGTAGGATAAATAGATATTCTATTAATAATTGTGTCTTCAATGTAGCTGTGTATATTCAACCTCAAATTGACATAATTTTTTTTTTAGACTTTGTCAATATAACCGTCCACTTTTAGACGGACTATTGCACAACCCTTTTTTAGGCTGACTCAGCAAACATTTAAAATTGATATTAACTTTTCATCTATTTTTTTGTAAGAAAATAAAATAAAAAGGTAAATAGGAAATAAAATTGGACATGTCATTAAAACAAAATGTGTTTTAAATAGAAACATTGGAAATCAAATTTTAAGTTTATTGTCTATCAAATCTATATTTATACCACATATAAAACAAGTCTCTTGATATTGTTACCATATCAACAATTATTCTTATGCAGTTAACATTAGGGGCGTGCAATTTCGGTTTGGTTTAGGTTGAAATTCAATATCAAACCAAACCGATATATATCAGCTTGACTATATTTCAACCCAGACCAAATCAATGTGATTTGTCAAATCGATTCAAACCAAACAAAAAAAAAATGGGTCGATTTGGGTTGATTTGACGGTTTAGGTTATAAAAAATGATTTAAATATAAAATTTTTAAGTAGGTGTTATTTAATTATTTTAAAAATTAAAAATATTATATAATTAACAAATTAACAATAAAATGTACCATATAAGAAAAATTAAAAATATAATATAATAAAATTCATACTCTAAAATGTAATGGAATTGATGAGTAACTGTATTTTATTTATTAAAAAAATATAATATGTAAAAGAAAGAGAATAAGTACAATACCAAATGGTTGATGATAATGAATGAGAAGAAAAAAAAACTTATTTATATGAGAAACAAATAAGTATAAATAAAAGTTACAAAACCCGAGGAAATATGAATTTGATTTTATTAAATATATGTATTGGTTTGGATTGTATGAATTTTATTTTTAGCAACCCAAATCAAACCAATATTTGATCGGTTTGGTAAATGACAAACCGATTTATAAATTTTTATACGTGAAACCAAATCAATCCATAAAGTTTAGGTTGAGTTAGACGGGTTGATTCGGTTTGACGGTTTGTTGCACACCCCTAATTAACATTGTCCAAAAGCCACTTTATAGTTTGGCCCTTTCAATTCCAAATATAATCTTTGACAAAACGAACTTAAACCAGGCCTTCATTTTTGGCCCTCTAAATTCAGTTGTAGGCCCTATTGACCCCTAAATGGGCCAAATGGGCCAGCCCATCGACAATTACAAGTCCAAATCACATATATTTATCGGCGGCAAACTGTTTCCTGTAATAAAATGCTTGTCTGAAGATTTATTTTACACAGAGAGAAAGAGCACTTTGATAGAACTTCGACAAAGAAACTTGTAATTGTGAAATCACTGGTCATGAATTTCATTTCCTTGTAGCCGCACGTTCCATTTATTTGCCTTCTCAATTTTTTTTTTAAGGTACTTTGTTGGTTTCTTACTTTCTTCTTCTTCTTCCTTGTTGTTGATGTCGATTATCTTCTGTGAAAATTTAGGTTTTATATTCTAATATGTGTTTTGGTTGCTAATTTATTGTTGCAGGAAGATAAAGGTCCCAACTTTATAAAGGAAAGCATGAAAGGCCATGAACCCAAGGTCATTTTTGTTGCATAAAGCAATATTTGTTTTTGTTTCATTAAATTTATTTTTTGTCTTAACACTAAGTACTTCATTTGGTAATAGTGATTTAAATGTTAAATCTTTAAATAGACTCTTTTTTTATTATTATATAATATATATTTGGGATGCACTTTTGACAATGCAGCAGATAGTGTTTCCTATCTGAATTAAGATTTTGAAGTAGAATTGACTAGATGGTGTATGCTTATGTGTAGCACATTGGGTTTCTGATCACCTCCTTAGGTTTCCATAATCCCAATTCGATAACGATTTTCAAACTAATGTTAGGACCTTTAGGTTCTCATCTATGGATTTTGTATATAAAATTTCTTCAGCTTCGAGGATGACTTATGCATTATGGAGGAAATAACGTTACACTAATAGCTAATGATGTATTCTTTTACTGTGATTAGTGTCCCATTTAGTTATGTTCTCTCCTCCTGTCTATACGATTTTACTATTTGTTTTTATTCATTTCATTTTTGAAATTGCAGATGCCAAGAATGGAGGACATCCTTAACCTTCCGGTCCAAGATCCTCCTTGTGCAGAGTTTTCTGCTGCTCATATAAAGTGGGTAAAAGTAGAAGGTGGTCGCCAAGGTGGGGATGATATTGCTTTAATTCCTTTTGCCAGAGTGGATGATTTCGTGAAAGGAGAATCGTCCAATGCAGAATGTCCTGCCAGCTTCCGCATTGAGTCAAGGAGGAAAAGATCTGAAGGGAGCATCAGTAAACCGAGGATCGATGGATATCTGGAATATACACTGTATGTTTTTTATTTGGTACTCAAGTGACCCTTTTAATGTGTTTATGTTTTCCTTTTGTTTAATTATCCTTCATTGAAGACAAGTGCATAGCCAATACTACTTGGCTTTTGGTTGATTTCAGATATGCTGTCTTTCAGCAGCTGTGTGAAAAGTCATAAAAAATAAATAAATAAATAATTGACACAGAATATATGCAAAATGTGTGTTCTTTTTTTCTAAAGCTTAGCACTCACACAATTACACCTAAACGCAACACTTGGAATGTATATAACTTAATATTATAACCCCCTAAATTTGTATCTTGGTATTTTACCAAGTAAAAGCATCCGAGTGACATACAGGTACCACTGTGATTTGGCAGATACTGGTGTTCTTATGGTCCTGAAGACTGCCGGGATAGTGAGTCTGTTAATGGGGACGGCTTCAACATTAAGCCTGCAAGTGGGAAGGGGAGTAGGCCAGGGAGACGACACAAGATGAGAGGTTGCCTTTGTCATTTTACTGTAAAGCGTTTGTACACCCGCCCCCTCCTTGCTCTAATTATATATAACCAAAGAAAGCATGTTGACAAAACAGGGGTCCCATGTCATGGGATACTTGATACGGATGCTTTAGGGACAAGAGCCATGTATGCTCCCCGAATCTCAGAGGATTTACGCCAGAAAGTGATGTCTATGCTTTATGTTGGAATATCTTTGGACAATATAATTCATCATCAAATGGAGTTGGTGCAGGGGCATGGTGGCCCCCACAACCGTGATGATTTTCTCACTCGAAATGATGTCCGGAACATGGAAAGAGTTGTTCGTAATTCTTCACATGAATTACGTGCAGACGATGAATGTAGTGTAAGAATGTGGGTGCAGCGGCATCAGAAGCTTGTTTTTTTCTTCCAAGATTACTCTGTTTCAGAACCATTTATTTTGGGGATTCAGACAGATTGGCAGCTACAACAGATGCTCCATTATGGACATAATGGTTTGGTAGCCTTCCATTCAACTTTTGGCTTGAAGAAACTTAAGGTAACGTGCTCTCTTTTCTATGTTCTCCTGTCATAGAAGTTATGGTTCTGCAATGATCAACAGTGACAGTCATAACTTAGTAATAAAGGCAATTGGTATTGGGGGATTTCACATGCATGAAAATAATTTGAGAACATCAATTAGAGGTGATGAATGTCAGTCAGGACCCAAAGGAAAGTAATACTTTGCAGTTTGCATAGCATTGCAGGATATTCCTGAAGGACGAAAAGGAATACAAAAGGCAGTGGATATGAATTTGGAAACTGCTTAAACTGTTTATGATAAAATCAGCCTACACCAATGTAGCAAAGTTGTATATACCTCCTTACAGTCAAAGCTTGGAATAATCTCATCTCAAACTCATTGTGTCTTGGTTACATTTAGGTTCCCAATATTGTATCCTAGTTTGAAATTTGATCATCTGATTTGACCAGACATGGCAATCATATTATGGCCTGAAGTTGAGGAAAACTGGGGGTTTACTATGTTATACTATATATATAGTTAGCCTGTTTTTGCCTTGCTTAAAGTAATTGATTATGATTGAATACCTTAGTGAAACTCCTTTCTTCCTTTGGCAGCATCCCCTGTCTACTTTGCTTGTTTTCGACTCATCCCAAAATGCAATTCCAGTTGCCTGGATCATTACTTCCTCGCTTGTTGGTCAAGATATTCATAAATGGATTGTCCTCCTTTGTGAAAGAATCCGAACTAAGGACCCCAGATGGAGACCTAATGCTTTCTTAGTGGATGACCCATCTTTTGATATTTCTTCAATAAGGTAAATTTCTTAATGTGGCATTTCTAGTTTACCCCTTTTTTTTAAAAAAAGGGCAATATAACACAACTATCATGCTTGTAGAGAAAATTTTCAATGTCGGGTTATGTTATGCATCTGGCATGTTCGCCGTGCTTGGATGAGAAGCCTTTTGAAGAATTGCTACAATGTTGATGTACAAAGAGAGATGTTTAAGCACTTGGGATGGGCTTTGTATTCGGCAAGAAGTGTTCCAAATGCTCTGGACACAGTAGAAGAGTTCATGCAAGTATTTGTTGATCAATGTGCCTTTATGGATTACTTCAAGAGGCGATGGTTACCATATATAGGTGTGTCTTCATTTATGCTTGATTTTTATTGATTGAATGAAGATTGTCAGAGGGAGGAAGAGATGGGAGAAGACCCTCTTCAGAATTGACACTCAAGATTGTAGACTATATCAGCTAAAGTCTGCTTTAGATTTATATTATATCCTTACGTGTTTGATGTCATTGGTAGTCAATGTCTTTCATATCAATAGGAAGTGGTTATTAACTTCATTTAGGGTGACCACCGATAGGAGGGTTGTGGCAGTAACACAACCCGCATAAGTCATGTAATCTAAACTTAGAAAAAATTTGATCATCAGATATTAGCTAATCTAATAATACGGTAAACAATCTGGTGGTTTTTTAAACCACAATAGATATAGAGGAAGGGCATGCACCTCAGGAGACATTTTGATCTGTTACATTATACATTAAACATTGATCTGAACATATATCTTATCTTGCAGAATTGTGGGTTAATGGCATGCGTTCTCTCCCGATGGCCGGTTCAGAGCCCCTTGCTGCAATTGAGTCCTACCACCTATGGTTGAAAACCAAGCTCTTCAATGCGCAAAATGTTAATTTCTGGTCAAGAGTTGATTGGTTAGTTCATACCTTGACGACGGAATTTCACTCCCTATATTGTTTATACCAATATAGTTTAGAGACTGGCTATTTTGCAAATCTGAGAGATGACTCTTTCTCAAGTAATGCCTGGTATCAGGCTCTGCACATCCCAGATATCAATGTAATATTGGATGAGCAAAATCTACGGCTTGCAAAAGTCATCTCCCAAGCAGACAGAACCCTGGCATATACAATTTGGAACCCTGGTTCAGAATTTTCCCTCTGTGATTGTCCTTGGTCAAGGCTTGGAAATCTCTGTAAGCATGTGATCAAGTTGGCAATCTTATGTAAGAATCGGCAGTTTGCAAGGCCATTATTGGCAGCTCAGGTTTATAGGCAGTCACTGCTTACCCTTCTGCAGAACCCCCCAGATGATCCTGTAGTTCTTGAGCATGCCACTTTACATGCAACACGCTTACAACAGGATATCAAGGACTTGGAAGGATTGTCTAATAATGGGCTGCTCCAGCCGTTACCTCCTGACGTAAACTCTCAAATGACAGTGCTGTTCCAACGTCTTCATTGAATGGGTCATTGAAAATGTGAATTACACCATATTCCTTTTGGCCAATGCCTTTTCTGCCTATAGGACCGAGGTTCTCAATGTGGCTGTGAGATTTATGTTCTCTCATCAGCCAAAGGTCTAGCTAATGACTGGAATTCGGATCATTATACTTGGGAAACCCAAAGTGGTTTTGCCATTTTTATAGTTACTGCTCTGTCATTTCCACCTAAGATAAACTCCCAAATGGCAGACAATCTCTCTCTTTGGCCTGCATCGTCATTAATTGGCACGATCTCCTTGATCCTGTTACTCTCCTAAGGCATAGATCGCTTGGTCCATGATAGCAGCTTCTGATGAACTGCCTGAAAGTAAAGGGGCCTGAAAAACGTAATGGCTGCTGCTCTATGATTGCTTATGGAAGAATGTGTGATCCGTTTCCCCTGCAGATCACAGCCTTATCACTCGGTCCCCCATGAAAGGAGATTGCATGTTTCTGTATGGGAAGGAAGATTTTCTGCTTATAAGCCTGGCTCTCAGTGGGGCTGCGAATTTATATTTTTTTATCTGCAACAATCTAACTTGAGAATGAGTTAGAATTTGCATCTTCACGCTCAAGAATTCAAAAATACTTTTGCATCCTTGGAATTTCGACTATTCATTTATAGAGAGGTACGTTACTTTAACGAGTACTTACTCTGGACACATACATATGCATTTTTATACTCAACATATACACATTCATACATAGCAGAAAATAAGTTTTTATTGAATTCATCTATGCTGTTGAGCCCTTGATTGCCATTTACTCGTGTTCTTACTAGCACTCGTTAAAAAGTGGCTGAGTTCTTTTTCTGGTTTTATCTGCAGTGAATGGAAACTGGGATTTATGATTCTCATCTTTTTGATAATATACTGCAACAACTCGAATGAGGTAACAACAAAACAAAATTCAACCCCTTGGTTTGGATGTAGAATCTTTAGATTGATTGTAAGCATATAAAATTTTTGCAGTCAGCATATGATTTATAAGGAGGATTTGAAGCATGATTGGCCGAGTGGACAACCTTACAGAAGTAAGCCAAGTATTTATATCAGCTCTTAGATGATCCTTTGTTCTCTTCTATCAGGAGCTGGCTTATTATGGTTGAAAAAAAATCATTGTAAATAAACTAATATGTGATTGTAAAGTAATTTATCAGTCTTTTAATGTATATACGAGTATTATGGGAAAGCGGGTAGATCTTTGTGGGCTGGTTACTGGTGCCCCTTTTCGGTTTTTCACACATTGTAAATAACCCAGAACCAAAATGAAACAAATGAAACAATTTTATATATGAAACATGTGTTTATTGTTCCAAGTAGAACATCTTCTGATACAGTAAATACAAATACAATTATAGACCTAGCAAATTATTGTCGGGACTGTTTTGCCGATAATCGATTTGTTACATTGGAATCAAGAAATGATTTGCTGAGATACAAGTATGGTAACATTACAATGCTCTACAGAGTTGTACATGTAGTGGAGAGATGACCCACACAAAGAATCTGTGTTCTCCTTGAGCTTTTTCAAGCTTTGTTTTCTCATCTCACGGTAGAGTAGGTAATGAATTCACTTGATGTAAACTGAAACGGTTGATAGGGTATAGGGTTCCTGCAACGGAATATCAGAAGAAGTGTAAACATATCAGTGATTAGAGATTTATAGGGCAAAGAGAAAAGAAAAGAGAGTGGAAGGAGACACAAGGCCGAGGCCCGTAGATTTTGATCTGGCGCACATGAGTGTTCCTCCCATTTAGGTGGTTTGACAACACAGCGATTTGCAACATATAAGTATTCACAAATGTTTCCCTGCCATTTGAGAGGTGAAAACTGGCTTAAAACTTAAAATCCAATGCTGAATCAAAGAATGAAACATATAAAATCATACAAGACACTGAAACAAGTAAAATTGCAAGCACAAATCATAAGTCAGATAGCAACTTGTTAGAAGATTTGTTACAGGCCCCTTGAATATTTTCTTCCCAAATTTATGGACACAAAAAGAAGATGGAGCTGCATTGAAATCTTGAATCTTAAACTTAGGCTATGTTTTGCTTATGAAATCATCTGTTTTTCGTTTAACTTAAGAATAATCAACTTCTCATATAAGTTGTCAGGTGCTTGGTAAGTTGACTCTAAGAATAATCAACTTAAGAAAAAAAAACAATAAAAAAGTGTTTGACAAACTTTAATTGATTATGGAAAATGGCTAAAATGGACATAATTGTTAAAATGTAATATATTATTCAACTACTTTTTTTTTGTTTAAATTGAAAATACAAATATAAAGCATAGAAATATAATATATTATTCAAACAGTTTTTTACTACTTATTTATTTTTATTTTTTAAAATTGAAAATATAAATATAAAGCATAGAAATAATATATATATATATATATATATATATATATATATATATATATAATTTAAAAAATATATTATACTAAGTCAACTCGTTTATCTAATATTAAGTTTCCGAGTCAACTCGCTCTTCCCAATTCAAAGTTGTTGAGTCAACTCGACTGAGTCAACTCAATAACTCAAATCTTCATTAACAAATCTCTACAACTCAAGCTCCAAATCCACACCGTCTCCCGCTCGTCGCCGACATCGAGATATCATCATCCTTTATCCCTCGTCCCCGAGAGCATCGCCATTATTCATCCCTCTTCGTCGACATCGTCTCCATCGCCGAACCGAAAGTATAGAGAGATTTTGTCCCTGAGTCATCGCGAAAATGGAGGCTTCATCATCCATCACCAAACCGGCATCTTTGGTGCGACGGAATCGCATCGGAACTGCAATGGAATCACGTCGGAAACATGAAGAAACCGACATCGTCAACAAGATTCACAACTTCAATCGTGTTTGCCTCCTCCAGCATCGTCTCCATTGCCGAACTGAAAGTATCGAGAGATTTTGCGATATTTTTTCCTAGAGTCATCGCGAAAATGGAGGCTTCCTCCTCCTCCATCACCAAACCGACATCTCTGGTGCGACACATCGCCGACAAGATTCACAATTTCAATCGTGTTTGCCTCATCCACTGTCGGAGGGGGATCGACTTCCTTTAAAGACTTCGATGTCGCCGGCTGTCCTCCGGTCTCCGTCATTGGTGGTGGCCACCACCAGCGAGCAGTGGCCACTGATTCTTAACAACAAAAATCATTTTTTAATTTGTTAATTTTCAGCTTTTTAAAATGTTATTAATTAAAAAAAATATCACTATTAAATAGAGGGTATTATTGTCTTTATATTAAAATAGTAGGGATATTATAGACATTTTAATGATAAGAAGTCAACTTTCCCAATAATCAGCTTTGAAAAGCAACCCCCAACTAACTTCTCAAAAGCTACTTATCGGAGAAACAAATTGTAAAATTAGTTATTTTTGAGAAGTTTACCAAACATCTATTTGCTCAAAACTTGAAAAATAATCACTTATTTCTCAAGTAGAAGCAATCTCAAACATAGCTTTAATTTAGAATGACAACTATATAGTAAATGTTCCAAGTGCACGTTTCTTTCATGCGATATTCAGCTTTGTAACGTTACCGGACGAGAATACGTACGGAATCCCACATCAAATGATTTTGCAACGACTATCAAATGTAATATTTGAGGTAGTACCAATTACCTTGGATCGTTTCCAGATAGGGATAAAGATACCCACCCAGTAGGTTTGACAAGCTCCATGGTTTTTACCTCCTGAAACCAATTGCAAAGTGAGAATCTTTGTTAAAGATATTTTAACAAAAAATCAAAAGGAAATGCTGAATACAGTTGCTTCTTACTTCTTAGTAAGATTTAACATTTTATTTAATAAACTGAAACTCTATCAGCCTTATTCAATCATATGAATAAAATTTTGTAATGAAATGGACAAGTGGTGCCCTACTAGGCTGAGATATATATACTTTGATTCATTACATTACACATCAATGCAAGTGATTTACATTTACTACTGGTACTAAAAACTTCTGAAATTGAAGAAAAAAAAATGATACCTTGAGGTTGTGGAAACCATCACCAGCTCGAATTGAAATCTTACTAGGCATATAGCTTTCATCGAGCTTAAAATCCACATAAAGTACTACTAACTGCAAAATCAGATCATTCTCAGAATTCATCATCAGCTCTAAAATCAAATAAAAAGATTTAAAATTTAAATAAATAAACGAAAAAATACCCGATACATACTTGCAACTTGACTTTCTTTTGGAACTGAATATTAATCAAATGTGGCTGCGCACCGTCTGATCTAAAACCCAGTACAATCATAATAACAATAATAAATCAATCAATATCTTTTTAAACAGACAAAATAATAATAATTAGAGATAGAATGAGAAGCTATACTGCCAATAGGTGTCGGTATTATCGTCACGAAGAGCAGAGACACCATTGCCTGGCTTGCAAGAGCTGACACTCCAAGCAGCTTTTTTTCCCATTTCTCTGAGGTCGTCATCTACTATCAAGTGTTGTTTTCCTCCTTTGATCTTCCATTCTTCTTCTGATTATGATGACTCTGTTGCCATGCCCTTTTGCTTCTTTTCTGGGTTACTAATGAATCTGATCAGAAAATCCCAGTTTGAATTTCAACAAGCACATAGAAACCCTAACTTGAAATTTTTGTTTAGAAAAAAAAAACATTTCAAGCTGGACTTATCGAGTGAAGAAATTTAAGCCCAAACCCATCTGGACCAGAATACATTGGAGGTTTTTTTAGGCTGAAGACCCATTGGGTTTTCGGGTAAACTGACCCGGCAAGACTCTGTTAACATGACAGGATCAGTTTGCTGATGTGGTGAAACACGTGAGCATGACTCGGTAACGTAAGCAGGCACATCGATAAAAAATGCTGACGTGCCCAGTAATGTTGGCAAGATTCTGATGACGTGTTAACAACATCTATTAACGTGATAGGATTAGTTGGCTGATATGACGAAACACTTGAGAATGGCCGGATAATAAAGGCTGTCACATCAGCTAGTATTGCTGACATGTCCAGTTAAATTGACTTTTATAAATAACGTCAATAGAAGTAGAGATTTTTGGGTGCATTCAATGCACCATGCATCTTCCACCCTGATGTGCCACATCAGTATGGAAGATGCAGTGTACATAAGGATGCACCCAAGTTTTAGGCCAATAGAGGTGTTTTATTCAGTTGGTTCTTCGTAAATTTTCTCTCTTCTTAGAAGCGATGATGATCTTGACTTTCAACTTCTTCAACATGTGTGCTTCTTTCTGGGTCTCGAGAAGCTAAAAGTGCATTAGATGATACTGTTTGGTTGCTGTGAAAGTTCTCGAGAAAACGTTTTGGGCATTTTGTGAAAGAAATTTCATGTACGTCGGTGAGACATTTTTCATATTACATGTTATATATATGGTCAGGGCTCTGTCTTCAATTGGTTTTATGTATATGATCACAGTAAACAAATAAGATATAATTCAAAGAACAATCAAGACATTATCTCATGGAAAGTCTATAAAAATTGAAGTAAAAAAGATTCATCCGCAGAAATGCCACCATTAATCATCATAAAATCAACAATATTAGCTAACAGATCTCTCAGTCTCTGTAATTACATTTCCTACTACCTATAACAATTTTGCTATATTAATTTCCCACTTTAATCTTCATCGTTTCTCAGTTTGATTTTCACCGGATGCGAAATGGTTGGACAATTACAACCAACACAACTAACTGATCACATTCTCTGAGGTTGATTGCAATGATGAGAAGTTGTTTCATGGCTTTTAAGCTTTGTTAAAGGGGATGTGGAAGGAGAGGATCTCGCAAGAGGATCAACAAATCATTAATAAGTCAATGGTGTTGGTGGTGGTGGAGAGGGATATGGTACTCCATTTACTGGTGGCAGGTGATCATCATATACTGGAGCTTGTGGTGATGGTGGCGGCTGCTCCTCGTATTTTGGTTTTGATGGTGGCGGCGGCGGTGGTGGTTCCAGACATGGCATGAGAGATGGCGATAATGGTGGTTCCTGACATGGTTGGACAGGTGGCGGTGGTTGCTCCTGGCATGGTAGTGGTGGTGGAGAGTAAATAGGTGGTGGTGGAGAAGAGTAAACAGGTGGTGGAGGTGGTTGTTGTGGCGGAAGAGGTGGTGAAAAAACTGGTGGCGGTGGAGAATTGGCCTGAGGAGGAGGTGGTGGTGGGGGAGGGTGAACATAATTTGCTGGGGGCGGCGGAGGCGGCGGAGGCGGCCGTGAACAAGGCAACGACAATGGTGGTGGGAGTGATGGCATTGGAGCAGGCGGTGGTGTCATCGTCGGTGAAGGATGAAGAGGTGAGTAAAGATTTGGAGGCAGAGGAGAAGGCAGAGAAGGAACGACAAGTGGAGGAGTATCACATTTAAAAGCTTTACAATCAATAGGTCTAGACAAAAACATCTTACATTACAATGTCGATCTCTGTTTCTTCTTACCTCTCAACAATTCCTCGTATCATCAAACTCTTTCAACTCCAAACAAACCTTTGGCTCTCCAATGAAAATATTATATTCAAAACTAAACTTTGTCAGATTCGGTAACTTCGTACATACTCTCAGGAATCGTACCTGAAAACATGTTATGCGCCACATTCAATTTCTCCAAACCGACCATTTCTCTAACATTTTCTGGTAACTCACCCATCATTTTATTGTAATTGATATCAAAAACTGTTAGGTTTTTCAACAAACCAATGTCTCTTGGAAGACAGGATCTCAGTCCATTGTTTGTCAGGACCAATTCTTTTAAAGTTTCAGACATGTTGCTTAAACTCCTTGGAAAACACCCATGAAACCTGTTGTTTGCAAGAACAATTACAGAAACAGGTGAGTTCTCGAAATCGAATTTCTTTCCATACCAGTTTTGATTTTTTATTATTTCTAATCACCAAAATATAAAACCTAGATTCTAAAACCAATAATTTTCAATTCAATTCACCATCAAAACAAGAAACCGAAACCAAAATTATTTTAATTTCAAATGATTCAACACCATTCAATTTTACATAATTTCTTTCCATATCAACATTCAACACCAGAAACCAAACACATCCATCTCCAAAACAAAAACTTACGACTATGTTAATTCTTCACACCCTAACCCTTAAATGCAAGAGCAAACCTATCAACCACACCATCACTAGCTTAAACCCAACCAAGCCCATCTACCACAACCACACCCATCGTCATCGCCGTAAAACGTCCATCAATTCACCTCACGATGGCGACTACAGATCTATCAAAGGAAAAAAAAAGGGAAAAGAGAGATAGGAAGAAAGATGAGGGATCCGCGACGAGAGGAGATCGTTTATCACTAAAATCCTACCCACCCACAAACACCGCCACCTACTATCAACCATCGCCAAACACGATTGTCCCCTAACCTAAACCAAACACCCACTGTCAAACCTAAAACCGAATCCAGTCAACCAGCGACGAGAGAAGATCTAGGCTCGTTCTTGTCGACGGCCCCAAACCAGCGAAGAATAATTAGAGAGAGGTAAAGAAAGAAGAGAAATGGATTTGGTTTGCGTTGATTTGAGTAGGCAGGGTTGGTTGTCATCGTGTTTGTGTCGGCGACTTGGAGCACCAATAGACCCTAATGGGGTCGTTGGGAAGGTGAAGAAGATGGATGATTTGGTGATGTTGTGGTGTGATTTCTAGTGTAGGTGGGTGTTTGACATCTGGTAGGGATGGCCAATGGGGAAATGGGGGTGGATGTAGGTCACCCCATCCTCATCCTCATCCTCATCCTCCAAACCTTCCCCCATTTTGAGAGGAGGTCCCCCCATCCCCATCCTCATTTTCCTAGGGCCCGTCCTGTAAGCGTTTTTCAATGGTTGATTTTTGAAAATGAAAATGAAAACAGTGTTTTTGGAAGATATTTTCGAATTCAGAAAATGCGTCTGGTAGCATAAACTGGAAACTGTATTTTGAAAATGAAAACAGTAAAAACGTGTCTTGTAGCTTCACTGAATACTGAATTCTGAAAATGAAAACAGTAAAAATACGTCTGGTAGAAAAACTGAAACATTCAAAAACTGAAGAAGTTTTTTGTAATTTATGACTCTCCCATCTATTTAAAATATCTTCATAAGGTTGTAATAATTATTTTCATACACTTAAATTTGTAATTTATAATTTATTATATATATATATATATATGTGTGTGTGTGTGTGTGTGTGTGAAATAATTATACAAGTGTATATAATAATATAATAATTTGAATTTATTTATTATTTACGGACCATTCAATCATTTTTAATTGAATTATAAAAAAAAATTGTATGACATTTTATTTGTTAGCATTCACAGAAAATAGATAACTATCAATTTCTTTAATCATAGATTACTTTTATATTTCCTTTAAATTCTCATAACATAACAATGGCATAATTTAATTATATAAGATCAGGAATAAATTACAAAAGACATCACCCCCTATTACAAAATATCACCTCCTATTGCGTGAGCAATCTCTCCACATTTTTTTTGCAATTTCATCTCTAACATTACTCATTAGTGCTACATTTGATGGAGATAAGTCAATATTAGGAATTGGTCTACCTTCTGCTTTTCCTTCTCCCTCAATTAACATATCTTCATTCTCATATTCTCTAAACATCCGATCACCACGACCTTGTGATCGAATAAAGTTATGTAAGACACACCATGCTATAGGTACGAGGCGTTGCCTACCCTCTTATTGAATGTAGATGTTTGTAAATCGCCATTTTTTACATGCTCATGCATTATGCGAATAAAAATGACACCATTCCTTGTAGACCATTCGGCCTTGTCGTCAATATCGACATCGACATCAACATCAACAGGTTCCATTTTAATTGTTGTTTTAAGAACATTTAAATAAAAGCAAACCCTCAAAACAAAACAATAGAACAATAAAATCAAAAACAACACCCAAACACAGCAATATAAACAAGTTTACGTTTATAAAACAGACGGACTATTTTGACTTGATAATAATTTCAAATTAATAAAACACTCACTTAAACAAATCTTTAACACAAGATATGTGTAACCCCACGATCAACAAACAAATCCACAAGTAACAAAATAATAAATAAAATGTAAACTTCATAAGAATAAAAAAGTGTCTTTAATTGACATGGAGAATAATATTATTGTGTAAAATAATGATATTGTAGCATATGAAAGTGTAATGAAAGTCGTTTCTCAGCATCAGCCATTTCCACTGTTCCCTAATCAACTTTCTGAAGATAAAATATCAAGACTTGTTCATAAGACAAATAAGAAATTTAATATTATAAATTATGGATACTCAATCAACCTAACCATCAATTCATTTGTTGCAGCTCTAAGCTGCATCTATTATGTGTGTGTATGGAAAAGAGACGAAGAGATGCCAATAGTGAAGAAGATAAGCAGAAGACAATCACTTCTTTCTTAGTGCAAACAAGATTCAAGAAGCGAAAACACAAGCCACATAAAGCAATGCATTAAAAACTCAGAATTATGTGTTTGCAACCTTTTTATAATGTACATATGCAAAAACTATTATGTAATAATATAAGTGCTTTCTATAAGCATAATAAATTAAGCTACTCTTAAATGATAAGTTCACATTCACTTGCTAAACGATATTCAATTGTCAATAACTGTACAAAATTATCATAAATTTTAAGTTTATATTTGATTTATTACAAAAGTATGCAAAAAGACTTGTATTATTAGTACTAGAAACGTCACCACTGATGACTATAAACGAACATAAGTACTTGTTGACATCCCACATGTCATGTATGGGGCTCGATCAAAATTTACAAAGCTACAGCTTTAAACACATGATAACCAAAACTTGCCCTCTTTTAAATTATCATCCCCCTTTAACGAAGGGGAAAAAGCTAGAATGAGGGGGGAAGCTAGAATGCATAACATATGCATTAGAAAATACACCTTGTTGGAATAAAGAATAATGAAACCATACATCAACAACATCAGGATGCTCTACATACTAGAATTTAATTAGCAAAAGGAAATATTCTAGTTTTCCTTTCAAAATTTTGGTCAAACATCATTCATAATTCACATGTATATGCTGTACTTTATAAGTGTATAACTAATAACAACAGGATTTTGCAATGAAGATTTTAGTATCTCCTAAACAAAAACCATTATTCTCAGTTCTAAAGCAACCCATTTCATCACTAATGAAATAAAGGTATATTCTAAACACTAGAGGAAGGGAAGTTCAAGTTGCATTTTGATTACTAACTTGGAAAAAACAATAACTTAAGAAGTTAAGTTGAAATTGAGTAAGTATAATTAAGAGTTACAACTATATTTGAACAACATTTACTAGTCAAACTTTGAATAACTTTGAAGAAACTCCAAGAAGACCAAGTCGGTTATGCAAGCAGCCATGGAGAAGACTTAGCTGGATTACATCAAATGGAGCATGTTTTTAACCAGCAAAATGCTAGCCATTAAAGCAATTAATTACCTTAGTTTAACCAACTTATGTATGCCTATATAATAATATGCTTAGATGTTTTATACTTTTAAGTAAGCCTATATAAAGTGTTTTCAATATTCTAATTTACTATCCATCTCACCCTAAACCAACAATCACTACACATTTCCACAGTTTAATAAATTGCATAGTACCGATCCAATATCAAATTATAAAAAACAAAACAAGTTATAAAAATACCATGAACAAACACAAGATCAAGAATACCAAGATCAAGATCAAAAGTTTAATTATAATTGGCAGAATATCCTTCCCCGTTGTCTTTTGTAATTACTTCTTTTGACAACAAGCAGCCTAAAATATTTTTTTATTTGTAACGACAGTATTATTATAGCCCGAACCAGGAAAAAACCAACAACCAACACCAGCCAAACAAGGCACCGAGCAAACACTACAAGGCACACACAGCCAAAATGAAGCAGCAAAAACACAACAAGATGGGGCAAAAACAGAGCACCCAGAACCACAGCCAAAACAAATAAAACAGGGCAGACAACAGAAACAAAACCAAGCACAGCAGAACAAAAAAAAACTTCAAAAATTAATCAATAAAAACACCCCAAACCAGCCTTTCATCACACATACTCGACCCCATCTTGGTCAAACCGACATCAAAGAAGAAAAAAATAAGAGTAAAGCAGCAAGACATCATTCACTTCAGCACAACATATCCTCACAACCTGCAGAGCCTTTCTTGGCAAGATTATCAACAATTCTAAAGAATTGGAAGCCCGAGGACAGTAGACAGAGCCAATGAATACACAACCAGTAAATAGAAAATGAAAATAAATAGAAACCAAACACCCCTTAATATCAAACCAGAGCCAAAACAGATCAATAAGAGTAATTTATGCAAAAAACCAACTAACCTGAGTGACTGAGAAAGTGAATCCCAGAAATTGGCTCAAAGCTTCAGTCTTCCACAACTATTTTCCCCAATAATCACTGCAATATTTTTAAGGAATACTTTAATTAAATTTCAGATTAAGAAAGACAATTAATTGAAAAATTACTTAAATCTACCTACATTCAGGTAAATCAACAATAATTTCGGTTTAAGAAAGATAAAAAATTGAAAAATAAAAAATAAAAAAAGAGTAAGAACAAGGTGATTTGAACAAGAGGAAGGGTGCGCAAATGAAAAGCAAGAATAAGAAGAAGGAGAAAGGGATCTGAAGAAGAGCAAGAACACGAAATAGAAAAAGAAGAAGAAAATCTGCAGAAGTAGAACATGTGCGACGAAGAAGAAGATAAAGAAGAAGGAGATCTGCAGAAGAGGAAGATCGACGATCTGAAGAAGAAGTAGAAGAAAAGGAAGAAGAAGAAGGAGAAGAAGATCAGACGAAGAAGGAGATTTGCAGACGAAGAAGATCAGGCATACCTTCGAGCTTCAAGCTTCGAGTTGAGAGGAGTGAGGATTGAACTGGTGTTTGATGTAGTCGATCTATTGTCTTCAACAGAAGAAAGTGTTTTTTTTTTCAAATTGTTTTTGGAATTCAGAAAACAACTTTCAATTGTTTTTAAAAAAATTCAATTTAATAATATTTTTAGGCCCGTCCTGTAAGCTTTTTTCAGTTGCCGTTTTTCGAAAATAAAAATAAAAATGAAAACAGTATTTTTGGTTTCATTTTCGATTTCTGAAAACGCGTCTGGTAACAAATACTGAAAGCTGTATTTTGAAAATGAAAACGGAAAAATCGCATCTAGTAGGTTAACCGAAAACTATCAAAAAATGAAATATCAATTTTAGTATTTTGTTTAATATTATTACAACTATAAACAAATTGATTAAATAATTAACCAATATAATTTTTGTATTGTAATTTCTAAATTAAACAAAAGTAACACATAAAAAATTAATTCAAAAAAACATATCAAAAAAATGAATTAATCAAAACAAAACTCTTAAATTATAAATAAATAATTATAATATATATATATATATATATAATAATAGTATATATTATATTAATATATATATATATACATACTATAATAATATATTTATATTAAAAATTACTATATTTTTTATATATGAAATATTATTATATTTTTTATATTACATTTTTATATATAATAATACAAAATATATGACATTTGATATTATATATATGATAATATATATAGTATTAATATACATATATATATATAATTATATTATATATATAATATTTTATTATTATAACGAATAATATATAATATATTATTATATTAATATTATAGAATATTATTTCATAATATTTACATAATTATAAAATATTATATACAATATTTATATATAGTAATATATATATTATAATATATATAATATTATAATATAGTTTATATATATTATATTATAATATTTATGATTAATTTACTAATTATGTTAATATTATAATATTATTATATTTTATATATTAATATTCTATATTATTTTATATTATAATATACATAAATAATATTATATATATAATTATAATTATAATATATATATATATATATATATATATATATAAGAGAGGCACTTTGGTAATTTAAAAATCTTGTTCCGTCCTGTCACAGTTATATCAAACACATAACAGTACAATTAATAGTTTAAGATTTTTTTAAATATAAAAAAAATTAAAAAACGAAAAACAAGTATTTTGTGATTTTCAAATCTTTCACTTTTAACACTGGTTTTGTTTATCGTTTTTTTTTTTCAAAAATAAAATGAAAAACGGTTAACGAACACATTTTCGAAATCGTTTTTGAAAAATAAAAACGAAAACGGACTGAAAAACAGCTGCATGAAGGGTCCAATTTGTTTTTCATTTTTTTAAATTTGTTGAAAACAAAATGTAAAACGGTTAACGAACGCGTTTTCGAAATCGTTTTTGAAAAATAAAAACGAAAACGGGTTGAAAAACGACTACAGGACGGGGTCTTATATCCTTTGAATTTATGGAGGAGCTGTTTTGTAATGTCACGGTAGGCTATCATACCTTCATCCTTGGCTTGGTATTCGTCCAGGACTTGGTTGACAACTACCTGTGAATCGCTGAATATCTCGACTTCATCTACCCCGAGAGCTATGCAGACTCTGAGTCCAACTAGTAGTGCCTCGTACTCGGCTTGATTGTTGGTTGCCTTGAAATCGAACCTCATGGCACATTCGACGTCATCTCCTTTTGGAGTGCATACTACGATCCCTGTCCCGCTGCCATGAGTGTTTGAAGAGCCATCAACATACAATTTCCATGAGAAATTTTTTCCCAACATCCTTTTTGCTTCCAAGATTGGCTCTGTGAACTCTGCTATAAAATCTGTCACTGCTTGCCATTTGAAGGATGTCCTAGGGACATAGTGGATATCGAATTCACTTAGCTCGATAGCCCATTTGGTCAGTCTTCTTGAAATCTCTGGCTTCTGTAGAATTTTCTTTAATGGGCAGTCGGTGAGTACCTGGATTGTATGAGCCTGAAAATATGACCTTAGCTTCCTTGCTGCTGAAATCAATGCTAAGGCCATTTTCTCTGCCTGTGAATACCTGGTCTCGGCTAGTAGAAGTGCCTTGCTGGTATAATACACTGGCTTCTGTACTCCATCTTTTGTTCTAACTAGGACTGAGCTTGCTGCTAGTTATGTAATTGATAAGTACAAATGGAGTGTCTCTCTCATCTGTGGTTTAGAAAGTATAGGAGTCTGCCCTAAGTATTCATTTATTTTTAAAAAAGCCTGCTCGCACTCATCATTCCATTCGAGTCTTTTTTATTTTTAATTACTTTGAAAAAGGGTGCGCATCTGTCCGTGGCCTTTGAGATGAATCTTCCCAAGGAAGCTAAACATCCTGTTAAGCGCTGTACTTCTTTTAACGTTCTTGGTGAGGTTATTCTCTGCAGGGCTTGGATCTTTTCAGGATTGACTTCAATTCCCCTTTTGTGAACTTGAAAACCTAGGAATCTTTCTGAAGGAACTCCGAATAAACACTTGTTCGGATTTAGCTTCATTTGGTATCTTCTCTAAACATCGAATGTCTTTCACAGGTCTGAGGTATGCTTGTCTGCCGAGATGTTTTTGGTCAGCATCTCATCAATGAACACTTTCATGTTCCTTCCTATTTGCCGTGTAAAGTTTCTGTTGACCAGCCTTTGATAGGTTGCCCTTGCATTTTTTAATCCGAAGGGCATCACTGTGTAACAGTACAAGCCCTGATCAGTTGTGAATGTTGTTTTTTCTTCATCAGCCTTATTCATCCGGATTTGGTTATATCCTGAGTAGGCGTCCATGAAACTAAGCAACTCATGGCCTGATGTAGCGTCCACCAACGGATCTATCATCGGAAGTGGAAAACTATCTTTTGGGCATGCCTTGTTCAAATCTGTGAAATCTACGCACATTCTCCATTGTCTATTTTTATTTTGGACGAGGACTACATTAGCTACCCATTGAGGGTAGTTAACCTCTCTAATCGACTACGGCGAGTAGCTTCTCCACTTCCTGTTTGATCGTCTGACTTCTCTCTAGATTGAATGATCTTCTCTTTTGTATCACCGATTTTGCATTCGGGTCTACTGTGAGATGGTGAGATATTATTCGGACATCTATCTCGACCATGTCTTCATGACTCCAAGAGAACACATCCCTATATTCTTTGAGCAGATTAGTGAGGCTTTGTTTGACTTTTCCTTCCAGGTTGGCCCCGATCTTGATCCTCTTATCTGGTTCATCTTCTTTCAAGATAATTTCTTAGACCGGTTCAGTTTTGGATTCGTTCGACTGTTCCCTTGGGTCGAATTTGAATGACAGTGGCTCTTTGTTCTGACTCGACTGTGTTATAGTGCGAACTTGTTCATCATTTTTGTCTTTGTATACTGACATGTTAGCTCTTCGGGCCATCTATTGGGATCCCTTGACTACACTGACCCCCTGTTCGATCGGGAACTTGATCATTAGGGCATAAGTGGCTGTTACGGCCTTAGTTTTATTTAAGAATGACCGATCAAATAACGTATTATACGGCCAATTGTCTAAGTCAACTACCACGAAGTCGAGCAATACAGTTCTCTGACAAGGTGCCACTCTGATCTTCACATGTAGCTTTATCGTCCCGAGTGTCATGACCTCAATTCCTCTGAATTCTCTGAGTGGGGTATGGAAAGGTTGTAGATCCTTTCGGTCCAACCTGAGTTGATCGTAGACGGCTATATTGAGAATGTCTGCTGAACTCTCATTATCTATCAAGATTCTCCTGACTTCCCGGTGACCAATCCGCGCACTTATGACCAAGGCATCATTTGGCTGAACGTCAACCCCATGTGAGTCTGCTTCTGTGAATATTATTAGGTCTCACCCTTCATTTACCCTTTTCAGGTTTGGCTGCATCGAGTTCACGTCAAAGTTATGTCTTGCTTCTACTGCTTCTCTGATTTCCTATGTTCACTCTCGGTTACTTCTCCTAGTGGATGGTCCTCCAAAGATCGTACACATTACTTGATTGGCCTCTGGACTGGCCCTTTGATTTCGACCAGAGCTGTGATAGACCCTGATCTCTTTCTTTGTTTATGACTTCTCATCCCCTTTCAAGATTACATCATATAGATGTCATTCCCGAATGAGGGTTTCTATGTAATCTCTAAGATGGTAACACTTGAAAATCTCATGACCGGTTTTCTTATGGAATCTGTAATATTTGGTTGTATCTCACCGGACGAATTGAGATTGTCGTCTTGGCTCTTGTACCAGATTCTTTGCTTCCAGTATAGCCAGGATTTCCTCCTGCTTTTTTCGAAGAGGGGTGTAGTTGGTGTATCTACCTCGATATTTTTCTGTGGTCTGTTCGACATTACGCCCGTTTTCCCCATCCTTGCTTTTTTCTTTGTTGTTTCCTTTATATTTTCCCTTGTGGTTCTGCACCTTGGATTCAATATCGTTTTCGGGTTTTCCTCAATGCATGTAGCATCCTCTCGTGGCTAACTCTTCTTTTTCGGCTAGTGTATATCCTCCTACCATGTCAATCATATCTGCATATCTGGTCAGACGGGCTCTTCTTAGGTCAAAAGACAACCGTCTATTATGTAGATTGTTGATGAATGCAGCAATTATCGCTTTATTGTTTGCACTGCTAATTTTTGATGCCGCTTGGCCGAATCTCCCCAGGTATTTCTTCAGCGACTCATCTTTCCATTGTTTTATTTGAGAAAAGTAAGCCACTGATTTTTTCCTGTGAACATTGCTCAGAAATTACCTTGAGAAACTCTTGCTCAGTTCACTGAAACTTCCGATGCTTGCTGGGGACAATCTCCCGAACCATCTTGAGCCCATGTCTTCTAGAGTTTGTGGAAAGTTGAGGCATAATAAGGGATCGTTATGGGCATACTGGGCCATAACACTTTTATAGCGTCTGACATGTTCTTTTAGGTCTGTATCCTTCTTGAACTGCTCCACGTGTGGCATCCTGAATCTTTCTGGGAATGAAGTCCACAGGATGTCCCTAGTGAACGGGCTGTCAGAATCCTCGTCAGATATATCGTTGTACCCATAACGTCTGACCAGTGCATCCGTTTGACGCCTATTGTTCTCTACTTCTCGAGTTAGGCTCTGGATTACGACGTCTCTGTCTCCCACCGGACTTCTCTGATGGTTGAACTATTGGGTGATTGTTATTCCTCTTTCTGACTCTTCACTTTGATACCGGGTTTCACGTATGATTCCGTGATGACCCTTGCGATGGTGCCTATCGTTATCTTCTGATGACGACTGATCCCTGTGACGGTCATGTTTGTGGTGTCTAGCACGGACTGTCTGATCCTGGTTCTGCTTCTGGTGTGGTCGTTCCTCTTCAGGTGTTTCACATCCAGCCTGATTGATTGGAGCTGAGTTTCTTCCGGCTTCCGGTGCATTTAGTTCTGGCTCTACTACAACCTAACGAAGCCTCACAGGTAGGAGGTTAGGAGTTTGTGTTTATTCTGTAGCCAGTAGATCAACTCCTTCCTTTACTGCGTCTGCCACCAATTGTTGCAACGCCTCTCGGAACGTTATGTCAGGTCTCTACTGGTCGGAGGAACTTGCTGGATCCCTGCAATGGATGTAGGTTGGTTTTCTGTGGTTGCAGCGAGATCTCGCGAGCTACTGCCAACATGGAAGTTATCTGGAGATATTTGGACATCTCCATAACTGCTTCTGCTTCTTCTTCTGCTTCTGCTTCTGCTTCCTGTCATTACTTTCAATTAAATCGAAGGTTCAACCTTCTAGCGCCAATTGCTGACGTTGCTTTTTGGATGTATGAGAAAAGCCAACAAGGATTGGATTTTAGATGTGATTTCAAAGAGAAAGATAAGGAGAAAGTAATCGGACGTAAGTTTTTTACGTGGTAAAACTCCGATGACCGGAGAAACATCCACGGGTGGTTGAATGATCAACTAAGCCAAAATCCACTATGAAATAATATAATTACAATTCTCGTTCTCTCTTTCTTCTCTCTGTATTTTCCTATGATTGCTGTATCTCTTTGTGTGACGAGATTATGGGTTTATTTATATGTCCATAGAACCCTAATCTTCTTTGTACAAGTAATAAAAGATCTTTGTATTTAATTATGATTGTCTACTTGTTCGAAGTAGTTTGTCTTCTTTCCTGTTTCGGAGACTTGTATTGAGATCGAATAGGACTCTAATAATATAGTCCAATTAAGACTTATTTCTTTATGAGATTGTAGTTTTTTTGAAGAAATAAAATTATTGCCTGATTAGGAACCATTTTTGCTTGATAATTCTGTTCTTATTGGAATTCCTCTTTGATATGGATATCTTCGTGTATTTTAATGACTCGATTCGTGTGAGCTACGCGCTGGGCTTTTTATTCAGTTTTCTTCATGCTTGTCCCGAGTAGAACACGATATCAGCTGGTCCCGAGTGACGTCATCTGATCTTGAGTAGAAAATGTCACCAACTAGCCCCAAGTATGTTTAGTTGGCCTCGAGCAGGTATTGTTCAATACTTGTTCATTCGAGCTTCTCTTCTTTGGTGATGTCTTGTAGGATATTTTCTGAATTCCTATTCGGATGTCCACCTGACAATTTTATCCTCTTTATCAATGACGTGTATATCTAATAAAATTTTCATATGACAATAATATTTCTATAATTGTAGATTTGTAGTAGAGAGTTCATCAAAAAAAAAAAAAGTGCAAACTTTATATATAGTTTAATATGCAGTTGTACGTACCTTTTTGACTAACTGGAATGCTATCTCATTCTCTTTATACAACAAATTAATTCAATCGTGTTACAAATTTAATTAGTTTGATAATCTTATATATTTGGTATAATCATAACATCATTATAAAAAACCGGTGTAATTAATTAACTTGCATGTAAATTCAAGACATGAATTAGTGACGTAGCTTCAAGTTTGATTTGTGCAAAAGGAACATCAATAGCAAAAAAGGAGGAACAGTGATTTATCCAACTAGGGTTACCATTTCTGCTGGGTACCGACCAAATACTAAGGGGTCCATCATCCTACACAAAATATATAATAATTAAAATCAAAATTGTCATATGCTTTGTAGTCATTATCTTAATAATTATTAAATCGAAACAGATTGTTCTTAAATAAAAATTTCAGGATCCAATAAAGTTTATAATATTACGTAACTAAATATTTAGTTACATAATTCCATAATATTATATAACTTCAATCTTGAAATTTCGACTAATTAACTTGATCAGATAATGAATCTACTTACATATTTATATAAATAAATTAATACATCCGAAAACATTCACACTTACCAAAGGGATCGTTTTGCAGCTTCAGTGTCAGATTCAGTGAAAGGCTTCATCCAAATAGCTTGAAAATATTAACCATGTTACATCTACGACATTTGGAGTAACCTGAAATCTCAAGGTGGTATGGAGGTTATCTCTGGTTATAAAGTGTTCAACTCATTTGCAGACAAGCTTGCGAAGATGGGATTGAATATGACTAGGGAATTTCTTCGGTGGGGAGACGATTGACTCAGTTTTCAGCTTCTAAGCTCTGTTTTTGTTCTGTTTTTGCTGTGGGAGTTTTGTTGGGTTATGTGAAGCCAGAAACAGGTGAAGAAAACAATTCTGGCAGGTGAAGCGGTGGCGACTGCGGAGGAGGTAATGACCCAGACCGCGGCACACACAGCAAAGAATCACAGAGGAGACATGTTGTGCGTACCGTGTCGCAGACAAGGTGCACACCGCAGTCTGTGGAGCGGAGTTCCACAGGCGTGTTACGAGTTGTGGACCGCGACGCAGGCATGTGCCCACACAACTGTCCAGACCGCGGTAGAGACGGGTTTCGCGAGAAATAGGAAATCCTGCATGCACAAGTAATTGGAATAGGAAATAGATTCCAATTGGGATTTTGAATAACCCTAGTGCTCCCATATAAATACCACCATTATTTGTACTTAAAAGAGTGAGAAGAATAGTGCAGAAAAAATAGTGCAGAAAAAATAGTGCGTGTGTGTGAGAAAATTGCTAGAGAGAGCAATTGCAGAGATACAGAGATTGTAATCAACTCTGAGATATAGTGGATTGAGTGCGGTGCACTCCGTAGACGTAGGTAAATTGCTGAACCACGTAAAATCTTTTGTGTCTTCTTTTATTATTGCTTTCTATTTTGTGTTTTAGATTTATGTTATTGCAATTTCTTCTCGACAACAATTGGTATCAGAGCTCCGGGTTGGGGCATATTATTCACACAAATCTAGGTTCTCTCGAGGTCATCTATTTTGTCGTGGAGATGGGGCCAGAGAAGGAAACGCACAAGATTGAGAAATTCAATGGTTTGAATTTCAGCTTCCGGAAGATATAGATGGAAGATTATCTGTAACAGAAGGATCTGCATTGGCCGATAAAAGAGAGACCAAAGGATATGACCGATGAAGATTGGGAAAAGAAACGAAAACCGAAGAACATGGATGATGATGACTCTGAACTCCTGGACAGGAAAGCATTGGGAGCAATTCGTCTCAGTTTGACGAAGCAGGTCGCCTTCAACGTAAAAGAACAATAGACAGCTAAAGATCTAATGGATACCCTATCATACCTATAAAAATAGCCTTCTGCGGTAAGGAAATTTCATCTTGTCAAGAAGTTATCAACCTTGAAGATGGCGGAGGATCAGAACTTTAAAGATTTTCTGAACCAGTTCAATGAAGTAAATGACGGATTATGTTCTTTATCTATAGGGTTTGATGAGGAGTTTATGGTGGCGTTTCTACTCACCCAAATGCCAGAAAGTTGGAAGACGACATGCTAGTCGATTGCCAACTCGTTTGGGAAAGACAAGTTGAATCTTCAGCAGGTTATAAACATGATCATGACAGAAGAGATCAGGATGCGTGAAGAAGGACCAGAGGCATCTACATCTTCAGCATTGAGTTTGGAAGGTAGAGAAGGCAGAGGCAGAAATCGAAACATAAGTCAACGGGGAAGATCAAAGTCTAGACGTAAGTCCAAACCAAGAAATCAGGCTAACTATTCGGGAAATCAGTAACGAAGCAAAAGGGATGCTGAATGCTGGAATTGTGGTAAGAAAGGCCATCTCTCGTATGAGTGTAGATCTGAGAAGAAAGGTAAGGGCAAGAGCAGTGCGAATTGTGTATCGGAGGAGTCAGATGACTGCCTTATATGCTCGTTGGAAAGCAAGACGGAGTCCTAGGTCTTGGATTCGAGAGCGTCATTCCATGCCACACCTCATAAGGAATTGCTCAAGAACTACGTCTCCGAAAATATGGGTAAAGTGTATCTTGGTGACGATCAACTGCAAGGGTCAGTTTGGAAGCTCGACAATGTGAGGCATATACCGGACTTAAGGAAGAATTTGATCTCCATTGGGCAACTGGCGTCAGATGGTTTTGTGACGACTTTTATAGGTGACAAGTGGAAGATCTCCAAAGGTGCAATGACAATCGCCCAAGGAAGTAAGAATGGGTCACTTTACACAACCACAGATTGGTGTGGTTCAGTCGCTATGGAGGAAAGCAAAGATGATTCGAACTTATGGCATCAGAGATTTAGGCACATAAGTTCTCAAGGGTTAAAGTGTCTGCATTCAAAAGGTAAGTTGCCAGATTTAAAATCCGTAGAAGTTGATTTCTGTGAGAGTTGTATTCTAGGAAAACAGAAGCGAGTGAGCTTCAAGAGGACCGAAAGAACACCGATAAAAGAAAGTTGGAACTAGTGCACACCGATGTTTGGGGTCCAGCTTCAGTCTCATCAACCGAAGGTAAATTGTACTTCGTCACTTTCATCGACGACCATTCCATAAAGGTATGGGTTTACTTTCTAGAATACAATTCTGAGGTATTTGATGCTTTCAAGAGATGGAAAGCCAGGGTTGAGAATGAGACAGATTTGAAGATCAAAAAGCTGCATTCAGACAATGGTGGAGAATATGAAGATAATGAGTTCAAAAGGTTTTGCTACCAAAATGGAATAAAGCTTAGTATGACGATTCCTGGAACCCCACACCAGAATGGCATAACAGAACGGGGTAAACAGAACATTGACTGAGATAGCCAGAAGCATGAGGTTACACTCAGGGCTGCCAAAACAGTTCTGGGCAGTAGCAGTCAATACAACAACATATTTGATCAACAGAGGACCATCAAAGCCTTTGGACCTCACCATACCAGAAGAGATCTGGACTGGGAAAGAGGTAAACCTTTCTTACCTTAAAGTTTTTGGGTGTGTCTCTTATGTACATGTAGGTGATCATGCGCGGAGTAAGCTAGACGCCAAGTCAGTAAAGTGTACTTTAGTGGGCTATGGAGAGGATAACTTTGGTTATAAGCTGTGGGATGACCAAAACCGTAAGATGAT
The DNA here is from genome assembly GCA_032871835.1 of Dipteronia dyeriana. Taxonomy (NCBI): domain Eukaryota; kingdom Viridiplantae; phylum Streptophyta; class Magnoliopsida; order Sapindales; family Sapindaceae; genus Dipteronia; species Dipteronia dyeriana. The sequence continues at coordinate 77,747,165 of CM065303.1, read as the reverse complement.
CAGAAGCAGAGACTTTGTCTTCAACGAAAGGGTCATATACAAAGACAGGAACACACAGATGTCTGGGCCGAAAGAGCCAGAGTTTTTTGGACTGAATGATGTACAGGATAGAGAGATCATAGAACACATTAAACAGAATGATGAAGAGCAATGTGTGCAGCCCCAGTACAAGAACCAATCCCACCTACAAATGTTCCAATGACACATGTCCAGAATACATTGAGAATATCAACTCGAACTCCTATACCAAATAGGAAATACTTGCACTACATGCCGCTGACAGATGCGGGAGAACCTGAGTTCTATGATGAAGCTTGTCAGGGAGAAGATGCGAGCAAGTGGGAGCTCGCAATGAAGGATGAGATAAAGTCGTTGGCATCTAACCAAACTTGGGAGTTAACCAAGTTGCTTGAAGGAAAGAAAGCCCTACAGAATAAGTGGGTGTATCGAATCAATGAGGAACATGACGGTTCCAAGAGATATAAGGTACGACTCGTAGTCAAAGGTTTCGAACAAATTGAAGGTATCGACTACTCTAAAAATTTTTCTTCTGTTGTTAAACTAACTACGATCCGGTTAGTGTTAAGTATTGTCGCAGCAAAAGGGTTATATCTGGAGCAGTTAGATACGAAGACTGCCTTTCTTCATGGAGATTTGGAGGAAGAGATATACATGAAGCAACCAGAGGGATTGGCGAAAGATGGCAAGGAAGATTTGGTATGCAAGTTGACGAAGAGCTTGTATGGTTTAAAACAAGCTCCTCGACAGTGGTACAAGAAGTTCAATGGGTTCATGCAAAGGAATGGCTACTTGAGATGCAATGCTGACCACTGCTGCTACTTCAAAAAGGTTAAGTCCAACTTTATAATATTGTTACTTTATGTTGATGACATGTTAGTAGTTGGTGCAGATTTAGAAGAAATAAATAATTTGAAGAAGCAACTTTCGAATGAATTCTAGATGAAGGATATGGGTCCAGCAAAACAAATTCTTGGAATGTACATTGAAGCTTTCACAAGCAGAGTACGTTCGGAAGGTGTTATAGGGATTCAACACGGGAAATGCTAAACTAGTAAGAACACCTCTAGCTAGTCACTTCAAGTTGTCTAAGGATCAGAGTCCGAAGACGGAAGAAGAGAAGGACTTCACGGCTAGAGTTCCTTACGCTTCAGCCATTGGAAGTCTAATATATGCCATGACTTGCATAAGACCTGACATTTCCCAAGCAGTGGGAGTTGTGAGCCACTACATGTCCAATCTGGGCAAGCCTCACTGGGAGGCCGTGAAATGGATCCTAAGATACTTGTAGGGTACGACAAAGAAGTGTCTAACCTTCAAGAGAGATGAACTCAAGCTGGAAGGTTATGTGGATTCAGATTTTGTCAGAGAAGTGGATCATATAAGAAGTACCACCGGATATGTATTTACAATGGCGGGTACTGTAATTAGTTGGGTTTCTCAGTTGCAGAAGATAGTGACAATATCTACAACTGAAGCAGAGTATGTGGCTGTTACAGAAGCTGGCAATGAGCTTATATGGTTACAAGGGTTGTTAGCAGAGTTGGGATTCGATCAGGTGACGAATGTGTTGCATAGTGATAGTCAAATTGCAATACACTTGGCCAAGAATTCAGCGTTCCATTCTAGGACCAAGCATGTAGACCTGCGCTACCACTTCATTCGATCGTTAATTGAAGAATGGGTGTTGAAGCTAGTGAAGATTGCAGGAACTAAGAATCCGACTGACATGTTAACCAAGCCAGTCACTATTGAAAATTGGAGTTGTGTGCAACTTCAGTTGGTCTTCAAGAGTAAAGACTTGGGGAATGAACGCACCGTTATTTATCCACTAAAGTCATCAAGGAATGATGGAGAATGCCTATTGAGTTTCAATCTTCAAGTAGAAGATTGTTGGGTTATGTGAAGCCAGAAACAGGTGAAGAAAATAATTCTTGCAGGTGGCACGGCGGCTGAGGTAATGACCCAGACCACGACACACACAACAAAGAATCACAGAGGAGACATTCTGTGCGTACCACATCACATCAAGGTGTATACACCGCAGTCTGTGGAGCGGAGTTCCACATGCGTGTTACGAGTTGTGGACCGCGGCACAGGCATGTGTTCACACAGCGGTCCAGACCGCAGTAGAGACGGGTTTCACGAGAAATAGGAAATCCTGCGTGCACAAGTAATTGGAATAGGAAATAGATTCCAATTGGGATTTTGACTAACCCTAGTGCTCCCATATAAATACCACCATTATTTGTACTTAAAAGAGTGAGAAGAATAGTGCATAAAAAATAGTGCGTGTGTGTGAGAAAATTGCTAGAGAGAGAGCAATTGTAGAGAGACAGAGAGATTGTAACCAACTCTGAGATATAGTGGATTGAGTGCGGTGCGCTCCGTAGACGTAGGCAAATTGCTGAACCACGTAAAATCTTTTGTGTCTTCTTTTATTATTGCTTTCTATTTTGTGTTTTAGATTTGTGTGATTGCAATTTCTTCTCGACAACAAGCGTTGCCTCCTTCGTCTTGTATTTGTTGCCTTTTGCTGCTGTTTCTTTGGAATAAAATCAACCGTTCAAAAAAATAATTCAGAATTTTTGTTTCTGATAATTTAATTACCAATGATCAATGGTTTTTTAGGCAACTACATTGAATTAGAAAGTTGAGAACTCTGCTGAGTTTTTTGAAGGATAACAACAATATTGCATATATTCAACCATGTTAATGAAAGTCGTAGTTGAAACCGCTCAAGGTCAGCTAGCTAGGTCAAAACTTTTTTTTTCATGTATTGCCAACCTTTTAGGCAAGATATGAATTTTTGAATTAGATACAAGCCGCCGTGATAATGTTGGATACTTGGATCGAACTGTTAGAGAACTCACATATGAAGCTCAAGAAGATATGATGAATCCCACATTGAAAACACATATAATAAGAGAGATGTCATAACCCAATAGACTAGTGTTTTGAGATGTAAGACTATCCACCATTATATATACTGGGTCAATTCTCATAAACATACGTAAAAATACAAAAATATTATAACACTTCGTGAAAATGTAAGAAGATCTATATTATAATGTAAAAATGTTATCTAAGATTGGAAATCTAGGGTTTTTAAAAAATGTCGATTTCATATTGCCATGCATATGATTGTACATAGAGTGAGATGGAAAGGAGTGGTTGTTTCTCCTTTGTGAAAGAACCAAAGAACCAGACACTGTAACATACTAAATATAAGCCATCTTATAGCTAGTATCACTCGTGAAGCAGTCTTGACTTGCATTTTTTTTTTGTTAATATACGACCAGATTTGCACCAAAATTGCCTTATCTGGCTTGTTATTGTTGGAAAATTCCATCATATGGGGCCACACATGTGAACATTAAATGTGTTGTGCTATCTTTTGATTAAACCTAAATTAAAGTGATCTAATTAAGATTTAAAGTATTAAGGCTTAAGGGTATAATTGTCATGGAATTAATGTGTAGATGCCAGAATGTTATTTCTAATTTGTTGAGGGGCCGAATTAGAAATAGCCAACATATAATAATTTGATTATTATATATATTTAGGGTTATGGTCCTCAAATTACACGATACTTTTATTTTCTTTGTATCCCCATCAACAAAGCAAAATATAACATGGTAGGGTTCATAAAGGTCGTGATAATTTGAAAGATCACAACTCGTTCATAAATCTCCAGCGATGGATTCAGGTACGCTTCCGCTTATCGTTTATCTCTACTTTTCTCTTGAATTGATATGGGTTAGAAACATGTATATTATGGTTTGATTAATTATGATATAGAAACATGTTTAGGTTATTGGGATTAATTATGTGCCAAAAGATAGCACAACATATTTAATATTCACATGTGTGGCCCCATATGATGAAATTTTCCAACAATCTCCCACTGGGCCACATATGTAACTTTACAAATGTGTATGACTTTATGAGCTCCAAAATTTTGCTATCATAATTTTAGGGTATATCTGAACAATCTCGTCCATTGATTATGCCGACATAGGATCAAAGCGGTTTTCATCACATTTAGCGTGACTAAACCCATCAATGGTCATGTATACCTACATAACCATGTGACATAAATCAATCATGGATGCATAGCATGGAAATTACATGCAATGTGATGTATACATGTCTATTCCAACTGGTCCTACTTTAATCCTTAGTGAGATCAAAACTTAACACAATGTAACAGAGTGTAATTAACCGAATACTTTATTTCTTATCAGAAAAATATCCAAATACATAAATGCATAAATATATCCAAAATAAAAATATAGAGCAATAAAATGCAAAATTATACAAACTCCCACTATAATGTGATATCCGCACACAAAATAACACTCATATGAGCAGTGTGCTCATGAAAGACCTTGGGTGGTAATCCCTTTGTAAGCGGATCCGCTATCATGGAGTTTGTCCCAATGTGCTCTATGGATATATGTCCACTCTGCACTCTTTCCTTCACAACTAGGAACTTAATGTCAATATGCTTTGACTTAGATGAGCTTCTATTGTTGTTAGAATATAGCATTGCTAACGTATTGTCACAATATAGTTTGAGTGGTCTTTCAACACCCTTCATAATGGGCAGCCCAGTGACAAAATTTCGCAGCTATATTCCATGGTTGGATGCCACATAGCATGCTACAAATTCTGCTGCCATGGTGGAAGAACCTATGAGTGTCTGTTTGGCACTCTTCCAAGAAATAGCTCCACCAACCAATAGATATATGTAGCCTGATGTGGATCTCTTACTGTCTTGGCATCCAGCTTAATCAGAGTCGGAATACTCTATGATCTCAAACTAATCTGATCTCCTATATGTGAACATGTAATCTTTTGTTCTCTTCAAATACCTCGTAACCCGATTGGCTGCTATCCAATGATCCATTTCAGGGTTACTTAAATATCTGCCTAACATACCAACAATGTACGCAATATCCGAACACGTACACACTTGAGCATACATTAGACTCCCTACAGCTGATGCATAAGGAATCTTCTGCATTTCTTTAACTTCAAGGTTACTTTTAGGGCACTGATTGAGACTGAACTTATCTCCCTTAGCGACAGGGGTGTCACCTGGTTTGTTGTCCTGCATGCCAAACCTTTTGAGCACTGTATCGATATAGCTTCTTTGTGATAATCCAAGAATAACCCGAGAACGATCTCGTTGTATCTGAATCCCTAATACAAAAGAGGCATCACCAAGATCTTTCATCTCAAAATTCTTTGATAGAAATCTCTTGGTTTCATGCAATATGCCTATATCATTTGTGGCAAGCAGTATGTCATCGACATATAAAACCAGGAATATGTGCTTACTCCCACTGAATTTGTGATACACACAATTATCAACAATGTTTATCTCAAAACCAAACAAGATAATCACTTGATGAAACTTATGGTACCACTGACGAGAAGCTTGCTTGAGTCCATAAACGGATTTTGTCAATTTGCAACCATATTCTTTGGGACTCCCGACTCAAAGTTTTCTGGCTGTACCAAATAAATTGTTTCATCAATGTCACCATTGAGAAACGTCGTCTTGACATCCATCTGATGAAGCTCAAGATCAAAATGTGCAACAAGTGTCATGATTGTCCTAAAAGAGTCTTTCGTCGAAACTGGAGAGAATGTCTCTTTATAGTCAATCATTTCCTTTTAGGTTAAGCATTTAGCTACAAGACGAGACTTATACCTCTCCACATCACCTTTCGAATCCCTTTTGGTTTTAAATATCCATTTACAATCAATGGGCTTTGTACCTTCTGGTAATGGGACAAGTTCCCAAACCTTATTGCCTTGCATAGACTTATACTCCTCATTCATGGTGTCAATCCACTTTTGAGAGTTAGAACCCTGCATGGCTTGATGGAAATTGATTGGATCATTTTCCATCATTCCAATGTTTTCCTCATGTTCCTGGAGAAATACGTAAAAAATCATCTGGAATAACATTTCTCCTTTCTCTAGTGGATCGCCTTAATGGCACTGGTTGTTGAGGTTGTTGAGGTTGTTGAGTTTGTTCCTCATGAACAATTACCTCATCTTGAATGGGGTTTGTTCAACATTGTTTGGTTGAGGATCCAGATTCGCTTCTTGATCAATGACAGGTATAGAAGCCTGCACATTGTCAAAAGCAATAATAATAATTGTAACTGATTCTTCCTCAAAGACAATGTCTCTAACCTTATTTCTCCCCCCAAACTCAACATCCTCAAAAAATGTTGCAGTTTCCGTTTCAAAAATTGACCTAAGTGTGGGATCATAAAACTTATAGCCCCTTTATCGCTTAGAGTAGCCAATGAAATAGCTGCTCACAGTTTTGGAGTCCAATTTCCTTTCATGTGGCATGTAAGGCCTTGCCTCAGCTGGACATCCCCAAATATGAAAATGCTTTAAACTCGGCTTTCTACTTGTCCAAAGCTCATAAGGTATTTTGCAGCTTCATTATTCTTCCTCTATTTGCCCTTATCCTTAGAGGTGCTAGCCAAATGAGCACTTTCGGTCATGTCTCGCTTCATTCTCTCTTCCTCTTACACACAGTAAGAAATGAGCTCATTAAGGGTCTATTTCTCCTTTTGACAGTTGTAACCGACCTTAAACTGACTGTATTGTGCAAGAAGTGATATTAATACCAAATGCACGAGCAAGTCGTCAGACAACTCGAGCTTCAATGCCTTAAGCTTAGAAGCAATATGAGACATTTCCATAATGTACTCCCTAATGTTCCCTTTGCCTTTGTACTTCATAGAAATCAAGCTTTGCAAATGCGTGCTTGTTTCTACCTTATCGTTTTTAACAAGACACTTTTCAATTTCGGTTAGGAACTCCTTAGCTTTGGTTATCTTTTCAGATATCGCACCACTAAATGCCTCTGGAATGCCGCGCTTGATGATCATAAGACTCATGCGATTTGAACAATCTCACTTCTCAAAGTTCTTCCTATTATCAGGAGAACTTGCATTCGTAAGAGAAACGGGTTGCTCAACCCGAAATGCAAGGTCCAGATCCATGCAGCCGAGAACAATGAGTATGTTCTCCTTCTAAATCATTAAAGTTGATCCCATTAAGCATGGATATATAGTTGGTATTAGCAGATATAGTAAAACATTAGCTTGAAAGAGAACAAAACAAACACACAAACATGCTCACATTAATAACCAAATACAATAATCAACAAATTCAAATAATGGTAAGTCTCATCTCAAGATACCTAGCACAACATTAATATCAAGTCTTTGGACAGTAATATTAATTGTAAGTGGTACTCTTGTTGTAGCGATCAAACATTGACAATAATTAATGTCAAATAATAAATCTATCTTTGGATCGACTTATTATTCACATGTCAAACCTTATAATCGTCACATATTTATCACCAAAGGTGTGTGTGTGTGTAATTCGGCCAAGTATTAACCTTCATTTGGGCCGACTAATACTCGCATGGATTTACACACACACAAACACACAAACATCCAACATCCCTCATGAATAATCTACACAAAAGAGGTCACTTTGGCGACATCTTGCTTCAATTAGCCCATTTAGAATGATAGACCAATTTATTTAACCATAAAAGATATACCAAATAATGGTCGGTCCCATCTTAAGATACCCAGTACAACATTAATATCAAGTCTTTGGACAATAATATTAATTGTAAGTGGTACTCTTGTTTTAGTGATCAAACATTGACAATAATTTATGTTAAATAATAAATCTATCTTTGGATCGACTTATTATTCACATGTAAAACCTTATAATTATCACATGTTTACCACCACAGATATGTGTACAATTCGGCCAAGTATTAACCTTCCTTTAGGTCGACCAATACCCGTATGAATTTATATACACACACGTGGTACTCTTTTAGTAGTGATCAAACATTGACAATAATTTATGTTAAATAATAAATCTATCTTTGGATCGATTTGTTATTCACATGTAAAACCTTAAAATCGTCACATGTTTTACCACCACATATAGGGATGCACATTAATCCCCGGGGGCCCAAATCCCTGCACCCCCATCCCCATCCCCATTTCAATTTTATTGTGGGGGAAATGGGGAAATGGTGATGGGGAGGGGTCCCCCCATCCCCATCCCCATCCCCATCCCCATCCCCATCCCCATCCCCATCACCATTTTAATTTGAATTATTTGAATTATTTGAATTATTTAAAACATTTTATGTTGAATTTGTAATGTATTGTTATTTTTTATTTGTAATGAAATGTTTATTTTTTTTTAATTTAATTTATAATTTTCAGTTAAATAGGGAAATGGGAAAATGAGGTACCGATGATACGAGAAAACAGGGAAAAACTGGGAAAATGGGGAACTGGGGATGGGGATGGGGATGGGGATGGGGGGACCTATACCCATCCTTATTCCCCAAACGTGCATCCCTAACCACATATGTGTATGCAATTCGGCCAAGTATTAACATTCCTTTGGACCGGTAAATACCCGCATGAATTTACGCACACGAACATCCAACATCTCTCATGAACAATCTACACAAGAGATGTCACTTTAGTGACATCTTGTTTCAATTAACCCATTTAGAATGATTGACTACTTTATTTAACCATAAAAGGTATAACACCAAATATTTGAATTTAAGTTGGTCCTTAAAATAAAATAAAAATAAAAAATTTATTTTATTTTATCAAAATTACAAAAGTGCCCCTATTTTGTAAAATTATAGAAAGACTCCTCAAGTTTTCATAATTAAAATTTATCCCAAAACTTTTAAAAATTACAAAGTGACCCCGTAACTTCTCAATAATTATAAATCTACCCCAAAACTTTTTCCTAATTGCAAACAGGCCCTATAAGTTTTGGAAATTATAAATTGACCCCAAGAGTTTATCAAAATCACATAACGGCTCAAATAAATTGTAAAACAGTCCCTCAAGAATTTTAAATTTTTAAAAGAAGGGCCTGAGCAAAAACAAGCTCTGTAAACCCTAGATCGCTGGTCACCGCCGCGGAAGCCACCACGTTGTCGCCTGGAGCCAACGACGAACGACCGGAAAGCAGCGGACCATCAGAAAACTCAAATCGACGATCGATCCACTTGGATCGAAGGAACGGCGATGCAAACAGCAGTGGGTCGCCTTATCTGGTCCAGTTTGTCAACGACGACTGGCGGTCGGCCTCCTCGCCGCATAATGATCAGCCTCTGATCCCAAAACTCACCGGAAAATGGGGGGTTGACCGAAAGCAAAGAGGGAAACCAGATGGATCTGGGTTGAAACCCAACAACCCGATTTTTTTTTTTCAGATTCAGTTAACATACTCATATACATAATCATACATAACCGAATCCAAAACAACAAAATTCAAACAAATTTCATAAAAGAATATCAAAACCCAATTCAATATATATATATATATATATATATATATATATATATATATATTATTTCTTAAAACCAAAATCCAAATCTTAATTTTCAAGAATTAATCATGGGTGGCTCTGATACCAATTGTTAAGTTTTGATCTCATTAAGGATTAAAGTAGGACCAGTTGGAATAGATATGTATAGATCACATTGTATGTAATTTCCATACTACGCGTCCATGATTGATCTATGTCATTTGGTTATGTTGGTATACGTGACCATTGATGGGTTTAGTCATGCTAAATGTGACGAAAACCGCTTTGATCCTATGTCGGCATAATCAATGGACGAGATTGTTCGGATATACCCTAAAATTGTGATAGCAAAATTTTCAAACTCATAAAGTCATACACATTTGTAAAGTTACATATGTGGCCCAGTGGGAGATTGTTGGAAAATTCCATCATATGGAGCCACACATGTGAACATTAAATGTGTTGTGCTATCTATATGAGCTCCAAAATTATTGCTATCACAATTATTGCTATTTATCTTTAATTGCCTCAAAATTGCACAAAAAATGCTATCATGTACAGTTGAAGAAGAGAGTACTCATGAAGGTTGCTCTAGCCTCTACGTCCCTTATTATTATTAATGGAGCAAATCCTTGAACCACAAAGCTTTTTTTTTTTTGGATACTTTTTCAAACCATCCTCATAATCCACATAAACACTTCCAAAACGAACCGCGTAGCCATCGCTCCATTCGAAATTGTCAAGAAATGACCATGCAAATTAACCCCACATTGACCCCTTCACTGTACATATACATGTACACCACAATATATCAAAATTAGTTCATTTAAATCTTCTTTAATTTTTCAATCTTATCAAATAAGTGTATATGATTATGATGCATGTATTTATATATATATACTCACATAATGCCACTTTGAACGTATGAAAGATGACTCCTATAATATTCTATTCTCATGTTGTCCTCCAGCGATAATTTACCGTCATTAATCTCATCAACACCTGTATAAAATAATGAGATGGCTATTATAAAACAAATATAATGAAGATGTATAATTTTAATCAGACAATTAATTTGCTGTACCATTCTCAGATACATAGATGACTGGATGATTGTTCAACCTGTTCTTTGTGTAGAGCAAAAGGTGTCGAATTCCTTCTGGATAAACATAAAGCCAATCAGAGGCAGCCTGCATATATTCATATATATATATATATATATATATATATATATATATATATATATATATATATATATATATATAGGTAAGATTTTTCTGCTGATTTGAATTTGTATATATACTTGAACAAATACAATAAGTAATTAGAAATACGTTTATCTTCCTATATACCTTTGGACCAATGGGAACGCCGTTTCTCTTGGCTGATAAAATGAATTAAAAATCGAATTGTATATACAAGTGTGAGTTCATAAAGAAATTAAATTATTATTAAATTAAATTGCAGGTGAAATGTAGCTCGAGCATGAGAGGAAGTTTTCATCTTACTTGTAAGGTTAACACAAGAATCTATCAAGTAGCTCGGATTTTGATTATTTTTGCAAGGAATATTAATATTGGTTGCATAATTGGAAGTGTAATAGTTTAATCCCAAGAAATCAAAAGATCCTTGAACCATCAAAGATTGCTCTTTATTGAATCTTGGCAATCTTTCTCCGACGTTGTTAACCATATCAGCTGGATATGAACCTGACTTCAATGGTTCCAAAAACCTATATTAAAAAAAAAAAAAAAGTGAAATCAGAGGCACATACTTTGAATGAAATTTAAAACTAAAATTAACTATATAGTTAGTTTATAATTAAAAAGAAATTAAACTATTGAAATAATTTAATTACAATGTATATGCTTAATTGCTTAGTAATTTACCAATCATAAGAGAAAGATAGGGACCGAGAAGCTGCTTGATGGTCTGTTTCGCTCTCAATATTCAAGGGTACTATCCAAGCACAATTTAGTGTAATACCAATTTGTAACATCTAAACATACCAAGCACTCCTTAGTTGAATCATTCAATTTATATATGCTGAAGATTATTAGATCAACATCACATATTTAGGTATTCTTACTGAGTTTTTAATGATTTTATGACACGATCGAAAACATAATTAATAATCCATATAAGAATTTTAAACCTGCAATGACCTGATATTTGTCCCGATAAAGTTTGACCGCGGCCGCATGAGCGAGAAGCAGGTGGTGGCTAACAATATAAGGCTCAGTCCCAGAGTTTCCCCAACTGCAATTAGAACATCTGCCTGGTGCAAACGCTCCATTTGCATATCCCAAACTTGCAAAAGTCAGTGGCTCATTTACAGTAATCCACTGCTTCACTCTGTCACCGAAATTTCTGTAGCACAGCTCCACATAATCATGAAAATCAATCCTGTGATTCACAGCATTGGATAGCTGAATTAGATTTTTTCTATATTACCACTTATGTACCATTAAATTCAAAATTTAAGTTGTTAATGTATAGTTAGGTCTCAATATCACTGTATGTATTTAAAATATGAGATTCGTTACGTTAATATAATTTAATCTGGTTACAGATACTAACACAATCTGACCACCATACTCATCTTCGAGGGCTTGTGGAAGATCCCAGTGGAATAGGGTCACAAATGGCTGCAATCCTGAAATCAATGTACAATGGTTTGTCACTGATTAAATTTTAGAGAAAAATAATTTAGATTGAATTTTATTAGATACCATTTGATAGGAGTTTGTTGATGAGATTGTTGTAATATGTGATGCTTTGTGGGTTCACTCCTCCCCTTATATTTCCATCTAAAGCACAGTATTTAAAATCATTAATCATCATCTATTTTAAAATCAGGATAATTAATTAATTAAAATCTATTTTGATCATCTTACAGGTAGAATTCTAGACCAAAAGATGGAAAATCTATAGGCATCAAATCCGATATCTTTCATCAGAGCCACGTCTTCCTGTCAATTTTTTCAATTAATTATATACACTAATAATTGAAACGAAAATTACAATATATCATGAACTAATTAAAGTATATATTATACATAATACAAAATAAATTTTTTAATAAACGATTTTTTTATCACCAAGAATACCTTATAACGATGGTACGAGTCAATAGCAACCACTCCACTACTACCATTCTTGATCTTATCTGCAGTTAATTAATTAATAATTTACAGTAATTAGAGATATATAGTTAAGTTATAATTCAGAAGCCGGTGTGTTGTTATAATTATAAATGCAAACAAAACAAAAATTTTCCTTGGAAAAAAAAAATGTTAATAAACTCTTGGCATGCTTGAACGTTATTTTATATATATATATATATATATATATATATATATAATTTGTTTTCTTGTACTTAATCCAGGAGTAAGGACTAAAGAGCACCCACTTGTCTTTCTCAAGTGAATGCATGCATCAGCATCTTTTAATTTAATGGGAAGTTTGAACACACAACGAAAATGATAACGGCCCATCTTTAATTTAAGTACTGATAAGGCACATCATTTTTGTTACCATACATGCATAGTATATATACATGTATCGACCACTTAAATTATATTATGTAATATGAAAAACGAATTCAATTTATATTATAAGATATACGATATTATTAAATGGAATGCATATATCTCCTTATCTCAATCAAAGATAACCATTTGCCGCACCTTCATACTGTAAAATACCATATATAACAAGTACGGAATGATATTAGAGATCACTGGATTGTATTCAGTTGCACAACTACGATCCGATAACTACTAGCTATCCTAATAACATTACCGTGAAGATCGATAATTCATTATGTATATATACTTGGAACACATGCATTTAAGTGTACGTACATAAAGAAATTAAGGGTAGATGATGAAATAATTAACCTGGTATGCAGATGATGCTGTCCCAAATATGAAACCTGCCAGAAAACTGCTTCGGTTGAGCGAAGCCGGTCCGTGATTCTGTGTAGAACATTCACCGGAAGCCATTGAATGAATAAGGACGATGAGAAGTAGGAGAAAAGAACGTTGAATATTATTCATCATCATCATCATCATCTTTGCTTTGTAGTTTGATTTCAGAGTTTTCTCTCCTAATTAACTTGGCTTTATATATATAGAACTAACAGAGTCATGAAATGGATCCACTTTACTTTTTAAATTATTATTGAGGCCCCATGTCAAAAAAAAAAAAAACATTCATGAGGCCAACTATGTCAATTTTGGAGGATATTCCAATTTATATAAATTTCTTTTCTTTCTTTAATGAGAATTTATATAAAAATTTTAGATTATATATTCGTACAATAAAATATTTATTTTCTTTTTGATATATTTATATATATATATATATATATATATAATGGGTTAGACTAAACCAATTTAAAATTATGATTTTTTTATTTAATTTAAACATCTCAACTATATACGTGTATTTAATCCAATAGTTATAAATATATTTAAATCGTAACAATTGGATTAAGAACATATGAATGGTTGTAATGTTTAAGTCAAAAAATTAAAAATTTAATTATACCTTAGGAAGATTTACAGCCGCACACATCCGCACTTAATTTATGTAATCCATTATTCTTTCCAAAAATGTACGATCTATTCATATATACAATTTAGTTGCCATCTCTAGTTTACGACTTTGGAAATAAGATAAATTTTCACTTTTTCAGAGTTAATTAGGTAAGGTAAGATAAGGATATTTATATATATTTGGATTAGTATTTGTCCTTCAATGGTATCTTTTATCTTTTCATGGAAATTAACCGCAATTAGGTAGAGAGAGTTTATAGTATATTCATAATATATAAATGAATCATATTATATTTATACAATATATAAATAAATAAATACATAATACATAATTACTTATAAACACCAAAAATTACTTGTAATAAAAGTTGGTATGGTATTGGTTGGAAGTCCTTTTAATTAGTCTCTCTAAAATGAAGATAAGTTCAACAAATCAAGGAAATTATGACTAGCAAATATTAAGCAGTTGACAAGTAATTAGCATGGAGAAGTTGGAAGGAAAATGCGTTTTAATTTGAACGATGCTTTTGAGTTCTTCGAGTAATCCCTCGCATGATTAAAATATTAAAATTAAGGGTAAAATTTATAAGTAACCAAAAAATAAAGAGGTTTATTGTTTTTATCCAAAATTAGTATTTTAATTGTTTTTACACAAAATCCACTTTTTGAATAAAATTGTCCTTATTTTTTTATTGATTTTTAATTTTAAAAACTAATTTTCTTTATAATTTTTTTCTCTATTTCCTTTTTCTTTTTCTTCTTCATCTCCCGGACCTCCATCTTCTTCTTAATCTTCCCGGACCTCCACCTTCTTCTTCTACAATTTTTTTTTACTCTCATGTGTTTAATTGTGTTAGATTTGGTGTGTTTAATATAGTCTTGCACTGATGTATAATGTATTTAATTGATTTATACCCGATCTTGTGTATGTTTAATTGGCCTGCCCTAATATGTTTAATTAGTGTCATGATGTGTTTAATTGGTTTACACCCTGTGTGTTTAATTGGTTTGCCCTGGTGTGTTTAATTGGATGTCATAGTGTGTTTAATTGGTGGTCTGGTGTGTTTAACGAAATAAAAAAAATCCAGATTTGAATAAATTTAGAAATTTTCCAGATTTTCTCATACCAACCAAAAAAAAAAAACTATGAAGAGATCTGGATGGATTTAAGATCTCTTCAAATAAAAAAGTAAATAAAAAAACTTAAAACTTAAAACTTAAAACTTAAAACTAAAAAGCCTTTGAACAGATCCGGAGAAAAAAATGACATTTTTTGTAATCATAATCATCATCAAAAATTCCCCAGCTCATCATCAATCACAAACATCTTCATCATCAATCTCAAACAACAATAGTACAACACCAATCTTCATCATTTTTTTAAAATGATAAGAAAAATAAGAACAGATCTGGAGAAACAAAAAAAGAAAAAGAAAAAGAAAAAGAAAAAGAAGGATAGATCTGAACAAATAAAGGGGATCACTGAAATCCAAAGCCAAATGCAACACTGTTGAAGCCCTGTATGAGTTTTTTATGCATTAAAGAGCAAAAAAAAAAAGGATTTCGTGAGAAAAAAAAAGCTCACATATGGGTTTCTTGTGTGGTGGCTTGAGAGGAAAGATGAGAGAACATGTCCAAAGAGAGAGGCATCATGCTTGGGAGAGAAAAGAGTAAAGATAAAAATAAGAGAGAGGGGTGAGAGAGTTTTAGAGAGAAGACATAAAGTTTGAGATATAAAGAAAAAACAAAATGAAATAAAGAAAATAAAAAAATGAGGGGCAATTTAGTCTACACAGTTAATTATTACGTAAAAACAATAAAAATTATAATATTGGATAAAAACAATAAACCTCTTATTTTTATGACCAAAAATGGATATTTCCTCTAAAATTAATCTCTAAAGACTGGAGCTGTAATTTGGACTAATCCAAGTGCCCTATAATGTTTTTAGATGGTACTGAACTAGTCCAGACCGAAACGAACACAAATTTTAAATTCAAACTTTATTGTAAATTTATGACAAGAATAATTAAATTTTATTCATCAGATATATCTTAATGGTGAGGGAAGTACGTATAAGATTCATGATTTTCTTAATTTTCGGACTAATTAAATTATCTGTCATTTATCACATCATTAATGTGCGAATGAACCATATATATATATATATATATATATATATATATATATATATATATATATATGGTAAATAGACTTTATCTTCACTTTAAATTTTATTCATCTTATATATCTTAAAGGTTAAGTAACATATTAGAATCAAAATTTTATTATAAACTCTTCAATTTATTCTTCTTCTTTTTTATGGATACTGTCTTGAGATTTTTTAAGATATGATTGCTTGTGATGTTTTTTCCTTCTAGATCAGTTCAATTTTATAAAAAAAAAAAAAATAAGTTGTTTAACTTATCGGATCATTAATATATGGGAAAGTATCATTTTACCCCCTGAATTTAACTCTATTGTTAAGGTGAGGACGGGGTTTGACCATATTAGCCATTAATCCCCCTAAAATGAAAATAATGTATATTATGCCCCTACCGTGACCTTTTCCGTACAAAATAACGTTGACCCTTATATTTAAAAGGGTAATATTGTAAAAACATAATTAAATTTTTTTATCATTGTTCTCTCTCCTCTCTCACGATCTCTCATCTCTCTCTCATCTACACATCTTTTCTTTCTCTTAATCTCTTCTCTCACGATCTCTTCATCTCCTCATATCTCTTCTCTCACGATCACTTCTTCTTCTTCTTCTTCTTCATCGATTGGGTTTGGGTTAAATCGATCCCTTCTTTTCTTCTTCTTCATCAATCGGGTTTGGGTTAAACCGATCTCTTCATTTCTTCTTCATCGATTGGGTTTGGGTGATTTCTAGGTTCGATTGGGTTTAGGTGTGGGTGGTTTGATTGGATTTGTTTAGGGTGTTTCGGGGGCTCCATACTGGTAAGGTTTGGGTGGATGGTGGTGGTGGCGGCGTGTGGTTGTGATTTGGGGGTGGTAGCTAAAGTTCTAGGTTTGTGAATGGATGATTTTATTTTTCTGGGTATGATTTCTTTTCTGTTTGTATTTTTTTTTCTGGGTATGATTGATGATGATGTAAACCAACCGGATATGGGTTTGATTTGCAGTGGGTATGATGCTTTGTATATTTTGTTTCCTGTTGTGATTTTATTCAATTTTGTCTGATTTAATTTTTTATTTTGATCGATTTTGTTTGATGGTGGTTGAAGATACAACGATTTCTGGTTTTGGGTTTGAAGAAATAGGGATTTCTGGGTTTTGGGTTTGGGTATGTTGTTTCTCATGAGATTTGGTTTGGTGTTGATGATTTTGATGATGTTGGTGATGGTGATGATTTGGTTTGGATTTCTGGGTTCTGGGTTTTGATGATGATATTAGTGGTGTGGCAGTGGTGTGGCAGTGGTGATGGTGGTGAACTGATGGTGATGAACGGATGATGGTGTGATAATGGTGATGGTGGTGAACCGATGATGGACATGTTTTTTTTTAATTATGTTTTTTTTTTGTTTTTTTTTATTTTCTTTAATTTTTTAATTTAATAAATATTTTAAGGGTAAAATAGTAATTATATAAAGTAAAGGTAACAGAAGGGGTAAATAATATATTTAATGGATGGAAAAGTTTACAGAAGGGGTATATAATGCATTCTTTAATTTGAGGGGGGAGACCGGCCAATATAGTCAAACACTATCCTCGTCTTAACAATATGATTAAATTCAGGGGGTAAAATGATACTTTTCCTTAATATATATCGGTTATGTATCGATATTGAGACACCCATCCGTTTCAAACAAGGTAACATTGCCTCTACTTGAGCTGGCATGCATGGGGACCTCTGCTGTCCCACTAGTCACTCTACTGATATAAATCAGTCACCATATATACCAATATTTCAATAAACAAGAATCATAGATTATATTTAGTTTGTAGTGCAGAGAAGAGTTTTGAATCAAAATTTCACTGACATAATGTCAAAGAAGAAGATCAGTTCATATGTGGAGTTCCTTCTAAAGCTCATCAACTCCATTTTCTTGCTGTTAGCCCTAGCCACACTGTTTTATGGCATATATTTTCTGTTCAAATGGAAGCACTATGCTTCTACGAAAGTGAAACCCCATCCACACAAACCAAATGATCAGTCGCCGCCGCCGGCTCGAATATTGCTTGCTTTTGCTGCATCAAAATGGTTGTTTGAGGAATTTCCTACACCTTGGTAAGTATTATATATATTTTAAGGGTTCTGAATCTGATGATCTTTGATTATTTTTGTGATTTATGTGGTTTTCTTTTGGCAAATCTGTGCAGGTTTGTTTACTTTACAATGGCAATTGGTGCAACCCTGGTTTTCATGTCATGTTTCGGATTTATAGGAACTGCAGTCAGGAGCCCTTGTTGCATTTGCTTTGTATCCTTTGGATTTCTATTTAAATTGATAGTTCGTTAAAAGACAAAATACATGTTGATGAGCGGTAGAATGGTTTCTTTTAAATTTCTTATCGTTATTATTAGTATTCTATGCTCTTGGTTGCATTTATCCTAGCAAAAGTAGGAATTGCTGCTGTGGTGTTGTGTGGTCATGACTCGTTGAAGGTAATAATTTTTGCTTATAAATTATTGCTTCAAGATGATGAAACAGAATCGCCATAACTAACAAGTTCTAGTGATTCTTAGTTATTTGGTATCCAAATCACTCATAGCTGTCTTTTTGGCCAAACCATTTTCAGGACTTGCCGAGAGATAAAACTGGTGCTTTGCATTGTATCTACAAGTTTTTGAACCAGAACTGGAAAATCGTCAGATGGGTTGCTCTTGCTATACTCACTTTAGAGGTACTAAATCATTTTTTTTTTCCAATTTGAAAGAGATGGGTACCATCTAAACTTTAACTTATTAATTAGTGTAAATTATTTGATATTGAGGTGTAGTCCTGACTGGTTGTGGAATAAGTTTAACTAGTTGTGATTACGATTGACTGCTCACAATCACATAGGAAAAATATATCCGGAGATTTGCACCGGAAAATGATTATATAATATAATAGATTATAACGCTGCTCATTCCGTCAATCGCAGGTCATTGCGTTGCTCTTAGCTCTGTATCTACGATTTGTGTACCAAAGATTGAATGACTGGGATAATCGCAGAGAGTATATAATCTGTCCTGATTCTCTACGACGAACAATTGCTAGGGGGAGCAATATTAAAACCCCTGCACCACCCTTGAGCAACACCAAAACCCCCCCGCCACCCTTGACCAACACTAAAACCTCTGCACCACCCTCAAGCAACACCAGAACCCCTGCACCACCCTCCACCGGTGGAAGAGTGCAGACAAGACCAAGGAATACCCCGAGTTAGCATGCATTCATCTAAATTCTTGAATGTGGAATGCTACATTATTTAAAAGCAAAGAGCACGGGTTGAGAGATGATTACTGATTTATTGATTATTGATTATTGATTATTCAAAGGTTATGATGGCATTCTTCAAATCAAATATAAATAAATTATAGTTAAGATTTATCATGTGTTGAAATGGTTGTTATAGCTAGTCTCTACATGCATGGCTTTTAATTATGAACATACAAGAGTTTGAATCAGCTTTATAGCAACTGCGACAATCATAGCTCAATGCACATGAACTATTTGCATTCAAAATAGTCAGCAGAAACGCTTGGAAGATGTTCCTTTCATACTCCATTGTCTTCATGTGCTCTTTTGCATGATCAACTATTCACTATTCATCAATCTCTCATCCATCCACTTGCTGTCAATAATAAAACGGAGTTAATTTCTATCAATTATGAGTTGTTGTTTTTCTAACAAAATCCATCCATCTATCAAAACATAACTACCTAGAATTTCACAATAGAGGCATCATATATATTTCCCAAAATCTTTGCCCATTTTCCAAACTCAAACCATTACAATATTTGATCACTTCCATCCATCTTAGCAAAATGTTGCTTAAGTTTAAAAACTAGACTCATTGGAAATGAAGAATGATACATATATATTTGTGAACCACAACACCAACCAGTAACTGATCTTTGACTCAACAACAATGCAGTTTCACACTAGTGAGCAACTGAGCACAACCAAAACATGCAGGACGAGGAATTAGGGCATTGCCTGCATTATTACCACCATCACACATAACATTAACAAAATACAGATAAAAATTAATATTTTCTTCCCAACAATTGAGACATGAAGAAAGTATACATTTGTAGTTTTCTCTTTAGTCCAGAGAAGCATGTGCAAATGTTCAATTGCATTAGAGGATCTACAAAACACAAGCACTTGACAGAACAAAACAAAATGACCGAGTCATAAGATTTTGGCTTTCCCTTATATTTTCTAGCCATGAGCACATAAAAAGAAACTTAATTCTCACCAAGTACCTCCCAGATTGGTCCAGTTAGAAACCAGCCCATCCAGCAGGTTGAATTGTCGACTGCTTCTCAGTGACCTTTGACTGGCCAACACTCAGAGAACTCCTTCCTTCAGCAACATTTTTCGATCTCTGGCTACTGCCAGCAGGGACAGCCGTAAAACCCTCCGTTCCAAAACCCCATGTATCAAAACTTGAAGTTGATTGAGCAGCCTGTTTGTTAGGGTGACCATTTCTGGTTCTAACAGATTGGACAGTGCTCTGCCGCTGTGGCTTGGGTTCTGCTGGGAAAGTGGCATGTGGCTTGGGTTCCGCCGGGAAAGCCTGCCACGTGTTTGGCTCTGGACTTGGTGTAGTCCAGTCAGATTTACCTTGCTGGAGCTCCCAAGCAGTTTCTTCAATCTTCTCCCTCTGCTGTAATAAGCATAAATGTTTTTAAAAAACATGATATTAAACAAGCTCCAAATTAAAGATAGAAAATTAGATTATAAGAATTATAAATATATATATTATTACGAACAATACCAGAGGTGTTGCAGCTGGTTGATTTCCAGGTGAGATTTGATTTCTTGAGGCCTCTTTATTTGGTGATGGAGATCTAGCAGCAAACGCTTGCTTGAGCTCCTGTATCTCCTGCCTCTGAGATCGGCAAATAGCAGATAGCTTTTCAAATTTGGAAGTTATTTCAGCTTTCTCCAAGTTAGCTTGTTTCAACTGATCCTTCAGCCTCTCTATTTCATCCTCTGATGCTTCTTCCTTTCCTGATTTGGTATTACTAGTTCTGGAGCTTAGCTTATTGGTATCAAATTCGGTAACAAAAGTGTTAAAAGCCTCATTTTGAAAAGTATTTGTGGTATCAGGTTTCAATGCCTTCGGCCTCTCAATACCAGTATCTGTGTCTTTCTGGAAATAGCTTATTTTGATATCTTTAGAATGGCCATCCTCAGGCTTGTGTGGTTTACTATGACCATTTTTTCGTATAGCATGAGCCTGTATATTGTCCTCTTTCACAGGAGGGCTAGTGTTCTTGGGTAAAGGGTGATTATCGGGTCTAGATCTATCATGTCTCGATGTGCCATAGCTACTTGGTTCTTCATCAAATTTAGGTTTATTCTTGTCTTCCGGAATAAGTGATTCCTTCGCATGTTGAGTAGACCAGAAAGCACCAAGCTGCCCCGCACCTCCCCCAACACCAGAAGTAACTGACTGTTGTGATGAAGGTGGAGGCGGGGGACTTCTTTGAGGCATTGGTGGTGACCTATTCACAGGTTTTGATACACCTGCTAAATTGTCATAAACACTCAATATAACTCTTAATTTAATTGATAGATTTAGACATGTCAAGAATTATACCAATTCACCATTCAACAGTATCTAGCATGCTGAGCACTTGTTAAAGTTCAAACTTAGATGCACTTGTAGAAAATTGTCCTCACCTTCGTGTGCGCCAGCGGGTTGCATTTCAGGTGGCCTATCAGGCAATGACTTCTGTAAAGCAACTGGTAACTGCTCATTAACACGAAACCACACCTGTCACCATGGGAAGAAAATCCCAAGCATCAGTGAACAAAATGTTAGAATCTCTGCACATATCAATGCCATGGGGACAACAATCTAAAACTA
Source organism: Dipteronia dyeriana (assembly GCA_032871835.1). Lineage (NCBI taxonomy): Eukaryota > Viridiplantae > Streptophyta > Magnoliopsida > Sapindales > Sapindaceae > Dipteronia > Dipteronia dyeriana. Next base: position 77,725,113 of record CM065303.1, on the reverse strand, counting down.
ACCTAAGTTCATGGAGATGAATGGCCAATCAAGCAAAGCGCTTGCCTGCGTGATATCTGGTCTGTCATCTGGTGAAGCTTGAAGCATGTCTCTGATTAGATCCGTGACAAAAGAGCTGTATTTAGGCATGTCTGGAATGCGATAGTTCCCGTTCAAGATTTGTAATTTTGATTCCCCATCAAATGCATTTTTGAAGTAGCTTATGCGAAAGAGGAGACATCCAAGAGCCTGCAAAGAAAAAGACAGGTCAACTTGAGTTCCCAATTATTGTTTCAATGGTTTATAAATTCTAAGTAACTGCTTTAAATTTTCACACAAAAATGAGGTCCAATCGACTTACCCATATATCCACCTTCTCATTTATAAGCTCTCGTCGAAACATATCCCACATCTAAGTCAATAAAATCAGCAAGAAAGGAATCAAATAGTTTTACCATCAAAGATCAGAAATTTAAGTCAGCACAGTAGTTAATTAAACCTCAGGGGATCTGTAGGCAGGTGTTGTGTGCTTCCTGATATTATCTTCTTCAATGCCCATTTCTTCAAGCTTCTCAAATCGCTTATGATTCGTAGACGTGCTACCAAAATCACACAATTTCCATAATCCATCAAACCCCAAAAGAAGATTCTCAGCCTTCAAGTCTCTGAAAAAAAAATGCATGAAAAAGAACTACTAAAAATTCTTAAAATGGCACGAGATTAAGCAAAAAGAATAGTCTCTTCCATCTATAAGACAAAAGGTAAATTCCTTTCTCTTCAGTTTTACAGGAGTAAAAGTAGAATTGAAACAACATGTTTGCATCTTAATAACAAAGGAATAACAACAGTGTTGATAATGAGATGTCACTTAATTAGCAAAGGCAAATAATGTGACTGACAAAACAAAGGTCGATCAGGATTCAGGAATTATGCTCATGCTATACCCATCATAGTTTACAACCAGATTTTTAAAGGAACTTTCATATAGAAAATATATTAAATGTATTAAAGGTATAGCAAATAATAAATTAACATGTTCTGTACAAAACTCCACGAATAGTTTAAACTTTAGAAAATACAGCCAGGTTTATAGTACCATTACCTGTGAGCAATGGGTGGAGACTGGCAATGCATTGCAAAGACAGCATTGCACACATCCCTGAAGATTGAAAGAACCTGTTTCTCCTCAAAATATCCAGCCCCTCTGTTCTCCAACACATTAACCAGGGACTTGTCGCAAAATTCCATCACAAGGAGAGCCTCCTTTGTCCTCCCCATATCTATGATGGTATGGGCATAAAGTGTGACTACATTGGGATGTCCTTTAAGAGATTTCATCACAGATATCTCCTTCATCACCAGTTCCAAGGACTCTTCATCATTGCATATCATGTGCTTCAAAGCATACTGCTTCGATGCATGTTTAGCATCAAGAGCTAAGTAGACACACGAGAACCCTCCCTCGGCAATGACATTCCGGATATGGATTTTGAGATTGCCAACATCAACAGCTCGACCTTCGAGCCCGGTTGGCTCTTTATGCATAAATGGTTTGAACCTCCACATAATTTGATACAATTGGGACAAACACCGCTGCATATATAAACAGAAACCACTTAAAACAGCAGCATTGACAGCTTATCAAACCAGAAGAAACAACAAACGGACTGAATGATATCAAATCCATTGTACCCTTCTCAATTCTCATACCAGATAGTGTTCGACTCTAGAATATCTAAAATATAAAAACCTACACATTACAAACATAACTAGCATTCCAAACACAATTTCATATCAAAATTGCATCTAATATATCGCTAAACGATCCAAATAACTCAAAAAATCGCCATTTCCCTGTATTAAAGTCCAACACGGGGATCTAATAACCCATTAATGCCAAAATTGCTATACTCGCATCAGTTATGAGAGAAAAATATATTAAAAACAAGCAAAATGATTGCTCCTACTCAAATCTTTTGCACCAATTACACAATCTAGTATCTGAACCCTACCAGTAAATATGGGTCTGCCATAAAAATAGAAACTTGATATTCTAACACTGACTTACAATTGAGTATTAGATCCAACAATGAAAGCTTAAAAAACGAAAAATTTGATACAAGTCATAGAAAATGGGATCTGAAACAATCCCAGATCAAATCAACTAAAGCTGAAACCAAATAGAACACACACACACACACACACACAACAAACAAATAAAATGATATCCTCACGATCTGCAAAATTACAATATAATTTCTTCAAAAGAAAAAATAATAATAATAACAGAAAATATACCTGGAAAAGCAGATAGAAACAGAGAGAAAACAAAAAGGGAGGATAGGAGAGGGGCAAGCTTAAGATCCGAGTGTTTGCTTTGGTTTGGTTTTTGTGTTGTGTTGTTGTTTTCGATCTAAAAAATAAAACAAAAAGTTGCTGTGTAAATAAAGCAAATAACAATTATAATAATTGGGCGTGAACGTGACTTTGCCCGCTATATGAGATTTGTTCGCTCACTAGATCTGTGGATTACGTGTACAATTCTTATTGGCGCCAACCCAACCCATAGACCAGACCATAGTTGCTTCTTTTCTTTTCTTTTTTTGCTTTAATTAATAGATAGTAATAATTAATTAGCATGATATGTGGGGTGATTAAATGGGGTTAATTCAGGATTATTTAATGATTAATTTAAACCAAACCATTGCTTAAAGTATAATTTATGTCAATTATAAGGTGTGAGTGAATAGCACAAAGCTATCGGTTAAATTAACATCATTCTAGATTACAAATAGTTAAATACAAACATCAGCTATATTGAATCTTATTAAATTGGTTGTACACATAATAATGGACGGTAATTTCATCCGAACCCATAAGTATTGAACCACGGGTCTTAATATTTGGATCACGAGACGGGCTTGGATCTCAATTATGTTACTCATATCGATTAGGATTCGGATCAAAACGATGTCGTTTGACATTTTATATAGTTGACCAAGAAATCCTTAAACCCTAATTCCCTTCTTGGCTTTACCTCCACTCTAAAAACAAGAATCAACAGCGTTCCATCGATTATCGCTTCTTGCAATAACAAGAAGACCGTACGAACCTGGGAGCAGAGTGGCCCTTCTCAATCTTAGTGCTCCAAGGTTTTCTTTTCATTTGTTGTCTTCACTTTTTCCTAAAGGTGCATCTCGTTTTGGTTTTTACTGAGGCTTTTTTAGTATCGATTTCAAATAGCATACTCGAATTTGTTAAACTTGGATCAAGCTATATAGTTTGAGTTGCAAACAAAGGGGTGTATTCAATCTAGATTTCGATTGAGTTTGATTTTGGTTGAATTCACAAATCCCATATATTCTATTAGATTTTAGATTTAATGGTACGCATACCCTCTGAATTAATCACAAACTGTTGATATGCTCTCTGAATTCTTAAAATGGTCACTAAACCTCTTCAACTCTCATTTTCTTTACAGTAGAGATCCAAAGCCTAACGCCATCTACTTTTCTGTTATGGCACATTATAATATATTCCCCTGATTATATAGATAATTACATAAAACCAGAAACTATATAATAATATGTCTTAAATACCCCTTTGACCAAATTTTAAAAATTAATTTAAAAAAAAATATAAATAATGGTTAAATAATAATAAAATTCTGAATATAATCTTCTGAATAATTAAATGATCTTTTTATTTAAATATCTCTAAATATTTAATAGTAATAATAATAATAAAAATAATAATAATAATAGTAATAATAAATAATAATAATAATAATAATAATAATAGTAATAATTATTATTATAATAGTAATAATTATTATTATAATAATAAGAATAATAATGGTAGTAGTAATAATTATAATAATAATTATTATTATTATTATTATAATAAATAAGAAGAAGAAGAAGAAGAAGAAGAAGAAGAAGAAGAAGAAGAATAAATATATGAAAGTCATGGTTATTAAGTCATAATTATTCTAATTCCATCCCATTAGTTATTACGTGTGTTTTGGGGTTGTAGTTTATAACGTAATACATATGACGGATATTCATGACATATTTTAATAACCAAATTATTCAAATATTGAAGTTTCTAGATTCGAAGATATCTGAATTTTTTTTTTAAATAAAACAAGAAAAAATTAAAATTATATTTCCAAATTTTCAGATTGGATCTCCACCATCCATTAATAACCATGATTTTCAAATATTTATTATTATTATTATTATTATTATTATTATCATTATTATTTAATTTTACTATTATTATTTTTTTTATTTTTTTTTTAATATTATTTGTTATTATTTCTATTATTTTTATTTTATTTTATTCATTATTATTATTATTATTATTATTATTACTATTAAATATTTAGGGATATTTAAATAAAAAAGATCATTTAATTATTCAGAAGATTAAATTAATAATTTTATAATTATTTAACCATTATTTCAAAAAAAAAAAAAATTTGGTCAGAGGGGTATTTAAGACATATTATTATATAGTTTCTGGTTTTATGAAATTATCTATATAATTAGGGGAGTACATTGTAATATGCCATAACATAAAAATGGATGGCGTTAGGCTTTGGACCTCAGCTATAAAGAAAATGAGAATTCAGGGGGTTTAGTGACTATTTTAAAAATTCAGGGGACATAACAGCAATTCGTGATTAATTCAGGGGACATCCCTACCGTTAAGCCTAGATTTTATTAAAATTATGTAAAAAGGTCGTTGAAGTTTTACATAATATTAGAAGGAATTGAATGGATTTGTCTTTAAAAAATTATTCTCCAATTATTTGCTCTATCTTAGATTTTAAATTTGATCCCACTACCATCAGAAAGAATTCGCACAATTGGAACAACATCCAACTTCAACATTCAATTTTTATATTCTATTGTAGAGTAACTATCTATTTGATTTTTCCACTTTTTAACATCTGTTCTATTCAGATGTTTTATATTTTTATTCTTAAATAATTCTTAAAACCATTTTTTTATAAAAGTGGAAATTTTATACTTTTCACTTAACTAAAAACAACTTAAATTTATATTAATTATTTATTTCCAAAACTATTATCACAAAAATAATATATTTTGATCCTAACCATATTTTTTTTTTCTTTCCTCCTTTAACAAAAAAAATTGTTTAAAAAAATAAGCAGCCTTAAAACCTTATTGTTTCAAGAATCAAACAACTCCATTGGAATCCAATTTTTTATTTTCGGCTATATTCTTTTAAGGATTTTTTGTCTTCAACAATTTGATTAGTTTTATTAATGTTATTTTAGCGTTTAACATCTTTTTTACTTGTACACTTTGAGAACATATCGATCATTAAGATTATCAAAGTTCCATTTAGAGGAACACATAGCAAAATCAAAGTGAGGGACTCAAACTATAAATTTTTTAAATTACTTTTTTTAAGTATTTAAATTACTTGTTGTATATTGTCTTTAAATATATTAAAATATATAATAAATAATAGTTTAAATTTCTTGTTATACTTGTCTTTTAATATATTTAAATGTAAATATATAGTAAATAATTGTTGGAAGGGTTTAGAATTAAAATATTTATTTCCTGTTATTTATAACTTTAGAAAAACACAAGCAATTGATCATTTATATTCAGTTTTAGTGAAAGAAAAAGTTGTTCCATTTTCAATTTTATGAGTAACTCAGTATTGTTCAGACTTCAGATAAAAAATAAAACGTAACCTACATCTGCATCAATCTCCCAAATGAAAAGGCATTAATAAAAACAGCAAACAGCAAATAGCAAATAGCAAATTACAAATCAAAATCAAATATTTAAACAAAACAAAACAAAAAACTAGGTTTTAACAGGAAACAAACCAAAAAAGAAAAAAGATTTTGTTTCCAGCTAACCCTACCCTTCTCTAACATTGTATCAAACAACAACCTTCCCTCCTTAAAAAAAAGAAAAAAAAAAAGAAAAAGAAAGTGTTGTCACCAACCAACCCTAAAATCATTGAATTCCACGAAACAACATCTATATCAGATCTTTTATGAAACAACAGGACCCCAGTACGGCAGTACCAACCAGATCACAAGGCAATACAAACCGATCAAGCTAATTAATGTTGGAAATTAATGTTTTCATGTTAATTAAATATATGTTTAGTATACGAATAAGTGTAAGCGATGTATCTAGGTATATATACGAAAGTTAGAATCACTTAAACATACGAAAAGCTTTTGGGGCACGAAACATGACACATATGAGTACAAGTGACGATAATGGTATGTATTACGTAATTATATATATATATAAAAAAAAAATCAGAGATTTTTATGAGGCGACCACCAAGAACTGAATTACAATTATACATGGACCAACAAATGGTACTTATTTGGCCCCGGCCCAAATGTAGACAGTAATAGCCTCTCATTATAAACAAAATGCTAAATCTTTACAGACGGTACAGAAATGTTTCCCACCACCATCAACTTGAACTACGATAATTATGGACGGCATCAAGCAATCATAGTTATATTGATAAATACAGGAATTTCAAAATTTCCAAATACACAAAAGATGAGAGATCATCAAATTTATATACAAATACAATTACAAGGGAGATATATGTAGGAATTAACAGGGAAATAAGAAACTACAATTGGAGATTTGTTTGATGATTTGCTTTTGGGGTGTTGTTTCTCGAACTAGGTGAAATCTTTTTATATTCGAGTCCCTATCATCTCTTACTTCGTTAAGGTCGTTGGAGACCCGGGACAATGAGTTTGAAGGCTTGAAACAACTCCCCTATTAGGGAGAGTAGTGATCATGGTTTGAGAATAATATATCAATGGAGGTCAATAAACTTGCTAAGCAAAGAAAGACCGGATATGATCATGGTGTGTGTTTTTCAATGGATATCTTCTAAGTTGGTCCCCAGGTAGGTGGTTTCTTTGACAAGGCCAACTCTCAAAGAAGTGACATATATGAACCTATTCAAATCATGTTTGTTTCATCGGTACAAGTTGAATTTGGTTCATCTATTATTTATAGAATAGTTTTTAATGGGTCAGATTTAAACAATTATATACATATAAATATGGTTTAAGATTTTGACTTGGATGATTTTAGAAAGTGTGAAGCAATATAGCGACGACAAATATTTTCAAGTTCCATGAGATTATCTTCGTAGTAGACAGTGTACGACTTTTCTGTTGCCACTCTAAGAAGTCATATATTGACTTATCTGGCTTTCTTTTTGATATCTGAGAACCCGCTGCGAGATGTAACTTAGATTTAAGATTTAATCAATTGAACTAATTAAAATGGGAGACCAAACCAAATCAATCCAGGAGATTGACAATCTTTGAAATATTATTCATGGCTCATCTTCATTCAGATTTACTAAATTTTTCTTCTTGGTCATGGGGATGTATAAAATCAACATCAAAACAATCAAAAATCACATATACAAATAAAAGGGTCACTTCAAAAACACTTCTTTTTAATGCAAATTGAACCAAAAGTGCTTTTGAAGAAACCCATCAAAAAATCTCTGCAACACACAGAGATTGAGCTTGGAGTCTCGACCATTTTCTCTAGCTGGTGGAAAGCAAATGATGATGATGAAGAAGGAGATTCAATGAGTGGTGAAATTAATAGAGAAGACAAACGAATACACACAGAGCAAAACACACGATGCAAATTATGTGGAAGGAGATCGATTCCAAGGAACGATGAAATGATGAAGACGATGGAAGCTAAGATGGGTCGGTTCAAAACCGCCCAAACTAAATCTGGGTGGGCACGTCATGGTAATTTACCGACGTGTTAAAACACGTCATCGTATGATTGCCACATCATCACTCATTTAATGACGTGCATGGGCTCATCACCTGACACACCATCGAATGAATGATACTATGACAATCAGATGATGATGTGTTTTGACACATCGGCGAAAACCAATGACGTGTCCACTCAGCTTGAGTTGGACCCAAAAATGGTGCTTATTTGGGCCCGGCCCAAATGTAGACAATAGTAGCCTCTCATTATAAACAAAATGCTAATCCGATAATATCATCCAATTGTCGAGGGCATTTCAGGAATTTAACAGAGCAGACATATACTGTATATGATATAACAGTAGAAATAGTTTATCGGCTTCTGCGTCGAAAAGAAGCCAAGTTTTTCATAGTTTGTTTGAAAAACGTCCAAAACATGCCTCTCAAATTGTCGGATGCAACCACAGCAACCTTCGACAGTGTCTTCGAAAAGTTCAGATCAGAAGCGCCCAATCACAAAGCCAACTTCATTCTCTTTTTGGCTGACAAAGATCCCTCCACTTCTCTCAGCTGGTGCCCCGGTAAATTTTTTAAAATTTTTTTAAAAGTTTATATAACATTTTTAATCTGGGTTTTTGTTTATCTTTTATGAAATCTAGACTTTCCCATTAAAGAGAAGTTATCAAGTTTTCATCTTTTGCAATTTTTTGTGGTTTTTTATGGGGATTTTGGTGATAATTTATTGCTTATTATGCTCCTGGTCATTTGTGATCCTAAGCTGCTAGTATTTTTTTTTTAATTTTTTTTGCAATTGGGTATTTTTATTTATATATAATTTGGTTATCAAGTTTCTTTATTTTAATGTTGTCAATGATATATTCATGATGCGATAATTGTGTTGTAAAACAAAAACGTATCGATGATAAAAGTTTTGCGATTGCTGTTTTAGCTATCGGTGAATATCAGAATATGTCATCCAAGATGTTTTTGCTTTTACTTCACAATGAGCGTAGACATGAATGAGAAGAAGAAAAAGAAGTGAAATTGTACTTAATTGAAAGAAAGATTAAGTGTAGAGCTGCTTGCAGTATATATTTAGGAGTTAAAATTTGATAATATTTTATGGGACTAGCTGTGGAATGATTTTGCAGAAATGATTCACAAGTAATGATTGTTCATTTGCTTTCCAAAAGTTTGTGGACTTAATTTTGCAAACACCGACACTCTGGATTTTACATAACCATTGGATTCTCCAACCTTAGAGAATTGCACATAGCAACTAACTGGAGCGAGAATGATTGTCCATTTTGGTATTGTTTAGTTGGGGGGCAGGGAGAGAGAGAGAGAGTTTGTATTTTGGAATATAGAGAAGTATTTCAGTATAAATTATATGTAAGGATTCAAACTTGATGAGGGGACACAAACACGAATTTCATAGTTTATGCATACAGTTGTAGAATTGCTATCTTTCTGCTTCTTTCATTGGCATTTTTGAAAAAGGCATTCATTCAAACTTCATGTGAATAAACATGTATGGAGTAGTATAGCAATTGTCATTCTTGTAGTTGCATAAACGTTTTTTAAAGTCTGCTGCAAACAACTTAAAGATAGAACGACTCAAAACTATAATTATAGCTTGTTTCTTTTTTCCTGTTCCAACTTATATGTTTTTTTTCCCCTAGATTGTGTGAGAGCTGAACCGGTTATATACAAAACTCTGGAAGCATCAGCCGATGATCTTGCACTTCTGCAAGCTTACGTCGGAGATAGACCAACATGGAGGAATCCCCACCACCCGTGGAGAGTTGACTCAAGGTTCAAGCTTACAGGAGTTCCGACTCTGATCTGCTGGGAGAACGACACGGTCAAAGGTCGCCTTGAAGACCATGAAGCCCAGCATGAATACAAAATCAATGGCCTTCTTTCCGCCAATTAAGTCTCTTAACTTTATATAATTTCCAATATGTTAGATGGATGAGAAGTTTGTATCGATCAAAACGTCTATCTCGACAGCTTTTACCAGGTTATGAATTTTAAATATGGCTAAATGATGTAATTAGCAGGTAAATGAAATAAAGTATCTATTTATAGTCTCTACATTATTGCAAAGCAAAGCCAAGAAGCCCCATTGAAGAAGCTGACATATTTTTGGCTTGGATTGTCAATTGTTTACCTAAGTGGATCTTCTAGGATGAAAATGAAGAAAAGTTACATCTAAAACAAACACATAAGGGAAATGAAAACACTAATACTTTTATAACCTTAAATTAGTAAATATATCTACAGAGAATAATTAGCAAATAGTGGATCATTACACTAATTTAGAACCACCTGGTTAGTATATTAAACTAGCATCCCTTCTACAAGTCTACATTTTTACTGATGGTACAAAAATGTTTCCTACCGCCACCAACAACTTGAACTTCGATAATTACCTATGACAAATATAGGAACTTCAGATTTTCCGAAAACCCGCAAGACCATTCAAATAAATATCCTTTTCCCTTTGTTGCCTGCAAAATCTGAACTGCTGCTACTGACAAAACCCTACTGTATATCTTCTTTACTTCGAGTACCAAAGCTGCATTTCATAACACATAAAACAATGTTTAGTCTGAGAACTCAACAGGATCTCAAACACACGTGATAACTGATTTATAGCCTCATATATCGGCTTTTGAAAGTTTATGAGTCAAATGTAAAGTAATATCACCATAAGGCTGTTCTTGTTGCACGTCAGTGAATCCATAATCAAAACCTGTAATTGACCATGAACATTACATTCATTAGTCTGATGATAACACGTAACGACATGCTAAATTAACAATCCGTGAACATACTTAATACTATACAATTCTCAATAAAAGATAACTCATAAGGACATGCTAAAAACTTAATGCATTTTCTGTTACAGGAAACAGTGGGTATAAAATTAAATGACAATATAGTCTGATGATAACAAGTAAAGACATGTTAAATTAACAATTCATGAATATACTTAATTCTATACAATTCACAATAAAAAATAACTTATAAGGACATATTAAAAACTTAATGCATTTTCTGTTATAGAAAACAGTGGGTATAAAATTAAATGACAATATTTACTATTTAATATGTTAAACATAGCTTAAAAAACCTACTAATATCTTAAAAAAATATTTGAGCACATAACTTTCTTGTTTTATATGGTAAGATATTTTTCAAACGGAAACCACAAAGTGGATCATGAGACTGTCTTTTTAGAACATAAAAACTAAAAAGCCATTAGGCAAGTTTCTCGTATTTATAATATATATATATGAAACAGCATTACCTGGATCTCACAGTCAATGAATCAACTCCTTGACTTCCACTAGCACTTGCATGGGATCCAGCTATAAACGAATGTGTTATCTATAGGCCATATAGAAAACAGGAATATGACATTGTAGTTCTATACACTTCCATGCCATTGAAGAAAGTCAGAAACCAAGAAAGCAAAGTCTGAAGTTCACGAAATCAACCAAGAACTGAATTATAATTATATATGAACAAGCTGAAAAGGGTAACAAAATTAAAGAACGTGTATAAGAATCAGATAGATAGATTACAGCAGATTGTTGATAATGCAAGTCGAAGATGCTTGCAGTGTGTTTCTTGCAATCAGGTGAATCCGTCTGAGAAAAAACTTTTGTGCATGACTAGCAACCTGGCTTGGGCTTCTGGTTTTCACAGAATTCATTGAAATTCCTTTCCAATGACCTTTGCCAAGTGGGAAACATCGCAAGCACTTGAATTTTTCGCCAGTCAAAAGTATTTTCTCGGACGGGCTTCACCTAACACAAGTTGCATTGTTGTTCTTCGCTTTCACGGAAGAGGAATCCATGATTAAGGAGTGTTTGGCAGGGAAGAAAACTGAAAACAGAGATAATTTTTTTTTGAATTGAAAATCGTAAAGATCGTGTTATTTATATGATAAACCAAAATCACACGAATGAAAGATTATATGGAAAAGAAGTCCTGCCAATGGGAAAATGGGGGTGGATGGAGGTCCCCCATCCCCAACACCAACCCCAACCCCAACCCCATTTTCCATCCCCCCGTTTCCTTATTTAGGGGAAATGGGGTTAGGGGAATTTTGGGGAGGTCCTCCACTCCTCCCACCCCTATCCCCATTTCCCCTATTTTTTCCTGTTTTTTTTTTCGTTTTTTCATTTTTCTAAAGTCTTCAATTTTTTCATTTTTCCTATATCAGTACAAATTACATATTAAAAAAACACATAAATTCGTAATCCAATAAATTCAAATACAAAATAACATTTCATACAAATTGAAATAAAAGTTAAGTTGTTTAATATGTATATATAGTTAGTAAAATATGTTAATAAATTATATGGAGTTCGCTTGGTGTGTAATTTAACAAGAAAATCAATATGTATATACAATTAGATTGTTTGGTGTGTAATTTAAGTTATAGTTTATAAATATGTATATATAGTTAGTAAAATAAAAATAATAAAAATATTGAAAATATAATAAAAATATATATTAATATATTTTTTATATAATATTATAACATTTGAGGGAAATGGGGAAATGGGATGGGGGCACCTAACCCCAACCTCATCCCCATCCCCATCCCCATTTTCAAGGAATTTATGGGGGAAATGGGGATGGGGATGGAGACGGGTCCTCCCATCCCCAACCCCATTTAAATTTGGGGTTAAAAGTCATCCCCATCCCCCCATTTCCCCATTCCCCCCCAAAAAAAATCCCCCGAATGAGGATGAGGGAGCGGGGGTTTGGAGCCTCGGGGTAAAATGAACATCTCTAACAAGAACGCCCTGTGAATGTAGGAATTCTTTTACTTGTTGGTGTTAAATCGACTAAAATAAGTAATTCATACTAGAACAAGGCAAAAATATATTTCAAATCAAAATCTACTAAAATTGTATAATATATTAGACTTTGTATACCTTATCTGGGAGATACTCCGGATATCCTTTCCATTTTTTTTTTTCTAATTAAGTATATTAAATTACTATATATATGTCCGCATGGCTCGATTCAATTTGATTTTGAGTAAAACCGAATTAATACATAAAATATTCAGGTTTCAATTTTCTAAACATATTTGAATCTATTAACACGGTGAATCGAATCTAACTAATTAGGGACATATTTACTAATGAAGAATCCTAATATAAGGAAGAGAATTTAATTATTGGTTTGTGATTATTGAGTTTATTAAAATCAATTAAAAATCAAATTATATGGGTACCCCACACAAATTAGGGGAAGAGAATTTAATTACTAGTTTGTGATTATTGAGTTTATTAAAATCAAATTATATAGGTACCCCACACAAATTAGGAATTAAGTTATACATAATAGGGAACTTGATTCTCTCTCTCACTTAAGAAATTCCTTTCTTGATTGTTTTCCGTAAAACTAATTCTTTTTTATTTTATTCCCGATTAGTAAACGTACAATAAATTTAAATCGATTATGATGGAACTTCGAATTTTTTTTTACATGTTATATTTAACTCTATAGACTGTAGGGGCATATGGACCTACTAATTTGTGATTTCTCCATGAAGTATTATTTTTTTAAGCATTCTAGTCATAAGAAAATCTAAAAAACTTTTAGTTCTAAGCTCATAGGCATGACATCCCATTAGTTTTAAATTTGAGTAGTCAAAGAATTTAAGTGTAATGTCTTCAAAATAAAATATTATAATATTTAATCTGAAACAAATAAATAATAAATATAATTTAATTTCACACTCCTTTTTTGTACATATGAATTTCACATTCCATATGTAAAGTGGCTTTAAAATGTGATGGCTCGCGGGGAAGCCCACAGGGCCCATTGCCCATTTTCCTGTATTTTTTTTTTCTCTTTTAATAATTATATAATTAAGAGATCACTAAGCCAGAACCCACAAAGAAAAAGTCACTAGATTGGTTAGAGTATTGAAGACACTAGCATGGGCAATGGGTCCATCCAATGACTTTGATTTGGTTTTGTGTTTGTGACTTGTGTGAGATAGAGAGCTCTAATGGATCGTTCAGAGACAGAGACCGTCTCTCTCACCTAGACGGCTTGAAAATTGTACTTATTTGGGTCTGGCCCAAATCCATATAACAAAAATACCTATCCCATATTTTCTCAAGTAGGGGAGGTTTATAATCTTCTACGTAAAGGTATCCACGGTTCAGATTCGATTTGGTTTCGGTTTCAAACCGTCGGTTCCGGTTTCATAAAAAGACCAGACCATAACCGTAACCGGAGTTGGACAGTTTGGTTCGGTTTCGTAACTGCCAATTAATTCTCTAACTTTATATAATTTCCAATATGTTAGATGGATGAGAAGTCTGTATTGATCAAAAAGTTTGTCAGGTTATGAATTTTAAATCTTGCTAAATGATGTATTTAGCAGGCAAATGAAATAAAGTATCTATTTATAGTCTCTACATAATTGCAAAGCAAAGCCAAGAAGGCCCATTGAAGAAGCTGACATATTTTTGGCTTGGATTGTCAATTGTTTACCTAAGTGGATCTTCTAGGATGAAAATGAAGAAAACTTAAATCCAAAACAAACACAATCATAAGTGAAATGAAAACACTAATACTTTTATAACCTTAAATTAGTAAATATATCTACAGAGAATAATTAGCAAATAGTGGATCATTACAATAATTTAGAACCACCTAGTTAGTATATTAAACTAGCATCCCTTCTACAAGTCTACATTTTTACTGATGGTACAAAAATGTTTCCTACCGCCAACAACTTGAACTTCGATAATTACCGATGGCGTCCAGCAGTCATGGTCATATCAATTGATATGAGAACTTCAGATTTTCCAAAAGCCTGCAAAATTTGAACTGCTGCTACGACAAAATCCAACTGTATATCCTCTTTACTTCGAGTACCAAAGCACATAAAACAATGATTAGTCTCAGGAATCAACAGGATCTCAAATTTTACCCCACAAAACACATGAATGAGCATGCATGTACAAACATAAAAGAGGCATCAAATTGAGAGGTTGCCTTTGATGAGAAATCAAATTTATGTCGATATGTATATTAAACTTTTACTACTCCCTCTAATCCATAATGTGATTGGAGAAGTCCATACTTCATACTAAGCCAACTCTAGCAATAATATAATCACCGAAGTAAATGTCCTAGAAAGCCAGTCAGACAAATACAAACACTAAAGAATCTCATTAGCATGGTGAAAACAAATAAAGACATACTAAATTAACAATTCGTAAACATACTTAATACTATACAATTCACAAGAAAAGATAACTCATAAAGACATGTTAACATTTTCTATTATAGAAAACTGTGTGATTAAAATTAAATGACAATATTTACTATTTAATATTTAATATGTCAAATGTAACGCTTAATAAACCTACCGATGTCTCAAAAAATATTCGAGCACATAACTTTCTTGTTTTATATATTTAAGATATTTTTCAAACTGAGACAAGACAGTGGATCCTGGGAATGTCTTTTTAGAACATAAAAGTTAAAAATCCATTAGGAAAGTTTCACATATTTATAAAATATATATATATATATATATATATATATATGAAATAGCATTACCTGGATCTCACAGACAATGAATCAACTACTTGACTTCCACTAGCACATGCATGGGATCCTGCTATAAACGAATGTGTTATCTATAGACCATATAGAAAACAGGAATATGACATTGTAGTTCTATATACTTCCATTCCATTGAAGAAAGCAAAGTCTGAAGTTCACGAAATCAACCAAGAACTGAATTATAATTATATAAGAACAAGCTGAAAAGGGTAACAAAATTAAAGAATGTATATAAGAATAAGATAGATAGATTACAGCAGATTGTTGATTACAGAAGATTGTTGATAATGCAAGTCGAAGAGGCTTGCAGTGTGTTTCTTGTAATCAGGTGAATCCGTCTGAGAAAAAACTTTTGTGCATGAAAACCAACCTGGCTTGGGCTTCTGGTTTTCACAGAATTCATTGAAATTCCTTTACAATGACCTTTGCCAAGTGGGAAACATCGCAAGCACTTGAATTTTGTGAAAACCAGAACCCCAAGTCATAAGTTTTTTCTCAGACGGGCTTCAACTGATAACAAGAAACACAAGTTGCATTGTTGTTCTTCGTTTTCACGGGAGAGGAATCCATGATTAAGGAGTGTTTGGGAGGGAAGAAAACTGAAAACAGAGAGAATTTTTTTTTTGAATTGAAAATCGTATAAATCTGTGTTATTTATACAATAAACCAAAATCACACGAATGATAGATTATATATATGGAAAAGAAGTCATGGTTGGACAAGGACACCCTGTGAATGTAGGAATTCTTTTACTTGCCGGTGTTAAATCGACTAAAATAAATAATTCATACTAGAACAAGGTAAAAATATATTTCAAATCAAAATCTACTAAAATTGTATAATATATTAGACTTTGTATACCTTATTTAGGAGATACTCCGGATATCCTTACCAAATAAAATTTTATAACTAAGTATATTAAATTACTATATATATATATATATATATATATTCACATCATATTTAGGGGTCCGTATCAATTTGATTTTGAGTAAAACCGAATTAATCCGTAAAATGTTCGGTTTTAAATTTTCTGAACATATTTGAATCCGTTAACACTGTGAACTGAGTCTAATTAATTAGGGACGTATTTACTAATCAGGAGTCCTAATATGGGAAAGAGAATTTAATAACTGATTTGTGATTATTGGGTTTTCTAAAATCAATTGAAAATAAAATTATATGGATTCCCCACACAAATTAGGAATTACGTTATGCAGAACAAGGAACTTGATTATCTGTCTCTCACTTAAGGAATTCCTTTCGTGATTCTTTTCCATAAAACTAATTCTCTTTTATTTCATTCTCGATTAGTAAATGCACAATAAATTTAAATCAATTATGATGGAACTTTTAATTTCTTTTACATGCTATTTTCAACTCTATGGACCGTAGGGGCATATGGGCATACTAATTTGTGATTTCTCCATGAAGTATTATTTTTTTAAGCATTCTAGTCATAAGAAAATCTAAAATACTTTTAGTTCTAAGCTCATAGGCATGACATCCCATTAGTTTTAAATTTGGGTAGTTAAAGAATTTAAAGTGTATTGTCTTCAAAATAAAATATTATAATATTTAATCTAATTATAAATAAATAAATAATATTATACATTTTTTTGAGAGTCTTTATGTAATGTAAAGTAGACATACCCACGGTTATGGCCGGTTTCTGTTCTTGTTTCGGAAGGAGCCAGAACCGAAATCGAAATCGTAAACCTGCAGTTTCGGTTCCGTCGGTTCCTATCAAGTTCCACCGGTTCGGTTTCTTTTTTTTTTTTTACTTATTATACATTATACTCATTTCAAAAAAAAAACATAAGACATGTAATAATATGAAATTGTAAATGAATTTTATTGCGTAAGGTCGTAATCAGAAATTAAAATTGAAAAAAATACTAAATATATTAATTGAAATAAATGTATAAAACTAAAAAACAAAAAAAAATGGTATTGTACTTAATTTGTACCAAAATTAATTTGCATACGTATCCTCTTGGGTAGAGATGGCAATGGGGCGGGTTCGGGGTGGGGTGGCCTTCCCCACACCCCACCCCATTTATTTTTTGAAAACTCATCCCCTCATAAACCCCCACTTTAGATAGAGCGGGTTGGGGTGGGGTGGGGTACAACGGGAAGTGTTTTCCTCATCCCCACCCATTTACCCCATTTATAATTTTTATTTATTTATTAAAATTAAAATTATATAACCATTGAATATGATAAAATATATAAAGTAGTAAATAATTCGATGAAACTATTAAAAAAACATCTCGTAAACATAATTTTCACGAGTAAATTCAATCATTCTCAAACATAAACATAAAGTATGAAGTCAAAATGTTCGAAACTCGTAACGCTAATCATCTAATAGTTGCTCTCTTGTTCTCTCTTCGTAATATCAACTTCATCAGACATCTCCTCAAGATGTTGATACCCACTCACATGGTTCCTGCAACATTCCGAACCACAAAAAAAAAATGTATTCAATATAATTTGAATATCAATAACTTAATTTGATTTAATATGCATGATTTATTTTACTTTATTAAAACCTGGTTCTTCAAGACATGTGGAACGCTCAGTTGTAGTAGAAGAACATGAAGCTAATCATAAGATAAAAAAAATATATTTAAAATGATTAGTTATTTGGTAATCAATAAATATAATAAAAAAGAATAAATTTAATTCATACCATTGAATTTAGTCCATAACCAATCTTGAGTGCACATTAAAGCCTCTAATGTCTTTGGATGAAGTCGGCTATGATGTGGACTCACAAATCTACCACTAGTACTAAAAGCAGACTCAGATGACACCGTTGACACGGGAATGGCTAGAACATCTCTAGCAATAGCATGCAAAATATGATACTTACTTGCATTCTCCTTCCACCAATTTAATACATCAAAATCTTCATCTCTAGGTACGAGAGGTTCCTCCAAATAATAATCAAAGTCTGATTTAATGGAAGCAGTACTAATGGCATTAGAGACAAATGCATCAAAATTTTCCATATAATTTACCTTTCCCGAACGCACCTCCCTTGCTTGAGAAGATGATGGATTGGTACGAAAATGATGAACTTCTTCACTAAGTTTAGATATCAATCGATATTGCCCCACCAAATCATCACATATTTTCTGAAATTTTTCAATTTTTGTATATGCACCATCACCATAAATAATTGGGAAATAATATTCAATCAATTTCATCTTGTATCTTGGATCTAAAATAGTCGCAACAGCCATTATTCCATGAATTACATCCCAATACTGCTCAAATTTGGTTATCATACTTGAAGCCATAATCCGTATTTCATCACACATAGAATTCTTCTACTCATAAATTGAAAACTGAATTTCACAAATCTTTGGAAAATAAAGGTTTGCTGTAGGATATTTGGTTCCTGAAAACAACTCAGTTACTTCAAAAAATAACTCTAATCTATTACATATTTCTTTCGCCACTTCTCAATCTTTTCACTAGGAAAACAATTATATTGTGGTTCTCGCTGCTTTAAACGAGCAAATACATCTTTATATATTATGGCACTATTAAGCATCAAATAAGTAGAATTCCACTTAGTTTTGCAGTCAAGAGATAACTTTTTACCACTATGAATATTTAATTGACGAGTGGCCTAAAAAAAAATTCCTCTCTTTTAGGTGAGGTTGTCCAAAAAACAACACTATCACGGATTTTTTCAACACTGCCAGCAATCACATCCAATCCTTCTTTCACAATCAAATTCAGTATATGAGCACAACAACGCATATGAAAAAAAATTCCACCCAATAAAAGTGAACCACCATAAATCTTATCTAATAAAATCTTAATCATGACATTATTAGTGGTACAATTGTCTACTGTTATCGTAAAAAGTTTTCGATCAACATTCCAATCTAATACACAATCCATCAATGCTTCAACGAGTATCTCAGAAGTATGTAGGCATGACACATAAATGAATCTAGCGTAACATGACAAAACACCATATTATAATGTAAGAATATATTTTTTGAGTTGTTGTATAGTGTATAAATTAAATATTAATAGACAAACTACTTTAAACAATATATATATATATATATATATATATAGGCATAAAGTCCAGTTTAAAAAAAATAGCAATAATATTAATAAAGACATCAGTATAAAAGCATAAACTATAAAAACCAAAAGATTACCTCATTATTCGACTTTGCAATTTCCAGGATTCATCTATGAAATGTCCTGTGACAGCCATAAATCCTTTTTTTATTATTGCTAGTCCACATGTCAGTTGTAATAGCAATCATACTACCATTCATCTCCAGTAATTTCATTGTCTTAGACCTCTCGTAATCGTATATTTTCAAAATATCATTCTTGATTGTGTTTCGAGAGACTACCGTAAACAATGGTTGGATTGTTTTCATGAACCTTCTGAACCCCAAGTGCTCAACCATACTTAGTGGATACTCATGTGAAATTATCATGTGTGCTAACTCTTTCCTTGAAGCTTCTTTATCAAATGAATATGTGCCAACTTCGACTTTACCGTCGGTTGTTTTAGAAGTTTGCAACATTGTTTTTATGTTTTTTTGCTTTCGACAACGGCATCTGTTAAAATGGTCATGCAAACTTTTGGTGTCATTCCTACTCTTTGCTGAGAGTTTATCCTTACAGTAGTTGCAAATAGCATAATCCACTACATTAATCTTTTTTTTTTAAAACAAAATGCTCCCACATAACTGATGTGCACCTTCTTTTTCTTTTGTTGCCATCGTCATCACATTCAATTGGATTTGTTTCAACCCTAGGTTGTTCTTGTATGTTTGCACAATTTTCTATCGTTAGGTCTTCACTTTCTAGTGCATCTGTAGACATATTTGTGCCTACCTGAAGTAATGATAAACAAAATAAATTTGATTCAAGAGTTGAGAATTATTAAAGTAATAAATTTGGAAAAAAAAAACTATTGTATTTAAACTGTAAATTTTAATAGTTATTTGAGAAAGAAACTTCATGTATATCCTTTTGTGTCCTCTTGTGTTTGAGGTTGATGCTTGAAAGGTGAACTTTGAGTTGTTTGAGGAATAAAGACTTAGAATTACAGTTAGCGGCTAGGGTTTTTTTAATATTATTTTGTATAGTCACTTTATGTTAAATAATGACAAATAGATGTAAAGTTAGAGTTAATGTATTTATATACATTTCCTTTTTTTTTAGATATATTTATTTTCTTTGAAACTACGTAGTTTAACTAAATATTATTTTAAGCGGGGCGGGGCGGGATGGGGAGTATAAAACTCATCCCCGCCCCATACCCATTGCGGGTAAGACTATCTATCCCCATCCCCATCCCCGCCCCATCCCCACTAAATTGAAATCCATCCCCACCCCAAAAGTGTAGAGCCCCGTGGGTAATTTTGTCATCTCTACTCTTGGGGTTTAGAGAAATCAAATACCACATAGTTCTTTTGCATTTTATTGTCTTTTACATATGTAATTCTGTAAGTCTGTAACTAATCGTTGCCTTCCGTTCTGGTGCCGGCGGTGTGATCATCATCGAAGAAATCGTAAATCACTTCTGCTCTATTTCTTATTGTCTATATTCAGTCTTTGTCCAATCATCAACACACAACTGGACTTGAATTGATTCTTGACTCAAAAACGATCGTCTTGCGTCCAGTTTATTTCCACCAACGCAACCACTGTTGTAAGAATCTGTTTGGCTATTATAGACAAGATTGGGAAGTGCTTTTGATGTTCACTCCACCAATGTAGAATATCAAATTAATCCACATCACTGTCTCCTATAAACTCAAAATTGGTACTGTGATAAGTTTCAATCTCATGATACGAGACCGAACTTGATGATGATGAAGAAGAACCTCGTGATCTGTTGATCTTTTGGAATAAAAATGCAGACCCTGCCCCCAACTAGGGGTGTGTAAAAAACCGGTAAACCGAACCAAACCGACCAACCCAACCCATAAAGTTTGGGTTGGTTCGATTACAAATATAAAAAATGGGTGGGTTGGTTTGTCTTTTGGACAAACCGATTAAAGGTGGTTCGGTTTGGGTTGAGTGAAATAATTCACCAACCCAAACCAAACCACATATTTTAGAAAGTAAAACTAAAATATAAAATTCACCTACGTTTTCTATTCAGTCCATGTTTTATAACTTTTACCGATTACTTTAAGTTTTATAGTTTTTTTATTTGTTTTGATACAATTCATCTGATTGATTGATGTATTAGGGTTTTAAAAGCATAGATGTTGTCAAAAATGTCTTTAATTGATAATTACTCATTTGACTTTTCTATACTTCCTTTATATATATAATATTTCATGTTATGATTATTTTTTTATAATATAATACTAAAAAATATAAGATTTTTGACTTCAAATCTAAACCGATACACCAATCCAAACCAACCCGACCTTTTTTGAATCGGTTTGAAACGGTTTGAAAAATCAAATTGTTTTGGGTTGGGTTGTGTTGAAATATAGCCAAACCGATCCATATTGGTTTGGTTTGACATTGAGTTTCAATCCAAACCAAACCAAACCAAACCAAAAACGCACACCCCTACCCCCAACACTCTAGAAGATCGAGTTTGTGAGACATTTTCAGTTTGTGGAACTCTAATGTTCAATGATGAACTATAAATTCTACGATATTCATCATATAATTGATAAAATAATATCTTGATTGTAGCACAATAAGTATTGATTTCTATAACTATACCTAAACAATTATAATAAAGAGTTAAATAATCTATCAATGCATCTAGTTTACAACGTGGGTCAAAACACAACACAAGTAGGTAAATAGTTGGAAACTCACTATAATAGTCTAACAATTTTTTTTCATAGCTTCAATGCATGTCTCTAATTATATATCAGATGAACAGTCAGTAAATGCACCAACAATACTCAATAATAAATAATTGAATAGTAAGATAATAAATACCTGAAAAATTGTTAGTAGCACTATTAAAAACTTTTAACAAATTACAAATTTTTGTACAAACATCCCAATGGTGTGCATAAAGATTGATTTGACTAACATTATATTGCATAAAAGAAACTAATAAATCCCTATATTCATAACTTTCACAAAACAATTTATAAGTAGAGTTCCAACGTGTTGGAACATCACGAGAAAATTTAATAGGATGTCTACCTGCCTTTTTATAAAATCTTACCCATGTTTTCATAACATTAGGATGTTTCCACAAATATGAGAGGGCATCCTTAATGGGTCTAATAAAAGCTTGAAGAATTTCCAAACCTTTTTGAACGCATAAATTTTAAAAATGGCAAACACATATTTGATGAAAAAAATTACTATTTAAATAAGGCTTGCATAATTCAATTAAAGCAACAATAGCTGCCGTATTATTAGAAGCATTATCAAAACCAATTGAAAAAAAATTTGCTTTCAATTTTACACTCTTCAAAGATGATTTTCATATTTTTATAAATATTATCAGCAGTATGTGCATCATCAAAAACTCTAAATGCAAGAATTCTTTTTTGTATTATCCATGCTTTATCCATATAATGACAAGTTACACCCAAGTATGAATGCATTTGTCAATGGTCAGTTCATATGTCGGCACATACGGAAACACGACCTTTATTGTTCGCAAAATATTTTTTCAAAATCCTTTTTCCCTTTTTATAAATATCATACATTGTACGTGTGAGAGTAATTCTAGGAACACGACATGCAACAGGATTTAATGTTTTATGACAATATTTAATAAAACCTGCTTTTTCACCAAAACTAAAAGGTAAATGTTCTACAACTACCATCATAGCTATTTTTTCTCTATTAGTTTGATCACTATATTTAAATAATTGAGTGTTAGGGATAGAAAACCTGGAAATTTGAGATTGTGTACTCCCCTTGGCATGTTCTGCTGGATGACGGGTCGCAATATGCTTCCTATATGTGCCGTATTCTTCAGATTTAGTCCACTTTTATTCTTTAGGGCAGTAATTGCACACAACCCAACATGTTTCGTCCGGTTTTGTAACTTTCTTCATGTGGAGAACGGATAAATCAGAATTGGTTTGCTTCTTATTCTTCCCTAACGCCTCTTCCAAATCTGGATCTGCAGCGAAATCGGGTATATTTTCTGATTGACTTGTCATATTGCCGGGGCTAGGGCTAGGGCTAGGGCTAGGGCTAGGCTGGCTAGCATTGGGTTCAGAAATTATTAAAGGGGGATTTGGATTGGCTGGATAGTTAATGAATTCAAGATAGACTTGTCATTGCAGGAACTCATGGTAAGCGTTGTCGTCAAAACCGATATTATCCGGCTGGACCGGATCCAGCTCCGACATACGACCCTTACCGGTCCTGGAAACGGAATGCCTTAGTGGAATGTTTCTTACTCCACTTCCACTTCCACTTCCACTTCCACTTGCCATTAAAAAAAATTGTAAAAAACTCTTCAAAAAAATTAAAATAAATAGATGAAAATAAATTTGAAATTTTTATTGGAAATATTTTTTAAAAATTGTTGATAAGGATTTTTAAATGATTTTTAAAAAAATAATAATTGCAATAGAATAAATATAAGCAAATAAACAATTGATTAATTGAGAGATAATTGAAGAGAATTAGGTGAGTTGAGAGAGAAATTGTGTGAAAAGAAATGAATTAGGTGGTATTTATAGGAAATTAAAGGGAAAAGAAAAAAAAACAGTCAACAGACAGTTTGAGCCCAACTTCCTGCTGACGTCATCGGGACGTTGGGCTCCAACGGTTTACTAACCATTGGGCCCAACGGTCTGTTTTTAAAAAAAATCTTTTTTTAAAAAAAATGGTCTAGAATCAGCGGTTCCAGAACCGGAATTGAACCGTTGGTTCCTGACCGGTTTTTTAGGAGACGAACCGGAATTAGGGGGTATTTATAGGAAATTAAAGGGAAAAGAAAAAAAAACAGTCAATAGAACGTTTGAGCCCAACTTCCCACTGACGTCATCGGGACGTTGGGCTCCAACGGTCTGCTGACCATTGGGTCCAACGGTCTGTTTAAAAAAAATCTATTTTTTTTAAATGATCTGGAATCAACGGTTCCATAACCGGAATTGAACCGTCAGTTCCTGGCCGGTTTTTTAGGAGACGAACCGAAACCGAACCTTCATCCCCACGGTTCTGGTTACCGGTTCTAAGGTTACGAAACCGGTTCTAAGGTTTTGGTTTCGATTCAGGTTATGGTTATGGTTACGGTTACGGTTACGGTTACGGTTACGGTTCATTTCACACGGTTACGGTTACGGTTACGGTTACGGTTACGGTTACGGTTACGGTTACGGTTCATTTCACACGAGTACGGTTCGGTTCGGTTCGGTTCGGTTCGAACCGTGGTCATGTCTAATGTAAAGTGGTTTAAAAAATGTGATGGCTCACGGGGAAGCCCACAGGGTCCATGGCCCATTTTCCTGTAATTTTTTTTCTCTTTAATAATCATATAATTAAAAGATCACTAAGCCAAAACCCACAAAGAAAAAGTCACTATATTGGTTAGAGTATTGAAGACAATAGTATGGGTAATGGGTCCATCCAATGACTTTGTGTGTGACAGAGAGTTCTGTTGGATCATTGAGAGACAGAGGCCGTCTCTCTTACCTAGACGGCTTGAAAATTGTTCTTATTTGGGCCTGGCCCAAATCCATATAACAGATATACTAATCCCATAATGTCTACCGTATGAGAGGTTATAATCTTCTGCGTAAAGGTATTCACGGTTCAGTTTCGGTTTCAAACCGTCGTTTCTAGTTTTATGGAAAGGTCCAACCGTAATCGTAACCGTAACCGTAACCGGAATTTGACAGTTTGGTTCGGTTTTATAACCTTCAGTTTGATGGTTTCGGTTCGGTTTCGGTTTTCGAAACTATCCGTTTCAACTCGGTTACAGTTTTTTTTTCAAACGAAGTGTCACGTGTCAGTCTCTTATTGATTTGTTGAATTAATTTTTTATTATTGGCTAACGGTCACTATAAGGGTACAAGTGCCTACACCAAACAGTTACTTATTAATATTTTACAATTTTCTACCACATGTCACAATATTATTGGTTGATTTTTTATTTATATACATATATATATAAGATACATTATAACCGGCGGTTAAACCGTCAGTTTTTAGGTGGTTTTTTGGGAAGGTTAACCATAACCGAACTGCACAAAATCGGTTGTTTTAGTTACAATTTCGATTACGATTATTTATGGGCGGTTTCAGTTCGGTTTCGTACGGTTTAACCGAACCGTGGACACCTCTACTACTGCGTCGAAAAGAAGCCAAGTTTTTCAAAGTTTGTTGGGAAAATCATATTTAGTCCATGTAGTTTACCTTACGGTTTCGTATAATTGTAATTTTTAGTCCATCGTTTCTCTGACAATACATATTCGAGTCCCTACCGTCTAATTCTGTTAGAGTTCTGTCGAGTCAACAAGGGTAAAAAATTAAAATAACATCGGAGTTCTAGAATCATATATAACCAAAAGGTATAATATTAATTTACAAAAAAAATTTAAACAAATATTGTTAAATAAATATTTAAAAAAAATTAATAAAACCAAACCCTAACTTTAGGGGGTGTTTTGAATTGGAATTTCAATGGACAATTTTATGGTGTAAGGATTTTATAGATTTGTAATACTATTAGGATAATTATGACAATTAGGATTATACTTTTGGGATTATTATAATTATATGAACTAGACTTTTAGAATTCTAAAAAAGTATTTGGACTTTATTTATAGACTATTAGGATTCTATTAATTTTATTTCAATATTTTTTGGACTTTTATAAATATGGATTTTCAAGAGTCGATTGTAATATTCAATTTTCTTCACACATTAACGGATACTCACACCCAATATGAATGTGCGACTGCGATTGAACACCCTTTACTTATAATTTCAGGACGTCCTTACTAGATAACCGCTATATATATTAGTAAAACAGTTATATCTTTATACACACTAGTCATTACAATTTATATATAAATAAACCATTATTTACATCTATCAAAGGAGAATGAATAAAAATAAAGATGTCACGATTAAGAATCATTATTTAACATATGTTCTATGAAATTTAAATTAAAAAAAAATGAAGTAAAATTGTTACAATATTCCAATCTCTTATCTCCAATCTCCGGCCACCAATGGACCACAACTCGTCCAAGATGAAGATCTGAAAGGGTATGAAAGATCTGATGAGGTATGGAAGTTGAGAAAACTGAAAATTTATGATAAAAATTTGCTGAGGGTGTAAAGGTTGAGGAAGCTGAATATGATTTTGAGTGTGAGAGAAAAATCTAGAAAGTATTGAGAGAGAGATGACAAGATAATTTTTGGTTTAAGTTAATTATAAATATCACTACAAAGTCAGAAAAACATATTTTGTAATGAAATCCTAAATTTTTTGATCTCAATTAAGTACCACTAGACAATTTGCTAACCTAGATCCAATACCATAAGACAATATGAACTTTAAAAAAAAGTCTTTAAAGTCTTGATCGAATATCACAGTACCTATCTAATTTGTTAAAAAGTCTCAATACAATACCACTAGACTTTTACTTCGTCAAATTATCTAATAAAATTTTGAACCGATATATCGTCTTAATCTCTTTCTCCCTCCCTCACTCACTCTCACCGCCTCTCTCTCTGTCTCTCCTCCATCTTCTTTCATTCGCAACTAAATCCAAACACAATACAAAATCACAATCATCACCTAACCTCATCTTCATCAAATCCACAATTTTTTTTGGACTTTTGGAAACATTCACCAGATCACCCTTGAGTCGATAGTTGAAGAGAAAACGAAACACAACTCTTTAATGGCATCACCGGCGGCAGTCCAAAGATCTCCCATCTCTTCCGGCTCGTCCTCTCTCTAGCGTTTCTCCAGCTTGAAATCCCATCTTCAGCAACATCAATAACACCAACAACAACCACTATCTCTCCCTTGAACGCAATCACCGCCGACCCCATCCTCCTCAACCACCAGTCCAATTCCAATCTCTACGGCCACGAATCTGAAGCGAAGACCGGCAATCGATGGTGATTCTAGTGATTTGGGGGGTGATTCTTTGGGGTTTCACTGTGTGAGATTTTTTTTTAAAAAAAAAAATATCTTGTGGAGAAAATTAAAAAAATAATAATAAGATATGAGAAAATTAAAAAAGAAATTTTATGTGTTGTTTGTAGGAAAAGAAAATGCAAACGTTAGATGCTGAGATGCTGACAGAAGTAGAGTTGTGTGTATAAACTGAGAAGTGATCCATAAAACCTGAAAATGAAGAAATTGTTTGATGTTTGGATTTGAAGATGAAGGTTTCTAGAAGATGGGGTTGAAGAAGAAGGTTTCTGGAGATCCATATTTTATTTTCATTAATTAATTTTGTTTTGAAATTTAAATTAAAAAACATCTTCACCGATAATCTTTGAGATGAACGACGGAGATCTATCCTTCTTTTTGTTTTTAATTTTTTTAATTTTTAAAAGTTTTTTAACATATATTTCATTTAATAAATGTATATATTAAATGATTTTTTTAGTTAAAATTTAATTTAATTACACATAAAGATAAAATTAAGGGTAAACTGATATTTTCTATGACATAAGCACTCATGAAGGTATTAAGATCATTTTACATGTCTCCCATGTCAGACTCAATCCTTTTAACGGATTAAGAGTTAAGATATAAAAGAATTAAAAATTAAAATTATTACGGACTAAATACAGATTAAAACAGGTTTAAAAAATAACTTTCCGTACTTTGTTTGAAAAACGTCCAAAACATGCCTCTCAAATTGTCGTATGCAGCCACAACAACCTTCGACGGTGTCTTCGAAAAGTTCAGATCAGAAGCGCCCAATCACAAAGCCAACTTCATTCTCTTTTTCTCTCAGCTGGTGCCCAGGTAAATATTATTATTATTTTTTCAAAGTTTATATAACATTTTTAATCTGGGTTTTTGTTTATCTTTTATTAAATCTAGACTTTCCCATTCAAGAGGAGTTATCAAGTTTTCATCTTTTGCAATTTTTGTGTGGTTTTTTATGGGGATTTTGGTGATAATTTATCGATTATTATGCTCCTGGTCATGTGTGATCCTAAGATGCTAGTATTTTTTTTTATTATTATTATTTTTGCAATTGGGTATTTTTATTTATTTATTATGTTTCTTTATTTTAATTTTGTCAATGATATATTCATGATGTGATAATTGTGTTGTAAAACAAAAACATACTGATGATAAAAGTTTTACGATTGCTGATTTAGCTATCGGTGAATATCAGAATATGTTATCAAAGATGTTTTTGCTTTTACTTCACAATGAGTGTAGACATGAATGAGAAGAAGAAAAAGAAGTGAAATTGTACTTAATTGAAAGAAAGATTAAGTGTAGAGCTGCTTGCAGTATGATAATTTAGGAGTTAAAATTTGATAATTTTGTATGGGACTAGCTGTGGAAAGATTTTGCAGAAATGATTCACAAGTAATGATTGTTCATTTGCTTTCCAAGAAATTTGTGGACCTAATTTCGCAAGCAGTTGCTGAAACACCGACACGCTGGATTTTACATAACCATTGGGTTCCCCAACCTTAGAGAATTGTACATAGCAACTAACTGGAGCGAGAATGATTGTCCATTTTGGTAGTGTGTGTATTTTGGTATTTAGAGAAGTACGTCAGTAGAAATTATATCTAAAGATTCAAACTTGATGAGGGGGACAGAAATTCGAATTTCATAGTTTATGTATAGAGTTGAAACAGTTGGTGGAATTGCTTTCTTTCTGCTTCTTTCATTGGCATTTTTGAAAAAGAATTCATTTGAGAATTGAGAGAAATAGAAAAGGCATTCATTCAAACTTCGTGTGCATAAACATATGTGGAGTACTATAGCAATCGTCATTCTTGTAGTTGATAAACTTTTTAAAGTTTGCTGCAAACAACTTGGCGATATAATGAAATATAACTCGAAACTATAATTATAGCTTGTTTCTTTTTCCCTATTCCAACTTATATGTTCTCTTTTTATCCCCTAGATTGTGTGAGAGCTGAACTGATTATATACAAAACTCTAGAAGCATCAGCCGATGATGTTGCACTTCAGCAAGCATACGTCGGAGATAGACCAACATAGCAGAATCCCCGCCACCCATGGAGAGTGAGTTGACTCAAGGTTCAATCTTACAGGAGTTCCATCTCTGATCCGATAGCAAAACGACACAGTCTAAAGTTACCTTGAAGACCATGAGGCCCGCCATGAACACAAAATCAATGGCTTTCTTTCCGCCGATTAAATCTCTAACTTTCTATAATTTTCAATATGTTAGATAAATGAGAAGTCTGTATCGATTAAAAAATCTATCTCGACAGTTTTTGTTAGGTTATAAATTTTAAATCCGACTAAATGATGTATTTAGCAGGCAAATGAATTAAAGTATCTATTTTAGCCTCTACATAATTGCAAAACAAAGCAAAGCCAAGAAGCCACATTGAAGAAGCTGACATATTTTTGGCTTGGATTGTCAATTGTTTACCTAAGTGGATCTTCTAGGATGAAAATGAAAAAAACTTGAATCCAAAACAAACACAATCATAAGCGAAATGAAAACACTAATGCTTTTTTAACCTTAAATTAGTAAATATATCTACAGAGAATAATTATCAAAGAGTTGATCACTACAATAATTTAGAACCACCTAGTTAGTATATTAAACTAGCATCGCTTCTACAAGTCTAAATTTTTACAGATGGTACAAAAATGTTTCCGACCGCCACCAACAGCTTGAACTTCGGTAATTACCGATGGCGTCCAGAAGTCTATGGTTATATCAATTGATTCCAAAAACCCGCAAGACCATTCAAATCAATATCCTCTTCCCTTCGTTGCCTGCAAAATCTGAACTGCTGCTACGACAAAACCCTACTGTATATCCTCTTTACTTCGAGTGCCAAACCTGTATTTCATAACACTTAAAACAATGATTAGTCTAAAGAATCAACAGAATCTCAAATTTTACCCCACAAAACACATGAATGGGCATGCATGTACAAACATAAAAGAGGTATCAAATTGAGAGGTTGCCTTTGATGAGTAATCAAATTTATGTCGATATGTATATTAAATTTTCACTACTCCCTCTAATCCATAATGTGATTGGAGAAGTCCATACTTCATACTAAGCCAACTCTAGCAATAATATAATCACCGAAGTAAATGTCCTAGAAAGTCGGTCAGACAGATATATAAACACTAAAGAATCTCATTGCAAAATGCAAATGAAAAGATAGCTTGTCAAAAAGGTTGTGGTCAATGATGACAGGTAGATTCTCACCTCTATACAAATTAAGACCCAGCAAGCACACGTGATAAATGATGTATAGCCTCATATATCAGCTTTTGAAAGTTTACGAGTCAAATGTAAAGTAATATCACCGTAAGGCTGTTCTTGTTGCACATCAATGAATCCATGACTCTTCAAAACCTGATGATAACACATAAAGACATGCTAAATTGACAATTCATGAACATACTTAATACTATACAATTCACAAGAAAAGATAACTCATAAAGATACGTTAAAAACTTAAAGCATTCCCTATTACAGTAAACAGTGTATAAAATTAAATGACAATATTTACTATTCAATGTCAAGCATAACGTTTAAGAAACCTACCAATGTCTCAAAAAACATTCTAGCACATAACTTCCTTGTTTTTCCTGCTAAGATTTTTTTCAAACTGAGACAACAAGGTGGATCCTGAGACTGTCTTTTCAGAAACTGAGCCATAGCCCTGCACAACAGTAATATACAATAAACTAACAGAACATAAAAGTTTATAAGCCATTAGGCAAGTTTCACATATTTATATAAAAAAATAAAAATGAAATGGCATTACCTGGATCTCACAGACAATGAATCAACTCCTTGACTTCCACTAGCACTTGCATGGGATCCTGCTATAAACAAATGTGTTAACTATAGACCATATAGAAAGCAGGAATATGAAATTGTAGTTCTATATAATTCCATGCCATTGAAGAAAGTCAGAAACCAAGAAAGCAAAGTCTGAAGTTCACCAAATCAACCAAAGGAAAATAGATATTTGAAGCAATTCAGCTTACCTGGTGGTGTAGTGTTATCTGCTTCCAGAAAATTAAGGTCCTACAGCATGAAAGTTCATGGAGTCAGAAGGGTAATTAAATAAATGAGTGCATATAAAATAAACATAAACAGTTAACATGAATAAGGTAAAATGTTAGAAGTGTTTAAGAATATATGTATGTACACACGATACATATTATATTCAATTTGTGAGGCAAGCATATGTATATGCTTCACACTTTGGATAGCCTCTTACATTAGGCTTTAGATAGTTTTATTGAGCTTACTGCAAGGTAACCCGCCCAAGAGCCTGTGCCTCAACTTGTAAGCTAATTAATCAAATGACTTTTAAATATTAATAACAAATTGCATTTTTATTTCTTAAAATAGACAGATGATAAAGTATAAGTTACGAAGTGCTCAAAACAAAAGCTTTAATAAACAGACATGCACTTACTTCTGCTTCCACGGACTTTGCCAACTCAGGAATATCAGACAGCCCAGTGTAATCTTGGTCTGGTTGCTCCTCTGAAGGTGTCTTTGGTGTTCCAAACTCAGAACCATGAGTTCCAGTGAATGGTGAAATATCTGGTGTGGGCAGTGCACCAGTTCCAAAAGTGGTATTAGTTACTGGAGAAAAAGACTGTTCAACTGCAGGCAATGGAGAATGCACGGATTCAGGTAGATCATGATGTCCAATATTGCTTCCAGCTCTAATTTGTTCCATTGCCTGAACAAATTCAGGCACTGGAGAAGAAGACTGTGGAACTGCAGGCGCTGGGATAACTTCTGTTGCAGAACTGGAAGATTCTGCAATATCTTTAGTTATACGACTGGGAGTTTCTGCAACATTTTCAGTTGTGCGATTGGCAGATTCTGCAATATTTTCAGTTGCATGTCCGAAAATCCTATCATCTGGGACAGCTTCAGTTTCTGGAGCAGACTCGTCTACAATCATAGGCTCTGTGCTTGCATCCTCTAAGACAACCAAATGAGGTTTTGAAGAGATGTAGTCCTTATCAAAAATATTACAGATATCAGCAGACAACCCTGCGAATAGGCAGATACCATTATTCTTGCAAAGTCAATTCCTTAACCTGGAAATCAAGCAACAATAAAAAAAAATCCACAAAATGAAAGACCAACACACCAGTTATTAAAGGTTCTTGAAAAACTAGCTCCTTTCGTAAGAAATTGTTGAACTTCCACAGTCCCAAAGCAGTGTTTGGCATGCTTCTCCTCTTCCGTAAGAAATCACTAGCATCTTCAAGCCCCTTCTTTATTACCCTGTTCACATCCTCAAATGAGTAGGTGGTACCATAAGAAGTAAAAGATTAACACAAATTATATGATCGAGTCATACACATTTGACAACACTATGGACTCATCAAAAAACTTTCTCTTCAGCCTTTTTGGCTTTTGCTGCTGCAAAGGAGGAGTCGATTGAATGGCAAACTGAGGTGATGCTGATACACCAAAATGAAGTAATAAGGCATCTTTCATTAGAAGGAAAAACAAAGATGGGCCATGATTGTCCCAGACCAATATATCAAATAATAAGAAACATGAACATACCAAATGAAATCTCAGGAACCTCATGTGAAATAGGAACCTCGTGTGAAATAGCAGATGGTGGTGCTTCTGAATGTTGCTGAAATTCAAAGGAATGCTCTCCAGAATCTACATTTGGACTATGAATTTCCTTCTCATTTGAAAAAATCTGGTCCACATATTCAACTGGCTCGGTTGCAACATGTTCCGGAAACGGCGGAGGAATGTTTCCAGGGCTAATATCATGTACAGGATATTCAATATCTGGAACATTTTGAGGAGAAGAATAATCAGTTGTCCCCACATTAAGAACTTCTGTCTGATTGCTCGGACCAGGTTCCGAGAAATCCACAGTAGCAGTTTGTTCTCCCGACAAATTACTTGCACCAGGATCTTGGGAGCCCAAAGCATTAGTAGGTACTTCACTTTGATTGCTTGCACCAGGATCTTTAAAATCCACCTTTGCGTTATATTCTTCTATCTGATTACTTGCACCAGGTACTTCTTTCGGGCTACTAGCACCAGGATCTTGAGCATCCACAGTTTCATTAATCACCACTATTTCATTAGGATCGATGCCTTGAAATGGAGGTAATGTGCTGTAATTATTGAAGCGAAATATCTTAAACCAGTTCCTCAACCAGAGAGGTAAAACTATCTAACAGAATTCACAATAGAATTTCCAAAAACAACTAGGCACGTACTCTTCTTCCATAGGACTGACTCCTGATTGAACTTCATTGACGGTTATAGAAACATAAACCTCTCCTCCAGTAGGTATTTGATCTATAAACATCGAAAATATGCAACTTAGGCACTTGACATTTACCAGAAAAACAAAATGCAAACAAATATCAATCGAATAAATAACCTGTAAGCGTTATATCCTCATGACTCCTGAGATGATAATCATGTCCATCATCGTACGTGTAATCATCCAATTCCATGGCATCAAGGTCGAACCTTTCGGGTAATGTGATAGAATGAATGGGTGCCTGAACGGCATGATCAGGCAAATTAAGTTGAAGGTTTGTGAAAGCTTTTCTCAAGCTGATCAAGACAACTCTGCAGTCATGATGAAGATAATCAACTTTCTTCGAATATATACGAACCACGCCTAACAGAAGGTGCCCTGACATTCTCAATGCAATTGGGACTTCAGGGAACATAATTCGATCTGAATCATACAAATCATCAACAATTGATCAGAAACATTACCACACAAAAAAGTATTTTTCTACGCACAATCTTTCTTCCTATCAATTTTCAATCACTGAGAACAAAAAATAAAAATTAAACTTTGCATCGTATGTTTGGAAGAACACTATAAATAACCAAAATTTTAAAAAATCAAAACCAATCATGTTACATTTTACAACAAAAAAAAGTTTCGAACATTAAATCAAAAGGACACACATAATACATAATTAAAATTAACAAATTTTGATTAAACAAAATAAAAACAACCCACCAAACACCAACTCGGGAAGTGTTAAAAAAAATTAAAAATAAAAATGAAAAGCGGTGAAACTGAAGCATTAACATATAAACTAAACCCAAGGACGACACATTTATTGGAAAATCCACACAGTGCGGTCCAAATCCGTCAACAAAAAAACACAAAAATATAAAAGAAAAGTAAAAGACAGACCAACGGAGGAGGAGATGTCTGTGGAGGTGTAGTGAGACTTCTTGAGGCGGTGCTGCAGATGAGCGGCGCACCACACCGTCCCCAGTGGGCCCTTCCGAGCAAGAAACGTCTGCGAGTAAAACATCTCGGCACTCTCTCTCTATCTCTATGTTTCTTTGTCGCTTCTCTTCAGTCTTCACTTGCGTTCTGTCTCCATGAATCGATTTCGAAGATTTTTAGGGTTTTATTGGTGTGATTGTGTTTATTAGGACTCTGCAATTTTAGTGTCAGTTGGCGCGGGAAACCAAGTTGTGGCGCCAATACTTTGCTCTCTAATTATTATTGTTTTGTTTTGGAAATACCCTTTATGTTTTGAGATATTTACGGATTTTGCCACTGAGTTTTTCTCTATTTTTGGGAGGCATTTAATTGTTGGATCAATTAATCACAAGTTATAAATAAATGATAATATTTTTTGTCACAGCCGGCTAGAGGCCTAAAGCTAGACTGAGCTTTTAATTTCAAAATTCAAACCGAAGTTATCTTTGTAAGAAATAAATAAATTAAGAATATTATTTTTAAGCAAATTATATCACCATTCCTTTTTATATTATCTAATTAATTTGGTGTAATAAGGCAAAAATCCTCTACTAATATGAATTTTAACATAGCGTATATAAATTTTGCATAATTAATAAAATAAAATAAAATCTTAATCATATATTATTAGTTTAATTCACAAGATTCTTTGTAGAAGGATATCAACGTATCAATAATGTTGATATCCAACATATCAAGATTCTTTCTACAACATTTTTAGACAAAATACGGGACTGTAAATTTGAGGTCTTAAATATACAGTGTTTACTAAAATGAGCAACATTAAGATTAAAATATGGTTATGGATGGTTAACCAAATTCAATGATACATGAACCGATGAACAAGCCCAGAAATAAAGTTGAATAGCATGGCTGGCACCATTTTATAGCCCCAAGATTTTTGCATCTCTTCTCTAATAAGATTTTACAAGCAGGACAAAAAATAACATTACTAATTCGTTGTGTTTTACATTTCACATACAATGGAATATCTAATGAATACAACTAGACTACTCTCCCAAACTCTCTCTCTCTATATATATGCTGCTGCCAACCTTACTACGCCTTGTTAACACGGATTTTCTGACCTTCCAGCAACTGCAATGAACAATAAGTATCGATAAATGATCAATAAGGTTCAATAAGGAAGAAACCGAGAACCTATAGATATCAACAAATTGCATATATAGTGATTTAACAACATGAAGAGAGAAAAAAGAATCCTGACTACATGCAATTTCGTGGAATTATATGGTCTAATCAGTTCGAGCAAAATTTTGTGCATTTAAACATACCAACCGTGAAGAGGCAAGGGTAGCAAACTCTACTTACGGCATTGTTGGACGAAGAGATGGCAGCTTCAGCCTCCTCTTCCGATGAGAATGTAACAAACCCAAATCCACTTGATTTTGAGGTCCCAGGAACCCATGAAACCTTTGCACTAACAACCTTTCCCTTATCGGAAAAGAAGCTCTCCAGTGATTCCGAGGTTACTGTCTTGGCAAGATTTCCCACATAAACTTTATGAGGGCTTTCACTGAATTGAGAGTCCTCTGCTTGGAGGAGAGATAAATCCACTGATGTCAAAGGTT
This sequence comes from Dipteronia dyeriana, assembly GCA_032871835.1. Lineage (NCBI taxonomy): Eukaryota > Viridiplantae > Streptophyta > Magnoliopsida > Sapindales > Sapindaceae > Dipteronia > Dipteronia dyeriana. Next base: position 77,688,717 of record CM065303.1, on the reverse strand, counting down.
TATCTGTGATGTTTACTTTGACCTCACGTCCACCGATTTCCTGCATACCCAAAAAAAAAAAGGACGGGAGTTGAACAAAGTGCACCATGAATTGGTATATGCAAACCAATTTTGCATTTTTGTAATAAAAAGCTTACAGTGCCATTCAATTTCTCAATTACTGCATTTGCATCCTCAACAGTTTTCATAGTAACAAAGGCAAATCGGCGACTCCTGCCACTGTACTTATCATACATCACCTACAAAGAAAAAACCAGAAAGATGTTATGTCAGATCTCAGAACATACCTATAAATGTAAATAAGAGAGTAGAGACACCCTTTACTAATCCAGCCTTATCTTACTCAGCCATGTCTCCCTATTAGGAATTCGAAGATTCACTCTTTCAACAGACTCCTATACACTCAATGTTGAAGCGTTAGACAAAGACACGAAGCATAAAAATTCCTTTTACTTCTACATGAATCAGAGAAGATGCAGATAATGTAGAAAATGAGAAACCATTTTACTTCTTGGTTGAACACTGGGCTCTCAACCAAATTGAGAGAAAATTGTTGACTGGGTTCCTCTACATACGATTTCCGATTTTTCTTCGATGACTTCTTGTTTCATTCTAACCGTTAAATCGATAGGATTAATGAGCAGCATTGACATTAAAGCACTTAATTCATATGGTGTGCCTACAATGTAGATCTTCTCCAAGTTATAGTACAAAGAACATGTTTTTCTAAAACATTAGCATAACTCTAAGCAAAAATGACCTAATTTTGAGCAATTAAGCGCGCAATACTCCCACTTACGAAAAAAAATCAAAATTTCTCATTATCCAAACACCTCTAACCCAGAGCCAGCTCTCATATTTCACCATATTATGAAAAAAAAATAATAATAATGTTGAGATAAATCTATAAATCCTATAAAATTACAAATTATCCCAATAAGTCCAAGTAAACAACCACAAGAAATTAAAATAAAAAATGAAACCAATTTTCACAAATTGAGACAATTCACACTAACTGAACCAACCCCAATAATCATTTCACATCAATGCACCACCACAAATCACCCACCAAAGCAACTTTGGATAAAAAAGCCAAACTTCTAAAAAAGTAAAAATGAAAACAATGAAAAGAAACCTCAGCTTTCTCGACAGCTCCATGTTCCTCGACAATCTTTGTCAGCTCATCATTGTCAACAGTTCTCGGGATGTTCCCTACATAGAGCCTCCTCGCGGCCTCCGAAGACGTGTCGACGGATGCTTCTTCTGCCACCGCCGCGAAGAGTCTTGTGGTGGAGCAGCCATTGTTGGTCAGCTTGAGGTGATTGTAAGAGCCGGTAAGTTTAAAGGTGACGAGAGTAGGTTGTTTAGATTGGAATGTGAAGTGGGTTGTCGTTGAGAAGAGGTTTTGTGGTGAGATTATGAGAGATGATGAGATTGAAGCCATTTTTTTTTGTTGAGATATTGCAGAGAGCGTGAGGGGAAACTGAAGAAAAGGGGTTTTTATCACTTTATCCACTTGGTGACCAGGGCTTTGGCTGTTACTCACCCGCGAGTACAAATAATGGTAAATTTTTGTTTTCCTCTTATGCGAAAATGCGATTAAATTTGATATAATGTGATTATTGAAATCAAATACTATTAACATAGATAATTACTATGAAACATATAGGAGATGTCTTCCCAAATTGAACGATATAAGGATCGTACCACCACATAGGATGTTATTATATTTTCTAATTATTAATATGATAGTTTTGTATTTAAATTTAATTATTTACTTTTAAATTAATACAAATTTAAAATATAGAACGGATATACGAATTCATTTAAGTAAATTTATATTCATTTTTACTTGATCATATCATTCTCTTAATTTTATCTCTCTTTTTCATTGATTTTGTTTTAAAAAGTTTTTACAAATTATATATAAAAAAAAACTCTACATAATTCTAATAATGGTGTTAAGAATGATAATACAATATCCAATACAGTAATATTATTTATAATAATGGTGTTAATAATGATAATCATTGTAATTATAAATAATAATAATAATGAATAATTAATAACAATGAGAAACTAATAAAAAAACAAATAGTTACACTACGTGGGAATAACTCCTCCAAGATTTGAATGCTCTCCTAATTTCCCTCTTTGCATTATTTCCTCTTTAAAAAAGATTTCCTAACTTAGCTCTTCACATTTACAAGTAACTTCTTTTTCCTATTTTATTATTTCCTATTTTATTTATTTATTTACAATTGGAACTTGTTACAAAAATTCAGTTTTAGGGTTCTTTGTTTCTTGTTACCAGACTAGTCTGCTTCATATTCTCTATCTCTCTTTCAGGTAACCGCCGTTTTTTTCAAATTGTTTTTTTTTAGTGTTTTATGGTGTTTTCGATGTGGATATATATTTTTACGGTTTTCTATTTGTTTTGTGTGTTGTTTATATACAAATACATAGAACGATATTATAAATATCTGTTTAGATGTATGCGTATAAATATATAGAGTCTTCCTCTTTCTTTGATTTTCATGTTTTAGTTTTAGTTTTTTTTTTTTTCTGTTTGGTAGTTAAGAAAATTTTGAGGAAAAGCATATAAGGTAATAGTTTGAGGATTTGAATTTTACTAAATGTAGCTTCACTTGAATTGGGTTTTTTTTTTCCATCAAAACAATGAGATCAAAAAAAGTCTCTTTATAATCCTTTTCACTTTTCTCTGCAACCAAATACAAGTCTTTTTTTTTACTTGAATAATTTCATGTTTACCATACATTGTTATTTGAACAATTTTATGACAAGCAATAGCAGTAGAATGGCTTTGTTGCTATTAATACAATTCCTGTAAACTTTAACCAATATAAAGTGATTAGCTCTTTAATGATCATTATAATCCAAAGGTTCAAAGTGTACTGGCTGCGGGTTTTTTTTTTTTTATGTTCAATTTTTTTTAACGTTTGGTTGTGTGATTATTGAAATCAAATACTATTAACATAGATAAAATTAAGTTGCAACATATAGGAGATGTCTTCCCAAATTGAACAATGTAATGCTTGAACCTCCACATAGGATTATATATATATATATATTAATATGATATATCTATATTTAACTATTTTTATTTTTAAACCATTGTTGATTTAAAAAATATAGGGTACATATGAATCGATTTCATTTAAGTAAATACGATATTGTACCATTTAACTGTCTCAATTTATGTTTATTAGTTTACATTTATATTCATTCTTACTTGATCATTTCATTATCTTAATTTTATCTCTATTTTTCATTGGTTTTGTTTTCTCTATTTTCATATTTGTTTTAATACGTTTTTTTTTAAAAAAAAAAAATCTACAATTCATACATATTTAATCACTAGTATATATATATATCACTATAGTAACCAACAAAACATGTTATAAGAAGTTGATTATCTATGTTTCAAAATCATCAACACAACCTTCATATAATTCTTTGTTTAATTATTTTCCATAGTTTAATATTGTGAAAAACAGAAAAATATCGTAGGGAATTTATAAAGACATAAAAAATAACACTAATAAAACGAAATAATAATGATAATACAATAACCAAGTCAACAATATTAATTATAATAATGGTGTTAATAATGATAATAATTGTAATTAGAAATTATAATAATAATTAATAATTAATAACAATAAACTCAATTTTTTTTTTAAACAATAGTTACACTACGTGGGAGTAACTCCTCCAAGTTTTGAATGCCCTCTTAATTTCCCTCTTTGTTCTTCTTCCTCCTTCATTATTTCCTCTTTAAAAACGATTTCTTAGCTTAGCTCTTCACATTTACATGTAACTTCTTTTTCCTGTTTTAATTATTTCCTTTTCCTTTTTGTTTATTAACAATTGAAACTTATAAAAATTCGGTGTTAGGGTTCTCTGCTTCTTGTTAACAGACTCCTCTGCTTCACATTATCTTTCTCTCTCCCAGGTAACCAACTTTTTTTTTTATGTTATTTTTTTAGTGTTTTTGTGTATTCTCGTTGTGGATATATATATTTGCAGTTTCTTGTTTGTTTGTTTTGTGTGTTGTTTATATACAAACATAGAGAAAGACATTGCAACAATTTTTTTAGGTGTGTGTAGAAGTATACATAGCGTTCCTTGCTCTTTTATTTCTATGTTTTAGTTTTTTTTTTGTTTAATGTTGGGTAGTTGAGAATTTTTTTTTGGAAAATCAAAGAAGATAATAGTTTGGGGATGTGAATTTCACTATAATGTAGCTTCACTTGAACTGGGTTTTTTTTTTCCATCAAATAAAGCCTTTTATCTTCCTTTTCACTTTTCTCTATAACCAAACACAAGTCTTTTTTTTTTTTTTACTTGAATAATTCATTATTTTTCATATTTGTGATATTGTGGTGAACATAATAAACATATTGTATATATATATATATATATATATATATATATAAATACAAGTAGTAGGGCAAAACCTCCGGATGTCTGTAGGCAGCTTTGTGTCATGTATTAATGGAAATAATACAAGTTGTTGCAGAACCCAGATAGATAAGAAACTTTTTTTTTTGTCCTGTTTATCATATAGGATTCACTTTATCATCCTTTTCACCTTTTCTATGTAACCAAACACAAGTTTTAAAGTGTCACATTACAAAAATTCAGTTTTAGGGTTCTCTGCTTCTTGTTACCAAATTACTCTGTTTCACATTTACTTTCTCTCTCTCATGTAACCACCTTTTCTTTCAAGTTGTTTTTTTTAGTGTTTTTGTGGTGTTCTCATTGTGGATATATATATTGTAGTTTTTTGTTTGTTTTGTCTAAATATATGTGTAGAAGTATACAGAGCTTTCCTTGTTCTTTGATCTCCATGTTTTAGTTTTAGTTTTAGGTTTTTTTTTTCTTCTGTTTGGTAGTTGAGAAAATTTTCAGGAAAAGCAAAGAAGTTAATAGTTTGAGAATGTGAATTTCACTATAATGTAACTTCACTTGAATTGGGTTTTTTTTTTTCCCATCAAAAGAAGTCTCATTATTATCCTATTTCACCTTTCTCTGTAACCAAACACAAGTCTTTTTTTTTTTAATTGAATAATTTTGTTTTTACCATACATTGTTATTTGAATAACTTTTTGAAAAGCGAAGAATGACCGTTGTTGCTAATTTGCTATTAATACAGTTCCTGTGCACTTTAATCTAAGATAAAGTGACTAGATCTGAGTGATCATTAAAAACCAAAGGTTCAAAAGTCGCGTTTGGTTTGTTAAATTCCAATGGAACGAATATTCCATTGGAATGGGGATTTCACCATTTAGGTGGAATGAACATTCCATCCAAAAACCAATGGAATGCCCATTCTATTCAATTAACACATTTTCTTTCCAAAAATAACCCTCCATCCCACAACTCAATTCCAAAAATACCCTCGTTTCTAAAAATAATATATATATATATATATATATATTATAAATATGATATTATTATATATATATTATATTATTTATACTTTTATATTATATTATTATTATCCAAAATATATACTTATATATTATATTATATATATTATCCAAAATATATATATTATATTTTCTAATTATTTATATTATATATTATATATTAATAAATATATATTAAAATATATAATTTATACTTTTATATTTTATTATCATTATCCAAAATGAACATTATATTTTCTAATTATATATATTATTATATATAATAATATTTATATATTTTTAATATATAATATATAATAATATATATTAAAATATATATATATATATAATATTTATAATATATATTATTATATAATTTATACTTTTATATTTTATTATTATTATCCAAAATGAACATTATATTTTCTAATTATATATATTATTATATATATATATTAAAATATATATTATTATGTAATATAAGTATATGATATATTAAATATTATATGATATATATTATATAATATATAATAGTATTAATATTACTAACATATAATATATAATATATAACATATATTGTAATAATATATAATTTATATTATAATATATATATATATATATATAATATTTATATATAAATATAATTTTATATATACTTTCATATTTTTTTTTATTATCCATAATATATAATGTTATTATAAATGTTTTGTAATTAGGGGCATTTTGGTCAAAATACAGTTCATTCTATTCCATTCAGTTGTTAACCAAACAAAATATTACTGATTAATATATTGATTCTAAAGTCCCAACCAAACAAAGAAATCAGTTTTCCATTCCTTTCCATTCTAATTCTCATTCTCATTACCATTACAATTCTCATTCCACCATGGTAATCAAACGCCACTAAAGTGTACTGCTTGAGGAATATTTTTATTTATTTTATGTTCAGTTTTTTTTTAAATGTTTGGTAGTCAACAAAACCTTCATATAATACTTTGTTTAATTAATTATTTTCCATATTTGTGATATTGTAGTGAATAAAATAAACATATTGTATAGAAAAAAAAAATACAAGCCGTAGGGCTTAAACATCCAGATGTTTGTAGGGTAGCTTTGTGTCGTGTATTAATGGAAATAATACAAGTTGTTGCAGGAGCAAGATAGACTAAGAAACTTTTGTTTTTGGTCCTGTTTATCATATAGGATTTTCACTTTTTCTCTGTAACCAAACACAAGTTTTAAAGTGTCACATTGCATGTACTTAAAATTATTGTGTTCCATTTTTCAGGACTTCGACAATGGCGCCACCAGAACAAAAAGAAGACTTTTCACTGAAGGAGACCTCACCGAAAATCGGTGGAGGGAGAGTCTCCGGCAGTGATAAACTCACATCCTCTTTCGATCTTGTCGAACAAATGGAGTTTTTGTATGTAAGAATAGTGAGAGCTAGAGATTTGCCAGGCAACGCTGTGACCAACACTTGTGATCCTTATGTTGAAGTCAAGATTGGAAACTACAAGGGTACAACAATTCACTTTGAGAAGAAACCAGACCCTGAATGGAACCAAGTGTTTGCTTTCGCAAAAGGTCGAATCCAAGCCACCTCTGTGGACATTTGTTTGAAGGACAAGATTGTTGTTGTCAATGGTGGTGGTGATCAGATTATTGGTAAGATTACAATTGACATGCCTGATATCCCGAAACGTGTGCCCCCAGATAGTCCATTGGCACCGCAGTGGTATAGATTGGAGGCTAGCAATGGCACAAGAGCTAGAGGAGAGTTGATGTTTGCTATTTGGTGGGGGTCCCAAGCGGACGAGGCATTTTCGGATGCTTGGCATTCTGATGCAGCAGCTGTTAGTGGTGAAAGTATCATGAATTGCCGTTCAAAAGTGTATGTTTCACCTAAACTTTGGTATGTTAGAGTCAATGTTATTGAAGCTCAGGATTTGGTGACAAATATAAAGAACAAGAACCCTGAAGTTCGAGTCAAGGCTGTTCTCGGGGGTGTGATTTTGAAGACTAGGATTTCACAGAACAAGAATTTGAACCCAACTTGGAATGAAGACTTGATGTTTGTAGCAGCTGAGCCTTTTGATGATCCATTGATCTTGACTATTGAGAATGAGCTTGCTCCTAACAAAGCGGAGTGTCTAGGGAGATTAGTGATGCCATTATCAAAAGCTGATAAGAGATTTCTACCCTCAGCTGTCGGTGCGAAGTGGTACAATCTTGATACCAGTATGAGTGATGATGTTGCAGATAAGAATGTGAAATTTGCTAGCAGGTTGTGTATGAGATTCTCATTGGATGGTGGGTATCATGTTTTTGATGAAGCGACTGCTTATAGTAGCGATTTTAGAGCAACAATGAAGCAGTTGTGGCCAGGTACAATTGGGGTTCTTGAACTGGGGATTTTGAGTGCTAAAGGGTTGCTGCCAATGAAATCTAAAGATGGAAGAGGGACTACTGATGCTTACTGTGTGGCCAAATATGCGAATAAGTGGGTGAGAACAAGAACAGTTGTTGACAGTTTTGATCCGAAATTTAATGAGCAATACACTTGGGAGGTTTATGATCCTTGTACAGTGATTACATTAGTAGTGTTTGATAATTGTCATTTGCACCCTAATGGAGGAATGGATACGAGGATTGGGAAGGTAAGAATCCGGTTATCGACACTCGAAACCGATAGGATTTACACACATTCCTATCCTCTTATAGCTTTACAACCAACCGGGGTGAAAAAAATGGGAGAAATTCAGTTGGCTGTCAGGTTTACTTGCTCAAATTTCTTCAATCTTCTTCAGACTTACACACAGCCTCTCCTGCCTAAAATGCACTACATTCACCCGCTGTCGATTTACCAGATTGAAAGTTTACGACACCAGTCTACTCGATTACTCTCCATGAGGCTGAGCCGCGCTGAGCCCCCGTTAAGACAAGAAGTTGTAGAGTACTTACTTGATGTGGGTTCACAAATGTGGAGCCTGAGAAGAGGCAAAGCCAATGTTTCAAGGCTCATGGGGTTTTCACAAGGAATTCTGGCTGCTTGGGAATGGTTTGATCAAATCAGACGGTGGAAGAATCCAAAATTAACAATCTCGGTTTTCATACTATATGTGTTTGTGATTTTTTACCCACAAATGATAATCCCCTCAGTCTTGTTAGTGATATTCTGCAACGGGATTATGAATTTCAGGAATAGGCCAAGAAATCCCCCACACATGGATATAAAACTATCCCAAGCCGACACAACGCATCCTAATGACTTGGAGGAAGAATTCGACACTCTCCCATCATCCAAACACGGGCAGATCCTGACGGCTAGATATGACAGATTGAGAAGCATGGGAGGGAGGATTGTGATGCTGATTGGTGACTTAGCAACACAGCTTGAGAGAATCCAGTCTCTCCTGAGCTGGAGGGACCCAAGAGCCACTTCTATGTTCTTGATGTTCTGTCTGGTGGCTGCTGTTGTGATTTTCATGCTTCCTCCCAAGCATTTGTTGCTTTTTTCAGGAGCTTTTGTGATGAGGCATCCGAGATTCCGCATTGACATTCCTGCTTTGCCACAAAACTTCTTCAGGAGATTGCCTACTAGATCAGACAGCTTATTATAATAATAACACCATTTGTTATAGTTTTTTTTTTTTCATGATCACAATTAGTGATGAAAACTATTATCTTATGATATATTTTTCTTACTATTTTACTGTATATGTGAAGCACTATAAGCTCATCAAATTCTCTAACGGCATGGTCTTTTTCTTGTACATTCTTCACAGCTAAATGTGATGTCCAGATGCTGCAAAAAGCACAACAGTGAGTAGCAAATCTTACACGTATTATAGGGTATAGAGAGAAGCGAAAGAGTACATAATCAATTTTATAAATATTATTATTTTTTTTTTTTAAAAAAAAAAGAACTAATCATAGATTGATAATAGACTTAACAACTTCAAAAGCTTATGTAAAACATTTGGTTGTTACACTCCCTCTCCTGTGACTGGATGCAATATTGCAACAGTTCCAAACAAACGACCGGATATTATCAGTTTTAGGCTCCTACGCACACATCATTCACTCTCACATATTTGCTTTCAATCATAACTCATAAGCTCCATGCAAACGTCTTTCACCAACCGTTCAAATGCATCAATTTAGTTTAGAAATACAAGTCTTATATATAAATCTTGGACCTCTCGTAGCAATAAGGGGATGTGACAAATATTCAATTTGCTTTACTCTTGATTAGAGCTCTGGCTCCTGCAAAATAAAAAACATCATTAAATTTTCCAAAAATAATCATTAAACAGAATCATTAGATTACCGTGTTTATAGTGTAATCAAAGACTCCACACCTATTGTTCAAATAAACAACCGTTAAGTTTGTTATACAGCTTGTTGGTTTTAAGACTTCAATTAAAGTACAGTGGTTCAATACAACAATAGCGCTCTGATTTCTGGGTCATATCAAAAGTGCTTGATTACCGGCACCTGTGAGGTGTTTTTGTCACATATATCTGATATATAAAAGGCTTATTTGAACTAGAAAAGATAGGAAAACAAAGATATCTATATAAAAAAAAAATCATCGACTACTTCACGTTTTGAATAACAATTTCAGTCATTAACTAATAAACAACTATGTAATCTATAAGTTTAAATGACCATATAAATCTTCTTCTTATTATTAAAAGTTCATGCAAATTTAAATTAATAAATAATTAATTCGAGATATGTCAATTAAATTATTTTGTTTCATATAAAAAATAATTTATACTCCCACGCCATTTTTGTTCAACAAATAGAGCCAAAAATTATTTAATTAAACAAACAAAGCCCAAGCCCAATAATAAGGCCCAAGCCCAATAATAAGGCCCAAGACCGAAAAGGCCCAAGTTTTACCGGTGTCTGTAGGGTTTTCATTTTGGGATATAAATAGCACCACCACTCTCTAGGGTTAGAGGCCACTTCTTCGCACACAAACTCATAACTTCAGAGAGAGAGAGAGGCACACACACCACCAATGGCGCCGAAGCAGGGAAAACCAAGAGTGAGCCGCAACCCGGAGCTGATCCGTGGAATCGGCAAGTACTCTCGCTCCAAGATGTACCACAAGAGAGGTCTCTGGGCGATCAAGGCCAAAAACGGCGGCGTTTTCCCCCGCCACGACGCCAAACCCAAGGTTGCCACCGCCGCCGAGAAGGCCCCTAAGTTCTACCCCGCCGACGACGTCAAGAAACCCCTCGCCAACAAGCGCAAGCCCAAATCCACCAAGCTCAGGTCCGTCTCTTTCTTATCTACTTCGTCGTTTTTTGTTTTCCATTTCGATCTTCGTTTACGATTTCTCAGTTTATGTATTTAATTATATTGCTCGTTTTCGTGATTTATCGAGAAAGTCGGGGGATTTCAACATTTTATGTTATCGGGTATCTAAAACTTGTTTTGTTTTCAATGATTGTAGAGCTAGTATTACTCCAGGTTCCGTGCTGATTATTCTTGCTGGAAGGTTCAAGGGAAAGAGAGTTGTGTTCCTCAAGCAGCTTCCATCTGGGTTGCTTCTTGTTACCGGTTAGTTCTACTCCATTTACGCATCGAAAAATTTAATACTTTAGTGTGTAATGAAACTGATTTGTTGTATATTTGTCACTACTTTTGTATAGTTTACTTTATTGTAAGTAAATTGTTTGTCTGTTTTGGTTGATTGATGGTAATTTCCATTTGTACCATTTGAAAACGGTGTTAGGTAATCTTGGTTGGTTTTTGTATATCTTTTGATTTGTTCTCTTTGCAGTTTGCAATGCTATTACGACAGTTGTTACAATGAAGACGGTGCATGTCAATTTGGCAAGTTTTTGATGTTAGTGTTATTATGTGCATGATCTATTCCAATTCTATGCATAACAATCAATTTGGCCAGTGTTTGGTTGTTACATAATTATGTTTTATGTGTTCTGATTGTATATTTGTATGTGCAATTATAAACTGCTGTTTACTTATGTTATGGCTTTTAGTTATGTACGGCATTAGATGGTGTATTGTTATATTTTGTGTATGGATGTTGAATATGCTTGTATATTGCTCTACTGTTCAGGACCATTTAAGTTCAATGGTGTCCCTCTAAGACGTGTTAACCAGTCGTACGTGATTGGAACCTCTACCAAGGTCGATATCTCTGGAGTGAATGTGGAAAAGTTTGATGACAAGTACTTTGCCAAGGAATCTGAGATGAAGAAAAAGAAGGGAGAGACTGAGTTCTTTGAGGAAAAGAAAGAGGTCGGTTCCTTGCATATATTTGCTTCTGCTGCATATCATGTTCTCTTCATCCCTATTTTAATTTTCTATTCTTGAAATGTGTAGGAGAAGAAGTCACTTCCACAAGAGAAGAAGGACAATCAGAAGGCAGTCGACACACCATTGGTCAAATCTATTGAGGCTGTTCCAGAATTGAAGGCTTATCTGGGATCAAGGTTTTCACTCAAGGCCGGCATGAAACCTCATGAGCTTGTCTTCTAGAGTTAAAATGTTGAAAAGTTATAGGATTGTGCTGCTTTTGCTACTTGTTATGTTTTGTTTGAACTCAGTTTTAGCAATTGTACTCTTTCAGTTTCATTGGTATCAGACTTCAAAATTTTGGTATGGTTTTAGGCAATTTAATGTGCAAGAATTTACTTATTTTCATCGAGCACAATTGATTGTTATTCATATAAAATGTGATATTATATTCTCATCTAATCATGTTGGAGATTCCTGTGTTAGTTTGTCAGCCAATTTGTATTTGATGGCTTTTGTTTCTATGCATATGCTTATGGCTAAATTCGATTGTTTGAATTGACATGGTCATTTATTTTTTGCTAAAACATCTGTAGGAGTACATTATCATACATTGAGAAGCAGGAAATTCCTTATACAAGCCTTATTTATCATCATATATGTTATACAATAATCTCCATAGAGTACAGTTATTGGAAGTCGTACATGAAAGAGGTCAAGCTATGTTGTATACTCTCAGTTTAAGCTAAGATTAGCCAAAGGTTAGTATCACAGTAAGCTGTCGGTTTGAGCGGGCATTCTCTTGAAGAAGTTGCTGGGCACAGATGGCATCTTGCTTCGGAACCTGGGGTGTCTTATATAATACAATCCGCCGAGTAGAGCAACAACCCTAAACGGTGTTGTATATAGCACAACAGCTGCACAAAGACAGAACACAATGAAAAGTGCTGTGGCCCTCGGATCTCTCCAGCTTAGCAATGACTGGAACCTCTCACCCTGTGTTGCAATATCACCCACAACCGTTTGGATCCTCCCTGCGACACTTCTCAGCCTGTCGTACCGCATTCGAACTATATCGTGGGGTTTAGATGTGGGAAACGTATCGAATTCTTCGTCTAGCTCATCTGGGTTCACTGCTTCTGCCCATGAAAGTTTGGTGTCCATGTTAGGTGGGTGCCTTGGGCGGAACCTGTAGTTCCACAATCCGATGAGGAACATGTACAGAAACAGAGTAGGGAGAATCAACTCCGGGTACCAAATCAATATCAGGAACAGAATGTGAACTAAAACTGAAGTGATTGGGTTCCTCCAGTTGCATACATCACTGAACCATCGACTTACAGAAAACAAGCCCGAAAGAAGCGACATAATTCGAAAGAAATTAGCTTTGCTTCTTCTCATGCTCCACATATGAGAATCCACATCCAACATATACTCCACAACTTCTTTTCTCAGAGGTGGTTCAGCTCTTCCAAGCCTCACTGCCACTATGTTCATGGCTTGGTACCTTAAATTGTCTACTTGGTTCACAGTGAAAGGATGGAGATAATGCATTTTGGGCAACAAAGGATGCCCGTAAACGTAAATCATATTAGCTAAAGAGAGGGTGGTGAATCTAACTGCTAGTTGAAGCTCACCCATTTTCTTAACACCATGAGGATGAAGAGCAAGCAGTGGATAAGAATGTGTGTAAATTCGATGAGCTTCAAGCGTCGATAGCCTTATTCGTACCTTTCCGATCCTAGAATCTCTAGCTCCGCTGCCACCGGTTCCATTTGGTTTCTCGCTTCCACCCAAGTGGCAATTGTCGAAAACTCCCAACGTGATCACCGTGCAAGGATCGTAAACCTCCCACGTGTACTGCTCATTCCACCTGGGATTGAATGTGTCGAAAATTGTTCGTGTTCGAACCCATTTCTGCCCATACTTAGCCACACAATAGGCATCTGTGCTCCCTCTGCTATCTCTCATCTTCATTGGAAGAAGTCCTTGTGCACCCAAAATCCCCACTTCTAATATCCCAACAGGCTGTTTCCAGAGCTGCTTCGCGGTTGGCCTCTGATCACTTATATACATTGTTGATTCATCAAGCACGTGATATCCACCTTCAAGACAAACTCTTAAGTGAACTCTACTTGAAAACTTAAGCTCTCTCCTCCTGTCAGCTTCCAAGGCACCGAATCCGAACTTCTCAAGATTGAACCACCGAGAATGTACAGGCCTGTGATCTAGCCTCTTCTCAAATGCGCCAAGTGGTAGGCCTATCGTCCCCAAAACATCATCTTTGGAGGGATGAACTCGGTCCTCAACCGTGAGAAACAGCTGCTCTTCAAAAGGCTCAGCTACTACAAATACCAAATCTTCATTCCAAAGCGGATTCGTGGTTGGATTCGAACAAATCTTCGTTTTGAGTACCTGATTTCCAACCTGAACTTTCACAAACACCTCCGGGAGGCGGTTTCTGTCATTAGGCACTACATCTTGAGCTTCAATTACATTAACACGAAGATACCAAAGTTTTGGTGACACATAAACCTTTGATCTCATATTGAAAACGCCTTCTCCATAGGCTGCGGAAGCATCTGAGTGCCAAGCCTCCGAGAAGGCTTCATCAGCTTGAGTTCCCATCCAAACCGCAACCATGATCTCTCCTCGAACCTTCCCTTGTCCGCGTCTGTCTTCAAGCCTATACCACTGAGGAGCAAGAGCACTATCTGGTGGAACTCTAGTGGGAACTTCATTCAAATCAAAAACAACTCTGCCCAGATGATCATCCCTGCCTAACATCTCTTTATCCTTCACAAAAACCTCGAGCATTGATGATTGAACACGTTCTTTCGAGAAAGCAAACACCTGGTGCCACTCCGGATTCATTTTCTTCTCAAGATGCTTTGTCCTCCCTTTGTAGTTTCCTAGCTTCACTTCCACATAAGGATCACAGCTCCCAGTGATAGAGCTTGGAGGGAGATCTTTGGCCTTCACGACGCGAACATACAGATAATACATCTGCTCAACAAGGTCAAAAGTGCTTGCAAATCTTTCACCACTCATCCACCCTCTCCCTCCAAATCCTCCTCCATCACTCGGCCACCGCTCCCCCAGCTGGGGATTGGTGTCCTTTAGATTATAGTCCTCCGGATCACCCGAATTCCGGCTTTGCAGCTTGATTCCATGCATTGTGAATGGGACTCGTTGTTGAACTTTGTGGCTGTGTAATTGTTGGATTGTCTCTACTGTTGCTTGGAAAGGCTCTTTGATTGGTTCTTCAACTCTGTACTCTGATGGAGTAACAAAGTTTTGGTTCAGAAAAACTGTAGAGATTTCTTTTTCAGTCTCTGATTTTGGAAGATAACATAAAGTTTTAGTATCAAGATTGGTGTTTTCTTGAACAGAATTTGGGTTTGATTTTTTCTCAGGTTGTTTGGAAACATAGACTTTTAGGCCAATCTGACCTTTAACAGATGAAAAAAACCAATTCTTTTCTAAATGAAATCTCTGATAAACTTCCTCACCTTTCTTGACAAAATTTGAGCATGGAATCCTCACTCTGCCAAGAAAATTCCTACCCGGAATCGGCCTTCTCTCGTTGTAAACAGACACTTCAATGAACAAGTGATTGTTGTGATTCTGTGTTTGGTCGAAATCAAAGACAAGTTTTTGGTTCCAAACAGGGTTGAGATTCTTTGGGATGGTTTTGGTTTTGCTAGACTGATTCAAGAAATCAACTTGCACAAATGTACTGGCTGACCCATCACCGTCTTTTGGCATAAGATCACAAGCATCCACCACTTCCACCACCAGCTTCACACTGCTTTTAGGAAGCTGCATTGCACAAGAAACCTAAAAAAACTCAGATTCTGAAGCAAAGAAGTTTCACTCAACAAGGCAGAATAATTATTGGCCCTTGCTAACTGTTTTTTTTTTTGTGTTTCAAGCAAGGAATGCTTTGAAGAAGAAGCTGTGTGTGTTTGTGTCTGTGTGAGAGCTCTGTAGAGATCCAAAGATGTGGTCGAAGAAAATGGAGGGAAAGTATCAACCTTTTCAAGTGGGAAAGTGAAGCTTGGATAGCTTCATCGGTGCCGACGTCAGCATTAAAAATTCAAGCAAATTGTTATGAAAAAAATTCATGCAAATGTCCACAATGAGTTAGGATCTTCTCATTGACATTGTATTTCAAGTTTTTTTTTTTTTTTTTTAAGTGCAGTTAAAACACCTGTACGAGAGAGAGAAAAAGACGATTAAATCTTAATCATACATTGTTAGGTAAGTAATATAACTTCAATATTAATAATACAGATGGTAAATGTGCAGTGATATATATTACTATGCTATAAATATATCTATATTGTGTGCATATTAGAAAAAAACTGTTAAATTGTTATATTTATGTATCGCTAGATTATGAAAATTCTAGGAAAAAAAAAGATAAGGAGAGAATCCTAATCCTATCCACAATAAAGATTTTTTGGTGAACCTTGTCAATTATATTAAAGAGTTTTTTTATTTTTTTATTTTTTATGATTCATTATAATTTGGACAATATTATATTGGGTTCGAAAAAATAATGGCATCTTTTAAGGAGGTTTTTGTGGAAATATCACCATATTAATAAATCATGTTTAAAAAACACCATTTAAAGTGTGGAGACGAAAATACCCATACCATTACTGTCGTTGTAAAGAAAGAGAGAAAAAGTGAAGAGACAAAAAGTGAAATCAAGCTTTTATACAGAAGCTTCGAGCTTTTATATAAAAGCTCGATCCGAGCTAGATCTTTTATAAAAGCTTCGAGCTTTAAGATAAAAGCTCTTAAAATTCCGAGCTTTTGTAATTACATTTCAGATTCTTTTGTAATTACATTTCCAGTCTTGTAAGTACTGACCAGGAAAAAAAAGCTCTGGGGGTGCTGCCCCTTGCCCCGCTAGCTGACTGGGCAGCTCCACCACTGCGAGTTCGGCGGGAAGCTCGATCCCCGAATGTGTCTGTATAGTTCCACTAAACTAATTATCCAATGATTATGCATTGATAATGTTATGATGTTTGACCTCCATTGGAGGTCTGTTAAACATGCATCTATAAAGAAGATAAAAGAATAAAATCTTAAAAAATTTCAAAGTAAGAGCTGAGTAAAGTATAAAGACAACTTTTAAGGGCATTTTGGACAATTCATCATAATAAATGCATTTTAAACATAATTTTTTAAACTTGTGACATCATTACAACACAAGAAAAAAAAAAGTGACAATCCTCACCATTTCCACTATTATAAATTAACTATAATCAATGTTTCCTTAGTTATTTTATAATCTGATTTTGTCCCCATATATCTATTTATAAATATATTCATGTTGATGAATAAGTTAAAAACATTGTTTAAAAAAAATAGATGAAGTAAAAATATGGTTTCGTTTTTCTCATATATTTATATATATGTATCCTATATTGTTTGTAAATATACACATTTTACTGGACATCGGACAATTTTCCTTTTTCTTGTTCTTTAATGTTTCTAGAGACGATTTTTTTTTTTTTCAAATGGGTTTAGCTGGTTGTTTATTGACAAGATAAAATCATGACGGTCTATAGTCATCCATTACATCAATGTGTCCGGAATCAAGTTGTTGAGATTTTACTATTTTAGTGATTTGTGAAATTCCTTTCTTTTGTTGGCAGCAATACCAATATGAAGAAAGGAAGCCAGAAAACAAGGCAGAGTTCTAGCTGAAAGAAAAGCAAAAGCAAAAACCTAAAAGCTCTCGAGGGTTTGTGATCTATGGCCAGAAGTGCTTTTCTCTCTCCTTTTTTATCCTCTTTCTTACTTTAACCTTATTTATCATATATTTATCATAATGGTTGTATACTTGTATCTGCCTTCGCTTAGCCTAATCAATTGCTTTGTAATCTAAACCACGCAATACTTCATTCTCCGGACTTTCAAAATCAAAACGTGTCTATATCACATATGATAAATTCACAAAAATCTACAAACTTTAATAGAGAACAAATTGATAAAATATAGAAAAGAAAAATATATGGAGATGTAGATGTTTTATTACAACCCTTCTACCAATATTTGATTTTAATATTTCACTATTCACATGGCTGGGTGGTCGGTGGTCGGTGATATCATGCACCTACTACCAGGGCCGGCATTGGGCCTGGTCTAAAGGAACGGTCGCTCATGATCCATTTTTAAAAGCAATAAACACAACTTAATTTATATATAATGAGTTATATTTTTATGGACATTTAAAATGGATCCAAATTAAAATACTTAAAAAAAAAGGTCCAATACAAGTGAAAGATATTTAAAAAAAAAACCCAGTATGCTAAATATGTATATATTAAAAAAAAAGTTATAAAAATATTTAAGGGATCTATTTTAATGATTCGTCATAGACCTTTAAAACGTCAGGACCGTCCCTGCTACTACTAGATGGTTTTCTTCTCCGGTTGTTCAGATCATCATATAATATATATAATCTGTGCTTAATTTCATAAATTATTTACCGTAATCATGATTACCCTAGCATAATTTTATTTTTAATAAAATATACATTTGGTAAAATTGTCTTGAAAACATATAAATCAAACTTTATATACATACTTTTCAGTTTTCATCAATTAAAACTTCCAAACCCAGTTGATCACTCTCTTTCTTTACAACAACCGGGCCTCACCCACTTCTTCTCCATTTTGCGTACTCACTTGGTTTGACTAACTTACCTGATCCCCGTTAGCGAAAAAAATAAATATGTAAAGTCAAGCATTGGGCTTGGCCCAATGAAGGAAACTTATGGCCCACTAGTTGAGAACTAGATGAGAAAGAAAAAGGTGTTTCCTGTTTTATGATTGCGTATGGCAGCAAGAATTGCAATTTCTATACACTCCGTTATTTAGTGAAATCACATGCAATCAGACAAAAACTACGGATTCCAGAATCCAACTTTTGTGGGTTTAGATTCCTAAAGTCACAGTAGCTTCCGATTTTATTTAGATAGGGTTATTCTATGTCATTTATTTTATTTCTATAAAAGGAATGGAAATAAAATAGTCATTATCGTTTAAAGTATACGGTAAGATTATCCTTTTATTTAAAAGTGACTTTTTTAATATTTTAGATTAGATTTTGTTATTCATACTCTTATAAATATAGGATATCAAAGGTAAAAAAATCTCGTATCTTTCTATTGTTGTCTTGCTTTCGTGTAGATATTGAGATGACCATAGACAGACTAAGCAATTTACCGGATGCTATAATCCATGAAATCCTGTCCCTGTTGCCCATCAGAGAAGCTGTCAAAACCTGTGTTTTGTCCAAGACCTGGAAGTACCACTGGACACACACTCACACCCTCAATCTCCATCTCGATAAGAATTTTGCCTACAGAAATCCGGAGTACTTGGAAAACTTTGTTCTCCATGTGTTGCGGCGCCGCCATCCCTTGTGTAATCTCAATCGAATTCTACTCAGATATGATCATGACTATTTCATATGGAACGAGTCTAAGCAGTTGATGAACAATCTATTTGACTATGCTCTCTCTCAGGAACTCCAAGAGTTTGAAGCCGATTACGTCTGTGATCTTCCTTCAAGCTTTTTCAAGTGTCAAACTCTCAAGACTCTCAAACTGGGACTGAAGTACTCGTTCGGCATGCATACTTTACTGTCAAAGACAATAGAGTTTGCATCATTGAAAACTTTGAAACTTGATCATGCTAATATCTCTGATAAGAATATTCACATCAGTAGTGATCAGAGTCTCTTCTCCAATTTCTTAAACTTGGAGAACTTAGAGTTACACGACTGTTGTTTGGATTGGCGGTTCAAGACTTTTATCATTAATCTTCCCAGGTTAGTTAATTTGATCGTATCGTGTTTCAGATGTAACGTTGACATATTCGAGATATCGACACCTAGGCTCAAATCTTTCGAGTTTAGTGATCGATATAATTCCAGCAGACCTCCGGCAGTATTGAATATGGATAATTGTCCAATTCTTGAACATGTGAAGCTTGTTACTTGTTTCAACAAATGGAAGGAGGAGCATCTTTCACATAGGATGTCCACTGCTAAACGGCTCTCTCATGCAAAATCCTTGACTATGTCACTGGAATTTGCAGAGGTAATTAAGTTCAATGATTCATCCATCAATGTACATGTTTTTGCTCTTTCTCTAGTTATTGCTTAATTGATGATTCTAATGATTGAGTTGACTTTTCAGCCATGGGCAATTATAACGTTCACTAATGCTTTTGATGGAGAAATTAAGTTGGAAGAGCAGCATAAGGTACGGTCATAATCTGTTTCATAATTACAAAATTGATTTTCACATACAAAAAATATTATTTTCGTTTGAAAAAACACGTGAGATTCCTATTTTATTTCCTACACCCATCTTAAAAAGTTAAAATTGTTATTTTTACACTCTACTTCCTTTAAAATACCAAAACTATCCTTCAAATACTATTGGTAAATTTAATCATAATAAATTATCAATTCCTACTGCTAAAAAAAAATAATAAAAATCCCAGAATGTTTAGATACATCGCAATAACCAAAACAGCTGTACGTGCACAAACTGTGTTGTTGCCAATAGAATGATGATTATAAACTTGATTGTGTAGAATGAAGGGTGTAATAACCAGATCTATTTGTTGTATCGCATTGTATGACACATGAGACATATTTGAATCAATTGAATCTTTCAATATATGTGCAGTTGAGTACAGAACTTGTTTACTTTGTTTTATTATTTTAGTTTGTTTTTTGAAAATTGTTGTGTTTTAAATTTCAAACATTACTTAAAGAGGCATAAATTTATCCGATTAGTAAAGATTACAAATATAACAATCACTTGGAAAGAAATTTGCACTCAATTCTTACGATAAAAGTATTTTCTTTTTTCTTAGTTTTTTGTGAAAAAAGGATTTTTTCTTAGTTTTAATAGGGTTTATGATTGATTGAGTGTTCAATTTATGGGGATAGGAAATCAATTTATATTTTCAATTATATAGTTTGTATTTTTTTTTAAGTAATTATATGTAAGAGTATTTCAGTAATAAAAATATTTTATTAAAATATAGGTGTAGGAAGAATATTGTTGGGTGGCAATAGAGCCACCATATATATATATATATATATATATATGAAATTACTGTTAATCATTTTTTGAGATATATTATTGTATAGATAGAATTCTATTTATATCCAATTTTATTGTCTTTTATGTCATTGTTGCAGAAACAAAATTACATGCTTATGATCCGTCAACTTAAGCTTCTTGACATAAACCTATTGAACGAATCTAAGGTCAAGAATATACTTGAAATCATTGACAATTCTGAAGACATCATTGACAAACCTGAAGAGATTGAATTTGATTTTGAAAGGTTCATTACTCACGGTGAATATCATCCAAATATTGGCTTCGTTTACGATATTGTTCTTCCAAAGCTTTTGAAGTATGAAACTCTGAAGGCTCTCACAATGAAGGGTCCTTACTCATTCAGGATTCTTTCATCTCTTTCATTAGGATTCAAATCTTTGACAACTCTTAAACTTTCCAGAGCATCTATAGAGTCCAGAAATCGTAAGAAGAAGAATATTCTTCGTAGTTGTGATCTCTTCTTCGATTGCTTCAACTTGGAGAGGTTAGAGTTATCCGAATTTAGAATTGAAAACTTGGAAACTCTCAACATTAAAGCTCCGCGGCTTCTTCACTTAACCATATCAATATACCACTGGACGTGCTGGGGAGATTATGAACATTACCACCACCAAAGAGATGATCAGGGAGCAAATGATAGAAAGATAGTGATCATATCAGCCCCGAGACTCAAATTCTTTGAATTTGAGTTATCTATTTCGGTAGATACTATGCAATTAAGACTTGAAAACTGTTCAGTGCTAGAGGAAGTGAATATTCGTTATGCTTTACCACTCGTTGTTTGGCGAGAAAGATATAACTGGAATCAACGATACATTTTGGATATGATGTTCACGAATGATCAAAGTGGATCATTCAACCAACATGCCCCATTGCTAGCATTGAAATTTTCCAAGGTAATTATGTATGCTATTATTCGTTTTTAAATTTAATAGCATTTCTTTTCTTTTCTTTTTCTTGGGAAAATTAACTAACACGAATAAATTGTAATTTTTCAGGAAAAATTCACATCTTATCATATCCATGGAGATGCCGAAGTTGAAGTCATGGAGTTCAACGAAGTGGAAAAGCGATTTTGTTTTTTTGATGGAGTCATGGTTAGGCAAAGCAATCCATGTCGTTGGGACAGTTCAACAATACAAGAATATATATATAATATGAAGAAAATGGGCTACTTTGAATTAAGCCATTAATATAGGAGATTTTTTCTTCTCATTGTTTACTTCTTCGGCTTCCAAACTAGGACAATTTCAGTATTGACTGTATCCAAAGTTCTAGAATGTGTATTTATGTTTTTCTAGACATTACATAATATTTATGAAGTAGTGAATAATTAGATATTTTAGATTTTTAGTGAATCATGGGTATTTCTGTATTTTATGATTTTGTAACGGTCAACTATCGTACTTAACAGACAAACCCTATCAACAAGGGAGGTGATTGTCAATCAACGGTAAAGTTGTTTCTTTGTGTAAAAGAGCAAACCTTAGAAGAGTATAGTGTAATTTATTCCGTATATAATAAGAAGAAAATGGGCTACTTTCAATTAGGTCATTAATATAGGTGAGCTTTTCTTCTCCGTGTTTGCTTCTTCTACTTCCAAACTCGGACAATTTCAATATTGATTGTATCTGAAGCTCTAGAATGTGTATTTATGTTTTTCTAGACATTCCATAATATTTAATTTCTAGGATTGAACTAGAATTGAAATTTGGATTCTCTACTGATCTGATATTTTTCCTGACTTCATCTAATCTCATGACACATAAACATTGCAATGAATGCGTGGTTAAGATGTGATTGATTTCCACAACCGTTTTACCAACAACCATTCACATGTTTTAAAAATATCAGATCAGTAGGGGATCCAAATCTTTAGGATTGTGATCCTCTGTTGAACATCAATAGATTTGATGACATGTGTAATAAATGCAGAGATCTTTAAATATTTGATTTAATGGTATGGTTGCCTCCTAAATTGTTCACGGATCGCTGATGTGCCCTCTAAATTCTTAAAATGGTCATTAAACCATCTGAACTCCCTATTTCTTTGCACCACCTTGTTTTTATTACCCCCTGAGAGGACATCTATATAAGAATTCAGGGGACACATCAACTATTTGTAAACAATTAAAGGGACAATCGTGCCTTTAAGTCTACATATTTTAGATCACTATAAAAATCAGCACAGCAGTCGACTTAGATCTCACTTTCTAATAGAAAAGCTATATGGTATAAAAGTATTCAAGCATAACATATTATATATGTGAGGCAAACCATACATACATTACAAGAAAAAAACTACAAAGTTGAGGTGAGGCAAACGATGCCCTACAAAAACGAAAATAAAAACATGGAAAAAATGAAAACAAAAACATTATAACATTATCTTAGCAACTGGTTATATATTCTTGGATGCTATGGCAGCAATCGACCTTTCAGGAAACGCCATGGTCCAGTTCCAGTTCCCATCCTGTAATTGTAAATACAGATTTTGACTTTTAGTGAATTACTCATATAATAAATTTATTAAAATGCAGAATAATTCATATTATTGAGTTTTTCTTGAAAGTAGCATTATTACCTCCATACACCAGCAAAGGTTCTCATAAACATGTAAATAGTCAAAGCAATCCAGATTCCAACAAAACCATTGCTTTTACAGAGAACAAATAAGAATGCTATGCTTGCTATGGACACCAGAACCTGCAGAAAGAGCAAATTTTCAGAAAATATTTACATAAAAAACAAAACAAATTATTCGGAAGAAATTGAAACAGAGCTTGGACACTTACCATGGAGTACGCAGCATATGCAAAATCAGAAGCTCCAAAATTTACACCATCGAAAACAAATGCTAATGAATTGATGGGTTGAGTTGCTGCAACAAACTGGAGGAGAGGCAATATAAAATTCAGTAAACTTAATAAAACAATAAAAACAGATATATATGACGTTATTGTATGGATAAGTTAGCTAAACCGGAAAAAAGCTGTTTAGTTACCGGAACGCCAATACGTATTAGGTGTATGACATTGATATCACTCGAAAAGATTCCGGATCCAAAGTATAAACCAACTCCAACAACAACTGCTAGCCCCAAGCCTAGAACAAAACCCATCTGAAAACAAAGGAAAAACTTTCGTTAAATTTTGAGAGTAAAATAAAATACAGATAATAAAATCTCACTGGTTTCTTAATTCGTAAGAAATGTTTTTACTAAGATTATGAAAACTGTTAAATGTTACATACCTGCAGTACTCGGGTTGCAACCATTGTCGCCTTCTTGTAGTCTTTCTCAGCGAATGAAGAGGCGAGCATTGCCTGAAACAGCCAGTAGAAAACATATATATAGTCTACAATTAGATGTTCTTGTAACAAATTCTTTTAACCATGCAAAAGAAGAGTTAGTTTTATTACCTGTCCAGCCACAGCCAAGCCATCTGCTAGAAGTGAAGATGTGAGCCAGACCTGTAAGCAAACCTGGAAGGCGGCCATGGGCGTCGTTCCAAGCCTGGCAGCCTTTGATGCTGCCAGAGTGACACAGATTGTAACAGCTACTGTTCTTGTTAGCAGCATAAAACCTGTGCCCAAATACAATCACATTTGTTAGGCAAAAACCAAAGGGAAATTAACATGTATACTATATCAGAAATCAGGGTCCTTCTCTGATCAAGACAGTTCTGGAAAAATTAAATTCAAGACTAGCTCTGTAACATTCAAGACAGATTTTAAGTCACAACTACATTAATTCCCGTACCATTTTTTAGAAACCGACTAAATTGCAAATCTTTGAAACTTGGAGGTAAGAGATAAACTTGTTTCATCAACTTCAATAGCAGGATCACCGAAATCAAGTACCTATACAGATGTTGGTCATCGAATTTAGAATAAATTTTGATTAGAGGGAAATTCAAATGAGTAAAAACAGAATCCTAATAAGGATATTTAAGCCACCACTTACTGAGAAAGAACATGAGCAATGGCTGCTCCACTAACACCAAGCTTGAAGACAAATATGAATATCGGGTCCAAAATGATATTTGTTACATCTCCAACAACTGTTTAAATCCAATGAAACAATGAATAAAACATTAATAGGGAAATTAGTATGTGTATTACGTTATCATAACTAAATATTTGATCAATCTTTGGTCTAGAGTTTCACTACTGGTTTATATATAAATATACTATTAGAATGTACCAGATAATTTTTATAGAACTGAAAGAGAAGGAAATTATGTACCTGTGGCATATAAAGGAGTTTTGGTATCTTTAAACCCTCGAAAGACACCTTGCATTGCCAGAGATAGAAGAACTGCAGGAGCTCCAAGTGATCTCAAAGTTAAGTATTTGAGAGCTGAAGCCATCATTGGGGATCCCTAATGATCAAATTATAATTTAAAGGTCACGATGAGTACTTCTATTCTATATATTCAACACAAGGAAATGAAATGGCAACAACAACAACAAAAAAAATCACCATCAACTTACAGATTTGACGCCCATAATTTTCAAGAGAGGTTTTGCTCCAAATATGAGAAATATAGCTTGTAAGAGACCAAGAATTGACCCTATAATCAATGCTGTTGAAGCTGAAGGGATATTTCTCTTCCCCTTTTTAATACTCAATCCTGCCTTATTATTATTAGCCGAATTATTCGCACCGTCGTCTGGGATTATTATTGACTGATCTTTTGTTTCAGGAACATTATTTGTTGTGGTGGCTGCTGCTGCTCCTTTTTCCAAGTTCTCTAGCATGTCACTGTGATCATTGTTATCTTCTGCTGGTTTTGATGATGAATCTTTCACTTCACTGCTGTTTTTAGCTGAATTATCATTATTGTTGTTGTTATTATTGACCTTTTCCAAGTTCTGTTGTTGTTGATCAGGTTTTGGTTCTTCAATGTTGCTGACACTTCCAATAGTGTCTTCTTCAGCAACAAATGAAGTAGTGATACTCACTAGTGGGAATATTGTAATCCTTGAAGCTTGGTTGAATATTGCTATTGAAACTCCTACTGCTGCAATCTCCACTGGCCCTATAAACATCATACAAAGCACCTTCAATGTACCGTAAATATCGTCTATTTTTACACTGACCGTCCTTTTTACATGTCTATCGAAAAAAACTCATATATATATATATATATATATATATATATATATATAATCGATCGGAACATAAAAGAGATATGTCTACATTAAAAGAAGCTCACATGATATATATAAAATTGATAAGAATATAAAAAAGGCGTTTACAATAAAAGAAACTTACAGGATATACATAAAATGTCAGAATATAAAAAAGAGCTTGCTAGCATACCTAAACGACCGATGAAAGCCGTGTCAATGAGAGAAGCTATGGGGTCAGCAGCCAAAGCAAGGGCAGCAGGAAATGCAATCCTTAGTATCTCTAAACCAAGTGGATCCATCTTGAAGACACGACTGATGAGATTTATAATATTTATATATAATTAGATCAAAGAATGAAGCAAATTTATTTGTTTATTTGAAGTAATACAGCAAAACTAACTAGTGTAACGTTACTAACGTACGTACCTTGCATCTTTGAAGAGAACAAAGAGAGGGATCTTCCATAATTTGCTGTCCGAATTTGATATAATATCACCCATAATACGATGATAATCCAACGCACCAAACGAAGAGAAGAGAAGACAATATCTAATATAATAAGTTAATCAAACTGCTGATGATGATTTCTCCAAATTCAAATGTTGATTGATCACAAAGAAATTCACTACTTCTCACTAGCAAATTCAGCTCCAAAAATCTGCAGAAGCAACAAGAGATTGAAGTTGTAAAATTGTATATGACTAGCTAGCTACTGTGTCAATTTAACTCATATAATCTATAAGGTGACTTATCAAGTTTGGTCACCTATATAGAAAATTCTCAGCTGTACTTGGTATCAATGTTCTAGTAAACCTTAGGTGCTAGTAGGGTGGAGACCCGACGTCTAACGCCTAGGCCGATTAATCACCATCGGAAATTAATCGGAAAACACAATTATATACAAATTTCAATTATCAAATTAAAAACTAAGAACTGAGAAGTAAGGCTTTGAAATTAAAAACAAGATTTTTTTTTTAACTGGCTAGTCCTGATCAACGTCTTTGACATCGTCCGGCCGTCTATCCGATTAATCACCGTCTTAGTCGATTTCTAGATCACTGCTCGATATTAATGGAAAATCGGTCAACATATACCTCTTTAACGATACAATTTTATTAAATTTTGCTGACCTTCTTGTCAATACCCCGACTGTTTCACTAAAGCACATTTTAGCAGACATTTATGGAAACATGAAAAAAAAAAAATTAAAAAAAAAATTGTCGGATTTCTAACATAATGAATAATGGTCCTCTATTCAGACCCTAAATCCTAATGTTTGCTTATTTTTGGTTCCGCATCAAATCTGAGACATCTGTACAAATTATTAAAATAAGGGTAAATTACATAAACTATTATCATAAATATATGTAAAATTATACAGAAACATGAGTAAAAGTCATAATAACAGTTGCTACTCAAAAACCAGAACAACCAAAACTCATCTCTCTCCTAAATCCTCACCAGTCACCACCATCTTCTTCTTCTTATCTACAGTTGCAAGCTCACCCAAAAACACAATCAATAAAAATTAAGAAAATAATATAGAGATTGGCGATCTTCGAAGCGGATCTCCATCGGAGAAGAAATGGTTCTAGATCTTCTCTAATGGAGATAATCAAATACTTTTGAAACTGATCGAACTCGAATTAGGATCAAATAATTAGGTGCTGTAAAAATTTGATAAAGACCAAAAATTGACTCAAATGTGAAAAGAGTATGGAAATAGCTACCCTTGGGACTCTCTGAATATACTTGTTCAAATTATGTGCCTGGAAACTTGCCAAAGTTTCCTAATGGCGTAAATACAAATCGATTCCTTGTGCTTTCCAATGAAAAAAAAAGGGCCCAAATCTATAAATGTGTTTCATGGATGGTGTAATAAAATCTGGAGGATATCGGAGCAGTAATCAATATGAAACAGAGGCAAGTGATCAGGAACATGTGTAGGGTCTGCAAAAGCTGGCAACAACACACACACACAACAGGGCGCACACACAACACGCACACACAACACACGCAAAAGTGCAAAACCACACGCCACTCACATGAACAAACACCAAGTGTAATTTTTGGTCTATTTTTGTGTAACATTTTAAATAGGGTAAATTTGTGTAATTTGCACTTGAAATAATTGTGTATATGACCGGGTTACGGGTCGGACTGAAATTAAAATCAGGATATTCCAGGGTTGAGACAAATTTGTTTGGGAGGGCCGGTTTATTAATATATAATATATTTAGGAGGCCAAAAGTAAATTTTTTAAAACATTTACATTTTAAATATAAAATTTTTAGAAGAATTTTTAATTACATTTTATTTTTGGAATAAAGGCCGGCCAGCCCTATGGAATCCGCCCCCGAGACATCCCATCCCGAAAACTTCTATACACAGTATAAAACTCTATATATAATATTTTTTTTTATGATAAATTTAATGAAAGCTATTTATAAATAAAATTTTATAATTTTATAAGAACTATAACTATTTTTTCTCGATTTTATTAAAAATAAAGTATCAGAAAATGTGATGAAAAATATATATAAAAAATAGTTGTAGTTTTTTTAAAAAATTCAAATTTTGTTTACATATTCATTTTACTGAACTTATCATCCACATAAACATAAAATCACTATTTATAAAAGTCGATTAATTTTAAACAGTTGTTACTTCATATTAAAATTAAGGAAATAAAAGTTTAGAGATTCACTCGTGTGTATATATATATAACATTTGCCCGTTTAAAAATATATATATATATATAATATAATACTGTTATAGATTTAAATCATCTATCAAACTAAAATGTAATAAACAATTTTTATATATTATTTCAATACATAACTGTACAACTTAATGTCTCAAAAAAATAATTATAATCATTTATTTATTTTTTCAATCTTTATCCGATATTCTAAAGATACATACTAACATTTTTCACGATATAGTTAATTAATTTCGAAATCCATAAGAATATAGGGTTTGACCGGTACTTTTTATTTATATATTACATATATATATTTTTATGAATAAATCAGTAAAAAAACTGTTGCATCAAAGAGAACTTGAAACATCCTAACTATGTTGTCACCCATATTACATATACCGTCCTCGGTCCTTTGCATCCCAAATAAAATCATCCAAAAAAAAGTCTCTATTTCATGTAAGAACAAAACATATTTATATATTATTCTGTATCTTTCCATGCAATTTACAATTAAAACTACAAGAAATCATGCAGATATTGTCAGCAAAGTCGTAAAATTGTCCGTTGTGTTTGAACCAAACCTTGACAAGTAGATTCCATCAACATTTCAATTATATTATACATAAACTCAAGACGTGTATTGATTAGCAGTCACGCAACATGACCCCTCAAAAATAATTAAACGTTAAAGAACAGAGCAAAACCAGTGAAGCTGTTTTCAATAAATTACATGTCATATCAACTACAGTACGTGTAGTTATTCGAAATGTGGTACGATAATTTAAAATTGAGATATTATTTTATATTGAACTGCAACTCCAACTAACAAATTATCCGCACCAAAAGTATTAAAACACTTTAAAAAAAAAAATCATCTTAAAAAAAAATCATCTTCAACCGATATACAATCTATAAAAAAAATATATACACCATCCATAAAAAAAATGTCTGTGAGTACCGTAGTTTCACCAAACACCCCTTTTTTACTTATTTTGTCTACACCCTATCACATTACTGTATATATTTTTTAGAATTATTAATTCAACCTTTATATATTTAATTATATTAATATGTATTCTTACAAATATACTGTTAAAAAGATTTTAACGAAATCTTTAAAATGATATTAATATTGATGTACATATTTTATTTATTAAATTTAATTATCGATTAATATATTTAGAAGTAAATATATATTAGTATTTCTTTAAAAATATTCTTTTGACGTAAAATTTGATATGTATATAATAGAATGGAAAAAAGGTTATCGTAAAAAAGATATTCATTTTATAATAAATTGATGTAATATTTGATATACGGAAATTGCTTTTAAATCATTGAACTACGTGCGATGGTGTGTTTATGATCGTTGTTGATAAAGAAAAATCAGAAGGAAGTAAATCATAAATTTTCATTAAAGTGGAGTAAAATCAACAGATTTGGGGGATCACTGATAAGGAGACACAAGGCAATGGCAACTTCTTGGTCTATTCCAAGAACTGTCCATGCATGTTCATTGATTGATCAATCTTGTGTTAAACAAAATTATATTATGTTGTTTGTAGGGCAGTGTCAGTACTGTTGTTCTTTAATTAATTTTTATTTTTGTTGAAAGCATAAAATACTAAAAATAGTATAAACAAAATATATATTACAAGAAAATTCTATGACCCTGAAAGAGTGACACGTAAAATATGCATGATTATTTTTAACCTACCAATGTAGGACATCCGTACAGGGTCAATATTGTAAAATTAAGTGAGAAGTGTAGACCCCACAGCTTAAGAAAACATATATAATACTTTTAATTTCTTTTCTTTCAAATTTTTTTTAAGGATAATCATTTTAATTTCAAGTGACTAATAATTTAATTGAAAGTTTTAGGATACCGTAGATGACGAGGGTGCTGAGGAGGTTCCACATTAGTTAACATGTCTAGTTGCACATATCAATTCCGATCATTAATAATGTTATTTTAAAAAAATATGTCGTAATTAATTAATTTATTATTTTTCAAAGTATTGTAATATCATATTATATATATATAAATTATTTTCCAAAATCATACTTTCAAACTTCATAGAAACAGAAACAAAACTAACAAACGAGGACAGCGGCACATGACACACTGAGGGTAAGCTGTTTTTTGGAAGGCAATTTTATTGAAAAGAGCTCAGCGCAGGAGCAAGGCTAACAAAGCTGCAAACAAAACCGAAGAGAGCAAAGAAAGCAGCCCTCAGACCAATTGCAACCTACAACAAGAAACTAAAAACAGAGCAACGAGAAAGACAACTTCTGCCATAATAAGATTCCATCCAGAAAAGATCAACAACAACAGTTAAAAGTTAATTTTGAAAGCTTATGAGCGACAAAATTTGCCTTTTTAGGTACAAAAGATACTAATCCTGTCTCAAATCTCAACGCTCAGAAGGAGATCTTTGATATCTCAAATAACCTAACCAATATCCTTAATTCATGATTTTCATTAAAATATAAATATGAAGTTTAATATAATCATATTATGATGAGTAAAACATAACTTCACTCAATAACCCTAATACACATATACATTGAATACTTGAATATACGGATCGATTTAACGTTAAGATTTAAGATTTCGTATTCGTAGTTTTAACGTGTAGTGCTTTATGAATATATTGTACAATTTATAAACCCGACGTAAATTAAGTTTACATGATTTAATGTAAGTTTTGTAAGCAAGCTACAATATATAAATCAACGGCAAGGATGATGGCATGATGCAGACTGAGAGATTTATTGGAAGCAGAAATGCAAAAAAAAAAAAAAAAAAAAAAAAATCAAGTCATCATCAATAGATCGAAACATGCATCAAAGAGTGAGTGAATAGTGATCTTAAATATTGTTTCATAAATGATGATGATGATGAGTTCACGAAGGCTGAAGATGGTGAGTTTGCTTACCTTAACTACGTGTCTGGTCTGTTTTTCTGATATGTGAGAAAACAAAGCCTTTTTTTTCCACCAACTTCGTCCGCTTTGCATACCCAAAAATGCTCGACTCCACCTCTCTTTAAGTACACTTCTCTCCCGGCCCCCACCTCCCTTATACTATTTTTAAAAAATTCATCTCACACACACACAGAGAGGCACAACTTTTTCATCATTTTTGGGTCAAAAATCGACACATTAATGTATAAAAATGGAGAAAATCTTATGCGTCAGAGGAACATTACCGAGAGGTGTACTTGATCATCGAAGATATGACATATAATTACGATAGTGTCAAATATGACATGTGCATCCTTCATGTTTTCTCATATGCACCATTTTGGTAGTGTACATAGGCAGATCCAAGAAATATTTGCGGTTCAGATTAAATTGTATATATACAAATAATTTTCTTTTCTCGGTACACATAAGTATAATAAATCCAATTCCTTAGGAATTCAAATCGTTTTTCAAAAGATGGTTCTCAATTTATGTCTAACTAATCAAATTTATTCATATCAACAATTGTCATGTATTAAATGTAAACATTTTTTTTTAAATAAAATAAAAGTACATGATATTGGTTGATATGACTGAAATTGATTGGTTATATATAAATTGGGACACCATTTTTAATAGGTAATTTGAATCCATTCATTAGCTATTAATAGTGAGATTTATCTATTTTTTTAGTCAATACATTCCTAACATTGAATTAATGGCTCACAATTTTTCAATAGTTTAGTTAATATATTTTAATGCTTATTTAATACCTTATTGACTCTCACATTGAATTATTTATTCAATATATATCATGATTATGAACTTATTCTAAATATTATTAAATTGTACTATATATGACTGATTTGAATTGTGTAAACCGTAAATTAACAAATATAACAAAATGAAGTGAATTTAAAGTGTGTAATCAAGCAATGAAATAAACTTAGGGAAAATTATATGTAAAACAAGCATAAATAATACTTTTTTCGACTGGGATCAGTTATTTGTAATTTTTATTATTATTGTCTACAACGCCACTATTTTTAATCATACAAGGACATTTTTAGACTTTTTGGTAATACTAAGACTTTTGGTAATTTCTGAGAATTTCTGGGTAAACATGTAATTTTCCGAGATTTGTTTTTCCTAGAAAATTACAAACAATTTCATTTGTACCCAGAAAGTCTAAAAAATTACCAAAATTCTAGAAAATTAACAAAAAGCCTCAAAAATGATCAAAGGTCCTGGAAATTTTGATTTTTTTCCAGAATATCATGGGAATTACCAAAGGTCTCGAATATGCTTGAAAAGTCTCAGAAATTACATGAAAAGTATCGAAAATACTTGAAAAGTCTCATAAATTACTTGAAAGTCTTGAAAATTAAGTGAAAAGTCTCGAAATTTTTTTAGACTTTTCATTTAGTTTTCGAGACTTTTATGTCTTTCCGAGACTTTTTTAGTCATTTCAAGACTTATTATGAACATTTCGACACTTAGTATTACTTTTTCGAGACTTATTGTGTTGATTTTTTTTATCCCATTATGCAAGTCTAAAGTGTGATTTGAGATTTACTGTCCATCTTTTTCGACTCAACACACATGCCCAGCCATGAAAATCCAAGATCCATTGTTGATTTTTTTGTCCTATTATGAAAGTCGAAACTGTGATTTGAGACTTACTGTCCATCTTCTCCAACTCAACACACATGTCAAGCCATGAAAATTCAAGATCCAGAATTTAAGGGCATTGAACAGACCTCTCATTTTTTTCATTATGTGTTTTTCTCATATTAAAATTCAAGATCCATACATTTTTAATAAAAAAAAACAACATGAAATAGAGGTTGATTCTAGAAATTTTTTTAAAAAAAAAACTAAAAAACTGAAAAGTAATATATATATATATAAAGTAAAGGTAGTTTTAAAAGTTGAACTTGCATTTAAAACTTAAGTTATTAAAGTGATGATATTCTTGAAGTTCCAGTAGAAAAAAAAAAGTGACAAAAACCACCATTTCTACATAATAGATCACTACCAATGTGAAGGTGACAAGTTATGATTGCATAAGCATCTATATATGGAGTGGGAGGTTATTTTAAAAGTTTGTGAAAAGGTGGAATTCCACTATCCATGTAATGTAAGTATATATACATATATATTATGTGATGTTCAAACTTTGTGGTAGAAAATTAAGTGCTTTTTGTAGGTAGCATTAGACTGCTTTTTTATTTTATTTTATTTTTTTCTGAAGTGGGCTGTGCGTAGGATTCCCAACACCCCATTCTCATTGCATTTTCACTTCATATACCCAATTTTTTTCTAAGTGTCGTTCCTGATCTACATATATTTTGGTTTCGAATTTTCACAGAATATAATTATTATTAATTCAAGCACAATTGTTTTTGGAAAACAAATACAAGAAACTGGATTTCATCCATTTTAAGCTTAGAATGTATCTGATAATGTAAGCATTTAAAAAAAAAAGCTTTTCAAGAATGAAATTAGAATTGATAATACGTATTCATTGAATTATTATATATATTTTTTTGTAAAAATATTCTAGTGAAAAAAATTTAAAAAATTTCCAAGCAACAAAACCTGTATTTCCCAATATTTTGAATATAAAGCATTACGAAAAAAAGGGTATATATAACATAAAACCGGGGGAAATAGTTTTAGTTTACAAAATATTCATTTTTTTTCTCCAAGCATATAGTTCATTTTTATCATTTCTTCTGTTTGGTATTGTGGATGATTTTCTTAATAGATTTCAAAATATTCATTTTCTTAGGGAATATATAACATAAAACCGGGGGAAATAGTTTTAGTTTACAAAATATTCATTTTTTTTCTCCAAGCATATAGTTCATTTTTATCATTTCTTTTGTTTGGTATTGCAGATGATTTTCTTAGTAGATTTCTATCGAGGATAGTGGCGTCTTCTCAGCTGTTTTGTTGCTCCGACTCATCTGCTTTATGCGGATGACGTTCTGATTTTTTACAAAGGCATGGTGAAGAATCTGAAGGGCATTATGCAAGCTTTTGATGTGTATAGAGGATTATCAGGTCAGTTGGTTAACTGGACCAAATATTCCCTCTTTTTTGGTTTGTCAGTTTTTTATACCCAGATTGGGAGATTGCAGTCTTTGGTTAGCATGCACATTGAGCAGTTACATTTTTCTTATCTGGGTGTCCTGTTATTTAGAGGCAGGCCCACACAGTCTTTGTTGCAACCAGTGGTAGGTAATATTATTTACAAATTTGCTAAGTGGAAAGGTAAAACTCTTTCTATGGCTGCTCTTTCTATGGCTGGCCGTGCTACTTTGATCAAATATGTTATAACTGGTTCTTTTGTACATTTTTTCATGATTTACAAGTGGTCTTCATTGTTGTTGAGGATGATTAATCACAAGTTGAGAAATTTTCTATAGACAGGTTCGTGTGAGGAGAATAAACTGATCCGGATTACTTGAGACCGTTGTTGTAGGCCTTTGTCCAACGGTGGTCTTGGCTTGAAGGATTTGGGTTTACTGAACGACTTGCTTTTGAAGAAATTCACTTGAAAGTTCATGTCTTCTGAGAGCTTTGCTTTATCTTTTATGCAGGAACTTTATCTTAAGCATTTTCGGAAACCATATGGGGTGTATGTCACTTCTTCAATTTGGCCATCTCTTCGAGGTCATTACTCTGATATTCTTTTGGCGAGCATTCTCAGCGGGACTTTTGGCACAACAACTGGTAAGGTGTGCCTATTATAGATCTCCTGGATATTCCAGATTATTTGGCTAGTCCGCTTCGGGCTTGGGTTTCTGATTGTATTCAAGATGGGAGATGAGTTCTTGATGATTGCTTCCGGGCTCGTTTTCCAGATCTCTGTTTTTGAATTGATAGGATTGCAATTTCTCATATTAAGTATGGGCTCATTCTAGGGATGGTCAAGTTTCGTGTAAGACTACTTATTCTCAAATGGTTCGTGACACCCCTTAGGTCGGTTGGTGGAGAGACGTTTGGTCTCGCTTTATTCCTTTCTCTTGTTCCGCTTTTACTTGGCATCTTTTGCAAAATAGGCTTCCCACGGAGGATTGTTTATGCAAAATCAAGTTCTATTTGGCTTCCAGATGTAGTGTTTGCGGGGTTAATAGTGAGTCGACTGATCTTCTTTTTCTATTGTGTCCCTTTGCGGTTGTTCTTTAGGAGGCTATCTTTTCCGCTTTCCAACGGTATATTTTAGTTGACTCATGGATTTCTTTCTTTTCGCAGGCCATGTCAATTTCATTTAGTGATCATGTGCGTGTCCCTTGGAAGGTGGCTATTCACGCGATGGTTTGGAGTGTGTGGTTTATCAGGAATCAGTGGATCTTTGAGAGTAAAGCTGTTGATTTTATATTTGTGTTGTCTTTGGTTTGGCATGCAGTTTCTGAAGCTAACCATTTAGGCATTAGGTGTATGGGTAATTGTGTGGATGACCTTTTGATCCTTCAATGCTTTGGTCTTCGTGGTCGGCTAACCAAGACTCCGGTTATCAAAAGCGTGATTTAGTCACCTACTGGTCCGAGTTGGATCAAAGTTAATATGGATGGTGCTGCCTTGAGTTATCCAGGTACGGGGCACGACTTGGAAAGTCTGCGGCCGATACCGCTGCAGAGACATGTGCACCACTGGTGGTATATACCGCGGTACACAAAGAGGCAACGCTGTAGAACACCGCTCCATTTTTCGTGGTGTAGGTAAGAGCATACCCAATGGTCTAGGCCATGGTAAAGAGCAGAGTGCTCTCTTATGTCCTACACACAAGGAAAACACCAATCTAGAGAATAATAAGTCTTCTCTAAGGGTCAACCACACTTAGTCTATATGCTTGTGTGAAGTGTAATGCAAACACAACAAATAAACATAGTTTACAAGCAATACATGCATTCATATGAAGTGCATGACTACAAAAGCATAATAATTCAAATGCATATAAGTGTGAGTGTGTGCAACAATAAAAGCATGTCAATACAGATGCATATATGAAACAAATCATGCATGAAGTGTGTGTGTGCACCTAAACTCTTCAAGAGGCACAGTCAAGTGAATATACATGTTGCTCTTGAAGTCATAGAGATGCTTGGAAGCTTGCCAACGAGAACCTAAGTTACCCATTACATAATCATCCCCAATATGGTGTGGTTTGTCATGAAATAAGCCAATCATAAAATCGAGGTCTGTACAATCTTCCCCTTTAGCTATTTCATGATAAAACAACCACTCACAAACAGTTCCTTACACAAATTAAAAAAAAAACTAGCTATTGTCCACGAGCGTCCATTCTACGTTACAAAAAGAGATTCCTAATATTCTAAGTCTTCAAGGTCTTCAATCTCTTCGTAGATCATCATACCTACAGACAATAGCAAAAAAACACTTTCCAAGAAAAAATGCATGTGAGGTGAACAAACATAAATAGCATTTACACTTAATAAAGGAATATAAAGAATGCATGTGCATGCTTCCACTAAAAGGTTACTCTCTTTCAAGACTAATCCCCCAAAGCATAAAAAATGATCCCCTTATATCTCTCAAGATATATCTTCTCCCACTTTTTGTCATGGGATAGACAAAGGAGCTCCCCCTATCGGGTTGCTTTAGCAAAGAGAGCTATTAGCACAATTATATTGCATAATCATATACATAAACTTTATGCAACTTAAATAATTGAGAGAGATTCAAGAAGTTTTATTTAAAGATAATGTGTGAAATTGTTTCTTTGCATGCAAGACATATAGCATTCAAGTTCAAGTAATGGTATTTGGCCAAACAAACATCAAAATGGTTTCCAAAAGAATTCGAACAAATTGTACCCTTTTATCAAAAATGAACAAGATAAATATTTTAAAACTTTTAAATCACACAAGCAATATTATCAATTCTTAATGACCAATCAAGACATGGATATAAAATCCTTATTGATTGAATGGATATAGAATCATTATTGTTTGTTGTCTTGTTCAACCATTAAGAAGACAGAGAAGACTAATTTGGATATAAAATCCTTATTTATTGCATGGATACAAGATCCTTATTGATTAATCTTCTCATTTGCTTTTTCACATTTGTATTTAAGCAATCATAAAATAAATTCATGCATATCATTTTAATCATGTCATAATAATCAAGTTCACATGTCGTGACGATAAATTATAGGTCATTCAAATGTACTTCTCAATCAATTCTCCTAGTCCAAAAATGCATTATTGAACTAAAATATGACATGTATTACAAGTAATGGTGTAAAAGTGGAGCAACCAGACCCATTAGGCCCGACCCATTTTCAAAAACATGGGTACGACCTGGTACGGTGACCTGCCTCAGAAGGGTCGTGCCGGGCCGCCGTAGGCCTAGTCCGTCTGAAGGTGAATTAAAAAAAAAAAAAAAAAAAAAAACAGTCGAAATAGGTGGACTGGTGTGCCGGTTCGCCAGGCTGGCCTGGCTTGTCGTGGTTGGCAGGTCCGTCAGACCTAACCTCCAGATTCGGCATGCGGCCAACGTACATGTCGGGCTTGGTCCGACCTGCCTCCTTGATGGGCCGTGCCAGACACGGCCCATGATTCTTCAAGGGCCAAACAGACCGGCCTGCTTGAATTTGGTCCATATTTACATCACTAATTACAAGCAAAGCAATGTTGCACACTTATTAAAAAAAACATATAAATATATATATGTAACCAAGAATCTCAAGCAATTATCGAAAGAGCATAAAATTTGTCAACTTTTTGCACATACAAATCATCCAAGTTCGCTATCTTTACTTGAGTTCCCCATATAGGGTCAAATCCAACCAAGTCAATGAGAGGCATGAGCCCCTATATACCTATAAAGTCCAATGAGCCCCTATAAACCTACCAAGCCGATTGATGACATCTTTGTGGTCTAGCTTTTTGAGGTGATTAAGCCGGTTGAACTTGCCTCCTTGGTTGGTCATGCTTGACTTGCCTTATTGGTTGGTTAAATCTTGATTGAGAAAGACTTGGATGTGAAGCTCTTGGATGTTGAGGTTGAGTTTCACCCTTTATTGGCATCTTCACTTGGCCACTCTTGAATGACTCACCAAGATTAATCTTCCTCCTAGGATGTTGAGGAGGTGAAGCCTTGCTTTTGTCTTGAGCTAGAGGTTGCTTGATCTTAGCTTTCTTCAAATCTTTAAGGTATCTTAACTCTTTATCCTTGACTATCTTCAAAGAGTTGTCTTTGTTGGCAAGTTCATCATTCATTGCCTTCATTCTTTGGTAGTAATCTTCAATCTCCTTTTCACATTTGGACACATCAACCATGTCCATATTCAATGAATCATCTAAATTGGCCTTTAGTTGAAGGTTTTCCTTCTTCAACAAGTCTTCACTATCCTTGACTCTCATCACCTCTTCATTCAAGTGAGTCACATTGGTTGAAAGCTTGAGGTCTCCTCATTCAATTTTTGAATCTACATTTTCTTCTTCAATCTAGAGTCTGCAAAGTACTTGATGAAGCCTTTAAAGTTCATATCTTCACCATTTGTTCCAGAGTGAGATAAAGATCTCTCATCACTAGAGTTACACTCGAGGATGAGGCATTTTCTTCATTTGAGCGGCTCCATCCATCACACTTCTAGCTACATATTCATCTTTTCCTTCTTCAAGGTCATAATTCTAGGCACATCTTCCCTCTATTTCAATTCCACATAGGAGGCTCCAAAGGTCGTGTTGTTAATTACAAGTTCATCACTCGAAGAATCTTCTACACTTTCACTATCCCTTAAAGAGGTGACCATCACCTTTCCTTTTCTCTTGACCTTCAAGTTACTGCACTCCTTGGAGATATGTCTAAATCTTCCATATTTAAAGCATTGAATGCCTTTTCCTATAGACTTCTCTTGACTTGGCTTAATCTTCTTGAAGTGGGTCTTCTTCTTCAAGTCATTCTTGTGAAGCTTCATAAACCTCTTGAATCTCTTCATCATTAGAGCCATGTCTTTATCTAAGTCATCATCCTTCTTCTCAATCTTATAAGTCTTAATGATATGCCTTTTTGCTTATTCGATAGAGTAGGTGTAAGAACCCATCTAGATTCATAGACTAGTAGCCTTTTGATCACTTATTTTCTTCAAGAGCCGTCACTTTCAATTCAAATTTAGTAAGGAGTGACCTCATGATCTTTTGCTTGATCCTTCTATCTGAGTACGGGTCACCTAGTTGATGGCTTTGATTCACAATGTCCATCAATTTTACTTAGAAGTCATTGAAACACTCATCTTCCTCCATTCTAATTGTCTCAAATTATGCTTGGAGGACTTGAAGTTTAGAATCCTTAACTACTTCAGTTCCTTTATACACCGTCTCTAATATCTTCCAAGCTTCTTGTGTATTTTTTATGATTTGGATGAGTTTGTATTGACTTTCATTCATTCCGTAAAATAAGGCATGCATCGCCTTGTCGTTCCACTTTGAGGCTTCAAACTTTTGGGAACTCCATTGAGACTTGGGTTTGGGTACACTGCTTCCATCTTCGGCGATCATGGTTGATGGTGTGTATCCATCTTCAATCACCATCCAAACCCTATCATTTATCGCTAATAGGAATGACTCCATATTCCCCTTCAATGGGGAGTAATTGTCCCCTTTGAGTAGAGGTGGTCTCACACTCGACGCTCCCTCTTTAATCACTCATAATGTTTGGGTCAATGTATGCAAATGAATGCAACAATCAAAATACATATAAATGCAAGACACACGTAAAGCTCAGATCACCAAAGTATGTCTAGACACCGACTCTGATACCAATTGAAATCCCCTTAAAGTGTGTGTCTATTAAACCTAGAGAGGGGGGGGTGAATAAATTATGAATTTTCTTGATTAGTCAATATTGAAGATTCACCCAACAAACAAAATCAAGTGCAAAATACGTAAATATACAAAACACTTGACATATACGTGGAAACCCTCAAACTGGAAAAAACCACTAGCTATTCTACTAGCCACACACGATCACAGAAATCCACTATATGAATAAATAGTTACATCCTCAAGTGATACTCGGATTCTCACTCTCGGTAACCTCAGGCTATGGACTTTACCATTCGCCACTCTTGGTTCAATCCCTAGTGATATCCCTTAATCCACTACTCTTAGCGTGAACATCTTCTACTTTACCCCTCAGGCCTTTTATAGTGGCACTTGACCTATTGCTCGCCAACCCACCCTTGGTTGCAAGACTAGACTTGCTTGTGCATTTTCACCTAGAAGCCACAAGACTTTGACTCTATAAAGAGTATATGGCCTAAGTGTATATATGACACTAAGCTTAAATGCAATAATGTACAAGACCAAACTCAAAATGCTTAACTATATGTTATAATGCAATTAAACCACTTAGTTATCAAACAATGCATGCATGCCCAAATATAAGAGCTCATTTGGGTGTATAAAGAAAATCTAACAACCTAATTGTCAACAAAAGTCCAACCAACACAAGTTGACACAACATATAATCAATAAAAATAATTTTGCAATCAATAAATGCAATTAATGATGCATGAGCAATAATGTCTAAATACAATGTATAGAGACTTAACTAGATGACAAATATGACCTAAATGCTAGCTATCACAATACAAACCCTAATCATGTCATAACTCATATAAATATACAATAAAGGCATGAGTATTTGCAATTAATATGCAATCAAGACTAAATCTTGAGAAAGATGAAGTTGTTCTACTTACCAAGTCACTTAATGAAGAAGAACCATGATAAGATGATGCATGACTATGATTGGATGCTCATGGGATTGGGTTTTGAAAAGTCAAAAACAAAGCTTGAAGCTTTCTCTCTCTAGGGGGATTCTCTCTCCCTAAAAGATGTGTTCTTAAAGCCCTTTAAACGAGTTGGGAAGAGGATAACATATATATAACAAGGGTAGAGCAAAACAACATCGTTTTGAGTTTAGAAAACAAAATTCAGCAAAACCGCGGTGAATACCATGGTTCAGGCAAGTGTCACGACCGCGGTGCATGCAATAAGGCAGGACTGGAAAAGTTCATGGTCGGTACCGTTGTAGAGACATGTGCACCACCAGCGGTATATACCGCGGTACATAAATAGGCAACGCTAGAGAACATCGCTCCATGTGCCGTGGTGAAGGCAAGAGCGCACCCAGCGGTCTAGGTCACAATAGAGAGTAGAGTGCTCTCTTAAGGCCTACACACAAGGAAAACACCAATCTAGAGAAGAAGATGCCTTCTCTAAGGGTCAACCACACTTAGTCTATGTGCTTGTGTGAAGTGTAATGCAAACACAAGAAGTAAACATAGTTTACAAGCAAGACATACATTCATATGAAGTGCATGACTACAAAAGCATAATAATTCAAATGTATGTATGTGTGAGTGTGTGCAACAACAAAAGCATGTCAATACAAATGCATATATGAAACAAATCATGCATGAAGTGTGTGTGTGCATCTAAACTCTTCAAGAGGCAAAGTCAAGTGATTATACCTTTTGCTCTTGAAGTAGTAAGGATGCTTGGAAGCTTGCCAACAAGGACCTAAGCTACCCATTACATAATCATCCCCAATGTGGTGTGGTTTGTCATGAAATAAGTCAATCATAAAATCGAGATCCTTACAATATATATATACAATCTTTCTATTGTCAGTTCCTTGCATGTGGGTTGTTGGATTTAAAAGATGCTTTGACAATTGCATACGACCAAATCAAAACATTTAAAAGGAACTGATATATCTCATATCAGTTCGAACTGACAATAGAAAAATTATATATATATATATATATTCTCACTCACTACCTTTGAGTACACATTTAACAACATCAATTCTTAAAAAAAAAAATGAGTGTTAGAGAGAAAAGCTTTGAGAAGTCTTTCCATGGAGAATGAAGAGATTTCAGTAATGCAGGTAGGTTTGGGAGAATATAATTTAGGGATAATTTGTTCTCTATTTTTGTTAAAAATCTAAATCAAAAGTGGATTTGGCTTGTCTTTGTAGTGTTTTCAAATCTTTTAGGTATGCCATGTTTATCTTTCATCCAAAGGTAGTGAGATGAGGAAAGTTTTTGCTTTTATTCGTTTTGGTTTTTTGGAAGAAGCCTAAAAAATGGCAAACCAGGTGAATGGGATGCTTGTTTATGGGTGGCCTATTAGGTCAAAAGTGATTGCGTTTGAATGGAGAAATCGAAAGAGTATGGACTAAGTAAGGGTGGGGTGCAAGAAGTGATGATTGAGTCTAAATCAGGGGATAGGGAATATGGTAGTGATGTCCGGTTACCTGGATATCTTGGCAACTGTTCTTTTGTTGAAGCGGTGAAATGGATGAGGAGAAGTAAGAAAGTTAGGGGTAGAGAATCATCTAATGTGGTTAGGGGTAGAGAGTTGCCTTAGATGGTGATGTGTATGTCATGGAATATCCATAAGAGTGATATGGATTGGTTGTCTTATTATGTGGTGGGGATCCTTAAGGATTTTTCGTGCGTGACCAGTGTGAGGCATGATTGAGGTTTCTCCTTTTTCTCTTGTTATTTTGGTGACAAAAGTATTCTTTAGAGTTTCGAGTCAAAAAAGAAAATGGATAGTTTCGTCAATCATAGATCTTACCGAGACAACTGTTTTTCATCGATGGTGAAGTGGTCCGAATTGGTATCACCGTCTTGTAGACTCGTTTAGGTTAGTTGTATGGGGATTCCTTTAAGTTGTTGGAACTCATTTATATATATATAAAGGTTAGATGGATTGTAGAAGAGCATTTTTTGATAGACGTGGACACCGTCTTAAGAATGAGATTTGATAAAAACTAAAAATTGGTGTTAATTCCTCATGATAAGCCTTGTCCTTAGAAGATTAAGGTTGATGCTGGTGAAGGTTCTTTTATTATGAAGGTTACTGAAGATGATTGACGCTATGGTGGACTTCCCTTGGGTGGATCAATTTCTAGGTTTGAAGATGTCTGAGCTTCAAACTTGTTTGCAGAAGTAATGATGGTGTGATCAGAAAATAGGGGTTGGCTTTGTCC
Source organism: Dipteronia dyeriana (assembly GCA_032871835.1). Lineage (NCBI taxonomy): Eukaryota > Viridiplantae > Streptophyta > Magnoliopsida > Sapindales > Sapindaceae > Dipteronia > Dipteronia dyeriana. The sequence continues at coordinate 77,644,980 of CM065303.1, read as the reverse complement.
CCTCTTTAGGCTTTCATGATCTCAATACGATTGTTGTAGGAGATGATGGCAGAAGAACTGATTGCAAAATGGTCTATGAAGACAAGTATGGAGTTGAGAAAAAGGAAGCAATGAGAAAGGGAGTTTAAGAGCTATTTCTGGAAAGGCTGACAAAGAGAAGAGTATTAGGTTTGGGATAGAGATAGATTGTGGTGTTCAAAAAGAAAAAGATAAGTCGATATCTCCTATGCTTAACATGCATAATCTTGAGAACACCAAAGGCACGAGGAGTAGTTGTGAAAATAATGACAAAGACTGCTTTTCTTTGGCTGGTGCTTTTGATAGGTGGGGTGATGGTTGTAGCCTGTGTCAGATGAAGAAGACTATAGAAATCAAAATCTCAAAGGTAGAAAGATATGAGGAGTATTGAATGAGGGGGTTCTTGATGAGTCATCGATTTCTGCTACTAGAAGGCAAGGAAGAAAGTTATTTTTTTTCTCCAAGAAGTCATTGTATGAATACTAGGAGTGTTGTTCATGGTTTTGATTTTAATAGTTTTAGAGAAGGATTTGGGTGACCTTTTTATGAAAAAGGATGATCATTAATGGACTAGTTTTAAAGTGCTGGATTACATTTTTAAGGTTTTTTTTTTCGGGGTCTATGATTCTGAAGTGTTTTAGGTTATCGGTTTGGCGTTAGTGGTTGTCATGATCTTTTCTAGAGAAGTTCGCAGCCCTTCTGTCGCCTTGGATGACCGCTAACTTGCTCTTTTATTGGCCACATCATCATCTTCAATGGAGGTCGACTTTTCGTTGTGGTCATTTGGGTGGGCTTTTCTTTGTTTTCTATGTCTTGGTTGTTAGGGTGTAGTTTCTTTGTTGTTGGTTTTTTCTTGCTTGCCCTCGGCTAGCCTTTTTGTTTCTTCGGTGTGGGTGTCTTCCCCGCTTTACTCTAATAATATTTGTTGTTCATATATATATTAACTTTCAGGTGAGAGATCCATTACTTTGATTTTGATAAAAACTTTAATGAAATCATATTGATTTTTATGAATTTTGATCTGAATTTTTTTTTTGTGGATGATAAATTCATTAAAACCTATAGAGAAATAAAATTTGAGTATGTTTCAAGTACTATAACTTTTTTTTGTTATTTTTTTATATGTTTCTTTTATTTTTATGATGTATTTATATTTAACAAAATCATGATAAATAGTTTTAGTGTTTGAAAAATTATCAAATTTTATTCATAAGCAGATTTCAACGAACTTATCATCCATATAAAATTTCAAATAAAAATTCATTAAAATCGTTATGATTTTATCAAGATCTTTATCGAAATTAAAGTAAAAGATCCTTAACTTGAAATTATATATATATGGTATAAATTTCGATGATTGTGTTTGATATAGTGCTTCTTTTGTTGAAGAGATGATAAAGCTCAACCATTAATTTTTTTGAGAGAGAGAAGAAGAAGTACATGAAATGGTACATTTGTTTTGTTAAATTCAACAAACGAATGAGAGCGCATGGTTTCCTGAATAATAATACAACTTGTTTGTAAAAAGCTAACTTTTCATTAGTGACCAAAAGTATGTATATCTTTATATTTTATACTATGGTACCACGGCTGCCAAAATTTATATATAATGGAGGGACCCAATTTCACGTTTGAATTGAATGTATATATGATATGATAATTTATTATGTACGATTTTGATGTAAATTAAAACATAATGCTCCCAACTTTTTTGCTTCTCTATAAACTATACATGTCATTCAAACTCTCTTGTCTTCTTATAAATTCCTTCAAGATTTTTCCCTCGAATCAATGCCTGATTTTCAATAAACTCATTAAAAAAAGGATATAATTGTATAGACTTAATTTTATATCTAACTAAATATTGAAATTTGAATGAATACTGCACAAAAAAATTGGTTTGATGTGTATTTTTTTTAGCATAAGTTAAGATATCAATTAGAGGCACTTTTTGGGATTATCAGGTTGGCTGATGATAGTATTATAGATTTATAGGTTGTTGTTTGACATCCACCATAAAGAAAACAGACAAATGAAATGATTTAAATACGAAGATGGAATCCCACTTTCGTGTGGAAGCCACGATTTCCCAATCAAAAGTTCGATTAAACAAACAACTGAAACAAGATGGAGTCCACTTTCGTGTGGAAAGCCACATTACCGTACTGCCATGTTTATTCTATCCTCTAAATAAATAAATAACTATATATATATATATATATATATATATATAATCTCTCATGACAGATCTTTTATTTTAATTTTGATAAGGGCAATTATGAAAATCCATCGATTTTAATAAATTTTGATTTGAAATTTTGGTATAGACGACGAGTTTATTGAAATCTACCTATAAACAAAATTTGAGTAATTTTCAAATAGTATAATTATTTTTCTTGAATTGTCTTATATTTCACATATTTTTCGATGTCTTCTATTTAATAAAATTTAATAAATTGTTCTGATACTAGAAAAATTCTTAAATTTTATTCATACATAGATTTCATTGAACTCATCATCCACAAAGAAAAAGATTCATATTAAAATTCATTAAAATGAAATTAAAATAAGAGATCCCTCTTGAGAGACTCACGGATATATATATATATATATATTGGACCATTAGATTCAATTGTTTTGACATAATCTGTATACACTTGTCAATTCTTATCCATAATCTATGATCCAAATTCAATACATTGATGTATTTTATATCAATGCGCACTGAGAATAAAAGGACTCTATAAATGGTTAATTAGATACACAAAATTTTGAATAATAACATATTATTTGTCCCTGGAGGCGTAGCTCAGCTGGTAGATGAACGAGTTTGAGGCTTAGGTAAATAACTCTCAAATCAAAGGCTCAAATCCTACTAATAATAAAAAGTTCAAAAAAAAAACGTTAAAAAAAGAAGAAGGAAAAAACATTCTTTTTATGTGGATTTTTAAAAGTAACACTAGTTTAATAAATTAAGTTTAAATAATACCAATATATAAAAATACCCTATATCCCTTATTTTATTAAGTTTTAACCATTTTAGGGGTTTTTTTGTCAAAACCTTCATTGATGGAATAGACTTCCATTGGAGATGGAAATCGACCTCTATTGAAGATCGAATTGAACTCCAAAACAGACCTCCATTGGAGGTCGAAATTGACCTCGACCTCCATTGATGAAGTGGGTAGTTTTACTTTGGGTGCTTCTTGGGTCTGTTTGGGGTTGTAGTTGCTGTTTGTTTTTCTTGTTTTTTGCTTGTTTTTTTTCGGGTTAGCTTGTAGTATGTTGGCCTTTGCTTGGGTTCCTTCCCGTTGTTTTGTTTTTGTATTAAAGCACGTTGTTAACAAAAAAAAGAAAAAAAAGAAGAAGTTGATGAAGCGGATGAACAAAAAAAAAAAATAGAAAATGCTATTTTTATCCATTAAATCCTGAAAATTACAAATATATCAAAATTTTAATTTTTCTTGGATAAATCTTGAAAATTACAAATATATCTATCAAGTCACGGAAATTACGAAATAAGTCTCGGAAAAAAAACGCGAAACTTATTTTTATGAATGTGTTTTAAAAAGTATTTATATCAGATCTACACATTAGGAGTTATTAAATCTTAAATTATTAACTAAATTGGTGATAGTATTAAAACTCAACTTTTCAAAGAGTGTTATTAAAATTTGGAGCCTTTATATTATATCATATTATAGAATTTGGATCTTCTACTAATCTCATCTTGTTCCTAACCTCATATAATCTTATAACACATAAGTATTGTAATAAATGTGTGGTTTAGATGTGATTGGTTCAGTAGAGGATCTAAATCCTATATTATATTATATGATTGGTTAATGAGAAACTTCCTGATGAATTACTAAATGCTGACTTAATTAATTTGTCACTTAATTGAACGAGAGTGCCGTCTGGAGCTTTCTTAATTTGGTACATAATAATCTAACATATAAAAAAAATACTAACACAGCCAACCAAGGAATGAAAAGTGTCGTAGAAAATTGGAAATGTTCTCATGGTAGCTAGTATTTTATATATATATATCATATATGAGTAACGCTATGTTTCTAAAATAAAATTTTGATTGTTTTCCAAATGGTGTTGGCAGGTGAGGTGTCAAGATTTTATAAATCAAAAAATTATCGTTTGTGATATGATATTGACACCTCACATGTCAATACCATTTGAGAAAGAATTTAGAAAGTCTAGCATTACTCATTCATATATATATATATATATATATATATATATATATAATTGATTATTTCTCAAATGGTATTGGCATGTGAGGTATCAAGATTTTATAAATCAAGAGATTATCCATTTTGATATAATGTTGACACCTCACATCTCAACACCATTTGAGAAAGAATTTGAAAAGTCTAGCATTACTCATTCATATATATATATATGTGTGTGTGTGTGTGTGTGTGTGTGTGTGTGTGTGTGTTCTAAGGACACCGGTTAACAACCAATTTATTACCGTAAATGCATAAATGTGTGTGTGTGTGTGTTCTAAGGACACTGGTTAACAACCAATTTATTACCGTAAATGCATAAATAGAAATAAACACACGTATCAATGTCTGTATTTATTATTTCATTATAGTGAATGGATTAATTATTTTCCACTTACAATAATAAAGTGGTTGTTAACCTGTGTTGTAAGTAAGCCTGGCAATTTGGGTCATGACTCGATGGATCGACACAAACCCAACGAATTTGGATTGGGTTGGGTGGAGCTAAATGGGTTCGGGTTGATAAACGGGTTGATCCATTTAACCCGTTTAATAAACAGGTTGGGATGGGTTTCATAAACGGGCTAACGGGTTGACACGATTAGTTTGAAAAAAAATATGTAACTTAAAATTAATTGGGGGAATACTTGCAACAACAATTATGGTTCAATGATAAATAACTAATTTTTATATTGTTTTAACTTTCATTTTGCAATTACCAATAGTTTACGGAATACGAAGTTTGAAGACCTCAACAGTTGAACTATCAGTCTTTATTTATCGTTTTTATTAGTTTTAATTGTTTGTTATTTTTATATATAAATATTCTATCATTTACGGATTGTATAAACATTACAGTCTTTTTATGGCTCGTTTAAATTGAGATGTGATTTAGTTGGTTATTATGTTGGTTTTTTAAGGATATTTTTAGTTTAGATTTATATTATATTTTTAATAATTATTAATATAGAAAAAAACATCAAACATAATATAAACGAGTTAAACTGATCGGGTTGGGTTATACGTTTATTAAATGGGTTGGGTCGGGTTTGAAAAGTTTAACCCGTTTAATAAACGGGTTAACCCGATACAACCCATTTAATAAGTGGGTCGTGTCGAGTTTGGTCCAACCCGACTCACGAACCCGTTTTACCAAATCTAGTTGTAAGGACATAAGTTAACACTATCCATATATATATATATATATATATATATATATATATATATATATATATATATATATAATTATCTTACAAGAACCCACCACTATAACCCACTAAATTTGCTTCATTTTCATGTCTTTCTCATGGGGTCATTGTCAAAAGATGCCACTCTGATCTAGAGTAACGATTTGTGTAATTGTGTCAATCTAATCATGACCTAATCGATTAAATTTACTTAATTAATTAATTATCATTTCAGAACCTACAATCATAACCTGCACTAAATTTGTTCCATTTTCATATCTCTTGCGGCGGGATCATGTAAAAAATTAAAAAAAATAGACACCCTTATAATTGTTAGTGCATATTAAAACCATTATATAATTATCAACAGTGCGCCTGAATTACGTACTCTGAAGAAAGAAATTAGTGTTTCTTCATGATCAACATATTAAAACCATTATATAATTATCAAAAGAACAGTGTCAAAGAAATGTCAACATTGCTTGTAATTTGTAAACTATATACAAGTTTTTATATATTTATATATAAATCTTAGAGCCCGGAAATGCCTCAAGCTTCTCAGTCCACTAATATTGCTTCATGTTATAGATGGGTATATAATAATATTTACTTTAATTTCATTATCAATATTAATCGTACAATATACTGTATATTATACTTCTAAAATATGCAGGTTAATGCTTTACATTCTGTAGTCAATTTGCTCTTCCATTAATTATTATTTGGTGACTAATTAAAATTACGCATTGCATGTACAATACAAATTGAAGGCACTAGCTTGTGTCCTTTTCAAAAGAGATCAATGATCATGGTAAGATAACTATAATTACTAATGTACTCCTTTCTTGTGAAGATGTCGACAGCAATTTTTTCTTCCATCTCCAATCGATCGATCACCATTTTAATTAGACCCCACAATTTAATTAATTAAGAATATAATTTGTTCAAAAAGGAGTATTAATAATTTTGTATAAGTAGAACTAGATATCATCTTTCCTTTTGAATAACCAACCCAATTTACACTACTACGTACATTTCATGATTATTAATCAAATAAATATAATATTCAACTTTAGTTTGGGTGCATATCCAATCAATGCTCAGGTATGAATTATGTATTTATTTTTGTATTATTGTTTGAATAACAATATTATTGTTGTTAAATCTCACAAAGAATCCAGTGGTCTCAGCAGTAACACATTGGAGTCAGAGTTGCTTGATGAAACACAAACACATTATAATTAATTGAAACCGATCGATGAATGCTTGATTAATTTAATAATTAAGTTACGTAATAAAATTTTCCAGCCGCCCCAATCCTAATATATGTATTGATCATCAGGGAGAGAATCAAGTTTCACCAGAAAAAGAAATCAAGAAATGAAACTTAATTAATATGCAATTGATCTTTCAGGCTCTTCTTTCTTTTAATATGCAATATAAGCAAGCTCCACACTAAGTATCAGGCTCTCAAATCTCAATGTCTTGCAAAACTATACAAGTATCAATTGTTGGAGATCAATATGCATGCCTGTTCGATACTACACCGTCCATTGCTCCATCGCTCAATATTGTGTCTTAGTGGTCAAAATGTTTATTCATTATGGCAGTGTTCCAGGTTAGAGTCACTGCCACTGCACATGCGGTATTTCTTTGGTTTTGCAATAACCGTACATGATATTGATCGTCCAACTATAGCCAAGCATATATATTATACAAAATCTATTGGAACGTACAGGTTAAATCTTCTTATGTTGTTGGTTTTCTAACATGATGTGTACTCACCGATCAAGGAGGTCTATCGATATCTAATGTGTACCCAGTTTATGTGTCTGATGAGACTTTGCTGGGACCTGCATCCTCCACTTCCATATTTTGTTACATATCTCAGCTTCCAGGAGATTTCAGAGAAAGATATGTCATGAGTACGTACTTTTGGGAGCTAGCTAGCTTGCCACTTTAGATATTGATTTCATGTTGCCCTAATTCAGTTTAAGTGTGACGATATGAGGTTGATCCAGTAGTATATCTGTCGTACACATACACCATGAGGTCGTGGGTTTGAGAATGTCCCCTTTCTTTAAATCCCGAATTATTGTAATATTTCAAGAAAAAAATCAGTTTAAGTTATATATATAACAATCACTTATCTGAATTGAACTATTATTTTTAAATATACATTAAGGTTTGAAGGAGGGGAGTACGACTTAAACCCACGGACCTATATGGTATTGAATAATTAGGAGAGTATATAATCTAAAACTAATTAATTAATTAATTAATATGTAGTATAAATATTCTAAATTAATCTGTTCCAAGTGGGATTAATTTTTAATCCAATTCAAGTTTTGTTGGAGTTTGCATTAGCTAAGGCTTCTATCAATGTTTAGGTATGAGTAATTATTTTAGCATTGATTGAATATATATAGTTGTTAAATCTCACCAAAACCTCTCAGTGCTCTCACCAGCAATAACACAATGGAGTCACTAAGTCAATGACCTCAAGAGTAATTGAATTCAAAAGCTTGGCAATTTTAAGTCATACATATGCATGCCTGAACAAATAATAAGCCTATCTAGCATGTGATGATTTGACGTATTGCCAACTTTTTAAACGATAGAGCACTTATATATCCTTCAAATTTCAATGCACTATATCTAAAATTTGTTGATCAGATCCCATATGATTTTTTTTTTCACACCAACTCTTTTTTCTTTCAGGCTCTCAATGTATATAAGTACCGATTGTGGGAGCTTGATCATGTTCGATTTGTGTCCGTACACCTAGATTTTCAATAACTACAGTCTACAAAAGCTATTTGAATTTACTACAGTTTAGGTTTTTTATCACGTGTTTGTGTGTCTAAATCTTGCTTGGACCTTCACGGTCCTCACTTCCCTTTTGTTATATATCTTGGCTATTGGTGGGATGGTATGGTTTGAGGTCACTTGTGGTGCACCTCTAAGAGAGAATTCGAATACAAACAATAAAAGGAGAAGCTTTTCTTATATCTCTCTATATTTCATTCACCACTCCACACATTTTCAATACAACTTTCATCCCTTTATATAGGAAAATGAGATGAGCTAAACTACAAACTAAATAAATGCAAAACAATGAAGTCAAATGTGGTTAGGAAGCAGCTGGGAGTTGGAGGTGGTTGGAGCCATTTCAATGGCCGGTTTCTAGAAGTGGGCGGTAAGGTGGTTGGCTGAAAGTGGTTGGGCTGATGTTAAGTTTATTTTTCAACATCCCCCTTTAAACTTGACTCCCCATGTTTTGCCATACCAAGTATTGTCTTTAATCTTGAAAACACATCATGTTTGAGAGGCTTGGTGAAAATGTCAGCAACTTGATCATATGTCCTGCAAGAGACTAGTTCCACCTCCTTATTCTTCACATGCTCTCTGATGAAATGATACCGCGTATCGATATGTTTGCTTCTTTCATGGAATACTGGATTCTTTGCTAGCGCAATCGCTGACCGATTGTCGATGTAGACCTCTGTGGGATTATCTTGTAGAAATCCCAAATACTGCAACACATTCCTGATCCAAATACCATGACAAACAGCTGTGCAGGCAGCAACGTACTCAGCTTCACATGATGGCACGACAGGCTTTACGCTGTATCTCCCATAAAAAACGTAAAGCCTGTCGTGCTTTTACGTTCATCCAGATCTCTTCCCCAATCACTGTCTGAATAGCCAATCAACCTGCAATCTTCACATTTGGTATAAAATATACCATCATCAATTGTACCTTTTATGTAGCGAAGTATCCTTTTTGCAGCATTTAGGTGAGACTGGTCAGGAGTCTCCATGTATCTGCTAACTAGTCCAACTCCATAGAGTATATATGGCCTAGTACACGTCAAGTATCTCAGGCTTCCAACCAAGCTCTTGAAATAGGTTGGATCAACAACTCCTCTTTCATTCTTTCTTAACTCCAATCCTGTTTCTACTGGAGTTGTGATAGGATTGCATTTTTCCATACCAAATCTCTTCAGAATTTCTTTTGCATAGATACTCTGGGAGATGAAGATACCTTTTTCGCTTTGCACAACTTCAATACCAAGAAAATGAGTCATTAGACCAATGTCAGTCATCTCAAATTCTTTCACCATTCTCTGTTTGAAATCTTCAAACATGGTTGGATTGTTGCCAGTGAAGATCAAGTCATCAACATATAGGCATGCATATAACAGGCTTCCATCAGTCTCCTTCCTCAAATATAGTGCATGCTCATACGGACATTTTTCGAATCCATTCTCTTGAAAGTAATCATCAATCCTCATGTTCCATGCACGGGGTGCTTGCTTCAAACCATATAGAGCTTTCTTCAGTCTGTAAACTTTATCTTCATTGCTTTTCTGCACATATCCAGGTGGTTGTTCCACATAGATTTCTTCTTCAAGAAAGCCATTCAGGAATGCTGACTTTACGTCAAGTTGGTAAATTTTCCAACTCTTCTGGGCTGCTAATGATATTAGCAATCTGATGGTCTCTAGTCTGGCAACCGGGGCAAAGACTTCTCCGTAATCAACTCCTTCTTTCTGTTTGTAGCCTTTTGCTACAAGTCTTGCCTTGTATCTCTGGACTTCTCCTTTCGCGTTCCTTTTGGTCTTGTAGACCCATTTTACTCCGATGGTTTTTCGGCATTTTGGGAGATTAGTCAACTCCCACGTCTTGTTCTTTTCAATGGATCGAATCTCTTCATCCATTGCACTTCTCCATTTTCCTTCTTGGTTAGCCTCTTCAAAACTAACTGGATCACTTGTCATCAGCAGACAATACAAAGTAATGTCTTCTTCCACCTGTTCTATATTTTCATACAGATCTTCTAGGCTACGTGTCCCTCTAGGCATCATATCTGAAAAATCACGTTCAATCGGTGATGGAGAATCATACATTTGTGATGAAGGGGAACCACGTTGAGGGGTCTGCTGATTTCTGGGTATATGTGGCTCTGTAGCCACTTCTCTTGTCTCTTCTTCAGATATCATCTCTGCACTTCTGGAAGCTTTGTTATGATCCCAATTCCAGGATTCATTTTCTTCAAAAATGACATCCCTGCTGAAGATTACTTTCTTGGTGATGGGGTTGTATAACCGGTAACCCATAGTTCTATCACCGTATCCAACCAGGATACACTTTTCTCATTTATCTTCAAGCTTCGTTCTTCTTGCTTCTGGGACCTTAATGTAGGCAATGGAGCCAAAAACTCTAAGGTGGCTCACACTTGGTTTGTGAGTGCTCCATGCTTCTTGCGGTGTCTTTGTATCAAGACCTTTCGTAGGACATATGTTTTGTAGATATACTGCACACAAGACTGCTTCAGCCCAAAAACTCTTAGGCATATTTTTATCCTTTAACATGCTTCTGACCATGTTAAGGATTGTTCGATTCTTCCTTTCAGCTACACCGTTTAACTGAGGAGTATAAGCTGGTGTAAACTGATGTCTGATTCCTTGTTGCTTAAGGAATTCTTGGAAAGCACCTGCAGTGTATTCTCCACCTTGATCTGATCTCAATGTTTTGATGTAGTAGCCACTTTGCTTCTCTACAAGAGTTTTGAACTCTTTAAGGTAATCAAATACTTTAGATTTTCTTTTTAGGAAATAAACCCAAGTCTTTCTGCTGTAGTCGTCAATGAAGGTGAGGAAGTATTGATTCTGTCCATTTGATACTGGCATCAATGGACCACACACATCTGTGTGAACGAGCTAAAGTGGCGTGGTTGCTTTCCAATTTGCCTCTTTTTCGAAGCTATTTCTATGTTGTTTATTGAGAACACAGCTTTCACACATCTCATTGGGGTGATGGATGTTTGGCAATCCTTTCACCATCTTCTTACTTCCCAGTTGCTTTAAACTTTCAAAATTGAGATGTCCATACCTTAGATGCCACAACCAGTCTTTGTCATCGATAATGGCTGTCAAACATCTTGGCGTATCATGATGAATTGCGAGAGGGAACATCCTATTCTTCGTCATCTGGACTCGGGTAACCAGCTTTCCTCGAGCATCTGTGATGATGAGTTGCATATTTTGAAGGCTAATATGGTAGCCTTTATCTAAGAGTTGTCCGAGACTTAGGATGTTTGTCTTCATGTCTGGAACATAATAGACATTTGAGATGAAAGCATGATCTCCATTCTTCTGCTTGATCATGACATCTCCTCTTCCTTGGACAGGGATTTTAGAGAGGTCGCCAAATGAGATTTCTCCGTGAACTTTCTCATCAAGTTCAGTGAATAAGTCTTTTCTGCCAGTCATATGGTTGCTGGCTCCAGAATCAAGAAACCAAACATTTTGGTTTTGATATGTTGAGTTGTGTGCCATCAACATCAACGATTCTCCTTCAACTTGCTCTTTCTCTGCAAAGTTAGAATTTTCATTTACCTCATTTGGCGGGCTTCTGCACTCGTTGCTATAGTGGCCATATTTGTGGCAGTTATAGCATTGAACATTTCTTTTGTCAATGTTCGTACGGTTGTTGTACCCGTCTCTTCTTCCTCGTCCTCTTTCTGGTGGGATATAGTTCGGTTGTCCACGTCCTCCTCTGTTTGCGTCTCTTCCTCCTCTGCCTCTACTCCTGGTTTCAGCATTTCCTGAACCTCTTCCACAAGATCATCTACCTCGTTCTCTTCCTTGTTGTGAGGTCCCCCTTGCTCATATCTTTTTTCATTGAGGGAGAGCTTTGACTGGAGAGCTTGCTCCAATACTCTATCATCATTTCTTCTTGTGACTTTTTGATCATGGGCTTGCAATGATCCCACAAGTTCTTCAACAGATATCGTCTCCAGATCTTTTGTTTCTTCCAGTGCCACAACTATGAAGTCAAACTTTGCATCTAATGATCGTAAAATTTTCTCTGAAATTCTCATGTCTGTGAGAGTTTCTCCATTTCTTCTTAGCTGATTCGCAACGACCATAACTCGTGTATAGAATTCAGCAATAGATTCACTAGATTTCATTCGTAAGGATTCGAACTCACCTCGTAGAGTTTGAAGACGGATCCTTTTCACTTTGTCAGCACCTTTGTAGGTTTTGAGAAGGGTGTCCCATACATCTTTTGACGACTTAGCGGATGCTATGATCTCAAACGTTGCTTCGTCTAGCCCTTGATAGATTATAGGCTTTGCTTTACAATCCCTATTTCGATCGGCTTTGAGAGTCGATATTTGAGCTTCTGTCATGGTTCCTTCAGCTTCTTTGGATTCAACTTATGTATATCCATCTTCCACAATATCCATAACATCTTGAGAGCCTAGTAAAGCTCTCATTTGTATGCACCAATTATCATAGTTGTCTTTGGTGAGCTTCGGGATGACAACATGTGTGTTTTCGTTGGCCATCGAGACTTGAAATGCGTAGATCACAAATCTGGAGTCCGAATTTTCAAAAAGAGAGTGCACTGTTGCGTCTGGAATGGTCCAAAACCTTGGAAACCAGTCTGCGTTTGTCAAAAAACGAGTTCGGAAGCGTTCGAAACGAGCGGTCAAACTTTTTGAAAAAGTCAACCAAGATAACGGAATATTCCTTTGACTGACGGAATATTCCAGCCGTTATAACACCGTTAGTGACGTCAGCAACCCGTGAATAGTGACGGGTCTTCGGGTCGGATTCCGGGTCGGCCAGCAGCAACCGAATACCGGTCGGGTTATTTGGGTCGGATCTGGTACGGGTTGATGGATCGGACTTCGGGTCAGATTCTGCAAAACGGGCGAGGAAGACGATCGGCGCATGTTGGTGACGCGCGGGGGTTGGTGCTGCGCGTGTACGGCGCGTGAGTTCACTCTCCAAAGTCTGTCGGCGCGTGCGTCCTCTCTGGTGCTCCGATTTGAATGGCGTTTTCACTGTTGAACTCCTGAAGATGTGTAGAACACTCTGGTGTGATCAAAAATTGATTCTGATCACTTTGATTTCTGGGCGAATTCGACTTCGACCTATGTTCTTCGAGTTTCTGGTTCTCCTAGGCTCTGATACCACTGTTGGTGGGATGATATGTTTTGAGGTCACTTGTGGTGCACCTCTGAGAGAGAATTCGAACACAAACATTAAAAGGAGAAGCTTTTCTTATATCTCTCTATATTTCATTCACCACTCCACATATTTTCAATACAACTTTCATCCCTTTATATAGGAAAATGAGATGAGCTAAACTACAAACTAAATAAATGCAAAATAATGAAGTCAAATGTGGTTAGGAAGCAGCTGGGAGTTGGAGGTGGTTGGAGCCATTTCAATGGCCGGTTTCTAGAAGTGGGCGGCAAGGTGGTTGGCTGAAAGTGGTTGGACTGATGTCAAGTTTATTTTTCAACATTGGCTTCCAAGAGATCAGAGGAAGATATATACTTCAGTAGTACATCTTGGAGCATTGAATCAGTTGCCTTCCGAAATCTGTTGATGTATTATTGATTGGGAATCGAGTTACGTTGGGTTGGGTTAGATCGTAATGGTGTTCGATTATTTATATAAATCCCGATGGTTAAGAAAACAATACTGCACCAGACTATTACGACCTAAACATCAAAGACAATCGAAAACTATATTAGATCGTCATCTAAGGTAGCTTTATTCAGATAGATTTTGCAGATTAATTGTCTTAGGAGAAATCATAAATACAATATCATCTAATTTGTTTCACAAATGAAAAGTATTCTCTACATATATATTACAAGCAAAGATTTAATCACCATATAAATATCAAAACCCAAAACACTTCAACAAATTGTATATATATATACCTTCCCTCTCTCTTCTCTATATATAATAGTAGCTTTTCGTTCTAACTGAATTTTTGTCTTGTCGTTCGAATTTAGATATATATTACACTTCTTAACAATATTAACGGTTATTACGAAGTATTAATAGTGCAAGTACTATTATAAGATTGGGTTCGATGTTTCTTGTCATATTTGCTGTGGAGGACTATCAAACACTCAGCTTGATGATGGAACTTTGGATTTATCAGGTCCCAAACAACCCTGTAAGTCGATTTGAAGCTCATCCGAATCATCAATGGCAGTCCCATCCCTGACTCTAGCATGTCTTGCATGTTCCTCCCCGCTCCATACATCGGCTTATTTGTTGTCCCCACGTATAATTGGAATGCTGTTGAACCATGGCTCTCTGCATATAGTTTTGGACCCTGCATCATCATCATATCATCATCAAATAGGTGATCTGATCATCACACTCGGTCACAATTAATATAATAGAAATTATCAGACATGTGACTTAGTTTATCAGACCTAATAATCCCTTTTGTAAACGATTATCAAGTCTGATAATCTAAGATCTCACAATAAAAACACGTCGATTAACAAAACAAATTAGATGTGCGTACATGTGACAATGCAAAAGGGAGGCGGCCGAATGACATTTCCATGATTGGAGGGTGAATATGGAGACCAAAGAGCTTGGAATTGTTGTCAATTAAGAGATCAATAGAGCAATTGCAGGTGAGGATTTTGGTTGTTACACCCGTTCCATCAACTCCTTCTCCTAATCCAAATTGCCGAATTCCTGCCATCTGCAACAATAATTATATATATTATGTAATTTAAAGGTTATGTGATCAGAATTTGTAACCCAATCATGAGTTTTAAACTATATGTTGAAATCAATTAATAAACTCAAGATCTCTCAACAAAAGTTGAGGTGATGCAAGGATAAGTTGAAATTATGAATTCATATCATGTATAGATCTCTAACATCTTTTAAAAGGGATATATTAAGAAACATGAGGGATGGATTTAGTGACATTTGAATTCATAACACCAAATTCGAAGCCCATTATGGGCCCATTTAAGTCTTCATGTTGAGCCCAATTTGAGTCCTAACTGAGGCCCAAATATTAGTAAACAGTAACTCAAGTTTCGATCCCGACCCAAGATAACAAAATGCAATACCTTCTGATACCTATTACAATATCACTAATTAAACTTACACTAATGCCATTTACTACTTGACAGAAATTGATCGATGTTATGAGACTAAAAATATGCATTAATTAAGTGATCACATTCTGTTGGAATCTATCTAAATAAAAGTATAAAACACTATTAGAATATTGTACCTTGATAGAAACCATTGGTGGTGGAGGCTTTGTAGCCATGTAAAATACAAGCAATGAAACTCCCAAGCTCAAGAAAAGCCTCCAACTGATTTGAAGAGAAATCCAAGCACAAGAATTTGACCTCTTAAAAGAAAAATACCTCCACCACAATCCCTTTTTACCACTCCCATAATACCAATCCTCATCGTCGTCGCCATCTTCATCCTTATCGTGATCATCATGACGATGATCAACGATAATCAGACGGTTCTGGCCACTCATCTCCGACACGGCGGGCCCATCATGACCATCCACATCAGCGATATTGACAACCTTCTTGTTCTCATGCAAGAAATTAGAATTATTATTGGATCCGCGAGAGGAAGAGTAACGAGAGAGTGTGATCATTCTTGAGTCTTCAAGGTTGCTTTTGTTGAGGAAGGTTGTGGCCCCGATGGCGGTGGTGGTTTCGGACCGCGTCGGGGAATGGAAATCCGATTCGATGGTGGTGTTGATGTTTCGGATATCGGCAGCACTGGTAGCATGAGAAAGGGTAGAGGGGCTTTGAACGTAGTATGCACAAGGGTAGGAGTGGAACATTAGAGTATCTTGGTCCTCACAGTCCATTGATGACGATCTTCGAATGTGAGTGCAAGACATGGAGTGAGACAGGGAGAGAGAGAGAGATATTACTGTTTTCTTGAGGAGTGAAGTTGATATATGTTTGTTTGGTCTTTTGATAAGCTTCTTATATATAATCATATGAGAGACATGGGAACACGGCCCAATCAATGTGATTCCGTAACTTGATGGTAAATAGACGTTTGATTCAGTCCGGTAATATCGTAGGTTTGAGTCTCGTAAAATCAATTCGATCATGATTTAGGTATCGAAAATCAATCTATAAGTGAATGTTAAATCCATTATTCTTATATAGTTATGAGAATTTCTAAGATTTATATATACACCATTTTTCTCCTCCAATATATGCAAGAATTTTTTTATGCTATTATATCTTTTTAGGGGGCAATGTGAGACATGAGACACAAAAATATAATCAAAAATTGGGACCGAGAATTTCGGGAGTGCCCCCTTCTCGAGGGTATCAAAAGTCCTAGCATTTGCTCTAGCTTTACACCGAATTGTCTTTTATCTTTTTTTACAACATCTAGGAATGATAACAAAGTAAGCACGCTTTAGCATTTGCATTTTCTCTTTAATCTGGTCTCGGCCAAAAAGGATTCAAAAAGGTATTTTTAACAAGGCATGCATGTGACCATACAATGCTTAATTATAGTGCGCCCCTCTCACATTATTATGTTCTTAGTAATTAATATATACAAATATATATTAATTACATGTGATCTATCACACACATTTAGAAAAGTACTATAGCATCACATTCTAATACTATTATTTCAAAATCTATGGTATTTTTACGAATATTTGTGTATATTTGTTGGTTTAGTTAGTGTTAGTGAGACCTTTTATGAAAAGATAAAGAGATTTTGTGATAAATCTGACTCGTACAACAAAAGATATATAGTATATCATATTATGAGAAATTTGAGGTTCAAATTTTTGGCATAAACATGTTTGGATCATCAAAGTGATTGATTAAAATCAATTACATGCATGATCACCAAAGGTGGGTTTAGAAAATGTATGCGTGAAGCATAATAATAGTAATAATAATAAATAAATAAAAAATAACTTCCCTTAATTGCAAACCTTAATTCGATGGCTTTTATGAGATGTATTTTAATATATATTATTGAATATTGCTTGCTTTTAAAGAGATGATGGATTGAAATAGAAGAGACTACTGCTCCATATATATATATATAGAGAGAGTAATGATTAAAGGTGTATATAGTGAAGAGAAAATTAATAATAATAAATCATAAATAATTAAATGGGAACAGCTTTTGCTTTTATACCAAGACATAATGAATTACGCTTCTCACTAGTATCATCATTACCAAATATTATACTCTCTTTTCTACTTTATCAGAACTAGATCCGATCATGAGATCATGGAGAGGCTCCTGTAATCAATTAATTTTTATTATTCCTTCAATTTTGATGTATTTTCAAGTTAATTTGGCAATGCAATTGCGTTGTTATAGTGAACAATATATGTTGATTAGGAACAAATGTTGTATACAGAATTATGTTTAAAAGGTTGTAAAATGCTAAATGCTGTTGGAAAATTCCAAAATTATGGCTAAGTGTAACAAGTTCATAACCCAATATATATATCTCACATAATGAATCTGATCGAGATTCGAATCTCACATTACAAATAAAATATATAAGTGCATATTGTGAGAATCTCACTTGAGATCCTTCCCTTTTTTCAGTAATAGTTATTTCAATCATTCTTTTAGTATTTCATTTAGGGAGATTTAAAAAATAAAAATAAAAATACTAATTGCTTTCATTTTAGTGTTGTTTTAAATGTGCGAAAATTCCATGATCGGTTTATATAGACTGATTTTAACATCGTTTTAATTGAATATGGTTTCATATGTTTAATTTATATATATATCGAATTGTGAACAAATCGATCATATATATTAAAGTTGATTTTTTTTACACTATCTACTCATATATCTAGATTATGTATTTTTTTTTTTGAAGCTTCTGTTCTATTAGGATTCGAACCATTAACTTGGAAATCATTTATTAAAATTGATTTGGAAACATAAAGAGTTGCTTTTGTAGAGGCATTTCATCATTAAAAAAAATCCAATCAAATACTAAGATGTCCCGTTGCTTTAATATATTTATTTCGTCTGTAATTCAGCAAACCCAAAGTTTTTTTTCTTTCTTCGTACTCTTTCATGCATAAATTTGGTTAATAACCTGCCGGTGTGAAAAAGTTTGTGACGCTGAAATCAACCTTCGATAGGTAAGTTGAAATTGGAAATACCCTTCATTTATCTCATACTACTCTTTCGGGGTGAAGATGTACAGTGTACCTAATCAACATGCCACAAGATAACCCATCTAGACGTCGAGCCTTTAACAGGAGTAATTGGGCCAACCAAATGGCCCAGGCCCAATAACAGTGAAGGGTGATGATGTGTCCAGCCAAGTTATCTTATGGGCCTACATAGGCCTAGCCCAGTATCATCACTGAATATAAACAGCAAGTGGGCTGGTCTTGTGTTATAAAGTCTTTGAATACTATGTCTATTATTATTTATAAATATTTCTACTCTCGTTTTCTCTTCAACAACGACGCTTTGGCCGAGTGGTTAAGGCGTGTGCCTGCTAAGTACATGGGGTCTCCCCGCGAGAGTTCGAATCTCTCAGGCGTCGCTCGTTATTTTTCTCCATCTTCCATTTTTTTTTAAAAAGAAAACAGAAAGAGATATTGTGTTCATTTCTTCAAGGGTAAATCATATTGTAGTCCCTGTAATTTGTCTTAATCTACGTTTAGTCCATATTTTTTTGAATTGTAATTTTTAGTCCATCATTTCTCTGACAATATGGATTTAAGTCCCTATCGTCAAATTCTGTTAGAGTTCCGTCAAGTCAACAAAGGTCAACGAGGGTACAAAGGTAAAACAACATATGGTGTTCTAGAATCTTATTAAATCAAAGGGTATAATAGTAATATACAAATTAATTTTAAATTTAATAATAATTTTTAAATGGATCTCCACCCTCCATCTTTCTCAAAAATAAAAAATGGATGGTGGATATCATATAGAATATTTTTCTAAAAACATAACTTTTTTTTTCATTAAAATAAATAACTTTTTTCGTTAAAAAGTAACTTTTTTTTAATTATCAATTATTTATTTTTTGAATAAAAGATTTAATTAAAGCAAAAATCTAACACACGTTCATTGTAAACTCCACAACTCAAACACCATCTTCTTCACGATTCCCTCATCACCGTGAACTCTCTCTCTCTCTCTCTCTCTGGACGAGATGACAACGAAATATGGGTTCGATTCGTTTGGGGGTGGATTCTAGGTTCGATCGGGTGTTGATAAGGGTGATTTCTGGGTTCGATTGGGTGGTTGGTGTGGGTTCGATTAGTTTGGGGTGGGTTATGGGTTTGATTGTGTGTTGATATGGGTATGGGTTCGATTAGTTTGGGGGTGGTCTCAACGATTGGTTTGGTGGTGGTTGACAGTTTTTTTAGGTGT
The DNA here is from genome assembly GCA_032871835.1 of Dipteronia dyeriana. Classification (NCBI taxonomy): domain Eukaryota; kingdom Viridiplantae; phylum Streptophyta; class Magnoliopsida; order Sapindales; family Sapindaceae; genus Dipteronia; species Dipteronia dyeriana. The sequence continues at coordinate 77,625,301 of CM065303.1, read as the reverse complement.
GGGTGTTTTATGGGTTCGATTGGATTTGGGTATTAAGGTGACTGCCAGCTGGTGGTGTTAGAGATTGAAATGGTGGTTGTGATGTGTTTGTAGAGAGCGATGAAGATTGCAGTGTTTAGGAGCTCGATTTGTGTTTGTGATTGTTAAAATCCGATTTGATTTGTGTTTAGGGGACTTGAAATCGTTAGATTTGTGTTAAAATAGATGTTGATGTTTTTTTAATTTGATTTTTGTGTTAGGGTTTGTGAATGATTTTTTTAGATTTGGTGGTGGTGGTGATGAGAGTTGTGGTGGTCGACTGGTGGTGGCGGAGGAATTTGACTCGGTGTTGTTTTTTCTGGGTTTGATAAAGATGTGGTGGTGGTTGTGGCGGTGGTGACGAGAGGCAAGTGGTTCACGATGTTGGATATGGTGGTGGTGGTCCGGTGGAGAAGATGATGAGAATATTTTTGTTTTTGTTTTTGTTTTTATTTTTTGTTATTTTTAATTATGTTTTAAAATGTAATAAAAAAAAAAAAAAGAGTTATTGAAAAAGATATAAAAAAAAATAAGGGTAAAATGGTCTTTTTAAAGTGGTCAACAACTATAAAGGCCAATAAAGTCATTTCTAACACCGGACATGTCAGAAAGCGTACTTTTCACGATTTTTGTTACAGAATGACTAAAAGTTACAATTAAAAAAAATTATGGACTAAATACAGATTAAGACAAACTACGGGGACTAAAATACGATTTACCCTTTCTTCAAATTGGATTCTTGTGTGTAGTTATTACTTATTAGCCTTTAAGAAGATGCTAAACCAGCCATACTTTTCTTGTTGCCCCTACAATAATGGCTATAGGCCCATAGGATTGCTTTAATGTTAGCTCACACCTCATTGTCTGTGAACCCATAAAACTTTGACATCCTCTCTCTCGGTGATCAAAAGAGCCTGAAGATCATATAAAAGGTTATGGTATAAATTAAATCATTTGTTCGATTTAATTCTTGATCGGTTCCATGATTTGCATAAATAAGTTAACAACGTAATCATTTTATGATGTTCAAAGAACCTCCCGTGAAAATATCCAAATTTTACTAATTCATCTAGAACTTCAAACTCTCTCGATTTTAAAATACAATGAATAATTAAAAAAAAAATTCGAACATATATGAAGGAAAACATTTGAACCTTATATAGAAGAGTATTTACTTGAGCTGAGACCAAACAATATAAACATCTTTATTATGGAGAAATATATATATATATAATCTTTTCATGTACATATATAAAACAAACAGAGAGAGCTAGATATATATATATAATTGATTTGAATTTGATTTTTTATTGACATGTACTTTGGTTACGTAAAGGGTGTGTTACATTCTTTTCATTTCCCACTAATAACAACCCCCACAACCTCTAAATTATTCCATTTTGTACATATATAAAAACTACATGAACTCACCAACTCCCCCTCTTTTTTGATTTTCTACACTTCACATCATCATCTATAGTACCACTATTCACATTTCTCTTTTCAGGAAACTACACGACTGCTAATTTGCACAATTGTACTAACCTGTCCCCCGAAAAAAAATTACGAAAATATTGCCTTTACACAATGAAATGAATTACATACAAAGAAACTCAAATTTCCATGTGTGATGGTCATCGATGCTAATCTCCACTTTGCAACTTTTTTATTGCAGAATCTCTCCAAGTATATGTAATGGAATCACTTTTAAGAAAAAACAAACAAAAGGGTTTTGATCGAGAGAGCCAAAAGAATAAAGAAGACAAAGGCCAAAATGAAAGTGTTTTTGAGAGTATACATGCAAAGAAGAAACAATAGCAAACTAGCTAGAAAAGAAAAAAAAATCAAAGTGTTTTTTGAAAGGAATGGTTGCCCAAAATTTCCTAGGAAAGGTCTTCGGGCAGCTTAATTTGATGTGTGGAAGAGAGAGAGAGAGAGAGAGAGATGGTCAAAGATGTTTTGGGTAAATTATTCAAGTTGAAAATCAAGAAAAGGAAAGGAAGAAATATTGTCCATGAAACCCTCAAAATCCCATTCACCAACTCTTAAGTTTTCTCCTTGCCAATTATGATTATTCTCTAAACCAAACATGTCCCCTACTTTAAATCCCTCATGAAGATTATTATTCTCATCAGCTGTATTATTATTGAAGCAAGAATTATTATTGTAGTGGTGGTTGTTATTGCTTTTCATTTGATGATCCATTCCTTTGTTGTTGCTGTTGTTGATGTTGGCACCACTAGTGTTCTCTTCAGCACTTCTGCTAGTACTCTCTAATTGAGGCAACAGAGAAAAATCTGCTTCTAACCCCATTTTACTCTGCTCAAAAACCCCATAATAATGATCCCCATAAAACATTAACCCGTCTCCCACATCATCAACTTGATGATCATGATCATGACGATGAGACAAAGCAGGAACATTACTGTTGAATAAACAAGGGACACCTGTCATGTCGAAGCGGTTTTCGAGCATCGAGAATGTGTCATCGAGTACTAAGTTGCCTGCAGTAGCAGCTGCAGCAGTGGCCATGGTTTGCATGGATGCTGATGAAGTTGATGATGATGATGTTTCCATGCACATGTTCATGATGATACCTCCAATATTATTATTTACATGAAAACCTCTATTGATTAGCTCTGATGAATTACTGTCATTTGGTGAAGAAGAAATTGTGGGATTTGCAGCTGTGTTGTTGTTTTTCAACCTCTTCTTTAATGTGGAGTTCCAGAAGTTTTTTATTTCATTATCAGTTCTTCCTGGAAGACGAGCCGCAATTTGAGACCACCTGAATTGTTTAAGACAATATAAGAATAATTAAAAATATTTAATCAAATCTATTTATATATGTATTAACTTAATTAAAAGGTTAATTAGGTATCTTATATATAAATATTTTATAAAATATATGCATGCTCTGCATGGATGCTTGAGTTCTACTACTATATAAAAAATAAAAATAAAAGCTTGCTTTATCAGGAAGTGAACACCTAGGCTTTTAAATGTTTTAAAGTTTGATGAAGAAGATTTTCCATTTTAGACCAAAAAGGAGAAGATAATTATACTCTTCAAAGTGAAATTTCACTTTATTAGATACAAACGAAATTATTAATTATATATCATGCTCAATTAATATGCGATGAATTTGACTGTCTGAAGTTCAAAGCTTGGACCATCTAGAAGAACAAGAATTTTCGAAATGCAGACATTTCGGTTCATGAATCTCATTAAAGTTTAAATGACAATTTCTTGGTAATTAAGTGTAGGAAAAAAGATTTAGGAAAAAAGATCAAAGACTTTTATAAAATTTTGGAAATTTGAGACAAACTAAAACTATACAGCTTGTCTGAAGATTTCCAGAACCAATTTTTTTTTTTTTTTTAAAAAAAAAATAATCGATCAAAAAACCAAGTTCAGGGCCTGGATTAGCAATTAGTTTCATACAAAAAGAAGGAAAAAAATTATTAAAACAGACAAAAAGATAATGCAATGACAATGTGCAAATATTGTTCATATTCCAAAACATAAATCATTTCAGACAAATATTGCATCCTCATGATCATTAATTAATTGGGTTGCTAATTAATTAAGTAGAAGAGAAAGAATATTATTATCTAGAACTTACTAATTAAAACAAAAACAAAACAAAACAAAAATGCCTTATATTGTGTCACTAATATGCCTATAATTTACCTGTTACCAAGGATGGAATGCAAATGAACGATGTGCTCCTCTTCTTGAGGCGAAAAGGCGCCGCGTTTGAGGTCAGGTCTCAAGTAATTGATCCAACGGAGACGACAACTCTTGCCGCATCTCTGAAGAGCAGCATTTCTAGCAATGTCACTCCAGCAGCCTTGTCCATTTGTCAGCATGTATTTCATCAGCTTCTCATCTTCTTCTGGTGACCACAACCCCTTTCTAAGCTTAATATTGGTTTTGTTGTTGTTGTTGTTGTTGTTTGCTGGTACTACTACTCTATCTTTCCCCATTAGATCCGGCTTCCTCATTTTGCTAATATTCTGGAATTGGATTGGAGCCTTTTCTTCTTTTAACTGGTTTGATGGGGATGATAGAATACTATATAGGTAAATGGTGTTTCTTTGTTTATGTGAGAGAAAGAGAAGGCTTCATGGGGTGGTAATGGTGATGATGATGGTGATGGTTGTGGGGTTTGCTTAGAATTTGAACTATAGAGATATATATATATATATAGAGAGAGAGAGAGAGAGAGAGCTGGATATGTTTGTTGTTGGTTGATAAATGATGGGTAGAGTGGAAAACGGATTGGAGGGGGACCTCCACACAGAGAGAGAGATGGTTGGTCTTCTTGTCTTTGACTCTATCTTGTCTTTTTTCGATTCATTTTTATTTCTTCACTCACAAGGTAATCATCATATGTCTATGAGACACAAGTGTTTTGCTTCCACTTCACATAATAATCTCTCTCTCCTTCTGTCTAGGTTTATTCTTCTAATACACGTGTGGTTAGAGAGAGAGAGTGATCATCATGGGAGTACAAAAGTACTTTTGTTACACTTTTGCAATAACAAAAACTACTTTTACAACTTACACGTTGTTCTGGTTTTGATTCTGGTTTCTGGGAATAAACGTGAAAACATTCTTTTAACATTTTATGTTTGGTAGCTGAGTTAACAGCTTTCTCAAGCAATTCATGGACATGGAGATTAAAAAAAAACACATAAAACATTAAACAAAAACAAAACAACCCCATTTCTCTTTTGGTCAAACTAATGCATTCTTTTTCTTCAAGTTATGATTCTGTTAAAAATACAATGAACATCTGTAATATAAAATATTATCTTACAACTCTCTGAATTTATCAAACTTAAAGGACAATTATTCACCAGAAAAATAGGAGTACTTCTCATGCATATATGTATATGATCAGAAGATTAATTTGTGATTGTTTCAAGAGCAAGTCAAAATAATTATCTGGAACAAATTAATGTCATGAGATAGTTAAACAGCAGTACTTGAAAATGATGGATATTATCGATAGCTAAATCAGATTAAGAAACGTCATAAATTTATACAGTTAATAATCTTACATTATATATGATTCTTGAAGGTTATTATACTTTAAAACTAAGATAATTAATTACTTGTCTATATCAATAGTACGTCTTTGTATTCTTATCCAAAAATGAAAAACAACCATTACATCTTTTCATATATGTTTATCAATAATGTTGTCAGTATATTTGGTCAATTTCTCCTAATTTAATTATCAATACAAGTACTACTTCTCATCTACCTGTTTCATATATTTTCATCATTCCAAAAACTTTTTCAATTCTGACAGCTAGCTAAATAAAGAGAAGGGAATTGCCTAACTAATGAACCTGGACCCTGGAAGCAGGTCCACATGATCAGGCCACAGAATACATATTCATATATTCATTTGAATCAATGCATGTAATGTGTAGTTACATATGATCTGCAAAGATAAATATCATTTTTACAGTGCTTTCATGGAAAAACTTAGCACATAGATTGATAGATACCCCACACACAGTATTCATTGTCTAATGCGCTGTCATAGACTCATAGTTATCTTTTCATTCACCTAATTCTTCTCATCCATCTGTATATATACATGTCAAACAAGAATATATTCACGTATCAAGATCATGATAAATATTAAAAAAAAAAAACAACAACAACAATTCTCAGTCATTGTCCTATATCAAAAATCAGTTTTACAACAGCTAGAGTCTTATTAGTCAATATTCATTACCTGTAAATATAATATGTGTTGATAGAGACTGCCTCAAATTTCTGGGAAAAAAAAAGGTAGTGATGAGTAGGAAACTGTAAAGCTACTCAAATGCTACAAAAGCATTCCCATTTGATCTCCTTTTTTCAACAGCTGTCCTTTCAGGAAGGACTTGTGAGGCTGAACCAAGCAACATGCGGGTACTTGGTTAAAAAGACAAGAAAAAACCAACTAAGATCAGATAGTTGTTGCACATTTGTACTAGATTCTACAATGTTCTTTTTTTGCAGATTTTGTGGGTTTCTGTCTGTCACATTGTAGGATTAGTATAGTTAACGTAAACTCTAAATTAAAGAAGTTGAATGTTGAATTTTGTGCAAGTTTTAATACAAAATCTGTCTCTTAATTTTTTAGTCAAGAAATATAGCAAATCCATGTACATGATGGGCCAACTGAACAAAATTGAAAATCAGTGGTTCAAGAAATAATGACATGAAAAGTGAGCACTGTCAGATTCATGGAATCATACGATATACAAAGTGAGAGGTTCATCAATTCAATACAAAAGCAAACAGGAAGATACAAGACTGGTCATGTCCACGGTTTCGGTTCCAGACGGATCTAGAACCGGAACTGGAATTGCCTGACTGGCGGTTCGGTTCTTTTTTTTTTTTTTTTTTTAATACTGCTATACTAACTTCAATAAAATTTATAAAAGATAAGACATGTAATAATGTGAAATTGTAAATAAATTTTATTATATAAACCGAAATTTTAAAAAAAAAATATTGAAAAAAATTAAAATAAACGAGTGGAAATAATTTGAAAAATTTCTTAGAAATAATTTTGATAAATTGTTGACAATGATTTTAAATTGATTTTAAAAAATAATTGCAATACAATAAATATAAACAATTGACTAATTGACCAACTGAGAGATAATTGAAGAGAATTGAAAGAGAGTTGAGAGAGAATTGGTGTGAAAAGAAATGAAATGGGGGGTTATTTATAGGAAAAAATGGGAAAAGAAAAAAAAATTGGTCTGGAACCGACGGTTCCAAAACCGGAACCGAACCACCGATTCTATACCGTTTTTTTTTTGGGACGAACCGGAACCGAACCTTAAGACCCAAGGTTCCGGTTACGGTTCTGGAACCGATTCTACAGTTCCTGTTACAATTATGGTTCATTTCATGCAAGATATAGCTGCATTTCCTAAAATATGAGGTTTCGATTAATAGATCTTTAGAGAAGAGGGTTCAATTGATTCGGTTGCATTTCCTTAAACACGCAGGTTTGAGTTGATAGGTTTTAGTAAGTTTGTTTGATAGGATTCAGGGTTTAGTTGATTCAGTTAACACCCAAATCCTGTTTGATACCACAAAATAAGCAAGTCCCTATGGATCTTATGTGAGGTTGCCCCCATCAAGGATCACTAAAAAAAAACATGCAAGAGCACCTATTTCAATCTCCTCTCGAACGATCTTATATGCAAGAAAAAACATAGAAAGCAATACACCGTCGGTGAAAAGAGCATCCATCTGTAAAAACTGTATTCATTCATGTGCAGCACCAAAAAGTACTTATTCGATCGGTACTTGAACAAATTATGACATCAAAGGTAACATAAACAGAAATCCATACAAAAAAAGGTGGAGCTCTTTGGTAGTGTTTGCCAAATGTGAACAACTAAAACTTTTATTTGCCAATTGCAGGAGAAGGCAGAGCACCAGTGAACAGAGAACCAAACAAGAACACAAACACTTCTTTTCTTTCTTGAGGCATCCCAATTGGAGCAGAAGTGACCTGAAAATCTGGAGCTTGGAGGTGCTACACCATTTAGAGGATGCCAAGGTTAACAGGCTCACGGAGGAACCTCTCCATTTGCTTGGCCCTAGTCTGAATGGACATGTCGAAAACCTTTTGCCCAAACTCTACCACGAGCCCACCAAGAATACTAGGATCAATCTGTGGCATAAACACGAGAAATTTAGATTAGATATGTTTTCCCTGTAAACTGGGTTTCACATCAAGATTGACCATCATGAGCGATAATGATTACCTTTTGTTCAAGCTTCACCTTTTTCCCTTGTCCAAGTATTTCTTGAAGTGTCTCCTTCAAATCTTTCTCCTCTTGAGGAGGGAGAGGCTGGTACAAAGTTATATCAATCAATAATGGGAAAATTGGAAGTAATGACTAATGATGGCTCAGCGAGATTCTCAAATTCAAGAAGCAAACAAGTAAATGTCAAATATACTAGATGATAGGGTTACATAGGAATTAGGCGATGGAAGATGGTACACTATAGAACACAATAAGGTATATATATCAAGCAATCAAGCCCATGAAAGTTTATTTGAAAACAATCCACATTTCTGGCCAAAGAACCACCCATGAAAGTTGCATTTCTACATTAAAATGGTATAGCGTAGCAGCCAATTGACCCAATTCATAAAAAATATATCCCCTGCAGTAAGATTATTCCAATAGCAAAGCTAGTTATTTTCTTTAATCACATCATATGCTGTAGATTTATTTTACGTAATAGCATATCACATCATACAACTAATGAACTAATGGCCAGTCATATCGTGCCATATCAATGCCTTAACTTATACGGTACACAAAAGCAATGGCAGAAATCCGATATAAGCAACGACAAGCTTGTCAAAAAGCAAGCAAGCAAGAGTAGCAAACCTATTACATTTTTGTGGAAATGTGATTTGAAAGTTCCATTTTGTAAAAATAAAAATGAAAATGGTTAGACAAGCTCCATGTAATGGTATTCTAACCCTGCCAATATGAAAAATTTCTGACCCCAAGTAAAAGAAAAGGAAAGGAAAATGATTAGACCACCTCAAGTAATGGTATCCACAAAGAAGTTGAGACAAGGGTACCAGTCTCAATCATGGTAGAACCATCTTGAAATCCTATAGTACATGATTAAACAGAAACTAAACTAAGAAGAGCGGGAGATAATGCGTCAAAGAGTATCCATACGAGTAAGAAACCAGAGTGATATAATCTTTCAAAATGGTTGTAACTGGAGTAAACTTACCATGACAGTTGTGACAATTGCTTTAACTTCACCCTTGTGAGCCATTGTCAACTCCAGAAATCTCTTTGTTATGAGGTCTATGTGTCTCAACCTCCCATTCTCAGCCAATATAACTGGTAGAAAATTCCAAGCATATTTACACAATGTATCAGATTTTAACATTTAGAGAAAAGAATGAAGCGAAATCAGACAACCGACAATAATAATAATAAATTAATAAGTAAAAAAAAAACAGCAGCAAAAAATATCAATCAGGGGAAAGACAACAGACAACACAAAATAATAAGCGTCCAACCATAAACTGGGTATGACAGGCTATTTGATAATCCTAAGTAACAGATATAGACATCCTATGTTGAAAGAAATGCAGTGATCACAACAGATTTCAGAATATAAGGTACAAAGAAAGAGTAACCATACAAAGATTAAAAAAAAAAAATCAAGGAAGCTAAATAAATTTTATTGCTGAAGAAAAAGATAAAGATACAATAGTTTTCAAGAAGTCCACAAGAATCAGGAAACAGAATATATGAAAAATAGCTCAAAGCTATAGAAAACAGTCAAAGAGCTTTTATAACAATTTATGCTGCCAGTGTACTTATAAAAATAATTCAACGTAAAATTCTAGCCTTGTAAAATTATCCAAAGCAAACCGTATGGAAAATTACATAACAAGTTAACAACTATAATATAAACATTGACAATTACAATAACAATAACATAATGAAAACAGAAATAGTAATAATATCATGCAACCTATCAGACCAAAAGCACCTCAGCTAAACCAAAATTGAAACTACTCATATGAGCTTGAAGAAAAGGATTAATGAACAAAAGAAATACTCCAAAGTTTAATCTTAATAAAATCCTAATCAATCCTGTACCTTTCTGAAAATTTGATCACCAAATGCTGAATTCTCTAGAGAACAGTTTCAAAGTTTCATAAACCAAATATCAATTAGTAACATACCCAAGAAGTTCTTTGTAAGATCTGAAAATTTGGCTTGAGCACAAATTTCAGTGATGGCCTTGACTCTTGTCTCTGTAGGCACAGACAAGTCCTTCGTGAATTGAGAAAACATAGAAGCCCTCTTCGAAGCCTGAACAAGGTCAAGAAGCTCAGACTCGATCTTCTCCAATGCATTAGCTTTCACTGCCGCAATGTACAATGCCGAAGCATAGTTGCCGGAAGCCCCAAACAACGCCAGAGGTAACTAAAATGAAACAAATAGTAAACTCATACATTTGAAAAAATGATTAATAATAAGCTCACAAGCCTCCGTCCTACTTAAAAATTGAAATTCGAACACAATCAACGAAATTGAAAATGTTCACTTCATAGAATAAACCCACAAACAACAAATATCATCTCGACCGAATACCTTGACTTTCTTCTCCTTTTGTCCTGGTGCAGTGGCAAAATTTCTCAACGACTGCGACAAAAAAAAAAAAGAAGCTAAAAATGAGACAGCATTACAGTTTAAAAAAAAAGACTAAAATTTATTCAAAAGCACAAATTTCGAACTAACTTCGTCGATAAATTTGGTATCAAAATATTCTAAGCCAACATTTGGTCACTGACAATATATTTTTAATTTTTTTCTGATCATCAACCAAACATCAATGAAAACCAAACATAAGATAACAATTCAACGATCGGATTTGTAAAATATTGGAAACAAAGGTAACTTTTTTTGTGTGTGTTTTTGGAAGATACCTCCAGCTGAAGAGCGGATCTCTTAGAAGAAGCGAGAGAGTCGGATCTAAGAGACTTGGTGAGGAGAGAGAGGCTCGATCGGAAACGACCAGTCGCTGCCATTTTTCGATTTCGCTAACTCAACAAACCCTAAATCTCTTTCGTTTATGTTTTTCGCTGTAGGGACTGAAAATGAGAACCGGAAAGAGAAGACAGAGAATGAATTTGAGGGAGACATGCTCGAGTATTGCTGGTTTTACTAGCTTGCTTGTGAGACCGTGACCAGATCTTGACACGTGTACGATGGCAAGTTAGTAAAACAATTTGATAGTCTTGGATTGGGCCAACTTGAATCCAGTAACATGGCCCAAATCAACCCATCACAGAAAACGTAATTTTCTGACTAGTTTTGGGAAATCTGGGCCGTTGATAGCCCAATCCACTTCAAGTTTGATCCACCAACAATTTCAAATTTCCAAGCTGACATGCCAGGACACATTACACTAAATACAATATCAATGTTCGATCACTAGCTAATAGGTATGAATATTTACTTCCATAATAATTCTCGGACATACCTATAAATATGAGATCGATCATTATTTAAAGATATCATAGATAAAATTCGTGTACATACATATAAATGTGTATTAAAGTCTAACCTCCAAGATGGATGAGGTTAAAGAGTGAATGTAGGCATTTCTAAACTTGTTTCATCTACTTGTTATAAAAAATGTTTCAACTCCAATCCAACTAATATCGAAATGTAAGTATTTCGGTGAACAAGAAAAATAGTATTCCTGAGTTTAATCATTTTTTTAAAAACAAGTAAACAACACTCTGGTTTTAATTTTAGTTGTTAAAAAAAAAAAAAAAAAAAAACCCTCTGTAATGGTTATTTTTTTTTTTTTTGTGTATGAAATACTTAAATTAAATTTTCAAACTATAAGACGGTTTTGATATATTGTATGAGGGTTCACATTAATGAAAATTTTATATTATAATAAAATTTTGATTTTTTATTTTTAATTGCAATACCCTTTGTTAATTTTAATTATTAAGATCAAATGTTGGATATTTTTTTAGAGCAAATTGCACTCAATCCCCCTGAGATTTGGACTATTGTACCCATAAACAATTTTATTATTAATTAACACTCACACCCCCTGTCGTTAGGTCAAACTTAACCGTTGACTAACTGTTACATTTAAAAGACTAAGCTACCCTTGATTCTAAAATTAAATTAATAAAAAAATATTTTATCAGAAAATTAAAATAACAAACATAATTTATTTCCAAATTTCTTTATCAATATTAAAAAAACGTTCATCGTCGACCTTAACCCATAAACATCAATCCAAACCAAATCCACACCAAACTACCCGAACCCAAAAATCAAACAATTTATTCTCTTCTTATAACAATCACTTCAATCTCTTATTTTTCAAACTTCAATCTGTATATATATAATTCATCTTCAATCAAACACCATCAATAACTCTATTTTTCATGAATATGGAAAAAAAAAATTGAACTTGTGGACAAAAATTTGATTTGAAATCTAGAAATTTTTCCAGATTTCTTCAACCCTACTTTTTATTTTTTAAAGCCATCTTACAATATCACCACCAAATTGTTTGGAAGTGATTGAAGTGATTGAAGTGAATTGAAGAGAAGAGAAGAAATTGGATTATATCTGATTTTCAGAGATTAAATTGTTGAAAGAAGAGAAGAAAATGTTTGATGTTTGGGTTTGGGTAGTTTGGTGTGGATTTGGTTTGGGTTATGATTGAAGAGACTGCAGCCTACTATTGTGCTTAATATGATTTGTCTCAATCTTTGGCTCTTTGGATATTTGTATTGCTTTTGCTTTGATGTTAATCGAGACAATACACACAATTATGGATGACAATTAAATCCGAACCCATCTAAAAACCCGATCCTCTTGAAGAGGGTTTGGATAAGAGGATCGGGTTTGGATTCTAATAATAAAACTCGTGGACAGGTTTGGGTTTGAAATTTCAACCTGTCATAGGTTCGGGTTTGGAAAAAAACCCAAACCCGAATCCGCGAGCTCGTTTGATTTAAATAATATATAATTCATATTAATATTTTAAAAAAAGCCAAATATCAAAACTACGTAGTTTTGAGTTAAAACCCTAGACTCTCGTCTCATTCTCTTCACTGTATCCCTTAAGCCACACTCTTATCTCTTCTTCTTGGTGCTACTTCTTCTTCATGTAGCTGTTACTTCATCTTGTTGCTGCCACACTCTCATCTCTTGTTCCTGCTATTGCTACTTCATCTTACGACACTACTTCTACTCATCTCTTAACGGTCAGACCTTAACAAACATCTCGTCCATCTCCAAAAATCAACAGAAGTGCTAGAGGTTTATAGAAATCAATGTTAAATACAAGGACTCTGGATGTATGCATCAAAATATTTACGTGTCAATATGTACAGAGGTTTGAAGCGGCGACGCGTGTTAGGAAGTTCGTGGGTTCGTGGGGGGTCTAGATGTTGCTAAAATCCGTGAATGAAACCCGAATCCGAACCCGTTAATTTTCGTGGGTTTATGGATGAGTCTGGATGTCATTTTTTTTCACAGGTTTGGATTTGGTTTTCTCCAAATTCGTCCAAACACGATCCAGTATCATTCCTACACAAAACACAATATTTTTTATTTGCTGCTTCTTCAGGAGCAGGTGATCCTATTTGATAAGTCATGGTCATGTCCGTCTTTAATTTGGTCACCGTGCATGGGGTCTTCAACTTATATTATCATCAATATTCAACAGCCAAACGTAATGTGTTTTTCTTCCTCCACCACCACCATCAATCTTATCATCCTAGGTTTAATGACAATACAGGGGTTTAAACCTAATTTCTTTTTAATTATTGGAAAAGAAAGAAGCAACTTTATTTTAATTAGAATCGATTCATTTTTAAGATTAGTTCCGAAAATGATTTTCAGATATAATCCAATAAAATTAAGTTTCGTTAATGATTTTCAGAGATCGAAGTGATTGTTGTGTGAAGAGAAGAAATTGTTTGATGTTTGGGTTTGGATAGTGTGGTGTGGATTTTGTTTGAGTTGATGTTTATCGGTTTGGGTTGAAGATGAAGGTTTTTTAATTATTTTATTATTATTATTGATGAAGAAATCTAGAAATCATTTATATTTGTTATTTTAATTTTTTGATATTTTTTTTTATATAAATTTGTTTAGTGACAGGGGTAGTTTAGTCTTTTAAATATAACAGTTAATCGACAGTTAAATTTGATCTAACGGTAGGGGATGTGAATGTCAATTAATGATAACATTGTTTCTAGATGCACGAGGGCAAACCTTAACGAGGTTGAGTGCAATTTACTATTTTTTTTTATTTCAATACATTGAAAAAGTTAAATCCATTTGGGCAAGATTTGTTATACACATTTATGTTTATAAATCTTTTATTTAAATTTAAAATTCATCCAAATCCATCAAATTTCATAACTCAACCAAAGCCTTTAAAGTAAATGATTTTCTAAATACATCTAGATTTATTTAGATCTTTAAAATAATAAATTAATTACAACCAGATCCATTTGGATTTTAGCAGAATCTGTACAAATCTGACTTCAATACACCGAACTTTTAAAACAACTAATCATATCATCTTTTCTTATTACGTATCACTTACTCTAAAATAATAACAATAATACAAATAAACATCTAATCCGAGGTAGAAAAAGAAATTTGGCAGCCCCCACAACTGCCACAAGTCCACAACACAACTACCAGTCCTTCTCGGATACATATAGCAGGTTAGCAATAAAAAAAGCTTCATTAATTGGAATCTCTGTTTTCTTTCTTTTGATTTGCAGAAACTCTTTATATAAACATATACAGTCCTTTCCTCTTTCTTTTCACTTGTGGGGTTTGCTCATACACAAAACTGATGATGGAGATGTTGTTCTTAACGGCTATCTATGCCTCACCAATGACTCTATGCGTTCCTCCTTTGAAAAACTTGAATACGATTGTGGAGAGAATGGATGAGCTTATGAGACTGTGGAGAGAAAACACTTTTCTCCGTCGATATCTTCGGTTCTTCTGGACTGCTTTCTCCAATTTCTTGTTTCGCAACTTTATTATACCTGCCCAGTATTGAATTGGACTAGACCGGATTGGATCTCTATCTCTATCTCTATCTCTGTTTCTACCTTGTCAGTCAATAACCATGTTCTTATGTTTGTCTGTTTTCCTTCTTGTTGAGGGCTCATATGAGCAATAGTGTTATTGTATATGAGTTTTAATGCAATATGTATAATCTTCTCATATATGAAAAGTTGACAATTTTCTATATGTTTCTCTGCGAATTTCTCAACCGAAAAATGATTAGTCTCGTGATGTATTTTATTATTTGATTAAGTCGGACAATGTCATATAACATTTTATAAGCATAAATTAAATCACATTTGTTTCTAGATGCGTAACTCAACTAGATAGATGGACGAGTTTGACATTTAGGACAAATAACTCCAACATCAAATACATGATCTATGCAGATGGATAAATAGATGCCGTAAGTAAAAAAAAAATAACATTCCCAAAAAAAATTCAGACCATATTGGTAGAACCTCGTAGTGCAGGTATAAGATCTTTATCACCGGACTAACATAGTAATGTCTGATTTAATGACGTGTTTACTAATTAAGAATTTTACTAAATTTTTAGAGAATTCAATTCCATAGACCTCACTCGTAAATCAGGAATTAAGTTCTTGATGGAAAGGAAACTTGATTCCTAAATGAATCATGATTGACAAAAGAATTCATGTTACTAAAACATCCACACTAAAATAAAAATCATTCTTTTCGTGATTATTGACTTTTGTTTTTAATTTACGTAAATCATATTGATTTACTTTTTTTTTAATCTTAATATTGGTTTACATAGTAAATAATTTATATTATTCTAGCCGTGTGATTTATAAAAAAATCATCTTTATATATACGTATTATAATAACATTTATGAATTAAAAATAACCGTTGCACTGTTCAAAAAAATAAATAATATTTACGGCATATTTATATATGCTACTACAACTTCATTTTTTTTAATCAAAAATTAGTTCAAATATTACGATATAAAGATTTTAATCATTATAATTATGGTATTATGAGTATATATATATATATATATATATATATATATATATAAATTATAATTGTTAGTAGATAATTTTGACTAATGATCAAAGTGAAATTTTCCACCTACTTGGTACTTGGTAAGATACCCCATTTGACACCTGGTAAGATATTCCTGGTAAAGCTGACCTGATAGAGACAGTATCGAGACCGGTCCATTTGCTACCTGGGTACCTCGATGCCACCACATGGGAAAAATCAACATCTATAGATATTGCCAAGTACCAAATTGAGCAAGCACCGTGGTACCTCCTACCTGGTGCCTTGACACCAGGGTGTCAACTGGTACCCGAGTAACTCAATACGGTCTCATAATCCCTTCAATGTATATATCCATCCTGTCAAGCAAAAAGAGTACCGTCGGGAAAGCGCCAACAAGGAAGAACGAGCATCACGCCAACAGGAAGCTAGAATTCTCCTTCAAGCAACAGGGTTGAACTTTTCGCCATTTAATTATATTCAGGTCCAAATGGAAATATGACGTAATTAATGTGAGCAATTCCCGTGTAATTTGACACCCTCCATCAACGCCAATCAAGTCCGATAACACGACCAATCAATTAGTCTAAATTACGGGGATTCGATCGGTGAGAGATAGAGGGTATAAATACATCGTCCAAATCTAGAGAAAGGCATCAAAAAATTGAGAGAAGAAAACAGAGTGTTTTCGCCATTTGAGAGGATATTTCGCCATAGAGGAATTAGTCACTTATCGACACACACGTTGTCGCCATCTTCAGTTGTGTATGTGAGAAAAAGAGATTGAGAGAAAAATTCAGTGAGACCACTATCATCACTGTGATCGTTGTACCTTTTGTAGCCGTATTGTACTAGTTTTCAATAAAATAGTTCTCCAATATTACTCACATAGATCACCTTTCTTATCCCTTTCCTTTCTCACCTCTCCACTATCTCTCTAATCACCTATGTATAAAGTGCCTACCCCGACTGCAATCTACCAAGAAGCGGTATTGAGGATGTTAACTGAGATTTATCACTTTGAACGAATTTCCAGTCAATAATAATTTTTCTATTGTCAAATCGAATTGATATAAAATATATCAGTTTTTTGCCTTTGGTTATTGGATTTAAAAGATGTTTTGACAAGTGCATACAGTCAAGTGAAAACATTTAAATTCAATGATCTATAGGTAAAGAACTGATATATCCGACAATGGAAAAACTATATATATATCTTCTCTTCGGTATGTACCAATATAAAATACATTTACCATAGATTATGGATATATTTTTATCGGGAGGAGAAAAAAAATATATATATATATATATCAACATATTTTATATACAAGGGTATTTTATAATCAATTATGTATCTTTTTAATTCCCTGATGCAAGTAAACATCGGAAATGTGATAAATTTGATTATGTTTCCGATTTTTAAATCGTTAGGAAACACTAAACTAAAATGTAATTTATTAATTTGATTCTAATTCCCCTCCGTTTCTGATTAGGAAATGCATATAAGTAAAAAATAAAAAATAGACGCCACTAGAAAGCCATCACCACAACACAACTACCAGTCAATTGTCGCACACGTTTCAGAGTATTTGTGAAGAAAAAGAAGTTTCTTCTTTTGATTTCCAGAAACTCTCTCAGTGTATCTAATCTGATCCTTTTATCTATTTATTTATTTATTTATTTCCGAGAAACCATTTATATATACTGTATCCGGTCCCGTTTTCTTCTCTGCTCTGGTGATATATATATGGCGTTGCAGTTGTTTATAACAGTTGGTTTCTCTGCTTTTCCATTGACTCTGTACGTACCTCCTATAAGAAGCTTGACTCTGTTTGTGGAGAGAATGGAGGATTTCATAAGAGACTCCACAGATAACACTCGTGTGCTCTATCCACTCCTCCGCCGCTTCAGCTCTACCTTCTTCAATTTCATCCTCTGCTGCAATTCCTCTGATGTCTGAATATCTGATCAATCAATTACTCTGTTTCTTATTTTATTTTATTTTATTTTTTTAGTTTTAATGCTCTATGATCTCTTTCTTTCTCTTTGAATTCACAACTGAAAGAGAAAGAAAAAAAATTGTTATCTGGGTCTGTTTTTGACTTGTGTGAGATAACGACGATGATGATATTATTTTTTTATTTATCTTTATCATTATCTGTTAGATAAGAAGAGAATTAAAGCAAAAGGCATTTTTGCATCTGCATAAGCACATTCAAGAACTGAGCATGGTTTGGCGGTCTGTTATTGTTGTTACTTTTGTTCTGTCTGGAAATCTGTTCAACACTTCAATTTCAGGTGCCGATGTCCGGATTTTATTTATCAATGTGACTTAATTTTTTTTTATTAGAGAGAGCTTGATTTGTAACTAAAGAGATTTTGATTCTTGATACGAAATTGTTGGTAACATGTCTAAGGAAAATCCGGACAAGTATGGTATTAGGGGTTAAAGACACTAAAAAAAAAAAAATTTGATAGAACAACAACAGCAAAGCTGCACGAGCAACACAAACCAAACGACAACATAAAGAAAACAAAACAAGGGGGATACAATCCCACACTAAATCAATTTAAAATAAGATGATAACCTCACTTTCTACAAATTGGTAAAGATTTTATTCACTAAAAATGGATTTATAAGAACAAATAATGAATCAATACATCAAATATCATAAGTATAACATGTAACTAATTAAAATAAGGTTTATATTATACCGTGAGACCGTCCCATACGTAAGTTTTTCTAATAGGAAACAAGTATACAACTACCAGTCATATAAATATTGTAAAAGTTTCAGCGCAGCAATTCAAAGACCTTTCTGGGATCTGTGTTGTTTCTTTTGATTTCCAGAATCTCTCTCTCTCTCTACAAATCCAAAACACACACACACCACTTGTCTATAGCTGATTTTCTCATCTTGTGGGTTGGTGGGGTTTTGCTGAATTGGTGATATAGAAATGGTGGTGGAGTTGTTGGTAATGGTGAGTTTATCTGTCCTTCCTTGGGTTCAGTACATTCCTCCTATCAGAAACTTGACTACGTTGGTTGAGAGAATGGAGGAGCTTATCAGTCACCTCCATCCTAGTATGTGGTTCCTCTGATCTGATCTATAACTCTCTTCTTATGTTTTTTATTATATTTTTTCTTCTTGTTGGTTTCTATTGTTGTTGTCGAGGAATCATAATCATATGAGGAATAATTAATGTTATTGTATATTAGTTTTAATGTTCAACGATCATCTCATTTTATGCAAAAAGGTTGACCATTTCCTATCTCTTTCTCTTTGAGAAGAATTGAAACTATGGAATGAATGAACTTTTAGGTAGATATTGTGCAAGGCTTCAGGAACCAAAATACATCCAGAGCTCTTGCTTCTTCTCCTCTTCTTCCATCAAACAATATTTGAAACACTTTTGCCATTCTTGAAAGATTTCCATCTCATGTGCTCATTCCAACTTCACTACTTCAGTATAACAATCAAGCAAACACATGTAGCACGTGTACCGTGACGGGCAGAGGGACACGCAAGGCCCGACCTAAAGTGGTCTTGGGTCTAACTCAATCCCAAAACATAGCTTGTAGGGTGAGGGTTGATCTTGCATTTATATATTGTACTTTCCTATAATGCCTAAGCAATATGGAACTATGATTTACATAACAAGAATTGTTTATCATCATTATATAAATATAATTAATATAATAACTATAATTATGTAAGGTAACATATTATATACGTTCGCTACATCTAAATCTTAAATAATTACCGATTTAATCGATTTTTACCGGTTTTAACAATATATCACGTATCAGAGTATATTGAGCTACCGCATCCAAGTACTTGGTAAATGTCATACAACTTTATTCGATTATAGTAGAGTAGTAGATATCGATAAACTCTAAAAATCAAAAGATTCTTAGGTGCATCAGATGCATCATACATCTCCTACTCTGTTCCAGTTTCGGAGTGGGAGGTGCATTGCACCCCTAGGCCTAAAAATCAGATATCTAGTTGAGCCATTTT
Organism: Dipteronia dyeriana; assembly: GCA_032871835.1. Lineage (NCBI taxonomy): Eukaryota > Viridiplantae > Streptophyta > Magnoliopsida > Sapindales > Sapindaceae > Dipteronia > Dipteronia dyeriana. The sequence continues at coordinate 77,605,590 of CM065303.1, read as the reverse complement.
ATATATATATAAATTTATCGGACCCTAAGTTTTCTCAACACGATACAACTACCGGTCAATCTTATAAGTTTCCGCGCAGCAGTTAGAAGACTTTTGTATATTTTGACTCAATAAAACGACCTTTAAGGATGTTGTGTTTGTTTCTTTTGATTTCCACAGACTCTCCCTCTCTCTACAAAAGCCAAAACACACACCCCTTTTTCTTTGATACACAAATGGCGTTAGAGTTCTTGCTGATGGTGGGGTTCTCTAGCCTTCCATTGGCTCAGTACGTTCCTCCAATCAGAAACGTGAATAGGATTGCGGAGAGATTGCAGGAGCTTATCAGAAATCTCCAACCCACTTTGCTCCATCCTCGTATGAGGTTCCTCTGGACCACCCTCTTGAATTTCATGTTTTGCAACTTTACTGTAGCTTCATATCATTGAATTGGCCTGGATTGGATCTGTGTCTCATGTTGTGTTTATTTATTTATTTTTGTTCTTGTTGTTGATCTGAGTAATGATGTTATTGCATATGGGGGTTTTATAATGTTCAATTAATGATCTTCTCATTTTATGCAAGGTTGACCAATATTTCTAGCATATGAATTTTAATGTTCAATGATCTTTTCTCATTTTATGCAAAGGGTTGACCATTTCCTATCTCTATTCTCTTTAAAATTCTCAACTGAAAATGAATGGAGGCACAAAAAGAGTAGAGAAATTTTATTCACTGAAAATGGATTCAGTACAAATAATATTGAGAGTACTTAATTACAGTTTCTTTTATAACAACAAATGACTCAATAAATAATGAAGAATTGAAACTATGAAATGAATCATAAATGAACTATATATGTGGGATCTCTGGCAACACACTGGGTCAAAACCATTTTAGCTAGATAGTGTGCAAGGCTTCAGGAACCAAAATACATCCAGAGCTCTTGCTTCTCCTCCTCCTCCTCCTCTTCCATCAACAACATTTGAAACAGTTTTGACTTTCTCTGCTGATGGTTCTTCCTTTCTCACCACCTTGTTTTGCTCCATTTCTTGAAACATTTTCCTCTCCTGTGCTCATCCCAACATCCACCACTTTATTAGTGTAACAATCAAAATCAAGCAAACACATTCAAACAAACAAGTAGGCATTGTTTATCATCACAATGGATTGATATGTGAAATTAATCATTTAGTCCCTACTTTTGGCTTTCAGTGATGTTCAATTTTCTTGACATTTTGAACCCATTAGATTATTGTGGTGCATTGGTCTTTTGTTAAATCAAATTCTAGAGAGTTACATACCATAGGCCTGGATACAGAAGCCTTCAAAGGGGTGGTGGTGGTGGTGGTGGTGGTTTTAGGGGCTGGACGAGTGGCAGAAAAGCATTGAGGAGAGGGAGGATTAGTTCGAATTTGCAGTACGCGTTGCTCTCCTTTATGCTTTACATTCTCCAACTTCAGAGGGATTGGCCTGTTCTCAGCATCATCATCAAATCTTCTGCACAATATAGCCATCACAATTCAGTCACTTGTATACAACTACTGTTTTCGGATTAGGCAAACACAAAGTAGTCCTAGTCTAATGCAAAAGTCCGCAGTTTTAACTCTTTTAACATACATCCGAACCTGAATTCTAGGATGCTTGTCGAAATCAAGCACTAGAGAATCTCTATGCAAACCAAAATCAAGCCTACTCATATACAAATTTAGCATGACGAAAGTCTTTCAAGAGAATCAAATGAATGTGAACATACATGAAAAGATAAACATAATAAAAGTGGGAATCAGTTTTACTTACTTCTTCTTTATTTGCTTCTCAATACTTTCTGATTTCTCCTTCTCAACATCAAGCAATGGCATCCTCCTCTCATTCTCTTTTGCATTCAACTCACCCAAAACCTCACAACAATTCTCACTAACAGTCACCACCTCCTCTTTCTTCACACCCACTTCACTCTTCTTTTCATTCAACTTCTCCACATTCTCCTCCCCCTCCCTCTCCCTCGCCCTCGACGCCAATTTCTTCAACTCATTACAGAAATCAGTTATATGACCCAGTATATCTCGACCTGCAAACAAATTCCTTGCTGAGAGTGTGCTTTTTAGCCTTGGCAATACCTGATCATCGTTTTGTGAAGTGTCATTGATCAGTTTTGTCTTCTCGCTGCTCGATTTGATAGTTGCTTTCAAGGATTTAGCTTGTTGATTGTTGGGAGTTGGTAAATTTGGGTTCTGATTTTCACCATCTTCATTGAATTTGGATTTCTCATTTGATGAAAATAAAGATTGGTTCTGTCCTCTTCTCTTCAATCTTGCATCTCTACACACCCAAAACAAATAAATGAACTGAAAAATCTGAACTCATTTGGGTTCATAACACTGCTCAACAGCTAAATGGTTTGAAAACTTTGAATTGGTACCTTTGACTCCTGTCTCCAAATGGAAGCCTTTCAATCAATCTTGGAAGCTTCACCAAAACAAAACAAAACAAAATTGAGAAAACCCCCATAAAAAAATGAACAAACAAAAATAAAAATCAAATCTTGAATCCATCATAGAACAACAAGATCATTAAAGTGAATTCGAAGAAAGAAATAAAATAAAATATAAAAAAACCTTTGAAGTTGGTGGTGTTTTAAGGAAATCCTCAGCTGTCTTTGGATGCTTACAATCTATAACAACGAAAAAAGAACAAATGTATAAAATACCAGCTAAATTGCTTGATTCAATGAGACTTCAAATAGAACAAAAAAGAAAAAAAGAATGAGGTTAGTGATGACTTACCAGGTCTGCAGAACCAAGTTTCATCATTGACTGAGTTTTGTTCAAGAGCCAAGAAATCAACCCATTTGGGCGCATTGATGTTCTCGTAGAGTTTGTCTTCCACGAACACCGACTCTATTCTCTTCCAGTCAATCTTCGCTGGTTCCATTACTCGCACTACTCACACAACAGAGCAAGCAAGAGAGAGAAAGATTAGTGAAAATAAAAGAAACCCAGAAATGAAGTGAAGTTATGAGAAAAGATTTGGATTCTTTGGAGAGAAAATGTGAGAGAAAAACAGTGATCCACTCAGACCCAGAAATCGAGCTAAGCTGTAATGTTGAGAAAAGCAGAGAAGAGAGAGAGAGATCAGAGAGGTAACGGTTAGTAGAGAGAGAGAGAGAGAAGGGACCGTTAGTGGGGCCTGTGAAGTATTTGCCCGTTGGAGTATTTGGTGATTTATTAATTGATTGATTAATTAATGTAGATTGGTGTGAGAGTCTAAAAAGTAAAAAGCATCCTATGCACTCTAAAATCATATGATAATTAACACTGGACTTTATTTTCCACGTGGCTGCTCCCCATTGGTTAGTTAATTCAAGTAAAATATTTTTTTATTCAAGTAAAATAATTTTAATATTATTGGGTGTTCCAATATTTATAGAATGAGTTACAATTTTTTTTAATGTATTTATTTTTTTATTCGGTAAGAATATGTAAATGTGAAACCTAAACCCCGTTAACATACTTGACAGGGGAAGTGTAAATTTCTTTATTCTTTATTAAAAATGGTAAGGACAATAATAGAATTATGTTATTTAGATTTATTATTAGAGCGGTGCTATCGGCACCTACCACTACTGAACTATTTATGTTCTATTTTTAAAAAATTTATTTAATTATTTAAAATTATATGGTTTTATTATTATTTTTAATTTATTTCCATAACTACCATTTTACTTATTTTTAAAACTTAATACACTTCATATCTTTTTCAAAAAAATAAAAATAGAAATATACTTCATCTCTAATCATTATATATAGTTTTCTCATATCCATTTGTAGGATTTTTTCTTCGTCTTATTTCATGATAAAACCATCTTTATTAGATGAAAAAAAAAATTGTTGTCAGTTGGATTGTTGGTGGTAGATTGTAAATGTGTTATCAATCGTCTGATGGTTTTTTTTAGTGATTGAGTTAGAGTTTTGGTGTGATTTCGTTTTGTCAGAGATTATGTTTTCTTGGTTGCGATTACGTTGTTTTTTTTTTGTGTGTAAATAACATTAAATTAATTTTGGAAGATCCGGAATAAATCCAATAAAAAAATTGATACAAATTATAGTATACCTATAAGATTTGAAATAAAATAAACCGAAAGAAAAAAGAAGCAGCAAACATGTATCTGGAATCGGAGAAAAAAAATAAAACAAACATGTGATACGATAAAATCAATAAATAATAATTAAACATGGTAAATATGAGATCGAGATCTAAAAAAAATATAAACAAAAATAGTAATAAATCAATAAACATTAAACATGGAAAATATGAGATCGATATCAGAAAGAAAATATAAATAAAAATAGTAAATATTTAATGATTTGAAATAATTTATGTCATAAAAGCTTTTATAATTATTATTTTAGAACAAAGAAATTGAGATTTTATTAGTTTTAATTTGTATAAGATTTTTTTAATAAAAATTGTATACCTATTTAAATCATTTAATAAATAACAAAAAAGAATATTAAAATAATTTTAAAAATGATACATAAATAGTTTAGTAGTAGATGTGTTAATAACACCACTTGTTATTAACTTTGCTTTTATTCTTTACGACATATATCGACATAGTTCTTTAAAAATTGGTTTCTTATAGTGCTATATTTCCATTTGAAGTAGTTTTCGCGATATTGGAATCATTGTGTGAAAATGTTATTTCTTTTCCAAATTTGTTACCAGTTTTTTTTCTTTCAGTTATTTAATTTATTCCAATTTCAATTAAGCACCATTAAGATACAGAGGACCTGCTTAATTGATTATTTTGCTAGAGAACAAAAAAAAGACCACAACTGTTCAAAGACATCGACAGAGTCTTATAAACTCTGTTGTACACATTCTGATGTTTTTCTTCGCCTGAATTTCAAAACTTAACCATTAGTTATATATCCGACAAATGAAATTTAAAGTCCGTATAAATGATAAAATCCGAACATCTGCAATCTACGAGACTGAAATTGAAATTCACATTCTCTTCACTATAGAAAGGAGGATGGATTGATATGGTGATTTTCTACTAAATGAAAACGTATATAAACCAGGAAATATCATCATAGTTCTTGACCAGCCCTATGTGTACAAAAATTAAAAGGAAAAAAAAAGTGAGAACACTGATTTTCTTTTCTTTTCTTTTAAAAATAAAAAACTTTGTTCAGATTGATACCCTAATGCCTCGAATCCTCGACGAATACTTCATTGTTGCAGATTGGGCATATCTGATATGAAATGTTATGATCAGTTATCGAGCAGAGAGATTGAAGAACAAAAATGAGATTTTTGAAGAAATTCTAGCATGGACACTGACCTTGTTTATGCAAAGCCATTTGCTGATGCATTGAGCGTGGTAAACATGCTTGCACGGTAATTTCATCTGTCTGTCTCCTCTTTTGTACCTCATTTGGCAGATCACACACCTGTTTTGTGAATAATAATATATAATTACACCAAAAATTGAGTTGCTTCGAAATAAACTTCTATCAACACTGAAAATTGGGGTATGAGTTACTTGGCCAACCTTGTTACGCGCAGTGATGCAGTTATATAGTTATCATGTCAAGTCATGTTTAACCACAAACTTACGGTTATATACCGTGCATGTATTGCTTTTCTCGAGTCATATACAAGGGTAGTCTTCTTCAAAACTGAGTGAATTAAATTTATCTGAGGGATGGCTACTCTTATATCTATGACAATTCATGGCTTGTATCTCCTAATTTAGATGTGCAACTGGGCAAGAAGCAGCGACAAATGTTGTGTAGAAGAATATTAGTTAAAATGAGTACTTAAATAGAAAATACATATACTACAAATGATCATGTTTTCCTTTTACGATATACATATTCAACATGTTCTGATAACTCATACCCCAATTTGTCAATGCCATCTAGTCCAATATCAAGGACTATATTACAAATTTACAATTTTTAAATCTCTAACAATAATCCAGCACATCATGTTCTCCGACGTCCGGGGCATCATTTAAGACACAAACTACATTAAATCTCCAGAAGAGAGAAAAGCACAAAATGCTTTATATAAACTAAAAATATGATTCTAAGATATTCCGATTAAAAGACGATAAATGTCTAATCGTTAACTAAGCTTGTAAACATAAAGACAAAAAAAGCAAAATGGAAAGATGGGTCAGAAAGACTGACGGGTCAGAATGTTACCTCTCCCCAGATTTTTTTCTTGAGAATAGGTTCCCAAACTTGCATTTTGAAATTGGAAGCAAATTAATATGTTCCTGGGAAAGACCTCGACTTTGGGTTCCAACTGTGTCGCCTAAGTCTAGTAATTCCTGCATATGGAAATAATATAAAAATCAATAACTAATGTGTAATAGCTAGATTCTCAATTGAAACCACCAATAACCAAAAGACAATCCCATATTTAAGGGGAATAATATAACTTTGTTTGCTCCGACTTTGATCACAAAATTCTTGTGTTTAGGCAACTATAAACCCAGTCAATTCTCCTAACAGTGGTATGTATCAGTTCTATTATTCATTTGAAAAATCAAGTATAATTAAAATGAGATGATCACTACTAAAGGAAGAAGACCATAATATATATTAGTATACTTAAAATGGGATGGTCACTAAAGGAAGAAGATTGTGTATATTAAGTTGCACAATAAATAGGCAATCTTCAACATGTTGGACAAATGCTAGGGCTCAAAAAAAGAAGAGAAATAGTTAACAGTAGTTTTTCTGATATATGACACAAGGTTGGTATCATAAAGAAATGCAAATGACACTTTCTATGGGTCATGAAGAAATGAAATTTGAAAATGCTAGTATTGTAAGCAAGAAAATAGGATAAGCCATAAAACACAAACCTCATAGGTCATGTTATCCAAATCAACATTGTCTTGCCAAACGACCTGTGACAATGTAATGTAGATCATTTTCATCAGCAAACAATGTACATCCTACAACAAAAACTTGCAAACACAATTTCATGTGTGAGCATATCATGCCAAAACTTGAAGCCAGACTATCTTTATAAAAAATAAAAAAATAAAAAAAAACCTCTTGAAGTTAACATAAAGCATAAAGCATAAAGCATAGAAGGGGGAAGGGGGTCAATGAATAAGATGTAAGACAAACAGCCTCTGATGAGTGATTTTACAGCATTCAGAAATTAGAAAGAAAAAAAATCAACAAAGTTAAAATTGTGATCAATATTTGGATTAGATCATGTTCAAGACATTTGTAGTATTGTGTTGCTTGTGTATGTATACAAATGCTTGAAAATAGAACCTAGGAATTTATAGCTAAAAGTAAATTACCACCAATAGGGTGCAACTGCAAGTACCTGAGAACTGTTAGTGTTAGTATTTTGATGATGATTTGGACTGCCTGCAAAAGCAAAAGAAAATTCTTAGAGACTAAAAAAGTGATAAAGTATCATGATCTCTGAAGGTACAGAAGTTCACGACACTTAAGCAAGACAAAAGATCTCACTCAGAAATCAAATTAGTTGTTAAGAAATGACCACAAAACACTGCTACCAGAGCCCAAGAATAAAATTTTCTTAGCACTCCTATCTGTTAATACACTTTTAACAGGTAAACCTCTTAAAAAAAATCTCTACTAACATTCTTCAGGTACAGCTTGCACACCCATGACTGCTTCTCCTTCAGGACCTTCAGGTTGCACTTGTGCATCCGTGGTTGCGGGTTCTTCACTGTTCATTGTTGTAGCATAGTCCCAAGTCCTCCTGCTCACATCAATTCTGGGTAAATGATCATTTACCTCATACGTACTATAGTAGTAAGAACTCTCCTGACCAGAAAATCCAAACTTGTATGGATTCATGTTCATCGACCAGTACACATTTTCCTGGGCAGCAAGAACATAGATACATTTGTGTAAAGATATTGTAATTAATATTATATAGCAAACTGCTTTTATTAAACTTTACATATTGAAACTAAGAGATCATAAATTATAATATATAAGCTGCATAAGTATTCAAGAGCGACTCTAGTCTCTAAACATGTTAACATGTTCTGCTAACAATCCTCTACAAAATGGAGTTCACTTCGATGCAGAATGGTCAATGATGCCCGTCAATTCAAGAAAGTACCTCAGACCTTGTTACTTTCAATTTTTGAAGAGACGCGTAAAGTCATAAATGTAACAGTGCAATTAACAATATCCCCCCATTCATGACAATCATGGATCTGATAACCCTTGCATCAAAATCAATGTCAAAAGCATGAACAACCTAATGAATTATCTTCAACAATCATGTAATGCGAAAATGTTCACTTTCAAGGATAAAACGAGGAACTACCTGATCATGAATTGGTACTGTCTGGGGGTAACACATCGGAACGTGTGTTAGGCCTTCAAAGAAATCCATGAAACTTTCGGTAACAGTGTAAGGAAATCCAGTGTCTATATAATGCACCTCCATTTGACCATTCCCGTTCATTTTGAACCAAAACAATTCCAACTTCAATTCACAAACGACAAGCTGCAAAAACGAAACGAAGACAAATTAGTACCTCGAAACACCACAAAATAAATCTGAAAATAGAAGGGCATATGATTCCATATTTCTTACATTAATAAGATCTCGAGCTCATCCAATGACAGTGCCAGCTAATTTTCAATGTAACTGCAAAAGCAGCAACAACAACAAAAAAAAGAGAAATCAAGTATTAAGACCAGATAATAACACTATTTCCAAATCACAACATAAAAATAAATAATGGAATCATCGAATTCAATCCAAAAAATGAAACTAAATAAAAACGGATAGCTAAATTCGACCATGATTCGTGATGATTAATCATAATCAGATGCTAAAAATTTGTCGAATTCAGGGCAAACAATAGCTAAAAATTCACAAGCTTGAAACCACATTCACATCTCTCTAAAGCTCCTTGCAATTTTTCAAACCAAAAAACAAAAAAATCTGTAATCATTCACTCTCTGTTTTGTTTCGGCTACTAAAAATTAAAATAGTAAACAAATTCATAAATTTTCTTTTCCTGTGTCCTCAGTTTTCTCAGTAACCAAACAGAAAACAAAACAAAACAAAAAAAAAAAAAAGCGACCGATTCGAGCTATGTTAAACACACACAAAAAGGTAAATTTATCAACAAAATAACAAATAAAATCGTCAAACCACTTCAAATTGAAACAAGTAAAACAACACAGAGAGTGGGAGTGAGATGAAAAAGATCAAAACAAGCTAAATTGTAGAGCTTCACAAAACATTTCATCAAACAAACAACTAAATTGAAACAAATTAAATAAGCTAGTACGACAGCGTTTTTGCTCACGAATTTCAAATTTTATCCACAGATTCTTCAATCACATCCATGTAAAAGTTTTTCAATCTAACGTCGAAAATGCAGAACAAAAAAGAGAGAGAGAACCGACATGGAAGAGCGAGTGAGAAGCTGAGAAGAGACAATGACGACGACGACGACGACGACGACGACGAAGAAGAAGAAGATCGAGAGAGCTCGAGAGTGTGTTTGTCTCTCTCTCTGCGTGTAGAGAGAGAGAGAGTGTGAAATTGAAAGTGAAAGTGAAAGTCTGAGAGTGTTTGGTTTATGTTTACAAATCTCTCTATCTACTCCATTGTTTTGTTTTCTTTCCCTCTTTGTCTTGGCTTGTTTTTGTGGCGCTTTTGATGCTCGTTTTTTTGTTTTATTTTATTTTATATTTCTATAATTAATTGTTTTATTTTTACGACACCGTTTTCGAGATTTTTTGGATTTTATAAAACGTATCCGTTTTAACATTTTCCATTTTCTATTAACGTAAAATAGTGTAAATTTTACGTTCAAATTTTGCATGTTTGATGTGATTATGGAAGAAGATTAAAGTCATAAATTTTGTAATTAGTGTTTTCTATTTTATTTTTTTAAGCATGAAAATGAGATTTGAGAAACAGATAGTGAAAAAAGCCATTTCCACAGCTGGTAGCAGCCGCATCGCATTGACCAAAGATATGTCTGAGCAAATCTTAATCGTACATCTGCTACTTCTGATTTCTGATTTCTGATTTCTGATGGACCTGATCTCTACAAATTGTTCACCTATAATAATTATAAATCCTAATAATAATATTAAAAAGTTGGTCCCCAACCAAACTAGCAGCTTTAAAGTTAAAAAAAAAAAAGAAGATAATATTTATATTGTAAAAATAAATAATAAATAATAGCATCCTATTGTTTTTACTTTTTGGATTTTTATGTTCGTTGTCTCGAATGAATGTCGTTTACCGGCGGATAAATAACCCACTTTATTATTTTTTGAAATTCAGATTCAAGTGGTTAGTGCTAAATAATATACATAAGAAAAAGAAAAACTTTTGATTAAATAAAGGATATCTTCCCATTTCATAAATACTTAAAAGAATTTAGAATGTGCATGGTTATAATTAAGGATCAATAATGTTTTTTCTTTTGCTTGCTGGGTACGATTTTCCCACCAAACAAACAACTTCCAAGACCATAACCAGTAATTGAGAATTCACCAGAAATGAATAAAGTACACTTAGTAGGTGTTAGCTGTCTCACCAAAGCATTGTACAGGGAAATAATCATGGAGACAATAATGGTACACTACTACACCTGGATACATTGCAAGCATTAGTGTATTACATATGAAAATTTGCCCCAATTCAGATTTGATCACATTTTTGTATATCACAACCACATACAATAAAGTTTCTGAGAAACTGCCAAGATTTCTTTGTTTTTATATTGCAGTGTTTATCATCTTCTTCTTTTTTTCTATCAGAGAGAAAGTACTGTGGTTTTATTTGGGCATGAAGTGCTCGAAATGTGTGCCAAAAAAAAACATTGACAAATATTTGGGTAGGTTTCTAAATTCAATTCTTGGTAGTGTTCTTAGAAATAAAGCGGGGCAGTTTGTGTAGTAGTAACTAATGCTGTCTGCTGATAGTTTGAAAAACAGATCACCAAACAAGGTTGACAAGTTCACAACTTGAAAGGCTCATCAACTAAACCAAAAATAAGGCCAAAAGGGATTTGGGAAGTAGATGTAATATTCATAAACTAATGTGATAATGCAGCATTAGGGACCACCAAATGACCAAATACATAAAATAAAATTAAAAAATAAAATAAAATCAACAATAAAGAAACACTGCTCAGATACTCACTTTGTATAAAAATTCAAATAAATAAAGAGAAGCTCTTTAATTAAGAGCTAAAAACTCATTCCAATTGGATAGTGTAGATGCTAAATGTCATACAAAATATGGGTCCAAAGAAGCTCTTCTTGCAAGCAAGGAATTTGATTTGATTTCCATTTTCTGTTTTTCTCTTTCACACAAACAAACCCACAAGGGAAAAAAAATGGAACTTCAAAAGGATAGTCAAAAATGAGCAAAAGGAGAGGGTGATTAAGAGCATCTCATAAAACGTGATGTGTTCTCTCTCAGTCAACTTCATTAAAGCAAAGATTATTTTTATTTATCTAATAGAAGAAGAATATAAATGATAAAATTCAACCAGCTTAAATGGGCCACACCCCCCCACTAAAAGATCACATAATAATTTCTCATCATAACCTTCTTTTATGCAGAAGAGATTCAGTCTCAAAAATCAAGGACATAGAGAGTGAGTCATAATTAACCAGAAAGCAAATGGAAGTGCAAAAAATTGGATTCCATTTCAGCTGCAAATAGCATAGAAAAGCTGTTTAGATTAATCATATTCACACCAAATTGTCATGACAAAACACATATATACTTGCTTTTTCTTTAGAGGATGGAGATTGGTATTTTGTTTCTTTACAAAATTAATTTCAACTTGTCTTGTCATGCTTCAATCTGATTTGGGAAGAAAATTAATATTCAAATCCTCTTAACGTTCTTTGCAACTCCCTGTATAATAAGTTAGAATCAAAGGGAATTTTTTGTTGTAATGGAACTTTGTGCAAATTTTTGTTGTAACATATTACCAAATAACATTGCATCTCTTACACCTTAGAATATGGGTGATTACGGTTCGGTTTGGCTTCGGTTTCGGTTAGAAACAGCCCAAACCGGTTAGGAACGGTTTTGAAACCGCCGGTTAGACGGTTTCAGTTAAAAAACCGTCCGATTCCAGTTCGGTTTTAACCGGTTTTTTTTAAGAGGCAACCTCTGATTGGTTAAAAAAATAAAAATAATAATAATAACCGGCGGTTAAACTGTCGATTTTTCTCGGTTTTTGAAGGTAACCGTAAGTCCGTAAACAAACCGTTTCTAATTGGTTTCCAACCGGTTTTTAAACCAACGGTTTCGGTTATGATTTCAGAAATCCAGTTTCGATTTTTAACCACTGGTTTAACCAAACTGTAGCCACTCCTACTTTAGAGGCTTAGATCAGACATGGGTTGAAAAAACCACTCCCCCATCTTAAGTCCATTATATCAAATGTTGGTCGAAAAGATACTCCACCATCTTAAATCCAAATGAAAAAAGGTTATCAAACACTATATGTAAGAGTGGATATGAATTGGTTCAGTTCAATTTTAACTAAAACCATATTTAACAAATGTATATTAAGTTTTTAAAATATGAATCAGTTTGAATCTTTTTAAACCTGTAAATCGAATTGAACTGAATACATTTATTTCGTTTCGGTTTGATTCAATTTGGTTTTAAACCTATTGGGCTTTAAAGGTTTTTTTTTCCATATATTTTTGTAGTTTATTAGTCAAGTTGTTTTTTTTAAAAAAAAAAATTTAAGCTTCAACTTTTTAAAGAAAACATAATATGTAAAAAATAATTTAAACAAAATACAATACAATTTTCAATCCAAATCTAAAATTTCAATCATATTCGGTCTATATACTTAATCAAAATATCAAATCTTCATAACTTCTATAAATAGAAATAAAAAAATATAATATATAAAATAGTACATAATATAATCCAAAATTAAACATCATCAACAAACAGTTTATAATAAAATTTATTCGGTTTTATTTAAATTTATATGTTCAAAACCGAAATCAAACATAATTCAATTCGATTTTCAAATTTCAAATCGATTTAAACCGAATAGAAACTATAAACTAAACCAAATACCTTTTATCGTTTCGTTACTTAAATCCGGGGATATATCTACTCCCACCAAACATGGGGAAAACACTCTACCCATACATCATCCGGTAAAACTCAAACCCAGCCCATTGAAGGAGAGCGCAATACAAAATAAAAAACCTCACTACTCTGATTTTTTTTTTTAAGCCGTCCACATTAGAAAACAAATACAAATTTTCAATTTAATTCAACCAATTTTCTTAAACTAATACTAAATTTAAAGTAAAGAATTCACTGTGAAAGAGAAAAACCACTTGTCGATATCGTCGAACTAAATCAGTTTATAAGAATTTGGCGCCAAAGGCGATTGTGCAATGATAAACTTTTTCTGGTTACGGATCAACTTACCCGAATCCCCGCAATCATCAAAAAGCACATCCTAGCATACCCACACTAAAAAATTGTCAAGAAGTAGAAGACTGGAAGCTATCGAAAACTTGTAAGATGCAACACTACGTCAAAAACCATTGCAACAAAATTACTATATCCAAAAAAAGTTCAAAATATCAAAATCAAATTTTGATGGGGTATCTCACAAGTCTTTACTGAGAATCCTAATTCTTTACGGTTAGAGAAACAGTGATCCAACAAAAAAGTGCAGTCTCACCGTAACATATCCTATCCTGTCCGGATAAGTAACCTAAACACGAATGCAATTGAGTTCCTTTCAACAATTATGAATAAAATCATTGTATGCGCAAAATTACTCTAAAGATTTTTGAAAGACAAACTTATTTTGACGAACACAAAGACAACCATGGATAGCACAAGTGTTTCCTGTAAAAATGTAAATTGCAAAGACAGTTAAATCTGCTATGCGCGCTCAAGCAGAAATGATGGATGCGTAAAGTTAACTAATCATAAAACAATAAAAATACTGGTACAAGGAAAAAAATCCCTCGAATCATATCTCTGAACTCCAAGTGCGAATGTGGAGATTACCACGACGCTTATAAATCTCGGTTTATGAAATCAAAACTTTGGTCCAAAAATAAATATTGGTTCAGGGAGAGGAGTGCCTCCCTCAAAATGTGAATTATTTAAGAAAAACTCTGCCGAAGATAAATTCTCGAATATCTGATTTTCATCACCATCTAAATCTAAACAGCAAAAGATTACCATCATTTACGCACCACCAGAACCGAACTTCTTGCCGAACACGATTAACTGCAACTTGTCGTAACCGGCAAGCACACCAGCACCAGCAACAGCACGGAGGATGTTAGCACCAGCACCCTTGAACAGAGACTTGGCACCCTCGTTCTTCAGGATCTGTGAGAATGCATCGAGTGAGCTCTTGTACTTTACTGCTTCTCCAGAAGTCATCATCATTCTTCTACGGACGGTGTCAATTGGGTAGGAAGCAAGACCAGCTCCATTGGTGATGAGCCAACCCAAGGCAAAGCTAGCAAAGAAACTATCCTGAAATAACCAAAAACAGAGAACAAAATTGTCACAAAGATGAAAACTGTTCTAAAAATTCCCCTCATGCAGCAGCAACTTAGGCCCTTCCACTGTGAATATAAATGCATGCGAAGAAAACTGAACTTCAGTAAATCTCATATAGCAACAAAAGATTCATATATATATAAAAAATAAAAAAATAAAAAAAAGTGGCAAGAATTACATATTTGCAAACAGTATCGCATGTTAATCATTAATTCTTGAACAAATTTAAACTACATAATATACTGACCTCCAATGAACCGGTCAAGAGTACTGGCTTCAGAGAATCATACATTCCAAAGTAAAGTCCACGGTACACGATGATTCCGACACATGAAATGTTGAATCCACGGTAAAGCCCAGCAATACCATCGGATTTCAATGTCTTCTTGTAAACATCAACCAGACCATTGAACTGCCTCTCTCCTCCTTTCTTTGCAGCCTTGGCATCATTGGCCAAACGGGTACGAGCATAATCCAAGGAGTACACAAAGAGGAGGGACGAGGCACCAGCAGCACCTCCTGAACCCAAGTTGCCAGCAAACCATTTCCAGTAACCATCCCTGTCCTTCTTGAAGTTGAATAGCCTCTTGAAGTAATCCTTGAATGCAAAGTTCAGAGCCTGTACAAATTTGAAATAAAAATGAGCACATAGTGAATCCAACATACATTTTGTTAAACAATGGGAGAATAAATATGAATAAATAAGAATAATCAAACCTGAGTGGGGAAGTAACGGATAACATTAGCAGTATTCCCTCTCCACAAAGATCCAAATCCCTCTTCCTTGATTGTACGCTTAAAACATTCTCCAATGCCCTTGTAGGGTTCAGACAGCCTGCCAGTCTTGATCATCTCATCCTGGTTCTGAATCATGAGCTTCACACGCTCGATGGGAGCAGCAGCAGTTTTAGATACAGCAGCAGAAACTCCTCCCATAAGAAAATCAATGGCAAATCCAGCAGCTCCTTTCTCTGATGGGGCTTGCACAAAAACAGGAGATGCAGTTGATGATACCATAGATAGATCATTGGTAGCACCACATGCACGCATCATGGGGTGTTGGAATGCAGCATTGGAGTAATTCCCATATGCACGCCTTTGGTACATGGCAGGTCTGTTGAAAGCTCCATCACAGACTTGAATGTCACGAGAAAGACTGGACTGAAGGAGCTGGCCAGCTACCTTCTGCATTACGGAAGGGTGTTGAACCTGATCCATTGCAACTTTTCCTGTGGAATTACACACTTTTGAAGTCAGCTTATAATAGAGGAAAATAAAATCATTAGAAACTATATGCATATTACTACATTGATTGGATACAGATATACTAATCCAAAAATCCAACATATTGTGAAAGAAACACTTAAACTTGCAATGCATCATCAAACTACCCTAATGCAAAATCAAACATATTGTGAAAGAAACACTTATTGCAATGTGTTCTCAAACTATAAAAGCTAATGTAAGATATATGACAAGGAAAGGTGGCAACACAAATTCAAAAGCCAGAGATGCTAAAAAAGCCAAAACACAAATTAACAAGCCATTCGATAATCAAGAAACCAGTAAAGACAATATCATCACCAAACATATATACATACGTCTCATATGATAGCAACAACAAAACGCAAAGTAAAAAACTGACAAAAAACAAAATCATCTGTACGAAAACAAAACCAAGGTAAGCAACAAGTTAACAACACTAAGCTTTAGGCAGTAAAACAACAGTGTGAAAAAAAAAATATCGACAATAAGACTAGTCAATAGGATAACTCAAAAGTCTTGACACCTACAGCAATTGATAGGCATACATCGCAAGGTCCAAACATCAGACACGATCATACGAAACACAACCTAATTGAACAAAACAATCTCTAAATCTTCATCCAGAAAAATCTAGAGTCAAACATCCAATACTCGCTAAGTCAACCACGATAATATTTTATTAAAATATAGAGATGAAAGTAACGACGGACAAATAGATCTAATAAAAATGTAAAAAGGAAAAGCACCAAAATCATACACAGTAGATATTCAACTGACAAAATATAAATCACCAAATGAATAAAAATTCAACATAAAACATAGATATTTTAATAGATATAAATAGATCCAACCAAAAAAATAACTAAAAATCAGATCCAGACAAACAATCTCAACGGAACTTTGAACAAACTAACAGATCTAACGAATAAAACGACAATCACACTGTAACTTAGATCTGAGACGTAAAAAAGAGTCAAAAATCAGATCTGACTGGAATCGACATTGAATCAATCAGACGGTGAACGGTTACTTGTAAGAAGAGTGTGAGCGATTGATTACCTGAGAAGATTTGGTGGCTCTGATTGGTCGACTCCGCCTTTCGCTCTGCTTTGAAAGGAAAGCAAAAGACGAGAGAGAGAGAGAGAGATGTTTGGAGGGCGGCGTGCGTTGGAATGAGCGAAGAGAGACTAAACTCTGTTTTTATTGACTCTATATGGTGCATCGCATGTGGTTGGGTGGGAAAATGGGCTATGATTCAGTGTGGTTGCAGGCTCACGCGTCATTTTGCAGGTGCGTTGAATCTGAATCTGAGCTGTCTGGGAAGCGTAATATTTACCGCAGGATCTTGGAGATAATTCGACGCTGATGAAACGGTAGCGTTTTAATGATGGCTGGACCCCACGTGATCGAGCTAACATGTAGCTGTTTCCCGATCTGTCACTTTTATGTCCAAAAAAGATTCAAAAAAATTATAAAAAAATATCACAGATTTGTTGAATCAGATTCGGGCCGATCGAAGCCCATTACAGCGAACCTGGCCCAATGATTCTTTTTGCTGCACCTGTACGCCAAGCACCAACTGTTGTTTCCTTATTTTTCAGAACTAATATCGAGATAAGATCAAGAGTTTCTCGAGAAATGGGAAGATCAAACATGACATATGGTCTGAACAGTTTCTCACATAACACACAAGAGAGGTCTCTCGAGGGTCGAGAGAGGTGCCCTCTGATTTTTTTTTTCATTTAAAAAAAATATATAAAATTGTTAATTAATGTTAAATAATTTTTACTTTGCCCATAAATCGTAATTGAGTTGCACAATTGGCTTCGAAGTCATGTCCTAAATAGTATTTAAAATATTATATCCAAATGTGTCAATAAATCAATAACACAGTAATTATAAAAATGGTATAAGACTTGCAGTCATACACCCAAATTATGAGTTAAGTGATACATTGACTTCGATTTTGGAATCGGCTAAGATGATTTCTTTCGAATTACCCACTTTTGGATGATCAAGACTATCCAATTTTATCCTCACATGTAAAGGTTTAATAAAGGTGAAATCTCTTAAATCTCTGTTTGATTTCAACAAGAATCGGACGAACGAATCTCTCCCTATCCCTCCCGTTCTCTCTGGGTTCAATATATCTGCTATTCTTGCTGCATATTTCTCCTGGCTGTCCTCCGGCTGATCTGGAGATTTTCTAAGTTTCATGTACAGGGCCGCATAAACAATGACCTGAGAAATTAAGAAAATAATAATAATTCGATAATCTAGATCATTAAATACGCACACGCTTGTGTATCCTCTAGTTGCGTTGGAGATTTTCTAAGTTTCATGTAAATTATAAAAATAATTTGCTAATCTACAACTAATTCATTGTGTGTGTGATCTTGAATCTAATAGTATAAGGTTATATCACTGTTTCAATGACTATGGTAAACCCATCTTCAGAAGTCCAACACAAAAGGCATATCAGACAAAGAAGAGAGAGAGAGATTAAGCTTACTTCACTTGTTCCAGGACTTGTATTGACAGCACAACCAATGTGAACTCTCTCATCTTGAGATCTCAAATCAGAAGTCTCATTATCATCTTCAACGGTCAATTCTGATTCAGTTGTTGAGAAGGCAAGGTTATCCAAATCATCGTACCACTGCTGGGCAGCACCAACCTGCAGGAACCCATATAATGAACTCTTAAGCGAGAAATAATGTCAAACGAAAGCAAAGAAAGAAAAATAAAAAGATTTGCATTCGCAGTAACCTTCTCCAAGGAACCTGCTACACCCTCTGCCCCGGACACTTCTGTAGCAACTCCTCTGGCCTGTCGCCATATGCAGCCTTCTTGTACTGGTTCAACAAGCACAATATCCAAGGGGATGTCTACACTTAATTGGATGTCAATCCTACCTGTTACACAACAGCACAATTCTAGGATCATCACAGTTAACTGTGAATAATTTGCAGCCAGAGTTATTAACAGAAAGCTAAGATCACAAATTATAAGCATACCTCCCCAAATTAAAATGTTAGTGGAACATGACATTGCCAGAGTGTCAGAAAATATGCTTGCTTCTACTTTGCAGGAAATAAGTAAATTAAATCATTAAATCTATATTCAGTTATTATTATTATTACTGTTGTTGTTGTTGTTGTTGTTCTTATTATTATTTTTTATAGAAGATTGAGTTAGTAATGTTAGAAAGTAATATTTTGAATCAGGCTAATATCTATTGGATCAATATACAACCCAATAAACTAGCTTATTAGGTTGCAAGTCCAATTTGTACATTAACCATTCTTCTTATGTTTGCCTTTTCAATGTGGGCTTTTCTTCTCACACATGATTGCGAACGATTAAAAAGGTTATGGAGGCAAAAAAGGATCCAACTACACATCAGCATGCAGACAAAATGTTGACTTATGTCATTAAAAAGTAAAATACAGAAACAAAACATTATGTTATGTGTGAAATATGCAAATGAAAGATTTTTCAAACTAAATAATCAAGCACCTGGTAACAATTTAAATTGTTGAAGGTGATCAGTCCATACTCCCTGAAGTCCATCAGCACTGTCAAATCAGCCAGAAAATTGGAAAATTGAATATAAGCAGGGTTCTGAACAAAAAGATTTGCCAATCACCATCACATCAGGCACACAATGGAACGATATTGACATCATGCTTAAGTTTAGGAGGAGAGTTTGCATAAATCACCTTTGTAAAGAAGTCAAAGAATAGAGGGAAGAATAAAGGTCATGTAACTTTCAGACTTAAATAAGGGTACACATCATCAATGTTAAAAATAAAAACATACTCACGTAGCATAAACTCTCTCCAAAGAGAAGGGCAACCAATAAGGTAATCCAAGGATCCCAAAATTTGAAAGCTGGAAGTTTGAACAGACTCCAGATTCTCTACTCAGTTTCATAATCCTCTGTCCAACTTAAAAATAAATTAATAAAATGAGTAATTGAACACGAGCCAAAGAAAGGACACATTAAACCAATAAAGCTATATATAATTTGGTACCTGTATCACACATTATTATGTGATCTTGAAAGGCTGTTACAGATGATATGAGACCAGCATATGGAAGCCCCTTAAGTGAACCACTAGAATCAATTTGTTTTGGCAACTGATCATGTGGTATCTGTTCCAAGAGGGATACATTCTCCATGATCAACTGTCCATATATTTCCAATATCTTTGGAAATCCTTTCAAATGAAATAAATTAATATTAGGGAAAGTTAGTTGACATATAACAGAAGGGATAAAAGAAAGCATTCAAAAAAAAAAAAGAACAATTTTATACCTCTAACAACTTCCTTTATTTCTCCTGAAGCCGAATCCATAATCCACAAAGTTTCAAAGCTGCAAATGAAACCAAATTATGAAACCAATCCTCAAATTACATAAATGGAATCTGATCAAGCTGCTATATTTAAGAGTTATATAAGTTGAATAACCTGGAGCGATAAAGGAACATTATCAGCACAATCCAACTAAATGCTTGAAATCATAAAGCACATCTCTTGTTGATTTTGTGATTAAAAATGTATTACATTTCAAACTTTTTAGTAAGGATTTTCCCATTTTTTGAGGACTTTAAATGAGGTAATAAAAGTTTTGCATTCCTTTAAAATAGTGGGTATGATTTAGATAGTGCTACCAGAAAAACAACCAGTCTTTCCATTTATTTTTGGCCCAATGAGTAAAAAGGTCTCAACACTACTAGTGCAACACAACTCCTTTTTTCTTACTAATAAGAAAACAATTGCAACACAATTATTAAAAGAACAGTTTTATAAAAGTTCCAATCAACTGGTGAGTCCTTCAAAAAGTGATGAGCAATCAACTGGTGAGGCAAGAAAAATGTGGGGAAAAAAAGATAAGTCATAAAGTAGTTAAAGCAGTACAATGGCTCATTCCTGGACACACCCTATGTTATCCTAGGTCAGCAAACCTGACATGGCCTTGAGGGTAGTAAATACTATTGCTGCATGGACTTTCTTATATGTATCTCTTGTTTGTTATGCATCCCTTCTGGAGCTGCACCCAAATACAAGAACCCATGATAACTGAACTTTAAATATGTGACCAGTGACCAGTGACCACAACAGGCAGCTTCCCCTTTCATTTCATGCTTATTGTCTTTGTCAACTGGAAAGAAATATTTATACTTGATTTTAAAACCCCTTTTCACAAGGGTCTTGTAAGATACATGTGTTGTGGATTTAGGGATATCAGAAACCAAACACAAATTATCCATTTCCAGCACAATACTCAAAATAACATGAGGTCATTTTCAGGAAACAATTCACTTTGAATTTGAATACTTTTATAGTTTTATTGATCAATAATTAATCAAAACCCATCATTTACCTGCGGTTTAAAATCAGGAAACTATTATCGACTGAATTTATCAGATGCCAAGGGAACATCAGCGATTGGAGATCAAACTCTTCAGACTTTGTGTCATTATCCCTCCCAAAACCCAGCTTGTTAACAATCCAAGTCCATAAATTATTATTCTTCTTACTGATGCTACACGTTGGATAGAGTGTCTCCAGAACCCGCCTCCCCATATCAGCTCTCCTGATGGCATGGTTCTTAGTATATAGGCACCATAACAGGATAAATAAGTAAGTGACATGAATATTTATAAAAATAGCATAAACATAAGTACAAAATATATACAAAAATAAAACAGAACATGTCAAAAAAATGTCAGTGTTAACTCACGAAACAAGAAGAAATCCATTCCAAGGAAAAACGGAACTACGAAATGGTGAAGAGAGAGTAGGCAAGACAGCCATAACAATCATATTCCTAACAACCAAACATAAAAACACGTGTGTGCATATCGAAACATGTTTGTTTCTGCGTGTATTTTGTATGCATGCATGAATGAATGCAAGTATATTTTGGACACTAAAATTCCAAAATTTATCTTTGAAGGAAGATATGACTAGCCGTATCTAGAAGAATTCACTAATTGCCTTATTTTACTAAACTCATCTATATTCTACAATCTACAAGATAATTACATGGAAATTGACAAAACAATTAGAAAGGATGGAGGAAGTGAAAATGCATGTCCAAATCGAATTCACATGTTATCCATTCACATAGCGTTTTGACTGATTAATTACCAGCTTTTATACCTTGTATCTCACGGAAATACACACCATAAATTACTGATAGAATTGGAATTTATCTTCTTCTTTTATCTTTTTCTTTTCTTTTCTACCCATAAAGATTGAGCAGAAAAAAAGTTGCCTTCTAACTTTGCATATAACTTTAGATGTTTGAAAATTATATTCCTTCATTACTGCATAAAATCACCAAGAAAAGTATCTGAATGCATAC
This sequence comes from Dipteronia dyeriana, assembly GCA_032871835.1. NCBI lineage: Eukaryota > Viridiplantae > Streptophyta > Magnoliopsida > Sapindales > Sapindaceae > Dipteronia > Dipteronia dyeriana. The sequence goes on along the minus strand of CM065303.1, from coordinate 77,583,384 downwards.
CTCTGAATCTACAACATATAGGCAGTCCTCATCCTCGTCATAAAAGGATGCTGCAGGACGCACCAGCTTGGCAGATTCGAATTCTCCATCCTCAAAACCTGGGCAAGAACCAATCTGACATATAAAAAGTATAAGTGGTACCTAAGCTTTATTTTATTTCATCTACTGACAAATTATAGGAGAATTCACTAAGGGTAGCAGGGATACATGTAAATCTTTGATTTAGAAAAGATTAGAACAATCAAGTCAAGTCAATACCATGACAATGGTAATTCTGATAGGACATGAATAACAAGATAACAAAACCAAAGGTAACAGGATTTCCATTGTCCACTCATTTATGATTTAACCATTATAGACCACAGGCTAGAAAAGGCTCAAAAATTACATTGCCACTTCAAAATCAACAGATAAAACTTGTACATACACAGTCCAGAATCTTCCCATTGCCATCAAATATGATAATCCGGTGATGATTACTGTCAGAAAGGAACAGCCGATTGCCACTTTCATCTGCACTGATGCAGCCTGTAAAAGGGATAACAAATTTGAGGGGGGAAAAACTATAGTCATATCCTATCACAATACTCGAAGATGAATAAAATTAAGATGTATGAGATTTTACATCAAACAAATAATATCAAATAGACCAATAATCATTTGCTATAAGATCAATCAAAGATGTAGCATTAATCTAAGTTTCTTCTTTGAAGCTTTACAAATCAGGTTATTCATAAAACCGTCATTAATTAATATTTAAGCCGGATTGACAGGTAAAATTTGGTGATGTGTAGCTCGTTTCTTATTAGCTCGAGTTTTTCCTCTTCAAAGTCAACAAACAGGCCTTATGAGTACATGTCAGAATAAGTATAGAAAACAAAAAATTTGGACACATCTTTCTGGTAAACAAACTAAAAACAAATTGCAGCAACATGGTAGTCAACAACAAAATATTCACAGGACGCTGTACCTGGGAAGTGAAGAAGTAGGTTTCTCACAGCAGAACATAAATATGGATCTTTATTGACCTCGTTTGGTTTGACCCAAGTGCTTTTCAGGTTATCACAATGCCCATTCTGTTGCACATTTAACTCCTCAACAGCTGCAACAGGACATTGAAATGAGCAATGATGCAGATATAAGCAGATTCAAACATATCTTTGATTCAAGACCAAAATTCATAGAATCTACTCACATCAACAAAAATAATAGTAAACAAAACAGAGACGGTAAAATAAGAGGGGAAAGTGCCGTAAAGGAGGAAATATTTCAACTACTGAAATAATTACATTCGAAAAATGAAGCATTATTTCATTAAAGAGGCCTTTTCCACTTAAACCTTAGTACCAACATATTGAATACATTTAAGTGGAAAATATTTAAATACTTGGCAGGACAGAGGGGAATGAATACCAGAGAGAAAAAGATAGTTTTTTATTCCAGCCATAAGAGAGAAAGAGAGCGCAATTAGTTTGACGAATATATAGCTTTCAATCTACTTCTGAACTCATTATTTGATTGCAACATCTTACAGTTAAACAAACTGATCCATATGACACATCCTTAAAATGCCTTAAAGAGATTTTTCTCTTGATAACATCAAACTGAAGAAAAAAATTTATGAAAAATACATTATTGTAATGTGATAGGATTTTGGACAAAATCAATAACCCTCAATCCAAAAGATAGTTTACATTCATAAGATATCTGATATCTCCCAAGCTTAACAGAAAGAAATTAAGCTTAAACACTGTCTTTACAGAATCTAAACTTTACTGAACCGTAAAATGAAGATTGAAACTAATAACAGTCTATCTATAAGGAGAGGAATACTGTATTTATGGTGCTTAGACTACAAAGAAAAATCACAAACAACAAAGAATCATAACTGACCAATTTATTTAATAGAACTACACATACCTTTCCGAAGCATGCCAAGATCCAGTCCCTCTTCATGGTAAACACTAGGATTTCTGAAATCTTTAAACAAGATGGAGCATCCTTTATTTCCCATCTAGATACAGCAACACATTACTATTACTTACATTATCAACAAAATCGTTGATATAAAAATTATAACGAAACAAAGGATTGTTGTATTCATTGCTAAATATAATCCATTCATTTCAGACAGATATTTATCCAAATATTTGTCAACCATAGTAAAAATACATTTAAACATCTATATTCACATATCACAGCATTAAAATAACTATGATGAAAAATAACAAAATAAAGCATTTGGGCTGATTTTTAGAACCATTCCACAACTATAACAATATTCATTAGAATCTCATATAAACAAATGGACCCTTGTGGTCAAGACTACATGTTTTTCTGGGCCAAAAATCTTATTGCTCAAATTTCAAAAGTTAAACCAAGTATAAGAAATATTCAAAAAAAAAAAACCAAGTATAAGAACCTCACATCGGGAAACTTCTTGTTTGACAATAAAATAGGAAACGTTATGTACTCCTTCATCACCATTTCAACTAGACAACTTGTATCAGCATCAGAGCCGATCGAATTGCAAGGTAAAAACCCCATAACACTGAGCTGAGGAAACCTACAACAGTACATAAAATAACCTTTTTGGAGTTAACTAAATGTTTATTACTACTAATCCTCCAAATCTAATCTTAAATAAGAAAACGTATATTAAAGTCTTCCATTCCGTACCTTTGCTGAATTAACTTGACTTTCTCAAACGTAGTAATCAGGTCACATCCATCTACTTGAGAACCGAAAAGAACTAAAACGGCTCCATCTCTCTTGAAAAAATCTTTATTACCCTCGACTACATTGAACCAACAATGATGCGGGCCTGTACATTCATTTTATAAGTTCAATAAGCCAGGCACCAATCGATATCAAAAGCAAGAACAGCTTACCTTGAAGCTCATCGAATGCGGCTTCAATGAAGGACATTATATCAACTTGAGGAGAAGTAGACTCATTACATGACATTTGTGAAATTGTTGAGAAACTGAAAGTGACTGTCGATTTATAAGTTAATGAACGTGTACAGAAAAAGCAAACAAGTTAGAGAAAACAGCATCTGCATAAGATTCTACCTCCATTTCTAGCAATTTGAACACCTTCGCGATACAGTGAAGATACAGAGGAAGCTAAAGTGTTGATAGTAGGTGTAGCTTGTCGAGAATAATTGCCTAACAATTACAAACAACATCAACAAACAAAAATCGAGTTTAAAAAAAAATATAGAATTAGAAAAGTAAATGAAAGTTGTATCAGCACCTGAGGAAATGTGTGGCAGAAACCTACAAAATTGTCTGGGGCGTGCATATCTGAGACTGAAAGCCATTTCCCCTCACAAAATGCAAAATTTTGGCCAATTTTATTTTGAAGGTTTTAGTGTCAGGTTAGGGTTTAAGCTCGAACCCGACCGACAATCCATCGATAGAGTAACACTATTTGGCCCCCTTTAAATTTCTGAACGAGCCCAACTTCTTTAATATCCACATGACCGCACGTAGGGACTAGGGATTGGCTGTGAGGAAATGGTGATGGATACAGGTTATTTGAAATGAAATCTAATATTGCTATTTCATAATAATAATATATATTGGGATTCCCATCCCATTCCTCACTTCAATTTGTGGAGGAACTCTTTGTTTTCCTGTTATTTTATTTCCTAAAATTCCCCTTTAAAAGAAGATGGGAAAATGGAGATTTTGGTATCTATAAATAAATGTTCATTTCTGGGCACACTCAAGACCCAAGAGTAGAGATGGCCAAACGAGTTGATGGGTCGCATTTGGATCAACCAGAATTAGACATGATTATTTTTAACACGACCCGAATATGACTATATTATTAAACGGGTCAGACTCTCTAAACACGAACACGACACTCCCAACCTGTTTATTATACAGATTATATCATGCCGTATCAAACTTTGGCCTTCTTAACAAAAAAAAAAAAAAAAAACTTTTGGGGTATAACAATCCTCTCAAGCTTGAATTTCAGGCTCCATACATGTGTATAATATATGTAACACCGCAAAGAAAATGTATTATGTGAATATGTGATTATATTACAAACTATAATATGCTTACAATGATTTTTCATGACATACGATTTAAGACAAACACTATTATATTGCTTGAAACAAGATGTACAAATTTCCAAAAATTCAAGATTCCAACAGCCAAATGCATTACCATCGAATTGAAATATTCACTTCTTGTTCATATCAATTCACCTTTTAGAAGCACTTTTTTAAAAATCAAAAGCTGTGATGTACTTTAAAACAAGCACTTCTTAAATAAAACGCCAGGCCCAGCTATAAGTAGTAAAAGTTTGTATCGATCCAATTGTGGTTAGTCAAAAATAGAAGAAAAAAATTGGAGATGCGGGGGATCGAACCCCGTGCCTCTCGCATGCAAAGCGAGCGCTCTACCATTTGAGCTACATCCCCAACTTTTGATTCTCAGTTGAGAATTACAATAATTGTTCAATAACTTTGTTTTGTAATTTGTTAAGTCTAATTACTATAATAACACTGTCCAATTTATACTGAAATAATTTTAAAATTCATACTTATTCACGTGCCACATAATATACATAATCTGAAATCGAATGAAGAAGGCGCACAATTCTTGTATGGTTTTGTCATAAAACACACACAAATTATTAGTGTACAAGTTATTTTACACACCTCTTAACTGAACGATTGTGAAAATCTCTTTCTACATTGATTATTAGAGTGATAATAATCTCGCTTCTTTGTGTTGTGGCCGGGTATAACCAGTTGGATCACACTTGTAGTGTTAGATATATTGTAATAATATCGAACTAGTTATACAAACATATATTGCAGTACTCATATTTGAGGATATATATTCAGCTATATTACAATTCTATATAATTAAAATCAATAGAAGTAAAAAGGTTCCATGATTAATTCTCTTAAGGTTTTTTCTCTTTTCACTTTCTCACACTTTGTTTAATTTCTCTCCAAACAAACTGACAAATATATGTTCCAAGTAATTAATTAAACTTCAATATCAATTCTACTAGCTAGCTATATGACAAATATATTTATGGGATGGTGAGACAATTTTGCAAGTGGCCAAGTGGAGTTTTGGTTGACATGCAGTACTATCTCACAAAATTACCAGTAAAAAAAATATAGCAAATGCTGGAAGATCTCCTCTTAATTAAATTTGAGTTGTGAGGCCGGTAACTATAGGATTCAAATCACCTTTTAAAACGTATCAAATCTTCAAGTAATTAAACTTCAATTTATTATTGATGGTGATTGGTGTACGTGGTGAGACAGTTTTGCAAGGATTCCGGGCGTTGATAATCAAGCACGGGTCCGGGGGTTTGGTTGACAATAACATGATATATATTTACTCACTCGTATACATATATAGTCATATATGCATGGAAAAACAGTCTCTATCATCTTTTCAATTTGTAGCATAATATACATACGTAATACATATATATTGGGTGCTCTTGGTCATGGACATGATACTATACATTCATGAGAGGTCTATTTTCTGCCATACTATCCTTCTGCCTAATCCGTTCATGCTAGCTTATAACTTGTAGCTGTCTGCTTTGTGGACAAAGTACTACACAGTCGCTGTCTAGCTTATAGGTGTAGTACTCTATTAATTTCACACAAAATCATCTTGTCTTCTTTTTGAGTTCTTGTATACTTATAACTTATATATCATGATTTAATGTTGCTGCTTGCAAGCTAGCTAGCTCGTCCATGTCTTCATGTTTCTATGGTGGTAGAAGCGAAAGTTATTACTTGTTATAGTGCACAGTGCACTGCAATAAGTTCAGGTAATGTATACAATTGAAGAGTACTTATATATCGGTGCCTGTACAGCTGTACTACTATACAGTACTTTAATTACTAGCTAGAGCACATATTATCCGGGCCGGACGTTTTTAGTGCCCGGGATAAAAATTTTGGAAATAGAAAAATGGGTTCCATAACGTCTCAAATAAGGAAAATTTTAAATTGAAAAAAAAAATCGAAACAAAAAAATCAGAAAAAAATAGTATAGTATGACTATATAATTTATATATACAGTAATATATATATTAAAAAGAAATTATCCAAAAGAATTTGTAACGAAAAATTAAAAACTTGAACTGAAATGACTCAAATAAGGATCATTGGACTGGAATGGAATAGAGGAAGATTGAAGAAGATATATGAGTTATGAGCAGAAAAGGAGGTGTAAACTTGAGGCATTGAGAGCTGAGAAGTTGAAAGAATTTATTAAGAAACCCTATTGGACCGTATACTAAAAACAAACATTTATTTTTTTATTTTGTTTGTCTAGAGCCATTTTTTTTTTTTTTTTACTTTTATGTATTGTATAGACCTCTTTGATCCCAAATATATGGGTCTTTGTAATTTAAAATAAAATAAAAATAGGCTATTATACTACTGCTCAAAACATATAAAAATGAAAATGGTCTTTAAATTAATATGAAAAATATAAAAATGGATCTCTAAATTAATACTCAACATGGATATCTGGTCTTTTAAAAAAGGGGTCCGAGGTGGCCGCCCTCTAGCAATACAGCAGGACCGGCTCTGCATATTATATATGATGCAGATTATAATTACAACATAATATTGAGTTTAGCTTTTTTCTTAAAATGTTTTGAGTTTTTATATGATCCACGTGTGTTTAATTTATTCATCATTAAGATGGTCCGCACCTGAGATATTATACTTACATATATAATTAATTAAACCTGATTTTTTTTTAAAAGAAAAAATTGTGTTTCTGGGTTCAAGCTTAGCAAGCTAGTACTACACATATATACTCAACAACAGGTGTAAAGGGGAGAAAACAATACTTAGTAGTACTATCTAATGATCATTTAATTTAGAGAAAAGTGCCATATATATCATATATGGTGTACGTTGAATTGGTGACAATTTTTTCTCTTTACTGGACCCAGATTTCTGATTTTTCACAGAAGGCATGCAATAATTGTAGGACCCAAGAACTGACTTTCTGGGTTCTTTATGATGGCAGATTGAGAAACATGCATAAATATATATTATATATATACATATGGTTGATCAGTACCATTAATTGAACAGTCAATATTGATCAACAAAAAACCAACCGTGCCACTTTTTAACTGTAGCCTATTTAATTACAGTTTACTTCAACCACTTCTCTCAAAGTTTCGATATATATACATGTAAACATTGCTTGTAACTTGTCAAAATCGTTAAAGAGCTTAAATACTACCGTCCACCTTTTCGTACTATTACTAATACGGTATATATATATATATAAAGGAGTATATATAGTTTTACCGGGGAGCGTTTGAAAAAAAAAATGAATTGAAGGAAGAGATTTTCTGAGTAACCAAACAGCATTCATATATAAGAATTTGATTAGCACTGAATTTAACATGTATAAACACATAATTCATCCAAACATGTTTCTATATCATGCTTTAATCAAACCCTAAATACATGTTACTAATGTATGTCAATTCAAGAGAATGAGGAGATAAGAGAAAACAGAAGAGTCTATTGCAGGAAGTTGGTGGACGGGTTAAGATTTTCAAATCATCACGATTTTGAGACATAAAAGTGTTCTCTCTTTTCTGGTGATGGGGATACAAAAACAAAAAGTAATCGTATAATTTAGGGACCATAACCCTAAATATAATAATTATTATATGTTTTGTTATTTCTAATTCAGTCTCTCATCATATTAGAAATAACATTTTGGTATCTACACATTAACTTCATAATAATTTTACCCTTAAACCTTAATTAAATCACTTTAATTTAGTTTAACAAAAAATAGTACAACGCATTTAATATTTATACGTGTCGTCTCGTATGATAAAATTTTCCAATAATATAGTCGCGACAAACAGCTTGAAATAAGCTGAAAATTATGATAGATGTTGAGTGAGTGGATGAAATATTTATGGTAGAGGGTGGTTTCCAAATAAATCCAAAGAGAAGCATGTTTCGCTATCATCCAGTGAGGAAGCCAACAAACGAACAAATTCTTGGTAATGAAGAATGACATCAACTTTGTATGTGAACAGTGAGTTCCAATAATCATGAATCTGAATGTGTATTATGTATATATATCGCGTATATATATGGGCTTAACTTATCTCTTCGGAGTTGTTGCATTACATGCAGATCACTCACTGATCCTGCTGTCACCTCCACACATGTACTAACACGTCTTCGAAGAAAGAAAAAATCAATATGGGGAAAGTCTAATTGTGATCATCAAATTAAAACATGGTATATACGTGTTTTGATTGAATGAGCGTACTAATAACATTGTGAGATTGTTTCATTCCAGATTTTCTCTTAATTTTTCCCTACTCCTCCCATTCACTTTCAAACTTATTAAGAGAATTTTCCATATATGTAGTTAATTAAGGACCTATTAGAGAAAGTGAGCAATACTATATATATATATATATCAAGTCATATTTAACGGTGATAAACGTTACTCATATTTAAGAGTTTTTTTTTTTGGACTTTTGAAATAACTGTGTATAATAAAAAATATATACGTTATAGAATTATTAGAAATAGAGTTTTTGAAAGAAAAAAAATTGTTTGATCGGTAGATTTTAAAAAAAATAAAAATAAAAAATCTATTTGGAGAAGTTCATTTCTATGAATTTTTATTTAGTAGAGGTTTAAATTCTATGAACTACGGGACGAGATCGTTTGTTTTTTTCACTTAAAACTTAATGAGTCTGAATCATAATTATTAAGTTGTTTTGTTTATTTTTGTAATTGGTCAAACAATTTTAAAATACCAAAAAATAACTTAAAATAAAAAGTAAAAAAATCTTATTTTTCACTGAATTGCAAATCACTACATTGCATTAAATACAATCCAAATCTTTTCTTCCGATACTATCCCCATATATAACATATTTCCAATTTCATCATAATTATATATGGTATAGAAATCATTATTTTAATATATTACTTATTATAAATAACTTAAAAAAAACTCTAATAACTTCTCATATTGGTGTTAAATATCAATGTTTTATTATGATATTAGGGTGATGTATTTATATATTTATTTTTAGAGTGTTTTATGTTAGTTTTCCTAATATCCCTTTTATTTTTTTAAAAAAAACTTTTCTTTTCTTAGTAAAAATAAAGTTTGTTTCTAATCGGAAAAGAAGATCATGATCCTATGTATTTATATATAATTATTATTTTTTGATTGTTTTTATTCTATATTATATATATAATTTTTTAATATATGTATAAATATAAAATCACTTATTTTTAGATAATTTAACTTTTAAAAAACAAACGTATGGATAATACATTTAGTTTTGAGGAAAAATAAATAAATAAATCATTCAAGTTTAGATTTTAATACATATCCGATCTATAAAAAAATTCAGAACTATTCGGTTTTTAGATAAAAAGAAACAAACTGAATAGCGGATAGTAAAGTTTTGGATGTATAGAAAGCCAAGCTTACACGTGAAGTATAAGGGAATATATATATATAATTAATATCGCTGGAAATGCATTTTAGCTTTTAATTGGGCAGAAACCATGAGGGCATGGTTGTCTCTAACATAATGTTTACAACCATGGAAAGCTAAGCATGAAGACTTTCTTGACCAGGGTCGGTTTGTTAGTTTAGAATTGTAGATAAAGAGCAAAAAAAAAAATTGGAAAAAATAATAATAATAATAACAGTGATTTGATTTCATAAAGTCTTTATGGGGATTGCAATTTGGGAGGCTGGATTGTTTGGGAAATATCAAAACAAGTCTTGGATATGGAGAATAATAATAAATAAATAAAAAACAACTCTCTACATCTCTCCCCCAACACACACTCGTGCAATCTTGGAAACATTAAATAAATTATAGATAATGGTTGTGCTGTTGTGGGCATGGACCATGGTCAAAAGACTCAAAACTTAAAAGGAAGACTAGTTCTTCATAAATAAATTAGTGGATTTAACTCACCTGTTAAAAGTGGTATCCTAATTTATATATAACTAATTAAATTAGATTATTTATACATAACCATTTATATTTAATTATTCTTTTAAAAAAATTATATACATGTTCAATTTGATTGGTTAGACATAAGTTATGATATAAATTTTTTTAAGGACGATTTGAATCCTTAAATTATGGGGAAGCATGAACTTTTGGTCTAAACATATTTAAGACTCTTAATGGATGATCATAAATAACATATGAAAAATTATCTTTTATATATATATATGGAACTATACAGGAAGAGGAAGAGGAAGAGGAAGAGGAAGAGGAAGCAGACCTGATTGGGTGCGGGAACCCATTAGTTTTGTGGTGTGGGATTTGACTTTATAAAGTTACAAATTCAAGATTTTGTCTCCCAATGTTACCAACGTTACCAACATTACAAAGTCAAGATTTCACACCTCATAATTGTTAGCTAGGTCGATGAGAGTGGGAAAATTTGTAAATCTGAGATAGTACGAGTTTGAATTGAACATATGTGTTCATGACTCTTAGCTCTTCTAAACATTGAAAAATCTTGTAATAGTTCTTATATCATCAAAAATTGTTTCAAAATTAAAATAACAATTAGTTTATAAAATAAAGACACCATCCTCATTCATTTGAGATTTAATTACTTTGATTTTATTGGAAAGTGGGTTCCGAAAATCAATTATTGTAATAAAGAAAAATTAAACACATATAGGTTCTTATGAATTAATAATTAAGATTGAAAATGCTCATAACCCCAAAACAAATGAGTAAATTGTGAAGGAATTGACCTTTCACACATATTGTAATGTAATATCTTAGAAATTCGAGAATGAAATCTTCAAATGTGTGGATGCATTTAATTGTCCCAAACCCAAGTTTACTTGCATATAGAAAACATGAATAATATCTTTGGAGATGTGAAATTAATAATATTTTTTTGTTTCCATAATTCCTTTGTTAGAAACTAGGTTTTTCATTTCTTCTATGGAGTTTTGCTCTGTTCATTGCAAGAAGTGGGTGGGATATGGGTGGGTGGGTTTTGATGGTCAACTAATACTCATCACAAGTACAATGGTGTTATATATTAGCCGAGGACTATATATATATATATATATATATATATATAGAAGATATTATGGGTTTGAGCAAATCTAAAAACTTGTTTCCACTAGTAGATTTTTATAATATTCTAAGTTTCTAACCACAGAATGAGTTTCAAATCCAGAGATGTAAATTAGATTATTAATTTAAAGATTGAGAAAGGAAAATTTGTCTAATAACCTTATATTAATTGAAATCATTCTACCTGTGGTAAAAATAGCTTATTCAACTCGATAATATTTCATAGTCGAGTTGATATACACATATATGGTATATATAAAAAAAAAAAAAAAAACTTTGTTATCTATATTATGCAGTACTGTTCTTTTTCCCTTTGACATGAATGAAAAATTTCAAAGTAAATCTAAGATTTTGAAAAGTATGTTAGATATATTTTTCTTACATCTTTTTGGCAAGTGATGAAAAGTTCTATGCATTTATATATAATTGAATTGATTTTAAAAAGTGGGTCCACTAATTTTTTTTAATTTTTGTGTATATTCTTTTGCACCAATAATTCAAATTGTCTGTAACTTTGTCTCCATTCCCTTTTGCCTCTACAAATCTTTCGAAATGATTCCTTCTTGTCTCTCCCTTCTGCTCCATTTCTGCATATTCAAGAGGGCCCTCCCTCCCTAGCTCATATCTCTCTCTCATTGTGAATATGCCATGCAAATATATATGACTTGGAAGGATATATATATATATATATATATATTTATATATTTATATATTTATATATTCTAGGTTCCACTGTATGTTACCAAGAAACAATCAATAAGCTTGCATGAAGATGTTTCGTAGCTATATCGATTTTGTTACAGGTCTTGAACCATTCATCGTTAACAAATATTAACCGGTTAGAGTTCGGATGAGCAGATGATCCTGGTATCGATTTTTCTTCATCCGGTGTAACTGTCCATTTGGATGAGTAGCTTTACTCTATCACTGTCCTTGCCGGCTTTATTCATTGCCATCGATTTCGATCCCCACTAGCTTTTTGCATTTCCCTATCAGTCTCCTATTTTACTTTTTTTTATATATTTTTTTATTTTTGTTGATCATGCCGACAGATTACCAGAATTAAATAAAAATGAAACTTCACTTGTGTTTCATCATTTTCGTACGTGATTGATTTTAGTTCCACGTACATGTTATATAATTTGGACAAATTAATGAAGATACCAAGACAATAATGAAGTTGAAGAACGTTTTATCTATTATATTTAACATTTTTATTTAGTGGTTACCGACATGCGTGTAGGGTATCGGAGTTGAAGAACTCAGATTTAAATCTCCTCTCTCTTATTCTGAATTCTAGTTTACTGTACACGTTACCCAAATAATAAATAAACTTCTAAGCTCTCTAACATAAGTGTGACCTATATTTATTAGTTTAAACTTTAAACTTTAGTTTATAATTTTTTTAACTCCAAGTGAAATGGGTAATATATGAGTTTAATTTTTAAAAGCTAAATATCTAATTTCTGCTGCCAATTGATGCCAAATTTGCAAAATTGTAACTAAATAATGTTACTGACTAAAAGCAACAGCATGTCGATGTCAATTAATATTAATTGATATATATGTGAACCTTTTCACCATGAGAAGGGGAAAAGAGACCCAGTGGAAAAGCTTGCACCAGCATTACTTCTCCAACAATGGAAGTACTCAAAATTTTGATAAATTTCATATGATAGCGTTAATACGTGTTCTTAGGGTATAGATTGAGACACCGTAAAAGGTTAATCAAAGTGTATTTATCGTTCTGTTTATATATTTATTGTGATTAAAAATAATAAATAGAATGTTAATCTTTCATCTTAACCTCTTTATTCAATGTAAAATAGTTAACACTCGTATTAATAAAGAAGGTTGTGAATATTTTACAGTGGTTTTTGTTGACTATACTTATGGAGGAGGTTTGCAGATCGAAGAATATGCATGAAAAATGGAACATTGTGATTGTGAGTCGAAATCGTATTTTTATTACTCGATTAATGAAAAAGATTATGAATTGGAGTTGTGTTTTACTTGAATCATATTTATTTTACAACGGTTTTTTGGTTTTTTTGTTGACTATACTGATAGAGGCGGTGTGCAGAAGATGTGCATAAAAAATGGAACATTGAACACGCCCCCCAAAGCAAATGCTGGAGATTGGCTTGGACTTAATTAGCTTAGATATTTCAAAACTACAATTGTATATAGTTTGAAAAACTAATTAATTAACTAAAAAACATATACATATATAATATAATACAAAAGAATGTCTCTTTCTCTATATATATATCTCTCTTAATGTACAGCCAATTAAATCTCTTGGGAGACAACCTGCATGCAAGTCCAATATCTCTGACTTTTTCTTTGGTTTTTTACTTTCTTTCCTTTATTATTATCAATTATATCGTCTTCTATATCAACTCCCTCTATTCAATTCCCTATTTTTTTTCTTTGTTTGCAGCAGGAGGGTAATTTCTTGAATCTTGACTTTCCACACTCTATTTATTTTACCTCCCTCTTTTTCTTCTTTATTCTGTCTTTTAATAAAATTCACTTTACCTATGCTCTCGATCAAATCTCAAATATGAAATTATACCCACTAATCTTTCTAATAACATTACTTGACATAATTTTTTATTTTTATTTTTAGATATCAGCGTTACACGCTAATAGGATAAGATTTTATTAGATAAATGTTTGTTTATTTATCGAGAGAGACTCTGGTGGGAGCACAACTAGCTAGCTAGCCAAAGATTTGTCCTCTAGATAATTTAGAAGATCTATCACTTCTTCTTTTCTTCTTCATATTTCAATATGGCAGATCCCTACTCAAATCTCTTCACTGGTTTCTTCAACTTCAAGCCTAGTAGTAGTCTCCATCCTCACTGTAACTCACCAACACTTCTTCTTCAATCACCACATACTTACACAAACAACAACAACAACTCTAATTTCATCCAATATTTTCAAAACTACCCCTCTCCTCCTCCATCTCCTCCTCTCAAAGAAGCTCTTCCTCTAATTAACTGTTTGAGCCTTAGAAGAGTACAAGCTGCCCATGAAGAAGACCATGAACAGCCCTCCAGTACCACCAGCTGTTCAACAGATCAAGATCAGGCTGGAGACAATAAGAACATCATGAACAAATTAGATCATCATGATGAGAGTCTGGTATTCTATCCAAGCACTAGTACTACAGTACTTGATCATGATCATGATCATGAAACTGTGACTGTAGCCCTACACATAGGCCTCCATAGCCCTAGCTCTGCTGATTTGGGCTCCTCCTCTAGGCTCTCTTCATCTATGGATCATCATGAGGGATTTGGAAAATTGAATAATAGCGTGGTTTCTAAGTACCCTTTGGAGAGATTAAACAAGGGTCAGTACTGGATTCCTTCACCTTCTCAGATTCTCATTGGCCCTACTCAGTTTCCATGTCCTGTTTGCTTTAAGAACTTCAACAGATACAACAACTTGCAGGTATGTATTCATCGGTTTGTTAGCTGTTCCTTGTTTTTCATTTTAAGTGCTACTTGTACTGGAAAGTGAAATTCATCACAAGAGCCATTATTAACTCTGAATGCAGATGTTTTTGCTCCAGGAAACAGACAGTGTTTATCTATCTGACACAACCCAGCCTGTAAAAGGGCTCTCAACAGTGTAGGGCATGCAAAGACATCATTTCATTTTTTTGAGATTCCAACATGATTTCTCTTCATTTCATCTTGATGACCAGCCAGCTTTAATTTCCTCATAAGACTCTCATAGGACACAGTAGAACAGCACAAGTTGTACATATATATTCAGTTTGACACAAGTTGTACTCTTCTTCTTCATTTGTGCATTGATTTTCAAGATTAGTACATATATATATATATATATATATATATATATATATATATATATATATAGATGTCAAATTACTATCTTTAACCACCTTGCAATTAATCTGGTTTAGAAGTAAAGAGTATCCATTCAGTTAACAATGTTTCAAAAGTCTCCATAACTACAAATGGTACATTTACAGAAAGAAGAAAAAAATTCCGTCTTTATAAGGGTTATCAATTTAGTTAGGGTCCTTGCACATCAAGTTACAACTTTTTAATTGTTTGTTCTTTCAAGCTTTTCCTTATTTATAATCTGTGTTCAGTATACGCTCATATCTCTCTATAGCTTATCTATCCGGCCTTATATTAAACAAATTCAGATAACATATAGAAACGATCTTGATATCACATTATCAAGTAGAGTAACTGTTAAACTCAAAAACCTAAACTCGTACCGCTGCTGATTTTGAAAACATGACAGATGCACATGTGGGGGCACGGATCACAATACAGAAAAGGACCAGACTCATTGCGAGGAACACAACCAACAGCAATGCTGAGACTCCCTTGCTATTGCTGTGCAGTTGGATGCAAACACAACATCGATCATCCGAGAGCGAGGCCATTAAAGGACTTCAGGACTCTCCAAACACACTACAAGAGAAAGCATGGAATCAAGCCCTTCATGTGTAGAAAATGTAGCAAGACATTTGCAGTCAAAGGTGATTGGAGAACACATGAGAAGAATTGTGGCAGGATTTGGTATTGCATTTGTGGGTCTGATTTCAAGCACAAAAGGTCCTTAAAAGATCATATCAAAGCCTTTGGATATGGCCATGCACCTCTGGTGGGTGGTGGTGGTGGCGTCGGCGGTGATGATGGTCGTCGTCATAGTTGCTGCTTTGAAGAAGAGGAAGAAGAAGAAGTAGCTTCTGAAATTGAACATGATGATGATGATGATGATGATGATGAGAATGACTGCAAAAATATTGGTTTTTAATTAATTAATTAACTTCAAAGAAGTTAGATCTCCCCTCTTCAATATGTTTAATTTTGTTTGAAAGTTATTTAACATTTTAAGAACTAATTTCTTATCTTATGTACCTTTTTTCTTTTTGTCTGGATAGCTGGGAAATCTACAAAATTTATATATAGAAGTGATTTGAATTAATGAAATATGTATAAATGTGAAGGATGTGTTTTTTAGGTTAATTAGACAGAAAGCGTATTGTATATAAATGAGAGATGAAAATTGAAAGTCTAAAATTCCAAATATATATCAAAATAATTAGAGGGAAAAAAAAGGATTGAAAATAAAAATAATTGGCTTGTTAATGTGATATTTACAGGTTACAACGTACAAAGTTATGATTTAAAAATATATAGAAATTTAGATACGTACTGTATCTGAAAAAAAAAATAGATAAAATTTCAACGAAAAAGACAACTAAAATAATTCTTTTCTAATTTTTTGATTTTTCAGAATTCTTATATATATATATATATATGTATGTATAATCTAATTAAAAACCTTTTTTTTTTCAAATTTTTTATTCAATTAAATTAGACATTATTTCAACTCCTAACACACATGTTAATTTTATTTGACATGTATTTGGTATGATGGTCTTTACCCACTTGAACTTATTTTAAGTTAAAAGTATTTTTTTAAAAACTTCTTCCTACGATCAATAAATTATCTATTATACTTTAAATTTTTTTATTATTGATATTTTTAACCTGAATTAAAATTACTAAATAAGATTAAAAAAAATTCTAAATACTTTCCAAACTAATTACATTATTGGAATATACATATATAAAGTGAAAGAATTAAAGTTCTTTAGGTAATATATAACTACAAAAGTAACAAAAAAACATTTACATTTTTCGATTTTTTTTTTATCATCACTATCAAACCACTATTAGATAGGGAATTTGTTTCAAAATGATCATTTTTTACGAATGCCATTACACTAATGATCATTCTATCTAATGAAAGGCATTTTGGTAAATAAATGGATGACATTAATTAATTTATTTCAGTTTTTTGGAAATCAATTTTTTCTTTTATTTTTGAAACGAATAATTATATTTAGTATGTATACGAATATCATATTTCAAGCATATATAATATTCAAAAATTAAATAACACTTTTTGAAAGTGACTTTTAAAACTGTCATTGCTTTAATAACTTATATTTAAAAGACACATATTATGCTGAATGGATACATATACCCTCGATAGTTGTTCCACATCAGATTTCTTTCATTTAGTTTACAGTGACAGAGTTGTGAAGTAGAGAGAGAAAGTCTCGTTGAAAACCAGACAATCACTCGAACGACCACTGAGTGGCGCTACGCTAATGCACTTGGGGGTCGAGCTTGAAATGTAATTACAAAATATTTTCAAAAGGCTCGAAAACACTTACAAAAGGCTCGAAATGTAATTATAAAGGTTCAGAACTACTTATGGAAATGCTCGAAATGTAATTACAAGGGCTCATAAACACTTACAAAAGGCTCATGAACACTTACAAAAGGCAAACACGCTCACTAAAGGCTCGAACACACTCACAAGCTCGGAAACACTTATAAAAAGACTCAAAATGTAATTACAAAAGGCTCGGACACACTTACAAAATGCTCGAATACACTTACAAAATGCTCGGACACTGATGTAAAAGGCTCGGACACTACTTAAAAATGCTCGGACACTTATGTTAAAGGTTCAGACACTTATATAAAAGGCTCGGACACTATTTCATTGATCAACCCAAAAGGCTCGGACACAACTTCACAAAAGCTCGAACAGTATTTACAAAGGCTCAGACAGAGCTTAGAAAGACTCGGAGATTCAAAATTCACACAACCAGCTTCAGGTTTACAAAAGACTCGGAGAACAAATGAAATGAAACTGATAAAGTGTTACAAGACTTATAAACCTTAAATGTATAGAAAAATTTAAGATATATATCACATTGTTGTACTGAAGAACGTCGATTTCTTTCTAATTGAAGAAGAAAGTGTAGGCAACCTTGAACTTTATGTCGTAGGAGATTTCAATTTTCAAACAACTTTATTGTAGAGAGAGAGAGAGAGAAATTACTGAGTTCAGTGTTGGAAGTGTGGAGATGGAAGTAAAACAGGATAAAAAAATGATTATTTAAGGGCAATTTTGGTGGTTCACTATAATATGTGACTTTTAAACATAACTTATTAAAGCACTCACTTTGGTGTAAAATCAGTTCAAAAATGTGACATTTCTCACCATTTTCAATATGTGTGTGTGTGAGCGCGCGTGTGTGCGTGTGCGTGTGCATGCGTGTGTTTGAGATATGATATACGTATATACACACGCTAATATATAATTATTCGTTTCAAAAAACAAAGGAAAAAATTGATTTCCAAAAACATAAAATAAATTAATGTCATTCATTTATTTACCAAATATAGCATTCATTTGATGAAATTAGTTGGAATGACCTGATATTGTTCACCCAAAATGGTTATTTTGAAATCAATTTTTCATTTTGTGGCGTCCCAAATTAATGGCCACCGAAATAATTATCCCTAATTTTTATTCAAAAATAAAATAAAATAAAATGTCTTTAAAAAATTATTTTCTAGGATGGAATACATTTAGATTAAGAGTCTCAAATGATAAAATCGATAATCTTGGGAAAAAAAGTGTTTAGAATTTTTTAAAATTTAAATTTTGAGATTGTAACGTCTTTAGAAAAGAAATGTAAAAAAAAAATTAGATTATCGAAAGAAACACTCATTTTTTTTCATTTTTATTATTAATGATCGATATTAATTATAACATTATCCCACTTGCCACGTATGATTAAAACGACATAATACTACCACAGATCAATCGACCTCCCAAGTTTAAATGTCGACCATTAGTAACAAATAAAAATGATGAATCCATAAGTGTTTTTGTAAACATTTATGAACAAAAAAAAAAACTGCTTTAAGTACTTCTTAAATTGTGTTATTATGAATTTAAACAAACATCAGAATATAAGCATTAAAGTGTTTTTACATCTTCACTTTGATGTACACCACTGTAGCTTCTACTAAAAATAAACAATCAGCAAGAAATAATATTTTCCAAAATTGCAATTGATCAATAAATTGTGCATAAAAACCCCAATAAAAATAATAAAATTCGAGACCGATTAATAATGAATGGCCAGAAATTCTCAATATCATCAAGAAGAAGCTATAGGGATGTGACTATAACGACAGGATAAACCTGAAAATTAGGTCAATCAATGAATTACATATTCACATACATGACAGTTACATTCCGGCATGCATGCAAGCATAGATTTCCGGCAAAGGCACCAGTAGTCTTTGAACGGGATGGACATCCATGGCATTGTCGAAGGAAGCTTGGTCCCCAATGTAGATGCAATCCTGAAAAAACAATAGATAAAGAGCAAGAAATTAAGTTTCAAAAAAATCTCTAATCATGCATGAGCAAAAAAAACATGTACAAATAAACAAACATGAAAAGATTGAGCAATTAAACGGATACAGAAGATCTGGGGAGAAGAACTCACCTTTTACCAGTAAGAATTCCATAAGCTGATCTACCAAAATATGATCGAGAAACCCCGGAAAAAACCTTTCTATACCGAGGTAAGACTATTTCTCCTGAATGACATCTTCCTCAATTAGCACAAAATAACAAAGAAATACATTAAGAAGAAAGTTTCATAGATTATTTGCGCAAGGCCTCACCTATACTCAGAAAGTTGCTGTGCAGAATCGAGACAAGAACGTTAGACCTTCCACTTGGATTGTCTTCTTGAAGTGAATCCTTTGAACTGGTTTTCTCAAGACAAACACCATTTGGAGAATTAAAGCTTTTACTGTGATAAGAATTAATTTCAAACCATATCCCAGATGGAAATCGTCTTCGCCTAATCAACCGAAGGAGAATATCGATATATGGTGTGGCATGGATAACAGATATAGTGACTTCAATCAGTATACAAACAAGGATGATGGATAAGTAGTTCATGGTGAAGAAAATGTAGAAAACAGAAGTTGTCGGTAACAGAAGTAGAAGTGGTGTAAACACAAGAGATCCAACAATATGCTGCTTCACAGTGTAATCATAGCTATCTAATCTTTGACGAAGAGGATTCCACTTTCGACCCCTACCAATAATTCAGTAACTCTATGAATAAGTTGAAAAAAAACAACAATGCAATTCGATATCTCACAACTTAGATAAATTTGATAAAAGTATTTGGCACTAACAAAAGTTTATTTATTTTTTTATAAGATTTGGCACTAACAAAAGTTTTATCAACAAGCAAAAATCAGAATCTTGAAAAAAAAAATTAATCAGTAACATGGTTTGGTGAACTTCTACCTGAAAAGACGCCACAATGCTGCTAATGCCTGTATTTGCTGTGAATACACGAGTGAGATCATCCAATGAAGAGTCGAAATATGTAGCGTCACTATCGCAATCATGTCTATAACCAAGGCAGCAGGTACAGTTATCCCGAAAATTATTCCCAATATAGCAAGTCCCTTCACCAAATAAATACTGAGGGAACCTACAATGATCCAGAGGGTAGACCATATTTGGATAGCATTAAGGGAAATCATGCCAAGAACTTCTGCCAATTCCGTATGCAACTTGAAACCTGCCGGCACTCCCACCAACCATACACAACCTGAACGCAACTCATTTGTGCTGTCATTGGCAAAGTTCATAATACATAAGCAAACTGATTCAGCATGAACTAACAGTGTTGAACCAATCAAGTTTCCCAAAAGAATATCAACAACTAAGCTTGACCACATGGAATGCTTATGTAATGCAGCTTTCTCCGCGTATTCCACACATGACTGAGACCTTACAGATCAAAAAAATCAGATTGATGAGGAACGAGATAATGAGCTTAAGATCATGACCTCAAATTAATTCATGTTGGGATAAATAATCTGACAATTTAACCGAAGCTCTTCAACAGATTTAAGTAGAATATAGTACAACGCCAGTGGAAAAAATTAAATGGTGTTAATTCCCTACTCTCTAAACAACCTAGAAAAAAAAAATCAAAAAAAAAAAAAATTGTTTGTGCAAGAAATCCGAACTCCTATTGTAGATGAGAAAACATTGAAATTAAATGAAATCCTTGCCAAAAAAAAATTCCCTAATACAAAGACCTGCTTGACACCTGAAATCGTTGTTCTGAAGAAAGACCGGCCAATACAAGATTTGACAACAGCGGATTTGGATATTTATCCATGCAGTTTTGAATACCCTCGCCAATATGGTGTATATCCATCTTTGTGATCCGAAACTCAAAAGGCTATGGAGAAACTGAAGCAAAATATATAACACAGTTGACAATGATGCCACGGACACAGCCAATAATTGGCACACCAAGGTGATAAACCTAAAAGCACAACACAGGCCATTAGAAAGTGCAGATGAAAATATGGTAGTATAAACACCAAAGTCTAGAAGAATACATGCAAATAAGAGAAAACTTAGAACAAAATCTCTTGGAGTCTAGACGTCTCTCAAAGATTATTTTAGAAGCAGTGGCACTGTTCGTTGCTAGAATGACTGCATCCTGGAAATTATTTTACCAAGAATAAAATAAAAAAGAAAAAGAAGAAGCAAATTTCAGAATAAAAGAACAAGTAAATGGTAAATCTGAATAAAAAAAAATTCTTGCAAATTATTTTACCAAGTAATTGAGAGGTTGCTTCTGTTGAAGTTCAGTGACCCACTTGGGTTTCTTGATAAGAGGTCTCAGTTGTTTAGAAGAATTCCAAGATCTTACGGAAAAATGGTGTGTACCATATCTGGGAGCATCATAAATTACTACCTAAATTGTTCAAACAAAAATGAGGGGACTGGCCACCAACGAAAAATGCAACTTAAAATAGAATCATGCAGTGAAGTAATCATGACTTACATACGTGGACATCACATTGAGACACTATTTTCCCGTTCCAGTGAATGTGGTGGAATTTAGGTATCCAATTAATATTTCTACCATGAATTCCATGAGAATCACATATCATCTGGATCCAGTGGTTGCTTTCAGCTGCAGTTCGCCTATGCATTTCTAGTGAGCCATTGACTTCGTGGCATCCACAACTCCGTTGTTCATTTCTCTCTCTAGACGTACTACCCTGCATGTTCTGTGCACGAGCAGTTCCATGATTGCAGGACTTCCTTTGGCCATCATCTTCTGTTTTAATTTTCAACAGCTGATCATTACCGCTGGGATATGCAGCACACTGACCCAGTAAAGAAAACATCGATTTGTCCTGTAAATATGCAGACATACTTCCATTTGTCTCGGATAGGATCTCCTGGTGACAAGAAATAATGTACCCTGTGAGATAAATGCCAGAATATACTCTTCATAAAAGCCTTTAGCATGCATGAGAATAAAACCGAATTACCGTTACAGATTATTTACCCACCCCAGTAGACTGATACCCATGAAAATCAGGTTGTGTAACCCATGACATCATTTCAAAATCTCAAATAAGGCAATAAATTAACGAATAAAATAAATTCGATTCGAATGTTCTGCCTTTCAAAAATTCTCTTTATAATTACTATTCCAAAGTTTATACCTTAAGACTCGATTGACAACGACAAAGTGCAGCTTCATCACATGCAAATGCTACCACGAGGTCAAAAGAATTCGGTGCACAGGAGACAAACCACCCAAACAAGAAAGAACACGAAGATAGTTCAGTCAACGAGAGCTGTTTCGGCCACCAAATCCTACATTGTCTTCTCATCTTCACCTCATGATAGTCTCACAAGTGATTAAAATAACTCCATCATCAAAAATCTCCTAAGAACACAAAAACATGAAAATTTTAGAGTCACACAATTCTCGAAATTTCGCTATCTTAAATCACTATTTGCCTCGAAATCCTATTAAAATGTAAATTTCACTTGACTGCCAATAAAATCTAAAAGAAAATGAAAACATATGCTCGGTTATCATTTATCTTTTTCTTTCCTTGAAAGCAATTCTAAATTTATCTTGCTTTCCTTCTCTAATCACCCACTTAATATTTCCAACCAGATTAGAAAACAGAGCACATCATCATCGTATCAAACCGAATTTGATCATAAATAAGAACAAGTGAAAACCAGAAAAGCAAAACAAATAAATGATTGCATAGAATAAGAAAACTAATCATACAGAATCATACATTACAACAAAATACGAACAACAACAAAAAAACAACTTAACTCACGAATTGCAGCAACTTGTCATACCATGATTAAATTGAAGATTAAAAAAAAAAAGTGGCTCCATTTTTGTATGTACGGAATACAGTACCTGACCTCTGGATTCGAAACCCAAGCTCAATCTCCAAATATAAAACCCAAACTTCAATGTCAAAAAACAAAATCGAGGAGATCGGCACCACTGAGAAGATCGGCGCTGCTGAGGAGAGCGTCGTTGAGGATATCGGTGCCGCTGGAGAAAGAGAGAGATAAGAGCAATGAGGGATGTTAAGTGAAATTAACATACTAACATCTGATTTAAAGATTCAAACAAAAAAAAAATCTGATTTAATGTGAGGAGCCATTTTACCAATTTACCCTTACTTGTTTCGAAAACGTTAGAGGTTATTTTGGAAATTTTCCAAAATCACAACTCTCGCCACCGTATGTATCGACCAGGAAAAAATAAAAAAATAAAGGAACAAAATCGTTTTACCCCCACACCTTTACCCTATTAGAAATGTGATGACAGATTTTATCAATTGACCGATCTCGCCCCTAAAATGAAATTATTTAAAGATCCCTTCTATTAAAATTTCCGTCCAAAAATATGCATCGACTGTCAATCTCACAATAAATGACAGTTTTATCTTTATGATAATTAGAAAATAACCATTTAACCCTAAAATATTTATTAAATAAATAATATATTTAAAAAATATGAAACAAAAAAATTATAAAAACATAATTGAAAAAAAAAAACTCCACTGCCCATCTTTAAATGAGAGATGTCTTTTTTAATTTTTAATTTAATTTTAAAAACAGAAATTAAAATAAAAAAAATAAAAAAAAATTCAATTATACCCAGAACTTCAAATATAATGTTTTTTTTTAAATCATCCCACTATCCAGTTAATTAAAATCATACTAGGAAAAAAAAACCCAAACCCATATATTTTTCATCTCAACAATAAACTCATAAATCCATAATTAAAGTAAAAAAAATAAAAACCCAGAATTTTTATTTTTTTTGAAGATAGGAAAACCAAATCTCCATCATCAATCAAACAAATTGTATTGATCTGATGGAGATACAATCGAATCCATAACTTTATAATAAAACAAAATTATACAAAAATCAATTGAAATTCAAACCAAAATCCATCTCACCAACATCACACATTCACACCCAAACCGCCAAACACACCATCACCACTTACACACCACCACCGCCAAACACACTGAAACCACAACCACACACAATTTGTCGATATGAAAACCCAGTCCATCAACCACCATTAAGAAACCCAAAACCCATAAACGCATCACCCTCATCGATCGACCACAATCGACCTAGAACCATCCACCATCGATCGACCCAGAATCGAGATCGGCCACTGGTTAGACTGACGACCACAGTGGCGACCCTCTGTCAAGGGAAAGAAGGAGGAGAAAATAGATGGGAAGAAAGAGAAAGGGGTCGCACGGCAGAAAGAGCTGGTTTGGGTGGCTTCGATCCAAAACAACTGAGGCGACGGAGGGGGTTTGTGGTTTAATGGTTACGGCGATGGTGATGGTGATTGGTTTAGCAATTGTGGATGGTGGCGGTCTTGAACAACCAATGGAGAACGATGAGAGAGGGAGGGGGTTGTTTAGGGAGAGAGAGAGATTACTTAGTTTTTAGTTTTTATTTGTTTAATTATTTGCTTTTATAAAATTACCCCTCTGATATTGATAGTCAACGTGAAATTGGATAAAAAAAAATGTGACAGAAGGGGTTTATTATTCATTCTTTCCATTTCAGGGGATTAATGGTCAATATAGAAAAACTATATCCTCACCTTTATAATAAGATAAAGGCGAGGGAGGAAATGATAATATCCCAAAAATAAATTATGGCAATCTTATTCTCTGCAATCTTGTAATAATTCCTTCCACAATCTTCTTCTCTTCAAACAATCAAATTCTTTGAAAATCAAATCGACTAAATTCCAAACAAATAAGAAGCGATGCTTTAGATGCAACACTCTCTATCTGTAAGGATTGGAAAATTAGGGATTGATGGTAGAAGTTTAGTATCAGTCCATATTAATTATTGTGTATCTCAGTTTATAGAATCTTATCTTTAATTAGTGTGAGTCAGTTGTAGGAAATTATTTCCCGATAGTCCTATTTTACGTAGAGTTCCTTATACAGTGTATTGTTTAATTTCTTTTAAATACAGAGTCTGTAACAACAAATGAATATCAAGAAATATTAAATCAGTTTTCTTAACTAATTTCTATTTTCTCTCTACGATTTCTCTCTAAAATTCTAATTTGTTTCTCTCTCCAATGAGAGATGTGAAGTGAAAGTAACATACTAACATATGAAATTAACATATTAACATCTGATTTAAAGATAAAAAAAAAAAAGGAACATTGTACAAATATACCCCAACATTAACACATACATGAGGTAAAATCCAGTTTTGCCAAAAGCACAAGAAAATACCCTTGAATTAGGGGTTGACCGTTAAATGTAACGGTGATATGAACTTTAATCTGAAAAATGCCAAAATGCCAAAATGCCATTGAGCTAATATTTTTTATAAAAAAAAATCAACATATCTCCATTGAATTTTATTGTCCAGACCTTTCAATGGAGAATGGGAAATCATCCAAAAACACCCGATGAAGACAAAAAACCTACAACCAAAAATCACAAAATCTATGACAACCAAATCCACTTAACTCAATGCAAGCACCCAGCGATGACCAACAAAAAACACCCACCAGATCTCTGCATGATCTCCAATGGAGATCATCCCATTTACACAATTGCACTTGTCCATTTCATTGATTCAACACCCACACAAGGCAAAAAAAAAAAAAAAAAAAACTACCACAAATCTCAGAAAAAGAAAAACGAAAATCTAAATCCATTTCACTCAATGGATTACCTAGCTAAGACAAAAGAAAACCAATCCAAAAATCTAAAAAAAAAAAAAATCAAAACTCAAAGTCTCAATGGACTCCTCCAGTCCTCCCCCACCATTAGCAAACGCCGTAGTCATCACTCATCACCCCATCGACGCCGGCACTGCCCATACATCCCCAATTCCCTTGAATAGCTCACCTTCCGCCAGAACTTCATCCCCGAACGCGATTCCGCCTCCGTCGAGCTCATCAACGATGAAAAAGCAGCTGCTCTAGTCGATTTCGAAAACTCGACAACGATCGAACTGTGCGAGTTGTGAGCGATCAGACATGGGGTGGCGAGCAACAATCGAGAGATGGAGAAAATGAGAAGGTTTTATTACAATTTTCAATTTTTAATTTTCTCAAAACAATTAATTATATGTTTTTTATTAGTTAAATGACAATACCATCCTTCAGTGGTTAATACAACAATTAAAACTAACGGTCAAACCTATAGTCAAGGGTATCTTCTTCTATTTAAGACAAAACTGAATTCTACCTCATATATGAGTTAAAGTCAAGGTATTTTTGTGCAATTTTCCCAAAAAACCATCTGATTTAATGTGAGGCGCTATTTTACCAATTTACCCTTACTTTTTTCAAATCGTTAGAGATCATTTTGGGAATTTTCCAAAATCACAACTCTCGCCACCGTATGTATCGACCACGAAAATAAATAAATAATAATTATGGCTTTGGCTTGTAATAATTCCTTCCACAATCTTCTTTTCTGCAAACAATCAAATTCTTTGAAAATCAAATCGACTCAAATCCAAACAAAGAAGAAGCGATGCTTGAGATGCAACACTCTCTATCTCGACAATGAAAATTCTCCGATTGCTTGCTCCTTCCATGGCCACACCACTGGTATACATATATATCATCACTTTAATTTCTTTATTATGTTCTTTTTTCTTTTCTTTTTTCTCTCAATTCTTTTGAAAAGTTGGATTGATGTAAAAATAATATGCAGGAGAGAAAGGATTGTTTTCGCTGGCGCCGCCGCACCAGGGGATCGATGGGGAGTGGAGCGACGGTTCTGGAGTGATAGTGTACAAGTGGAATGAGAAGAGTCAGAGGCCGAATACTGGAAGAGCTAATTGGAAGAAGAGATGGAGTTGCTGCTCTGAGTATGATGAGAATGCGCCGCCGTGTCGACGTGGCAGACATGTTTGCTACGACGATGGGTTCACTTTGTACTAGTGTTGTGAGTTCTCAGTAGATTTCTCTCTATGGTGCCATTAGATGTTGAAATATATATGAACATTTTATTACTTGTAATTTACATAGATTTATGCTGCAGACACCCTTCTGTTGAATTCTTGCATTTTCATTATCTGAATGCTTGCCTGTGCTGCACGTTTTGATCGGAAAATCCTGTTTCATTTGCATTACTTGCTCGGATTTTACCTGCAAATTTTGACACGTATCGGTGTTAAAAGAGCATTCATTCGGTCTGAAAAATGTTTGATGTTGCCTTCGCCAACGTCCATTCTGGTAGACTGGCTTGGTTAACTATAGAACAGAAAATCATAAAACTCGTGTATATTGAACAAGTTGATTTGATCAGGTCGCGCGCTTGATTCCCAATTGTGGTATCCGAGTTATGTATGAGAGGCACATTTTCCTTGCATCTAAGGTTTAATATGTTTTCTAAGGAAGCAGAAAATCGTCCACATTTTCCATCCGAGCGGTTTTCAGGGAAATGCTGTTGGTTTAAAGTGATGTTTAGGATCCGATCCCTCCTGGTGGAAGTTTAGTTACCGCTGTATCTGTCAGGATTTCTCCCCTGTTTCTCTTCAACTTAGACAAATCATACCCTAATTCAAGTAAAACGGAACGGTTATCAATTCTTTTCTGCATAGTTTTACGCCATTGATAGCCACGTGCTTCCGATTATAGCCGAAATCTTCATAGTAGTTGAGTTGGCCAGATTTTTGACAGAGCTTGCAATAATGGCTGTAAGAGAGATTAGTTGCTCAAGCAAGATTGAAGTAAGCATGCCAAATTAACAAAAGCTCTACTATATAATGCAAATGAAATGGAAACCTCCAGGATTTAATTTCAAAAATACTAGATTTGGCAGCTAGATATCAGCAAGTTCAATGTGGATCGTTGTCCTTAATCTTCAATGTTTTTTTTTTAAGAATTCTCAAATGTGCAAACACCCATTACCCGAAATCATTCGAAGCACTTGTCTTCAGACTTCTGTCCCCACTTGAGCATTCATTGTCTAGTCATGATCCTTTGCACTTCATTTGTAAAGTTTTAGATTAAAACCATGAAAAAAAAAAAACATAAAAGTAACAGAGCTTCAAGAATTGAAGATCTACATGAGTTTCCCAATCAAGCTTGGTTTCAATCAATCAAGCTATCACAATTGTCAAGTTCATAGTTTTTCTCTTAGTACTTTCATCAAACACGTTTGTTTTTCTATCAAACACTTTACAATCTCTTTAGTTTTCTTATCATCACAACAATCAACAACCAAATTTCATCAATTTAACTGAATTATAGTACCCCAACTCAACCAAAATATTGTAAAGCTTCAAAACACAACTCAAATGAGTTACATCAAAATCTCCCTTCAAATGTACAATTGAAGATCAAAACAAAATGCACAGTACACTCAATATAGAAAGATAATTTTATATTTATATCACTCTCTCACTGAAGAGAAAATCGCACTCTATCCAATGAATCGGGTGCATGTGCTCTACTAATTAAAACGACCCAACTGTCTTAAAAGACTCGTGGACATGCCTCAACATCTCTTTATCGCGACTCCACTCCGGCGTCGGCGCGTTAACGAAATGCGCGTAGAGCTTGTTATTAGCGCAAGTAACAGTAATCAAACTATGCGCCCCAACACCATCAACCTCGTACACATAATAAAGCTGTCCCTTGTCGTCCTTCCTTTCATCAGACGCCACATTGTCGGCGCTCGCTATCAGGTCCTGCAAGTCCACGTCACTCAAAGCCAAGTTGTTCAAAATCACATCTTTTGGTGCCAGTTGCCGGAACCCAGATAGAAAAGTCAAGTACTCTTTCTCGGTCCTCTTCTTCGGGTTGTAGAACTCGCTATCGGTCCCGTTAGTTCCCTTCTCGACCTTCGAGACCAACCGCTCCTTCCATCCGTCGGGTACGTCGTAGACGTACTCGGCGGAGGCTTTCTTGTCGGAGTTCCCGCCGTACCCGCCGTAGTTAGCGGCGCTGGCGGCGGTGCCGTAGTAGACGTTGTAAATGTCCTCCGCTAAGGAAGGAGGAGATGAAGTCAGGAGTGTGGTGGCTGCTAAGGTGGTTGTTATGAGGGTGGTGAGAGATGGAGGCTTGGTGGCGGCAAAGAGTGGTGGGTGTGGTTGTTTTTGTGATGTTTTGGTGGCGGTGGTGGTGGTTGTGGAGGAGGAGAGGATTGGCGACGGCGAGAATATGGTGGCCATTGGATTTGGCTGAGGGGATTTGGTTTTTGATTTTTGCGATTTATTTGTGGTGAACTGGTGATATGATAGGAAGATTTTCCTTATCCACTATTTTGGTGGGAAAAAGTTGTTGGACCAATAGAAACCAGCCATGTCATCATACATGAAAATCTTTATTATATATTTTTTTCAATATTATTTTTTTTGTACATACTTCTGGTAATTTATCGTAGATATTTCAACTAATAGCCTTCTAAAATCTCTGTTTTACAAAATATACGCTACTCAGTACTCACTACTCGCTAGTCACCGCTGAGCTCAGAAGAATTGTGTTCCACTGTCTCTCTTTTGCTGTGTTTTCTTGGTTGGTACTTGGTAGCTTTTGGGTTTGTTAAGGTAAATAAAAAAATCACATGAAAAAGACTTATCGTATTCTAATAAAAAAACATCAGATGTAAAAAGAAAAAAAAACATTTAAAAAACAATATCCATTTGTTGTTTTTTTATAGTATTCTAATTTTTAAGGTGTATAAGATAATCATACCGGTGTCGAAGCACCTAGATAAAAAAAATCCGATCAGGAGTCCTAATTTGATCAAAAAGAAAAATTCAAATCTTATTAGAAAATGTATTTTTTTATCTATTTCTTAAACCTAAACTTATTCCCTTTTTTTTTTTAAATAACCTAAACTTATTCCTAAACAAACTAAGAGAAAAAATATTGTGATAAAAAAAAACAGATTACATACCATTAATTTGGTATTATAAATGATATTTTAATTTGTTTTGAAAAAATATATATTTATTATCGTTTATAAGAATAATTAAGACTAAAAAATCATTTATTTTAGACAATAATCATAGTCCATTTAATACATTCAGAGAAAACAAAATAAAATTTAAACAAATCGGGTAAATTTCTTACTTGAGGAGATGCATGTGGAAACTCCCGACAAGATTGCAACTCCTCATTCCATGCCAATTAGACGTTCACTACCATAAGAAAGAGTAAGTGCATCCTCGGCTCTTGTTGCATCACGTTTATGATCTGACAACAAACACGAGAAAACACAACATGAGGTATAAAATACTAGATTATCAGAAGCTCTGACAATTATTTTACCGATGATTTTAATCAACTCTTTTTTTCAAGATTTTCTTTCACTTTTTTCTCATTATCTGCTAACTATGATCGTACTGAAACATGCGGGAGACTTGAGAAAACACAGTTAGGATTTCGATTAACACAAGATAACATGTTTATGTACAAAATTAATCTGGATGTTTAACCTAAACATGTTTCTATATCATATTTAATCAAATCCTAATAAACATATTACTAACCCATATCAATTCAAGAGAAAAGTATAGATAATTGATAAGCGGAAGCGTACATGAATCCATTACTGGAGATTTGTGAACGAGTTGTGATCTTCCAAATTATCACGACCTTTATGAACTCTACCGTGTTCTATTTTGCTCTGTTGATGGGGATACAGAAAAAACAAAAGTATCGTGTTATTTGGGGACCATAACCCTAAATATATATAATAATCAAATTATTATATGTTAACTATTTTTAATTCGGCCCCTCAACAAATTAGAAATAGCACTTTGGTATCTACACATTAATTCCATGACAATTATACCCTTAAGCCTTAATACTTTAAATCTTGATTAGATAACTTTAATTTAGGCTTAACCAAAAGATAACACACCACATTTAATATTCACATGTGTGGCCCCATACGATATAATTTTCTAACAATCTCTCACTGAGCCACATATGTAACTTTACAAATGTGTATGACTTTATGAGCTCCAAAATTTTGCTATCACAAATTTAGGGTATATCTGAACAATCTCGTCCATTAATTATGCCGACATAGGATCAAAGCGGTTTTCGTCACATTTAGCGTGACTAAACCCACCAATGGTCACGTATACCAACATAACCAAATGACATAGATCAATCATGGATGCGTAGCATGGAAATTACATGCAATGTAATCTACACATGTCTATTCCAACTGGTCCTATTTTATTCCTTAGTGAGATCAAAACTTAACACAATATAACAGAGTGTAATTAACCAAATACTTTATTTCTGATCAGAAAATATCCAAATACATAAATGCATAAGTATATCCAAAATCAAATATAGAGCAATAAAATGCAAAATTATACAAACTCCCATGGTTGGATGCCTCATAGCATGCTACAAACTCTGCTGCCATGGTGGAAGAAGCTATGAGTGTCTATTTGGAACTCTTCCAAGAAATAGCTCCACCAGCCAACATGTATATGTAGCCTGATGTGGATCATCTACTGTCTTGGCATCCAGCAAAATCGGAGTCGGAATACCCTATGATCTCCAATTGATCTGATCTCCTATATGTGAGCATGTAATATTTTGTTATCTTCAAATATCTCATAACCCGCTTGGCTGCTATCCAATGATCCATTCTAATGTTACTTAAATATCTGTCTAACATACCAACAATGTACGCAATATCCGGACGCGTACACACCTGAGCATACATTAGACTACCTACAGCTGATGCATAGGGAATCTTCTGCATTTCCTTAACTTCAATGTTACTTTTAGGGCATTGATTGTGACTGAACTTGTCTTCCTTAGCGACAGGGGTGTCCCCTGGTTTGTTGTCCTGCATGCCAAACCTTTTTAGCACTGTATCGATATAGCTCATTTGTGATAATCCAATAATACCCCGAGAACGATCTCGTTGTATCTGAATCCCTAATACAAAATAGGCGACACAAAGATCTTTCATCTCAACATTCTTTGATAGAAATCTCTTGGTTTCATACAACATGCCTATATCATTTGTGGCAAGCAGTATGTCATCGACATATAAAACCAGGAATATATGCTTACTCCCACTGAATTTGTGATACACACAATTATCAACAATGTTTATCTCAAACCAAACGAGATAATCACTTGATGAAACTTATAGTACCACTGACGGGGAAGCTTGCTTGAGTCCATAAATGGATTTTGTCAATTTGTAAACCATATTCTTTGGGCTCCCGACTCAAAGTTTTCTGGTTGCACCATATAAATTGTTCCGTCAATGTCACCATTGAGAAACACCGTCTTGACATCCATCTGATGAAGCTCAAGATCAAAATGTGCAACAAGTGTCATGATTGTCCTAAAAGAGTCTTTCGTTGAAACTGAAGAGAAAGTCTCTTTATAGTCAATCCCTTCATTTTGGGTAAAGCCTTTAGTTACAAGATGAGCCTTATACCTCTCCACGTTACCTTTCGAATCCCTTTTGGTTTTAAATATCCATTTACAACCAATGGACTTCGCACATTCTGGTAATGGGACAAGTTCCTAAATCTTATTGTCTTGCATATACTTATATTCCTCATTTATGGCATCAATCCACTATTGAGAGTTGGAACCCTGCATGGCTTGATGGAAGTTGATTGGATCATTTTCCATCATTCCAATATCTTCCTCATGTTCCTGGAGAAATATGTAAAAATCGTCAGGAATAACATTTTTCCTTTCTCTAGTGGATCGCCTTAATGACACTGGTTATTGAGGTTGTTGAGTTTGTTCCTCAAGAACAATTACCTCATCTTGAATGGGGGGTTGTTCAACATTGTCTGGTTGAGGATCCAGATTCGCTTCTTGATCAATGACAGGTATAGAAACCTGGACATTGTCAAAAACGATAGTAGGAATCGAAACCGATTCTTCCTCAAAGACAATGTCTCTAAGCTTATTTCTCCCCCCCCCCCCCCCAAACTCAACATCCTCAAAAAATGTTGCAGTTCCCGATCAAAAAATTGACCGAAGTGTGGGATCATAAAACTTATAGCCCTTGATCGCTCAGAGTAGCCAATGAAGTAGTTGCTTACAGTTTTGGAGTCCAATTACTTTTCATGTGGCCTGTAAGGTCTTGCCTCAACTGGACATCCCCAAATGTGAAAATGCTTTAGACTCGGCTTTTTGCCTATCCAAAACTCATAAGGTGTTTTTACAGCTACTTTAGTTGGCACTCGGTTAAGAATATAAGCTGTTGTTTTGAGTGCTTCTCCCCAAAATGACTCTGGTAAGGTGGAATGACAAATCATACTCATTACCCGATGCTAGGTAAGGCATGTTCGGGTTTTAATCAATAATTCTAACCCAAGTAAGGCCGGATACCTAGCTCTACCGAGTAAAGTTGTCATTCCTAGGTGCATGGTTGATAATGTGGTGGTTATAAGGGTGGTGAGAGATGGAGGCTTGGTGGCGGAAAAGAGTGCTAGGTGTGGGTGTTTTGTTGAGATTTTGGTGGCTATGGCGGTGGTTGTCGAGGAGGAGATGATTGGTGACGCCGAGAATTTGGTGGCTATTGGATTTGGCTAAGTGGATTTGGTTTTTATTTTTGCGATTTATTGGTGGTGGTATGTTAGGAAGATTTTCCCTAGCCAATATTTTGGAGTGAAAAAGTTGTTGTACCAATAGGAACCCGCATGTCGTCATACCATGAAAAACTTTAGTATATGTATGTTGTATTGCATTAAAAACTTTAGTCTCAATGGTACAATTGGACATGAGTTGTTCGCGGTTATGTGTTTCCGGAATTCTTAAAATGGTCATTAAACCTCCTGAATTCTTATTTTTTTTACACCAGTTTGTTTTATTGTCACCTTGAAGGGGCATCTACATAAGGGTGGTGTAAAGAAAATAAGAGTTTAGGGGATTTAGTGATCATTTTAAGAATTTGTGGAGCATATCCGTAATTCGCGAACAATTTAATGGGCAATCGTGCCTTTAAATCTCAACTTCATTAGGTTATTTATTTACGAGGATAAAATTGGAGAAAAATCTTCGATATATGGAGTGGACCAATAATTTGTTGCAACCGAATAACCATTCCACATTATTGGATTAATTAAGTGGATGAAACTGCAATCCTATAATCATTCAACGTTTATATGATTAATTCAATAAACGAAACTTATCAACGCAAAAATCAAATATGTGAGTTGGTTTGTTTGTCTTTTTTCCTTTAGATTATGATCCATAATATTATGTATTGTTAACCATTATCCTTGTCTAGGACATTGTTATATGGTGGAACATTAAATTTATAGTAGTGTATATATATATATATATAAATTGACTTATAAGGTTGTATATAACAATTATGATCATATCATTAACAAACCATTAATTCTCGCAAATCGTATGTGATTCATGCTATTGAACACCAACACGAAACATGTGTGATTATAGAATAACGAATTTATATATTTCCTTAAAAAGTACCAAAATTGAATGATTTTATTATTTAAAATTGAATAGCAATCACAATTTAATAGTTTATGATTTTAATATGTCCACAAAATAGGCAAAATTGCACTAAATTCGGGGTAGGGGTATTATTGTATTTTCAAGTCCAAAACAAGATACAGACCGCCAAAAACCCTACCTCTTCTTCGAGTTTTCGTACACAAAATTGAATTTCACGTGCCTCCTTTATTTTCGTTGCCTCTCTCCCTCCCTGGCTCTCTTTAGATTCTTGTTAAATCAATCAAATTACAAGCTCTCTAGGGTTTCAATTTATTCTTTTGTTGCAAGCAAAGGACAAAGCCAAGAATCCTCTCATGGCTAAAAGGTGATTTTCGATGCCTCTTTTTAATTCAATTTCCAGTTTCATGTAATTGTATTTTTATTTGTTGCGATTTCGTTTTCGTGTTGTTTATTTACGACGATGATGATGATAGTGATGGAAGATGTGGAAGATCATCGATTGCGGTTTGTGATCGTGAATTGCTAGATGTGTTTGTAGTGGATTTGGTCTTTTGTATGGATGTGTCACTGTTTATATATACTTTGTTGATTTTTGTGACTCTTTTTTTCTGTAAATTTTGGAATTCGTTTTTTGAAATTCATTTGTATCCCTTGATGCGATGTAATTGCGAATTATGCTTTTCGTTGAAGTATACTATGGATCAAGCTTGCCGATTTTTGTGACTTATTTATTTATCTATTAGATAGTTTTGAGATGCATGTTTCTTGACAATGATTTTATTGCCTCAACTGATTGGCTATTTTGTTTTGGTCTTTATTCATTTACAATATTATCCAAGTTATGATAATCTTTTTTTCAATTCTTATAGGGTCCTCTGCAAGTTCTTTGCTCATGGAGCATGCCTAAAAGGGGAGCATTGTGAATTTTCTCACGACTGGAAGGATCCGCCAAATAATGTAAGACGATTTAGTTCTATGTGTTCTTGTGTTCTCTGTAATATTGATAAAGTGATGCATTTTTTCTTCTCATAATTGGTTTTATTTTATTGGTTTATTATCATAGATATGCACTTACTATCAGAAGGGAGTCTGCTCTTATGGTAGCCGATGCAGATATGAACATGTCAAACCTTCTCGACCTGAGTCATCCGCTTCATCGTCCTCAACGGTTTCACTTCCTCCAGCAGCTGAATCGATTGTTGGGGTAACTACAGTTCCTGGTGTGCTACAGGAGCTTTCTGCTTTGAGTAGACCTTATCGTCCTCCCAATAATCCAGCATGGAATTTGGAGTCTGGAGACTCTGGACATGATGATTCTTTAGAGGATAGCGATTTTGGGGAGCTTAGGGAACTTAAACCAGCTGATCGTCCTATCTGTTCCTTTGCTGCTGCTGGTAATTGCCCCCGTGGGGGAAAATGTCCTCATGTTCATGGAGAGTTGTGTCCTACTTGTGGGAAACATTGCTTGCATCCTTTCAGACCTGAAGAAAGAGAAGAGCATATTAAAACATGTGAGAAAAAGCAAAAGCACCTTGAGTCTTTAAGACGCAGCCAAGAAATAGAATGTAGTGTGTGCCTGGATCGTGTATTATCAAAGCCCACAGCAGCTGAACGAAAGTTTGGGTTGCTGTCAGAATGTGATCATCCATTCTGTATATCCTGTATCAGGAACTGGCGTAATAGTTCCGCTACCTCTGGAGTGGATGTCAATACTGCATTGAGGACTTGTCCAATTTGCCGTAAGCTATCATACTTTGTTATTCCAAGTGTCATTTGGTATTATACACCAGAAGAGAAAATGGAAATTGTTGATAGCTACAAGGGGAAACTCAGGTATGTTTCTAGCTATTGACTTATGCTATCCACTATATCTTCAATTGAATACTTGATTTTCTTAAGTAAATTTTTCAACATACATTTATTTGGACATATAGTGAGAATAAGAGGTTTATTTATTTCAGTTGCTTCATATCATAGGAATATAGAATCTTTACCCGGTAAAGAAAAAAAAAATCATAGGAATCTGGAAAGACTTTGAGAAAGTTGATTCTGGATACTGTCAAGTCTTCTGTTTTATGAAAAAATAATGTTCTAGATTTAAGTTATAAGTCAATGATTTAGATCTCCATAACCTAAAATTTGTGAAAATTTAAGTTTTTAATAGAATGTAAATTGTATGTAATGGTTTGGAAACATAGATGGTAGTGGTAGTTCTTAACAAATGGGAAGAGAAACAGGTAGTCTATTTCTAATCTATCCCTGTCGTGGTGATAATTTATTATGAAGACCTTGAGAATTGTGATAGGACATTATAAAGTCATATAGAGATTTTTGATAGTTAAAGAATCCTTACATGAGGGTTTATTAGTCTGGGTTTTGGGAATAATTTGTGTTTCCTATTCTACAGGTCAATCGATTGCAAGCACTTCAACTTTGGTAATGGGAACTGCCCATTTGGAACTAGTTGCTTTTACAAGGTAAATTTAACTGTTAAGTGTCAATATGAACTGCAATTGCTTAATTATAGATTTCGTCTTTTTTTAAGTTGTATGAAGCTGGTTATATTTAGATCTTGTAGAAACTTGAGCATCTTTGATTCTATTATATATGGTTGCTTGCTGAAGGCTATGCAACTACAGCAGCTCTTCTTTTTCTGGGTCGCGTTTCTGTTTTCTGTTAAACGTTGAATGTCTATGTTTGTTAACTTGTCTTTCTGAAGTATATGCTGTTAGCACTAGCAAATAAACAAGTGCTGCTTGTAGAGGAAGGGAAATTATTAGAACTGTATGATGGTTAATTGATATCAGAATATTTCTGGAAATAAAAATATGAAAATCAACAAGTAAATACTTCTAAACGTGAAATCCAGATATCATCTGATAATCGAAACTATGATCAGTATAGATAACTTTCAAGATATTAAGGAAAAGAACAGAGCATATATGTACCAAGCTTTCAGGTATCATATGCAAGACGGATATCTTTGTTAAAAGTAACTATTAAATATTTATGGAGAATTATTGAGTATTAGATCTTCAGGCATTTGCGTTGGTATAGAGTGTGAAGGTTGAAGATCATCACTTGGATTTGATGATGTTCCTAGAAATACTATTAAAATGGATATTATGAATACCGTGTCTTCTCTGTTCGAAGTATTGTGCACCTTTTTTATGTGATGTACTTGCATAGTTCGTAGAGGAGAGAGTTGGCTTTTTGACTCCTTTAATGGATGCAATTTTGTGTTGTGTTCCAGCATATGGTCAAGCCAGGCTCATACATGTGGAAGTATCACAGGCCACCTCCGCG
The DNA here is from genome assembly GCA_032871835.1 of Dipteronia dyeriana. Taxonomy (NCBI): domain Eukaryota; kingdom Viridiplantae; phylum Streptophyta; class Magnoliopsida; order Sapindales; family Sapindaceae; genus Dipteronia; species Dipteronia dyeriana. The sequence continues at coordinate 77,545,213 of CM065303.1, read as the reverse complement.
CAGGCCACCTGCACGCAGATCCAATTTTGTTGATATGGATTCTTTCCTTGATGCATTCGAGCACTTAATTAGGGACGATGAGCCGGATATGTTTGATGTTGATTTTGATACTGATAATGATGTTAGAATGTCTTTGGATTTGGAGATGGCTTTGTTACTTACACAACTGGATTGTGAATCAAGTGACTCAAGTGATTATGAGGACTATCCCTTTTAAACTATTAGATCTAGCCATGCTTCCTTTGTTGTAGCCATTTTGGCTTTTTGGTTGCCTATTACTTATTGAACCATGGAAAAAGATGAAACTCGTGGTTTCTAGTATGTGTAAATGTTTATTATAATGACACCTAGTTTAATATGGTTTTGATTTCTTTTTTCCATTGATGTTCAATGGTTTCACGGAACATTCTGGAAAAGTTCTCTATTGGTTTTCATGGATTTTAGAGAGCTGAAAGTAGCATGTTATTCTGTTGGCTGATTGAAGTAAATATTTTCATATGAAGCTGATTTTGTTATTGATGTGCATGCCAGTATTATTTTATCCTTGGAATTTACTGTAATGTGTGCAAAGATGGGCTGTTTCTGATGGCACATCCTTTTGTTTTAATGCTCTTATTTTGAAACAATATTTTATTGTGTATGATTCTGTGATGCGTGTTCCTAATAATCTGTAAATTTTTGTGGTTAACTTTAGACTGTAATTAGGTTTGTGTTTTTGGGTGTTCCATCTTTGCAGCATGCATACAGAGATGGTCGTTTGGAGGAGGTAGTTCTGCGTCACCTTGGCGCTGAAGATGGAGATTCGGTGATAGCTAAAGATATCAGGTCTTACTCTTACTATGTACTATTAATTATTAGCAGCAGTATTTTTCCTTGGTCTATTAAAAGAAATCTGACTGACAGATCTGGGTTGCATTCAGGTTGTCGGACTTTCTTAGTAATATGAACATAAGGTGAAGGAGCTCTTTAAGTAATCCAGTGTAAGTTTCAAGAATTACCTCTACTTTGGGTTTTTCAACAATTTATGATTTATAACTCATGCATACATGCACATCCATGTCAGCTACACATTTACATGTGCATTAGGCTCTGATCCCACTCAATTACATATTTGGATATGACTTGATAGGGATACTGTTGTTTAAATGTAACTTGGTTCTCTAGTTCTTTACTCTAGAGTTTTCTAGTTGATACTCAGTCCGCATTGGTGTACAGAAGATACTCCCTGTCTTCCCCTGGGAAAACAGAAGTGTCCTCTCGTTGTGATGAGTTGATGTTCAGCATATAATTTTGTGATATAGATTTTCTAAGCATGGTGACTGGATGATTTGAATGGTTCCCAATTACGATGGCATCATAAGCCTCAATATGAGTAGTCTCTTACGATAGTGAAGCATCATTGGCTTGTCGCTTGCTCATCTAAACCTATATTCATGTATACAGGATGTCCAATAATGTCAAGATATATTTGCTACTTGTTGTGGGAGTTCTCTTCTTTTGCGAGTTTCGTACTCTAGTTTTTTGTGAGGTAAGGTGCTATTATCCTAGATCTTATGTCTTTATCCTGCAGTAACGTACATCGCTTGGATTCAAATTGTTGTAATTAGAAACTCAAATACTTACCTATCCAAATCCCGTGGTATTTTTATGCTCTACTCAAATCGTCATAGCTGATGCTAGTTCCTTTTCAGTAACTTGAAAAGTGTTATGAGCTCATTAACATTTCTAATCACAGCACTGTTTTTATTAAGTTGAATCTTGCGAATTTAAAATGGTAACCGACAAATAAACCAAATAAATCAATAATTGTAAATGATAGTGTGAATATTTAAGGATGCCAATACTGTTTTGAGTTCTGCTCGATTTTTTTTGTTCGAGTTTCGTAATTTCAGTGTTGTGTTATAAACTGGTTGAAATTTTGCCAAATGCAGGATTGTTTACCAGATAGAGGTTCTAACTACAGAAAGCTGGAGGATGCTCGGTTTGCTAATAAAAATGCATTTAATATTTTTTCCCAACTAAATAAGACTGATGGATGGATGATATATTTATTTTTGAGGTTTCAATAATTACAATACTTACCCAGAAACAAGTATTGTGTCGATCTTGCTCGCAGATTGCATTTTTTTTTAACCCAATTGGCCTCTGTCCCCAAAAATGAGAAACTGAGAATTGTATATATTTAGACACTGTGATTTATTACAGCAAATAGTGTGGAGTGAAAGGATATATGGATGGGGATGACACTTTCTCATTCTTGATCTTTTGAATACAATGCATGTTGCAGATTCCTTTTGTGTATAATAATTTGTCAATTTCTTCTAGCTCCTGTTTTTGCCCGTAAAAGAAATTGAAAATTACTGGGTGTGGAATCTCATACTTTTATTTATTTACTCAAGTTATGGAGTAAAATAAAAGGGAAGCTGTTTTCGCAGTGAATTAGAGGTTAGAGAAGTTGAAGTCCAAGAAGGATAAATTACTTGTTAGGTCATGTTTGTTTGTTTGCTTCTAAATTGATATTTGTTGGTTGAACAACTGCTTTCAGTCAAAGGACTTTACTTAACATGAAAGCTCATCAAAGTTGGAAGGGTCTTATTATATTATTATTATTACTATGAAAATAAATAAATTAAACAGAACAGTTCTGCTACTTGTCATGATCACAATTTGGAGTTTAATAAGATTTCTTGGTTTCATATAATCATAATTGGTGAAACTGGGAGATGAATGTAAACTACCTAGTTTTTGTTTAATGTTTATGGCCACGTCAAGATAAATTCTTTGATAATTTTCATCGACAAAATTGGCTTTAATTATTATGTGAAAGAAGGTTATATATATATATATATTTTGGGATAAATAATCATGCTTGCAACCTTGATAATTGTGGTTGATCAACCTTGACAATATATAAAAATGCATTTAATATTTTTCCGAACTAAATAAGACTTATAAGTGAGTGAGAGAGAGAGAGAGAGAATGTGCAGAGATAGGGAGAGAAAAGACGGAGTTTGTTTTTTAGGAAGAAGATGAAGTTGGGGTTCTGGGTTCTGGGTTTCGTTAATTTACGAAGAAGATGAAATTTGTTTTTAAGTGTTAATATATATTTTTTATTAGGTGGAGACCTAATAAAAAAAAATCCTTTAAATTTAATTTTTTTTTGTTGTTATTTTTAATAGGTGGAGTTCCAATTCCACATTTAAATTTAATTTGTATTATATATATATATATATATATATATATTTATTTGTGTATTGACATATGATATATTTCTGTTTAAAAATGAAATTACACTTAGAATCATTTAATTTAATTAACAGTTGACTTAAAATAAATGATTTAAAAAAATATATGTATCAATCCAATGAAAATAAATAAATAAAAAATAATTTAATAAATATAAGGATTGAAATGATAACATCCCACAATTTAATTGCAAATATATGAAATAAGTAGCCGCTAAGTTAAGCAAATACAGACTTGGTGGAAGAAAAAAGGAGCAATGGATGGAGCCGGGAGGTGAGATTTGCTGATGAGAAGTCAACATCCGTGAAGAAAGAGGAAAAGCTATTTTATCCGATGGCGGCAGTTCTTAGTTTGTATTTTATAATGATGTGGCGAAATTCCATTAGTTAGGCACGACATACTATCCTTTGCGCGTGAGGTACTGAAGTTTTTCTCCGATAGTAAACAACTTTCGCGTATATATATATATATATAAAATATGATATTATTTCATCTCTAAATTACAACATTCTTCTCCGATCATTTAAATTATATTATATTTATACGATTTAAACGAATAAATCAAAATATTACTACCTCAATTGAATATCAAATTTTGATAAAGTAAAATTTATTCAAAAACAGTCTAATATTTATTTCAAAACATATTCATATGACATATCTACCGTCACCAATAATTCGACCTAAAATCTGTCGCTGATTAAAGAATAATGTTATAATCAATGCTTAGATTTTTCATAGCATTACTATTTTCTACTACTACTGCTACTAAAAAAAAGTAATATATGTAATAACTATATGTACCCTTTATTTTCAAAATAGAAATTGTTTTAAAGAGTAATAATCAATTAATCAAAGTTTTATAGCTGGGTATATTATATATTCTTGTTTATTTCTTCAAAATTGACACCAGATTGCTCCAAACAAATTTGAGTACTTAAATTTAATAATAAAGTAATAAAGAACATAAATCGAAATTAAAGAGAGAGAGAGATACATATTAACATATATATAAACAGATAAATCTCTTTTATTCCATTGTATAAAATGAACAAATATGTAAAACAACAGTATACAATGATGGATTGATACAAATAATAATAAAAAAATATCCTCTCAAAGTCTCAAACTCAGATCAGTAATCCATCGTAAAAAAAAAAAAACTCTCAAAACAAAGTATACATAACAATAATAATACGAATATGAATGATATTTATGTCCCTCCAGATATATTTATAAAGACCGATGAACCAACCCAAGAAAGATCTCAGCCGTCCATTGATCAATAAAGATCATCTAGTGCTTCAACAGGGCAAGCATGGACACGAACAAAGATGAGCAGATGACAGCACCAGACATGCTCAAAGAGTATCCATCTCCGATGCTAGGAGCCGGCGCCGGAGAAATTTCTTGAGCTGAAACACTCATAACTGCGGCAGCTGAAAACACAGCCATTATTGTTGCCAAGACCAAAGCATAGGATGATGATGATGCCATTTTTCCACAAGAAGCTTAAGAAACAGAGATTTTTTTTTGGGATTAATGTGTAGAGAGAAAGTGTTTGTGTTTTTGTGTTTATGACTCGGTGTCTTTGGAGAGTGTTTAAGAGGGTATTTATATAAGTTGGTGGCGGTGGGTGGAAGAGAGCGCGTTGGGTTGGACCCAGACAGAACATGGACAGCTGGTGGTGGGAACTGGCCACGTTCAAAGAGAAAGACATCCAAAATCACACGTTAATGATAGATTTTTCAAAATAGTTTTAGTTTAACACTTTAACTTAATTTAAAATCAAACAAAGAAAATAACGGCTGCTGTGTTGGTTTGATCAAGTGAACGTTGTTGGGTTGATATATTTTCTTTTTTCTTGGGCATTTTGGAAATTGCCTTCTTTTGACTAATTGGCTTTCTTTGAGTTTAACCGTTAGCCTAACTATTACTCTGTCGATAGTGATAGCAACACCGACAGGCTTTTCGAAATTGACATCGAGACCTGGTCGGGATCCGTTAAAAGATCTTTTTTCAAATAGCTAATATATGTACGAGGTCTCTCACATCTGTATCATAAGGTCGTAGGTTTGAGTCATTTTTCCTTTTTTAAAAATATATTTGTTCTGTAACTATTACGATAGGCTTATTGAGATTTATCAAGATTAGATAACATATATATAATCTGAAAAACTACTCATTTAAAAGAAAACTCAACACATATACTTTTAAAATGTATTTAGTAGGCAACTCAAACCCCTGACCATCTCAATCGAAGGAAGTTGCATAATAACGTGTGCTAACAGACGTACAAATAGCTAATACCTTTCATACTTACTATGGTATAGGTCGGTTAGCTAATCTCTTAGCACAAATATTATTCAAACACGTAAAATTGTTTTTTTGCAGAACGATTCAAGGTTCAAATTCTACTTTACTATTGAAGATTTCATAAACACTTGTAGCCTTGCCCATGTGCCTTGTCCAGAACAAGTTTATGTAATATTACTGATTTTTTTTTCGTTCTTTAAGATAGATTCTGCCCTCTCGAGAGTCAACCTCGGCCCACCCAACATAAGGGCTTGTATATAAGTTTGCCCTTAATTTGAGGACCGGACGTGGGTCACAAAGCCCAAACTAACCTTAAGTCGATGGAGTCCTTGGTACAGCATAGTTTTGGATTGGCCTAGGACTTCCAATATTAATGGGCTTTGACCTTTATGGATATGTTCCCGGCCAATGTAATTTTATTTGGGCCTATAATTGGGATTTCTTACCATTCTCACCAACCACACTAATGTTTACGTTAGCATACCACTACAATAATGGAGTATGGACCCACTTCATTTCCCAAAAAAAAAAAGTAAAAAAAGGGTATGGAGCCACTACCCAGTACCCACCAAGCTAGGTGGCCAAAGTGATGGATTTTACCGTTAAAGTCATTGACGTATATAAACTTGATTACCGTGATAGAATGATAATAGAAATAAAAATTAAAATATAAAGGAATGAAAAACTGATTTCTTTGTTTGATTGATACTTTATAATAAATATCTGAATTAATATTATTTTGTTTAGTTAACAACCGAATGAAATGAAATTAATTATATTTTAATCAAAATACCCTTAATTACTAAACATTTATAATATCATGATATATTGTTTTATATATAATAATATATTATTTTTGAAAAGGAGAGTATTATTTTAATAGAGTAAGGGTATAGAGGGTTATTTTTTAAAGAGAAAATGTGTTAATTGATTGGAATGGACGTTCCTTTTGTTTTTAGATGGAACGTTCATTTCACATCACTATTCCATTACATTACATTGTAATAAACCAAATAATAGAATGACTTCATTACATACAGCCAAATGGTCCATAAAAAAAATGGTCAATTACCTTTGTAATTGGGTGGAGAGACCACTTCGCTTGAATGGGGTTTGTATTTATAGAATTATAGAGTATATTCTCTGATAAATCATTAACCCGCGATGATGTTAGCTTTTTGAATAACAAAATTATATACATTATTGTAACGAAGATTTTCTTGTCTCCGCAAAGTCCAAATTGGAATCATGCATTATTGAAATGGTACTGACAACAACATAGCGTTGTCTCGTTATTATGCAGCGGAATGACCATGCATCCCCCACCCACATACTTACGTGGCATCATCTGGATGGGGGATGCATGGTACATCTGATACATCCAAGAATTTCTCTAAATTAAGAGGTCAATTTCCTTTTAAGTTTCAGAATTTGTCACTTTCACGTAGCAAACTTTAAAAACAATACCCTTAAATTTATATGGTATGAGTGAATGACAGATTTATATTAGACTTTATGTAAAAAATAAAATACATCATTGTCAAATCACTCTCCAATTTATATGGAAAATAAAATATTATGTGTATATAAGGTTCCGTTTAGGAGAACTTCTTCGAATAGATCTTTTACAAGTAGAATTGTTAATAGGAAGATGTTGACCGTTTGATTGTCGATTAGAAAAAACTTTTTTAAATGGTAAGATTACCAGAATATTCAAAAACTATTTTAAATGATAAGGTTATATTAGACTTTTTAATGTTATTAAAAAAACTCAAAAAGATGTATTTGGAAAAGTCTAAAATTTGAGTTTCTCCAAATAGACGTAAAACAACTTTTTAATCGTCTAAAAGTTTTACTGGATGACAACCAAACAATATAGTATTTTTTTTAAAAAGAGTTCTTTTAACCGATAGACAAGCTCTTTCAAACAGACACTAAGTATAAGTATATACATTTATTGTACAATACTTGACTTTTTTAAACTATTCTAAATTTTTAATTAATACGGGGTTCCTATATAGAAAAGTAAATACACATTTACCGCTACAATATAAATCTATAATTTTAATAAAATAGATATAAAGAAACATATCATTTGACCAACTTCATATCTCATGTCATGTATTTATTTTATGTACACTTATTATAATAGCTCAAGACCTTAATTGAATAGGGAAATAAAAACATCCATACATACATATTTATTACTATTTATTATAACGTAAACATATAATTTGAATAGTACAAATATAAAGAAACATATCACTAAATCAATTTATCTCTCGGGTCGTACACCTTTATTGTAGTACTTTGAGACCATGACTGAGAGCAGAAATGAAATCATCCATGTGTAGTTTAGGCAGAGCCAATCCAACTTCAATCCCACCTTCAAAATCTCTACTTTCAACGAGTGAAATTCCTCTCTTTTTATCGATTGAAATTTCCTCTATTTTCTTAGGCCTACCCCACCCAAAATCAGTCTTATAAAGACCCACTTTCGGTGACCCGGAAACCATAACATGATTATCTGACCCGAAGAACACCTCCCAATCCGAAACCCACTTCTCTGCTCCATCAAACAATGCCTTATCCAACCTTTTGATTGTGTTTCCTATTGCATTTGCCGCCACAATCATCCCATCCTCTCCCAACAGTTCCTCCATGACCACCATTGACCGACCAAACCCGATACAGTTCCCGAAATACGAAGCGGGCACACGGTAGTCCAAACGGTTAATCCCGCCTGCATTGAACCCGAAATAACTCGGATCCTCACCAAAATAGTTCCCATTTTGAAAAAATGTTCTCACCAAACAAACCCACACAAAAGAACAAGTTAGTACGTAAGGTGATAAATGTACTGGTAGGGCTTGATTTCTTGTCAAGCATTGAGTGACGATCCATTTTTTGATCCGATCCATATGGGTCAAATCAAAAACAAAAGTGGCCCGAACCATACCCGAAAACTCTGCTCCGGTCTCTGAACCTATAGTCAACTTTCCTTCTTCTTCTTCGTCAGCGGAAGAAGAACAGTTGCGATTCCTTTGAAACCATTCCTTCAAGAAAATCTCTTCAAGCCCATATCGGTCAACGATCGCCGTCCGGTCAAATGTCGGCGATTTCTTTATTAATAGAGAAACAGCAGAGTCTCTGCACAACGATGACCAAGTCTTGATGAAATTATCGAACGTCCTCCCATCGGCTGCCACGTGGTGGTACGCGAATCCAAGGCAAAAACCAGAGCCGGAAAAAACGGTGATTTGTACGGAGAGAAGAGGAAGGTCACGTTGACCGTGACCGGAGACGCTTGTTTTCAAGTCGGGCACGAGGGAGCGGAACTCGGAGACGCTTCGGGGGTTATACCGAGTCAGGCGGCGGAATTCGCCGTCGTCCGGGGCGGCGGAGGACTCGGCGACGGTGAGCCAAACGTGGTCGTTTTGGGTGCGGACGAAGTGGGGTTTGTGGGGTTTTGGCGGGAGAAAGAGATTGGCTGAGAAGGGGAAGAAGAGTTGGAGAGTGAGAGAGAGAGACTGTTTGAGAGTTGGAAGAGATTTGGAGAGGAAGTGAGAGGTTGGGTGGTGGTATCCGTAGAAGAAGAGCGGTTGGTTTGGTGAGAAGAACAGCCATGGAAGGTCGAAGAATGTTAAGGGAATGGAGGTTGTTGGCGGCGGCGGTGGCGTTGAGGAGGTGGTTGGCGGTGGAGAGATTTTACAGTGTTCAAGAACTTTGACTGTGGAGTGTATAGCCATGAAAGAAGACAAAGGTAGATGGTTGATACGCTTGAAAATTTATAGTGTTTTACACAACACGTGCGGATATCTAACGACTCGACCCCGTAAATTGTCATACTGAACTGGTTTATTTAACTAACTTTTCCCTTAAATTTAGAGTGTTGATAAAGATGATAAAGTGTCTCTGCATATTTTTATATGATTAATTGTTGATAGTACGGATAGGACGGCAATTAAAATAATATATATTTAAATATAATTCCATGTAAATATATTTATAATGAAATGAACTCATATCAACTTAGTTTTTTAATTTATTTTAAACAATTATTTTTTGACTTTTCAATATTGTAAAATTATAATTTGAACCTCCCGATTTTAACTAAAATAATTATTTTTTTCTTTAAACGTATCGTTACCGTATCTCCCGGTGTATCCTCAATATATCCATAATCAAAATTAAGAAAAAGTCAATGGATATACTAGATGGTATATCCAATACATATCCGGATAAGATACGAGTTTCAATCCCAATTTAGAGTATCCGTACAACATATGTTGCATGTGTACTTATGTGTTGATAAAAGGCCTCTTAAATTTAAATTTGAATCCTTTACTGATCTGATTTATTTGCTGATTTCATCTAATCTCATAATACATAAGTATTGCAATGAATGTGAGATCAAGATGTGATTGGTTTCCACAACCACTTTATAAATAACCAATCATATGTTTTAAAAATATAATGTTCAAATCCCTTAAATTTAACATGGAAATGTACTGCAAATCACTGTGGTTTACTGGTACATATGACAACTATTGGTTGCATTTAATTTCACCTGCTAATGTGTCATTATTATTAACTGAATATGAGAAGAATACTAAAATCATACATATTTATAAAACTCAAGATTTTGATTCCACGTACCAGAGAATGCTAGGATATTTAAGATTGCAAACCTTACTCTTGATGAAGAGCTAGAGTCGAAATTATTTAAATCTTTTAACGCTATAAATATCAATAATAAAGCTATTTAGGATTTTATAATATATTTTAAAAGTTTTTTTTTATATATTATTTAGATTTTGTAATATGTTATAAGTATTTATGTGACGTATATTTTATTTAGATTTTGTAATATGTTATATTATTATGATTTATATAGTTATGTGATAAATTTTATATGGATTCTAAATATGTTTTGATTTTGAATAAAATATTAAATATATTTTTATATTTTATTATTATTTGCAATATACTTTTATATATATATTATGTTAATTGACATATCATGCCGTATTCATATTTCAATTTTTAGAGATTTGTTATATTCTCGTATTGTACGGTATCTAAACCTTGTATCCGTTCTATATAGTTTTATAGTGTCAATAAAATAGTTAAATCAATCGATTATATATATATATATGTGTATATATATATATATATATATTGATTTTCTTATAATAAATTTTTTATTTTAATTTTATAAGAACTTTGATGAAATTTCATTCTAATGAGATTTTAAAAATCTCTTGTACAAATAAACTTTCAAGTAGTTTAATTGGTTCGTTTGTCACGATGGTTCGATCACTTATTTAAATTCAAAATTGTTCACGTGTTTCTTTGTCTTCCTCGGGGTCTTTTTTCTTAATTTTGTTTATTACTATTATTGTGTATATAACTATAAGTCAACAACATTCATTCTATTATTTTTTTCTGTTATGATAATTAATTTGTGCATTTAAAATATAGTATAACTTACATCAGCTAAGATGATATCGAATCAAATTAAGGCTCAGTTTGGTATTACTGTACTGTGAGAAGAAGTGCTTTTAGAATTGCTGTGGGGGGAATTGCTTTTGGAATTGCTGTGGGAAGAATCAGCTGAGTGTTTGGTAAACTGATTTTAAAAAATGCTGTGAGAACTAAAAACAATTTCAATGTGTTTGGTAAACTGATATAAAAAGTGTTGTGAGTGTGTAAAATTACTAAAAGGATAAAGACATCTAAATGATACTAATTTGCTATATTTTATATTTTTCTTGTTTATTTATATTTAGTGTTAAGTGTTATATAATTATAGTACTTTATTGAATTAATTAGTCCCATTTTTTTATTCTATTTTGTTTAATTAATTAGTCTTATTTCTTTATTTCTTTGTTTCTTTATTTTATTATACTTTATTTTTTATTTTATTTTTATTTTACTTTATTGAATTAATTATAGAAACATTTTTTTTTGTACAAAAATATAAGCCCATTTTTTTTTGTTAAATTTCGTTAAAAACAAGGATAAAGTTGGAAAGTTAGTAAATTTTCTTTTAATATCACTGTAGCGCGTTTTCTAAAAGCAGAAGCCAAAATCCAAAAGTATGTATTTGTAGCTTCTCAAAAACTCAGTTGGGAGAAACTAAAAGTGACCAAAAGCACTTCCCCACGATTTTACCAAACACCCTGCCTAAGGTCCAGAATCACTTTTGACCCTAAAAACAGCTGGAAAAGCAATACCAAACTGAACCTAAGTTTGAATTAAAATAACTTGAAAGTTTCGTAATTTTGCCGACATTATGGACGTCTGCTTCGAAACTTACAAAGGAGTACACAATCCACAGGGAAAATTGTGTTCTTACGGTTAAATTAGAAAAATTAAATATAAAATAGATAAATAATACAAATTTAATGTAAATATATGTATTAAAAATATCTACAATATATATTTGTATAAACAAATTCATTTTTAAGGTTTCCATCTATTCAGTTTGAAATCAAATCTGTAAAAATTCGGATTTAATAAGTATAAATTGATATAAGAAAATAATTTAATGTAAAAATAAGTAATAAAATTGAAAATAATAAAAATAAATAGCCATAATAAGTCAAAATGACCGAATCCGTTAAAAAGACTAAAATTATCAAAAATTATATTCTCACATGTAAATTAGAAAAAATTAGTATAAAATAGATTAAAAACACAAGTTTAATATAAATTATATACAAGATCAAAATTAAAATGACTACTCATATATAAAAACTCATTTGTGTGATTTGGTCGGATTTTAAAACTCGGATTTAATAAGTATAAATTGAAAAAAATAACCCAAAAACCCAATCAATAAAAATGAAAATAATTTTAAAAAATGACCACATTGAAATAGTAAAAAAAATCTATTCTCATAGTTTAACAATTTTAACTAAAAAAAATATGTATAAAATGGATTAAAAACACAAATTTAATATAAATATTTTTGTTTTCATTTTTTGAACATAATATTAGACTAATCTCGTCTTATTTTACTTTGGTTTCATTTAAAATCAATTTTTTAAAATCCAGAATATTAATCCATTAAATTAATTTATCACGAATCGTATCAAAAAATGGCCACTCACAAAGTAAAACCAATTGCAGTTCAACTGAATCATGACAAATAGCTAAAACGTGGCAGCATCAAACATTTACATGAACGAGGAGCTGCTGTCACCTGGACCGAGTGTCGCCGCCGCACGTAGTCCATGCATTGGACCATCTCCGGTGGCCCACCACCCCATTTAAACAAATTTCAAATGTTTTCAACTTAATTTGTCAAAGTCTTCACTTTAATTGACTAACAGTTATGGCTTCTGTGAAGCTCTCTCTTGTTGCAGTTCTCTTGCTTCAGGCAATGCTGGTGTTGGTGTTGAACTTGATGGTTTGTGGTTATGACTTATGAAGATGAGATAACTCCGTCGCAGGGGATGCCGAAGGCGGTGACCAGATCGGCTCTTGCTTCTTCTTCAGTTTCAGTGGCCATTACAGTGGTTGCTGTTCTATTTTATGTTTATGCTGTTATTGTAAAAGTAATTTACTACTAAAATGTCACTTTCCTGTGATGGTTTTGTGTTATATATATCGGCTAGTACTACTAACTAATGTTCACTAGTGTTATTATATGATCTTTTATACAATTTTAAAGACATGCATGGTGTTGTATGATAGAATAAAACACTAGAGACAATATGTCATTAACATCTAAAAGGTTGAGGTTGTGAGTTTGAGTCTATCACAGTACAACTATGCTTGGTTGGAGTACAAAATGCTTGAATTATATGTCACACACTCACACCCACTTGAAAAATGCAGTCTTTTGATTGAACGACACTTTTGCTATTCTAGTTTATGCAATATATTAATTGAAAACTCAACAATAATGCCTGTAAAGATGATAAATGTAAATCGATATATATGTGGCTCTGTTCTATGCACAGAGAAGAGAAAATACACAAGAATGTCAGGATCCAATTTATTAGCTCAATAACGCATTTTAATATTTTTCAGCGACTGAGCTGGTTTGTCTATTTACCTATGAGTTAAGAGTAGTCTCCACGTTGGATGTTCACATAAAAGAAAGAAAAAAATGTTTAAGTTGATTATAGCTGTTGATTAAGACAATTATATACAGTAAATGAATCCTTTTCATTTTTTTTAAACCCGTAAATCCCCCTTAGAATTCGAAATGGGGTCGCTTACTGAACCCTATAATCTTTGGAAAAAACGAGAAACTATGGTATTTCACCATGTAGGTACAGACTCCCCCCTTAAAGTGCAATCAGCATTTAGTACATAGTAGGAATTAGGAAGTGAGGCATCTACACTAGATCTAAGATCACAATCACATTTGGCTTCATAAAATTCTAAAATCAGCACATTAAATCAATATAGTGAGAGTAAAACACATCCATGTAGTGCACAAGTAACAAACCCCGTGGAATCGGGCAAATAAAAGATTATCAATAGTGTTAAAAGTCAGAATCTGCAACCTACCTTGTTGTTCCATCTTAAAGAAAAAATTTGGCTTCAAAGATTGTCTCAATGTAAACGGAGAGCAGAAGGCCACAAAATTCTGAATCGAATCCTTCATTAACGGTGATGATTGGATAATGTATGAATTCCAAGCTGCTAGGCCTAATTGTAACAGACTCAGAAGAACAACAACTCTGCTAAGCCTATAAATCTTCTTCATCATATCTTCAAGAACTTCTCTGGTCTCATAGGCCAAAGCTGATATGATAAATCGTGTAATACAGTCGGTCCTTCGACTGCATTGAGCTCATAATCAGGACTTTGGCTAGGGTACCCGCCGTGATTTAGTTGCAGTTTCTCAGAATCAGAAAGTGAAAAAATATGTGGGATGTTTCTAGTGTTCCTAACATAAGACGGTGAACCATAGTTCAAATTGGATGGGAGCTGTTCTTTTGATAAGCAGATAAAGTCAGAATTTCTGGGTATGTACGTTAACACAAGTATGATCTAATAAGATTATGAGAAACAAAGGAGGTGGTGGAGGTTAAAGAAAATGAAAAGGAAGACAAGAGTCCGTTTAAGTAGTCTGAAAGCCGATCTATATGATATAACAGCAACCATTTTGGTGTGTCCTACGATCGATTCTGCTTATGGTCAAAGCTCTAGTTAGGATCTAAATACATGGCCTGAAGAAGGGGGTTCAGTTCTTCTGCAAGTCTGCAAACTCAGCTTCGGTTGTAGTAAACCAGAGTTCGGAGAAATAAGAGGTATATATATATATCCACTTGATGCTTGTGGGGGTTGCCTAATACTCTATAATACTCCACATTCTTCTTTATTCCAAATTTGTTCTGTCCCAATGTTTTTCTAGTTTTTCATCCAAAATCTTAACCACTAAAAGATTCCTTCTACATGCCATGAATGTTCAAAACCCGATCATCCGTTCTGTTTGATGACTGAAAGATCCAATCTTGATAAAAGTTCAAATCTCCTTATTCTCAACAAACCTGGCTAACTCTAAGTTAATCAATAATAACTCCCATATTTGACCATTTTACAAGAAGATCAGCGACACACAAATTTATACCATCTAACATTCTAGCTTCAAAAATATATCATGCTCAAGTTAAATTTCACACAATTTAAACAATGCCAAAACTTTATACTCATAAACAGTGTCAGAAATCTGTAAATATACTTATTCTTACAAAACTTAAAGGCCCTTTGGTGCATAGAAAGTGAGGCATAAAATCAAAATATAATTCAACTAAAAAAAATTGGAAATTCAAGTCATCTAGATAGCAGAGTATACAACAACCCAAAAGACATCCCAGCAGTGCACAAGTAGGAGACCCCACGAACCCGAAGGAATAAGATATTCAAATTCTTAGCAATCTGAAGTGTCAACGTGAGGATCTGCAGCCTACCTAGCTCCTCCATCTTCTTGAAAAAGTACATTGGCTTCAAAGACCGCCTCAGCATCAATGCCAGTGTGAACGGGAACCCGAAAGCCACCAAGCTCTGTATCGAGACCTCCATTATCGGTGTTGATCGGGTAATGTATGAAATCCAGACTCCTAGGCCTAATTGAAACAGACTCATAAAAGCAACAGCTCTACTCAGACTATACATCTTCTTCATCATATCTTCAAGAACATCCCTGGTCTCGTTAGCCAGAGCAGACAAGTCGCGTTCGACAGTGGGTCCTTCAATTTCCTGGTGCTTGAATTCAGGGTTTTGACTTGTTGGGGGATGCTCAGTGTGGTGGTCTTCTTCTTGTTGTTGCTGTTGCGGGTTCTTATCAGGAGAATCAGAGGTTGAGAAAAATCTGGGGTTTTGAAAACGAAACAAATGTTGATGCATAAATTGAGAGTTGAGATTGGTACATGATGAAGTTGGGTGTGATCTAATAAGATGATTTAGATGGAGATTGATGATGGGTTTTGAGTCTAGAAGTGATTTGGATTCCAAAATGGAGGTGGGATTCGATGGAGATGAAGTGTAACCGGAGATATTAGAATTGAAGGAGCTAGGGTTAGGGTTTTGGGAGATAAAGGAGGCCACAGAGGATAGGGAAGATAAAGAGGAAGAAGAAGAAGATTGAAACTGTTTGAGAAGCCGGCGGGAAATGGCAGCTGCCATTTTTTGATCTGATTGGAGAAAAAAGATAAGATCAAAGGATTGATTAGGGCTTTGATTGAAGATGCTGGTTCTGATCTTCCACAATTTCAAACCAAATCAACCAAAGTCCACTTTGCACACTCAACCAGAGCTATTGTGTCGTCTTTTAAATGAAAAATACACGATTTGATTTATATAAAAATGATTTAAAATTTAATTAGGTCGAAAATTGTCAAGTGGACATCCCCATAGACATTCAGAAAGTATCCTACAAGACACCGCCAAAGAAGAGATGTCCGAATAAACAAATATTGAATCAGACCAGCTCGGGGTCAACTGACGTCATATATCACTCGGGGTCAGTTAAACATACTCGGGGCTAGTTGGTGACATTTTCTACTCGGGATCAGATGATGTTACACGGGACCAACTGATATTGTTTCCTACTCGGGACAAACATGAAGAAAAATAAAAAGTTCAGCGCGTAGCTCACATGAATCGAGTCATTAAAATTCACGAAGATATCCATATCAAAGAGGAATTCCAAGAATAGCAGAATTATCAAGCAGAGGGTTCCTAATCAGGCAACAATTTTACTTCTTCGAAAAGACTACGTTCTTATAAGGAAATAAGTCATAATTGGACTACATTACTAGAGTCCTATTCGATCTCAATACAAGTCTCCAAAACAGGAAAGAAGACAAACTACTTCGAACAAGTAAACAATCATAATTAAATACAAATATCTTTTATTACTTGTACAAAGAAGATTAAGGTTCTATGGACATATAAATAGACTCATAATCTCGTCACACAAAGATATACAACAATCATAGAAAAATATAGAGAGAAGAAAGAGTGATCGAGAATTGTAATTATATTATTTCATAGTGGATTTTGGCTTGGTGGATCACTCAACCACCTGTGGACGTTTCTTCGGTCATCGGAGTTTTACCACGTAAAAAACTTACGTCTGATTACTTTCTCCTTCTCTTTCTCTTTAAAATCACAGTTAAAATACAAATCCTTGTTGGCTTTTCTCATACATCCAGAAATCAACGTCAACAATTGGCACTAGAATGAGGGACTTGAACCTTCGATTTAATTAAAGATAAGAGCAAGAAGCAGAAGCAGTTCTAGGGATGTCCAAAAATGTGCAGATAACTTCCATGTTGGCAATAGCTCGCGAGATCTCGCTGCAACCACAGAGAACCAACCTACATTCCTGGTAGGAATCCAGCAAGTTCCTCTGACTAGCAGAGACCTGACACAACGCTTCTGAGAGGCGTTGCAACAATTGGTGGCAGACGCAACAAAGGAAGGAGTTGATCTACTAGCCGAAGAAGAAGCACAAACTCCTAACCTCCCACCTGCAAGGCTTCGTTCGGTTGTAGTAGGGCCAGAACTAAATGCATCAGAAGCCGAAAGGAACTCTGCTCCAATCAATCAGGCTGGACGTGAAACACCTGAAGAGGAACGACCACGCCAGAAGCAGAACCAGGATCAGACATTCCGTGCTAGACACTGCAAACATGACCGGCGTAGGGATCGGTTGTCATCAGAAGATAGCGATCGACACCATCGCAAGCGTCATCACGGAATCATACGTGAAACCCGGCATCAAAGTGAAGAGCCAGAAATAGGAATAACAATCACCTAGCAGTACAACTATCAGGGAAGTCCGGTGGGAGACAAAGATGTCGTAATCCAGAGCCTAACTCAAGAAGTCGAGAACAATAGGCGTCAAATGGACGCTTTGGTCAAACGTTATGGGTACAACAATTTACCTGACGAAGATTCTGACGGCCCGTTCACTAGGGACATCCTGCGGACTTCATTCCCAGAAAGATTCAGGATGCCACACGTGGAACAGTTCAAGAAGGATACATATCCAAAAGAACATGTCAGACGCTATAAAAGATCTATGCCCCAATATGCCCATAGCGATCTCTTACTATGCCTCAACTTTCCACAAACTTTAGGAGACATGGGCTCAAGATGGTTCGGAAGATTGCCCCCAGCAAGCATCGAAAGTTTCAGTGAACTGAGCAGGAGTTTCTCAAGGCAATTTATGAGAAATATTTACAGGAAAAAATCAGTGGCTTACGTTTCTCAAATAAAACAAGGGAAAGATGAGTCGTTGAAGAAATACCTAGGGAGATTCGGCCAAGCAGTATCAGAAATCTGCAGTGCAAAAGATGAAGCGATAATTGCTGCATTCATCAACAACCTACAGAATGGACGGTTGTCTTTCAACCTGAGAAGATCCCGCCTGATCAGATACGCAAATATGATGGATATGGCGGGAGGATATGCACTAGCCGAAGAAGAAGAGTTAGCCACTGGAGGATGCTACATGCATGGAGGAAAACCCGAAAAAGACGCTGAGTCCAAAGTGCAGAACCAAAAGGAAAAACAGAAAGGAAAAAGCAAAGAAAAGGGCAAGGACGAGGGAAACGGGCGTAATACCGAACAAACCACAAAAAAATACCGAGGTAGATATACCAACTACACCCATTTTCAGAAAAAGCAAGAGGAAATCCTGGTCATAATGGAAGCAAAAAATCCGGTACAAGAGCCGCGCCGTTAATCTCAGTTTGCTTGGCGAGATACAACCAAATACTGCAGGTTCCATAAGGAAACCGGTCATGAGACTTTCAAGTGTTACCAGCTCAGGGATTACATAGAAACCCTCATTCGGGAAGGAGATCTACAGGATGTAATCTTGAAAAGGGATGAGAAATCAGAAACAAAGAAAAAGATCAGGGCCGATCACAGCTCTGGTCGAAATCAAAGGGCTAGTCCAAAGGCCAATGAAGTAATACATACAATCTTTGGAGGACCATCCACTGAGAGAAGTAACCGAGAGCGAACACAGGAAATCAGAGAAGCAGTAGAAGCAAGACATAAATTTGATGTGAACTCGGTGGAGCCAGACCCGAAAAGGGTAAATGAAGGATGAGACCGAATAATATTCACAGAAGCGGACTCATATGGGGTCGATGTTCGGCCAAATGATGCCTTAGTCATAAGTGCTCAGATTAGTCACCGGGAAGTTAGGAGAATCATGATAGATAATGAAAGTTCGGCAGACATTCTCAATGTAGCCGTCTACGATCAACTCAGGTTGGACCGAAAGGATCTACAGTCTGTCCATACTCCACTCAGAGGATTCGGGGGATTGAGGTCAGGTCACTCGGGATAGTATAGCTACCCGTAAAGATCGGAGTGGCACCTTGTCAAAGAGTTGTATTGCTTGACTTCGTGGAAGTAGACTTAGACAATTGGCCGTATAATGCGTGCTTGGGTCGGCCATTCTCAAATAAAACTAAGGCCGTAACAACCACTTATGCCTTAATGGTCAAGTTTCTGACCGAACAAGGGGTCAGTGTAGTCAAGGAATCCAAATAGATGGCCCGAAGAGCTAACCTGTCAGTATACAAAGACAAGAATGATGAACAGGTTTGCACTATAACAAAGCCGAGTCAGAACAATGAGCCACTGCCATTCGAATTTGATCCAAGGGAAGAGCTGAATGAATCCAAAACTGAACCGGTCGAAGAAATAATCTTGAAAAAAGATGAACCAGATAAAAGGATCAAGATCGGGGCCAACTTGGAAGGAAAAGTCAAACAAAACCTCATTGATCTGCTAAAAGAATACAGGGATGTGTTAGCTTGGAGTTATGAAGACATGGTCGGGATAGATGCCCGAATAATATCCCACCATCTCACAGTAGACCCGAATGCAAAACCAGTGATACAAAAGAGAAGATCATTCAATCTCGAGAGAAGTCAAACAATCAAACAGGAAGTAGAGAAGCTACTCGTTGTAGGGTCGATTAGAGAGGTCAACTACCCTCAATGGGTAGTTAATGTAGTCCTTGTCCAAAAGAAGAAAGAACAATGGAGAATGTGTGTAGATTTCACAGATTCGAACAAGGCATGCCCAAAAGACAGTTTTCCACTTCCGAGGATAGATCAATTGGTGGACGCTATATCAGGCCATGGGTTGCTCATTTTTATGGATGCCTACTCGGGATATAACCAAATCCGGATGAACAAGACTGACGAAGAAAAAACAGCATTCATAACTGATCAGGAATTGTACTGTTACACAGTAATGCCCTTTGGGTTAAAAAATACAGGGGCAACATATCAAAGGCTGGTCAACAGAATCTTTGCACGGCAAATAGGAAGGAACATTGAAGTATACATTGATGACATGCTGATCAATAGCATCACGGCAAACAAGCATACTTCAGACCTGCGAGAGACATTTGATGTCTTGAGGAGATACCAAATGAAGCTAAATCCGAACAAGTGTTTATTCAGAGTTCCTTCGTGGAGATTCCTAGGTTTTCAAGTTCACCAAAGAGGAATCGAAGTCAACCCTGAGAAGATCCAGGCTCTGCAGAAAATGACTTCACCAAGGACACTAAAAGAAGTACAACGCCTAACAGGATGCTTAGCTTCCTTGGGTAGATTCATCTCAAAGGCCACAGACAAATGCGCACCCTTTTTTAAAGTAATTAAAAAAGGAAAAGGACTTGAATGGAACGAAGAGTGCGAGCAGGCTTTTTTAAAAATCAAGGAATACCTAGGGCAGACTCTCATCCTTTCAAAACCACAGATGGGTAAGACACTCCATTTGTACTTATCAATTACAGAACTAGTAGCAAGCTCAGTCCTAGTTAGAACAGAAGATAGAGTATAAAAGCCAGTGTACTACACCAGTAAGGCACTTCTACCAGCCGAGACCAGCTGACCAGGTATTCACAGGCAGAGAAAATGGCACTAGCATTATTTTCAGCAGTAAGGAAGCTAAGGCCATATTTTCAGGCTCATACAATACATGTTCTCACCGACTGCCCATTAAAGCAAATTCTATAGAAGCCAAAGATTTCAGGAAAACTGACCAAATGGGCTATCGAGCTAAGTGAATTCGATATCCACTACGTCCCCAAGACATCCCTCGAAGGGCAAGCAGTGACAGATTTTATAAAAGAGTTCACAGAGCCAAACCTAGAAGCAAAAAGGATGTTGGGAAAAAAATTTCCCATGGAAATTGGATGTTGATGGCTCTTCAAACAATCATGGCAGCAGGGCAGGGATCGTAGTATGCACTCCAGAAGGAGGTGATATCGAATGTGCCACAAGGTTTGATTTCAAAGCAACCAATAATCAAGCCGAGTATGAGGCGCTACTAGCTGGACTCAGTCTACATAGCTCTCGGGGCAGATGAAGTCGAGATATTCAGCGATTCACAGGTAGTTGTCAACCAAGTCATGGACGAATACCAAGCCAAGGATGAGGTATGATAACCTACCGTGACATTGCGAAACAACTTCTCTATAAATTCAAAGAATATAAGATTGTCCAGATCCCAGGGATGAGAATGAAAAGGCAGACGTATTGTCCAAACTAGCGTCAGCAACGACCATAATCAGGCCAAAGACTATTCTGGTTGCACATCTCCTCAAACCGAGCACAGATGAACCGAGAAACTTAGAAATTTCAAAAATTCGAACACCTCCAGACTGTTGGATGACTCAACTGAAAAGGTTCCTGGAAGAAGGTATGATCCCGAAAGATCCCTTACAAGCAAAACTTATCAGGTATCGATCAGCAAGGTATATATTGGTTGGAGGAGAACTATACAGAATGGGGTATTCCCGAACACTCCAAAGATGTGTGTCAGAGAAGGATGCATATCGGATATTTCAGGAAATCCTCAGAGGAGTTTGCGGAAACCACACTTGGGGTAAAAGTTTAGCAGACAAGGTATTCAGGCAAGGCTATTATTGGCCTACTCTATTCTCAGATGCCCAGCAATGTTCGGAGAGTTGCAATACTTGCTAAAGGATTGCTAATGATATCCAAACCTTACATCCCCATGGCCATGTGGGGTTTGGATTTAATAGGCCCAATGCCAGCTGGGACAGGGGTAGAGCGAAGTATGCCATAGTAGCCGTTGACTATTTCACGAAGTGGGCAGAAGCTGAAGCATTGGTGCATATCACAGAAGCAAACACCACAAATTTCATGAAAAAGAATATACTTTATAGGTTTGTAGTCCCAAACACTATAATCATTGACAACGGCACCCAGTTCGATAACCTGAAATTCAGACAGCTGTTCAAAGAGTACCGGATTGCCAATTACTATGTCACACCTGCCCACCCTCAAACAAATTGGCAGGTTGAAGCAGTGAACAAATTCATCAAGCACACAATCAAAGCAAAGCTAGATGCCAAGAAAGGAAGCTGGATTAAAAAGCTTCTCGAGGTATTATGGGCATATCGGACAACATCAAGAACGTCAACCGGAGAGACTCTATTCACTTTACCGTTTGGAACAGAAGTTGTTATCCCCATAGAAACGTCATATGTGTCACCCCGGGTCAGGTTATATGATGAATAACAGAATGTTTATATGCTATTACAAAGTCTAGATGAGCTAGAAGAGAAAAGGGAGAAGTCTCGAATACGAAATATGGCATATCAGTAAAGAGTAGCTCGCCACTACAACTCTCATGTTCGGGTCAGGAAATTTCAGCTAGGAGACCTGGTACTCAGGAAGGTGTCATTAAACACAAAAAAAAAAAGCTGCAGGTTCCCTGACTGACAAATGGAAATGCCCGTACAAAGTCGAAGGAATAGCTGGTCATGTAGCATATTGGATTGCACGACCCAATGGAAGGGTTTTACCCTGACCATGCAATGCCCAACATATGAAAATTTTCTATCCTTTAATTATTTTTTGTTCTTTTTTCTAGTCAGGACAATTTTAGTTAGGTTAGATATTAGCTGTGGAATTTAAAACTTTGTTGATTTTGCAATTATGAATAAAAATCAAACTCGGGATTTCCAAAAGATAAAAGTATCAAACTCGGGATTTCCGAAAGATAAAGCATCAAACTCGGGATTTCCGAAAGAAAGCATATGATAATAAGAACATATGGAAGACAAGCATGATAATAAGAACATGCAAATATAATACTCGGGACTATTGATTTCCGAATGGACGGAGAAGCTCGAAGGAGCATGCCAGCCGAGCAAGGTCAAATGACCTTAGCAAAAAGGCAAACCCGATGCACTATCCCGGGACGCTATCGGGGAAAATTTCGGTGAAATGCGTAACTGTGTTTAGCGATTCAAAAACTTAACGGTTCAGTAAACCTTTGCGCATAAAAACTGGGGAGATGTCCTCGGTAATGCGTAAGGACTCGAACATATGATCATGGTGAGTCTTGATATAAGATACTCGTTTAAGTTACCCGTTTAAGTTACCCGAACAGAAATAGTTGGTTTAATAAGATACTCGACAACAATAGAGTCAAGTTAAAAAAAATTGCTTGCAATGAAATCAGATTAAGACCACTCGGTTCATAAGCTAAACTCGGGATTTTATTAATCTCTCCAAATAATCGTTACAAAAAAAATTGTTAAAAAAAAATTGTTACAGAATTCTTCACAAAAAAATTGATACAAATAATTACAAAGAATTACAAAGAATTGTTAGAGTTTCTACAAAAAACTTATGAAAATTGTACAAGTCAAGGTTGTAAGGATTTTGAACTCAGGCCAATGGTCGGGCACCATCTTGTACTCGCGGAGCAGACTTTCGTTGGAAGGTCAAGCAATCGTGTCGACCGAATCGTCCATCCACTGACTGTAATCTTCTCCTGGGATCGGTCCGACATCAGGGACAGCACCCTCCACGACTGACTCCTGACTGGTGTAAAAAGTCGAGAGGGAGTACTCAGATGGAACCTCCAAATGCATAAGATGGGGCTTTTTGCTCGGTTACGGCAAGTAAGCTCTCCACTCCTTCATCTGAGTCCAAAGAGATTCCAATGACCGATCCACATGATTCTTGATCGAACACTCCCATTTGGTTTGGGCTTTCTCGATTTCCCGATTCTTAACCTTGAAGAACTCGCCAGCTGAAACCAACCCACACTGAAACTCCCGAAGAAGAAGGGCATCGTAGGCGGGGGATCTCTTGAAACGATCTACCCCTTGCACTTCGAGTTCCAGCCTTGCCTCCTTGGATAGGGACTCGATCATCAGAGCCTGGTGTTCCAAGTCTTCCATATTCTGCTCATACGCCGACTTAGACTGCTCCGCTTCTTGCTCGGCCCTAAGCATTGATTCTTGGGCAGAAGACAATAAATTTTGAAATGACTCAGCTTTCTCTTCTGCCAAAGAAGCCCTTTCTTGGGCCTCCACCTGCTTTACCAAGCAGTGGTCGGTAAATACTTGGGCAGAGCCAACCTCTTGTTGATAAGCCGATTCGACCAGAGCACGGCTATCCTCACTTTCCTTCAGCTGAGCATTGAGACGCCTTATTCTATCAGCTTGATGTTGCTGCATCTGAATCAGCTCAGCGAACTCGGTCAGCATCTGTAAAGGAATATAATTAAAAATCTGGCGAACGAGAAAAACAATTGAACAAGTTAAGGATAACTTACATAAGATGCACCGTTAAAAACGTTCTGAAGACGGTCTGTCAGGGAGCCATCCCGAAAACAACTTCAGCGGTTTTCCCTGATGAAAGCCCGACCGGATGACATCTCCTACAGCATATCCTGGGGAGAAGGATATGAAGGAGCCCCCGAGGGTTCAGCCCCTTAATCTTCAACCTCAGGGGGGAGGGGAACCCTTGTTCGGCTCTGAAGTCTCCGTATTCACCGATGCTCCAACATTAACACTCGGGGGAATCTCAGCCACAGTATCTTCATCGATGAAGTCGATGAATGAGACCACCTGAGGGACCTTGAGATGGCGAGTATGAAAGCCGACTGTCTTTCGTTTCTCAGCCCAAGAACTGTAGAAGTTGAGATCAGCTGCGGGATCTTCCTAAGCATCATCCCAGAAAGATTCAAAAAATTCGGGACCTATAGGTACTAGTCCCACGAAGGTATTACCTCCATCTTCGGCATCTGACCTCTCGGCAGACTCTTCACCAGGACTCTCACTCTGCCTTTCCCTGTCATCAGGCAGTTGAGTATCGGTCGGGCCACTTAAACCACTAGTCTCCATAGCGGTCGGCTGAACAACCTCCTCAGGGACATATTTAGGGATTTGCTCCTCGGCAACATCAGTTCCCTTGTCAGACTCAGGTGGGGCAATATCATCATTGCTCTGACGAGAAGCTTCTTTTCGGCTCGCCTGAAGAATCGACTTCACTTGGTGAGCTTGAAGGTCGCAGACGATGTCCGTGTCATACACTTAGAAAAAAAAACTACGTCAGAATACGAAAAGCAAAAAATAACAAAAAAAAAGAGGGTTACAAAGATCACTTACATCACCTGCGGTAAGCCGAAATCTGGCTGAAGAAGCCGAGCTCTATCATTTTCGTCTCATTGAAACGATAAGACCTGCTCATTTTCTCCAACGTGCGAACTACTGCCCGAGCAAGTCTGGTCAGCTCAGCGTCGCTAAATTCAAGCTTCTTCTTGTTCCACACTTCGGGAGAACAGAAGAAGCTAGGAACTTTCAGCACACTCTGAGTTTCCCCAACCGAGAGGGTGACTTCAAGACCGAGATTCCCCACAGTGAAAAAACCAACTGTTCTTCTAGAACTTGTTGGATAAAGGGAATCCCCATACAAACCCCCTCTTTTTGGGGTCGTCAGAGGTATCGACATCCTAATTCACCTTTGTCCCCTCGGTGACCCAGCAGTCGGACGGATTAGACATGAGGAAATAGCTCCCTGTCTTGCCAGACTGTCTCAGCGTGAAGAAATGCATGATCTCACTCGAGGAAAGCGGTGACAAATTCATCTGGTTGTACATGTGCCACATGCACATCAATATCTTGTAGCTGTTCGGGGCCAGTTGAGCGGGGGCGATCCCTGCTTCAGCCAAAAACCAAGTAATGAACGGCTGAAGAGGAAGTGTGACGCCGCAGCAGAGCATGGATCCATAGATTGCCACCATGCCCGGGGGAGGGTTCCACACAGCTCTATCACCAGCGCGAACCATAATAACCGAGTCATCCAAATCGAATCGAGCACGATACTTCCCGATCTCATCTACCCCGACCACGTTCGGTTCAGCGTCAAACCCACTCTGGAGAACAGCAGAGAAAGAAAGGCGAGACACTCTGAACACCTCTTCAACATCATTCTCATCAACAGTCTGCTCCCTGATCCGAACGATGCCCGATTTGTGCTTGTGAACTTCACTTCTGCTTTGATGTTTTCCCATCCTTCGCAGAGGTACCCTGTGACTAGAAACGTCAGATTCAGAACTAGATTAAGAACTGGATACAGAAAATTAGACGTCATGGTGAAGCCCAGAAACATCGACTTCTACAAATGAAGGTTCATTGGGGGGGATTTCCCCCAATAATCTTCGAACGCAGGAAACCAGCTGGAAATCCCCACGATCGAGCGTTTCGAAAGCGATAGTAAAAAGTCGTTGACAAGAGGATGGAATCATTAACACTAACCTTGAATGAAGAAATCTGAACATAAAATCTTCTATGGAGAAATGGTGATTTGTTGCGTAAAGAAAACTGGGCTAGAAAAAATTTCTGCTTTTCAAGTTTTTCAGAATGAACCAGCGCAACCCTTCAGTGAAGAATTTAAAGGGGTGATAGTACGAAACCCTAGGGTCTCAAGGCGGGAAAAATCTGTGACGAGACTTGATGACGTAGGCGGCGCACGGGGAGATGCAAATATCGTTTCTCATAAATGGAATCGAAAAACGAAACGGCATAAGACACGTGTCAAGAAGAGAACAGGATTTCACCGTCAGAATTTTAAAACGTCGCTATCATTGAAGATCACGCGTGATGGGGCAAATATAATTTACAGGGTCACCATTAAGACACACCATTATGATAAGACATTTACTTTGGCACAGAAATAAAAATTGAATTGATTAAAATACTTTTTCCCGAAACGAAATTCTTGTCGGCAAAAATATTTTAATGGGATATTGTCGTATGTAAATTTTATCAGATATACACGTCATTGACAAAGATGATAAAATTGTCAGGTGGACATCCCATAGGCATTCAGAAAGTATCCTACAAGACATCATCAAAGAAGAGAAGCATGAATAAACAAATATTGAACAAGACCTGCTCGGGGTCAACTGACGCCATATACCACTCGGGGTCAGTTAAACATACTCGGGATTAGTTGGTGACATTTTCTACTCGGGATCAGATGATGTCACTCGGGATCAGATGATATTGTTTCCTACTCAGGACAAACATGAAGAAAAATAAAAAGCCCAGTGCGTAGCTCACATGAATCGAGTCATTAAAATTCACGAAGATATCCATATCAAAGAGGAATTCCAAGAATAGCAGAATTATCAAGCAGATGATTCCTTATCAAGCAACAATTTTAATTCTTCGAAAAGACAACGTTCTTATAAGGAAATAAGTCCTAATTGGACTACATTACTAGAGTCTCATTCGATCTCAATACAAATCTCCGAAACAGGAAAAAGGACAAACTACTTCGAACAAGTAAACAATCATAATTAAATACAAATATCTTTTATTACTTGTACAAAGAATATTAGGGTTCTATGGACATATAAATAGACCCATAATCTCATCACACAAGGATATACAACAATCATAGAAAAACACAGAGAGAAGAAAGAGAGATCGATAATTGTAATTATATTATTTCATAGTGGACTTTGGCTAGGTGGATCACTCAACCACCCGTGGATGTTTCTCAGGTCATCGGAGTTTTACCACGTAAAAAACTTACGTCCGATTACTTTATCTTTTTCTTTTTCTTTGAAATCACAGCTAAAATCCGAATCCTTATTGGCTTTTCTCGTACATCCATAAATCAACGTCAACAAATTAAATATTCCAAATTTATTCATTCAGCATATTAATAGCACAATTTTCTGTATTATTTTAAAAAATAAATATAACTTTCTTTATTAGTTTTTTTTTGTCGGTGAACAAGATAAGCCATAAAAAATCTCATCAATATACGACTACGAGCCTGCAATGCCCACCAAGCTAAAACAATCGTAATTCCCTTGTTATTTCAACAAACAAACACAAAAAAATAGAGCAAAACACCATCAAAAATCTAAAAATTTCCAAATACATAGGCGAGGCAACTAAACAAGTTCCATTCTTTTTCTTTTTTTCTTCATTTTTTTAATTTTATTTTCATTAAACAATAGGAAGCAAAAAAACAATAAGTAGAAAAGAAGATATGTAATGTAATCCCTCAAAAATAGAAACCAATTATCCAATTATCCATCCATCCTCCCTATTCACAAAATTTAATCTAACAGTCTACATAATTTTGGGGGCAGAAAACATGGTGCGAAAAAGGAATCAAACCCTTCTCCCCCTTTCTCCGCTTCATTTTTTTCCTTGGAGACGAACCAGAGTAACCAAAACGCCACCAAAAACCTTCCAGTCAGTCCACTACATATATATATATATCTTCAGACATTTTGTTATTCTGGCAGTTCTCCCCATGTACAGAAAAATCGTATACTCTGTCCGAGAGAATTTATAGGATTTGTCTGTTCACGAGTGAACATAATACTTGTTGCCTCTGCAAGGAAAGTTTGTTGATGTGGGGGTATAGGAGGAACGTGTTCAACTATTGGACTAGGTGGAACCCGGATTTCCATCTGTCTTGGCCTCTGTTCTGACATAGGTAAGGCTACGAGCAGTTGGGGAATATATGGTGTTCCCAAAAACTTGAGCACCAGCCTCGGCTGGAGTAGCCTGAGCATCCCGCTTCCACTGCATACTCCTAGCACCGGGTATAATAGGTAGACGAGGCCTAAATGACCCTTGAATGCCTCTAGGGAAAGGAGCTCTGGAAAACCTAGCTGCAGCATATGGAGATCCCCTTGTAATACGAGGCCAGGTCATGAGAGGAGCAGCATCTTGAGGACCGGCGTTTCTCTTCACAACCTTAAAGAAAAATATTGAAAACACGGTTCAGGTCCAGTAGCTAGGTCATAATTTAAAACAAACCCCCAAGTTACAACTTCCAAACAGTTATTACCAATCCAATCATGATCAATTATGGAATGACCAAGCGCATTGATACTAACTTAGCACTCTACATAAAGTCAATATATTGATACAACTTCAATTTCAACCTCCACAAATATTTCCAAAACCCCCATGAGAAGGTATTTGTTCTTGCGTCAACACCACTCAACAGAGAAAATCATGAGATCTCAACATGTTTCCAACTAAAAAACATGAGTTTACAACAGCCTAACTTTGCAGCATTCCTAACTTCCCTATTATAAGTCATCAAAACAAGTTGGCAGTAAATCCAATACACTAGAATTAGTAAACCACTCATTTCAAGACCATAACTCATCCCCCCACAATCATATGAGAAGGAAAAAAAAAAATCCTCAAAATGAAATAAACCTATAGATGCAACACACGTACAGCAAAAAAAAACATTTCACAAGTCAGGATACCCAATATCTAAAATTAATACCTTAAGAATCCGTGACATGAAGGAAGTGCCGTCAAGAGTTAAAGCATTGTCTGCCGCCTCTTTCCGCATGAACTCCACAAATGCTGACCTGGTAAACCATTATGATTTAGCTCAGTTGTAGAGAGTGTCTCATAATACAATAAAAGAAGGAATATATTTGACAAGATGCAGATGAGGTAAAGCAGAAAGAATATTGTAGGTGAAAAAGTATAGCAGAATCAACATCTGAAACACCTTACCCTTTTGGTTGCCCTGTTGCAGCATCAGTAACTATAACCACTTTCAGAACTTCGCCAAACTTATTAAAATGCCGTGAAAGACTGTCCTTGGTAGCAGCAAAATGAACCTTTACAAGAACAAACAATACGATGTCACAAAGAGAAATAACATACATTTTATATCATATAGACACAAGTATAAGCTATTACATTGCTAACAAAAATGGTTCGAGAATCAGCATCCTCTGAAGGACGACCAGCAGTATATAGACCTGCAAATACCATTCAAAATAATATTATACAATATATTATAAGAAAACAGCAACAAATAAACAAAACAAAAAATCCCTTCCACAACATGGCCAAGAAGCATCTAATTGAGGAATAATTCATAAGAGAGATCAAAACCCACCAGGAGCAGATGGAAGGGCCTTCGGAGATTCCTCTTGAGTATCTGCAGCAGGTTTTGCCTGTTAACAATCAGCAGTGCCAGTTTAATTTCAGAACCTCATTAGAAAGAATAAAGATAGATAAGTAATGGCACGCTGAAGTGATGAACTGACAAACAAATAAAAAAAAAATAGTATACTAGCACAAAGTTAGAATATCTTACATTCCCATTACCAACAGTAGTAGGGTTGCTATTTTCCTTCATTAATTGCACGACAGATTTGCCAGCACGTGGCTCACTGTCTTGATTAGAAATTCGACTATCCAATTCCGCGACTTCTCTCGTCTCCTGATAATGAGAAGGTTTCCAGGTATTCACATTCATAGAAACGTTCACTACCTTACGAGAAGAACTCATTGGTGCAACAGGCTGATGCTGATCTTTGTTCCGTGCTATTTGTACCAAGTCATCAGTGTTCTTAGCTACACTGTACTGCACCAGAGAATCTTCACCCTTGTTTCCAATATATGGTCTGGACTGAGGAATATCTGTGACCATGCGACCAGTAACTCTAACATCCTCATAGCCATCATTATCAGACATAGAGTCAAAAGGCAACACAGTTTCACTTTCCAAAATTGTCATGTCCCCATCATATTGTCCACGGTAGTCAAGTCTATCAAGATATGCTGGACCAGTTTGCTGCTGAATTTGGTTAAATTTTTTGTATTCTTCATCTTCTATAGCAGCTTCTCTCAATTCTGTAGGTCTATCCATACCACGACCAAGTCGATCAAACACATTTCCTCCAGATTTGACTCTTGTTACATCTTCAGCAGCTTCTGCCACAGCTTTGATTACGGTTGCCAAAGAATTTGGCACTGTTGCAACTGATCGAATCCTTCGGGGACGTTCAACCAATTCTGTGTTTCCAGTGGATGCAGATACAACAGAACGAAGACGCTTTGACGAGGGTTCTTTTCCGGAAGTAGATGGCCTTGTAGTTCCCACTGCATCTCGAACTGCAAACTGAAGAAGCCGTCGAGGTGCATCAATGGTCTGTTGACCCACCTCCCTCTACCAGAAAGTTCATTAATGGATTAGAAAAATAGTACTTTATATGATTCACATGGAATGACAAAGATATTGTATTTAAGTATTTAACAAAAAAAAAAAATAGCTATTTTCAGCGTCAAAAAATAAAAAATAACTATTCTCAATGTTTCAAAACTCAGGCGAGGCGGACGCATTGAGGCGAAGCCATTAGATTTGGGTTTTGTTGATTGACACGGTGAGTTTTTGGCATTAGTTTTGAGCTTTTCATTTGACTCAAAACTCACCGTTTTGAGCTTTTTGTTTAAATTAAAAATAAATTTAATAAACCCTAAAATCAGCCATGTACAGCACCTACCCCATCTCATTTCATTCATCCCCACTCAAATCTAGCCTGTCACACTCAACTAATGATAGTCACTTCAATATATAGTGGTCATTGATCTCATTTCATCCATCCCCCACAGTCGAACAACACCTCACTCAAATCTCAGTGCCTCTCAAACTCAACTAATGATAGTCACTTCAATAAATAGTGGTCATTGATCACTAAACTAATATTGTTTCAAACATAGGATTTTTTATGCACTTTCCATATAGAAATGTTTATCTAGAATCTATCATTGATGCTGACTGTGGAACTTTTATTTAATGTTATGGATTATGCACTATTTTAGTTTTGTGTTTTTTTTTTTTGGTATTATTTAATATTTCTAAATTGAGGCTGCCACCTCACCTCACTAGAACAAACCGCCTCATGCTTTTTAAAACATTGACTATTCTAGTTCATCAATTGCAGCGCTGCACTGTAAAAAGACTCGACACACAAAATAATCAACTTCCCATAAAAAAATACACCAAAATTGGATGTATAGGCAAGAAGAAATGGTGAATGTTATCTAACCACAAACCAAAGAAAACTTGAAATTATTCAGCTAGGTTAAGTGATAGTGGTTGGAAGGTTGGGGATCGGCAAAGATATTACAATCATAAAGTAGAAAAAATTTCAAAGCAAAAGCAGTGTAAATATTCTGTAAATCCAGAAATGAGAAAAAAAACGGATTCAGAAATCTAAATATTCTTGACTAAACACAAGGAGAACTAAAATCCAATACGCAAGCTACATCACACTTTTACTGAATCAGCAAACATATATTCTGGCTATCCAACCTACAGGAGTAAGAGGTGGTTTGTTTTTATCAGATGTGCAATCTCATTTCCAAAAGATTAAGAACAAAAATTTGGAAATTCTCAAACCTTTGGGTGCTGTCGCTCTTCAATCCTGCTCCTCTTCTTTTGACCTTTAGGTCGAGGGGGAGAAGGAGATCTGCGGCCACGTCCAACTTCGCGATGTGTGTTGTCCTCAAAATGACTATCATCAACTTCAGAGCTCCGAAGAAGTGGAGGTTCAGCTACATCTCTCACTAATCCTTTCCATTCCCTATTGTGCCGGGTCCTAAACAACTTATTTGACTTTCCTACTTCAGATTCAGAATCCAAGTGAAGAGAATCGTTGCTCTCAGCCTTGTCATCTGATGTAGGTTTCACTTTTGCTGCTTCATTCGTGTGAGACCCCTCAGGATCAACATACACGTATAAATTTGAAGCCAGATGATCCCATAACCTGTTCAAAAAGTATGATTATAAATAGCTAAAAAAATCTGTGACAAATGTGACTTCAAGCTAAACAGCTGACATGTTAATTAATACATTGAATTTCTCCAATTCAAATTTATATAAAAATTAAGATACCAAGAAACAAAAGAATCGCTGTCATCCCCCAAAAACACATTCAGCTCGTTCTTTGCTTCTTCTTTGCGCCTGCCATTTCTCAGTAGGACAATAACGTATTCCTGTCAATGTAAATCAAGACGTGAGGATTATGCATAGCATTTACAAATTCATAAGGCTCACACTCCACATATTGAAAACAAAATCTTCAAAAAAATTGTTTGATAACATAAAATCATCACGTCCAAGACATAAATTCAACAATGTGACATGAACTTGCATCACACAACCCTGTTAACATTGAAAATAGATTCCAAAAGTAAAACTTATCGTTATCCCTGGTACATAAACTAAGAAATGATACACCGACAATAGGCAAGCTAGAACTATACCAAATTACTAGAGCCCTATCCCCAATTCCTTGTCAACCAGCCAAAGGCTTTAATCAAGACATTACCCACACACAAACGTACATGGCACTAAAGCTCACCAGCAAACAAACAATCCAAAAGGAAATAATTCATTCATCCCCATCCACCAAAATACTCTTCCAGGAAAAAATAACTCTCTTTTTTCAGTCAACAATTATAAGACAACTAGTCTTCAAAGGACTGACTAGTACTGAACTTCCAACAAATCTTAACAACTGGTCAACTGCTAAACCACAACCTTGCAATTCCAACAACAAACCAGACGAAGCCTTTGCCTATAACCTAAAGCCCTTACTATACTGGAATTCCAATGAAAGTATGAAACAGACCCAATTACTGCTGCTTTCTTATCTCAGCAATAAAATACACAACCAGAAAGCAATACCGTAAATAAATACCACACACATCCTTCAACGGCTTCAAGGTAATTTCCCAGTCCCCATACTCCATCCATTATTTCCACATGGAATACCACAGGATATGACAGCAAGTTTCTTAATCAACAAATTCATCCTAGTGCATCAATGCGTGAAAAAACCCCCTTCTTATCACAAGTTTCATTCAAGATGGCCTAAAATCACCGCTGCACTTAAGGCATTGAGCCATTAGCTCCAATTTTATCTCCCAAATGAATTTTTATTTGATGATGATAATAATAATAAAGCTGAAAATTCCTGCACTCAATTACGTGCCATTCATTTTCCATAATACTTAATTCAATAACAATGGCTATTTCCATTTCTAATCAATAGAAATTCAGTAACAATAACAGTTCTCCATAACCACCAGCTCCCATCCAATTGGCATTCACAGCAACATTTTCAGTTCATGCAAAAACCCAATAACAGATGAATTCAAAACCGATAAGACAAATGAAACTCTTAAACATTCTCAAAATTCAAAATTCTCCTAATACGAAAACGCTTCCAATAAGAGAACGAAAATCAGCAATAGTAGTTCACTCGAATTCTACACATACACATAATTAAACAAAAAAAACCCAACAACAACAGCAACAAAAATAGTACCACAAGAGTGTCGTCGGTGTAATCGCCCATGAACTCCTTTAACTTATCTTTCACTATCTCCCTCAACTTCAACACTCCATCGCCGCTAAAATTGGCCTTAAATGTCTGATCATCCATGCTTCCCATCTCCTCCCAAAAACCCTAATACTCACCACACTCAAAAAAAACAAAAAACGATGACCTAAAAAATAAAAAATGACAGAGACCAATCAATCGCTCGCCTTCCTTCAAAACGCGATCCTCAGCAACAAAAAATAAAACCCTAATTTCAAAATCCTAATGTGGGTACGGTGCACAGAGGAGGAGAAGGAAGTCCAGGGATTCAATCGCCGAAGACGAAAGCCAAAATTGACGAGAAATCTTTCATCGAATGATAATCAGATTTGGGATTTGATTGGGTTTTTGTTTTCGTGTGATTGAGTTTGATAATAGAAAAAACCAAAACAAAAAACTCCGGATTTTTTATTGTCCGGGGCGAGAAATGAGAAATTTATAGAGAATCCCACGATGTGGATTCAGCCTTATGTATTTTCGAATTTTCCACACTTAATTTTGGAAATTTAAAATCACATGCATGCTCGACTTAAATTCACACAATTTTTATACAAACCAACAAAAAAAAATTGAAGCAAATGGGCTGGATATGTGCTCATTCCATTTTAGGCCGAAAATGTTAAGTTATTCTTGGATTGTTGTTCTGTAGTCTGTACTGGGCTCTTAGGGCCACCAAAAATCATAGAAGAAAAAATTAACAGAGTTGACTGTTGTTTCTTTTTCTTTTCTTTCTATATCGAAAATGTATCAATGACATAACCCAGAATCCCAGATAGTTACTCTCACAATACATATGTTTCTCCACGCTTGTTTTTACATGAGCTGATGAGCATATTGCAATTCAAACTCCGGCCAAAAATACAAAGTATATGTGTACAACCACTTAAATTACGAATCTAAATGAGGGAAAATGAAGTAAGGATGTGATTCTAAATCAGAATTCCTAATGTATGAAATGAAACTTAATTAACGATTTGTGAATAAAATGTTTACAAAAATCGGTTGGAAATCAAGTTACGTGGACATCATATATAATTAAGGAATTGATAAGTTCCCTTCGAAAAAATGTATCAAGTTCCCTTTCGTGATTTCCTTCCTAATGAAATGGAACTTGATTTTCTTTTTCTTTTTTGCATTCTCCTATAATAAATTCGCTCTTAATTCCTAAATTGTGCTTACATTGTTTACTTGAGAATCAAGTTACGTTGACCACACATAGGTCAACACATAAATCAATAGTAATTTTCTCTATCAGAATTCCCGATTGATAAACTCATCCTAATAGTAAATAAACCCGCTTTTTGATTTGTGGTGGATTAGAGTTGTGTATCTTACATGTTAATTATTATATATATATATATATCGGAAGGGATCGAGAGACATAATTTTTGACACGATTTTAAACAAAAAACTATAACGTGTTTCAAACAAACTCGGAGTTTTGAAAAAAAAAAACTTGAACCTTTGAAAAAAAAAACTTAGAGATTTGAAAAAAAAACGCAGAGCTTTGAAAAAAAAAATACGGAGCTTTGAAAAAAAAAAGATTGAAGCTTTGAAAAAAAAAAACTCGAAGCTTTGAAGAAAAAAAAAACTATGGACTTTAAAAAAAACTTAGAGCTTTGAAAAAAAAACTCGGGACTTTAAAAAAACTTGGGCCTTTGAAAATAAAGCTCAGAGCTTTAAAAAAAACTCAAAGCTTTGAAAAAAAAAAACTCGAAGCTTTGAAAAAAAATAGAAAAAAAATTAGAGTTTTGGAAAAAAAAAACTCGGAGCTTTAAAAAAAATCTCGGACGTGTTTAAAAAAATGTCGAATTTGGTTCAAAAAAACTCGAAAATGTTTCGAAAAATCGATCACCGCGAGCTCGACCCCCGAATGCGTTTAGGTAGCGCCACTTCGTCATCGTTCGAATGATTGTCTGGGTTTCAACGGAACTTTCTTTCTTTACTTCACAACTCTGTCACTGTAAAATGAGTGAATAAAATATTATGTGGAACAACTATTGAGGATATTTTTGTTCGTTCACTATAATATGTACATTTTAAACATAAGTTATTAAAGTAGTGACAATATCGAAATGTTATTTCTTAAGAGTGTCATTTAATTTTTGAATTCTTCTTTTATTTATTTATCATTGTTTTATTCCATATCTTAAACTGAGAAATCAATTTTTGACATCGCTATTGTAGGTTTGTAATAATGGTAGAAAGTAAAGTTATAATAGGAGATAAACTTAACAGTAAAGATGAAAAAAATGCAAGAGAGTTGATAATAATTAGATTTAATTAATTAGAAAAGTGATTTAAAAAAAAAAAACAGGAAAAATATTTTATGACAGGAGAGCCGGAGAGAGAGAAAATTACAAGAAATAATCAATTGATTGGTTTATTGTTTGTAGTCATAAATTTATATTTGATTATATTTAACGCTTTTAGTCAATATTACCCTTTATTTTATCTTTACGTAACTAATTTACAAATTTAGAAATCAATAAGCATATAATTTGAAAATCATTGGTATATAAGTTGAAAGTCAATTGACATACAATTTTAAAATTAACTGACATAACTTGAAAAATCAACTCGTATATAATTTAAAATCAAATGACATCATATCAGGTGAAATAAAATTAAAAGTTAATTTTATTATCTAAAAGATGTCAAAAATAACAAAAACAATAAAATAAAAATTGGTGGCTAAAAACAATAAACCAATAAAACTATATATTTATATTACATACTGTATTACAATTCGAACTCGAATATAAAATATCATAGAACGAGCATTTTTTATCCTAAAATTGGATATCGTAGAATATACATTTTCATTCTTAAACCGTATCGAACAGTTGAAAAGTAGAAAATTAATTCATAAATGGCTATAGTGGAAAGTGATTTCGGTAATGTTAACTTAAAATAAAATGTCATACTCAGAATTTTCATTTTACTCTGACTAATAAACATGAAACGAACGAAAAGCGAATTTAGTTGAAGAAATCTATGGATTTAGACACGATTAATTAAACTAAACGTACCGTATTGTTCAATTTGACATGCTTTCATGAATCAGGTTGATGAAAGCGAAATCGCACACGTACGGTACATGGGGGGTAATTGGACCCACAATCGTCAATGTCAATTTGATTTTGACGAAAGCACTCTCCACATAGTCCATACCACGTTTCACAGTCGCCACGTTCGAGCACGGGTCGGATCGGTTCGGGTTGACCCGATATCTCAACCGCGTATTCGACATCTTTATAAAAAATTACATTATCGGACCCGGTCAAAGTGGTGGACCCACCACTGACCGACCGTCCATTAACAATATAACATGCACTGAAGTCTGAAGCTCCACGACGGACGGTGACCAGTTTATAAGGAGAACTCAAGAGCATTTTGATGTGCTTTTACAAATGTTTTGCATTACCAATATTACCCGTGCGACACTCTAATCAAATTAGATAGCAGGTCAAAGTTCAAAAAACTGAGCCACCAGAAATAATGAATCAATGATGTGACAGTATGATATATGGTAAGTGAATTAACCGATTGTTTCGTATATCTATTTATCGATTATAAAATAACGGAAATTGTGAGATACATCATCTTTTTTTTTTTATATACTATAGTGATGTCACCCCTATAATAACTTAAATTTAAAAGATTCCTATTACGGTGAACTACCATAATTGTCCTTAAATAATCTATTTTTTAATCTCATTGTGTTTCCATCTACATTTTGAAAACGATAACTACTCTCGTTCTCTCCAAAAAACTTGTCTCTCTCCAGATTCTGCACAAGAAGATAACATATATTTGTGATATTCGTTTATATATTTTTATATATCTGTGTGGTTTAACAATGTATCAATTCGTTATAATTTGTTGTCCAGTCATTGTATGAACGTGTATGAACATTTTATTTTTCAAATGATCGAACATTTTATTTTTCAAAATAATATTTAGTTAAATCGAGCATATTTGTAGCCAAATCGATCATAATTTTTATATGATCGAGCTTATTTTTGAAAGAATCGAGCATATTTTTGAAAGAATTGAAAGAATCGAGCATTTGTCAAAGGATCAAGAATTGTTTTCTAAGGATCGAGAATTGTTTTCAAATGATCGATAATTTTTTTCAAATGATCGAGCTTTTTTTCAAATGATCGAATCGAGAATATTTTTCAATGGATCGAGATTTTTTTTCAAATGATCGATATTTTTTGTCAAATGATCCAGAATATTTTTCAAAATATCGAGATTTTATTCAAAGGATCAAGATTTTTTTCAAATGATTGATAATATTTTTCAAATGACCGAGAATATTTTTCAAATGATCGAGAGTATTTTTCAAAGGATCGAGTTTTTTTGTCAAATGATCGAGATTTTTTTCAAAGGATCGAGAATATTTTTCAAAGGATCGAGAATATTTTTCAAATGATCGAGATTTTTTTCAAATGATCGATATACTTTTTCAATTGATCGAGATTTTTTTTCAAATGATCGATATTGTTTTTCAAAGCAACGAGATTTTTTTCAAAAAATCGAGATTTTTTTTTAGAAATTTAGGTTTAGTTAAATCTAGTATATTTATAGCGAATTCGATAATATATTAGAAAGAATCGGTGATTTTTTTTTTCAAAGAATCAAACATATTTTTCAAATCATCTAGATTTTTTTTTGTACTAACCAGAAAAAAAAAACTCTGGGGGCACTACCCCCTGACCACCGAGAGCTCGGGGGGAGCTCGACCCCCGAATGCGTCTGCATAGCGCTTGAGTTTCAACGAAACTTTCTCTCTCTATTTCATTACTCTAAACAAATGAATGAAAGATTCAAATAGAACAACTATTTGGGGCATTTTTATCTGTTCACCATAATAAGTGTCTTTTAAACATTAGTTATTAAAACAGAGACAACGTTGAAACGTCGCATCCAAAAAGTGCTATTTATTTTTTGAACCCTTATCAAATATCAGATAATTGATTGAGATTAAGATAAGATAAAAAGATGAAATGTGTAACATTGGTCTAATGAAAATATATAGTTAATTTTGTTATCGGAAGAGTGTTGTCGGAATTTAGTGATTTACTGGTATCGAACGGGCTAATAGTGATCAACTTAACTGATAAATGTCGAATGGTCAAGTTATAATTTATAAATTCATTCGGTCTTAGGTGTTACGTTCGAGTCGGACCTTCAGTATTTTGGTTGGACCTGATCCTACTTATAACTCTTATATAAAATGAGTTTGTTCATACGTATCTATACTTGTGATTGAACTTTAGCTTGGGGTATCAATATTTAAACCCTTTTAAAACCGTATGTACATCCTCGTATTAATAATTTGTTCAAAATTTTAACATTACCCTTAAATAAATCTATTAGTATAATTGTAAATATTCCATGTATGTTATTATTTACAAATAATCAATATTTTGAACAATTTAACAAATTACATAATCAGTTTAAAAAAATAATATTAAAAAATATTAATCATGAGAGTTTTTTATTTTAGTTATCATTTAGATCTTTGAAAAAAATTCACCCTCCGACTCCGTAAAATCTTGTTCCCTAAATTTCATATATATATATTTTCTTACGTTTATCTTTCAAAATTCTGATTTTTTGTTTGTTTCAAAACCAAAATGGATTGAAAGCGACTTTAAAAGGATTTCTATCTACAGAGCACTGTGTACTTGTGTTTTCAGAATCCAGATCCAAGTTTTCAAGTAAATTTAGGTTTCATTTTTTTTTTATCCCTTAAGTTTGTCATTTTGTTTTATCCCTGTATTTCTGAAAAACTCAACACTCCCAGTTTCAACAATACTACCATAACGAGGAGGGCTTCCGGTTTTTTTTAGTAGAGATGGTCGTGTACCTCTTTTCATATTTACTGGTCAGGGTTCGAATCTCACCATATACATTTTATAAGTATGTGTGAAGAGTTTTCTTCCGATTTATGGAAACCGCTCTCTCTCCGGTAAGAGTTATAATCTATATATAATATCTTCCCGATAACGGGAGTCTTACAACTTTTCAAGGTGTAAATATAGATACTCTTTAATTTAATTCGTAAGTAAACTTACTAATATTTTCTATTGTCCGAGACTACGTTACTCTCATGCGGCACTCGGCCATCCCGAGTCCCGAGTCATGGCCCTTAATAATCAAGTCTTACCCTCCCGGGTTATATAGCTTGGACCGGGAATCATACCCTTTGATTTAAGAACCTCTTTACCCATTTGAGACCTCTAATTTCACTAACATGCGACCTATCTTGAATCTAGTTTCAAACTTTTCAAAAAGAAAAGCAATTATTAAAATATAGAAATCCGATGTGGGAGTGATGAGGTGGCAGTGACAGCAAACACAAGCGTCAAACAGGTGAAGAAGACACGTGTCGTGAACACGTGTACGTCACGGCGAGGGGACGAAAGCGACGTCGTAGAAATGGAAAGGTTTTGGTCCGCGTATGCGAGAGTGGAAGGAGAGGCAGTCAGATTGGGCGGCTTAAAGCTATAGTTTAGCTGACTCCTCCCTGTCGCTATTGCCCTCTTGTGGGTCTGTCTCTCCATATATTACCAACCGGTAAAACTTTATATTTTTTACTCGTTTTAATATCAAAATTGTAATTTCTCTAGATAACGCGATATAATTTGTAGTTACACACTTACACGTAGATCACAAAATATTATATGAATTACGTCGATAGAAGTCTAAGGCCGGTCCATGACAGAAATTAACAAATATTAACCTTAACCCACATGGATCATTTTAAAGACAAAACTACAAGACCTAATAGATAGAGGCCTCATGCTTACATAGGAAAAAATATCGACGTTAACGATTAATTTTGATCTTTTTTAAAGTGTTACGATTATTAGAAATTACAATGTTGAGACTTATCTAGATTTGATAATTTATATACGGTTTAGATAACTATTCTTATAAATTAAAAAAAAACTTTTTATATGTATTAGATTCGAATGATTATTCTAATAAATTGAAGAATAAAAAAATCTATAATATATATTTATAAAATATGTATGATAAAATTCGAACCCTTTACTATCACATAAGAATATAGATACACACATGGTATTGACGTGACACCGTAACATTTGAAAGGACATAGAGCATGAAAGGGGTGAGATAAGACACGGAGGTGGAAGAAAATATTATTAATGTCTACTTTTACATGAACTCGGTCCAAGTTTTCGGCAAATTTTGGTGTTATTTATATTCAAGCAAATATGAGATTCTGCTGGGATTTTACAGTACAATTTATATAGTGAAACATTGGTACATTATTTGATGATTGATAGCCTGCAAAATCCGAAGTAAATCTTGTAGACAAGATCGCTTGAAAATCAAGCTAGCTAGATTTTTTCACTTTTCAAGCTATCTAATGCAGC
Source organism: Dipteronia dyeriana (assembly GCA_032871835.1). Lineage (NCBI taxonomy): Eukaryota > Viridiplantae > Streptophyta > Magnoliopsida > Sapindales > Sapindaceae > Dipteronia > Dipteronia dyeriana. Next base: position 77,503,223 of record CM065303.1, on the reverse strand, counting down.
TTTTTTTTTAAATTCCACTGGATTCCACAGCTACTTTTCACGAATTTCATACAAACAATATATTGTTTTTATCCCTATGAAATTAGATTTTTAGTTATTAATTTTGTTTTGTTTTAACTCTTAATCAAATAAAGTCAATGTACAGAATAAATCATCTACACAAAAATATTTGATTCCTTAACAATACATCGCAAACTAGGTTGAATTTCAATATTACGTAAAGTTTAGAGTGGTAATCACAATTCACAATACCTTTTGATATAATTTAGGAATAATTTACTTGACGTTAAGTTTGTTGTATTGCTTTCAATTTTGTCTTCATAAGTGGAGAGAGGAGGAAACTTGCATTACAACAATATAACCAAAATTTTCATATCTATATATAGAAATCTCTTATGTTATGTTAGATCCATACAAAAGAAGACAATTGAAAAAAATTCTCCTTTTTAATCCACATAGAGAGGAAAGGGAATCATATGGCATTTTGAACATAATTAAAACCAAGTTCCGGGTTTACATTAATCTTTGATTTCTTCTATATAATCTTTTTAGATTTTATAATTTTATGATTTGAACAATCAACTATATAATTTTAATTATATTCAAATAATATTGAAATCAAAATAATAATACTAAATTAAACATCATCCATAAATATTATTTGATTTCGATAGATTCTATCCTACGTCTAAATTGTCATCCGAAACCAATATCAACTTTATAAAATAAAAGGAAGAATCGTTCACATTTCACGGCATGGGTTGTGTTGGGTATGGTATCGTGAATTTGTGATGGCTTGGGGGTCCCACGTGATAACTAAAATAAGGTCATGGACATTGCATACTCTCTCGATAATGGCGATTGACACGTCAGATTCAATCTAGATCAAGCAACGCAAAAAGAAAAATAATAAAGGAGGGGCATAGTAAAATACAGAAACTAGCAAGGGTATTACAGTAACTTCACGAAAACAAAAATGTTTGATACGCGTCTCTATGCGGTCCATATTCCATCGCCATTACCGACCTCTCAATCCCTTCAAAATCCCCCACGCTCTTCTCTCCCACACCCAAACACCTCTCTCAACAAAAAAAAAAAAAAAAACTCTCTTGGACTCTAGAATTTTGTCAAAACTTTCGTTTTCTCTCTCTATAACTCGAAATCGAAATCGAAATCGAAATCGTAATCGGAGGTAAAAAAATGGCTCAGAAAACAGAAAAAGAAGAGACGGAGTTTAAGGTAGTACCTGAAACCCTGTCCCTATGTGTCAATAATTGTGGTTTCACCGGGAATCCGGCTACCAACAACATGTGCCAGAAATGTTTCAACGCCGTCACCGCTACCACGACGGCGTCGACGACGACGACCTCCGGTAGCGGCAGTAACGTAGCCGTTTCGAGCAAGAGCAGCGTTGGCGTTGTTGGAGGTGGACCGATCAAGAAGTTTTCTAGCCAAAAGACGTCCAGATCTCGGTCTATGGACCGATCCTCCGACGCAGCCGTAACATCCGGCGTTTGTAAACAGACGGATCGGGGAGGGAACGATCCGGTGGTTGCGATGGAGAAAAGAGTGGTGAACCGGTGCTCCGGATGTAGGAGAAAGGTCGGGTTGACCGGTTTTCGATGTCGGTGTGGAGAGCTTTTCTGCGGCGAGCATCGGTACTCCGATCGTCACCACTGCAGTTACGATTACAAATCTGCCGGTCGCGACGCTATTGCCAGAGAAAATCCTGTCGTCAAAGCTGCCAAGATCGTCAGAGTTTGAGCTTGATTTTTTTTTAAAAAAAAATCGTTCTTCACAATTCGAAACGTTTCAAAGACGTCAAACGTTCGATTTCACCAGATCTCATCCTCAGAAATATTGGTGACTGATCGATCGACACAAGAGTAGAGAGGGAACTCGAAGAGATTGTTGCGTTTCAGTCCAGTCCATCTATAATTTTTTAAATTAGACTTGTTTTATGATAAATTAAAAATTATTATTGCGTTTTAAGTTGAATTTGTAACACTTGTTCAGATCTTAATTTTTATCTTTTCTGGTTTTTATTTTTAAAAAAAAATTGATTGTTGATTTGAAGATCATAATCGAGCTTCGAAGTCGTCAATGGCATGTGTATGTAAATTCGATGAACATTTCTGGGTTCTATCGTCATCTCGCCGTATGTGCAATAGGAAACTTTTTTTGGAAAAAAAAAATAGAGTTTACCAAAGTGGATGTGGGACCCAGAGAAGAAACGGCATGTGATTTTTAATTTATCGTGAAATTATTTATTAAGCAAGTAGACAAAATATCGCCGATATGCATGGTCCAATGGGACGAGGCCACGTCACGAATAGCATAAACAAAAATGGGTGCTGGATTTTGGTGTGACTAAAACATGCGCGTAAGCTAATTGTTTATTTGGTTGCTTTGTGTTGAGGACAGCAGTGGAGATCTCTAAAAGGTGGGCTGGATCCAACGGCTGGTAGAGCGCGAGTGCAACAGGAATGGCGTACTCTCTTGCGCGTGATACAGGTTGTAAAAAAATCGTTGTATCCTTTCAACTTCTCGAAAAGCTGTCAAACATGAGTTAACTAATTTGAACAAGCCGAGTGAACTCAGTTCAGCTGAGTTAAGCCAATCAAACTTTTCTTTGTTTTTTTTAATAAATAATTAAAATAATTAAAATAATTAAAGTTGATGTTGGTGGACAATTTACCAAAAACATTAAATGAGATATTAAATTCGAAATATAAGGGTCATGTTAATATAGATATTGTGTTAGACTATCATCGATGCATATGTAAATGTTTGGATATTACATATTAAGAGCATCTCCAATGTAAATATACATTTTTAAGTCTCTAAACGGTGTCACATCATCATTTTTATTTATTATGGGTCTACTTTAGAAAAAAAATTATAGATGCATATTTATACATCTAATGCAATTATATACAGTTAAATATGCATTCATTTTATGACCAATCATAATAAAACAATTATTACATTCTCCGTCCTCTTTTGTTTTACAATTAAATGAGTTCTAATATTATTTGTGGAATAAATTAGAAATCATAGTTATCATTTCTAGGAGAGTTTTTAAAATTAGAAACTTAATTACGTAATTTCTAACTTTTTGTTTGCCACATCATCTCCATATTGAAGTTAGATAATTACATTGGAGAGAGCTTTTCTAACTTTTTAACTATCTATCATATGTTACAATCAATTTTCTCAAAATGCATATTTATATTGGAGATGTTGTAATACTAAATTTGGTACAAAACAGTAAAATATTATATTTGACATAACATTTTAGCCTTGTACTTCAATGTATAATTTCATTTGAAATGCTATTTTTATTTTATTTTTGTTATTTAAAATTATAGAAATCAACAAATATAAGTAATGCATTCAATTTATATAATATTTTTATTGATTAAGATTATAAAAGTCAACAATTAATGTATTCAATGTAATTAAACAATGGTATTTTTATAATTAAAAATGTAACATTTATTGTTGTATCAAATTTGACATATGTTATTTTTTGTGTCAAATTTGATATAAATAATAACATATGCTAAATTTGACGCAACATTTGGTATTGTGTTGAATAATGTTTTTTTTTTACTTTATGTTAAATTATAATATTATCATATCTAAATAGCATTGCATTGGAGATGCTCTTACTATATGCTATTATCGGTAATAGTTGATTATGTAAGACAATTTACAAAACCAAAGATAATTAGGTGATAAGTTCTTTGAATCTGTACTACTGACTTTGTAGATTCAAAGCATTATTACTAAACATGTTTATGAAAGTTATATAGTACTTGATGTTGACGTAAATTAGGATTTATTTTAAGTACAAAATCAATTAGTTGTAGAGAATTTTATTTAGATGGTAGTAATTTACATAGAAATTTTGATGTTTTAATGTCATGAAGGGAATGCATATGTAATTGCACAATATTTTGTTTGGGTGGAATAAATTTTGATTTCATTTGGTGGGTCACCTAATTGAAAAGGAATTGAATTGAAATTAGCACCCATTAGTAAATTTGATGGCACATAAATATAAATCCTTAAAAAGAATAATCAGGTAAACATAAATATAATAGACCATTTATCCTATATTCACATCAAAATTAATAGACCATTGATTAAAATTTTAATTTATCGATATCAAGTACTATTAACGCATATTGAATAACGACTCCCATAATAACATGGATTTTTTATATATATATTAAATTAATTTTTAATTAATTAAATACGATTTGAACCCTTATGACAGATACAGAGGGGAAGATGTGGAGCTACACCGTAAATAGTAAAAATGAAATATAAAAATGGAAATATAGATAATAGTGGGGTTATGAATTGGAATTGATAATGAAATAAATTCTAAGCACGATAGAGAACAGTTATGCATCAAATTGGACCACAGAACATTGGCCTGTTTATTTTAAATTAAATAAGGAAAAATAATAGGTGGGATATGATAGCCAATGATGGGAATCCACCTCATTAGTAGAATAAGTAAATAAATAAATGATAATATTATTGTTTTTATTAAAGAAGACATTATTGCTCTCAAATGACACCACATTATTAAGAATTCTGATTACACATTTCAAGGAATAAAAAAATCAATCAAATACTATATCCACTTTTTATATTTATTTGTTCAAATAACATTATCTTTATCTTTATTTATTAACATTGTTTTTAAACTGTTTTTCAATATCATATTCAATCAATATCTTAGGTAATCGTTTTTATATTTATTTGGTAACCCATAAATCCTCTGAAGTAACTGCTCATACGGAACCATACAATCTTTATAAAATATGAAACTAAGGTTTTTGATTATGTAGATACCCTAACTCTTGAGAGGATTTGCATTTCAAATACAGTGGATCAAATCATAATCCGGACCATTAAATTGTGAATCAAGTCATAGATACCAAATGTTGTTAAGTCAAATTGTTTCCGTTTTTAATCATAAAGTTAATGCCTTATGTTGTCACAACAAGAATTGGATTTTTGTAGTTGGGTTTTTTTTAGGGTCAACATCAAGGGCAGGGACCTCCTAAATTCATAGATACTTATCAATTTTATCATCAAATATGGGTCCATCTAATATTCCCACTTGTGCCATTCTAGAAGTGACCCAATGAAAAGGAGTTCAAAGAATCAAAATCCAGACCTTTTTTTGGTAAATTACACAAACCTACCCTAAATATATATATATAATAACACAGAAACTGATAAAAATATCATAATTGTACTAACTATCCCTTGACCCGTTGACTAACTGTGGTCAACCGTTGGTCACTCATGGAAAATGGAAAATGTCACTTTTACCCTTAAAGTAATAACCAATTATATAAAATCATTAATTAAATCAATAATAAATAATAATTTTAAAAAATAGTAAAATCATGAGTGAATACAAAATTGAGGACGCCTTTTTCAATTTTCATTTGTTTTCAACTCCTAATCACCATTTCTTCTCATGAACTAATCAATCACTTTTTATTTCATCCCATAAAAAAAAATCAAAACACAATTTTTATTTATCTCGTAAGAAAAATCGAAACCAAACTTTAATTATTTTCATCAAACATTATTTTCCCCTTTTTGTTTTGCAAAAATATAAATAAAATTAAGCACAAAATCTGGGAGCTCAATTACCAAATCTAGGTGTGATAATTAGTGAAAAACTTCCAAGTTTCATTTTCCTTGTTGGGTTTGTGTTTCGTGGCTGTAAAAGGGGTTCAGATGGTGGGTTTGGTTTGGAGCCGTAGTGAGGTTCGTGTAGCGGTTTTGAGTTTGTGTTTCTGGTACTCGCCAACTTTCGGTGACTGTCTTCGTCTGATGCCCGCCATCTTCTGTTGACCGTTGTCGTCCAATTCTCACAATCTTAAAGTTATGTTTTTTTTTTCATTCTCCTTCTTCATCTTCATTTGCAATGAACCCCATTTTCCCTCTGAGAAGAATCAAGAGAATAACGGAAAAAGATTCATTTACATATCCATAAATAAATAGTCGGTGGGTGTGTAAGTGAGAGATTGATTGAAGATTTTTGTACGTTTTTTTTTTGTTTTTTTGTTTAAAAAGAACAATTAAGAGGAGACGAATGATCTTTGTAATTCTTGTATCAGATATTTCATTTTTGAGGCAATTAATTTGCTTAAGCTCTTATGTGATGCTTCAAATTGATATGTCAATATGATTCATTTTGCATGACTGAATTAATTTTGAGGCTATTAATAGGTTTTGGGTTTGTGTGTCCAAATTCTTCTTCGTGTACGATGTTTTCCTTCATCTCCATGTACTTGCTAAAGTGTGTGATATCGTGATAAGAGTAGTGAGGTTTAATATCAATAGAGGAGATCGATCATCTCTTCAATGGAAATATTTTTTGTATTTTTAATTTTAATTGATAAATATTTTAAGGTTGACAGGACTGGATTTCATTGGACATTTTTTTTTTCCTATACTTAATTTTGATACTCAATAAAAAGACTAAATTGCCCTATGACTGTTAGTGACTAAAGGTAGTCAACCGTTAGTCAACTATTCAAGGGGTAGTTGGATATTTTATCCGGTTTATATGTAATTATGTATATAATTATGGTAGTGTGTGTTATTTGCCTCTCTTTTTTTTTTTTTGTTATTTTGGCTTTGCCCACCATTCAAAAAGAGTATTTTTAGAGTGATTTTACGAAAAAAGTGCTTGATTTGACAATTTTGTTTTTCAAGAAATATCCCAAGAAAATATTAGAAATAAGTGTTAACTTTAATGTTATGGATTGCTACTTTATCGTGAGTGTGTGATTCTGTATTCATTAAAATCATACAATATTTTAAATATTATTCTTTTTTTTTATGTTAAATAAATATCAATTACCAAATCATTTTACATTTAAAATAACATGTAAATGATATATTACCTCTGAGTATATATGATTGTGTATCTTATTTTCACATTGATAGTTTAGAGGTTGAATCCCTCCTACAAAAAGGAAAAAAACAAACATATAAAGAGTAAAAACCTTTAAAAAAGAGAGAGTATAATTTATACATTTTAAATATTTATTTGATAAAATGTTGTTGTCCGCTTGTCTTAATAGTTTTCTTCTAGCTTTCTTGAAACCTAAATTGCTTTGATATCAATTCTACAAACTAGGATATAGCTTGCATTTTATGAAGGTAAGGGATATAACCAACCGTAACAAAGTTGATATATGTCAATTACTATATATCATAATAACGTTTATATATATATATATATATATATATATATATATAAACCTTGTAATAATAGTTCTACTGTTTGTATGATTGATTAATGGAACATTCCATAAATTCTCAAGTTGCCGACTTGTTGTCTATTGATTTTTTAATATATATTTTGTTATTCTGTGATATATCTTCCTTGTTTGTGGTATTGGCATGTTAAATAAATACCCTTAAAAAAACAAATAATTGGCCCAATATTATTACCACAGCAAGACACTTTTCTTTCTTAGGTCACCAAGCACCTATAAATATAAAAAATGTTTTATCTTTTGAAAAAAATTGAAATTAGTCAATAATAATATTCTTCCATACAATATAAGTTTAAGAATCGAGTCATGTTATTTGACTCTCAATTCTCAATTAACAATGTAATGTGTAATGTTATACAATTACTGAAAACGTTTTTAACAATATGTCAATAGCAATCCTAATCACACTTTTACATATTTTTAGAAGAAAAGTAGTTTTTGTTAATCTAAAAGCCAGCTAACCAAGACAATTTCAAGCATATCAACAACAATAAAGTAATTTATTTCACCATTGATTCAATTAATAAATAATGGGTGTGGGAAATCAAAAGAATTTTTGTAATTTTTTTTTTGGTCATTGCCAAGTTGTTTATCCATCCAACAATTTGGACCAATTCTCAATTCTTGCATGTGACACTTTGTGTACAAACCCGATACCTCTCAACAAACCCACAAAGCGCGCTGGAAATTTTATTTATTGAAGAAAAGTTAAATATATTTTATTAAACATACCCTTGTAAAAGATAAACTCCATTAAACCCTCAAACGTTAGGTCAAATTATAAACATATTAGTTTGATTTAGTAGTGAAAAAAGAAAAAAAACTTTTCAATTTGATGGAAAATGAGAGATAGCTTAGCAGTAAATGATAAATCTCTTGTATCTTCATCAACGAGATTATGAATTCCACTCATATTCTCTTCCCTCAACTTTCAAATCTTCCTTAGTTTAAAGATAAGAGTTTTTTATTTTTATATAGAGATTATGAAAACTTTTATAATTCAAAAAAATAAATAAATTATTATTATTATTTTAATTATTACAAATTAAAAAGTTGAGGGAAGAATATACAATTCGAACTTATACTCTCATTTATGTAAATATGAGAGATCTCAACTTTATATTTACCGTGGAAAGTAAGCACAAAACAATTATACACACAACGATTCTTAATTACAAAAAAATAGCTGTCAAAGAACCGAAAGTTTAAGCAAGGTTTTCCCCACCATTAGCCCAAACCACTAAAAAGTTTCATTGGGTTTGAGCATCAAGACAGAATCCTTCACCAACTCGAGAATACCCTTTTAAATGCTTAGTTTAGCATCAAAATAATTATAATAATAATAACATAAATTATTGTAAATGTTTTCCCTGCTTTATCCAACCACTAACCTTTGGCCATCTCCAACCCTGCATCAAATCAAGCAGCATCTTCATATTGCAGCCAAGATTCTCCTCCAACCCAGCTCTATCTTCTGCGGCAATTTTGTACAAGTGAACAGTATCGGACATCAAATTTAAACAAAACAGCACTACTTTTTAAGTTTATGTCTTTTATACCGGTTGCACTTGAGATATTTCTTCACCTACATAACAGCCAGCCTATCTCAATACAACTCATTGATGTTACGGGAGTGTGTATCATCCCGTTGTGAATGGAGATGTTCGAGGTCGTGTATGTAGCAACGTAACCAAGATTCAACATAAGGGTGAGCTTAAATATTTTTTTTTTATGTGAACCTCTATGATATAAGAAATATATATATATATATATATATATATATATTCCTTTATATAATATGATTTTAATCAAACCATTTTTTTTAGAAATACTTATAATAATTTATTCTAACTACTTTCAAAATTTGGGGAAATCCTAAAATTTTCTTAAAATATTCAATTTTCAGAGGTTAGCAAAAGAATTTGAACAAAAACTTACGAAAGACATAATACGATTTTATCAAAATTACTTTTCATATAGCTACTTCAAATATTTGATAGAATGAATTTATTTTTCGAATTCGACAATTTTATATCAATCATCACAGAAAACAAAAGACACAATTCTTTGTTCAACAAATGTAATGTCAGCTAGGGATGTTACAATGATTTCCCATTCAGAGTCTCAAGTATATGTAAAATACAAGAGGTCTGAAATCCCACATAGAAGACGTTTTATCGCCATAAACATCGATAGAAGAAAAACATAGTGAGATTACTAATTTATCAGTTTAGTTCATCCATCAAAAGTAAGATACAAGTACTAAGAGTTGACCAAAACCAATCTCATCAATTATCTATTTTGCGATAAGATAAATTTCCTGAAGTTGGAGAAGAGATAGACAAGGGCATACTGATTCAAAGTCAGTGATCTGCGAAGAAAAACAGATCGAAGTTACATTTATGCACCATCTGGTTGCGTGAACGGGTTGGCAATCTCGTCCGTGCCATCAGTTGGTGACACAAGCATCACAGCGGTTCCCCTACATACCTGCAGTAAAAATTATGATGCTGTCAAATTAATATCAGTACGATAGAAAAAATTGTTCTTGATTCCTTGTTAATATCTGGTATAACACAAGAAATTTTAAATGCCTTTAAAACTGTATGCTAAAATTTTCCATGTTTACTAGTCAATGTTTTTTGCGAACAAGCTAGGATTTGATCACATCGGTATAGGAGTTGTTATTTATACATTTGCCAATAACCTTTTATAGGACTGCTGTTAAAATACAAGTTACAAAATTTGTTTTTTTTTTTTATAATATCGCCAAGTAATTAAGTTCTCATAAAACATTCATGGCCAAATTGATTCACAGATTCTTGGTCAACAGATTGAGCAATGACACATTACTGCCCCATCACTTTCTCAAGCTCCTGTCCAAGTTTGAAATACATGCATAAGTTTTTCCCATTCTCTAGACAAATATAACGAATAAAAATTCTCAAAACCAGGAAAAGAGAAAAGAAGAAGCATACTATTAGGCCAAGTCGCCTAGTCTGATCAGTAGTCTTCAATGGATCATCGCCATCTGCAGCACAGGTCAATACTCAAAAGCTATACTTTACAAAAATGTTAAAGAATTGACATCAGAAGATTTTTCAAAGGATTTTCATCAATCCGGAAATGGCAATAGTGACTTGCAAATACTGAATGCAATTCCATATAAACCTCAGCTAACGAAGTTATTCAGAAGCAAATAGAAGACAAATTCATATGGTGCTTAAATTCCATCCTAGTCAACATATATATTGTTCATAGTAATCAAAGCAGCACCTAAAAGAAATTAACGATTAGATATAGAGCAAGGTACACTCTAGGATCCATTTTACTGCACACTGATTCAGATTCCCTTTAGACAAAATAGCAGGAAAAAAAATCAGCTATAACTAGCATCTAGCAATGAGGACTGCTTAATCAGAATGTTGGATCAAGGAAAATCACGTTCTAAGCGGTGCGTTATTCTTTATGTCCTTTTATCACAACAAGTATACCACTAAATACTACCAAAAGGCAAGTCAATTAGCTCGTCATCCTTCACTTGGTGTTAGTGCTTAGAACACATCCACAAGCACATATTAATAGGGGGGAGAACATCTGCATATATACCTGACATGGCAGATTCATTCCTTCCGTTGTATTAACATATCTTGAACGACTCAATTGCAAATCATAGGGATTTTGAGCAACCGTTAAGTAGGAAAAGTTTCGATTCCATTATTCAAACCTAAAAGGCATGCAAGACTACTTCATAATGAGCATGACTCAAGAGTACTCTAATTGGCATAATGAAGTTTTAGCCATCTTTTATTTCAAGTTTCGATCTTAAGAAGATAATGAGATGGTTTTGTCTTGCTGAGATATAGTAAATCTAATATTCTTAAAACAGATTATATTGAACTCAATTTAGTATCAGAGAATTCCAGGAGATAAAACCAAAACCAAAACCAAAACCAAATAACTAAGGTTTCATATTGGCGTGAAACCACAAGAATACTAACACAGAGACAGATGTGCCATATCAGTGAATACCTCTCAAAAATTCTACAGCTTCATCGAGTACAAGATTTAGCAACTGATCATATCCTTTCAGCGTCCCCGTCACTGTAATCAAGAGTAAATATGTCATGTCATGTCATTCCACCAAATTTAACAAAAAAAAAACAAGAACAATATTTTTCCACTTAAAGCCCCTCAAGTAAACTAATGAACGGCACATACAACCAACAAAAACCACCATCAAAATTCAAAACTATTGATATATTCCACACTGTAATAAGCTGATGCACTCTAAAATTTGGTTAATATGGCCACTCTTCAGCATACCAGAATCAAGATAAATCCAAACTACAGCGTTTTTCACGTAACATACCGTCTTAAATACCTATTTAGTCCTTTCGGGTATCTTGATTTTTGATAATTAAACATGTTCACATTAAGATGGTACTCACAAAATAAGTTTCTCTTCTGTTGGATTAGGTTTCAGCAAACACAATTCTACACACAGTCTCGGATTGAATTACATGACTATACAATAATCATCTTAAACAAAACAAAAACCAAAAAACATGAGAAGTTGCAGTACAAGACCTTGTCTGCCACCAGTGAGCTTGACTTGAACACCCTTGTCTACAAACTTTGCCAAATCCAAAACAGTTTCTTTCCTTCCTGCCTGGAAAATAAAATAATAAATAAATAAATAAACACTACTTGTAATCAAACAACAATCAAAATCAATGAAAATAAATAAAAATCAAAAAGAAGTTTGAGCTAAAAAAGAAGTTTATTGAGTTGAAAGCTACCATCTTTTTTGAACTTTTCGCAGCTCTGAGTCAGAATTTCGCTTGCAGAAACGCAGACACCACCACTGCGTCAATTGAAACGTACCCTTGGTTAAAGAAGATGAAGAAGAGAAACATTGATTTGGACTTGGGCTTGAGCCCAATTCTGCTATGACTCCAATCTCAAATGGACCGCAAGGAAGATATCAAACTTTACACGGGCTTCGACTTTCTACAATAAGCTAAAGAGAGAAGCCATTTATTTTATATATTCATTTTTTTTTAAAGTCAAATTTTTTTTTTTGATATAAAGAAGATACGGTAAACTGTCTACAAGATTGTTAGTTTGAGTTTTTTTTATTTTTTATTTTTTTAAGCTGATATTTCAAATAATAATATATATTTATATATATATTCTTTATTTCTTATGATATTAATGAAAAGAAGATGAAATATTGTATTTGTGTATAGTTTTCATCAAATATGGAGGTAAATTCCTGACTTTCTATGTTAAATTTCAAATAGTACCACTCTTATTAGGTGGATTTTAATAAAGAATAATTTTTAATATTTTTTATATTAAAAATTAAATTAAAATATAATTACAAGTTTATTAAGACATTAATAGAAATACGTAATCTCTTAAATTACTTTTACACTTGATATTTTTTAATGAGGGTGAGACTAAAAAATCATTGTGACTAAAAAAGCTATCTTTACGATCACGAACAAATTAGTAGATACGTGAAAAAAAAATTATAATTAATTCAGAACTATTTATGTATACTTTATTTAAAGTATAAGTAGATTAACAATTAACAAATGAAAATTTCAAATTTAATAAAATAAAATTTCATTAAAAAATTGAAAATGAATTTTTATTAGTCATGTGTGTTAATTACTATATGATATGTGAAACAAATATTACAATGACAAAAATAGCCTCGACGAAAAAGGCATAGACGTAATTTTCTCTAAAATCGAAGGGGCATTATTTAAGAAGAGAGAAAAAAACCCTATATTTATCGCAGTTGGGGAGGTTTAGGGTTTGCTTTAGAAGCAGCCGCGAAGAAGAAGAAGCAGCAGCAGCTTGTAGGAGTCGAAGCACAGAGGAACAAAAATGGTTGAGAAGGGTAGCAAAGGCAGGAAGGAAGAGGTCGTCACTCGTGAGTACACCATCAACTTACACAAGAGACTTCATGGATGGTAAGATTTACCATCTATTTGCATACGTAGGTAGATAAGTAGACGAATATATATATATATATATGTGTGTGTGTGTGTGTGTGTGTGTGTGTATTCATGTGTGTTTTCGTGTTTGTCATTTGTATAGATCTGGTTAATGGAAGGTATTATCTGCGTTGAATTTGTTTTTTGTTTCTGTTGACGTGTTTATATTAGAACTTTGGCAGTAAGTATCTTGTGTGATGATCGATTAATGATATTGGATACAGAAACTGGTGTTTTGTTTGTGGTGATTAGTTTTGTTTGTGAAAATAATCTCGATAAAATGATTTTCTGTCTCTAAGCGACTATTTTATTATTTTTGTGTTTATAACTAGTTGTTCTGGACATTGTATTGTTGAACAGACATTGAAACTATGGGAGGCTCTAATAGCTCAAATTGTCTACGATACATTTTTTAAGATTCGGCTCTATGATAAAAGCTTAGCTAATTGTATTATATCAATGGAGTGTGATTAAAATTGTGTCGATGTACTGTGGTGTCCTGTTTATTATTTACAAAATGGCAAAAGCTTGAACACGATAAGTCCATAGGTCAGTCGTGAATTGTACTGCACAGTATAGTGTTTTAATTAACTTCAGAGTGTATTTAGCTTTATATAATTTTTGAAGATGCAGGGTTACAGTTTTTTAGACCCATATAAGTAAAGGAACTTTCTCTTGAATTTTTCATTTTTGACGGAACAATGTAAGGTTCCTAGAGTAATCACTGCCATATTATTTACTTTTACAAGTGTTTATCGGTTATTATCTAGTGGTATGTACCTTTTTTGAATCGTTCTCTCTATTTATTTTTCACATTCATACGTCTTTTACTAGCGTTATTTGCCTTTTTTGAATGATCCTCACTCTTTTCTGTAAAGGATAGTGGTTTTAGACTAAGAATTGTATTTTGCAAAGTCATTGTCCTTTGGTAAAATCTTTCTGATACCGTGTGAGTTATTTTATATCTGTTGGAGGTTTCTAGTGTGTTTGTACTGTTGAAGTTGCAAGAGGAGAATATATAAATGTGTGTGTATATATATTAACTTGTTTTAGGATTCACTTCAGTTTCTACCTTGGTGGTTGGTATTTGCTATTGCCTTAAGCTTTTTCTAATATTGCACATACAAATGATGTAATATCACTGCTACGTTAAAGCAATGTAATGTTTAATTTTTCATAACCAAGTTTTTGAAAATTGTTTACCTGTTGCAGCACTTTCAAGAAGAAGGCCCCTAAAGCCATAAAAGAGATTAGGAAGTTTGCTCAAAAGGCTATGGGGACAACAGATGTGAGGGTGGACGTGAAGCTCAACAAGCACATCTGGAGCCGTGGAATCCGCAGCGTTCCAAGGAGAGTGCGTGTCCGAATCGCCAGAAAGAGAAATGACGAGGAGGACGCAAAAGAAGAATTCTACTCTCTGGTCACAGTCACTGAGGTTACAGAAGGATTTAAGGGACTTGGGACTAAGGTCATTGATGAGGAGGAAGATTGAATTTCTGCTTAGTTAAATGAATTGGTTATATTTTCGTTTACATTTTTGTTTCCTTTTTGTCTTGTCTTGGGAACATCTTTGGATGACAAAGTATGTTGAGGACTTATTTTGGTTTTATGCATTTAGCATGTTTAAGATATCTGATATAACATTGAAGCATGAAATTGTCTGTTTTTTTTTGTGGCGATTCTTCTCTTCTCATTTGGATACCGACTAACATTCAAAATGAAGTTACTACCGTCCAAATGAGTTGGTGAAAAATTGATGTCCAATATGGGATGGAGAAAAATGATGCTCATTTTGCCTGAGAATGTCTAAGATTGATTTTCAGTTTATTCATGTGCCAAATAATATCTGTTTGCGCCTTTTTTTGGTATAATTATAAGTTTTATTAAACCAAGTTCAAAAGATAAATGTATTTCATCTTATCAAATCATTTCTACAATCACAAGTCTAAGGAAATGCCAGTAAACGATATCACATATGTATTTTATTGTAAAACCTCCCTTTCTCATCATCAACTATAAAATTTAGTTTTAGTTGAAACACTAGTATCAAAATACATTCGATTTTAATTACACAATGCAAAATATGAAAAAATTTAGCGAAATTTTTCAAAGCACTTCTTGCTGGCCCAAAATATAATCGAGTGAATATGGGTCCCGAGAAAGGCCTGTTCCACTACTCCAAAATCCAAATAGTGGGACCCAGCTCCCCACTACAGTGCACTCGTCACTTGACGAGAAGCTTGCCCGCGAAGTTTTTTCTAAATTGGTAAAAAATCGGCGGGAATTCACTCAAAACGAAGACGACGCTAGTCGAGAGAGAGAGAGAGAGAGCGGTTTGATCGACAAATTCATATGCAGTTGAATATTTTTTGAAGAATCGAAGAAGTCAAACGCAATTATAGTTTCTCTCGTGAGGTACTTCTCTCTCATTTTATTCTGTCTGTTTAAATAGTCATAGATTATCCTAGGCTGATATTTGCAATATACGTTGCTGCTCGATATATATGTTCTCTAAATTCACAAAATAATAATAAAAATTGATTGTCTGTGCTTCCTCGGATACTCGTATTCCAAATTCCAATTTCAACTATCGAGCTCTTTACTGTTTGATTATATATGTGTATTTTTGAATAGATTCTCGTTCTCGAAATCGATAGCGAGCAGACAAGCAGATTGGCATTAATCATTGTTTGATTTTCACTCGTTTGATTAGATTGTAAGCTTGAATCAGATAAAGTTCTCTCTGTTTGATTATAGCTAGTAGGTTTTGATCTGCATTGCGATTTTAGTTATGTTGGTGTTGTTGCTAGGCAACTGGTGAAATTAAGGTTTACTTGTACATTTTTTTTTATGTGTTGACTGATAGAGTTACTATCCAATGTTTACGTTATGATTTTTGGAGTTTCAAGCTCTTATGTGTTTCTGGTTCGATAATTGGGTCTACTGTAACTTATAGTATGCAGTTTCGGGGATATGTAAATTATGTTTTCTTCAATTTCGGGATCTGCAGATTTCGTTTGTGCAATTAGGCGTGAAGTTGTTCCTGGTTCTTTAGTTTATAGTCTGTGAACTTATATTTGATTTTCAAACTACTTCTTGCTGTCTGAAACTCTTAAACCAACATAATCTTTTTGTCCCAAAAGTTAGGGAAGCGATTTCGATTTGTTGAGCATATGTCATGTAATTATCCCAACTGGATAGAACTACTAGATAAGAATTATAGTTGAAATTCTCGATTTGACTTCATTTTATATTCCTGCCGACTATATTCAATGCTACTAGATGGGTAATATAATACTTGAACACTGTTTTCTTAAAAGCCGATGGCGTTAATGTGTTGGATAATTTACACCTGAGTGCTGCTGTTTGTTTTCTTTAATTTCAGATATGGAGGGGAACCTTCAATACTCTCCAAAATTAGGCTGTCGTGTCGACGACTTTGATACAAAGTACATATCTGGGCTTAGTACTATACTGTTTGCCACAAATCAGGAAGCAAAGGACAGGATTTCACATATAGAGTACATTTTCTGCAGCCAAATCTACCCAAATTTCCAATCTAAATCCAAAAGCTTGCAGAAAATTTATTCTGCGGCCAAGAAAGATGCTGAAGATGTGTGGAAAGAAAACGAAAATGTTCTCTCACTTAAAATAGAACAGCTTCAGCTTGAAAAACAGCAGGCTCTTGAAGAGAACCGGTCTCTTATGCTTGAGAAGGTGGAACCAGTGAGGGTTCAAGATGGGAAGACAAGTCCACTACTTGCCATATTAGAAAGTCAACAACTCAAAATCAATGATCTTGAGCAGGAGCTTATGCTGAAGTCTAAAGAAGTTGACGAGGGAGTGGAGTTGCAGAATAAGTTACTCCATTTGGTTCAGTCAAAAGCCTCTCTGTTAGGGGATAAAGACAAACAACGGAAAGAACATGAAGAAAAGACTACCAAACTTGTAGCTGAACTGAATAGTTGGAAGAAAAAAGTTGATGAGCTCCTGTTGGAGCTCAGAGAAAAGAATGGAGAAAAAGCCAGAAAAAATGAGTTGTCAGAGAATCTATTGCAAAAAACCGAAAAGCTAATCTCAGATATTTCAAATAGTAGACAGCTATTGACTGATCAAATACATGATATGAATTTACTTACTGCTAAATTGGAAGGTTTGGAAGAGATTGTTGGTAGATTGCAAGAGGAGCTCAGGAAAAAGACAGAAGAAGTCGTGGAGGGAAGAAAATTGCGTGAACAGTATCTTCAAAAAGTTGACCTGAACTCCTTTAATATGTTGAAGTCTAAACCGCAGTTGGAGGAGTGTGAAAATCAGGAGAAACTGCTTCTTGGTAAAGTAGAAGTTTCGGAGGAGAATATTATTAAGCTTCAGATGGATCTCAGAGTTTTTAGTGATGAGGCAGCTGGTGGAAGGGATATTAATAAGACGTTACTTCAGCAGCTTGAACTTAAAGCCTCTGAGATCACGGCTGAGAAGAAGAAAAGAAGGGATCTTATTGATGCTTACAAAAAACTGAAATCTCAATACAATTTTCTCCGCATGAAGTTTGGTCCTACGATGGAGAATATGCTCCTGCAAAACAAATTAGAAGATGAAAGTAATTTATTGAGGCATCAACAGAAGCCAATAACTTCCCCTGGTAATTTTTTTTTGCTTGCTTTTCTATTTCGGCTATCCTAATACTGGCATGAAAATTAAGGCTCAAGTATCCTTATGATTCTATCTATCTGACTGAGATTTGGTTGTCATAGATTTGTCCTGGTTTTGTTCGAATTGATGAATGCACTTGAATTGAGCTGAATCACACAACTGCATCCACTTATTTGCATTGTACGATGCACACATTATCCCCAGGCCAGAGATTGCATATGCTGCTATGCTGAATTTTAACTGTTTTTCCGTTTTCTGGTGTTGCAGACCTTGAAGTCAAAAATCCAAGTAATTCAACGGTTGGCTGTGACACAAAGAAAGTGAAGCAAGAAATAAGTTTTTGTGAGGACTTGGATGATAAGAAAGGAGTCAAATCAGATCAGAAAACATGCTTAAACTCTCCTACTTCTAAGCTCTTTGTTGCACCAAAGTGTCCCTCAAGTGGGAAGTCTGCCCCAGCAGCTAGTTCAAAGCGGCCTGCATCCTTTTGGAGAGATTCCTGGTCTCGTCAATCCCCAGGTGGTGCTGACCGTTATGATGTTTTTCTTGATACTCCCTTAGAGAACATCAAGGGAAACTTAAACAAAGCCATGAAGAAAGAAGTTCGTGATCTTCCTGTTGCAGCTCCAAAAGTCATGAATGTTGATAGTTTAGATGATGAAACACATGATATGAATGTTGATCCTGGCTCTCAAAAACAGCAGATGCCAATCCCAATGGCTGGAAAAAGAGGTTTTAAGTACGTGGAACCAGTAAGAAAGGAATCTGGGCAGGAAAATTTGAAAGGAATTGAATGCAAGCAATGCAAAAAATTCTCCGACGCTGCTCTTCCCGATAATGGAGGTCAAGACAGTGATGGTAAAATGCAAAATTTCCGCTGTGAACATCATGAGGGTGTTTCTATGCATCGGTACTAGTATATCCCTCATTTGACTCCTGATGGTTTTTGTAATATTGGATTTGAATCTGAAATGTGATTTTTTTTAGTTTGAAATTAAATATTGTCAATAATATTGCACTGCATTGGATATATATAATTTCATTTAGCTGCTCTTTAGTCTTAAATGAATCATAATTGTAAACATTATAAAAATGGTGGAATAAGAGTAATCTTTCGACCACTATGGACGATCTTTTAAGCATCTACAGAATGACTTCCTGTCATATGCTGGGATGATTGTATTTCATTACTTGTCACGTGTATCTCTTGTTTTTTCCCCTTGTGATTGTAGATCACATGATGTTGTGCTCAACCTCAACTCATCCATCTCTGGACATGATTGCTTGTCATCTTACACATGTAAACAGGTATGTATGTATTAATTTGAAGAGATAGCATGCTTTCTGCTTCCTACCTGTCCATCTTTTGCTGTTTTCACACATAGAGTTTCGACTTCCACCTCACCTTGTACTATCCAACTTGTATTATATTTCGCGTGACCTTTTGGAAGAACTCAACAATTAAGCTTTTATAATCTTGTGAAATGGTAGATTCACATATTTTTTGTTGCTTGGATGCTGGAAGACAGGATTGTGCTTTTCTATTGAGACCGTTAACACTTCAATTTCAAGCAATAGAGAAAAGAGAGCTCTAATTTTTTCCTTTTTTTTAGTGCCTTCAAATTTAAATAATGCAAATAAATTTAATATTTTTTTACTTCTTGATCGAAATTGGTTTGCAATGGTACTTGCACAATTATTGTTTAAGTGGCTCCACAAGTCCTTTGCTGTTGTATGTGTTAGTTTATCAGCTTGGGTAATTTTATTGTTGATGAATCTGAATATCCAATTTTGGATTCTTTAGTCATTTAGAGCTTGGAATATCTGTGTGCTAATGCTTTTCTTCCTTTAAATATGGTTGGTGTGTGACTTAAATTGTATTGAGTCAAAACAGTTGACGGGACCCGAATGGCTTATCAGTTCGGATTGTGGTTAAAGGAAAAAGTAAAAGCCAGAAAGTGTTAAGAAGCAGAAGATGTGTGCTATTTAGAGGAAGTCCCGGTTGGTGGTTGGTGGATTACTGGATTTATTGAAGGACCATCGACAGGTTGCACTGTCTGGCACTTATTGAAGCATCAATTCCCCAATTATGGTTTCAAGAATCAGAACAATTGCAAGAAAGGCAGCAAAGGCAGGAAGGAGGAGGTCTTCATGCATGAGTACACCATCAACCTACACAAGAGACTTAACGGATGGTAAGATTTACCCTCTCTTCGCATACGTAGATAGATACATAGACAAATATATATGTATCCATGTGTATATTTATCTTCATGTGTGTTTTCGTGTTTGTGATTTGCCTGGATCTGGTTCCAGGAAGGTTTAATCTGTGTTGAATTTGTTTTATTTATTTATTTATTTTTGAAATCCGTTGGAACTTGTTTTCTGTTTCTGTTGACTTGTATATATTGGAACTTTGGTTGTAAATATCTCATGTGATGATCAATGAACGATACTGGATATAGAAACTGATTTTTTGTTTGTCGTGATTAGTTTTTTTGTTTGTGAAAATATTCTGGATAAAATTATTTTCTGTAAGCGAGTAGATTATTATTATTTATCTTTATAACTAGTTGCTGTAGTTCAAACTGTCTACGAGACTCTTTTATGATAAAAGCTTAGCTCATTGTATTATAAACAATGAAGTGAATAAAGTTTTGTGTCTATTTACTGCAGTGTACTGTTTATTAATTACAATATTCAGAAAGCTTGAACAGGATAACTCAATGGGTTAGTGGTGAAATATGCTGCACTATATATATGTTGTTTTGTTGATGCTCGTTTTATTGTAGTTTTTCTTTGTCCCGATTATCTCTTTTGTTTAGAGCTGCCAGAAAATTACAGTTCAATGTGTCAGGCCCCCCCCCAGTGTTGTAATTAATTTTGAGTGTTCTTTGCTTTGTATAATTGTTGAAGATGGAGGTTTGCAATATTTTTGGCCCGTTTATTTAAAGGACTCCTAAATTTATCATTTTCGTGATAACAATGTAAGGTTCTCTAGTAATCGCTGCCATATTATTTACTTTTATGTGTTTATTGGTATGTGCCTTTTTTGATCGACTCTTAATCTTCTGTAGAGGTTGTGCTTTTGGACTAGGAATTGTATTTTTCTTACTCGTTCCTTGTGGTCAAATCTTTCTGTTACAGTACAAGTTATTTATTTATTGGAGGTTTCTCGTGTGTTTGTGCTGTGTTGGAAATTTTGTGATAATCTCTCATGTTAAGGGCAAAAATTGAGTATGATAAATTCCATAGAAATAGAAGATTAAAGTGGATTCGAATTCTCCTCCGTGAGAACTTCGAAATGGTATACTCAAATTCACAAAATGGTTAATGGATGAATGAGAAATTGAATCTCAAAGTGGACCCATTCCCACATTGCTTAGGGAAATCATTTATAAGTAGTTTATAATTGAATGTGTGATATGAGCTTTCAACATGTGTGTGGCATAGAGGCTCTCTCTCGCGCGCAGGGGTGCAAATCATGTACCCCGAATGCACGCGCAGGGGTGGACCGTGAGAGTACAGTTGACCTTTTGCCACTTCTCTAAGGGAAGTTTGGATTCTGATTTCTTACTTGATCACTAAGAATACAAAATCGAGTTTTAATTAGAAATAAATTTCTTTGGAGAATATTATCTAATTAAATTATTTCCTTATTAAATCAAAACGAATTTTCCAATTATAATCCCAAAACCCTAGTGTTTCGGTTTGGGTATTTAATCTCTCTTATATTCTGTTCAACACACATAGAAAAATAATTCAAGTTTCTTTTGAGCAGCCGAATTTGTTTCTTCTCTCTGTTTTCTTGGTAAGTTCAAAACTCGGTTTGAGTTCGTTGGTAGTGGATACTGCTTAGGCCTACCACTGTTGAACCGTTGTATCCTGGGAGACAATCGCCTAATACACATACGGTGTTGTCCGGCGAAATTGTTTTAAGGACACCGTGTGAAACACGGGCCTCAGATCAAACTCCTTTTCTAACGTTACTTTCTGTTTTCATTGATACTAGTCAGGTTTGATTGCAAAATACGTTTTACATGCTGTGCATGTTGCAAGAGGAGAATATACATTTGATCTAGTTGAATTTCATGGACCAACGTAACTTCTTTTAGGATTCACTTCAGTTTCATTTTCTACCTTGTTATTGCCAATTGCCTTAAGCTTTAAGCCTTTTACATCTTAGTTATATATATTCTATAGCACATACAAATGATGCAATATCACTGCTGTAATCTGTTCTCTCTACGTTTTATGCAATGTGATGTTGAATTTTGCATAAAAAAGTTTTTTAAATTGTTTGCAGCACGTTCAAGAAGAAGGCCCCGAAAGCCATTAATGGGGACAACAGACGTTAGAGTGGACGTGAAGCTCAACAAGCACATCTGGAGCTGCGGACTTCGCAGCATTCCAAGGAGAGTGCGAGTCCGTATTGCCAGAAAGAGAAACGATGAGGAGGACATGAATCAAGAATTCTACTCTCGTCATTGTCACCAAGGTTACCGAAGGATTTAAGGGACTTGGGATAAAGGTCATTGACAAGGAGGAAGATTGAATTTCTGCCTAGTTAAATGAACTTCTAAATATCGAACATCTTTGGGTGACAAATTAGCTTATCTTTTACAACTTATTTTGGTTTTATGGATTTAGCCTGTTTAAGATATCTGATATTTCATTAAAGGCTTGAAGCATGGAATTATTTTTCTGTGATTCATTTCTCTTCTCGATTATTTATGACTAAAATTCAAGCCGAAATTACTGCTGTACAATATGGGTTGGTGAAAAATGATGCTCAATTTTGGTCTATTCATATGCTCAATAATATTTGTTTGTTAATGCCTCTAATGTGTTTTTTTAAGGGAAATTATCATTTCCGGTTTGCTATATTAGATAAACTAACCTCTTTAGCTCAAGACCTCTAGTTTCATAAAGTCCGGTCAACCCCTTAACCCTAAATATTGGTTAACTGCTTTTTTTAAGGACAATTACAAGTTTTAATAAACTAAATTAAAACGACAAATGTAGTTCCTTTTAACAATTCAATTCTACAATAACAAATCTAATGAAATGACAGAGGAAGGCCAAAATAGTGGGACCCAGCTCCCCCACTACAGTGCACTCGTCACGTGACGAGAAGCTTGCCCGCGAAGTTTTTTCTAAATTGGTAAAAAATCGGCGGGAATTCACTCAAAGCGAAGACGACGATCGACGAATGCATATGCATTTGAATATTTTTGAAGAATCGAAGAAGTCAAACGCAATTGTAGTTTCTCTGGTGAGGTACTTCTCTCTCGTTTTCTTCTGTTTCTTTAAATTCGTTTTCATCATAAGCCTCTGTTTGGTGCTCGAGAAACCAGAGGAAAGTGCGAGAAATGAAGTACTTTTAGATCCTGAATTAGTGAAATCGATTTTCTCTAAATATTCGTAGATTATCTAATGTTGATTGCGTCTTTGCTTCCTCGGATAGTCGTATTCCGATATTCAACTGTTGAGCTCTTTACTGTTCGATTATATATGTATATTTTTTTATTAGATTCTCGTTCCCGAAATCGATTGCAGACAAGCATATTGGCAATAATCTTTATTTGATTTTCAGTCGTTTGATTTGATTGTATGCTTGAATCAAATAAAGTTCTCTCTGTTTGATTATGGCTAGTTGGTTTTGATATGCATAGCAATTTTAGTTATTTTTTTGCTGTTGCTAGGCAGCTCGTGAAATTTGGGTTTACTTGTATTTTTTTTTTTTTGATGTGTTGACTGATAGAGTTAGTGTCCAATGTTTACGCTATAGTTTTCAAGCTCTTTTGTGTTTCTGGTTTGATAATTGTGTCTTTTGTAGCTTATAGTGTGCAGTTTCTGGGCGCTACAATTTTTTCTGCAATTTCAGGATTTGCAGATTTCATTTGTGCAATTAGGTGTAACTCAGTTCCTGGTCCTTTCGTTTCTATCTTTGAACTTATAGTTGATTTTCAAACTACTTCATGCTGTCTGAAACTTTTAAACCAACATAATCTTTTTGTCCCAAAAGTCAGGGAAACAATTTTGAATTATTGAGCATATGTCATGTAATTGTCCCAACTAGTTAGAGCTACTAGATACGAATTATAGTTGAAATTCTCAATTCTGCTTCATTTTATATGCCTGCTCAGCTTACTATATTCAGTGCTACTAGATGGATGATGGATCATATAATACTTGGACACTGTTTTGTCAAAATCTCAAGGCGTTAATGTGTTGGTTAATTTACACCTAAGTGCGGCCGTTTGTTTTCTTTAATTTCAGATATGGAGGGTTCCCTTCAAAACTCTCCAAAACTAGGCTGTCCTGTAGACAACTTTGATTCAAAGTACATCTCTGGGCTTAGTACTATACTGGTTGCCACAATTCAAGAAGCAAAGGACAGGATTTCACAGATTGAGTACATTTTCTGCAGCCAAATCTACCCAAATTTCCAATCTAAATCCAAAAGCTTGCAGAAAATTTATTCTGAGGCCAAGAAAGCTGCTGAAGATGTGTGGAAAGAAAAGGAAAATGTTCTCTTACTTAAAATAGAACAGCTTCAGCTTGAAAAGCAGCAGGGTCTTGAAGAGAACCGGTCTCTTGTGCTTGAGAAGGCGAAACCAGCAAAGGTTCAAGATGGGAAGAAAATTCCACTACTTGCCATATTAGAAAGTCAGCAACTCAAAATTAATGAGCTTGAGCAGGAGCTTATGCAGAAGTCAAAAGAAGTTGATGAGGGAATGGAGTTGCAGAACAAGTTACTCCATTTGGTTCAGTCAAAAGCCTCTGTGTTAGGGGATAAAGACAAACAACGGAAAGAACATGAAGAAAAGACTACCAAACTTGTAGCTGAACTGAATAGTTGGAAGAAAAAAGTTGATGAGCTCCAACAGGAGCTCAGAGAAAAGAATGAAGAAATAGCCAGAAAAAATGAGTTGTCAGAGAATCTAGTGCAAAAAACTGAAATGCTAATCTCAGACATTTCAAATAGTAGACAGCTATTGACCGATCAAATACAAGATAAGAAATTACTTACTGCTAAATTGGAAGGTTTGGAAGAGGATGTTGGTAGACTACAAGAGGAGCTCAGGAAAAAGACAGATGAAGTCGTGGAGGGAAGACAATTGTATGAACAGTTACTTCAAAAAGTTGAATTGAACTCCTTTGAAATGTTGAAGTCTAAACCACAGTTGGAGGAGTGTGAAAAAGAGAAGAAATTGCTTCTTGATAAAGTAGAAGTTTTGGAGGAGAATATTATTAAGCTACAGATGGATCTCAGAGAAAGAAGTGAAGAGGCAGCTGGAGGAAGGGATATGAATAAAACGTTACTTCAACAGATTGAACTTAAAGCCTCTGAGTTAATGTCTGAGAAGAAGAAAAAAAGGGATATTTTGGATGCTTACAAAAGGCTGAAATCTCAATACAATTTTCTCTGCCTGAAGTTCGGTCTTACAACAGAGAATATGCTCCCCCAAAACAAATTAGAAGACGAAAGTAATTTATTGAGTCATCAACAGAAGCCAATAACTTCCCCTGGTAAAAAAAATTCAGTTGCTTTTCTTATTTCGGCTATCCTAATTCTTGCATGAAAATTAAGGCTCAAGTATCCTTATGATTCTATCTGATTGCACTTGAATTGAACTGAATCACAACTGCATCCACTTGTATGCAATACACAATGCACACACTATCACCAGACCAGATATTGCTTCAGATTGCATCTTCTGCTATGCCAAGTTTTAACTGTTTTTCTGTTTTTTTTTTTTGGCGTTGCAGACCTTGAAGACAAAAATCCAAGTAATTCAACGGTTGATTGTGACTCAAAAAAAGTGAAGCAAGAAGCAAGTTTTAGTGAGGACTTGGATGATGAGAAAGGAGTCAAATCAGATCAGAACACATGCCACCACTTTCCTACATCCAAGTTCTTTGTTGCACCAAAGTGTCCCTCAAGTGGGAAGTCTGCCCCAGCAGTTGGTTCAAAGCGGCCTGCATCCTCTTGGAGAGATACCAGGTCTCGTCAATCCCCAGGTGGTGCTGACCCTCATGATGATTTTCTTGATACTCCCTTAGAGAACATAAGGGGAAACTTAAACAAAGTCACGAAGAAAGAAGTTCTTCCAGTCGCAGTGCCAAAAGACGTGAATGTTGATTGTTCAGATGACGAAACTCAGGATATGAATGTTGATCCTGGCCCTCAAAAACAACAGATGCCAGGCCCAATGGTTGGAAAAAGAGGTTTCAAGTATGTGGAACCAGTAAGAAAGAAGGCTGAGCGGGAAAATTTGAAAGGAATTGAATGCAAGCAATGCAAAAAATTCTACGACGCTGTTCTTCCCAATAATGGAGGTCAGGACGGTGATGGTAAAAAGCAAAATTTCCGCTGTGAACATCATGAGGGTGTTTCTAGGCATCGGTATAAGTATATCCCTCCTCTGACTCCTGAGGGTTTTTGGAATATTGGATTTGAATCTGAAATGTGATTTTATTTTAGTTTGAATTTAAATATTGTCAACACTATTGCACTGCATTTGATATTAAATTTCCTTTAGCTGCTCTTTAGTCTTAAATGAATCATAATTGTAAACATTATAAAAATGGTGGAATAAGAGTAATCTTTCGACCACTATGGAAGATCTTTTAAGCGTCTACAAACTGATTCCCTGTCTTATGCAGGGATGCTAATACATCATTACTTGCCTTGTATATCTCTTGTTTTTTTTTTTCACATGTAATTGTTGATCATATGATGCTGTGCACAACCTCAGCTCATCCTTCTCTGGATATGATCGCTTGTCATCTTACGTAAGTAAACATGTACACATGTATTAATTTGAAGAGATAACAAGAATTGTATCTGCTTCCTAACTATCCTACCATTGATGATTATACCTTTTTCTGTTCCTCGAGTTTTATCAATTTTCACACGTAATAGAGTTTTGACTTCCACTTCTTCTTTAACTTGCCAACTTGTATTGCATTTCGCTTGACCTTACGAAAGAACTCCCTTTAAAGCTTTTATAATCTTGTGATATGGTAGATTTACATCTTTTGGTTGCTCTGATGCTGGAAGACAGGATTGAGCATTTCTACTGAGACCAATAACACTTCAATTTCAAGCAATAGACAAAGGAGAACTCTTGTCGTTCAACCATAGGTTTTGTTTATCTTAGAAAAGACAAGATTGATATTCCTTTTCTTAGTACCTTCAAATTTAAATAATTCAAATAAATTCAATACTCTTCTTTGATCAAAGTTGATGCATTGGTACTTGCACAATTATTGTTTAGGAGGCTCCACAAGTCCTTTTGTTGTATGTGTTAGTTTATCAGCCAGGGTATCTTTCTGAAGATGAATCTTAGTACCCAATTTTGTTTTACTTGTACTTTGTTTTTTGTGATGTTGACTAATAGAATTACTATCCAATGTTTACGCTATGATTCAAGCTCTTTTGTGTTTCTGGTTCGATAATTGGGTCTATTGTAGCTTATAGTGTGCAGTTTTAGGGCTCTGCAAATTATGTTTTCTGCAATTTTGGATCTGCAGATTTCATTTGTGCAATTAGGCGTGAAGTAGTTCCTGGTTCTTTAGTTTCTAGTTTCTAACTTATTGTTGATTTTCAAACTACTTCATGCTGCTTGAAACTTTTAAACCAAAATAATCTTTTTGTCCCAAAAGTTAGGGAAGCGATTTCGAATTATTGAGCATATGTCATGTAATTGTCCCAACTGGAAAGAGCTACTAGATACGAATTATTGTTGAAATTCTCGATTCGGCTTCAATTTAATAGCCTGCTTACTATATTCAGTGCTACTAGATGGATCATATAATACTTGGACACTGTTTTCTTTATGGCGTTGATGTGTGTGCTGCTGTTTGTTTTCTTTAATTTCAGATATGGAGGGGAACCTTCAAAACTCACCAAAACTAGGCTGTGTCCTGTAGACAACTTTGGCAAAGTACATCTCTGGGCATAGTACTATACTGTTTGCCACAATTCACGAAGCAAAGGACAAGATTTTACTGTGTACATTTTCTGCAGCCAAATCTACCCAAATTTCCAATCTAAATCCAAAAGCTTGCAGAAAATTTATTCTGAGGCCAAGAAAGCTGCTGAAGATGTGTGGAAAGAAAAGGAAAATGTTCTCTTAAAGTAGAACAGCTTCAGCTTGAAAAGCAGCAGGCTCTTGAAGAGAACCGATCTCTTATGCTTGAGAAGGCGAAACCGGCGAAGGTTCAAGATGGGAAGACAAGTCCACTACTTGCCATATTAGAAAGTCAGCAACTCAAAGTTAATGAGCTTGAGCAGAAGTCTAAAGAAGTTGATGAGGGAATGGAGTTGCAGAAGTCAAAAGCCTCTGTGTTAGTCGATAAAGACAAACAACGGAAAGAACATGGGGAAGAGAATACCAAACTTGTAGCTGAACTGAATAGTTGGAAGAAAAAAGTTGATGAACTCCAACCGGAGCTAAGAGAAAAGAATGAAGAAATAGCCAGAAAAAATGAGTTGTCAGACAATCAAGTGCAAAAAATTGAAATGCTAATCTCAGATATTTCAAATAGTAAACAGCTATGGACCGACCAAATACACGACAAGAAATTACTTACTGCTAAATTGGAAGGTTTGGAAGAGAATGTTGGTAGACTGCAAGAGGAGCTCAGGAAAAAGACAGAAGAAGTTTTGGAGGGAAAGAAATCGCATGAACTGTTGGTTCAAAAAGTTGACTTGAACTCCTTTGAAATGTTGAAGTCTAAACCGCGGTTCGAGGAGTATGAAAAAGAGAAGAAACTGCTTCTTGGTAAAGTAGAAGTTTTGGACGAGAATATTATTAAGCTACAGATGGATCTCAGCGAAAGAAGTGATGAGGCAGCTGGAGGAGGGGATATGAATAAAACGTTACTTCAACAGATTGAACTTAAAGCCTCTGAGTTAATTTCTGAGAAGAAGTAAAGAAGGGATGTTTTGATGCTTACAAAAGGCTGTAATCTCAATACAATTTTCTTTCATGAAGTTCGGTCTTACAACAGAGAATATGCTCCCCCAAAACAAATTAGAAGAAAGTAATTTATTGAGTCATCAACAGAAGCTACTAACTTACCCTGGTAAGAAATTTCGTTTGCTTTTCTTATTTTGGCTATCCTATTACTGGCATGAAAATGAAGGCTCAAATATCCTTATGATTCTATCTGATTGAGATTGGGTTTTGTCATAGATTTGTCGTGGTTTTGTTCGAATTGATGATTGCAGTCACTTGAACCGAACCCAATCTCAAAACTGCATCCACTTATGTGCAACATACAGTGCACACACTATCCCCAGGCCAGATATTGCATCAGGATTGCTTCTCTGCTGCTATGCTCAGTTTTATCTGTTTATCTGTTTTTTGGCGTTGCAGACCTTGAAGACAAAAATCCAAGTAATTCAACGGTCGATTGTGACACAAAAAAAGTGAAGCAAGAAATAAGTTTTTGTGAGGACTTGGATGATAAGAAAGTAGTCAAATCAGATCAGAACACATGCTTAAACTCTCCTACTTCTAAGTTCTTTGTTACACCAAAGTGTCCCTCAAGTGGGAAGTCTGCCCCAGCAGCTGGTTCAAAGCGGCCTGCATCCTCTTGGAGTGATACCAGGTCTCGTCAATCCCCAGGTGGTGCTGACCCTCATGATGATTTTCTTGATACTCCCTTAGAGAACATCAGGGGAAACTTAAACAAAGTCACGAAGAAAGAAGTTCTTCCAGTCGCAGCTCCAAAAGATGTGAATGTTGATTCTTCAGATGACGAAACACAGGATATGAATGTTGATCCTGGCCCTCAAAAACAGCAGATGCCAGGCCCAATGGTTGGAAAAAGAGGTTTCAAGTATGTGGAACCAGTAAGAAAGAAGGCTGAGCGGGAAAATTTGAAAGGAATTGAATGCAAGCAATGCAAAAAATTCTACGACGCTGTTCTTCCCAATAATGGAGGTCAGGACAGTGATGGTAAAAGCAAAATTTCCGCTGTAACATCATGAGGGTACTTCTAGGCATCGGTATAAGTATATCCCTCCTCGGGCTCCCGAGGGTTTTTGGAACATTGGATTTGAATCTAAAATGTGAATTTTTTTTAGTTTGAAACTAAATATTGTCAATAATATTGCACTGCTTTTGCTATATAATTTCATTTAGGTGTTTTTTAGTGTTAAATGAATGCTAATTGTAAACATTATAAAAACCGTGGAATAAGAGGAATCTTTCGACCACTATGGACGGTCTTTTAAGCATCTATAGAATGACTTCCTGTCATATGCAGGGATGATTGTAATTTGTACATCATTACTTGTAATTTTTATCTCTTGTTTTTTATCCCCTTGTGATTGTAGATGATATGATGTTGTGCTCAACCTCAGCTCATCCATCTCTGGACTTGATCGCTTGTCATCTTATTCGCACATAAACAGGTATGAATGTATTATTTGAAGAGATAACAAGTATTGTATCTACGTCGTACCTATCCTATCATTGGTATTTGGTGATTATATATTTAGCTGTTCCTCAAGCTGTATTGATTTTCACATATAATAGAGTTTCGACTTCCTCCTCATCTTGAACTTGCCAACTGGTATTGTATTTCACATGACCTTTTGGAAGAACTCCCCCTAAACAATTAAGCTTTTATAATCTTGTGAAACGGTAGATTCACATATTTTTGGTTGCTTAGATGCTAGAAGACAGGATTGTGCATTTCTACTGAGACCAATAAGCAATATCACTTCAGTCTCAAGCAATAGAGAAAGAAAGAGAGCTCTAATTTTTCAACCATAAATTTTGTTCGTCTTAGAAAAGACAAGATTGATATTCCTTTTTTTTAGTACCTTCAAATTTACATAATGCAAATGAATTTAATACTTTTTACTTTCTTTGATCAAAGTTGGTTTCGCATCAGTACTTGCACAATTATTGTTTAGGTGGCTCCACAAGTCCTTTGTTGTTGTATATCTCAGTTTATCAGCTAGGGTAATTTTCTGAAGATGAATCTGAGTACCCAATTTTGAATTCTTTAGTCATTTAGAGCTTGGAATATCCGTGTGCCAATGCTTTTCCATTCAATATGGTTGGTGTGTGACTTAAATTGTGTGTTGACTCAAAAGTCAAAACAGTTGACAGGACCCAGGACCCAGGACCCAGGACCCCGAATGCCTTTAGATTGTGGTTAAAGGAAAAAAACTACAGCCAAAAACTATTAAGAAAGCACGAAGATATGTGTGATTTAGAAGAAGTCTCGGTTGGTGGTTGGTGGATTTATTGAAGGACCATGGACAGGTTGCACTGTCGGGCACTTATTGTAGCATCAATTCTCCAATTATGGTTTAGAGAATCGGCACAAATACATGATTTTGCTACCGTACAGAAGCGGGTAAGTTATTGAATTATTTAACTTACTTAATTGGCTAATTGAAATCTAATACAACAAGAATTATCATGTGTAGTTCTAGATCAGGTATATATGAGTTTTTGTTACCAGAAAGTCTACAATATAAGTGAGATGCAAATTTATCACGTATCACCCAATAGAGAACTGCACCTGAGATTTTTCTTTTAGAATCAAGGTTTATCATCAAATGTGATAAACCTTTGTACGGAATCTCATATTTGATGATAATTAAAGTGTATGATAGCAAAACTGTAGCTAATTTGCTAGATTGCACCAAGAAATCATGTGGCAATGTCAGAGTTGCTACATCTCTCTGAAATGAAATGTGGGTACTGGGTAGGGTGGTGGTGGTGGGGTATCAGCGGAGTGGGACTCTGTAGGAGAACATGCATTATGCATATGCATGCATTGCTGTGTTTTAGACTATTAACCTGTGCTTTTACTCCAACATAGAATAAATGCTAGCGACATTTTTTAAAATATTTAAAATCGTTTCCTCTAATAAATGCACACAAGAAATGTCTGGGTTCAATTTGTAATAAATAATTTCTTAGCTGAAATTAAGACTCCCTCTGTGGAAATAAAAGTTTCAAACATTAATTTCTGTATTTTATTTAGGTTTTTATTTATTTATACTATTTTTTTGATAGCGAAAATTAATAAAATTGTACGATAATATAATGTCCTCAGGTTTATCGACGATAATTTTTAATTTCCTAAACCCATTTAATAACTCAAGATCGAAATTGAAACCCCTGTCAAACCTTACAATCTTTGAAAAAAAATAGAAAAATACTGTTTCTTGTCATGTCGGTACTTCAAATCTGGAATCGATTCGATTTAATTATAGAATATGGATAGATTTGCACCTCGCACAAAAACATGCTCTCAGTTTTCTTCTTTTTATTGAACGAGTAGATCAACGTACAATCCAAACGAAAGTAATCAATCTTTTCAATACAGAAAAGGGTGCGTGGCCTATGCACCGACGCATTCAAAAAACAAACAGCACAAACTTTGATTGTGATTTGTTATCACGTGCATGCCACCTCTTTGTTTTGTCCATTTCAACTCAAAATTAACAACCTTCTAAAATGCATTACCCACCTATTTCAATTCCATGATTTTCATTTAGCAAAGTTAGAAGCTTGCTTTCTACATCCCAAAAACCAAACACACCTTGTAAATCTTTAATGGAATATAATAATATTGAAAAATATAATATAAAGTATTTAATTTTATTAATATCACCACGTCGAATCTCTATCAAATTTGCACCTTTTTCTTTTCACGTGCATGCATGTTGCCATTGCATCTGCCTGATATCTTTGTCCTATTGAACCTTTATATTCAATACTACATTATGTCTCAAATTTATGAATTAAACGTTTAATTTATGTAGTTTAATATGAAATTTATTGAAATAAAGCTGATGTAAATAATAATATTTATAAAACATTACAACAACAACACATATATTTTAAAAGTTTCATCAACATGATGTTAAGTACCCGATATTTCGGACACATGAACTAAAAATCCACGATTCAGCTGATATTATCGGCCGATTTAACTAGCAAGTCCTTAATGGGTTGCCACACAAGCAATCGTTGTTATCAAATGACGATGCTGCGAGGTGATCGAACGGTGATCCGATGGGAATGGCCCCACAAAGATGATTATGGCTCAAATCTAGATGCCCGATATACACTGCCGATGAGAGCGAGCCGGGTATCGGACCTTTCAAACTGTTGTACGATAGATCTAACACCATAAAATAGGATTTCGCCCCGAAAACGTCCGGTATGCGTCCCTCCAACGAGTTTCGGCTCAAGTTTAAGATACCCATACCAGTGTAGCTCAACAATGCGGATGGTATTTGACCCGATAACAAGTTGCTATCCAAGTTAAGAGTTGACAAGACCTGCATTTTGCCTAGCTGCTCCGGAATCAGACCCGAGAGTTGGTTCCTGGATAAATCCAAATCAGCAAGCCGATACTGGTTTCCGATAGAAGACGGTATGGATCCAGTTAGCTTGTTTCGTGCGAGCAAAGCACGACTCAGCATCTTAAGCTTCCCGAAATCTTTCGGGATTTCGCCGGACAGCTGGTTGTTACTGAGATCTAAATGCTTTAAATTCGAAAGCTGAACCAGTGAACCGGGTATACCGCCCAAAATGGCATTGTCGGCCAAGTTCAAAACGGTTAGCTTTTGGAGATTTCCGATATTTTCCGGAATCTTGCCCGATATTTTATTACCGACAACATCCAAAACACGTAGAGACGGAATCGAAGTCAAACAAGCCGGAAGCTCACCGGAGATCCCTTTCCAGTCGGCGATGACTACATTACTGAGACTATCCAGCTTACAGATAGCCGGGTTAATCGAACCGGTCATGTACCCGGTCCGGCCGGCTTTTTCGAAGATGGGGTCTTCGGATTCTCCCCGGAGCGAAATATCGGTGACCCGTTGAGAGGTCGGGTCGCAGCTGACACCATACCAGTTCTGGCAGCAGTTGTTCCCTGACCACGTGTTGAAAATCCCCAAGTAGGGTTCTGTCAGTGAGGACCTGAACGCCAGCAGCGCCGCCCTGTCCGACGGTGTGCAGCCTCTGACGGCTGATATCACGGCGAGGAAAACGGCGAGCAAGTTTACCAGCATCACCAACCCCATCACTCTCAGTTTCTCTGTGTGAGTGTGTGTGAAAATATAATGTGTTTGGTGTTGTGGGTGATATAGATTGGTTGATGAAAGAAGAAGATATGAGTAGTGATGACAGAACACAAGTAGACGTATGTGTGTCAGACTGTGTGTGTTTTAGCGTACTGGAGAGAAGTGGAGTTTGTGTTTTTGTTTTTGGTTTTTATATACAGAGTTTTTAGACGAAAGAGAAGATCCTTGTTAATAGTTATTAACTTATTACGTTGCATTATTTATCATAAAATAGGTCGGTTTTGGTTTTGGTCCTTTTGGAGTTTGGGTAATATCCAATTTTTTATTGAAAACATTGCCCGTCAGAGTCACAGATGAGATTAGATTTGATATAACTCTCATTTTATCACAGTGTTCTCCCTATACTTTACTTTCCCGTTACATTAGTAAATGTAAAATTATATTTATAATATCACAGTTTAAAGTACATTTTATTTGTAATATCAGAATTTGAACGTAAAACTTTATTTTTGAAATCTCAAATCACACGGACAATAGATTTTCCATTGTGGTTATGTCAAAATTCCAATCTAACTATGATTGAAAAGATTAATATTTTTTTGAAAAATATTCATTGATTTCTTTTAATCTTTTATTATTATCTCTTGGGACTTGCATGATTGTTCTTTTCTTTTACTATTAGTTCATTAGATTTATTAAATGTTAGTTGTCGACTTGTCGTGAGTTTTTTAAAGATTTTTTAAAGATTTTTCGACACACCAAGATGGGTCTTAGATTATATATCAAACTTACTTTTGGAAAAAATTTAGGCCGATCGTCAAGCATTTTATATAGTAATTTATGATACCCGTAATAACAAATAATCAAGAAAAATATCTAATATATATACGAAATACTATTTCAAGATCTCGAATCTATATACTATTTCATACGAGGGCGACATAAAATTTACCCTACCTACTATTGTTTAAGCCTTTGATGTGATCCTCTTGCCTTTTGATTAGTTTTCCAGCTCATACGCAATTTTGATCCAAAGCCCATGTCTCCATATAAGAACAAAATAAAATTGGAATGACATGAATTTAAGAGTTGAAAACAAGAAGATCAACCACGAATATAGAGCAAGATTTAAAGTCCATTTCAATCAAATTTCAAAACCAATCAATCAATTCTCATTAACATTATTATTATTGTTATTATTATTGTTATCTAAGATCTCGGAATTCGTTGAGTCGGATGGCTTATTTGTTAATTGTTATGGAATAGTACGGATGGGAAACTTCAGCTAGTCATCCCCAATTATATGATATACCCATGACTAATAAGTTGGTATGAGAGTCTATTTATTGGTTATCTTAGAGTATGATAGATGAGAAACCTCGATCTACACCTCCTATCATATAAAGATG
This sequence comes from Dipteronia dyeriana, assembly GCA_032871835.1. Taxonomy (NCBI): domain Eukaryota; kingdom Viridiplantae; phylum Streptophyta; class Magnoliopsida; order Sapindales; family Sapindaceae; genus Dipteronia; species Dipteronia dyeriana. The sequence goes on along the minus strand of CM065303.1, from coordinate 77,467,741 downwards.
TAAACGAGTAACTTACATTAGGTTTGAATAGGATTTGATCCGTTTACTTGGGATTCACTTGGGATTCACTTGGGACTCCTCGTTTCACCAGCTAAGCTAGCTGATGGCCGGAGAATTTGTACACGTAATTAGCAGAAAATAATGGCGTTTAATGCCGTTAGAAATTTAATTATTAAGATGATTTACTTTTCTAGTGGAGAATGAAATGTGGTGGGGTCGATTGATGGGGGTGGCTCTAAAGTGTATAATAAATGGTGACCCTACCATGATAGATCCACTTTTATGTCTACCATGTGGTTATGAGATCAAAAGTAATACAGAAACATGGTAGTTTCATCAAGTGGATTTGCATACTTTTCTTCACAAAGATTCACCATCATTTTTATTTTATTTTTTTACTTAATTTATCATATAAAAGCTTTTCATGAACATGTTATGTCATTCCTAATTTGTATAATTTCTTTCTTTCTTTTTTTCTCAAACGTTGATTCAGTCCAGAAATATTTCATGGCTGAATCACTATATGTATAATGATATATTAAATAAATATTTCTTTTTATAAAATAATAATTTAAATCATGTCATTTTAAAAAGTTAAAAATAAAAATTAAAGTCATATAAATTCCGGTAACTGAAAAATTATTATATAACAAAATTTTATTGAATGAATATATAATATCAAGTTCAAAGGTTTTGAAATATATATATATATATATATATATATATATATAATGGGTCCTTTGACATTGTATTAAAACGTAATATATTAAGTTAAGGATTGTGATAAAATAATTACAAAGGAATAATTTGAACTTATTCTCATATATGTTAATAAAGTACAAAAATAATAAACAACCTGACTATTTTATCCAAAAATTTTGATTCGTTTGGTCTTGTTATTTTCCAAATAATCTAAATTCAATTTAACATTTAGCCTAGGAAATTAATAACTGTGACCCATTTAATACACAAAAATAATATATATATTTTTAAGAAAAATATTATCGGATTAACTTTCTTGAGGAAAATGATTGGCAATCAATAGTGAAAACAGTAACAATAATTATAAACTTAACTTTAACTACTGGCAGCCATATTAAAAATCAAACTTTCTGTTTTTTAATCAATTATATGGTCAATTTCTAATTATCATTATCACATAATTTTTCTGCAAATTAAATTTGATCAGCAGTTTTCCAGAATCATTGCTGACCAAGAGAAGGAATGTGGGTTTTATAATTGAGATTTTGAAGAATCAATTAAAGCTTTGAAGAGACAAATCGTAATTATTATCACATTAAATAAATATCACCAATATATATATATATATAAAAATAAAAATTAATAATAAAATTGGTGAATTGTAGGAGATCAGCCAATACTTGCACTAACCACTGAAAAATTGGTCAAGATTATAACATGGGTTTGTGTTGTCTTCATTAGAACATCATTCAAAGTAATCACACGAGAAAAGGGTCCAACTCTCAACTCTCAACTCTCTTATTAATTGACCTATCTCACAATATCTTGTTAGGGAACAAACACATTTTTTATTTGTTTATTTTAGATTACAAATATTATTAATTAAAAAATCTACAAATCAGTTGTGACTTGTGACAGTTGACAGTTGACAGTTGTTTTATTTTTAAATAAGATCAAGGGTCCCAAATTGTCAGGACTTAAAAAAGCTGTAGATTGTTAGATAGATAGTAGATTGATGTGGCTTTGAATTAATAAATGACTGAATTTACATATCTTAAATTCATGAATTCATGTTTTGGCAAACAAGACATGAATTTACATCTTAAAGAGCCCACATGGAATGGAGTTTGGACCAGCAAGACTGCCCAGATTGTCATATGGTCCAACACCTTAAAAGAGGCCACCTCTACTTGGCCCCATAGACATTTTGTAAATCATCCCTCAACAATCTCCAACTCCAATGTGACTCCATAGAATTCTTTCCATGTCCTATATTTGAATCGTCGCCACTACAAACCAATCTCTATTTCACTGTCATCGGAGAAAAACTTCAATGGTACTGACGAAAGTTAAGGTGATCCGGCAGTAAGCTCCTCGTATATACGTCAGTGAGATTGTGAGTTCAAATCACATTTATCTTCTTCAAATCTTTAAATTTGTAATAGTTCAAGTGCACAAAAATAAAACTCCAACGTGTGTACATTTTTATCTGAAAAGGATGCTAGACTTGAATAGAAGTTCATCATTCAGATTTTGTAAGATATCATCAACATCTGCTGGTTCAAACAAATGCAGAAGTCATGATGTTGATCATTCCCTAAGCTGAGATTAAACAATCATACAAGCTGAGATTTTCATTGGGTCCAACTCCTTAATAGAGCTCACCTCTACTGGGCTCCATAGACTTTTTGTAAATCATCCGCAACAATCTCCACCCGCAGCTTCGCAATTAATGACGCTTATTCAGTCCGTCTAAATCCTACGTTCGAGTCTCCGGTCTCCGCCATCCACGTAGTTTATATATAGGGTAAATCGTATTTTAGTTTACGTAGTTTGTTTTAATCTACGGTTTTTTGGTATTGTAATTTTTAGTCATTTTGCAATGGAATCTGTTAAAATATATTTTTTGGCGTGCCAGACGTGCGAAATGACCTTAATGCCCCTATTGTGTTATGATCCCTATGAAAATACCATTTTACCCTTAACCATTAAAAATAATTAAAAAGTAATATTAATTAAATTAACAAGTAAAACAAAATTACAACTAAAAACAAAAAATAAAAACAAAAAGCGTTCACTACTAACCAGACAAAAAATCCACAACTCGATCAAACATCTTCTTCTTCTTCACCATTCTCTCATCATCTTCTTCATCTTCTTTACCAAATGTAATACAAAACCTAAGCTAGCCACAACTCAAACACCCAAACCCCACCACCACTCAAACACTAAAACCCTAGTTGTCACTGCTACCCTCTCTCTGTAATCGACATCTTCCACCTCTCTCTCGTGAATCCACGCACCCTCTCTCTCTCTATGTCGCGAGTCTCTCTCTCTCTATAAACGAGATGACGAGGAAATGAACTTGCTCGATCTCTTTCTCTTCGTTCTTTTTCTTCTTCGTTTGGTTTGGGGTGGTTTCTGGGTTCGATTGGGTGTGAGTGTGGGTTCGATTGATTTTGGGGTGATTTCTAGATTCGATTGGGTGTTGATGTGGGTGGTTTCTGGGTTCGATTGGTTTGGTGGTGGTGTGAATTTGTTGGTGGTGGATGAATATTGTATGTGTATTGTTTTTTTTTTTAAAGATTCTCTGTGAGAGGAAATTTTTTATGGAAATGTTTTGAGATTGAAGGTTGCTGGTGGCGGTGGAGAGATGAGGTTGATGATGGCGGTGGAGAGATGAGGTTGCTGATGGCGGTTGAGAGATCGATGAATTATTGGTTGTTGATTGTTTAATCTGAGGGATTTTCTTTTTTCCAGACCGGCAAACAATTGGTTTCAAAAGTAAAAAAAAAAATTAATTAAATTCTTTATTCAAAAAAAAATAATTGACAAAAAAAAAATTAAAGAAGTTTTTTCTTTATGAAAAGAAGTTTTTTTTAATGATTTTTTTTTTATGAAAATATTCTATTTGATCTCCACCACCCATATTTGATTTTTAAGAAAGATGGAGGGTGGAGATCTATTTCAAATTATTATTTAATTTTTAATATAATGTAATAATATTTATTTAAGTTAATAATATTTATTTGTTTTTTAAAATTTATTTATAAATTACTATTATACCCTTTGTTTATATAAGATTCTAGAACATCAAATGTTATTTTCCCGTTTTACCCCTGTTGACCCCCATTGAACTTCATTGACTTGACGGAACCCTAACAGAATTGGACGGTAGAGATTTAAATATGTATTGTCAGAGAAAGAATGGACTAAAAATTACAATATAAAAAAACCGTAGACTAAACGCAGATTAAAACAAACTACAGGGATTAAAATATGATTTACCCTTATATATATCATTAGAGAAAAACTACAATAGTAGAAGCGAAAGTTGAGGCGATCCCTCTCACACCTACATTTATAAAATTAGGGGTTCAAATCACATTTATCTTCCTCAACTCCCAAATTTGTAACAGTTACAAGTGAACAAAAATAAAACTCCATGTATACGTTTGTATCTGAAAAAGAAGCTAAACTTGAACATAAGATATTTCAGATTTTATAAGATACCATCAACATTTTCTGGTTCAATTAAATGAATTAAGTTTAGATGTTGATCATTACATAAGATGGGATTTAACAATCATACAAGCATGAATCCTGTTCGTAAATGGTATAAATAGTTGCTCGAAAAATTGGTAATACTGCTCTTACAGGTTGGAATTGCAATCTAACTACAAATTCTGCTGAACTATGCGAAAATATCTTCAGCGATAAACGATTGTTCTCTGTCGTTACATGTTTCTGATGGAATATTAAGCTGCTCGTAGTTCAGCTGTCTGGCAGCTTCATACAATGCGATACCAACACTGACAGAGAGATTCAGACATCTAACATAAGTTTCTACCATTGGAATCCGAAGGGTCCCACCACCAAGTGTTTCGCTTTTGCAGTCTTGCAATGCTTCGGGAGGTAGACCACTAGTTTCTGAGCCAAATACAAGATAATCACCTCTTTTGTAGGAAAATTCCTGCAAAGATCAAAGTCGATTTCAGAAACAATTTATTAAGTTATTGAAGCTGGTACCCGATGCATTACACATACAAAAGATAACAAATATAAATCAGGGTTAGGTATTGAACACCAAAAAGAGATTAAAGGATCAGCAACTTACTGAATGAGTTTCCGTCCCTCTTTTAGTAAATGCCAGCAACCGTTTTTCCCCTTCCTGGATCAAAGGACAAAAGTCACAAAGAGTTAAAGAAGAAGCGGCGCGAATGAAGCTGGTCTCAAAATCTATTGTGGGAATGAAAGATACCTGTTGCTTGTAATAGTCTCGAAACTCAGCCCATGAACCGTGAACTTTGACAACCACATATCTAATTTAAGAATTAGTTTATGAAAACAAGAAACATCTTCATACTAAGTATAACAAAGAACAAAGAAAATTGATAATGTAAAATAGATATCCTAAATGTGTAAAACCGAAAGGAAGAACTGACAAGTTTATATTATAACCGACTTCAAATAATGAAAATCTCTTTGGTCTGGTGTTTAATGTTGAGTAAAGCATCAAATACAACCATCAACAATTGAATATAAGCATATGATGTGTTTTCTTCCTGTTTAATTTGAATATGAAAGGCATAAAAAGATGTCTTTGTATCTTTGCTTCTTGCATTATGTGTGGTATACTTGAAAGCTAATTATGAATATATAGCTGCATAGACAGAACACATATGCTTGGATACGGCCAGTAATCCAGTCCTGCACGCTTCAATTTTGCATCATCAACTTGGAATCCTAATGGCTGAAAGCAGATTAAACAACCAGTGTTAGAAGATAATGAGAAAATAGTGGAATAAAATCTTGAAAAAGAGTTGATTTAAATAACTGGTTATATCAACCCCAACTAAGTGTAGCCCAACAGCTGATGCTGCACATGTTCTTGCAATGCAACCTGTGTTTCCAGGAATCTGCCAAGGACAATAGAAATCTCAGAGCCAGCCATGAGAATTGAGGTTGTCTGCAACCCAAAAGAAACATAAAGAAATTGTGATTTTAGAGTCACCAAATTCACGAATGCCTGATGTATTGTTGTCTATTACTAAGGAATAATTTAGATAGCAAGGAATGAAAACAATACACCACGCAAGATTCATTTTTTTTTTTATCAACTTGATGAAAGTTTTCATGCAAAATGGTTAAATATTTGTTGAATTTTCATGTAATGAAACATTTGAGAGGGAAACACAACCCAAACAGCCAACCAACATTTTGTTAATCATTGTGGACCAATCGTGAGCAAAGTCGGAGCAATTCATACTCCCACATCCAAACAGAAAATAGTCCTCAGTTATACAATTTGGATACCACCTAAAGATAGTTGTGAATCAACACAAACCATTATAACTAATTAACTATTGAGCTCATTAGCCACTACTGGCATCCAATCCAGCAAAAAAAAAATAAAAAATTACCATGAATCTTATGTCAATCACATGCTTCTAGCATTCAACATTGCATGTCACAATTCTAACTCTGAAAGTGGAAGTGTGGAAACAGATGGACCAACCACACCTATCTATTATCATATCATCATCACCGTCTACTACATCCCAACTTGTGCAACCTCATAACACACTTCTATCCCGTACGCATAACAATATTCACTAATCAGCTTTCTGAAACAGAACGACAGTAAGTGCTAAATATCACTGCAACACTAACTCCAGCTCTTCATGATGTTAAATTGAATTTTTTTTTTTTTTTTTTTACAAGTAATCGTCTTGAAAATTTCTCTCCAAAATCAAATGCTTAATATGTATCCACCTTGGAGCATCGTTAAGCAGATTGTTGCTAAATTTATCGCCTTAGCACCACTTTGCCATCTCTTATGATCCAATCACAAGCTCCTGCAATAGCTCTCCCTACTACTTCTAAAAGCCTTGTATGAATCGAATGGAATGTAAATCACATTGGTACCGAGATAAACATTGTTCTTTTTCATGTTGAGCAGCAACACTTAAAAGACTCACAACTAATCTCAATAATGAAAATATCTAATCACCTACTCACAAGACTACTAGTAACCATTGAAATCACATCTCTATATACCCGATATTATTGACAGTTTAATCAACACCACAAACAAAATCATCAATAAAGGAGAGTCCCTTGTACATGATTGACATAATGAACTGCCAAAAACAACTATCAACATAATAACTAACCAAATTGAACTACTGAATAACAAAACATCACATTTGGCACTAAAAAAATAAGCAAGAAAACAAATACCACCCAATAAAAGCCACACAACACAATTGAAACAAACTTGACGAATTGATAGTTTCTATGTTATCATCATATTCATACCTGAGGAGAAACTAAAACAACTTTCAGGAATTTATTTTGGGAGAAACCATTGATTCCCTCGCCAACCCCATTTGGGAGAGAGCCGCCATTTTCTCTTTCAGCTGCAACCACATGAAAATATCAACAATCAAGACCATGAAAGCTAATTTATATCATTCAAATGTGAAAACAAAAGCAGGGTTTGAAGGGAAAAAAAAATATTACACAGAGAGCAGAGAGGAGGAGAGAAGCGCAATGATGAAGAGGAGGAGAGAGGAGTTGATGAAAACTTGTTCTTGTATCGAGTGAAACAACAAAAAGGAAGAAAGACAGAGACCCTTGAGCGGAAATGCAAAGGCGTTATTGCGTTTAAAGTTCTAAGACTCGTTAAATCCATTCTCTCTATCTGGGATTGAATTGCAGAGAACCAAAAGGAGGGTCACTGTGTGGGCTTGGTAGGTGGTGATTTGGTTGTAGTTTTGTTTTTGTACCCAAGTCCTTCCACTTTAGTTATTTTTCATGAATTTCAAGGTTATTAGAGTAACCTAATGAGATTGAACTATATAAACACGGTCCGGAATGCAACTCTCACTTTAGGAGAGTAATCTCCTCGCACTTTACGTTTTAATAAGAAAATTCAAAGGCCTTTTGAAAAGATATTTTCAACCTGTAAAATTCTTTTCTTAATTTTTTTTTCTTATTAAAAAAACTCTACCATGAATAAATGAAAAACAAAATCCTTTTTCAATATAGGTTGAATGTTTTTTGAGTCTCCTTAAAATATACGGTAAAAACTGTCCGTATAGATAATGTGATAAGGTTCGAATACCTAATTATGAGGATGAATATTACTATTTACTAGATTCGGACCATCCATCTTAACTTAAAAATTATTAAAGTTCATTGAAGGAGGTCACAACCATAATACAACATTAGTTGGAACTTGGTAGACATTTTTTTGATAAATATTGAAATTGTAGAAGCAAGCTAGTAACATAACACAATTATAAGAAATGTTGGGGCTCGAAACTGATATTACTAAAGAACAAGCCCACAAACGTAAAAATAAAATAAAATTCCTTGTTCAATACAACAAAGTCGAAAAGTGAGTAAACCCTAAACAGAAGGCCACGTGTCCCCCGCCTTTATTTATAATTGGCTCTCGGCGCTTCTCATTAAAACAAAACAAACAAAATAAAATTAGTCGCGAGAGTCTCCTTTTCAGATTCCACAAAATCGGACCAACGAACGATCGAGATTTTCTCTATCTCATCTCGTGAAATCAAAAAATTGATCAGCTGATAAATATATGTATATGTATTTATATTTTTGACCAGACCAGTCCAATCAGTCCCGATTTTGATCAATCTCTGGTCAGGTAACAATTTTTTTTTTCGGTTTTATTGATTCTCTAATTGATTTTTGTTGTCGTTCGCATGATTTTCTATTTTTATTGGTTTAGATTTACGGTTCCTGGTTTGGATTCAGAATCGTGAATTGATCGTGTTTTAGGGTTTTTTTTTTTTTTTTTTTTTGAATTTCGTATTTGATTATTCGTTTTTGGGTATTGATTAGGATGTATGATGTTATTGTCAATCGCTTGAGAATTTTGAATCTATTTGATTTAAAAAAAGCTTAGAAGTTGGATTTTTATGTTTCCTGGATGAGAATTTTATTTTATTCAATTTTTTTCTCGTGGAGGGGTTTGATGCTAGTAGGTATATCCTAAATAATGGGATTCTTGTAATGTGTTGAGTTTGAACTCAAAGATGTCAAGGGATTTTGAGATTTTGAAGTTTTAGATTTGTTAGATTTGTTTTGAAAGGAATTCTGTTCCGATGAATTGTACTGCAGTAGATGCAGTTTGTGATTTTAAGATATTGGTATTCGATTCCGTGATCAGTTTGGTTGTCTCGCTGAGATTTTTTTCAATGTGATTGGTGTTTGCATGATCAATATATAGATAGATAGATGCAGTTCAATATCTAAATAGCTTGGAAGCTTGCTTGTTGAACAGTGACTCTTCCTCTAGAACAGGCTAATTACTTTTGATTCGTAGCCAATGGACAAAGGAACACCCACAAGCCTTTTCGTTAATGATGGATCGTTCATGGAGAGGTTTAAACAGCTTCAACAAAACAAAGACAAGGAAAAGGAGAGGGAAAAAGGCTCCATATCAGTAGAGGAGTCTAAACCTATCAAAATTGTATCAGGGACTTCGACCCCTAAACTATCCATGAGAAAACCAACTGTGGATGCACAAAAGACTAACCTGGCAACTTCAGGTGGCAAACTTGCATTCAGCTTGAAATCGAAGTCAAAGCTTGTAGCACCTCCTGTGAAATTGGGTGCAGAGGAGGATGAAGATGAAACAGATGCTGAAAATGGCTCAGTGAATGTGCCGGTGAAAAGGCAGAAGTTGGGTCAACCAGGTGCATCTGAGCAATCATCAAAACAAGTTGGCGTTGGTAATTACCGTTTATATGTGATCATTATCTTAATTGGTTGGCTTTTAGTGAGTCTTTGGGGATCTTTGTTGAACTTCTCGTATTTTGATTTATTGGGACCAGATGTCTTAGTGAGTCTTTAGTTTTGATGGTCTACTAGCTGTTCATGCCAATAAGTGTACATATCTTTCTATTTTATTCTGTATGAGATCAAACACTTTTAGCTGTCTTTTATGCTCACTTCAACCTCAAGTAATCATTGAATTTAAAACTATTATATTCACGTATGCAGAAAGATATACTTTTACTAGTTTGAATTAATATTTGTCCCCCCTTCATTGAGTATGCTGCATTGGAGGAAATGAACTAGGCATATGTCTTCAATGATCTTGAACTGGTGGATGAAAAGGACAAAACATTCTTGAATATTTCTGTCTCATGAATGCAGTTTATACCTTAAGTACCAATCAACATTGGTGGAAAGAGATGTTCAATGAAAGATTTGGAATATGTGGCAGGCCTGCTACAAGAGTAATTTGCATTCCCTTGTTCATGCTCTCGGTATTAATCAGTTTTATAAGTGATATGCAGCACCACCACCCTCCCCAAGTGATCCTACTGTGAAGAAAGTTGCAGAAAAACTAGCTAGTTTTGTTACCAAAAATGGAAGGCAGTTTGAGTACATTACTCGTGAAAAGAATCCTGGAGACACACCGTTTAAGTAAGTTCTCCATGTAATACCTTTTCAAGCATTTTTTTTACAATAGTATGCTTTCTCCCATACTGTGTAGGACTTCCTTCTTTCGGTATGAACATATGTTTATGAGTTTGATAAATTATGTTTTATTTGGTCTGTAGATTTCTTTTTGATGAGAGTTGCGCAGACTACAAGTATTATGAGTATCTACTTGCTGAAGAGGAAAAAGCTCTTTCACAGAGCAGGGAGGTTCAGACACCTCACAACGGTGAGAACTTGTAAATCTTTATTTCTGCTGTGGCAAACTAGAGACGTGCATAAATAGATTAAATATAACTAAGTTATCGTTGGAATTTTGTGTTCTAATTTGCCTTGCTGCCTTATTTTTGTTATTTCAAATCATGATCTCATCTTGGAAAAGTGGTTGTAATTTTGGGCACTTTGTTCCCTTAGGTGGCATCGGCCTTTCATCTTCCAAATCAACCAGTGCTCCGCAAAGGTCAATGCCGCAGCAAAATTATCAAACCCCTGCATCTGCTTTGTATGAAATCACTGAAGACCTTGGATCTTCTTCAGCTTCAGGTCCAACAGCGTCTGCAGGAAGGGCTGGTAATGGTATATCTTTCTGTCATTTTATCGTGGGATTTATGTGAGAGTTTAGTTTTCTTTCTTTTTTTGCCCATAAATGAAAGTTTTTGTTTCCATCCGTATTGAGAATAAAGGAATAGAGTTTATTACATGAGTGGTCCTTCTATATGATCTGCAGTGTTTCTTTTCAAACCAACCTTTGTACGATCATCATTGTTGTAGTTTTGTAGGCTTCCCTTTGGTTTTAGCAATTACATTTTCATGTATTCGTGACATTATAATAGAATTTCTTTTGTTCGTTATCAATTTGTCACTTTGTTTTGGGGCATATTAAATCACTAAATCCATAATATGACATTTATCGGTACTCAGTATCTGCTGCTGTATTTTACACTTGTTGCTTAAATTGCAGTTGAATCGAGTGGACCAAATAGTGCAGATCCTATAGCTATGATGGAGTTTTACATGAAAAAAGCTGCTCAGGAAGAGAGAAGGAGACAGCCTAAACATTCAAAGGATGAGATGCCCCCTCCTCCTTCACTTCTAGGTTGGTATCTGATCCTGATTGAAGCAAAATTTCCATTGGGTTCCGGGCCTACTATTTTGTTTAAGTTTTTGTGCGGGAATTGAATTTTTTGTGTCTTCCTTTATTCACTTACCATACAATGAGCGTATGTTAACAATTCTTTAATCACAGGGGGGGCATCTTCAAAAAGAGGACATCATATGGGTGATTACATTCCGCTAGAGGAGCTTGAGAAGTTCATGTCTACCTGTAATGATGTATCTGCTCAGAAAGCTGCACAAGAGGCTGCAGATAGGGCAAGAATCCAGGCAGACAATATTGGGCATAGACTCTTGTCTAAAATGGGTTGGAAAGAAGGTGCTTTTCCTTTCTGTTTCCTTCCGCATATTAAATTTTATTCCGGTGAAGTTATAGCATAAAAGTTAAATGACTAAATATAAATCATGATTGATGGAAATATTACACCTCCATTAGTGCACGCTCAAACTGCATTTGTTATAGAATTCACAAGTCCTCTTCTATCTTTGGTATCTGCTAAAGACTATTAGCACGATTTTTCACACTTAGATGATATTGTTGTAAACTGTGGTCCTTTTAAGAAGTCTCAAGGGGAAAAACTAAAACATTTCCTGTTCAACTGATTGTATCCAGCACTTTCGAAACAAACATGTTTCACGTTTTATCACTCTCTGCTTGCTTTGCCTGATATGCCCTGGCTGTTTGGATTGCAGGTGAGGGTCTGGGGAGTTCTAAAAGTGGTATAGCAGATCCAATCAGAGCAGGTGATGTAAAGAAGGACCACTTGGGGGTTGGTGCACACAAACCTGGCGAGGTGACTCCTGAGGATGATATATACGAGCAATATAAGAAGCGGATGATGCTCGGTTACAAACACAGACCCAATCCTCTGGTATTTATATATAATATATATATATATATATATATATATATTTGCTGCGGGTGATTCATTCAAAAGTACTTGCTATATTTTCTCTTGGAACCTCACTAGTCACCATTTTTATTTTTACAGAACAATCCCCGAAAGGCATACTACTGAGCGGCTTTCGACTTTGGACTCAAGTATAGTAACCTGTCTTCCTATCAGAGACTTGAAGTTTCAAAGAATAACTACAAGTTAAAAGTTAAAACTGTTTATTATCTTGGTGAAAGAAAAATTAGAGTGAGATATTGTTGTGATAGACTGATAGAGAATGAGATTGTCTGACAATTTGGCTTTTTAAGGTTTTGTGAAATTCAATTATTGTTTTTTTTTGTGTGAACAGTTTGGATTATATGGCCGGTATTTTACCATATTATTATAAAGAATAGGATCAGATCATCTTCGTGAAACAATAAAAAACAAAAGCTAGTTAAAACAAGATTAATATATCAGCCAAAAATAAAACTTAAGCTTCTACCACAATAGTAGTCTAAAATAGAGTATGAACTCTGAAATAGAGTATGGGTTGTTCCTATCATATTTCAAATTTTTGCTTTTAAGATCTGTTTTTTTTTTTTTTAGAGTTTCTAAATTTGATATTCAAAATTTACGGTACCAATTTTCATTATCTAAATTTACTTTTTAACATTTTATAATCTTTGACCGTTTTTATTAAATTCAATTAATCTACGGTAAATTTTATTAACATAAAAATTATACTATTAAAAATTTCTTATCTAGATCCAATATTGAATATTAGTTAATAATTTTTTATTTACCATATTTTATAATTTGTTATTCATTTTATTATTTTATTATAATTTTCTATAAAAAATTATTATGTTATAAAAAAAATCTCTTATTATATATTAATAATTATAAGTTAGTAATAAAATAAAAACTATAACATGGTATTAAAATGAAAAAAAAAATATTAAAAATTACAATAATATAACAATATTAAAATAAGGATAGAAAAAAAAAACCAAAAACTTTGTTAAAATCACAGTACACAAAATTTAAAAGTGTTATTATAAATCATATTTGTTAAAATTTAGTTAAACAATAATTTATTAATGAACGTCAAAAATAATAATAAAAATATAAGATATTTGAATATATAAATAGAAATATAGATATAGATGGAGAGAGTGGTGGGAGTAAAATCTTGTTAGAGATGAAATCGGACAAAACTATTCCCTTTTAAATTACTATTTTAAAGATAAAAGATAAAGATAGAGTTTGGATGGGAGATACTTTTCAAATTGTTTTAGAAAATTGCGATATCACTTAGAACAGCATGTGGGTTATTGGGATCCCCCTGTAATATCAGATAGATGCTCGAACATTATCTACTGGCCAAAGGTCATGTTGATATGTGCACTTATCAACAGTGTTCTAGTAATCGGATGCCGATTACTCGGCCCAATTCCTCTAGGCGGCTGCCAACTGAGGAGAAAATGATAAAATCGGTCATATTCCTCGCTTTCCGACTAATCGCCGCCGTGGCCGATTAATTGGCTAGGCAGCTGTGCGGTGGTCAAAGCCGTTGACCCGCCTAGCCTGTTATATATATAAAAAAAGATTGAAAACGAGGTCGTTTTCATACCATGAACGCTTAAAACATCAAAATTCCAAACCTAAACATGTTTTTCTCTTCATTTGACCAAATAGCAGATCACCCATTTCCCAAAGAAGCCTCCTGCCACCGTAAGCTTCTATCTTCCGTCGCCGTCGTCGAGTCGTCCTCGCCGTCACCAGGTCGCAGGCCTCGCAGCTGTCTCCAGTTCTCCAGTATGTAGCCTCTCATTTCTTTTGATTTCCATATCTCTTTTAATCTTTTTGTTCTATTTTTTTGGGGGAAATCATTGATTTTTACGGTATTTGTATTTTGGTGATGGATTTTGAATTGGTCTGGTAGTTGTTGTATGCAGTTGTATTTTGGTGATGGATTTTGAATTGGTCTAAATTTGTGCAGTTGTTGTATTTTGGTAATGGATTTTGGTTGCAATTTGTGCATATGATTTGCTTGTATCAGCCTAATTCAATTCAAGCTTTAAACGAATTTGACCAATTTTGACAAAAAAATAATTTGTCCAGTGCAGAACAGTGATCGATTTTGACAAAAATTCAAGCATATGATTGGTGTCTCTGTTTTTTTGTTTCTCTTTGTTGTGAGGCCATCCTTGCCCAAGCTGTTTTGTTGTCTTTGTTTGTTGTTCTCTGTCATGTTAAAATTGGATGCTTTTGTTGTTCTCTATTGCAGGTGCGTGAAATTGGACCGCTTCAGTTCATGTGCGTTAAATTGGAGAGGTTTTTGTTGTGGGCATAGAAAGTAGCAGTAAATTCTTTGGAGTTGTACTGGCTGCTTTTACTTAGTTGTATGTAATGAATGTGTAATATATCAAGTTGCTTGATATACTTCTACTTGTAACTCTTCAGTCAAGCTCTCAAGTTTTAGATTTCTCAAATCTAGAGCTGAAGACTTTTATTAATTGAATTCCAAATAATAATAATAATAATAATAATAATTGTTATTAGTATTGTATCCTAAACTATCTTATTATACTTATTATTGATGGTAATTTAACATTTGCGGATTTAGAAAGAATTTTCTTTGGATTTGATAATTGGGGATTTGGATTGGTTTATGATTGGATTTTGAAATGATTTGTTGGAAAGAATTTTCTTTTGAGTTCTGATTGGAATTTGTATGTAATTGTGTTTTCCGATTAATCCCCGCCTAATCGACCTAGACGCTAGGTGCAGGAGGGTCTCCGTCCGACTACTGACTAGCGCCTAGCGTTGACCAGACCTCTGCTTGTAAGTAGTGCGAGTCTACATGGTTGTACGAGACTTCATTGCTTCATCAAATCGTGTGGAATAAGGACTTGGTCCAGCTGATGCAAGACATGCAAGGTAGTCGTGGCAGCTAGGTGGACCAAGTCTGGATCAACATCAGCTGGTGATTGCATGTTCCCTTTCTTTTGGGGCCTTCTTGTTAGTGCTCCAATGTTTAGTTTAAAGATTCGTGGTTTCAGAGTCGGTTGCTTTTGTAATCCTATATAAGGTTCCCTTTTGAATTCAATAATTTTATGGAATATATTGCAAAGCAAATTATCTCCTCTTTTTTTCTGTTCATTTCTTCCCTCTTTTATTTCTAAATGCTTCACATATGCTTCCTTAATTGGAAAAATTCTCTTCACATGTATACCAAATCAATGTTTTCTTTCCCTGACAGGCTGTCATTCTTTTCAAACGGCAGTAGTCAGGTGGCAGAAGCTGCTGCAACCATCTCTGAAGAAGAGAGAAGAGAAACTGAGAGAGGGTACAATGGAGAATAGGGGAGACAATTGAATTCAGACGACTTGTAAATTATTACAATGCATTCAGTTATATAGGAAGAGAACAATCCCTAGTTATGAAGGAAAGTAATTTAAATTGTAATAGGAGATCTTAATTCCCATAGTCCTAATTAAAACTTAAAACTAATCATAATTGCGATAGGAATTCTAACAAAGAATTATCTCCATACCGACCGACATACAAAAATATTCTCATCTTCAGGCTTGGTTTTATATTTGTTCTCTTCCATTCTGACCTTTTAATTTACAATGTTACCAATTTTCTTCTAAAAACTTTCGTTCAATTTACAAGATTGCTGCTTCACAGATTTCGACTCAACTCAGAGTTCTTTAGTTGAACAAATCCATGTAAACAATAGTAAAAGTGATGACAACTTAGATTGAAGAACTCAACTCCGTGTAGCAGTTTGTCTCTATACCAGGTTGATTTGACACTTTTGAAGCAGCGGAAGCTGCCGCAGTCGCTACAACCAAACAGTTGTAATCATGATAATCAACACAACTATAGCTAATAACTTGTAAAAAACGTTCCATAGTAGTACTACTGCTACGTTTGACAACAATCATCTCTGAAGAAAGGAGAAGAGAAACTGAGAGAAGGCAGATGGGAGAATAGGGTAAACAATTGAATTCAGACGACTTGTAAATTATTACAATGCATTCAGATAACTGTTTATATAGGAAGAGAACAATCCCTAGTTATTTAGGAAAGTAATTTAAATTGTAATAGGAAATTCTAATTCCCATATTCCTAATTAAAACTTAAAACTAATCCTAATTATGATAGGAATTCTAACAGTGAACTATCTGTTTTCTTCCATTTTGATGAAGAAAAATGGTGATGATGTGTGATGGATGGTCCCTTTACAATGCAGCTAAGACTATGAAAATATATTCACCCAAGAAAAACATCATAGCTTCATCATGATCCACATTATACACAATCAGGAAGCAAAGACTTTGAAACATATTTTTCGTTTCATCATAGTAAGAAGCTTTTTTAAATTTATCCTTCTTCGTTTTGTTGCTCATTCAATTACGGTTTGTCAAACGTGCCTCTAAAAGTTTAAGAGTATTCAAACACTATTCATTGTTTATAATTTCAAAATAAGAACTACTTTGTCATTTATATATTCCTCACGATATAAATTTTCATCTAATCCCCATGAGAAGCGGGATGTGCAATTCAATATTGTATTTTTTTTAAAGGGGAGGAGTTGGTGATGCCTTCTCCATATAAAGGCATCATGCTTCCTCCTAACGAAAGAATGAGGCACTTGACGCCTCAATTTCAAATGGAGGTGGGTCGGCACTCCTCCTCCAACTTGCCCCTCCACCTCCAACATGTTAAGCCATCACTGCTACATCAACGGC
Source organism: Dipteronia dyeriana (assembly GCA_032871835.1). Lineage (NCBI taxonomy): Eukaryota > Viridiplantae > Streptophyta > Magnoliopsida > Sapindales > Sapindaceae > Dipteronia > Dipteronia dyeriana. The sequence goes on along the minus strand of CM065303.1, from coordinate 77,450,802 downwards.
AACCACAATAAAGGAGGTAGAATATGAAGAGTATTGTGGTGGATTTGTAATTTATTAAACTTTGAGGGATATTTTAGAGTTATTATTTGGATAGATCTATATGTATTGAAAACAAATGGGGTTCCATTAGTGTTTAATTATTTTTTGTGAAAAAAAAATGATTTTACCACTCGACCATCCATTGGCCCTTGGTCAAACCATTGGTCAACGTTTTTAATGGATTATTATGCTAAAAAAGGACAAGTATTAAAATACATGTAATTTAACCTAAAATTAGGGATATATGTGTAATTAACCCTAAAATGAATAGAATCATTAAAAAAGGCCGAATAACTTCTAGTCACGTCGAGTCCTCAGGAGAACACCCTGTTTCTGCATGTATCAGATTATTATATATATAAGCATATTTGCATGTATCATATTATTATAGTGGAAATATCGAGGAATGTCACCTTTTTTTTATCATTTGCAGTGATGTCATCCTTATAATAAGTTAAGTTTAAAAGGTACCTATTTTGGTGAGCTACTGAAATTGCCCTTAAATAATCGATATTTTATTCTTTAAAGGTTGTCGTTTAATAAAGTTGTCTGAAAATCAATCACATACTCCATTTTTTCTTCACAAAACGGGTTTCATTCTAGATATTGCACAAGAAGGTAAAATAATATTTCTGATCTTCATTTCCATTTTATATTGTATATCTGTGTGGTATACCACTCTATGAATATTTATGAACATGTTGTCTCAAATTTTGTATGTTGATGTCCTGGAGTTGTAAACTTTTTACAAAGAATGAATGAATATGTATGCATATTTTTTTATATATATATTTGACCGAGTTGAGTTGTAGTGGTGCAAACAAGTTTATAATCTTAGGTATAAAAACTGTAAAGGTTTTTAAAAAATGTCAAAACATTTGTAAAAAAGCTAGGAAACATGAAAAAAAGTCTCGATCAAATTCTAAAAAAACTCTATTCCAAAAATAGATGCTGGATACGTAAAAAGAAAAGCTCGATCCCTCGAAAAAAGGCTCGATCCTTGCCAAAAAAAGCTCGATCATTGCCAAAAAGAGCTCGATCCATCAGAAAAAAAGCTCGATCCTTGCCAAAAAAAGCTCGATCCCTGCAAAAAAAAAAACTCGATCCCTCACACAAATAGCTCGATCTCTTTTCAAAAAGGCTCGATACCGTACAAAAAAAGCACGATCCCTCACAAAAAAAGCACGATCCCTCACAAAAAAACTCGATTCCTCAAAAAAAAGCTCGATCCGTAAAAGTAAAAGGTCGAGCCATATATGAAAAAACTCAAGCCATATGTAAAAAGCTTGAGCCATATATTAAAAAGCTCGATTATGTAGAAAAAGAGCTCGGTCTTGAACAAAAAAAACTCGATCCCGTTAGAAAGAGCTTGATCATGTACAAAAACGGATCGATCATGTACAAAAAAAGCTCGATCAGTTTTTAAAAAAAGCTTCATATCTTACACTTTTGATTTTTGTTTAATCCTTTATAATTGTAAAATTAATATGAAATATTTTTTCCTTATTAATGGTTTTTGATTTTGGTTTTGACAGGACAATGGATAGGGTGAGAATAGTCATATCTTACAACGGTCGATGAGGGCAATTACCAGACGGAAATCAGAGGTATTTAGGTTCCGATAACCAAGGTTTGTATGTGTCAAAGAATTTGAGTTACGACGAACTGGTGTCGATCGTGCAAACCATTGTGAAGTTTGATAAGAACAAATACAGTGCTGAGCTACAATCTCTATCAATTGTTCCTGGGATTACATGTCGTACATTTATAAGAAACAATGACGATGTTCAGTTTATGCTAGGGGAAGATAGGGTGATCCCTCAAGTATGTGTTAGTCTAATCGAGAGGCCAGCAGAAGGTGTCATTGGTGAAGATATCCCTCATCCTGATAACACCCAACAATTTCGATCGTCAGGCGGAAGCAACCAGTTGTTCACAGAAAGTAGTGAGATTGATGGTCGGGAAAACATACGTGTTGTCCCACCGGAAGTAGCAGCTCATGATAATAGACCAGAACCTCAATTCGACGATGTATTTGGTTGTCATATTGAGATGAATGGTAGAGAGTACAACCACCAATACAATGAGATCTACAATGACATCAACAATGAGAGAATACAACATTGAATGTTGGGGTGAATCATGAGGCGGATAATGAGGGCAATTTAAATTCTGTAGAAAATGTAGAGGACAATCAGAATGATACAGGACCTGTCGAAACGGAAAGACGTGTAAGACATGTACACAGATTTAGTTCCAGTGCACCAGATATAGCTGGGACCTCCGAGGGGAGGGCTAATGTAACTACAGATGATTCTGATAATACCACAACATAGGTTATTCCAGGAGCAGAATCATACTCGTTTGGTATTGGTGGAAGCAGGAACTTGTTTGAAGATGAACCTACAAGCATGATATATAAAGGCCAGTTTTTTCCAACGAAAAAGGATTTGAAGAGACTAGTAGGCCATTTTGCAATGCGGCAGAACTTCGAGTGGAAGGTGAAAAGGTCCAATAAGACAACATTACATCTAGTTTGTTTGATGGGAAATTGTACGTGGAAGTTAAGAGCGATGAGGAGAGATGAAGACACATATTTTCAAGTAAGAAGTTTTGTCAACGACACACTTGTCCGTTAGATGAAATTCACCGTCGGCACCGACAAGCTAGTGCAGTCACAATTGGAGAAGTTATTGCACCTAGACTTCAACAACAAGATGGTCGACTAATAAGTCTGAAGGACATAATCGCCAACATGAAATCAATGTATGGAATCCAAATCATGTACAGTAAGGACACACGCCGCCCTCGATTATGCGTTGTCGATGACATATGGAACACATGAGGAAACCTTCCAACTGCTTCCATCATTTGGTTACGTTTTGGAACAACAAAATCCCGGCACAATCACTGACTTATAGTGCGACGAAGATGGTAAATTTCTATACTTCTTCATGTCGATTGGTGCCTCACTTAGAGGATTTCGGAAGTGTATGCATCCAGTCATTGTCGTTGATGGTACCCATTTGAAGGGACGATTCCGGGGCATAATGTTTGTTGCAACAACACAAGATGGGAACGAACAGGTGTATCCAATTGCTTTTGGGTACGGCGACTCAGAAAACAACCTTTCATGGGAATGGTTTTTGGATTGCTTTAAGGGTGCCCTAGGTCATATTGATGAGCTAGTTTTCATTTCTGATAGGCATGCAAGCATTGAAGCAGAGATTTCTAAAGTCTTCCCTTATGCCACCCATACCATATGTTGCTGTCACTTTACTGAAAATATCAAAAAACGGATTTCATAGGAAGGATGTTGCCGAAATAATGGACAAAGCAACCCGCGCATACACCGAGTTTGAATATACCAGCATATGGAAGAGTTAAGAAACTTGCACCATAATGCATATGATTATGTAATTGATGCCGGTCCACACAAGTGGTCCCGTGTACACTGCCCGGAAAGAAGGTATAGGGTGATGACGACTAATACTGCAGAATTCATTAACTCATGCCTAAAATTTGCACGCCAACTGCCTATGTTGACTCTGGCTGAGTTCATTAGGAATATGCTGCAACGGTGGTTTCATGATCGCTATAGAGCTGCACAAATCATACGTCATCAGCTGACCGATGCAGCACATCTTGTGCTCTTAAAATGTGTGGAGAAGTGTGGTTATTTGACCGTATATCCAGTCGACTGGAACATTTTTTTCGGTCAAGCGGTCTGGAAATCAGTGGATTGTTGACTTAGCTCGGAAGACTTGTACTTGCAACAAATTTCAAATTGATCATTTTCCATGTCCTGACGCCCTTGCGGCGGCTGCGGTACATTACTGAAACTTGGACTTCACAACTTTGAAAACCTACTGATCATTTTCTCGGTGAAGCTGATCGTTTTCAATGTTTTTTACAGTGAGCGAAACTTGGACTTCACAACTTTGTGTGCGGATTACTACAAAAGACAGACACTTATTAACGCATACTCAGTTCCTATTATGCCGGTGGGCCATCCTTCCACTTGGGTTGTTCCATCTGACATTGCTCAGAGGGTGATTTTGAATCCAAACTCCAGGAGACAAGCAGGACGCCCGAGGGCGGGTCGCCATGTCTCATCTTCGGAGAGGACAACTACACAATCTTGTAGAAGATGTGGACAACCAGGGGTATAATTCAAGGAGATGTCATAATCCATCTATGATTAATGAAGGTACAAGAAGAGTTGTTCCCGATGAATACAGCCGCAAGTGTAGCATCTGCCATTCTATTGGACACAACAAACAAACGTGCCCTAACGTTGACTCTAATAGGGAATGAATGACAAAGTTTCGATCATATTGAAAACTTTTGGATGTGTATCATATTGTAATAATTTGGATTTGCATTAATTACTTATTAATGAATGAATTAATATTAATGAATGAATAATGAACGAATTAATATTCATGAATTAATTACATATCTGTGTACATATAAAATGGGAATATACAAAAAATCACTTGGCAGGGCCTGGAGTTAGAAAAAATCTCCACAGTCATTTTCTCCCGAATGATCCCCATGTCGTCCTCTGACCAATCAAAAGGCCTTCGGCCGGCCAATATGTACTCGATAAGTCTCAAAGTATGGGGACCACGGTTACCTTTGTAATTCGGCACATAAAACACCGTTAGAAATCGTTCATAAAGAATATCTAAACACATGAATGAAATAGAATGTCTTACGATTTCTTTTGTTGGGGGACTGTAGAAGTATGCACCAGGCTGACCGAGAATGGTTTATTTTCCCTAGGGAACGCCCGAAGACCAGCTCGTCGTGTTGTGTGGAACCTTGTGTCACTCAACATGGAGGGTAAAAACCACTGTAATGGTCGGACCCGCTGGTGCCTGATCTGATAATGGACTTCCTGTCTTCAAGGGTCATAAATCTCAATCTTCCCGCGACAAAGGTTGACGCTCACCACCAGCCAATGTTTGGGCCCCAACGTTGCACGAAATCAGCACCTGTAATAGTTTGCATGCCGTGTTAGCTGATGATATACGAACAGTTTTTTTTTAATCATCTCCATCATGTAACACTTACCAGGTCAACCTCGTGCCATGGGCGGTTTCCACTCGTGGTTGCTCCACGGACCGTCAGAAGGTCCTCTTCCAACCATCGGGACTGTAACACATTCCACCCTGCCGTGGTCACAGCACCGTGCGAATCGCGAGGCATCATCCTCTCCACATGTACAACATAAGTGGCTGTAAAAGCATTGACAAGATCGTATTAATAATACAGAAGCATAAAATCCGATGTGATTCCCAAATGTTATAACTACTTACATAAAATTGTGTATCCAACACGTTGATCCTTTGGTTGTACACATTGTGAAATCCTCGCTGACGCTTGCGAAGAATATTGAGGTATGCATCTATACGCTGACAAACAATAAAACCACCGTAATTGTTAACAATTCAACAATACTTACACAAACGTTAATATGAAATATAATAAGTACGTACCGTGTCCTTCAAGTCCATGAAGTTGGACTGCATATGCACGAACCATCCCACGGTAACTGGTGACAGCACGTCCACATCACGTCTGTTTAATGATTGAATTACCTTAGCTATACATAAATTAGAATAAACAAGAAATGTACATCCATTTGTATTATAAAAAGTTGGACTCACTGTTCCCCGTTGATGTTCCTCTTGAAGGCCTTGTATGCCGCAAGGTGGTCAGCGTCCACTAGTCTGTGGGGGTCAAAAATGTGTTCCACGGACTCGGGTCATGTCCTCAACCTCTTTGGACGGCATGGATCTGTGTAAGGGCTCACCAACTGCCATCCGCGCTTACCTAAATGCTTCACCAGGAGAGGGGACCGCTCCGACGGCATGGACGTGCTGGGTGGGGGAGGGGACCTCTCCGATGCCACGGACGTGCTGGGTGGGGGATGGGACTGCTCCGACGCCACGGACGTGCTGGGTGAGGGAGGGGATCGCTCCGACGCCACGGACGTGCTGGGTGGGGGAGAGAATAGCTCCTACGGCACGGACGTGCTGGGTGGGGGAGGGGACTGCTCCGACACCACATACTTGCAGGGCAGAGGGGTGGGGGTAGGGGGTGAGGTAAGGGGCCGCAGTGGCTGAATCGATGTGCTAGAAGGTGAGGGGATCAATGTGCTGCGAGGTGGGGGGATCGATGTGCTGGGAGATGGTGGGGACTGTTGAGCCTGGGTGTCTGTCCCCCCCGTAAACCTATCAGTCGACCCTCCGGGACTAAATAATTGATTAGGAGGTGGGGGCCATCCTGGTGTGTACGCAAGGTCTAACCTTGAAGCCCTCGGATCATATCCAGTAACAATCGGTGTTGCTGCTGACGATCCCCATCACTCTTCCGGATCATATCCAACAACTCCAAGTGTTGACGTTGTCGATCCTCGTCACTCTTCCGGAGGGCTTGACGCACATCGTTCAACATTTCAGTCCACAGAGCCTGAAATCATGTCTACATTGTTAGTAAAAAACTATTAGCACGTGTTAATAAAAAACACTAAACTTTGTTTTTAACTTACCTCTCCATCACGTCCAACGCCCCCACGGGAATCCTCTCTAGATGTACCATGTCCGGGGGTGGAAAACCGAACCCGCCTATGCCTATGCCTTTCTTGTTGAGGGTCTGTCTCATATCCCTCACTGTCACTGGGCCTCAAACCCCCAGCAGCGGGCTCAGATCCCTCACTGTCAATGGTCTTATCTGTACCACTGATCCCGCCTAAGGTGGTCTGATCAGGGACCTCAGGCGGCATATCATCCATGTCATCTTCTACATACAGGCTCCCCCCATCGTCTAGCCAGGCATAGTACGGTGCCTGTCTCTCAGCTGGTGTCGGCATCAGTTCCTTGATCGTAAACATCTGAAATATTAGTTAGAACAATGTCATTGTACAAATACTAATTAATAAAAACATTAACAAAATAAATACATACCCTGGCTTTGAAAATCTTTGCTAGCTTCTTCCCTCTCGGTTGGTTGGTTAACTCCCACTTCAAAATACGGGGAGTCAGATCAGTAACCCTCCGGACACCGACCTCTTTGGCCAACTCAGGGATCACCTCCAAAGCAAATATCTGCATCATAGATAAGTACGATAAGTATCCATACAATTTTGGGCACCAATAATAAAGTACAATTTGTAGTTCGAACTTTTTACCAACAGGGCATGAGAATGACCGTATATGTTGTAGGTCTCCACCCTGTGTACATCAACGTCATTTTCCTGCCGGCGTCGCTCGAACCCGTCTCTTCGCCCGTCAAACGCATGCTTGAATGAGTGAATAGAATGCCTGTACAAGGGGCACCCCACGGGAACGCGTCGAACGCATCGAGGTCCTCAACCAGCCGAAACTGCCAAACTGGAATCTTGAATCTCTCATCCACCCCTATCAGTATCCAGTTAAACATATATAAGAGACAGAGCTTGACAGCATCGTACGCCTGTCCGAAATCTGTGCCGGTGACAACACCATTAATCTGCTCCAGCGACACCTCCTCAGCTCCAGGAAAGTACCGCTCATGTATGCCATTCTCCACTGCTGCATACATGGTGGTCTCTGGTACAACTCCAAACCGCAGTCCGGTGATCAGGTAAAATTTCACCTTCGAAAACCTCACCGACTGGGTTCCTAACATTAAGTGCATCTCATCTGTGGGGCCGTTATGATAGAGCTCCCTCAAAAGCAACCGATGGATAATAGCACTTGAAAACTTCATCTCCCTATACATCATCAGGAAATGCCCGAAACATGACGCCATGAACCGCCGGCAGTCTTCATCTGTAAATTCTACAGGGGCACGGTTCAGTGCTTCGTCTATATGGGCGAGGGCATCAAAATGGTTGTGTCGTGTCAATTTTCCCTCGTACCAGTTTCTTTATGGAGTTTTAAGCGAATCCCTCAACCTAATTCTCATCTGCAATGTAACAGAAATACAACATCATTAAACAGAATTTAAAAAAAAAGCTCAATCCCTTTCCAAAAAGCTCGATTGATTTATAAAAAAGTTCGATTCCTTTTCAAAAAGGCTCGATCATTTTCAAAAAAGCTCGATCCCTTTCAAAAAAGCTCGATCCCTTTCAAAAAAGCTCGATCCCTTTCAAAACAGCTCGATTGCTTTACAAAAAAGCTCGATCCCTTTTCAAAAAGGCTCGATCCCTTTCAAAACAGCTAGATTGCTTTACAAAAAAGATTGATTCCTTTTCAAAAAGGCTCGATCCCTTTCAAAAAAGCTTGATCCCTTTTATAAAAGCTCCATCTCTTTTAAAAAAAGTTCTATCCCTTTTAAAAAAAGCTTCATCCCTTAAAAAAAAGCTAAATCCCTTAAAAAAAAGCTCCATCCCTTTAAAAAAAAGCTCGATCCCTTTTGAAAAAAGCTCGATCCTTTTTAAAAAAAGTTCGATCCATTTTCAAAAAAACTCGATCCCTTTCAAATAGGCTCAATCCAATTCAAAAACAGCTTAAACATATTCAAAAAAGCTCGATCCCTTTCAAATATGCTCGATCCAATTCAAAAACAGCTTAAACATATTCAAAAAAGCTCGATCCTTTTCAAAATGGCTCGATCCTTTTTTAAAAAAACTCGATTCCTTTTCGAAAAAGCTCGATTCCTTTTCGAAAAAACTCGATTTACCAAAACCTAATTTTCACGAAAAAAATAGCTTGACTAATCAAATAATCTCGATTCTCTTGAAAAAAGTCTCGAAAACCCAGATTTCATCTTTCTCAACTGATATTCAACCAAATTACAAACTCTAACCTATACCACAATCATTCTCACAATTCCTATCAACAAAACTCAATTCTAACATGTAATGCAAGTTAACAACAACAACAACAAAACGAGGAAAAATAACCAATCTTACCTTTGTCAATCGCAGCTGTTCCGGTCACTTCACCGTCGATTAGTTTCCCGTCGGTTTGACTGTTGCTTCTCTCTGACTTTGAAAACGACAACTTCCTCACTGTTAAAATATTTCGGGGTATTTTTATCTCAAACACTCTTTTGGTGTCTTTTAAACATACATTAGTAAAATGGTGATATTTGCACAACACACCCCTTAAATAGTGCCAATAATTTTTTTTATTATATATATAAGCATATTTCCTTTCTAAATGTTCTACCTATGCAATTTAGTGTCAAAATTTTACCTTTAGTACATATGAACTCGCTCTCACTTTAGCTCGCTAAGTCGCTATGTCCTCCAGTTTGGTGTCTCTGTAGAAACTGCAAGTATCAGAAGTAATCATAACTAATTAACTATCTTCTTTTGAGCTCTAAGGACAGAAAATTTACTACAACTGCCATCCCAGTATGTGGGTTGTGACTTTTGCGTGTAGTTTCAGTTCATTTTTGGAGATGGGGTTTTGATTTTTGATTTTTGATTTTTTGTGTTTCTGGTATGTGGGCAGTCAGGTGAAGAGGTATTGGTGGTTGTTGGAGGAGGAGCAGCTGGAGTATATGGAGCTATCAGAGCTAACAGATTGTTGCACCTAAGCTTAATGTTGTTGTTATAGTGAAAGGAAAGCCTCTGTCAAAGGTTATTATTATTATTATTATTATTATTATTATTATTATTATTATTGTATTTTCTTAATTTGTGTGGTTTTGTAATGTAAAATTTCATGAATGATTGTACCCAGTTGGTGAATTGTGGTTTATTGGTAGTTTTTGTTAGTTTTGGCAGGTGAGGATTTCTGGGGTGGGCAGGTGCAATGTGACTAATGGCCATTGTGCTGACAATAAGGTGAGAATTGTATGTTATGTATCTTATTGCTCTTCTTAGGGATGATGATTGGTTATGTCAATATTACTGATTTAGTGATTAAATGATTTAATTCAGCATGTTAGGTCATTGTAATACAGGAATTGAAAAAGTACAGATTAAACCCGTGATTAACTGGAAGGGTTATGTAGTTCTAATGTAGCATGGCTGTGACTGTGATTGCTTGTAGAATTTGAGCCACATTGATAGGAGATATGTTTGTAAATAGATTAGACTTTGGAGTATTAGTTGTATACTTTAAAGATGTCTCCCTGCTGTTGATATCTACTTGATCAGTATGTTTAATGACTGTTATCCTTAATTTGTACATAACACTACTGTCATAAACTTCACAACGATAATCAACTCGTCATTTAAATTACATCCTGCTAAGCAACTTGTTTCTTAACTTTGTCAATGCATTGTTGTAATTGCAGTCTTTCCTTTTTCAGTATTTTTATGTCATAGAAAACTGAAGTCTCAATTGTACATAAAATGTCTTTTGTACTACTTGATGTCCAGGCTTCAAATGATTAATCCCTTTTTTAGATATTGGCAGAACGTACCCTAGTGGTTACAGAGAATTTAGAGGTTCTTTCTTCAATGTGCATGGCCCAATGTCTTCTGATCATGGTTTTCTGATCATGGGGTGGAACTAAAGGTCTTCCTGCTTAAAACTTCATGAATTCTGTTTCTTTCTTTATTTTTGCACTGGTGATTTATGCTTATCTGCCAATAGACTGAGGACGACGGAAGAGTGTTTCCTGTCAGCAACATCTCTTCTTCGATAATCGATTGTCTCCTGTCTGAAGCAAAGCAAAGGGGAAGTACGCTGCCCTAGCCATTAACAGATTAACTTAAGTCCTTTCAAACTTTTTTTCTTTTTGGAAGGGGAAGAGTGAAAAATCCTGTTGCATCTTCGTATTCATTGTTTTGTTAGTAAAACTCTCTAGAATCTATTAGTTTCCAATGGAGAAAAATTGCTTGATTGATCTTCTAGTACTTTTTATGTCTGAACTTTCGCAATGAAGAAAAATTATATATACTTCTAGTACAGTAGTACTTACCCGGATTGGAAGTGTGCCTCTTGGTGCATTGTATTTTTGCAGATTTGAATTTCATATATCACCAAAAATGATATTCAGGTTCATAAACAACTAGTTTTCAGCATTCCTCCCATTGTCTTCTTTCAGTTTGTAACTTTGCGAAGTTTAACGAGAAGTTTTCGCAATCTTATTGAATGTTTGCAAGCTGTCTTTATTAGTTGCTCCATCAGTTTTCCTGCAGACCGGAAAAGTTGTCACGACCGCAACTGCTACTGCTGGTCACGACCACAATTAATTGAGAAGCGTACAATCAATTTGGTTGAATGCTTCGAAGCTGATTATCTTTTAATTGCTAGTGGAAATAGCAAGCAGGTTTGATTGATTGATAAATGGTGCATTTACAATTTAAAATTACTTGGATTGAATTACTTGATAAATCTTGTTGTTTCTTCGCAGGGTTATAGTCTTGCAGCTCAACTTGGTCATTCAATTGTAGATCCAGTACCTAGTTTATTCACGTTCAAGATTGTCGATTCACAGTTAACAGAGTTATCCGGGGTAAAGTTATTCTCCTTTCTAACCGATGAATGAATCCTTTCAAAAGTAGTACGCAGGAATCTGCCATCTGTTTGTTTATTTAGCAATGTATAGTATACAAGTTGAAAACAAGCCGAGGTATATTTATCGTTTTGTATAATTATTTGATAAATTCATAACTTCATATTGCATTAAACTCTTATTGTTCATGTGGCACAATATTGTATTTGGACTCTAAATTCTAAAATCCCTTATATCCGAGCATTTTGTGGACATCTTGCTATACTAATAAAGTTAAAAACTGCATGACCATTGTTGTATCATTTTCCGGCTTGGTCTTTCACTACCTTTTGTCTATGGCAGGTCACATTTCAGAAAGTCGTAGCTAAGCTTAAATTTGAAAATGTGCAGAGGAATATTCCACATCTTACCCTGGCAAGATTTACTCATTGCCTTCATATTAATACACGATAATGCATTGGACTTAAACCAAATTTCTGCAACTTTAGGTTGGCCCCATGTTAGTCACACATTGGGGGCTTAGTGGACCGGTAATTCTTCGCCTATCTGCTTGGGGTGCCCGTGATCTCTTCACTTCAAGTTATAAATGTAAGAAACAAATTATTTCTTATAAATATGTCTTTCACTTTTTCGGTTAATTTTCTTTTTCTTTTGCAACTCACTGGAATTTGACGTTTCTGGGATGTAGGGGTACTTACTGTGGTTTTCATACCCGATTTACATTTAGAAGAAATGAAGTCTATTCTCAGTCAACACAAGCATCTGTTTGCGGTAATCCTTGATCTTATTTTTCTCTAGCAACTGTTTTCTTGAATATATCTGAAAAGAGAAAGATCTCGATCATCTTATCTTTGAGGCTGTTAGTTAATCTAATATGATGTCTCCAAATTTCCTGTTAACTAGTGGTATTTCTGTTGGTCTTCTCTGGGACCTTAATGCAGTAGTTGCTTCTAACTATATGAATTCTACTACTACATTATAGCATTTTACTTCGTCGCTTTTGATAATTGCATGCCCTTTGTCCTCCCCTCTACAAAGGCAAAAGGTGCTCAACAATGCATATCCTTCAGAATTCGGCATTTTGAAGAGATTCTGGAAATATATATTGGTTCATGAGGTATCAATATATAACATGGCTATTTTAAATTTGCCATCTTATGGTAAATTTTTCATATAAACGTTAGCATTTCTTGTTTATATATGCAGGGTACATGTGGAGATACATTTTGGGCATCCATATCAAACAACTCATTGATTCCGCTGCTCCTTTTAAGGCATTGTACATTCGACGTTACTGGGAAGGTAGGATCACATACCGAAAACAACTTTTTATTCTCTGTTTTTTGAAACTTCTTGTACTTTACTGAGATGAGACAGATCGATATCTAATGAAGGGACAATTTAAGGATGAATTCATCACTGCTGGAGGCATTCCTTTGTCTGAGGTTCTCTCTTTCTCCCAACCTATATATTTATCTATCTCTTCTGTGTATGTATGCAATTGAAAATATAACTTCCATCTTTCTTGCCTTTGTGAAGATCTATCTCAACACAATGGAAAGCAAAATACGATCACATTTATTCTTCGCTGGAGAGGTACAGTTCCTTCCTTACCATGCTTTTAGTTGTGTGTGCACAGATTTTAAGCCCTCCGATGATGCTCAAAGTTGGTATTTTTCTCCAGGTACTAAATGTTGATGGGGTGACCGGAGGTTTCAATTTTCAGGTGCGACAAAGCTATGTTGTAAATTACAAACATATGTTTTTTTTTTATTGATATAAACACTACGCAGGCGTTGTATCTACTCGGTTGTTCTTATTTTCACAGAATGCTTGGTCTGGTGGATACATTGCCGGAACAAGTATAGGCAAACTAGCAAATGAAGCTCCTTTGAAGGAAGGAAGCATATGACTAAAAATTGTAAATGTTGTTGCTATGAAATCTTTCACATACCGTATCATAGTCATCACTGAGCTGTAATATATATTTTTTTTAACTGCATTCATAATTTTAATCGTTTTTAATTAACAGAAATATGAAATGTCCCAAATACCCCAGCAAAAACATTTACAATATCACTTCTATAGTCTACGTGGAGAAGTGAATTTTTTTTGAATCTAGTGTTGAGTAATACAATTGTTATCTCGGGTATATGTTGCTTCAATTTATGCACATTTTACTACAACCTCTGATCACCACCTCACACCAACACATTTTTTCTCCACACTAATTGCCGCATCAGAGTTTATTTTATGAAACCCCTCAACAGGCAGCCGACAAACACTCTCAGCAACAATTTGGTGCTCCCCATCTGCAAATCAATTTGATTTTATTGGTTTCAGTTAATGTAATCCGAGTGCTTTTACAGTACAAAGCAGCTTCTTCTTCTTCACTCAATTTACAATAATGGATTGGGAATTTTTAGAAGAATTTAGATATATGCTTGTGCTTGAAAAAACATCTTGTGCCTTGTGTGTTTCACTCAACACAAACATCTACAAAAACTTTTATATAAATTTTAGTGGTGGTGATTTGTGAAAGCTTTGTTTCCTCTTTATACCACTCTCATACAACGCAAGATTCTTCTTATATTACTAAGAATATTATGTTATTTCAAGCAAGAATTTTGGGGACGAAACCAATCAAAGAATATGTACTGTTTATGCAAGTCGTGAAAATCACTTATTAATGTTATCATCATCCCAACATTTTAGGGTACAACAAATTTCTCCAATCTTCTAATTCGAAATTGGTTGAAAAAGTCATCCTCAAAGTTTCATTGGAACCTCTCTTATTATTATTATAGTTTTTACGAAAAATATCTAGCAAGGATATGTTTGTTTAAAATTTAACATCAACTCTTGTTTGAGTGCCTCGTGCATCCTCTATTTGTATTTGTGACTTATTGGAACTTCTCTTATTATTATTATTATTATTATTATAGTTTTTATGAAAAATATCTGAGCAATGATAAGTTTGTTTAAATTTGAACATCAACTCTTGTTAAAGTTTTGTAGTTTTGCTAAACAAGTGTAGAAAAGCCTCTTTTATGTTATGGTGTCGTGGAAGCAACTATTCGAACCATGCTAGTTGTATTTGATTTCTATCGGTTGTTTTTTTATTTTAATAGCCTGTGTTAGTTGCATTTGATTTTGATAAGTCTTTACAAGTTTGAGTGCTTTTGTATCCTCAATTTGCATTTGTGATGGGGTTCAAGTCTCCTTAAAAAGTGTAGGAAAGGTTCTTTTAAAAAAAAAAAAAATTGTAGGAAAGGCTTCCTGTGTTATGGCCGAGAGGAATTATTCGGACTGCTTTAGTTGTGTGTGTGCGGGTTTTTTTTTTTTTTTTTTTGATCGATAAAATCTGAACTATTATTTTAAAAGTCATTTACATAATCTTCAAGTTCATCGATCTATTGGTTAGACTATGTTCACGAAGTTATTTTATGTTATTCCTGATTTTATTTTTATAGGTCTCGACAAGGTTTTAATCTAACGAGTAATTAGTAGATATTTTTTCTCTCTCTCATCTGTTACCTATCCAATCAAAATATATAATAAGCCAATCACATGACTCTAAAAGTGAGAACCAAATCTAAAGGGGTCACCAATCAAGGGTTTTGCCAGGAGATTAGCTTACATATGTTTCAGATTTCTTAATTAAATTTATCATTTTTTTTTAAATTTATTTCTCATAACATATGATTCCACTGTTGCAATATGTCTTCTAGTGGGAATTTGCCCACAAAAGTCCCATAAATTGAATTCATTCATGTCATGGTAGCCAAACACAACCCACACACCCACTACTTCTCGTAAAGGGTTACAGCTAATCAGCTTATCACAAAAGCACTTGCTAGTTACTAAGATCCATAAAACAAATAAAATCAAAAACTTTTTTGATTAAGACCTGTGTCTCTTTTATGAAGAGATCATCTATCTATGGCGTGCCAACTTATTGGCCTTTTATAGCTTAAAAAAAGTGCTTACCAGGTACAAGAATATTTAACAACTTTCTTTTTCCTACTGATAATGTGCTTTTTCTTCCATCAATATGGTATATTCGTAAGCAATACATACGTATATAATATAAAATTCTCAAGTACCATATCATTTTTATATTCGAATGTTGTTATAGTTGTGTATGATTGTGAAACGATATGTTTTGATTGTAAACATATCAATTAAATCATGGGGAATTGTTAATGGTTTTTTTTCTTATTCGAGTATGGTTTATGTGTGATTGTGAAATGATATGTTTTGATCGTAATAAGTTGTGTCATGAGGAGTCGTTAATGGTCTTTTTTCCTATTCGAATGTGGTTGTACGTGATCGTGAAACGATACGTTTTGATCATAATCAATTACCTTATGTGGGTTTGTTAATGATATTTTTTCAATTCGAATGTGGTTAATATGTGTGGTTATAAAATGATATATTTTATTATCGTAATTTATTACATCATGGATAAAGAGTCGTAACTCTAAATAGTCATACATAACGAGCTATTGTGACTATAATCATCATCGATTTACAAAACACATGTAGATAGAAAAAAAGACAATCTCTTAAAATTAATAAAAAGTTCAACTTTTTTATTAAGAAGAAGACCTAACTAACTTCGTCGAATGAAAGGAATTTTATTAAAACATATAGTTCATGCGGTGGATTCTCCGATCACTAGTATGCTAAATGCCATTATTAGTTAGATTTTTGGTGAGAACAATTATCATGTATTTATTTTTCTAACTCTCCTGGTCTCCTCGCAATGCTTCTTTTTGTGCTATTGTTGGAGAGTAATTGAAATATATATTATATATAGGTTCGAAAAAGTTTTAATCTTTTATATAATCTTTTCCTTTTCTTTTCTAATTAACTTGTTAAGAGTGCCAACTTGATTTAAAAAAAAAAACTCTAATTACAAATATTTTATCCAAATTTTCCTTTCGAATTTACTTATTAAGAGTGCCAACTTGGTAAAAAAAAACCCTAATTATAAATATTTTCTAAAATTTAGGTACTTTCCGTATATTTATATTGTAAAATATTTATGATGCATGTTATTTTAAGAAGTAATAAATCTCTGAATATACATTACCGTCGACGAACCTTCATTAATTAAAATGAATTTCTTAATATAGATATTATATCATCTTAAACAATATTAATTAAGGATTAGAAGAAGGAAAAAAAAAGTGACATGTGGGCAAGTGGAGGCACAAAAGCATAATAAAATATTGTGTGGCTTTTTATCCATTGGAATAGTATTGTATCCTTTTATTGTTGTGGATGGTTTGTTTTTTAAGGTAACAAAAAGGAGATATTAATTAAGATGTGTTAATTTATACTATATAACAAATTGTATGATTTTGCATCTCAAAAGAATATATATATATATATATATGATAAAGAAAAAATTGGTCACCTGAAAATGTTGGAAAATAGGAAATTAGTCCAATCAAGTTGGCCGAATCTTGGTCTAATTAAGTGGGATTTTTTTATTTTTTTTTGCATGCATGGTCAATTTTGAATCAAATTGAAAGAAAAAAAATTGATTAATTGGACAAAAGAAAGAAGACACTTAATAATCCATTTCATGAGAAAAAAATAATTTAGTAAATGAAATTAGGATCGATTAAAATGTAGAGCATATATGAGTTTTCTTTAATTATAATTTCAAACTTTGAATTTAATTAATATTATTGATGAGACAATTAAGAGAGTTGCTTGCAACATTTTATTAAGTTTTCATTTATTCTTGAAGATATCTTAAATGTGAATGGCCTTACAATTTAGTTGAGTTCATGGACTTAAGTTTCAAGCACATGCCAAATTGTTTTTTTTTTATTATTATTATTTTTAAATTTTCAATATAAATTTTTTGTAAACCAATGATTTGAAGGACTGTTGAGTGGTCAATAACAGTAGCCTCCTTGTAAGTAGAGTTGACCAAAACCGTTGACTTTGAATGGGGAAAGATTGTCAAGAGGCCAGCTCTTATCTACTCAAAAACTGTGTTGAATTTTTTTTTCCATTGGATTGCAGTTGACTTTTGATGCAAAGTCAACACATTATAAGCTGTAGATGAAACATCAGATTAACATAATTGATCAATCAAACATCAAAGATTATAGACAGTGATGTAAATATTCTAAAATTATCAAAATTATGGTCAAAATTTCATTGATTTCACTATACATTTGATATACATATATACCACCAAAAAACTAAAAATGTTGTTGAATATACTTCCTTCATTAGAGCATATCATATAACGTATTTAAAACAATTAATGGGATTATAAAGATGGGTTCAAAAATTAAATGACACTTTTTGAATGTGACATTTCAACATTGTCATTACTTTAATAATTTATGTTTAAAATACATCTATTATGGTGAACGGACAAAAATGCTCTCAATAGTTGTTCTATCAGATTTCTTTCGTTCATTTTTTTTACAGTGAGAGTTGTGAAATAGAGAGAGAAAGTTCCATTGAAACTCTGGCGCTACGTAGACGCATTCGGGGATCGACCTTTTAAGGCAACTGTCCGAGCTTTTATAAGTTTTTTTGTCAACTGTCCGAGCTTGAGATTTTTTTTAACAAAAATCCTCGAATTATTTTAGAAAAATCTTGTAAATAGTAAAAAAAATAAAATTACGGACAAATAGAAAAAAAAAACTTGAACCAATAGAAAAAAAACTCGGAAAAAAAGAAAAGAAAAATAACCTTGAAAAATAATTAAAAAAAACTCGAACCAATGAAAAAAAACTCGAACTAATACAAAACAAATTCGGACCAATAAAAAAAACCCGAACCAATACAAAAAAGCTCAGAAAATAATTAAAAATACTTGGAACAATAGAATAAATCTCGGACTATTTAAAAAACCTTGCGCAAATTCTAGAGACTACATATTCATACACGAATTGATACATTGTTAAATCAGTCACAAATGCATGAAAGAAAATAAGTAGATCGGTTTCCAGACAACTTTTTTTAAAAAATAAGATAAATTTTCTTTTTTAAAGTGTAGATGGAAGTACAAAGACAAATTTTAACGGTAATTTAGATAGTTCACCATAATATGTGTCTTTTATACATAAACTATTAAACTGGTGACATCATTACAAAAAAAAAATGTGACATTTCTTACTATCTCTGGTTATAAAGATAGTCCTATTATTGATTTTTTTTTTTAGATTTTGCATGATTTTTATGAAATATATTGTTATCATTAACTCATGATTATATATATTTAGGTAAATAAAATTCAGATTAATAAGGGATCATTTTTGGTGGGTCAATTATTGGAATGTGAATGCGGAGTAGAATAATTATTTATTAACCGAAGTCCACTTTCATTAATGAAACAGCTAACAACATCTGTTTTGCATAAATACCAGACAAAGAAAACTATTAACTTCATAGGATTAATAGTTTCTTGACCACACAACATCACAACCATCCTTCTTTTGTCTTTTTTCTCTTCCTTCGTTGAATGTCTTTGTAGAATTAATCGCCATCGATATATAATTAATTAATTAATCTCAAAGGGTCAATATGTAACCAACCTTAATTAATATAATATTAATTAACAACATTTTTTTTTTTAAAAAAAAAAAAGCATTTTCAAATCCAAGAAATTTTCAAAAAAAAACATTAGGTGAAAAGAGGAGATATGATCTAAATCTATAATGCACTGTTCCTTTTTCGGCTAGAAATGGATCAAAACAATGACAAATTAATATTAAGATGATTTCATCCTTGCCCCTAATAATCTTACAATTCTACTAATTATAATATTAAGATGATTTCATTCTTGCCCCAAATAACCTAACTATTCTACTAATTATAATATTAAGATAATTTCATTCTTGCCCCTAATAATCTAACGATTCTACTAATTCTACTAATTAATTATTTATAATATGAAATCTCCACTTTATATTTATATATATATATATTAAAAAACTATATAGTTGTCGTACTCTCTTTTTTAAGAATCCCATTTATCTCTGACTTCTTATAATACTAAACAGCTTAGAAACATTAATAAACTTGTGTGGAGGCCATAAAATTGATAGATATAATATATATTTTCATGGTGATAATTTTCATGAACATGTTATTGGATTAATGAGTCAATGTAAATTAAGTATTTGACTTTATATTTACATGTGCAATAATGGAAGCCTCATAGTACATGAACATGTACACCACCATGCACGTGCTCCAGTGTTTGGTTTTGACAAAATGGGTACGTTGGGTATAGTTACTATGACTCCATTGAATTTTCAAATGATTTTCACACTATAATAAGAAAGAAAACATTGATTCAATTCAATTTAGTTGTTTGAATCTATCTTTAACACGCAAAGGACTTGATTATGGATATACGGACTTGATTGTGGATATATATATATATGGAGTACTTCTTTGATCGATTTTTTTCTTTTTGAGGGTCAATGTTACGTAAAACTGTGAAATCCTATTTTTTCTATTATTATTGTAGCTCATATGGTTTTTTATATAAAAAGACAGTATAATCTTACAATTAATTAAACTAATCATTTTAATATAAATTAAATTTGAAATCTAGAAACACACACAATTTTCTTTTATAAATCAAATGATAAAGATAGACAAGAAGAAGTTGTCAATCACACCCACACCACGAGGTTATGAGTTCGAGTTTTTCTCCTTCTCTCTTAAAACCTCAAATTATTGTAATATTTTTTTTGACTGCCCCATAAACTATGTTCAAATTTGCACTTTACCCCTATATTTTTTTTTCACAATTAAACCCCTTGAACTCTTATAAATCGGCAACAGACGACTGTAGATGCCTTCTCATAAGGGATAAAAAATCCAAGTGTTTATCAAAAAAAAAAACTTTAGGGGGTTTAGTGGAAAAAAAAAATACAGGGGGCATAGTCCATATTTTGAAAGAATTTAGGGATCATTAGTGTCAATTAGTCTATTTTTTTTTATATAAAAAATCAACTGATAAAGACTTGAAACGTTTACAGGAAAGAAAAAATATATTTAACAAAACTATATAACTATATATGAAGTTGGGCCTCCAGAGACTAGGTTGCAAATGTTGGAGTACTTAGGAAAAAAAAAAAGGTTTCATAGAAAGAAAACAAATATCGGAGTGCTTAAAATGCATGCACCTAACAACGGTTGCCTCTTCCATGGGGCCAAAGATCACTATCACGGTGGCCGCCGCTGCCACCACAAGGTCCACCAGGACCACCACCCGATACGCTACGTTTTTTGTAGTCCCCACACACAACACATTCAACTCTCCACGTTGGATGAGAGACACTTGACCCAGAAGCAAAGCATCATTAATAATAATAATAATATGCTTTCAAGCTTGGATAAGGACATAAGGTTGTCTTCAAAAACATATAAAACAAAACACATCTTCTTCTATCTTCCTTTCACTCAAAACTCAAAATTAAACAAACATAAAACATTACCTTAAAGTTAAGTAGAATGCTCTAGACAGAAGTTGAGGCGGTCCGGTACTTAATTAAACCCTACACGTTCACGATAATAAGATTCGCGTCATATTCCTCTAATTTAACCCATATCATAGTAATTTCATGAGTAAATCAAAGGTATAGTTCAGTCAATTCTAATATGATAGTTAGGTGTAGCGGTTATTAAAGAGTGTTAACGAAATAATACAATATTTTTGGATATTGAATTTCAGTCGTTCATTAAATACTATTCTATAACGCCGATCATATAAGAGTATTTACGAAACAATTCAATATTTATTTTTCGTTCAGACATCAAATCTCAGTCATTTATCGAATAATATTCAATCCGTTGGTCATATATAAATCATTTACTTAGGTGAGCAGGTGAGCAGCTGTGTGAAGATTGGAGAAGGGTTTTAATTAGTAAAATTAAAATTTTTCATTAATGAAAATGAGGGTAGTTTAGTAAATTCATAAGATGAGTTAACATACATGTCATGGTCTTTGGACCACATGACATCATTAATGGCAAGATTTTGAGTTAGTTGCAAGATCAAGGGTGTTTATGAAACTACACGCTTAAATATATGTGCCTAATGGAGGCGCAAAATTTTGTTGGGCTCTTGAGTTTTGAGTTTCTCCATCCCTATCTCTCTGTCTCTGAGTCATCTTGTCTCTCTTGTGTTGTCTTCTTTGGTCTAGTTTGGCTGTTTCTTGGTTTCAGTGTTTTGTTTGAGAAGCTAAAAAAAACAGTGGGTTGTTGGATTTGGAATTTGGATTCAGACCCCAGAAAGTTAAGATAAAGAAAGAGAGAGGTACTATAATTCATCAAAACATCAATCTTTTTCAATTATATCATCATATGATGATGATCATATTTTAGTATTGCATGTGAATATATGTCAGTTTTTTTTTTCTCTGTTGATTATTT
The DNA here is from genome assembly GCA_032871835.1 of Dipteronia dyeriana. Classification (NCBI taxonomy): domain Eukaryota; kingdom Viridiplantae; phylum Streptophyta; class Magnoliopsida; order Sapindales; family Sapindaceae; genus Dipteronia; species Dipteronia dyeriana. Next base: position 77,428,926 of record CM065303.1, on the reverse strand, counting down.
TGTCTTGAAGCTACTTTTCATGGCAAAGTCACAAAAATCAAGAAAGATTCTATATGTTTTATGATGAGCTGATTTTGAGCTCTGAAGTCGGAATTATGTGTTCATCACAAGCAGTCAAACAGTGAAGTTCAATTTTTTGTTGTGTGATCTGGGGTGTTCCTGAAACATAACTTTTAATTTGTCTCTCTTTTTTTGCAGCTTTTGTGTGAAGAAAAAGAGAATCTGTAGTGACCCTTTTGAGCAAATTGTGAAGAAGAAGCAATTAATAGTTGGAAGTTGAAGTCAACAGAGCAAATCTTTCACGTATGTAATATTATTATTATTCATGATTATAGTTTTTGTCAAGAATTTAAGCTTAGCAAAAAAAACAAAATTTTGATGGTTTTCAGGATCCTTTCATCAGGAAATATGAGCCTTTTGTACTCTTCTAATTTCAAGTATCTAGAGGGAGACTTGAGGAAGAACCAGGAAATATTCATGGATTCAAGTCATCATTATCATCATCATCATCATCAACAACAACAACAACAACAACAACAACAACAACAACAACAAAACAATCAGCAGCAGCAGCGGCAGATTAATTCGGGCCTAATGCGGTACCGCTCTGCTCCAAGTTCTTTCTTTGAGAACATTGCCAATGGTAGCAGCAGTGGTACTGGTGGTGGAAATTGTACTACTGATGTTCATGAGGAGGACTATGGATATTTTCGATCTTCAAGTCCTGAAATCGACACCTTCCTTGCCAAATACGGGGATTCGGGTAATTCTGATCATGATAATATGCAAGAAGAATTTGGAGAGAAATGCATTATGAAGCAAGAAGATGTAGTGGAGACTAATGGCTCATCACAAATGATGTACCAAAATCTACAAGTGCAAGGTCCTGGAAACAACAACATTGCTAACAATACAATGGACAGTTCATTTGGTGTTGCTGTCAATTCAATGGTGCTAAAGAAATACTCGTTGCAGGCGAAAATGGCTACCGGAAATGGCTCCAATCTGATCAGGCAAAGCAGCTCTCCAGCTGGTCTTTTCTCCAACCTAGGCGTTGACAATGGTACATATATTTATATTTCTGCTTTCTTTTATGTCAACTTGTGTTTGTAATTGTCCTGAAAATTCATGAATCAAGTGATTTCAATTATGTTGTTCAAGTACTAATTAACCATGTGTTCAATTACTCAAGTTGCAATTGATGAAACATTTTGAAGTCAGAAGTAGACTAATAATAATAGTAATATATAGTAGACATGAAGAGAGTTGACTAGTTGATAAAAGTTTTTGTCCCCTTTTTTACTTTGATTTTTTTTTTTTTTGACTGAAATTGATGATCATTTAGTGGGAATATAGAATGAAAGAATAAGAGAATATAGAGAAGAGTTTTTGAAGAAGGAACAAATAAAAATTCTTCTTTTTTAATTACTTCTGCAATATCTGAAACTGTCCCATATAGAATCTCAACTTTTCTTGATGAATAACAGGATTTGCTGTGATGAGATCTGGGAATAATAGTACTACTAATGGAGCAGCTGGTCCATCAACTAGCAGCAGCAGGTTGCATAATCATATAAACTTTTCATCGGGACAATCTTCGAGACTTATGCCTCATCAGAATGCTGAAATTGGGAACCAGAACACGGGGACTCGTACCCCCGAGAAAGGTTTGGGGGGCAGTAATATACAGTACAACATGTCCAATAATTTCCATAGTGATTCTTGGGATGACATTCCATTCAATGGCCTAAAGAGAGCTAGAGAAAATGATGGCAACAACATGTTTTTTGATTTGAACTCTATGGATATTAGTCAGGTAGCATCATATAATTGATCCCCATTGTATATTTTTCTAAATTTTTGATTTGTTCTGTTTAATATCTGTGTGTCTGGCTACTGATTCTGGTGTCGTAAATTGATCAGAACGGGAGGAGCTCTGGAGGAAGCCGGTCTAATGGCTTGACTCACCATTTGAGCTTGCCTAAAACTTCTTCTGAGATTGCTGCTGTTGAGAAGTTTCTGCATTTTCAAGGCTCTATTCCTTGCAAGATTAGGGCCAAAAGAGGTTGCGCCACACACCCGCGTAGCATTGCTGAGAGGGTACGCGTAATTAAATAATTCTCATCCGTTACACACGATTCTTTAATTTGTATCTTTATAGATCATGGTCATTTTTGACATGTAAATTTATTTTTTGATCAGGTGAGAAGAACAAGGATTAGTGAAAGAATGAGGAAATTGCAAGATCTTTTTCCAAACATGGACAAGGTAGTTGTTGAGACTACTCTAGACTATAGAGCTCTCACTCACTTATTTTAGTCCTCCAAAAATAATATATTGTTAATTGACACTCGAAATTAATTATGTGTTTGCAATATTTTTCTTCTTGGCAGCAAACAAACACAGCTGATATGTTAGATTTGGCAGTTGAATACATTAAAGATCTTCAAAAACAAGTCAAGGTAACACAACACAACCCTTTAATCAAACTCATATCACATGAATTTCTAACCAACACCATCTAATTCTCTCACCAAATTTTGTGTTTTCCTTGCAGACACTCTCGGATACGAAAGCGAAGTGCATGTGTTGAAGTAAACAGAAACAGTATTGAAACATATATATTCTGAGGTTGTTTGTGCCTGATTTGTTTCTGTACAGATCATAGGAGTAGGAAGAAGTTGGGAAATGTTTAAAAGGGTAGTGAGCTAAGAGAGATAGAGAGAGAGAGAGGTTGTGAGTTTGAAGAAAAATGTTGTAATTTATTGCAAGTTTCAATTAATATCACTAGGTTAACGTCTTAACGTTTTTTAAGTTGGTGTCATGAGATCTTAGGGGTCCGAGATAAATTATAAAAATGAGAGACTCGATCTTCTGTATATATATATATACTTTTTTTTTTAGTAAATAGTAAATATTTATAAAAATTAATATAATAACTAAAAATTAAGACTGCAATCCAATAAAATAGTAAATAACAAGTCATCGAAATAAGAATGTTATAATTACATTAAATAATATATCTCTTAAATATTATCGGTCTCACATTTTTAGAAGTAAAAGTACTAATTAAGTATTATAATTGTTTCTTTCAAGAACCTTAGAATAGATTTCATTTTTTTTTCTCAAATATATGATAAATTGATTCACTATTTGATATGCTGTGGATGTTGTTAAGTATTATAATTGTATTATTTGGTGGGCTTTAATATATATGGTTAGATATATATTTTATAAAAATTTATATAAAAAAAAATTCATGGATCTTGAGACTTATATTTGTTAAGTAATATATGAAATAATTGTTTTTTAATAAAAAAAAACTAGTACATAAACCTTCAAACTTATTTAAAAACCGAATGCGTAAAGTTTATTTTTAACATAAAATTTGTGGCCCTTGGAAAACAGGAGCAGTAGGCGGCCGTTGTAGGCTTTTGCCCAGGACCGGCCCTAGTTGAAGGACGTTTGTTCAGTCCGATAATATCTTGTTTGAATTGTCGTCATTGTCGTGGATGGTCTCATTTTCCATGAAGATGTTACCTTTCAAGTAGAATGATTGTAGTCTTCTCAATTCATGATTTCTTGTGTGCAAATCATAGTGTTAAACTATTAATCAGCTAATATTGGACAAGAAATAGAAAGAAAGAGAGTTGTGTTATCAACATCAGTTTTGTTTTACATTTCTAAATTCTTTTTAATTGTTAAAAGTCTTTGGAAAATCCTAGAATCGGTTTGGTTTAAAGGCAAAGACTAGTGTAAAGGCAATTTTATTTCTTTTTTGGTTAGTTAATAATATTATTTTGTGAGAAAATACTAAATTCCAGTTTCTGTTATATCTAACGGTTAATATCGATTTTTGAAACATAACATAGACAACAATTAAACAATGGTCATTGATTCAATCCTATAAAATTATATCCATTGAGATCCTTGTGAGTTTCAAGGTTATGCTTTTCTTGATCAATAACTATAATTAAAAAAATATACTGGCTTTAATATATATTTTTTTAAAAAATTGACGGTTCGTGCAATGAATCAGTATTAGCCGTGATTGATTGTTTATTCAATCATTCATGACATTTCATGATCACATCCGAATACAATAAACACTTAATGCTTTTAGTTTAAATGATTTTATATTTTTATCCACAGCTAACAATGAAGTTTAAGTCCTATTATGTACATTTATTCATATTTGAAATTTGAACTATGCATATTGTAATGGTTCTTAATTAGTTAATTGGTTCAGAAAACAAAAATTTCCCTATAAGAAATTTGTACAAATACAAATCACTAAATGATGAAATTTCAAGTTTTTTTTTTCTTGGATTGTTCTGGTAGAAAATCCTAGCCAAACTCATTTATGTGAAAATTCGTTAAATTTATTTTAGACAAAAAAGAGATTAGTTTTTTTTTTCTTAAAAAATAAAAGAACAGTTTTTTTTTTTTTAGAAAAAATATATTATACAAAAAAAAGAAGGTAGGAGTCCAATTGGCTTTGTCAACAAACCAAAAACTAAAGAAAACAGTTTGACAAGTCCACGCAGCCGTTGGTGATCGTGTTTCAGAGGCGGGTGTTTATTCTCCGTGTTCATGTCCAAAAAAAAATCCATCTCTAAATCTCATGAACACAAAAACCCTTCTCTGATTTCTCCATTCTCGAATCAAAAGCCTCTCAAAAAGTAATCTTTGATTCAAAATTTTCATTTTTTGATTTGTTTTGTTTTGTTCTTTTTCTCGGGTTCTCTTTTTAATGAAAGTGTAGACTACACTTTTTAAAAAGCTAGCTCTGCGATGTCGAACTATCAAGGCAACTTCAACAGCAAAATCGATTACGTTTTCAAAGTAGTGTTGATCGGTGACTCTGCGGTTGGAAAATCTCAGCTTCTGGCTCGTTTTGCAAGGGACGAGTTCAATATAGATTCCAAGGCCACGATCGGCGTTGAGTTTCAGACAAAAACTGTTAACATGGATCGCAAAACTGTCAAGGCTCAGATTTGGGACACTGCTGGTCAAGAACGGTACCTTTTTCTTTCTTTCTTTTTTTTTTGTCAATTTTGAATCTTTAGAGGTTTTTCTGATTTGGATTTGTTGTGGATTTTGAGATTGATTGTTGAGGATGTTTTAACTGATCAATGTTGAAGAGATCTCTGATCCAGTGAAGCTCATATATGTCTCTTGCTTGCTGCTGTTGACATGTTTTTGAAGGCTCATTCTTGATTTGATTTGATTTGATTTGATTTGATATAGTCCAGTGAATCTCATAGACTTTTGTTTTTGAATGCAAATCTTCTTGTTTCAATTTATTAGATGATTTGAATTTTGGTTTTTTTTTTTTTAATTTGGATGAAGACAACAAAGAAGCTGTATTCATAGTGGTGATTGTATGAATGAGGTGTTCTATTGACATTTCTGTTTTGTTGATTGTTGAGAGTAATCTCCGAGACTAGAACTACCGATCCCACGTGCCTTGGACTGATCTTTACAGCTTAGTACATTGGTAAGAGACCAATTTGGATGCAAATTAGAAATCGAATGCTTACTGATGTGGTACCCGAGCTGATACTGCATATGAGACAACTCGATATGACTTTAGAATCAAATATTAACCACAATGGCAAGGTATGCGATGAATTCAATTGATTTAGTGACTAAAACTTGGTTAAGGAAAGTATGCCCCAATGAAAGGAGCTTTTAGTTATACGATATAGTATCTATAGGCCAGTTTTTTTAACAGTTATCATTATGCTTCAATTATTGATATCTTATAACCTTTAATAGGTCTTTAATGTAGGTGAGTCTGAGGTGAAGTGATGTTAGCCATGGATTCAGGGTAAGAATATAGTGAATTACGAAAAAACACTGTCGTGGAGTTGAACCGATTGTAGGTGGATCAGGGTAGATGGTATTGGATTCGTTGTAGTGATACTGGGATTCCTCCTTTCCATCTCTTCACCATCTTTCTACATTCTTTTATTACTCGTGGTGCTTATTGATAAACAAGAATGGTTGGACTAGGCACTCTGAACTAATTAATCATTTATATCGTTGTTGAAAACTATCTACAATTGCTTGGATTACCATATATACTGGCGAGACAGAAATTGTTACTTCGATACTTTTGTATTTGTATTTATTATGTCTGATTGGTTGGAACCTATCTATTACAATTTTGAAGGATTGCTGGATTTTCGCTTTTTTCCTTCTGGTCCTTTTCTTGAACTGGTAGTTTAAATTTCACTCCGGTTGTCTTGGCACAATGTCCTAACAACTAGTGTGTTTATGTTTTGAGTTGTTCTGTGTACTCTGTTGGTTTTGGCATCAGGTATCGGGCCGTAACAAGTGCTTACTACAGAGGTTCTGTGGGTGCTATGCTTGTTTATGACATTAGTAAGCGTCAAACTTTCGATCATGTGGCAAAGTGGTTGGAGGAACTGCGGGGACATGCGGATAAAAATATCGTCATCATGCTTGTTGGCAACAAGTCTGACCTGGAAACCCTTCGAGCTGTACCCACTGAGGATGCAAGGGAGTTTGCCGAAAAGGAAAGCCTGTTCTTTATGGAGACGTCAGCCCTCGATTGCACTAATGTTGAATCTGCTTTTCTCACAGTCTTGACAGAGATTTATCGAATTGTTAGCAAAAAGTCTCTCATGGCCAATGAAGAAACTGAATCTGGTGGAAGTTCGTCTCTTCTCAAGGGAACTGATATTGTTGTCCCTGGGCAGGAGCCGGTATCTGGAGGAAGGAGTTTCAACTGTTGCACATCATCATAGGAATTTTCGGGTTCCACCTTGACAAAGATCTTTTGTTATCAGGAGTTGCTGGTTGGTTGGGGATGTAAATTATGAAGAGTTGAGACTTGCAACAATGTGCTGAATTTAATGCGGAAACTTAAAATGTATGACAAAACTAACTGATCTTGTCAATGAATTTTAGCAGCATTCTGCAGCGGAAACAGAAAAGTTCTCTCAGTTATACATGAATGTAAGCCAAATTGCAATATTTTTATGAAAATTGAATGCCAAATTGATGGCATTTCCATTGAATGAACATAAATTTTGATTTGATGGAATTCATTGTTTGTGTGGTTTTGTATTATGGTCATATGTTACTTTGTTTTGCATTGTTTGGGTCTGTGTTGCAACTTCCCGGATGTTAATAGTGTCCTGTTTTATGTTTTAAAGCTGCTTCTTGATGAACTGAGTGTTCGATAGTGTTGATACATGAACTTCACCAGAACCTAATCAGGTAATTACCTCCTTGGCAAGTAAATGTGCTTGTGGTATCATCATATGCATAACTATAGGCTGCCGGACAAGAAGCCTTGAACAGTTTGGAGAGATGTGAAAGGGGCTTTTTGTTGTAATAAGAGATAATGTTGTAAGAGAGGCTTATGACAATTTCTAGGATTTCAAAAGGGGGGTTTTTGTCTTCGCTGAAAATTTCTGATGAATTTCAAAACCAATTAGATCTGTTTGTATTTTAACAGATGCTTTAAAAGAAGTGAAATGAAATTTTCTCGATTCTAATTTAGAACATTAATCTCTTTATTATGAACTCTTTAATGTAACATAGATGCATACTAGAACATATTTTCAAGCTGCATCTGGGTTGAAATGAACCACAGGTTGACACAAAAGTGGCTGAACCATGTTCATTGACATGCCTGATCCAGGTTGCATATCGATTTTACCTCCATAAACATTCCAATCAAAGCATTGAACCATGGCTGCAATCACAGTGTTCACCAAAGTAAATGCTAGCATTGACCCTGGACATCCCTCCTCCCTGCCCCAAAAGGAACAAAATTGAACAGTTTCTGCTCTTGATCTCTAGAAGGAATCAGAAACCTTTTCGGGCGAAATTCGTCTGGATTTTCCCATTCATCAGGATCCCTCATTATGGCATATAGATTGATAGCAACAGCAGTTTGTTCAGGTATGTCAAAGCCTTTGATTCTACAGTTCTGTCTGCATTCTCTGGTTGTCACTGGAGCTGGTGGGTAGAGTCTTAGTGCTTCCTTCACAACTCTCGTTCTTCCGATTATTGATTCTATCTCCTGTCTGACTTTCTTGAATGCGTCAGGATGGTTGATGAGCTCTGCAATTGTCCATTGCATAGCTTCAGCTGCGGTGTCAGTACCTGCAATAAAGAGATCCTGATGCAAGAGCAGACACCAGGGCATTAGCAATTTACAAGATAATATGCTCTCTTTCTCTACTACAGACCCCCACATCCCTTTTCTGGTAGGACTAAATGTTAGAGGTTGTGATTAAGACCATGATAGGTTGCTTCACAATCATTCACGATCCCTCACTTGACTAATTCCAACCACGATTATCGTTTCAAAACCACTTGGAACCACTATCGATCATATTCTAATATGTATTAAGATGCAGTCATCATGCATTTCTCTAAGAATTTTATTGATGTTGTTGAGGCCATTGAAGCAATGCAAAACTTTAAAACCAATTCATTTTGTCTAGTAAGAAAGCAATTGTTGTATATACGTGTAGTACAATTGAGATTGAAAATTGAGGGAAGTGAAGGAATTAGATAAATTTACCACTAAAAAGGCCTTGATGTGAGTCCGGGTAATTTTGACCTCAGGTTTTTTATCTTTATAAATCTTCAAGAGAGTATCCATCAGATCCTCATCTTCTCTCTCACCATCTCTTTCTGCTCTTTCTTCATGTTCCTTCAAGACCTTCTCCATCAACTCATCATACCTGTTGCTCACATTCAATGCTTGTTTCCCATAAATCCAGAAACCCAACTTCTTCTAAGGCCCCAAAACATCACCAAAACACAACTTTGCAGCCAATTCAAATGACTCCTTCACCAGCTCTCTGCACCTCTCAGCTTCCCCGTCATCATCATCCCCTGAACACCTTGTGCTCATCACCATCCTGCAAGTCACATTGTTTGTCAGCCTCATTAGCTCACCACCCACATCAAGAACTTGATCTTTGCTGGTGGCTTTTTCAATCACTTTCGTGACAAGTCTCCTCAGTTCTTCGCACCTAATAGTCCTTGACCTTTCAAGTTGTTTCACACCAAGCAACTCTGTGACACAAAGCTTCTTCATGAACCTCCAGTAGTCTCCATAAGGGGCTGTGATGAACCCTGAAGTGCCATAGAGTAACTTGTCCGCGAAGGTAAATAAGGGGCGGGATGAAAAGGCAAGATCATGAGTTTTGAAGACTTCTGAGGCCATTGAAGCTGATGAAACAACCAGGCAACGAGCAGCACCAAGGCGGAGGTAGAGGAGAGGACCATATTTAGATGAGAGACTGAACAACGAGGTGTACAAAGCTGGTGTGAGAAGGTGGAGGTGACCAATGATTGGCAATGCTGGTGGGCTTGGAGGGAGATTGAGATGAGTAGTTGGTTTATGGAAAATCTGTTGATATAGTTTTGATGAGATCAAGCAGATCAGGAGGATGAAGAAGAAGATCAAGTAGTATCGATCCTTGTCAACTGTGACTGCCATGGCAGCCAGGCCTAGAAGGGTTGAATTAGTGGTGCTCACTTTCCATTTGCACTAAAGTCTATTATATTCTTGATTGAATGTCAGTAACGTTGCATACAGCTGAGATTGAATGTCGGCAACATCGGACTGTACTGTTATTAAGATTTTTGTCTTTTATCCAGACCAGATGAGAGGACAGGGAAGTAGATATCAATACCATTCATGAAATAACTTTGATATTTTTAGCATTTTGAAGTTACCGATATCAAAAATATCATTAAGGATATTGACTATGTTTTCATAAACTTGATGAACCCATATATTTTCCCTGGGAATAAGTTATTGGACAGTCAAAATTTACTGGGTTGAAATCTAACATTTGATAACATAAAAATGTAAAAGTCATTATGCTCTCTACAACAATTACAGAGGTTCTATGAAGTAGTAAATTATGCATACGCATATTGTTTCCTTCATTCTGGTTAGTATATATATAGATTAACAATAAGAAATTACAATCAAAAGCTCAGACCCACATAATATAATAGAATTACATAAACTTTGACACCAATTTATTCTTATATCATGATCAGCAACATCATCACTATGTTACTAGGAGTCTATGACAAGGCTCTCCATGGAGCTCTCTCCATCATATTTATTCTTGAAACTTTGCCACTAACCGTAACACTCCAAAATCCAAAGAATAATTAAACATTTTGATTCGGAATGTTATATCATAAATCGTTAATTATCTCATCCAAAAGAAACTAATAATCATTGAATAATTCCAAATAAACTATTCTCTAAAGAAAATATGTCTTCAAATAAATCAAATAATAAAGTTCAAAACACTCTAAAGGAAATTAAAACAATACCGAACACCTAAACTCAAATTACAAATAACAAAAAAATGAAGAAAAACATTACAAAATATCTCAACAACTTCCAACTCCTGAAAGTCTAGCATCTAGCGGTCAGTTTCTAAGATACTTAGTCCGTAAAATGTTAAATGATGAGAGGGTGAGCTGTCAACTCAATACGTAATCGAAAACATTTATAAAATTTATAATAACATTTATAAAATAGTTTTAGTAAAAGTAAAACTCATTTAAAAAGAATTATGTAAAAAATATGTAAGTAAAGACTAAGTAGGAAAATGAGTTTATAAATATATATAAACGTATATAATAAAATATTTTAGATCATAACAATATGATAAATAAATTTGGTTTCTAAGAAAACATCTGTGCAATTACATACTATGCAAAAAAGAAAATTTTTTTACCTCCGATGAGCAAGTTTAAGGTTTCACTAACAATATTGGGAAATCACTAGAGAAACCTAAACATATAGAATATAATCCCTCAATTAAACCAGCCAAATAAAATAGAGCTAACTCAACTTTATAAATTCATTTTTTTGTTCATTTTCATGAAGAGATTTTAGAAAACGGATTTTAGTGCTCAAACGTTACTGATTCAAAAATCTCAAAGGCCTCAAAAAATTGTAAAACTTAGTCAATAGATCCAAAAATCAGATTACTAACTCCCCTTAAAATATCATAATTTTATAAAATAGCTATAAATTTCTGTAAGTTTCTAAACAATCAAGGGTCAATCCTAACAACATAAATTTTGATCTTTCAATCAGACTTCGTATAAGAGTTTAACAATCCTACAAACTACCCAAAATTTTATTTGCAGACTAATGAACCAGTAACTTATTCATATACCAAAAATCAGAATTTTACCTATTCCCGTTTGGGAATTAAAATTCCTACAACACCAAGAGTTCATGACTGTCAGCATAAATATCATGACTTAAACATCAAATATACCTAAAGAATTAAATTTCTTATACATCACCAAAATTCATGAAAATTTATTTCCTGATTCAATAATGTCTTTACAACCATATTACCAAAAATCAGATCTAAATTCTTCCATAATCTCAATTTAAAATTATTCAATTACAATAAGGTCAGTTTAATAATTCAGAAAATTTCTCACTCATAACTGGTTTAGAAATAAATCTCCCTAAACTAAATACCACCAAAAATTCTGAAAATTATAACACAAAGTTGATATATGTGTCTACTATTCTCATAAATTGCAACCGAAAAATATAACTAAAATAAATAAAACAGTAACTTGTTTCATCGGTATTAAACAAATCAAAAGTTCAACCTACACTAACACTCTAATTTGAACTCTTTAATAGACTCCAAAAATTCCACCGATTTATTATAAGCTTCATGTATATATATTTATTTCATTCACTCTAAAATACATGGATCAAAACATCTCCATAAACTAAAATTAAGCGATTGTTAGAGGCCTAAATTTTGTAAATGAGATATTTTGTATCAAAAACTAAAAGGGTTTAAAAAAACTAACTTTAATCACACACACAAAAAAACAAGGTATAAGAAAATCGTATCTTTAAAGAGTTTCAAAGTATAGAATGAAAATGATACTTTATATTCCTTTATGAAATATATGCATATATAAGTAATTGAGTAAGTATAAAATATTTGAGATGCACAAATCTTGTTAATTTTGCTAGTATATTCAAATTCCTCTAAAATATGGAGTTGAATTTCTTTATGATTGTCTTTGAATAATATTAGAGAATCAATCACTAGTAATTAATTGTTTTAACAAAAAAAGATACTGAATGAATGTGTTCCTATTTATATTAATATTATTATTATTATTATTATTAGTAATAAAGAAAGAATAAAATTTAGGTCTTACACTAAATACACCCCTGCTAATTATACTTTCACTCCAGAAAATCACCTGCACACGAGAAGATATTCGAAAAAAAAAAAAAACAGTACATGCGTGTGTGTATGAGAGAGAGAGAGAGAGAGAGTTACATGGTTCGAAGTTGGCGGTGCACTTGTCGGGGAGCTGCAAGGCCATGTTGCGGTCAATGCCAGTGATGGGAGGGCCATTTACAGTCTCACACAAGCAAATCTGGCCTAGAGACTTGACAGCATTGCAGCAAGCTTCACTTGGTGACATTCAAGCAAGCTTCATGTATAAATGTATATACATGAATGTATGCCAAATTGCAATATTTTTTCTGAAAACTGAATGCCAAATCGGTGGCATGTCCATTGAATGAACATAAATTTTGATTTGATGCATTGCTTGTGTGGATTTGTATTATGGTCATATGTTACTTTGTTTTGCATTGTTCTGGGTCTGTGTTGCAACTTCCTGAATGTTTATATCGTGTTGTTTTAATACTGCTTCTTGATGAACCGAGTGTCAAGTAATTAGCTCCTTGGCATGTAAATGTGCTTGTGGCATGATAATATGCATAACTATAGGCTGCCGGACAAGAAGCCTTGAACAGTTTGGAGATATGTGTCGGAAAGGGGGGTTTTTGTTGTAATAAGAGATAATGTTGTAAGAGAGTCTTATGACTATTTCTAGGATTTCGAAAGGGGGGTTTTATCCGCGTTGAAAGTTTCTGACGAATTTCAAAACCAATTAGATCCGTTTGTATTTTAACATATGCTTTTAAGGGAAATAAAATGAAATTTTCTCAAATCTAATTTAGAATATTAATCTCTTTATTATGAACTCTTTAATGTAACATAGATGCATACTAGAACATATTTTCAAGCTGCAAATGGGTTGAAGTGAACCACAGGTTTACACAAAAGTGGCTGAACCATGCTCATTGACATGCCTGATCCGGGTTGCATATCGATTTTACCATTAACATACCAATCAAAGCATTGAACCATGGCTGCAATCACAGTGTTCATCACAGCAAATGCTAGCATTGACCCTGGACATCCTCTCCTCCCTCCCCCAAAAGGAACAAAATTGAACAGTTTCTGCTCTTGATGATCTCTGGAAGGAATCAGAAACCTTTCCGGGCGAAATTCGTCAGGATTTTCCCATGCATCAGGATCCCTCATTATGGCATATAGGTTGATTGCAACAGCAGTTTTTTCAGGTATGTCAAAGCCTTTGATTCTACAGTTCTGTCTACATTCTCTGGTTGTCACTGGCCCTGGTGGGTACAGTCTTAATGCTTCCTTCACAACAGCTTGTAAATATGGTAGGCTTGGGATATCAGTTTCTTCAACAAGTCTATTTCTTCCAACAACGGATTCTATCTCTTGTCTGACTTTCTTGAATGCATCAGGATGGTTGAGGAGCTCTGCAATTGTCCATTGCATAGCTTCAGCTGTGGTGTCAGTACCTGCAATAAAGAGATCCTGATGCAGGAGCAGACACCCGGGAATTAGTAAATTTATAAGATGATGCGTTCTCTTTCTCTAGTACAGACGTCCACATTCCATAAGACCTTAAGACCGTGACAGCTTGCTTCACAATCATTCATGAGGGAAAATTGTTTCAAAACCACTGTCGATCATATCATAATATTAAAAAAGATGCAGACATCTGCACCTGTGAATCTTGAAGATTCATATCCATTAAGATAATACAAAGATGGATATCAAGCTTGTTAAAGCATTGTTGATTCACAGAATTGAATTTCCCTTCTAAGATGTAGTAGTCATCATGAAATTTCTCTGAGAATGTTATCGATGTTGTTGCAGGCCATTGAAGCATTACACTACTTTACAACCAATTGTTGTATATAATAATAAATACAATGAGATTGAAAATTGAGGGAAATGAAGGAATCAGATAAATTTTACCAGAAAAAAGGCCTTGATGTGGATCCTGTAATTTTGACCTCAGCTTTCTTATCTTTATAAACCTTCAAGAGAATATCCATCAGGTCCTCATCTTCTTCTCTCTCACCATCTCTTTCTTCATGCTCCTTCAAGACCTTCTCCAATGCTTGTTTCCCATAAATCCAGAAACCCAACTTCTTCAAAGGCCCCAAAACATCACCAAAACACAACTTTGCAGCCAATTCAAATGACTCCTTCACCAGCTCTTTGCACCTCTCAGTTTCCCCATCATCATCATCATCCCCTGAACACCTTGTGCTCATCACCATCCTGCAAGTCACATTGTTTGCCAGCCTCATTAGCTCACCACCCACATCAAGAACTTGATCTTTGCTGGTGGCTTTTTCAATTACTTTCGCGACAAGTCTCCTCAGTTCTTCGCGCCTAATAGTCCTTGACCTTTCAAGTTGTTTCACACCGAGCAACTCTGTGACACAAAGCTTCTTCATGAACCTCCAGTAGTCTCCATAAGTGGCTGTGATGAACCCTGAAGTGCCATAGAGTAACTTGTCCGCGAAGGCAAATAAGGGGCGGGATGAAAAGGCAAGATCATGAGTTTTGAAGACTTCTGACGCCATTGAAGCTGATGAAACAAGCAGGCAACGAGAAGCGCCAAGGCGGAGGTAGAGGAGAGGACCATATTTGGATGAGAGATTGAAGAAGGAGTTGTACAAAGCTGGTGTGAGAAGGTGGAGGTGACCAATGATTGGCAATGCTGGTGGGCTTGGAGGGAGATTGAGATGAGTAGTCGGTTTATGGAAGATCTGTTGATATAGTTTTGATGAGATCAAGCAGATCAGGAGGATGAAGAAGATCAAGAAATATTGTTCCTTGTCAACTGTGACTGCCATGGCAGCCAGGCCTAGAAGGGTTGAATTAGTGGTGCTCACTTTCCATGTGCACTGAAGTCTATTATATTATTGCTTGAATGTCAGTGATGTTGCATACAGCTGTAACATTGGAGTTTGGTGATATTTTAAAGATATATTGTCTTTTATCCGGATCATATGTTGGGAGGAATAAGAAAGCAAATATCGATACTATTCGTGACATATCATCGATAATTTTAATATTTTAAAGATATATAAATAAAAAATATTATTGAATATTTCTAATATTTAAAGATATTGATAATATTTTTATAAATTTGATGAACCAATATATTTTCTTTGGGAATAACTTATTGGACAATCAAAATTTACTGGTTGAAATCTAACATTTGATAATATAAAGATGCAAGTCATTATGCTCTCTATAACAATTAGAGAGGTTCTGTGAAGTAGTAAAATATGCATAAGCATATTGTTTCCTTCATTCTGGTTAGTATATATATAGATTAACAATAAGAAATTACAATCAAAAGCTCAGACCCACATGATATAATAGAATTACATAAACTTTAACACCAATTTATTCTTATATCATGATCAGTAACATCATCACTATGTTACTAGGACAAGGCTCTCCATGGTGCTCTCCAACATACTTATTCTTGAAACTTTGCCACTAACTACACTCCTGCTAATTATACTTCTACTTCAGAAAATCACCTGCACAAGAGAAGATATTCGAAAACAATTAAAAGGGTTGCGCACGTTTGTATGAGAGTGAGATAGAAAGAGAGGATTACATGGTTCGAAGTTGGCAGTGCACTTGTCGGGGAGCTGCAAGGCCATGTTGCGGTCAATGCCAGTGATGGGAGGGCCATTTACAATCTCACACAAGCAAATCTGGCCTAGAGACTTGACAGCGTTGCAGCAAGCTTCACTTGGTGGGATGGGACTAAAAGGAGCAACTGATGCTCTACAAGGTATTAGTTGGACAAGTGCTGAGAAATAAGTGCTTCCACAAGGATGGCTTCTACCTTCCTCCACCAAACTTGTCATTACCAAAACAATCACCAACATTGGCAAAGTCTTCATCATCATCGTCATCATGAAAACTGAATTGGAACTGAGTCTATTCAATGAAGTTTTCTTGTTTAGTCACAAGAGATCAATACATGTATATATATGGGGAAAATGGACCACCACTCATGCTGTGGTGTGCTTCAGTCCTAACTCAGAATCACACTTGATCATGCAATTTGACTACCCTGCCTGCTTCTGATCTGATTTACATCCACTAAACTACCCTTAAACTTGATTGGTGGCATGTTTTGGAACAGTTGAGAACTCAAATTTCATGACTCTCTTTCAATTAACTGACATTTGTTTGGAGTAAAAACTGGTTTGGTTCACTATTACTGCCCATCAACTTCACTTGCAAAAGAATCCAGTAATGTGGAAGAGTAAATTAATTTCATTTCATCATTTATGTATATCAAAGTTATTGCTCCAAACAATATTGAGGGGAGCATTTGATTTGTAATCATAGAAATTAGGACAGCTGTATTTTATGTTTAGTGGATTTATAAAAAATTAATTAAAAATCACAAGTATACAAGGGGTTCAATAATTCCCTAATAAAATATTGAAATGATCCTATTTGTCTGGCCACAGAACAAATGAAGTATTATTAAATTTTTCTTCTTTATCAGAAGTCATTTGAAACAAGGCAGCAAGGCTGTTTTGCATGTTTTCAGAAACAAATAGGGATTTTACATGTTACAAGTTAAATCAAGGTTCCTCTTTGTTTCCTTTTAAATTGATTACTGCAAGCTCTTGTTCAACAAACTCTCCGGCACACATGGATGGATATTTGCCGGCAAGAGGGGATTCTGCAAAGTGGCCTAAAGGCTTCAACGTAGCATCTGAAGCGATGTGGGCAAACAACTACATAAGACAAAGAAATGGACACAAATTAGGCATAATATGCTTTGAGATAAGTCAGTTGCAACCAAACTATAAATGAGTTAGTAAAGACGATGGTGATGACAACAATACGGTGGACCGCACTCACTGTTGAGGATACTCTCCATAAGCTGCGATTTTGGGCTGACGCTAGTTTGATTGCCTCGATTGTCCTATTTGTGACAATCACTTCATGCATGCCAGCTTGGCATTCTCCTGCAGTCAGCCATTCTATCTGCATGCAGAGCAAAAGGGAGTGATTGGTGTTAAAATTGGTTGCAATATGTTGTGATTAGTTGATGGATCACTTTAAGAACTGCAATAGTTCATTGTCCACGTGCTTCAAAACAAAATCAACAAAAATTGAAGTATGTTGCCAAAAAAAAAAAAGGAATTAACTGCTAGAAGTCCTACGCTAAGACTACTGATTTCGTAATTGGTCTACATATGCATAAACAGTTTTGTTAATTTGAAGCGATGAGCTCAATACTCTCATGCTTTTACCCAACAGGGCAAGGCCAGTGCTCGATTTCTCCATAATCAAGTTAATTAACAGAGATTCAATGTCGACCATATGCAAATAACAAATGAAATACATGATTCGCCTATAATTGGGGAATTATACATGATTGACTATGATTAAGGGATTAGATACGATTGGCTAGGAGCCTAGAATTGAAGGTCAAAGCAATCCCTAAAATCAAGGCTAATAATGATACTCTTAACACATATACGTATATAACTACTGCGATGGTTGAAATAATTAAATTTTTATAATAGCAGGGCATCTAAGAGTATGATATTATCATTTTGATTGATTTCCAGTTGAAGCCAGCACATAGAGTGATTAGCTACCAGTTCATGCCACAATTATCCTCACTAGGTAATAGCGCTCTTACCTGCTTTCCTGCCTGAATCAAAAGACATCCTTCAGGAACCTTCACTTCAACTTTTTGACCATTGCTTAGCCAGATGTTTAGACCTGGGAATCTACTTCTGCCGTGAATTGTTAGAAAGTTAAGGTCATAGTGATATCCAGCAAACACAATGCCCTCCTGTCCATAATGGCTAAGGTCACTCCCAGTTGGACCTAGGAGATGTGGTCCCTGGATTTAAAATGGAAAACAACTTGTAACAAAGAGAGAAGTTATCTGATATAGCATAAATGAAATGTTCCTACTTCGAAGATAAAGCATTAATTGTCCTGAGAAGTGATAAAATGCAAGTAAATATGCAATTAAAGCAATCTTAAAAGCTGTTTTATTAGACACTGACAGTATCGATATCTTACTTTGGCGTGCATCCAACTCTTAGTCTCAAAAACTAATTGGCAGAAATCAGTTGGAGATAGACATGGAGATATTAAATGACAATACTAGCTGAACTTTAACTGGCAAACAGTTCTCACCTGCTTCATTACAGAAGTGAATGCGTCCTTTGGCAAACCAAACCCGATTGCTGCCATTTCAGCAACAACCTGAAAAAAAAAAAAAACAAAAAAAAAAAAAAAAAACAGAGTACATGATACCATAATAGAATATTGTAAGACTATTACAGGCAAATCACCTCTACTGCAGATATCATTTTGTATCCCCAGGAGTCCATGATTGCTTTCCATTCTGGAAAACCTTCAGGGATGACAGGCTCTGCATTAAGTTCCTGAAAGAGGGAGATATGGAAAATTAGAACACGAAAGTCAAAATAAATTATTATGATAGCAAAGGAGCGTAATGAAACCTGAAAACGGGTTTTTGATGGCCGAGGACCCACTCTCCACATGTACCTCCACTTGCAATCTGGTCCCTTGGGCAAGGATGGCTGAGACTCTTTGGGCATTGCTTTTAGTTTCGCTTGCATTTCATCATCAACCAGACTTCTTGGAACTTCAACACCTTCCGGGGTCGCGCCAACCTGATAATTTATCACAAAAGAAAATCTTCTTAACTTATTTCTTAGTCGATACATACAAAACTGAGGCATTCTCCCTATTGATCCGAATTCAAAAACAACCGACGGTACTTCTAGTTCTAGAATCCATGTCACCTGTTAGACATTAAGCATTCTCTCATTCGAAATACACAAAAAGAAGAGCTCAAATGGATTTACAATTGTTTCAACAGAGGGCCATAGATCCTTGTTCTTACCTAACAACAAAAACTCAATTAAATATCCAAATATTTTGTTACATCAAGTTCTATCAACTTCTGGCCAACGATTGCACTAAATTTTAATTTTTAAAAAATTTCTTTATCTTAAATGGCATGAGAGTAAAATATCCCATAAGTCAATTTTCCATGTCACATCAAAATTTTCCCTCCTTTTCCCACATTTCCTAAGCAACCAAAGAAAATCAAGAAAACCCCATCACTCATTAACTCGACAAAGCAAGTTCAATTCACTTTCAAAGTTTCAATTTTTTTTCATTTCTCCTCCAATTTTAGTCAAAAAAATTCCAGCATTTCTCACAATAAGCAAAACTAGAGCTTCCACTTCCTCACACTTTCTCGCCATCCAAACAAAACAAAATCAAAGCCACCCATAAAAAACCCTCTCTAAAAAAAAATGTTTTAAAAAAAAACATCTCTCAAACCTGATAATGCAAATTAGGCCTCTCCTGCAACCGCTTGAACTCCGATGGACGCTCGAAGTACTTCTCCATCATGTCGATGAACCGATTGTTGTCCTCCACCGTACACCTCGGATCCTTCACCAACAACGCCCCCGTCTCCTTCAAAATCAGACTAACTTCCCTACACAAATGACTGAGTCCGCCTCCCAGTTCGCTCCCAACCATCGACCCGTCGTCACCGCCGCCGATCGATAAATACGGCGCCAGATCTATCACCGGTAGCTCCATGAAATGATTCTCTCCTTTTTTGTAAGTTGTAAATTTGTTTGTTTCTTATTTTGGTCTTAAAATCAACTTCATAGAACACAGAAAATGAAAAGGCTTTTTGCCTTTTTTGGTGGCGGGAGATGCGTACTTTTAATACGGTGGGACGGCGCACGTTAGCGTTGCTTTTGATGCTTGTACAGCTGTACGGCTGTACCTCGGGAATCTTTTATTTGATATTTTTGCTTAATTAGAATGGAAATTGAAATCAATTACTTCCAATAACATACATATAAATTGAAATTAATACCAATCAAATCGGATATTTTTACCGTTTCCACAATACTTTTAAGAATATTATATTTTTTATTGTTGTATATGGTAGGAAATTTATTTTACACATTTATGGTGTTAACATATGATTTTTTTTTTTTGCATTCCTGAAATGGAATCACAAAAAGGGTAAAAATATCCGATCATTAGCATTATAATTGGATTAGTGAAATATGAAAGAATGGAAATAAGAGGTAAACGAAAAAATGAAAATAAATGAAAGTGTTTTTAAGGATTATTGTTTTGATAGTTATAAATATAAATGAAAGGAAATGAAACTAATCTTATTTGGAGGGAATAAATTAAGTAATTAATTTCATTCTATTTACGAAAACAACATTCTTTCAACAATATGAACACTCAACATTAATAGGGTTAGTTTTGGATATTGAAAAAATCATTAATTCTGGATTATTTCTCTCGTTATCCTTCCAATTTTGGATAGAAATCAAATTGGATGAAAGTGAAACAAAAATAAATTATTCCTTTTTTTTCCTTCTATTTCCTTATTTTTCATTTCCTTTCTCCATCGTTTAACAATCTAAACAAAATATTATAAATGCATCAAAATCATTTCATTTCTTTTCTCTTATATTCCATCAAATCAAACGTAGGTCCAGAGTCATACTTAATTAATATAAATATATATAATTTCTTTAAAATTGACATCTCTGATCCTATTGCTCAAATAGTTATTCCTACAGTATGTTAAATTGTATAAAATATAATTTTTAATGAAAATAAATAACTATATTGTACATAATAATAAGTTATGAGAAAATTAATCATCCCACCGGAAAATAACATGTCCAAATCAATATATTAGGATTATGTTATCTTATCTCCAAATGACGCTCTCTGAAGTCACTCATCAGCTAAAATAACTAATGGAGATGGTATTAGAGCATTTCAATGAACTCTTTAAACGGCTCCATATTTTAGAGAACCATTAAAGGATTCCCCTAATGTAAGAAATCATTTCAAGCTCTTTATCTTCTCTTTAAAAAAAACTCATTTTGTTATTGAAAAAATGATATCAATTTTGAATCCAATTTAAAACAAAATAAATTTATTTATATTTTAAATTTTAAAAATATTAAAATATTAATAACTAGCTATAATAGAGAGGGTAGTTGAAGTGATCTCATAAAATATTACTAACTAAAATAACTAAAATTTAGAAAGCATGGTTAGAGATGCTCTTAATAAGATATTTTCATCGGGTCTATTTTTCCTTGTTTATAGTTTTGTTTTAAAATTATAATATATTTTTATTTTAATTTGAAGAATTAATCTTTACATTTTTTTACAAATTCGGTCTAAATGATCTTCGATATATATATACGGCCCTAATATAACACTATGTGTGTGTTTGGTGTGGTTTTTGTAGGGGCCAAGACTTTTTTTTTCATGTTATAGATGGTTTTTTGTTTTATTGTTTGGTAAAATTGAAGAAATGTTTTTTAAACATTAAAATGATTAATATTAAAAACATTCATTTACCTTTAAACTATTATTAGATATATATATATATATATATATATATAGTTGTAAATGATTTTATTTTATAAATCTCCCATATAAAATAAGACCGTTAGCATTTTTTTGTGTTGACTGCTTTTAATTATTCAAAAGTCTAAAATAGCAAAATTACAAATGAACAAAAAACACAAAAAATGAGTATTTGTCTGACTTTATAAGAAAAAAATAAGATAAATAAACACATAAATAAATGCAAAATCTTGTTTATTTTCAAAGTTTTAGATTCATTTGTAATTTTGTTATTTTTAAGGATAAAATTGTCCACAAAAAAATTTCTCTTTTATAAGTTAACATTATCATCTTTTGTATCATTTTATTAACTCATTTGATAAAATTATAATAGAATAATGGTCAATCCATACAATTGAAGCTTAAATATAGATTTTTTTATAATAAAAAAAAATTGCCAAACCTATTGAAAAAGCTATTTTATATTTTTATGTATTTTGTGAAAAGTCCAAAACTTGGATTTCTTCCAAAAATGTCAAAAACTCTTTTTGACCTATTTTTAAAGGTAAATATTATCAACTACTCTCCATCAACTTTAAATATTTCACCATATATCATTAACCTTTATATTACAAATACTTTATTAGATTCAATTTTGTAATTTTTAACAACAATTTTTTTTTTAAAGATATTTGGCCAAACAATCAATTAACTTTAAAAACATTTTTTTTAAATGATTACCAAACAATATAGGGCTTCTTGTTAAAAACTTAACTCAACGGGAGCTCTAATTGTAAAAGATCTACTCCATAGGCTCTATTTGGAAAGCCATCCCATATACACCCTATGTATAAATCAATTTTGTAGTTTTTGGATTAAAATCCAAGGGCTATTTTATATTTAGATAATGTTATGTCAGGGGGTTGCATGTGAGAATAACGATAATATATATATATTTCAAGTCAGTGCGTTGAATGTGAACCATTAGATTTATATATTGTCGTATGTAAATTTACCAGACGTGCACGTCATCGACAAAGAGGATAAAATTACCAGGTGGACGTCCAAATAGGCATATCCTGCAAGACATCACCAAAGAATAGAAGCCCGGATAAACGAATATTGAACTAAACCTACTCGGTGTCAATTGACGTCATATACTACTCGGGGTCAGTTAAAAATACTCGGGGCTAGTTGATGACATTATCTACTCGAGATCAGATGACGTCACTCGAGACCAGCTGATATCGTGTTCTACTCTGGACAAACATGAAGAAAACCGAATAAAAAAACCCAGCGCTTAGCTCACACGGATCGAGTCATTAAAATACGCGAAGATATCCATATCAAAAAGGAATTCCAAGAACAAAACATCAAGCAGCAAGGGTTCATAATCAGACAACAATTTTATTTATTCAAAAAGACTGTGCTATTATAAGGAAAAAAGTCCTAACTGAACTACATTACTAGAGTCTCATTCGATCTCAATACAAGTCTCCAAAACAGGAAAGAAGACAAATTGCTTCGAACAAGTAAATAATCATAATTAAATACAAAGATCTTTTATTAATTGTACAAAGAGGATTATGGTTCGATGGACATATAAATAGACCCATAATCTCGTCGCAAAATAGAAATATACAGAAATCATATAGAAAAATACAGAGAGAAAAAAAAAGATCGAGAATTGTAATTATTCTATTCATAGTGGATTTTGGCTCGGTTGATCATTCAACCACCTGTTGACGTTTCTCCAGTCATAGGAGTTTTACCACGTAAAAACTTGCCTCCAATTACTTTCTCCTTCTCTTTCTCTTTAAGATCACAGCTAAAATCCAAATCTTGTTGGCTTTTATTAATACATCGCCAACGTCAACAATTGGCACTAGAATGAGGGGGATGAACCTCCGATTTAATTAAAGGTAATGGCAAGAAGCAGAAACAGTTATGGGGATGTCCAAAAATCTCCAGATAACTTCCATATTGGCAGTAGCTCACGAGATTTCGCTGCAACCATAGAGAACCAACCAACATCCCTAGCAGGGATCCAGCAAGTTCCTCCGACCAGCGAAGACCTGACACAACGCTTTCGAGAGGCGCTGCAACAGTTTGTGGCAGACACAGCAAAAGAATGAGTTGATCTAATGGTTGCAGAAGAAGCGCAACCTCCTAACCTCCCACGTGCAAGGCTTCGTTCGGTTGTAGTGGGACCAGAACTAAATACACCTGAAGCAAGAAGAATTTTGGCTCCAATTAATCAGGTTGGACGTGGAACACCGAAGAGGAACGACCACGCCAGAAGCAGAACCATGGTCAGACAGCCCGTGCTAGAGACCGTAAACTAACCGGTACAGGGATCGATCGTCATCAGAAGATAGTGATCGACACCATCGCAATCGTCATGACTGGACCATACGCCTGCAAGAATCAACCCGTGAAATTCGACAGCAAAGCGAAGAGCTAGAGAGAGGAATGACCATCACTCGGCGGTTTAACCCACATGGAGATCCGGTAGGAGATAGAGATGTTGTAATTCAGAGCCTAACTCGAGAAGTCTAAAACAATATGCGTCAAATGGATGCATTGGTCAGACGTTATGGGTACACCGATTTATCTAATGAAGATTTTGACAGTCCATTCACTAGGGAAATCTTACGAGCGTCATTCCCAGAAAGATTCAAGATGCCGCGCGTGGAGCAGTTCAAGAAGGATACAGACCCTAAAGAACACGTCAGACGCTGTAAAAGTGCTATGGCCTAGTATGCCCACGACGATCCTTTACTATGCCTCAACTTTCCACAAACTCTAGGAGACACGGGCTCAAGATGGTTCGGGAGATTGCCCCCAGCAAGCATCGAAAGCTTCAGTGAATTAAGCAGGAGTTTCTCAAGGTAATTTATTAGCAACGTTCATAGGAAAAAATTAGTAGCATACCTTTCTCAGATCAAACAAGGAAAATATGAGTCGTTGAAGAAATACCTGGGGAGATTCGGCCAAGTGGTATCAGAAATCGGTAGTGCAAACGACGAAGAGATAATTGATGCATTCATCAACAATCTACAGAACGGACGGCTACCTTTTGACTTGAGAAGAGCCCGTCTAACCATATATTCAGATATGATGAACTTGGGGGGAGGATATGCACTAATCGATTAAGAGGAATTAGCCACTGGAGGATGCTACATGCATGAAGGAAAACCCAAAAAGAACGCTGAGTCCAAGGTGCATAACTAAAAGGGAAAACAGAAAGGAAACAGCAAAGAAAAAAGCAAGGACGGGAGAAACGGGCATAATGCTGAATAGACCACAGAGAAATTCTGAGGTAGATACGCCAACTACACCCCTCTTCGAAAAAAGCTGGAGGAAATCCTGGTCATACTAGAAGCAAAGAATCTAGTACAAGAGTCACGACGACAGTCTCAGTTCACCCGACGGGATACAACCAAATACTACAGATTCCACAAGGAAACCGGTCTTGAGACTTCCAAGTGTTACCAGCTTAGAAATTACATAGGAACCCTCATTCGGGAAGGACATCTACAGGATGTAATCTTGAAAAGGGATGAGAAATCAGAAACAAAAAAAAAATCAGGGCCGATCACAGCTCTGGTTAAAGTCAAAGGTCAGTCCAGAGGCCAATGAAGTAATACATACAATATTTGGAGGACCATCCACTGGGAGAAGTAACCGAGAGAGAACACAGGAAATCAGAGAAGCAGTAGAAGCAATACATAACTTTGAAGTAAACTCGGTCGAGCCAGACCCGAAAAGGATAAAGGAAGGATGGGACCTAATAATATTCACATAAACAGACTCACATGGGGTCGATGTTCAGCCAAATGACGCTATGGTCATAAGTGCCCAGATTGGTCACCGGGAAGTCAGGAGAATCCTGATAGATAACGGAAGTTTGGCAGACATTCTCAATGTAGCCGTCTACGATCAACTCAGGTTGGACCGAAAGGATCTACAGTCTTACCATACTCCACTAGAAGGATTCAGATGAATTGAGGTCAGGTCACTCGGGACGGTAAAGCTACCAGTAAACATTAGAGTGGCACCTTGTCAGAGAACTTTATTGCTCGACTTCGTGGTGGTAGACTTAGACAATTGACCGTATAATGCGTTATTGGGTCGGCCATTCTTAAATAAAACTAAGGCCGTAACAGCCACTTACGCATTGATGATCAAGTTCTCGACCGAATAGGGGGTCGGTGTAGTCAAGGGATCCCAAGAGATGACCCGAATAGCTAACCTGTCAGTATACAGAGACAAAAATGATGAACATGTATGCACTATAACGTAGTCGAGTCAGAACAAATAGTCAATATCATTCGAATTTGATCCAAGGGAAGAGTTGAATGAATCCAAAACTGAACCGGTTGAATAAATTATATTGAAAGAAGATGACCCAGATAAGAAGATCAAGATCGAGGCCAACCTGGAAGAAAAAGTCAAACAAAGCCTCACTGATCTGCTTAAAGAATACAACGATGTGTTCGCATGGAGTCATTAAGACATGATCGGGATAGATGCCCGAATAATATCTCACCATCTCGCGTTAGACCCGAATGCAAAACCAATGATACAAAAGAGAAGGTCATTCAATCTCGAGAGAAGTCAAGTAATCAAATAGAAAGTAGAAAAGCTATTCGCCGTATGATCGATTAGAGAGATCAACTACCCTCAATGAGTAGCTAATGTAGTCCTCGTCAAAAAAAAAAATGGACAATGGAGAATATGCGTAGATTTCACATATTTGAACAATGCATGCCCAAAAGACAGTTTTCCACTTCCAATGACAGACCAGTTGGTGGACGTTACATCATGCCACGAGTTGCTCAGTTTCATGGACGTCTACTCGGGATATAACCAAATCCGGATGAACAAAGCTGACGAAGAAAAAACAGCATTCACAACTGATCAGGGCTTGTACTGTTACACAGTAATGCCCTTAAGGTTAAAAAATACAGGGGCAACATATCAAAGGCTGGTCAACAGTATCTTCGCACCGCAAATAGGAAGAAACATGGAAGTGTACATTGATGACATGCTGATCAAGAGCATCTCGGCAGACAAGCATACCTCAGACCTGCGAGAGACATTTGATGTTTTGAGGAGATACCAAATGAAGCTAAACCCGAACAAGTGTTTATTCGGAGTTCTTTCAGGAAGGTTCCTGGGTTTTCAAGTTCGCCAAAGGGGAATCAAAGTCAATCATAAAAAGATCCAAGCCCTGCAGAGAATGACCTCACCAAGGACATTATAAGAATTACAGCGCTTAACAGAATGTTTAGCTTCCTTGGGAAGATTCATCTCAAAGGTCACGGACAGATGCACACCTTTTTTCAGAGTAATCAAAAAAGGAAAATGACTCGAATGGAATGAAGAGTGTGAGCAGGTTTTCTTAAAAATCAAAGAGTACATGGGGCAGACACTTATCCTTTCGAAACCACAAATGTGAGAGATACTCTATTTATACTTATCAATTACAGAACTAGCAGAAAGCTCGGTTCTAGTCAGAACAGAAGATGGAGTACAGAAGCCAGTGTACTATACCAGCAAGACACTCTTACCAGTCGAGAAGGCAGAAAAAATGGCCCTAGAATTGGTTTCAGCGGTAAGGAAGCTAAGGCCGTACTTTCAGGCTCATACAATCCATGTTCTCACCGACTGCCCATTGAAGTAAATTTTATAGAAGCCAGAGATTTCAGGGAGACTAACCAAATGGGCAATCGAGCTAAGTGAATTCGATATCCACTACGTCCACAGGACATCTCTTAAATGACAAGCAATGACAGATTTTATAGCAGAGTTCACAGAACCAAACCTGGAAGCAAAAAAATGTTGGGTAAAAATTTCTCATGGAAATTATATATTGATGGCTCTTCAAACACTCATGGTAGCGGGACAGAGATCGTAGTATGCACTCCAGAAGGATATGATGTCGAATGTGCCATGAGATTTGACTTTAAAGCAATCAACAATCAAGCCGAGTACGAGGTGCTACTAGTTGGACTCAGAGTCTGCATAGCTCTCGGGGCAGATGAAGTCGAGATATTCAACGATTCACAAGTAGTTGTCAACCAAGTCATGGACGAATACCAAGCCAAGGATGAATGAATGATAGCCTACCATGACATTGTAAAACAGCTCCTCCAGAGATTCAAAGAATATAGGATTGCCCAGATCCCCAGGGAGGAGAATGAAAAGACAGACGTTTTGTCCAAATTAGCATCAGGAACAACCACAATCAGGCCAAAAACTATTTCGGTTGCACATCTCCTCAAATCGAGCACAGTTGAACCGAAAAACTTAGAAATTTTAAAAATTCGGACACCGCCAGACGGTTGGATGACTCAGCTGAAAAGGTTTCTAGAAGAATGCATGCTCCAGGAATATCCATTACAAGCAAAACGTATCAGGTATCGATCAGCAAGGTACACGTTGGTCGGAGGAGAACTATACAGAAGGGGGTTTTCCCGAACACTACAAAGTGTGTATCAGAGGAGGATGCATATTGGATATTATAGGAAATCCACAGAGGAGTTTGCGGAAACCACACTGGGTGTAAAAGTTTAGCACATAAGGTACTCATGCAAGGCTATTATTGACCTACTTTATTCTCAGATGCACAACAATGTTCGGAGAGTTGCAATACTTGCCAAAGGATCGCTAATGATATCCGACAACCTCCTGAACAACTCAGAAACCTCACATCCCCATGACCATTTGCCATGTGGGGTTTGGATTTAATCGGCCCAGTGCCAGCCTGGACAGGGGGTGGAGCAAAGTATGTCATAGTAGCGTTGACTATTTCATGAAGTAGGCAGAAGCTGAGGAATTAGTGCACATCACAAAAGCAAATGCAACAAATTTCGAGAAAAAGAATATACTCTACAGGTTTGAAGTCCCAAACACTATCATCACTGATAACGACACCCATTTTGATAACCCGAAATTCAGACAGATTTGTAAGGAATACCAAATTACCAATTACTATGCCACACATGCCCATCCTCAAACAAACGGGCATGTTGAAGCAGTGAACAAAATCATCAAACACATACTCAAAGCAAAGCTAGATGCCAAGAAAGGAAGTTGGGTTGAAAAACTTTCCGAAGTATTAGGGGCGTATCGGACGACAACAAAAACTTCAACAGGAGAGACTCCATTCACTTTAGCATTTCGAACTGAAGCTGTTATCCCCATAGAGACGTCATATGCATCACCCCGGGTCAGACTATATGATGAAAAACAAAATGTTGATATGCTATTACAAAGTCTAGATGAGATAGAAGGGAAAATGGAGAAGTCATGAATACGAAATATGGCATATTAGCAAAGAATAGCTCGCCACAACTCTCATGTTTGGGTCAAGAAATTTCAACTAGAAGACGTAATACTCAGGAAGGTGTCATTGAACACAAAAAATAAAGCCGCAGGTTCCCTGGCTGATAAGTGGGAAGTCCCGTACAAAATCGAAGGAATAGTTGGCCATGAAGCATATTGGATTGCACGATCCAATGGAAGGGTTTTACCCCGACCATGCAATGCCTAATATCTGAAGATTTTCTATCCTTAAATTGTTTTCCGTTTTTCTTTTCTAGTCAGGACAATTTTAGTTAGGTCAAATATTAGCTTTGGAACTTAAAATCTTTGTTGATTTTGCAGTTATAAATAAAAAACAAACTCGGGATTTCCGAAAAATAAAGCATATGATAATAAGAACATATGAAAGACAAGCATGATAATAAGAGCATGCAAATAGAATACTCGGGACCATTAATTCCCGAATTGGCGAAGAAGCTCGAAGAAGCTCGAAGAAGCATGCTAACCGAGCAAGGTCAATTGACCTTGGCAAAAAGACAAACCCGATGCACCAGATTCTAGAGAAAGGCTCGGGATGCTATCGAAAAAAATTCCGGTGAAATGCGTAGCTGTGTTATGCGGTTCGAAAAGCTTAATGATTTGGTAAACCCTTGCACAGAAAAACCGGGAAGACATCATCGGTAATGTGTAAGGACTCAAAACATATGATCATGGTGAGCCTTGATGTAATGTTTGGGTAGCAACCGAGTATGAAACACAAGTATAAATCTACTTGCCTGTTTTAAGATGACTCGGTTAATAATAATAACCAGTTTAATAAGATACTTGGTGTTAAAAATTATTCGGGTAACGAAACCAGTTTAATAAGATACTCGGTGAGGTTACCCGAACATCAGAAGTAACCAGTTTAATAAGATACTTGACATAAAGATTGCAATAGCCAGTTTAATAAGATATTTGGCGTTAAAAATTATTCGGATCAGTTTGACAAGATACTCGATGAGGTTACCCGAACATCATAATTAGTCAGTTTAATAAGATACTTGGTATAAAGACTGCAATAGCTTGTTTAATAAGATACTTGGAGTTTAAAATTATTCGGGTAACGAAACCAGTTTAATAAGATACTCAATGAAGTTACCCGAACATCAGAATTAGTCAGTTTAAAAAGATACTTGGCATAAAGACTGCAATAACCAGTTTAATAAGATACTCGACAACAATAGAATCAAATTAAAGATACTCAGTGAAATTCCTTGAGCAATGAGTCAGATAGAAACCATTCGATTTTCAGAATTAATCAAAACTCGAGATTTCATTAATCTTTACAAAAGAATTGTTACAAAGAATTGTTAGGATTGTTACAATGAATCATTAGCATCTACAAAAATTTATGAAAATTCAACAAAAATTAATGTTGTGAGGATTTAGAGCTCTTGCCGATACTTGGGTCGGACACCATTTCATATTCACGGAGCAGACTTTCATTAGAAGGCCAAGCAATCGTGTCGACCGAATTGTCCATCCATTGGTTATAATCTTCTCCTGGGATCGGTCCAACACCGGACACCACACCTTCCACGACCGACTCCTAACTGGCGTAAAAAGTCGAGAAGGAGTACTCGGATGGAACCTCCAAATGCATGGGATGGGGCTATTTACCTCGGTTACGGTAGTAAGCTCTCCACTTCTTCATCTGAGTCCGAAGAGATTCCAATGACCGATCCACGTGATTATTGCTCGACAACTCCCAGTTGGTTCGAGCTTTCTCAGTTGCCCGATTCTTAACTTTGAATAACTCGTCAACTAAAACTAGCCCTCGCTGAAACTCCCGATGGAGAAAGGACATCATAGGCAGGGGATCTTTTGAAACGATCTACCCATTGCACTTCGAGTTCCAGCCTGACCTCTTTGGATAGGGACTCGACTGTTAGAGCTTGGCATTCCAAGTCCTCGGTCTTCTGATCATATGCCGACTTGGACTGCTCCGCTTCCTGCTCGGCCTTAAGCATTGATTATTGGACAGAAGACAATAAGTTTTGAAGAGACATAGCATTCTCTTCTGCCAAAGAAGCCATTTCCTCAGCCTCCACTTACTTCGCCAAACAGTGGTCGGCAAACACTTGGGCAAAGCTAACCTCTTGTTGATAAGCCAATTTGACCCGATCATTGCTATCCTCACTTTCCTTCAGCTGAGCCTCAAGACGCCTTATTCGATCAACTTGATGTTGCTGCGTCTGAACCAGCTCAGCGAACTCAGCCACCATCTACAAATGAATTTAATTAAAAATCTGGCGAGCAAGCAAGACAATTAAAGAAGTTAAGGATAACTTATATAAGATGCACCGTTGAAAACATCCTGAAGACAGTCCGTTAAAGAGCCATCCCGAAAGCAGCTCCAACGGTCATCCCCGATGAAAGCCCGACCGGATGACATCGCCCGTAGCATATCCTGATGGGTAGGATTGGAAGGGCCTCCCGAGGATTCAGCTATAACATCTTCAATCTCGGGGGGAAATGAGCCCATGTTCTGGTCAGAAGTCTCCACACCCCATCAATTCTTCAACACCTCAGGGAATCTCAGTCTTAGCGTATTCATCACTTGATTCAACAAATGAAACTACGTGAGGAACCTTGAGATGGCGGGTAGGAGAGTCGACAACTTTCCGTTTCTCAGTCCGAGAGCGGTGGAATCTAAGATCGGCAACGGGATCTTCTTGAGCATCATCCCGGAAGAATTCAAAAAATTCAGGATTTGTAGGTACTTGTCCTGCGGAGGTATTACCTCCATCACATGCGTCTGACCTCTAGACAGACCCCTCACCAAGACCCTCACTTTGCCTCTCCCCGTCATCAGACAATTTTTGAGTATGATTTGTTAGGCCACTCGGACCACTAGTCTCCCATAAGGTCGGCTGAACGAGGACCTCAGAGACATATTCGGGGATTTGCCCCTCGGCTACATCAGGTTCCTCGCCAGACTCAGGAGGGACAATACCATCATTGCTCTGACGAAAAGCTTCTTTTCGGCTCGCCTGAAGAATCTACTTCACTTGGCGAGCTTGAAGGTCACAGACGATATTTGTCTCATACACTTAGAAGAAAAAAAAGGAATCACGTCATAATACATCGCCTGCGAAAGCCTGAAATCTGGCTGAAGAAGCTGAGCTATATCATTTTCATTTCTTTGAAAAGATAAGTCATACTTCTCTTCTCCAGAGTGCGAACTGTTGCCCGAGCAAGTCTGGTCAGCTCAGTATCGCTGAATTCAATCTTTTTCTTATTCCATACCTCGGGGGAATAGAAAAAGTGGGGAACTTTCAACACTCTCCGAGTTTTCCCAACCCAGAGAGCGACTTCAAGACCGAGATTCCCTCCTGTGAAGAACCAACTGTTCTTCCATAACTTGTTGGATGAAGGGAATCCCCATACAAAACCTCTCTCTTAGGGGTCATCAGAGGTATCAACTCCTAGATTCACCTTTGTCCCCTCGGGGACCCAGCAATATGACGGATTAGACATGAGAAAATAGGTCCCTGTCTTACCAGACTGCCTCAGCTTGAAAAAGTGTCTGATTTCACTCAGGGAGGGCGGCGACAAGTTCATTCGGCTCCACATGTGCCACATGCATATCAAGATCTTTTAGCTGATTGGGGCCAATTGAGCCGAAACGATCTCTGCTTCAGTCAGAAACCAGGCAATGAACGACTGAAGAGGAAGAGTGACACCGTAGCAGAGCATGGATCCATAGATTGCCACCATACACGGGGGAGAATTTCACGCAGCTCTATCACCCGCAGAAATCAGAGTAACCGAATTGTCCAGATCGAATCGGGCACGATATTTCACTATCTCATCTGCCCCGACCATATTCGGCTCGGTGTCATACCCACTCGGGCGACCAACAGAGAAAGAAAGAAGAGATACTCTGAACGCCTCTTCAACATCATTCTCGTCAACAGTCAGTTCCCTGATTCGAAAGTTGCCCGAATTGTGCCTATGGACTTCACTTTTGCTTTGATGCTTTCTCATCCTTGATCGAAGTAGTACCCTGTGATTATAAACGACAGATTCAAAACTAGATGAAGAATCAGAACTGGATACAGAAAAATGGACGTCAGGGTGAAGCCCAGAAACATCGACTTCTACAAAAGGAGGTTCACCAGGAGAGATTTCCCTCAGTAATCGTCAAACGTAGGAAACCAATTGGAAATCCCCACGATCGAGCACTTCGAGAGCTATAGTACAGAGTCGAAGACGGGAAGTTGGTTCCATTAAAACTAACATTGAATGAAATCTGATGCAAAGACCTTCGACGGAGAATGGCGATTTTCTGCGTGACGAAATATGGCCTATGACATTTTTCTGGTATGAGTTTTTGAGAATGAACCAGCGCAACCCCTCAGTGAAGAATTTAAAGGGGTAATAGCACGAAACCATAGGGTCTTAAGGCAGGAAAAATCTATGACGAGATTTGATGACGTAGGCGGCGCACGAGGAGACGCGTAGGTTGTTTCTCATAAATGATATAGAAAAATGAAGCGGCAAAGGACACGTGTTAAGAGAGGAACTGACTTTGGCCGTCAGAACTACAAAACGTCGCAATCATTGATATCTCGCGTGAGGAGGCAAATCGAATTTACATGGCCACCATTTAGACACACCATTATGACAAGACATTTACCCTGACATTAAAGAGATATAAAAATTGAAGAATTGATTAAAATACTTTTGCCCGAAACGAAACCCTGTTCGGCAAAAATATTTTAAGGGGGTATTGTCGTATGTAAATTTTACCAGACATACACGTCATCGACAAAGAGGATAAAATTACCAGGTGGACGTCCAAATAGGCATATCCTGTAAGACATCACCAAATAAGAGAAGCCCGAAAAACAAATATTGAACAAAATCTACTCGAGGTCAATTGACGTTATATACTACTCGGGGTCAGTTAAAAATACTCGGGGCTAGTTGATGAAATTATCTACTCGGGATCAGATGACATCACTCGGGACCAGCTGATATCGTGTTATACTCGGGACAAACATGAAGGAAACCGAATAAAAAGCCCAGTGCATAGCTCACACGGATCGAGTCATTAAAATACGCGAAGATATCCATATCAAAGAGGAATTCCAATAACAGAATATCAAGCAGAAAGGGTTCCTAATCAGACAACAATTTTATTTCTTCAAAAAAACTGCGTTATTATAAGGAAAAAAATCCTAACTGTACTACATTACTAGAGTCTCATTCGATCTCAATACAAGTCTCAAAAACAGGAAAGAAGACAAACTACTTCGAACAAGTAAACAATCATAATTAAATACTAAGATCTTTTATTACTTGTACAAAGAGGATTAAGGTTCTATGGATATATAAATAGACTCATAATCTCGTCACAAAAAAAAAATATACAGAAATCATATAGAAAAACACAGAGAGAAAAAAAAAGAGATTGAGAATTGTAATTATTCTATTCATAGTGGATTTTGGCTCGGTTGATCATTCAACCACCCGTGGACGTTTCTCCGGTCATCGGAGTTTTACCATGTAAAAACTTGTGACCTATTACTTTCTCATTCTCTTTCTCTTTGAGATCACAGCTAAAATCCAAATCTTGTTGGCTTTTCTTAATACATCTAGAAATCGACGTCAACATATATTTTGACTCAAAGTGTATGCACTTGTTAAAACTTATTCATAATCAATGGTCAACATATAACACATTGATATAATTTATATCAGTACGCACTAACAAGAAAGTTACTATGTATATATACGGAAATTATCACATAAATACGTACTGATGAAATTATATAAGGACATTGAATGTGAGTCACTCATTTTACATACTTTGACTTGACATGTATGCACTTATCAAAACTCTTTTATAAATGAATGACTCATATTTAATGTTCTTATATAATTATATCGGTGCGTACTGATAGGAAAATGACCGTATATATATATATTATACTAACTAGTGTGCAAAAAAAATATTTAAGATATTTTATGGATTAAAATTTTGCCAACAAAAATAAATTTGATATTTGTAATAAGATATTAAATCAAATCCACTTATGTCAGAATATATGTTAATATGTTATCCATTATTCCCTTAAAGACTAACAATTAAAATAGCCTCTGTACCTAAATCATCTCCGACTCCATTATTAGATCTATTATTCGAGTTCTTACCGGAATTGTACCGTACTTTTGTATTATTGAATATTGATCATGAGTTGTTAGAAGTTTGGTTAAGTTAAAATTAAAAACTAAATATTTTTTTTATTTACTTTATAATTTTGATATTGTGATTTGCATGACGTATTGATCAGTGTAAGTTATTTTATATGTAATATGTGATATGAATTTTGTATATGCTAATTATAAGCTATTATGTTATTATATATAATAAGGTATTTTATATACTACGAGATATAATTTTTATAGGGAACATATGACAGAATCTAATTGAAAAAAATTATTTATGAATATATGATAAAAGGATTTATATAATATGTGACATGGATTTTATAAGTAGGGTCGCGTCAGGTAGTATATGATTTTTCTTTATTTATGTCAAGATATATCACCCAAACAAAGTCATATAAAGTCGAATACAATTCTCTTATCTCCTTGGAAAACACCGATAAAGGACCGATAAACACGTTGATAACTATGTTTTGTTCTTGATTACCGGTCAAGAGAATGGGGACTTCAGTAGCAAATGAAGGAATTGTAAGATTCAGCAATGTGTTTTTGTTTTGATTTGATTGAATATAGATTGGAGGTAGGGATGACAGCGGGTCGGGTTCGGATGGGTTTTGTAAAATTCAAATCCTCACTCGCGAAAATTTTCATCACCCACATAGGTAAATGGGTTTACGGTAGACATGACCCCGGTCCGGTTCCGACCGGTTCCGACGGTTTCGATTCCGGTTCCGGTCCGGTTCGGCCGGTTCGGTTCCTTTTTTTTTTTTCTTATTATACATTTATACTCATTTTTTAAAAAATACGAAAACATGAGACATGTAATAATACAAACTTGTAAATGAATTTTATTGTGTAAGGCAGTAAGCCGAAATTAAAATTTTAAAAAATAATATTAAATACATAAATTGAAATAAATGTATGAAACTAAAAATTAAAAAAATTGGTCTTGCACTTAATTTGTACCAAAATTAAATTGCCTACGTATCCTCTCGGACTCGGGGTTTAGAGGAATCAAATACCATGTAGTTCTTTTACATTTTATTGTCTTTTACATATGTAATTTTGTAAGTCTGTAACTAATCGCTGTCATCCGTCCGGTGCCGGTGGTGTGATCATCATCGAAGAAATCATAAATAACTTCTGGCTCCATTTCTTGTTGTCTATATCCAGCCTTTGTCCAATCATCAGCACACACTTGGACTTGAATTGATTCTGGGCTCAAAAGCGACCGTCTTGCATCCAAAATATTTCCACCCGCGCTAAACTATTGTTCCATAGCCACTGTAGAAACCGGTGTTGCAAGAATCTGTTTGGCTATTATAGACAAGGTTAGGAAGTGCTTTTCATGTTCTCTCTACCAATGTAGAATATCAAATCTATCCACATCATCGTCTCCTATAAACTCAAAATTGGTACTATGATAAGTTTCTATCTCATCATACGAGATCTGACTTGATGAATAAGAAGAAGAACCTCGCAATCTTTTGATCTTTTTGGATAAAAGTGCAGACCCTGCCCCCAACACTCCAAAAGATCGAGTTTGGGAGACATTTTCATTTTGTGGAACACTAATGTTTAACGATGGACCATAAATTCTACGATATTCATCATAAAACTGATAAAATAATATCTTAATTGCAGCACAATAAGTATTAATTTCTAATTGTATACCTAAACATTTATAATAAATAGTTAAATAATCTGTCAATGCATATAGTTTACAACGTGGGTCAAAACACAACGCAAGCAGGTAAATAGTTGAAAACTCTATAATAGTCTAAACATTTTTTTTCATAGCTTCAATGCATGCCTGTAATTGTATATCAGATGAACAGTCAGCAAATGCACCAGCAATATTACAATTCTCAATAATAAATAATTGAGTAGTAGGATAATAAATACCTGATAAATTGTTAGTAGCACTATTAAAAACTTGTAACAAATTACATTTTTTTGTACAAACATCTCAATGGTGTGCATAAAGATTGATTTGACTAACATTATATTGCATAAAAGAAACTAATAAATCCCTATATTCATAACTTTCACAAAGCAATTTATAAGTAGAGTTCCAACGTGTTGGAACATCACGATAAAATCTAATGGGATGTCTAACTGCATGTTTACAAAATCTTACTCATGCTTTCATAACATTAGGATGTTTCCACAAATATGAGAGGGCCTCTTTAATGGGTTTAATAAAAGCTTGAAGAATTTCCAAACCTTTTTTAATGCATAAATTTAAAACATGGCAAGCACATCTTTGATGAAAAAATTTACTATTAAAATAAGGCTTGCATAATTCAATTAAAGCAGGAATAACTGATGTATTATTAGAAGCATTATCAGAAGCATTATCAAAACCAATTGAAAAAATTTTGCTTTCAATTTTATACTCTTCAAAAATGATTTTCATATTTTTATAAATATTATCAGCAGTATGTGCATCATCAAAAACTCTAAATGCAAGAATTCTTTTTTGTATTGTCCATGCTTTGTCCATATAATGACAGGTTACACCTAAGTATGAATGCATTCGCCAATGGTCAGTACATATATCAGCACATACAGAAACACGACCTATATAGTTCGTAAAATATATTTTTTAAATCCTTTTTTCATTTTTATAAATATCATACATTGTACGCGTGAGAGTGATCCTAGAGACACGACATGCAGCAGGATTTAATGCTTTATGACAATATTTAATAAAACCAACTTTTTCACCAAAATTAAAAGGTAAATGTTCTACAACTACCATCCTAGCTAATTATTCTCTATTAGCTTGATCACTATATAAAAATAATTGAGTGTCAGGGGTAGAAAACCTGAAAATTTGAGATTGTGCATTCCCCTTGGCAAGTTCTGCTGGATGACTGGTCGTAATATGCTTCCTATATGTGTCGTATCCTCCAGATTTAGTCCACTTGTATTCTGTAGGGCAGTAATTGCACACCGCCCAACATGTTCCATTCGGTTTCGTAACTTTCTTCATGTGGAGAAGGAATAGATCAGATTTGAGATGCTTTTTATCCTTCTCTGTCGGCTCTTCAAAATTTGGATCTGCAGCAAAATCGGGTATATTTTCTGACTGGCTTGTCATATTACCAAGGCTAGGTAGACATGACCACGGTTCGGTTCGAACTGTGGAACCGAACCGTAACCGGAACCGGGGGGTCGGGGTTCGATTATGGTTCCTTCTTTTGAAAAACCGCCCAGGAACCGGCGGTTCGGTCCAGGTCTAGGAACCGCCGGTTCCTGGCCTTTATTTTTTAAAAATAGATTATTTTTAAAAAAAAAAAACCCGATAAGAGCCGTTGGGCTCCAACGGCTCAAATTTTTTTTCTTTTCCCCTTTAATTATTTATTTCCTATAAATACCCCATAATTCATTTCTTATCATACGATTGCTCTCTTAAGTCTCAACTCTCTTTCAAATCTCAATTCTCCTAATTCTCTTCAATTATCTCCCAATTAGTCAATTATTTATTTGTTTATATTTAGTGTATTACAATTATTGTTTTTTTAAATCATTTTAAAATCCTTGTCAACAATTTTTATCTTAATTTTTTTGAAGAGTTTATTTACAAATTATTTTTTTCGATGGCAAGTGGAAGTGGAAGTGGAAGTGGAAGTGTGGTAAGAGATATTCCACCAAGGCATTCCATTTTCGGGACCGGTAAGGGTCGTATGTAGGAGCCGGATTCGGTCCAATCGGATAATATCGGTTTTGATGACACCGCTTACCATGAGTTCTTGCAACGGCAAACCTATCTTGAATCTTTAAACTATCCAATCAATCCAAATCCCCCCTTTAATAATCTTTGAACCCAATTCTAGCCAGCCTAGCGCCCCTAGCTCTAGCCCTGGTAATATGACAACCAATCATAAAATATACCTGATTTTGCTGCAGATCCAAATTTTGAAGAGCCGTCAGAGAAGGATAAGAAGCATCTCAAATCTGATCTATTCGTTCTCCACATTAAGAAAGTTACGAAGCCGAATGGAACATGTTGGGCGGTGTGCAATTACTGCCCTAAAGAATACAAGTGGACTAAATCTGGAGGATACGGCACATATGGGAAGCATATTACGACCAGTCATCCAGCAGAACTTGCCAAGGGGAATGCACAATCTCAAATTTCCAGGTTTTCTACCCCTGACACTCAATTATTTAAATATAGTGATCAAGCTAATAGAGAAGAATTAGCTAGGATGGTAGCTGTAGAACATTTACCTTTTAGTTTTGGTGAAAAAGTTGGTTTTATTAAATATTGTCATAAAGCATTAAATCCTGCTGCATGTCGTGTCCCTAGGACCACTCTCACGCGTACAATGTATGATATTTATAAAAATGAAAAAAGGATTTTAAAAAAATATTTTGCGAACTATATTGGTCGTGTTTCTGTATGTGCTGATACATGTACTGACCATTGGCGAATGCATTCATACTTAGGTGTAACCTGTCATTATATGGACAAAGCATGGACAATACAAAAAAGAATTCTTGCATTTAGAGTTTTTGATGATGCACATACTGCTGATAATATTTATAAAAATATGAAAATCATTTTTGAAGAGTATAAAATTGAAAGCAAAATTTTTTCAATTGGTTTTGATAATGCTTCTGATAATGCTTCTAATAATACATCAGTTATTCCTGCTTTAATTGAATTATGCAAGCCTTATTTTAATAGTAAATTTTTTCATCAAAGATGTGCTTGCCATGTTTTAAATTTATGCATTAAAAAAGGTTTGGAAATTCTTCAAGCTTTTATTAAACCCATTAAAGAGGCCCTCTCATATTTGTGGAAACATCCTAATGTTATGAAAGCATGAGTAAGATTTTGTAAACATGCAGTTAGACATCCCATTAGATTTTATCGTGATGTTCCAACACGTTGGAACTCTACTTATAAATTGCTTTGTGAAAGTTATGAATATAGGGATTTATTAGTTTCTTTTATGCAATATAATGTTAGTCAAATCAATCTTTATGCACACCATTGGGATGTTTGTACAAAAAAATGTAATTTGTTACAAGTTTTTAATAGTGCTACTAACAATTTATCAGGTATTTATTATCCTACTACTCAATTATTTATTATTGAGAATTGTAATATTGCTGGTGCATTTGCTGACTGTTCATCTGATATACAATTACAGGCATGCATTGAAGCTATGAAAAAAAATGTTTAGACTATTATAGAGTTTCCAACTATTTACCTGCTTGCGTTGTGTTTTGACCCACGTTGTAAACTATATGCATTGACAGATTATTTAACTCTTTATTATAAATGTTTAGGTATACAATTAGAAATTAATACTTATTGTGCTGCAATTAAGATATTATTTTATCAGTTTTATGATGAATATAGTAGAATTTATGGTCCATCATTAAACATTAGTGTTCCACAAAATGAAAATGTCTCTCAAACTCGATCTTTTGGAGTGTTGGGGGCAGGGTCTGCACTTTTATCCAAAAAGATCAAAAGATTGCGAGGTTCTTCTTCTTCTTCATCAAGTCCGATCTCGTATGATGAGATAGAAACTTATCATAGTACCAATTTTGAGTTTATAGGAGACGATGATGTGGATAAATTTAATATTCTACATTGGTGGAGAGAACATGAAAAGCACTTCCCAATCTTCTCTATAATAGCCAAACAGATTTTTGCAACACCGGTTTCTACAGTGGCTGTGGAACAATAGTTTTGCGCGGGTGGAATTATTTTGGACGCAAAACGGTTGCTTTTGAGTCCAGAATCAATTCAAGTCCAAGTGTGTGTTGATGATTGGACAAAGGCTGGATATAGACAACAAGAAATGGAGTCAGAAGTTATTTATGATTTCTTCGATGATGATCACACCACCGGCACCGGAACGGATGACAGCGATTAGTTATAGACTTACAAAATTACATATGTAAAAGACAATAAAATGTAAAAGAACTACGTGGTATTTGATTCCTCTAAACCTCGAGTCCGAGAGGATACGTAGGCAACTTAATTTTGGTACAAATTAAGTGCAATACCAATTTTTTTAATTTTTAGTTTCATACATTTATTTCAATTTATGTATTTAGTATTATTTTTTTTAAATTTTAATTTCGGCTTACGACCTTACACAATAAAATTCATTTACAAGTTCATATTATTATATGTCTTATGTTTTCGTATTTTTTTTAAAAAAAATGAGTATAAATGTATAATAAGAAAAAAAAAGAAAAAGGAACCGAACCGGAACCGCGGTTCCGTGGTTCCACTGTTCCGGTTCCGAGCCGGAACCGAAACCGGTCGGAACCGGGGTCATGTCTACCCTCACCCTGTGAACCCGCGAAACAATGTGGGTTCACGGGTGGATGCTTCACCCACGGGATACCCACAAACCCGTAACCCACGAACCCGTGAATCAACGATTTGTCATTTGTAAATTTCCACATGTAATCACCTATTTGATAATTAATTGAATTAAATTTCCATTTCTAATTCCCTACTTGATACATTACAAAATAATAATAGCCATAAAAATAAAAGGATAAAAAA
Source organism: Dipteronia dyeriana (assembly GCA_032871835.1). NCBI lineage: Eukaryota > Viridiplantae > Streptophyta > Magnoliopsida > Sapindales > Sapindaceae > Dipteronia > Dipteronia dyeriana. Next base: position 77,387,172 of record CM065303.1, on the reverse strand, counting down.
TAATTCAAATATCTATGTATGTTTATATATAAGTATTTTATTTATACGGGTTCACGGGTCCAACCTGCGGGTTCGTTTTTCCAACCCGTACCCATCCTCGAACCCACTGGATTTTTTATTAAACGGGTTCGCGGATCCACGGATCCGTGAGTTGTAAATTCACCATCTACACACCGACCCTACAGGATCGGGTTCGGACGGGTGTGAGTCATATTGCCATCCCTAATCGGAGGTTTCATTGAGATTCTCATTGCTCTCATAAACCTAGGGTACCCACCAAATTTTTATCTTTCAAGAGGCTTTAACTTTATATATATATATATTTATTTATTTATACAACCACAAAACTTCACATGAACATTAATGTACCCCAAGCAACAAAAATTTAGGGAAAAGCTTAATAAAAGAAACAACAAACAAAATTGCCTGTATCGTCATCGCTTTCTTGTTTGTGTTCAACTGGCTTCCTGCAAAAAATTTAAAACAAATTTGCTACAATCGTATAGTTTTTTTGAATTAAATACATAAAGCATTAGAATTATTTAAATTTTCCAAGAACAAAAAAACAAAAATTGAGTGTTCAATAAACTTTTGCCGGTGGCTCTTTGATTCTCCAAGTTCTTTTCACATGCCATATTGGACTTTTATGTTCATGTACATTGTAGAGCTGTGTACTATATGCAGCATATATATAAAGAGATATGGAATCTGACAGTGTTTGGTCTATAGAGGATGAATGGTTAGCAATTAGTCATCATAAAAATTAATAAGTAACAATTATGATATGTTTATCACGAGTATACAAATATAATCGGTTACAAAAAAACTAATGGTGCTTATAATGAGATGAAGGATCAATGCATTACATAAGTAACAAATCACAATTATGAGATGAATGATGAATGATTAAACCATTTATGGATATTATAATTGAATACATGGCAGCTCTTGGTGAGAATAAACTAATTTTAAATCACATTAAAATTTAGAAAAGGATTAGGTTTTTTATTTTTCCTTATATATGCTGTTCATATGATCATATCTGTTCAAACCGGTTTTGGTTTTCAAATTCCTAACTGGTTTAAACTAAATTTATTCTACAAACTGAATCGAACAACATTTTTTTGGTTCAGTTCCGAACTTAGTACCCACTCCTGAACCAATAATATCTTTCAAATTTTATTTATTTATTTATTTATTCTATAGTTGCTGAGGCCAAGTCCAAGCCCAGGCCCAAAAGGCAATTATGGAATGAGAGCTGCGTGCTCTCTTCACGATATATAATTAATCGAAATTTCGCCGCCTCACATCATATGTGCCCGACTGCCCGCACGCACTCTTTTAAGCTCGCTCTCTCAGTCTCTCTTTCCTCTCTGCAATTCTCTATTACCCTCCTAAAACCCTACATCTGCCTCTCTAACAGCTGTCTGGTAAATATATCTTCTTTTCGTTTAACTTCTGTTTGGTTCGCGGGAAAATTATCGGCTTCTTGTTTTTAGTTTGTTTGGCGGTGAAAGCTTTGTGCCTTTTTTTTTTCCACTTTGTTTTATTGGTAACCAAACTTGGCTGTTGATACTTTTTTGTCTGCTTCTCGTATGATGGCCGCGGTTGGATTGTTACTCTCTATGATTAATTTTTTGTTGTTTTGTTTTTATTTCAAAATTGTATATTGTTTTCATTTGCTTGTTGTAGGTATTATTTTGATAAGTGTTTATTGTCAGTGTGGATTGATATTGCTTTTATATATTTGTTGTCTATTTCTCTGTTTTTTTTTTTATGAGTTCATGTGTTTTAAGTTGAAGCAAAGTGGAACTTTTGTTGCCTGCCTGCTCAGTCTGAGAAGTGATAATGCGATGCAATCATTTAAGTGATGTTATCTGATGAAATTTATATGATATTGAAGTTGTGAAACAGAGCAGTTGGATAATTTTGATTGAGAGACTGTTAATTGATATATATATATATATATATATATATATATATTGAATTCCTATGTTCAAAATTGCAGATTCTGAGTGCATAATGTGTGTGTATAATCTCTGAAGAAGTATTTCCTGTTTGTGTATATAAATCATCGAATATGATGATAATGATTTTGGGGATTTCTTTATCGTAACTTGAAGGTCTATTGATATCCATTTAGAAATTTCTGAATGGCGGGGAAATCGAACAAAGGGAGGAACCGTAAAGGGTCACACAGTGCTAGCAATTCTGCGGAACAGGTGGTCTCATCTGATGCTCCCACCAAAGATGACAAGATCCCCTTGGAGTCAGCCACGATTGATGATACAGCTAATGGAGTTGCGGTGGAGGGTGAATCAACTGTTGCCCAGCCAGAGGTCAAGGAGTCTGAAATAGCAAATCCAGCAAACGAACCAAAGCAAGGTGAAGTCAGTTGTGCAAATATTTGATTTTATGTTTTAGTAGGAATGACGTGGATCGTTGAATTGGCATGATTTCAAACCTTCGTCGGCTTCTTTAATCATGATTGTAATTAAATATATCAGAAACCTACTCTCAGAAGATAATAAATTTACCGAAATTCTTGGCCCTGAAAGTTAGTATTAAAAAAAAAAAAAACAGAATCAGACACTCATAAGCCAACTCAACTTTACTATAAGTCTCTAACTGCAAACTAGTTGGGGAAAGTTACATGAATTCCTTGTCTACTGAGCCCTATCTTATTGGGTGATGGTTGTTCAAAATCAGCACCTAATTTTTAATGTATTTCAGGTGTGCTCATTTAATATAAGTTTCTCAATTTGGATAGATTTTAGTTTTTAAATGCATAAATCTAAATTAGCTCAACCAAGTCCCATGCTGATAAATTATCCTTTTCTATCATAGTGATTTACAAGATGTGGTTTCGGTGTCGTTTAACACCTTATTATTATTTCTTAATGGGTTTGCAGGTGATATTCATCTCTATCCGGTATCTGTTAAAACGCAAAGCAGCGAGAAGCTTGAACTACAAGTGAGCTAACTTATTTAGGAAACCATTGCTTCTTGTTTTCCTCCTCTTTTGGAAATTATCATATAATGAAGAACCGTGCACACAAGTTGTAGTTTATTATTGTTTAGTGCATTTTCTCTTCTCATGCATCATTTTTGGAAGTAATTTCAACTCTTTGTTTGTGGCATATTTTTTGCTTATGTTACATTATAGTATCCACTTTTGGTCTCATTTCGAAATTGCTGAATCATGGACTCAAATTCCATTTGCAGTTGAACCCGGGAGATTCTGTCATGGACATAAGACAATTTCTTCTTGATGCTCCAGAGACATGTTTCTTCACATGTTATGATTTATTGCTGCAAACAAAGGATGGTTCAACACATCATCTAGAAGATTACAATGAAATCTCTGAAGTAGCTGATATTACTACTGGTGGTTGCTCCTTGGAGATGGTTGCTGGTAAACACTAATGCTACTTTTCTTTTTTTGCTTGTAATTATACTTGTGGGCTCTAATTTGAAGACTTCTTTGCAGCACTTTATGATGATAGATCTATCAGAGCTCATGTTCACCGCACAAGGGATTTGCTTTCCCTATCCACACTTCATGCCTCACTGTCCACATCACTTGCAATGCAGTATGAGAATGCACAAAGCAAAGTTTCAAGTGCTGGAGGTTTGGGATATTGAGTCTGCAATTATTGATCTTCATTTCATTTTCCTTGTATTTGAATTCATCTGTAGAATGATTGGGGATTTCAATATGATCCAGATGCGGTTAAAACTGAGGTTCCCGAGCTTGATGGTCTGGGTTTTATGGAGGATGTTTCTGGCTCACTAGGAAAGTTGTTATCATCCTCAACACAAGAGATCAAATGTGTGGAGAGCATTGTTTTTTCATCCTTCAATCCTCCGCCTAGCTATAGAAGGTAGATCCTGAAACGCTTTTGGCATTATGAATTTTTTTCCCCAAATTTCCATAAATGTATTCTCACCTATTTTGTTGAATCGGTATTAGGAATATAATGTATTTTGCTTTTATTGTCTCCAGACTTGTTGGGGATTTAATTTACTTGGATGTAGTAACACTGGAGGGGAATAAGTATTGCATCACTGGAACCACAAAGATGTTTTATGTCAACTCGAGTACTGGGACTGTCCTAGACCCCAGACCGAGTAAATCAACTTCTGAAGCAACCACCCTTATTGGGCTTTTGCAAAAGATTAGTTCCAAGTTCAAGAAAGGTAAATGAAAATTGTCGATTTTTTTTATTTTTTATTTTTTTTGGTGTGATAACGCTTTGTGGTGGTCCGGTATCTTTATGTTGGTTTTTAATAGTTATTTTTTTAAAAATTATTTGAAGCGTTCCGTGAAATTTTGGAGCGAAAAGCAAATGCCCATCCCTTTGAAAATGTTCAATCTTTGTTGCCACCAAATTCATGGCTGGGATTATATCCTGTTCCTGGTAAGTTCATCATTTCTGAAAATTAAATTGATTTTTTTTACTCTGTATATTGATTCAATTTTGGCATAGAGTTGTTGATTGTCTTAATTGCCAAAGTAAGACCCTAAACAAAAAATAGCATAAGATTCTCTGAAAGTGTGTATAACACACTAGCACCTTTTCTTCACTGCCGAAGTTTTTTAAGTGTATTTTCTTTTAATGTTGTTCTTGTTATTAATTAGTGCCTATCGTCTTTGGACTGTAACGTAAGATTAGCACCAAATGCGCATGTGTGAATGAGCACATTTGTTTGTCATGAATAACTTAGGGATGTTTTCTCAACTAATGCACGTTTATATGTTTCAGACACTTTATATCTTGTGTAGAAAACTGTAATTGTATGTAATTTATGTGAAAATTGGTGGGTTTTCTGAAGGTTATGAATTACAATCAGTGATGATGATAGTTTTAATTGAGCCTCCACTTTATTTTTATAAAGATCAGTTAAGAAATTATTTATTTAATTTGTTTGTTAATTTTTGTATACATTAGTGTTTCTCATTCGCTTGGTCAATTGGCGAGAATATAAAATACGCAAATTTAAGATTTGTCAAAGCTTATGGTAATTTAGTATTTTATACTGTGTCAGTTGCTTTCCCTATGGAGTGAAACATTGATTTTAATCTCATGTTGTAGTTTTCTCGTGTTTGTTGTCAGATCATAGACGTGATGCAGCTAGAGCTGAGGATGCACTGACTCTTTCTTATGGTAGTGAACTCATTGGCATGCAAAGAGATTGGAATGAGGAGTTGCAATCTTGTCGGGAGTTTCCACATACAACTCCTCAAGAAAGGTTTATTTGATATCTGATCAAGTTTCTGTTTTTGAGTGTCATTTAGTGGCTTTCATTTGTTGATGACTTTAATGATACATGAAGTACTTCTATGTAAACTGCAATGGCATCTGATTTTGCTATTTCATTTAAAGCATGTCCTTCACCTCTGAAGATGATTTTATTGCAGGATTTTGCGGGACAGGGCTCTCTACAAAGTGACTTCTGATTTTGTTGATGCTGCAATTAGTGGTGCTGTTGGAGTCATAAGCAGATGTATACCCCCCATAAATCCAACTGATCCAGAGTGCTTTCACATGTTAGTGTACCTGAAATAATTGGATACCTCATAACCTTCTTATTTTGAATGGTTTGTTTAATGTGCTCAATTAATAAAAATTGACTTATTTCTATAAAATTCCTTCATTTTTATAATTCAGTGTTTATATCAATATTTCCAGCCTAGTGTGTACTCTCTCACACACACATGGATGTGGGGTGTCTGCTTGCTGCAATTTGGAGCCTTCAAGTTTAACATTCTGTTAATAGGAAAACAAAAATTTTAATAATGGAAAGACGATATATAAAGAATGACCGGACCAACTTTCCTCACAGAAGGGAAACCAATAAAGGGAACACACCTCAAACTATGCATTTGACTAGATAGGTCCAAAAAGAAAAGACAATGAACAAAAATTCCCCTTGACACCACGGCCTCTTGGTTGATATTTAGAAAGAAGAGTGACATATTGGAACTTTTGAGTTCAAAGACCAAAACGATGCCTGAAAGTGTACTCTATACCATTGATTCTGGACATTTTGCTGGCTACCCTACAGTTTTAGCGCAATTCTAGACTATATAATTTTTCTTAATGTATTGTTTTCAATATATATATATAATGGTTATTTAGTGTGTGTGTATATATGTACTTGTGTGATTAAATCTTTTTTCATATTGTCTTTTCATTTTAGGTATGTGCACAACAATATATTCTTCAGTTTTGCGGTGGATGCGGACCTTGAACAGCTGTCAAGGAAACGTGCAGCAGATACTAATCTGAACACCTCTATCAATTCATCCGAAAAGGTTTCTAATGATGAGAGTAAAGGGGAACCAGGTCATGTTGTAGAATCAGGTCAAGAGTCTGCTGAAACCCAGTTGGCTGAGAGTGAGCAGGCTACATATGCTTCTGCAAATAATGATTTGAAAGGAACCAAAGCATACCAGGAAGCTGATGTTCCTGGACTTTATAATCTTGCTATGGCCATAATTGATTACAGGGGTCATAGAGTTGTAGCTCAGGTGTGTATTTAAGATGTCATTGCCTTACCTTTTTTCGGGAAGTTTATTTTTACGACTTTTTTCTCATCAATATAGTCGACTAATTCTATATTTTTATGCATGCTTAAATTTATTTTGATGCAATGTACCATCTTATTGAGTTCTATACACATTCTGTTGCAGAGTGTTTTACCTGGCATCCTTCAAGGAGATAAATCAGACTCCCTTTTGTATGGTTCTGTTGATAATGGCAAGAAAATATGCTGGAATGAAGATTTTCATTCCAAGGTGAGGTGCAATATGGAATTTGACCTTGAAACACAAGTGACAAATGATGCCTTTCTTTCTTGCTACGCTAAATTGAAAATACTTGGTTTCTTTTTCGAATTCCAACCATATGTGTTACTTAATTTTTTGAGTAAATGTTTCATTTGTGTCGGTATCTTTATATTTTCGTAATATACAGTAAGAATTTGGTTTTGTAAACTTTCTGAGTTCCTGTATCCTCTATATGAAATTAATTTCTTGGCATGAGTGCTTATCATTGTTTTTCTGTAGGTTGTAGAGGCTGCCAAACGCCTTCATTTGAAGGAGCACCCTGTCCTTGATGAATCTGGAAATGTTTTCAAATTAGCTGCTCCTGTGGAATGCAAGGGCATTGTTGGCAGTGATGACAGGTAATTCCTTTTATTTGTTGTATTTCTGCCCGTCATCATTGTCGTTCCAGATCTTGAAAGATTAACACTATATTTGTGGTTCTAGTTACAGCTATTTCAAATGCTTATATAACGATTTTATATACGTGTATCTTTTATTCAATTCAGACATTATCTTCTGGACTTGATGAGAGTAACTCCTCGTGATGCAAACTATACTGGAGCTGGATCCAGATTTTGTATTTTGAGACCAGAACTAATTACTGCCTTTTGCCAGGTATTTAATATTTGACAATATTAACATTATTTTGTGTTTTGTATCATATGTTTTGTTTCTTATGTTATTTTGCTTTAATCGGAGAAGTCCGAAGCTGCAGAAAAATCGAAAAGTGAGCCTAAAAAGGAGGGAGAGGCTCAAGTGACCACTGATTCTGTTAAAGTCGCTGGTGCTGAAGAGCCTGTTAAAAACAAGGCTAATGTAGCTGCAACTGCTGATGACAGTCTGGTCAGTAGTTTTATTTAACCTAATTTCATCCATAAATTCAGCATTTATTGCTCTCTAGAAGGTTTATGTTGCAGAAATTTCTTTTATTTAATATGGGCTTCTCTTGATGAACTGATCTCATATATGTTATGTGACTTCCCTTGGGGTTTCTTTGTTTATGTGTGCTTTATGCATGTATACTTTTTCAATTTTCTCTCTGAATGATCAAGATAAAAATCTTTTGTAGTGATAACATGGCATGTCTTGTTGCTGAAGCATTACCGAAGCATGGCGTTTATTTATTTATATGAAGACAATTGTTGATGTCAATTGTTGTGACTTCCCTTGGGGTTTCTTTGATTATGTGTGCTTTATGCATGTATACTTTTTCAAATTTCTCTCTGAATGATCAAGATATAAAGCTTTTGTAGTGATAACATGATGTGAAAAACGGCATGTGTTGTTGCTGAAGCATTACCGAAGCATGGCATTTATTTATTTATATGAAGACAGTAGTTGATGTCAAATGATTGTTTAGATATTGGCATTATTTCTCGTTGTTAGGTGACTTTACCAAAATCATGAAAATGCAACTTCTGTGTGTTTTTTTTTTCTTCCTCCTAACAGTGTTTTTGTTAGGAATCTGTAGCAACTCCTTATGCACTCTTAAATTTTTAGTTTTTCATATTGACAAACCTTAAAACTAAGAAATTTCATGTCAATTTTTTATTTATTTAGTTTTGTTTCAGCACTTCTGCGTAAAAATGTTTTCTGATCCCTTTGGAAACGCTGTGAAAGTTTGCTATATAACTGTTTTCATTCTTGTCTGTTTAAAGTAGTGGCAGTAACTCGACTGAAGGCGTTAATATCAGTATTGGAGGTGTTGATTCTTGACAGAAGAATTAGCACGTCTGATGTATAATGTAGTTCAGTTCTGTCTGTGGAATTATGAATATCCATCCATATAATAAGATATCACACTTATCGAATTATGCCCATATAGTACTTTCAATCTGTCTAGGTAATAATTTTATAAAAAGTTGCTTATCGATTTATGTGGCTTATTGTATTAAAATACAGACGATAGAAGAAAAAGTTGAGGTTGCTGCCCAAGAATGTGATTCTGTTCCTGTAGAAAGCTCTGACTCATGCGATGAATTACTCTTTAACCCCAATGTCTTTACTGAATTCAAGTTGGCTGGGAGCCAAGAGGTGAGTTAATAACCTAATAGTGTTCCTTTTTGCCAATGTTATTAAATCTTATTTTTACTTTTTTCTCTTCAAATTGTCCAGGAGATAGCTGCAGATGAAGAGAATGTAAAGAAAGTTGGCACTTACCTTGCAAATTTGGTGCTTCCAAAGTTTATACAAGATCTTTGCTCCCTTGAAGTTTCACCTATGGATGGGCAGACATTGACTGAGGCACTACATGCTCATGGAATTAATATTCGCTACATTGGCAAAGTAAGTGTTGTGTGTTTCAGTTTATACTATCATCATTTAGCTGTTTGTGTTGACTTATATAGAATCATTTATGCACTTTTCTTATTTTGTTTTCTGACGTTAATAATTTTACCAGGTAGCCGATGGAACCAAACATTTGCCTCATCTGTGGGATCTTTGTTCAAATGAAATTGTAGTCAGGTCTGCAAAGCATTTTCTCAAGGTAATATCCACATCAATGACTCATTCCTCGAGAGTGTTTTATTCTGAGTATTTGTTTTATTTTAGATCTTTGTTCTCTGATTATGCAGGATATTTTGAGGGATACAGAGGATCATGAACTGGGACCGGCAATGGCTCATTTTTTCAACTGTTTCTTTGGAAGTTGTCAAGCTTTTGGGGGAAAACATACTGCTAATAATATGCAATCAAGAACCCAAAAGAAAGTAAGTGTTGTATATGCACAATTTCATGGTTTTTTGTCGTTTTTTCCTCATGCATTTTTAGTACTAGGCTTTTATAGATAGTTTTTAAAGCTCATGGGTACGGATTTTATAAGTCTGACTGCTCCAGACCTTTTACCCAAGCCTTTCCTGGTAGGAATCATGCTATTTCAAGATATTTGAAAGACTTTTATAATTCTATTTTTTTGTAAAGTAACCATTGCACTCGAAGTCTTGAACACATTTTCTTGGTTGACCTTTAGAGTGATCTTGTAATTAATGTTTCAAGTACTTACAGGACCAAGCAGGACATCAATTTTCAGGCAAGTCTTCTAAGGGCCAAGCCAGGTGGAAAGGCAGAGCAACTGCAAGAAAGCAGCATTCGTCTTATATGAATGTCAGCTCGGAAACTCTATGGTCTGACCTCAAAGAATTTGCGAAATCAAAATATCAGGTATAATTTTCATTACTCGCTAAGATGCTTATGAGGAAGATTAGACATTCCTTGGAAGTTCATTGAGTTTCATTTCCCTAATTGCTTAAAACAACTTTTTGCATTTTAGGACACATGCATCAATTATCTTTAAATGTAATATCATTTGTTGTGAGGGATGGTATCTGTCTTCAATTCTTGCTGGATGAATCTGTATTCCTGGGGACCCCTACCATGCTCACTTTTGTGATTTTATTGCTAGTGATATGAATTGACGTGTGTTTCAAATTAATTTTGGTATAGTTTGAGTTGCCAGAGGATGCAAGATCACGTGTAAAGAAAGTTTCAGTCATTCGCAACTTTGGTCAAAAGGTACAATCATTCATCTAATTTCTACTTTTTTTTTGTTTTTCCAGTTTAACACATTGTTTAATAGTCTCTATAATCATGTTTCTTTCTTTCACTATGTAATGCAATTGCTATTCACAAGTTATTGTTTGCACCTGAAAAAATGGAACAGTCCTTGGATTCTTTTGAGGGTTGGCCTCAGTGTCAGCTGTTCAATGCTGTACTGAGATATATATGTGATCATTGGGATGTTGGGAGTAATTACTGCTGCTTGTAATTCATGACTTATTTGCAAGTCTTTCAGCCGAAGTAGATGATTGGAAGAAATCTTTTTTTTTTTTAACTCAGTCTAGTTATTGAGTTGCTTCTGTGATTTTAGTGATGAAACCTCTGCTAATAATAGGATCTGGATACCGCATGTAACATAACCAGAAAAGATGTGTGTTTGGTCACTGTGTATTGCTGTATTGGTGAAATAGTTAATGCATTCTACTTGCATTAGTTGACAGTTGTATAAAATTGTCATTGGTGTAGCTGCATGGTCAAGCACATTAAAACTATTAGGTGCCCAGTCTACACAGTAAACTAGGTTTTGTGATCCATACTTGTTGAACTGGCACATTCAGGACACACACCCACACACTCTGTTTCACACACTAAGATACTGAAATACTTGAATTGCTAACAACAAATGTACAAGACATGACTTTCACTCTTACCATGTGCAGTTTGTTACTTGATTATATATTGCATGCAAAGGGTTGTGTCTGTGTATGATATACTAGTTTTGGATTTAAGCCAGTAAGAGTTGTAGATGAATGTAGCTTTGCCTTGTAAAATATATCGTTTCTCTTGAATTTTCTTCTGTAATTGTATTTGAGCTTCCATCTTAAATATGCTTCCTTAACAGGTGGGCATAAGCATTACAGCTCGCAAATACGATTTTAATGCAGCAACTCCTTTCCAAACATCAGACATATTGAATCTTCAACCTGTGGTGAAGCATTCAGTTCCTGTGTGTTCTGAAGCTAAGAACCTTGTTGAAATGGGCAAAGTTCAATTAGCGGAGGTAAGCATTGTGCTTTATTATCTTATACATGACCCTTGTAAAGGGATCTACGAAGTCGCCATATTCAGGAACTGAAGAATATTTGAAATTAGAAATATTTTAATGAGGAAACGCATGAGCAACTTTAATTCAGCCATAGATTTCTAACATTAAGATCAGATTGCATGAATCACATCCTTCAAAAAATTGCCCATTTGGCTGTTTATACTACTGAAAATTAATGACATTTGCATTATGTATGAGTATTAGAGGAGGCATGATGGTAAAGACGTACAGTCATATGAATCGGTGTGATCTCACTTAGAATTTCTACATCATGGGAATGCTAGAAGAATTGTGGCCAAGTAATGCCAAATGATATATATGAAATATGAATCATCTTTTTGGAGATAAATGTGGTTAAGTTCTGCTATTCTGTTTGTAGGGCCTGCTTAGTGAAGCCTACACATTATTTTCTGAGGCATTTTCGATACTTCAACAGGTGGGTCATTAATATTCTCTGTATATGATTTTTTAGATTTTCTTGGGACATATATTTATCATTTTTAGTGATTTCAGGTTACTGGTCCGATGCATCGGGAGGTTGCTAACTGCTGTCGGTAAGCATATCATTTAACTCAGTCTTTTGCTTCTAGATGTGTTTGCTTTTACCAGTGGTGTTAAAATCAGTTAGTTTTACTCTAAGCTGAATTGAGTGAACTGAATATCAAATATGTGGTTGTGCCCTGGGTATGTTTGAGTAGAGACAAATGGAGGAGAGTGCTCCCTGGACTTTTTAACTAAGTTACACTTTATTTTTTTATTTTTTGTTATTTTTCAACTGTTCTTATATGTATCTCTGTCTATGCTCTTACGTCTTGTCTAATCTTAAGGGTGTTACATTCTCAACTATGTAGGTATCTTGCCATGGTTTTGTATCATGCCGGAGACATGGCTGGGGCAATAATGCAACAGCACAAAGAACTGATCATAAATGAACGTTGCTTGGGTTTGGACCACCCTGATACTGCTCACAGGTACCAGTCCTGTCCAGTGTATTCATATCATCTGGGTGTAAATGTGAATCATTTTTATGCTCTGTAAATGTGATCATTTTGAACTTCTTCGAAACAAATCAAAGATTCTATCTTTTCCTAATCTTTATCATTGATTCACTTGATTTGCAATATTCTACTGCAGCTATGGCAATATGGCCCTTTTCTATCATGGACTTAACCAAACAGAACTTGCACTACGACACATGTCGCGGGCATTGCTCTTACTGAGTCTTTCATCCGGGCCAGATCACCCTGATGTGGCTGCAACATTCATAAATGTTGCGATGATGTATCAGGATATTGGAAAGATGGATACAGCTCTCCGTTATTTGCAAGAGGCCTTGAAAAAGAATGAGAGGCTACTAGGTGAGGAACACATACAGACTGCTGTTTGCTATCATGCTCTTGCCATTGCATTCAACTGCATGGGTGCCTTCAAGCTTTCTCATCAGGTATGTGTGATATTGTAGGAAATTTTGTGGTGGTGTAGAAGGGATGCTATAAAATGTGTTTAACTGATATTAGTTTTTGGTATGCGCAGCATGAAAAGAAAACCTATGATATACTTGTCAAACAACTTGGTGAGGAGGACTCGAGGACAAAAGACTCACAAAACTGGATGAAGACATTTAAGATGCGTGAGCTTCAGGTGATTGTCTCATTACAAGAAATATAAATTTCTTGAACAGAATGTATTTTCGAGAACAGAAAATTCAAAATGCTGCATAACACTATTATTCTTTTCTCTTTTGTATTTCTAAAATTGTAAGTTTCTTGTTGACAGATGAATGCACAAAAGCAGAAAGGACAGGCTTTTAATGCAGCTTCTACACAGAAGGCCATTGATATCTTGAAGGTATTCTTTAACTACCACCCTCTTTCTTGAAAAATCATGAAATCCTCGTTGAAGATGAATGATTCAATCATCGCTCTGCTCGTTTGGAATTTTGTGTTGACAGGCCCATCCTGATCTGATACACGCTTTCCAAGCTGTTGCTGCCGCTGGAGGGTCTGGAAGTTCTGGTTCTTCTGTGAACAATTCTGTAGGCGATAACCTTCCTCGAGGAAGAGGATTTGATGAAAGGGCAGCTCGTGCAGCAGCTGAAATTAGAAAGAAAGCTGCAGCAAAGGGCCTCTTGAAACGCCCACATGGCCTCCCAGCCCAAGCTTTGCCACCAATAACTCAGCTCTTTAACCTCATCAACACAGGGGCGGCACCTGATGCCAATGGTAGCGACGCTAGTGGGACCGCTGATGTTGCAAACAAGGAAGCAAATGGCCATCCTTCAGAGGACCCGGCAGACACCAAAAAGGTCCAACCATTATCAGGGCTAGAAGGCGAAGCTCCTGTTGGATTGGGTAAGGGCTTAACCTCATTGGATTCGAAGAAACAGAAATCAAAAGCTAAAGCAGCGGCTTGAAGTTTTGGAAGGTAGATTACCATATTCAAATTCTTCTTTTTTTTTTTCCGATAAGATCCTGGAATTATTTTGCCAATTGTTGTGGAAGAGAGATTTGAAGTGTGTGATGAGCCACCCTTCTCACAAAGGTAGAAGAGAGTATTGAGATTGTGCCTGCCCAGCCATTTTGTATGTTATTTTCCCAATAAATTTGGCTCTTAGTATATTCATTGATATAGGCACACAGAAGACTAATCTTAATTGTTTTCTTTTTTGTTAATTATTTTTGGGAAGATGTCATAATATAGCTCTTATGCTTGCAGTTTTGAATATAGCTCTTAATTGAGATTATCTTTAATTACCATCTGTGTCTGATTTTGAAGATATTCTTATTTCCATGTACTGTATTCTATATTTCGAAAACTAATTTGGGTATAATTGGAAACAATACATTAATTTATAAATATTTTGAAACCTGACTTTAATTTGTCTATATTTTTAAAACTGACATCTATTTGGTTGTATTTCGTTTCCTTGATTTGGCTAGATTTTAAGGTATTACATTATTTTAAAACATCAGTTAGCTATGTTTTGAAACTTGACGATAAATTGGCTATATTTTTAAACTTAACGGTAATTTAGCAATATTTTGAAACTTGTTGATAATTTCGCTATATTTTGAGACATAAGATTACGTTGGCTGTTTTTTGAAACATAATTTGGCTATATTTAAATAGTGGGCATTAAGTTGGCAATTTTATTTTAAAAAAAATATTTTGGTTATGGTTTTAATTAAGACGTTAAGTTTGTTATTTTTTGAAAACTATAGCTAAATTTGGAAACACGACATTAATATGGCTATATTTTGAAAAATTAGAATATTTTGGCTTCATTTTGTAACTTTTTGGCCATTTTGACTCTGTTTTGGCTAATTTTAAGATCAAATTTGGCTATTTTAAAATCAATTTGGCTATTTTTAAATATTAGCTGACTATTTTAAAAAATCAATTGGCTGTATTTTGGATCGTGACATTAATTTCTCTATTTTATAAAATAATTGACTATTTTTTTCATTTTTATTGGCTATTCTGATAATTAAATTGATTTTTTTTTCTAAACAAAATTGGCTATAGTTTATAACTTAACATTTGTTTAGCTATTTTTTTAAAAAATATTTGACTTTCAAACTTAACATTAATCTGGCTATCTTACAAATTTTATTTGGCTTATTTTTAAACTTAAATTTGGCATTTTTATACTTGACATTATTTTGACTATTTTAAATACCTTAATTTAGCCATATTTTGAAATATAATTTTAATGAAATATGACATTACTTTATATTTAAATCTGACAGGTCGTTATCTTTAGAAATATGAGGTTATGTACATTAGCAATCTTACATTTAGTGGGCGCGTTTAGCAATCTTACTTATGTGGGTGCGGTTAGAATCTAATGTTATGTGGGTGCAATATATAAAAATAGGTGAGGACATTAGGAAATTAAGCATATCATATAATCAAAAAAGTGAACTTCAATATCATTTCAGATCAAATGGGGAAATTTTGCTATAAATCCTATCGTAAAATGCCAGTTAACAAACTTCTTAATGTCATAATATTATTAACAAAAGTCTAATTGTTTCACAATTCAAAATAATTCCTTTTTATAAGATCTCATCCAGAAAACATACACAAAATCATTGAAAAATGTCAATTTTTTATGTACAATACAGCTGCTCTGGTTCAATAACTTTCTAGCCTCAAGATGGCAAATATTACTGTGATTTGTGAACCGATATTACATTTAAGTTACAAATAAATAATAGGTCAAATGCAACCCAAAAAATTCCTCCTACAACTTCCAAGCAGATTGGTTATTAATTACTAAGACTGCTTGCTCTTTAGTCTTTACCCATTTTTTCGTTCAAAAAAGGATATTTTAGACTAATAACATGAAAACTACGACCTTCTGCTTAGGAAATAGAATTTGGAATGATGCCAAATTAATTTAATTAATCGGTGTCTTTTCATCTGGATGCTCCGGCAGCAGCACGCTTATCGTATTCACCTTGCTCTTCTTTGGCAAACTCTTCAATCAATTGGCGTTGTCTTTGGGTCAGATTCCTGCCAAAACTCTCAAAAATCAGGGCATCGTGTACTCAAATTTACCAAAATAAAATATTATGTCCGACCAAAAGAATGGGGCATTGGCTAATGCTGTACGTTCCTGATTTCACTTCCATCGCAATTAAGAGTTCAATGCGGTTCATGCTATTCATGTTACTGAGATGCAATGCCATCAAATATCTCAACTATTATTTTTATCTTTGAACCGTTCAACAGAATAATAAAGATACTATAAATGTAAAACAAGAGAACAGAAAGACATACGATGGAATGCTGACATTGTAGTGCACAAACTGGTCGCCAAATTTGGAAGAGTTTCTTGTTTTAATCCCTGAAAAAACGAAAGTTCATGATTTAGGAAGAGAAGATATTCTCAACTGAGATTATGCAAGTAGGAAGAGAAGATATTCACAGTTCTATGCTAGAAAAATTTTTCACTCTAGAGAAGATATTCTCAACTGAGATTGAGAAAGTTGTAAACTAGACAAACTTTTCAGTCTTGAAATCAATCAGAATCAATGAACTGCGATTATGTAAATATAGATGTAAATTTTTCTCTCTACAAGAAGATATTCTCAACTGAGAAAGTTGAGAGCTAGACAAACTTTTCAATCAGAAACGAAGAACCTTGTACACACTCAACGAAGACAGATGCCAAACCAAAAACCAATATAAACAATGACATAAGTTTCTCCTTGTTATTAAAAACACATTATTACAGCTTTACAAACTGATTTCATACATATACTGCATGGCTATAAGAGTAGAGCAGGTAAATAAATAAAGGCTAATCAACACAGATACCCCATGAATTAATTTTTTAGGCACCCCCCTGAACTATCGGAAATCGGCAAAAGTGAATGAAAACCTAACACCATCCACTGTTTTGTCATGGTAAATTACACTAACCACCCTTATTATATACATAATTGCATCAAACCGTAAAAAATATAATAATATACCATAAATACTCCTCTTACCAAATTTTTAAAAAACATATTTTAAAAATAAAAATTTAAAATTTAAAATTTAAAGATTGGTTAAATAATAATAAAATTCTAAATTTTTTGATAAAAATAAATAAATAAATGAAAAAATTAAATTGATTTAAATATTTTTAAAATTATCTTTTTTACATATTTAAATATCTCTAAATATGAAACCCAGATGAATATATAAATTACTTAATACGAAATATCATTTAAACTATCTTTTTTTATTTAAATATCTCTAAATATTACTTGTTCGCTTACAATAACAAGGTTATTAATACTGTAAAAAACAAAAATAAAAATTAAATAATAATAATAATAATAATAAAAATAATAAAATAAATAATAAATAATAATGATAATAATTTAAATACCTTTTTTTTTGCCATTATCATTTTTATTTAAAGACCCCTAAATATCACTTGTTCAATTACAATAACAAGGGTATTGATAATGTCAAAAAAAATAAAATGAAATGATAATAATAATGGTGATAATAATTAAAAAAATTAAAATAATATAATAATACTAATAAAATAATAAAATAATAATAATAATAATACTTTAAATACCCTATACTTTTTTAAGCCATTATCATTTAAATTATTACTTTTTATTTAAATATCCCTAAATATAAAACTCAGAGGAATATATAAATTATTTAATGCGAATTATCTTTTAAACTATCTTTATAATAATTCTAATAAAATAATAATAATGATGATAATTATAATAATAATACTTATACTAATACTTTATATGCCCTATACTTTTTTAGTAATTATCATTTAAATTATATTTTTTATTTAAATATCCTTAAATATCCTTACTCCTTATACCTTATACTTTTTTTTCACCATTAAACCCATAAACTTTTATAATAATGGATATTTAAATTATTTATGGGGAATTATCATTTAAATTATCTTTTTTATTTAAATACTCATGTTATTGTAAATAAACAAGAGAAATTTACGGATATTTTAATAAAAAAAATAATTTAAATGATAATTCGCATTAGACAATTTATATATTCATTTGGATTTTATATTTAGAGATATTTAAATATAAAAAAAGATGATTTAAATAATTATCAAATCAATTTATTTATTTAATTTCTCTATTTATTTAATTTCTTTATCAAAAAGTTAATAATTTTGTTATTATTTAACCAATCTTTAAATTTTAAATTTTAAATTTTAAATTTTTATTTTTAAAATTTTGGTTATAAGGGTATTTATGTCATATTATTATATTTTTTCTGATTTAATGCAATTATGTATATAATAAGGGTGCTTAGTGTAATTTACCATGACAGAACAGTGGATGGCGTTAGGTTTTCATCCACTTTTGTGAATTTCCGATAGTTTAGAGGATTTTGTGCCTAAAAAATTAATTCAGAGTGCAACATGCAAATCGGGATATAGACCGAGGGGTATCTATGCCAATTAGCCTATTTACATATATTTCCAACAAAAGAAAAATTATCTTCAAATGGAACCCAAGAAAATGTGAACACCACCAATCCCAAGACATTTCTTATATTTACCAAAAAAAGATGAGCATGACAAATCATATACACTGCATGCAATAAAAAGAGGAAACATTAGTAAGGTTCTGTACCTTTTCCCTTCAGGACAACCTTCTGACCAGGTTGGGTGCCCGGGCGAACCTGCAGAAATAAATAATTAGTTAATTCATTTTAACACCATTGTGGGCAAAAGGATAAAAACGTGTACCAGGAACCAGTATTTGTTTTCATCAAAGAAATGTATCTAAAAATTCAACAAACCTTAAGTACAACATCCCCTGTCAGAGTTGGGACCTGGATGGTTCCTCCCAAAATTGCCTGCACAGTAACAACCCCATTAATTCCAGATAACAAGTGACGGGATAACTGTGTATGGAGTTCGACAATCATACAATACATGATGAAACAAAAAGCATAACACCTCAAGTTTTTGAACCAGGAATAAATTTTCTATCAACTATATAATACATCTTCGTTTAAGTTAAACAATGGAGCCTTAGGTGATTATAGAGCTGCTTGTTAAACCAGAGGTCATTTCCGTTATAACTAGCAGCATATTTTAGCTCTTTACAGTTTTAATTAAAGAATGAAAACTTGTAGGGCATTTTACTTTTTAAAGTTCGCTGGGGAATATATATCTATTCTTAACAAGTACAAAGAAATAAGGGGCCGCATGACAAAGGGATATAACTATGGATGCTTCTGGCTAGGAATAAAGATGGTCATCAGATACATCTATGTTGTCTGATAAAACAGGATTTGTAAAAAAATGGAATATCAGGAAAACACTAACCAGTCATTCTGACATATTAAGTCTACTAGTTTGAGTTAGATTGGTTTTCCATTTTTGAGGTCTGAGTTGTTTTCTATAGTGAAGTTCGCAGAGGCGTCATTGTACATTGCAGTATCACTTCCATTAGGCGTTCAGGAAAACTTACCGACTCATCTTTGAAAACAGAAAGAAGATGGAAAATGGAACTTTTAGGTTTAGGTACTTGACATATAACCAGGAGAGTAAATCTTTACATAGAACCTTCTATCAAACACATGTATAAGACATAACAAATCAACACCTCAATATACAAAATAGATTTACCTGAGTGACACTCAGAACAGAATCTACAAGAATGTTAGAGCCTTCTCTACGGAAAACAGGGTCTTCCCTGACCTAAAGAATACAAAAAAATTGAAGAAAAGAGAGTAAAGTAATATTTAACTTGAATAGAAAACGAGGCAAGCCCAATTGAATGAATGATTACTAGCAGAATCAGCTTAGAAAGTTACCTTGATAGTAACATAAAGATCCCCAGGCTGATTTCCATCAGGATCTGCTCCACCACTTTTAAAAACCTTTAAAGTTTCATTGTTGTCCACTCCTGCAGACAGAATATTTAAAATATATTTGATTCAACCGAGTTACAAAAAAAATGCAGGTTGCTATAGGCTTACATATAATATATTATTATTTAAAGAAAAGAAGTCTCAAGTTGAAATAGTCTTATTTAATCTTTTCAAATATATTTATTGTTGCCCAAAACTAATATATTTATTGTTCAAGAGTTTATCCTAAATTGTACTATTTCAATGTCATAATACACCTTCGCCCAGCTGCATATAAAAAGTTGAATGTGTGTTGCATGCATGCCAGCACAAAATGAGATGATTCCAGAGTTATCGAGGAATAAAAAAGCCTAGCAAAGCAACCACAAATACCTCAAAAATTGAATAATACCTGGCATTATATCCAATTTCACAGTCTTTGGTCCCCTCACTACTCTACCTCCTTTGCAGGCCTTGCACAAGCTCTGATGCCAACAACATAATTACAGAATTCAGACATTAAGACAACATTTACATAGTTGTATTGAAAATATGGAATGGTTGAAAAAAACCATTTGATTTCTATTTCGAATAAAATAACTCCCTACGCTGCCGAAGCCTTTGAAAAAAAAAATACCATTTAGTTTCTTAAGAATGCACAAAAAAAAAAAAAAAAAGCTTTCAAGCAGAGACAATCACTCCATAAACAAGGAAACCCAAAATTCTAAACTCAAAATTTAAGCCACATAGCAGTCTCCACTACAGCTAGATGCCTAGAACTAAGTAAACACTTGGCATTACAACATTATAATATAACTTTATTTGGCTTTTATGAATATCAAAGGACAATTTAAATATACAAAAAATTTAGAAACTGAAAAATCAACTAGGAAAACAAATCTGAGCACAGATTCTGAGATAAATAATAACCTCCATAGATTTCTACCACCTATATGTGTGATGATTAGGAGGAAAGTGAAAGTAGAATTATTGTTTTTGTTATGAAATCTTTCTTCTGCAGAAATATAATCCAAAAACACAAGTAGAAGTCCTAGCCTATAATAACAATAATAATAATTATTATTATTAAAAAAAAAAGATAGGAATTTTCTTAACATGAGATAACAGAGAAGCAGGTGTACCATACCGAGACAATATGACCACTTCCACCACACTGTCGACAAGTTTGACTAATGCTCATAAAGCCAGATTGGATATACTCCTGAAAAAATAGAAGAAGCATAACAAGGAAACACCAACATATTATTTCTGTTTTAATTACTATAATCAGATAAAAATGATTATGAAACGTATACAGACACATGTTACATGCATACTTATGCATCTATGCATGTGTATTCATGAAAATAATCATGCAAGTGTGTGAGTAAGTAAATCACATATCCTATCAAAACTGACCATGCCAGAGCCATTACAGCGCCTACATTTTTCAGGCTTAACTCCAGGAGGGACACCTTCTCCACCTGCATAAATACCAAAAAAGAAAGGAAAAAGAAATTAAACTATGACACTTTCCTTCCAATGTAAATTGTTGTTTGACAGAATACATGCATACCACAAGCTTGGCAAGGCAACTCAGTCTGGAATGTGACAGTTTTATTACATCCCTGAACAGCTTCCATGAAGGATATCTCGAGGGCAACCTATTCAATGATGATCAGAAAATGTAAGTCAGCAACTCAATTGTAAAAAACTAATAATAGAATAACCAAAGGGAAATAAGGATGAAGAATGATAACCTTGACATCTTGGCCGCTCATCCTGTTTCTGAAGAAATCTTTCATGTTGAAGATCTGATCATCATGTAGGCATTGCAACATCATGCAGAAAAATCAAGTCAGACTTTGGTTTCCCCAAAAAAATATGCTTGCTACATGGCAGAATAACTTAAATTCAAGAAAAGGGGATATCATTAAGTGACAACTGATCATTTTAAGGAATTAAAACCAGCGGAAAATGCTGAAGATAAAGGTCATTACATTTTCCATATTGATGAAGTCCTCGAATGGATTTCCAAAACCACCACCACCATAGCCTGGACCACCTGGACCACCATTGGTGTCTTGGTGTACAAATGCTTCATGGCCAACCTATATGATTTCAAGAACACTAATTAGTAAAGTCATTAACACAAAATGAGGAAAAAGAAAACCATGATAAAAAAACCTATTAACAGCACACACACAAAAAAAGAAGAGCAAAAGATAATTCAAAATACACCACTGAATAAAAAAATAACAAAAATCTTGAGAAATTATATAATTTAGTAATCAAGTGAGAAACAATAAAGATGAGCAAAAGAAATTCCAACCATTCAAAGAGTGTGGAAGCGAAAGAACTAGATAAACAGACCAAAATCTACTTTTAAATTGAACTGAAAAATAGAAATGAATTCAGCCAAAAGGTTGAAAAAGATGAGTACCTGATCATACATTCTGCGCTTCTCATCATCTTTCAAAACCTAAAAAAATATAAACCGAGAGACTTGTTTAGTCCAATATGTCGACCAGAATAACTATTCCAATTTCATGGTCCTGATTAAAAAAACTTACTTCGTATGCCTTTGAAACCTCCTGGAACTTCTTTTCAGCTTCAGGGTCTTCTTTGTTTGTATCTGGATGGATCTTTTTTGCCAGCTGCAGAAAACATACAAAGTAAATACTAATTTGAGAAACACGAGAAATCAACTAAATGACTCTCGAAAAAAACTCAAAACATCTTCTTCTACATGCAACTTCACAAAAAACAAATAGGAACAAACGCCAAAAATAACAAAACTTACCCCATAATATGCTTTCTTTATGTCAGTTGCAGTTGCATTTTTGGTCACACCAAGTATATCATAATAATCCTTTGCAGACATTGAGGCTGGAAACCCAAAATAACAATTAAAAATAAAGTTCGATTCACATCCGACAGTCAATTATAATTTACACAAACAAAAGAAACTTCATGACTTACCAGAGCCATGGATTGACCTCGTTGCACCCAAATTGGCATTCAGAAGACCCAAAAGCAACCAGTTTCTATGGTTAGTAACTGCATTTCCAAACTTGCAAAATTAATTTAATACGGATACAAAATTTACACTTGAAGCGATAATTCAATCAAGTAAACATAAACAGTTAAAAAGAAAAGGGACAAAAATTTGGATACATGTTGTTAAAAATTACTAGCTGATTTGATATTAATCGTGGACACACATTGTTAAAATACAGTTTGCAAGCTGATTTGATATAAATTGTTTAACATTCCGAATTCAGCAAAAGGATTACTTAAAAATATTTTATCTTCAACAAGCGGAAGAATCCAAGTTCATCAAAACAATAAATAGACGATCTAAAATTCGAAATTTGAATTTGTTCACGTCTGAAAATAAAATTATGAGAAATGGAATCTGAAATTTACCATTTCTTGGAGCGAAATTGCCACAGGTCCTAACTGTGTGACCCGACCCGGTAACGAAGCTCCTACAACAGCCTCCTCCATTTACCATCATATTCAATATCTGCAACGAAATTAATAACACGAACATAAAAAATAAAAAAAAATAAAAAAAAAGGTCACGTATAAATTTATACACAAAATCAAAAACCGAAAGAAATAGAGGAGAAAATGATGATGTACTGAAATTCGAGAATCATCCATAAGAATTCGAGTGAGAGAGCGAAGAAGTCTGGTTCCATTAGAGCGAACCATTTGATTCAAATCAGGGTTTTCTTTTGTGAGTGTATGTGGAGAACTTGTGATTTTTATTTTTTAGTGGTGGAGTAGTGGTGATTGTGATTTGTAATTGAATTAAACCCTCGAAAAACCCTAGCTGCTTTGTTGGAGAGAGAAGCGAAGGTTCTAGTAAATTTTGGTTTTTAAATATAAATAAATAAATAAATAATCCCAAAATCATTGGAAGCTCAAAATTTTGTTACACGTGATAAAACACTTCAATACCCAGACATGCACGTGATCATATTTGAAATTCGGCCTTTAACAAGAGAATTTGGGCCAACCAAACGGCCCAGGCCCAATAGACAGTGAAGGGTGTTGACGTGCACGGACACGTCATAATATGGTTGATGAGGTAAGTGAGCACGACAAAGGTTTATAACGGACCAGTCACGTCATTAAACGGCCATGACGTGTACACACAACAAATCAGGATAAGTGTCCAACGTGGCTTAGCATGTCAAAAAATAGTTATGACATGTTCAGACAGTCATTCACTGGGCTAATATGTTTTCCACATCCACGAAAGTTATTGACGTGTTCACACAATCATGATAAGTGTGATGACGTGTCTTGACATGTTATCAAATTGGTAGACATGTCATTTTCATGGAGCTGTGTGGGAAAGATATGTTGGCCACATCAGCAAAAGGTGATGACATGCTCACACACATCATCAAATTGCAGTGTCGTCTTCATTCGATTATATTTCTCGATCTCAACCGGGAATTTTTCAGACGAGTCTCGTCTGTATCAAGGTTCAATGAAGGTGGATCCGGTTGATTCTCCGCCATTTTTAGTTAACCTAAAAAATAATCGAACAAGTCTGTAGTTCAATTCTTCTCATATATAAGCTTCATTCATGACTGGTCAAGCTGCTAATTCAACCGGTGGGCTCTGGATCATAGCAATTTGGATCGAAAATGGTCGAGAAAAAGAAAAAGAATGGATGCGTTTGGAGATGGAGAAGCTTTGAAACAGGTGGCAGCAGCAATGCAGCATTCGCATTTCCGAAGACGGCGTCGTTTATAGGATTGGGCTCGGCCCATATCGACTTTTGATGATTGAAGAATTTGTTCTGAGGTCAGTCGCACAAATTAGCGACGACGATCAGTTGATCAGGATGTCTAGAGACATTCTCCAACTTGAATCCAAGTGTTTCTCAGTTTGTTTATGGATTTTACTGGAACAATAGCACGACCTTCGTCGGAACTTTGCCCTACTTTTTACGTTGTATTTGGATGCACACGAACGCAAAATTATTATTTAGATGAACTTTCCTTCGTACCAAAACAACATCACTTGGAAAGAAAGCAAAACAAAACAAAACAAAACAAAGTTGTATATCCACCGCGCGACCATTAAAAGCAATGCCATACAAGCCCCTAAACACGTCCCGAACACACATCACGGCCTTCAGTGTCATGGGGAATTTTTGTTCGTTGTATTTGTTTTTTTTGGAACTTTCATTGCCACACACAAAAAGGTGGACATCTTAAATACACACCTGAGCTACAACTCTATGACCCCCTGTAATCAATTATAAAGTCCTTGGTTCCTTTCAAATCATTATTTGCTCACTCTCAGCCAACTGGGTTTCAGCAGACTCTTGACCCGATTCCACAACGCGACCTGGTTCCCCTTTACTCTCATCAATCATCATTGGAAACCTTTTCGGATGAATTGATTGAGGTGTTAAAATTAGTATCTGCTGCACGGGTCCTTGACTGCTGTTCAAGCTCCGCATCCACCGCAAAACTGAAGAATATATTATTGTGCACATACCTAAAATGAAAAGACAATATGAAAACAGATTTAACCACACAAGCATATTTATATACACTAAATAACCAATATATATATATATAATGAAAACAATACATTAAGAAAAATTATTTAGTTTAGAATTGCACTAAACAATACGTGTATCGATGGGTCAACTTGTAATGGAGATTGGCCTACTTAGACCTAACCACGTTATATGAGAAAGGGGGACCTTTGTAACCCTATAACTATAGTATCCATGATCATGATACATTGTAATTCTTTCTATTATTGTCATCTTCCTTGTGGGACTTTTCTTCCCATTTCACTTTTACTTTTAAATTCTATAACACAAATATATATATATATTAACAATAAGTAATATACATTTGAGATCACCGATTCTTATTGTAGTGTAACAAAACTAATAATTATGTGTTAATCAATGATTTCAACCGTAAATTATATCTGGAAATTTGCTTTAAAAAGCATCATAACAAGTGGTTAGATTTTTTTTTTCATTCAATATTTTATTAACAATTAATCATATTTTTTTAAAAATTAAAGGACGGCGAGGGTTTTTTTCTTTCTTTCTTTCTAAGATATACCCATAATTTTCATATTTAGTACGGTTAATTTATATTTCAATTCGTAATTCGATCTATTTCTTATTATATTTGAAATCATATTATCATAATGAAAATTTATAATTAAATTCTCTATAAAAGGAAATACTTGAAAAGATATACGTCGAAACTCTCCACGAGATTGCAACTCCTCATTCCCATCTCTTTGCATGTCAATTAGACATTCACTACCATAATAAAGAGTCGGTGCATCCTCAGCTCTATAGCTGCCACCTCTATGATCTGACAACAGATACGAGAAAACCACAACATGAGGTATAAAATACTAGATTATCAGAAGCTTTGACAATTCTTAAACTGATGTATACAAAAATTAACAAACAAATTAAATAAATAATTTCTTATTTTAATCAACTCTTTTTTCAAGATTTTCTTTCACTTTTTTTCTCATTATCTGCTAACTATGGTCATACCGAAGCGTGCGGGACTGGATTACTGGCCGTGTCCAAGCATATGTGTTCTGTCTGTGCAGCTGTAATATTCATAATTAGCTTTCAAGTATACTACACATAATGCAAGAAGTAAAGATACAAACACATCCTTTTAGGCCTTTCATATTCAAATTAAGCACTATGCAACCCTTCGGTAGCGTTATCATCCTAGAGAAGGAATGACCCAATATGGATCGGTTTGACTATAGTTCAATCCAACTCAAACCAATTTGATTTTTCAAACCAAACCAAAAAAGGTCGGGTTGGTTTAGATTGGTTTATTAATTTAGATTTGAAGTCAAAAATCTTTTATTTTTTGGTATTATATTATAAAAAATAATTTAAAAAATAATCATAACATTAAATATTATATATATACAGGAAGTATAGAAAAGTCAAATAAGTAATTACCGATTAAAAACTTGTTTGACAATGTCTATATTTTTAAAACCCTAATACATCAATCAATCAGAAGAATTGTATCAAAACAAATAAATAAACGATAAACACTTAAAGTAATCGTTAAAAGTTATAAAACATGGACCGAATAGAAAACGTAGATGAATTTTATATTTTAGTTTTACTTTCTAAAATATGTGGTTTGGTTTGGGTGGTGACTTATTTCACTCAACCCAAACTGAACCACCTGTAATGGAACCCATTTTTTTTTATTTGTAATCGAATCAACCCAAACTTTATGGGTTGGATTGGTCGGTTTGGTTCGGTTTGATGTTTTTTACACACCCCTAATTATTATTGCTAATTTTAAGGAAATTTGCCCGATTTGTTTTAAATTTATTTTGTTTTCTGGGAATTCATTTAATATGTATTAAATGTATTATGATTATTTGTTTAAATAAGTGATTTTTTTTAGTTTTAATTATTCTTATAAACAATAATAAATAAATATTTTGCAAAACAAATTAAAATATCAATTGTAATACCAAATTAATGGTATGTAATCTTTTTTTTTCCATAAGATTTCTTCTTTTAGTTTGTTTAGGTTATTGTCAAAAGAAAAAATAATAAGTTTAGCTTTAGGAAATATATATATATAAATACATTTTCTAATAATTTGAGCTTTTCTTTTCGATCAAATTAGGACTCCTAAATGCTAAAGGATTTAAGTTTGTTTTCTTTCAATCTAAACAAGAGTCAGACTTATTATTTGTACCTTTTGATTGATATTAATTTGGCGATATTTGAAAATTTAACATTCATTTGGCTATATTAAAAATATTATTTGGCAATTTTTTGAAATTTGAAGGTGGCTATAATTTGAAATATGACATTAATCTACATTTTAAATCTGACGTAAAGCTGGCTATATTTAGAAATCTGAGGTTATGTATGGATCTTACATTTAGTGCGTGCGTTTAGAGATCTTACTTATGTGGGTGTATTTAGAAATCTAACGTTATGTGGTGCAATATAGAAAAATAAGTGAGGACATTTAGAAATTAAGCATATTATAATTTAGAAATTGTGCAATAAAAAAAGAAGTGAACTTTCATAGGATTTCAGATCATGTGGAAATTTTGTTATAATTCTTATTGTAAAAAACTAGTTACAAACAATTTTCTTAAAAAAAATAATAAGGTTGTTTACTAAGAGCTTGTGTCCATCGGCCCGTATCTGTATTCTATTGAAAACCTGTTTGGAGGGACCTCAAATGGATCCCCACAAGTATAACCTGGAACACGGAGACTGAAATTTACGGGCATCATGAAACCTGTGTAATTTATGACACCACCAACATTCATCTGGAAAGTCGAAGCAGATT
Organism: Dipteronia dyeriana; assembly: GCA_032871835.1. NCBI lineage: Eukaryota > Viridiplantae > Streptophyta > Magnoliopsida > Sapindales > Sapindaceae > Dipteronia > Dipteronia dyeriana. The sequence continues at coordinate 77,359,004 of CM065303.1, read as the reverse complement.
TGGAAGGATCATGTGACATGGAAGTTAGAACATCAGCCTTGCAACAATTCTTGGTCTGTTGATTGTAAGGGGTTCCGGGCAAAAGATGAACAATTACAGGCCTCTTTTCGCAACAATGAGGGAGTGGACTCTGGCTTTGGAAGGCAGAGCAGTTGCCTTACTTCATCTACTGACCATGCCTAACTCACTTTCCAACCAGGTTCATCGACATCTCTATAGCTTTGGAAGTTGAATATAGACACCGTCACATATAAATACACAACCACTTTGTTTTAGATTCTACATGAATAGAAGAAATAATGTAACTATTAGAATTCTTATCCTAATTAGGATTAGTTTTAAGTTATAATTAGGACTATAGGAATTATGATTTCCTATTACAATTTGAATTACTTTCCTATAGGGGATTGTTCACTTCCTATCTAAACAGTTATCGGTTCAGTTGTCTCTTCTATTCTCCAATCAGTTTCTCTTCTCGCTTCTTTAGATATGTCTGATTTCTTCCAACGCAAACGTAGTAGTACTACTTTGGAACATTTTCGTTTCCTTTATGAGTTATTCACTATAGTTGTATTGATTACCATGGTTATAACTATTAGGCTGCGGCACCTTCCGCCGTTGCAACCGCTGATTTGGCAGACATCTCCACATTCGCCTCCGCCTCCGCCTCTGCCGTCGAGCCAAAATCATGTTTTGGCTCGTCCAAATATGGCCACATGGCTACTACCATAGGAAAAGAGGGGTAGACCCTTTCAGGGCAAGTGAACTTCGATTTGGGATACATGGCCTTTGGCCAGTAGACAATGCTGGAGTAACTCTAGCGAGAGATCCCAATGCCCCACCAACACTCTTTAAGTTTTTTTTTTGTTGATATAGTAGTCTTGTTTTGATTGACTTTTGTTTTATTGTTTCAGAAAGATGATCCTGAACCTACTCTTTATAATAATATGGTAAAATGTTGGCCATCTATACGTGATACAAATAGTGACTTTTCTTTTTGGTCACATGAGTGGGAATACCATGGTAGTGTGGATCCTACTAACAATGATCCTGTTATATATTTCAAAAAAAAAAAATTGCATTAAGAAGACACTGTAGAACAAATATGTTGAAAGCATTGAAAAATAATAATAAATATCATGAGGGATCTTATAGTATAATAATGATATGCAATAGGGGTTATCTGATTGAGGTGTATATCTGTGTGAATGGACAAGCTACACAATTCATAATGTGTAAGGCAAATGATTTGTTACGGGAATCTAGAAGAGGAGGTCCATATAGACATTCCCCAAGGACTACAGAACTAATCAAACATCAACAAAGTGTGTCGACTAAAGAAGTCATTTTATGGTCTCAAACAATCACTCAGAGCTTGGTTTGAGAGATTTACTAGAGTTATGAAGAGTAATGGGTATATACAGGGACAGTCTGATCATACAATGTTTGTAAAACATTCTTTAGAATGACTGATTTCTGTGTTGATTGTCTATGTTGATGATATTGTTCTAACAGGGGATTATTCTGAGGAGTTTCCAAGAGTCAAAGAATTTCTGACTAGAGAGTTTGAGATCAAGGATCTAGGTAAACTCACATACTTCTTGGGAATGGAAGTGGCTAGGTCTAAGCAAAGCATTGCAGTTTCTCAAAAAAAGTATGTACTAGATCTTCTTAAAGAAACAGGTATGCTTGGGTGTAAGCCTGCAGAGACACCTACGGACTACACTACTAAACTTGGTTCAAATAAAGACAGTGCTCCAGTAGAAAATGGAAGATATCAAAGACTTGTATTCTGATCATACAATGTTTGTAAAACATTCTTTAGAATGACTGATTTCTGTGTTGATTGTCTATGTTGATGATATTGTTCTAACAGGGGATTATTCTGAGGAGTTTCCAAGAGTCAAAGAATTTCTGACTAGAGAGTTTGAGATCAAGGACCTAGGTAAACTCACATACTTCTTGGGAAAGGAAGTGGCTAGGTCTAAGCAAAGCATTGCAGTTTCTCAAAAAAAGTATGTACTAGATCTTCTTAAAGAAACAGGTATGCTTGGGTGTAAGCCTGCAGAGACACCTACGGACTACACTACTAAACTTGGTTCAAATAAAGACAGTGCTCCAGTAGAAAATGGAAGATATCAAAGACTTGTATTCTGATCATACAATGTTTGTAAAACATTCTTTAGAATGACTGATTTCTGTGTTGATTGTCTATGTTGATGATATTGTTCTAACAGGGGATTATTCTGAGGAGTTTCCAAGAGTCAAAGAATTTCTGACTAGAGAGTTTGAGATCAAGGACCTAGGTAAACTCACATACTTCTTGGGAATGGAAGTGGCTAGGTCTAAGCAAAGCATTGCAGTTTCTCAAAAAAAGTATGTACTAGATCTTCTTAAAGAAACAGGTATGCTTGGGTGTAAGCCTGCAGAGACACCTACGGACTACACTACTAAACTTGGTTCAAATAAAGACAGTGCTCCAGTAGAAAATGGAAGATATCAAAGACTTGTATGGAAGTTGATCTATCTCTCACATATTAGGCCTGACATAGCATTCTCAGTAAGTGTTGTTAGTCAGTTCATGAACAACCCTACTGAAGAACACATGACAGCGGTGTACAGAATCTTAAGATACTTGAAAATGACTCCAGGAAAGGGACTGTTATTCAGAAAGAACTCAAGTAGGAAAGTGGAATTGTATTCCGATGCAGACTGGGCAGGCTCAATCACAGATAGACGTTCCACTTCTGGTTATTGTTCCTATGTTTAGGGAAATCTAACAACATGGAGAAGTAAAAAACAAGCTGTCGTAGCTAGAAGTAGTGCAAAAGCGGAATTCCGAGCTATGGATCATGGTATTTGTGAAGGAATTTGGGTGAAAAGAGTATTAGCCGAATTGAAGATACCTTATGAGGGAATATGTGATAGTCAATCTGCCATCAGTATTGCTAAAAATCCAGTTCATCATGATCGGACCAAGCATGTGGAAATAGATCGGCATTTCATCAAAGAAAAGATAAAAGATAAAGTAATCAAGTCTGTTTATATTCCTTCTAATCTACAGACTGCTGATATTCTAACTAAAGCACTTCTAAAAGCGCATTTTGAAGATCTTAGTTGCAAACTGGGTATGCTAAATATTTACAATCCAGCTTGAGGAGGAGTGTTGGGATTCTTTGCTGTAAATTAGGTGTAATTAGTTGTATAATTGTTTTCTTTATTTAGAATAGATTAGGCAAGATTTTCTCCTTTAAAAATAGGAAAGAAGTCCTAATGTCTAGGTCTCCAATTGTATATAAATATATGTTCTGATGGAATAAAAAAAAATAAGTTATTCAAACCTAATATTTCACAGAAGCCACGAAGCAACCAGGACAAGAAGCAAAAAGGGTACACAACCAGCAGTAGTGAAGCAGCAGGGGCAGAACCTACTTCATCCCTTTTCAGCAGAGAACAACTGGACCAAATGCAGCAATTTTTCCAGAACTTGAATACTGGTTCTTCTCTGGTTGGTTCTGCCTTCATTGCCAAGAAAGGCACATACTATAATTTCGTAAATGTGAAACAGGAAACCCCAGGGTCTTGGATTGTTGATTCAGGGACAACCGATCACATGACAGGAGATATTAAAGCTTTAGCTTTTTTGAACCATGCCAAGGTAACCTAAATGTGAAAATAGCTGATGGTTCAATTTCTAAAGTCACTGGTTATGAGTCTGTAGTGATTTCAAGAAGTATGACATTGCAATCTGTTCTATATGTTCCTAATTTAGATTGCAGTCTGTTGTCCATATCTAAGCTTACTCGTGATGAGAAATGTCTCACAAAATTTTATCCTACATACTATGTTTTTCAAGACATGAGTTCGAAGAGGATGATTGGAATTGCTGAGCTCCAACATGGACTATACATTCTCAATGTCAATGCCTCCCTGAGTACACAATGTTATTCTATATACTCCTTACTTCCTGTTAGTAGGTCTAAGAGTACAGGTGTCCACGGTTCGGTTAAACCATTCGAAACCGAACCGAACCGAACCGAACCGAACCGAAACCGCCCTCTCAAAACCTAAACCGAAACCGTCGGTTACAAAACCGGTTGAAAACCGGTTCCCGACGGTTAGATTACGGTTAGGATTTTTGAAAAACCGTCCAAAAACCGCCGATTTCGATATATTAAAAAAAATAACAAATCATATTATGACAAGTAGCACGTTCTTACCGTTTGAATAAGAAAGAATTTGGGTGTATGCACTTATCGGTGCAAGTGAGCATTGTCCAATAAAAAAAAAATATACAACAACTAATCAATTGCTGACATGTGGCAATGTATATGAAAAAAAAAAACCGGACCAAACCGAAACCGAACCGAAAATTGAACTGAATCGTTCGGTTTCACAAACCGTAACCGAACCCAAACCGCCCCACTACGGCTACGGCTACGGCTACGGCTACGGCTACGGCTACGGCTACGGCTACGGCTACGGCCTTTCAACGGAACCGGAACCGGAACCGAAACCAGCGGTTCGTAATCGAACCAAACCAGTACCGAACCGTGGACGCCATTATCTAATAGTAATAAAGAAATGTTGTCATGTTGTGGCACTTAGATTAGGACATCTCAATTTTTTGTACTTGGAAAAATTGTTTCCTAATCTATTCATTAATAAAAATTCCAAAGAATTTCGTTGTGATTTTTACACTTTGTCTATACACACTCGTACTGTTTATCCTTCTATCGGTTATAAAGCTTCTAAACCCTTCTCTCTGATTCATAGTGATGTTTGGGGTCCTTCTAGAGTCCCTAACATCATTGGGGCTAAATGGTTTATCTCATTTATCGATAACCATACTAGGATTACATGGGTTTTCTTAATGAAAGACAAGTCTGAAGTGACTAATATTTTCAAAAAAAATCATTATTTGATAAAAAAAACCAGTTTCAAACCAATATACAAGTGCTTAGAACAGACAATGGGAAGGAATTCATTAACCATGCTCTAGGTGATTACCTATTAGGTGAAGGGATTGTACATCAAACCTCTTGTGTTAACACTCCCCAACAAAATGGGGTTTCCGAAAGGAAAAACACACTTGTTAGAGATAGCCCGGTCTTTATTGTTGTGTATGAGGGTTCCTAATCAATTTTGGGGGGAAGTTGTCCTCACAGCTGTTCATCTTATCAATAGACAACCTTCTCGTGTCCTTCAATTCAAAACTCATACACACATTCTCTTAGAAAACTACCCTCATACTAGACTTTTATCTCAAATACCTATTCGTATATTTGGCTGCACTATTTTCATGCACAATCACCCTCCTAACCGAAGCAAACTAGACCCTAGGGTCATCCGATGTTTGTTTCTAGGCTACTCTCCCTCTCAAAAGGGATACAAGTGTTACAATCCCCTAAATAAAAAGGTTCAAGTCTCCTTAGATGTTACCTTTGTGGAGGATCAACCTTTCTTTCCACAAACCAAAATTCAGGGGGGGAAGAGTAGATGAATTTCAGTTTGGTGATTTCGGGGATTTTCATGACTTGTCTTCTAACGAAATTCCTATGTATCCTCTAAATGGTATGAATCCGAGTTCCATGGTTGAGTCTCACGGGTCTGCTGAAAATTCAGATGTTGAATCTGAACCTATCCCACAAATTGAGTCTCCTAACTTCTCAAAAAGGCCCAAGTCTGATTCAGTTCAGCCTAAACTGGTTTCTAATGTCTCTCCCACTCATAAACAGCCCTTACCTACTCCTGATGTAATCAAACATTCATCTTCTCCACAGATTCAGTTTCCTAGTCCTACAAGTGTGTCAAAACAGGAAAAAAAAAACTGATGTGTCAAGCCAAAATAAACCAGCAGATGTGCTTGTGTACTCTCGGCGGCCAAAGTCTAAAGAGAAAGGAAGTGAGCATGTTGAAATTCAGCAGCCCTAAAAGCCCAAACCGAACAAGTCCCTGAACCGAGTGCTGAATTTATGAATGATGAAGGTTCAAGTGGTGAAGATGATGAGCATGAAGATGAGATACCTATTGCGCTTAGAAAACCTGTGAGAGAATGCAGGTCTCGGCCTCTTTACCCGCTGTCCAAGTATGTTTCTTATGCAGGTTTGTCACAAATATACAAAGAGTTTGCTCTCAATATTTCAGTTGTTTCAATTCCTACAAATATACAAGAGGCTTTGAAGAGCCATGCGTGGAAAAATGTTTTTTTTTAAGAGTTGACAGCACTGCAAAAAAGATGACACTTGGGAAGTAATTGATTTACCTAAGGGGAAGAGAACCGTGGGGTGTAAATGGGTGTTTACGGTGAAACACAAGGCTGATGGTAGTATTGATCGATACAAGGCCAGATTAGTTGCAAAATGGTACACTCGGGCTTATGGAATAGACTATGAGGAGACCTTTGTCCCAGTAGCCAAGATGAACACAATTCGGGTCTTGTTGTCCATAGCAGTGCATTTGGACTGGAAATTTCATCAACTAGAGGTTAAAAATGCTTTCCTCAACGATGAACTTGTTGAAGAAGTTTACATGGATTGTCCTCCATGTTGGGAGAATAGTTTCAGAGGAAAGGTTTGTAAATTGAGGTCATTGTATGGATTGAAGCAGTCACCCCGAGCTTGGTTTGAGAGGTTTACAAAGGCTGTCAAAAAATATGGCTACATTCAATGTCAAGTTGATCATACACTATTTGTGAAACACTATTCAGGTTATGCAATTGTCATGCTTATTGTGTATGTTGATGACATTGTTTTGACAGGAAATGATGAGAAAGAGATTCACCGGCTGAAATCATTCCTTGCAAAGGAATTTGAGATTAAAGACCTAGGAAATCTCAAATATTTTCTAGGCATGGAGGTTGCTAGATCAAAATCTGGGATTTATATCAACCAGAGGAAGTATGTCCTAGATTTGCTAAAGGAGACTGGCATGATGGACTGTAAACCAACTGACACTCCAATGGATTCTACCACAAAGTTATAGTTACTTGAGAATAGTCCTCCTGTTGATAAGGGGGGATATCAAAGACTGGTTGGTAAATTAATTTATCTATCTCATACCAGACCTGATATAGCATTCCCAGTCAGTTCCTTAAGTCAGTTTATTGAACAATCCAAATGAGGAACATTTGGGATTTGTTTATAGGATTCTAAGGTACCTGAAGATGACTCCAGGGCAAGGGATCTGTTTCAAGACGAATGAGGATAGGGACATCAAAGTGTTTACAAATGCTGATTGGGCAAGGTCAATAGTAGATAGAAGATCTACCACAGGTTATTGCACATATGTAATCTTGTGACTTAGAGGAGTAAGAAGCAAGTTGTAGTTTCTCGTAGCAGTGCAAATGCTGAATTCATGGCCATGGCACATGGCCTTTGTGAAGGAATGTGGTTACAAAGGCTTCTAACTGAGATCAAAGCTCATATGACTACTTCTATGGAATTGCTATGTGACAATCAGGCTGCTATAAGCATAGCAAAGAATCATGTTCATCATGACAAGACAAAACAGGCTGAAATAGACCAGCATTTCATCAAGGAAAAACTTGAGGTTGGTATTGTCAAGCTAAGCTACACTTCTACATAAACTCAAGTAGCAGATATCTTTACAAAAGCTCTACCTAGAGCTTCTTTTGATGTACTGTGTTCCAAGCTAGGCATACTGAACATTTACTGCCCAGCTTGAGGAGGGTGTCGAATGTGTTAGTGTGTGTGGGTTGTTGTTTCTATTAAAGGAAGATTTGATCCTAGGATCAGATCCTCTCTTTCCTTATTTTTCTTGATTAGCTGCCTATCTTTTTGGGATAATGATTCTCTATTAATTAGAAAATCATATATCCTATTTTCTAGGGATTTTAGGGTTAGATGTTAGTGTATTTTTGTTGTATATAAGTAGCCTCTTTTAACAATAATAAAAGTATGTGACAAAATAAGGGTTTATCCTACCCAAGCTGCTGCAATTTTTCACATAACCATTTCACCAATACAGCAATACACACTGTGACCAAACATACATCTTTTCTGGTTATGTTACAAGCGGTATCCAGATCCTATGATTAGCAGAGGTTTCATCACTAAAATCACAAAAGCAACTCAATAACTAGATTAGTACATTGAGTTTTAAAAAAAAAAAGATTTCTTCCAAGCATCTTTGTCTGAAAGACTTGCAAATAAGTCATGAATTACAAGAAGCAGTAATTACTCCCCACATCTCAATGATCACATACATCTCAGTACAGCATTGAACCACTGACACTGAGGCCCACCCTTGAACGAGTCCAAGGACCATTCCATTTTTTCAGGTGCAACAATAACTTGTGAATGGCAATTGCATTATACAGTGAAAGAAACAAACATGATTATAGAGACTATTAAACAATGTGTAAAACTGGAAAAAAAAACTGTAGTAATTAGATGAATGATTGTACCTTTTGACCAAAGTTGCACATGACTGCAACTCTCTTTAAACTTGATCCTACATCCTCTGGCAACTCAAATTATAAAAAATAAAATTAATTTGAAACATACGTCAATGCACATCACTAGCAATAAATCACAAAAATGAGCATGGTAGAGATTCCCAGGAATACAGATTCATCCATCATATTTCTATAGCACTATTACACAGTAACTGCTAGTCCAGCAAGCATTGAAGACAGATACCATCCCTCACCACAAAGGCACAAGCGATATAACATTTAAAGATCATTGATGCATGTGACCTAAAATGCCCAAAGTCGTTTTAAGCAATTAGGGAAATGGAACTCAGTGACTCATAAGCAGCTTTGCGAGTAATGAAAATTATACCTGATATTTTGATTTTGCAAATTCTTTGAGGTCAGACCATAGAGTTTCTGAGCTGACATTCATATAAGACGAATGATGCTTTCTTGCAGATGCTCTGCCTTTCCACCTGGCTTGGCCCTTAGAAGACTTGCCTGAAGATTGATGTCCTGCTTGGTCCTGTAAGTACTTAAAACATTAATTAAAAGATCACTCTCAAGGTCAACCAAGAAAATGTGTTCGAGACTTCGAGTGCAATGGTTATTTTACAAAAAAATTAGAATTGTAAATATCTTTCAAATATCTTGACATAACATGATTCCTACCAGGAAAGGCATGGGGAAAAAGGTCTGGATTATTGCAAAGTCAAAATAATAAAATCAGTACCCATGAGCTTTAAAAACTATGTATAAAAGCCTAGTACTAAAAATGCATGACGAAAAAACTACAAAAATCATGAAATCGTGCATATACGACACGTACTTTCTTTTGGGTTCTTGATTGCACATTATTAGCAGTATGTTTTCCCCCCAAAGCTTGACAACTTCCAAAGAAACAGTTGAAAAAATGAGCCATTGCCGATCCCAGTTCATGATCCTCTGTATCCCTCAAAATATCCTGCATAATCAGAGAAAGGTAACAAAAGGGATAGATTTTGTTACAGATCTGAAATAAAACAAATACTCAGAATAAAACACTCTCAAGGAATATGAGTCATTGAAGTGGATATTACCTTGAGCAAATGCTTTGCAGACCTGACTATAATTTCATTAGAACATAGGTCCCACAGATGAGGCAAATGTTCGGTTCCATCGGCTACCTGGTAAAATTATTAGCGTAAGGAAACGATATAGGAAAAGAGCATAAATTATTCTATATAAGTCAACACAAACAGCTAAATGATGATAGTACCAACTGAAACACGTAACACTTACTTTGCCAATACAGCGAATATTAATTCCATGAGCAAGTAGTGCCTCAATCAATGTCTGCCCATCCATAGGTGAAACTTCAATTATAAACTTTGGAAGTACCAAATTTGCAAGGTAAGTGCTAACTTTCTTTACATTCTCTTCATCTGCTGCTATCTCCTGGACAATTTGAAGAGAAAAAAGTAAAAAATAAGATTTAAGTTTATTTCATAACATTGGCAAAAAGGAACACTATTAGGTTATTAACTCACCTCTTGGCTCCAGCCAACTTAACTTCAGTAAAGACATTGGGGATAAAGAGTAATTCATCGCATGAGTCAGAGCTTTCTACAGGAATAGAATCACATTCATGGGCAGCAACCTCATCTTTCTCTTCTATCGTCTGTAGATGAATACAATAAGCCACTTAGCCACATAAGCAACTTTTTATAAAATTATTACCTGGGCAGACTGAAAGCACTATATGGGCATAATTTAACAAGTGTGATATCTTATTATATGGATGGATATTCATAATTCCACAGACAGAACTGAACCACTTTATACATCAGACATGGATGAGCTTATACTTCTGTCAAGTGTCAACACCTCCAATACTGATATTAACACCTTCAGTCGAGCTACTGCTGCCACTACTTTAAACAGACAAGAATGATAACAGTTATATAGCTAACATTCACAGGGTTTACAAATGGATGAGAAAACATTTTTAAGCAGAAGTGCCCAAGCAAAACTAAATAAATAAAAAATTGACATGAAATTTCTTTGTTGTAGGGTTTGCCCATATGAAAAACTAAAAATTTAAGAGTGCATAAGGAGTTGCTACAGATTCCTAACAGTGTTAAAGAAAAAAAAAACACAGAAGTTGCATTTTCTTGATTTTGGTAAAGTCACCTAACAACAAGAAATAATGCCTTTGACATCAACAATTGTCTTCATATAAATAAATAAATGCCATTCTTCAGTAATGCTTCAGCAACAAGACAGGCCAATTTTCCGAACATGTTATCACTACAAAAGAGTTTTATCTTAATCATTCAGGGAGAAAATTGAAAAGGTATACATGCATAAAGCACACATAATCAAAGAAACCCCAAGGGAAGTCACATAACATATATGAGATCAGTTCATCGAGAGATGCCCATATTAAATAAAAGAAATTTCAGTAACATAAACCTTCTAGAGAGCAACAAATACCACAAAATAGGTTAAAAAAAACTACTTACCTGACTGTCATCAGCAGTTGCAGCTACATTAGCCTCGTTTTTAACAGGCTCTTCAGCACCAGAGACTTTAGCAGAATCAGTGGTCACTTGAGCCTCTCCCTCCTCTTTAGGCTCACTTATAGATTTTTCTTAAGCTTTGGACTTCTCTGATTAAAGAAAAATAAAAAAAGAAACAAAACATATGATACAAAACACAAAATAATGTTAATATTGTCAAATATTAAATGCCTGGCAAAAGGCTGTAATTAGTTCTGGTCTCAAAATACAAAATCTGGATCCAGCTCCAGTATAGTTTGCATCACGAGGAGTTACTATCATCAAGTCCAGAAGATAATGTCTGAATTGAATAAAAAATACATGTATATAAAATCGTTAAATAAGCATTTGAAATAGTTGTAACTAGAACCACAAATCAAGTGTTAATTTTTCAAGATCTGGCATGAAAATGATGAGGGGCAGAAATATAACAGAAATTACCTGTCATCACTGCCAACAATGCCCTTGCATTCCACAGGAGCAGCTAATTTGAAAACATTTCCAGATTCATCAAGGACAGTGTGCTCCTTCAAATGAAGGTGTTTGGCAAACTCTACAACCTACAGAAAAGCAATGATAAGCACTCATGCCAAGAAATTAATTTCATATAGAAGATCTAAGAACCCAGAAAGTTTACAAAACCAAATTCTTACTCTATATTACGAAATATAAAGAAACTGACACAAATGAAACATTTACTCAAAAAATTAGGTAACACATATATGGATGGACTTCGAAAAAGATACCAAGAAGTTTTTTCAAATTAGAGTAGCAAGAAAGAAAGGCATTATTAGTCACTTGTGTTTCAAGGTCAAATTCCATATAATTTAGATGAACTTTGCTTTGTACTAAAACAATATCACTTGGAAAGAAAGCAAAACAAAACAAAACAAAGTTGTATATCCACCAACCAATAAAAGCAATGCCATACAAGTCCCTAAACACGTCCCACACACATCACTGCCTTCAGTGTCATGGGGATTTTTTGTTCATTGTCTTTATTTTTTTGGAACTTTCATTGTCTTATTATGCTTACTAAGGACCTATCTAGTCAAATGCATAGTTTGAGGTGTGTTCCAATTATAGATTTCCCTTCTGTGTGGAAAGCTGGTCCAGTCATTCTTTATATATCGTCTTTTCATTATCAAAATTTTTGTTTTCCAATCAACAGAATGTTAAACTTGAAACCTCCAAATCGCAGCAAGCAGACACCCCACATCTCACCTTTAAGTGTGTGTGAGAGAGTACAAACTAGGCTGGAAATATTGGTATAAAACACTGAGTTATAAAAATGAAGGAATTTTATAGAAATAAGTCAATTTTTATTAATAAAGCACATTAAACAAACCATTCAAAATAAGAAGGTTATGAGGTATCCAATTATTTCAGGTACACAAACATGTGAAAGCACTCTGTATCAGTTGGATTTATGGGGGGTATACATCTGCTTATGACTCCAACAGCACCACTAATTGCAGCATCAACAAAATCAGAAGTCACTTTGTAGAGAGCCCTGTCCCGCAAAATCCTGAAATAAAATCATCTTCAGAGGTGAAGGACATGCTATAAATGAAATAGCAAAAATCAGATGCCATAGCAGTTTACATAGAAGTACTTCATGTATCATTAAAGTCATCAACAAATGAAAGCCACTAAATGATATTCATAAACAGAAACTTGATCGGATATCAAATAAACCTTTCTTGAGGAGTTGTATGTGGAAACTCCCGACAAGATTGCAACTCCTCATTCCAATCTCTTTGCATGCCAATTAGACGTTCGCTACCATAAGAAAGAGTCAGTGCATCCTCAGCTCTAGCTGCATCACGTCTATGATCTGACAACAGACACAAGAAAACCACAACATGAGATTATAATCAATGTTTCACTCCATAGGGAAAGCAACTGCCACAGTATAAAATACTAAATTATAGGAAGCCTTGACAAATCTTAAATTAACAAACAAATTAAATAAATAATTTTCTTAACTGATCTTTATCAAAAATAAAGTAGAGGCTCAATTAAAACTATCATCATCACTGATTGTAATTCATAACCCACCAATTTTCATATAAATTGAATACAATTACATTTTTCAACACAAGATATAAAATGTCTAAAACACGTAAACGCACAAGAGTTGAGAAAACATCCTAAGTTATTCATGAATCATGACAAACAAATGTGCTCATTCACACCATCACACATGTGCATTTGGTGCTAGTCTTACGTTACAGTCCAGAGAAGATTGGCACTTATTAAAAACAAGAACAACATTAAAGGCAAATACACTTAAAAACTTCAGCAGTGAAGAAAAGGTGTTACTGTGTTATACACACTTAGAGAATCTTACGCTATTTTTTGTTCAGGGTCTTACTTTGGCAATTAAACTGTAACAGTATTCATCTAAATGATTATTCCTAGTATTAAAAGTTAGGGGACTGCTAACAGAATACTTAAACAACAAATACACTTTACACATGTGAAACACTGCTCTATGAGGTGGCTACGCCAAGTAGCAACTAGAAGCTAATGAAACCTCTGTTCTACAACATAGCAAGACCAGATTTTCAGCTACGTGAAAATGATAAAAGAGTAAGAGGAGAAGATTGCCACAACCAAGCACCTAGAAAAGCTTCAAAAACTTTATATTAAAAACAAAATATGGCTTCGGAATATTTCCATGTATGTTGGGTCATACTAGAGCTATGACTTGGCCAGTTCAACCTATTAATATTGATAAAAATGTGGATAAGTTGATATAATATGAATGCAATGAAATCTTAAGGAACCCCTAATATGAAAGCAAGAGTTTCCCTTATTTTCCCCTTATTTTCTTTTACATAGGTACAATCTTATTCCCCTAATATGCATGTTATCCGACATTAACGTCAAACAATATGATAAACCTATGTAACAAAAGCTGAAAGTGAAACTAAAGCTTCCTAACTACACACATTCCTTTGAATGCAAAACCCCATATCTCCATATAACATGCATCAAGGAGTTTAATCATCAATCGAGCCTTAGAATTGGAATCAAAAGTTAAAGCTGTCCACTTGAAATCGCAATTCCAAGAACTCTATAAATCAACACCTTATTAGCTCAAATAGCAACTATTTCAACGCTTCCTCAGTTGAAATGTTACTTTTAACGGATTCAATCTAAATGAAAAAAGAGTAAAAAACATCAATTTAATTTCAGAAATGATGAACTTACCAGGAACGGGATATAATCCCAGCTATGAATTTAGTGGCAACAAAGATTGAACATTTTCAAGGGATGGCCAATTGCTTTTCCCTCCAAATTTTCACGGAACGCAATATACTAAAATTTGTGTGCACTGTTTTCATTATATGATAATTTCCAAAAGAGGAGGAAAACAAGAAGCAAATCAGCAATGGATACAAAAAATCCCAATCTCATTGGAAGCTCAAAAAAAAAAAAAAAAAAAAAAATTGGAGCACATGATAAAACACTTCATCGCCCAGATATGCACGTGACCATCGATGAAATTGGGACGTTAAAATGAAACTTTGGGCCAACCAAACGGCCCAGGCCCAATAGACAGTGAGTGGGCACGTCAAAGGATTATAACAGCCCAGTCACGTTATTAAACGGCCATGACGCGCACAGACAGCAAATCAAGATGAGTGTCCGACGTGGCACGACACGTCAAAAAATTAGTTATAACATGTCCAGACACGTCACTCGATGGGCTGATTTGCTTTCCACGTCTGCAAAAACTGATGACGTGCTCACATCAAATTGGTAAACACGTCATTTCTTAACGACCGTTTGGGAGACATGTATATACACGTCGGCGAAAGGTGATGACGTGCCCACACACGTCATTAAATTGCAGAGTCGTCGTCGTCATTACTTGTTCGATTATATTTCTCCATCTCGAGTGGATTTTTTCAGGCGAGTCTCGTCTCGATCAAGGTGGATCTGGATTCTGGATGATTCTCCGTTATTTTAATAACCCAAAAAATAATCGAAGCTATCTTGTATAACAGTGAGAGAAGTGAAAGTGGTGGGTGTAACAGGAGCTTCATTAATGGCTGGTCAAGCTGTTACTTCAACGTGGTTACAGACTTACAGTGACCAAAAAAAGATGATGAAACAGAGCAGTTTGTATTTAAAATGGTCGAGAAAACTAAAAACTTGTCAGCTTTTGGAGATGGAGAGAGAAGTTTTGAAAGCGGTGGCAGCATTTTCACATTTCCAAAAAACGGCGTCATTCCAGTGATTGGGCTCGGCCCATATAAAACTTCGTATAATGAGCACAAGTTCTTTGTGGGATCATCAACTTTTGATGAACATCAAGAATTTGTGTTATAAGAGTCACATAGATTAGCTTTTCATTCAAGATGATTTAGTTTGCACATATGATGATGACAATCATGTAATCAGGAGATCTATACATTCTCCAACTTGAATTTAAGTTTTTGTTTATAAACTGCTCATCTCTGTTTCTCAGTCCGTTAATGGATTTTACTAGATCTGTATACAGTACAATAGCACAACCTTTATCAGAACTTTGCCCTACTATCCACATATAGATATTAGAGACTATTGTGTTATGCTGTATTTACAAGCACATGAATGCAATGTAATGAATATACATGGTTCTTTTTAAAAGCATTAATGTTATTCAATCCAAAAATTTAACCTTAATTTCAATCAAAATGATGTGATAAATGATTTTTTTCATTAACCATATCATCTCATGTTTTGTATAACATTTACTACATCATTTAATCTAACAATTTGGACTATATTGTTAAATTATCTGGTACTACACTTTTAAAAAAATATTGATAACTTGAAAAGAAAGCAAAGCAGAACAAAGTTATAAATCCACCGACCACTAAATGCAATGTCATACAAGTCCTTAAATATGTCCCACACATCACTCCCATTAATGGCTTTGCTTACCCACCCACCATTCTTTTTATTATGGGTTTAGTGGATTGAATTCTGCATCAAAACAAGCTACAGGTTACCCACCACCACCACCACTATCTCCATCAGCTTTAGAAATTTAGATCACATTCATCATTCAAGGAAACAAAAAATACATATAATATATACATTAACCTCCTCATATCTCAATCCCATTTCCCACATGTCATTATCTTCTCTACAAAGATTTAACAAAGAATCCAAAACAATAATATCCCACAATAGTGACAATACCAATCCTCATTCACTGTGGGGACCATTTCACAAGTCAAAATCAATCATCTTTTATTTATTTATTTATATATATATATATATGGAAACGATGGAAGTATACAATTTTTGACACAATATTTGATACGATTATTCAACCATTAGATTTATGACATTTGGATGGTTTAGATTTATTGCAGTGATTTTAAAAATTTTATTTCCTCCTCATTTATCTTTTTATTAATTTCTTTTCTTTACTCTCTCCTCCCTTCTCTTTCATAGATTCACCTTCCTAAATAATATATAATTAATATTTCCTACTTCAATTTATATTTCCTCTTCAAGTCTTTTACGTTTTTTTTTATCCTTCAATGTTAATTTCTCTTATTTCTCACTAAGTCTAACTTGTGTTTTAAAAAAATAATCTAATTTACCTATGTAAATCAATGAAAGCACGAGAGAAAAGGGTCATGAAAATTGCTAATACTACACTAAAATGATTACTTACGGCTAAAGATTTGTAACAAACAAAAAATTAGTTTGATGAGACTATCTAGATTAATGCACATAATGAATGAATATTGATACTTGAAATTTGTTAATAGAACAGAAGTTTAGACAATTTAACTAAAGCAACTTCCACAAATTAAAACATCATTATTTATTTATTTATTTTGAATATCAAAAGTTCAAAACGTTACATTTAGGGGTGGACATAACAACCGACACCAAATTGAACCGAACCGAAAAAGGGTGTTTTGTTCGGTTCATAGCTTCTATTCGGTTTAAACCGATTTAAATTTTGAAAATCGAATTAAATTCGGTTCGGTTTCGGTTTTGGACATAACAAAACCGAACTGAACCGAATAAACCAAATTGTCTTAATTAATTATTTTGTAATGTTCAATTTTATTATGGATTGTTTGTTGATGATGTTTTATTTTTAGACTACATTATATACTACATTTTTTTTCTTTTTTTTTTATAAAAGTTATGATGATTTTATATTTTGATTGAGTATGGAGACCAAATATGATTGAAATTTAGATTTAGATTTAGATTCAAAATTGGATTGTATTTTGTTTAAATTACCCTTTACATATTATATTTTCTTAAAATTAAACATAAATGTCAAAAATACAACTCAAAAGCCTAAAAAATTAAAAAACATATTAAAAAACCTTTAAAGCCCAATAGACTCAAAATCGAATTGAACCGAACCGAGATAAAAATGTTCAGTTCAATTCTGTTTTCAAGTTCAAACAGTTCAAACCGATTCACATTTTAAAAAACTGAATATATATCGGTTCAATGTGATTTTGACCAAAACCGAACCATTCTCACCCCACTTACATTGACTCACTGCTGCAACTATATACTCTTAGAATATATAACGTAAATAAATGCTAGAAAATGTATTTTTGATTAATTGATTTTTATATAAAAAAAATACGTAAAAGAAATTAACGATAAAAAATATACACATATCGGAGATGTACCATGTGAATTTACCGGACATGTACATTATGAATTCACGGTAGAAATTGATGCTTGGCGTAGATTTTTTTTTTTTAATGCGAATATTTAAAGAAAGAAGAGAAAAACATGTTGAGATTAAAGTTGGAAGAGAAAAAAAAACGCAAGACCGGATGAGCAAATATAAATTAACATAGAAAATATTAATTAGATATTAATTAGGAAAATGAATCTATGAAAGTTGAGAGAAGAAAATGAATTAATGAAAAGATAAATGTGAAGGAAATAAAATAAATATCAATATAATAAATCTAAACCCTCCAAATCATATAAATCTAATGGTTGAAAAACCGTATAAAAATTATCTCCCGAGCCCTCTCGATATATACGTAGAGAGAAAGAGAGTGAGAAAAGTGCTTGTAAGACAAAGATGAAGGTAAGAATATTGAAATATCAGTAAAAACCTTTTGATTCAGTTTTAGATCATCAAAGGAAGCATAATGAACACATTGGACACATTAAATGAAAATCAACCACACAACAGAGAAGCGATAGAGAGAGAGAGAGGAAGTGATGGTAAGAAAAAGATAAAGGAAGAAGCATAAAAAAGTATTTTAAAGTAATGAAATATTAGTAACTTTTGATTTGAGTTTTACATCATCGAAGGAAACATAATGGCTCCACCACTCCACAACCTTCACTGTCTCATTCCAGAACAATGCATTCTCTCAAAAGGAAACACATTATTCAGATTACATCAAAATTAAAAACCCTCAAAAGAATTTACCCTCTCCCCTCCCCTGCTACCCTCAGCTTTCTTTCTTCAATCACAGTAAAATGATTTATCCAAGAAAAAATATCAGACAACAAAAGATACAAAGGCTATATTGTATCTCTGCATCTTTGAAGAGAAAATTAACAGGAAAAAAAAAATATCATCCTAATAACAGAAATATTGGAAGAAAATGAACAAACCTGGACTAGTTTTCTTAATCCATGCCCAGAGAATAAAATGGTAAAAAATAATGAAGTAATTACCCTGAACCTTTCCAGACACGTTCTCGAACCCTTCATGTATCGACCCCATGTTTCACTTTCACTACTGCTTTACCTCCCAGCCGAAAATATAGAACTTGAGAAATTCTTTAACCTACCTTCAATTGAGATATTAAAAAGAATCAACTTTCACTAAACTACAAGCTGGTCAAGCTGCATCTGCTCAAGCCATGCCCCGATAACAGAATGATCAACTGAATCGACTTGGGAATCAGAACTCAAACCCTCACCGGATGGTGCAGCGCTGGAAGCAGGAACTGCTGGTTTCTCTTTTAACATCTCAGGTGGTGATTCCTTGACAAGAGATTGAACCCAAGATAAATCAGGCTCCTCACCATTTTTGGTTCGATGATCAAAAGAGGAGGATCTCCGTAAAAGATTCAATTCATCCTCGTTCACTGACCAATCTAGCTTTCCATTAGGAGATCCCCATTTAGACCAAGAATTTACATTCACAGGAGATCCAACATTGGAGACAGGATTGTTAGATCCAAGATCTCTCGAGCTGAGGCTGCGTAGCTGTTGGTGCTGCTTCTCACGCTGAGCAAATGCAGCTAGCCTAGAGCTCATTGGGGATATTGGCTCCATGCTTCTGGGTGACATTCTGCCGGGAGAACCAACACCAAATGAAGCCTGCAATAGAGGATGCTCTACATTTTGGGGGGAGAAAGCATTCGTGTTAGCAGGAGATAACATGCTTTGTTGTTGTTGTTGTTGTTGTTGTTGTTGGAATTGATTAAGAACAGCTGATTTGTGACTTGGAGAGAAAATAGCCTGATCAGAGTACCTAGGTGACAAAGGGATCTCAGCAGAAAAAAGCTCTTCGAGGTTTGAAGGGGTTAGTGTTTTAGTCCTAATAGAACGATTCATAGATGCAGAATTGTTCCGCATCTGTGAAAAACAAGATAAATCGTTCAAGATATGTTGCTGGGCATCAAAATCTGGCAACATGTTTAAATCCTCAGGTGGGATATCTCGGGCACTCAGGGAAGACCTCAAGCGACTTGATTGAATGTTGCTTCCCGGGAGATGAAGCGTGGGTACGTTTGGCTGAGGCCAGGCAACAGATGAGTGCCCATTACCTGAAGGAGAAATGGATTGGCTAAAAGGGTTTGGTGACACAGCAGACATCGATGAAGGAGAACCTGGCAAAAAGCTCAAGGCAGTAGCCATGTCCATGACACTAGGACCAGAAACAGATGAGCGAGGTGATGGCGCTACTGATCCACTAGAGACATACAAGGGCCGAAGCTCCTCAGCTGTATGGGCAAAAAAGCAAACCCGCCTGTTGCAACTTGTGCCATCTTTGCAGAGTCGAGTTCTGTATTGAGCTGGGTGTAGCCAGCACTCAAACACTCCATGAGCATACTCGCACATATCACCACGCCTACAAGCACCCTTTCTAAAATCAGGGCACGGCACACAACTATAGTGGAACTTCCTGGGATCTCTTCGGCGAGCATTCTCTCCCGGGTGTACAAAAGGGCACTCAGTCCAATCATGAGAATATGCTCGGGAACAAGGGCGGACCTTAAATGAGAACATGCGGAACTCATCGGTTGCATATATGCTGTTTTTTATGTCTGGGAGAGAAGGATCAATTGGGTACTCTTTCTTCTCGGTAGCAGCACTAACAGCTACATCACTAAACTTATGGGCGATTGGTGAAGATGCTGACTCTGAAGGTGATGATGGTGAGCCATTTGTAGGGGATGCAGAAAGGAGTGGTGAGCTAGAATTTGAACTGATCGACACCGTTAAATTGCGCTCAACGTCCGAGCCGATGGCAGAAGAATAATTGCTTCCAAGAAGATCTTCAAGAATCACTCTCATGCTCTGTAGTTTCGGTGGAACAACAATAACATCGATAGGACGATGACCGTTGGCATCAGCAAAATTTGGATCAGCACCAGTTGATAAAAGCAGCTTGACAACATCAACTGCATTAACCGAACCTCCAGAAGCAGCACAATGAAGGGCAGTGCTTTTATCCGAGCCACACGCGAGATTCACGTCAGCCTCAGAGAGCATCAGTATAAGTTTCAGAACCTCAACATTACCATAGGTAGCAGCAACCATTAATGGAGTTTTTGGCTCCAATACTATCTGTTTTGAGTCTTTTTGACGTCCATACCACAGTCCAACCTCATCAATAGAAGAAGCATCACACTCTACCAATCTCTTGAAGCCTTCCACATCATTGTTGGCAGTGAGTTCAAGAACGCTTGAAAAAGAATCTTCGGCTGTTAGAGTATTCATGTCTTTGTTACTGGATTTCGATTGGTCAGGACCACCACACATGCTTCAATTAACTGGACATCGAAGAGAGCAAAAACGAAAAACTAATAAGCAAATGATCAATAAACTCACAAATCAGGGAAACTAAGGACTACATTGAAGAACTAAAAACCTAAGACACTAGTTGGACAGTCAAAACAAAACAAACAAATGATCCCAGTAATAATCCCATAAACCAAATGAACAAAAGACACCATTCGAAATACGAAACTCTTTATAATCAGACGTATTCAACATGAAAATATGCATCAATATAAACATCAAAGGAAAACAAAAGATACTCCCGCAATGGATACGCAACAATATCAAAGGATCACTTATTAGAATATGTACATATATTAAACAAAATTTTGCGGGGTCAACTCATACAAATTCAATCTAACAGGGGAAAACACCATATCAAATAGAATCATTGTCAATTACTTCCTGAAAACAACATATAGAGTTTGTATTTGGCTCATCACGGGAACGAAAATATACTAGATCATCAATATGCAATAGAGACAACTAGCTTCCAACTGGATCACCTCAAAATAAAACCATAAATAAAAAATTCCAATACACACAACATATCAACAGAAAACTTCAAAGATAAGTTAAGACAAAACCAAAAGAAAATAATCCTCCAACAACAAAGAGAATCTTAGTAAAAGGTAGATCTGCTCGTAATCTAGAATAATCTACTCAAGCCTTACAGCTAATTAAACTAAAATAATCTAGCTTTAATTTTGGTGAAAGCATTGAATTTTATTCCCAAAATTTAGGCTTCTAAATATCAAGTAGATACTTCATATCAGCATCATAAACTCAATATCTTGAAAATCAAAATCCAATCTTCACTTTTTTCTTCAGTTTCCTCGAGCTTCTCAGCAACCAAACACAAAACAATAAAAAAAATAACCCATTTCATGAAACCCTCCAATCAAAGTCACAACTTTCAGTCTTTCACAAACATTATTTTATTTTTAAAAAACGGAAATAAAAAAGAACTCACCAAATTAGAGAGCTTGAAAAGCTAGAACGATGCAGGTCAATGGATCTAAATAGAGAGATTCTGAACAGCACCAACAGCATCATGAAGCTTCATGGATCTGTAGAGTCTAAAACAGCATCCGATGATACACAAAAACCAGACAAGTCAATGGAATGTTTGATAGTAGAACAACAATAACAACAACAGCAACAAGTAAATATCTTCCTTCTACTTCGATGCTCACGAGGAAACAAAAACAAGAACAAAAACAAGAACAAAACAAGAACAAAAACTAAAACGAGAGAGAGGGAGAGAGAGGGAGAGTAACTAACGTCTGTGGAAAACGAAGTTGGAAATTGGAATTGGGACGAAATGAAATGCGGATTTTTGAGGGGTTGAAGTTGAATTTTAAAAAGATTTGAAGGAGAAGAAGTGAAATGGGGTTGAAATGCACGTTAGATGAACTTGAAATGAGAGTGAAATTTAAAGTGGAGGTGGTGGGGGAGAAAGAGAGAGAGGAGTGAGGAACCGGTTTGGCCGGTGAAAGAGATGTTGGTAATAGATAAAATCTTTAATAAACCGAATGGATTATAAATTCTTGATTAGCATTTAATAATTACTTAATAATAAAGTAATGTTATTTATTCCGAATTTAAAATAAAATAATATTATTTTATTCAAATTTGATATCTAAATCTGATATTTAAATGATTTGATTATATTCATATAAATTGTATTAGATTTATATAATTTAATTGGATTGATTAGAGTATTGTCACATTATTTAAAAATAAAATTTAAATAAGATAACATTACTATTAATATAATACCATTTTGATATATATCATTTGATCAGATTATATTAGATTAAATTTTATTACGATATTACCACGTGTTTAGTGTGTTACATGATTGGATTTAAACTGTAATTGGTATAAATGTTAAATGAAATAGGTTTTTATTTTAAAAAATAAAATAGTTTATTTTATAAGATTGGGTTAAATTGGCTTTTAAATTAAATAAAATTGTAATAATTATTTTTGGAAAAAAAAATGGTGGTGGAGGAAGTGGAGTGGGTGACTGGTTTGGCCAGTGAAAGGGCATGCGGACATGAAGTGGTTGGAAAAAAAGTGGATTGGAAATGGAGATTTGGAGTCCGCCAATTAAAGGGAGAGAGCGGTGTCAGGACTCAGGAGAGGTCAATTATGGTAATAAAAAAATGTGGAGTCAAATCAGAGGGAAAAAAAAGAAGATTTTAAAGAATTTGAAACCGATGACTTCTTGACTCTTGTCTCTTGCTATCATCATAATCTTAGATTTTTGTTTAAATATTCTGTTTTTGTGTATATTTAATTATTTATATAGAATGTGAAATATGAATATATGATATATTTGAAGTGTAATATCGTCCAACCGAATAAATATTTTTTACTGGCCGTTAAATTTGAATATATTTAGTAGATATTTTATGAATTTTAAATTTTCTTTTAGTTTAAACCGGTGTACATGTTATTTTCCATGTTAATTTTATTTGAAAAACTCTTACGTATATCCGGTATAATATATCATAATCAATAGATATGTGTCGTATGTTATAAAGAACTCATTTAATTTGTTTTTTATATTACGTGACATGTATCCATTGAAATGATACATTAAAAAGATATCTGTAAGGTTTTTTTCTCTTTACACATATTTATGGGTATATATAAATAAGGAATAAGTGCTTCACCCACTTTGGTATCTTATTGAACAAGAAAATGTAATATTATTCTTTTATTTCATTCAGTGTTACCGTATCAGATCCATTAATGTATGTTAAATACAATCTCGATCAGAAAAGTGTTTTGATATAGTAATTGATGTTGATTATTTTAACCCTTGTCTTTACTCTTTACTGCTTTTTTTTTAGTTAAAAAGGGAAAATAAACAAAATTAGGTGGTATATTTTACTCTTTTTTTCACAAAAATCATCATTACATTATGATATGTACAATTAAATCAGTCCTTTTATTGATAGTTGGATTGCTCTTTTTCACATTAGATAGATATGCATGCATTGGATTATGAGTATCTAACTATCATCCACCTTGACAGTAACTTTTAACATTTTTATAAACAATGAAACTAAGCTATTTAGATCTAAAGTTCCTAAAGATATTGATACGAAAGATAAGTTACAACCATATTAACACAATGTGTTATAGTCATGTAATTGTATATTTATCTCTAGGATACAAAAGAATTGATTATTTTTTTACCGGTTTTTAAGCACTTTTAATTAAAAGACACATTATTTATTAGTTAAATGTTTGTACACGATTTTCTTTGTATTTATAGTTGGAATGTGGATCCTCATACAAGTAAATGTAGCAACTCTTATATATTGTAAGAATAGCTATCGGGTTGTTCTAATATGTTTGATCTTGACAAACCCTTTACGAAAAATAATTTTATAAGAGGAAACTCACCCTTATAACCCACTTTTCACCCTTAATAATCACAATTAATCGGCTAAAGCATCTGTTATGATATTAATCAAGTTAAGCATAATGGATGAGTTACATAGATTTGCACTTAGTTAATTATGTGAGTTCTATAGACAAGTGTTTTCAATTAATTAAATATGTTCATTAAAACATCGAAAATCCATAGTAATACCAGTTTCTATTTGTCTTTTTATTGCAATGTCCACATCATTCTTTCATTAAATGTTTCTATATATATATATATATATAACTAGTATAATCCATGTTGTTCTTTGCTTTTCATTTATTTTATATTTTTTTTCCTTTTCACATGGCCTATAGCTAGAAACAATATATAAATGTTTAAATGTTTAAAATTAGGGAAATAATCATTTTTCCTCTATAGTTTGCCTTATTCTCTATTTCCCCCCTTTTAGTTTCAACACTCTCCATTCCCCCTTGTGTAACTATATTTATATGGTGAGATTGGGTTGCATACTTGCATTTGTACATGCGGGGAGAAAAGTGGAGAGTGTTAACACTATAGGGAGAAAGTGGAGAATATTACAAACTACAAGGGGAAATGATTAGTACCCTTACAAATAAGGGATATTAAGATTTTAGTCAGTCTAGTTAGCGTTAATCTGAGTTTGATCACTAGTTTTTAAAATCAGTAACTTTAGTCCATTGATTCTCTGACAATACTTATTCAAGTCCTTATCGTCCAATTTCATTAAGTCAACAAGGGCATATGGGAAATTTGATGAAAGCTTCTAGAAGCTTTTCATAAACAAGGACAAAAATGATATTTCATAATGTAAAATTGTACAAAAAAAAAATATTAAAATAATTAATATTAAACATTAAAAACAAAATGAACAAAAAAACTTAAAAAAAGACAAAAAAAAAGACAAAAAAAAAAACAAAATTGATTCTTCATGTTCATTATCACCATCACCTGTGTAGAAAAAAAAATTACAAAAAACAAAAAAAAAATCGATTCATCATCATTCTCCACACATCTCCATTGATGGAGAACACCACCGGTCATCCAAATCTATCATCATCATCGTCATCATCATCACCATCACTTCTCCAAACAACCTATCCAAATCTGTCATCATCATCATTGATTCATCACTTCTCTACACATCTCCATTGATGCAGAACACCACCAACCACCAAACCTGGAACCGCCACTAGCCACACAACTCCAAATATGTTCCTTCGTTTGAATCACTCTCTCAATCTATATATAAAAAAACCCATCTCGATCTCACCCATCTCCATCGTCTGAAGCCTTCTCAATCTCGTGGAGCAACCGGTTGTTACGAAAATGAGAAGGCTTTACGGTGGCAGTGGGATTTGAGTGGTGATGAAGGGGTTTTATCTCGTGTTTGGATGTGGTTTGAGTCGGTGGCTTCTGGTGGTTGACGACGATTAGAGAGATGAATTGGTTATGAGTGTTTGACTGGTTTCTGATTAATGTGGATTCACTGGTGGTATGGTTTGGTGTTTTGGGTTTTGAGTTTGATGTATATGATTATGGGGGTTTGATGATGATCTGGGTCTAGGTTCTAGGCATTTAGGTTTGACTGTTGTGATGATATAAGTGTTTTTTTTTTGAAACAGATATGGGTTATCTAGTTATGGGGTTGGAATTTGGTGATGATAAAGTTGAAGAAGACGACATGATGTCACGCTGATAGGGTATGCTTAGCAATGTTAGGGGTGCACTTAGTGGCCCAAGTTGACATGTTTCAGGGTACAATTGGATCTGGGTTGGGGTGCGCTTAGCAGGTCCAATAACCCACTTTATGAAGGGTATATGGGTATTTTCATAGTTGCCAAGGGCAGCAGAGTCATTTTTCCATTTGACTTTGTCATTTAACGGAAACCGTTACAAAATGACTAAAGTTAGTAATTTCAAAAACTAATGGACTAGATCCAGATTAACGTTAATTAGATTGACTAAAAGCTTAATATCCCTACAAATAACAAGAACAAAAGGTATGAATAGTATTGGTTATGTTTTCATTCCAATGATTTCTCACATTCTATATTAAAAAAATTACAAGGTTTTAACACTTTGGATAATATAATTGTAGATCAATACAAATTACAAAATAAACAATTTTCAGGTCCAACCGTCATATTCTTTGTCGGGTAATTATTTTTATAGTAGAATGTCAACAAATGAGCTTGAATGAATAAATATAGTAATTTAATGCCACATATAATATTACAATATGAAAGTTGCATAAGGGGTCAACAAATTATTGGCACTATTTGAGGGGGGTGTTGTGCAAATATCACCACTTTACTAATGTATGTTTAAAATGCACCATTTTAATGTGTTCAGACGAAAATACCCCGAAATATTAAAACAGTAAGGAATTTATCATTTTCTAAGTCAGAGAGAAGCAACAGTGAAACCGACGAGAAACTAATCGACGGTGAAGTGACCGGAACAAGATTACACGAGAACAGCTGCGATTGAGAAATGTAAGATTATTATTTTTTTCATCGTTTTTGTTGTTGTTAACTTGCATTACATGTTAAAATTGAGTTTTGTTGATATAAATTGTAGAAACCGGTTAAAATAGAGATGTGAGAATGGTTATGTTTTAGGTTA
Organism: Dipteronia dyeriana; assembly: GCA_032871835.1. Lineage (NCBI taxonomy): Eukaryota > Viridiplantae > Streptophyta > Magnoliopsida > Sapindales > Sapindaceae > Dipteronia > Dipteronia dyeriana. The sequence continues at coordinate 77,331,943 of CM065303.1, read as the reverse complement.
GGGTTTGTAATTTGGTTGAATATCAGTTGAGGAAGATGAAATCTGGGTTATCGAGACTTTTTACAAGAGAATCGAGCTTATTTGTTGTTGAGTCGAACTTTTATTTTCTTGAAAATTAGGTTTTGGTAAGTCGAGTTTATTTTGTAATGTTTCAAGCTTTTTTTGAATTGGATCGAGCTTTTTTGAAAGAGATCGAGCTTTTTTGAAAGAAATCGAGCTTTTTTGAAAAGGAATCGAGCTTTTTTCAATATGGTCGAGCTTTTTTTGAATTGGATCGAGCTTTTTTGAAAGAGATCGAGCTTTTTTAAAAGGGATCGAGTTTTTTCGAAAAGGAATCAAGCTTTTTTTAAAAGGGTCGAGTTTTTTTTTATTTGGATCGAGTTTTTTTTTAAAGGGATCGAGCTTTTTTAAAAATGATTCGAGCTTTTTTCAATAGGTTCGAGCTTTTTTTTCATTAGATCGAGCTTTTTCATCATGACATCGAGTTTTTTTAAAATAAGATATAGCTTTTCTTACATAGGATCGAGCTTTTTTGTTCATAGGATCGAGTTTTTTTCTAAATTTTTGTGAAATAATTAGGTTTTGGTGGGTCGAGTTTTTTTTATATATAAGGGTTCGAGCGTTTTTCTGAATAGGATCGAGTTTTTTTGAAAGAGATCGAATTTTTTTTACATTGGATCGAGTTTTTTCACCATGGGATCGAACTTTTTTTACATAGAATCGAGTTTTTTTTACATAGGATTGAGCTATTTTTTTATGGCATCGAGCATTTTTTCATAGGATTGAGTTTTTTTTTTAAAGGGTCGAGCTTTTTTTTTCCTTGGATAGAGCTTTTTTGTCATGGGATCGAGTTTTTTTGTCATAGGATGGAGCTTTTTTTGAAAAGGGTCGAGCTTTTTTCTCCTGGTATCGAGCCTTTTTATTTTAGGACCGACCTATTTTTACATTGGATCGAGACTTTTAATTATGGTTACGAAATTTGTTCTATTTAATGGTGTTGTATTTCTGTTACAATTCAGATGAGAAATAGGTCGAGGGATTCGCTTAAAACTGCAGAAGGAGACTGGTACGAGGGCCAATTGACTCGATACAACCACTTTGATGCCTTTAGCCATATAGACGATGCGGTGAACCGTGTCCCTGCAGAATTTGCAGATGAAGATCTGTGTCGGTTCATGGCGTCATGTTTCAGGCATTTCCTGACGATGCATCGGGAGATGAAGTTTTCGGATAGTATTATCCATCGGTTGCTTTTGAGGGAGCTGCATCGTAACGGCCCAACAGATAAGATGCATTTCATGTTAGGGAACCAGTCGGTGAGGTTTTGGAATGTGGAATTTTACCTGATCACTGGACTACGGTTTGGAGTTGTACCAGACACGACCAAGTATTCAACAGTGGAGAATGACAAACGTTATCAGTACTTTCCTGAAGCCGATGAGGTGTCGTTGGAGGAGATTAAGGGTGTTGTCACCGTCACAGAGTTCGAAAAGACGTATGATGCTGTCAAGATCTGCCTCATATATATGTTGAACTTGATACTGATGGGGGTGGATGAGAGATTCATGATTCCAGTTTGGCAGTTTCGGCTGGTTAAGGATCTCGATGCGTTCGACGCGTTCCTGTAAGGTGCCCATGTGTATAGACATTCTATTTACTCATTCATGCATGCGCTTGACGGGCGACGAGACGGGTTCGAGCGACTCCAGCAGGAAAAGGGCACTAACGTACACACGGTGGTGACCTACAACACATACGGTCTATCTCATGCCCAACTGGTAAGAACTTCGAATTACAAGTTGTACTTGATTGGTGATGTCCTAAATGTTATGGTTAGTTATCGGACTTATATTTTATGCAGGTATTTGCTTTCGAGGTGATCCCTGATTTGGCGAAAGAGTTCGGTGCCTTGAGGGTTACAGATCTGACTCTCCATATTTTGAAGTGGGAGTTGACCAAACAACCGAGAGGGAAGAAGCTGACAAAGATTTTCAAATCCGGATTATGTATTTAATTTGTTAATGTTTTTATTAGTTAGTATTTGTACAATTACATTGTTATAACTAATATTTCAGATGTTTGCGAGGAAGGAACTGGTGCCGACACTAGCTGAGAGACATGCACTGTACTATACCAGGCTAAACGAGGGGGGGAGCCTGTGTGTAGAAGATGACAGGGATGATATACCGCCTCCGGTCCCTGATCATACTACCTTTGGCGGAATCAATGGTACAGAGAGTGGGGGTTTAACAGACAGGGGCATTGACAGTAAGGGATCTGAGCCCGCTGCTAAGGGTTTAAGGCCCAGTGACAGTGAGGGATATGAGACAGACCCTCAACGAGAAAGGCATAGGCATAGACGGGTTCAGTTTACCACCCCCGGACATGGTACATCTGCAGGGAATTCCCGTGGGGCTGTTGGACGTGATGGAGAGGTAAGTTGAAAACAAAGTTTAGTGTTTTTTATTAACGCATGTTGATAGTTTTGTACTAACAATGTAGACATGATTTCAGGCTCCGTGGGCAGATATGTTGAACGATGTGTGTGAAGCCCTACGGAAAAGTGAGGAGGATCGACAACATCAACGCTTGGAGTTGGTGGATATGATCCGAAAGAGTGATGAGGATAGTCAGCAACAACACCGAGTGTTACTAGATATGATCCGGAGGATTCAGGGGTCGACCATGTGTACACACCGGGATGGCCCCCCACCTCCTGATCCAAACTTTAGTCCTAGAGGTTCTACTGATAGGTATACGGGGGGGACATACATGACAGTTGGACATAGTCAGGAACCGTCTACAGGGGGGTAGGTCCAGAGAGGCAACCTTAGTCGCATACCAGCGATAGTAGGCTTGGTCCACGTACAGCAGTCAGGTCGGACCTCCCAGCTGTCTTATCTGGGTCCACTCAGGCTCAGCGGTCCCCCCACCTTCCAGTATAGTGATCCCCCACCTCCCATCACATCGATCCCCCATCTCAGCACATCGATTCAGTCACAGCAGTCCCCTCCTCCACCCAGCACATCTATGGCGTCGGCAAGGTCCCCTCCCCCACCCAGTACGTATGTGGCGTCGGCGCGGTCCCCTTCCCCACCCACCATGTAGACCCAGGCTCAGCGGTCCCCTCGCCCGAATAGCATGACGACCCAGAGTCTGCGGTCCCCTCCATCGGCCATTACATCCAAGCATTTAGTTAAGCGCGGATGACAGTTGATGAGCCCTTACATAGATCCATGCCGGCCAAAGAGGTTGAGGACACGGCCCGAGTCTGTGGAACACATTTTTGATCCCCACGGACTAGTGGACACTGACCAAGTTGCGGCATACAAAGCCTTCAAGAGGAACATCAACGGAGAACTGTGAGTCCAACTTCTTCTAATAAAAATGGTTGTATATTTAATGTTTATTCAAATTTACGTAAAGCTAATCTAATTTAATCATTAAACATACGTGATGTGGACGTGTTGGCACCAGTGGAAGCCGGATGGTTCATGCGTATGCAGTCAACTTCATGGGCTTAGAGGACACGGTACGTACTTACATGATTTTCATATTAACGTTTGTGTAAGTAATGTTGTATTGTTAATAATTACGGTGGTTTTATTGTTTGTCAGCATATGGACGCATTCCTCTATATTCTTTGTAAGCGTCAGCGAGGATTCCCCAATGTGTACAACCAGAGGATCAACGTATTGTATACACAATTTTATGTAAGTAGTTATAAATTTTTGGAATCGAATCACATTTTATGGTTTTGTATTATTAATACGATATCGTCAATGATTGTATGTACAACCACTTATGTTGTACATGTGGGAAAGGATGATGCCTCGTGATTCGTATGGGGCTGTGACCAGGGTAAGGTGGGATGTGTTACAGTCCCGATGGTTGGAAGGTGACCTTCTGACGGTCTGTGGAGCAACCACGAGTGGAAACCGCCCATGGCACGAGGTTGACCTGGTAAGTGTTAGACAATGGAAATGATTTAAAATATAAACTGTTCGTATATCCTGACCTAACACCGTATGCATACTATTACAGATCCTGATTTCGTGCAACGTTGGGGGCCAACATTGGCTGGTGGTGACCGTCGACCTTATTCTCTGGAAGATTGGCATTTTTGACCCTTGGAGACAAGAAATCCCTTATTATATCAGGCACCAGCAAGTCTGGTAATTACGGTGATTTTTACCCTCCATGTTGAGTGACGCGGGGTTCCACACTGCAGAACGAGGTGGTCGTCGGGCGTTCCCTCGGGAAAATAAGCCCTTCTCGGTCAGCCTGGTGCCTACTTCTACAGTCCCCCAATAAAAAAAATTGTGAGACATTATATTTCATTCACGTGTTTAGATATTCTTTAAGAACGATTTATAAAAGTTGTTTTATGTGTCCAATTGCAGAGGTAAATGTGGTCCCCATACTTTGAAACTTATCAAGTACTTACTGACGGGTCGAAGGCCTTTTGATTGATCAGAGGACGACATGGGGATCATTCAGGAGAAAATGACTGTGAATATTTTTTGTAACTCCAGGCCCGCTTAGTGATTGGTTGTATATTACCATTTTTTATGTACAAAGATATGTAATTAATTCATGAATATTAATTCATTCATTAATATTAATATCAATTCATTCATTAATATTAATTCATTCATTAACAAGTAATTATTGCAAATCCAAATTATTACAATCTGATACAATTCCAAATGTTTACAATGTGATCAAAACTTTGTCATTCATTCCCTATTAGAGTCAATGTTAGGGCACGTCTGTTTGTTGTGTCCAATTGAATGGCAGTTGCTACACTTGCAGCGGTATTCATCGGGAACACCTCTGCTTGGACCTTCTTTAATCATAGGTGGATTAGAACATCTCCTGGAATTATGCCTTGGTTGTCCACATCTTCTACAGGATTGTGTAGTTGTCCTCTCCGAATACGAGACATGGCGATCCGCCCTCAGGCGTCCTGCTTGTCTCCTGGAGTTTGGATTCAAAATCACCCTCTGAGCAATGTCAGATGGCACAACCCAAGTGGAAGGATGGCCCACCGGCATAATATGAATCGAGTACGCGTCAATAAGTGTATGTCTCTTGTAGTAGTCCGAACACAAAGTTGTCAAGTCCAAGTTTCGCTCCCAGTAAAATACATTGAAAACGATCATCTTCACGTTTCAGTAATAATCACCTCATAGTACAACTTGAAAGTAATGTACCATGCCGCCCGTGAGAACATGAAAAATAATCCATTTGGAATTTGTTGCAAGTACAAGTCTTCCAGGCTTAGTCTACAATCCACTATTTTCTGGACCGTTTGACAGAGAAAATATTCCAGTTTACTGGATTTACGGTAAAAAAACCACACGTCTCCACAGTTTTTAAGAGCACAAGACGTGCTACATCGGTCAACTGATGACACATGGTTTGTGGAGCTCTATAGAGATCGTGAAACCAACGTTGCAGCATATTCTTAATGAACTCAGCCAGAGTTAACATAGGCAATTGGCGCGTAAATTTTAGGCATGAGTTTATGCATTCTACAACATTTGTTGCCATCACCCTGTACCTTCTTTCCGGACAGTGTACACAGGACCACTTGTGTGGACCGGCATCAATTACATAATCATATGCATTCCGGTGCAAGTTTCTTAACTCTTCCATATACCTGTTATATTCAAACTTGATGTATGCGCGGGTTGCTTTGTCCATTATTGTGGCAACATTCTTCCTATGAAATCGCTTCTTAATATTTTCAGCAAAGTGCCAGCAACATATGGTATGGGTGGCATAAGGAAACACTTTAGAAATCCCTGCTTCAATGCTTGCATGCCTATCGGAAATGAAAACTAGCTCATCAATATGACCTAGGGCACCCTTCAAGCAATCCAAAAACCATTCACATGAAAGGTTGTTTTCTGAGTCGCCAGACCCAAAAGCAATTGGATACACCTGTTCGTTCCCATCTTGTGCTGTTGCAACAAACATTGTACCCCGGAGTCGCCCCTTCAAATGGGTACAATCAATGAAAATGTCTGGACGCATACACGTCCGGAATCCTCTAAGTAAGACACTAATCGACATGAAGAAGTACAGAAATTTACCATATTCGTCGCATTGTAAGTCAGTGATTGTGCCTAGATTTTGTTGTTCCAAAACATAACCAAATGATGGAAGCAGTTGGAAGGTTTCCTCGTGCGTTCCATATGTCAGTGACAACGCATAATAGAGGGCGGCGTGTGTCTTACTGTACATGATTTGGATTCCATACATTGATTTCATGTCGGCGATTATATCCTTCAGACGCATTAGTCAACCATCTTGTTGTTGAAGTCTAGGTGCAATAACCTCTCCAATTATGACTGCACTAGCTTGTCGGTGCCGGCGATGAATTTCTTCTAACTGACAAGTGTGTTCGTTGACAAAACTTCTTACTTGAAAGTATGTGCTTTCATCTCTCCTCACCGCTCTTAACTTCCACGTACAATTTCCCATCAAACAAACTAGATGTAATGTTGTCTTATTGAACCTTTTCACCTTCCACTCGAAGTTCTGCCGTATTGCAAAATGGCCTACTAGTCTCTTCAAATCCTTTTTCGTTGGAAAAAATTGCCCTTTATATATCACGCTTGTAGGTTCATCTTTAACCAAGCTCCTGCTTCCACCCATACCAAACGAGTATGATTCTGCTCCTGGAATAACCCATGTTGTGGCATTATCAGAATCATCTGGAGTTACATTAGCCCGGACCTCGGAGGTCCCAGCTATATTTGGTGCACTAGAACTAAATCTGTGTACATGTCTTACACGTCTTTCCGTTTGGACAGGTTCTTTATCATCCTTATTGTCCTCTACATTTTCTACATAATTGAAATTGCCCTTATTATCCACCTCATGATTCACCCCAACATTCAGTGTTGTATTCTGCTCATTGTTGATTACATTGTAGATCTCATTGTATTGGTGGTTGTACTGCCTACCATTCATCTCAATTTGACAACCAAATTCATCGTCGAATTGAGGTCCCGATATATTATCATGGGAGGCTACTTCCGGTGGGACAACACATATGTTTTCTCGACCATCAAACCCACTTCTTTCTGTGAACAACTGGTTGCTTCCGCCTAACGATCGAAATTGTTGGGTGTTATCACGATCAGAGATATCTTCACCAATGACATTGCATGTTGACCTCTCGATTAGACTAACACATACTTAAGAAATCACCCTATCTTCCCCTAGCATAAACTGAACATCATTATTTTTCTTATAAATGTACGACATGTAGTCCCAGGAACAATTGATAGAGACTGTAGATCAGCACTGTATTTGTTCTCATTAAACTTCACAATGGTTTGCACGATCGACACCAGTTCGTCGTAACTCAAATTCTTTGACACATACAAACCTCGGTTATCAGAACCTAAATACCTCTGATTTCCGTCAGGTAATTGCTCTCATCGACCGTTGTAAGATATGACTGTTCTCACCCTATCCATTGTCCTGTCAAAATCATCATCAAAAACCATTATTAAGAAATAAATATTTAATATTAAATTTACAATTATAAAGGATTAAATAAAAATCAAGAGTGTAAGCGATCGAGCTTTTTTTGTACATGGTCGAGCCGTTTTTGTACATGATCGAGCTTTTTTTATTCAGGACCGAGCTCTATTTGTACATAGGGATGCCCGATGGGGAAATTGGGGGCGGATGTAGGTCCCCCCAACCCCAACCCCATTTTCCAAACCCTTCCTCACCCCCCTCCCCCCCCCCCCCCCCCCATTTCCCCATTTGGGGGGGAATGGGGTTGGGGTAATTTTGAGGGGAGGTCCCCCCATCCCCATCCCCATCATCATTTCCCCATTTCCCCGTTTTTCCCCGTTTCCCTATTTCCTCAAAGTCCCCCATTTTCCCTATATCAGTAAAAATTACATATTCAAGAAACACATAAATTCGCAATCCAATAAATTAAAATACAAAATAACATCTCATACAAACTGAAAATTAAAGTTTAGTTGTTTAATATGTATATATAGTTAGTAAAATATGTTAATAAATTATATGGAGCTTGTTTGGTGTGTAATTTAACAGTAAAATCAATATGTATATATAGTTAGATTGCTTGGTGTGTAATTTAAGTTATAGTTTTTAAATATGTATATATAGTTAGTAAAATAAAAATAATAAAAATATTGAAAATATATATATATATATATATATTAATATATTTTTTATATAATATTATAATATTTGAGGGAAATGGGGAAATGGGGATGGGGGCACCTAACCTCAACCCTATCCCCGTATCAAGGAATTTGTGGGGGAAATGGGGATGGGGATGGAGATGGGGACTGGTCCCCCCATCCCCAACCCCATTTAAATTTGGGGTTAAAAGTCATCCCCATCCCCCCTCCCATTTCCCCATTTCTCCCAAAAAAAATTCCCCAAAATGGGGATGGGGGAGCGGGGGTTTGGGGCCCCTGAGTAAAATGACCATATCTATTTGTACATTATCGAGCTTTTTTTCATATGGCTTGACCTTTTTATTTTAGGGATTTAGTTTTTTTTGTGAGGAATTGAGTTTTTTTGTGAAGGATCGAGCTTTTATTGTACGGGATCGAGCTTTTTTTTGTGAGGAATCTAGCTTTTTATGTTAATGATCGACCTTTTTTTTTTAGGGATCGAGTTTTTTTTCTTAGGAATTGGGGTTTTTTTTTTGACGTATCTAGAGTCTATTTTATGGATCAAGCTTTTTTATAATTTGATCGATTTTTTTTTCAAATGTTTCGAGCTTTTTTTAAATGCTTTCCAGCTTTTATTCCCTAGATTTTAAATTTGTTTGCACCACTTCAACTCAACTCGGCCAAATATATATACAAAAAAATATACATACATGTTCATTCATTGTTTTTTAAAAGTTTACAACTCCCAGACATAAACAAAAAAAGTGAGACAACATGTTCATATATGTTCATACAGTGTTATACCACACAAATACAAAAAAAAAATGGAAATGAAGATCAGAAATATTAATTTATCTTTTACAATATCTGGAATAAAGCTAGTTTTCTGAAGAGATACCCCCGGAGTAGTTGATTGATTTTTAGACAATTTTTTTGGACGACAGCTTTTAAATAATAAAGAATCGATTATTTAAGGGCAATTTCGGTAGCTCACCATAATAGGTGTCTTTTAAACTTAACTTATTATAACGGTGACATCACTTGAACTCATCAAAAAAAGGTGACATTTCACACGATTTCCACACTTGCATTATCCATGATATAATAATAATAATAATAATTTCCAATTAATCAATTTGGATGAGTGGGTCAGTACTGTTTATGACAGTATTAAAATTTTAAGATAATGTTTTTTTGGTGCAATTAAATTTTTTATTTATTTCATATCCAACATGTTAGTTTAAATAATGTAACAGCGACGATGCTTTTGCCATGAGAATCCCATTATTCCCATCATCTCAAAAGATACATGTTTTCTTTAAATTGTTAATATGAAAATGACTTGTCAAGTTCAATAGGTTGGGTACATCCTATTTCAAAATGGAAAAGAAAAAAAAACCATTATTTTTTTAAAAAAAAAAATTGATCCAACAATATAAGAATTAGATTTGAATAGCTAATCCCATAATCATAGAGATTTCTCTTTACCTATTTCTGTAATGAGTAGGGTGTACGTCAGACTAATATCAAAATGTTATAAAAAAAATCATATTTAGTGTTCTGATACAGTAATATATGGTGCCAATGTTGATATGGTTCACAAGTATAATATATGGTGCCAATATTAGTATGGTTTACAAGTATAATTTATATATAGTGCGTACTGACTGAAAAACTAATATATATATATAACTGTAAACACTATATATATTCCTGTTTGATAATGTAATTGTCAAACATATTCATTTTGGTTAAATATTTATACACTTTATCTTTTATCGGCGATAGAGTTTGAATCTCCTCTTACTCATAAAACCGTATATATGTTCACTTTTATATTTTTTTAGAACATATATTCGGACCACATTAATAGTTAGTGATATTAGTATGTCTTGATAAATCACTAACTCTCTCTTGTCGATGATTATGTTTTAGTCTCACCTCTTACTCATAAAACCACGAGAGTGGAAGATCATTTTTTTATTTCGTTGGAGTAAATATTTGTACTATGGTAGTCATAAGTAATCTCGACGAACTCTTAGCTCGTTATTGGTGTTGATCAAATAAATAAAAAACGAGTGTATGATATTGATATAAATGGAAAATTAACTGTTGGTATCATAAATTCATAATAACTTACATTACATTTAGTAGTGGACAGCAATTAATGAACTTAAAAGGACTACATTTGCAAGAACTAAATAGTTTGACAAACTAAAAATAATAAAATATTAATGGCCCGTGCAGGTTTCGAACCTGCGACCTTTACGTTATTAGCAAAACGCTCTAACCAACTGAGCTGATGGGCCAAAAGTTTATGTAATTTAATGTATCACTTATTGTACATTAAGCTTCATAATGTGTGTTTTTTCACATAATTTAATGACAGAATAAACGTTAAAAATATAAAAGTTTATTTTATAGGAAACTATGGGTGGGTATGGATCGGATCGGATCGGTTCGGTTCGGTTTTGGTCAAAACCGTACTGAACCGGTATATATTCGGTATTTGAAAATGTGAATCGGTTTGAACCTGAAATCCGAATTGAACAAAACACATTTAACTCGGTTTGATTCAATTCGGTTTTGAGTCTAATGGGTTTTGAAGGTTTTTTAATATATTTATTGTTTTTTTGGGTCTTTAAGTTTTTTTTTTTTTGGCGTTTAGGCTTCAATTTCTGTAAAAAAAAAACAATTTAAACAAAATACAATTCAATTTTCAATGTAAATTGAAATTTTTAATCATATAATAGTCTACATACTCAATCAAAATATAAAACATTCATAACTTCTGTAAAATATAAGTAAAAAAAAATGTAGCCAAAATAAAATATCATCAACAAACAATCTATAATAAAATTGAACATTACAAAATAATTCATTAAGACAATTCAGTTTATTCGATTTGATTCTGTTTCGTACCGGTTTTGTATATTCAAAATCGAACCGAATTCAATTCGGTTTAATTCGGCTTTGATTTTTATTCCCATCCCTATAGGAAACTCAACCACCGCATTTATTGAAACAAGATAATATATTATGTGACTGACTTTCCTTTTGTAGTAAACTATGCATTTTTAACGTGTGTTTTTAGACATGTGTTAACACTACCCCAATTAAATATCTAAACATAAGTTATTTGAATTTAGGGTTTTGCTACCTTGCTATTGACAGCAAGATTGTTGAGTAATTATGTGTGAGGCAGTTGATTACTTTTTATTTTAATTTCCAAGTCCTTGATTTTTATACATCCTTGGATCGTAATCTAAAGATCGAAATTGATCCAATAACCTTACTGTTATCGGTAACTTAGCCACCCTTGAATTTAATGCTAGTTGTTACAAAGACCGAAAGACACCTACAACTAGAAATAAATAGATGCCTACAAAGATAAAGATCAAAGTGTAAGTATAGTACTTTTTGTTAAAAAGCACTTTTAGGGGTTCTTTTGATAGCTCCCTTTCAACAATTTTGAAAGCAACTTATTGATTAAGATTAATAATCAATATTAGAGAATATTTTACATTGCTATAAATAAATATTTATAAAAGCTGTAATAATTATTTTATAACATTGGGTTCAAATAGACAATTCCTATATAATAACAATAACTTGATATTTTATTTCATTTTTTAAAAGAAAAAATAAAGCAGTTTAAAGATTCTTTGTTGATAAATACTCTTTTAAGTTATAAAAATACACAATATACTACTAGACTTTAGATGCAGGAATCCACATATTTTTTCATGGAAGATCAATTCTATAATATTGACCTGATTATTTTAGAGAGAGTAACTAGGTCATCCTATAATATTACGGAGTGACGGATCGTTTTTATTAGGAGAATGATTATATTATTTTATAATATTATAAAGTAATATGATCATTTTTTAGAAAGTCGTTAAATCGTTGTTTAACGTTACAGAGTTAATCTCACACGAAAAACGTGTGTGAATCCCCTGTCAAATTTCTCTTGTGAGAATCCTCACCGAATTTTTATCATTATATATATATATATATATTTAAAGTCTAAAAGAATCGTATTCCTAAAAATCAAGAAAATAAAGATAAAAAACCGGTCCCAAATTGACAAGCACTTCTTGGTAGCAAGCACTTACAATGTGATTCTCAATCTTAGCATCTCAAATTTTTACGAAGGTGACACAAACTTTGGTCTATTCATTTGGCTCCCTCTAGTGGGAACAAATACAAGGTGGAGCCCAATCAAAGATTGTGTGATCAATGCCCTCATCATCGTACACTTGGCACGTTAAGTCCTTATCACAAGATCGAATTACGTGACTGTTGATGAGTTTCCTGCTTCTTCATTTACATTCATTCACCCATCAATTTGCAGACCAAAGAAATTATTCCTCTTTTGAAAGTTATACTTCGCACCTTATCTTTAAGAAAATCTAAAATCAATGGTCTACTCTGAGAGAAAAGCTTTACCGTTAGATATAACACGTTATTTGTACGTTCGAATAGCAAAACTATATTATATATATATAAATTAAATATAAATTCTTTATTAGTTTAAGTGGTAACACATTCACTTTCATGTTTATATAAAAAGTTTTCTTTCTGTTATTGTAGAAATATTTGGACTACCCATTCCATGTTTATATAAAAAGTTTTCTTTACGTTATTGTAGAAATATTTGGACTACCCATACAATGCTTAATATCGGTAGTTCCCGATATATTCAGTGTCGGATTTACTTTACGATAATTGGTTGAAAATCGATGTAAAGGTTGCAAAAATCCTTTCATATATGTATGAAGAATTTTATTTCTAGTATTGTGGAAATATTCAGATTGTTTATGTAGTGTTTGATCTTGATAGATTCTGATATGTTCAATATAATATTTAAATAAAAATAATAATAATAATAATAGATGTTGTGATAATCAAGGAAGTAAATATCAGGTTTAAATGAAAATATCATGCGTAAATTTTTTAGAAATTTTAAAAATTTCGTCAATATTATCAAAACATTCAAGGGTAATTTTTAAATCCATTATCTTAAACGTGAAAAATATCAAAATATTCCAATCAAAGTATCGATTTTTCTTCTTCAACGAGATGCATTTAATCATGTGATACGATCATAATGGAAGATGTACATGCGTCCGGTTGCATGATATACTATCTCCTTAGAATCTGATAGATAATGTGTTGCTCGTGCACGGTAGTGGAGGGATCATGCGCATCAGATTGAGACTCGGATAATCGTCAATGAGTGGGGTCCCATATGAAGAAAAAAAGCTTCTTTTTAAGTTGTGGCCAGATGGGTATGATCAGAGCCGTTGATCAGTCATCAAAGTAATTAAATCATTTGTACTATCAGAACCAAAGCTGTCAAATAGATGGGCCCCTCTATGTTGTGTAGATCATGGGCCATGTTTTTCAAAAACGTAGGACCCATTTACTGTATATAGTCCAGGCAACGATTGACAAAATCCAATGGACTGTTATCCTCACATCTCTATCTTGTCAATCGCATAAATCTTTGTATTTGTCAATAAAGCTACAAAATATATATATATATATAGCGATTAATTGTTAACAATTTTCTATAGAATGTAAATCATATATATTTTTTTGTGGAAAAATATAAAACTCTCTAAGAAGTTTGATTTAATTACAAATAGATCCATTTTAGTATTTTATAAAGAGTAATACTAAACATTATAACTCTATATTCCGATTTGTATTTCATCGAATGTATTGTAATAATAGAAATATCGACTGCAATGAATATATTGAAAATCTAAATTGCATTAATTTCGATATTACATAAAACGATTTTTTATGTGTAATACCTTTACAATTTTAAGCGTATCAAAAATATTATTAATATTTACTTTCATAAATTTAGATAATTATACATCAAACATTAAAGTATTGATGATGGGTTTTTTTATATATTAAAAATATGCATATTTTTTTGTTTTTATCTCTTTTTTTTTCAACCCACTTGTAAGAAATTTGAAAAGGGTTACCAAGTTAGTGGCAAAGTTTTCTTTGAAAGCAACTAGGAATAAACACGACAGAATTGGAAAAAAAAAAGGTGTGAATTTTCCAATAAACTTTATTTATGTAATTTTTTCCATAATTAAGATCAAAATCAGTACTTGATTGTGACAATATAACGTGTGGGTATATACATACTATTTTTTTATATAAATAAAAATAAAAGAAATGGAAAGTTACAGCGCACTTGCAGGAATTTTTTGCCCCTCACTTGCACTTTTTTAATTTTTAACGAAGAACAGTCATGATGGACCGTCGTTGCACGTAATTCCATTTCTATGTAAAAGAAAGATCGAAGATGCTTATAGATCCAAGAGAAAATCGAATCAAAATAACATCTATCCAATTAGATCAGGGTCTTAAAATCAACCACTATAAATATAATTGTAATAAAATTTAACCATCATTTATGACAAGTACTTATAAAATGGATAAATATATCAGAAGTGGGGACAAGCACATTAGCACACATATCCTATTATATTGGAACAAGTGTGACATATGATCATATAAATTTCAATCAAAACACTTTCTAAAGTTCGTATAAACAAAGAAGTAAAATACATATATAACAATGTACAACACTATTGTATATACACAACACATGTGCTGTTGAAAACTTTCACTAAATGTTAGGGGACGACTCATGAAAGTTGACTATACTCTCAAAAGTTGACTGTAGCTAATATAAAAGCTGAGTGAATCAGATATCAATCGAGATTTATTGAAAATTATCAAAATTAGATAGTGTATATATAATTTGTCAAAATTAGATAGTACTTATTAAGTAGTACCTTATAGTTCTATATACGACAGAAGCCCACGGAAGATAATCTACTCACATTATACATTTACACCCCTATAGTTCTGTAGGCAACGAACTAGTAGGTAGTACTTATAAAAAATCAAGTAGTACCCCATGTCCCTATAATTCTATTGGCGATCAAATTCTTTATCGATGATCTAGTACCCTAAGTTTAGCGCACCCTATAGTTCTATAGGCAACCGATCTCCACAGGAGACGGTCTACTCACCTTACACATCGACACCCTACAGTTCTATAGGCAACAAACTATGGGAGACAGTCTACTCACATTACACATTTACCCCCTATGGTTCTATCAGTCTACTCACATTACACATTTACCCCATGGTTTTATCAGGACCGTTTCTAGACATTTTGGAGTCCAAAACATTTAATGATATTAACAAAAATTAAGACCATAAAAAAAATTAGAACGATGCTTAGGTATTGACTGATCAGTACCAAAAATACTGATCCCACTAATAGGAGTGTAACATATATCTGTTATCCTTTTACTTTTTACATTTATCTTACAAATTGAGTATCGATAGGTCAGTATACGGGTATTGTTTTAAAATTTATTATCATTAACAATTCAATTGGACCAGGTTAGCAAATAAAGTGGACTCCGACAGAGTCACAGAGTGAATGAGTGACGATTTTGACTAGGTTAGCAAAGAAATGTTAGTAATGCAATTGGACTCTCTTTAAAAAAAAAATCAATTGGACTCGTAAATAATGTAAAATTAAATCTAATATGTTAGAATCAATAGGACTTTGTCTAGATAGAGATAATTAAGTCTTATTATTATTATTATTTTTAGAAAAGCAAATATATGTTTGAAATTGGGTATTTCGTATATAAAAACAAATTGGACATAAGACCCCAAAAGAAGAAATAGATTGGACCATTTAGGATCCTAGCAAAATACTGGGTTTGCTATACCTATGGACCGACCGTGAGTTCTATAGACAACAAAACTATAGGCGACCTGAAGTCCACGAAAGACAATCTACTCACATTACACATTTACAGTACGACAACAAATATTACATTTCCTTGGTGCAAATTAAACCAACATGTATTCAAAAAATAAACCATTGGATTACAATATTGAACAAAGTGGAGATGATCACCAACTCTTGTTGTTGTGTACAAAATTCCCATCAAAAGTTTGAAAAAAAGAAAGAAAAAGGAAAAGACTCGCAATGTTACACAGAAATTCACACACAAAAATATTGAACATAATTTGTATATATATATTGACTAATTTGTCCTTGATCTATGCTTTCTTTTTCCTTTGAGAATTTGTTTAACAAATTGCTTGAATCCCTTCTTATGGACTCTTTTGTCATCTTTCTCTTCTCTTTGCTTCTCTGCTCCCAACTCTACCTCCAACTGCAAACACAGCTGAGATACAATACATCAGTAATCAGAATTCAACCCATCATCGGAGCCACACATCATCATGATCTTAATTTGATCATATAATATATAGTAGTAATATAATATAGTACCTTAATCACACGGGCCTCCACATGGTCAAGCCTCTCAATGAGTGTTCCTTTGACTTCAGTCTCCATGACCACATGTTCAATCGGACGGCAATGCTTCTCTAGACTCTTTGGGGAGAAGAAATCAACGGACGAGACATGCCCATCACTTGTTAGGGTCCCACTTGATGGAGTAGATGCGTTTGAGCTTTTCGGTGACCTGTTACAGCTTCTAATTTCCTCTAGCTGCCTCAACTATTATTCTCATGCACATATACACGTCATACAAAACTATCACACATCATACTAGCTTTATTTAAATGTCCCAAATAATCGAGAGCAATAGTTTTCAAAAACTTCATATTATAAGTAAATATAGAAAATATATACCCAAAAATTGATATTTTCTTCTGAATCGAAGCCAATATTTACTTCATTGATGGTAATAGTCATTGTCCTAGTCATTGATACTTATAATCATTGTTCTGGTAATCGGTGTGGAGGATCTCAGCGGCCAAGCTCCTAGGCAGGCTAGATGGAGTCAAGGACCAATCTCAAGGTCAGTTAATTTTTTTTTCCAAACAAGTGCCGTTTTGACAAACAGTGTCGTTTTATTTTATTGTTTTGTTGTATTCGACTTCACCGTCTAGATGATCTAATGCTTACTAGAACAATAACAATAGGATGGAGGAAGGTGACTGACATACACCGATACACATAACCCCGCACAAAAAAATACATATTTAAGTTCTCTTAATTATATATTTAATATTAAAAATTGTAAAATTTTACTTTACCTCTAAAATATTGTAGTTTACCATATTAATCTCGAACCAAAATTTTTTAGATTTGGATCTGATATTTTTCTGATATTTTTTTTCCATCTTTTTAAAACATATGATTGGTTATTAATAAAGTGATTGTGGACATCAATCATATCTTAACCACACATTCATCGTAATATTTATATACTATGAGATTTGAAATCAGGAAAAAGATCGGGATTCAAATTCAAATGGTCTGGCCGGCTCCTGTCTCGAACTATCACACCATCATTGATTGTAACTATCAGACCAACTTTATAAACTTTATATTATAAAGGAGGAAGAAAGTAAGTATGGACAATATTCTATATATATTCCAATATTTTATTTATTAGGAGTATGGATATTTATAACTATAAGAACCGATCGATGACTATAAACTTTTGAAGAGATAAAAAGCATTGAAATATTATTCCAACAGTAGTTTGGCTTCAACATTCAACAGAAAGAATAATGAATTCATATTCATAGAACAAAAGCGCTTTATCGAAAAGCACTTACCTGGTTGTCTAAACGATCCAATCTGGAGAGAATCGGTGCTTCAGTGACAGTCATCATATCTCTAGCTAGCTATTTCTTTTTTCACCAGAGAGAGAGGGGATTCTTTAAAGGAAGTTGAGAGACCACGTATAATGGAGGGAATATTGTATTATTTGCATGGTAACACGTGTCAAGCATCTGTGAGCTTCTATTTGAGTGAAATCGACACGTGTTACTGACCCATGATGATGAGTCTTATGATCAAGGTAGTGATAAGAATATAATGTCTGCATCAGAGCATCCTTATCTGATCTGTTGACACGTCGAATGCTACATGCAATGGCCCAAACTCATTGAGGAAGTAGATTTTAGAGGTGTCCAACGGGTCGATTACTAGTCAGATCATCAATAATTCTGTAAGGCCCGGCCTTATTCAAAGTGGAGTTACCATTTTTCAGTTTCATAGGCTTATATTTATTTACATAAGTAGAATCGACCACACGACAACAATGGTGGGTGTCCGGTTCTGGCGACCCATAAGACCTTTGAGGAAGGGGTAAAGATGGACGATCACCCAAAAGGCCAAAAACAGCTTGCCGAAGAGGGGACCCCACGACTGATAACCGCTGTCAATGGTGTATGCAGGGGCGAAGCCAGACTTTTATCTTTGAAGGGACCAACATAAAAACAAAACGGGATAATTACCTCGGTGACCATCAACTATTGCCGCCACTATTAAAATGGTCACCGGATGAAAAATTGGTTTCAAAATGACCATTTTTTGTAAACAATGTTACGCTAATAGTCATTCCATCCACTTATCGGATGGCATATTTACTAAAATGCCACTTATCGGATGAAATTGAATGGAAATGGATGGGATTGGATGTAACGGTCATTAGTGTAACGGTCATTAGTGTAACATTGTTTACCAAAAATGATCATTTTGAAACCAATTCTCCATCCGGTGACCATTTTGATAGTGGTGTTAAGGATTGATGCTCACCGGGGTAATTATCCCCAAACAAATATTAACGGAAAAAATAATTATTTTAAAACTAAATGTAATATTGTTTAGATTGTGACGAAGATGAGCCGACATTTTAATTCTTTTGTAAAATCCATCGATTGGTAATGACTTTCTTATACGAATTCAAATAGAGAGAAAATAAAAAATAACCACAACTATTATGAAGATTTTATTTTTAACCACATACGAAAATTTATTTGTTAATAGCCATTTAAAAAAAAAAATCTGTGTATGTCCATAAATTATAAAAATACCCTTGTATTTGATTTTTTCTTTAAAACTGAAAGAAAACTTGAAATCATGACTAAAGTCTGGAACCAAACTTGAATCACGGCTAAGAACTTGAAATTTGAAATCCTGTTTAAAAAAATGAAATTTTAAAACTTGAAATCTTGCTTAAATTGAAATTTTGAAACTTGAAATTTTGACTAAATTGAAAGTTGAAACTTGAAATGTTATGGGTTTTTAAGTTCTTCGTTTTCAAATTTTGAAACTTGAAATGTTGTCTAAATTGAAATGTTGAAACTTGAAATGTTGCCTAAATTGAAATTTTCAAACATGAAATGTTCTGGGTTTATAATATTTCGTTTTCTTTCTTTTTTTTTCCAGCAAATCTAATCGCTGGCAGAGGGGGAGCTCGACGATGTTACTGGACGGTCGTGAAGCCCAGGTGACGGCACTCCGGTAAGCCGTCGACGACATGTGAGAGAGAAAGGAAATGAGAGAGAAAGAGATGTGAGTGAAAGAGAGAGAGAGAGAGAGAGAGAGAGAGAGAGAGAGAAGAGAGGTTGGGTGAGAGAGAAAGGAGGCCGATGACGGTTCGTCGGCGAGAGAGGAAGGGAGAGAGAAAATGGTTGGAGATGGTTTTTATATGGGGGCATTCAAGTAATTTCTCAAAAATGGCTATTAACAAATAAATTTTCGTATGTGGTTAAAAACAAAATTTTCATAATTGTTGTGGTTATTTTTCGCAATTTCGTATTCTTCGAATAAATATGTACGTATTTTTACTTTGTTTTAATACTATATATATTGCAATTATCAAGTGTGGGATTCCGCATGAATTGTTTTTTCGAGATCCCTAATTTAATAATTCATATATATATTGTGATATATTGGAAATCAAATCCTAAAAAGAATCGATTTTCACTTCTACATTAAGAACGGATTTACTAATTAGGAGTCCTAATGAGGGAAAAGAAACTTAATAGTTAATTCCTTAGTTGTAATTACTATGTTTACTAGATCAGTTAAGAATCATATCATATGAGTTACATACATAAATATAGAAATATAATTAGTGGTGTCACACTTTTCCTTTATTTATTATAATATTTATGTTTTTAATAAATGATTATACTTTTAATTTAGAAATAATAGGGGTTCATTTGAAATATTATATAGCAATATCCAAATAATTTAGAATTAACATTTATAACAATTCTTTTTGAACGATTTGTGGGGGGGGGGGGGGCCATGCCCCCCGGGCGTATGAGATTCCGACAACTACCCCTACCAAGTTTATGATGAGGAGAGTTGTTGGTGGGATGAGTAGAGTTGTCCATTTGAACATGTAGAGTTCATTAAAATCTCCATCTTCATCTGATGCCTTGGAGGTGACAGTGAAATTGGTGTCAATTCCAACAAGTACTTTGAGAAGACCTTGGAATACAGCAAACAGATGGGCTGGGACACCACCAATGACCTAAAATTGTTCATTTCTCCACCACTCGTCGATTCCGACACCACTCCACTGATACGTGCAATATTGACCCATTACCATTATCCTTTTTATTATTGCAAACCCATTTCATTGTTTCCTTTGATTTATGGATTAGTGGCCTTAGTGGTATGATTGTTCATATTTAGTGTATGTCAGTTATTTTTACATGTTTAGTGGATGTTAGTTATTTGTGGTGGGTTCCTTAAAATATGTAACAGCTGTCTAATTGTTTACTTGTTATTGCTTTGTAGCAGACTATATATAGCCTTGTTTCAATTAATTAAAGTATTGAATATTGAAGCAAAATTGTCTCCTGGCTTAATTCTTCTTCCTCATCTCCAAATTCTTTTGTGTATTTTCCAGGATCGGAAAAATACACATCAATTGGTATTAGAACATTCGGTTTATGGATACCGAGTTTCGTAATGAAGTCTACCAAATTCTGGCTCGTCATCAGTCCATATTTGACCACCTCAACAGCAAAATCAACGAAATCCACACCGCCATCCATTCTATCATGATTGACCTCCGAGCCCTATGGGTTAATCGTAATGGTAACACTGTACAACTTAACCCATTTATCCCGATGGAAACCGTCCACAGTCCCCATTTCACTTCCACCACCATCCATATTTCTACAACTGGAACCACCATTCCCAAACTATTGCCATATGAACCACCTAAAGACAATGCCCCAAAACCAAAAACTAACTTAACAACACAAACAATAGAGGCTGTGAGCCAAAAATTGAAGCAAGCCACGGAAGGGAAACCTTACCGGAACCTGCTGCCTATTGCCACACGTGTCGCCGCGTCCGTCGCCTTCAAGCTACTCCACACCGTTCACTGCATCTCCTTGAAAGTCGTTACAACACCCCACCACAACATTGCCGGATGGAGATCGACTCTGAACAAGACCAGAGAGACCGATTCTAGACTCATCGGTGGCCAACCATGCTCTAAAAATGATCCGAAACCGAAGGTGGGCCGTGCCGGTGTTCGATCCGAGAGGAAATGGATCGATTGAAGAAGTAGAAGCGTTAGGTTGCAGTCTCTCTCGCCACTGTGAACATCACCATCACGCCTTACCTCGCCACCCTCCTCAGCATTTGCCCAACCGCTGGACAACCCAAGCTGTTTCTAGATCTTTTTGTTGATGCCCACAAGGGTTGGAAGAAGAAAGGAATTAGGGATTTGAGGGTGAATCGAAGAAGAAATTGATTACGATTTCAAATGATTTGATTTGGTGTTTTATTGAAGAAGAGATTAGGGGTTTTAGAAAAGTAATTAGGGATTTCGACTTTGGTTTGTTGAAGAAGAAGAAGATTTGAAAATTTTATTTGGTGTAGTTTATTGGTGACAATTTTGGGGAAAGTTAGTGTTGGACGAATGAATCATAAAGTAAAAAAGGGATATTTTAAATTTGGTTAGATGAATTGATTTGGTATTTTGGCAAAGCGGGCCAATTGCACCACTTGCAATTAATTTTGCATTTTGGGCTATTTTTCTAAGGTTCCATCCTCTAGGACAAGGATAATTTAGGACGGATAGAATGATACGTGCAGAATTGACATGTTACCCATTATCCTTTTTATTATTGCAAACCCTTTTCATTGTTTCCTTTGATTTATGGATTAGTGGCCTTAGTGGTACCGATTGCTCATGTTTAGTGGATGTCAGTTATTTTTAGTGGGTTCCTTAAAATGTGTAAATATTGTCTAATTTTTTACTTGTTATTGCTTTCTAGTAGGCTATACATAACCTTGTTTCAATTAATTAAAGTATCGAATATTGAAGAAAAATTGTCTCCCTGCTTAATTCTTCTTCTTTCTCTCCAAATTCTTCTGTGTATTTTTCAGGATCGAAAAAATACACATCATCCACCTCATCTCTAGAATACCGGTTGCGAAAATGGAAAGAAAGAGAGAAATAAACCATATACTGGCAATGTTACTAACCTACAACACAAATGAGTCAACAGAAACAATTTTAGGGTATTCACGAAGTATTAGACGGAAATGGAGATAGAAAAGCTCTTTCGCTACGCATAAAATAAAATGTAGAAGATATACAACAAACCTGTGGAATGATGATTTTTTTAGTCAGTAGACAGACGGCTAACAATGTACAATACATGAGTAGAGGAATGGAAGTAACTGGATAGATGGTGGTGTTTACGTAGGCGAATCTCTCGAGCCATTTCAACCTACCATTGTAACCATACCACATAGGACAATGCCGACTGAGGAGAATTTCCACAGAACCTAGAGCCCACCGAAGCACTTGGTTTAGACGATCGGAAAGATTAATATGTGCAGACCCTTTGAAGGCTGGGTGCTTGGGCATACAGTAAATCACTAAATTGACTGCCAACCACAGGCGTGCATTTTGAATCCTGTAAGAATATCTTCTGTAACAGAACAATATATCCATCCTATCTGCAGATTATGAGATAAAAGTTGATATTACTAACTTACTAAGAGAACCCAAAAGTATGACAGAAAATCCATGTACTAGCACATATATGATTCTCTATTGTAGTGAAATTTATGAATTGATAATAAACTATCCCCGCCCTGGGGGAGGGTGTCAAATCTCTCCCTCTAAACAAGTTCACTAATATATATGTTTTATATGAACAATGTACAAGCATTTTTAAAGTGATGGATAGAGTTAAAACCATACATGACATGTCTCTACCAGCACGAGAAGAAAAATAACTCAACAAAACCGGACACTATTTACAAAAAAATTAAAAATTGACCGGTTTGTCCGGAGATTTGAATTTTTTCTAAAAGTAACAAAACAAAAAATGAAAGTGTCCACACCCTAAAACCTAAACTCAAAATTGTCCTCAATGTTGCTCAATTCATAAAATATGGACAATGCTTAGTCAGATTCGGAGATAAGAACACAATCATCACAAACACAACAAACATAGAGTTTTAATCCTTAAGCACATGGGCAATTTCTACCCAATCCAACAACTATCAATAAACACTCCAATAAGTTTAAAATGCAGAGGATACCTCTTGTGGATTCACCCAACGCGTCCATCATGGCACTGCTGTTTCACTTAGGGGTTGTTGGGGCATGATAACGGCTCACTTACAGTTCTCAAGATTTGTGCGGTCCATCCGACCTGAAATTGTTCTTTTCTTACACAAGCACAACTCAAAAATCCTAAACACACACACACACACACACACACACACACACACACACACACACACACACACACACACACACACACACACACACACACACATATATATATATATATATCCGCAAAGCAATAAAATCTAGATATTCACATAATCTAAGCTAAAACTAAAGACAACCAACAAATAGGCCACCTCCCCGCCATCAGCGCCAAAGTTGATGCAGTATTTTATCTATACTCAATTTGAAATAAATATTCATTAATTGGGTTCGGTGATTCTATTGATTGAAAACTAATTAATTTAATTAAATACTAATATGAGTGCATGATCGCGTCAAACTACACGTGTTGACTCTTGCAATAGTACGAGGTCGGAGCAGTAGTATAATGACGATGTAAGAATCGTTCCCACAGAAACAAAGGTTATGAATACTGGATTTTAATGGCTAACAAACTATTTGAACAATCGAAGTAATACGTTTCCAATAGTTATAAACTAAGGCAATTAATCTAGAGATAAATTTGGATTCCTTTTCTTAAGGTTTTCTCTTGGCTTGACTCAACGTTCTTGAAAAGTGTTTTCTTCTTCACCTTTTTTTCTTTTAGATCCAAAGTCTTTCTTTTCAAACTTGAAGAACTTGAATATTTTCAAACTTGATGAACTTCTTGAATCTTTTCACCATGAGAGTCATTTTCTCATCCGAGTCACCCTCTTCCTTCTCAATCTTAGAGGTCTTCAAGGCTATACTTTTTTGCTTCTTGGGTGGTGAAGGTGTTGGAACCTTCCTTGACTCATAGGCTAAGAGTTTTCCAATTACTTCACTCGGCTTCATTGTCTTGATCAAGTCACTATTCTCTTCGGATTCGAATCTTTTGGGGAAAGATCTCATGATCTTTTGCTTGATCCTCCTATGAAAATATAGGTGATCGCGCTACAAATGTTCACATATTATCGCTTCCTTTTCCTATCTTTTGTATTCGTTTCCAAGCACTTTTATGAATTTGCTCTAGTATAAAAAATGGTACATCAAGACTTTATGTCATCGCTCTATGTTGATCCACAATCTTAAAATCCATCATTCTATCAGATAACTACATTGTCATTCTTTGAATAAGCCGTGAAGTCTAGCCACAAACCAGATATATGGAAAATCACTCAAACTGCCAAATGTTGCTGTTCCAAGCCGTATAATGAGCCATATGGCTTTCAGATTAACTTCTACCTTTTACAAGTTGAATCGCCTTTGAGTCAAGCTACAATCTCGTCTTGGTGGACATATGATACCAAATCAAGTTTGAGAATACGCTCTATGTCGAGCGACAATTATTAGAATTCCACGATTGTAGGCCAAGCTATGGCTATACTAAATAGCAAAATTCAAATCTAAGTGATCCAAGTCGCACTGAACAATATTACACTGTGACTTGTTATAGCTTGATCAGGTTAGTGTTCCATATCGAGTTACATGTTATTCTACAAGTAATTTTTTATTATGTTGACTTTGTGCCAACTTCCTAATCATTTGATAAAAACAATATATCGACTCGTGCCGAACTACATTTCGGTAGTCATACACGGGCAAGAATATAGCTAGCAAAAGTGAATTATCACTGTGTTTCGCCATTCGAGTTGTTGCTAACAATAGTCAACAATTCAAAGCAATACCCAATGAATAAAGTTCCGTTTGCATTCATTGATTCAATCGACATCCATGTTGTACATATAAAAAGCATTGTTTTCTTAAAGAGAAATTGATCGACGCAAGACAGACTAGAGTCACGTTACAAAAAAAAAAACTAGACGAGCATTCTACAATTTTCGCTCTACGTCGAGCGTTCTACGAAATTGGATCAAGTAACGATCCTTTAAAAAAAAATTGTTCTACAAGTTTCGCTCTACATCAAGCATTATACAAATTTTGCTCTACATCGAGCACTCTACAATTTTCATTCTACATCGAGCGCTCTACGAAATTGGATCAAGTTACGATCCTTTGAAAAAATAATATTTGTTTTACGATTTTCGCTCTACGTCGAGCGTTCTACAAGTTTTACTCTACATTGAGCGGTCTACAAACTTTACTCTACATCGAGCAGTCTACGAATTTTGCTTTCTGTCGAGTCTAACCGATTTTTTTCAAGTAATAGCTCTCCGTCGAGCTACATTTTGAGCTCCAAGTCGAACCGAAATTCTCCATGTAATGGCTCTCCATCGAGCTACATGTAGATTCAAAAAAATTCATGTAATGGCTCTCCGTCTAGTCGAACCAAAATTCGCCATGTAATGGCTCTCCGTCGAGTCGAGCCTAAATTCGTCATGTAAAGGCTCTCAGTTGAGTCGAACCGAAATTCATTATGTTATTACACCATGTCGAGCTACATTTCGTGCTCCATGTCGAGCCTAGATTTCGCTCAATGACGAGCTCTCTAAATCTCGCTCCATGTCGAGTCGAGCCCATATATCGCTCAATGTCTCGCTCTCTAAGTCTTTCTCTCTAAGTCTCGTTCTATGTCAAGTCGAACCCAAATTTCGAGCTTCCTAGGTCTCTCTCCATGTCGAGTCGATCCTAACTTTGCTCAATGACAAGCTTTCCAAATTTCGTCCTACACCGAACACTTTATGAAATTGGATCAAGTTACGATCTAATATATATATATTTGTTCTACATGTTTCGCTCTAGGCCGAACGCTCTACGAAATTGGATCAAGTTACGATCCTTGGAAAAAAATAATTTTGTTATACAAATTTCGTTCTACATTGAGTTGAGCTGTCCAAATTCCACTGTACGACTAACTTCAATAAATGGAACTTATGTAAATCTCCTTGTCGAACAACAGTTCATAAAGTAAATCAATATTGCTCTATATCAAAGTTTTATATTCCATGCTCCAAGTAGAACCACGATTTTTCGAATTTACAAAGTTAAATGCTCTGCTTTGCGTCAACTACTTGGTCTGTCGACCGAGCCACAATCTATGCAAAATACAAGGAAGGGATGAAAAATTATATAGCACTTTTTTGGGATTGATTTGTGCAATTAACACCTCTTTAATAACTCTAGTTTAAGTAGCACTCAAATAGGATTGGGATTAAAATACCCTCAATCTTTTACAATTTTCTCTAACCAGTCCTTTTTTTTTTCAAAATCTTCATTGATGGAGCTCGAGCTCCACCGCCGATGTCATCACCGGTGAGTTGATCGACAAAACCATCTGTAAAACGTCCGTCGTGCACCACCTATTGTAATCAAAGTATCCGTTTTGAGTTTCGAGTTGTGTGGAGAGAGAAAAGAAGTTAAACCCGAATCGTCTCCAAACCTTCATCGTCAAATCTGCGACGATCCGTCGCGAATCCGACGAAACCGATGGTGCCAATGAACTCAGCGTCGTCCAATCTTTTAGATCTAGCTAATTTCGGAGTTAATCGGTGCCGTTGTCGGATCACCAATTTCACCATTAATGGTCTGTTACATGTCGCGAGGAAGAAGAAAGCCACAAAAAAAAAATCGATTTTCACCTAGTAAGTCCCGATTTTTTTAAAATAAATCTCGAATTTATCCTAATAAGTCCCGAATTTATAAAATAAGTCTCGACTTTTACCTAATAAGTCTCGACTTTTACCTAATAAGTCTCGAAATTGTAAATAAGTCTCGAATTTGCGCGAGAAAAAAATACAAAAGAAAAACTTGGATGGACTCTGATTTTGGTCTCGAATTTTACCAACGAAATTAGAACGAATTAAATCAAAAAAAAAATCATAGAGAAGTTTTTGTGAGTTGTGAAATGAGAATGAAAAGGAAAGAGAAAAATAGAGAAATTAAAAATGTAAAATAGAAGAAAAAAAATAAATGAGGGTATTTTAGTCTCCCCTATATTTTAGTACTAATAAAACAAGAGTTATTAAAATGATACTAGTTATACAAACCAAGATTGAAAAGATGTTACGTACCCCTGTTTCCTCTTCAAGGAAATTAACGGCTTCCCAAAGAAACACAAATTTTATGCGGTCGACATTAACCGACTAGTGCCATCATTATGAAATGGATGAATCTGATAAAGTGGTTCAAGCAATACAAAGTGAGAAACATTATTTAAAAAAAAAAAAAAAAATGGTTCCTCACGCGACACCTGTTAAAAGCTAAAATCTAACTAAAAAAGATTCATTCTACTTCATCAACAATTGGAGGTTTCGTCTTGATCAGCTCCTGCAAAAGGCTTAAGTAAGGTCGACTTGCTCTCACTCACGACATATTCAGCACTCTCGCTTGAAATTTTCCCAAGTAGCAATAGCGTCATAGAAGCACATCTTCATCCGCAATCGATTCAACTTTTTTGTTAAGAGCGATGATTCCATCTAGGGACGAATTCAGGATTTTTTACTCGACAGGACTGAACTACAAATTAGTTAGAAATCTTTTTAGAACTTTAATAAGAAGATGAATTTCATTAATGCAAAGTAAATACACAACGGTCATTCATAAGATATAATAAATCAAACCCCTCAAAATGTATATTCCCACGAAATAAAATAAAGTCAAGAAAAAAACAAGGGTTAGTTTTCATGAAAGTTCTCTCTCGTGAAAGGAACAATCGTAGAAGTTGCGGTCCAATAGGTAGAGAGTTTCTCTAGCTAGGAGGAGAAGGTGACTGTGGGTTTTGTTTTTCTTTCTCAGATCTGTGTATCGGTTAGATGATTAGATCTGGTGTCTTCATAGATTCTTCCGAATTAGTGAAGTTGTGCGAGACTTTCTCTTTCAAACAAATGGCCGATCTTTGAGATTAAAGGTGAAGAAGCTAATCAAGTAGGTTGGGTTGGGTTGAGCAAGTTGATTGACTCATTGAGCAACTTTAGAGTTATTTTTATAACGTTCAAGTGGAATCAATTACAGATAATATTTTAAATTAATATAAAAGATATTTGGTTAGACTGTACTTAAAATCTTGTATTGAACTTATATGGTTGTATAAATTTAAGTATCTAACGTATTAGTAAATAAACTTAATATATTAATAAAACCTTATTTAAAAAAAAAAAAAAAAAAAAAAACAGACGGGGCTGCAACCCCGCCCCCACAATCACCCCGATTCCATCATTGTATTCGGTTAATTTGGCATTCACCGCTTTGAGAGTCGACAATTTACTATCCCTCAAAATAATTTTCCAAAGAAACATCGCAACTATGCACGACTATAATCGTCGAACGAATGATGCAGTTAAATTGACACCAGACAACAGAAAGTTTAAGTATCAAATACTTGATGGAATTCAAGGAAAAAAATACTCAAAATAATATTGCAGAAACAAAAATATGGGGATACGGGGACAATCCAAGCAAATCTCCCCTTCAATCTACTCGAGACACTTGTCGAACAAAATTAATCAGAGACTTCGCCTCAGTTTGGTATTGCTGTGCTGTGGGGAAAAGTGTTTCTGAAATTGCTGTGGGAAATTGCTGTGGGGAAAATTGCTTTTGGAATTGCTGTGGAAAAAATCAGCTGAGTGTTTGGTAAACTGATTTTAAAAAATGTTGTGAGAACTAAAAGCAATTTCAATGTGTTTGGTAAACTGATATATAAAAAGTGTTGTGAGTATGTAAAATTACTAAAAGGACAAAGACATCTAAATGGTACTAATTTGCTATACTTTACATTTTTCTTATTTATTTGTATTTAGTGTTAAATGTTATATAATTATGGTACTTTATTGAATTAATTAGTCCCATTTTTTTATTCTACTTTATTTAATTAATTAGTCTTATTTCTTTATTTCTTTATTTTATTTTTTATTTCATTTTTATTTTACTTTATTGAATTAATTATGGAAACATTTTTTTTGGTACAAAAATATAAGCCCAATTTTGTTTGTTAAATTTCGTTAAAGGCAAGGACAAAGTTGGAAAGTTAGTAAAATTTCATTTAATATCACTGTAGCGCGTTTTCTAAAAGCAGAAGCTAAAATCAAAAAGCATGTATTTGTAGCTTCTCAAAAACTCAGTTGGGAGAAGCTAAAAGTGATCAAAAGCACTTCCCCACGATTTTACCAAACACCCTGTCTGAGGTCCAGAATCACTTTTGACCCTAAAAGCAGCTGGGGAAGCAATATCAAACTGAGCCTTCTTCAGCTTCGATTAAGAGCGATACAACATCCTTAGCAAAGGGTTATAAAGCATCCATATATTTGTACAAGTGTTGTCATCTGATATCATATTTCACGTCCAGCAATGAAATCTTCAGTCATTTAATTCGTTCGACATCGTCAGAGAACTTCAATTTCCTGAAGGTTGTTCGACATAAAAGGCATTCATACGGAAGAAACCTAGGTTCAGTTCGGTATTGCTTTCCCAACTGCTTTTGGGGCCAAAAAATTCTGGACCTAAGACAGGGTGTTTGGTAAAATCATGGGAAAGTGCTTTTGGTCACTTTTATCTTCTCCCAATTGAGTTTCTGAGAAGCTACAAATACATGCTTTTGGATTTTGACTCATGCTTTTAGAAAGCAGAAAACGTGCTACAGTGATATTAAATGAAATTTTACTAACTTTTCAACTTTGTCCCTGCCTTTAACGAAATTTAACAAAAAAAAATGGACTTATATTTCTGTAAAAAAAAAAATGTTACCATAACTGTATAAAAAAATTGGGATAATTAATTCAATAAAATAGAATAAAAATGAAATAAAAAAATAAAGTAGAATAAAATAAAGAAATAAAGAAATAAAGAAATGAGACTAATTAATTAAATAAAATAGAAAAAAAATGGAGCTAATTAATTCAATAAAGTACCATAATTATATAACACTTAACACTAAACACAAATAAACAAGAAAAATATAAAGTATAACACATTAGTACCATTTAGATGTCTATGTCCTTTTAGTAATTTTATACACTCACAACACTTTTTATTTCAGTTTACCAAACACATTGAAATTGCTTTTAGTTTTCACAACACTTTTAATTTTTGAAAATCAGTTTACCAAACACTCGGCTGATTCTTCCCACAACAATTCCAAAAAGCAATTCCCCGTACAACAACTTCAAAAACACTTCTCCCCACAATACAACAATACCAAACTGAGCCTTACTCTCTAAGTTAAAGACTTTAACTCAAAGAGTGGGACGCTAACTATGGTAGGCAAAATATGTTATATGCCCAAGCTTATGAAATCATGTGTTCATATGGGCTGCTAAAAGAATCTGGCCCAGTATGAGACTAACGTAGTGGCAAGCCTCAAGCAATTTAAGTTATCGTCAATAAAAAACAAACAATAGACTAAAGTCCATTTGGATTTAGTCAAAACGTTCAAACAACTGAAATAAGTTGTTATCGATGGCTAAATGCTCGTTTCGTTGAGCTTTCTACTAACTCAAAATGCCTATAAACGTCTATTTAAAAATTTTAGAATTGTTTGGTTAGGTTTTGAAGAATGTCTATTTTTAATTGAGTAGAGATTAGTAGAGTTTAAACCTCTACAAAGCAAAAGCTCATAGGGAAGTACTTATCCAAATAGACATTTAAAAAAAAAAAATCTATCAACCAAACAATTATATATTTTAAAAAAACTTTATTTCTATTAGATCTACTACAAGTAGATCTTTTATCAATAGAGATTTTTCAAAAGCCCAACCAAACAAACAGGGAGGAGGGACACAATCTTTTCTTCTTCCAACTCATGCATAAAACTCTACTATTTTCTGATATTATTTACTCAAAACAAAGGGCTTTACATCCTAACTCAACGCTCGGCCCAAGCGAACATAAGGCTCTCCGAATGACACCACCCAAGATTCGATAGCATTGTCTACAGTTTGATTTAGATTTTATTCAATTTAATTGTTGTTTTGAAATTATTGATAGATTGTCTAACTCGAGCATCGGAAGTCCCCAACGAGACACCCCCATCTCGCTCCGTTCTATTTTCTTATTTTTTACAGGATATCGTAACGAACGACCTACTAATTTTTGTTCTACCGTTGTCAGTGCCCACCGATTTACAAAAATTCAACTGAAGATTTTCGGGCTCTTCAGTGTACACTTCAAAATTTATATTAATTACTAATATTTTAATTTAAAAACATAATTATTAGTAGTATTAAAAAATCAAACTATTTTACTTTTTCCAATTTTTAACTAAAAAATCAAATTAAATACAAAAACTCAAATCATAAATGTCAGTAATCTTCTAAAAAAATGGAGACATCGGGAGGAGTGCGGCTCTTCCCAAATTCAAAAGGTACATTTGTTTTAAATTTTCAGATTTTTTTTAGCATATAAATATTGACAAAAAAACTGGACACCATTTTTTCTCTCCTAAGCTCATCGAGAGTTCATTTTGGAATTACTGTAATAAAGGATGTTCGGTGACCGGTGTATGATAAAAGCACCATTAATGACCATACATCTTTCAGAGAAACAACATAAAAAAGATGATGATGATGATGAACCAAATGGGGAGAGAGAGAGCGTCTGAAACCTTGACCCAGCGAGAGGAGTCCATTTCATTGCTCCACTTTTGTATGGATGATATGTGTCCATAGAATGGGTAAATTTGTCTAAACGCTATAATCTTTTAAGACAAATTTACCCCCCTGAACATATGTCATCCATGCGGGAGGGGGGAAATGCTCACCCACCCTCAAGGGAGGGGAGTAAAAGTGAACTCCAGCGAGAGTCTGAAATTGATCCATGTAAAGAATCTAGGAAATATCAATATATATTAATTATTTATTTTATAATTGTTTTATTTGTAATATTTGTAAAAAATTTAAAGAAAGGGTATATTCTATAATACGAGGGGTGTGTTTATAAAATTTCATCTTTTAAAATTTTATAATGTGGTGTACGAACAAAAGGGTGCACATACAATTTTTTAAAGGTGTAGATATCGCCACTCGATATTTATTTACATTAAAATTTCTTTCCTAGTTTAATGAGTAAATGGCACGAATGACCCCTGGATTGTTCGCAAACTACTAATTTGCTTCATAAATTTTTAAAATGGTCACTAAACCCCATAAACTCTCATTTTATTTCCATCAACCTTATGTGGATGCCCCCTCAGGCGGGGCAATAAAACAAGTTAGTGCAAAAAAAATGAAAGTTCTGGGGGTTTAATAACCATTTTAAGAATTTATGGGAAAATCAGCAGCTCACAAACAATTCAGGAGGCATTCGTGCCATTACGAGAACTTGAATTGCACATCATCTCTCAACACATGTGGCATTTCACTTTCTTTCCATATTATTGGTAAAAGGTTCAAATCTCACCATGTGTATTTTAAAAAGCATGTGAGAAGTTTTCTTACCGTTTTATGGAAGTAGATATCCAAACCGTATATATAATGTTTGATTTCGAAAAATCCTGATAGCCTATTATAATACTTCAAAAAATAATTATAAGAACTTGAGTTTCAACCATTTCCACAAATTCAGTTTAAATCAATTGACCCGAATTTGTCAAAACCACAAAACACGTTTTTTATACAAGTATTGTACCTATTTTCATTTAATCGTTTTTGTTACTTATATTTATATTAAAATAGCATTTTTAGTCCATTACATCTATTTTGTTTTTCAATTCATTTATGAAAACCCAAGTTTCGGCCATTTCGACGGATTCTTTTTCAAAACCACAAACAAGTTCTTTTATACATATAATGCAGCCAGTTTTCATTTGATCTTTTTTTTTTATTGCTTTAATTTACATTAAATTTGTGTTCATAATCTAACTTATATCCATTTTTTGTAGCCTATGAGGTCGTTTGTTTTTTTTCTAAATACTGAACGGTCCTGAATTTTTCTAATGACTAAATAGGGACTGAAATCTAAACCTGAATGACATGTTTTTTTTTCTCACATCTGAATGTATTATCAACACGTTTGTTTTTTAAAAGTAAAATTGTCTGAATATAAGTAATTTTATATTTATACATATGTTAAACAATTATACATATAATATGGAATAAAAACAATTCAAAAATAATAATTATATATGACCACATATGATCATGATCTCTTTTTTTATTACAAACAACCTTCATTTTTCTAAGAAGAGAAATGATGTTTTTTTTTTCAAAAAACTCGTACAAAACACTATAATATATATATATCACCATAATATCATAATAAAGTATCGATATCAAACACCAATTTGAACAGTGATTATGGTTGTTTTTTTATTTTTAAAACTATTTAAAATAAGCAATATATTAAAATAAAGATTTTTATACCATATGTAATTTTGATGAAATTGGAAATATGTTATATATGGAGGGATAGTATCGAAAGAAAAGATTTTAGATTGCATTTAATACAATCCAGTGATTTACGATTAAGTTAAAAGTCAGAATTTCTTACTTTTTATTTTAAATTGTTTTTTATGATTTTTAAGTTATTTGACCACTTAAAAAAACAACTTAATAATTATGATGCAGGCCCATTAAGTTTTAAGTGAAAAAAACAAATGACCCCTACATATGAGAACCCAAGTTTTGGCAGTTTCAGATACCGCTGAAATTGCCGATGAAATTTAAAAAGTGTAGATAAAGAAACCTTGAAA
This sequence comes from Dipteronia dyeriana, assembly GCA_032871835.1. Taxonomy (NCBI): domain Eukaryota; kingdom Viridiplantae; phylum Streptophyta; class Magnoliopsida; order Sapindales; family Sapindaceae; genus Dipteronia; species Dipteronia dyeriana. Next base: position 77,297,648 of record CM065303.1, on the reverse strand, counting down.
AAAATAAATCATATATGATTGCTTTGGCCAATTTGGTATGTTGAAACCTTGAAAAAAAAAAAAAAAACTTTGAAGTAGTAGCCATAATCTCCATAAATTACATATAACTTACAATGAATAAATCTTCCAGCAGTAGTCTCCATAAGTTACATTGGAACAACAATATGGAATTTCTAGTTTTTACCACCCTATACTCTGCACATTATGTGAATTCACATACACAAAACAAGTTCACAGACCAAAGAAGAGTTAAAATAAAAAATATAAAGGCAAAATCATCAGAACTCTTACGTGATTTCCAAAATGAATTTTCCAAATTCCAGAAGGCGTCTGTCATCTAACAGTTGATTCCACATTGTTCGATGTCAGGACCAGTGACTCTGGTGGTAAATGGATCAACACGTACCCACAATAAAGAGAAAATGGAAGCAAGGAGAATCGACCACACGACAACGATGGTGGGTGTCCGGTTCTGGCGACCCATAAGACCTTTGAGGAAGGGGTAAAGATGGACGATCACCCAAAAGGCAAAAAACAGCTTGCCGAAGAGGGGACCCCACGACTGATAACCGCTGTTAATGGCGTATGATATTCCGGCAACAACCCCTACCAAGTTTATGATGAGAAGAGTTGTTGGTGGGATGAGTAGAGTTGTCCATTTGAACATGTAGAGTTCATTAAAATCTCCATCTTCATCTGATGCCTTGGAGGTGACAGTGAAGTTGGTGTCAATTCCAGCAAGTACTTTGAGAAGACCTTGGAAGACAGCAAACAGATGGGCTGAGACACCACCAATGACCCAAAATTGTTCATTTCTCCACCACTCGTCGATTCCGACACCACTCCACCTCATCTCTAGAATACCGGTTGCGAAAATGGAAAGAAAGAGAGAAATAAACCATATACTGGCAATGTTACTAATCTGCAACACAAATGAACCAACAGAAACAATTTTAGGGTATTCACGAAGTATTAGACGGAAATGGAGATAGAGTCGCTCTCTTGCTGTGCAGAAAATAAAATGTAGAAAATATACAACAAACCTGTGGAATGATGAACTTGTTAGTCAGTAGACAGACGGCTGGCAGTGTACAATACATGAGTAGAGGAATGGAAGTAATTGGATAGATGGTGGTGTTTACATAGGCAAATCTCTCGAGCCATTTCAACCTACCACTGTAACCATACCACATAGGACAATGCCGACTGAGAAGAATTTCCACAGAACCTAGAGCCCACCGAAGCACTTGGTTTAGACGATCGGAAAGATTAATAGGTGCAGACCCTTTGAAGGCTGGGCGCTTGGGCATGCAGTAAATTGACCGCCAACCACGGGCATGCATTTTGAATCCTGTAAGAATATCTTCTGTAACAGAACCATAAATCCATCCTATCTGCAGATTATGAGATAAAAGTTGATATTACTAAGAGAAGCCAAAAGTCTGACAGAAAATCCATGTACTAGCACGGATATGATTCTCTATTGTATTACATAAGAGAGAGTGAAATTTATAAACTGATAATAAACTATCCCTCTAAACAAGTTCACTACAAGATATGTTTTATATGAACAATGAGCATCTTAGTTACCTATGTATGGTAACATAAAATCAAGTTTTACCCATACAAATTTGACAATGCCTGTTTAGTAAACAACATACCTCTGTTCCCCAATCTGATTTGTCCTCGTATCCACAACTGATGACATGAATAGCCTCTTTAAGAAGAGTTTCTGGTGTTGCAGACTGTGGAACACCACCATTCTCCATAAGCGTAGAGGCAACGAAAACAGCTGATTGACCAAATCGCTTCTCCAGGCTCATTTGTGACATGAGCAGTGACTTTTCATCATCAAATCCAGCACCTGATTTTGCAGATGTTGAGAAGGGAGATGAGAATAGTACATCATAAAACTTTAGTGCTACTAAAAACATGATCTATGGATTCCTTCAGTTGAAAAGGGACAGCCGATGCATGGCATTTGCGTACAGACTTTAACGACCAGTAACGAAAAAGTAAAAAAGGATAGTAGCACAAAATGACACCAGTAAAAGAAAAATTGAGAAGGCAGTCAAGGCACAACAAGATTAGGACTTACACAGACCAGTTTGGCAAACGACGTAATAGTTTGCCTTTTTAGGTCTGAACAATACTAGAAGTCCTAGAGTACAAATAGTAACACAATAATATTATACAAATTTTATGAGAATTAAACTGAACACGAATTCAAAGGTCAAAACTCTATTCACGGTAGCACAAAGACAAATCTAAAAGTCACAGTTAACTGGATGTACTGATTCAAGATAGAGGTAAATAAATTAATGGACAGTCAAAAGCAATATCTCGGCAGCCTCAATCAACTTTGAATATCATTAGGTGTTAAGATTACACTGTACAGAACCGAGACAAAGGAGAAGGGAGAAGGAAAAAAGATATAAGAGAGTATATTGGTTAACAAATAAAACATTATGAAACCTTAAGGGTTAAGGCCCTCTAAAACAGCATGTAAATCATGTACCAGTGGTATTGAAAAGCAAGAATGAATAGATGTACCTTCCACCCCCTCCTCTATGTCCTCTAGACTGAATATTGGCACAGTGGGGTCCACATGCTTGCCGGACTTCTTCTTGTCTGAGCCCTTTTTACTTGATTTTGAACCCTTCTTTCGTGAACCACCACAGAGTGAAGATAAAACTCCAGCTTTCTTATGCTTGGGTTTGAGTGGAGGTTCGTAACCATACAAAGCTGTTCTGTTGAAGACACATCCAGTACCCACATAAACAGGACCTTGAATGCCATCCAAACCTCTCAAGTTAATCTACAACCAACAAGAAATGTGCAAAAATAATAGTGAGAAAGGATGAGTTCTGAGACGTTTTCTTTTCTGCTTGCAATCACTGTACTTATAAAAGACACCAACAAAAACATGCAGAATGCAAACCATTCAGTAAAATTATGGAAGGATAATTGTATGCCTAACAAAAATGTCCAACTTACATCAAAGAAAACAGTATTGCGGTTGGCATATCGATCGTTCCTATCAATACCATCAAATCTCTGAGGAAATTGAACATAACAAACGTTTTTCCCAAGATTGGGATCCATCATGAAACACATAGCTTCTCTCAAGGCCTTGCTGTTGTTAATGTAGTGATCACAATCAAGATTCAACAAGAAAGGACCATTAGTCAGGACTGCTGACACACGAACCTGCATAAGAGTAATATGGGCCATAAGAGGTAAGATAAGGCCAGAGATAAAGAGAAATATGTCAATTTGTTGTTAACTACTCACCAGAGCATTCATAGCACCGGCTTTCTTATGATGTTGAAAACCCGGTCGCTTTTCACGAGAAACATAAACCAACCGTGGCAGCTCGTTCCCCTCAGCATCAAGTCCTCCACTCTGCCCTAAGAAAACCTACACCAAACAAAAACATAAGCGACAATGACATAATCTCACAGAAAAGTTTTTCAAGTCACAAACACTTATTTCTAAGAACCCCTAACAAGTCATGTTCATCATAAACAGAACAGCATTGAAGAACTGGAGTTACCTGGATCATTCCTGGATGGTCTCTGATGTTATTTCCAGGCCATGGGGTACCGTCTTGCATTACCCATCCTTCTTCAGGAACCTTTTGTGCCTTAGCAACAAGCCCATTAATACGGATTTTAAATTCTTCATACTCTCTCTGCAACACAAAACGAAATGAAAGTGATATTCAGTAAGTGGAAGAATGAAGAAGCAAAGTACACTTGTGCATTAAACTCATACCTTCATAGCTCTACGGTCTTTAACAAATGATGGTTGAACCTTATCCTTCAAGTAGTCGATTTTCTGTGCAAAGTACCATTCTGGAGCTCGAGGCTCAATGCTGTATTTCTTGCTGAACGGTACCCATTTTCTTGCAAATTCTGATGTCTCAGATAAAGCTTCAAATGACAACATAGCTGCACCATCATCAGATACATAGCAAGAGACCTTGTCAACTGGGTAGTCAACTGCAAGAATGGATAGCACGGTATTGGCGGTCACAAGAGGAGGCTCCTTTAATGGGTCGACAGTACTGACAAAAATGTCAACAGCAGCTAACTGCGATGGTTCTCCTTCACGATCATACCTGTTTTTCATTGAATTAAATATTAAACTTCAAGTAGAAGGAAAATGTCAATATTTTATCGACACAGCTCCTTAAAACATGTGAATAAGGATCTAACACTCGGTAAGATGTATGAAGCTGGACCGGATGGAGCAGTACCTTAAAGCAAGCCTGTCCAGATATGTCTCCCTATTTACTGGAAGCCACTTAGGGAACTGATCCAATATCCAGGATAATGCAAACCAGATCTCACATATCACAGAAATCAGCCACAGAGCATAGGCATTGGGAACGGGATTTGTTATTCGGTAATGCAAGAAAATGGAGAGAATAACGAGACGAAGAACAATGACCATCCTGTAAGGATTTATTCTAGATGATGGAATGGAAACCTTCCTTGAGAGAGGTTGCCGAGCTTCATCATTCCTGCAAGACAAAGTGGTTAGACATGAAAAGTAACGCTTCACAGAACTGGAATTAAGGAAAGGATAACTATAAAGAATTTTAAATTTGGGAGACACTTGTTCAGCAGTCATACTTAGTTTACACACAGCTCAAAGTAACAGGAAAAAAAAAATCGCAGAATTTAATCAGGTAGGAACTCACAGTAAAGAGTCGTCTCCAAGCACATCGGTGCTAGCATCAATATCTCCAACACCCCTTTCAGAAGCAGCTTGACCAGTGCTCATGGGAACAACATTCTTCTCTTGCTTCATCTTCCAGCCATCAACTCTCTCTTTCCAGGCCACATTACCTAAACCAGGTGATCCAAACTCCCTTACTGGATCCACAACCCTAATATTAGCTGCAAAATGATCGTTGCCAAGGACCTAAAATCAATATCAAATAGGAATAATTCTAACACAAAGAAAAAGTAGTGTTATGTTATGAGAAAGGAGAAACATACGTGATTGATTGATATCACCTGAATATGGGATATTGTGGATACGCTTGCCAACGCCAATACCAGGTGATGCCATAGAAAGATGTTCAGGTGAAGCAGCAGATAATTCTCCAGAAACCTAAGAGTTAAGATTGGTAAAAAGATTAAATTGACTTCAATATGCAGTTAAAAATATTAAAAGCATGCCAGAAGCTTACTGATTACCTCCTGTCCATTAGTGAGCAGAGGAATATGATTATGAGGAACTTCATTATCATACTTTGGAGCCCTACCATCCTCCCCTCGTCCATATGTCATATGCCAGCTCAACATGCGCTCAGAAATTTTCTGCTTCTGATTTTGATCTTCTGAAGGGTAGTTGAAATCACTAGTACCATCATCAGCATCCCCATCTTCTTCTCGATCACCTACAATAGCAGGGCTACCTGAAATCACCAGACAATAAATAACAAATGTGATTTGGAATCATTCACTTCAAGAACTATAAAATTGTTCAGTCAGATACCATAGAAAGAAGTTTGTTACAAAGTAATAACAAACAACCGAATAAGACATAATATAAATTAATCGGAGAAAATTCTCTTGTGCTTACATTCTATGATGTTTAGAAAAGTTAGTCATTTTGAAATGCTTTTGAACCCACATTAGTACTTTGAAATACTCATAGGAAATTCCAAATAATGATAAGTATTGTGAATAAAGAGACATTAACCTAATGAAACAATACCACATAAAACAAAATCTGAATGCTCTAAAGTGTTATTTAATTAATATTTAACAGCATATAGTTTAACAGACCTTTATGCCTCCTGTATCTGGTTTTGCATTGAGGGCAACACTGATTGCCATCCTTCCTCTCGTATTCATAGCAGGGTCTGCAGACAGGAAATGCACAAACATCGCAAGCAACAAACGGTTCACCATCCACAGTTTTTCCAACACTATCACCGCAGATCTGGCAAACCTGCCCGCCCAAGTTCTTCATGGACTTTGCCTGACCAATCAATCATTAAAAGTAGTCAAATTCATTGACCCCCTTAAGCAACTTCAATTAATTCAACACCAAAACAATCTAAAACCAAATTAGCAACTCCAACATCATACACATGCAGAGACTACCAAAACAGTCAAAGTGGATGCACTGAATATATACAATTCCCTACTTGGTAGTTGGTTTCCATAGGGCCAATCCAAAACTATAGTCTACACTCAACTCAGAACCAGGATGGGATGCAACATTTGACTTTACATAACTGAAAACAACTTAACAGCATTCCTTCAATATGTCATTTTCTCAATTTTCAAATCAACAAAGTAAGAATGATAAATCATAAACTTCAAAATTAAAACAAGTCATTCGATAGTTACCCCAGTTTCTCCTTCTGATTCCATGGTCACTTGCTTCTGTTTTTCCGGATTCAAGCAAGATTACTTTCGGTTCCGTCTCAACAAGATCTCTGCATGCCTAATAGTTGAACAAGTCTAAAAAGTGAAAGCTTAGATCTGCAAAAGTGAGAGACAAATCAGATCAGTCTCTATTTGCAAAGTTTCTCCTCCGGTTCATTTCAATTATAGCAAAAAAGAAGATAAACATACTAAATTTTTACATCAAAATATAAGACGCGGTCACATAATTCAGTCAAATAAATTGATTTTTCCTCCGTTTTCTCATAAAACAAACAGACAGTTCACTGAATTCAATTGAAAACAAAAAATGACAGCTCAAATCGAAACTTTGAATTCCTCTTGTGTTCTCCGATTTTCTCACCACAAAACAGAACATTATCCAAAATCGATTCGAAATCCTCTCGATTCTTACAACTTAAACAAGTATAAGCAAATCAGATCTCATTCACTCACTCACACACGCACACGCACACAATCAGCAATCATTAATCCACTTCCAAAATCAAACAACACGAGAATCGAAAGTTGAAAAATACAAACCTCGAAATCGAAGATCGATCGATCGATCGATGAGAGTGTCAGCAGATAGATGGATTGATAGAGTGACCAAATAAGATATAAAATGAGCAGAGCAGAGCCGACGAGCAATGCAAAGCAACAGCTAGTCTCTCTCTCACACACTATTTCTGTATTTATAATATATAAATATATAAAGTTAATTAGCTGGATATTATAGAGAGGTGACTTGAAAGGAACGAAAACGACACATGAACCATTACCTCTCTATATTTCTGTGTTGAAGACTCAAAAATGCACCACCGACAGTGAGAGTGTGAGAGACGACGATCTAAAACGAGAGGCAATCGATAATTTTTTTTTTTCTTCTCGTTATTTAATTATTTATTATTAGCTGCTGTTGTAATTTGTTAGAGAGTCTCTTTCTTTTCTTTTCTTTTTTTTTAATAAAAAATCGATTTTTGTATTGGTCGGCTTTGGTCACTTGTATATACTGAGCAGATGCGACAGCTGGAGAGTGTGTGTGAGTGAAATTTTTTTGTGTCACTGACGGTGACTTTTGCAGTTGTGTTATAATTTGGACAAGGAGGCTTTTTACTGTATTTGATTCAACCAATATAATTCTGCCACGTTGTCTTAAGAATCTATGAAGTGAATTCTGCTTTATTTATTTATATTTTAAATATCACTTGATTTTTTTTTTCATAACAAAATTAGGGTGTATAAATATCTAATTTTCTATGATTAGAGACACCGTTTTAAAATAATTAAAAATTATTTCATTTTATTTTAAACTAATTTGAGAATCCAAAAAAAACCAAGATGACTGATTCAAAAAAACTATTACTAAAATCCAATAGTTTATAAATAAGATAATCGTAACAAGAGAAAATAAATTTAATACATGATTATAATAAATTTTAAAAAATCAATAAATTATGTGGGTCTCACGTACAAAATATGTAATGCATGAACTTAATTTACCCTCCTAATCTCAAAGAATTAAGTTTCATTTGATAATTCCTTTTATTTTCGATTAATAAATATTATAAATATAATTGACTTAACCCTATCAAATCAAGTATATTCAAATACAAATTAAAATTTATTATTAAACTAGTTGTCGTTCTCTCTCAATGCGGTACTAAAACGAAAACAAAAACAATCCAGCATTTGAGTTGTTTATATCAATATTTAATGGTGTACACTATCAATTAAAATCATATAAATTAGTGTGAAAGTAAAACAGTTTTGACTGATATATTTTGTGTCAAAATTGTTTTGAAAGATCCAAAATAATATTTCCATCAAACACTATATAATATTTGATCATAGAGTTTTTATCTGATAAACACATAACTGTGAATATACTTATAATATATTTATTCATCTTATCACTTATTGCCATGTAAATATTATAAGTGAGTTATACGTATATTCACAATTGTATATCTACCGAATAAAACTCGAAATATAATCTTGATCAATACCTTCCATTTGCATTACAGCATAATATATGGTTAGAAGTAAAACTATCTAAAAAGAAATCTAAAATATTTTAGAAAGCACCCACTGATTTTGGTAATTTATGCAAATCTCCCAATTACTACAACAATAATAATAATAATTCAAAAAAGAGTTCCTAGCAAAGTAGTTGTCGGTGTCCCGTGTCCCTATTATAAACAGCAATTGATTAATTAAAAATTCTTCAAAAGATATTTGTTTGTTTATTTATTTATTGGACATTTGTTTTATTATACACCAATAATATTATCCGACCGACGATGATTCGATGAGATTCAACCATGTTGAAATTTTAACACATGTTTTGTTAATATTTCAATTTACACTTCACCAACGAATCAGTAAAAAAGTAAAAAAAAAAAGATAAAACCTTTTGTCTGGAGGTGAAAATAGTTTCGAGCTTTTTCGCGAAACACTGGTGCGGCGCGAGAGAGAGCGCTCTGCAGCAGAGCGGTTCGTTCGATCGATCGAAGCCGAAGAGCAGCTATGGCCTCTTTTAGCGCTATCAAATCCAGAATCTTCGAAAGAGAAGAGAGAAAACAGTAATGTTTTGAACTTTTTGTGTTTAATTTTTGTGTTCAAATTTGTTGTTTTTTTTTTTTTTTGGATTTGTAGATAATTTTGAATTCGATTGTTTACACAGGCAGTACCAAGCTCACATTCGAGGACTCAATGCCTACGATCGTCACAAGAAGTTTTTGAACGATTACGGTGAGCCATAGCAACAACAATCTATCTGTTTCAACTCTTGATGTTTTTTTTTTTGGTTGTATACTCATGAGATTCTTCTTGATGTGCTAAAAGTTTGAAATTTATTTATTTATGTGTATGTACACTAACATATTGTATGTTTGGAGAGGACATGTTGCAATGTGAGATGTATATTTAGGATGATTTTGTGTGCATTTGATTTTTTTTCTTTTCAATTGTTGATAAAATATGACATGAAGGATGGTGCAAACCGTGAGTGATTTATTTGCTGATACTTGGTGTCCTGAAATTGAATGGTTGACGAACAATCTCCTCCGTCAAGGAAGGAAAGGAGGCTACAGTCATCCATACATTTTATTTTCATTATCCACGAAAGTATTGTTGGTGTACTTTATTAATGTGCACTAACATAGCCTTTTGAGTGACCAAAACGTGGTATTGGAGGGGACATGTGCAAGTTGACTTGTACTTGGGTTAGATTTCGAATTTTTTTTTTTAGCTGATAAAAATGGGACACAAAGGATGGGGCAAATAGTGAGTGTTTTATTTGCTGAAACTTGGTGTCCCAAAATTGAGTGGTTGGCGAACAATCTCCTTCGTCAAGGAAGGAAAGGAGGCTACAGTCATCCATACAGTTTAATTTCATTATCCATGAACTGATGAAACTATTGCTGTCATCGTTTATGTTCAGCAATATAGGCGTCTGGGTGAGCAAAGTGTGATATTTTAGAAATATCTGGAGTCTTGGTTTGATTTCTAGGATTTTTTATATGGGAACATGCTGATTTTTTTCAATTTTGTTTTCCCTGAAAAATGATTTTGTAGTCTTTTTTGTTTTTCCTTGGGTGTGGTTTTGGTGACCAAAGGCATGTTTTGAAGGTAAGATAGGTTAACTTTATGAGTTCCGAGGGTTGATGACCTTGGAATTGTCTGCCCTTTCTGGATACACTGTTTACATACTCCGTGGTCTTGTTGTGTAGGAAATTTTGATTGCCTAGTACTTTTTTTAATTAGAAATGGAAAGGATATGAGTGTTTTGCTAAGATTTCATTTAAGCTTTAGTTAATATCAAAGAACACAACATATTCTTTTGAAGTTATAGGAAGTTCTTTTTATAAATTCCTTTTCTTTTTTGTTGTTGCAGTTGCCATCTACAGGAAAGAAAAATCTACAAACACAAAGTTGCCTGTTAAAACTGATCTAGATACTCTAAGAGAAGGATATCGGTATGTTTATATAAGTACAATTCCATGAGTTGTTGTACATACTCATTAGTTACTTGTCTGGTACATTTCATCTGATAGATGAATTTTCTCTGCATTGTATTTTTCAATTCAGTTTTCTTTTGTATAATTACCTTATACATGTGTCGTCTCATTTCTGGGAGTTTCAAAATATCTGATCAAAGAGCAGGGGTTCTCTATATTTATAGTTAAAGGGGCAAATGATATTAATTATGGGAAACTTCTTAATATATTTTGTGTGTACTACTTTTCTATGTACTCAATATTTTTGTATAGTTTGCTTTCCTAATCTCAGCTTATCGTTATTTATTTATTTTTAATTATCTTTAAGGTTCATACGTTCTGAGGAAGATGACAAAGATTCATCTTGGGAGCAAAGGCTAGTGAAGCGTTATTATGACAAGCTTTTCAAAGAGTATCCTTTACAAATAGATGCTGTTCGCAGACCTAAGTTATTAATATGTAGGAACTAGGAAGAGATGAAAATTATAGTAATTGCATGTTCCACTTGTCATGACTCATGAGTTTTAGAAATTACGTTTTGTTTATTTTTCGTTTACCTTTGAACTGTCTTTTCACTTGATTGATCTGACTTTTTACCCATATAGATTTAAATTGATCAGTGCCATTTTTAATTTGCCTTACAATTCATTATCGTTAGTCATTACTGATTTGGTTATTTCTTTTGGCATATTCACAACCTTGTAAAGCATTTGAATATTTAATATTTGAATATCTTTATCATTCCTTGTTTATTGCCTTAAACTTTTCAAGATACTGTATAGCTGACATGTCACATTACAAGAGTGGCAAGGTATGCAATGTCTCTCTTTCGGCTTGAATCTTTAATTCTGATGCTGGCAATAAAGTAGACTAATTTGGTTTCTGAATTCTGAGGGATATCTGAAGTGAAATTCTGAATCTTCTGTTTATTCTGTATTGTGTCTTCTATTGTAGTTTTATGCATCTCAGTTTAAGGGATCTCTTTTTTACATTTTCACTTGTAGATTGGTTTGAGATGGAGAACAGAGAAGGAAGTCTTGTCCGGAAAAGGTAAGAGTTGACCCTTTATTAATTATTTGGGTTAAGATTTTTTTTTGATCCCATAGTGACTTCCTTGGATTATATGTAACTTCAGAATATAATCAAGTAAATATTTGTTCTGTATTATTTTGTTGATTATGTATTTGTGTAGATTTGAGACACTGTTCATCTTACTCTTACATTCTTTCTCATCTTGTTTTGGAAAATTATTTAGTGAATGCTTAATTTTCCTTGCTGTGTAATGGCTCTTCTAATTTCCATGTCTTCTGGTTAAATTAGTTTGATTACTATTGATGGACATCATATCTATTTAGGCACCATTCTCTTCTTGACCATGTGTTAGAACTTAGAAGTATACATCGCCAAGGATTTACGAACCATGGGGGTATTTGTATAACGTATTGGAGTCAATTTGGGCATTTAAATGTGTAAGATGTTATTTCCTCTGTTCCTTTTCATTTCTTCTCGCTGTGGCAATGGATATGCCTACGAGCAAAGGGAGAAATACAATATATATATATATATATATATATATTTCTGCTCTACCTTTAGAAAAGAAAAGGGATGTATGTAAACTCGTCAATAGTATTTCGGAAAACTTGTGGTTAACCCTGCTTTACTGGTTTCTCCAATTGCTGTAATATCTGGTATTCTGGTTTATCCATCTTTTTCCTTAATTGTCTTTAATGAATATTTGATTTTTTTCAAATGCTATTGAGAGTTTGAAATTAACTTATTATCTTTTCCTGTCAGGGCAGTTCATATGTGGTAGCAAACATTGTGATGAAAAAAATGGCTTAGCAAGTTACGAGGCAAGTGTTGCACTATGATCAGCGACTGAAATCTAGGCTGACCTTTCCTCTATTAAAATTTTATAGGGTATCAAATGATTATCAGCGTTTTTCTTTAATGTAAATCCCATAGTGGATGATATAAGAAGTTTGTATCTTTTAGTCCTTTATCGTTCAAGAATTCCTTAACTGCTCATGTGGGCTATGTATTTCCAGGTGAACTTTTCTTATGTTGAAGCTGGAGAAAACAAACAAGCACTTGTGAAATTAGTAACTTGTGAGAGGTGAGTGGGTTTTTACCAAGAATGTGCTGGTTTAATATATTGAATTTGAACCTTGATGTCCTTCTAATTGCATTTTTCTTTTTGTTGACCGTTTCAATAGATGTGCTGAGAAGCTTCATTACAAAAGACAGAAAGAGAAGGAGCTACTAGAAAGTAGAGAGAAAGAAGACTATTATAAAAGGAGGTGCTAATTTGATTGCCGAGTCACTTTGAAACTTTTTTTATCGATTGAATTGCAGGTGCTGTAATTGTTTTTGCTGTTTTATTAGCTGACTGACGGTCTGTTTCAGGGATCAAACAAGAAGTGACCAATATTCAGATGAGGATTATGGGGAGGACAAAGAGAGGAGAATAAGTTCAGGACGGAAACAGAGAGAAGATCACAAAAGGAAAAGGTGTCAACTTAATTCGAGAGCTTTTCATTTGGGAACTATTATTTACCGTGTGAAGTACAAATCCCTTAATATTATCTGCTGTTCAGGATCTGATTCAAACTTCTTTCAGGGAACAATCATGGAGTGATGACGATGGCACAGATGAGGAATATGATAGGAGCAAAGGTTCATTGGAAAGAAGAGAAAAGGAAGTCCTCAGAAGAAATAGGTGCTGACTTGCATAGCTGCGTTCGGAATTTTTCTCGATAATTTTTGCTGTTTGATAGCTGACATCCTGTTCTACTTGCAGGGATGGATCCGATGATGATAGAGACAAGGTGTACAGGGACAGCCAAGAGAAACCAAAAGGTTTGGAGTCTGAATCTTATGCTGTTAGTTCTTGTTTACTTTTGAAATAATAACTTGCAATTTTACTTCTCTTTTAAAAATACAATTTCATCACTCCATCTGTTCAAATTCTGAATTTTTAGTTTGTTGATATTATCTTTGGAACAAGGTCATTCGTTATTATCGTACTTATTACACATGCATCAGAATGACAATGCTGATAAAAATTAGTAGTGGAAAAACTCGTACTTTAATATGGACAAGATGAGAAAAGATGAGAAAATGCTGGTTTGGTCATCGGAAACTGATACTGCACCGGATTAATCATTGACATGAAGTGACTACTAGTGTATCAACTTAGTAGCTATATAAGCTCCTATTGTTTGTATGGCTATTGCTGATAATTGTATTTTGTCTTATGTTTTGATCATCAACAATTGAGTTTATGTTTAATTGTTTCTAAAATGTGTTTGTACAGGAAAAAAAACTTCAAGCTCAGCTGCCAATCATAATGTTGATAACGATAACGACAGCTTCGACGAATTTCTCGAGGGAATGTTTCCGTGACTCATGTACGTATACCTTCCGTTCAACAACAACAGCTTTGATAAATTTCTCATGGGAATGTTTCCGTGACTCGTATATGTATACCTTCCGTTAATGTCATATACACTGATAAGTCAGTAATGTGATCTGAGGAATGTTTCCGTGACTAGTATATGCTTACCTTCTTCGTTCATGTCATATGTATAAGTGATAAGTCAGCTAATGTGATGTGAGTAATGTTTCCGGGACTAGTATATGTATGTCTTCCGTTCATGTCATATATAAGTGAAAAGTCATTTAATGTGATGTGAGTGGCGGTGCTATGGCACACTGTCATTACTCATTATGGTTGTGGTTTTCATACCGACCGTTGACTCTATTTTATGAATTGAATCCCTATGTATGTATATATGAATTTGAATACCGTTTAGGGTGCGTTTGGTATGTGGATGAGACAGAACAAGGTGGGATAAGACAGAACATGACAGGACAAGTTGTCTGTATTATGTTTGGAAGGTCTGAGACATAACTGTTAACTGTACTGTTATGTGTTTGGTATGAGTGGGACATGACAGGACAAGAGATTTAAATGACTATAGTCCCCTATTATGTTGTTCAATGTTTTTTTTACCACATAATAATGTTAAATGGGACATGACAAATAGATATTTATATGATTTTATTTAAAAACATATTTATATATCATATTTAATAAAAAAATGATTGAAAAATATTTATATTTAATAATTTTATAGGATTATTATTGACAATTTCTTTATTAATTTTACAATTTTCTTCTTGGTCACTTGTTAATTTCATGGAAACGAAATTATTATGAAACGATAAATAGCTGATTAATTAGCATGGAATTAAAAATAAAATCCAACAACTCATCAATATTATAATAATCTCATCTAATTGAAAATAAAGACTTCAGTTGACAACATAATAACAAATCATCCATGACATTAATGTTATCATATTCAAACAAAATATATCCTTCAAACATGTTCACAAAATCATATATGAAAAGTGATCACTCCTCTACAATTGCCTTCACAAAATCTGGTTTGTAGGAATCATCCAAGCTATTCTAAATGCACAACTGGTTTGGCTTATTTCCAAAATGCATTGCAACTCGTATCACTTGCATACGATCAAGACCCATGCCCTTTAGCTCAACACCTAAACGGGTCATTGCATCCCCTCCCGTAATAGCCTCAGTCAACTTAGCAATATCTGTGGATGCTCTTTCCATGCTTTTTTCAAAGACCTTGGTGATGTCTGCTGCTGTAGAACTACCATTGCTCTTTCTCTTCCGATTTGATGTTTGTCCTGTATTTGGGTTAGAGGAAGCAGATGCAACATTTGAAGGTATGAGTAAGTCAATTTATTCCCAATACAAAATCACACACTTGGTCTTAACAAAAAAATCATCCTACACCAAACTATTTCAATTGATATAACTGCTTTATTCAGTTAAGTACGTAGCGTTGTATCACACGTGTACTCTACCGGCACAATTTGGGTATGGGTAAGTCTGTGTATTCCAGCCAGTATACATCCTGAATACTTTATATATATTTGAAATGACAAATTATTTCAACCAAATTACAGATTTATACATTGTATTGTTGCCAAAACTATTTCAATCGATATAACTACTAGATTCAGTTGTACGTGGCGTTGTATCACAAATGTACTCTACCGGCACAATTCCGGGTATAAGTAAGTCTGTGTATTCCAACTAATATACATCCTGAATACTATATATATGAAATGACAATTTATTTCAGCTACATTACAAATTTATACATTGTGTTGTTGCCTTGTACATATTCTTGTGCCACCAATTTGAGTAAAATTGTCATATAGTATATAGCAGCAACACTTAATCAAAACCAAAAGAAAGTAAACAAACCAATATACAAAACAAAGGAATTGAATAGGGCATACGTAAGAGATGAGAACATTAGTAAGTCTCATCTAACTATATAGATATTCTTCAACTGGGTATATATATATATCTGCTGGGTACATATATATTCTTCTGATGTGTACATATATATATAAATTTCAATATGTTCATTTGTAAGAGAAAGACCACACACTAAAAACTACCAAAACACAGCTAATAGAAATCATATATACATGTTTATATATATATGTATATGTACATGTATATTTTGAGAAATCAAACTTTATTACCAAAATCAACAAAAAACATCAGCAACGAAGCAACATCAGGGGAGCAACAAAACAAACAACCCGACAGAAACACAACAAAAACAAAACTAGGGGATTAAACTTCCCAACTGATGACATCCCTAACACCAACAACCACCCTCTTTGCCAACATATCTGCGTGTAAGAGTTTGAAACTCTAAAGCTGAATTGAACATTGGTTCACAGAAAATCAATGTGTCAACACAACACACAATTGAAACACAAAGCACTGGATAACAAGGCACAATCGAAACACAAACCCAAAACACAACAATCGAAAATAAAAGAGAAATCATTGCAACAAGCAGCAACACAACACAAAGCACCCAGCAGCATCAAAAATCATTCCAACAATGAGAAAATTGACGCAGTAAATAGATGATAACAAGATAAGTAACCACAAAATCGTAAAATCGAATCAGAGAAAGAGACGAGCTCACGATTCCAAAACGAAATTGAAACAAATAAAATGAAAATTGACCTCGGTCGACGGTGAAAGCGTGCGACGAGAACCAAGTTGGCTTCGGCGAGGAGTTGTGGCGGCGACGGGAAGACGATTGGTACCCCTAGGGTTCACTGGTACAACGATCGTGGGTTGGAGGGTTGGAGAGAAGAGAGAAATAGAGAAGGGAATTGTTTAATTTATACGGTACGCAATTGTAATTTGTTGAACATTTGGAGGGCAAATATGTCATTTTGAGCCTTATCCTATGCCATGGGACTAGTTGGCCGAGGGTGTGAGGTTGGACAAATTTTTATGAATTTTATGTCACCTTGTCTTATATTATCTCATATTGAGTTCGCATCAAATACGGGACAATGACAAACAGTCTTATGTTGTCCTGTCTTATCCCGCATACCAAACGCATATTTATTGAACTTGAGAGATAGACCGTAGTTTGATCCAAGTTTTTTGTCAGGTGTGACCTCTGAGTCAACACCATGCAATGGTTTTGTGGCGACAGACAGCCGTGAGTTGCCGCCTGGCCGGTCTGAGCTGTGTGTGTGGAGGCTCTCTTTGCTTCCACGTGTCTCTACTTGGTGGCGCGAGATGACAACTCTGTCCACACGTGATGACGTGACTCAATACAGACACCCACTTTGATCTAGATCGCTTTTCTTTTGTATTTTTTTACATTAACGACGCGTTAATTAACCTCACACTTCACTTTATTTTATGCAATTTTTTTCACTCGACTAGGTCAAAAAAGAAGAAAAACTGGTTCGTACGAATTCATGTTGAATGATTATATTGCATTTGCGTCCTTTGATATTTTCTTTTAACCATCAACTACACCATTCTTTTATATTATAAATATTTCTTTAATTGATTAAATCTTTATTTTGATATTCATGATAGAGATATAAACCTTATAATTATTTATAAATTCACGAAACGAAATAAATCTTTATTTTATAATAAATTATTTGTTCGATCATAATTATAACAGATGATTTAGCTTCATTTCAATATATATTTAACTATAAAATAGACAAAAATGATTGATATTGAACTTAAATTTGATATTGATTTTTTTTTTCAACATTCAATTATTTATTTACTTTTGATCAAAGGTGGTTGGTTTGATATTCATTGTTTATTCTTGTATCACAAGCAAATGGACCCATAAATGTTGAATTTAAATTGATATATTTATTAATTTTATATTGTGAATTAAATAAATCTAAAATAATAATAAACAAAACATTTATTTATTATTATTATTATTATTATATTATTTCTTCTTTGAAAATATATAAAAACGTGTAGCTAAACCCATATATATGATTTATATGTTTAAAAGGATTAAAATTAATAATAATTTTTACTTAAAAAATTTCAACCGTGATTTGGTTTGGGTTGCTACCTAGGATGAGGACAATGACAATGTCATCAGACGGAGAGTGGTTGGCGTAATCACGCCGTTACTGCGCCAACTAACCTTGAAAAGTTGACTCACTTGAAGAACATTGACAACGTGTCACCTGGCTACATCCTGGGTCCCACCTGTTTCGTTGTGATCCTGCCACGTCGTGGCTCCGGCACGTGTGTCAGCGCTGGCGTCTCCACGAAAACCCAACCTTTCATTTCAATTATTTTTTAATATTATTTTTGTTAAATGAAATTACAAAAATATTTAATTTCATAGGTCCACATTGTCTGTGTCTCAAGTCTCATTCCCAAACTGCCCCTGCTTCTTCTTTTGTTTACTTTTCCTACCCTTCCATTCTTCCAATTAAAATCAGAAAATATTTATGTGTCTCAAGTCTCATTCCCAAATTGCCCTCCTTCTTCTTTTCTTTATTTTTCTTACCCTGCCATTATTCCAATAAAAATTAGAAAATGTTTAACAATAATGTGATATATATATATATATATATATATATTTATATATAGAGAGAGAGGGAGAGAATTTTTCTTACAAACACTCATTTGTTTTAATATGATAAGACTATGAGAGCATCTCCAAGAGTAAAGTCCCCTTATTTAACGGTGGATGTGTTGTAATGAGCCATCAAGGGATAATATGTTTTAAAAATACTTTCTTAAATGACTTGTTTATCATTTTTTTTTACGTAGAGCTCAATTGTTTATTTATATACTCATTAACTATATTTTTTTCTTTATATGTGGAGTCTAGTTAGTTAAGGGAGACTGAAACCTTTAATTAAGAGAATGAGCTCCACAAAATTCTAATTAAGAGAGTCATTAATGGTATGTTTGGTAAGAAGAAAAATGAAGAAGAAAATGAAGAATTGTGTATTTGGTATGGAGAGAAAAATTGAATGAAGGGAAAAGTGGAAGGATAAATTGATTGGTGGATCCTACACATTTTAATCCTCCAAAAAATGGAAGGAAAAGTAGAGAGAAAAGATATTGACTTTTGGTTTAAATGAAGTTACAAATTTATCCATTTTTTAAAATTTACTTAAAATTTATTTTTTAAAATAATTTTATAAAACATAATGTATTAATTTACATATGGATCAAGCTAAATCAACTTAAATTTGTGATTTAAAATTTTAATTTCAACATCTCAACCACTCATGTGCTCTTAATCCAATGGTTGATATTTGAATGTATTTACTACTCTTAGATTAAGAGCACATGAATGATTGAGATGTTGAAGTTAAAGTTTTAAGTCACATATTTAAGTTAGTTTAGTCTAATCATTTATATATATATATATATATATTACAAAGTTTAAAGTCATTTTGTAAAAAAAAAAGGATTCAATATTATTTAAATTATATTGATTTACTAAATAAAAATATATATAATATATAAACCATAATGAAATGGTAAAATAGTAAAATTGATAGATAAAATTTTTCATCCAATCTTTTTTCCTTCCTGTTTACCAAACAGCTAAAGGGAAAATCATTCTCCTTTATTTTCCTCCAAATCTTTCTATCATTCATAATTTCTTTCTTTCCTACCAAACATACCCTAAGAGATCTCTTGGAATAGTAAAAGTTATGGTTCCTCCTTTAATTAAGCTAATGGACTTGATTAAGAGGTCTGTTTAAGATGCTCTACGCACTTTTATTGAAAATACATGCAATTGAAGGTGTTTCGATGATATTTTTTTGTATGCATCCAAACAAATTTAAATATATGTTTGGTAATTTATTTATTTATTTTAAAAAAAGGATTTGAGAACAGTTTATTTATATCTCTCTATTTTAAATGCTTTTTATTCAAAAAATTCGGAAA
This sequence comes from Dipteronia dyeriana, assembly GCA_032871835.1. Taxonomy (NCBI): domain Eukaryota; kingdom Viridiplantae; phylum Streptophyta; class Magnoliopsida; order Sapindales; family Sapindaceae; genus Dipteronia; species Dipteronia dyeriana. Next base: position 77,277,909 of record CM065303.1, on the reverse strand, counting down.
AAAAAAAGTTCTTGTACCTAAGATTTTCTTATTTTTTTTCACAAATGTATTTCATTGTTTTTATCATCTATACAACAAATCACATCAAAAATCACATCAAAAATCAATAATTTTCATTAAAGGTGTTTAAAGTGGTGGAAATAGTGGGAAATATCAATTTTTTAAAGTTTCCTTGCAGCAAAGTCACTGCTTTAATAAGTTATGTTTAAAAGACACATATTATGGTGAACTATCAAAATTGTTCTTAGATAATCATTTATTTATTTTGTTTGTACTTCCATGTCAGTTAACATCTTTACACTTTCAACACTCAACTCGGTAACTATCTATTTCACTATATCAATAAATCTCTTAAATACATCTTTTCTATTCCTTCGTTTCTGAGTCTTGTATCACTTTATCCGATAATTTTCATTTGTTTTTCGTCTTTTTTTTTTAAACCTTAAGCTAATTATGTGGATTTTGAATTTCTCAGTCTTTCTAAGTTATGTCCGAGCCTTTTGTATGTGTATCCGAGCTTTCGTAATTACATTTCGAGCCTTTATAAGTGTGTAGAGCCTTTTGTAAGTGTTTTCGAGTCTTTTCGTAAGTGTGTTCCGAGCTTTTTGTAAGTGTATCCGAGCTTTTTATAAGTGTTGCCAAGCCTTTTGTATAAACCTTAAGTTTGTCAATTCTTTATCTTCGAGCCTTTTAAGAACTGACCCGAGCCATTTCATATGTAACTCGAGTATTTGTAAATGTAATCCGAGCCTTTTGGGATTAAAAAAAAAACGAGGAACTCAACCCCCGAATGCATTTGTGTTGTGTCATCCCATCGCCGTTCGAGTGATTACTTGGGTTTCAACGAGACTCTCTCTCTACTTCACAACTCTGTCAGTGTAAACCGAATGAAAAAAATCTGATGTGAAATTAACAACTATTTGAGGTATTTTTATCTGTTCACCATAATAGGTGTCTTTTAAACTAATTTATTAAAACAGTGATTGTGTTGAAATACCACTTTAAAAAAATATCATTTAATTTTTGAACCCTTTAAAGTGTGCATTGTAAAAACATTTCATTAGAATATATATGTGTGTGTGTGACATATTCTACTAATTTTGTAATGCAAACATGTTTGATTTAATATTCATATAAGCATACAAATTGAATTCTTTGTTACAAATTCATATTTCTAACCACACTTAAAGAGTATGATCATGTTATTATATCTATGGTTATAGGGCAGTTACTAGCTAGTTATTAAATTTTAATTTCATAATACAAGAAACTGAAAGATTTGAAAAATATTAAAAAAAGTATTCAATTTTTCTCATAACTGCATATTAACTATAAAAGTTATTAACTATGTGTTTTATAATATGGTTTGCTAAATCGTTAAAAATCATATTTGAACTTAAAAAACATATATTTATATCTAATTACAAATCTACCTTCTATAATATTGTAAATATTTAGTACTTATAAAAGACATGTGCTAATATTTTTTGATGGTTGGGGAAGTGATTCGGTGAAGAAAATAGAGGAGTGAGTGAACATTGGATTTGCAAGCAACATATGTATTAAAGTTGAAAAAAATTAAATGTTGTACTTATTTTTATTGAATGGGGTCATGATAGTTACTCATCAACCAAGGTTATATGATGATATTACTTGCTAATAATCTTGATTGTTGCACAAGCAATTTTCCCAAAAGCAATTTTTAAAAACACTCCACAACTATAGGAAGAAAAGTGTTCCTTTTTTTTAAATTCCCTATCATAAAATAATCAGTCAAATTTGCATGTAGTACAAAACCTGGCCATGTACTATATATTTATATTATAAGTTAGATTTCAATAACACGAAAAAAAAAAGAAAAAGCTGTTATTAAATATACTTTTGAAGCATATTACCTCTTCACAGAGTTGGTAGTACACCCCCTTTCATAGAAGTGGTGATGTTTTAAATTATACCATATATATTTTAGAACAATATATGGAGAATTTTCTTTTTGGATTATATGAGTGGTTATCTCTTATTACGGAAGTAGATATTCGGGTTATATGAGTAGTTATCTCTTATTACGGAAGTAAATATCCGGATCGTACATGTATTATTTGATCTCGACAGGATCCTAATAGTCATATTCTAATAATTCTTATAATATATATATATATTTTAAAGAAAAGGTATACTTTGGAACTTTACATGTGCTTTTTGGAATACTTTCTGTAAAAAAAAGTGATTTCAAGTAAATATGTACTTTGAAAAACTACATGTCAAATACCGCTAAGATCAAATCTTTTATCTCAAGAAAAACATTATAATACCTAAAATTTTAACATATCCTTGCATATTTTTCACCAACCATTATAAAAAGATAATCTTAAACCATATATAGACAATAAAATAAAGTTAAAACACTTTATTTAATTATTTCTTTTTGTGTTCTCATTTATAACTTATGACTATAATAATATCTTCCATAGTTCCTTTATTTGTTTGTATTGTTGATTTCCTTTTTTGGAACATAATATAATGTTTAATAACTTGAAAATTTTGTCAGAATTCAAGTATCTACAATTTATAATACTTTTAAAAAAGATCTACAATTTATTTTAAGGTCAATTTGGTCATCTCATATTACATTCTATAATTTAACATTTTTTTTCCTAGTCACAGAAAATGACCTTTGTTTGGTGGGCTATAATTTAAAAAAAAAACTCGACAAAAAATAGAAAAAAACAAAACATTGTTATTTATTTCTGTCAACAAAAAAAATAAAAATCTAAAATATTTTCTCTGATATAAATTCTGTCTCTCTCCATCAGAATTGTCACTGTGTCTGTGTCTCTCTTTAAGGTTGCAGATAGAAACTGAAGATGAATCGAACTCGATGACTTCCGTCTAACGTTTGACGTTTCTTTTCTCTGCTTCGCATCCCACTGTAAGTCTCTCTCTCTCTTGTTCTCTTGCTCTGTGAATTTTATATCCGAAAATTCAGATTTTTTGCTGGACTTGTGATCATGGGTTTTTTGTTTGTTTGTTTTGTTTTGAATTCTATCACAAGGGTTTTGTGTTTGGTAGCTGAGAAAGTTGGGAGAAAAGAAAATTTTGAAGCTTTGGACTTTTGGGGGTTTTAAATGAGAAGGGTGGATATAGTAGAATCTGGAGTGGAATTAACAATACCCAGATGATAATTTTTGCTTAATTTGGAAAAAGTAGCTTGTTTTAAGTGCAGTTAAGGTGGGGTTTTGTGTTTTTTGTCCTGGAATCGTGCAAAGTTTTTATTTTTGTGTTTTTGGTGGTTTTTGTTTACCTTTTATGAGCAAATTCAATAGGACTTTTGGTTTATATTTCTGCTTTTTAGAGCTCAATTTCGCAGAGGTTTTATTTGATTGGAGAATGAATTTGTTGTATTGGTTTCTTTATATGTAGTAATATGGAAGTTCACTTGGAAAATGGACATTTTTGTAGCTGTGCATGTCAATTGTATTCTTGTAATTATTTTTATTCCTCTTTTGTTGAATTTTCTTGTCTAAACTTGCGGAACTTGGGACACTAAATCTTGAAATTTTGCACTTTGTTACCTTTGCCCTTTAGATTATTTAATCTTGTAAGTGTAAAATATATTTGTTTTGGATATCATGCGGAGGTGGAGGGATTGTTAAGCTTTGTTTCTATAGTCATGTGCACTTAAATCATTGTTTTCCTTCTTAGTAAAAAGTTCGACAGTCTTTTGTTTGAAGATTTTGTTCAGTATCTTATTTTATAGCAATATTTATCTACAGTGCGATAGCTAGCTAACAAGCTGTTATGATCTGCTTTCTCTATAGCTCCCGATTTTCTTTTGGGTCAATTTGTTTGGGGATTGGGCTATTGACATTCTTTAAGGATTAGGTTGTGAATAATGCCGGCAAAACCTGATGAAGCTCAGCAAATAGACCATGGTGCTCATAACGTGTTGCAATCGCCCATCTATCCCCAGCCTTGGTGGCATGGACCTGGGGCTGGTGGCTCCTTGAGTGAAACTGCTTCAAAAACATCAAGGGAACAACCAAATGGTTCCGTCTCAAATGAAGCTACCCATTCACAGGGTAGTAGTTGCATTACTACCAATATGTGAAAGTAACTTTTCTTGTTAGTATTACTGATAGAGTAATATTGATGGAAATCTTAATCTTTTCCTGGAGCAGATGGGAGTCGTGGACCAGAACACGGACATCTCAAGCGTATTCCATCCTCAACACCCCTTACTATGAGTGAACACCTTGAATCGAATTCTCCAATGGAGCTAGTTGGTCACTCTATTGTAAGACATCTCACTCTCTCCCCACAAATACACACACACACACACACACACACACACACACACACACAGTTGTGAGTACATTCTGCTGTTCACCTAGACAAGTCTCTAGGACTTCGCCATATTTGTTGCAGTGTGACAGTGATGATTCTAAGTTGTGTAAATTTTTCAGGTTTTGACATCATATCCATATTCGGATCCACAACAGTATGGTGGGGTATTGACTCCATATGGGCCACCTATGGTATGCAATCTTTAACCTTTTGTATATGTTAAATGTTTGAAAAAGCATAAAGTAGTTGAAATACTAGGAGTTCATTTCCATGGTAGTTGGAATGGGATAATGTTTTTTGTGCGTATTAATTTACAAATTGAACTACAAATTGTATCTGAATGTGTATCAGATTATATGGGTTGAAAATGAATTATTCCCGTGTTATGTCTGTTGTGGTCTTCTCTTCGCTTCAGTTTTAAGCATAACAACCAGCATCTATAGTAAATTTGAATAGCCTCTGCTAATTTCGTTCATGGTTTTTACAAATCTTAGGCAGAGAAGCAACTTCTTAATCTGATTGTGTTGATCACTGCCCCGCTGCCCTTTTAAATTGTAACTTATGAGATAATTAGTAATTCACGTGAAGGTCTACCACTGTTAGAACCTTGTTTTTTGTTGTCAAATGCTTTTGTATGGATCCTTGAATACAATTTCATTTAGTTGTATTAATGAAGCACTGTTGTGGTATATGGTAAATATACATATGTAAAATTAGTTGGGAGGGAGATCGTGCTTTTATACTGCTTAGGTTCCGGATTCTTTGCTGTGTGCTTTTATACCATACAAGGAGGATTATTCAACTTAGAGTTGGGACTTGGGAGTTCCTTTAAATTCTTGTTTTGGGACTAGAAAATTTTCTACTAATTCATGGTCTGGTGTCAGATACCTCCACAGCTATATGGAATGCATCATGCTAGAATGCCTTTGCCCCTTGAAATGGAAGAGGAGCCCGTTTATGTAAATGCGAAGCAGTATCATGGTATTCTGAGACGCAGGCAGTCACGTGCTAAGGCTGAGCTTGAAAAGAAAGCGATAAAAGTTAGAAAGGTATAATTTGTATTTATAACCTATTCATCCTTTGGAATGAATAACATTTTCCTATAAAAGAATTTAAGCAATGTCAAGTGCATTCTCTACAGCCTTATCTTCATGAGTCCAGACACCAACATGCCATGAGAAGGGCCAGAGGTTGTGGAGGCCGCTTTCTTAATACAAAGAAGACGGATAATAATGGTGCAAATCCCACTTCGGGAGAGAGCATGAATACTGGTTTGCACCTTTCAACAGAGTCTGCCAGCCTATCTGGTTCTGAATGCATAACCAACAACGGTACTGGAAATTCGCATTCCTCCCTTGACCAGCAAGTACGATTGGTGGTTGGGAACATGCATAGAGCACAGTCTTCCTCCAACGGTAACAGCAATGGCCATGGTCTGTTATCAATGTATAACTCATCATCTGCTGATGTCATGAAGGGGGATTTGTTGGGTCAGCCGAGGGAAAGCATGCAGGGGAATGGGGCGCCACGAGGGCCCCTTCCCGTGAAGTGAAATTCCTCTTCGACTTGAAGGGGACCAACTCTCCATCATTGCTCTGCTGGTATGGTTTTATCAACTCTTGACTCGTGTACACATGCACACTCACGCAGATATAACGAGTATGTGTTTGTGTTTCTGACCAGAATATTGTCATGAACAACAGGCAAAGCAGGAGACGGTTGCCCTGTCAAACTTGGGGGGGTCGGGGATATGCTCACTAATGTGGCGGTCCTCAGGCAAATCATTCTTGGCTTTGAAAACCTGTCTTTGCTGGGGTTCAGATGAGGAAGGAGAGTATAATACGTGCATGGAAATCATGTCAACCTTCACTCTTCCATTCATTTCAACCTCATTTGTAAAAAAAGAATAGCTATAGGCTATATGTATTATCTATCAAGTAGAGTTTTAATTGTGAATGTGGAAGGCTTTTTTTATTAAAACCATAAAACTTTTGAATATTCTGGAAAACAGTGTGAAGAGACTTATGTTGTTTGCAACCAAGTTTTAATAATGTCAAAAGGTTGGGGGGTTGGTCTCCCATTCTCTCTTTTTGATCATTTTATGATCTTGTTTTTGAGTGCATTGCCCGCAATTTGTGAGCCAGTCTATTTGTTGCGCATTATCTATCATAACTGGGATGCATTTCTTGAACCAAACTATGAGAATTACGATTAACATATATAAATCATAAATTCTCTTGAAGAGTGTTATACTTGGATAATTGAGTTTGGATCTTTCCTGCACGAAAATAATAATATCAAATCTTGAGGTTGTATGCTAGCTGGGTTAAGAAAGTGAGATTAGAAAATGTTGGTAGTGTATTTGGCTTGATGAATTTGTTCTGTTTGCAAGTGTTTTCACATCAGAATTCATCATATGCCCTTGGTTACACGTTGGGCTTCAACAATTTTGCGCCAGCCCAACAGCCCAGACCCAATGAACAGTGATAAAGCCTTCTCTTTCTGCATTTACGTTCACTATCATTTCTCTCAACCACAAACCCCCTCTCTCTCTGTTGCAGACATTTTTATTTGATTGAAAAAAGAAGCGATTTTGAAACAACCCCTTGATTTGTAATGTGATTTGGATGGTTTTGATGATGATTTTGTACATCCCCATGGTGAAAAGTTTAGTAATCTGAAAATGTGCTTGAAGAAGAACTGGTTGCTGGATTATGGTGCTCCCTTTTTTTGTTTTTAAACAGAGTTGAAGAACCAAACCAACCATGCTTTTTCAACTAGGCGTTCTTGAGGGATTTTTATACCTTCCAATTTTTTTTTTTTAACGATTTTGGATTGGTGAATTTTTTCTTGCTTCTTATGTTTTTGAAGTTCGCTGCTTGAAGATTTGATGAAGCTCTGGACTTAAAGTATAAAACGATGTCGTATCGGCACATTGTTCATCGGTTGGGCGCCGGCGGGATTGACGTTATCGGTCACGTCATTAGTTTGGGCTAACGTGCCCAGGAAAGTCATGACACATTGTTAGTTTGGAGTGACGTGACTGGGCACGTCGCACGTCACGACCCAGTCACGACACGTCTTTAGTTTTGGGGCACGTCATGCCATGTGGTCAGTTCGTTGTGACTTGCCTGGAAATATCATGCCACGTCGTCAAGTTGGGGTGACGTGCTCGGACACATCGTCAGTTGTGTGGTGACGTGCCTGGATACGTCATCTAATTTTGTTGACTTGACTGTTTAAACGATCGGCTGGCCAATGATGTGTCATACCACATCGTCAAATGGCACTGGCGTGCTCACTCACGTGATTAAAACGTGCAGCCCAAGCCCATATTTCTGTTTCTACCCCCATTAGTTTTTTTTTTGTTGAAACAACACCCCATCGTTTGTATACGGATCGAGTCATTCTCCGATATCCACTCATTCTCTCTTTCTCAACCAAAAAACCCTTCAAAAGTTTTTCTTTTTCATTTTTTCGGATACAAGAGGTAAGCGATTATCGGTTTCAATTTAACATGGTTTTTTTTTTGGTTGTTTTTTTTCCTAGGATGTTATACCAGAATTTGAAAGCAAAAATAAACTGAATAAAGTTCAATTTCAGTTGAATTTTATGTATTTTCAATGAAGGTTAGCTAAGGAATGAAAATGAGATATGAATGTTAGCTACTCAAGATTATTTGTTTGGTTGCTGAGAAAACTAGATAGAGAAAAGTTGAGAGTTTTTGTTGATAATGCGTTTCATCTCTGTATTGTCTGTAGAGAGAACAGCAAGTGTTAAGTGGCAGCAAAAAGTCCTCCTTTGACCAGACAAGTACAATCTTTATTGTTGGTAACTTTTTTTTTTTCTTCCCTTTATCCTTCGTTTTGTTTTTATTTTCACCCAAATTCACTTTCGAATCAATTGTTTATTCATGTCTTGGAGCTCAAATTAGTTTGTACTCTTATCATGTATTCCAAAACTCTAAGTTGCCCTCTGTGGCGGTATGGCACCAGTCAACTCAAGTCATAATATAATGGGTAAAATTCACTTTTTGTGTTTTTGTCTTACGATTAATTGCACAGATAATCCTTAATTTTATGTGATATTTCACTCATATCAAGTTTTCCCTTAAGGGTGCGTTTGGTACACGGGACGGGACCGGACAACTTTCTCTTATCCCGTATTTGACGCGCTATTAACATGGGACAAGACGGGACAAGGTGGGACAAAAACCACAAAAAGTTGCCCCACCTCAGACCCTCGACCAGCTTTGTCCCATGTATGAGAAAAGTCTGGAAAAGACACTTTTACCCTCATACCTTCCAAAAATTACATATATATATATATATATATATATATATATATATACACCACCACCTGATTCACAATTTCTCGCTCTCCTTCGTTCGATGGGTTTGATTTAGGTTCAATTATTTCTCTCTCTCCTTCGTTCGATCGTTCATCTCTAGAGATCAAACCCATCACCACCAACACCCAAATCAAACCCAGTCTGAAAAAAGAGAAAGAATCGAACCCAATCGACGTTGGGTTTCGTGGTGGCCGGTGTTTTCTGCGACTAGGTTTGCTGGGTTTCACGTCGGCGGTGAGGTTTGTGAGTTTCACGGTGGCGACGAGGTTTGTGGGTTTCACGGTGTTTTATGCTACTGGGTTTGCTTGGTTTTACGGTGGCGACGAGGTTTGTGCGTTTCGCGGCGACAACGAGGTTTTGGGTTTGGCTCCACTTCCAATTGGGTTCGATGTGTTCATCGTTCATTTGGCTACCATCCCAATTATTGGAACTGAAATCAACCGAGTTCGTCATCTTCAACAACCCAGTTCGTTTGTTTTGAGTGAGAGAAGTTGATGGATTGATCGTGATGATTATCACGATGAGTTGATGACTTTGTTATTTTTATTGTTGGTTTGTGATCTGGAAAAAAAAAAGTGCTCAGTGTGAAGAAAACCAGATTACAGTGTTAGTTTGTCATCTGGAAAACAAATGTGTTTATTAGTGTGGTTTATTGATTTGCAATTAATGATGGTATGAACAACATCAAGTTGTTGTTTTCTTGTTATGCTTTTGTATTATGTGTAGATCATATGATAAACTTAATAAACTTGATGATGTACCAAGTTCAACGATTGTAGTTCAGTTGTTTTTGCTTTCTAGTTTTTTTAATCTTTAAAGTCTCTAAAATTAATAAGGGCATTATAGTAATTTAAACCTCTTGTCTAATCCCGTGTCAGTCATACCAGACGTATAATAGTACAGTTAACAGTTATATCCCAAGTCTTCCAAACACGATACATAACAACTTGTTATGTCCCGTCCTGTCTTGTCCATTCCAGTCCCGTCCTGTCCATTCCTATCCCATCCTGTCCTGTCCTGTCCCGTCCCATCAAAGTGCCAAACGCACCCTAATTGCACAAACTTCCCCTACAAAACATTGACCAACGTTACTTTTAATAATTGACTATATGGACACAATGAAAAGACACAGATGCCCTTAACAACATTTATATAACTAAAAATATACCCAAATAATAATTATACATTAGCCATAAAACTTTACAACATTAGGAATTCACCCCAACCTACCAAACACCCCCTTCATCTTCAATCAAAACTCAACATATTAAAAATAAAATCATTCAATCAATTCCAAAAAAAATATATAAAAAAAAATCCATGGTAGACATGTGATAGGATTGGCAACGAGTCAGATCGGATCAGAGCTGCCCCATACCCGAAATCCGGTTTGCATGAGTTGCCCCAAACCTGACCCATTCCCCAAACAGGTTTTCGTTTTCCGTCCCAAACCCGACCCTAAATGAAAAATAAAAAAATATTTCATTAGAGTTTGGTGATGTTGTACGAGTAAGAGAGAGAGAAAGATTTTATATTTTAATTTTAAATTTAATTTGTTTTGTTTTTTAATTATTTGTAATATTAATTATTTTAGGGATATTAAGATTTTAGCCCCTCAAATTTGCGTTTATCTGGGTTGGATCCACTGTTTTTTGGAATTACTAACTTTAGTCATTCTGTTAGAAATTCGGTTATAATATACAGATTGCCTTTGTCAGAGGGTAAAATGATAAAAATACCTATAATGAATGATTCTGATGAAGGGCAGTATGGTAATTTGTACTTAATTAAATAAAAATGAAAAAATTAAAAATAAATAAAAATAAAAATAAAAATAATCACCGAAATTAAAAATAAAAAAGAATTTAAAAACAAAATAAATTAAAAAAATTAGATCAAAAGACTAACAGGACTAAAATCATTAAACATTGAAGATATTCCAAATCATATGAAATACATAAACATCTTAGCAATCATCAAACACTAAAACAATACTTACTTCTCTTCTTCTCTGCCTCCACGAGCCGTAGCTTCTCTATATTGAACTCCTACAACAATCAACAAAAACCACAAAACAATCAAACAAACAATAGTACATGATCAATGAATCACATATCAACCAAACCACTAGAAATCAATCACGATTCGTCGCCGAAAAAACAAAAACAGCGACTATAAAACGACAATTGAGATGAATAGTTGTGACTTACTTCATCGGTAGAGATACGGATCTCGTTAGCTTTCTCTTCCATCTCTTGACGGATGAATTTGACCATTTGCTGGATCTGCTTGGAGGCATCTGCATCGTTCGTTTTTGCAAGATCTTTTGAGCAGCATAATCAAATTAGATAAGAGAAACAGATTCGAGTATTTTTTACAATCAAATCACGATCGATGATATGCTTCGTCGTCGAAACCCACCGGAACAACGACGTTGACCCGAGAACGACGATGAGCCTCAATTGGCTGAGCATGGAATCGGGTCTTGGTGACCCATCAGACCAAGAGAAAACCCATTTTATGGTTTGGTGGTGTTTTGTTATGGATTTGGTTGTTGCGAGAAGAGAAAAAATCTAGGTTTGGGTTGAGAAAGAAATGAATTGAGGAGAGAGAGACGGTGAAATTAAGGGAGAACGAAAGAGATTAATGTTTTTTTTAGTTGTTTTTATTATTTAATTTAATTGCATTTAATATATATTATTATTACTTTTAATTTTCATTATTAAAGTAATTTTTTTTTCACATTATAAAATTTCAGATTTACCCTTGTTCCAGACCGATTTCTAGTTTGTCAAATTTTCCATAATAATAATAATTATTTAATTTAATATATATTTATTTGTTTTTTAAAATTATCTTAAAATAACTATTACACCTTTCTTCTAGACTGATTTCTAGAAGGTTTTATAGAATTTCCCATAATGCCCATTTTGACATAATGGAAGTCAACGAAAAACAAACGGAATAGGACGGAAAGAACTGGATTATGTATTGTCACAAAACTAGTGGACTGAATTATGACATTTCAAAAACTAGTGGACTAAACCCAGATAAACGTAAACAACAGAGACTAAAATCATAATAAACCATTATTTTAATATATTATTATTATTAAATACCATTTTTACCTTTGTTCCAGAAAAGTTTTTAGAAGCTTTAGTTACATTTCTCATATTACCCTTGTTGAACTAACAGAAGTCAACGAAAATCTAATGGAATTGGACGATAGAGACTCGAATTTATATTGTCAGAGAACTAATTGACTAAAGTTAATTTTAAAAATTAGTGGACCAAATCCAGATAAACGTAAAATAGAGGGAATAAAATCTTAATAACTTTTTATTTATATAATTAAAATAAAAAATAGATTTTGGACTTTTTTTAAGGGTATGAATGGACTTTTATAGACAATTTGGTAGATAAGTTTTTTTTTTCTTAAGCATTGAAGTAACGGTAAAACAATTAATAATAAACCAAAACAACCGAATGATGAAATGAATGAATGATTTATTAAAGTAAATTTTGTGATTAGGAAATCAAAAATATACTTTATTTATTTTAAGAGAATCAAAATATTAAAATTTATTTTAAATTATACGTAAAACCGTTTAAGAGTCGGAAACAGCGAAATATTTGAAAATCACGCCAAGTCACGCAAAGTAAAGTAATCTTTCCTCTTTCTCTTCAAGCCGTCGTCGTTTGGTCGAAAGATGTCCGCGTTAGTGTCGGAAAAGTCACGCGAATTGATCGTTATTTTCCCCCTTTAAATAGCATCCCTCTTTCCCGTCAGCCTCAAATCCTCACTATTAGAGATAGAGCAATGGCGGCAACTCCCCCGCTGCTCGTCTCCGCGCTAAAACCCATTGTTCACCCCTTACTCTTCTCTTCTCTATTACACGAAGCCCTCGAACACTAGCTTTCTCTTCAATCCACCGCCTCTGAGACGCCGTCGTTTGGTCGAAATCTGTCTGCGGCTTCACCCCTTACTCTTCTCTTTTCTGTTACACGAAGCCTCAAAACTCTGGAGTCGGAAACAGCGAAATATTTAAAAATCACGCCAAGTCACGCAAAGTAATCGTTCTTCTTTCTTGTCAGCCTTAAAACGAATGGCGGCAACTCTCTCTCTTTTCTCTGTTAAGACCCTTCAAGCCGCCGCCTCTGAGACGCCGTCGTTTTGGTCGAAATCTGTCCGCCGTAGAGTCGGAAAATTCACGCAAATTGACCGTTGTTTTTCCCCTTTAAATAGCATCCCTCTTTCTTGTCAGCCTCAAAACCTCACTATTACACGAAGCCCTTACACTTCTCTTCTCTCCCTCTTTCTCTTCTCTGTTACATGAAGCCCTCGAAACCCTAGCTTTCTCTTCAATCCCCTTCCTCTGAGACGCCGTCGTTTTGGTCGAAATCTGTACGCCTTAGAGTCGGCAAATTCACGCGAATTGACCGTTAGTTTCCCCCTTTAAATAGCATCCCTCTTTCTTGTCAGTCTCAAAACCTCACTATTACACGAAGCCCTTACTCTTTTCTTCTCTCCCCCTTTCTCTTCTCTGTTACACGAAGCCCTCGAAACCCTAGCTTTCTCTTCAATCGCCCTCCTCTGAGACGCCTTCGTTTTGGTCGAAATCTGTCCGCGGCTTCACCCCTCGAAACCCTAGCTTTCTCTTCAATCCGCCGCCTCTGAGACACCGTCTTGTAATTTTGTTTCTCTATGCGTAATCTCTCAAGAATTCATGATTTTCTCAACAAAGAGAAAATCATCAACGTTTTTGTTTTTCAGTTGATTTTTGTTTATTTTCTTTTATTTTTCATTGTCATGGGGTTAGATTGTGAAGGAAGACATTCGGCAATTTGCAAAACTGAGGTATGCCGACTTATAAAATTAATTTTGTGAATCCTAATATTTTAATTTGTTTACTTCCCTGCTTATTTAAACTTGTTTTCCGTTATGGAATTGTGTATCCTGTTCCTGTTATCAACTTTTCTTTGTTTTTGTTATGTGATAGAGAACCACCATAATTATAATGATATTTAATGGAAGAGAAATGTGTGTATGAAGTTGAAGGGCAGAGAAATTAACTTAAGAAATTAATTAGTTGGCGTTTAGTAATAAATAAGATGAAATACCTGCTTTCGGAATTTGGCCTGAGTAGGGTGTTTGTCTGGATTTAAGAACTTTAAACAGAACCTTGATCCATAAAAAGCAGAGGTTTTAATCAAGGTTTTAAAATGTGGAAAGCGGTGCGAGGCGGGTGCCTTGAGACGATCGAGGCGGATGCCTCAGTCGAAAATGGAAAATAAATTGTAAAAAAATTATAAAAAATTATTAAAGTAGAGAACATGCCATAAAAATTGGGAAATAAGTTAAATCCAATAATACAAACATAAAATGTCTGAAACAAATTAAACATTACAAAAACAAAACATCATCCTAATGATAAATAACCATTATGTATCTAATCATCCCATAAGCTATCATTTGTGTCAAATGGCTTAAAATGTGGATCAAAAGAGTAATCCCTCTCTTCATCATCATCATTTGAAGTTCCTGGAGAGTTGTATTGGTTTGAAATGTCCTCCCACCCTCGTTCTTCATCCACCCGTTGCAAAACCTTTCCTTTGTCTACAAAAAAAATGCAAAGTAATATTATCTATTTATAATTAAATATATCATTCTATCTAAGTAAAACTTATTAAATTTGATTGTAGAATTACTTGTATTTCTCTTTCTCTTCCCTCCTATTTGTTGGCTTCCACTTGGTTGACTCATGTCCACATCTGTGGACGTTCCCCCAACTACATCAGTGTCAACAATCCACTTATCATCCGACGGCACATCTTCACGAAACAATGGATCCTTATCATCCTTCAATGCCTTCTTCTTCAAGTATCTGTGCTGCAACATTTTATTGTACATTATATACACCAAAGAATTCAATTTCTTTGTGCTTAATCGATTCCTCTTCTTCGTGTGAATTTACAAATAATTTGTAGGAAATTGTTAATTAGGAATACTAAATTTTACTCTAGTATTTATAATTAAAAGTAAACCCTTACCAAATTAAATGTACTCAAATTTCTCTCACAAGCTGAAGATGAGCAAGTGAGACTTAAAATCTTCACAGCAAAATCTTTAAGTTCCGGAGCCTCGTCTCCATATGCACTCCACCAACCGGCTACAATGAGAATAATAAACATTGTTCATTTTCTTATAGGACAATACAATAAATTTCATAACGAAATTGATACATGTAAATAATAACTTGACATACCAGGGCTAAGATTTTCAATGAGACCTTTTGCACGTCCATAGCCAAGAAACCCTTCCTTGTTCTTAAAGAGATTAACTTGTAAATTAGCCCGTACTCTCGCCTCCTCATCGGGAATAAGTTTTTCCTTGCACACTATCAACCCAATCTTTACCTCTATATGAGAGGATAAACCATCCGAATATTGGAATCGGGGATTCAGATAAATGAATCCCATTGCGAGCAGTTGTTCAGAATCTGTCATCCTCAACACACTTATAAGAGGTCTAGTTGGCCAAGTACATCCATCCCATTCCTTTGAAGTAAACATTTGCTCCCAAGGTTGCCTCAGAATTAACATCCTGTCTAATGTTAAAAATGAAGTAGCAAATTGTGTAGGAGCGGGACGGATCAATTCTTTATTAGTGTGCTTTCTCATCAAAGCCAATACCCATCCGTGGTTGTATATGAAATTACTCACCTATTATAGCACAAGAATAAAACACTTAATATTTTTGAAATGATTAATACTAAATATAAAACATTTCTATATCGATTTAATGATTTATACGTTCTTCGCTTTCCTCAATGCATTTTGGTGTTGAGGTAAAGATCCAATTTTCTCAAGCATTAGATCAATACAATGAGCTGCACACGGTGTCCACCACAACCGTTTCCTCTTCTCCATCAACATTTCACCCGCTTTCTTGTAGTTTGATGCATTATCCGTCACCACTTGGACCACAATATATTCTCCAACTTCTTCAATCACAGAATCCAATAGGTTAAACAATAGTGTAGCATCTTTAATTGCATCACTAGCATCGACCGACTTTAAGAACACCGTGCCATACGGATTGTTTACAAGAAAGTTTATCAACTGTCTTCCTCTCATATCCTTCCACCCATCCGACATAATAGACACTCCTGTTTTACTCCATGTTTTCTTTACATCATCAACAACTGCTTGGGTTTTACCTTCTGCCTTTAACAATAGTGATGTGCTCAACTCATGAGCTGTAGGTGGTTTTAGACCACGCCCTTAAGTCCCAACTGAACGGAGCATTTTGACGAACGATGGACTACTAGCAACATTAAAGGCGAGTCCATTCTCGTAGAATAAGTCGGCTATGTCTGAACATGTTTTTTCGCGTGCCTCATTCTCAAGTCCTTTGACTCCTTTATCACTTCCCCCCAAATCCTCCACCGCCACATTTTTAACATTCACTACAAATCTATCTATCGGTCCTCTGATCCCTCTTTCAGAAACACTACCTAAGCTTGAACCTTTTTTGGATAGATTGTTGAAGGTGACACAATTGTCGATCCTTTCTTCACGCATCAATTGTACCCTCTTTTTTGCCTTTTCATTTGACAACATATAAGTTTTGATTTCTTTTTTCACTTCTGGGGTGACCTTTGTACACGGGACAACATTATCCTGAACACCTACAAGGTGTTCTTTCATCCGAAACACTCTACCCTTCAATACTCTATAACAAAACTTACATTGGAGGTACTTATATCCCTTTTGCTCATCTATTTCAACCTCCATCCCATACTTTCAAGCCGGATCTTTTCGATTCGACATCTAAAAAACGACAACAAAATAATCAAGTAAAACTATGTTATCAGTTGATAACAAATAATAATAAAAAATTATAATCAAACACTTATATAATTTATAATTTATATAATGTATATGATATACTTATATAAGTGTTGACTGTTGACTTATATACCAACACAACAAAAGTTAACTGTTGATAACAAATATATATATATATATATATTCAAACACTTATGTAATATATAAATATATAATTTATAATTTCTATCATGTATTATCATGTATCAACACAGCAACAGCAACACCAATAACCAATTACCAACACAGCAGTGCTGTGACAGCACCACCAATATATATATTCAAACACTTATATAATATATAAATATATAATTTCTAATTTCTATCATGTATTATCAATTTATCATGCATCAACACAGCAACACCAACACCAATAACCAATTACCAACACAGCAGTGCTGTGACAGCACCACCAATATATATATTCAAACACTTATATAATATATAATTTATAATTTCTATCATGTATCATCATGTATCAACACAGCAACACCAATAACCAATTACCAAGTACCAACACAGCAGTGTTGTGACAACAGTCACAGCACCACCAATATAGTTGAAACTTTCATTTATTATCTGTTGACTTTTAAACCAATTACCAAATACCAACATACAATGACACAACTCACAAGTACACAAATAAAAAGAAAATCGAAGACCAAATCAAAGAAGAAATAAAAATAAGTGTTATCACTTATCTGTTGACACTTGACAACTAACAAATAAAAAGAAGATAAGGAAGAAAATCGAAGACCAAAGCTGATCGAAAAAGAACAAAATTGAAAATTGAAGCAGCTGACCGAACAAGAAGAAAATCGAAGAAAAAAAATAGCAAACGAAGAAGAAGAACAAAGCTGAGAACATGCAATCGATGAAAAACAGAGCAAAGGATGAAGAAGAGTAAAGCTAAAATGGATGCAATCGATGAAGAATAAAATCAAAGGACGAAGAAGAAAAACAGAGCAAGAACAAGATGAAAAACAGAACAAGAATAAGAAATACAGAGCAAGAAGAAGCAGACAAACAGATGAAGAAGAAGAACTCACCAGAAAGGAAGGAAGAGTTCGACGTCGTCGGAGAGGCCAAGCAAACGTCGATGTTGCCGATCAATCGATTTGAAGAAGAGAAAAGCAAGAACTTGAAGTGTTAGAGAGATCGATCGTTGAAGATTTGGGGATTTAGGGCTTGGTTTTCCTAAACGCAGCGTTTTCTTTTTTTTCTTCTTCAAAACGTTGCGTTTGGGGTTTTTTTAAAAACAAAATTACAATTCCCGAGTTAGAGTCGAGGCGCTCGCATTTGGAAGACTCGGCGCATATCCGGCCGCCTCATGCGGCGGAGGCGAACGTTCCAACTTGTCCCCTTGGTGCGGCCGCACCAGGGCGTTTTGGCGAAGAGGCGGGTGAGGCGCACCCGCCTCAAACCGTGTTTTAAAACATAAGTATATATTATAGAAGTTGAAGTATATAATTGAAGTAGAAGTATATTTAGTATGTATTATAGAAGTTGAAGTATATATTAATATTATAGAAATAGAAGTGTGTATATATTATAGAAGTAGAAGTAGAAGTATATATTAATATTATAGAAGTAGAAGTATATGTATATATTATAGAAGTAGAAGTAGAAGTATATATTATAGAAATAGAAGTAGAAGAAGAAGTATATAAGTATAGAGATATCTTTCTTTTAATTTACTGTAATTTGCTTTTTTTATAAAAAAAAAATGGGTAGCTGGAGCTGAAGCTGGAGCGGGAGCAGGAGCGGGGAGCGTTGTGGTAACTTTCCTTTAATTTTTTTTATTTCACTTTTTTGAAATTGTATTTAAGTTTCCTCATTGTCTGAATGATGTGCACAATGTTAGACAACATGTGCATTCTAGTTGACTCTATTGGAAGGATTTGCTGGTTGCAATTTATTCTTTTTTCATTCTCCTGTCCGTTGCCCTTTTGATGAACCTTAAATAATCATTATGATATGTTCTTATTCATATCATAACGTCGTTTTTAGTTCCTAAACTTGCTTTCTATTATGGAGCCCTGTATGAAGTTGATATGTCTGTGTAGTTTGATCGGATCTCCCTCTATCTTTGTGATTCTGAGAATGAGGTGGATGGGACAAGTTAAAGAATTTTTTTTAGGGTTAATATCATCTGGGTCCTTATGTTATGTTGAAATATCAATTATTTAAACAAGTTTGATTTTTTAGCAAAGTTTTCCTTGACTTTTGAAAATTATATCAAATAGGTCCATCCGTCATTCAAATGTTAGTCCACGTTAACGAATTGAGGGTCATTTATGGTATTTCATCTTATCTATAAAATTAATATATAAATACAAATTAAAAATTAAAAAAAATAAAAATTCCACATAAATATTATTTTCTGTTAAAATATCACATTAAAAATAAATAAATAATAACACAAAAACAAATTCACAAATTTCTATCAGTTCATCACCCAAATACAACAATCGATCGAGACCTCTCACAAATCTTCTTCAACGTGAACTAGCTCCATCACCGGAGATGTAGACCAAACCCCACCCGCTGAACCCGCTGAAATCCACCAACCACCACCCTGGAGATCTCGGTCGTCTTGTCTGCTTCCCATTTCTCTCTTTCGTTCCATCTCTCTTTCCCCCTCTCTCTTCGACGCTGGTGATAGTCTTTTTATGGTGAGATGGTGGTGGCTATGTGGATTTGTGCTCGACATATTTTGGTTTGTGTTCAACCTTCTTTTTTCAAATTCGACTTTTTTCGTATTTATTAGTGATGGTGGTCTATGGATTTTGGATAATTGATTTCTGGTTATGCTAGGATGGTGGTGGTGTTTGTGAGTTTGATTTGTGTGTGAGTTTTAGAGAGAAAAGAGAAGGGATGGTTGAATTTTAGTTAGTGGTTGGTGGTGGTTGGGTTTGTGGTGGCCGCCAGCTAGGAGACCCACGATGGTGTGGTGGGTGTGGGCTTTTGGCAGAGTTGAGTGTGGTTTTCTGGTGTTGACCCAAAACACTATACGGTTAAATCTTGATTTGGAGTTATGAGGTTGCAATCCATGGAGATTCACGAATCTCATTGATGGTTCATCTTCATCCCTGGAGATTTACGGATCTCTAGCGGCGGGGGACTCGCCCATCACAAATTTTGATTTATGTTTCGCCTTCCCAAATCCCAATCGCAACCATCGCAATTTTTTTTTATATTTGTTTATCTTTTCCGTTTAACATCATTTGCTATATTTATTCGTATTAGAGAAAAGGGAAAAGCTTGACTGTAATGAACTGGATTTGGTACAGCTCCTGGGGCTTCGCTTGTTTGAAGTGAATTGAAAACGCGGACATTCTTTTTTCGTGTTGATAATTGTTTGTAATTGAAGTGTTTGTTGTAGCCTGAGCATGGGAAATGAAATTACACTGGAGAAATGGAGATGACTGATGAAACCGCAAGTATGGTTGATGTGTTGGGATATTGTAGTAGTATTAGAATGGATCGATGGATCTCCATCAAATCCGGGGTGCAAATCTGGGTAGTTGTTTGATTTGGTGAACAATATAAGGATATTTTTTTTTTTTATTATTAAGTTTTTAGAGGTGTTTTTTATCTTTATTTTATTTTTAATTTCTATATAAGGATATTTTTGGAACAATTTTTTTTTTTTTCAACAATTGGTGACATGTGTTACATTCTTATTGGATTAAAATTTAAAGTGAAATTATTAAATTTTAAATGTTAAAGGGTAAAATAGTCATTTTAGCCATTAATATGGCATTCAGGGGTAAAAGAGACTATACATTTTCTGTCAGGTTTGACCGTTAAAAAAAAAGTCAGAGGTATCTATTTGATATACTTTTCAAAAGTCAGGGAAAACTTTGGTAAAAAATCAAACTCGTTTAAATAATTGATCTTTCAGCATAACATGGGGACCCAGATGATATTAACCCTTTTTTTTTATTATTGCATTACATTTTCATGCTTTCTCAGTTACATTTGTTTGCATTACTTTGAATCTTGCTGGAAATTGGCAGGTTAGAGCACATGAACTTGTAGAGATCAGTATAAGACTCTTTTGATCCTGTGATTAAAGATCCTTAATTTAGCAGTGAAATTCTTTCTAATGATTTTAATTGAAGTTCCTGCCTTAAAGCTGAGTTATTTTACAGGGAGCAGCTGCATTTTTCCCACTTCCAAAGTGAAAAACAATGAAAATTTGTAAATGTTGTTTACCATAGTAAGCAATTAAGGGAGGATTTTCCAGAAAAATTGTGTAGTGATTATAGCTTGTATTTAGAAACTTGTTCTCCATTGAAGACCATTTTTTAAACTATTTAGAGTCCTGTAAGTATCACAGTCTAATGTGCATTAACCTCATCTTTATTATAGATTGAGGCTTTTTCTTGAATAGCTCCAGCAGTTCCGATGATTGCCAATGTTATTATCAGTGAAAATCTTTTTGAGGTGCTCACATCATCGACCGGTGGTCGGCTGCAGTTCTCCATCTTTGACAAGTACCAACTGGACTGGAAAGGTAACCAGCTATCTATATAAATTTGCTACTCCTATCCCCTAATCCTTCCATCTAAAATAATAACAATAATGATAATAAAACTTTATTCTCTTTTTCTATTTTCAAGAAATATCCAATTTATTATTTGTGTAAGGTCTTGGGAAGTTTATTTTTCTTGGTCTAGGGATGAGAGGATGGATAGTAGATAATGGAGGTTTACTTGCTATCTTCACATAAGAATCGTATTATAAGTTGTCATATTTCCCCATTTAAAAGAAAAGTACTTTTTAAGAATTTATGTTTTCTTTACTAATCTTATTCTTTTGGTTTTGTGGGCAAGTTCCTTCATATTCTCTTTTGTATATATTTGTATTCTCTCTTTTTTGTAATAAATTATTTCTTTCTTATCCTATAAAAAATGAGACCGGTTGCTCATGGATTTCTTTGGTTCTCTTACAGCATGAGGAGACGTCTGGAACAATCAAAAACTTGCAGCTACAGCACCAGCATTTGAACCATTGTGGGAACATAAAGAGGAGAGAGTGAAGGAGTTTTCTGATGTACATTTCTCCTCTTTATGTGGAGAAATTGCCGGACGCTTAAACCTAAGTGATTAGTCTCCTGCATTTGATGAGATTGACTTATCTTTGGAGAAGTTCGGTGAATATCAAGCCCATCTCTAAGAACTTCAAAAGGAGAAGGTAAGATTTTGTATTACGAACAACGGTTTGACTTGTGATAATCTCTCTAGCATATCTAATTTCTTAGAAAAAAATTAAATAAATAAATAAAATATAAAATATTCCATAATATTTATTAAATAAGTCATTTGTAACAATACTAACATAAATATCCCATACAAATGACTCATTAGAAGTAGAAGTAGAAAAGTATTAGTAGAAGTAGAAGTAGAAAAGTATTAGTAGAGAAGTATTAGAAGTAGAAATAGAAGTAGAAGTAGAAGTAGAAGTAGAAGTAGAAGTATTAGAAGTATTAGAAGAGGTAGAGGTAGAGGTAGAGGTAGAGAGATAGAGAGGTAGAAGTATTAGAAGAGGTAGAGAGGTAGAGGTAGAGGTAGAGGTAGAGAGGGAGAGAGGGAGAGGAGGTAGAGGTATAGAGGTATAGGGGGAGAGGGAGAGAGGGAGGGAGAGAGGGAGAGAGGTAGAGAGGGAGAGGGAGAGAGGTAGAGAGGTAGAGGTATATATTAAAAAAGTAGAAGTAGAAGTAGAAGTAGAAGTAGAGAAGTAGAAGTAGAGAGGTAGAAGTATATATTAATACTGTAAAAGTAGAAGTAGAAGTAGAAGTATATATTATAGAAGTAGAAGTAGAAGTAGAGAAGTAGAAGTAGAGAGGTAGAATTATATATTAATACTGGAGAAGTAGAAGTATATATTATAGAAGTAGAAGTAGAGAGGTAGAAGTATATATTAATACTGTAGAAGTAGAAGTAGAAGTATATATTATAGAAGTAGAAGTAGAGAGGTAGATATTAATACTATAGAAATTAGTATTATATATTAAAGTAGAATTAGAAGTATATATTAATATTATAGAAGTATATGTTAAAGTAGAAGTAGAAGTATATATAGTATATATTATAGAAGTTGAAGTATATCATAGAAATAGAAGTATATATAGTATATATTATAGAAGTAGAAGTATATGTATATTATAGAAGTAGAAGTAGAAGTATATATTAATATTATAGAAGTAGAAGTATATATTAATATTATAGAAATTAGTATTGTAGAAGTATAAGTATATGTATATATTATAGAAGTATAAGTATATGTATATATTATAGAAGTAGATTTATATATAGTATATATTATAGAAGTAGAATTAGAAGTATATGTATATAATATAGAAGTAGAAGTATATATAGTATATATTATAGAAGTATAAGTAGAAGTATATATTAATATTATAGAAGTAGAAGTATATATATTATATATTTTAGAAGTAGAATAGAAGTATATATTAATATTTAAGAAGTAGAAGTATAAGTATATATTGTAGAAGTAGAAGTAGAAGTATATATTAATATTATAGAAGTAGAAGTATATATAGTATATATTTTAGAAGTAGAAATATATATAATATATATTATAGGAGTAGGAGTAGGAGTAGGAGTAGCTGCTGCTGCTGCTGTTGCGAGGAGGAGGAGGAGGAGGAGGAGGTGCTGCTGCTGCTGCTGCATTCCTTTTACTTTAATTTTTTTTATTTTACTTTTTTAAAATTGTATTTTAAGCTAGGGAACAGGTGCAGGGACGGAAGCGCTGAGGCTGTGGTAACTTGAGCAGGAGTGGGAGCGTTGTGGTAACTTTCCTTCTACTTTAATTTCTTTTATTTTACTTTTTTAAAATTGTATTTTAAGTTAGGGAACGAGAGCGGGAATGGAAGCGCTGAGGTAACTTTGTTTTACTTTTTTTTTTAAGTTGTTTTTTAAGTTGGGGAGAGGGAGCATGAGCTGGTGCGAGAGCAGTAAGGTAACTTTTTTTTACTTTATTTTATTTTACTTTTTCAAAATGATTTTTTACGGTATGGAGTGCTAAGGTACTTTCTTTAGCATTCATCTTTTCACTTTATGATGCCAGTAGCTATGACTTGAATGTTCTGTCTTCTTTTTGATTATGTAATATATGAAGAATATGATTTTTATTTCTGTTTCACGAAGGAAATGAGTGCATACTACTTAGAGCATGCCAGTGTTGATCATGTTTAGAAATACTTTGATTTGTCTGAGGAAGAAGCACGCCCCTTACTTGCATTGGGCCTTCCAATCCCTGCGTATGTTAGAACACTTTGATATATTTTCCATTGTTCACTACATAATATATTGATTTTACCCACATTCACAGTTTCACCCCAGAGGTTAACATTTGATGTATGATAAGCTTTTGAGACGTCTCATGCTTTTAATATCCTAGACTCTAGAGGCTTTGTTGGGGTAACGGAGCGTGCTCGTTATTTTGGTAGGATGCGTAGGTGAGGATTCTTTGTCTTACTTTTCTCAAGTAACATATTGAAAGATCTTTATCAGAATACTTTATTGAAAACAGAAAATTGTCTTCAAGCTCGAAGACTGATAGTATATTAAATTACATTAAGTTGTCCATCCTTTGATCAAAATAATTTGCTTGAATATATAATATAATGGTTTATTATATGTTCATCTTTGTGGACTTATCAATTTAGCTCGTCAATGTGTGCAACTTTGGTTGAAGACCAGGGTGTCCCTCAAGCATCCGCTAGGTGTTGTTTCGGAACCTGTAAATCTCGTATGTCCTAAAGAGCTTTTAGAGGTAGCAGTTGAAAAGGTTAGTTTTTCTTCGTCGGCGACTTATAAATTAACGTTCGTATTATTTTTTATTCTTTTCTATCAATTCTAATTTTCATTTGATTATTATCATCATCACCGTTATTAGTATTAATTTTAATGTTAAATATCTTTATAATCATCTATGCCTTTGTATCCGGAATACTAGGTGATTCTTTTGGTCTTTGATTTTTTGGAACCCAATAACCATTGTTAGTTCTTTCTCTAGAGTCTAGACTTTGCCAACATTATGACATTTGTAGGTTCAAGGAGAAAATTTATCATGAAATTGTTTTTGAGTCATTCAAAATTGCTTAGATGTGTAATTATTTCTCAGTTTTGTTATAAATATATTGTTGATACTATTTATGAGATTTAATTAATGCTGAGGTGGTTTGTTTTCAAATTTCTTAAGGCATATGAGTCGTGCACTACTAAGTTGTTTTTGAATAAAAAAACTGTCAAGCAAAAAAAATTATTTTTCGATATTGACAATTTAACTGTTTTTTTTATACATGATAGAATGTATTGTTAATAATATATAGTTATGCATTGCAAGTCATTTTTTAAGTTAAAAAGGTTTCCTTATCTTTTACTCTTTTCATAGATGCATGATGATCCAATGTTATTTGTTCTTGAAATTGGGACCGAAGAGATGCCTCCGCAAGATGTAGTTAATGCAAGCCAGCAAGGAAGCTTATATTCTTATGAAGCATGGATCTTTTTCTTTGTATACACTTTTATGGATCATGTTTTCATGTTATTTTGTTGACCCTCTTATGGATCTAAAAAAAATAAACTTAGCATTTTGGTTCAATGATCTCCTTTGAAATTCTACATTTTTCTCGATTATGGTGTATGTTGTACATTTTTTTTTCTTGGTCATTATTCGTTTATAGTTTTTTCAACATTTGTGATTTTAAAATTAGTTGTTCAATGATTGTCCTCTGCAGCTCAAGGATTTAGCGTTGCAGTTGCTAAATAAACAAAGGTTGAATCATGGGGAAGTGCAGGCTTTTGGTACACCTCGCCGACTAATGGTATAGTTATTAATACTTCCCAGCTTTTGCACCGGTTGACAATTTCATGTTTATATGTTCATGAGCCTTATAGCCATACTTGAGTATGAAACCCATACTTGAGTATGAAACCGTGTCAAATTTTAATTCTTTAAATCTTGGATCTCTTTGTGATTAGATTACTTAATGACCAACATAGAGCTCTGTTGGAAGCAGTTTCTCAGGCTTGTCAGGGACGCTGGTGTCAAGCCTTTTCTATGCGTCGTCGATGATCCTGGAACGTACTTCGCTATTGTTGAAGCTGTTGGGAGTGTTGACATGTTGCTTGGGTCAAGTTGGGAGACCCGTACAGGTGATTGTTCGATTGATTTAATTTTGTTTCCCAATTTGGTTACTTGTTGCTCAAGCATTGAATTTGCCTAGAGAATTATCATCTAGCTTGCACGGACACTGACACGGCCACGGGGACACGACACGGTACGATACGGGGACACGACAAATCTCTAAAAACTAGGACACGGACACGGGAAGACACGGCAATTAAAATGTTTTTTTTTATAATCTTAAAAAAATAATATATCATAGATGATTCAATAAAACACAAGCAACAAGTTTCTAGAATTCAATGACTTTAAAAACAAACATAAACATTGTCACATTACATATTCCAAAATCCAAATGAAACGTAATAAAACATCATAAAACATGTTCTTCAATTTTAGTTCATTGTTCACTTGATTAACATTGTCACTACTAATCAGAACTAAATAAAACAGCTTCTAATTGTGGTTCATAAAGGGAAAGATCTGTAATCTCAAGCATCCTTGCATTTTCCATCTCTATAGTACACACAAGCAGCCAACAAAACAGAAAAAAAGAAAACAAGCTCAGAGAAACAAGTCAACAACAAACCAGAAGCCAAATCAAGAATGAAGATCGAAGAATGAAGACTTGATGTGAAGAAGAGTAGAATACCTGTTGAAGTGAAGCGAAGAATGAAGATCACAGATATGAAGACTTGGATTTGTCGGCGTTCGTCACTTTGTCGTCGACTTCCTCTTCGTCGCCGTTCGTCGTCGACTCGAGTCGCCTGTGTCCGTCGAGGCGTTGATTTCCTCTTCCCTTTCCTTCTTCTTTTCTTCTTCTTCTTCCTCTTTTCTCTTCTCCGGTTCTTGTTTGTTCTGCTTTCATCGATCACATATCGAAACTCAAAAGTGTATATAACCATAACATTACAATTTTACAAAATTCTGATTTGACCCTGAAAGTTTTTAAAATTCATAATTTGACCCCAAATTTTTAAAACTTAATTGCAAAATTGCCCCCGCAGTGTCCTAACCGTGTCTTTGCCGTGTCCACTCGTGTCAGCGCCGTGTCCCCACAGTTGACCGTCGAAAAAAGTCAACAGACACGTTTTTTCCATGTCGGACACGTGTCCAGCCGTTTCAGGTGCGTGTCCGACAAGGACAAGGACACGTGTCTGGCACGTGCCCCCAGCCTTTTTTTGCCGTGTCCGTGCTTTAGAGATTATCATTAACATGTGCTATTAGGGTATTAGGATGTGTAGTAATAGTATCAAGATTAGAATCTGTGTTTTTAATCGAATTCTTTTATGTCAAGGATTGCTTTTTGATGTGTAGTAGTGTACTGCAGTTGAAAAGAATTTGTGGGCGGATGGACATGAAGTGATGTGTGGATGAATATGTAGATAGGGGGTTGTGAGTTGTGCGTTTGTGGAATGGGTGTGTTTTTGACAATCGGGGTAGTGTTTGGAATGTGCTCGATTTTGTTTGGTTTGGAATAGGGTTATTCTGCCTGTGGTTGGCTTGGTTATTCGGCAGTTTAAATAGAATGAATTTTCGAATAGGTGCTGTGGGCCACAATGCCATTTAGTTCAGGAAAGGGAAATCTTCTTTGCTTGTCAGATAGTGTGTTTGTCTCTGCATTATTTAGTGAAAACCTATATCCTAAAAACCTTCCTTGCCACACTGCCTTATAATTCTTAATGCAGTCTTTGAGGAGGTTCTGTACTTAATTGGACTCTTGATCAAAACCAGCTTTTCATCCTCTTTTTTTCTTTCTTAAAAATAAAAAAATAAAAATAAAAATTCAGGCCTTTTGATATTGAAGGGGCTAGTATCAAGCTATTTGAATTATAGATAAATAAAAAAGCGCATAAATTGAAGCAACTTTCTTTCACATTTCTTTCTTTTATTTTATTTGTTCAAAATTATTTTCTTAGATATGGAGCTGGAGCGCTGAGGTTACTTTTTTTTACATTATTTTCTAATATTTTTTTTTAAATCGCATTTTAAGCTTGAGAGAGGGTACGGGAGCGCCTAGGTAGCTTTCTTTTACTTTATTTTACTTAAAAAAAACAAAAATTAAGCTAGGGAGTGGGAGCATGGCGTGCTCGTTCGTTTGCTTGCGTGCGTTTGCTGGCTTGCGTGTGTTTTATTTTGTGTGTTTTACTCTTTTTATTTTTATTTATTATGTATTTGTGTGTGTGTGCTTTATTGCTTGCGTGTGTTTATTATTATTCTTATTTATTGTGTGTTTGTGTGTGCTTGCTTATGTGTGTTTCTTTTATTTATTGTGTTTGCGTGCTTGCGTGCGTGCGTTTTATTATGTGTATTTGTTTGATTTATTGTGTGTTTGTGTATATGTTTGCTTGCATGCATGTCTGTTTTATTGTGTTTATTTTTATTTTTTTGTTTGTGTTTGTGTGTGCTTGCTTGCGTGATGTTTGTGTGTTATTTTTATTTATTGTGTTTCTGTTTATTTTTATTGTGTTTTTGTATTATTTAATTTAGTGTGTTGATTTTTATTTAGTGCGTGTTTGCGTTTATTTTTTTTCTGAGCGTGTCTGTTTGTGTTTATTTTTATTTAGTGTGTATTTTTATCTATTGTGTGCGTGTGTATTTTTGTTTATTTTTAGTGTGCGTGTGTTCATTTTTATTGCGTACGTTGCGTGCTTGCGTGTGTTTTATTGTATTTATTTTTATTTATTGTTTGTGTTTGTGTGTGCTTGCTTGTTTGCGTGTCTGTTTTATCTTGTTTTTAATTTTATTTAGTGTGTTTGTGTGTGCTTACTTGTGTGTGTTTATTTTTATTTATTGTGTGTTTGTGTGTGTGCTTGTTTACTGTGTGTTTATTTTTATTTATTGTGTGTGTTTGTGTTTATCTTATTGTGTGTTTCTGTATATATTTATTACTATCTCAAAATTGTTTTTTATGCTAGGGAGCGGGAGAGGGAGAAGGAGAACTGAGATAACTTTCTTTAACTTAATTTTATTTTATTTTATCTTACTTTTTTTTTATTGTGTGTGTTTGTGTTTATATTTATTTGTATTTTAAGATAGGGAGAGGGAGCGTCGGTAACTTTCTTTTACTTTACTTTCTTTTATTTAACATTTTTAAAAATGTTTTATAGCTAGGAAGCTAGCGCGGGAATGGGAGCGCTGTGATAACTTTCTTTTACCTTTTTTTAATTTTATTTTTTTAAAATTGTTTTTTAGGCTTAGGGACGGGAGCGGGGAGCGGGAGTGGGAGTGGCAGCAGAAGTGTTGGATGTAACTTTATTTTACTCTATTTTATTTTATTTTATTTTATTTTATTTTTTAAAATTATTTTTTAAGTTGGGGAGCTGGAACGAGTGCGGGAAATGGAGCGGAAGCGTTGAGGTAACTTTCTTTTACTTTACTTTATTTTAATTTTTTCAACTTGTTTTTTAAAGTTGCGTTGAGGTAACTTTCTTTGACTTTGTTCTCTTTAATTTTACTCTTTTTAAAAAAAATTGTTTTTTAAGCTAGGATGATGGCATGAGAGCGAGAACGGGAGTGTTGTGATAACTTTATTTTATTTAGTTATTTTAATTAGTTATTTTAATTTACTTTTTAAAAATTATTTTTTAAGCCGGGGAGCGGGTGCAGTAAAGCCGTAAAGGGAGCGGAAGCATTGAGGTAATGTATTTTACTTTATTTTAATATTTTTAAATTAATTTTTAAGTTGGGAAGCTAGAGCGGGAAAGGGAACGGAAGCTTCGAGGTAACTTTATTTTACTTTAGTTTTTTTAAAATTATATTTTAAGATGAGGAGCGTGAGCGGGAGCGGGAGCAGAAGTGGGTGCGGTAGTGGAAGGTGGTGTAACTTTCTTTCCCATTACTTTCTTTTATTTTACTTTTTTTTTAAAATTGTTTTTTAAGCTAAAAAGTTGGAGCGGGAGCGTTGGGACAACTTTATTTTATTTTAATTTCTTTTACTTTTCATTTTTAAAATGTTTTTTAACTTAGGAAGCCGGCACGGGAGCGAGAGCAGGTGGTTAGATTGCTTGCTTGCTCGTTTATCGTGTGTATCTTAATTTTAATTAATTTTTGTATGTTCCTTGCTTGCTTGTTTACTCTGTGTATTTTATTTTTATTTAGTGTTTGTGTTTTGATTGCTTGCTTTCTTATCTATTGTGTGTATTTTGCTTTGCTTGTTTTGTGTGTGTATTTTAATTTTGTTTATTGTGTAAATATTTTGCTCTTTTATTGTGTGTTTTGCTGTTTTTTGCTTGTTAGCTAGGTAGTTTGCTTATTTATTATGTGTTTGTGTATTTTACATGTTTATTTATTATCTGTGTATTTTGCTTGTTTGCTTGCTTCCTTGCTAGCGGTTAGATTGCTTGCTTGTGTGTGTTTGTTATTTATTGTGTGTATATTTCTTGCTTGCTTGTGTGTGCTTGCTTGCTTCTTGTGTGTGTTTATTTTGCTTCCTTTGTGTTTGTGCTTGTTATTTACTGTGTGTGCGTTTGTTATATACTATGTTGCTTGCTTGTTTGCTTATTGTGTGTATCTTGCTTCCTTCCTTCCCTATTGTGTGTATGTGTTTTATTTTTTAGCTTGCTTGCTTATTGTGTGTATCTTGATTGTTTTTTTGTGTATATATGTGTTTTATTTTTTAGCTTGCTTATGTGTGCGTGCTTGTTATTTATTGTGTTTGTGTGTTTTTTTTTGCTTTGGTGCATGCTTGTTGCCTGTTTGTATCTTGCTTGCTTGCCTATTGTTATTTATTGTGTGCACGTGTGTCCGGTTAGCATAAGTAAGAGTAGGATTACGATCTGGAGCTGAAGCTGAAGCTGGTTTTGTCCTCTTCACTTCTTATTATTCTTTTCATTTACTTTTTCACTATTTTCGTTTAATTTTTCTAACATTTTTAGTACTATCAAATTCAGAAGCAAGAGCAGAAGTACACGAAATGAGCAGAAGTATATAAGCACAGAAGTGGAAGTATATATTAATATTATAAAAGTATATAAATATTGAAGTAGAAGTATATATCAATATTATAGAAGTAGAAGTATATATAGAAGTAGAAGTATATATAGAGTATATTAGTATAGAAGTAGAAATATATTTGTAAGTAGAAGTATATATTATAGAAGTAGAAATATATATTAATGTTATAGATGTAGAAGTATATAAGTATATAAGTAGAAGTATATTAGTATAGAAGTAGAACTATATAAGTATAGAATTAGAAGTATATATTCATATTATAGAAGTAGAACTTCAATTTTTTTTTTTTTTATAGAAGTAGAAGTATAGAAGTAGAAGTATAGAAGTATAGAAGTATAGAAGTAGAAGTATATTAGTATTGAATTAGAACTCTATTAAGTATATAATTAAAAGTATATATTATAAAAGTAGAAGTATATAATATTAATATTGTAGAAGTAGAAGGATATATTAATATTATAGAAGTAGAAATATATAAGTAAAGAAGTAGAAGTATATATTAATATTATAGTAGTAGAAGAAGTATATAAGTATAGAAGTAGAAGTATATATTAATATTATTGAAGTAGATGTAAATAAGTATAGATGTAGAAATATATATTTATATTATTGATGTGGAAGTATATATTATAGAAGTAGAAGTATATAAGTGTAGAAGTAGATATAGAAGTAGAAGTAGAATTATATATTAATATTATAGAAGTAGAAGTTTATATAGAAGTTGAAGTATACAAGAATAGAAGTATAAATATATAAGTACAAAAGTAGAAGTATATATTAATATTATAGAAGTGGAAGTATATTTGGATAGAAGTAGAAGTATATATTAATATTATAGAAGTAGAAGTAGAAGTATATATAGAAGTAGAAATATATAAGTATATATTATAGACGTAGAAGTTTATATTATAAAAGTAGAAGTATATTTTATAGAAGTAGAAGTATATATAGATGTAGAAGTATTTAGTATAGAAGTAGTTTATTTAAGTATAGACGTAGAAGTATATATTATAGAAGTGGAAGTATATATTAATGTTATGGAGGTAGAAGTATATAAGTATAGAAGTAAAACTACTTCTATGTATTATAGAAGTAGAAGTATAGAAGTATAGAAGTATAGAAGTATAAATATATAAGTATAGAAGTAGAAGTATATATTAATATTATAGAAGTAGAAGTCTATATTAATTATAGAAGTAGAAGTTTACATTATTCATAGAAGTAGAATTGTAGAAGTAGAAGTAGAAGTAGAATATTAGAAGATTGAACATTAGAAGATTAGAGGATTAGAAGCAGAAGCAGAAGCAGAAGCAGAAGCAGAAGTAGAAGTAGAAGTAAATGTAGAATAATATAAGTAGATGTAGAATATTAGAAGTAGTAGAGTAGTAGAATAGTTGAAGTAGTAGAATAGTAGAATAGTTGAAGTAGAAGTAGATGTAGATGTAGAAGTGAAAGTCGAATATTAGAAGTGGAAGTCGAAGTAGAATATTATCGAAGTAGATGTAGGGATGTAGAAGTAGAAGTAAAAGTAGAGTAGTAGATGTTGAAGTTGAAGTAGAATATTAGAAGTAGTAGAATAGTAGAGAAGTAGATGTTTGAGTAGAATAGTAGAATGGTAGAGAAGTAGAATAGTAGAAGTAGATATAGAAGTAGAATATTAGAAGTACATTTCGAAGTACAAGTAGAATATTATAAGTAGAGGTAGAATATTAGACGTTGAAGTAGAAGTTGATGTAGAATATTAGAAGTTGAAAAAGAAGTAGAAGTAGAAGTAGAATAATAAAAGTAGAATATTAGGAATAAGAGTGGGAGTGGGAGTGGGAGTGGGAGTGAGAGTGAAGGAGCAGGAGCAGAATATTAGAGTAGGAGTAAGAGTAGTAGTAGGAGTAGGAGTAGGAGTAGGAGTAGGAGTAGGAGTAGGAGTTGAGTAGGAGTAGGAGTTGGAGTAGGAGTGAAGGAGCAGGAGCAGAATATTAGAGTTGGAGTAGGAGTAGGAGTAGGAGTTGAAGTAGGAGTTGAAGTAGGAGTAGGAGAAGGGGTAGGAGAAGGGGTAGGTGAAGGGGAGTAAGGGAGTAGGGGAGTAGGAGTAGGAGTAGGAGTAGGAGTAGAAGTAGGAGTGAAAGAGTGAAAGAGTGAAGGAGTGAAGGAGTGAAGGAGAAAGAGAAGGAGAGTGGGGGTGAGGGGGTGGGGGCGGGGGCGGGGGCGGGAAAGGGAGCTAGGAGTAGGAGTGAAGGAGTTAGGAGCTAGGAGCTAGGAGCTAGGAGTGAAGGAGAAGGAGAAGGAGAAGGAGCAGGAGCAGGAGCAGGAGCAGGAGTAGGAGTGAAGGAGCACGAGCAGAATATTAGAGTTGAAGTAGGAGTAGAAGTAGAAGTAGGAGTAGAAGTAGAAGAATATTAAAAGTAGAATATTAGAGTAAAAGTAGTTGAAGTAGAAAAGTAGAATAATATAAAAGTAGAAGTAGACGTATTGGTATGAAGATTGGGACAAGTTTGAAGATGAAGGTTTGTTGTCGTGGGATTGCCATATGTTTCATGATATTATCATTGTTATTGCCTTTTCATATGGAGTCGTATTTTGTTTATTTTTGTGTTGGGCATTGGTTGTGTTTGCTTAGTGCCTAGGTTTTGTTTCGAGTGTTTTGTGTAGTGCATGCCTTTAGGTCGGACTCTCTTTTCCATTATTAAGAATAATGTTGAGTTTTGGTTTAGGGGTGTAGACATCTTTGTTTTGAGTCGTCTTTTATGTCATCATGATTAGCCGGAGTAGTAGAATAATAGAGGTAGAATAGTATAGGTAGAATAGTATAAGTAGAATATTAGAAGTAGAAGAAGTAGAAGAAGTAGAATATTTGAAGACCGAAGTTTAGAAGATTAGAAGTAGAAGTAGAATATTAGAAGTTGAAAATTAGAGGTAGGAGTAAAATATTAGAAGTAGAATATTAGATGTAGAAAACTAGAATAATAGAATAGTATAAAAGTAGAAGTAGACGTATTGGGATGAAGATCGGGGTAA
Organism: Dipteronia dyeriana; assembly: GCA_032871835.1. Classification (NCBI taxonomy): domain Eukaryota; kingdom Viridiplantae; phylum Streptophyta; class Magnoliopsida; order Sapindales; family Sapindaceae; genus Dipteronia; species Dipteronia dyeriana. The sequence continues at coordinate 77,244,194 of CM065303.1, read as the reverse complement.
GTTTGAAGATGAAGATTTGTTACCGTAGGATAACCTTATTCTTTCATGATATTATCATTGTTATTGCTTTTTCATATTGAGTCGTATTTTGTTTATTTTTATATTTTTAGGCATTGGTTGTGTTTGTTTAGTGCCTAGGTTTTGTTTTGAGTGTTTTGTGTAGTGTGCGCCTTTAACTCAGACTCCCTTTTCCATTATTAAGAACAGTGTTGAGTTTTGGTTTAGGTGTGTAGACGTCTTCGTTTTGAATCCTCTTTTGTGTCTGTCAGGATCTTGATCAACTCAAGATCTCAACTTCACCTGTCAAAGAATTAACTTGCAAGAAAAACTGACAGATAAAGTTCTGAATCCAACTATCAATCAATTAAAACCCTAATTGATCTAAAAATAAACAGAACAATCGTAAAGAATCAAAATACAGTAAAGTAAACAACACACAACAATTATCATGGTTCAACCCAAAACTGGGGGCCTACATCCACGTTGAGCATTTTTGAAGAGACCCTATCACTAAATATAGAATTCTTACAGCCTTTACAATCCAGAAAAGACACAAGAAAAACCCTCACAAAAGAAACCCAAAAAAAAAACTAGAACAAGAACAGCCCTCACAAAAGGAGCCCAGAAGCCACAACGAAATACACTCTAAAGACAGCGTTACACACACTCTAACACCTGAGATAGAACCCAGAAGAGTACACAAATTACATCAGAAGAACCACAACACTCGGATCTTTCCTTTTCTCTTCTAACACTGAATTTAGATTCACAACAGAGAAGCCTAGAAATCACAATGAACATCAAGAAGACAAAGAACAATAGAGAGAAAAGCATCAGTGAAAAACCAAACGAAAACCTAAAATCAGAATTATGAATTCTCTCTCCATTGCTTCGTTTTTATACCCGTTATCAGATAGTGTATAGCTCAGACGAAAGCAACCAATCAGCGGCCGCCAAATCTGATGGAAATCCTGAGTCAGCAATCATATCTGATAAGGCTCAAAACGGTGTCGTATGAGTAAGTGAGAACAGATCGAGCTGGGAGCATTCAGTTGGGCTTTTTGGGCTTCAACTTCCTTTTCATCATTGGGCCTTGGATTGGGCTGGAAGAAGATGGGCTAACAACAACCAATTCCACCTAGTCCATCTTTACAGCAAACAAAACAAGACTGCAGGACTGCAAGATCTATATAGTAACAGTGATCCCTCCAAAGCAAACCTGGCTCAACACAAAACAAACAAATCAACCATAATCACCTAATTTCAGCAAATTCAAGCAATGCTTGAACTTGCTATAGGGAACCACTTTGGTCCCCATATATGCAGGATTTTCTTCAGTGGATATCTTTTCCACCTCAACAACACCTTCAGATATTTTATCTCAAATAAAATGGTATTTTACTTCTATATGTTTAGTTCTTTCATGAAAAACAGGATTTTTACATAAATGTAAAGCACTTTGACTATCCGTAAAAATTACAGCTTTCCCACTAAAAACATTTATTTCTCCTAGAATACCTTGAAGCCAAATAACTTCTTTTATAGCCTCTACAACAATATATTCAGCTTCAGTAGTGGACAAAGCCACTACTGATTGTAACTGACTTTTCCAACTCACACAGCAACCAGCAAAAGTAAAGAAATATGAAGATATTGATCTTCTCTTATCTCTATCACCAGCATAATCTGAATTAACATACCCTATTAAGTCTATAACAGAATTTGTACAATTATAAACTAACCCTACAGAGGTAGTTGTACTAATGTATCTTAATAACCATTTCATGGCATTCCAATGGCCTTTGACGGGATTAGCCATATACCTTGACAATACACTAATAGATTGTGCTAAATCTGGTCTAGTACTAATCATTGCATACATAATAGATCCTACAACACTAGAATAAGGTATAGATTCCATAATTTTTTTTTCTTCAATAGATTTAGGAGATAAGGCAGTGGACAGCTAAAAACTAGAAGAAAGAGGTATATTGACAGGTTTACAATTCTTCATAGAAAACCTATCTAATAGCTTTAACAAGTAACTTTCCTATTTAAGACACAAACTTAACTCTTTTCTAGTTCTAACAAATTCTATTCCTAGAATCCTTTTAGCATTTCCTAAATCCTTCTTGTCAAATTATGTTTTCAATTTTTCTTTTAAACCTTTAATCCTAGACATACTCTTACTAGCAATTAACATGTCATCAACATATAAAAGCAAGTAAATTGAACTTAAAACATTTTCACTAGTGAAATAAAAACATGTATCAAATTTACTCTCATTAAAACCTAAGCTAGTAATGAAATTATCAAATTTCTTATACCATTGTCTAGGAGCTTGTTTCAGCCCATAAAGAGATTTCTTTAGGAAACAAACATGAGAAGGTTTAGTTTTGGATTCAAAACCCTTTGGTTGAGACATAAAAATAGTTTCATCTAAATCTCCATGCAAGAATGCTGTTTTAACATCTAGTTGCTCAACTTCTAAATCATAGAAACTAACTAAGGCAAACATTATTCTGATGGCTTTATATTTAACTACAGGTGAAAAAATCTCATTATAGTCAATACCTTCTCTTTGAGTAAAGCCTTTAGCAACTAATCTAGCCTTATATCTAGGTAGATCATTCTGCCCTAAACCTTCTTTTATCTTAAAAATCCATTTACAGTCAACAATTTTCTGTTTTTCAGGTTTCTTTATAAGAGACCAGGTTTTATTTTTATCTAGAGATTCTATCTCTTCTTTCATTGCATTAAGCCATTTCAGCCTATCTATTGAGCTAACAAATCTTCTTAAGTCCTAGGTTCAGCTGATTCTAATTTTTGTCCCGTATACAAAGCAAAAGAAATAATATCAGCATAGACATACTTATTATTAGACTTAATAACCCTTCTAGCTCTATCCCTAACAAGTTCATAATCAGCTAGAGATTCACTCACTTGTTGATGTTCCTGTGATTCTTCCATCTGATCATTTATGTCAGAATGATCAGACCCATGATCCTCAATGGGATCAGTTGGGGTTGAGTCATTATCAAGATCAGAATTGCTTAGTTCCACCTGAACTATATTTTCATTATTCTTAGAAGAATTTAAATCAGTTTCAGTAGAGTAGTTAGTGTCCTTATAAGGCATTCTAGTTTCATCAAACACTACATCTCTACTTATGATAACTTTAAAACCTTTTTGGTCTCTAAGCCAAATTCTATAACCCTTAACACCTAGAGGATATCCTAAGAAGACACCTCTTAGAGACCTAGGTTCTAATTTCCCTTTCGATTGATGAGCATATGCAGCACACCCAAACACCCTTAAATGTTTTAGACTAGGAGGTCTACCAGTCCATTTTTCTTCTGGTGTTTTTAAACCTATAGCAGTAGATGAAGATCTATTTATTAAGTAAGTGGCATCCATAACAGCCTCACCCCAGAATTGTTTACTCAAACCAGAACTTATTAGCAAACACCTAACCTTATCTAGGATAGTTCTATTCATTCTCTCAGCTATACCATTCTGTTAGGGAGTGTGCCTAACTGTTCTATGTCTTTCAATCCCATTATCATTGCAGAATTTATTAAATTCATCTTTACAAAACTCTAGGCCATTATCAGTTCTTAAGACCTTGACTTTCTTAGAGGTCTGATTTTCAATTAGCAGTTTCCAAGCCTTAAAGCTCTCAAAAGCTTGATCTTTAGACTTCAATAGGTATATCCAGACTTTTCTAGTGAAATCATCTATCAAAGATAGAAAATACTGATTTCCACCATGAGTTGGGACCTTTGAGGGCCCCCAAAGATCTGAGTGTACATATTGAAGGATCTCTTTTGTGTTATGTTGAGCTGTACTAAAACTCAGCCTATGTTGTTTTCCTAAGACAGTTTTCACAAAATTCCAGATTATTTATCTTATCCCCATTGAGTAAATTCTGTTTACTTAATTCATTTAGACCTCTTTCACTCATATGACCAAGTCTCTTATGCCATAAGGATGCAATGTTATTAATTTTAGTTGCTACATTAGCAATATCATTAATGACAGTTTCACCCTTTAAAACATATAGACCATTTCTCTTATAACCTTTCAAGATGACAAGAGAACCTCTAGAAACCTTTATGACCCCTTTTTCAGCCTTGTAACAATAGCCATCCTCATCTAATGTAATTTCTTTTAAGATTGGGTACATATCTAACATTTTTGAAGACCCTAATTATTCCATCATACATTCTAATAGCCACAGTCCCTATACCTTCAACTTGACATTGTTGATTATTACCCATCAACACACTATTACCTCTAAGTTCTTTGAATTCTGAAAGCCAATCCTTTCTAGGTCTCATATGAAAAGAACAACCTGAATCTAAAATCCATTCAGACTCTATAAGCTCAGTTGTTACTGCTAATACTTCACTCGGCTCAAAAGACTTAGAAGCAACATCTGCATCACCATCATTATGAGTTTTATCTTGATTCTTTTTCTTAAGCTCATAACAATATTTTCTAATATGACCTTCTTTACCACAATAGTAATATTTTCTAGTACTGTTTCTGTTATTAGATTGAGACCTATTTCGATTAGAAGTCTTACTTCTACCCTTGCCTTTGTTATTATTATTATTATTATTATTATTATTAGGGTTATGATTATTATTCCCATTTCTTACTGGCTGTCTACCCCTAACAAACAAGTTTTCACCACTATCCTTTTTCTCAATCTTAAGTTCAAGATCTTTAGATTTTAAAGCAGAGATACACTCTTCTAAAGATAACGAAGTCCTACCATATTTAATAGTAGCCTTTACGTCTTTAAAAGAATCAGGAAGAGAATTAAGCAAAATTATAGCTTCATTTTCATCACTAAGTTTTTCATCATCCCCAGCATTAGCAAGTTCTATAGTCATTTTCTTGAATTCATCAAGATTCTGACCAAGATTTTTGCTTGGGTCCATTTTAAAACTAAAAAGTATTTCCTTAAGATAGATTTTATTAGTTAAAGACTTAGTGAGATATAGGCTTTCTAATTTCTTCCACATGTTACAGGCAGTAGATTCATCATTAACCTCCCTAAGAACATTATCAGACAAATTCAGAATTATTGTTCCTAAGGCCATTTCTAACATGTCATATTTCTGTTCTTCGGTTAATGATTCAGGTAATTTATCAGGACCTTCAATGGCTCTGAGGATTTTCTGTTGGGAGATAAGGGCTTTCACCTTTCTTCTCTAAATCCCGAAATCCCCAGTGCCATCAAACTTATCTATTTCAAATTTCATGTTCATGTCAGTAAAACTAAAATTTCCAAAATTATTAAAATCAGGGATTTTTACCTCAGAAGCACTGCTAGCAGATTCACTGCTGAAGTCCTCTTCTCCAACCGAGTCTTCTGAGTTCGAAGGCTCTGCCACCGGAGGATACTGCTCCTCGTTGTTTGCCGTTGGTTCAGTCTTCAAGCTCTAATACCATTGTCAGGATCTCGATCAACTCAAGATCCCAACTTCACCTGTTAAAGAATTAACTTGCAAGAAAAACTGACAGATAAAGTTTTGAATCCAACTATCAATCAATTAAAACCCTAATTGATCTAAAAATAAACAGAACAACCGTAAAGAATCAAAATACAGTAAAGTAAACAACACACAACAATTATCGTAGTTCAGCCCAAACACGTTGAACCTCTTTGAAAAGACCCTATCACTAAATATAGAATTCTTACAGCCTTACAATCCAGAAAAGACACAAGAACATCCCCCACAAAAGAAACCCAGAAGCCACAACGAAATACACTCTAAAGACCAGCGTTACACACATTCTAACACCTGAGATACAACCCAGAAGAGTACACAAATTACATCAGAAGAACCACAACATTCAAATCTTTCCTTTTCTCTTCTAACACTCTCTGAGATTCATAACAGAGAAGCCTAGAAATCACAATGAACATCAAGAAGACAAAGAACAACAGAGAGAAGCTTCAGTGAAAAACCAAACGAAAACCTAAAATCAGAATTATGAATTCTCTCTCCATCGCTTCGTTTTTATACCTGTTATCAGATAGTGTATAGCTCAGACGAAAGCAACCAATCAACGGCCGCCAAATCTGATGGAAATCCTAAGTCAACAACCATATCTGATAAGGCTCAAAACGGTGTCGTATGAGTAAGTGAGAAATGATCGAGCTGGGAGCATTCAGTTGGGCTTCTTGGGCTTCAACTTCCTTTTCATCATTAGGCCTTGGATTGGGTTGAAAGGAGATGGGCTAACAACAACAATGTTATCATGATTAGCTAGAGTAGTAGAATAGTAGAGGTAAAATAGTAGAAGTAGAATATTGAGGAGGTAGAGGTAGATATGGAGAGGTGGAGGTGAAGGTGGAGGTAGAGAGGTGGAGGTGAAGAAGTATAATAGTAGTAGTGGAAGAATAGTGTCTGAGATTCATAACAGAGAAGCCTAGAAATCACAATGAACAACAAGAAGACAAAGAACAACAGAGAGAAGCTTCAGTGAAAAACCAAACGAAAACCTAAAATCAGAATTATGAATTCTCTCTCCATCGCTTCGTTTTTATACCTGTTATCAGATAGTGTATAGCTCAGACGAAAGCAACCAATCAGCGGCCGCCAAATCTGATGGAAATCCTAAGTCAACAACCATATCTGATAAGGCTCAAAACGGTGTCGTATGAGTAAGTGAGAAATGATCGAGCTGGGAGCATTCAGTTGGGCTTCTTGGGCTTCAACTTCCTTTTCATCATTAGGCCTTGGATTGGGTTGAAAGGAGATGGGCTAACAACAACAATGTTATCATGATTAGCTAGAGTAGTAGAATAGTAGAGGTAAAATAGTAGAAGTAGAATATTGAGGAGGTAGAGGTAGATATGGAGAGGTGGAGGTGAAGGTGAAGGTGGAGGTAGAGAGGTGGAGGTGAAGAAGTATAATAGTAGTAGTGGAAGAATAGTGGAAGTAGAAGAGTGGAAGTGGAAGTGGAAGTAAAATAGTAGAAGTGGAAGTGGAAGTGGAAGTGGATGTGGAATAGTAGTAGTGGAAGAATATTGGAAGTGGAATAGTAGAATATTGGAAGTGGAGGTGAAGGTGGAGGTGAAGTGAAGAAAGAGAAGTAGAGAAGTAGAATAATGGAAGAATAGTGGAAGTGGAAGTGGAATAGTGGAAGTGGAAGTGGAAGAATAGTGGAAGTAAAATAGTAGAAGTGGAAGTAGAATAGTAGTGGAAGAATAGTGGAAGTAGAATAGTAGAAGTGGAAGTAGAATAGTGGTAGTGGAAGTGGAGAAAGAGAACAAGAGAAGTAGAAAAGTAGAGGTAGAGAAGTAGAAGTAGAAGTAGAAGTAGAGGTAAAGAAGTAGAAGTAGAAGTATAGGTAGAGAGGTAGAGAGGTAGAATAGAGAGGTAGAGAGGTAGAGAGGTAGAATAGAGAGGTAGAGAAGTAGAGAAGTAGAGAGGTAGACGTAGAGGTAGAGAGGTAGGGAGTTAGGGAGGTAGAAAAGTAGAGGTAGAAGTAAAATAGTAGAAGTGAAATAATAGTGGAAGTATAATAGTAGAATCGAAGAATGGTAGAAGTAGAATAGTAGAAGTGGAAGAATAGTGGATGTAGAATAGTAGAATTGGAAGAATAGTGGAATTAGAATAGGAGAAGTAGAATAGTAGAAGTAGAATATTAGAAGAAGTAGAATAGTAGAAAAGTAGAAGTGGTTGTATTGGGATAAAGATTGTGGCAAGTTGAAGATGAATGTTTGTAACCGAAGGATTGCCTTATGCTTTCATGATATTGTCATTGTCATTGCCATTTCATATTGAGTCATTGCCTTTTCATATTGTGTCATTTTGTTTGTTTTTGTGTTCGACATTGATAGTGTTTGCTTAGTGCCTAGGTTTTTTTTAGTGTTATGTGTGGTGCGCCCTTAGACTAGACTCTCTTTTCCATCATTAAGAACAATGTTGAGTTTTGGTTTATAAGAGTGTAGACACCTTCGTTTTGAGTCGTCTTGTATGCCATCATGATTAGCAGGAGAAGTAGATTAGAAGTAGTATAATAATAGAAGTAGATTAGAAGAGTAGAAGTAGAATATTAGAGGTAGAGGTAGAGGTAGAATATTATAAGTAGAATATTAGAAGCACAAGAAGAAGTAGAATAGTAGCAGTTGAAGTAGAAGTAGAATATTAGAAGTAGAAGTATTAGCAAAAGAAGAATATTAGAGGTAGAAGTTGAAAAGTAGTGAAGTAGAAGTAAATGTAGAAAAGTAGAGGTAGCGGTAGAATAGTAGAATAGTATGTAGAATAGTAGAATAGTAGAGAAGTAGAGATCTAGATGTAGACGTAGAAGTAGAGGTAGTAATAGAATAGTAGAAGTAGAAGGTAGAGGTAGAATAGTAGAATAGTAGGATAGTAGAGAAGTAGAGAAGTAAATGTAGACGTAGAAGTAGAAGTAATAATAGAATAGTAGAAGTGGTAGAGTATACGTAGAAGTTAAATAGTAGATTAGTGAAATAAGTGGAAGTGGAATGGATAATAGAAGTAGAAGTATAAAATTAGAGAAATAGATTATTAGAATTAGAAGAAGAATATTAGAAGTAGAGGTAGAAGTAGAATATTAGAATATTAGACGTTTAAAAGATTAGAAGAAGAATATTATAAGTAGAAGTTGAAGTAGAAAGAGAAGTAGAATAGGTAAAAGTAGAATATGTAGATGTTAAATAGGTATAGGTAGAAGTAGATGTATGATATGCAGAAATAGCTCGGGAGCGGGAGCAGTAGAGAAAGTGTTGGGGTAACTTTCTTTTATTTTAATTTTTTAAATTGTTTTTTAAGTTGGGAAGCTGGAATGTGAGCGGAAAAGGGAGCAGAAGCGTTGAGCTAACTTTATTTTATTTTAATTTTTTAAAATTATTTTGAAAGCTGGGGAGTTGGAGCGGGAGCGGGAGCATTGAGGTAACTTTCTTTTACTTTGTTATCTTTTTATTTTACTTTGTTTTTTGAGATAGGAAGCTGGCGCGGGAGCAGGAGTGGCAGTGAGAGTGATGAGGTACATTTCTTTTATTTTAATTTATTTTATTTTACCTTTCCAAAATTGTTTTTAAGCTAAGGAGCGGGAGCAAGAGCAGGAACGGAAGCGTTAGGGTAACTTTCTTTCACTATACTTTCTTTTATTTTACTTTAAATTATTTTTTAAGATAGGAAGCGGGAGCGTTGCGGTAACTTTATTTTACTTTTTTTTTTTAAGTCTTTTAAAGTAAGAAGCTAGTGCGGGAGCGAGAGTGGGGAAGGGAGCGCTGAAGTAACTTTATTTTATTTTACTTTCATTATTTTTACCATTTTTACCTTTTAAAAACTGTTTTATAAACTTGGGAGCGGGACCAGGAGCGGTAGCAAATGCGTTGATGTAACTTTCTTTTATTTTAATTTTTTAAATTTGTTTTTTAGATTGGGGAGTGGGTGCGGGAGAGGGAGCGAGAGCGGGAGCATTGAGATAACTTTATTTTACTTTACTTTACTTTGTTTTATATTACTTTTTCAAAATTATTTTTTAAGCCAAAGAGCAGGAACGGGAACAGAAGCATTGAGGTAACTTTCTTTCACTTTACTATCTTTTGTTTTACTTTTTTGAATTTTATTTTTAGCCATGGAGCTGGGGTGGAACCGTTGAAGGAAATTTCTTTTTTTTTTTTTTTTTTTTTACTTTTTTGTAGCTATGGAGCTGGAGCTGGAGCTGTTTATTTTTGTGTGTTAATTTTGTTTGTTTGTTTGTTTGTTTGTTTGTGTGGGTGTGTGTTTGTGTTAATTTTTATTTAGTATGTGTGTGTTTATTTTTATTTAGTGCGTGCGTGTATTTGTATTCATTATTATTGTGTGGTTGCGTTTATTTTTAGAACGTGCGTGTTTTTGTTTATTTTTAGTATATGCATTGTGTGCATGTGTGCGTGGGTGGCGTGCGTAGTGAGCGTGCGTGTGCTTATTTTATTGTGTGTTTATTTTTATCTATTGTGTGTGTTTGATAGTGTTTATTTTTATTTATTGTGTTTATTTTTAATTTTAGTGTGTATTTGTGTTTGTATTTATTTTTATTGTGGGTTTGTGTTTATTTTTATTGTGTGGGTGTGTTTTCGTGTTTCTGTGTTTATTTTTATTTAGTATGTGTTTATATTTATTTTTATTTAGACATTACGTGCATGTATGCATTTATATTTATTTTTATTGTGCGATTGTGTTAATTTTTACCGCGTGCTTGCATGTTTGTGTTTATTTTAAGTGCGATCGTGGATTGTTTGGATGCGTGTTTCATTTTGTGCGTTTATTTTTATTTATTGTGTGCGTTTATTTTTGTTTATTGTATGATTGTGTTTATTTTTATTTAGTGTGTGTGGCGTGTTTTTACGTGGCATGCATAGCGTGCGTGTGTACGTTATATCGTGTGTTTATTTTTAGTTATTATGTGTGTTTATTTATATTGTGTGTTTGTGTTTATTTTTATCTAGTGTGTTTATTTTTAGTGTGTGAGTGCGTGTATGTGTTTATTTTTAGTGCTCATGTGTATGTATTTATTTTTATTACGTGCGTGAGACAACATTTTTTTACTTTATTTTATTTTAATTTACTTTTTTAAAATTGTTTTTTAAGATAGGGAGCGGGAGCATTACGGTAAATTTCTTTTATTTAACTTTTTTTTTAAATTGATTTTTAAATTGGGAAGCTAAAGCTGGAGCTGAGGTAATTTTTTTTTTTTTTACTTTTTTAGGTTATGGCGCTGGAGATGGAACTGTTTATTTTTATTATGTGTTTGTTTGTGTTTATTTTTATTGTGTAGGTGTGTGTTTGTGTTTATTTTCATTTAGTATGTTTGCTTGTCTTTATTTTTATTTAGTGCGTGCGTACATATGTGTATTTGTATTCATTTATATTGTGTGTTTATGTTTGTTTTTAGATCGTGCGTGCGTGCATGTGGGTATTTTTAGTGCATGTATTGCCTGCGTGCATGGGTAGCGTGCATAGCCTGCTTGATTGTGTACGTGTGCGTTCGTGTTTTATTGTGTGTTTTTATTTTTATTTATCGTGTGTGTTTGTGTTTATTTTTAGTGTGTATATATGTGTTTGTGTTTATTTTTATTTAGTGTTTGTATTCATTTTTAGTACGTGTTTGTTTGTGTTTGTTTATTTAGTTTGTGCGGGCATGTTTGTATTTGTATTTATTTTTATTGTGTGTTCTGAGTTTATTTTTAGCACGTGTATGTGTTTGTGTTTATTTTTATTTAGTGTTTGTATTCATTTTTAGTGCGTGTTTGTTTGTGTTTATTTTTATTGTGCGGGTGTGTGTTTGTTTTTATGTGTTTGTGTTTATATTTATTTAGTTTATGCGTGCATGTTTGTATTTGTATTTATTTTTATTGTGTGTTTGAGTTTATTTTTAGCACGTGTTTGTGTGTTTGTGTTAATTTTTAGTGCGTGCGTGGCCCGTTTGAGTGTTGTGCATAGCATGTGTGTGTTTTATTGTGTTTATTTTTATTTATTGTGTTTAGGTGTGTTTATTTTTGTTTATTAAGTGTTTGTGTTAATTTTTATTTTTATTTATTGTGTTTATTTTTATTCAGTGTGTTTGTGCTTATTTTTATTGTGTTCGTGTGGGTTTGTATTATTTATTTATTTAATGTTTGTGTATTTGTGTTTATTTTATTTGGCCGTCAGTGTGTATTTGTATTTATTTTTATTGTGTGTTCATGTTTATTTTTAGTATGTACATGCGTGCATGTATACGTGTGTTTTATTATGTGTTCATTTTATTTACTATGTTTGTTTGTTTATTTATATTTATTGTGTGTTTGTGTTTGTGTTTATGTTTATTTTTAGTGCGTGTGTGCGTGTTTGCGTTTATTTTTATTGCATGCGTGAGGTAATTTTCTTTTACTTTCTTTAATTTTACCTTTTCAAAATTGTTTTTTAAGATTTGGAGCGGAAACGCTGCGGTAACTTTTTTTTTACTTTACTATAGTTAACTTTTTTTTAAATGTTTTTTAAGTTAGGAAGTTGATACGGGAGTAGGAACGCGGGTCGGAGCGCTATAGAAACTTTAATTTACCTTTATTAGATTTTACTTTTTTAAAATTGTAGGCTCAGGGACGGGAGCAGGAGCGGGATTGGTAGCGAAAACGTTGAGGTAACTTTCTTTTACATTACATTATTTTATTTTATTTTATTTTTTTAAATTGTTTTTTAAAGCTGGGGAGCTAGAGCGGGAAAGGGAGCGGAAGTGTTGAGTTAATTTTTGTTTAATTTATTTTATTTTTATTTTTTAAAATTGTTTTTTAAGATACTCTGAGGTAACTTTTTTTGACCTTGTTCTCTTTTTTTCTTTTTTCTTTTTAATTTGTTTTTTAAGTTAGGAAGCTTGCACAAGAGCGGAAGAGGGATCGAGAGCGGGAGCGGGAGTGCTGTGGTAACTTTATTTTACTTTTCAAAAAATATTTTTTAAGCAAGGGAGCAGGAGCAGAAATGGAAGTGTTAGTGTAACTTTCTTTCATTTTACTTTCATTTATTTTACTTTTATTAAAAAAAAAAATAGGATACGGAGAAGGGGAGCATTGTGGTAACTTTCTTTAACTTTATTTTCTTTTATTTTACTTTTAAAAAAAATGTTTTTTAAGCCGAGAAGCTGATGTGGGAGCAGGAATGGGGGCGGGAGCGCTGAGGTAATGTTCATTTACTTAATTTTCTATAATTTTACTTTTTAAAAATTGTTTAAGCCAGGGAGTGGGTACAGGAAAGGGAGCGGACGCGCTGAGTTAACTTTTTTTTTTTACTTTTTTTTTAAATATTTTTAAATTAATTTTTAAGCAGGGGAGCTGAAGCGTGTGCCGGAAAAAGAGCTATAGCGTTGTGGTGACTTTCGTTTACTTTGTTCTCTTTTATTTTACTTTTCATTTTTTTTACTTTTTTTAATTTGTTTTTTTTTTTTATGATAGGAAGCTGGCGCGGGAGCTAGGGTGGGAAAGGGAGCGAGAGTGGGAGCGCTGAGGTATCTTTCTTTTAGTTTATCTTATTTTACTTTATCAAAATTGTTTTTTAAGTTAGGGAGCAGGAGTGGGAACATAAACTAAAGCACTGGGGTAACTTTCTTTCTTTCCTGTTACTTTATTTTATTTTTCCATTTTTATGTTGTTTTATAAGCTGAAAAGTTGGAGCGGGAGCATTGGGGCAACTTTCTTTTTCTTTAATTTCTTATATTTTTCTGTTTTAAATGTTTTTCAACTAAGGAAGCTGGCACTATAACGAGAGCATGTGGATTAGATTGCTTGCCTGCTTGCTTGTTTATTGTGTGTATTTTAATTTTATTTAATTTGTTTGTTCCTCTTCTTCTTGCTTGTTTACTCTCTGTATTTTATTTTTATGTAGTGTTTGTGTTTTGTTAGCTTGCTTTCTTATCTATTGTGTATTTTGCTTGCTTGTTTTGTGTGTATTTTTTTTATTGTGTGTTTATTTTGCTTGCTTCTTGTACGTGTATTTTATTTTTATTTATTGTGTGTTTTTGCTAGCTAGCTTGCTTATTTATTGTGTGTGTTTCGCTTGCTTGCTCGCTTCCTTGCTTACTGTTAGATTGCTTGCTTGCTTATTATGCGTGTATTTTTCTTGCTTGCTTATTGTGTGTATATTTCTTGCTTGCTTAGGTGTGTTCGCTTGTTATTTATTGTGTATTTTGCTTGCTTGTGTATGTGCTTGTTATTTATTGTGGGTATATTTTGTTTGCTTGCTTTGTGTGTGCTTGTTATTTACTCTGTGTGTACGCTTGTTATTTACTGTGTGTTGCTTGCTTACTTTCTTATTGTGTGTTTCTAGCGTGCTTGCTTCCCTATTCTTCGTATGTTTTTTATTTTTTTACTTGCTTGCTTATTGTGTGTGTATGTTTTATTTTTTTGCTTGCTTGCTTGCTTGTGTGTGCGCGTTTGTTATTTATTGTGTTTGTGTCTGTATATCTTGCTTGCTTACTTATTATGTGTGTGTATCTTGCTTGCTTGCTTATTGTGTGTGCGTGTGTATATATTGCTTGTTTGCTTATTGTGTTTGTGTATATATCTTATTTGCTTGCTTGCTTTCGTGTGTGTGTCGTTCTTGCTTGTTTATTGTGTCTATCTTGTCTGCTTGTTTGCTTGCTTATTATGTGTGTTTTATTTTTTTGCTTGCGTCCTTGTTTTTTGCTTGTGTGTATCTTGCTTTGTTATTTATTTTTTGTGCGTGTATGCGATTAGCATGAGCAAGAGCAAGAGCAGGACTAGGATTAGCTGGAGATGGGGAAGTGTTTTCCACCTTTTCTTATTACTCTTTTCATTTACTTTTTCACTCTTTTCGTTTACTTTTTCACTCTTTTCGTTTACTTATTCTAACATTTCTAGTACTATCAAATTCAGGAACAGGAGCAGGAGTACACGAAATGAGTACTTTATCCACATGGACTTGGTAAGTTAAATACTTCTGTTTGAGATAGGAAATCTATTTCCGTAGAGCCAAACATTTAATATGTTTATTGTAGAGTAAATTGTATGTTTATTGTTGAGTCAAGCTTTTGGTACACATTCTAGTGTACAATTATTATAGCATTTCCCAGCTTTGCAATGGTTGACACTTGACCGTTCTAGTGGTAGGAGGAGAAGTAAGAGTTTGATTTGCAGGATTCGGAGCAGAAGCTGGAGCTGGATCAAGAGCAGGAGCAGGATTAGCAAGATTAGCAGGTTAAGTGTTAGCATTAGGATTATGATTAAAATTGGCTTTAGGATTAGGTTTCACATTGACATATAAGAATTAAGATTAACATTGGCATTAGGATTAGGATAGTAGGATATTAGTATTAGGATCAGGATTGCTAAGTTATTAGGATTAGGATTAGGATATTAAGATTGTTTGCATTCGGGACTAAGATTGTTTAGATATTATGATATTAGGATTGTTATGATATTAGTATTACGTAGTATTAGGATTGTCAGGATATTAGGATATTAGAATTAGGATTACGATTAAGATTAGGATTGTTAGATTAGAATTAGAATTAGGATTAGAAGTAAATGTAGAAATAGAATTAAGATCAAGAGCAGAAGCAGGATGAGCATTATCATTAGGATTAAGGTTAAAATTGGCATTAAGATTCAGATTAGGATTAGGGTTAGGATATTAGGATATCAGGAATAGGATTGTTAGGATCTTAGGATTAAGATTATGATATTAGGATTATGATTGTTATGATATTAGGATTACAATTAGTATTAGGATTCAGATTAGGATTATGATTAGGATTGTTAGGGTATTAGAATTAGGATTAGAATGTTTAGGATATTAGGATATTAGGATTGGGATTAGGATTAGAATTGTTAGGATATGGATTAGGATTGTTAGCATATTAGGATACGAAATAGGATATTATGATTGTTTGCTTTAGGATTATGATTCTCAGGATATTAGGATATTAGGATATTAGGATTAGGATTGTCATGATATTAAGACTAGGATTAGGATTGTCAGGGTATTAGGATATCAGAATTAGGATTACAATTAAGATTATGATTGTTAGGTTATGAAATAGGATTAGTTTAGGATTAGGATTGCTAGGATATTAGAATTAGGATTATGATTAGAACTTGGATTCGGATTGTAAGGATAATAGGATTGAGATTAGGATTGGGATTGGAATTTAGGTTAGCGTTAGAAGGATTAGCGCTAGCATTACCAATGGCATTACCGTTGGCAATTAGGATTTGCATCACTGTTGTGTGTATCTTGCCTGCTTGCTTGTGTGCGCGTGCTTGTTTTTTATTGTGTTTGTGTGTGTTTTATTTTTTTGCTTGCTTGCTTATTGTGTGTATTTTGCTTTCTTACTTATTATGCATGTATATCTTGTTTGCTTGCTTATTGTGTGTACGTGTGTGTATATCTTGCTTGTTTACTTATTGTATGTATATCTTGTTTGCTTGCTTGCCTACTTTCATGTGTGTCGTTCTTGCTTGTTTTTTGCGTGTGCGTTTCATTTTTTTGTTTGCGTGCTTGTTTATTGCTTGTGTGTATCTTTCTTGCTTGCTTATTGTCATTTATTGTGTGTACGTGTGTGCGGTTATAGCATGAGCGAGAGCAGGATTAGCTAGATTAACAAGTGTAGGATTAGCAGAAGCTGGAGTTAGAGTTGGGGAAGTGTTTTTGTCCTCTTCACTTCTTATTACTCTTTTCGTTTATTTTCTAATATTTCTATTTTCTAGTATTATCAAATTCAGGAGCAGGAACAAGAGTACACGAAATGAGCACTTTATCCACATGAACTTGGTAAGTTAAATACTCATGTTTATGATAGGAAATCTCTTACCGTAGAGCAAAACCATTTATATGTTAATTGTAGAGCAAAAGGAATGTTTATTGTTGAGCCAAGCTTTTGGTATACATTCTAGTGGTATAGTTATTATAGTATTTCTCAGCTTTGTAATGGTTGACACTTGACAGTTCTAGTGATATGAGTAGAAGTAGGAGTTTGATTTGTAGGAGCAGGATTCGGAGCAGAAGCTGGAGTTGGATGAAGAGCAAGAGCAGGAGCAGGAATAGCAGGATGAGCATTAGCATTAGGATTAAGATTAAAATTGGTATTAGGATTCAGATTAGGATTTACATTGACATAAGGATTAGGATTGGGATTGTTAGGATATTAGGATTGTTTGCATTAGGACTAAGATTGTTTGGATATTAGGATATTAGGATATTAGAATTGTTATGATATTAGTATTACGATTAGTATTAGGATTAGGATTAAGATTGTTAGGGTATTAAGATGTTTAGAATATTAGGTTATTAGGATTAGTATTAGGATTAGAATTGTTAGGATATGGATTTGGATTAGGATTGTTAGGATCGTTAAGGATATTATGATATTAGGATATTAGGACTAGGATTGATAGGATATGAATTAGGATTAAGATTAGGAATATGGTTGTCAGGATATTAGGATTGTTAGGATATTAGGATTAGGATTAGAATTGTTAGGATATTAGGATACGGAATAGGATATTATGATTGTTTGCATAAGGATTAAGATTGTTAAGTTATTAGGATATTAGCATTAGGATTGTTAGGATATTAGGATACGAAATAGGATATTATGATTGTTTGCATAAGGATTAAGATTGTTAAGTTTTTAGGATTGGGATTGTTAAGATATTAGGATATTAGACTTAGTATTACGATTAAGATTGGGATTGTTAGGTTATGGATTAGGTTTAGGTTAGGATTAGGATATTAGGATTAGAATTATGATTAGAAGAAGGATTATGATTGTTAGGATATTAGGATTGTGATTGGGATTGGGATTGGGATATGGGTTAACGTTAGCATTAGCAGGATTAGCGTTAGCATTACCAATGCATTACCGTTGGCATTAAGATTTGAATTACCGTTGTGTGTATCTTGCCTGCCTGCTTATATGCACGCGCTTGTTATTTATTGTGTTTTATTTTTTTTGCTTGCTTGCGTATTGTTTGTGCGTGTGTGTATATCTTGCTTGTTTGCTTATTGTGTTTGTGTGTATATCTTGTTTTCTTGCTTGCTTTCTTTCATGTCTCTGTATTGTTCTTGCTTGCTTACTGTGTGTTTATCTTGCCTGCTTGTTTGCTTGCATACTGTATGTGTGTTTTATTTTTTTACTTGCGTGCTTGCTTATTGCTTGTGTGTATCTTGCTTGTTTGCATATTGTTATTTATTGAGTGTGCGGTTAGCAAGAGCAAGATTAGGATTAGCTGGATTAGCAAGTGTTGGATTAGCAAGAGTTAGAGTTAGAGCTGGGGAAGTGTTTCTGTCATCTTCACTTCTTATTACTCTTTTTGTTACTTTTTCTAACATTTCTAGTACTATCAAATTCAGGAACAGGAACATGAGCATGAGCACGAGTACAAGAAATGAGCACTTTATCCACATGAACTTGGTAAGTTAAATACTCATGTTTAGGATAGGAAATCTCTTACCGTAGAGCCAAACATTTTATATGTTAATTGTAGAGCAAAGGGTATGTTTACTGTTGATGTGAATCTTGCCCTTGCTCATCATCCAGTTCCAGCTTCTGCTCTGAATCCTGCTCCTACAAATCCTACAAATCAAACTCCTACTTCTACACCTACCACTAGAACTATCAAGTGTCGACCATTACAAAGCTGAGAAATAATATATTAGTATTTTAGGATTAGGTTTAGGATATTAAGATTGTTAGGACATTAGGATATTATGATTGTTATGATATTAGTATTACTATTAGTATCAGGATTAGTATTAGGATTAGGATTATGATTTTTAGGATATTAGGTTATTCGGATTAGGATTAGGATTAAAATTGTTAGGATATGGATTTGGATTTGGATTTGGATTTGGATTTGGATTTGGATTGTTAGGATTGTTAAGCTATTCGGATATTAGGATTAAGATTAGGATTGTTAGGATATGAATTAGGATTAGGATTAGGAATATGATTGTTAGGATGTTAGGATTAGGTTTAGGATATTAGGATTGTTAGGATGTTAGGATTAGGATTAGGATTAAGATTGTTAGGATACGAAATAGGGTATTATGATTGTTAGGTTATTAGGATATTAGGATTAAGATTGTCAGGATATTAGGATATTAGACTTAGGGTTACGATTAAGATTGTTAGGTTATAGATTAGGATTAGGTTAGGATTATGATTAGAATTGTTAGGATATTAGAATATTACGATATTAGATTAGTATTATGATTAGAACAAGGATTATGATTGCTAGGATATTAGGACCGGGGGGATTGAGATTGGAATTTAGGTTAGCGTTAGCAGGATTAGTGTTAGCATCACAAATGGCATTGCCGTTGGCATTAGGATTTGAATTACCGTGTGTGTATTTTGCCTGCTTGTTTATGTGTGCGCGTTTGTTATTTATTGTGTTTGTGTGTGTTTTATTTTTTTTGCTTGCTTGCTTTTTTTGTTTTAACAAGTTAATGAATGTGTATATTATTTGTAAAGCTTCCGAACCAAACCACCAGGTGTCCAAGGAGAGAGCACACAGTCTAAGCATCACCTATATTCCCCTTGAAGTAAGTTTGCAGGATACCGTTGAAAGCTTGAAGGAGAAAAACTTTATTAATGCATAAAAACGGTACTTTTTTGGCAATTCAGGTTCTTTAATATTATTGAATATGTCATGCTGACATAGTGACATTTCAAAATTGTTGATCAGAACATCAATTATTCTTGTAACATGTAGTTGAAAGTTGAAACCATTGTCACTTTATATATTTTGCCATCTAAGTGTCCTGTTTATGAATGAGGAGCCAAAAGCACTGGAATCATCCAATTCAATATATATATATATATATATATATATATATAGAGAGAGAGAGAGAGAGAGAGAGAGAGAGAGAGAGAGAGAGAGAGAGAGAGATGATCATAATGAGGCAAACACATTTACTTGCACTTGATGGGGCTAAAGAGAGACTAAGCAAACTTGTTGGATTGGGCTGTAACAGTTTGCGCCAACCAAACAGCCCAGGCCCAATAAACAGTTAAAAAAAACTTTCTTCTTCTACATATACGGCTCTGCGCTCATTATCATTTCTCACAATCACAAACCCTGGCCCCTTCTCTATATCTCTCTGCTGCCGACATTTTATTTACATGGAAAAAGAATTGTTTTTGAAACAACCCTTTGATTTGTAATGTGATTTGGATCGTTTTGATGATGATTTTGTATACATACCCATGATGAAAAGTTTAGTAATCTGAAAATGTGCATGAAGAAGAACTGGTTTCTGGTGCTCTCTTTTTTGTTTGGTTTTTTTTTTTTTTTCAAAATGGGTTGAGGAACCATCCATGCTTTTTCATGCCAAGGTTGATACTCGCGTTTTTGAGGGATCTTTATAGCTTCCAAGTGTTTTTGTTTGTTTGTTTGTTGTTTATGTTTATGAAATTCTTTGATTTTGAGTTTAGATTGGTGAACTTTTACAAAGTTTGCTGCAGATTTGATAAAGAAGCTCTCTAATTAAACTCTGAAACCATGTCGTACCAACATTGATCGTCGGCTATTTTTTCATCGGAGTCTTCTCCTGCCCACGTCCTACAGATTCTGGAACCATTAGCGGAGACCTTGAAGAAGTAAAGCGGCCGACCGCCTTCCAAGTTGTCTTAGCCTTTCGCTCAAACAGATCCCTGATCTTGAAAAGAGTGTTGCACGGCCAAGTCGGTCTCTGCTTTACTTTTTTTCACTCGGGGACTATGCTAATGGATCCGGAGGTCGGTTCGTGTCGTGTACAGGAGAAGATTACAGTGACAAAATGGTATTCGGTAATGTGAGTGGATTCAAGAAGCGGTTGCCTGTTAGATGGGTTGACGTTAGAGATGTGTCGAATGGTGGGAGATATTGGCAAATTGTTTCCGGATTTTTAATATCTTACGCGAGGGTTGATTTGAATCTTCCCGAAGAGTAAGTATCTCAAAGATTTCCAAGGTTAAGAGGTAGTTTTCTAATCTAGAACATTCAAATGCAACTTATAGCTTCAAAATTGTTCTGTTTATAGCTTTCAAGTTTCTATGAAATTTTTTGTTTGAGTTTAGTTTGGTGAATTTTTTAAAAGTTTGCTGCTTGAAGATTTGATGAAAAAGTTTACTCTTCCTCTCCTCTTTAAAGATTCGCAAGTCAGATTTATAATGAAACATGAAATACTCATATTCAATCAACTCCGAAACAATTTTCAGAGATCCTTGTTCATGTCAAATGAACAAACAAACGAGATGAGAAGAGACTTGATAATAGTAAACATTCTCGACTTGAAAATTATTGCAATATATGACAGATTATGATTTAACCAGTTATATATCTATTACACAAAAGAAACAACAACATTCATATCTGCTTCATACACTTGTATTTCTTCAAAATGCCATATCACTTTATCACAATTTCGCTTGTTCTTCAAGTTGTTCATGTTCAATGATCCCATGTATGTATTTAGATCAAGTGCGACGTATGGTAGGAAAGCAAACGAAAAGATTTTGATTAGTGAACTGACCTCTGTTAAGAAGAAGGCATGGAACCACGAATGCAACAGGATCTGCTGACATTGTTTTGGCATTGATTGCGATCAGTCGATCACTGGCATGGTCGAATACAAGAGAGTTTTATGTTTTGAGCATGTTTATGTCCTTGGAGTTGGTTTAATTTCAAGGTAAACTAAGGAAATGAAAGCCACTAAGACTACAATACAAATCAAATCAAAACAAAACACAACACGTTGAAGGTTATTCTGTCAGAAGTAGTACGGAAGGAGATGGTTGCCTCGAAACAATGATTAAGCCTAATGGACGATCCTCATTTTAGAGGACTGGAATATAATAATGCATTCGACAATGGTACTGTCAGCAATTGCTTCAATGGCAAAAGTGTCAACCAATAGTGGTCTTGGGACACACAGTCTCAGCCATGATAATTGAAATAAACGAAATGAAAAAAACAAAAAACAAAAAACACTTGGATTTTTCATCAAAAAATTTGATTTCTGAGTTTGAAACACTACAAGTAAAACTATCTGAATGGATATTTAATGGTGATTGTAGTTAACAATGAGCATTCCAAGTAGTAGTTAAGACGTTTCTAAGCAGTTAGAGAGTTCATTCAGTTAATAAGTTCATCAATTGACAGAATCTAGAAGTCTAGATCGGTTTCTTTTATCCCGGTGTTTTGTTGATCCATTTGTAAGTATATATTGTTTTCAGCTTGTCATTCGGATTAAAAGCACTATAACAATCAAAATTTATTTTTATTTTTTTCTCAATATCCTTCCAATTCTATCAAATTTAATATAGTTATCAAATAAGATTATAGAATAGAAACGTATTTTAGTTTCTTTGGTGGGCACAGTATTCATTTAATTTTTTTTCATATGAACTGAAACTGGTGCTTGCAGTTGCTTCAGGATGGGGTAGGATCATACCTATTATTTAATTTGAAAACCATGAGGAAAAGCATCATAGATACCAGATTCTGTATCAACCAAAAAGAGTGGTAGCGGAGTATTACTCCATTATTATTTATTACTATACTGCTGCTCTAGCTGTATGACCTGTCTCGGAAACTATTTCTGGTTTGATTAAGGTTTTGGGATCTTTGAATTTGTTTTTCTAACATTTTCATGCTTATCTGATGATATAAGCATAGTGATCTGTAGGGTTGGCGGGAATATTCCACAACTGGAATATTCAGGAATGGTCACATAAATGATACTGGTTGTGAAATAGGTGTGGCTGAGTACCAAGGTCAGTTTCATATGCCTAAAATCATGTTTATGCTGTCTTTAATTTTGTGTCTCTGATGCTATTGCCACCATTGTCGTGATGGACTGCTACATCTGGCAGTATTTTTGGTTGATCCAGAGGGGGCTATAACAGAAGGTCTGTCTTGTACAGTTTGATAGACAAAGTGAGAGAGGCGGTCAACCTATAGACGAGGAAACGAAGAATCTATCAACTGTGCTTGTCTCTCTGAATGTAGAGGTTGTACTATACTCTGTGTATCCTGTTTGTTTATATGTTCACAACAATTGAAGATATGGATTCTGTTCTAATATTTCAAATCTAAGATGTGATTACACATGTAGTCAGTCAATTATAAATTCCTTTTTGTATAGATCATGAATCCATGGCTTATGATTCCACATTGCATAAACCTTAAATACACATGTTGGACATTAAAAATGTACTACATAGCTCAGAAAAATCTTCAAATACCATAAGATCCTACCCACCCTCAGCTTATGTTAAATTTTCTGATGGATGAATTCAATGAAAAGATAAAAAAAAGGACATTTAAAAAAAAAACAAAGGAAATATATAATAGTATATAGTGATGAAGAGGCTAATGAAAAGCAAACAACAGAGTCAGCTTCACATTGTCATTTTACCAACTCCCATTAAGCAATTTCATTAGTATAGAATAATATAGGAGGGTAGGAGCAGTCAATTTACAATTAAGTTAACATTAAGGAATGAAAATGAGATATGAATACGTTAGTTTCGATTACTACAAGAGTTACTAATTTTTTTTTTAGGGTCAAGATTATTTTGTTTGATTACTGAGAAAACTAGATAAAGAAAAAACGACAATATGGTTATTTTTTTTAATTATATGAATTTTTCAAGATGTTTTAAAGTTGTAAAATTTATGGAAAGTTAAAACTTTTTTATTGGGTTAATTTATATGATTTTTTTTTTCTTAAGACGATTAGATTGCTGACATACAAGCTTGACAACTGGACATTGCTGAAGCACTTCTGTTTGTGTTGTCATGACTCACGTGTTAAGTCACCACCTAAACAACCCAGACCGTACATCACATGTTAAACTTGAGTGGGTCATGTCTCCACTCTTCACTCAACTTTTCCTCTGAGAAATCACAGAGAGAATGAGTGGAGAAGGGAAGGTGGTGTGTGTAACAGGGGCTTCAGGTTACATAGCTTCATGGCTGGTCAAGCTTTTACTTGAACATGGTTATACTGTCAAAGCCACTGTTCGTGACCCAAGTCAGTCCCTCTCTTCTCTCTTTAAGTTTTTCCACATTTGGATGTTAATACTTGAAGTTGTATTTCTGGGTTTTGTGTTTTTTACTCCTTTTTTTTTGGTTTAGATTAGATCAAGTGAAAAGAATAGCTAAGATCATTATAAGTTCAATTTGTGTGTAATGCCTCAGATGATCCCAAAAAGACAGAACATTTACTTGCGTTTGATGGGGCCAAGGAAAGACTTCAAATCATCAAAGCAAGCTTGTTGGATGAACGATCTTTTGATTCTGCTGTTGACGGTTGTGATGGTGTTTTCCACACAGCCTCCCCTGTCCTTCTATCCTCCAATGACCCTCAGGTATTATTAATTTTCTCTTATCAATTTAAAATCAACATTGATCAAGTATTATTCTGATGATTTGGCTACATGATTACCTCTCACTTTATGTGTTCTTGTTAGCCAATTCATTACTTCATTTCAAATTTGTGCAATATAATTGAACTCTGTATAATTGAACCTAAATTTACTTGAACGCGTAATTTGTTCAACAATCGTTTCATTTTACTCCTGCTTTGTTTGTATAATAGCTGCTATATTTTATTTATGTAGTGTAATTTTCCTTAGAATGGTTTCATATATAGAGTTGTTTATGGGAGAGTCAATCCCATGTTTTTTCTTGCATTTCCAGGCAGATATAGTTGACCCTGCATTGAAAGGAACCCTTAACGTTCTTAGATCATGTGCTAAAGTTCCAACTATCAGAAGGGTCATTGTAACATCTTCTATGGCAGCAGTTTCATTCAACGGAAAACCTCTTTCTCCTGATGTTACGGTTGATGAAACTTGGTTTTCGGATCCAGCTTTTTGTGAGAAATCGAAGGTGTGTAGATGTGCCTAATTGTTCACTTAAAATTTCATTGTTTGCGTGTATTAACAGCTTTGATTCACTAAATATTCGGTCTTTATCAGCTTTGGTATATGCTTGGGAAGACCTTAGCTGAGGAGGCTGCTTGGAAGTTTTCGGAAGAGAACAGAATCGATATGGTTGCTATAAATCCTGGTATGGTGATTGGTCCTCTCTTACAGTCAAAGCCGACACTTGACTCAAGCTCAAGTGTGATGCCTGTTCTGAACCTTGTAAAAGGTACGTACTTTCGATCAACCAGCAGTGAGGATATTGTTCATCTCTATAACATATATAATATTAAACATGCAAATTGTTTTGTGATGCAACAAGCAATGGTGGTCTGTTTGATGCAGGAGTGAAGATACCTTGTAAGACTTATAGATGGGTTGACGTTAGAGATGTGGCGAATGCACATATTCAAGCATTCGAGAATCCCTCAACATGTGGAAGATACTGTCTGGCTGAACGAGTTGCAAACAGTTTCGGGATTTTTAAGATCTTACACAAGTTTTACCCTGATTTGAGTCTTCCCGAAGAGTAAGAATCTCAAGATTTCCGAGGCATTGCATATTGGTCAAATGTCTTTACCTGCGGTAATAGATATTTTTCTAATCTAGAACGTGCAATTCTACTAATGGTTTCAAAACAATAAATTCATGAACTTGTATATTACTTGTGACAGATACACAGAAGAGAAAGCTTCTGAACCAAACTACCAGGTGTCCAAGGAGAGAGCACAGAGTCTAGGCATCACCTATATTCCTCTTGAAGTGAGTTTGAAGGATACCGTTGAAAGCTTGAAGGACAAAAACTTTATTAATGCTTAAAAATGGTAAAGTTTTGGCAATTCAGGCTCCTTAATATTGAATATGTCATGCTGGCACAGTGACATTTCAAAATTGTTGATCAGAACATCAATTTTTCTTATGTTTTCAGGATTACTTCTCTTGGTCTGTATCTTGTAACATGTAGTTGAAAGTTGAAACCATCATGTAGCTTTATATACTTTGCCATCTAATTGTCTGTTTATGAAGTTTTGGAAAGTAAAACTTGACTACTTATATACTTTGCCATCTAATTGACTGTTTATGAAGTTTTAGAAAGTAAAACTTGACTACAAAATGTAGATCATTGAAGAGCCAAAAGTACTGAAATCATTCAATTTACTGCTTCTATTTATATATATATATTGTATATATGCCATAGATGATCCTAATGAAACAGGACATTTACTTGCACTTGATGGACCTGAAATCTTCAAAGCAAACTTGTTGGGCTGGGCTGCAACAGTTTGCGCCAACCAAACAGCCCAGGCTCAATAAACAGTAAAAAAAAACCTCTTTTACTACTTCTACAGCTCTGCGCTCATTATCATTTCTCACAATCACAAACCCTAGCCCCTTCTCTCTCTCTCTCTCTCTCTCTCTGACATTTTATTTACATGAAAAAATAAGTTTTTTGAAACAACCCTTTGATTTGTAATGTGATTTGGAACGTTTTGATGTTGATTTTGTACATCCCCCTGATGAAAAGTTTAGTAATCTGAAAATGGGCATGAAGAAGAAGTGGTGTCTGGTGCTCTCTTTTGTGTTTTTTATCAAAAAAAGGTTGAGGAACCATCTATGCTTTTTCATGCCAAGGTTGATACTAGCGTTTTTGAGGGATTTTGATAGTTTCCAAGTTTTTTTTTTGTTTATGAAATTCTTTAATTTTGAGTTTATATTGGTGATTTTTTTTCAAAGTTTGCTGCTTGAAGAGTTGATGAAGAAGCTCTCTAATTGAACTACGAAACCACGTCGTACCAACATTGTTCATCGGCTATTTTTTCACCTGCGTCTTCTCCTGCCTACGTCCTACAGATTCTGGAACCATTAGCGGAGACCTCCTTCGTCCGAGTAAATAAGCAAAGCGGCTGACCATCTTCCAAGTTGTCTCCTTTGTATAGCTTTTCGCTCAAACAGATCCCTGATCTTTTCACTCAAACAGATCCTGATCTTGAAAAGAGGAGATAATTGGAAAATGGGCTCCGCGTTACTATTTTCACTCGGGTGAAGAAGGTCTATGCTAATGGATCTGGAGGTCGGTTCGGGTCGTGGACAGGAGAAGATTACGGTGACAAAATGGTATTCGATAATGTGACTGGATCAAACAGGAGTGAAGATACCTTCTAAGACTTATAGATGGGGTTGACGTTAGAGATGTGTCTTGAATGCACATATTCAAGCATTTGAGAATCCCTCCCTCAGCATTTGGAAGATATTGGCAAATTGGTTCCGGATTTTTAAGATCTTACGCGAGGGTTGATTTGAATCTACCCAAAGAGTAAGTATCTCAAGATTTCCGAAGTATTGCATATTGGTTAAGTGTCTTTAACTGCAATAAGAGAGATTTCTAATCTAGAACATTCAATTCAACTTATAGCTTCAGAATTGTTCTGTTGATAATATAATTCCGAAAAATGAAAAGTCCCATGGCCATGATCGTACATATTTTTTGTTTGTAGAGCACCAAGTTTAGGCGCACCTATATTATGCTGGCACTTCAAAATTGTTGATCAGAACATCAATTTTTTCTTATGTTTTCAGGAGTACTTAATGACCTATATATTGTAATATGCAAGTTGAAAGTTGAAACCATTGTGCCATATATATTTTGCCATCTAATTCTCCTGTTTATGAAGTTTTAGAAAACAAAACTTGACTACACAGCATAGATCCTTGAATAGCCAAAAGCACTGGAATCATCAGATGCACAGTTTTTACTTTTGCAGACATTTATTTGCATAAAAAAGAAGCGTTTTTGAAACAACCCTTTTATTTGAACTGTGATTTTGATCGTTTTGATGATGATTTTGTATGCATACCCATGATGAAAAGCTAGTAATCAGAAAATGTGCACGAAGAAGAAGTAGTGTCTGGTGCTCCCTTTTTCTATGATTTTTTTTTTTGTTTTTGAGTTTGATTTGTGAATTTTTACAAGTTCGCTGCTTGAAGATTTGATGAAAGAGTTTACTCTTCCTCTCCTCTTTAAAGATTTGCAAGTCAGATTTATGATGAAACATTGAAACACTCGCATTCAATCAACTCTGAAACAATTTTCAGAGAAACTTCTTTATGTCAAATGAACAAACGAGAAGAGAAGAGAGACTTGATAATAGTAAACATTCTCGATCTGAAAACTATTGCAATAACAGAGTAATTTTATCATAACTACATATTATATACGACAGATTATGATATAATCAATCATATATCTATTATACAAAAGAAACAGCATTTTATCTACTTCAGACACTTATATTTCTTCAAAATTCCATTTCTTTATCACAATTTTGCTTGTTCCTCAAGTTGTTCCTGTTCAATGATACCATGTATGTATTTTTTAGATTACAAATATTGCAGCGAAGGAAACATATATGGTACAAAAGAAAAGAAAAGATTTTGATCTATGAACTGACCTCCGTAACGAAGAAGGCATGGAACCCGTATGGAACCCTGTGCGGTAATTCCACGACTACAACTGGATCTGCTGACATTGTTTTGGCATCGATTACAATCACTGCTGACTTTCTGCATGGTCGAAAACGAGAGAGTTTTAAGTTTTCAGCATGTTTATGTTATTGGAGTGGTTAAATTTCAAGGTAAACTATGGAAATGAAAGCCACTAACTGCATCAGAGAGGATGACTATACAAATCAAATCAAAACACTATACGTTTAAGGTCATTCTACCATTAGTAGTAAGGAAGGAGACGGTTGCCTCGAAACTATGATTAAGCCTAACAGATGATCCTCATTTTAGAGTACCGGTATATCTTCAGCTAATGCTTCAATGGCAAAAGTGTCAACCGATAGTGGTCTTGGGGCACACATTCTCTCTCGACCATGATAATTATAAGTGGCATGAGAAAGGAAAAGAATTACCCGGTGTTCTCATCATGGGAAAAGAATATTAGGTAGCCATCATCTTCTTCAGAAGAGGTACCAGGCTCCCTAGGGACAAAAACAGCCTCCGAACCAAATCTTCCCGGGCCCAGGTCAAAGATGCCTTTTACGTTTCCTCCAACTTCAAGCTTTGTTTTTCCTGCCTCTGCTTCAGAGTGCAGATCAAATTTCACAATTCCTATCATCTTTGCAATGCTATCCAGAATGGATCCATATACGTATCTTTGTTTCCTGAATTCACACGAAAGTGTAAGATTTTCAGTTTTAATGCATTTAACACCCAAATAAAATGACAAAAATACCATGAACCAAGGAAACTAACGCAATTCAACAGTTGCATTTCCAAAATTTAAACCTTCAGCCATATTGCCAGCATAGACGATAGATATATACCTGCCAGTGTAGCAATCATTCACCCTGGGAAAATCAACAGCAGATGCTGATAATTTCTTCTGTGAAGCCAGACCGGTTTTCATGTTGAACCTCATCTCATACCTGATTATGAGAATAACAATCAGAAAACGCTTTTGAAGTGCAAAATACTTTTACAAAATGAAGAATTGTTCACAGTTCTCGTACAACTCATTTGTGATCTCTAGCTTTTCTTTGACAGCCCCATTAACCATGTTTAGATCTGGATTCTCTGAGCGACAGGTGATCAGAACAACTTCGTCTCCCTCCTCCCAAGCATTAGCTAGAAACAAATAGTCATTAAGACAGAACAAACTTTGAGCACTGGATTTATAAACAACATAGCAAACATATATACAGATTACCGTAAAGAAAGAGATCAAATAATTATTACTTAGAGAATTTTCATATTCAATCACACGATACAAGACTAAAAACAAGAACCCACTGCTGAAATTTTCTAGATTTCTACTGAATCTCAAAGGAAGAGTCATATTCATTAATTTAATTTTCTTTCTTGTTTTATAGACACATAAGTAGGTGCATCACCATGACCAATTTCCTAAGTCACATAATTAAGATCAAGCATAAGAACTTCTAGGTGAACCTGGTCTATAAAACAGAATAAGAGTCGAAGGATAAAAAATATCGGCATTTAGACTAATAAGAAAAGAAGTTGGCGCACCATTATGGAATATAAAGCAATTTGGAAGCTCAAACCATCTAATTTGAGCCTCATTCTTTGCATATCGAGGGAGTACACCAAAACGAGCTTTTTTTGTTGCATCAAATGTGAAAATCAGCTTGTTTTCCTTCACCATTTCCTGAAAATCGGAACTTCTTCAATATATACCCCACCAAGAAAAGAAAAAAAGATTGAAGGCCATGGGATTATCATTGCTCCTAAAAATAGCTATTCATGGTTTTTGTTTTTCATTTTCCACGTTCATGTTGAAAGATGCAATGAATATTAAGGGAAATACAATGTGAAAATTTTAAGAATGATCATACCTTTGGTCTAAAATAGAGAGGAAGATCCATGAAAACTGCATAATTCTCAGTAATGGCAAAGTCATGCATCATGATGGGGGCTGGTACTGTTATGGGTACTGGATCATGCATGAAACCATCCTTTGAAATTACTCTGTATGTGATATACGGCGGATCATGCGCATAGCCAAAGGTAAACATCTCGCCTGCATGTAAAAATCTTATACATCAGAAGGCCCTTTATGAGACACTAGTTATCTTGGTTTCTTTCAAGAGCACGACCTTACCGGTGTATGGATCAACCTTCGGGTGAGCAGTAAAGGAATGCTTTAGTCTCTTGTCATAATCCAGCAAGCCAAGCGTTTGCAGATCTCCATCTTCCAGAACTTTGATGGCATCTGCACAATTAAATTGGGATGAAAAAGATTACACAGCAAAAAGCAACAAATTATATTAGAGTGGCTTTATTTAGTTATTTATTTATGTGGTTTTTTTTTTATTTGGTGCAAAACCAAGGAAAATACTCAAATTTCATGGCGCTTACTGTTGTATCATTAGGTGTAATTCTGTAATGCAACAAAGAAAATGCAATAACAGATTAACACATAACTGTGGATATTGAAGCAGATTCTGATACACACACATATTACACTCTCGGTCTATTTTTAAAGCTAAAAACACAGAGAGAAGATAGTCTTACATGGTTTGTCAACCTCTGAAAGTGCTAGAAGTTTCCCATGGTGATAGATGAGAGCTGTATTACCTGGAAAAGGGTGACAGCTAATTATTTACCTTCTACTTCAACTTTTAATCAGTTATATATGCAATTGATGCATCTAATGAAATGAAGACATTTTCTAATCCACCAAGACTCCAAGAGTTTGAAGGATGACTTTGGATAAGTATAATACTAAAAGCCTAAATGCATCAAAATGAATAAAGAATGTTCATCTCATTTTTTTTAGACATTCTTTATCCATTGGTGTCGAGAACAGACCAAATTATCGGATGCTCAAATCACTAGCCCTGCCTTTGCTTTGTAATGTCCAGAGATTATATGGGTTTACAAACCAGCACGCATGCAACATTATATTATGCACGAACTCAATACATCAATAAATGCTTCTGTTACTGCATCTAAAAGAATTGCCAAAGATGCAGATCTCTTCAGCTCAGAAGACAACATAGGATTTTTGAACTAAATTCATACCTAACAAACGTACCTGTCCCATAACCATATGTGACATCCAATACTTTCAATTTTATTCTAAGCATTTGTATGTTCAACGTGAGTAATCCAAAAATCCCCTTAAGGTCTCCAATCTACAGAAACATTAAAAAAAAAAAGGGTATAAAAGAATGTCTACAAACAGCATTTTCTAATCTAAACTGAAATTTAAAACGTTCTTATTCTCTTATTTAGTGTTTGCCAGCATACCTTCATAAATTTAGAACCTCCAAAAAACTCTTCCTGTTTAAGACGTGATGTCTTCACATATCGGGAGACATATGTTGCTTTTCCATCTTTAATGCGCAGACCATGAATCATACTGCAAATTTTATGGAAATGATATTTAGATATATGTTGTAAGCAACAACTGCTGCAGGCGGCAGGCATATGTGCAGCTGTGCAGCTGAAGTTAAAACAGATTAAAATGAAAATAAAAATAATTTAGCATAATTATGGTGCCAAATTTAGCATAATAATTTAGCATTTTACGACTGGCAAATTTCAATTCTTCAATTCAACATAACATAGGTCATTTTTGTTAAATCAACCACACATAAAAGACAATCATGCACGTAATTGTGATGTTTTGTTTACTTTTTTCAATATAAACTTGAAACCAACTAAATGTTTCACTATCTACTCTAAAGGGAACAAAGAGAGATTCACGTACCCGTCTCCATCAAACCTGCAAAAAGACCAATGAAGAGAATTAAAACACATATATCAACCTCTCGTCTCAATCAATTAAAATGAACTTTTACATATATATATATATGTTTATAACATCATACCAGTGATATCCAGCCACCGGACCAAACTTTGGATTGGAACCAACCCTGACAAACTCACCATTCAAGCACTCCTGAAACACCACAAAAAATTGCATTGTCACTGATAAGATTCCTACTTATAAAAGCTGTACTCAAACACAATATTAATAAAATTTAATTCATGGTATTAAAGAATAAATAAATATATAAACTGCATAAAATACAATAAAAAAAAAAAGAGAAAAAGATATATTTCTTCAATAAAAACTCCATTTTCACTTCTACAAACTACAATTGCTCAGGAAAAAAAAAGAGTGAAAAACATGATTTTCTTTTGTTTGTTTATAATTTCAATCCAATTTTACTGCAACATAAAAATACTTAGCTTTCGTAGCTCAGCTCGATCAAACTAATCGATTTAAATTTAAAAAAAATGCAGTGGCAGGTAACCTACCGGAAGGTGACCGATGACGTGGAGGTCCTTAGTTGGAGGAGTTTCGTGAACCGGAGCGTAGTTACCGGCGAGGTAGTGATGAGGCTGCGAAGAGTCGTACATGAACTTGACGATCAGCTTCTCCATGAAGTCGATCACTTTCGAAGTCAGGCCTTTCTGCGGCTTCGGATTCACCTCAACCACTCCGTCACCGGCGCCGTTGCCGTACTCCGCCGTCTTATCCTCCGCCATTTATTTGCCTCGTTGTCTCGGTGCTTTTGGTGGAAGAAGACTGAAGATACCGCCACGTGTCTTATTTTATACAAGCCACAACTCCATAATAATATTATTATATCATATTAAAAATTATTTTAACTTTTTTTATGTATTTGATTCTCGATTTAATTTACGAAGATACTCTCACTTCTTGTTTTGTTTTCTTCTGTTTAAAATATAACTTAATTTCAGGCAGTTTGGAAGAGGGAAAGATTTGAACTCACTCGTGACGTAGGAAAAAGGATTACCAACTTAAAAAAATACAATTAACTATTAGAACACATAAATCAAGAGTTTATCGATATTTAAATTGAACGATTTACTTTTAAATAGCTATTTCATATCAATAAAAGCCTATAATCTGGGTATATTCAATCTAAATTTATAAAAATTCTGTTAAATTCAATTCAAACTTTTAAAGAATCATAATAAATCTAGGTGTGATTTTGATGGATTAATATAATCAGAAGTCTCATATTAATTAATTTATTTTTAAAATAAAATAGATGTTATTTATCTTTCACCTGAATGCATTGAAATGAAATTAATATATGCATATAACATATTAACATTTGGCTTTGGTAAATTTAAAAGTCAATTATTCTTTTTATAGAATAAAAAAAATTATAATATGATTAATATATGTTAGGAATGGTGATCAATCAGACCACGTGTAGTTGTTTTTTGATCGATTTTCCTTAGCAGGTCTATGAGGAAAAGTGATTTTAAGCTATCAGCAAATACTGGCGGGAAAATTAGACTAGAAAAGTTTGTTAGGCTATGATGTCATTGATGATGTCAGCTATTCTAACAACCGATCAGAATGAGCCATTTATAACAGAATTGTTATCAACATCTATGTCATCAAGAATTTAGTATATATATATTCATTCTTTTCGCATATCGATAGAATTATATAAGGATATTGTTGAGTTATTCATTTATAAAACAGTTTTGATAAAAACAAATCAAAGTATGGAAAATAAGTGACTCATATTCAATATCCTTATATAATTCCATCAATACGTATTTATATGAAAATTTTCATATATTATTTTAAATACTTTTAACGTCGAAGAATTTAGAAACCATCAAAATTGTATCTATAGAATTCTCTCTCTTTTCTAAAAAAAAATTCTTTCATTTTTTTTTATATTTTCTCGTTTGATTTCTAATAAAAGTTTCGTATAAATTTATTGACGATCGATAGACTCAAACTATTATATATTTTCAAAACAAATCATTAAAAATCCATCCAATTCCATGTAATTATATGTAAAAATCCAACAAACTCTATAGAGAATTCTAACAAAATTCTATATGAAATATGTGGAATCTATCAAAAATCTATTACTTAAAACAAATTCACCAAACCAACAAACGCTCGATTAAATACACCCGCTTAAGCCGGAAAAATTTGCTAGAAAAGCGACTCATACGGGGCATGTCAATCAGAAACACCAAAGATGAGGAGCAACTCATATTCTGGGGCATTGTAACAGTTGAAGATTTGATATATGAGACAAATTACTTGTGCAAGAAACTAGAAAGTCTAATATTGGGCACACAACAATGACTCCACTGTTCAATTAAGCTGCAGAAATTTGCTCGAAAGGCAACCTAGAATATTATGATGATCTTCAATTTTTAACTCATTAACCGAAAATTTACGGGTACTTCATAATAATAATAATATCATGTTGTGTAATGGCTTGCATCGCATTTGTGAGCTGTAGATAGACTTGTAAAGGACTTGTGTGATTTACAAGAACAAATAATGTGCACAACAATATTAGATGATAAATACACTTTTTACGAATAATGTGAATGATCGAATTCGAAGCCTTTTGATGCAGTTTTGGTGGCTAATGAAGTGGTAAGAGTTTTTTCAAGAACAAACAATTTTCAGAGAACCCTCTTCATGTCAAATGAACAAACAAACGGGGAAGAGAATAGACTTGATAATAGTAAACATTCTCGATTTGAAAATTATTGCAATATCGGAGTAATTTTTTTTACATATATGACACAAAAGAAACAGCAACATTTTATCTGCTTCATACACTTGTATTTCTTCAAAATGCCATACCACTTTATCACAATTTCGCTTGTTCTTCGAGTTGTTCCTGTTCAATGATCCCATACATGTATTTTAGATTACAAATACTACAGCAAAGGAAGCCGTATGGTACGAAAGAACAAGAAAAGATTTTGATTAGTGAACTGACCTCTGTAACGAAGAAGGCATGGAACCCATATGGAACCCTGTGAGGTAATTCCACGACTGCAACAGGGTCCGCAGACATTGTTTTGGCATCGATTACGATCACTACTGACTTTCTGCATGTTCAAAAACCAGAGTTATGAGTTTTGAGCATGTTTATGTTATTGGAGTGGTTAAAGTTCAAGGTAAACTATACAAATCAAAGCAAAACACAACACATGTTCAAGGTTAGGAAGGAGACAATGGTTGCCCAGAAACTATGATTAAGCCTAACGGATGATCCTCATTTTAGAGGACCGGTATGCCATAATGCATTCGACAATGGTACCGTCAGCTAATGCTTCAACGGCAAGTGTCAAACAATACTGGTCCTGGAACACAATCTCAACCATGATAATTGTAAGTGGCATGAGAAAAGAAAAGAATTACCCAGTCTTCTCATCATGGGAAAAGAATATTAGGTAGCCATCATCTTCTTCAGAAGAGGTACCAGGCTCCCGAGGGACATAAACAGCCTCTGAACCAAATCTTCCCGGGCCCAGGTCAAAGATGCCTTTTACGTTTCCTCCAACTTCAAGCTTTGTTTTTCCTGCCTCTGCTTCAGCGTGCAGATCAAATTTAACAATTCCTATCACCTTTGCAATGCTGTCCAGAATGGTTCCATAAACGTATCTTTGTTTCCTAAACTCACAAGAAAGTACAAGATTTTCAGATTTAATGCATTTAACACCCCAAATAAAATGATAACAATACCATGAACTTAGGAACGGTCTAATAAACATGTCATTTTCATTTCCAAAGTTTAAGCCTTCAGTCAAAATGCCAGCATTGACGATAGATATATACCTGCCAGTGTAGCACTCATTCACCCTGGGAAAATCAACAGCAGATGCTGATAATTTCTTCTGTGAAGCCAGACCAGTTTTCATGTTGAACCTCATCTCATACCTGATTATGAAAACAACAATCAGAAAACGCCTTTGAAGTGCAAAAAACTTATACAAAAAGAAGAATTGTTCACAGTTCTCGTACAACTCATTTGAGAAATTCTCTAGTTTTTCTTTGACAGCCCCATTAACCATGTCTAGATCTGGATTCTGTAAGCGACAGGTGATCAGAACAACTTCGTCTCCCTCCTCCCAAGCATTTGCTAGAAACAAATAGCATCAAGACAGAACAAACTTTGAGCATTGGATTTTTATACAATATAGCAAACATATATATAGATTACCATAAAGAAAGAGATCAAATAATTAGCAATATAAGAATTTTCAGATTCAATCACGATACAACACTAAAAACAAGAACCCACTGCTGAATTTTCTAGATTTCTGATGAATCTCAAAGGAAGAGTCATATTCATCAATTTAGTTTTCTTTCTTGTTTTCTAGATACATAAATAAGTGCAACACGATGACCGATTTCCTAAGCCATATAATTAAGATCAAGCATATAAGCTAAGAACTTCTAGGTGAACCTGGTTTATAAAATGGAATAAGAGTCAAAGGAAAAAACATATAGGCATTTAGACACTAATAATAAGAAAAGTAGTTGGCACACCATTATGGAATATAAAGCAGTTTGGAAGCTCAAACCATCTAATTTGAGCCTCATTCTTTGCATATCGAGGAAGTACACCAAAACGAGCTTTTTTGGTTTCATCAAATGTGAAAATCAGCTTGTTTTCCTTCACCATTTCCTGAAAATTGAAACTTCTTGAATATATACCCCACCAAGAAAAGAAAAAAAGATTAAAGGACCTGAGATTATCAGTGTTTCTAAAAATAGCAATTCATGGTTTTTTGTTTTTCATTTTCCATGTTCACACTGAAAAATGCAATTAACATCAAGGGAAAAACAATGTGAAGATTTTAAGAATTATCATACCTTTGGCCTAAAATATAGAGGAAGATCCATGAAAATTGCATAATTCTCAGTAATGGCAAAGTCATGCATCATGATGGGGGCAGGTACTGTTATGGGTACTGGATCATGCATGAAACCATCCTTTGAAATTACTCTGTATGTGATATACGGTGGATCATGCGCATAGCCAAAGGTAAACATCTCGCCTGCATGTGGAAATCTTATACATCAGAAGGCCTTTTTATGAAACTAGTTATCTGGGTTTCTTTCAAGAGAATGACCTTACCAGTGTACGGATCAACCTTCGGATGGGCAGTAAAGGAATGCTTTAGCCTCTTGTCATAATCCAGCAAGCCAAGCGTTTGCAGATCTCCATCTTCCAGAACTTTGATGGCATCTGCACAATTAAATTGAGGTGAGAACGATTACACAGCAAGAAGGAACAAATTATATTAGAGTGGTTTTATTTAGTTATTTATTTATTTTTTGTGCAAAGCCGAGGAAAATACTCAATTTCATAGTGCTCACTGCTGCATCAATAGGTGTAATTCAATAATGCAATACAGATGAACACATAAATGCGGATATTGAAGCAGCTTCTTATACATTAATATTACACTATCTATTTTAAAGCTAAAAGCACAGAGAGAAGATAGTCTTACATGGTTTGTCAGCCTCTGAAAGTGCTAGAAGTTTCCCATGGTGATAGATGAGAGCTGTATTACCTGGAAGAGGGTGACAGCTAGTTAGTTAAGTTCTACTTAAATTTTTTATCATTTTTATATGCAGTTGACGTATCTAATGAAGGGAGGACATTTTTCTAATCTATCAAGAGTTTGAAGGATGGCTTTGGATAAGTATAATACTAATTACTAAATGCCTAAATGTATCAAAATGAATAAAGACTATTCAACTCATTTTTTTAGACATTCTTTATCCATTGGTGTCAAGAATAGACCAAATTATCGGATGCTCAAATCACTAGCCCTGCCTTTGCTTTGTAACGTCTAGAGAATATATGAGTTTACAACCCAGCACGCATGCAACATTATATTATGCACAAACTCAATTCATCAAAAAATGCTTCTGGAACTTTTCTAAAAGAATTGCCAAAGATTTAGATCTTTTCAGCTCAGAAGACAACATAGGATTTTTGAACTAAATGCATACATATCAAACGTACCTGTCCCATAACCATATGTGACATCCAATACTTTCAGTTTTGTTCTAAGCATTTGCAGGTTCACCATGAGTAATCCAAAAATCCCCTTAAGGTCTCCAATCTACAGAAACATTTAAAAAAAAAAAAGGGTATAAAAGAATGTCTGCAAACAGCATTTTTCTAATGTTAACTGAAATTTAAAATGTTCTTATTCTCTTATTTACTAAATTATTTATCCAAACTGCAGTCACACTCCATCAGTACGTTTGCCAGCATACCTTCATAAATTTAGAACCTCCAAAAAACTCTTCCTGTTTAAGACGCGATGTCTTCACATAACGGGAGACATATGTTGCTTTTCCATCTTTAATGCGCAGACCATGAATCATACTGCAAATTTTATGGAAATGATATTTAGATATATGCTGTAAGCAAGAACTGCAGCAGGCCTTTGAGAAGCTGAAGTTAAAACAGATTAAAATGAAAAAAAGGAAAAGCAATCTACTAGAGCAACTGATTACACATATACCATCTAAAAATACAGTCTTTTGGCACCATAATATAGCATTCTACGACTGGCAAATTTCAATTCTTCAATTCAACAGAACATAGGTCATTTTTGTTAAATCAACCACACATAAAAGACAATCATGCACTTAATTGTGATGTTTTGTTTACTTTTTTCAATATAAACTTGAAACCAATTAAATGTTTCACTATCTACTCTAAAGGGAACAAAGAGAGATTCACGCACCCGTCTCCATCAAACCTGCAAAAAGACCAATGAAGATAGTCAAAACACATATATCAACCTCTCAATCAATTAAAGTGAACATATATATACACACACATATATATATATATATCTGTTTATAACATCATACCAGTGATATCCGGCCACCGGACTAAACTTTGAATTGGGACCAACCCTGACAAACTCACCATTCAAGCACTCCTGAAACACCAAAAAAATTGCATTGTTACTGATAAAATTCCTACTTACAAAAAACGTAACTCAAATACAATATTAATAAAATTTAATTCACGGTATTAAAATACACAGCATATGATAAATAAATAAACTATTAATTTCTTAATGGGCACTCAATTTATACTCCTATAATTGCTAAAAAAAAAAAAAGTGTGTGTATATATATATATATTTTGCATTGCCATTGATAAGTTTTCTGCTTATAAAAATTTAAAGCATAAAATAAAATTAAAAAAAAAAGAGAAAATGATATATTTCTTCAATAAAAACTCGATTTACAAACTACAATTTCCCAGAAAAAGTGAAAAATAGGATTTTCTTTTGTTTGTTTATAATTTCTATCCATCTGTGATATCCCATTTTACTGCAGCATCAAAATACTTAACTTGCATAGCTCAGCTCGATCAAACAAATCGATTTAACAAAAAGAAATACAGAGGCAGTTAACTTACCGGAAGATGACCGATGACTTGGAGGTCCTTAGTTGGAGGAGTTTCGTGAACCGGAGCGAAGTTACCGGCAAGATAGTGACGAGGCTGAGAAGAATCGTACATGAACTTGACGATAAGTTTCTCCACAAAGTCGATTACTTTCGAAGTCAGGCCTTTCTGCGGCTTCGGATTCACCTCAACCACTCCGTCACCGGCGCCATTGCCGTATTCCACCGTTTTTTCCTCCGCCATTTCTCTCTCTCGCTCCCTCTATCTCTCGCTCTGTGGCCACTACGTAGTGGAGAGTTTTGGACTCGAGTGGGTCTGTCCTTTTTATTTGTCTCGTTGTCTCGGTGCTTTTGGTGGAAGAAGAGACCGCCACGTGTCTTTTTTTTTTCGAGCCACAACTATATAATATTATTAATTTTTAACTTTTTTTTCTAATAATAATTAGATTCTCGATTTAATTTACCAACATTGATGTGAGCATGGCTTAGGTGCTTGACTTAGTAAGATTATTCTACCTTCTTGTCAAATAAATTAATTAGTTGCATTAATTGTGGCCTTAATTAGCCTTAGTTAGTGGCCATGGTTTTTGTGGCACGATTTGTGATGGATTGCACCGCTCACATTAGTTGTTGGTTTATCTACTTTGTATCTATTTTATTGATACAAGAAATGTATGATTTGAGTTGTAGGCTTATATATAGCCGGATACTTAAAGAAATGATTATGAAGTTATACAAATACAATTATCCTTTGGCCATCTCTCATTATAACTCTTATTCTTTTCTGTTTAAGTATCTAATTGATACCTAACAAACATTCAAATCAAGAGTTTAACGGGAACTTAAATCAAACGATTTAGTTTCATATAGCTATTTCACACCGATAGTCTTTAAGTTGGTAGCTATGTCAATCTGAAAAACCAACGATGAGAAGCAGCCCACATCATGGGGCATTGTCACTGTTGAAGGTTTGATACGTGACACAAATTACTTGTGCAAGAAAGTCAAATAATGGGCACACAACAATGACTCACTGTTCCAATTAAGTTGGAGAGACTTGCAAGAAAGGCAACCAAGATTATTATTATGATTATCTTCCACACTAGCTCGTGAAGCAAAAATTTTACAGGTACTTAATAATAATATCATGCCGTGTGATCACTTGGATTAGAACAAATAATGTTCACAAGATTTTAAGTTTATATACACTTGTAATGTTGGCCGGTTCTTATGTTTTTATATATACATATCTGATTCTGTCGTTTGAATGGTCAAATTTGAAGCCTTTGATCACAGGTTC
This sequence comes from Dipteronia dyeriana, assembly GCA_032871835.1. Classification (NCBI taxonomy): domain Eukaryota; kingdom Viridiplantae; phylum Streptophyta; class Magnoliopsida; order Sapindales; family Sapindaceae; genus Dipteronia; species Dipteronia dyeriana. Next base: position 77,203,722 of record CM065303.1, on the reverse strand, counting down.
TCTTTGTACATATCATAATTTGGTAAGTTCTTGGAGTTGTTCCTGTTCATCCATCCATAAAAGCAAATATTAAAGGAAAATAGAAGTTGAAGCTCAAAACAACCATTGAAGTTAAAAACAAATGCAGAAAACAATTTTAAGTTACACTAACCTCTGTCACAAAGAAGCCGTGAAACCCGTATGGAACCCTGTGAGGCAATTCCACCACAGCAACAGGATCAGCCGACATTGTTTTTGCATCGATTACATTTACTGATGATTTTCTGCATGCTTAAAGAGTTTATGAATCAGTAATTTATCAACAGTCAACACATATATAGATGATAGTGATCTGGAATATTATTATAGACCAGCTTGCTTGAGAAAGGGAGAGTTGTACAATTGTACCCGGTATTCTCATCGTGCACAAAGAATATTAAGTAGCCATCATCTTCTTCAGCAGCAGCGCTAGGTTCTCTAGGGACAAACACAGCTACCTACCAGGACCCAAGTCAAAGATGCCCTTAACATTTCCTCCAATTTCGAGCTTTGTTTTTCCTGCCTCCGGTTCAGCGTGCAGGTCGAATTTGATAATCCCTGCGACCTTTGCAATGTTTTCCAGAATAGCTCCATATACATATCTCTGATTCCTACATTCGAACAAGATTATCAGTACGTAAAATCGCTTGTCACTTCTACCCTGAGTTTAATTAGTTCACAACAACGTATGCTTATTGAATGCCCTGATTGATTCAATTGTCAACAGCTCAACATTGATCGACGATATTTACCTGCCAGTGTAACACTCGTGTACTCTGGGAAAATCAACAGAAGGTGCTGAGAGTTTCTTTTGTGAAGCTAGACCAGTTTTCATATTGAATTTCATCTCATACCTGATTATAATATGGGGGAAAAAACAAAATCAGAAGCAGCTTTGCAGTACAAAAAACTTTTACAAAGAATTGGTTATAGATCTCCTACAGTTCAATTACAATATTTTCAGGCTTTTCTGTGAGAGGTCCATTAAGCATTTCAAGATCTGGATTTTCTACTCTGCAAGTTATCAAAACAACTTCATCGTCCTCCTCCCAGGCATTGGCTAGAAAGAGATAGTTATAAAAGAATTCAGGACACAAGCATTTCTGGAGGAAAGGCTGTAGTAATATTTTCGTGAAACAAAAGAAATTACTTATTCTTGGAAATCCTTAGATGAAAATGGAAATATTATGTCCATTTAAGAAACTTAAGAGAGCAAGTTGAACACACCATTGTGGAAGATGTAGCAATTTGGAAGCTCAAACCATTTTATTTGAAGCTCATCCTCTGCATACCGTGGAAGTACACCAAAACGAGCTTTTATCGTCGGATCAAATGAGTTTATCAGCTTATTTTCTTTTACCATTTCCTAAAAATTGTAAATGTTATGTATATATCAAGCCTCATGATAGGTGATCACTAAAATGATTAATATGAAATCAGAAGCCAATGCTTGAACTCAATTACACAATATTTATTAACAGAAATTTTTTTTGTTGAATTTCTACCTTTGTTCCTCGTAAAAATAAAAAAGATTCTTAACACATTAATGCTTGGGATTCCATTTTCTTTTTTCTTGTCTTTTTAAACTCATGAAATCTCATAGACACTTTAATAAATACTTAAAAAGAGTTTTTTTTTTACCGTGTGAAAATTTAAAACTGCTAGAACAAGAAGTCTAGAAAGTTAAGATACCTTTTGTCTGAAATACATAGGAAGATCCATGACAACTGCATAATTTTCAGTGATTGCAAAGTCATGCATCATCATGGGTTCTGATATTGTTATAGGTACCGGGCCATGCATGAAGCCATCCTTCGAAATAACTCTGTAGGTGAGATACGGTGGGGTTTGTGAATAGCCAAACGTAAACATCTCACCTGCATGTACATATAATGTAAGTCATTCTTTTTTCCTTCGGTGGTGAATCTAGTTCCTAGAAGAGGATGAATTTTACCAGTGTATGGATCAATCTTCGGGTGAGCGGTGAAGGAATGTTGTAGTCTCTTGTCATAATCCAGCATGCCGAGAGTTTGCAGATCTCCATCTTCCAGAACTTTTAGGACATCTACATAGAGCAACAGTAATACAAATATAATTTCCACTAAAAGCAAACAAGAAGCCTCTAATCTTTTATTTTCTCAAAAGTTAAAAACAGAGAAAGGAAGCAAGCTTACATGGTTTATCTGTCTCCATTAGTGCTAGAAGTTTACCATCATGATACACAAGAGCTGTATTGCCTGGAAGAAAGTGCTAGATGGATTGTAAAACCTTTCATTATGATATCTGAACACATAAATAGTTAAATACCCGACAAGTGACTGTACGAGGAAAGATGTAACATGAGCAAGGTAGGATGGGGTTTGGGTTTCAAAATGACAAGAATATAAGACATGAGATGGTAAGTGACCTGATAAATATCATCAATGCCTACAGACAGATACATATGCAATGGATATGTCAAATGAGGAAGCGAGGAGGAGTTCAAATTTGCCGGAGTCCCCAAAGAAGTCTAACATACTGTTCAATAGAAGCTTAACTGCTCGGAAATGATGATCCTCCCTCTTGGTAATGCTTGGGGTTATTTAGATCAGATGATATGCAAACAACAGCAGAATAAGCATACAAGAGCCCAGACGACATGATTGTGCAAAAGCTTAATATGTGGAATAATGTGTCTAGAACTGCACATAGAAGAATATAACTAAAGTGCGCGATACTTCAGATGATTAGAACATTTGTTTGCATAAAGCAAACTAGCATTTAAAAAACACCTACCTGTTCCAATTCCATATGAAACATCCAACACTTTCAAGCTTTCTCTCAGAATTTGCATGTAAACGATGAGTAATCCAAACAGCCCCTTGAGATCTCCAAACTGTAGAAGACATCCAAAAACAGGATGATGATAACCCCAAACCAAAAATTCACATAAATTTATATTGATTCAGAATTTCCAACAAAAATGAAAAGAATAAAATGGTAACACAAATTAACTAACAACTTGTAATTGATCGGATCTACAATTGATTTGTGTCGTCGAGATGGGCACCGGCAACCTGCGAAATGAGGGAAAAACGGAGTGGTGGTCGAGTCACAAGGGGGCGGGGGGTGTTCCCGGGTCGCTCCACATATCGAGTCGAGTTGTGGATCGATAATGTTAGGTCGACACTAGGAGCTGATGGTGTTGAAGGATCAACTCTGGGAGTCGAAGGATTTGATGGGTTAGTGCCCGGGTTGGCTTCTTGACTCGACATGGGTCGATAGACCTTGAAAGGCGTCTGGTTCGACCTCTGTTTGAATGAGAAACAATAAAGGAGAGGAGAGAATTGAAGAGCTCAGTTTTGAGAGCTTCCGTTTCTAAGCGATGAAGAGATCATGACCCATTTCTTTGAGAAGGGGTCTGATATTTATGTGAGGGTGTGGATCTTGATCCATTTATTACCCGTTTTGATTCGTATCGAATCCGGCAATAAAGGCACTTAATCACCTGTCTGGGGATACAACGTTTGATCATAATTTAATGTATATTCAAAGGACATTTATTATACTTTTGACTACGTATGAAATTGGATCTAATGATATGAATTAGACTTGGTAAAATTTCACACGATCCAGATCCATTAAAAAAAAACGGTTGAAGGGTCTAATTTATCAGATCGGGTTACTAATGGATCAATCCATTAAAACACGAAATATAATTGTTCGGTTTTGGACTTTTCTTAAAAAAACCGTTAATTCGATAACCCATTAATATAAAGATTATTTTAATATGTTTATGACCATTATTAAAAAAATCTTTGTATAGTCAACTTATGAAATTTATAAAAAAAAAATATCTCTATAGTTATGGTTAAAATATATATTACTAATTATTTTTTAAAAAAACTATTTTTTTTCCTTTTCTGAAAAAGGAAAAATTCCTAAATTTGGTTAATTTTTAAATTAAAAACTTTAAAACTCTAAATTATATATATATATATATATATATATATATATATATATATATATGTGTGTGTGTGTGTGTGTGTGTACGTGTGTAAAATTCTTATGTAGAGGAAGATCTTATTAACATAGATGAACACACTGAATATGTCTTCAATTTGAACATTGATGCCACTATTAATTCAACACAAAAGATCGAGTCTGTTATGCTTAATTAAAATTTGAAAAGTATGAATTTATTCATAAAGGTATTGGATTTATTAATGTATGTTAATTCTTCTTTTCTTAACATCTAACGCAAGTAATTTAACATTTTAGGTCTAAATGAGGATTGAAATTCTCAATCGCAACATATTGAAGATTCAGGATGAAGATTTAAATTTCAAGTTTTCTATTTTGGACTTTTTTAAAATAAAAATTAGATGTTTTCGATAGATTGTTCGTGCTCATGGTGGATTTTTTTTTTAAAAGTTTTAGAAGTCTATGGTAAACTTGATTGCATGAGTTTGATCATGCTTCGGTACTATTTATTTTTAACTTTTTAATGAATCTCAGATATAACATTTTATAATAGATCGGGTCAGGTTACCCATTAATTTAACAAATGGTTTCGGGTTTATATATTTTAACCCATTAAGCTAACGGGTCGTGTTCGGGTGGAACAATTTTAACACGATCCAAACACAAAACGACACGAATTCGCAATAACACGACTCATTGTCAGGTCTAGATATGATGGATCAGGTAAAGTTATGGGCATGTCTTTAAGTAGGCCTTTGTGTTATCATATAAGTTGTATCTTGGATCTTGTTTAGCTTTTGACAGTAGGCTCGTAGGCTTAGGCCACGTTTTCGACCACTATTCAATGGTGGGCTCAACCATTGGGTCGAAGACCGGTTTTTGACCACTACAGTTAGTCTCCACTCTCTAAGTCGAATTTTTCGAGTTAGAGAGTAGTTGAAGTCGAGCGTGTCATGCATGTCGAACAAGTCAAGCGTATCGAGAATGTTAGGTAATTCGAGTGTGTCAGACATGTCGTGTATATCGAATAAGTCGAATAAGTTAAATGAGTCAAATAGGTTGAATGGGTCGAATAAGTTGAACGTATCGATCATGTTGAACATGTCGAGCTTTTACGAGCAAGTCGAGGTCGACTAATAGGTGTCGGGGTCGATTTCTACCATAAGTCGATAATAGAGAGTTGACATATTAGATTTACATGGTGTCGAACCAAGGTGTCGAAGTCGTCGTGAGATGTTGAGGTCGACCGCAGATCGAAGATTGAGTTGATAGAGATCAACTTACCATTAGGTCAACCTGAGATGTTGATATTGATGTCGAGTGAAGACTTTTTGCGTCGGCCATAGTGACTGAATGGAGTTTTACAAGGATCGACATGGACCTTTTGCAAATCCATTGACAAGTTTAAGTCGAACGAAAACGTTGATATTGAAAGTCACAGACTAGCAATGATTCTAATATTGTTATGAAGTGCGGGTCGACATGGACCATTATTTTATTGCCAACATGTATAACAGAGTTACAACGAAATACGGATCGACAAGGACCAATATTGATCCAATCGTTCTCGATTTGAGTTTTAGAAAGGTCGAGTAGGAATTTGATAGACGTTGATAAAACAAACAATTTAGTAATTTGATCGACGTAGATCAGGCGAATAGTTTAGTTGAGTCAAATCACTCACATTCGTTTTGTAGTATATTTCCCCAGTTGAAGTTAAGTTGCATGGTTGGCTCAACTATCATCCATGTCATCCTCGTTGTCGGTCGATGGTGCATAATTTGCTTCGTCCTCCTCCCACTTGAATTGGGCCCAAGCCTTAGCTAGGAGATGTTCCATGGTCCGACACGGATATTTGGTTAACTCCTTATAGAGGTCGGAGTCATGTAGCAAGCCTTTCCTGAACGTGGATATGGTTGTAGACATGTTATATTGTGGAATGAGAACTTTCTCCTTATTGAATCAACCCATATAGTCGTGTAAGCTCTTGTTGTGACTCTGGATGATAGAATACAAGTTGTCAGATTTGTCTCTCAAGCTTCCTGCTACTGGTGAATTGTTTGACGAATCTGTCGATCAAATGAGCGAATGAGTTGATCGACACGTTTGGAAGGTTGGTGTACCACTGAAGAGCTGGCCTCATGAGGCTCAAACCGAAACCCTTGCACATGTAGACTTCCCTTAGATCTCGAGGGATTGCTGCAGTGAACATCCGTTGTTTGTATTGAGTGATGTGATCGTCCGGATTAGTCGTTCCATCGTACCGATTCATATCAGCTTATTGGGCATTTCGACCATCACGATCTCGTCTACAAAAGGTGAGTTCACGAAGCTGTTGGATGCACTTCGTTTGAATGGAGCATGCATCCCAGGGATCCTTTGAATCATTGTTTCTATCTTTGCGAACCTGCGAGTGACATCAGGGTCGAAGAAAATAGGAAATGTTCTTACCGTGTCGTTCGACATTGGAGTTTTCGTATAGATCTCTTGGGTCTGTGCATTTTGATTCAAGTCTTTATGAGTTCCAAATAGGGTCGACCGATTTGCTTGTATGGCATATGGGTTCGTCGCCAGTATTGTTTCGTTTAAGGTTAGGAAGCTTGATCTCCACTAGGGTAAATCGACTGTCTTGTCATCCTCTTTGTTCGTGCTGCGGATCGAGTGGCATCTGTTTGGAGGTTCATGCCACGCCGTTTGAAAGCGAATCTACCTTTTTCTGCAATTCCAGGTTTTGAGCTCGAACAATTGTATTCTCTTCTCGAGCGAATTCAACTTAGCGGTGTACTCAGCCATCTGGGATTCCAATAGCGTTAGCCGGATCTCGATATCCATGGAATTGATAATTTCGGTAAGCTTTCGATCGGAACCAGGGTATAGATTTGACTTAGGAAAAATGTTGGGGTCGTATGGTGGGCGCCAAACTGTAGTCGATCGGATCTACAATTGATTTGTGTCGTCGAGGTAGGCACTGACAACCTGCGAAACAAGAGAAAAATGGAGCGATGGTCGAGCCACAAATGGGGGGTGTTCCCAGGTCACTCAACATATCTAGTCGAGTTGTGGGTTGATAAGGTTAGGTCGACTCTGGGAATCGAAGGATTTGACGGATTGGTGCTCGAGTTGGCTTCTTGACTCGACGTGGGTCAATCAAAGGTTAGGTCGATCGACCTTGGAAGACGACTGGGTCAACCTCTGTTTGAATGAGAAACAATAAATGAGAGGAGAGAATTGCAGAGCTCAGTTTTGAGAGCTTCCGCTTGTAAGCGATGAAAAGATCATGACCGAGAAGGGGTCTGATATTTATAGTGAAGGATAAGCCTTCACCATTCAACCTATGTGAAGGCGTGGATCTTGGTCCATTTATTGCTCGTTTTGATTCGTATTAAATCTAGCAATAAAAGCACTTAATCACTTGTCTGGAGTTACAACGGTTGATCATGATTTAAAGTGTATTCAAATGTCATTTATTATACCTTTGACTACGTTTGAAGTTGGGTCTAATGATGGACCGGGGTGAAGCTATAGACCAGTCTCTAAATAGGCCTTTGTTTATCATATAAGCCATATCTTAGACCTTGTTTAACTCTTTTGATAGTAGGCTAGTGGGTTTGGGCCAAGTTTTCAACCTCTATTCAATGATAGGCTCAACCTCTATCCCGTAGGCCGGTTTTTGACCGTTTCACAACTCAATATCAAGAAAAAATAAATTAACTAACAGCTCATTGAAACTAGGCAGACAAATATCTTTTAAATAATGTAATTCATGTTATACCTTCAAAATTTTCACACCTCCAAAAAACTCTTCCTGTTTAAAACGTGATGTCCTTACAAAACGGGAAACATATGTTGCCTTTCCTTCTTTAATGCGCAGACCATGAATCAAGCTGTGAATTCATAAAATCGAATCATTGACAACGAACTAAACATTACAGCAGGAACAAAACGCACCAACAACAACACCAAGTCACAGTGAGCTAATTAAAGACACAAAATGCACTTAACTCTCCGAACACCAGAAAATATAACATTATTCGATTGCTGCAATTGAAGAATGATGTGAGAGATCAGATGTTAACTCACCCATCTCCATCAAACCTGCACAGCGACCAACGGAAAGGCAAATTACCGAACAATTGTACACAATTAACAACTAAAATGAGCAAAATTTTCTCTATCCTTTCAAAATTGAAGTGTATATGTATCAGGAAGACACACCAATGATATCCAGCAACTGGTGCAAATTTTGAGTTTGGACCAACCCTAACAAACTCACCATTCAAGCAATCCTGAAATACACACAAATATTCAACTACATGTATATAAATAGGATACTTATAACACTTGAAATAATATTAAATCATGCTTTTAAACTATACACAGCTTGGTCAAACAAGTCAATACTGATTATAAAATTAAATTCGGTTATTTCGGTTACTTACAGGAAGACGGCCAGAGACGGGAAGGCTAGCGGTGGGAGGAGTTTCGTCGCTGACAGGAGCGAAATTACCGGAGAGATAGTGAAGAGGCTGAGAAGAATTGTACATCAACTTGACAATCAAATTTTCCGCGAAATCAATCGCTATCGCCGCCAATCCTTTCCGTGGCTCAGGATTCACTGCCACTACCCCGCCTCCACCTCCGCCGCCGCCGAAATTCAGGCTATTCTTCTTCTCCGCCGTCTCAGCCGGTCTTTCTTGTACTGCTCTAAGTGATCGGCTGGTACCGGTTCGGTTTGAATTGGAGAAAACTGGCATGCAGCACTGGATTCTCACTAAATGATTCGTCGTTATCATCGTAAACTGTAATTTGATTCTGCTTATCAACTATGGAGTGTGTGTACAGGGTACTACTGTTGACACGCAGAGAGCGTGAGTTAGATTGTAGATGATGATAGAGTGGACACGTGTCGATCAGGAAAGCAATCCAAGTTGGCGGGTTCAAATACACAAAATGACGAATCCCGCCAAGTAAATGGATTGGGTTGTGACCCAATAAAGTGTTCAATTGGGCCTAATGGGCCTGGTCTGAGAACTCCTTTCCAACACAAGCCCAGCCCATCTAAACGAGACGTTCGGATTAGAGATACACGTTTGGGGAATGGGGAATGGGGATAGATATAGGTCCCCCCATTCCCGTCCTCACTTTCCAAACCCTTCCCCCATCCCCTCATTATTTGGGAAAAATAGGGATGGGGATTTTTGGAGGGACCTATATCCATCCCCATCCCCAGTTCTCTATTTTTCCCGTTTTTCTCCATTTCCCCCGGTCCCTCGTTTCCCTATTTCTCCATTTAACTAAAAATTATAAATTAAACTAAAAAACAAACATTTCATTACATATACAAAATAAAATCCATAAATGTATTACAGATACAAAATAAAGTGCTTCAAATAATTCAAAGTTTTAAATTAAACCAACTTCATATGTGAAGTAATACAAACTATTTTTTAACAAAAAAAACTTCACATAATAGATAATCTAAAGAGTTCAATTCATTTTCAAATACTTTAAAAAATCTCTTGGGTTAGGTTTTGAAGGTAAAAAGTATAAATGTGTTTATATACTTAGGGTTTTAAAGAATAAAAAATAAAAATAATATATATATATATATATATATATATATATATTATAATTATATTTATATGTGTTTGGAGGAAATGGGGAAATGGGGAAGGAGAGGAGTCCCCCCATCCCTATCCCCATTTCAAATTGGGGAAGATTTTCATCCTCATCCCCCTCATTTCCCTATTTTTCTCCAAAAAATAATCCTCAAATGAGGATAGAGGTGCGGGGATTTGAGGCCCCGGGAAAAAGTGTTCATCTTTAGTTCGGATTAAGAAAAACATTCATTATCTTGAATGGATGTTAGGATTTTAATAAAATTCAGATATTAAATCTTAGTCGTTGGATTAATCTGCTATATATTTTATTGAAAATTTTCTGGTTTAAGTTCCGATTTCACATTTTTTTTATGTCAGGGAGAGTTTACATGACCAGAATAGTTACCTCACTAGGGAATTGTTGTAAATCTATCACTTATATATATATATATATATATATATATATATATGCTCTTTATATGATTGATTCATCTTGATTGATTTAAGTCTTGATTTATTTATTGTATTTAATTTCGATTCCTATTATTTGTGTTAATGTGTGGCCACAATTGATACAGATTTTAGGGATTGTATGAGAATTAGGATAAGTGTAAACGTCATACCTAGCTCTGATTAATGCTATCTTGAATGGATGAAATCCATGGAAGTAAATGCCATGTCAAGTGGATTTTGGTTTTTAAATTCTTCATATTTAATGGGCTCTTGGTTGTTACTCGTGTCATCATGATCTCAGACTCTCAGTCGAGTGACTATTGAGAACACTTGACTCCACAATCTCACAATCTTATTGACATGGATGTGAGGACTGAACCAACCTCAACTTCGTTCAAACATTTAACAGAAATCGAGCATCCATGACTAGCAATTTTCATTAGTACAAATATTAAAGTGAAAATGGTTAGATATGTGACCTTTTGTAAGGTGTGTTGTGATGATATCACTTTTTTAAGAACTTAAGTTTAAAAGGCACATATTATGGTAAACTATTCAAGTTGTCCCTAAACTTTAATTTTTAAAAAGCAACTTTCTGAACTCGTTGGTAACTCCCCAAAAAACTTGTCTGGAAAACTTGTCTGAAAAACTTGACTTTGACTCTGTCTCTAAAAAAGTTGTCTCTCTCTAGATTCTGCACTAGAAGGTAACAAATATTTATGATCTTCAATTAAATTTCTTTTATGCATTTCAGATATTTTGCATTTATTTTTGTATGGGTTAACAATGTATCAATTCCTCCATAACAATGTATCCATTTCAGATTCTGCACTAAAATGTATGAAAATGGAAAACATCCGTGCTTTTTTCTTGTGTAACCGAGAATATTTAAAAATGAATCGAGCTTATTTTGTATTGGAACGAGGTTTTGTTTAGTTTGAAAAAAGCTCGATTATTTGAAAAAAATGCTCGACAAAAAAATGTTTGATCCCTTAAGAAAAACTCTCGATCCCTTAGAAAAAGTTATCGATTCCTGGACAAAGTTATCGATTCCTGGACAAAAGTTCTCGAACCGTCATAAAAGTTCTCGATAATTTGACAAATAATCTCGATCCTTAGAAAATTTCTCGATCCCTTAGAAAATTTCTCGATCCCTTAGAAAAAGTTCTCGGTCCCTTAGAAAAAGTTCTCGATCCCTTGATAAAAGCTCTCTATCCTTTGATAAAAGTTCTCGATCTCATGGTAAAAGTTCTCGATAATTTGACAAATATTCTCGATCCCTTTAAAAAGTTCTCGAACCGTTAGAAATGTTCTCCATCCTTTAGAAAAAGTTATCGTTCCCTTGTTAAAAGTTCTCGATCTCTTGATAAAAGTTCTCGATAATTTGACAAATATTCTCGATAAAAGTTCTCGAATCGAACCGTTATAAAGTTGTAAATTATTCTTGAACCCTTGAAAAAGTTCTCGATCTCTTATAAAAAGTACTCGATCCATTTGAAATAAGCTTGATCACTTAGAAAATGTTCTCGGTCTCTTTCCAAAAAGTTCGATCCGTTTGTAAATGTTCTCGATGCATTACAAAAAAAGCTCAATTCCGAAGAACATGTTCTCGATTCGTTACAGTTGAGAAATTGTTGTAATTCGTAGTAATTGTAAAAGTAATTTTTTTTTTGTTAATAATTATTTGTGATGATGATTTTCACAGGACAATGGATCGGGTTAAATTAGTCATATCTTACAACGGTAGATGGGAGCAATTACCTGATGGAAGTCAGAGGTTTCTTGGTTCCGATAACCAAGGAATGTATGTGTCCAGAAATATGACTTACGAAGAGCTGGTGTTGATCGTACAAACCGTTGTGAAGTACGATGTGAATAAATACATTGTTGATCTACAATCTATATCAATTGTTCCCGGGACAACATGTCGCACATTTATAAGAAACGACGACGATGTTTTGTTTATACCAGGGGAATATAGGATGATCCCTCAAGTATGTGTCAGTTTAATTGAGAGGGCTGCAGGAGGTGTCATGGGTGAAGAAATCCCTCCTCATGATAACAACCAATATTTTCGATCTTCAGACGAAGCAACCAGTTATTCACAGAAAGAAGTGGGATTGACGGTAGGGAAAACCTATATGGTGTCCCACTGGAAGTAGTCGACCATGGTGATATAGTTGGAGCTCAATTGGACGATAATGTTGGTTGTCAAATTGAAATGAATGATGGGCAGTACAACCACCAATACAATGAGATGTACAATGACATGAACAATGAGCGGAACAATGAACCTCATAACTTACCAATCCATGAGGTGACTAATGAGCCAAATTTGCATCCGGTACATAATGTAGCGAACAATGAGGAAGATGAAGAACCGTTCGAAACGAAAAGACGTGCAAGATGTGTACACAGAAGTAGTTCCACTGCAGTACATATAGCTGGGACATCTGAGGTCCGCCCTGATGTAACTCCAGCTGATTCTGAGAATGCCAGAACGTGGGTTATTCTAGGAGCAGAATCATACTCGTTTGATATGGGTGGAAGAAGGAACTTGGTAGAAGATGAACCTGCCAACATGATATATAAAGGTCAATTTTTTCCTACTAAAAAGGATTTGAAGAGATTGGCTGGGCATTTTGTAATTCGGCTCAACTTCGAGTGGAAGGTGAAAAGGTCGAATAAAACAACATTACATATGATTTGTTTGATGGACAACTGTATGTGGAAGTTAAGAGCGATTAGGAGAGATGAAGCGACATACTTTTAAGTAAGAAGTTTTATCAACGAACACACTTGTCTGTTGGAGGAGATTCACCGCCGCCATCGACAAGCTAGTGCAGTCATAATTGGAGAAGTGGTTGCACCTAGATTGCAGCAACAGATGGTTGACTAACGCATCCGAAGGACATAATAGCCGACATGAAAACAATGTATGGCATCCAAATAATGTACAGTAAGGCACATCAAGCCCTTGATTATGCGTTGTCACTGACCTATGGAACGCATGAGGAAAGCTTCCAACTGCTGCCATCATTAGGTTACGTGTTGGAACAACAAAATCCCGGAACGATTACTGACTTAAAGTGTGATGAAAATGGTATATTCCTATACTTTTTCATGTCATTAGGTGCCTCAGTAAGAGGATTTCAGATGTGTATGCGTCCAGTTATTGTCGTTGATGGTATCCATTTAAAGGGTAGATTCAGGGGCACAATGTTTGTTGCAACTGCACAAGATGGGAATGAACATGTTTATCCAACTGCTTTTGGATACGGTGACTCGGGAAACAACATATCATGGGAGTGGTTTTTGGATTGCTTGAAAGGTACTCTTGGCCATATAGATGATTTGGTTTTCATTTCTAATCGACATGCAAGCATTGAAGCAGGAATTTCTAAAGGGTTCCCTTATGCCACCCATACCATATATTGCTGGCACTTTTATGAAAATATTAAGAAGCGATATCATAGAAAGGATGTTGCCGCAATAATGGACAAAGCAGCCCGAGCGTACACCGAGTTCCAATATAACCAGCACATGGAAGAGTTACGAAACTTGCACCCGAATGCATATGAATATGTAATTGATGCCGGTCCACACAAGTGGTCCAGTGTACACTGCCCCGACAGAAGGTATAGGGTCATGACAACAAATGTTGCAGAATGCATAAACTCATACCTTAAATTTGCACGGCAACTGCCTATGTTGACTTTGGTCGAGTTCATTAGGAATATGCTACAACGTTGGTTTCACGATCGTCATAGGGTTGCACAATCCATACGTCATCAGTTGACCAACGCAACACATATTGTGATCCTCAAACGTGTTGATAAGTGTAATTTTATGACCGTTAATCCAGTTGGCTGGAACATATTCTCAGTGAAGCGGGCTGGAAAACAGTGGACCGTTGACTTAGCCCAGAAGACCTGCATATGCAACAAATTCCAAATGGACCTTCTTCCATGTTCTCATGCTCTCGTTGCCGTAAGGTACATCATACAATTTTATGTACGGTTAATATTACTTAAACGTGAATCCTATCGTTTTCAATGTTTTCATAGGGACCGAAACATGGATTTCACATCCCTCTGTGTGGACTACTACAAGCGACAAACACTTATTGATGCGTACTCAGTTCCTATTATACCGTTTGGATATCCTTCCACTTGGATTATGCCATCTGACATTGCTGAGAGAGAGTCGTTTTGAATCCAAGCTCCAGGAGACAAGAAGGCCGCCCGAGGGCTTCACGCCGTATCTCGTCTTCGGAGAGAACAACTACACAGAATTGTAGACGATGTCGACAACCAGGGCATAATTCGAGGAGATGTTCTAACCCAGCTTTGAGTAATGAAGGTCCGAGCACAGTTATTCCTAAGGAATACAGACGCAAGTGTACTATCTGTCATACAGTTGATCACAACAGAGAGACGTGCCCTACTAGAGACTCTACCATGGAATGATTTGAGGCGTTATCATGATGACATTGTGATAATTTGAACTCGTATGACTTGTTCATTAACTGAAATGCAATTGAATTTAAATATGATTTGTATATATACAAATGTAAACATTTTTATACAAAACAATTGGTACATATACAAAAGAATTTGTAAATATATAAAATAATTGGTACATATACAACAAAATTGGTACGTATACAAATAAATAACTATATAAATCTAAACGGGCCGGGAGTTTGCAAATATTTCAACGGTCATCTTCTCCCGAATGATCCCTATATCATCTTCCGACCAATCGAAATCCTTTCTGTCTGCCAGTAAGTACTCGATCAATCTCAACGTGTGAGGACCACAGTTACCCCTACAGTTGGACACATTAACAAGCGTTAATAAAACATTAGGTTTATAATAATACAATCTTAAAGTTACTTTTACGAAATATCTTACGATTTCTTCTACTGGGGGACATGTTTTTTCAATATCACGCTGATATCAAAGGGCTTACTTGTCTTCTCAAATTTCTGAAGTCCAGCCGGTCGTGCAGTATGAAACCCAGCCTGATGCAACATCGAGGGCACAAAGTAACGCAACGGGGCTACCTGCTGCTTCCAGATATGAGTTGGGACCTCCTGTCTCCAGGGGTCGACTATGAACATCTTCCCGCATGTGAGGTCCACAGTCACCAGTAACCAATGTTACCGCTCAATGTTGCACGGTATCAGGACCTGTAAACGTAAACAGCGGGTGTTAGGATGTACAAAGACATTTATATATACAATAGTAAACCATGTCAAGTAACACTTACCATGTCAACCTCGTGCCACGGACGACATCCAATCGGGGTACCCCTAAGTACCGTCGTAAGGTCGGCATCCTTCCACCAAGACCTCAAAACATTCCAACGCCTCGGGGTGATCTGCCCGTGAGAATCACGAGACATCATTTTCCTGTACTGGTGCTCCAGAAAGGACTGTAGAAACACAAACTCAAAGTTATTATGTTTTCCATACAAATCTACAAGCATGCGTAATCATTACTAGTTTTAGTACTTACAAAAAATTACGAGTCCAATATGTTGACCATCTGACTGTTCGGGAAAGCTCATTGACGCTTCCGAAGAATATGGAGGTACGCGTCCATATGCTAGGAATATAAACACGTAAAGATATGTTAGGAGGCTTACACATGTAAAACAAATACTATAAACAGAATTTACTGTCTCACGTACCTCATCATCAACATCCATGAAGTTGGTCTGCAACCGATGGAACCATGCAGCATCAACTGGCTCCAGCAAATCAATATCATGTCTGCATTAATGTTCCATCAGCTAAACATTTATATAATGCATTAGAAGAAAAACTGCCACCTAAATAACAAAGACATTTACTTACAGTTCCCTATTTACGTTCTTCTTGAAGGCTCAGTAAGCCTTCAACTGGTCACCGTCCTCCAGTCCCTAAGGATTAAATACGTGTTCATGTCTCTTTAGTATTACCCTTGCCCTCTTAGATCGGCACAGATCTGTGTACGGGCTAAGCAACTGCCAACCGCGCTTCAGTACATGCCTTTGCTGTTGAACTCCCCTCGCCGGGGTGTGCTGGGATGAGGATGGGGGAGGGGGAGTCTGCTTCTCGCTCCAAGGGGGATGGAGGGCCGACTGCTAGCTCGGAGGTGGAGGTGGAGGTGGAGGTGTAGGTGGAGGTGGAGGAGAGGGAGAGGGGGAGCCTGCTGCTTGGTAGTCAGTGGAGGGGGAGCCTGCTGCTTGGTAGTCAGTGGAGGTGGATAGGGAGCCTGTTGTTCACTCATCGGTAGAGAGGGAGCCTACTGTTCGCTCCAACGTGGAGGGGGAGCCTGGAATCGCTCTGAGCGGGAGGGGGTCGGCTACTCGCTCAGAGGTGGAGGGGGAGCCTGCTGGTCACTCCAAGGGGGAGGCGGGGGAGGCTACTCGCTCTGAGTTGGAGGGGGAGGGGGGCCGACTACTCTCTCGGAGGGGAAGGAGAAGGGGGAGACTGAGCCCTACTCTCCAGAACTGCCCCTCCGGTATGTGGATCCTCTGTATGCTCATACATATGCTGCCTGAAGCCCTGAAGGCCCCCGATCAATGCAAGCAACTCCCTATGTTGTTGCTGTCGATCCTCCTTGCTCTTCCGGATTAAATCCAACAACTCTCGGTGCTGTTGTTGTCGATCATCCTCACTCGTTCGGAGGGCTTCACACAACTCGTTCAACTGATGTTCTAAACGGGCCTGAAATCATGCAACATTGTTAATACTAAAACAATCAACAGATCTTGTTAATAAAAACAAAGCTATCATCTCAACTTACCTCCCCATCAAGCCCAACGTCTGCACGGGAATCCCCTGTATCGGCACCAGTTCCTGGGGTGGTAAACGAAACCTTTCTACGCCTCACTCGCAGAGGAGACTGATCAGATCCGCCAGTGTCCATGCCACTGAAATCTGGACCTGCACTTGTAGTCGGACCCCCACCTTCCTCCTCAGGATGAACTGCACTTGTAGTTAGATCAAAGACAGTAGGAAGGTGGACCCTGTCGTCCTGCACATACGGGCTCTCCCCTCACTTAGGCCTGGAAAGTACGGTGCCACCGTCTCAGCTGTTGTGGGCATGATTTCCGTCCTCGCAGACATCTGTAAGCGTAGTTAGATGAATGTCATTGTTACTTATAGTAAGTAATATAACGATACGATTAACAAATAAAATAATTACCCTAGCACTAAAATCTTGTCCAGCTTCTTCCCTCCAGGTTGTTTGGTCAACTCTCACTTCAACATTCGAGGAGAAAGGTCTTTAACCCTTCGAGTCCCGAAATCGACACCCAGTTGGGGGATAACCTCGAAAGTAAATATCTGCATCAAAGATAAGTACAGTTATAATCAAAAAAAAATTGGATTAGAAATTTAATGTACATGTTGGAAATCAAATTTCTTACCAAAAGGGTGTGTGATAGACCGTAGATGTTGTACCCCTCCACGGAATGTCCAACATCGCCCTGTAACTGATGGAGTCTCTTCTCACGACGTCGCGGTAACGCATGTTTGAATGAAAATATAGAATGCCTATAGACATGGGCACCCCACGGGAACACATCGAAGGCATTGAGGTCCTCTACCAACCGAAACTGCCAAACTTGAATCTTCAATCTCTCGTCCACCCCCATCAATATCCAGTTCAACATGTAAACGAGACACAACTTCACAGCATCGTACGCCTGTTGAAACTCTCTGCGGGTAAGAACAACCCTCAATTCATCCAACGATACCTCATCATGTTCAGAAAAGTACCGTTGATGTATGTCATTCTCAACTGCAACATACATACTCGTGTCCGGTACGACTCCAAAACGTAATCGGTGATGAGGCTAAATTCCACCTTCGAAAACCTGACCACATGGTTCCCTAACAAGAACCACATCTTATCTGTCAGGCCCGTCGTGGTCCAACTCCCGCAACAGCAGCTGATGAATAACACCATTCGAAAACTTCAGCTCCGGTGCATCGACATGAAATGCCCGAAACAGGAGGCCATGAACCGACGTCGATCTTCAACAACAAACTCTTCAGGGACCCGGTTAAGTGCATCGTCTATACGGGTGAGGGCTTCAAAATGGTCGTGTCGGGTCAATTTTCCCTTGAACCAATCTCCCTCTAGAGTTTTAAGCAATTCCTTCAACCTGCTCGTCATCTGCAATGTCACAGAAACAATACATCAGTAAACTGTAAAAAAATTATAAAATATTATCGATTATTTGAAAAAGTTCTCGATCATTTGGAAATAGTCTTGATCCTTTACACATAGTCTCGATCCTTTGAAAAACCTCTCGATTCATTGAAAATTCTTCTCGATCATTTTAAAAAATATCAACCCTTTGAAAAACATTCTCGATCCTTTGAAAAACCTCCTGATCCTTTGAAAAACCTCCCGATCCTTTGAAAAACCTCTCAATTCATTGAAAATTCTTTTCGATCATTTAAAAAAATCTCGACCATTTGAATAACATTCTCGATCGTTGAAAAAAATCTCGATCCTTTGAAAAACCTCTCGATCCTTTGAAAAACCTCTCGATTCTTTGAAAAATCTTATCGATCATTTTAAAAAATCTCGACCCTATCAAAAACATTCTCGATCGTTAGAAAAAATTCTCGATCCTTTGAAAAACCTCTCGATTCTTTGAAAAAACTTCTCGATCATTTTAAAAAATCTCGACCCTTTCAAAAACATTCTCGATCGTTAGAAAATTATTCTCGATCGTTTCAAAAAATTCTCGATCCTTTGAAAATAGTCTCGATACTTTTAAAAACCTCTCGATTCTTTGAAAAATATTCTCGATCATTTAACAAAAACTCAATCACTTTGAAAAACATTCTCGATCGTTAGGAAAATATTCTCGATAGTTCCAAATAATTTCTCGATCTTTTAAAATATTCTCGATGTTTTTAAAATGTTCTCGACCATTTGAGAAATAAGCTCGATCGTATGATAAAATTCCTCGAATCTTTCTAAAAAAATTCCTCAATCTCGATTGAAATATTCTCGATTTATTTTTATTTTAAAAAAAAGTGCTCGATACCAGAATATTGAACCTCATTTCAAACCCAAACCAAAACCACAACCAGTGTCAACCCTAATCTACAATTTCAATCAACAGAACAAGTCTAAAATGTAATGATAAGTTATGAACAACAAATCGATAAATAAAACAAACTGAACTTACCTCTGTCAATCGCTGTGAAATGTACTGTATTCATGTTCCGGTCAATAAGCTGTCGATTTCCTCGCTATCGATTTCAATCTCTTCGGTTTCTTTCTCACTGTTGCTTTTCTCAGACTCACAAAACGACAACTTTCTCTCTTTTCCAATTTTATAGGGATATTCTCGTCTCTTTACCTTAAATAGTACATTTTAAATTTATATTACTAAATTGGTGATATTTGTACAACAGCCATCTGAAATAGTGTCATTTATTTTTCGAGCCCAAGATTAAAAGTAGGTGAATAATATGAAATAAATGTGAATTAGTTTCGAGTCGTATGGACCAAAGTAGGAAAAAAATAATTCAATTCAATTTTGCCTTGATTTGTGGAGAGTGGGTTGGTTTGATAGTCTTGTGAAGCTATGATAAAAAACCAGAAATTCACTTTTTGCAAACAATTGTCAAAGTAATGTGTTGAAACTTGAAAGAAGGTCAAAATTGGGTAATAGAACAATGACTATTAAACAACTAACGTTTAGACTAATCCAACTAACCAAACTGAAAAAAATAACATAATGATAATTACAAAGATTGTTTGGTCAATCTTAATCAGCTCCGTTAACCACTGTCTCCATTTCAAATTTGATCTACAATAATGATTATTTTAGACTATAGACAATGGACTAATGAGAAATCAAAATACTTACGATATATATGAAAAAAAATATTGTGTTACAATAATTAAACACATTTAGTAGACCTTTTGTATACCAAAATAATAAATATTATCGATTAAACTAACTTGTACTCGTAGAAACTAACCTACCTCGTCCTAATCTAGGAAATATATCTCTTGTTCGTTCTTTTTTTTTAATATTCAATACAAATTTACTAATTAAGAATTTTAATGAGATAAAGATAACTTAATTTCTGTTTTGAGAATATCAAATTTCTTAATCATTTTGATCATTAAGTTTAGTAAACGAGCCCATAAAACTATTATACTATCCATCTACAACCTAACAAATACACATCTCGACTGATTACTCAAGTCTTATCCAATAAAATCCCAATCAAACAAACAAACAAACCTAATCACCCAATCTTGCAAACCAAAACAAGACAAAGAAGTCTGTGATTATGTCATATATATATAAAGTTTGTTTGTGGTTCATGTAAGCATGCCACACAATTTACAATTACAACTACAAAGACAAGAAAGTCTCCTTAAAGTGGCAACAAACCAAAAAGTCACAAATCATCAAAAACAACACAAATTATTCTAATCAAAACCCCCATACTTCTGATTCTTGCCCAAACACACCATTGTTGAACGACAGACGTGGGTGATGCTATTATTACTTGTTTATGTTTCTTCACAAAACACACACGCAAATGCCATTCTCTCCACCATAATCTTACCTTCTTCTTCTTCTTTTTTTACTTCACACATTCTCCTAAAGTCACCAACAATTCTGCTACCTTCCCTAACTCATCATCATATATACCACTCTACCAAACTCACATCCCTCCAAAATTTCTCTCCTTCACATCATCTACTACATATATACATATATACTTGTATGATTTGTCCCGTCACATATATCGAACTTCCCGATTTTAACATTAATCTAGAAATTTCCACCCGATCCTCAGCCGTTATATTGACTTTCACATCGTGTATACATGTTTGTATGTAAATTTACAAAGTGGGTTCAAATCAAGATCTTTTTTGAAATATTATAATAATTCAGGATTTGGGAATGAAGTAAACTTGAACCAACAATCCCAGATATATGTGTGAGGGGTAAACCATTAGGTCAACCTTATATTATCCATTCAAACTCTTAAGATTCATAAGATAATGTATGATTATGATATCATAAATAAGAAAGCAACTATATAGGAAGGTAATTTATTTGTATATTATTATGTATTTATGTCCAATTGGGTCACCCAAATATATATATATATATATAGAAAAGTTTCTTATTATTGTGTTTATTTTAATTTACACAAATGAAAATATTATATAAAAAAGCATTTTTTATATCTAAAGTGAACCGAACTTTTACTAACTAAATCCAGTTTTTTACTTACAAATGACCAGATCAAAAACAAAATATATTTATTTATTTTTAAGTGGGTTCAAAGTGTTAAGTGAGATCACATCTTTCCATTTGACAATCATCTAACAATATTTTTTTTTCTTTTATCTGTTTAATTCGGTTGAAGATCACTAAAAGGACTGAAAAAATAGGACTTGATAGTCGGTTTCTGACTCCAAGATTACAAATTCTCTAACCAAAAAAATGTCAAATTATAACAATCAGTTGAAAAAATTTCAACAAAAAAAATGCAGTTGATTCAGTACCAGAAATTAAATTATAATCAAACGTATATTAATCAAAATATACCAAATTATACCTAACACACTATACATGCATGTGTATGTGAATCTGTCTATGATCAACTTAAAATTAATATCATATGGTTTCCATTTATTGATTAAATGTAGATCATGATTAAATATAGAAAAAGAAAAGAAAAAAATGAATTTTGTTTGATATATAAGTAAGCTTTTTAAAAGTCATAATAGGCAGCAGGCAACATTATTATTATATATTAATTTAGAAAAAAGAAATGTGATATATATATATATATGTGTGTATTTAAAAGAGAAACCGTTATCATGTATGGATGAATATATGTATTTATTGAATTAAAATAGGAAAAAAATCGAGAACAATGCATGTGTGTTGAATGGATGTATATATTAATATAGAGTAATATTAAATCTCTCAAATAATTAATCCAAAATTCAATCCAAATAATGTGCCATATAAATCATAGGTTGTCTAGCATTACATTATGTTTGGTTTGATGAAATAGGAGAGAAAAGAAAATAAAGGATTTGGATGGATTTCTAATATCTTGTTCGGATTGTTAAATGAGAGAGAAATGAAAGAAAGTGGAAGAAAAATGAGGGAATAATTTCTTATTATTTCATCCAATTTGGTTTCAATCCAAATTTAGGAGAAAAAGAAGGGAAAGAATTCAGAATTAATGATTTTTCCAATATCTCAAAACTAACCCTATTAATATTGGGTATTTATATTGTTAAAAGAATGATATTTTCGTAAATAGAATAAAATTAATTCATTTATTTCTCCAAATTAAATAAGATTGATTTCCTTTCCTTTATTTTATATTTATAACCATCCAAATAACAATCATTAAAAGCACTTTCTTTTCCTTTTCTTTCCTTTCTTTTCTTCATTTGTCTTTCCTTTCCTTTCTCTCATATTCCACCAATCCAAACATAATGTTAGTGATTAAGTTTATTATGCATAAATAGTATAACATTTGTAGAATCTCACGTGAAAAGTAATGAAAGAAAGTTGTACGATACATATGATCTAATCAAATTCCGATCAATATCTTGAATAATAAAAGATAAACAAATTGAAGTGTTAGATGTAGATTAAATTCGATGGTATATTAGACATAGTATATCAAATTCTGATTTGGTGCATCCGATTCACTCGATCTAGACTTTCTTATAAAAAAAAATACAGCAATAACTGTATCACACCCCCATTTGATATACAGAAGTGAATTTCTCACACCAAATGGCCGGGTTGAGATCTGCTAAAATCATCGGTACTTATACGGTCTACCTCATGACAGGAAATATGGAAGTGAATAAGTGATCAATTAATACATATATATATATATATAGATATAGATATAGATGTATATCTACCTATATAAATATAATACACATATATGAAAGAAAACAAAAGAGCAGATCAAATAGTTGTTGCATACTTGCATGCATGTTTTGGTAAACCAGCACCGGAAAAAAAAATTACAAAAATAAAATCCGATAATTATAATAATAAGAAGCTTTAATTATATTGTTGTTCTTCAATGGAGAGAGAAATAAGAAGAAACCCAAGTGATCATGTCGTCTCAGTCTCTTGTATCAAAATCTCCATACCCATCCCTCTCTCTCTCTCTCTATTGACAAAACATTCTCTATTTTTCTCTGTTTCTTGTCCAAAATGTCAAACCCTTGATGTGCTATAAATATATCTCCAAATTCTTCAATTCCCTCCACAACACATAACAATATAGTTTTTATTATTCATTATTTTCAGAATCACAAGTACTACTACTACTACAAATAGAAGAAAACATGTTTTCAAAAAGTTGTCTAATAATAACTCTTTATCTCATCAATCTTGTCTCATTTTCCTCCTCCACTTTTGGGAGTTACTTAGATTATCATTATGATAATCCAAACCCTGCAACGCTCAATTCAGTGTCTGGAACGAAGTCGTCGTCATCGTTCAGACGGAGCTTTTTCAAAACGAGACCTCTTGCCTCGGCTTCTTCACCATCGTCTGCAAAGGTTGTGAATGTGGATAGTTTTGGAGCTAAAGGTGATGGAACAGATGACTCTCAGGTAGTTAAAACACACAAAACAGATATTAATTAAACAATTAATTAGTTTCAATTAATTTTATATCAGTTTTTAAATGGTTAATTGGCTTTTTTTGTTTAATGATTATTATAGGCATTTAAGAGAGCTTGGCAGGAAGCTTGTTCTTCTTCAAATGAAGCCGTTTTGGTTGTCCCAAAGAACAAAATGTATCTTCTCAAACCTTTGAGATTATCAGGACCCTGTAAATCTTCTCTTACAATGAAGGTTAGTTAACGTGCGGCCGTCTGCATTTTTATTTTTGTTTCTGAAATAACTTGTTTTTTCTAATAGTCATTGAATGAAATCTAACGGTTGATATTTAACGTCCGGATGTTGTAGATTTACGGTACTATAAAAGCATCGGTTCGGCTATCGGACTACCAAAAAGATCCAGACCGTTGGATTGTTTTCGAGAATGTTAACAATTTCAGAGTGGATGGTAGTGGCACCATCGATGGCAGTGGAAGAATTTGGTGGCAAAACTCTTGCAAAATCAACAAAAACCTTGTATGCCCAATCAATCAATCAATTTTCATATTAATTTAGTTCTTCCATTTTTTTGGTACCATGCACATTTATTTTTATTTTTATTTTCAATTCAATTGCATTGTATTAATTTCAATATTTTCTTTTTCTTCCTAAATTGTTTTACAGCCTTGCAAGGATGCACCAACGGTGAGTTTCCACTCGTTCGCGTTCAAATCATGTCATGTCCGTGAATAGATAGGGTTTTTAAAATATATGAATGAAACATTCAAAACCCTACAAGACCCTAAGGATTATACACACTCCGGGTTTGAGACATGACATATTAATTCATTAATTTCTTTCTTATGTTATTATAGATATTATTATAAACGATTTTACAATACTGGTAATTAATTTTTCATTGAAAATATATTGTATTACACAGGCAGTGACATTCTCTGAATGCAACAATTTAGTGGTGGCTAGCTTGAGGTTCAAAAATTCACAAAAAATGCATCTCACATTCCAAAAATGTGTAAATGTTAGAGCTTTGAATCTCCTGGTGATTGCACCAGGAAAAAGCCCCAACACTGATGGCATTCATGTTACAGGAACCCGAGATATTCTGATTAAAAACTGTGTCATTAGGACAGGTAAATTAATCACAGATTTAATTCTATAAATCCATGATTTTCGATATTACAGATTTATCGATCATCAATTATAATTTCTTTTTTCCAATTTCGTATGTAGGGGATGACTGTATTTCGATAGTAAGCGGGTCGAAAAATGTTCGAGCAACGGATATAACTTGCGGTCCAGGTCACGGAATTAGGTTTAGTTAATTCAAGCTTAACCCACTTTTTAACTAAACTGATCAATTTTTCAACTACATCATTTCTGATCTTAGGTATCTGTAACCATCATATTTTAAATTAAAAGAAATTTTTTGGGTACAGCATTGGAAGCTTAGGAGCTGGAAATTCAGAAGCAGAAGTGTCAGATGTGGTAGTGAATAGAGCAAGATTTTCAGGAACCACCAATGGAGTTAGAATAAAGACTTGGCAGGTGAGATCATATATATGAGAAAATTGACTAATATATTATACGAAAATTATAAGGTGCAGCAACCTAACACGTTTTATCGTACCAAGATCTTAATTGACACCGATATAAACTAAAAAAAAAATTACATTTTTCACCGGGTCTTATGCGAGATCTTATACCATACCTGATCATTTCTCAATATGTATATATATTTAAATCAGTACGTACTGATTTAAATTCATTAGTACATTGGATATGGATTATTAGATTTATATACTTTGATTCAAATTGTATATATTTATCAAAAATTCTTTATAATCAGTGTTACACATACAATATACTGATGTAAGTTATATCGGTATGTACAGAGAAAGCTAAGTACTTCACTTAATTGAAAACGATGAGTTATATTTAGCTGGTTTACCAAATTCAATTTTAATTATATATTAAAAAAATTATAGATAAACTGAAAATCACCTAGTCACTTTGATTTGTTATACCGACTTTACCAAATTCCATTCAGTGTTTTTTTAAAGTAAATATTTGGGGGAGACTTTGCGGTATATAATTTGCCAAAAATACGGCCGCAAAATATGCATGTAATTTCTATCAATTTTGTAAGAGTACGAAAGATAATATATAATACTTATATACACTGTACACATACGAAGTCTCACATGTAAAAGAAAGATTGAAAGAAAGTCTGGAGTCATATAGAATCAACCAAGCATGATGACATTTATGTCTTATTTATCTCCATAAGATCAGTTAAAATTTCTTCAAAATGATCATATAAAGTTTGAAAATTAATTCTTTTTCTTAAATGTTTCAATTTACTGCCGAAACTGCGGATACACTATAACATATAAGAGAGAGATTTAGCTGTACTTATTATTTATGATTAAAGTCGAAACAGTTATCAAGGACGGGATTCTATATATTCTTTTCGTATGAGATCTTAATTTATTGCATATATAATCTGAATGAGTTGATTCTCAATTATAGTTTTATTGGTAAGAAAATATTGATTTTTTACTTGATTTGCAGGGCGGGTCAGGTTATGCCAAGAACATAATTTTCCAAAACATTGCAATGTACAATGTGAGCAATCCTATAATAATTGATCAACACTATTGTGATCAAAATGATCCATGCCCAGATCAGGTAAAATTCAATCAATCAATCAATATACCTCCAAGTAATCCAACATCATGATGATCATGATCAAATCAATGGCAGGGATCAGCTGTGCGAATAAGCAATGTTGCATACAAGAACATCAGAGGCACAAGTGCATCTGAATTGGCCATCAAATTTGATTGCTCAAAGCACTTCGCTTGTCAAGGGATTTTGGTTCAAGATGTAACCCTAACTCCTCAAATAGAGGACTCTGCCCAAGCTTCATGTGTCAATGTCAAGTTACAAACCGTTGGGAGTTTCTCACCGCGTTGCTCCTGAAAACAAAAACGAAAAACGTTATATGTCGATCAGAAATATTATTCGATCTCGCCGATTTTATGACGAAGAATTTAATTTAGATCAACATCTTGGTGAGCTAGCTGAAGCAGTGATATCCAAAGAAATAGCTTTGGATTGTTAGTGATTATGTGATTTGTGTATATATAGATATCAGTCTTTTGTTTTGTAATTTGTAAGTGCCTTGAGAAATGAAACTTTGGCATTGAATTTTCTTCTTTTGGCTATGAAGTCTGCTTTTTATTTTCGCAACTTTTGCTACATCCTTAGAAAATATTTTAGAACAAAAAAAAAAAAAAACTTTAATGGTTATCTGTTTTTTTGAAGTTCGAAATCGATCGATCGAGGGTCTATCAGGACTTACCGGATCAAACATTATATACGTGTCTACTAGATATCTCCTCCCCCTGGGGATAAAACTTATGGTTCTCTATTTCAAACTAATCCATCTAACTTGGATACTAATTGTGCTATAATGGAGATTGGGCTTAATGAGGCCTGCTTTTTTGGTTGGAATTTTTAATTTAAAGGAACCATTATTCTGTAGATTGGTCCCTTTGGAAGTTTGGAGCCAACCCAAATTATTGACAATTCAATAATTATGATGGTACATCAACGAACTAATTCTTAATAAAGTTTTAAAATGATTTGTCAATACTTATATAAGACTTGACCAAAATATTAAAATTGAAGACCATACCACTTATAAAATTCTTGTTTAATTACTTAATCATGATTAATTTTTATTTCTTTAATGGGTTGATTATTATCTTATCACTTTTGGGTCATACTTTACATTTTTTTTGACTTTAAAGTGCATCCTATAAATAATATCATAATTTGCAAAAGCATCAACAAATGATGCCAATCCATATAACAAAAAGCATATATGAAATACTTGAATTGACACAAAGTTTGCTTTTCAATTTTATGAAAATGTACTAAACTAGGCAAAAAAAAAAATTAATTTGTAACAAATATGGTTCCTATAAATTGTCAGACTGAATGAACATACTTATCTATATTGAGATTATTTAACTTGAGTTCAACCCATTTTGAAACCAAATCAATGTGGTATTGATAATTGTATGTTTTAGACACAATTTGTTACTACCGAACTTTCACTTGTGATTTAGGATTTGATGACGTTCCAGTTCACTTTTACATAATATTTAAATAGCAAAATCTGAACGAAAAATGTACGATCCATATGAAGTACGATAGTTTATCTTTTAATATATATATATAATAATGGTAGATGATGGCAGAAGTGATCTGAGATTTTTTTTTTTTTAAATTATGGAGGTTAGTATATATATAATGAAATGCTAAAAAAAGTACTTTATAATTTTTATAAATTAGAAAATAATAAGAATGTCAGACGATTATTTCAGATTGATTGGAATCAATAAAATCAAATAGATAGAAACAAATAGACGAAGCAAAGAAATAAATATAATAAATTAACTATTTGATTGTAACTGATCTAATTTGTAAAAAACGAATCCCTATTCTGCCCTATTCTCTCACAATCATGAAAATATTTTAATGGGTTACTGACAAAAGTGATGACTTAATTGGTGAAATTAATTTAATTGAAACCTATATATGCTGTAGATCCTATGTGAGTCTAGAGTTCCAAACTTATTATAATGTGTTTTCATATTGTCAACAAAGACTAATAAATGTAAAGTACTGTGATTAAAGTATCTCTTTGTACAGAGTACATTTTGGAAGAATTACAAAAGCAAGCTAAGAATCTACCCATCAAAATAGTATGGAAATCAATTAATTTGGAGGCAAATTTCGGTGGTATAGATATATTAGATCACTTCTATGACGTCGAATTATATTTTAAAAAAAATCACATTAAATAACATAATAAAGATATAAAATTTATAACAGAATTAATTAAAATGATTTTTTATAGGAAGAAAAAAAAAACATTTAGATTGTCGTTTTATAAGCTATGTATATACCCAATTAATATATATCTTAGCTAGCTATTTGACTTACACATTTATTTCATTATAAATTAAATATTTTTTAATTTTTCATTGGACATACTTCAATTGGATTGTTTTTGTACCAATAATACATCCATTTTTATGGATGAATCAGAAGCATTTGGATATGCTTAGATTTGAAGATCTGATGAACCAATTGTTAATTAATATATATTTAACAAAGGAAATTTTTGTAAGTAATCTTAAACATAATTAATTTGTTATATTCAAGACCCTTCTTCCCCTAACAAGCCAATAGAGTTTAGAATAATAAAAAATTATGGAGAAGATGGTCACAACATGATTTATTTACTCTTAGCGTATGAGGATTGAATTTTTGATCTTACGTGATCTTTTGAACTATTCTAAATTTGGAGATCAAAAGAAGATGATACACAAAGAGCCATCTCAATTTTCGTATATTCTTACATGATTTAATTAAGTATTTTTTAGTTGAATTAATCAACGGATATCCATATCATTAGTTTTTTTATGCTACTAATTTGGAATTACTATACAAATATAAATAACCACATTCTCTAATTAGAACATAGTTTTACGTTTGGATAATTAAACCGTACATAACAATTATATATATAAATTCTTTGTCTAGATAAAAATTATGAGAACAGTCTTGATGACGTATAATTATATATAATCTCTAGAAGTAAAAGTATAATATTAAGAAGTGTTCTCATACAACTGACGAAGCGGGGTATAGCGAAAAATAAGAATGATCACTTTGTCGAACCCTGAGACACACTCAGACGAACCTTGACGCAGCGACCGGTAGTTACCCAAACATGGACCGCCATGCAGGGGTCATCATTCCCTAATCTTCGTTAGAAAATTGTGCTCTCGAATCCTCAAAGAGCATATCGAATCCACGACAGATAAATGTTCCAAAGGAACGATTTTACTAAAATCAATCAAAGGTTTTAAAAATTACAATAATTGAAAATAATAAGACTATTTATAATAAACTAATCCTAATATGACTCGAATACGACATTCCTTAAAAAAGACTAAAACAAGAAAATATCAAAACTAATCAAAATCTTATAGGATCCATGACTCCTAACTTGACTTGAAAACAAAGATCAAATCTTACCTAAAAGGTAAGTTTGATTTATTTTCAAAACCTAAATTTAATTCCCAATCAAACTAAAATAAATAAACTTACTAAACAATAAAATACCCAAATTAACAAAATAAGAAAATAAAGAAATTGTTTGACATGGGCCGCGGTTCCTTCATCTTTGTCCTACATCAGTCACCCATTCTTAAAAAGAACACGTCCTCGAGTTCGGTTGAAATACGCAGAAATACAGGTAAACAAAGAAGAACCCATATTTATCTTGTGGGAGTGGTAAACACCAACAAAAAAATCTCTCCGTAGTTCATCCCAAATCCACAACGGCACCACAACAATTGTCCAACGAAATGCAGAAGATGTCCAAGTTATTCGCCACTGACGATGCCTATTGGTTGCGGCTTGGACCGCTGGACACCTGTAAAGGTTTGGACAATAGCGATTCCTCGTTGCTAGCTCTTCCCATCTCACATAGTATTCTCCTCCTTTTAAAATAAACTCGTCCTCGAGTTTGGCAAGATTTTGTTTGGGTGGATTATACTTCAAATGTACTATCTTGTCAATCACTGGCTTGAACAAATATACTTCAGATGGCAAGAACAATGTTGGATCTTCAAAATCCAAATCAGGAAAAATAATCTTCAAATTACCCCAATAAAAATTGTGTGGATTTTCTAATAAATTATCACCCTTGGAAACTTTATCAATAGAAATTGATTTAGCTTCCAGTTTTTCTTCAACCACATATAAAGTGCAATCAATATCAATGGTTGGATCGCAGTCTTCAACTTATAAGATACAAGACTTATCTTCAATTACTTCGACAATTTCCATTTCATACGAAATATCTTCAACTGTATCTTCTACATGACAAAAATCTTTAAAATAATCAATCGGAAGATATTCCTCCCGCATTACATGTTTCATCACAGGCCATGATTGGATCCTATCCATTCCAAATCTTTTCCGATCCTTCTGAAAGTCTTCCCACCAAATTAATGCATCGTTTTTCAAATAAATTTCTATAAGTAAAACTTTCAGACTTTCTTCAGTTTTCTGATATGTAAAATATTCTTCAACTTCTTTCAACCAATTAATAAATTCTTCAGTTTTCATATGACCAGAAAAAAATCGAAGTCTTGGTTGAGAATCATTATAGCTCGAAAAATAATTATTGGAACCAAGAGAACTATTGAAACCTATTGAGAACCGAAATCAGAGTCTGAAAAAAAAAACGTACCAAAATTTGAACCCTGATAACTGCTTACGAAAAATTAATTCACTCGCGGCTTCAGGTGTGTGTGATGGTGGACGCAATCTGAAATATCTGGAACTCGTGAGACTGAACTGAAATTTCTGGCACTGTTGAGGTTGATCTGCAAATTGTAACACTGTTGGGTTGATCCACAATTTCTGCTGTCTCTGAGGCTAATTGTTAATTCTCGGAACTATCACACATACACTCTCATTCATTCTTTTTTTTTTTTTTTTCAATTTCGCTTCTCTATTTTTTTTTATGGGGGGTATGGAGGGTGAATATATGGTGTTTAGGAAGGTAGTTGGTTGTGGTCCGTGGACACTGAGCCTAGCACAGAGGTAGACTCGGTCGCTCTGATATCAATTGACGCAGCGGGGTATAGCGAAAAATAAGAACGATCACTTTATCGAACCCTGAGGCACACTCAGACGAACCTTGACGCAGCGACCGGTAATTACCCAAACATGGACCGCCATGCAGGGGTCATCATTCCCTAATCTTCGTTAGAAAATGGTGCTCTCGAATCCTCAAAGAGCATGTCGAATCCACGACAGATAAATGTTCCAAAGGAACGATTTTACTAAAATCAATCAAAGGTTTTAAAAATTACAATAATTGAAAATAATAAGACTATTTATAATAAACTAATCATAATACGACTCGAATACGACATTCCTTAAAAAAGACTAAAACAAGAAAATATCAAAACTAATCAAAATCTTATAGGAATCATGACTCCTAACTTGACTTGAAAACAAATATCAAATCTTACCTAAAAGGTAAGTTTGATTTATTTTCAAAACCTAAATTTAATTCCTAATCAAACTAAAATAAATAAACTTACTAAACAAGAAAATACCCAAATTAACAAAATAAGAAAATAAATAAATTGTTTGATATGGGTCGCGGTTCCTTCATCTTTATCCTACATCAACAACTGTTTTGTGGACCCATAATGCAAGCATGAAATGGAAAAAGAGTTAAGAGAGTATTGTTTTTTTCCTCAACATACTCCTTCTGTTCTTCATAATTATTGTTCATCAAAAGATGCATGAAAGTTGACTTGGAGACATCAGAGGACAGAGATTCACACACAGTTTCTCCAATTAACAAGGCAGACATGAGTACATATTATCAATAATTAATGTTGTTAGTATTGTTAAGGCACATTAACGGTGACAAATCAATGAAATTGAAATTAAATATATATATATATATTAGATACACACTTGATCAAGAGGAAAGAGAGATGATGATGATCAGGATTCAAGACAAGAAACTGATAACAGAAAAGTTGATGGTCATCGTATAGACTAATTAATAGGTAAGGTTATGGGGTCACTCCTAGAATTCATCAAAGTCTCAAAGATTCACAAAACTTATTGAAGAGAGAGAGCTAATATGTAAAAGGTCCTTCCTTAATCAGGACCAACCTTAATTATTTATTTTTTATACGGCTTCACCGACTATCTCATGTGATAATCAGTTTTACAGTGGATGATCCCCATATAAAAGAATATCAGGTCGTTACTGACTAGATAATTATTTATATATATATATCAAAACAGAAGAATATCTCCTTCTACCTAGCTTCTATTTGGTGCTCTCTGTCTCTCTCTGTCTCTGAATTTCAATGGAAGGATCAATTACAGCTTCATCATCATCAAATTCTGCAAAGAAAACAAGGTTCAAGAAAATATGTGTCTTCTGTGGTAGCAGAGCTGGTTGCAAGCCTTCTTTTAGTGAAGCTGCTCTTCAGCTTGGTAAACAGCTGGTAATTAAAAAGAAGACTATATTCATATATATGTATGTATGTATTTCATTGAAGCTAGCTAATTGTGCATGTTGTAGTTTTAGCTGATATTTTTTGTTTATGTATAAATGTATAATTATCAGGTTGAGAGAAAGATTGATTTGGTATATGGAGGAGGAAGTGTAGGTCTAATGGGTTTAATTTCTCAGACTGTTTTTAGTGGAGGCTGTCATGTTCTTGGGTAAATATTCATGTCATTCTTAGATGAAATATATATATATATATAAATGAAATATTTACTTATATATATCTTGATATGTTTTGATTATTTTGTGTAGAGTGATTCCTAAAGCTCTCATGTCTCATGAGGTAACTAGTAACTATTGTTATATATATATATATATATATATATATATATATATATATATAGATAAGTTTCCAATATTAGTTGTTGAATATATTATATATATTATTCTTTTTGTAATTATATATATAAATGAAACAAGTATATATGTGTAAATTGTAGATATCAGGAAAAACCATTGGAGAATTGAAAACAGTTGCAGACATGCATCAAAGGAAGTCTGAAATGGCAAAACAAGCTGATGCATTCATTGCACTTCCTGGTATATATACACATACATATATATATATATATATATATATATATCCATAAACACACGGACATCCGCTTTGTTCATTAACTTTTTGTTTTTTCTACTTTTAATTAAAACTATTCTATGTTTGTTTTTATACATAATTTGTTCAATATATATTTAATTCTTTTTATTTGTTTTTATTTAAGGTGGTTATGGAACCATGGAAGAATTGTTAGAAGTCATAGCTTGGGCTCAGCTAGGAATACATGAGAAACCAGTAAGAATAGTACTATTGGCCATTTAAAAAAAAAATCATGGTTTTTTTTTTGTTTGATTAATTTTGTTTTTGGGTTTTAAATTTTGGAATATCGTAGGTGGGATTGTTGAATGTAGATGGATATTATAACAGCTTACTTGCATTATTTGACAAAGGAGTTGAAGAAGGTTTCATTGATGATTCTGCAAGAAACATTCTAGTTATGGCAGATAATGCAGAAGAACTCATTAAAAAAATGGAGGTAATTGACTCTTTAATCAAACATTAAATTATAAATTAATAATTAACCATTATACAAAATATATATAATATTGAAAGAGGAGGGTTGGTTGGTGAATTATTGGAGCGGAGGATGAGAAAGCAAAGTTTGTGAAGGCAGAGAGAATGATTTGATTTTGATATTATTATTATTATATATTTTGATTTGTATATATATATTTCATATTTGAATTGCAGGTGTATGCACCAGTTCATGACAAGGTTGCACCCACACAAAGTTGGGAAGTGGACCAATTAGTAGAGAATGCTACAAGTGGGGAACCCTAGAAGATCATTAGATCTTAATCACCAATACGAATATATCTATAAATATTTGTATATGATAATATATCCATGTATTTTTATGTTGTAGTTTAATTCCCATTTCAATGATCAAAAGAAAAAGACGCCACAAGATCTCTTTCTCTCTAGTTTTTTAAGTGATAAATTCCAACTCCCAAGATACCAAATCTTAATCATTCGTTTATACAGTCAAGATGCCACGTATGTCATAGTTTCATCTTTAAGAATGTTTATTATTAAAAAATAAAAATCAAAGGAAATTATATACGATAAAAATTCAATTCTTGATTCGTATATAGGGTTTACGTAAATCATAAATCATGAATTAAATTTTCTTTTCTTTTTTATTGAGATTATTGATCAGTAAACACGTTTAAATCAATTTAATATGAAGGATTCCTATAAATCTCTCCCGTTCTCTTTGTCTGTCATTGATGATCATTGACAAAGTTCAAAAAGCATGAAATGTGACTTGAGAGTTGGGCCAAGGTGGGGGTGGGCAAAGAGGAGGAAGAGAAAGAATGGTTGGCCTTTATAGGGATAATTTTTTAATTTTTTTTTTTTTCTTTGGAGTTGTGATGCCAAGAAGAGGCAAAGAGATTTGTCCTCTTGCCTTCTCATTGCGTCTGTGGGGCAAAAATTGTCCTGTGATGTGTGGATTGGAGCCTTTGGATTTTGGCTTGATTGTTCACTGACCAAAACTGAGGGATTGGACCCCTCCCCTCTCCCCTCTCCCCCAACTCTATAATTGACCCTTTTGTTCCTTAGTGTGAGTGAGTGAGTGTACCTTTGCAACTTCTTTGTTGTGTCTTTCACAATTTTAGCAGTGCAGCCAAATCTGTTTTGAATGCAGTCATCACCACAAGTTCTTTTTTTTTTTTTTCCAAATTGTTTTCTTGTTTTCATTTCACCAAAAGCAACACCATCCATGATTCACCTCACTTTTCCAGCTACTTACATGCTTTACATTAAAAAAAAGTGTGACTATGACCTGTCAATATCCGTAATATTTTCATCTAGCTAATTTTTTATACATTAACGATATAGACATGACACCAAATCCTTTAAAGCTTGACACAACATTAGATCAATTCAATATCCAAGCAACCTACACCACACTGCTGCAGTGCAGCGGCTTGCAAGGGGTGAGATTGAGAGCCATGCTAGTTATAGAGTAAGAAAGTAGTAGTAACAGCATTTAAAGGCTACTGGTTCAAAGAAGAAAATCAAACACAAGCAGATTATATAATAGGACCATCAAAGACAAACACAGTAAACAGGAATTTCCAATCAATCATTTGATCCATTCTATGCGATAGATGAGATACAAAAAGGTGGAACGAATACGAGTTGATTACAATGATATAGTTAAAGTTAGTAAGCAACTTTTTTTTGGCACTGAAAGACTCCATTAAGTTACCGTTTCTACTGCCATTACCATGCTATTATTATACAAGTAGGAGCAATGAGACCATACGTTTTAAGAACTCACTCGAATCGGAAATGTCAGAAGCATTTCCGGTGAACAACGGATGGTCCAGTTTCATCATAGTCTGCCTTAGTAACATGCTGATTTTGGGGGAACACAACTTTGGCGAGTATTGCTCCTCCTATCCATGCTGAATAAAGTGACAGATTCTCCGGCATATATTCTGGTGGCTGTAATGAATCGAAAATCATAACTTATAAACTCCTTAAAATAGTATACACAAGGTAAAGAAATTATATTAAACTTTCAGAGCAAGAAGTAAAGAAATCATCAGTGATTGCCTCTCTTTTATCATTATGTACTAATGCATCGTATCTAATATGCCGATATTGTTTACTAATGATTTATATGGCAACTTATCAAGTGCATCATAATATACCCATTTATTGATAGGCCACTAACCATTTGGTTTCTAAATGCTATAAACCAAATTGTATGTAATTAATTAACTCATGTCTGATTTCTAAATGCTATAAACCAAATTGTATGTAATTAATTAACTCATGTCTGAATGGCACTACATCATTGCCATAAAAACAGGTTTCCCATTTCGTGTAAAGATCATTGATTCATTGAATAATCGTTATATAATTAAAAACCAATGAACTAATTCTACCTGTTTGGAATCTCGTAAAAGAATTAGAAAATTCAATTCAAATCTCGGGACATAAAAGGTTACCTTCACTAGTGCAGGGCGGATAGCTGATGAACACAGGTTAGATTCTTTTTGAAACCTATCTTCGAATCCTGTAGTTGGAAGCAAAATAACTTTTAGTGTCTATAGCCAGGGATATTTGAAATTTAATGTCTTCCATTCATCCAATGTCTCATTTACATGAAGGTGATGATCAAATTACAATTAATAAATAAGGAAACCCTACGGATATATTACTTTGAAAGAAAGAACTAAATTTTAATGCAAAATAAGTAACCTATGAAGACAATTTTAGGTCAACAAATCTCACCAGCCATAGAAGTAGTGGCACCACATAGTACAGTATTTTCCAGCAATTGCCGATGATTCTCAGAAGAAACCGTTGAAATACAACGAACAAGCTGCTCAACAATTCCATGTGCCTCTAAACCCAAAATAGATGGCTGGAATAGAGCCTCACCAACAGTATATCTTTCTCTTCCGATTCTTATCACCTGAAGCCACATTTGAAAAAAGGTAAATAATCAGACATCTAACACATTAAAGATTTTACATGTAAAAAACTCACCACAGAATACAGGGCAAAGTGAATACAAATTGCTGGGTTGCATGCTTAGACTATGGACCTAAAGAATGGACTTCCGGTATTCTTATTTATTATAGTCTAACAGACAAAAAACTATTCGGAATGTAACAATTGTTTTTAACTAGCTTCCGAGGCCTTTCAAAAATCAGGATCTGTGCATATGAGCATCTGAATAATAAATGGTTTAAGTTACAAATCAACCACACATGTTCTGTAAATAGCAGTACGACACACCTGTCCATCGGGTAGGGTATGCTGCTCTATCTCACATGACCGCAGTGTTTTCTCATAAGCAAGCTCATCTTCAGCACAACATGAATACTGCTCCTTCAATTTCTCAACATCAGAGATGCTAAGATTCACCAAAGGATTAGATTTACCAAGTTCTTGAGCAAGTAACTTTGTCAAATCACTGCCTCCGATCTCAAATCTCCTAGAGGCAATGTGCTGAACTGCACCTTCAATTACTGGAGCAATATCTGGTGACAACGAAACAAAATTTGCATGTAACTGAGAAATCATATACATCAGGCTGCAATTGCAATCAATGGAGAACCACACTCCATTTTTAATTAACCAGCAGGATTGCACATTAGGCTATACAGTAACAGCTTATCAACATTTTCAATAGAAAAAAACACCACGAGAGGAATCATGATTGGGTAAACTATCTCAACGGCTAAAATTGGTATGAGAAGACTTTGGCAGCTGGAGCCTGGAAATTTCTGAATCAGATAAAAGAAAACTGACACTGGAGTTGTGCTAAATTCATGAAACACCATTAACTTGCAGAAATTCCGGGGCTATTTAGGCTTATGAATATGCTACAAGTTCCACTCAAGGCAAGGACAGGCTCTTAGGAATCTAGCTGAGTGCCATGTCTCGAAGATAGGGTTTTCAATACATGCTTGCCTTCTGACTATAAAGTTTGGCACATCTTTAAAATATTTGCTGTCACATTAACATAACAACTGATGGAAATGGAATCCTTATAAAAAATTAGTTTATCTCAACTAATATTTTCAAGACGTTGTCAATTTTAAACAGGAGATTAGATTTTTATCAACAATGTACTCTTAACCGGTATTAAGATAAGCTCGAATCGGTGGCTCTAAACGAAGTCAACTTACTGCTCCCTGATTGCTTTGCATGTTGCAACAGTTTGTTACAATCTAAATACCTATTGAACTTATGATGAATCTTTATTACATAATTAAAAAATTTACATATGTGAACCATTCAACTGACTAGAGCAAATGAGCTCAAAATTGTCTTCAAGAGAAAAAAACTAAAAAACTCAAATAAATTGACTACAAGATTGGGTAAAAAGGTACAAACAA
This sequence comes from Dipteronia dyeriana, assembly GCA_032871835.1. Taxonomy (NCBI): domain Eukaryota; kingdom Viridiplantae; phylum Streptophyta; class Magnoliopsida; order Sapindales; family Sapindaceae; genus Dipteronia; species Dipteronia dyeriana. The sequence continues at coordinate 77,165,407 of CM065303.1, read as the reverse complement.
GCTTTATCCTATCGCATTCAAAATTTGTAATACCGTGACAATCTCAGAGATGCGGCCATCATGCATGACATGCTACACATGCAAATAAGAGCCATAACAAAATTAGCTAAGAGACATGTGTAATACATACCGATTTTCCCATGGCCAATATCGACAGTGCATCCTGAGATACGTCCAACAGCATAGAGGGATAATACTGCTTGTTCTGAAGCATAAAACCCCGAGATATTAAATGTTTCAAACATTAACTGCACCAGTTGTTCTCTGACAGTCTGGAACAAAAGTAATTTATTAATTCATAGAATAGAGATTTAGAAGTATATTAAAGCTGTATTATTAGATACTTTAACATTGAGGCAAAACCACACAGATACTAACATGAAACGGCCAAACAATATCCTTCCTTCCCTACCTCACCTAAATAAGAACAGAAAAAGATGGCTTACCAATCTCTTTCAGTAAAATACAAAGAATGGTCACTGCGATTCAGTCCCTTATATTCAATTAACACAAGTTAACAATATAATACTTCAGAATCTAATGAGAGTTGAAACAAACGAGAAACTACCACGAAAGTATCCTGCCAAAACACTAACAACAAATACAAGAGTATGCATCATTCATTCTTCTAAGTTCTTTCCATAACATAAGAAAATACTTAAAATCAAAGTTCAAACATCAAAGACATCAAAACGTAAGTTTTCATTTACCTTAGGAGTGCAAAGCGGATCAGTGAACAATATCTGTCCCTCATTGCCCACTTCCCATCCAAGTCCAGTGTAAAGAACATGGTGCAACAAATCCTCCATAGCATCCCAATCTCTAGTAAAACCCCGAACAACCGGCTCGACAGTGACATCCTCAAAAATAGAATTATCAACAGAGGAGCCATCTTCGACCATCCGTTTCATCTGGGTAGGAATCACCTAATCACATTTCCAAACAAAATCAATCATACCCTTCATCTAAAAACACAAACTTGGAACCAAAAAACCATGAAGTATCAAACTTTTTCTCATTGCTTTGTTATTTTCTTAGCAACCAAACAGCTTGAAGAATTTTTACCATGGCGGGAGCCTGATCTGGGCTGGCGGGTCCTGCTTTGAGTAGCCTCGAGCCGGCATCCACCACTGCTGCCTCCATTTGCTACTAAAAATGAAACCCCACCAAAAACCCCCCAAAAAACCCTAGATTTGATAAAAGTCTGCAGAAGCCAACAAAAAACCCTAGATTTGATAAGGGTTTATAGTTTATTAGGTCTAGCTCAATCTAAATTCATGTGTAGAGACTTGTATTGGTTCTTCTTCGTTAGCGGGCTCATTAATTTGAAATCTGTTTTTATGTCGTATAAATTGTGAATATGAGTGACGACTGACGACTGACGACTGACGAATCAAACTTTAATCTAATATCAATTTTTAGATTAAAAAGAAAAATTAGGGTTAATTTACACTAACTTTATTGAATCTAATCAGATTTTAAAAACATAACATAAATTAACACAAAAACTATTATCATTAAGTCAATCCACTAATTTTAATAATTGGTTATGTTTAACTTTTAGAAAACCAAATATACGGGGTCATATAATCTCAAACATAGAATATATTTTTTAATTAAAAATTGAAAGAAAAAAAAATTATTAGATGGTGACGGAAACATCTTAGTAGACAGTAGGAGGAGATCATCAAGAATCTCTTCAAATTTGAAGAGAATGATGAAAAACTCTTCCAATAGGAGAAGATCGTTAATAATCTTTTGTTTTCGTCCGCAATGAAACTCCACCGTCGATAAATTATCTTGTTTTTTTCATTAAATTTTGATTTTCTCAATTTTTATTAAATAAGGTATTTTATGTTTGTAATGATATTGTAGAGATATATTTGGTTTTCCTAGGGTCAATGTTAGTCGATCGTTAAAATTAACAGATTGATTTGTTTGTAAGGGGTGTTTGTGTTAGTTTAGAATATCTTTTAAAAATCTTGTTAGATTTAATAAACTAAGGAAAAGTTAGTGCAATTAACCTGAAAAATTAATATTAATTTTTAAATTATAAATTAAAATTGATATTATTTAAATCATTATTATTCTTTGTCCAAAAAAAATATTATTATTCGGATTTAAATTAATTGAAATTTACACAATGTTTGGTTTGATGGTTTGATGGAAATGAAAGGAAAGGAAATGATAAGTTAACGAAGAAAGAAAATGAAAGGAAAAAATAATATTTTTAACGATTGTTGTTTGATAGTTATGAAAGAAAATGAAAGGAAAAGAGACAAATAAAAATAAATAAATCTTATTTTATTACGAAAATATATTTCTTTCAATAATATGAATAATATATATGTATTGTTATATGAGGTTACTTTTGAGATATTAAAAAATATTTTTCATTTCTTTTCCTTTATTTCCATTTCCTTTCATTCCTCTCTCGTTTAGTAATTCAAACAAGATATTAGAAATTCATCCAAATCATTTCCGTTACTTTCCCTCCAATTATTTGTTTTTTAAAAAATAAAATTGCAAATTATGGTTTTTTGTAATATGTTGAATTTAAAAGCTAAAAAAAAAAGACTTGAGTAATTTTATTTTTTGTGAAAAGTGATTTTTTAATAGCATGAAAATGACGAGATTAGGTTGGTTTGGTTGTAAAACCCCTTACGCATGCACCATATATTGCGGGTTCGATTCTTTTCCCTCCCCAAAATACCCCACTTTATGTAAAAATGTAATATTTCAAAAAAAAGAAAAAGAAAAAAAAAACGAATAGCATGAAAATTTGAAACTATGTATAAAAAATATATACGGAAACCTTGAATTAAATGTAAATAAATGCATATAATACACATAATAGGTAATTTTATCAAATAAATTGATAAATCAAGTATTTTTGACTTATTAGGAAATTGAAATTATTATATATAAAAAATATAAAAGGGATATATGTATATATAATCAATATATCAAAATATGTTTATTTAAAGAATCTTATTATAACATATATATTTATTTATTTAAAATGGCACATATAACATAAATGATATTATATTTATTGATGTTCGATAGAATCATTTAATTTTAAAAAAAAAATACATGCATAAATCATAATAATCCCAAACCCTCCAAATCTCACAAGATTCATCATACATTATTTATGGAAGTTTAAAGATTTTATCACCATATGATAATTCTCCCACTTCCCAAAATGATCAAAATAAATTTTTTTCCCTACAAATACAGTCACAAATCACAATGTACTCATTTTAAGATTGTTTTTCCTCTGCAAAATCACTTGTTTTTTTGTCTTTTTTCAACAGATAAATTTGCTTTAGGTTTTGTTGGTTTCTTCTTCAAGTTATTTCAATGGATTCTAAACCCACCACGGTAATGATTTCTTTTGGTTGATATATCTATTATTATATACAGTCTTGATTTATTGATATATAATTTTTATTTTTATTTTCATTTTCATTTTCATTTTTAAATCTTTGCAGACCTGTGCACTGAAAGTGAAAATCAAATGTTGCACACTTTGTCCTGAGAAAGCAATGAAAAAGTTGAAAAAAATGGATGGTAAGTATAAGTTTATTGTTTCAACTTTCAAGTCATGAACTTTCGTAGAGATTACGAGTCTGTCTATAAGTGTAATTTATCTGTTTCATCATATTTGTTTTTTTTTTTTCGTATGGGTATTTTTTTTTCCTTCTAGGAGTGGATTCTGTGAGCTATGATGCAGAAAAATATATGGTAAGAGTTTCAGGAAACAATAACATGGATCCAATGATGCTAATAAAAAAGTTTGCTGAATGGGGCAAAAAAGCAGAGCTTTATTCCTTTCAAACAGGTCAAGGAATCAAAAACAAGATTCAAGATAAAAAGTTGGATGATTCATCATCTGATGGTCATGATCATGATCATTGTGGTGGAGGAAACTTTGATGTACATGCACCTATGAAACACAAAGACAAGAACATAATCTGGGTACATCCAAGTTTAGTGGAGAAGAACTCACCGGCATCGGTATCACCACCACCACCAGCACCATCACCATCACCATCACCGCCACTGCCACCGAAAGAAAGTCTAGTGAACAAGCAAAGTGTAAAAAAGTGCAAGGGATTCTTTGGTATGTTGTTTGGCAAGAAAGAAAAGGAACCAAGGAAAATAAATAACAAGATTGGTGGAGCAGCAGCCAATACCAAATGGCATTTTCCACGAACGGCTATGCCTATGCCTATGCCTATGCATGGATATCGACCTCCAGGACCATACGGTGCTGCACCATTCCACGGCACGAGTCCACATTATATGAACCAATACCCGATCATGGGGTTCCACGGGATGGTTCCACCCCCTCAGAGTTACGGTTATGGTTACGGACCACCTCCATCGCCACTAATGCCACCTCCACCATATAGCCCATTCCAGTCAAGGCCTCCACCAAGGACGAACCCTATGATCCATTATACAGGAGACTACTATTATCCATGAACTGCCCTAAATTTTAGTATAAGATTTATTTTTATGACTTCTAATGAATTTGATGGTGGAGTTGTGGTTTTTACGACTTTCAAGTAATAAATTTGTGGTTTATGGCTATTGCAATTGTGTTGTCACATGTAAGAGATCATTCAATCAAAGTTCTACGGTTATTGAAATCAATAGGAATTATCGAGTAATCACAGTGCAAAATCATAGTTCTAAAAATGCTCGTCATAAAAGCTACTTTAAGTAGATCAAAATAAAAAGTTGATCCACCAAAAACTACTTGCAATTCAAAAGTTTGCTAGATCTAAACCAGATTATGTACAAACTTGAAAGTTCCAGTTACGGGCATGTTTATTTCCATGGCATTATCGACTCAATGTGTTGTTTCAAACCACCAGCTCGGTTAAACAGAGGCAGTTTATATGAGACTTCCCGCACACACCTCCTTGTCGTTGGTATTACCCTCCATGTTTGAAGGTGTCTCTACTAAACTGCAGTAATCCATATCCACGCAGAAATAGTTACCACTTGCAGCAGCGCTTGCTGATTCTGGATCACCCACTGAAATCAAGTTATGTTGCTGACCAATTTGAGAACCATCGTCATTTTGCTTGGGAGAAGTGGATCCGACATTTGATTCTACTATTTCATTCTCGGGTATTTCATCCAAAAGTGTTTCGAGGAGATAGTTGGAATTTGAGCTTTCCACAGAGACAAATTTTACGTCCAAGATTGGCATTTCAAAATTCACTACAGAAGAAGTGTGTGGAAATTCAAGAACATTCTCCAGAACATCCTTGTCGGATGTTTCTTCTGTGACTTCTGTAGCAGCATTAAATTCAGAATTCACAACAGCTACTTCCTGAGCAGTATCAGAGCCATCATTGTTCTGATTCTCTACAGTTGTTTTGTCCTCAGTTATCTGAGGATATAAATCAGCTTCTGCCACCTCCTGTTCAGCTGGAGCAACTGTATAGTGAATGCTACTGTCTTGTGAATCGTCTTGTGAATCGTTGTGATGGTATACGTTGTCAACCCCTTCACCGGTTTTCTCAAAGTGGTGATCATCAGATGTCGTTTTGTCCACTTTACTTTCTAAACAGAAATTGTCCGAGGAAGTTGACATGGACTCATTTATGCATTCTGTTTCATCAGTAGCACTGAAATAGATTGGACTTTTGGCTCTTCTACCTTCAACTTCTGTTGAAGATGTTTTGCCATTGTTACTATCTTCTTCACTTGAAAAGTCGGGAGCCTTAATAGCAAGAGCTTGAGTATATTTATGAGGTTCAGGTGATGCTGAAGACAAGAATCCAGTAAGTGCATTTGCTAAAGCATCGTCAACTGACAAAGCCTTTTTTGTTTTATCTCCTGATGTCACAGTTGCTGCTTCCAGTGCATCATTTTCTTTATCATCATCACCGTTTGAAAACTCAGGAGCAGTGACTATGAGACATGAGCGATACTGATTAGTATCTACCAAATCAGCACTGTCATCAGGTGGAATAGAGGAAAGACACTCCTTCACCTCATCTGATTCAGCTGTAGCATTTTCATTGTTATAAATGAAGTTGTCATCTGATTCAGGGCAAGAAAATTCTGGCGCAGAAAATCTAGTGCAACTTAGCAATCCAGAATTCTGAGGTTTCTTGATGAGTTCTTCAAGTTGCTGCTCTATTTGCTGAAGCCTTGCTTCGATGCTGCTTATAGGCTTCACCATGCGTTCTTCAAACCTCAAAAAGAGATCTTCTACTCTGCTCACTCGAGAAACAAGCTGGTCCAGGACCTTTTCAATTCGACTGCAAGACATATCAGACTTGATTTCCGTATCTGAATCTTGTGGAGGCATCTCAACCTGGGCTGGTATCGAAGCACTGCCGACTGTTTCCTGCTTCTTAATTTTTTGCTTATCAGCTAAACCAGAATCTCCTTCCTGCTGAATGTTGTTTGAAACATTAGTTGAATCAGTTGCCTCAAGGGAAATTCCCTGCGACTTCTGTATTTCTCCACAGCTGTGATCATCTCGTATTTGACCTGCACTTCTTGTTCTAGATAACTGCAAAAGGGTAGGCATAAACATGGCCATAAGTGAACTGCTAGCTGAGTTTTCCATCTGACCCACTCGGTTATCTGAATCATCTGACTCAACAGGATCAGCAAACACAAAGATTTCATCAACAAAAACACATCCTTTATTCTGAAGTGAAAGTAGCCTGAGTGTAATAGACATGCAAGGCTCTGCATCACTGATCTCTGCTGTAGCCTCATACAGATCCTGAAAACTTCTTAAATCAGTAACATAGTAAAAACTAAGAAAAAATTCAACTATGCTCCCAGATCTTAGTCTATAACACCACTCTTCCTGCCTAGGGAAAAAATTGCATCAACCATCTAATGGAAAACAGACTAAATGGCTACCCCCACAAAGGACTATACCCAGAACAATCCCCAGAACATAAACACACTGTACAGTGCATTCTGAGCCTAGTAGCCTACGGGATGTCACAACCATCCAAGAAAGTTCTTCAAACGGAAAGAATAAATAGACCCAACTACTGGAAATCGAGACAGTAATAAAACATTATGAAAAGCACAAAAGATTCTCCACTTGGAAAAATTTATATGAAAACAAATTCTATACCTGAGAGCTCCCAACTAGCCTTGCATTAAAATTCGATGGCACAGGACTGTTTCCACCATCATGTTGAGGAGAATCAACAGCTTTCACTTCAACCCAACCATCTTCATTGGTACTCGAAGTACTGTTACTTCCACTTTTCTTTTCATCCAGTTCTTTATTACCTCCCTTCAGATTCGGCGAAGCAGCTTCTTCAGCATTGGGGGTGCAAAGCACTTCTTCATCTCTAGTAGCAACGCCACAGCGAACAGTACAGAGATAATCATTGCTTCCACAAAGAACAGGTGCACAGTATATCTCATATACTCGAGAACTACTCCGAACGTAAACCTGCCGCACCTCATGCTTTTGCGCAAAAGTAACTGCAGCAGAGAATTTTCAATCATCTATGACTTGAATCCGCACTAAAAAATGCTTTTGGAATTACTATAAATTCTAAAATAATCATTTTCTTAAAGTAATTACAAGATAATCCAATCGAATTTGACTTCACATAGTGCAAGATTACAAAAAGAGTGACCATTGTATTAGTATCAAAAAATAACATCGAATCTTATTCCGCTCTATTTGATTTTCTACATAATCGATCTCATAAACAACAAAATCTCTGAAATTGAACAGCATATCAACAATCAACCAAATATTAAATCAAAACTAATACTTTGATTTTACCGATAATCAATAAAACAATTGACAAAACGAAAATTTAAGGATTTTTCATTGATTCAAAAACCTTTCAATTTGTATGTAGAAAATAAACAAATAAACAAACAAACAAAACGAAATTGAAGGATTTTCAGCACTCACTGGTGATATCGCAGGGGCCGGGATCGGGTGAGGGAGGGCAGAGGATAAGAGGAGATTTAGGAGGAGTCGAGTCGTCAACATCGTCGTCGAAAGAGAGAGAGGACTCGAAAGTGATCGAATCTGCGAGAGAGCCGTCGGCGACGGTCCAGTTCGACATGGAGTTAAACGAAGGGTCGTATTGGCTGATGTTGGCGTCATTTTGCGCTGCTGCTGCTGATGCTGGTGGTTCTTCCATCGTTTTCGCTTTCGCTTTTGTGTCGTCCGTCTCCAGAGAGTCTTGGGAGTTGGGACTCCGGCGGTGGTGGTGGAGGTAGAGAGTCTTACTGAGGAAAAAGAGTGGCAATTTGGTAATTCAAGAGAGTTATTGAGGAGATTTATGGTATTCTATTGTGTGGTTACAATTTATCGATTTTCGCGCTTGACAGGTCACAACAAGTGGCTGACGTGTCCGAGCACGTCAGTGCAAAAGGCTGTAATAACGTGGCTCATGACATCATAGGCAGCGATCGGTTGAAGATCATGATGTGGAATTCCACGTCATAAATATCTCATGACGTGTTTGAGTATGTCACAGCAAGGTACTGACGTGTATAAGCACGTCAGCGCATGTGGCTGTCATGACGTGGCCAATCACAAGCCAACGATCGGATGCTGTGGAATTCCATATAAGCAAATTTCTCATGACGTGACGTGGCTGGTTACGTCATCACACTTCCCCGTTAATTGGGCCTGGACTGGTTGGCCCAAATTAAAACGGTGGGCCCAGTTGTCATGATCCAAGTTAAAAAAAAAAGTGCCTTCATTGTCTGGACTGTGAAAACGAGATTATTATATACAGAAGCACTTTTACAACTGTTAATAAAAAAAGTGCTTTCACGAGACAACTTTTACATTGAATAAGGACAGTGATTGTTAATATTATTTCACAATCCACTGCAGAAGAAGCAAGTGAAAATCCAAGAACGTTTTGCAGAATTTTCCTGATCAGGAAAACTGTTCGCTGTCTCACATTTATCAACAACACAAGTGCTTTCTGGAGAAGCACTTTTGTCTGTGACTTTACGAGCTAATTCTTCTTCGTCATGATCATCATCATTGTCTGAAAATTCAGGAGCAGTGATAATGAAACCTGGAGGCCGAATACAATCATCATCATCATTTTCTTGAACCTCCAAACCATAATCTGATTCAAGTTCAATCCCACTGTTGTTTTGATTACAAGAAAATCCTGGAGCAGCAGACAGTTTTTCAAGTTGTTGCTCTGCTTCCTTTATTCTTGTTTCAATGCTGCTGCTTGTGGGGTTCTTCATGATCATCATGTGTTTTTCGACACTCGAAACACGGTCTTCTATTCTGTTGAGGGTAGAAACAAGCTGTTCCAGGACTTTTTTGATACGAGCCCTTGACAAATCTTGATTGTAGCTGTTCTTTTCATTTCCTGGAGCTTGTGCTTGTGGAGATTTGGTTTCAGACACAGAATCTCTTTTCTTCCGAATTTTGCTTTTTCCAGCATTTGTTGCTTTTATGCCAGTTCGCTTAGACCTGTGTCTTCTATTAGAATTGAAAGTGTTACTAGTGACAGAAACAGGTCCCATGTCTAGCTTCCTGGACAGTTAATTAACATTCATTAGATTGAAATCGAAATCGAATGTTTCAGATTCAAAGCATCACTAACTTAGTTATACGAATGTAATCTAATAACCATCAGCTGTTCGGATAACATTAGAGTCATCAAATAAGCATACATGATATATATTCTAATGAAATTTTAATAATTCAAAGTATCAACTTTTAAAAAAGGAAGACTTTTCACACTCACTTGTGATCAATTCCTGATAGGAGAAAAAGGGGACCGTAAGATGACAGGCTTCGCAGGCAGACGGTCGGGTTCGTTGAAGAGCTCCATGAACTGGGTTGTGTTCAGTGTTCAATGTAATTGTTTCTTTTGTGCTGCTTCTCCTTGCATTGTTTTTGCTTGGAGTTCTGATATATGGGGATTGGGGAGAGTGGCTTTTAGAGGAAGTTAGTGGCAAAAAGGCAATTCTAGACCAAGTTTAAGGAGATTTTTGGTATCATGATCTCGCAACGTGTCGTGTTGTTACTGGTTATCAAAGCTTGACTACTTGTTAGAGAAGGAAAAGAGAGGGAGGGACAAATGAAAAGCATTAAAGCAAACAAATTTTGTAAAAGCTTTAAAGGATAAAAAGATACATTTTTCTTAGTCTTTTCTTTTTTAGAGTGGACATCTGTCTAAATTAAGTACTATAACAATGAATGTGATTGATTGAAAATGGTTTCGAAAATAAGTTATGTTGGTACATTTTTATCTAATCTATTATAAACACGATCGGTTTGTTTATCGACTTCGAGAATAAGTCATGTGTAATAACTTTTGGGTTGGTTGATTGGTTTATCATTTTCATTAAGTCTTCCTTTTTCTTATTTTAAAATTTTGTAAACACTAATTTTGTTTTATCGACATGATAGACCTATGAATATGAAGAAAAGTGCAAATCTTTGTCTTAGACAAAATAGAACCAACAATTAAAAACAAGGTTTTGCATTAGAAAAATCACAGAAACTTGTACATTACATATTTATAACTACAAATCAACCCACAACAATTAAATGAAACCATAGAGCTTCACTTGTGACAGACTTTTGCAGTGGGCATGGTGACACAAATTGGTGCATAGAATTTCCTGGCATCTGCGGTGCCTGCCTTTGGCACCTCCGCCACAGCAATCCCAGCAGCAGAGCAAACAGCGGCTGCCGCGGCAGCAAACATCAAGTCCCTCCTCCCATTGTTGGACTCCTTTTTGGCATCAATGTTCAACTTAACTTTCTCCACTTCAACCCCTTTTGAAGCACTTGCAACAACAGCAAGTCTCCAGCGAGAAGTGGCTGGAGAATGGCTGACCATGGCGGCCGTGGTGGTGCCGAGGAAGGAGGATGTCATTGTCATTGAGGCCATCTCTGCAAATTCCCTTGTGTTGTGTTGTTTCTTGTGTGCGTGTGTGTGGTTTTAAGTTTTTATGGTTTCATAGTTAAAAAGTATTGAAGAGTGGAAGTGAAGTGGACGAGAGTTGGTTGATTGGTTCATGTTTGGAGGAGCTTCCACCATTATCTTTTAATCTCTTGAAGATAAGTTAGGACCAATCAAGAATTGCCACGTAATATCGTATTATCCAAGTGGAAACTAGTGGTTCTCTTGAAATCTTTGCTATGGTATTATTTGGCCATCACTGTTGCCTGATTTGCTGACTTTAAGGTGGTCATTGAAGATAGTTTTCCAGAGTGTACTTCTGGATTACATTCAAATACTGAGATTAAATATATATATCGGCAGAATTTGCACTTACGGTTTATGCATTGTACAATCAAAATGTTTGAATCACCAGTTGTGACTAAAGAATTTGGAACTATTCCCCTAATGTGTTTTGATATATACTATTACAAGTAGTGACCAATTAGGGTATAATTCAAAAAATTGTAAAGAATACATTTGAAGATGAGTATAAAGCTATGGCGATTTCAAATATGCTTGTGGAAGCTAAGCATACAGTACCACTGGTTCTCTGGCATCATATGGAGGAGGCAGCAAATTATGAACATCAGCGAAAAGATGTTCACGACCAGATGGTGGCTCTTTAACAGTTGAATCCAAGACATAGTCAGGAATTGCTACGAGGGTTTCATCGAGAAAGGATTTCACAGTCTGCAACACACAAAACCTATGTGAAAAATACTGCAATGCTACTAAGAAACAAATTCAAGTGCTCGTGGAAGATTATAGAGGAAAATAGCATAATGAAAGACTTGAAAACTTTCAGCCTAAGCTTTTGCAACTGGGACATCACCGTGGCTGCCAAAGTTTTAAATTAAGGGAAATTCAAAGATTGTTGAATGCATGTATCATCCAACAAATTGAAAAGAACCACAAGGATTAAAAACTGCAAGCACGCAGATTATGTGGGAACGTTAATGGTATCGTTAGATTTAGAGTGAAGGGTAAAAAGCTAAAGCTCCGATAAACCTAATGGAGATTGTAAAAAATCTTGAAAGAAACAGATTTTGTGGAGTTTTGTAGGATTTGCTTGGTGACCAGAACCATCAAGATCTTTGATTTGGTTACTTTGCCAGACGCAAAAAGAACCTATTCTAATTTGAGCTAATTACTTTGGATTAGTACATACAGTGCAATGCTGGAAAGCAGTATCAGCTTTACGCTTAAATGGTCCATTTCCCGGCTCCGTGTGAAAGAAGTGGAGTAAAGGCTGCAAATATCACGTAAAAACTGTTATGGAGGTCTAGAAAGATAACTTTGAGTTAGCATTAACCAAATATATCCATCAAGGCAAAAACAAACTCTAAAAAATGGAAGAAAAATAAATAAAGACTATTCTCAGCAAATGCTTCATAATATCTATGGGAATGGTCTTCTGAGTATTAATAACAAATTCTATACAAATTCTATCAAGTATATTGAAGCTAATCCCAATAATAGACATAATTTCTATATTATGGCATGATAAGGACACAACAAATGCTCTTTTCAATAAATGTAGACTCTACTAAACGAAGTCTTAAATTCAATATTTCCATTAGCATGGAAATGAGGAAAACATAGTGTATTGTGGCCGGAGGAGGTTGGGGTTTGAGGGAAGGACCATATGTGAAATAACAATGGTGCACATACATGTAGTCATGTAGATAGGAGTTCTATTTATTAAATATTAAATCATTTCTCAAGAATGAAAGGGCATATGAAAATACCATAAGGTAGTGTAATGCTGTTAAGAGAAAAATTCATGTATGACAAATAATAAAGAAGTAACAATCCAGTTAAGCCGCAAATTTAAATCCATACCTTCATTAAATCCCGGACAGTGGGTTTGTTATTACCATATCTTCCTAGAATGGCATCACCATATACTTGATACTGTTCAAGGACCTAAACCACAAAAATGCAAACCAAAAGATGAAGTCAACAGTTAACGGAAATTGAGTAAGATGCATTTATAAGGAGCCAAGTCCAGTATTGAACCTGACGGCGTGTCAGACCACTGCTTGGTGCACCATAAATTTCAGTGTCAACATGTCCCAAAGTATACCAAGGGCTGTTCAGAATTGTACAAGAGATTTCAGTCAACAAGTATCAGCTAATAATTGTAAACTGAGGGAAGGATTGATATAAAAAATATTAACACAACCTCTCAGGGGAGGAAGGAATTCTACAGGTATGATACCAAATACCGAACTGCTTTAACATTTAGATCAGGAAAACCATGTTTCCCTCCATTGTAAATTGGGACATATAGAAAAAAGATAAAATGAATAACACTAGATATTTTTTTTCTTTTTATGTAAAAATTATGTATTATACATACTTATGGTATGCAGCACGTCCTAACATAACAGAGTGTGCACCTTCCCTCCGTGCAGTATTTACCTATAATATGAAATGACAATAAATAATAAGTGAAAATGGAATCAACAAAACGTAAATTAGGAGAAGAAAGGTCGGATTGTGGTGTAATAAGTCAACATAACAGTTCCTTTGACAAAGGTTCACCTCATCAACTGTAGTAATGCCTCCATTTAGTGTAAATGTCAAGTCTGGAAAGTCACGCAAGAGAGCATAATAGTATTCATATCTGCAGCAGGTGAAATAAAATTTGTTAGTCATACATTACACTAATAATGGCAAATCCATACTGATGTACATATGTTAAAAAACTAAAGCCATTAAATATTTAAAGCTAATTAAATGACTAGAGAACGAAACTATTTTTAGCAAGCTCTCAAGTAAATTAAAGAGCGCTTAACAAAACATTAAAAATTTCAACCACATACTTTAGGGGAGGAATTGACCGATTTTCGGCTGGACTAATTCCATTAAGAAGTGCCTTCCGTGAATGTATAATGAAATGCTTTGTAGGGGATAGAGAAGAAACCTTATAGATGAAATCACCTGGAACAATGAGTGAAGGGTCAGGGTATAAGTATAACACCAGCAACCTCAGCATAAGGCTCAACAAGAAATCAGCAGTTAATGTAACCATATACACAATTTCCCAAGTTGAATAAGCAACAACGATGTAGGTAATAGGTAAGCAGGTTTTAAGACGGATTTGTCTTAACTAGCTTGAAAATAAAGTCATCTATTGGAAATGGATCATGCAAAGATGATAATAACATAGCTACTAGACAAAATAGAATTCTTAAAAATTTGTGAGTTATCCTCTCCAAACACATGTTGACTGTACAGATTTTGTCATAATTTTACTTGATTGTATAGTTATTTCTTTCCTTAGTTAGGACCTAAATTAGAGGGATTTGGTTCTCTAAATTACGAGAAACAGATCCTCCATTTATTGGCAGTCCTCAACTGCTGTGTATATATATATTCAAGTTGACAAAATAAAATTTAAGGCAATAAAGCCTAATTCTTCATGGTATCAGAGGACTCTCTTAACCCTAACAAACCATAGTTTTCCCTACTGCTCTTTCCGGCAGTAAACCACCCTAAAATACTTCAAACATGTCCATCGACTCCATTTCAGAAGTTGGTTCCGTTCCAGAACAAAACTCACATCCCAATCTTCCCATAACTTGTCACAAATTGACCGGTAAAAATTTTCTTCAATGGTCCAAGTCTATGCTCATCTACATCGGGAGAAAAGACAAAGATGAATATCTGACCGAAGGAATCACCAAACCAGCCAAGGAAGATGCCGGTTCCCGCAAGTGGAAGACAGAAAACAATTTGGTGATGTCATGGCTGCTCAATTCGATGAACCATGATATAAGCGAGAATTTTCTGTTGTTTGAAACGGCAAAAGAAATCTGGGATGCAGCCAAAGAAACCTTCTCTACGACTGACAACACAGCAGAATTGTTTGATGTTGAGGGAATTTTGCATGATCTTCGTCAAGGGGAGGAAACAGTCACTCAATACTTCACCAAACTTACTTGGTTATGGCAGCAGCTTGACACCTTCGACAATGATGTTTTTGTTGACCCTAAAGATGAGGCTACACACAAGAAAAGCATTGAGAAGAGAAGGATATTCAAGTTCCTGCTAGGGCTGAACAGAAACCTTGATGAGGTGAGAGGCAAAATCATGGCTGTCAAGCCCTTGCCTACCATCCGAGAGGCTTTTTCAGAAGTTGTACGCGAAGAAAGCAGGAGGAAAGTCATGCTTGGTACTGACAGCAGCAGTTCTCAGCCTGATGGGAGTGCACTGGCAATTCGTGGAGGCCAAATTTCCTCTTTCGACAGCAAATCTAGGAAGGGTCGTCCATGGTGTGACCATTGCAAGAGGTCTGGTCATGTTAAAGACAGCTGCTGGAAATTGCATGGAAAACCGACAGATTGGAAGCCTAAGGCAGAGAGAGAAAGGCGAGGAAACATGACAACCTATGGGGACTCACCTACTGCTACTGCTGAATTATTTAGCAAGGAACAATTGATTCTTCTCCAGAAGTTGATCAACCAGCAACCACAGTCTATCATTGCATCATGATCATTGGCTAATTCAGGTAACCAGTTGACTGCCTTTAATGCAAAACAAGTGCCGAGTGAGTTTTGGATTATTGACTCGGGCGCATCAAATCATATGACAGGGGATGTTAGCGTGTTTACTACATACACTCCCTGTCATAACCATCTCAATATTCGTATAGCAGATGGGTCATTGTCCAAGGTTGCTGGGGTCGGTTCAGTGGCAGTCACTAACACAATTACTCTCAACTCTGTGTTATTTGTACCTAAATTGGATTGCAATCTATTGTCTCTGAGAAAATTTACCCAAGATAAGAAATGTGTAGCTAAATTTTCTCCTAAATTGTGTCTTTTTCAAGACTTGGGTTCGGGGAAGACGATTGGAAGTGCTAGAGTCAGTTCTGGACTCTACTATCTCAAAGCTGAGCCTTCTGTGGGAAAACGGTTCACTCCAACAGCATGTGGGACCGGTTGTAATA
Source organism: Dipteronia dyeriana (assembly GCA_032871835.1). Classification (NCBI taxonomy): domain Eukaryota; kingdom Viridiplantae; phylum Streptophyta; class Magnoliopsida; order Sapindales; family Sapindaceae; genus Dipteronia; species Dipteronia dyeriana. The sequence continues at coordinate 77,149,486 of CM065303.1, read as the reverse complement.
AATCTTCTAAAACCTCTAATCTAGCGTCTGGACCTTACAGTGATAAGGATGTCTTGATTTGGCATTATCGTCTAGGCCATTTAAGTTTTCCTTATTTGTCAAAATTATTTCCTGTATTGTTCAGAAATAAAAATCCACTCCTTTTTCAATGTGAGATCTGTCAGTTTGCTAAACATTCTAGGAGCACGTATTCAATTTCATCGTATAAATCATCCAAACCTTTTTTAATAATCCATAGTGATGTTTGGGGGCCTTCTAGGGTTCCAAACATCACAGGGGCTAAGTGGTTCGTTTCTTTTGTAGATGATCACACCAGGCTCACCTGGATTTATCTTATGAAGGGAAAATCTGAAGTGACATTTTTAAATGTTTTAAAAATATGATTCAAACTCAATTTGAAACAAGGATTCAAATTTTTCGAACTGACAATGGCAAAGAGTTTTTTAACTCAATCCTTGGCAATTATCTTTCTGATGAGGGAATCGTACATCAAAGTACGTGTGTAGATACACCCCAACAGAATGGAATTGTTGAGAGAAAGAATCGTCATTTGTTAGAGGTTGCACGATCCCTGATGTTTTCTAGTAATGTTCCAAAGAATTTTTGGGGTGAAACGGTTCTTACTCCAGAATTCCTAATTAACCGGGCTCCCTCCAAAGTTTTAAATTTTTTCACACCCAGTAAAATCCTTCAAAAATTATATCCTCAAAATCGGTTATTAACCGATATTTCTCCTAAAAATTTTGGATGCACTGTTTTCATCCATGTGTATTCCCATAATCGCAGTAAATTGGATCCTAAATCTATTAAGGGGATATTTATTGGATATTCTCCTGATAAGAAGGGATACAAGTGTTACTGCCCAAACTAAACGTATTTATCACACAATGGATGTAACATTTTTTGAAAATCAATCTTTTTTTCCCAAAACCGATATTCAGGGGGGGAATTCTACCTCAAATCATGAATATCTGTTTTGGGATCCTAGTCCAAGTCTAATTCTCCCTGCTGAATCCGGTTTTATTCATAAAAATCAGCCTCACAATCAGCAATTAATTGCTGAAAATCAAAGTCAACTCTCTTCTGAAATTCAGAAATCAAATCAGTCATATAATCAGCAATTAATTGCTCAAAATCAGCAATTAATTACTCAAAATCAGCAGCTAAGTCCAGGTCAACACTCTCCTGAAATTCAAAAATCAAATCAGCCTCATAATCTGCAATTAATTGCTCAAAATCTGCAATTAATTACTCAAAATCAACAGCCAAGTCCAGGTCAATTCTCTCTTGAAATTCAAAATTCAAATAAGCCTCATAATCTGCAATTAATTGCTCAAAATCAGCAATTAATTACTCAAAATCAGCAGCCAAGTCCAGGTCAACTCTATTATGAAATTCACAAATCAAATCAGTCTCATAATCAACAAATAATTGCTTAAAATCAGCCTTCTAGCTCTTCTAGGAATCAGCAGCCTCAATCTTGTCTTAACCCACCTCAATCTTGTCCGAATTCCCCTAGAAATCAGCAGTGGTTTAACTCACCAAAGAGTCAACCTATCCACATGCAAAAGGAGATAATTGTTTACCACATAAAGGGGAAGCTGGGAGATAGGATTCAGACAGATAATAACACTAGTCAAGAATCCAAACCTGATTCTACAATCCAAGATTTGACCCAAATCCAGCAGAGACTGAAGCGGCTCCAATATCTGATTCTGATATGCCTATTGCCGTAAGAAAGGGGTACAGGGAATGTCGGGACAGACCTCTGTATCGTATGGCTCAATATGTGTCTTATGAAGGTATCTCATCAAGATTCAAAACTTTTATTTCAAGGCTCTCTAACATTTCAGTGCCAAGAAACATACAGGAAGCTTTGAAAATTCCAGAGTGGAAGAAGGCAGTTGAGGATGAGATTCATGCACCGGATAAAAACGGGACATGGGAACTGTCAGCTCTGCCAGAAGGAAAAAATTCAGTCGGTTGCAAATGGGTCTTTACAGTCAAGACAAAAGCATATGGAAATGTAGAACGATTCAAGGCACGGTTGGTAGCAAAGGGATTCACACAGTCCTTTGGTATTGATTACGAGGAGACTTTTGCACCGGTGGCCAAATTAAATACAATCCGGATGTTGTTATCTCTAACAGCAAATTTGGATTGGCCTCTTCACCAGATGGACGTGAAAAACGCATTCCTTAACGGGAACCTTGCAGAAGAAGTGTACATGGAGATTCCACCTGGTTTCGAATCTACAACTACTGTTAATAAGGTATGCAGACTTCGAAAGTCACTTTATGGAGTGAAGCAGTCTCCTCGAGCCTGGTTTGAACGATTCACTCAAGTCCTCAAGAAACATGGTTATGGGCAGTGTCAATCTGATCACACCATGTTCATCAAGTACTCAGAAAAAGGGTTGCGGGCTATATTGATAGTATATGTGAATGATATAATCTTAACCGGGGATTTTATGGAGGAGATACCACGTATAAAGAGCTTCCTTGCCCAAGAGTTTGAGATAAAAGATTTGGGACAACTAAGATACTTCCTAGGGATGATGGAAAAAGCTCGCTCAAAAAGGGGTATTTTCATATCCCAAAGGAAATAAGTTCCTGACTTGTTGTAAGAAACCGGAATGGAAGAGTGCAAACCAACTGAAACTCCCATGGACACCACAATGAAGCTCGGTTCTGACGGGGACAGCCCTCCAGTAGACAAGGGGAGGTATCAGAGACTTGTCGGAAAGCTAATCTATCTCTCACTCACAAGGCCGGACATAGCTTTCCCTGTTAGTGCTGTTAGTCAATATATGAACAACCCTACAGAGGAACATATGGTGGTTGTCTAGAGAATACTTAAGTACCTAAAATTAACCCCAGGAAAAGGACTGTTTTTCAAGAAAGTAGCAAGCAGGGAGGTATCCGTTTTCACCGATGCTGACTGGGCAGGTTCCGTTACAGACCGTAAGTCCACTTCGGGTTATTGCACTACAGTTTGGGGGAATCTGACCACTTGGAGAAGTAAGAAACAGTCGGTGGTAGCTAGAAGCAGTGCCGAAGCTGAATTTCGTGCAATGGCACATGGAATATGTGAAGGTCTTTGGATCAAGTTTTAAGTGATCTAAAAGTACCATTTGAAGGGTCTATCAGCATGTTCTGTGACAACCAAGCTACGATTAGTATTGCTAAAAATCCAGTTCACCATGATCGGACCAAGCACATTGAGATAGATCGACACTTCATAAAGGAAAAGATTGATTGAGGGATTTTACAGCTGGTTTACACTCCGACCAGCCAACAAATTGCAGATATTTTAACTAAACCTCTTCCACGGGTAAAATTTGATGAATTAAGTAGCAAGCTGGGTATGATCAATATTTTCAACCCAACTTGAGGGGGAGTGTTGATTGTACAGATTTTGTCATAATTTTACTTGATTGTATAGTTATTTCTTTCCTTAGCTAGGACCTAAATTAGTAGGATTTGGTTCTCTAAATTAAGAGAAACAGATCCTCCATTTATTGGCAGTCCTCAACTGCTGTGTATATATATATTCAAGTTGACAAAATAAAATTTAAGGCAATAAAGCCTAATTCTTCAACCTTCAACCAGAAAATAAGCTCTGCGGTTATGTTCACATAAATAAACTGTCAATTAAAATATTCCCCAATTAATAAGTTAATAAAGCAGGCTGCAATATCACCACAGCCACCATTATTATCCATTTACCCCTTCACTTTATCACTCATCCACCATCCCACCAAACAAGCTATTTTACAAGTTTTTAAACTCGCCTTATGAACAACTTCACGCGTATGCTTTACAAAATTTAGCAGGAACCCATTAGCAAACATCTAATGAAAAAAATGTGAAGAGATGCAAATTGAAAATACTTATCTCAATTTCATATATCTACCTGTTTTATGTATGATTCAAAGATGTGAAGTTAGATTTAGTCTAAATATCTTGCCCTCATACAGACCGAGAGAAAGACAATAAAAGGACTTACAGAGCTCATTATATGAATCACGGTTATCGACGCCAATTCGGCATTTAACACTGACAGGGACATCTGTATTGGCAGCAATTACTGACATAGCCTCACCAACAAACTTTCCTTGTATACACCAAATAATTATATGTAAGATTAAGTTGGAAAATAAATAATTAAATAGTCTGCTTGAACATGAAAACTTAGTCAGCTATCCAACCTTTGGATCCAGCATAAGACTAACACCAAAGCATCCATGTCCAGCTACTTTTGGACTAGGACATCCACAACTGGAGAGGAAAAAGAAAAAAAAAAGAAATAAGGCCTGAGCTCAGTGACAGGAAGAAAAAAGGAAGACTAAAAAAGAAGATAAGCAGTTTTATGCAAACTTGAAATTGATCTCATCGTAGCCATATGGATTAGCAAGTTCAGTTGCTTTTGCTATGTTCTCCAAATTATTCCCTCCAATTTGAAGGACAATAGGATGTTGTTCAGGAGAAAATGCCAAGAATCTGTCCTGTGCAGCATAACGAAATAAATATAAAGAATCAACAATCGATATTACCAACCAATCAAATGTTTCATAATCTCATTACATAAGTAAAAAAGACCATTGTTGATAAGGAACAATTAACTCAAAGAAACTCAATTTGTACTGATTTGGAAAAATAGTCAAATTATGATGAGATGAAATTTTGATAAGTTATATGATATAAGATGACAGACTTAAAAGTTTAAAAAAGAAAAAGTCTCATCCAAAGTTCCCTAATTTTAAACTCAATAGTTACAACAAAGTCCATATGTTCCTACTTCCTAGTACTAATTATTTCCAGTTTACAACATAAATGGGTCCAAAACCCATAGGCATACTAAACACAAACAACTAACTATTAACAAGACAATAAAAGGAAGATCACAATATTGATGATTATTCTTTTTACTACTTCAAAAGACAAATTTTTCAAATACTAACCAAATTGTCCTTCTGATAAACAATTGTTTCAGCCGCAAGCATCTCTGTGTAGAGCCACGCATGTTTTGAAATGAGACGGGCAAGAGTCCTATAATGATGATCCGTCCAGTCCATCATTGGAGCAACACTGGAAATAAAGAAACCAAAAAAAAATCAGATTTATACGATCATACCAGTCACTGCATAGAGCATTTGAAGTAAAGATAGTTTATACCCACCTAAACCAAGGAGGTAGATAGCCCTCGGCAACCATCTTATCTTTTTTATGTAGTATATCTTTTTGAGTATAGGTGGATATGCTCCTTGAATTATTTGAATTCTTGAAACATTTATTTACTGACAATCTGCGATGTTTTTTCACGATAACAGAATGAAATGGAGTAAATGAAGATATCAAAGAATAACCTGCAAACTTCACCATCCCTCTAATCATACATAGGCTTCTCCTTTAGGTACCTATCCATTAAATGAAACTACGTCACATATAACACAGAAGATGTGATCTGTGAATATTACTGTCCCTATGGAGATATAAATAGATATTGCCACACATGGACAGTTGACTACATCTGAATCTATAAGCTACCAAAGGAGTCCACGATGTAAAGGTGATTAACTGGGCAATTAACCACAGGCATCACAGCACACAAAAGATGTACTTGAATTTCCACCTTTTAACTATATCAGGTGCACGCTAGCACACTAAAAATTGTGTATATCTTTCACTAACATCATCAACTGCTGGAATCCTCAAAAAGATAGTTTAATTGGTTATATATCATGCAGCGGACTGGAGCAAGAGATCTAGGGATCAAATTCCCATCACACCAACGGCCAACCTTTAGGAGATCTATGTATACAGTCCATCTACTACAGGAAACAAGACACGTAAAATTCACTACAAATTATCACATAATTATTAATGCTGAAATACAACATGATTAGCAAATAAGTTCTTTAATGTTTCTTCACATGACTCTTTCACCCCTCATCTTCTACTTATGTACACGACAATGCCTGGTTAATTTTTATTTTTTTTTAATTCGTAATCTTCTTTCTTAATAGTGTCAAGCAAATGCACAAGCTACACTTGTGTGATGCTATAGTAACTGTTTTATAAAGCCAAAAAAAAAAATCGCAGATACAAAATTCAACAATTGAAGTATCACCCAACATCAACATGTATGCATGCAAAGTGATTCCAGACAAGAACTAATTTAACACACAACACAAAGAATAAACCGAAAAATACTATAAATAACAAATGAAGCAAACATAAATTAAAGAAAAAAAAGGTTTTTGATATATTTTAATAAATCACAGATACCCCATTAAAGCAACTGAAATCATACAACGAAAAAAATAAACCAATCAATAAATCTAGAAACAGCTAACCAAGCAGAAGAAGAATAAAAAAGCAATAAACATGAATATCAAAACCTTATAAACATACAAAACAAAACGTATATATTGAATTGAAAAACATATGTATCAATATAAACAAACAAAAGAAAGGTTAGGGTTTACGTGGAGGAAGAAATTCGCGGCGGGAAACGAAAGCTTTCAGCTACCTCAGTTGTTGAGCTTCTCAAACCTGAGAAAAAAGATAAAGCTGCTCATCTCTGCTGCTGGGCCGAACTTGGGCTGCTGGGCTTGGATCTTAGAATTTAGGGTAAATATGATTTTAGTCCCTATGGTTTACCATATTATCTATTTCAGTCATCATCGTTCCAGTATTGACCATGCAAGTCCATATGGTTTCAATTATTCTCTACTTTGATCTCCACCGTCCAATTTCGTTAGGGTATTGGAAACTTATGTTAACAAAGCGAGGGTAAAATAGTAAAAGCATCATGCATTCTTCTAGAATTTGTTATCATAACGGCAAAACAGTAACTATAAAAAAATAAAATTTGTGGTAATAAAAAATAAATATGAAAATGAATGGTTGAGATGTAATCCATCTCTCAATTGTTGACACACACATAAAACTTTAAAAAAAAAAACCTAACTATTGCGGTACCACACTTCCACTTTATCATTTTCAATTGCTTTCGTCTTTCTTCAAAAACCATAACACCAACAGCTTGAAGCTTCGCACCAAAAACCCTAAGAACCCAACTTCTCTGACTGTTTTCACCTCATTTTCATGTTCATCTTGAAGTCCTGTGCAACCCCGTTCGTGCTAGACGTTCATTTTTTGGAATACTTACAGAAGAACGCCTTTTGCGAGAAAGATTGAAGCTTACTGAGCATAAGGTTAGTTTTTGAATGAGTGAAGGATGATTTAGTTGTTTTGAGTAATATTTGTTACATGCAATGTGTTTATTTCTAGATTCTTTTAAGAATTCATCTATCTAGGGTTCCAGGGTATGAGAATTTGGGGGGTTTTCCATTGAAAGTCGATGAAGTGTAATTCTTGGTTGTTGAAGTTGTTTTACGTGTGTTAGTACCTAATGAAGAACCTAATGAAGAACTAGAAGGGTCGTCTTCTAGAACTAATGAAGAACCTGAAGTGTTGGATCAACAGAGTGGGTACCAAGCATTGGGTTGGTGTGACATTGAGGCCGAAATATTGAATTATGATGGTGACAGTGAGAAAGATGATGATGAGGATGATGAGGATGGTGAGGGAGAAGGTAGATATACGAATGAGGGACATAATAGGCAGTATGACAATGGCCCAGTATTTGAGGAAGAATTTTTATGGGGATAATGGCATAATGAAGGAATGCATGGATTTATTTGAAGGATATCAATCGAAGTCTGATGATGAGTATTTTAGAGACTCGGAGCTTGAACCTAAACAGGTTAGGATTGCCAAGTTGGTGAAAGGTATACCCTTCAAGAAAATGATGGATGGTGATACCAAGTTTGAAGTAAGTCAGACAATTGTGGAGCAAATGAAAGAAGTATTCAGGGAGTATGTAATCCAATAGGGGGTAGCTTTAACTAGAGTTAAAAATGACATTTAAAGACAGACCTACAAGTGCAAATAAGCTAGTTGTTCTTTGAGGGCACATGGTTCATGCCTTCTTGATGGAATCACATTCAAGATTAAAACATTAGTTGAAATACATGAATGTCATAAGATTTACAACAATAAAAAGGGTAAGATCAAATGGATTGCCTATAAATTTGAGAACCTTATGAGGAGCAATTCTAGTATTTCTATTAAGGTGATAAGTGAACTATTGAGGGAGAAGTATAAGGTCTCAGTTAACATTCAAAGGTTGTATAAGCCTTTGAGGGGTTAGCAAACGACCATGCTAAATCTTTTGGTAAACTAAAGAGATATTCTTACATGGTAAACCAAAGTAACCTTGGATCAATAGTGCATATTTCCACCCAACAACCACACCCTACCTTTCATAGGATGTTTTTAAGCTTGAAGCTCAAAAATTAAGTTTCCTGGAAAGCTGCAGGCCTTTTATTGGAGTGGATGGGTGCCACTTGAAAGGCCTATATGGAGGAATGCTACTTTATGCTGTAGCATTGGATGCAAACAATGTGTTATTTCCACCGGCTGTTTGCATTTGTAAGAAGGAGACCGTGTCCATTTGGGAGTGGTTTTTGAACAACCTGAAGATTCACCTCAACTACCCATTAGACAGAAACTTTTCTTTCATGTATGATAGGCAAAAAGGAGTCATTGAAGCATTACAACGACATTTTCCATTCGCAAATAGAAGGTAATTTGTGTAAAAAATATTTATGTTTCCTGTCATGTTTTTTCATTTTCACTATGTGACTACAACTTCAATTTCCTTTTCACAGGTATTATGTAAGGCATATATATGCCAACTTTAGACTAATTTACAATGGTGTTCATTTCAATAAACAATTTTGGAGAGCTAGTTGAAGCTTCAATGTATTTGACTTCAAATAGACAATGGATGAGATTAGTGCCATAAGTCCTGTTGCCAATAGTTGGTTACAAGAAATTGAACCATAACATTGGCCTAGGTATGCTTATGACCACATAATCATGTGTGACCATATTACCAACAATATGACCGAGGCCTTTAATAGCATGCTAGGTACCCATAGAGCTTCTTCTTACTTGGATTTGCTAGAGTTTATTAGGAGGATGGTTATGAGAAAATCATAAGAGAGAAAGGAAGAGTGTCAACAATGGAATTCAGTTTTGCCACCTACGATGAATGTAAAAATATTGAAGAATAGTAAACAAAGTAGGGTGTTAACAATTATAGCTACTGGAAACATAGAGTGCGAGCTTTTAGGTTCAAATGAATGATATGTTGTTAATCTTGGTGAGTATAGTTGTCAGTGTGGTAGTTGACAAGCGAGTGAGATTTCTTATAGGGATGCAATGGCTGCCATAAGCCACCATTGTGGTAAGAATGTAGTGAAGGGTAAGGTAAGTGAATATGTCTATCAAAGTCTGAATAAGAGTGCCTACATGCAGACTTGTAACGAAATGATCCACCCAATTCCTGATCAAAAAAGGTGGCCAGAAGTCCCTGCTTGTATAATAATTGAAGGTTAAGCGGAACACATAGATCCACCATCTCATACTGTGCAATCTAGAAGGCCAAAGATTTAGAGGAAGAATGAACCAGATGAGGGCTTTAAAGGAGGCAAGTATGGAATTGTGACATGCAAACTTTGCAATCAAGTTAGACATAACAAAAGAACATGCAAAAGTAAAAAAAAAAAAACAAGGTATGTTATAACAAATTTCTTAATCTAATTCTTCTATATTCATTTTTTTCAAACTTCTTCTTCTACTACTTCATTTTTTCTCTTTCTCATTTGCAATTTCTTTTTACAGACTAATGAAACCTCCAATACAATCTCATCTTCAAATCAACCAATCCAACAACAATCAACATTTGAAGGTTCATCTTCAAAGTCACCACCAGCACACACTCAAACACAAAAGGACTTGGACTGATGGAAGACAGCAGCAACACCCCCAGTTCTTGGTTAAAATACTCTAGTTTTATGAACTATGCTTTATTTTGGTCATCTTCACATGCTTTTTTTGTTGTTTAAATGTGTGTTCTATTGCTAGCATTTTTTAAATATGGTTTGTAAACCATTATATATGCTGAAAATTGCTTTTTGAATGAGCTAGCACACAAGCCATGTAGAAATTTAACAGTTATTGACTGCACTTTTGTTATGCGATCTAAGAAAATGATGAACCCTAACTGCTTTTTATTTATGCTTATGTTTTACTAATTATTACATTTCATGATTGCTTGTAAAATTAAGTACAAACACTGCCGTTGTTACACCAAACAACACCGTGTTAACTACCCACATTAGCCTTGACCCTCCTTAAGTAGACTATAGGTTATGCATTATCCCATGAATGTTAGTTTCCAACTTATGCATCCTTACAAGTAAGCTTTTTAAGTGTTGCACCTTTTGCCATAAAAGTTTCAACTTCTGCATCACACTTGTCATTTCTTATTGTAGCTGAAAATTTTCTCTATTATAATACCTTTGTGAATTGCTTCCTAAGAAATCAGTTTGGTTGAATTCGTCACTGTCAGGATCCCAAAATCTATAGAAATTGTATTTCCCTCTCTCGCAAAAAAAATACAATTTCTTTGGATTATTTTGAGATTCATATATCTTCATAACAACTTTAATCTCGCATGAGCATTTTCGGTTTTTGAATTTGATTATCCCACTATTGATGGTCATTGTTGAGCTTGATGATATCTCCATGATTGTGCATGATGCTCTTGATTTTTGTTGTATGTGTTTGCTTGATATTGTTGTGGTTGCAGTGATTGGTTGAAATGTAGATACAACTCGATATTGTTGTGTTTTGTTGAGCTTGGAGATGTGTGATCTGGCATAAAATTTGAAGAAAATGTATGAAGAGTTTCCACAATTCTTTTGCAAAGTTTGTGTTTGTATAAATGAGTGTTGGAGCAGGTGTGCATGACCTTTTATAACAAAAAAAAAAGAGTCGTTGTACACAACGACTACTTCTGAGGGCTGAATTGTCTTTCCAACCACCTAAGCCCTTATTAGGGGCATAATGGTCATTTGACCATCTGACCATGTCAGGTGGTTTGATTTTAATAGAAAACGTAATAGAATGATTAACGGGTCAATACTAGAACGACGAGGACCGAAGTGGATAATATGGTAAACTATAGGGACTAAAATGATATTTATCCTTGAATTTATATCATTATTTGGGTCTTTATTGATTATATAAAATTTCCAGCTCCCCTCCAGACGGTTCCAATTCCGGTTCTAGGTCCCTCCGAAACCGGAATTGTGGTCATGTTGCACGGTTTTTTGAAATAGTGAACCGAAACTGGAACCTGAATAGTTACGGTTAGGTTCCGATTTCGATTCAAGCAGTGGGTGGTTCGAATCGAACCATATTCACCTCTATATCAGAGCCACTTTTGACGAAGGAGTCCTGAATTTGAGTATCCCGTATACACATTTGTTTTTGCATTTATACCGTGTTCGATTCGAGTGGCCACACATACATCTATTTATATATTTATTATGTATTTATATTTGGGTTCGAAGCTCGATTGTTGGTTTTACACATGAGCATGATAGAAAGTTTTCTATCATTATTTACGTAATTTCCTAGTAGTTTAAACTTTTGAATTAATCTGTTACTAATAAATTGATCATTTCTTGATAGTTTACGAATTTCGAGTATAACACGATTGTCGATTTTGCACGAGTGTGGTAGAGAGTTTTCAATCATTATTTGAATAATTTATTACTAGTTTAAACTTTTGAATTAAGCATTTACTAATAAATTAATTATTTTATGAATAGCTTAATACTTTCGGGTATAACGGTTAAAACCGTCTAATTGTATTATTTAACGGGCCAAGTTATTTTACCCGAATTCAGCCCATCGTCACCAACTGTTGGTATCATTTTTGTGGTGGATAAATAACTAAACACACGACCATCTTTAAATCTTCCATTATCACTTTAACAGGCTCTTCAATGGCTACTCTAAGCTTGAACGATCCCTCAAGAACCAGAAACCCAACTCTTCATCATCACAAACCAATCTCCAAAACATGTTCCTTCACAAGACCAACAAAAATTTCATTCAATTTCACCACAAAAACCCCACAAAAACTCCACCATTATCGACCAATAAAATCAGTGTCAGAGAGCTCAGTCTCGGTGCCAAAAGAAGTCGAAGCTGAAAGAGAAGATTTTGAAGACGACCCAACTCAGGAACTGAGCTATCTCGATGAAGAAACCGACCTGGAGAGCATCACAGAGTGGGAGCTGGATTTTTGCTCCAGGCCAATCCTGGATATCAGAGGAAAGAAGTTGTGGGAACTTGTTGTTTGTGATAATTCGCTTTCGCTTCAATACACAAAGTATTTCCCCAACAATGTCATCAATAGTATCACTTTGAAGGATGCTATTGTGACCATTTGTGATGATCTTGGTGTCCCTATACCAGAGAAAATCCGATTCTTCAGGTTTTGTACTTGTTTTTTGTGAAATTTTGTGTGTTGATTTATTCTTTTTTCAAGTGTGTTTGATTGATTTTATTGTGGTTTATAGGTCACAGATGCAAACTATAATAACAAAAGCTTGTAAAGAGCTTGGCATAAAGCAGATTCCAAGTAAAAGAGTGAGTTTTGTTATGTTTTGTATTTTGATTGAATTTACGTACATACGTAATTGAAATTGGTGTATGTGAAATATAAACAAATTGAGTTACTGTGGTCTTGATATTAAGCAAGTAAATGAAAGTTTAAATCTAAATGGCCTTCAATGATGTTCATGAAGATTTTCAATACTTTTGGGATTGAAAATTATACTTGAATGTAGTAGAGAGACTCAGATGAAGAAATCGCGTGCCCTTGTTTGGTATAAAGGGCATTCTGTCATTCATACATATGCTGTAGTGATGAAGTTTGTTGTGGCTCCTCTACTCAGATATACTCAACTCAATACATTGTTTATATTCATGAATGCTTTGTCATTTTTCAGTGTCTATCACTACTTTTGTGGTTGGAAGAACGCTATGAGACAGTATATAAGCGTCATCCTGGTTTTCAGAAGGGATCTAAACCGCTTCTAGCGTTGGATAACCCTTTCCCGATGGAACTTCCAGAGAACTTATTCGGAGAGAGATGGGCATTTGTCCAGTTGCCCTTTTCAGGTAGAGATATATCAGCTTTTTTTGTACGAAGAACGTTGATTAATACAAGGTTACCATGTTTCTGAGAGCATAGTTCATGTATCAAATTTTTAAGAAAGTTAATTTTCGATCTCTCTTATTCATCTCAGAAGCAGTATTTGGGATTACTTCAATATAATTTCCCTAGCATGTACTAACTTTTACTTCATGTTCTCAGCTGTTAGGGAGGAGATCTCATCCTTGGAAACGAAGTTCTTCTTTGGTGCAAGTCTAGATTTGGACTTGCTGGGGATTGAAATAGATGACGAAACATTGATTCCGGGACTTGCTGTTGCAACGTCACGTGCACAGCCATTGGCAGGTGTAGTAGCTACGCTATTCCATTGTTCATTTTGTTTATATTATCGACAGTCAATCAATCGAAACCTTTCCATGTTCTATCACAGCTTGGATGAATGGACTAGAAGTATGTTCGATTGAAGCGGACACTGCCCGAGCTTGCTTGATTCTATCCGTTGGGATTTCGACTCGCTACGTTTACGCTACATATAAGAAAGAACCAGAAACAACAAATGAAGCTGAAGCATGGGAAGCAGCAAAGAAGGCTTGTGGAGGCTTACATTTCCTTGCCATTCAAGAGGACTTGGATTCCGATGACTGTGTTGGATTTTGGCTCTTACTTGACTTGCCTCCTCCACCTGTATAATTCCATTTCCCTTTCATGTTTATTATTTCAATGTTACTGCCTTCAAAAATTAAAGGCTTGTGAGTTCTTGAATTCACATCTTTTTCGTTTTCTTTTCGAAAATTTTCACTCTATGTTTGGCAGAAATTGATTCAAGTGACAATAATGTCGATACCCAAAACTAAGCATTTGTATTTGTAATGGACACACAAATCTTTCAAACTCTTCAATTTTCACATCGATTTCTAACAAAATAAATAAAAATACCTATCTATCAACAACACATACATAAACAGGGCTACCGGCTTTCAATATGAATCATCTAAATTTGGAGTCAATGTCTCAATAGGAGCTGCATTTCAAAACAAGCATTGCATACAGATACATGCAATTCGTCTAGGATTTTAATCCGATTGAAGAGAATAGATTCTTCATCTGAAAGAATGAACAGCCCTGGTTAAACAACACGTTGTGGAGCAAAGTTGGCCGGCAACACAAGCAACCAGGAAAGCAGGATTCTAACTTCTTAGGGCTTTGGGGAATGGGAGAATTGTCTCATTATCTCGTTATCAGCAGCATCGAAGAAAGTCCCCAGATGAAATAATCAATCATAAAGCCTGAAGTTGAGCCTTTCAAGTCATTGACGACCTCTTTTGCTTTTGAGAAACAAAGCGAACACCTTGCTTCCCGAGTTCCAAGGTCTTCACTCTACCATCATCTAATTTGACGGATAAATTGGAAGTGCCATCGACAGTAGCGCTAACTATGCCTTTGTGCCTGGATTAAGAGGAAAAATTTGAAAGAAATACATAATTAAGATGGCTGATGAACTTCAAGAAGAAAAAAAAAACTCTGCCATGTAAATTCAGATGGCTGATGAACTTCAAGAAAAAACTCACCATGTATTTTCAGATGGCTGATGAACTTCAACTATCTTTCCAATGGCGTCTTTACCCAACCTTTTCAAAATCCAATTAGCATCCATCATCTCATCCATTAAACTGTCTTGATTTGATTGTGAGACGTCTTCACCTTCATTGAAGGATGCTTTCTCCAAGAGTGGTGACGGTCTCTTTCTTTTCGACCTTTGGCCTTTTATTGAACTCCTTTCTTCCTCGGGCTGAGGTGTCTGAGAATTCTGACTTTCAAGAGTAGGCTTCCTAAATTTAAGTTTCAGTGAAGGCTTTGGCAACGAATGCAAAACTGGAGTATCATCATTGCTTTCCCCGTATGTATCAGGCATGCCTTCCATTTGTTTCCTCGAAACCACCTTGTCGCCTCTTAATGTGGCGACCTCACCCACAGGCCCGACAGTAACCCTGCTTCCATCAGCATTTCTTTTGCCTAATGATACACGGACATGCTCTTCAGATCCATCAACACTGCTGCCTCTACCAAATTTAGTGTCCGAGTCAGGAACTTCTTGCCTAACTTTTCCAAGTTTAATCACATTTCCGTCTCTTCCAATTTTCAAACCTTTTGAGTGACTAGTATGATCAACTCTGTCTCCTGCAATTAGAAAAATAAATAAATATTAAAAATTTAAACGGCCAACTCCAGTGTCCATAGTAAATATCCTCCATCAGGAAATCCTAAGTAATAGCAGCATGAGAAAAGAGAATTCCCATAAAAAATTTATTTGAAGCATAAATTACCATCACATTTATCCAGCGTCATCTTGTTATTCGTTCTTTGAACGTCTGTATCTTCAATGCCTGTTCATGGTACATGTAAATTAGGTAATATATTACAAGGGAGAGAGTGAGAGCACCACATATCAAGTTTTCAGAAACTAAAGTTAACAGTCACCCAGAGACAATTCGAAACTGATATGTTATGGAGACATGCAATTAGGTTCTTTAACCATTAAAAAATAAATAAACGTATAAGTAAAGAAGTTAAAATAATAACCAGAATATAAAAAAAAAAAGAAGTATGGCATACCATTGGATGTCATCAAGTCTTGCTCTTTTTGGCAGCTGGAAGTATCAGACCTAGGAGATTTGGTAAAATTTATTTTCCGCGCACCTAGATTTATAACCAGCTTCTTTGCCTTTACAGTCTTAGACTTGCTACCATGTTTTCCAGTATCCTCTCCACTATCCATATCATGAGGTTTACTACTCTTGGCTTTTACTGTAGATATCTTATTATCTTCATCACTGACCATCACCTCATCCACAAACTTGTGTTTCAAAACCTCTGGCTGATTGACAGAGTAAACCCCTTCAGTACGACTTACAACTCCAACGACACCAGAAGAAATATCAGGTCCATCATTTTTCGGTGAATGCAGGTCATCACTGTGTCCATGTGATCTAACATTGTGATGTCTTTCAAAACTCTGATCCAGTTCCATTTTATTGATTATAGAGATCTGATATCCTTTTTTCTTGGGGTACTTTTTACTTGACGATTTCTTTCCATATTCCTTGGGCTTTTTTGGCGACTTGTCAGCCAGCCCTTTAAGAGAGAGCCTTAAAGAACGCCCAAATTCGTTCTTTAACATCATGGGACCATTTTCATCATCATCTGAATATGGTGAGATAGAAAATATTTCATCTTCAGTTGGCAACCCTGCAGCAGCCCTCAAGTTAGCGATAAGATCTTTATCAGCCATATCTTTCCTCCTCCATAGCTCACGAACTGCATCCTCAAGATCTCTGACCTGGTAATGTCAATTTAATCAGCAGAAAAAAAAAAGTTAAAAAAATAAATTTAACACACTGAAAGTCCTACTACAACTCTCCCCAGCTGCGTAAAGAGAAAGAATAGAAGAAAACTATCACATTTAAACAAACCTGGTAGCATTCTCCACGACATGTAGGACATTTATACTGAAGATTTCCATCTACTTGAAACTGCAGATATCTTTCATCACTGCAAAACAATTTATTGTTCTTTACAGAATAAGAATCTTTATATGTGAAAGGTATAACCTATTTAAACTACTTTAAAACACAAAAAACGGTGACCTCTTGAATTTCTAAGCAACCAATAAACCAGAAAATATAAAGTCAGACAAGAGGTCACTACTCCTAACAGTGATAAAAAAGGAAAAGGATTTTTTTCTTAAAGAAAAAGTGGAAAAACGAAATTCAAATAAGAGGTCAAGTAATTCTTCTGCGTACTAGTTTCTTGATAGCGAACAAAGAGAGCACATCTTTTAAAGTTCTCGTCAATTTATAATAAAAAAAAAAAAAAAAAAAAAACCGGAATGCTAATAGCCTCCCTCCCACACGAGCTCCCTAAGTACTCTTTTACTTGAAATATAAGACCACCCCATTTCAGTCGGAAGAACTAGTTTTTCCCAAAGGTCAATTGACTTGCTAAAATGGAAGTCATGTAGATGGAAAAAAACAACTTCATGTATTACTTAAACAAGCCTAACCTACACTAGAGTCGGATAAACTTGGCCTGTGAGCAGGTTCATTGTATCCTCTAAGCCTATCAGTCCCTCAGAAGCAATTAATGAAATAGTGCAAGAAAGAGAGAAGACATAATCATCAAAAGACTAGAGGTCTAATCATAATGCTTTGGTACCAGTCCAATCATCACCAGTCTTAAAACACATAAACACATGAAAGCACAGTAGAAATAATTACACTTTACTTGTCGCAACATTCTATCCAATCCCCTCATAAACATAGATAGCATGATAGATATTATCTCAGTGGATCTGCTAAAGAACAAGGACAGCAATGAACCTGATGCTATCACATTGGCAATGCACCCAGCGCTGGCAAACATCACAGCAAACCATTGGTGTTGATTCTGAATCTCTGTAAACCTACAAGGTTAGGCCAAAACATCTAGTCAAGTTCATTCATAAAAATTAAACCAAAAAAAAAAATTTGACACGGACAAGTATCCAAAAACCACACACAATCACACTTGCTCATGCACATACACCAGAGAAAGTAGGAAATAACATATTGGAAATGTATGTTCAACAAATCATTAACAAGAATAATTACATTATACATATACTGTTATAACCGCTAACATTTGGAATGATATTTCAACATAATAAAAGGGTATTCAATCGTTTAACATCAATTCCTGTCTACAGCCACGTTCCTCATAAAAACAGACGATACCTTTAAGCAAACAGGGCAATAATTACCCTTCACAAACAACCTTCCACAAGCATCACAACAAGTGTATCCCAGAAACCACCTGTAAGATTAAAGAGTGAAAGGTAAATCTACCAGCTAAAATAGCAAAGGAGCTATCAGAAAATACAGATCAAGGTAATGAAAAAATGTTCAGCCATCATTTTGCAAATGATAAGATAGCAAACAAAAATAATTTTCTTTCTAGCATTTTAGTCTGGATAAGGGCAGAATATGCGGGCTTAGAAAAACAGCATAAGTTACTTATAAACTTCAGTTAGGTGTCTTCATAGTTTAAATTACAGAAGAATGGCACAGACATGGTTTTCAAAATTTCAATTCTAAGTAAAAAAAAAAAAGCAAGAAAAAAGGTGTAATTTTTGGAATTTGAATTATAAACACTAGGAAATGAAATGAGTAAAGGTTAACAATCATTACCTCACACTTAGGCCATTTCCTGGGACATTGGATCCACAACTATGACACCTTGTATGCTTCGGGCACAAATATGGTCCAGAACCCACATTCTACACCAGCCAAAGATGAATATAAACACATTGCTATTTTAACTAAGACATGAAGCTCAGGTATAAACAACAGACACTCTACCTTGTGAGGAGGATGTTGACAGTAACAATGATAAGCACCATCACACCTTCTACAGAACATAAACTTATTTGGATCTCCGGTTCTTCGGCATATCTAAAGAAAGCAGAACACATTAAAATGTAAGAGAAATGCTAGATTAATTGAAAACATAATTGAGAATATAAGAACCAACTTTGCCCCACAAAGTTCCAACACAATCATAAATGCAGAACTTGAATAGGTAATTATCCAACGTCAATGAACTTGGAAAAAAAAAAAAAACGAAAGATAAAGCAAGGTTGTGAAAAGACACTGCAGCCACACACAAGGAAAACTGTATAGCACTTAAAAGTTCCTTTATCCGTCTATCACTCTATCTGCAAGTTGACAACAATAAAGTCAAGCCGATTCTATTGAGAAACAAATCTATAAAACTCCTACTTTTCTCCATCATATAACAAGGCTTCTTTTAAAGTTTTCTTGCAACATAGTCCTTCCGATTCAATTCTTCTGCATCAATAACACCATTTGGAAGCATCTTCCTTTTCATTTCCATAATTCCATCAAGATACTATACCTAACTACTTGTAAATCCCCTTCCAATTCGCCAATATGCTTATAAAGTTAAAATCAGAAAATCAACACTGAACGAAAATAGGTTTCAAAAATATGCCGCTCTTCTGCAATCTTTTCCGTATAATTAACTAGTTAAAAGTAGAAACAGGGGGGAAAAGAGAGACATGTCAGGTTTGTAATAAATTGGGTATCAGCAATTATCAGTGGCAGTCAGAGCATGAAGGAAAAGGGCTTGTTTGATCATGCACACACCGAAAGAAATAGAATGGTGATAGACTAGTAATGTTTATCACTGTGTACCTCACAAATTCGGCAAGAAGGGCACTTCCACGAACTCCAGTGAAATAAATCTGCAAATAGAATCCCCGAATAAGAAAGACACTAACTTTCAGCAGCACAACTTTGAGCCATGATATAGTACCTCTATTTTGAGCCCAATTTTTCAAGCAGTTTCTATGGTACTTCTTGCCACAACTTTTGCAACAAAGCATCCTCCTAGTTCTTTCACTTCCTTCATTTTCTCCCACACAACAAAGCCGGCAAAATACATTCATGTTGGATTGACCATCTTCTCCAGCAAGATCTTTTGTGGTGACCTGCACAAAGAACAGGAAATGAGTGGTTTTGTAGAATTAACAATAAATGGACACTATAACAAACCCATAGGGTGGTGGTGGTGGAGACCTCATTCAACTCCCACAATAAACATAAGTTATCATGCAAACAATAGCCAACAAACAAAGCAAGAATCCGTATCTTATAAATAACGCATTCCATAAATTCAAATTCCTAGAACGTAACAGAGAACTAAATCTACACTAAGTGAGCAGAATCTACTATTTCACAACTCATGCCCTGACAAACAGGTACTTGCAAACACTCAACAAGATTCAAACAAGATCCATTTTCTTTACAATTAAAATAAAGAACAATTTTATGTTTGGAATTCAATTAAGTTACCTAACTATCAATTTTCTTAAATAAATAATAAATAATAATAAACAATCTAGTTAATCCAAGTATACCACACACAAACATTAAAGTAAAAAAATCACATATGATAAAAATGCAAGAAACGGACCGCAATGTCACCAGACTCGAACCGCCTAGCATAATCCTCAGCAGCGACCATCGCAGCAGCAGCCTTCCGTTGCAAGACCACACGCTTAGTCTGCGCATTCGCAGCAGCAGCTGCCTCCGCCGCATCCGTAGCGCCACCACAACATCCGCCGCCGCCTCCGTCAGCTGCGACAACAACAACAACCGCAGGCGGAGGAGGAGGCAGTACAACCTCAGGAACTGCAACCTGAACGGTATCATGATCAATTCCCTTCGAAACCCTAGCCTTCCTCCAAGGATCCCTCACGAACTCCTCCACCAAAACGACCTCGTCGAGGAATCCGCTTCGAGCCTTCGTGTCCTGAGCGCTTCGCGGAAACCCTAGCGTGCAGAAGCAAATCCGCTTGCTGAAAACACAAAAACACAGCAAAACACACAAATATAATCAAACAGAATTCGAAGCAGCGAGAGAGCGAACCAAACGAACATGCGAGCAGAGAAGAGAAGAGAGAACCAGAGAGAAAATATTGCGAAGGAGTTTTTTTAAAAATTATTTAGTGAATAATAATTATAATTAAATAGAAAAAAGAATACTACTACTACTACAAATACCATGTAATTGGGCAAGCAACGTGAAAGGCCATAGTGAGTGATTGATTTTTGCGTTGGATTTTCGAATTTTCGAGTTTTTGGGGAGATTACAATTTTGAGATCCCTTGATTTTCTTTTTCTTTTTTTAAATTATAAAATAAAATAACTATTTTTTTATTTTTGGAGGGTAAAACTAAAAAGGAATTATTATTATTATTATTTTTTTCGATTGTCTCTCTCTCTTCTTCGCTCTCTTTCTGTCTCTCTCTATTTCTCTGTTTGTGATGTGTTTAGGTTTCTCTCTGATTCTTTTAAACGCAAGGTCGTTTCATGAGATGGGATCTGATGGTCCACGTTTAAGATATGGGACCAATGGATGAGTGACACGTTACGATTTGCTTTTGGTATTTTCTAGTCAAGTTGATTAGCGAATGGTAGTCGACCATGTCAACACTCAACACTATGCTGTGTTGGGCTCCTTTTTAAAATAATTATTATTTTTAATTAAAAACCGTAGGTGGAATACCGATAAACTCAATAAAATAAGGGTAAGTTAGTACAATTTACCCTTTTAAAAATCTAAATAAATGTATGGCATTCTCTCTCTCGTTTTCCAATAGCAAAACAACATTGTCTCACACTTTCCTCTCCTAGCTAAAACCGACGAGTTCAATCGAAGGAGGAAGAAGAAGAAGAAAAAGAAAAAGATACGAATGCACCCAACCGTTACTAGTGGTTCGTCGTCCTGGAAGGAACCAAAAAGTAAAGTTCACACTCTCTCTCTATATTCATCATCGTTAAGTTTCTATTTTTATTTTGTTTTGGTTTTAAAAAATCGATTTATTTTTTTAGGGTTTCGTACGAGAGAGACACGAAGATAATCAACGCGACGTCGTTCACGATAGAGAGAGAGGACCACACTGTCGGCAACATTCTTCACATGTACTTTTACTTCTCCATCGGTTTGTGTGTTTTTAATTGGTTGTAGTTTTTATAAAAATAAAAAATAGTTGTGATTTGAATTGACTCGGACCTCTACAAGGAAGTAACCAAATATCTGTGTCAAACTATGGAAGATGTCCTATCTAAGACTTGGGCCCATATCAAATTGGAGGAAGACGAAACGAACTACACGCTATCGACGGACAATAAGAACGACATTGATGACAGTTGAGCCAACCATGCAACTCAACTTCAATTATGGGAATGTACTACAAAATGAACATGAGTGTTGTATATGATCAAATTTCGACTCTACCTCTCCAAAGCCAAGTCGATAACAATAGAATCAATGCAGGTCCATGTCGACCCACATTCCATTTTTCTGCATCTCATTACAATTCTATTATACATGAAGTTAACAATAAAATAGATAATGGTCCACGTCAACCCACATTTCACTGTGATTCACTCAGAATTAAAATCAGCCTACATCGACCAAACTTCCAATATCAAGATTTTCATTCAACTTAGCCTTGTCAATGGACATGTAAAAAGATCCATGTCGATCCTTGTAAAACTCTATTCATTGACCTGACACGACAATAGACATTGAATTCGCAACGAGAACAAGCGTCGATCCAACTCAAATAAATGATTGAGCCGACATTACATCGACTACGTGTCGATTTAACACGACTTAATAAATCAATTGTAAACTATATTGAGCATAAGTTATAAATCTCAACGATGTGAGCCACTTGACCAAGACAAGACAATGTAAGCATCAGTTGATCATGCACTCGCTTCCTACATGATTCCATCAACAATGCTCTCAACCACTAGGGCTAGTATCAACACCGAGAGCCTAGTCACGATCCTTATTCGACATTAACAACGACTTGTGATTTGGTTAACTTCTCTTAGACTTATAATCACTTCAACCTCGACATCTTAGGTCGACATCATGCTGAGATTATCACCAATTCTTCTTTGGTCCACGATCACCCTTGATATATCCCGACTAGTTCGGCAAGCACGACATGTTCGATACACTCGACATGCTCGACTTCAACTACTCTTTAACTCTAAAACTTTGACTTATAAAGTAGTTTATTGTCGAAAACCAACCAACGGCCCAGTGGTTAAGTCTATCATTGAATAAAGGTCAAAACATTGCCCAAGTCCACTAGGCCATTGTCAAAAGGTTAAAAAAAAGGGTATGAAATCGACCAAACTGATAAAAAAAATACCCACTTAAAGCATGCTTATAGCTTGACATGGCCTATTATAGCTTTAGACCAATTTTAAACATGGTCAAAGGCATGATAAATGGCTTTTAATTCTCTTTAAATCATGTTCGAACGTAACAAGTAATCAAGTGTCTTTATTGTCAGATTAAATGCAAATCAAAACGGGCAATTAAGGATCTGAGATTCAATCCCTCATATAAATGGGCTAAATGTTGGAAGAAAAAAGGGTCCTGCTTTATTGACCTCTTACAAGTGGAAGCTTTCAAAGCTTAGCTCCGCAATTCTCTCCTTTCATTTATTGATTCTCTCTCAAACGGAGGTCGACCTAGTTGCCCTCCAAAGTCAATCGACCCAATCCTCGATCAACCCTTACCGAGTCAATAAACCAACCTGGGCATCGATCCATAAAGCTCATCGAAACTCAGCGTTGACAATGTCTTTGATCGACTCATGACGATCCAAAGAACCCCCGGTGCATCGACGAATCAACATTGTCGACTCTCGGAGTCGACCTAACCTTATCAACCAATAGCTTTACTTGATATGTTGAGCGACACAGTTTGCCATTCTCTACTATTTCTTTCCCTTATTTATCGAATTATATTATAACTTAAGCATCAGTGAGTCCCCCTCGAATGGAACACCCCCCATCCCCTCTTTGTGGCTCGACCACCGCTTTTTTTCCTCTTATTTCACAGATTATCAATGCCCACCTCGACGACATAAATCAATTATAGATCCGATCGACTACATTTGTATACCCATAATCATCCCTATGTCTAGCTAATGTGGGACTTTAGTTGCACACCTAACAATATTCCCCTCAAACAAAATACCATCATTATCTTCACAGTCCGACCCTCCTTTCAAGCAATCTCCGTCAACATCTTCCCCATACTAGGAAGATCAAACGCTCCATCAAGGTCCGCCTCTTCAAGAGCTCAAATTACGGATCCATCACGAGCTAAACTAGGGCCCACCAACTCTTGTTTGGATTGACTACAACAGTTAAGTCTAAGCTCTGATACCACTTGTTAAGACTTAAGAATACATAACCCACATTCTCCGTATTGGTATGATATTATCCGCTTTGGACATAAGCCCGTACAGATTTACTCTTGAGACACTTCCCAAAAGACCTCATATCAATTGAGCTAATTATACTTATATACTCATAATCATTCCCATATCTAACCAATATGGAACTTTGTTCGCACACCTAACACATATAATAATTGTAATGTTTCGTGTTTCGGTGATTAAATGCGTCATTTAGCTTGGCAATTTCTCGACTTCAAGTCGTTACACTATTATGGTATATCAAAAAACAATAACAAGGGTAATGTAATGTGATGTGATGTGATTATGGAAAAACACACCATGTTATTGATAAATGATATGTTTATCAAGTTTTATACAATAATTATATGATATATTATGGATTACTTTCACGGAATTTGGATAACAATTCCTATAACCATAAACGTAATTAATATAAGGTTTCTATAGTTACCGGGGGTGGTAACTAGTTATTGAATTTTAATATAATGATAGAAAAACACTAACGATTTGAGAAATTACAAATCCAAATCTTGTGGATCAAACCAAATCTCTTATTGATTACTTCCACGAGATTTGTATTTCCATCGATTCCCCGAACCGTTAATATAATAGTATATGTATATAGTTATTGAAATATCAATATAAAGATCGATTAACAATACGGATTTGAGATATACAAAAATTGTAAATTTAAAAAATAATAAGATCTTGTAATGTAAACACCGACTAAAGAGTAACTAAAGCCATAAAGAAATATTACTAGCAAAGCAGTGATGCCATAGTTTCAAACTCAAATAATCAAATTCAATAAAATTGTTACATGATTAATGTAATTTACGATTTTATACCGTCGTTATTAGTAATGACATTAGATATCGAAAGTACTAACACCTATGTGATATATATATATATATATTATCTTCTACTTTCATATCAATTATCAAAGATTGGTCAATCAATTTATAGTTACTCTCGTAAAATTATGGCTTGATTATTTGAAATCACATGCTTTGACAAATGTCACGATTATTGCTTTGGGTTCAAATAAGTGAAATCCCATTACATGATTTTATATCTATAATTTTATTTGTAAATATAGGATATCATAATCGATGTGTAAATCGGTTAGCTTTTGATCATTGAATATTTTATTATAATCCATCAATGTAGTAAACTATCAAGATATAACTTATGAATTAGTCGATATCAATCATTAAACGTAAGTTCATTATTATATAATAAAGGAAATTTCCTTATACATATCGGTAAATAAATAATTATTCCTTTAAATTTACTATTACTTATTATTGTTATTCTTATTTTGATAATCGGGGTTGAAAATTTTGGATAATAGATTTTTTTTTTAAAAATATTAGTGATAATAGGTGGGAATCTTATTTATATTTAGAAAATTAAAAGTGTTTTATGCAACAAATTTGTGTTAAATAAAAACAAAAATAATAGACATCACATTTTTAGTAGGGATGAATGTATATCTCCTCCGATTTATGGGAATAGTCATCTCTCCGAATGTAAGAATTGTAGTTCATATGTAACATCTTCCAATAGTAAGAGTAACATTCTAGATCGCATTGTCAAGATCCGGCAACGGTACTTATATTTCAATAATAATAATAATAATAATAATATATATAAAAAAAAGTAATCTTAAATTTTCACAACCAAGTCGGGCCAAATCCAAATAAATACGTGACATCATCTGTTTTTCCCAAGAGTTCTACGACACCGTATCACGCCTTCCTCTCCTGCCAAAAACCAGCGCGAGAGGCGCAAAAAGCTAGAGCCGGTGAGTTCAATCGGAGGAGGAAGAAGAAGAAGAAAAAGAGAGAGAAAACGACATGAATGCTCCTGACCGTTACGAGCGATTCGTCGTCCCGGAAGGAACCAAAAAGTATTTTTTTCACTCTCTCTAAATCCCTCACTGTTAAGTTTCTATTTTTATTTTGTTTTGGTTTTAAAATTTCGATTTGTTTTTTTAGGGTTTCGTACGAAAGAGACACGAAGATAATCAACGCGGCGTCGTTCACGATAGAGAGAGAGGACCACACTGTCGGCAACATTCTTCGCATGTACTTTTACTTGTCTATCAGTTTTTTTTTTTTAATTGTTTGTGGTTTTTATTAAAAAAATTCCCTAATTGTGTTGTGAAACGGTGACACAGGCAATTGCACAGAGACGAGAACGTTTTGTTCGCTGGTTACAAGCTTCCTCATCCTCTTCAGTACAAAATCATTGTTAGGGTTAGTTTCTTAATTCAATTTTTCGCGCTTTATTGTGAATGTTAGGCTGTTAACTCTCCAATCCACAATATAGTAGTCTCTGTTTTCGAATTTATAGTCAAATAAATTGTTTGTGTTTTAAGTGAAGATATAGGTTATAGATGTTATCCTGAGATTGTCATGCAAATTGCAAAGCACAGTACATATTAGGTATATGCAAAGAAGAAATACTGGTTTTGATGGATATATAACGGTGTAATTATCGAAGATATTGCCAGAATTCTGATATTTTAATGATACATTTGGTGTCATTACCACCAGAAATCCGAAAATCACTTGAGGGTTGAAATTGGTGTGTCCTACGAACTGTATGAGCAGTGGTGTGATCCATTTTCATTTTTCGTTTATTGAATTTTGTATTTTTTGTTGTCATTGTAAGCTAAGGTTTGATAAATTTTCACGGTCTTAACTGATTTCTGCTATTTTGTAGATTCACACAGCAAGCCAGTCTTCGCCAATGCAGGCCTATAACCAGGCTATCAATGATCTGGACAAGGAACTTGACACTCTGAAAAGCGCATTTGAGGTGTGGCATCTCTCTCTCTCTATATATATATGTGATTCTACTTTTAGTCATTTAAGACTTTAAGTCTTCTCTCACTTTCAGCACAATATATGATAAGTATTTCTTAGAAATTATCGTTCCCTTGGTAAGAGACTAAGATATTATACAATATTGTCTTGATCGTTGGGAAATCGCTCTGTGGAAAGTTGAAACTTGCTCCACAGAATTATCAGCTAAAACTAATGTATTTTCGACTAGTCTTAAGTTGTTCTGGGATTTCTCTAGTGGCAGCTGGTAGTGTAAACTACTCGTATAGAACACAAATTTCATATCAGAGAATCTGCATGCTTTTTTAGCATTCCAAAATGCTAGGTTCAGATAGTCCATATTGGCATCTAAATATGAATTCATAGGGTGTAGAACCAGCATGACTGAAACGGTGAAACCTATTAAGTTGTTTAGAAAATTTGACTGTTTGGTTATTTGAAGTGTTTTCTAGATCGTTGGTGTAAACTTTTAATAGCTTTAAGGAAGAACAAACTAACTGTTCTAGTCTTCATAGTGCATCTTTCTCTGTTGTAAAGGACGAAAATGCTCTTGTGAACCTTAATTCTAACAAAAATTAGTTCCTCTTTGTAGGCTGAGTTGGCGATGCATTCAAGGGACTACTGATGTACATTTAAAGAAGCAGTGTGTGTTTCAACAGCTTGGGGTTTTTTTTTTGTCGCCGGATGGCAATTAGGAGAATGAACTGGAGTTGCATGACAGACTTGCTTTTAGTTGTGATGGTTGTAATGAACTAATGGCTTATCAGTAAATGAAACTTAAGTTTTCTGTAATAGAAGCTTTTATTTGGTATTATTGTCTCCTAAATGGCTCGTTTGCCACGATAATGAACGAATCCGTAACTTGATATCTTTTTTTTTTTTTTTTCATTTAGTGAATAATCATAAGTTGCACTTATGCTGTTAATTACACAATACACAAGATCTCTGCCTTTCTGTTCGTTCTATCTACTGTATTTCTACAAACAATCTGGCACCTTATCCTATGTTTGGTACACTAAAGCTAATCTGACTGTGATATCAAGTTTTACATGATGGAGAAATCATCATCAAGTCCATCAAGCTCTCCTTTAAAATCATGTTGTTTGATGATCAAAACAGAGGTCCTCACCGAGAAATCGGACCCGGAAAGAACATCCCCGATCGGACCCAATTCCGGACACTGCTGCCAGTCGTTCATCCCCTCCGTTAATATCGAGTTCACCCCGATGCCTCGGCCTACAATGATGAGTGCATACTGTCCTTCCAATGATTTCAGAGTAGTAAACGTCTCAGATGAATTTGCCAGATGCTTCTCTGTGTAAGATACCCTCCCACCTGCTATATGTCTCTCATAGAAACTAGCAAAGGATTCATCATCAAGTCTCATCTCTTCTTCCTGCTCAGGAGTGATTTCCTTGTGCATTCCAGGTCTTCTCTGTGCATTCTCTGAATTGTTTTCTACAAGGAATCTTATCACCGTGAGTCTCACCCCGGGATGTCTTGCCACTCTACCGGAATATGCCAGTGCCTCTCGATCATCCCTGCCGCCTATAAAAATTACTGCCACATTGACTGATATGTGTGATCCAGATGTCCTTTCGATCAATCCGAAACCTCTGTCCACCAGGATCCCCACTGAGCACATCGCATTCCTGAGCATCTGTTCGTAACCAGAAATATCATGAGAATCAGAAAATAATCCGAGCTTTTAAAGATTTGTACAGAATTTTGTCTGTTAGGTTGAGATTTTACCTTTCGGTTCACATATCGGAACCCAGGATGGCCCCCATCTAGTGTGCCGTCCTCACGCTGTCTCTTGTGGAACGGCAATATGATGAGGGAAACCATTAGCTCCTCTGCTAAAATGCAGATATCTTGAGACATTCCATTGAAGGTTGAGAGGGCAAGCATTCTTTTGACTGAAATTCCTTCTCCACTCTCGGCAGCATAAGCCTGGACTGTGTTAGTGATCTGATCTCTCATTTCCATCACCGCCTTATCGGTCACTGTCACTGTTTCAATCCCTTCGTTCTGCACAAGCGTGGCAGCTATCTGGTCCGTGAGTTCAATCATGTCCGTGACATAGACCAAGATTCCAGGGTCAGATGGTCCTCTGGTGATCTCTAACAAGTTGATGGAGGAAGGTAGATTGTGAGAGCCATGAAGACACAACAGGATTCGGAGCTGGCTTGATGGGTCGTGCCATTGGACCGCCATACGCCTAGTTGGTGCCCGTTTCCTTGCTCGTTCGATGATATGTGCCACCACATATGGGGTGTGTACTATGGTGAGGAAGATCACAATCACCATTGAACATCCTGTTGTAGCAGTTATGGCTTTATGCTACAATTGATTGAAAAAAAAAAAAACAGATGTTGAAATAAGTCTGAACATGTCTGAATTAGACGAAAAACAATAGGTAGACTGAGAGAGAAAAAGAGAGCTTACCACAGTTGAAATAACAGCCAAGTAAATGTGAAAATGACTCTTGGCAGTCAACAAGAGCCCCAATGCAACAGAATCCGGCCAATGAAACCCCAACATGACACCGCCGATGAACGTTCCGAAGACTTTCCCGACAGTGGAGATGATCAGAAGCAAGAACAACCTTGCCCAGGACTCTAGATTTGCAGCGTCAAAGTTACTTAGATCAGCCACAAATCCCACCCACAAGAAGAAGATTGGATAGTAGACTGTATTAAAAAAATAGTTGATTTTGCCGACTGTCCACTTTGATATTCTTCCCTCAGAAGGGAAAAAAATCCCTGCCATGAATGCACTGAGAATTGTATTGTAACCATACCATGTTGAGCAACTGCACACAAAAACCATGTATGCAAGTGACAGCACCAAATGTGTCCCTTTCAGGGCTTTCCCTTCTGGGTTCTCATTGTTGATCCAGTTCATGAGAAATGGCGAAACCTGTCAGGATCAAATCAAATATCATTTGTTAGAACTATTGTAAAATGGGTTAGGATCATTGACCCATGTCCGTCTGATTTTTTTTTTTTTTTTTTGTATGAGTTCACCGATTACCCTATGTGATAGTACCCGTATGAAAAAAAACCAGGACAAACATCAAAATCAAGAAAATGGAAAGAATGAAAATAAGAAGAAAACCTTGGCTGCAATGACAGACTGAACAACCAATGCAGCAGCCATCATGGCACCTTTTTTTACTCTCTCTATGGTGTTAGTTTCTCCAGGAGGGAAAAACACGTAGCCAATTGAGAAGAGAAGCATTGAGATCATATCAGAATGGACTCCAGCGGCGATTCCAAGCTTTCCGATATCAGATTTCCCGATTTTCAGGTTGGTTATGACCCGGGTGAGGATGTGAGAGCCACTGCCTGAGAGGGTTATTGAGAGGGTGAGAGTTAAGCCAAGGTCATGGTTTGGTTTTGTTGAGAAGTGAAAGAATGGTGTGATTCCACAAGCTAAAATGAATGTGGAGAGCAATCCTGCATAAGCCACTATTGCGTCACGAGTTGGTGGCTTGAAGATCACGTAAGGGTTCATTTCCAGGCCAAGAACAAACATGTAGCATATCATCCCGAATTCAACTATGAAACCTAAGGTTTGAATCACCTCTGGCTCGAACGAATCACTTAATGGTCTTATGCTTCCCAGGAACAATCCTATCTGCATGTACGCAACAATTAAAGAAATGTACGAACAGTCTTAACTAGAAAATTAACCTATATATGTTCAGAGACAAACAATTGTTACTTACAAAAATATCTGAAGCTATACGAGGTTGATTTATACGCTTTAGAAGGTGATGTGCAAGATGACTCAAAACAAATACTAATGCAATGCCAATAATCTTCCCTGCAACGCCTCTTGAGAACGTTAGACCTACGAAATCCTTGCATCTATTCTGGGTTTTGTTTTTCGAATCATCTTTTACTGCCATTGTTTCTGTTTTTTTTTTCTTATTTCTTTGTAGTTGTTTTCTTCTCAAAAATTGCATAGGAATGTTGGCATAGTAAAAAAATTTCTTCCTTCTTTTGGGGTATGTTTTTTTTTTCTTTACAAGTTTGATGTGGGTAGGATCAATGTCAAACAGTTTCAATACAGGTTTTGAATTTTTTTGTTTTTGTTTTTTGCTATGTGATTGATTGAATATTTGAATGGTTGTAATTGATTGCATTGTCTGAGGAGAAAATGGAGGAGTAAATTGAGGAGATTATGCCATCTAAGTGGTTGATTTAGAGGTTTAGAAGAGAGTAATTTAAACACAAAATAAAATCCATTAATTATACTAATTAAGTATATAATTAGAGTAACAAAATGTCAAAATACATCCCCATGTACAGACTCATCATCAACACTTTTGTTATTGTCCATAGCACAACAATTTTACTATTGCAACTCAAACACAAGATATATATCATAGGAACCACTTATGACTTGTCATGTGTGTACATGAAAATTATAAATTTATGGTCACATTCACTATATAGAATAAGTGGTTTAGGTTCTGAAGAACACGAACAGAAAATAACCCAGCGTTGATTTCTTATTAGTTTGTAGGAACAAAAAAACAAATATTTGATCGATTGTATAGAACGACGAATGATCATAATATGCCATTATCTTATATAATTTGCTAGATTTGCTGATAATCTTCACATAATCTAACCCTTATATAGGCTTTATATGTGCAAAAAATTTATTTAAACATATTAATAGCTTCAATCAAGCAATATCCATAAAAAAACCAGTGTATAGTAATGAATTTATTATAGCATGTCGCACGAGAGAGTTGTTAACTATACATATGTATGGTCATCCCTTAGCGTAATATTTATTAGTAATATCATTTTGAATAAAATTAATTTTGAAACCAAAAGAATATATATTATTTGACTATATTATATAAATTCAAGATTTTTTTTTTAAAGGTATGGATTCGAACCTACAATCCTATACCGTCTATGTAAATTAGAAATCCCACCATGATATTTCTTATATTTACGCGTCCTATCTGAAGTACACGTTATCAAATCCTTTATTTAAGTATGCCTTTATAACAAAATCCAATTGGATCAGTAAGAGGAAAAAAAAAAAATCATCTTTACAAATTTGATTTGAAAAAGTACCATAGAAATAGTTTCTTTGATTTTCTCTGCCAACCTAGCCAAACGTAGCCGTTATTATGTTATAACATGACCATGACCTGACCATGACAATGACAATGACCAACCACTTTTGTAAATTCTTTAATCGACATCGATCATTTTCATTCTGTCAACTTTTGTTTTGTTTTTTTTCAAAGCTTTGAAATCGAATCAATAACAGGCGAAGAGTATAAATATATAAGTAGCTTTTCCTCCGATTCCAATGCAACCCCACCTTAAAACTTCCCTCAATTTTCATCATTTGTCACCAAAATTATTCAAAGAGGGTGGTTTTTGATTTTTTGATTTTTTTGATTTTGATTTTTGATTTTTTCTCTTTTCTTTTCAATTTTGATGAAAAGAGAAGAATTTTTTAAATGGGAGTGATTTCCAGGAAAGTGTTGCCTGTTTGTGGGAGCTTGTGTTTCTTTTGTCCTGCATTGAGAACTAGATCGAGACAGCCCGTCAAACGATACAAGAGACTTCTTGCTGACATATTTCCTCGCTCTCCGGTTTGTTTTTTTTTTAATTGTTTTTTTTAATTGTTATTATTTTATTTTTAGGATTGATAGATTGAACCTGGGATAGTTTTAGTTTTTAATGGAGATTTTTTTTTTAATTTATTTATATGTTTTCATTTTTTCTTAGTTGAATTCTAAGCTATAAAGTTTAAAACTTGCAAATGTTCTGCTTATGTTTTCAAAGTTTGTATGAACCAGTAGAGAAATGCATCTTTGTGAATTGGTGAACACTTTGAATTCAAACTTATGTTTTGATTTTTGATTATCTGTATTCCTAGCTTCATAGATGTTGATGGGGTTTTTTATTTGGGTAGAAAAATTCAATCTTTGAACTGAATTTGCAATTGGGTTTATTCATTTCATTGTGCATATGTTGTAAAGTTTTTGCCTTTTTAAGTTGTTTAACAGTTGAAAATTTTTCTTTGCAATTTTTGCAGGATGAAGAACCGAATGAACGAAAGATCAGTAAGTTATGTGAATATGCTGCGAAAAACCCACTTCGCATTCCAAAGGTACAAGCTCAGTGTTTGATGTGAACTTCTCTCTGATGGTTGCTTAGTGTTTATTTTTTAGTAGTCTTTTGTTTAGTTTGATTTGGAACATGGTGAATGCATTTGTTTGATGTGTTAATTTTGTGTTTGATATATTGACTGGAAATAAATGTTGTTGTCAGATCACAAATTATCTTGAGCAAAGGTGTTACAAGGAGTTGAGAAACGAGCAGTTTAAATCTGTTAAAGTTGTCATCTGTATATACCGGAAGTTGATGATTTCCTGTAAGGCGCAAATGTGAGTAGTTAGTACCTATCAAGGTCATTGTTTATGGCGTTTTCTTATGCCCGATTGCTTGAGATTTGCAAGAAAAAGAAAAGTTTCAGCCGAAGAGAAATTTTTTCAAAACCAACATATTCCACTAAAAATAGGTTTAAATGCAATTTATGCATAATGACTCGTACATATTTGATTTGTTCCTGTGCTAGTTTGATCAATAACAGTATATGGCAGGCCATTGTTTTCGAGTAGCTTGCTTAGCATCATACACATTCTTCTAGATCAAACAGGAAACGATGACTTACTTGTCTTAGGATGCCAAACGCTTTTCGACTTTGTGAGTAATCAGGTAGGAATTGTTGATAGCTTTTGTATTTCAGCTTGTCATTTTTTTTATTTCACATAATACTTAGTTCTTAGGCACTTACTTTTGAGCAGTTTATCCTATAACTCATGATTGTTCTTAACAGTCTTTCAATTGTGCAGAAGGATGGGACTTATATGTTCAACTTAGATGGTTTAATTTCAAAACTTTGTTGCTTAGCTCAAGAAACGGGAGAGGATGGTAGGGTACAACTTTTTCGTTCAGCTGGGCTTCAAGCACTCTCGTCAATGGTGATCACTCTCATGCCATAACAGTTGTTCTTTTGTGTAATATTTGATGCTTTCCTTCTTATCCTTGTGACCATTTACCTTAAATAGACATATGGACATCAACCAATACAGTTATAAATTCAATATTTTGTGAAATCTGTTCTACTTTAAGCTGCCCTGGTGTTTTCACATTAGGAATAGGAATTCAATAGTGAACGTATGGACCTGTGGTGTGAGTTTAGAAATTATAATTGGTATACAAATTGTGAGCTTTGAGTGTGCACCACGATCATGCCATTGCAAGGACATAAACTGAGAAAAAAGAGGGTTATCTCACATATCCTGAGTTATAAAGAATTGACAAAATTCTTAACACCCAAGAATTATAATTCAAACTAGAATATTCTTCTCTCTGTTTTCTGAGATGGTATTATCAATGTTTTATAATGTTCAAGTTTTTGCACTAGGAATCTGACATACATGTAGATCTCGTTATTTGTATCTGTTTTTTCATAGATCTGATTTGTTTTAAAGGCTTTCACCTTTTCTTTTAATAATTTATCCCATGCATAAAGAATTTATTGGGTTGGATCCTTAACTAATATTTTGTTTTACAGGTTTGGTTCATGGGTGAAAACTCACATATTCCAGCAGAATTCGATAATGTAAGTTTACTTGAGATTACATAATTGCTTTAGTGATTGTTGATGGATCTAAGTCTTGCGAATCATATTCACTGTGTTTGTTTACTGCATCCTTGGAGACAATTTCTGTTCTTGCTGCTTGTGATGTGATGGTCTATATTCTCCCTTACTGACTTTCATTTACTTAATATTTTTGTTTTAGATTTGTTATTATTAATTGTTCTTTTACCAAAATCTTATCTTGCTAAACCACCTTCAGTTGTATCCTACCCTCTACATGTAGCAAACCCTCATGTTCAGCACCCAATAACTTTTGTTTTGGTTTCAAAATCAGGTTGTTTCAGTTGTCTTGGAAAACTATGGAGAATTTAATAAAAATTCAGATGTCATTACCCTTGAGAAGCAAAATACTCAGAATGAAAGTGTTGGAGAAGATTCTCCTTCGGCAGATACCTTGAAAAGAATTTCTTCTTGGAGGAGGATTGTGAGTGAGAAAGGAGAAGTTGTTGTGTCCGCGTAATTCCTCTTGTCACAGTACTCACTTCTTGCAATTATAGCCTGGTGCTATGGATCACAGCTAATAGATATTTCTTTTCTGACAGGGAGGATGCCAAGAACCCTAGATTTTGGTCAAGGGTTTGCCTGTGTAACGTGGCAAAGTTAGCCAAGGAAGCTACAACTGTTCGACGTGTCTTGGAATCTTTGTTTCGTTATTTTGATAATGGCAACCTCTGGTCGCCTCAAAATGGTCTTGCTCTTCCTGTCTTGCTGGACATGGAGTTACTAATAGAGAAATTTGGTATTCAATTTTATCAACAATCTCAGAAACCGTTGTCTTTTGCAGTATTTGCTGCTCTATTTCTTGTCCCTTTTCATTTGTCTTACTGTTTTCATTCAATTTTCAGGGCAAAATTCACACTTTTTGTTATCCATCTTAATCAAGCACCTTGATCACAAGAATATTCTTAGAACACCTAATATGCAACTAG
Organism: Dipteronia dyeriana; assembly: GCA_032871835.1. Taxonomy (NCBI): domain Eukaryota; kingdom Viridiplantae; phylum Streptophyta; class Magnoliopsida; order Sapindales; family Sapindaceae; genus Dipteronia; species Dipteronia dyeriana. The sequence continues at coordinate 77,114,030 of CM065303.1, read as the reverse complement.
ACATAGTTAATGTTGCCACCGCTCTTGCTCGACAATCAAAAGTTCAGCTATCAGTGGCTATAATTGGGGCATTAAGTGATATGATGAGACACTTGCGAAAAAGCATACACTGTTGTCTTGATGATGCAAATTTGGGGCCAGAAGTAATTGAATGGAATCGAAAATTTCGAGCAGCAGTTGATGAGTGCCTTGTGCAGTTATCACATAAGGTGGCTTTCTCTCCAATGTATATTATCGACTACCTATTATCTGTAGGACACTCCTCAATCATTTGCCTAAAATAGGTGTTGCATTACAAAAATTATGAAACTTTCACGTAGTTGCAAATTGGATAATTGTTTATTTCTATGATTTTTTTGCAAGCAATCAAAAATCATAGTTTTCTTTCTGTATCTAGATTTCTGAGAGTTGCCATGATTGATACCATATGCACTACAGTTGTTTTATTGATTTTCCTTTGAAAGAAAATCCAAAACTAAGAGGTCTATGGAAAACAGATTGGAGATGCTGGTCCTGTTCTTGATTTGATGGCTGTGATGCTTGAGAACATGTCAAATATTACAGTTATGTCCCGGACCTTGATTTCTGCTGTTTATCGGACTGCTCAGATTGTGGCATTTATGCCAAATTTGTCATATCAAAATCAGGCAAGAGCACTTCTAAAGTTCTCAGTTATAACGAAATTTTTAACATTTGCTTGCATGATTTATCCCATCTCATATTTATCATTCTCTTCCCTTCTGATTTCCAACTGTGTAGGCTTTTCCTGAGGCCTTATTTCATCAATTGCTTGTAGCCATGGTCTGTCCAGACCATGAATCCAGGATTGGGGCACACAGTATATTTTCTGTTGTTCTCATCCCTTCATCTGTTTGTCCCGATGCTTGTGCGAACACTCCATTTGGAAAGGCCACCAACATCCAAAGGACACTCTCCAGAACAGTATCTGTGTTTTCTTCTTCAGCTGCACTCTTTAAGAAGTTGACAAACCAGCATTCCTCGGAAGAAAATATCTCTCAAGAAAGAAGAGAAAAAACCATTGATGGTGAAACTGAGGATGAACAGATCAACAATCCTTCCATGATGAACAGATTAAAGTCAACATACAGCCGAGTTTATAGTACAAGATACAGTCTGTTACCTGTAGCAGAAGACGAAGTTAATATGAATAATTTAGTCCAACAGTCATCGGTATGTATTTATGTTCATATGGTGCAAGAATTGTATATTTGAGAATACATCTGAACTTATTACTTTGTTATCATCTGATATGACCAATTTTCCCCGATTAAATCTTGACAGATATTACCCCTCCGGTTGAGCAGTCGCCAGATTACCCTTCTGCTTTCATCAATTTGGGCACAATCCATCTCACCTTTGAATACACCTCAAAACTATGAAGCAATTGCTCATACTTATGGCCTGGTGTTGCTATTTGCACAGAGCAAGGTATTGCTGTCGTTCTTGGGGTTTATGGTTTTCAAGAACTAATACTTTTTGACTTTTGTCTGGGTTTGCTGTTGTGCGTATTAATTGCTAGATTGATCAACCATTAATCTAATGAATTTTTTATTTGGCCTAGAGGGTGCTCTTGCTCTTTAATCAATTCCTCTTTCGTCCAATGATTTTTAAGTGTGCTCTCCTTCTATCAGCACAACAGGTTTGGGTTCTTTTTGTATGAAGTATGAACCCAAGAGTACGGTGTTTTTTTTTTCTTCTAATAATAAAAAATTTGTCATGCACTCAAAGGCATCCCTATAGCATCTCTCTCTCTCTCTCTCTCTCTCTCTCCCTCTCTGTCTGTCTGCCTGTCTTTGGGTTTAAGCCTTCTATAGGGATCTTATTAGATATGCTCACATATGCCATACTTCAGATACATATTTCTTGATCATTTTATTCTAACATCTCATTTGGAACTTTTGACAAGGTGCTCCCCTGCTTTCATTTGATTTATTTTCTTATATTTCTCTGTCTTGTAGAACTCTTGTAATGAGACTCTGATTCGGAGTTTTCAGTTGGCATTATCCTTAAGGAGTTTTGCGCTTGGAGAAGGAGGTAGGCCCTTATGTCTGCAACAATTTACCAATTATTGACTTGTATGTGCAGTTGGACTTTATTGAAAGCATCTTTCAACTATAGGTAGAATATAGTATTCAATGAATAGGTTGAGTTCTAATCTAATAAAATATTGTAAAAATAGAAGAACATAAAATGAGTAATCACTGTTTTCCTTTCTAGAAAATCGATGAATCACGTTTTACTCCATCAGGGTGTATGGTAGAATTGGGATCAAGTTGGAGGATTTCTGTCATGTGGTGATGTCAGTGATATGATATGCTTGAATGGAAAGTTGGTGATGGAAATATATCTAGGTTGTTGAATGTAGTGTAACTAAGGATCAAGTCGGAGAATTGTACTAGAGGTTAGTTAAACGGCCTTACTTACCAAGGCAATGATGAATGATGATCAATTGAATAACTAGACTGAGAATATAGTTCTTTCAAGTGAAATGATATTTCCTTTTAAGATGAATAATATAGTTAATTAACTAATTAATTGTACTTAAGATCTATGTATCTGTTCAATTGATGAATCTTTCTTACTTGTTGCAGGGCCACTGCAACCATCACGACGCAGATCCCTCTTTATGTTGGCCACATCTATGATTATCTTCTCTGCAATGGCATACAACATTGCTCCGCTTCTTTTTTGTGCGAAAACTGCACTTACAGATAAAACAGTAGGTGCAACAGTGTCTGTTAGGCCTTGTTTGCTTTGTTTTATTTTTGTAGTGCACCATTCCCTATGGATATTAATTTTGCTAATTGAAAAACAAATGTCTGATACGGGAAAGTTTTAGGTTTCTGAAAGTTCAGCTAACTTCCTACAAATCCTAATACTCTCATGATTCTGAATCAGGTTGACCCATTTCTACGGTTGGTTGGTGATTGCAAGTTACATGTTGTTAATAATGGCGGAGATCATATTAAAAATGTTTATGGATCAAAAGAAGATAATGAAGATGCTTTGAAGTCCCTGTCGGCTGTTGAAATAACAGAAAACCAGTCTAAAGAATCATTAGCTGCCCTAATAGTGAAGTTTATTGCGAGATCTTCCAATGTAACCTCCATTTGCATTGCCAACCTTCAAAGTAGTAGATGACTTTTAATAGTACCATTATACTGACATTTGAAATATTTTTTTGCAGCAAGAGGCATCTAGTATAAGAAAGCAGTTGCTTAAGGATTTTTTGCCTGATGATGCATGTCCTTTGGGAGCTCAGTTGTTCATGGAGACACCGGAGGAAACCCATCGTTATGGATCAGATGACGACGAATCTTCTGATAAGGTAATTGCCATGTTCTGTCTCTCCTTTCATTTCCTTTATCAAACTTTAATAATTGTACGTAATATCATGAATGTGCAGGTTGAATCTTCATTATTCACAGTGGGAGATGATGTTTTACCCGACTCATTAAGAAGTCAAGCAGATCTTAATACACAGTTGATTGAGGAAGATCAGAATTTCCTTGGTGCCGATAAACTTTTAGATGCTGTAAGTGAGCCATTTAATTGATAAATATGTACATACATGCACATGTATCTTTATTTACATAAATATATGTCAGTCTCAACCTATATTATAAACTAAACTGCCGAGATCATATACAAAGACAAATCAAGTGGAATTGACCATCTTGATAAGAAAATGTCATAGCTGCTAACCGAAACTAAATCCCGTTCTGACCGTGTGCAGATTTTGGAGACCACGTATCAATTTGGAAGATGTTCAGTCTCAGCCCCACCAGACATGCCTTACATAGAAATGGCCGGCAATTGCGAGGCCCTTATAACAGGAAAGAAGCAGAAGATGATGTCTGCTTTAATGAGTTTCCCTCAGAGTCAAGAAAATTTAGTTCACATATCTACCCACGAAAACAACCAGGCAGAGAATACTCCATCTTCGTCCCATGTTGAGCCAGTTTCATCTATGGTAATTCCTTGCACAATCATATCATACATAAGTTCAACAAACATATGATTAAAATTTAAACTTCAGATTTATCATTTTTGATGCATTGCCTGCAAATTGATCGAATTCTAAAACTGTTCAACTGGCTGTTTTAACCTTTGATCGTAAATTCTGATAATCAAAAGTCAATTAGCTGATTGTATCTATTAAATTGCAGGGAGAAAATCCATTCCTTGACCAAAAGCTTAATGCTATTCTAAACAATCAGTCTGCTAGTTCACATCCAATGCCTTGTGCAACAGAGTACCAGCAGCAGCCTCACTTTCAGCTACCAGCATCAAGCCCGTACGATAACTTTCTAAAGGCTGCCGGTTGTTAATGCATTCGAAAACGAACGATCAGTTTAGGAAAGATATTAGACTCTCGCGTTTAGGTAACAAAAGCCAGAAGAATTCCCCACCTGCTATACTGTTTTCTGAAACTTAGCTTGGGTTACACCATGTGTTGTTACTGTTAGATCAACATTTTTGTGATGTTTTTGATGTCATTCAAGCTTTAAATACCATCCATTCATTGATTCTTTCTTCTTTTTTCTTTCTTTTGGTTCTTCAAGGGAAGTATTTTCTTTTCTTTTCTTTTCTTCTCCTCTTTTTACATTCACTTCTAAGTTCTAACCCACATGTATGTATTGAATTGAGCTTATACTGTTTATGTCCACCATTTCTAGTGGCGTTTTATGTGTTATGTTATGCAATCAAGTTTGTAAATGAACGAAGACGTATCAATTTTGTATTGAAATTGTTGGGATGCTCTTAGGTGCCTCTTTCCCATGCTTTCCTTTGTTAGGCTCATATGCGGAATCAACTATCTCATTGAAGGTGGTCGTGAGAATCTTAACATTGATTTGATTTCGTTGGCAGTACCGTCCAACAAATTTCAATTCAATTGTTTATTTATGGAATTTTAATAAAGAAATTTTAAAGTTCAACCAATCAATTTTCATAATCTCATGTGAAAGAATAAATTTTTTGAAAAAGTATTTCATTTTTCTATCTTTACCGAGATATTATTTACGGAATTCGAATCTAAACTTTATTTTTGATTCATTATTTCTTGACCTTTATTTATTAATTTTATTTTAGCATATCTATTTATGTCTAATGGATTTTCACATCTCGGATTATTTACATATACATCAACTTTGTTGCCATCTCTAATTATAATTATCTTATTATAGCATTTTAAGCACAAATGAGAGAAATTATAATTTAAACCATTTATATTTATAGTTTGGATTGTTTTAACTAATTGACTCCAAATAGAGTCGTTAGTCATTACAATACCAAAATGATGATAATATACATGCATTTACAATAACGTTCATAAAAAATAAAACAAATAATTAAAATTTGATAATATTTTTTTATATATAATTTCATTATTTTCTATATCTTGAGAATATATATATATATATTTAATAGTTGCAGTAGGCATATTTTTATCGAAATTTCTAAAAATTTAAACCCAATAATTTTGGAAACTGATATTAACTTTCTTCCATGTGAAACCCATGATCTATCCTCAAGCAATATCATCAAGAAAAGTATATATCTATTATCCAAAAAGCATAATAATAAAAAAGATTAATTGACACAGATAACCCTAAACTTTTTAAAAATTCGCACTATGTCTTATGTACTTTTTTTTTACAATAAACCCTTAAACTCTCGTTTTATTGATAAACACTTGAGTTTATTATTGTCTATGTGAGGTGTATCAACGGTCGTTTTTCACTGATTTATGAGAGTTCAGAGGTTTTAGTGTCGAAAGAAAGTACAGGAGATATAATACAATATTTTAAGGAGTTTAGGGATATCCATGGATTATGCCAATTAGCCAAAACAAAAAATTAATAAAAAAACATGAAACACAGGACTGCTCGTGTTCTCGTGGTCTTCTCCAGGAATCAGCATCATATGAATTCCAACTACTTTCTCTCTTTCTCGCTGTGTCTCTAGAATCTTCTTCGCTGCTTACAAAACAAAACACGTGTCACTTCAGTTTCAGTTCAGTTGAGTTCGGTTAGATCATCTTCACTTGTCTAGATCTTTATCAGTTCAAGTTCAAGTTCAAGTTCAAGGTAAGTACGTATATATGTTTTTTTTTCCTCCAAATGTTCTCAGCAGCTTATAAAAATTAAAAATCAGAGCTTTGTTTCAAAAAAAAAAAAAAAAAAATTTGATCGACAACCGATCAATTGTGCTGATTTATTTGCTGTATTGATTGTGTTTGTTGCGCAAAAGAAAAATGTTAGTCAATGTTCATGATTTTTATTGAATTATGTACTGATTGGTTGATTTTTTGCTTGGTTTCATCTGGGTTTGTGTTGAAATTCGAGAAGGTGATATATAAACAATGGTGGTGGAAGCTGAGGAGCAGCTAAGTCAAGCAATTGGTGAGTAAATTTTGTGTTTTGTTTTGTTTTCAATTTTATTTAAATCAGTCATTTACTGTGATTTATTGGTTACCATGAAATTTTATGTTTGTGGTGTGTTTTTAAGATGCAATTTCGCTTCTGTGATGATATTGTAATGTATTTACTTTAAAGATAATGTAGAAATAATTTATATAAATGTAAATACTGATTCATGTAGTAAGTATTTGTAGCTCGATTCTTGGGGATTATTGTACAGGACTGTCACTTCAAGTCGGTTGTATCGCCAACCTATATGTGTTATGTTGAATGAAAGTTATGTGAACTTGGAAAGAAATGTGGTGAAAGATGTTGAAGTTTAATCTATGGTGTTTTTTTTTTGTGGTAGGTAAAGATGATGAAAGTGAAATTGTTACTGAGGATTCGGCGTTTGTGCACCCTGAACCTCCTCATGATGACAGTGGTCCTCCAAAAGTAGAATCTCCTGTAGAAATCCTGCACGAGAAAGTAACTAAGCAGATTATCAAGGAAGGCCATGGTCAAAAACCATCCAAATACTCAACATGCTTCTGTAAGTATTTATGTTTTTATCCCTTCCTGGTTTTTGGTTGTTACTCGAGTCTAATGAGCAAGCGGTGTATTACACTGTTCTATGACAATAGGATCTGGATTTCTATCACGGTGAGAGATGTTTGTATCATATTAAAAAACCTTGTTAAAACTTGATCATGCATGTCGTAATGGATTGAGGATATCTAAGAGTCTAAAGATGGCAGAGACGAATTGACAGTGTAGGTCTCACCGTCTAACCTCAGAAGACCAGGATTCTTAACATAATATGGAGGAATATTAACATTATAGAGTGTCGGGCCATCCGACTACTACAATGCATTTAAAGACAGAAGTGATGGATAAAAATCAGACAACATCAGATGTTAAGCAGCCAATTAACTTTATATTTGATATTCTCATTTGATCACAAAGATGAATTTTGGACTTTTAGTACTATTATTTATCAAGGCATATTAGTTCCACTTTATATTGTATGCGTCTGAGTGAATTTTGTATATGCAATAGTGCACTACAGGGCATGGACTGAAAGCACCGGGCACAAGTTTGAAGATACACGACATGAACAACAGCCCCTGGAAATGGTTCTAGGGAAAGGTATTTACCTCCTTGATTTTTTTATGTATTGAATTTTTAGCTCTTTACTCTATCCCAAATATCTGCATCAAATACATGTTTCATGGAAGACTCTATTTTAGTTTTTGACTCAGAGTCGTGATTTTTGTTAGTTTCCTTCCTCTTGACCATTCAAGATTGTTAGGTAACATAATGTGTTAATATGCAGTGGTGGCATTCCATTATGTGTATCCTTGTTTGTGTGATTGCATATAGATCTCAAACGTGTGTAGAGTCTTAATAGGTCCAGAATCTGGAAGCTTGAGAACATAATTAACTATACCAGGAAATTTATGGGGTAATACAGATGCATAGTTTTACATTCATACATTTAAAAGTACTTACATATCAAACTTTTCGTATGGGGAACTAGTTTTCTGAGTAAGTTTTCTACTATGTTACTATAATTTGATAGTTTATTTTCTTCAACAGAGAAAAAGGAAATGACTGGCTTGGCTATTGGTGTGTCCAGCATGAAGTCCGGCGAACGTGCTCTATTACATGTTGGTTGGGACCTTGGTTACGGGGAAGAAGGAAGCTTCTCTTTCCCAAATGTTCCTCCCAAGGCAGACATATTATATGAGGTTGAGCTTATTGGGTTTGATGAAACCAAAGAAGTAAGTTGCTCCCAACTGGCTTGCCAAATACTTTTTTTTTTTACAAAATTGTCTGGGGTTGATTGATCTCTGTGCATTTCATAGGGTAAAACTCGTGGTGACATGACTGTGGAGGAAAGGATTGGTGCAGCAGACCGAAGAAAGATGGATGGCAATGACTTATTTAAGGAGGAGAAACTGGAGGAGGCCATGCAACAGTATGAAATGGTTACATTCTTACTGCTCGTCATTTACTATCGAGAGCTGCGTTTGTACAAATATTTTCAGCTCTCTTCTCCTATTTCCGTTTTCTCTTCTATAAGGTTCTGATGGTTTTTGTTCTTTTTAGGCAATAGCATATATGGGCGATGACTTCATGTTTCAGTTGTTTGGGAAGTATCGGGACATGGCTTTGGCTGTCAAAAACCCATGTCACCTTAACACGGCAGCATGTCTGATAAAGCTCAAGCGCTTTGAAGAAGCCATTGGACAATGCAGCATTGTAAGTGTCTAGTTTGATCATCATTTCATGCTTGAAGATGATAGAGAGAGAAACAGGCATTGTTTATATTTGCTTGCTTTGTGGTTTTTAAGATCACTTTGGGTGTTCTTGTTTTGGACCAAGTTGTAATTCACCTTGATTCTCTTTCCCTTTCACGCACACTTACACATATACACATACACACCGTATAAACTTTCTATGGGTATCTTTGCATTAACATTGACTTAATTTGATTGGATGATGTGATCAAAGGTATTGACAGAAGATGAAAATAACATGAAAGCCCTGTTCAGACGAGGAAAGGCTAGAGCGGAGCTTGGGCAAACAGATGCAGCCAAGGAAGACTTTCTAAAGGCACGTAAATTTTCACCCGGAGACAAAGCAATTGTGAGAGAGCTGCGGTTACTTGCTGAACATGAAAAGGCTATTTATCAGAAGCAAAGGGAGATCTACAAAGGTATTTTCGGACCAAGACCAGAACCTAAACCGCAGACAAACAATCGGTTAATCCATTTGCTAGTCCTCTTCTGGCAGTGGCTGGTATCGTTCTTCAAACGCGAGAGAGCCAAAGAAGATTAATACGAGGTCTGAACATCCATACCACTAGAAGAAAGTCAAATGTACGATGCCAGTAATCTTAATAATTTTATTGACTTTCTGGTATTGCTCAAACTCTTGGTTAACCTTTCATGCTTCTGTGGATGTTTATTTTAAGGTTTTGTGATACACTGGCAGTGACTGGCTCTTTCTTGGTATTTGAGCGAACACTTTCAAAAGGCTTAATTATATGTTACTCTTGAAATATGAATTTACTTGCATAAATGTGGGTTTCTGCACTTGATCAGGTACTTGGAAACAAATTATTGATAGAAAATTAACATTGTTTCTCTGAAAATCTGCAACAACAATAGCACAAAGGTATGTGCAGATCAAGAAGAATGAATCTTAAATTGATCCTAGGTTTTACTGAAGTAGAATCAAACCTCTTAGTTTCATGAAATGTTTCGGTGCATCTGGCGTATACGTTCAATCCTCAATCTTCCACGTTTGGGAGATGCATATCGTATAATATAAAAGGATTGAGCGTATACGTTCAGACATCTATGTAGATCCTTTGCACCTTTTTTTTTTCATGTGACAATATCATCAACCCCAAATAACACATCAATTGTTATATAACAAAATCAGAACTGTTATTTGCTTGCTTGGTGAAGTAGTAACTTTTCTTATAGCAAAAAGATCCATAAACAGAATTACAAAGCTAAAAAAAACAAAGATCAAACTAAGATCCAATCCATCTCAGAATCTGATTCCAACATCATATATAAACAAAAGAAGAGTTGTATATACAAAAAACCAAACCAATATCTCTACCAAGACTGTTGTGGCATGGATGTCCAAGCAAAGTAAGCACAAACAATCTGTTGAGATATGTATACATAAACAGCAAATGATAGGCTCATCAAAACCAAATCTTTCCAGTCACCCTTTTGTTTTGGGCTCAACATATCCTTCAAGCTCTTGCCAAACTTGTCAACACCAGAGAAAATTTGTGAAAACAGTTTCTTGTTTTCTTTCCTGGTTTTGGGGGTTGATGATTTGTCTTCTGGTTTCTGGCTTTGACAAGCTATAAGGACTAGAAATCTTGGGCAGTATCTGCTCCTCCTCCTCAGTTCTTGATTTGAACTAGTAGTAGTGTTGTTCTTAGTGAAAAATGAATGACCAGTTGACAAAGTAGCCATTGATGATTTATAAGACAATAATAATAATAACAGTAAGCTTATAAAATGATGATGATGATGATGATTCTGGTCATGGATGGTTTTGAATTTTGATTGAGAGCAACCAAAGTTGTTTTTTGGTCACTGTATAGAGACATTACAATTTACATTACAAGAAAATATCTTGAGAGAGTTTGGATAAGACTCCAAATTGTGTGTGTGTATCATTTGTCCATCTTGGATTCATGTCAAGTCAATTATTATTATTAACATGTTTTTTTCTATTTGCAAAATGTACATTTTGCAAAGAAATTGTTTATTTCTCTCTTCTTTTTTTTCACCATCTTATTCCACGTTTGAGGCGTGGTTAACATGTGGGCTTGGTACAAACCCAACCTTTAATGTTTTTCTTGCTCTAGCGGACTCGAATGTCCGGCTGCATGTTTACTGATTAGGAATTCGGAAGAAATAAAAATAGTTTATTTATTAATTTTATCATTAATATATTTATTAAAATCAGTTAAATATATATATATATATATATATATTTTTATATATAAATCATGAGTTAAATTTTTATCATAAAGAGAACCTGTAAACAAATCATGAATAAGGTTTTAACTAGATTCATTTTCCATAAAACGTAATTATTTTTTATTTTATTTTCGGTTAGGAAAAGAGCACGATCCATAAATTATTTTATAAATAAACTTATTTCTTTGAATTTAAATTTTATCATCAAATCTGACGATTCTTACCCTCCTAACCAACAAGTCTAGATAGTCAAACCCTACCCGATTATAGGGCTCGACACGGCCGGCTCAATGGTTAGGCAAGTGAGGCTCCTAACTAATTTTTGAAAGCCTCGTATTTTTAATTAAATATTTAATTTTATTAATGCTTTTGGTGTTTCAGGAAAATAGTATATTATTATTTTAATGTTTTTTAGTTTTCTAAATAAATTATAATATTCATTTTTTCAATTATTTGTTTTTTTAGCTACTTAAAATATCATAGTTGGAATTAATCCAAATAATTTATTCCTATTAACATTTAAAGAATTTAAAAAAAAAAAGAATTTATTATGAATCACACCGTATTTAATAAAAAATCATAAAAATATTCTCTTGCTTATGAAATGTATTAAAATATGTTTTTTTATAAATATTAATTGTTTAAATTTATTTTGAGAATTATAAGTTTTTAATAAGTTTTTAGAAAATAAAACTAAAAATTAAATACCATTCTTAAACTCTTTTTTTTTAAGAAATTATGATTAAATTATAAATACAATATTGTTATTTTAATAGTTAGAAAATTAATATTAGATATAAGAAAGCCTATTCTATTTTTTTCGTCTTAGATAGGGGTGGACATTGTTCGGTTCGGTTCGGTTTTGACCAAAACCATATTGAACCGATATATATATATTCGATTTTAAAAAATGTGAATCGATTTGAACCGTTTGATCTTGAAAACCGAATTGAACCGAACACCTTTATCTCGATTCGGTTCCATTCGGTTTTGGGTTTAATGGACTTTAAAGGTTTTTTAATATGTTTTTTTTTAATTTTTTATGTTTTTAAGTTGCGCATTTATCCTTAAACTTTTTTTAAGAAAACATAATATGTAAAAATTAACTTAAACAAAATGCAATCCAATTTTGAATCCGAATATAAAATTTCAATAATATTTAGTCGATATACTCAATCAAAATATAAAATCATCATAACTTCTATAAATATAAGTAAAAAAAATGTAGTATATATATGTAGTCCAAAAATTATGATAAAATTGAACCTCATAAAATAATTAATTAAGACAATTCAGTTTATTAGGTTGAACTAAATTCAATTCGGTTTTTAAATTTTAAATCGGTTTGAACCGAATAGAAATTATGAACAGAACCAAATACCCTTTTTCGGTTAGGTTCAATTCGGTTTCGGTTTCGGTTTTTATTTTTATATTCACCTTTAGTCTTAATTTCGATTCGGTTCGGTTCGATTCGGTTCGGTTCGGTTCGGTTCGGTTTTAATTTTTGTTCCTATTCAATTCGGGCGGCATTCTTGATCTGAGGAAACCTCTGGTTAGCATTATTTTCCATCAAAATATTATTTTGGTATGGACATTTTTTAAAACTCTTGTCTTGATATCTGAAATGTGTGGTCCACTTTGAAAATATCACCATCAAAATCAGGGGACCCCACTACCAAAAGTAACGAAAAATCAACGGCTGACACGAAATCCAAAGAGTCAAAAACAACAATAGATGTTATGACGTCAAAAGTCATACAAAAAGAGTCAAACCGTCCTCTGTCTTTGTGTCAGTCGAGATTAGAGAGATAGGAAAATTACCATCTTGCCCTTTATCTACTTAGACATGCAAGAGCGACACGTGTACGTTCAAGATCGCGAGTTTGGTTCATTTGTATACGCATTGAAGTGGGTGTGTGACTTTGGTTTCTATAGTAAATTCGTACTCAGCAATTCCAATTGTTGAGCTGGGCCAATCACAAAACCTTATTTATATCGAGAGCTAGTTGTATGCTGTATCGCAGTACAGATGGGTATACCAATCGTATTACGCCACGTAAGGAAGTGAGGACTTAAATTATTGTTATTATTATTTTTTTACACATTGATTTTAGTTCTTAATCTTTGTTTTAATCAATAAAATGAAAATCTTAGGATTTGCATTTTGTTATCAACCAAATAAAAACTTAAAAAGAAAACAAAAAATAATTTCATAACTTTCTCTTTAACCTTTACATTGTTATCAAAATAAATAGTTTGATATTAAAATCTAGATTTAAATAATAAAATTCAATATTTACACAACGATTTAATATCCTCAATATGTTTTTATATATATTATCATATAGTATTTTTAGTTAAAATGTCTAAAATTATATTGATTAAAACCTAAGTTAAAGAGTGGTCAAATTACCACCCATAAAATGTCTTCCACACCCATTTTTAAAAAATATTTTATTATCAAAATAATCAACAAATAGTAAAATTACTTTAATACCCAAACAACATAAACCTATTATCACTGTCTTCTTCGGCCACAGTTAGAATTTTTTTTTCCCCATTTTGCTTCAATCAATTATTTAATACTCATGATCTTATTAAAAAGAAGTCAAATCTATATATAAGTCTTTCAACACTTTTCATACATATCAAATGTACTAGACACATAAATATCATTCCATATTCTAACTCTGATAGAATATCAATGGAATGTCTTCTCATGCATACCTTACCTGATCACATTCACATCATCATAAACCTAAAGTCAATGTTCAAAATCTTCAAATATGCACTTATCAAGTTTGAACCTTTAAAAATACATATTTCAAAACATGATAAATAAAATTAAAAATCATAAACATAATAAAGAAAATTAAAAGACTAAATAACAGAACAAAAAAAGTAAAAAACAAAAAACAAAAGAAAAAAAATAATTAAAAGAGATTAGTTAATGTTGAACGAAATAAGGTTATTTTTTAAATTTTAGGAGGTATATAGAGAAAAATATTAAATTTTTAATTTTTAAGATGACCGTGTTCAGAAATTATGTATGGGATGATATTTTATAGATGGAAATAGAGCCACTACAAGTTAGAAGATAAGTAGTTTTTATATTATTTCGATGTTTATAAACAATTAAGTAAGTTTGATAATATATATAAAAATTATCTATTTTCAGAACAAATTGAATTGTGGTAATCTTTAGAATGCATATCATAAAGATCATTATTAAACAATTTTTGATTTGTACGTGGTGTTTATATATTATTTCTTAACTATTTTAAGTAAATACTATAATTATAAATTATGAATTAGATTCTTTTTTTTTTAACTATTTATGGATTAACTATAATTATATTTGATGAATGTGATTCTTTTTCACTTTTCCTAATTATTTTTAATAAACAATATAATTATAATTATAAATTAGATTCTCTCTCGGCTGAAGTTGGAGTAAACTTTTTACAGAATAAAATTTAAATTTCAAATAAATAAAAAAGTCCACTCTATAGTCTATAGTGAAAAACAGAGGAGCATAACCCATTAGAGAACAAAATCCGGAACACGAGCCAACCAGTTAAAGTTGTTCCCTCAAGTTTCACTCCAAACTCACTAAACTCGCGCACTTTGCGTGTCTAACCTTGTCTCTCGTCTCTCTCTGTTCACCAAAGTGTTGACTCCAATAAATCTCACTGTATTTTTTTTCTTTTTATTTTTCACATTTTATTATTTTCATATTTTGACCACCAGCTCACCACTCTCCATCATTTTCTCCGCCGCTCGCCGACTTATCTCCGCCGTACTTCTCTCCTCCGGTTTCGTGTCATCTCTCAGCTTGATAAATTTAGCTTCTTGTTTTGTTTTGTTTTTTTCCAGGCAAGTTTGTAAATTTTCAGCTGAATTTTTCGGGAAAATGTTTGCTTGCTTCTTAGTCTAATTGCGAATCTAATAGCTAAATTTGGTATTTTTTTTTATAAAAGAAATCAGTTTTAGATTTTGAAAAACAAATCCATTGATTTGGGGTACTTGTGGTAAATTAATTATGATTTTTCGGTGAAAAAATTAGGGTTTTCATATTCATAGTCGTATTTTGTTTGGTAACAGTTAAAAAAAATCTCTTCTTTTTATTTCGTTGTTTTTGTTTTTTGTCTACAGTTTTGTTGGGATTGGATTTCTTGAAAGAAAAGAAATGAAGAGATTGAGATCGAGCGACGATCTCGAATCTTCGTATAGCGATAAAATCACTGTTAAGGATTCATCGTCGAACCCTAACCCTAATCGCGCGGTGTCGTCTTCGCATCGTGGCTTCTACTACAAGTCTGATAATGGACGCAAGAGCTTGGTCTCTCCGTCGTCATCATCATCCAGGTACGATCGTGATCGATCTTTAGAGGACGATAACAGGATTGTGCGCAAACGACCCGATCACGATTTCGAGTCGTTTGATAGGAGAAAAAGTGGGTTTGATAGATATAATAACAGAGATGGTAGTGGCAGTGATAGAGGTGTTCATAGATCAGAGAGTTTTTCTGGGTCTAGAAGAGATTTCCCGAAAGGGGTTCGATCTGAGAGAGATCGAACCCGAAGAGAGGGGTCTGTTTCCTCATGGAGGAGATTTGGGAGCGAAAGAAAAGATTTTGGAGTTGAAAGGAAAGAATTTGGAGGCGGAAATAAGGAATTTGAGGAGATTAATAAAGGCGGTAGTGGTAGAGATGAGAGAGGAGGAGGAGGGAGTGGGAAAGCATCGAGGGATTTGATGAAGTCTCCGAGTTGGTCTAGGGATTCAGGGAGCGAGCAATCGAGGGCAAGAGGATTGGGGGATTCGAGGTCCAAGTCTAAGTCGAAGTCTAGGTCTTCACCAACGTGGTCGAAGGATTCAGTGGGGAGTGAACAAACGAAGAGTTTGGAGGTGGCGAAGAAGAGTGTGGAGGTTAAGATTGAGAGTGGTGGAGGAAGTAGTAGTAGTAGTGAGATGGAGGAAGGTGAGCTTGAACCTGAGGTGGGTTGTGAGGATGAGAATGGATTGGTTGCTGATGAAGCGGGGACTGGGAATGAAGCGAAAGAGAGTGATACGAGGGTTGATGGTGATGATTATAAAGAAGTTGAGAATGGTGGGAAAGTTGTGGAGGATGTGGAGGAAGAAGGGAATAAAGATAATGTCAGTGAAGCGAAAAATGATGGTTTGGAGGAAATTGGTGAATTGCCAGAGGGTGAGAACTTGAATGTGGAAAGTAGTGATAGCCGAGATGAGAAAGGGAATGTGTGTGCTGAAGAGGGTGACAAGGAGCAAGAAGAGGTTTTTGGGGATCGTAGTAGTGACGATAAGGAGGAGGGAAGTAAGGATTCAGTTGATGAGAAGTCCCTGGAAGAGGAAAGTAAGGAAGAGAAGGGGATTGATCTTGAGTATAAGGCAGAGGAGGAGATTGAAGTGCCTGAGTCTAATAAGGACCAAACTGCAGAGGACAATGGAAGAGGTGAAGTGAATGTGCATATGGAAACGGAAGGTTTGATCCGTAATTTCAAGGATAAAGGCAAAGGTGTGGCTGTTACACCAATCCATGATACTGACTCTGCGGAAAACAGTGTATGGATTGAAAGAGAATCAAGGGTTACTGCATCATGGAAGGCTGATGATATGGAAGGACCAAGTACTAGGGGCTTCGAGCTGTTTACTAGCTCTCCTGTTAGAAAAACAGAAGCGAAAGCAGAACCAGGTGTTAATAACAAGGACAAGGATGATAAGATGGCAATGGAATCACTTGATCTTTCTCTTAGTTTACCAAATGTTTTGTTACCAATTGGTGCTCGAGATGCAACCCAGGCTCCTGGTTCTCCGAGCCATGGGAGGAGTGTATCCATGACTAACACATTTTGTACGAATTCTGATGGGTTTACTGCATCAATGTCTTTTTCAGGCTCGCAGTCATTTTTTCATAATCCAAGCTGTTCATTGACGGGGCAAAATTCTATGGATAACTTTGAACAATCGGTTCACAGCCATCCAATATTTAAGGGAGTCGATTGGCAGGGACTGTCTCAAAGTGAGTCCAGTAGGCATAAGGAAATCCCCTTGTATCAAAGGATTTTGATGAATGGAAATGGCTCAATCCATCAGTCTCAAACATCATTACAGGGTATTCCAAATGGTCAAGTTGCACAAGGACAACATGTTAGGGTTGCGGAGGGAAGCACAAAAATGCCTAATGGACTTGATAGGCAGTTGAGTTTCAATAAACAAAATGATGTGCGGTCCCCTACTCAAAGTGTTGGATCTTATGAAATTGGTTCAAGTTATAGTTTTGAGAAGCGACCAATGAGAGAGAAACAGGGTGGTGGTAGGTTGTATAGGAGTGGTAGCCAGAAAGAACAAGAAGAACATCTGATAGGTGGAGCTGAATATGTTGAGACAGTCATCGGGAGGATAGTTTCAGATCCTATTCATGTTATGGCTAGGAAATTTCATGAAATGACTGCACAGTCCCTGGCGTCTCTTAAGAATAGCATCCGTGACATCATATTAAATCCAGACAAGAAGGCCCAACTATGTGCATATCAGAGTGCTTTGCAATGCAGGTCTGACATAAACATGGAGGTGCTATTAAAATCTCATCGAGCTCAATTAGTGATCTTGGTTGCTTTGAAAACTGGCCTACTAGAGTATCTTCAGCCTAACAGCAGTAATTCATCTACTGATTTGGCTGAGATTTTCCTAAACCTAAGATGTCGAAATCTGACATGCCGTAGTCCTTTGCCTGTGGATGAGTGTGACTGCAAGGTTTGTGCGAAGAAGAATGGCTTTTGCAGTGGCTGTATGTGTCTTGTGTGTTCAAAATTCGACATGGCATCTAATACATGTAGTTGGGTAGGTTGTGATGTTTGTCTTCATTGGTGCCATGCGGATTGTGCATTACGGGAATCTTTTATCAGAAATGGACGTAGCGCAACTGGGGCTCAAGGGTTGACTGAGATGCAGTTTCATTGTGTTGCCTGCGATCATCCTTCTGAGATGTTTGGTTTTGTGAAAGAGGTTTTTCTAAACTTTGCCAAGGAATGGTCAGCTGAGACAATGTCCAGGGAACTTGAATACGTCAAGAGAATTTTTCGTGGCAGTAAGGATCTGAGAGGCAAACGGCTGCATGAAATCGCTGGTCAGATGCTTGCGAGACTGTCAAATAAGTCTAACTTTTCAGAGGTTTTGAATCATATCGTTGGTTTCCTAACTGGTAAGTTCTCCTTATTTATTTGTTAACTGTGAATGCTATTGATATGTTGTTCGGATCATTCTAGGAATAGATTAATAATCTTTTAGTGCATATATATTGTGATGACTAATTCATTTTTTTGGTAGAAGTGAAAAACTAGGTTGGTTTGGTAAGGTGTTATTAAGAAGCAAATTATTGAAGCAGTCAATATGCTTAACAGTGTGATTCCTTTGTATTATGTCCGAAAAGATATAATGCATCCTTTTGTAACAACCTCAACATGGATTGCTCTATATTCCTTAGCTATATTTTTCCATTTAATTCATTTTAAGACGAAACGGAATCTATGTGAGTCACACAACTCATATTTGCTTTCATTGGACCATATTACTCTATCGCGGAGGACTTATGTTCTACTATTGTGAATAGTAGAATACATTTAGCTTGTTTGATGCATGTTTTCTAATTTCCATGTTTGATTCTTGATTGTTATTGCAGATAGTGAATCTTCCAAGTTCAGCAACTCTCTTGTTTTCTCTGAAAAGGAACAAGTAAAAGGAAGTAACAGAATTGCGGCAGGGCCTAGCCATGACCCTATGTGGCTAAAATCGGTTTATTCAGATAAATCTCCTCAACTGGAAAGATCAGCCAGCCTACTTCCTAGCATCCATGTCGACCAGAACCAGAATGATAAACTCCCCTCTATGGAGTCAGAAATGCATAAGAGTGCTCAAAAGGAACCACCACTTTTTGATGAACTGGAGAGCATAGTGAGAATCAAACAGGCAGAGGCCAAGATGTTCCAAGCGCGTGCTGATGATGCAAGAAGAGAAGCCGAGGGCCTGAAACGAATCGCCATTACAAAGAATGAGAAAATCGAAGAAGAATTTAATAGTAGAATCTCAAAGTTACGCCTAGTTGAAGCTGAAGAAATGCGAAAACAGAAACTCGAAGAATTCCAGGGTCTCGAAAGAGCATACCGGGAATATATTACTATGAAGATGAGGATGGAAAACGATATCAAAGACCTTTTAATGAAAATGGAAGCTACAAGAAAGAATCTTGCCATGTAAGATTGTTGATTGATTGTTTGGCAGGTAACTTCGCCAAAATAGTGCAGAAAATTTGAATGTCAGTAGTATCTTTTAAATATGATGTAGGTTTCTGATTAGTAGGGTGTTTTCATTTTCATGTCCTCTTATGGTCTAGTTCCTGCTAACAAAAAATCTGTATAGAAACTGCAACATCTCTTCATGCTGTAAAAAAAATTCCCCATTTGGGAAAGAAAACTGAAATGGAGATCAATATATTTTGGGGTTTTGCTATTTGAAATTCTTTTATACTTCATGATTTCTTCTGTTCATATGGTATAATGGTTACATAAATGAAAGGGTATTTTAGACTTTTTTTATTTTTAACCATTGATTAACGGATCTATGTAACGGTAGTGTAACAATTTTTAAATATTGATGGAAGTTTGTGTATATGGTCAAATCTGTTATATCCGTATAATTTTATTAAATCTCGAGAGGTTTGTACAATTATTCCAAATTTCATATATCATTTAACGTCTCAAATCACATTTGTAATCTTTCCGATTCTATTATTGTTCATACCATTTCTAACATCTAAATTAATACGGTAGCCATTATATATATATAAACTAAGAAGATGTCGCCATTATATTTACAGTGTATCAATATAACTCTTTATTTTTTATTAGATGCGTATTAAGAAGTGTGTAATCTAAGAGCTTACATTTATTATATATTTGATATATCATGATATAATGAATATTCAATTAGCAGCACTGTATATATAATTCAAGTACTAGTAGTGTTATACAACTTAGACGTAGAATAGTCTAAATTAAAGGGTATCACTAACAAAGTGACAAATCTTATATTTTACTAAATAAATGATCAAACAATATATAATACAACTTATGTTCATTAAATGACAAAAATTGCATAGCCTATATGATGGAATTGTTTACTACATAATTATCATATTTTATTTTGGGTCAAACAGGTAATTAGGTACCCATTTGAAGTCCATGTTTAGTAGAAAAAAAATCTTACCTATGTGAAGTCCCAAGTTTAGTAAAAAAAAATCTTTGTTTTTAAACTACTACCGTGGTAGCGACTCGAATCTTAAATATAATAAATTTATGAAGTTTAAAGGAAAAAAATTTGTGCAAAAGAGACGACCAATGAATTATTTTGTATTGTAGCCAAAGAGATGAATTATTAAACCATTAAGTAAGCAAATCAAATCATTTTTGTACTGTAGCACTTGTAAGTTTCGTACTGTGAAACAAATGAAAGGCTAATAACTTGACGGGAATTCGTTATGTGATTCGTTGAGAGAGAGCATAAGTTAACTCCAATTTAATGCCATCAGAGAAATATAGAAAAACATTCTAGAGTACAATGTCTAATTATTCACTTGCTGCACAAAGAGAAATGGACAGCATTTAAGAGTCAGCAATTAGTAACTAAAAAAAAAAAACAACAGAGATTTTTACACACAGGAGAGAAAATTGTGATCAAATTTCTCACCACAACACAATCTTCTAATCTTCTCATTCATCGAAATCAGAATCATCGGCAGGCTCACTCTCAGAGTCATCGGAAGGCTCACTCTCAGAGTCACTCAGCACATAACTTGTCTGCTTACGGTTGGCTCTCTTCGGTCTTTCCTTTGTTAGAACAACTTCAGCAACTTCTTCTGATGTAGAAGGAGAACCACCTGCTGAGAGTTGTGCACTTCCAGTTGATTCATCTTGACTACTGCTAGGAGCTGCAATCCTGCCTAACACTGAACCACTCTTCTTGTTGAATGGGGAAGCCCTCATCTTCCTCACTTTCTTTTCCGGTGAGACTTCCGTTGGCTTCAGCATTTCTGTTAACAGCTTCTGGCCTAATAATCCCTGAGCCTCCTGCTGCTGCTTCTTGGTTGGCCCTCTCTTCTTTGCTGCTGCAGGCGGCTTAGATGCTGCAGGTTTTCTTCCGCCCTTCTTAGCTGCAACAATTTCAGCCTCACTTTCAGATGAATCTGATATTGTCACTGTCTTTTTCCGAGCAGCAGCCCCCCTTTTGGTTGCTACTTTCTTCCCGGCTGCTGCTACTTGGGGTACTTCAGCTTCCATGACTGGGAGAAACAAAATAACAGAAGTTAAAGAGACTACACAGTTGTGGCAGAACAGAAATGTAAGTCATTTTGGTAGGTGAAAAGAGCTTACCAGCTGACTGTTCAGGAGAAGATTCAAGGTTAGTTGAAGCCAACTGTTGATTTAATTTAGCGAGCCTTTGATTTAAATCGGGAATATCATCGTCGTTCTCATCGTCATCGTCAATCTGATAAAATAGGAAAAAATCAAATCAGTATGTTATATAGAGTTGCAGGAAGAAAGAGAGCGGAATATTGAAAAGGAAAGAAAAAAAAACAGAGACCTTTTGGACAGGAGCCTTCTTTGATGCTGCTCTGCCTTTAGGTTTCACCGCCTTGGTAACATTTTCTGACAAAGCAAGAGAAATGAAACAAACAAAGTTCAGACAAGTGTTTCGATATCAAACATCAAAAGTAAAACAAAATAACAAAGAAGCATTCCAGTCTCAACCTGTTTCCATAGCAGAAGTGGTATCAGAAGAAACTGCTTTAGCATTGTTGGCCTTCTTGTCATTCTTCCTTGGGTTTTTGGGTGCTCGTCTAGCAGGAACCTTACCACCGTCAGGTCTTATCTTGCTCTGCATTTTCTTTCCTTCCTCCTCTGCACGAGCATCTGCTTGATCGAGCTCCTGAATTATGCACAGAATAATCAGAGATAAGAAAGAGCAGGGAATCAAAATATAACAAAAGCATTGCAAAAGGAAAATGTGAATCCATAATTCATACATCAAGTTGTATCTCGAGAGCATCGAGATCTTTCAGCCACAAGGACTCTGGAGTTGATTTTCTTAAATCATCAACCTCATTATTGACTTTATCCCTATCTGCCAATAACTCCTGAACCTTCTCAAGGGTCAAGGTTGCAATAGACATGGAAAGCAGATAGTCATAATCACCAGCCTTCACTACTCCATTGGAGCTGACAGCCTCAGCATTCTCCTCAGTTTCTTCCGTTTCATCAATTGCCCCAGCAACAGGCGGCTCAACAGATTTAGAATTCTTCGGAAAAGGAGTGAAACTTTTTTGTTGCAACTCAAGGAACAGGTCAGCTTTCTTCCTGTTGTTCACAATAATCTCTCCACTCACAACCCCAAGGATAAACCTAACCCTGTTTTCCAATTTCAACAAGTCCAGTTCAAGGTTCTCCAGTAGAATTTTCTGCACGAATTATAAAGAATTCCAAGTTAAGACCAGCTCTGCCCCATTGTAAATTAACTGAAATATATATAAATCTCTTGTATATATATCATAAACCAGAATGTGCTTACCTTTCTTTTTATGTAAAATTCAAGCCTTAGTTGGAAAAAGTCCTCCAGAACTGCAGATGGAAAGTTGAAAAGAGTAAGTACAGTGACATTTATAATAAATAGTAAATAGAGTCATTCTAAACTGCTGTATAATTTTCTAACTCGTACTTTGTTCAGGGGCATCGTATTTCTTAATAACTCCTTTTGAATCAAACAGGTGCATGTTACTTGTGCTTATTGTAGTGGTAAGTTTAAATTTCTTCAGCAAACCCTCTTGCTTGGCTAGCATCATCTTCTCCTCAGACAAGAAAACTTCGAAATGTACTGTTGTATCATCACTGTACTGCCTGAATCCCTGAAAAACCAGAAAAAGAACCATCAAAATAAGAAAGAAGACGGAAACACTCAGCAAAACCTTTTGGCGTGTAATTATACTTACATCAATGAAGGAATCACTCTGTTGAGTTATAGACTCCAAAAATTCCCTATAGTCTTGAGTCCACCTGCGGACTGGGAGCTCTTTGATCCTGAGTGTTGTGTCATTAACTTCCTCAATAATTCCAGTAACAGTGTAGGTAGCCCCAACTTCCTTTGAGGCAGTTTTCTCAATAGTTCCTCTAAAGCCTCTGTACCAGGGATGCATGGGTTCCATCATTTCACCATTCAACAATGCCCTCACATTTGCAACAATGTCTCTTGGGTTGTAATTAGGGATGTAAGAACTCCATCCAGTCCCAATTCCTTCACTACCATTGACAAGGACTGTTGGTATGATTGGCACGTACCTACATACAAAGCAAATTAGTAAGCTTGATTTATCAACATTTCCTATAATAGCTTATACAGACGAAACAAAACAAAAAATTACCAAGAAGGTTCGATAGTTTGTCCATCTTCATTCAAATATTCCAGAAGCCTGTCATCATCCTTCGGAAAGAGAAACCTTGTAATAGGAGAAAGCTTGGTATAAATATACCTAGCACTCGCAGCATCTTTGCCTCCCTGTAAGAATCAAAATTAGTGTACATAAAAGAAGCAAGTAAATAACAATAAAAGCAACAAAATTTAGCAAATTGGAATTGAGAGGTATTATGTATCTCACCTGGTTACGAGTGCCAAATTGGCCATTAGGTTGAAGAAGGTTTATGTTGTTGCTGCCCACAAAATCCTGTGCCATTCCTACGACTGTACTAGAAAGACTCTGCTCACCATGATGGTAAGCAGAATGCTCAGAAACATAACCAATAAATTGGGCAACCTTTGCTTCTTTAACAAAGTTTCTCTTGAAAGAGCAGAAAAGGATCTTCCTTTGACCAGGCTTCAAGCCATCAACCATTGAAGGAATTGACCTCTGGAGATCCGCCATGGAAAACAAGATAAGCTCCTTGTTGACGAAGTCACTGTATTTAATGTATTTCTCTTTCTGATCAAGGTGAGTACCAGGCTGCAAATCCAGAGAAGTAAAGATTTCACGAAATTCTTATGGAAATGAAAACTGACTTTTTGGTCTAAATTTTAATTGTCAAACCTCAAATTGTAAGAGCCATTTCTTTCTTGCTTCTATCTTCTTCTTGCTGAAAGCAAGCTCAATTGCATCCCCATCTTCGTCATCTTCCCATACAAAATCTTTTTTGTGCAAATCAATCTTTTCAAAGTACTCCTTCCCTTCCTTCGATGTACTTGTTCCCAACCCCTATAGTAATAAGGCATGAACTTAGAATTAAAGCTGATGGTTGATGGTTGGTAATGCAAATTCAAAATACTTTAATCGTTTCCTTACTTATGAAATCAATCAAACAAACCTTATAATACTTAATGGACCAGACACTTGCATTCCCCACCAAGCTTTCCTTCCACGACTCATACTCAGGCATGGAGTAAAAAGATAACACTTTTCCATTTTTGTTGGTTGCCTATACGGACAATAACTACTGCAATTAGACAAAACCTTTGAGAAAACTTCCACTGTGTAGTAAGTAATAATTAAAGGTTAAGTGTACCTTCACAATTGGCGTGATAAACTCAACTAAGAAAGATGGAATCTTCAGCAATGATGGCCAGAAAGAATGAATGAAATTAATCAACAGCCCTTTGATGTGGGAACCATCATGATCCTGCGCAAGCATAAAATTTACAGCAAATCACACGCCCATTAGCATTCCGACAAGATAAAAAAGAGAGAACAGAGAGAACAAAAGTGAAAAGAAATTAAGAACCTGATCAGTCATTATCATCATATGACCATATCGTAAAGCCTTGACACTGTTGTATTCCACACCTTGCTTCAGTCCAAGAATCTTCTTGATGTTCCCAATTTCAGCATTATTTGTAACCTGATTGTTGCTGGCTTCCCTCACATTGAGTAGTTTACCTCTCAACGGGAAAACACCAAAGCGATCTCGACCCACAACAGATAGCCCAGCCATCTATTTGTACATTTAAATCTGTTAGACTTTTTGAAATTTAAAAATATAACCAGAACAAGTAACAAGTTTGCAGACATGGCAAGAGAACTTACTGCAAGAGCCTTGGCTGAATCTCCTTCTGTTAAAATCAAGGTACATTGATCCGAGTTCCTCCCTCCCGCAAAGTTAGCATCCTCCAGCTTGGTAATCCCACGTACATCTTCTGTCTTAGTTCCATCAGTTTTCTTAAGATCTTTGCTCTGCTTGAAATTCGCCCATGAGAGTAGAGTATCCACAATGCCAGACTTTGTTGTCACTGCAATACAATCAGAGCACAAGTATCAAAATTCATAATCTTAAAATTGGCAGTCATCATTTTCTGAATCCTAGTTTCTACAGCAGACAGATGATGTAATGTAGCAAACCTTTCTTCAAAAATTCTTCTTTAAGTTCACATTTAGAACCAAAACTGCTCTGGCGAAGAGTCAAAGCTTCCTTGGTTTGAGAATCGAAAGCAGGGTTGTCAATAAGGGCATTGACAAATACCCATAAATGGTTCTTCACATTATGTGCTTTGACGTTAGCATTTTTATTCTTCTTATTCACAACATTCATCACATGGTTAGCAATCTGATTGGCAACATAGTCTACATGAGTGCCACCCTTGATCGTAGCGATCGAATTCACAAAGCTGACCTATTGGACAAACAAAACACATAAGCATAAGCTGCACACATAACAAGTGCAACTCAGGGACTACTTAGATTATGAAATTCATAAATATACCTGCTGAAACTGTCCTTCACTAAGGCTCACGCATATCTCCCACCTATCATTCACTTTCTCATGAAACCTAATCAAATCAATGAAAACAAATAAGCGTATTTCCACAAAGAAACATACAAGGAACTTCAGATAATAAACTGAAAGTGGAAATTACCTTGCATTAGATTTCGGATACAGATCAACATAGTCTTCAAAAGATTTCACGGGGACTCGTTGCCCATTCAGTTCAACCTTCACAGTCTTTCCAAGACAGCCAGCCATGTCAACCACCCTCTTTTTCATCAGGCCAAGGACATCATCTTCTAGGTGGGTCATGTTGAACTTGGATAAGTCAGGCTTAAATGAAACCTTGGTCCAATTCTCACCCTGCTTGCATTTGGTTATGGCAGGCTCGGATTTCTTCCCCATGTTGTTGGAGAAAACCTTCAAATATAAGCAGAACCAACATGGATATGAGACGAGTTTAAAGGATTGAAATTTTAATTTAACCTAGACAGAAAGTACCCATAACAGTTGGTTCTCAAAATTATTATCACAGATAGCCAAAACACCAGTTCATGCTCCTCTTTACATAACCCTAACTATTACAACAAAAATCTAACAAAACAGAACGAAAATTACAAGTAAGCATATGAAACGTAACCAATTATCTATCTTTTCAAAACAAATGCAGTTAAATACCCAAAACATTTGCAGAAAACCCTAATCAAAACCTAACAAACAATCTCCAAAAATCCCAAATCAGAAAAAAATAAAAATAACATGATCATAAAAATGCTTTATCGTCCAGCTAAAACCCTGATGAGAACCAAAGTTTAAAACAAAATCACCAAATCAAAGCAACAACGACACCATGAAGAGGCAATATTATAATTATACCTGCTTATACTTCTTCAGCCTCTTGCCATCAGCAGTCTCGATGACAAACTCGGTCGAAAAGATATTGGTAAGCTTAGCACCGTACCCGTTTCTCCCTCCGGTCGTCTTCTTCTCGTTATCGTTGTAGTTACTACTAGTAAGCAAGTGCCCGAATATCATCTCCGGCACGTAGACGCCTTCCTCCTGGTGGACCTCTACAGGGACCCCGTCTCCGTTGTTGTAGACGCTGATCAGATTCTGCTCCTGGTCGATCACCACCTTGAGCGAGTCCATCTTTGGGTCTCTTTGCTTGTTGTCGGCGGCATTGACAAGGATCTCGTCGAAGATCTTGTAGAGCCCCGGTACGTAGGAGATAGAACGGTGGACCATCGTCTTCGCTTCCTCGTCGTAGATCCAGAGCATTTGCGTGTGCTTCTCAATGGATCCGATGTATGTGTCGGGTCGGAGCAGGATGTGCTCCAGCTGACTCTTCTTCTGGTACATCTCTTCGATCGTCTTCGGTCCAACATTCGCATTGTTGCTGCTCGTCAACGGAAGCCTCTTCTCCATCGTCGTGAAAACTGAGATTCGACTTTTTTTTTTTGCTTTTTTTTTTGTTTTAATCTAATCTATGAATGATCAAATCGAAACAGAAACAAGAAACATCAAAGGGAAAAAGAGAGGTCTTTGTTAGGGTTTTGGAGAGAAAAACCGAATTAGAGAGAGAGACACAGAGATGGTGTCTAGAATTGTGCAGACATGAGAGAGTGAAGATAATTAGGGTTTTGAATTGGAGATATAGAAGGGAAAAAGAGAGAGCCAACGGTAGAGTTGGACAAATTTGAATTTTGAATTTTGAATTTTGAATTTCTAAATTGAGAGGGAATTTTGAGATTAAAGGGCTGAGATTGGGTGTTGGAGGATCGTACGGTTCTAGATGGTCCTGACAGGTCACGTGAGCGTACGTGCCAGCGTGAATAAGAAAATAGGAGCGAGCGTGTTTGGTAACTTTTTTTTTAGAAGAGAATAATTATGAAAAAGTTAAATCGTATTTAAGTAATGTAGTTTGTCTTAATCTACGTTTAGTCTATCATTTTTTTGAATTATAACTTTTAGTTTATTATTTCTCTAATAATACGTATGTTAGTCTCTACCGTTCAATCATGTTAGGGTTCTGTTAAGTCGTAAAATAACATCAGATATTTTAGAATCTTATATAACAATTTACAAATTAATTTAAAAAAAAACAAATAAATATAATAAAAAATGAAAATGAAAAAAAAAAATCAATAAATAAAATATAAAACAAAATAAAAAATCATAAATATTTTAATATTTTAAATGAAAACAAAAAACTGATTTCTCATTTGTTTCCCTATCCCCTCTCACGATCTGTCGTATATTTCTCTCATATGTTCATCTTCATTATCAAATCCTAAATCGATCTCTTTCTCTTCTTCTTTTTCTTCTTTTTCTTCTTTTTCTTTTCTTATTCTTCTTCTTCTTCTGTCGATTGGGTTTGGGTTAGGGTGTGGGTGTAGGGGGTTTGGTTTGATTGGTTTGAGGTTATTTCGGAGACTGCCGACTGATAAGGTTTGGGTGGATGGTAGTGATGGAGTTAGAGGTGGTGGCAGCGTGTGGTTGTGATTTGGGGGTCGTGGTTGAAGATCTAGGGTTTGTGAATGGGTGGTTAATTATTATTTTTTTAGGTATGATTTTTTTTCTGGGTTTGATTTTGATTTTGTTTGTTGGTTTTGATTTAAGTTTTTGGGTTTGATTTTTTTCTTTTAGTTGCTTGATGAACTATGATGATTCTTAGTAGATGTTTGGGTTTGGTGGTGTTTCGAAAATGGTTTGGGTTTAAGTATGGTATTTCTAGATTTTTGATATCTTAAGACTTTTATTTTTTGGTTTTGACAGAAAACATGGATTAATGAATGAGATTTGTGGGGTTTTTTTTTTTTTGTTGATTTGATTTATTTTTCTTGTTTGTGGAATTTAATTCGGTGGAGAAGGAGATGGTCGATGGTCGATGGTGGAAGAGTGATGATGGGGGATGGGGGATGGCGGATGGTGGATCAAGATAGATAATATTGAGGGAGATGAACTGGGTTTGGTTTGATGACGATGGTGGATGATTGATGGACGATTCGGTTTGGAAGAAAAAAAGTATGAGAGAGAAGATGGAGCATTGAGGTATGGGTTTGGATTCTGGGTTGTATGGATTCGGGGTTTGGTTGTGTTTTTGGTGTATGGATTCTGGGTTTGTGTGTTTGTGTAGGGATTCTAGGTGTGTTTTGTGTATGGATACAAATAAACATATTTTTTTTAAAGAAAAAATTGCTTTTAAATTATTCGTTATTTTTTATTTTTGTTTTTAAAAAAAAAAAAAAACATCCCCACCATCCATCTTAAAGATAGACCGTGGAGATCCATATATCTTTTAACAAAAATCAGTTTTTTTAATATATATTTTATTTAATGAATATCTTAAAGGGTAAAATCGTAATTTCAAATATTTAATCACACAAAAGAAAAAAAGTAAAGGTAAAACAATCTTTTCGATGGGATCAGCTCACATAATGGGTATTTATGTCATTTAACACGTCTGACGTGTCAGAATCCGTCCCTTTGACGGTTTCCGTCACATAATGAGTAAAAATTACATTTTTAAAAAAATACGGTAAAGATTAAGATACGATTTACCTTTATAAAAAAAAAATGTTTTCAAAATACGTTTTTTTCTATTTTTTTTTTAACTATTAGGGTGAATTCGGTTAACATGATTAGATCAGATATGACTACACAATTGTTATGAGATTATATTGGAATGAATCAGATTAAATTAGTATTATGATGTGTTTAGTGCAATACAAACTGAACTAATATAACAATGTCTCTTGTTTTGTATAATATGAGATTTGATAAAAAAAATTAAAAATATTTTTTTTGTGCGAGGTAATTATAAGACTATATTAAATAAATAAAATCATTTTAATCAATTCAAAGAAAATAAAAATAAAATTATTTTAAATTAAAATTGGTTACAAAAATTATTAAATTATTTTTTGAATAAAATAATTTATTTTAAAAAATAAATAAATTTTGTATAAATAAATAAAATTATTTGGAAATAAAATAACATTAAATTTTAATTGAAATTTTAAAAAAAATCATATTAGAATAAAATAACATATATTAAATTGATTTTTAAATCAGATTAAATAAGTTTAATATTTTAAATATAAATTATATTAAAACAAAAACAAAAGGTCAGGACAAAACACAAAAATAGTCCCGACCGAAAAAGTAAAAATATAAAATAACTAATAACTAGGTCACTGTGTTTATGGTGGGACTATTCTCACCATAACGGAAGAAGAGGTGAACCCCACTAGATTGGTTCTGTAATTCGGTGTGCTCACAAAACATGGGGATAAAATTGGACTTGGCTGCCAAACACAACATTAATTTATTTGTCAAAAAGAAACAATTAAATTAAGAGTAATACGAGGCAATCTATTTTTTTTTTTTTCAAATTCTTTCCCAAACATGTGTAGCACGTGAGGTGTCAACAACACATCACTCATCATGATTTACAAGATGTTGACACCTTACGTGTGCCGCATATATTTAGGAAAGATTTCGAAAAAAAATTGAAAAACCTAACAATACTCTTAAATTAATTTCTAAATATTTATAAATTAAATTAAAATTGAAAATGTGTTTGATTACGGGCGCTAAAGGTAGGTTCTTTAAAATTGAAAACAATATGCTTACGATTTATATAATTTCTCAAACGAGGTAAAAACAGTTGATGGTTTGTAGTGGCGGAAACGACTTGAAAGTTATAACCACGACCTTAATGTGTCAACCTGTCTTGTTGAAATAAGTCAAGAATTTATCGGGATTCGGTGATATTAAATATTAGACTAATTGTCACAAACACCCTCCAGACTATATCCAAATTCGTATGTTGTCCTTTGGTTTTTTTTTTTACACTAAACCCTCTGAATTATCGAAAATTGATAAAAATAGACGAAATGCTAACGTCATCCACTGTCCTGTTATGACAAAATGCACTAAGTAACTTTATTATATACATAATTGTAACAAATCGGAAACAAATATATTAATATGATATAAATACCCTTCTTACCAAAATTTTAAAATTCACATTTTTAAAATAAAAATTCTAAATTCTAAATTCTAAATAGAAATATGGTTAAATAATAATAAAATTCAGAACTTTGTGATAAAGAAAATTAAATAAATAGATAAATGAAAAAAATAAATTGATTTAATAATTATTTATATTATCATTTATTTATTTATTTAAATATCTCTAAATATAAAATTCATATGAATATGTAAATTATTTAATATGAATTATTATTTAAACTATCTTTTTTATTTAAACATCCCTAAATATCACTTATTCATTTACAATAACAAGTTTATTTAAATAAAAAAAATAATTTATATGATAATTCCCCTTAAATAATTTAAATATCCATTGTTATAAAACTTAAAATAATAATAATAATAATAAATGATATTAATTTGAATACCCTATTGTTTCCACCATAATCATTTAAATTATATTTTTTATTTAAATATCCCTAAATATCACTTGTTCAATTACAATAACAATGGTGTTGATAATGTAAAAAAAATGATAATAATAACGATGACAATAATAATAAAAAAAATATAATAAAATAATAATAATGATAATAAAAATGTTAATACTTTAAATACCCTATATATTTTTAGGCATTGTCATTTAAATTATCTTTTTTATTTAAATGTCCCTAAATATCCTTGCACATTACGTCTTATACTATTTTTTGGTCTAAAATTCTATAACAATAGATATTTAAATTATTTAAGGTGAATTATCATTTAAATTATCTTTTTTTTATTAAAATACTCATGTTATTATAAATGAATAAGTGATATTTAGGGATATTTAAATAAATAAAAAATTGTTTAAATGATAATTCACATTAAATAATTTATATATCATATAGGTTTTATATTTAGAGATATTTAAATAAATAATATTAATTTAAATAATTGTTAAATCAATTTAATTTTTCAATTTTTCCATTATTTGAATGTTCTTTATCAACAAGTTAATATTTTGTTATTATTTAACCGATATTTTAATTTTAAAATTTACATTTTTATTTTTAAAATGTGATTTTAGTACATTTTACCGTAACAGAACAGTGGATAGCGTTAGCATTCCGTCCACTTTTACCAATTCCCGATAGTTTATGGGGTTTAGTGTCTAAAAAAAATTATGAGGGGAAACATGCGAGTTTGGGTATAGTCTTGAGGGAATTCGTGACAATTAGCATGAATATTAAGAGTATTCCCAATAGGCCTGAAAAGTGAAAACAATGCATCTTTGACAGTTAATTTACTCCAGCAGCCTTCTACTTCCTTTCTTAAATTATTCTCCAGCCAAAGTCTCCCTAAATGTAAAGAGAGAAGGTTGACTCCCTATATTATTATTTTTACATCTCAATTAAAATGAGTGGTCAATATAAGTCCACCTTAAAATGAGTGGTCAAGATAAGTCCACATTTTTAATATTTAATGATCCAAATTCAATATAAGAGAAATATAATGAGCCATTTTTTCACTCCAAACCAGTTTTAGGGAGGTTTGTTGGAATGTTAATCCCCACCCCCACCCCCATTTGGGGGGTCTGGGTATGACGGCATTTGGTGGGACATTCCCCCACCTCCACCCTTAAACCCTATTTTCCCCCTTTCATTTTTATTTCCAATCTCAAATTCTTAATTTCCAATCCGAATATATAAATTAATGTTTTGAAATTCAACTATATCAATCTCTAGATTGACCTTGTTAATATACTAGTTTTTTTTTCCTTCTTTTAAATTGTTTAGACTTCACTTTAGTTATAAACACACACACACATACATATAGGGGCGGACCTAGGAAATATTTACAGACCGTGCTAAACTATATATACAATTTTTTTTTTCTCAATACACACGAGTAGTATATAGTCATTCCATTACCTATTGGATTTATCTATTTTTTTAGTCAATATATTATAATACTTAATTAGTGGCTCAAAAACTCTCACATTGAATTGTTTTATCAATATATTTAAATGTTTAATCATTGATTCACATACCCTCACATTGATTTGTTTGTCAATATATATATTGTTTTTAAATAGATCCTACATATTATGAAAAATTACTATTAATGTCCGGTTTGAATGGTTTAAAAAACAATAGAACAAAATAAAATGAATCTAAATTGTGCAATCAAAAAATTGAAATAAAGGAAAGACAATATTATATGTAAAACAAAAATAAAATTTACTTTTGTCGATTGCGATTGATTCTTTGTAATTTGTACTATTATATTTTGATTTTAAGTTAGGATAAATAAATAAAATAAATTATACTAACGGCAGGGGATGTTATTGTAATTATAAATAGAATTTACATATAAATACAAATAGATATAATATTAGAGATGTTTATACGATTAATTAATTATATATATATTTTTATAACGCTACAGCGGGGCAACCCTCTCATTCTTCTGCCACTATATATATAGGTGAATAAGAGAGTCCCCCACCACCTCCCCCATTTATAGAATGGGTAGCAAGTTTGCCCCTACCTTGACCCTTAAACCCCATTTGGGGGAAAAATTATTCTTTCCCCCTAAAACCCCAGGTTGGTTTGATGGTACATCTCTGGCACCTATACCACGAGATTGTAGGTTCGAGTCTATCAACCTTTCTTAACATTAAAACCTCTAACCAGGGATGTACATTTATCTCCGGGGCCCCAAATCCCCGCACCCCCATCTCCATTTGGGTTTTTTTTATAGTAAAATTGGGGAAATGGGGGGATGGGGATGATTTTCATCCCCAAATTAAAATGGGGGAGGGGTCCCCCTCCCCCTTCCCATTTCCCCATTCCCCCCACAATTAAATTGAAATGGGGATGGGGATGGGGATGGGGATCCCCATTTCCCCCAAAAGTATATAAATATAATTATAATATATATTTGAATTATTTGAAACATTTTATGTTGAATTTGTAATGTATTGATATTTTTATTTGTAATGAAAGATTTGTTTTTTTTTTTAATTTAATTTATAATTTTTAGTTAAATATGGAAATGAGAAAACGGGAGATATGAAAAAACATAAAAAAAACGGGTAAAATAGGAGATGGGGATGGGGATGGGGATGGGGATGGGGGGACCTCTTCCCAAACATCCATTTCCCCATTTTCCTCAAATGGAAAAATGAAAGGGAGGTGGGAGAGGGTTTAGGAAGGATCTAGGAAGTGGGGATAGGGATGGGAGGACCTATATCCCTCCTCATTCCCCACACGTGCATCCCTACCTATTTTAATAGTCCATTTACGGTCGCAATCCATGTTCGATCTTGAATGGATGTGGATCTAAATTCAAGATCGTGTGGACCCGAAGTCAAATCGAGTCCAGTTCAATGAATCAAATAATGGGCCCACTTTACCTTTTCTCGTTTTATATTTAGCCCAATCTAATACCAAATCCTACCTATCCACATTATGGGCCTACTCGTGGGCCTATGAGCACATGCACTGATTAATATTCCAATCCATTTCTTTGACTTCCATTTTAAATATATACAATAAAAAGTGCATAATTATGTATTCAAGGTCCCATTTGTTTCGTTTGTTTGGTCGTATTGTATTGTATTAAGTAATCCTATAATACAATATAGTGTTTAGTGTAAACATTGTATTGTATTATTTTAATACATTTTAATTGTTTAATACAATAAATATCGTATTAACTAATACATTATATTTGGTTGTATTGTATCAATAAAAAACACTTTTCTTTTTTCTTTCTTTCCAACAAATATGGAATATTAAAGAAATATGTATTATGGTATTAATATTTATTTTTATATACTTTCAAAATTATATAGGAAATATTTATAAAAATATTATTTATTTACTTTTTTTAATTAAAATAAATATTTATTGATTTTTATATAAAAATATTTATTGATTTATTAACTATTTTTAAAAAATTATATTATGTTTTTATAATATAATAAAATCATATATGAATAACTTAATACGATATAATACAGGCTAATTCAATACAATACAATCCAATACATTCTAATACGGTGTGTCATTCGAGCCCTAACTGTATATTGTCTAAACTCTAACTCATATATGTATTTATACATAAATCAAATAAATTATATGTACTGTGAAATAAATAAATATAATGTCATGTGTTATATTTTAACGATAATTTATGTAACAGAGAATAGTTGAGATGGTTATGCAATAGTGAATGGTTAGGTTATTATTGCTAGACAGAGTAAGGTGAAGTGGTTAGGAAATTTATTTGGGTTTGACTGTATTTTTTGCATTAATGACTTCGAATTAATTAAGTATCTACCGACAATTTATGGAGTTTAGTGAAATGGTGATTTTGTACAACTATCATAGTGAATTAATGAATGTATGTAGATCATAGCAATTCCATTTTTTACATGTGCCGAACTCCCATAATTTTCATAATTTCTATAGTTTAATGTTGATTGTGTAAAAACAAATCTCCTAACCATTTTTTTTATATATATAAAATTGGACTGATCTAGAGGGAAAAAACATCACAAGCGATCATATGTTGAAAAACACAAAGGCAGTATCCATCAATAATATAAAAAGAATAAAATGAAAAGTAACAAACACCAGAAAAACACAAGAACTAAGGGAAACAATCATAAAAAAAACATTGGCACGCAGGCTATGAAAAAAGAAACATCAAGAAAAATGAAAAGATTCTCTACCCATACAATCATTGTCAACCAATAAGTAACATAAAGACGGGGAGTTTTTCCACCACGAATCGACCTTTAATCCCAAAGCATGCTTAGAAAGAGCGTCTGCAACCTGATTCCCCTCCCTAGAGATATGAGAAATCTGAAACTCCATTTTTGATATATGATCGATACAGCGTTGCAAAGCCTGCCGAATCCGACAAGGAACCTGTTCAGAGCCAGAGGAGAGCAGCTGAACCACATAAGAAGAATCACTCTCAAGCCAGATCTGATGCCACCCATTCTGCCAAGCAAAATTAATAGCTATCGAAGCTGCAAGAAGTTCCACCGTAAATGCAAACACATGATCAAGAGAAACAACAAAACAACCCTTTACAAAAGTTCTACAATTACAGAAAATACCCCTACAACCCCCAGCACCTGGAGAACTCAAGGTGGCACCATCAGTATTAACTTTGATCCAACCAGGAGCCGGAGGTAACCAAATCACACTCCTGATCGGAGGAGGCTCGAAATCACAAAACAACACCCAAAACGTCTTAAAAAAAACCTTGAGAAAAAAGTGAGCCTTCTAAGTTCCTTATGGATTAATTTTTTCTTTTTTATTTATGAAAAAAGAGGTCTCAACGTTAAGTGTGTTGTAAATAAAATTGAAGAACATATGAAATGAAGAAGGAAGAAGATTGAGAAGAATTTTTAACTGAACTTAACTTCACTGTAAAATGATTTGAATTATTATTACTCAATCTCCTAACCATACTAAAATTGAATTGATGGTTTGTTGATATCAAACACTAATATCCACAATATCTTAACTATTAATATTCATGAGATTAGATAAAATGTATATCGAGATCAAACATTATTAACACGTTATAAATATATAATTAATTTCATTACATATGAGATATATCTTCAAGACTTCCTATTTGTATGGTTTCCATCACTATTTTGTTTTTGTATTGAGATCCCGGACTTTGCCCAGGTACAAGTTCACCTGCCCTCCTTCAACTGCGTGACACATGCCTAGCTTGTATGCCCTATCGGTCTGTATATTGGATTGGGTTCAAAAATTAAATGACATTTTTTAGAGGTGGTATTTCAACATTATCACTGCTTTAATAACTTATGTTTAAAAGACACATATTACGGTGAATGGATAAAAATACCCCTAATAATTGTTCCATATGATTTCTTTCATTCACTTTTTTACAGTGAGTTGTGAAATAGATAGAGAAAGTTCTGTTGAAACTCAGGCGCTAAGCATACCCAATCGAGGGTCAAGTTCCTCGCTGAGTTCGCGGTGGTCGAGCTGCACAATTAGCTCGTTGGGGGGCAGGGGGCAGCGCCCCTAGAGCTTTTTTTTTCCCTGGTCAGTATTTAAAAGGCTCGAAATCTTTACTGAAAAGTTCACTCGATTTAACTAAACCAAATTTTTTAAAAAATATTTTTGATCCTTTGAAAAATATGCTTGATTCTTTAAAAAAAAATCATCGATTCTTTATAATATATGCTTGACTTCGCTATAAATATACTCGATTTAACTAAACCTAATTTTTTTAAAAAAAAATTCTCGATCATTTGAAAAAAAATCTCGATCCTTTGAAAAAAAAAATCGATCATTTGAAAAAAAACTCTATCCTTTGAAAATTATTTTCGATCATTTGAAAAAAAATTATCGATCCTTTGACAAATGCTCGATTCTTTCAAAAATAAACTCGATCATATTAAAAAAAGATTCGATTTGGCTACAAATATGCTCGATTTAACTAAACATTATTTTTAAAAATAAAATGCTCGATCGTTTGAAAAATAAAATGTTCATACATGTTCATACATGTTCATACAAAGATTGAACAACAAATCATAACGCATGTATATATTGTTAAACCACACAAAAATATATGAAAACATATAAATGAAGATCACAAATATATGTTATCTACCTGTGCAGAATCTGGAGAGAGACAGGTTTTTTGGAGAGAGAGATGAGTTATCATTTTCGAAATATAGATGGAAGCATAATGAGAATAAAAAATAGATTATTTAAAGGCAATTTGGGTAGTTTACCATAATAAGTGTCTTTTAAATATACGTTATTAAAGCGGTGACATCATTAAAAAAAAAGTGACATATCTCACCATTTCAATATGTTGGATTTGTGGAGTAGGACATATAAGAAACCTTGGCCCGCACCACTCACCCACAACAATGTCAGGCTCGGCCCTAGGGGGAGCCGAGTGAGGCAACCGCCTAAGACTCCCAACTGTAAAGGCCTCCAATTGTAGTTTTTTTTTTTTTAAAGTTGATTGTAAAATATAGTTAATTTAAGATATTAAACAAAATAGGCCCATTAATGGCTTTAAAATGATTTACCATTAATATATAATTTTGTTAAAGACCCATTAATCGAAACTCAATCTATAAATAAATTTAAAAACGGTCAACCGTAATATATATATATATATATATTAAAGGTCAACTCATGGAAATCCATTAATCATTCTTACAACAACATTGGATCAATGATGGATAAATAATCGTTTTTTATATCTAAAAATAAAAACTCAATACTCTCTTGAAACGAAAATGTTGAAACGAAAATGCAGAAGTCATTATTTCAAAGGTAATTAAATCAATAAACTTTATTTTTTTTATTCTTTTACGAAAACATATAAGCTTAATTAGTACTTTTACTGCTAAAAATGTGAGATGAGTAAGGTTTAAACAATATATTCTTTGATGCAATTATAAAAAAAAAATGGTAACATTTTTTTTGTTTTTTTTATTATGTTATTGTTTTGAGTTTGAGCTATTGTATTGATTTTTACAAGTATTTACTAGAGAGAAAAAAAAAAAGTAATCATACATAGAGTATCGAGGACCTTATTTTCTGTATAGTTCGTCTCGGGTCCCGAAAATCTCAGGACCGACCCAAAACAATATCAACGGGTAAACCATGACTCTTTCCCGTCTAGATAGAATTCGAACCGCTGACGTTAATCCCATATTTATTATTCCACCAACAGGGCTAAACGTTTTGTAGGTTGGCGTTAAGGAAATTATCGAGAGTAGAACCAATGATTTTGGTTTCATTCCCAACCTTGGAACATCAAACCAACCACGTTCTGGTTAAGTCTCCATCACAAAGATGAAAATGTATACAACTACTCAAGAGTCGACATACCGGGACGGATAGCAAATTCCGAGAAGATAATAATGCAATGCAATTTTATATACCTATGCGTGAATCGTGATTAATGGTGTTCTAGGCAGCACAGTGCACGTGGCATACATAATACATCTGACCTACCACCGCAAGCTGCACATGCACATGGCATGATTATGTATACAGTACACCATACATTACATTACACACCTCTCATGTATGCATGCATGCATATATTTATTTTATTTTTAGTCATCGAATCATGTTATGTTACACCGTCAATGTATGGTATAAAAATGAATGCATAACGACTCATTATTTTGTCATTTATTTAATATAAAATAAAATTATCAAAAAAATAATCCTAAAGCACGGATCTTACACTTTAATTAGTGGGTTTCGAATCCACCGTAAACATCTTATGTTCTTACTAATGTATAATCAAAGCCGACTCATTATAAATTAGATAAAAATATTATTGAAATTTAGCTCAAAAGAGTTCAAAAATTAGAATTTTTTTTAAACTAGCCCAATAACGATAAAACATATATTTTTATCATGTGCCTACGTGATATTAGGATCGGCTCTACGAATATAAAAAGTGTCGATAAATAAGTAAATATTTGAACACATATATAACGGTCCCAACATTATATATTTATCTCTTATTATGTTATATATATCTCCAAAACCCAAAACGTGTATATACGCAACTCCAGCCTCCAAGAAGACCCCGAATGTAAATGCCAAAACTGTTGTTGCTTCTTTGAAAATTTGTGTATAAAATACGTAGAGAGCAGCTATTAAAAACCCAACCGACAAGGACACAAATTTGTGAAAACCAGCTATGCAAAATATGGTTCAAATGTGGTGTATAAATTACAAGAGCCAGCAGTGCCATGAATTATGGAGGAAAAATCGGATTTCGAGAGCCGTAGAGACAAGCAGACAACTGGATCAGTAGGGTTGCTTCGTTTGAGCACTGTGTGGGGCTCACAACGTGATCTCTGCTCAAATTAAAAATAAAAAAGTTTATCTTTTCTCTCTCATTAGTCATTATCTTACTTTTGTCTTCCAATTGGACCAATACATTCTCAAATTTCTATAAATTTTAGCTGTTTAGAGTTCAGTTTCTCTCCTGCACCAAACCCCACTTCACTCTTCACTTTCTGTGAAAATGCCTGCATTTGC
The DNA here is from genome assembly GCA_032871835.1 of Dipteronia dyeriana. Classification (NCBI taxonomy): domain Eukaryota; kingdom Viridiplantae; phylum Streptophyta; class Magnoliopsida; order Sapindales; family Sapindaceae; genus Dipteronia; species Dipteronia dyeriana. The sequence continues at coordinate 77,074,199 of CM065303.1, read as the reverse complement.
TCGGTTTCTGTTTGCTTTGACATTGTTGGTGTTCATTGGTACTGCTTCTGCTGCCAAGTACTTAGAAGGTAGTTTTAAGTTTCAACAGCTTTAGCTAACAATACCCATTTGGTTTTTAAGCTATGTTTTTACTTCAAATTTAGATCTGTTTCTTTGAGTTGAGCTCTTATGTTTTACAAAGTTGGATTTTTATTGCTTTCTTGTGTTAAATATCCAGACTTTTTTGAAGTTGATCTACTGATTTGTATGCATATCTGATTTTTTTCCCTCTGTTTTTCTTCTTCAGGGTATCTTCAAAATGGAAACTTTGAAGAACAGCCAAAACCAAGTGACCTAAAGGGCACAAAACTAGTAGGAGAACATGCACTCCCTAAATGGGTAACCAAAGGCCTTGTTGAGTACATCCATGGTGGACCTCAACCAGGAGGCATGTTCTTTGCTGTGTCTCATGGGGTCCATGCGGTCAGGCTTGGGAATGAAGCCTCAATCTCTCAAACCGTACCAGTCAAGCCAGGGTCCTTGTATGCATTGACATTTGGTGCCTCAAGAACTTGTGCACAAGATGAGGTTTTGAGGGTCTCTGTGCCTACTCAGTCAGGAGACCTACCTCTGCAAACACTCTACAGTAGTGATGGTGGGGATGTTTATGCTTGGGGATTCATTGCCAAATCTAAAAGTGTCATAGTGACATTCCACAATCCTGGGGTTCAAGAGGATCCTGCTTGTGGCCCACTTATTGATGCCGTTGCTATTAAGGAGCTCTTTCCTCCAATGCCCACAAGAGGTAACACAACACAATTCTTTTGTTGGTTTATGATTTTTGTGTTAGACAATTCAATGGTAGGGAATTTGATTGGTGGTTTTTGATCTTTCCTTTATAGCATGATAAAAAAAAAACATATATTCTTTAGGAATTCTTGATTGCGTGTGCTTGTCTTAGCTATGTGTTAAGTTGGTTCTTCAATTTGAGTTGAAGTGATCTCCTTAATGTGGTTTGAATTTTAATTTGTTTGAAGTTGTGTGTTTGCTTCTTCAAACCAAGCTAGCAAGGACATGGATGATTTAGTTGATTAAAATGCTTAATTACTGTGAGCTGATATATATCAATGCTCTCTCTTGCAGATAATTTGGTCAAGAATCCTGGTTTCGAAGAGGGTCCACATAGGTTGATGAACTCAACCAATGGTGTCCTCCTCCCACCAAAACAAGAAGATAGGACATCCCCACTTCCCGGTTGGATGATCGAATCACTTAAATCTGTCAAGTTCATAGGCGCCAACCACTTCAACGTACCCTCTGGCCGCTCTGCAGTTGAGCTTGTCGCCGGTAGAGAGAGCGCCATTGCCCAAATCCTCAGAACAACTCCCAACACAGTCTATACCCTCACATTCACAGTTGGAGATGCGAAGAACGGCTGCCACGGATCAATGATGGTCGAAGCATTTGCCGCTAAAGAAACCCTGAAGGTCCCATTCGAATCGAAAGGAAAGGGTGAGTTCAAGACTGCAATTTTTAAGTTCAAAGCAATAGAACCTAGAACAAGAATCACATTCTACAGCTCCTACTATCACACCAAGACTGAGGACTTTGGATCTCTCTGCGGCCCCGTTCTCGACGACGTTAAGGTTTCCAAGTTAGCTTAGATGGTGATGAATGATGATTACATTATCTCTTGGAGTGCCTGGTATTGAATTATAAAGATTTTGCAACTGTTATTTTGATCACACTTTTTGTATATCTTCGGGCCATTATTATGAGGCACATGCTCTGGCTTATATTAGTCTAAAAGGTATTTGGAAATCTTCTCTGTTTTCTAGTAGTGATGTCAGTAGAAAGAGGATTCTATATGGATAATAATAATAGAAGAGACTATCACCGATTTTATATTTGACCAAGTTCAGATGATTGCGGAAATCTAAATGCAAGATAATGGGTTTTCGGTGGTGGTGGGCATGGGGTGTTCAATCAGGTTGTCTCTCTGTGACACCTCAAGGTAATTAATTGATGACACATGAATTGTTGGACTTTTATCTTGTTAAAGTATCCATTCAAATTTTGAAATTAACTTTGACAGAAACTCATATCAGCATCACTATTCAACAAGAAAACATAAGTTGATGTGGTTTCATTTCATAAATTTTGTTGTTGATAGTCTTAATAAATGAGTACAACAATACATCTGTGAGTATACAAGTTTATTCCCATTCACTCGCAATCTTATTCTTGTGTATATCAAACACCCAAATGGTGAAAAGAAGCTGCCCCTAACCGTGGAGAACGGGGTAGAAATAATGTTTTATGTATAGCCATACAAGTTGAATGATAGAATTGCTGAGGTCTCGCATGAAAACTGCGACAAAGAACTGCTTCTATGTTATTCAAGTATAAGAGTATCACTGCCTTGACCTACTACTTTCATCCAAAGTGCCAACGAGACACTTCTCCAGTAAGACCTCAGCGTTTACCCATGCATGGTATTTATCTAAAATAAAGGATTAAGGATTGCATTGGTGTATATAGTTCAAACAGGAGAGGCAAAAAGTACTTGAACCACAAGTTCAACATGCATGCATAAACACATCGAACTGACTCATTATATGTTCGATCATTCTTGTGCTTATCGCTAAACTGTAAGAATGTTGGTGTCACAAGGCAAAAATAACAATAATAACCTAAAATACTAGTGTCAAATTGGAGTGGTGTATCCAAGAGTGATGATGTGATCTTTATGAAAAAACAGGATGTATTGAGCGATCAACAATAATAAAACCAACTGAGAGTGATGTCGTGATCTTTATGCAAAACCAGGATGTATTGAGCAATCAAAAATAATAAAACCAACTGAGAGAGGTTAACTACCGGGTTCAAGAAAATTTTATATGTTACTATTATGACTTCTATAATCCCGTGAACATGAGTAAACTAGCAAAAAAGGATACTGAATAGAGCTGTGCAGTCTTTACCCACTCCCTTCATCAGCATATCAACACCTGAAAAGTATTTGGGTAAAAAAAAAGGCCAACAGTATTTATCATTGAATCAATATAACATGCAGTGACCATTAGAACAAAAACTATGAATACGTGGTTTTTCTATTATCGCATAACATACATCATTATATGTGAGTGGAGGAGCTACATTCAATATACAATTTGGTCCATCAAAAATATGGAATTCTATCACAATTCAGTATAAAGTTAAGTACATACCTCCTGGGTGAAACTTCATGTATGGAGATATATTGTACACACGGCCTTTAAAGACGGTCCACATGTCACCTTCTGTTTGATTTTGTTTAACTTCGCTCATGGTAATAAGCCTCCTATTTGACTGTCCCTTCAAACCTGGAACAAGATATATATATATATATATATATATACAGTTACCGCTGAGATCACAAAATAACAAAAAAAATGTTACTATATCACATGACCAAACAGGTTGCAGGTACCAAGTTCTTTACTTAAATTTCATTCCCTGCTCCTCAGATTATCTACTAAGGTATTTAAGTTCTAGAAATGTAAATTATTACAAAAAAGTGGTTGAAGAGTTTAAATGGAAGTTATTTAGTAAAGAAGTACTTAGTTATGCTTGATTTTATAGAGGTTCCGTTGATATCTGATAATTACTTGTGTCCAACCATAAGCAGAGTTTGCACTAATACAATGATATTACTGAAAGTATGTAGCAAGCACAAATAAGAGTGAAGCAGAGAACAGTATAAGAAAACTAGGTCCACTGGCGACGACAATCAAGAACCATCTATATGAATTTTTGTTTTTACTTTTCGAAATGAAAAAGACCCTGAATTTTCAAGACCGAAAAGCAGTAAAGTGGAGAAGTAAGCCTCCCCACGATTTAGGACCAGTATGCACCAAGACGTGAAACAAACTAAAAAACTAAAAAATTGAAAAAGAACATTATTCGCATGCACAAGTCTAAGAGAAATGAAGTGATCATGCAGACCAGCCAGCAAAACCTCAATACACTAGCACCGAACCTGGCGAACCACCCCAACGTCAAATTGATAACAAAACTCTTTACTTTTCGAAAATGTGTATATAGTGCAGACTAAACCAAATCAGACACAATGCAACATATACACAAAAACGGTATCGAAAACTAACAGTAATATCGAAACCATTATAGCCGAAAACACAAACAATAAAATGATTCTACTTGGACATCATTTCGCTATGTACCTGCAAGATCGGGATGGGTTCGAGTAAGCTTGAGCCAATCCACTTGACTATAACCCTTCTCAAACGGAACCTTAACCCGGGGAGCAGGCTTCCGGGCCGAATTCTTGACCGGAGAAGCTCCAGCATCAGCAGCAAATTTCACTGCTTGTTTTGACAACAATTCACTACCAGAACCAGCTGATGATGCATCGATAACATTAAACGTCAAAGACCCGATCTTTTCTTGCTTCTTCGAAGCCGAATTGGTGTTCCACAAAATCCCAATATCTGGATTTTTATTACTACCATCAATATCAATATCTGGATTCTTCTCGACCTAAAAAATATAAAATTGCATGATCGATCGAGTAAACATGAAATTTGATCAAACAATTCACATTCAATTCAAAAGACAAAATATAAAATGATTTTTTGACAACTTACCTGACAAAATGTGAAATCGTTATCGTTATCCATCTTGTTTCGCGCCTTTCAGTACAGGGGATTCCGAAGAGGAAGATCGATCAAATGTAGATAAATTAGGGTTTTTACGATTGGGGATTTTGAAATTGAATTACAAAGTCCCCATTTGTTTGGACAATTTCACTAAAATCCCTACTTTTTGATAAAACTTCATATATTTTTAATATATTTAACTTATTAACAAATTTAATCCCTATTTTTTTTTTCCATAATATATTTCTTTAGTCCATGAAAATGCTAAATTTTGATTTATTGATTAATACGTTGTTTGTGATATTTTGATTTACTTTTGTTTGTTGTATAAAATAACAATGCATATGTGTTTTTTCTTTTTTAAAGAAATTAGTCATTTTGAAACCAATTTCTTATTTAATAGTTATTTGGATAGTGGTGAACTAAATTGATGGCCACCTGAATAATTATAAGTATCATATTATATCCCGTTAAATTCCTATATTAATGATACTTTGGGTGACTTTATTATTATTTATTTATGTAAAAGTTAGCAATTGGATTTATTGGACGGCATTTTCAAATTGAGATTCAACATCATTCACTAAATTAATCTATTCAAACAAACTTGGATTGTTTGACGTTTGAATTGAACTGAACCATCTAAATAAGTTAATTTATATTTTAAATGATTGTTATTTTTATTTTTCTTTTTTCTTTTCTTTTCGTCCCTTTTGTGAATACGACATTAAATCTTGCTTTCAAATTTTATAAAAGATAATTTAAAATTTGACAAAAAGATTATATTAATATAGACTATATAGTCTTCACACTCCTGACTATTAAAACACATTTTAAAATTCTAGAAATTGAATAACAATATTTAAATTTGTTTTTTCAAGACTTCAATCTATGTTAAAGTATTATATTTACATGTTATTGTTAACACTATTTCAATATACTATTTATTGATCTAAAAGGAATAAAATAAAATAATGATAAAAAAAAAACATTTTAGTTTTGCGGGGTGTGCACATTCCCTTAGTTAGTGATAATAGTTCTCATTTTATAAATATTTGTTAAGAGTTTACTCTTTACGTGTTGCAGGAATAATTAGTAAACGTCTCTCAATTGGAGTAAATATTTGGACTCACTCAGATATGTCTTTATAAAAATATATTCGGACTTGTGAATTTTCAATTGTTTTCCGGTCAAAGCTGTTTTTTATTAAAATAAAATAAAATAAAAAATATAGATACACATCCGATTAAACAATTTCACGTGTGCACGTGAGTCACGTGACATCTGACATCCAACAACAAAATTCAAAACAAAAAGTAGGCAGATTTGAGATGAGATCATGTTTTTTTAATTATATTTTTAGGATTTTTAGTTTAAATAATTTAGTGATAATCAGGGAATCAAACAAGAAGACAGAGTCCAATGATGATGTTTTGCAAAAATTATTTTTAAAAAAATTGCAAATACTTGAATATGACAAGTAATCAACTCTTTTCTAAAAATAGAGATAATAAACGCCGGAGAATATTATTAGAAGAAAAAAGTACAAAGAGAGAAAAAAAAAACTACCAAAATCAGCAAATCAACAGCAATCTGTTAAGAACGAACGAACGAACGAAATTAAACAGCCAGTAATATAGTTTAGTGTTAAATGCAATTCACTTGGTATGACAATGTGTTAAGTCTGTCCCGTATATGGTATATATATTTAACTTTAGATAAATATTATCTAGATATTTTATTGGAAAAAAAAACGGATAAGGTTTATAGATATTTTGTGTTGACGTCGATTTCTTGATTTTATCAGAAAAGTCAACAAGGATTGGATTTCGACTAATAATTCAAGAGAAAGAGATTCAGAGAGAGTAACGAAGACACAAGTTTTACGTGGTAAAACTCCGATGACCGGAGACGTCCACGGGTGGTTGAAGGATCAACCAAACCAAAATCCACTATGAAAATATGGTGTTTACAAGCTCTCGATCCCTCTTTCTTCTCTTTGTATTTTTGTTGCTTGTTATGTATGCTATTTTGCCTATATCTTTTCTGGACGAGATTATGGGTCTATTTATATGTTTATAGAACCCTAATTTGCATTGTACAAGTAATACATGATCTTTGTATTTAATTACAATTATTTACTTGCTTGAGGCTGATTGTCTTCTTTCCTGTTTCGGAGTCTTGTATGGATATCGAATGTGATTCTAGTAGTGCAGTCCAACTTGGACTTGTTTCCTTATAAGAATGTAGTCTTCGTAAAGAAATCAAGTTATTTCCTGATTGGGGACTCTTCTAACTTAATGTTCCTTTTTATTTAGGATTTCTTCCTGATGGATATCTTTGCGTATTTAATGACTTAATCCGTGTGAATTGAGCACCAAGTTCCTACTCGGGTCGTATTTATTCCCGAGTAAGAGAAATACCTGATGGTCCCGAGTAGTGCCGTTTGAGCCCGAGTGTAAGCGTTGTTTAACCAGTCCCGAGTGTTGTTAACTGATCCCGAGTAGGTTTCATTCAATATATGCGTACTCGGGTTTTTTCCTCTTCTGCACTATCTTGTAGGATATTATCTGAATGCCTATCTGGATGTCTACCTGTCATTTTATCCTCTTTGTTTGATGACGTGTTCATAGGGTAAAATTTATCTACGACAATACCCCCTTGAAATATTTTTGCAGAGTAAATTTCATTTCAAGCAAGAGTATTTTAATCATCTTAATTTTTACTCGTCAGAATAGCCGTCTTGTCATAATGGTGTGTCTTAATGGTGACCCTGTAATTTTGATTCGCTTCATCACGCGAGATCTTAAATGATGGCGTCGTTTTGAAGTTTTAATGGTCGAGGGCTACTTCCTGCTTTGACACGCGTCCCTCGTTTCTTCGTTTTTCAATATCATTTATGAGAAATGATTTTTGCGTCTCCCCAAATGCCGCCTACGTCATCGAGTTTCGTCATCAGTTTTTTCCCGCCTTGAAATCCTAGGATTTTGTATGGGGATTCCCTACATCCAACAAGTTCTAGAAGAACAGTTGGTTTTTCGCTGGAGGTGCTCTTGGGCTCAACGTCACTGTTGGATCTGGGGTTTCCTGAACGGTGTTGAGTGTTTCCCGTTTCTTCTGTTCCCCCGAGGTGTGGAACAAAAAAATAATTGATTATAGTGATTCTGAGCTGAAGAGGCTGACTCGGGCAGCTGTTCGTACTCTGGAGAAGAGGAGCAAGAGTTACTTTTTTAAAGATGAGGATTTGATAAAGCTCGGCTTCTTCAGACGGATTTCGGGCCATCGCAGACGATGTAAGTGACCCGGTGCCCTCTTTTATTGTATTTTTCTGCTTTTTATTTTCTGACATCGCTTTTTTTTAAGTGTTCGATACGGACATTGTCAGCGACCTTCAGGCTTGACAGGTGAAGTCGATTCTGCAGACGAGTAGAAAAGAAGCTTCCCGTTAGGGCGATGAAAGTATTGCTCCACCCGAGTTTGACGAGGAAACCGATATTGCTGAGGAACAGATCCCCGAATATGTTCATCAGGGTGCTCAGCCTTCTACTTAGGATTCTGTTGGTCCAAGTGGCCAAAGTGAGCCAACTGACACCCAGCTACCTGATAATAGGGAGAGGCAATATGAAAGCCAGGGTGAAGAGCCTGCTGGACTGTTAAAAACTGGTGATGGTGACGTCTTTATGGATCAAATGCCTGCAGGTGCCGAATTCTTTGAGTCTTTCCAGGTCGATCCGCAGGAAGATCCTGCTGCTGACCTTAACTTCCACCGTTCTCGGGGTGAGAAGCGAAAGGCAGTTAGTTCGCCGTCCTCTCAAAATTCCTCGGGTAGTCTCATATGTCGATTCCAGTGATGAAGATGTTACGGATGAGATTGCCCCAAGTGTTGGCGCTGGAGCATCAGTAGATGCGGCTGCTTCAGGACCGAGTAGGGCATCTTCTACCCCCGAGGTTGGAGATATGGGGGCTGAACCTTCGGGGGTTCCTTCAAATCTTTCTCCATCCTTAGAACCGAACAGGGATTCTTCTGCCCCTGAGTTTAGAAATCTGGGAGCTGAATCCTCGAGGGTTCCTTTATTCCTTTCTCCCCAGGATATGCTACGAGAGATGTCATCCGGTCGGGCATTTATTGGGGAAGACCGCTGGAGCGGCTTTCGGGATGGTTCCCCGACCGAACGTCTTCAAAATATTTTCAACGGTGCATCTTATGTAAGTTGAATACGACTCCTCTATTGTTTTGCTTCTGTCAGATTTCTGAATATATTCCTGTACAGATAGTGGCCAAATTTGCTGAGCTTATTCAGACGCAGCAACATCAAGCCGATCGAATAAGGCGTCTAGAAGCTCAGCTGAAGGCGAGTGAGAAGGGTCGTGCTCGAGCCGAGAAAGCTTACCAGCAGGAGGTCGGTTCTGTACAAATATTTGCCGACCTTTGTCTGGCGAAGCAGGTTGAAGCCGATGAGAAGACATCCTTGGCAGATGAGAAGGTTGCATCACTTCAAAATCTTCTATCTTCTGCTGAAAAATCCATGCTCAAGGCTGAGCAGGAGGCGGAGCAGTCGAAGTCGGCGTATAACTGAAAAATCGAAGATCTGGAGTGCCAAGTGCTGACAGTTGAATCCCTATCCCGAGAGGCCAGGTTGGAACTTGAAGTCCAAAGGTGGATCGTTTTAAAAGATCACCTGCTTATGATGCCCTACTTCTTCGGAAATTTCAACGTGGGCTAGTTTCGGCTGGCGAGTTCTTCAAAGTTAAGAATAGGGTGACCGAGAAGGCTCGAGCTAATTGGGAGCTGTCGATCAAACATCACGTGGACCGGTCCTTGGAGTCTCTTCGGATTCAGATGAAGGAATGGAGAGCCTATTGTAGTAGTCAAGGCAAAGAGCCTCATCCCATGCATTTAGAGATTCCGTCCGAGCATTTTCTATCGACCTTTTATGCAAGTCAAGAGTTGGTTGATGGTGCAGTCCGAGATGTCAGGCCGGTCCCGGGTGAGGATTACAGTCAGTGGAGGGATGATATTGTCAACAACATCGCTTAGCCGTCTAATGAGAGTCTGCTTCGTGAGTACGAGATGGTGCCAGATCCGAGTGTTGGCAAATGCTCGAAATCCTCGTAACCTTAATTTTATAGAACTGTAGAAAATTCTGTTTTATTATTTTTTCACTTGTAAAGAACCACTATTTGATCTATAACCATTCTTTTAGGAGCAATAAAATTTTATCTTATTTTGAATTGAATGGTCTTGATCTGTTTATTGTTGATTGTTGTCGAGTGCTGTATTAAACTGGTTGATGTTCGGGTAACTTATCCGAGTATCTTATTAAACCGGTTGTTACCCGAATGACTTTAATTGCCAAGTATCTTATTAAACTGGTTTCGATGTTCGGGTAACTTAACCGAGTATCTTATTAAACCGGTTGTTACCCGAATGACTTTCAATTGCCAAGTATCTTATTAAACTGGCTTCGAGGTTCGGATAAACTTAACTGAGTATCTTATTAAACCGGTTGTTACCCGAATGACTTCAATTGCCAAGTAACTTATTAAATTGGCTTCTTCGAGGTTAGGGTAAGTTAACCGAGTGTCTTATTAAACCTGTTGTTACCCGAATGACTTCAATTGCCAAGTATCTTATTAAACTGGCTTCTTCGAGGTTCGGGTAACTTAACCGAGTATCTTATTAAACCGGTTGTTACCCGAATGACTTCAATTACCAAGTATCTTATTAAACTGGCTCTTTATTTTTAACCGGGTCATCTTGAGACAGGCAAGTTTACACTTGTGTTTCATACCCGGTTGCTACCCGAACATTACATCAAGGCTCACCATGATCATACGTTCGAGTCCTTACGCAATACCAAGGACGTCTCCCAAGTTTTTATGCGTATGGGTTTGCTGAATCGTTTAGCTATTCTTAAAAAAAAAAAAAAAATTTGCTTCAACACAGCTACGCATTTCACCATAATTTCTCCCAATAAAGTCCCGAGCATTTTTCCATCGTCTGGTGCATCGGGTTTGCCTTTTTGTGAAAGTCATTTTGACCATGCTCGGCTGACATGCTCCTACGAGCTTCTCCGCCCATTCGGGATTTGATGGTCCCAAGAATTCTATTTGCATGTTCTCATTATCATGCTCTTCTTCCATATGTTCTTATAATCATATGCTTTCTTTTGGAAATCCCGAGTTAGATGCTTTCCTTTCTGAAATTCCGAGTAGTTTTATTTATTACTGTAAAAAATCAACAGATTTAAATTACAGTTTAACATTGTCCTGACTAGAAAAAAGAATAAAATATTTAATATAAATATATATATATTAAAGATAGAAAATCTTCAGATATTGGGCATTGCATAGTCTGGGTAAAACCCCTCCATTGGGTCGAGCAATCCAATGAGCTCCATGGCCTACTATTCCCAAGATCTTATATTCTTTAAGCGGATTGGTGAGGTCTTGCTTGATTTTTCCTCCCAGTTAGCCCTGATCTTGACCACCTTGTCTGGTTCTTTTAATCACTTCGACTGGTTCTGCTTTGGATTCATTTGAGTCCTCCCTTGGTTCCAACTCGAATGATAATGATTCTTTACACTGATTTGGCTGCATTATGGTGCACACCTGTTCAGCATCATTCTTGCATTTGTATACTGCCAGGTTTGCTTTTATGGCCATCTCTTGGGATCCCTTGACTATCTCGATCCCCTGTTCTGTCGGGAACTTGATCATTAATGCGTAAATGGCGGGTACATCCCTTGTTTTATTCAGGAATGGCCGACCCAATAATGCATTATATGGCTAATTGTCCAAGTCAACTACCACGAAGTCGAGCAGAACAATCATCTGCCATGGTGCTGTTCCAATCTTCACGGGTAGTTTTACCTTCCCGAGTGACCTGACTTCTATCCCTCGAAACCCCCTTAACGGAGTATGGAAAGGCTGTAAATCTTTTCGTTCTAGTCATAGCTGGTCGTAGACCGCCACATTGAGGAGGTCTGTTGAACTCCCACTATCTATTAAAATTCTCCGGACTTTCCGATGGCCAATCCGGGCACTTATAACCAAGGCATCATTAGGCCGAACATCGACTCCATGGGAATCTGCTTCTGTAAAGACTATCGGGTCCCATCCTTCCTTCACCCTTTTCGGGTCTGGTTCAACCGAGTTTAGGTCAAAATTATTCCTTGCTTCTATTGCTTCTATTGCTTCTCTGATTTCCTGAGTTCGTTCTCGGTTGCTTTTTCCAGTAAAGGGTCCTCCGAAAATCGTATGTATTACTTGATTGGCCTCGGGACTGGGCCATTGATTTCATCCAGAGTGATCTACCTTAACTTCTTCCTTAGTTTCTGATCTCTCATATTTTTTCAAGATTATATCCCGTAGATGCCCTTACCGAATGAGAGTTTCTATGTAATCTCTGAGCTGGTAACACTTTGAAGTCTCGTGCCCGATTTTCTTGTGAAATCTGCAATACTTTGTTGTATCTCTCCGGGCGAACTGAAATTGTCGCCGCGGTTCTTGCACCATATTCTTCTCTTCTAGGATGGCTAGGATTTCTTCTTGTTTTTTTTTTAATAGGGGTATAATCGGTGTATCTTCCTCGGTACTTCTCAGTGGATCGTTCTGCATTAAGCCCATTACCCTCATCCTTGTTTTTCTCCTTGCCATTCTCTTTTAGCTTTCCCTTTTGATTCTGCCCTTTGGTTTCAGCATCTTTCTGTTCGGGCCTTCCTCTTGTGCATATAGCTCCCCAATGTAGCTAATTCTTCTTCTTCGACCAGTGCGTATCCTCCTGCCATATCCATCATGTCAGCATATCTAGTCAGTCGTGCTCTTCTCAAATCATAGATAGCCGTCCATTCTGTAAATTATTGATGAATGCAACGATTATGGCTTCATCGTTCGCAGTGCCAATCTCTAATACCCCTTGGCCGAATCTCCTTAGATATTTCTTCAGTGATTCATCTTTCCCTTGTTTTATTTGAGCAAGATGAGCCATCGACTTTTTCGTGTGAACCTTACTCAGGAATTGCCTTGAGAAGCTCTTGCTTAATTCTCTGAAACTCTTGATGCTTGCTGAAGGTAACCTTTCGAACCACCTCGATCCCATGTTTCCCAGAGTTTGTGGGAAATTGAGACATAATAAGGGATCGATGTGGGCATACTGGGTCATGACACTTTTATAGCGTCTCATGTGCTCTTTCGGGTCCGTGTCTTTCTTAAACTGCTCTACCTACGGCATCCTGAACCTTTATGGGAAAGGGGTTCGTAAGATTTCCTTGGTAAATGGGCTGTCTGAGTCGTCGTCAGATAAATCGTTATAGCCATAACGTCTGACCAATGCATCCATCTGACGCCTCTTGTTCTCGACTTCTTGAGTTAGGCTTTGGATTGTAACATCTATATTTCCCACCGGACTTTCCCGACAGTTAAACCGTTGGGTTATCGTCATTCTTTCCTCAGACTCTTCACTCCGATGCCGGACCTCTCGTTTGACTCCACGATGACGTTTGAGGCGGTGTTGATCACTGTCTTCTGATGATGACTGATCTCTGCGCCGGTCGTATTTACGATGTCTGGTGCGTACTGTTTGATTGTGGTCCAGCCTCTGGTGATGTTTCTCTTCAAGTGTTTCCTGTCCAGCCGGGTTGATTGGGGATGAGTTCCTTCTGATTTCTGGTATAGTTATTCCTGGCCCAACCACCACTTATCGGAGCCTTACGGGTGGAGAATTATGAGTATGTGCTCCTGCAACAGGTAGATCAATCTCTTCCCTTGCTGCGTCTGTCACCAATTGCTCCAAGGCCTCTTGGAAACGCAGCGGAAGATCTCTGTTGGTTGGAGAAACTTGCTGGATCCCTGCCAGGTGCGCAGGCTGGTTTTCTGTGTTTGCTGCAGGATCTTGTGACCGGTTGCCAACATGGAAACCGCCTGGTGATTTTTGGCCATTCCCTGAACTACTTCTGCTTTCTGCCATCGCTTTTAACAAGTTCGGAGGTTCAAGTCACTCCTTTTAGCGCCAATTGTTGACATCGATTTCTGGATTGTATCAGAAAAGCCAACAAGGATTGGATTTCGGCTAATAATTCAAAGAGAAAGAGATTCAGAAAGAGTAACGAAGACACAAGTTTTACGTGGTAAAACTCTGATGACCGGATAAACGTCCACGGGTGGTTAAAGGATCAACCAAGCCAAAATCCACTATGAAAATATGGTGTTTACAAGCTCTCGAACCCTCTTTATTCTCTTTGTATTTTTGTTGCTTGTTGTGTATGCTATTTTGCCTAGATCTTTTCTAGACGAAATTATGGGTCTATTTATATGTTTATAGAACCCTAATCTGCCTTGTACAAGTAATACAAGATCTTTGTATTTAATTACAATTATTTACTTGCTTGAGGCTGATTGTCTTCTTTCCTGTTTCGGAGTCTTGTATGGATGTCGAATGAGATTCTAGCAGTGCAGTCCAACTTGGACTTGTTTCCTTATAAGAATGTAGTCTTCGTAAAGAAATCAAGTTATTTCCTGATTGTGGAATCTTCTAACTTAATGTTCCTTTTTATTTAGGATTCCTTCCTGATGAATATCTTTGCGTATTTAATGACTTAATCCGTGTGAATCGAGCACCAAGTTCCTACTCGGGTCGTATTTATTTCCGAGTAAGAGTAATGCCTGATGGTCCCGAGTAGTGCCGTTTGAGCCCGAGTGTAAGCGTTGTTTAACCAGTCCCGAGTGTTGTTAACTGATCCCGAGTAGGTTTCATTCATTATATGCGTACTCGGTTTTTTTCTTCTTCGGCACTATCTTATAAGATATTATCTGAATGCCTATCTGGATGTCTACCTGGTATTTTATCCTCTTTGTTTGATGACGTGTTCATAGGGTAAAATTTATCTACGACATCTTGTAAAACAATTCTCCTAATAACTTGAATACTTGATTTCAAATCGTTTTTAGAAACTAATGTAATCACAATGAAGAAATTGAGTTATCTAGGATTTTCAATTAATAAATGCATATTTGGATAATAAATCAACAAGAAGAGCCGAAAATAACGTTTGGGTTTTTCGATAACAACCATTTATGCGAAATGTGATTTTTTAAATTTTATATATAAATTGACATTCATCCGGTAGAGATTTTTAATTTAGTGAGACGTGTCGTTATCAATAGTGTAGTTAAACTTTTTAAAAATTTATTACGTTTAATTGACAAGATAAAGTTGGTCCGTGATAAAGCCTCTCATACCCACACTACGAAAGTGTGAGTTTGAATCTCTTCACTATCTCCTATAAAACCCTAAATTATTAGGGTATATTAAAAAAAAAACCTTACAATTAATTTTTGTTTGTTTATATTTTTTTTTTCCATACCCTTAATATCTACCTAGAATGAAATTTTTATATTCAAAGTTTCAAACCGAATGCCTACTCTTCTATAAAATTAAATTGGAAGTGAGAAACATTGAAAATCTTCCACGCCACGTTGTCGTTTTATGGAAAACGACATTTGTCATGTGCTGTCGGGTCCCGCCAACTTTACTCAAACTCAAAATGATTTTCTTAATTCCATTTAAAGCAACCTCCCATTTTTAGTCGTTTATCATCATAAATACGCAATTTTAAATAATAATA
The DNA here is from genome assembly GCA_032871835.1 of Dipteronia dyeriana. Taxonomy (NCBI): domain Eukaryota; kingdom Viridiplantae; phylum Streptophyta; class Magnoliopsida; order Sapindales; family Sapindaceae; genus Dipteronia; species Dipteronia dyeriana. The sequence goes on along the minus strand of CM065303.1, from coordinate 77,058,937 downwards.
ATTAATACTAAACAACATTAGTAATCAACATTATTAATATTTAATTTACATGTCATATATTATTTTTATTCTATTAATGCACATTTCTTTTTCTAAACTTGTAATAATCTAAAAATTAATTCATCATAGTTCTTTGAATTTAAATTGATTTATGATAATTTTATAATTAAATAAGAACCTCCTTATAGTTTCTAGAATTCTTTATTTAAAACCAATTTGGCTATTTATTATTCAAACTCACAATTTCATAGCTGGATTTAGTTTAATTGCGTTGTATTTTTTTTTTTAATTTTTAAATTTTGGTTTTACTATATATACAAGAGTTGTTAGAAAAAATCTCAAGAGAGAATATTTGTCTATAAACACTGATAAATAATAATAATTAGAAAAATTTTAAAATTTTCTAATTATTATTATTTTTTGTGTGATAATTGAAAAATATCCAGTCTCTCTCTCATTAATCATTATATATTTATCTCTCCACTTCGGCCTCTGAAAAAACTCTTCGCAGATTCTCTCTCTGTATCTTTTTCTCAATTTTCACGTAAGTCGAATCTCATTCGCATTTTTATTAGCAGTTACAAAAACTCTTTTCGTTTGAGAATCTGATACAGTGTTTTTTTTTGATTGATTCTGATTCTGATGCTTTTGTTTTTTTTTTGTTTTTTCAGATCGGGATAGTTCGTTAGAATGTCGAAGGCCGGCGCGTTGGATCTGGCTTCCGGTGTCGGCGGGAAGATCGAGAAGGACGGAGTTCTCTCCGCCGTCGAACAGTACGTTGAAACTTCGCGTTTTTTTTTTATTTTCTTCTTTTCGATGATGATGATGTTTGTTTGAAATCTCACTTCAACAAAAATGCTTTTGAATTTTTAAATTTTTGGTGCATGCATTGATTTTGTAGATTCACTTTGATTTTCGTATATACAATTTTTTTTGTATTTTATTTGTCTCTGTCGTCGATTATTTGAATGTTTCTCGTTAGATCAAACTAGCTCAAAGAAATAAAATAAAATAAAATAAACTATAAAAGAAGCAGAAAATTAGTGAATTAGTGAATTAGTGATCGTTGTAGTGTTTCTTTTTTACTAAAATAGGCATGTGTTGGTTAGTTGGTGGATGATATCCACTTCACTAGAGTCGTGATACAACAATTATACAAATGACGAAAACTGTGCATATCAAATGCTATCCCATGTAGTGTCACTGGTGTGGGGTCAGACAAAACAGTGGTTATAATAAATTGCAATCTTTAAATAAATATGCCATGTTCATTATGTTGACCTAACATTCTTAACTTATGTTTGTGTTATTTGAACACGGGATCATCAGATCTCTGATAAACAATAATAATTCTCACCGGGCAGCATTTATTAAGGGCAGGAGTTTTCAGATTTGAAATTCTACATCATCTCTCTTGCCAAGGCACACATTTTAGACATACTTACACCATAATAATACACATAACCACACCTTTTCCATGCAAGAAACATGACTTAAATCATAATAATATACATGGAAAAAGTGTGGTGACGTGTATTATTTTGCTATAATCATGCCTATAATGTGTGCCTAGGAGAGAAAAAATGTTTCTCTTGCTTTTAATTTAAATTATTCCTATCTCTCTGTCTCCCCTGATGACAAAACATTTTGATTTGCCCAATATTGAAATTTTATTATTCTTGTGTATATATATATATATAAACACATGTTGGGGATTGAGTGAGATATGCATGACCAAGTAGCTGCATTGCATGAACGATTTTTCTATGTCGATTAATAATTTGAATTAAATTTTTTGAGAGAAGTTCCTAGATATCCTGGCATGGGATACATCATACATGGTAGTTTGAGTTTTTCCACCTCATGAATTTTAGTTGGTTTTCAAATTTTTGGTAAAAGTTTGAGCTAAATGATGCAGATATGAGAAGTATCATGGCTGCACTGGAGGGGAAGAAGAAGAGAGAAAAGCTAACTACACTGATATGGTAAGAGAAGTTGAAGTTGAACAACCTTTGCTTCAACATTGTCCAACTTAATAAATATCACCTGCCATTCAGGTGTATTTTTCTATTTCCTGGCAGTGCAAATCTTGCTTTGAATTTCTTTTAGGTGTCTGTCTTACTCCACGATACAAATTTAGTTGTCATTACGAGCTTTTGCTCTTAAAGATTTACTATATTATTTGCTAGGGCCTTTGGGATCAACTGCCTGTCAACTGTGTTGCTAGAATTCAATTTCATTATTGTCTCATATTATCAATTTGAAAAAAACTGCTTTATTGCATGTATTTTCCTAGAGAAGAAAAGCCTTGAAGCATACAAGTTGTACTCAAACTATAGTAGTTAATTTTGGGCAGACAAAGGATTGCCTATTAAACTATGGTACTGGAAAGTTTTTTGAATTTATAGATTGATAATGAAAAATTATGCTGGATGATAAAAATGGCCAGTCTAGCAACTTCTTTGACCATAAAACTGATTGATTCTCCCTCTTTCGATGCTCTTCCTCTGTTCTTCAAGTGTGATTAGCTTGTTGATTTCCTATGTACATGGCAGCTTTTGATGGCCCACCCATACTGCAACATCTAATTGCTTGATTTGCATTTCAGGTTAACAAGTATTATGATCTTTCTACCAGCTTTTATGAGTTTGGTTGGGGGGAGTCTTTCCATTTTGCTCACAGGTGACCCTCTCTTTTCTTCTGAAGTTTATGCTAGTTTGATGCGATATGGTTGCTTTTGCACCTGGTGCTGATAAAGCTACCGTGAACATACTTTTATGGATTCAGATGGAAAGGGGAGTCTCTTAAGGAGAGTATCAAGAGACATGAGCACTTCCTTGCTTTACAACTTGGCCTTAAACCTGGACAGAAGGTTTGTATACCTGATAATACCTCTATACAATACGGAAAAATTTAATAGCTATTATCATCTTTCATTTGGCCTGAAATTTGAAATAAGGTTTTACTTGTGTCAAAATAGGTTTTGGATGTAGGATGTGGAATTGGTGGACCACTGAGAGAAATTGCGCGATTCAGGTTATTCTAATTATTATTTGGTTCTTTTACATAGGATTTGATTTTGCTTATTTCTCTTGACGAATACTGCATGAACAGTTGGCCTCAACTGATAATATTGTAAATTTGGTTGGGTATTAAAGTATTTCAAAAGGAAATTTCATTTGGTTTTAGCAGTTTATAGGGTCAAATTTGATGCTACATAGCTTTTATAGATATTGGAATTACTAAGGATGAAACCTTGATATCACTGTTTTGACTGACATCTGACTATTATAGCATGTTTTTTTTTAATCTCTGTTAAAGTGGGATCTAAGAACCAAATGTAGCATAACGATGTTTTTCAGTGTTTCATTTTTATTTTGTTTAGAAAAGTTGTTTATAAGAAAGGGCACTAAACCGTGCATCTTCTGATGATTTTTCCAGCTCAACATCAGTTACTGGGTTGAACAACAATGAATATCAGATAACAAGAGGAAAGGTACATACTTTCTCTAATTATAATATGACAAGTATTTAAAGTACTATTACATGTTTTCTTCAATATTTGTGTTGCTACCAATCCCTGAGCTTTGATTTTATTGGCTCTATGGATTTCCAATCACTTATAGCCTTTTTTTTTTAACTGCTTAAAATTTTATTAGATTGTCTTTGAGATTACAAGATTCTGTTGCCTCACAGGAACTAAACCGCGTTGTTGGAGTCGACAAGACCTGCGACTTTGTAAAGGTTGGTAGTATTCTTTGGTCAAGCTTGTCCATATATTGTCAAGTCTCTTTTCATTCTTCTCCATTATCTTTCTTTTTTCTATTAAGTAAAATCCTTGATACTTGTCAAGGAAATGTTTTACAATTAGATGGTTTATACTTTACAGTGATGGGCTTCATAATTAATTTTTCCTTTTTAATAATGCAGGCTGACTTTATGAAAATGCCGTTTCCTGACAACAGTTTTGATGCAGTATATGCAATTGAAGCTACCTGCCATGCACCAGATGCGGTATATCCATATTAATTTTCGGCTTCCTTCCTTGTGTCTGCACATTTTCCTCTGATTTTTAACTCGGGTTTATTTTCTGGACAGTATGGGTGCTACAAAGAGATCTACAGAGTATTAAAGCCCGGCCAATGTTTTGCTGCATACGAATGGTGCATGACTGATTCTTTCGATCCTCAAAATAAAGAACATCAAAGGATTAAGGTATAAATCTTATGATCTGAAGAAAAATCTGGCTGGATATTGTATAATTTTTGCATGATAGTCTGATTGATATGGTTATGAATGTAATAAAGTTCAACTTACACAGGCAGAAATTGAGATTGGAGATGGCCTTCCAGACATCAGGTTTAGTAGACAATGCCTTGATGCTCTGAAACAAGCTGGTTTTGAGGTGAGTTGCACATTATCCTCTTTCTTTCCTTTTTTCAATGATTTTTTTTTTTTAAAATAAAACATTTTAACTATAAATTAGGTTTACTAAATTTTCAATGGAATGAACATTTGAACTGTATGATGGATATTTTTTTTTTGTTCACGAAGATCATATGGGAGAAGGATCTTGCCAATGAGTCACCTGTCACATGGTACTTGCCTTTGGATACAAATCACTTCTCACTGAGTACCTTCCGCCTAACAGCTGTTGGACGTTTCTGTACTAGAAACCTGGTAAAGATTGTTTAAATGCTGCTGTGTTCCTGTTACGTTATTATAGGAAAACCGTATTCACGAATAACTTGGTTATTTGAAATCGGGATACATTGTATCTCCGTCGATTCTACTAGTTTCTAGTTTCAAATTATTGAATCTACGTTTTTCCTCCTTGTAGGTCAAGTTTCTAGAATATGTTGGACTAGCCCCAAAGGGAAGTCAAAGGGTTCAAGATTTTCTCGAGAAGGCTGCCGAAGGGTTGGTTGAAGGTGGAAGGTCAGTTTTCTTTATTCATACATATCGACTTCCTTCACTGATCCTTATTGCACTTGATAAATTAATGGTCTTTTAATTTTCACCATCTACAAAACCCCAAGTGGTGGGTTCTGTTGAGAGATAAAAGAAAAAACCGCTCTCTAATCAAGAGGTCTTGGGTTTAAATCCTTCCTAGAGCTCACTGATAAAGAAAAGTCGGAAATTTGTAGATATAGAAAATATGTCATCTTATATAAACTGAATCACATCTTACATAAACGGACATTGGCTGCTGGTAAGAAAAACTAACATAAACGTTTTCTTTCAGGAAAGAGATTTTCACGCCAATGTATTTCTTCTTGGTCCGGAAGCCACTCTCAGACAGTCAATAATATGATAAAATGAAAATTGATAACCAACCGCTCTAATTACGAAAATCTGCCCTAAGGATTTTGACCGGTAGAAATGTACTTTATAAATTGGTATATGACCACCGTTCTAGGATATATTTATATTTTCCAATTGTCCGTGTTGCTTTCTCTGTACTACCAGTTTCCAGCAAATCTGTTCAAACTTTGTTGTTTGTTTGAGTAATTTCTTTCAATGTTGTCGTGTAATAACCAAAACAAAACAAAACATCGTCTGTGCTTCAATATGATTCATTTCCTGTGTTGGAATAATTTGTTGCTTGTTATTTCGTCATGTTGTGTTATCGTTTCTATTATTTAGTATTTCTCTTCCTTATAATAGTTGCATTATTTTAGTTCTGATCGATAACGATAAAACCAAGCATGCCCGAGGACATTGTTGATGTTCTTGGCGAATATTTTTAGACTTCGAAAGTATAGAAGTTTAGGTGATTTGATGACAAGCTTCTTATATTCATATTAATGAGGTTATGTGTTTATGTCGTGGACTCGTGACTCATGTCGCTCTCCTTGAAGCATGCAATACAATGGTATTATTGTTATTATTATTATTATTGAAAATCGGTGTATGTGCAAGGGGTATATTATCCGATCGATCAACCATATCTTATCGATATAAATATAAAAGGTTAATCCAAAGTAGCTTAAGATGTATAACCATTTTGATGAATTAAAAACTTTTGACATTGAACATGATCTGATATGAACCATATTACAATTACAGGTCACAGATTAATACTTTTCAAAAGTCTATGAATTTGATTAGAAATAAAAATAAAAATAAAATACCAACCAACCTCAAATTAAGTGGGATCAAACAATTAAAGTTCGATAGAAAATTACACCAATTAGGACTAAAAGCAAGATTTTGGTAATGGTTGGTAGAGAGATCACATGATTTTTTTTTTTTCTATTTTAAATGTTAGATTCAACGATTTCTAAAATATTTTCTATTTTTATTGTTTTTGCAATATAATTAATTATAATTTTTCATTAATTTGATCAACAACTTCAATATATAATTAAGATTATAAAACCACTGTAGATCTGATTGGATGCATTGTATCTGTCGAATCAAATTGAGAAGTTTTTTTTTTATTGAAATTAGTATTATTTTTTTCTTCAAAGAAATTTTCTTATTTACTTTTCCACATATCATAATGGAGAATTAAATTGAATTGTAGCAAAAACAATGTATTAATTCTTGCCACTCCATCGATTTAAATGGGATCAAGATTTTGAAATCCAAGTGCAAATTAATCCATCAATTATCACGCAACATAGACAATAAATTGTCCGATATGAATCAATAGGTCACCTGACCTAAAATTTAACCTAACGAGAAGTAACAAATAACCGATCTAGATGATCTATCAACAGGTTATGTAACGAATTGTCCGATTTGAACAAAAAATCACATGACCTGAACATAAACATCTTGTATGAATTGGACAGCGGTCCACATGTCTATTTTATATGACAACTTGCACGTGAGTTGGTGTGTCTCTTACCAAAACCCAAATTTAATATAATAGCTAGAAAAAGTTAACTTTCATCGATAAAAACAAAAACACTAAGCAAATTAAGAGAAAAATAAAAATAAGGTTTTTTTTTTTTTTTTTTTTTGGATATATTGTATTTGGGGAATCAAATTGAGATCTGAGAATAATTCTTTTGCAATTACTATTTTTTTTTTAAATAATATTACTTCGTCTAAATTTAGTGTCCAAATCTGGTTCAAATGATATGGTAAAAATTTGATGTCCAAATCTGGTCCAAATAATACGGTAACACTCCAGTCCATTCATTTAAATCATACAAATCTAATTCAATTTAAATAAATAAACTAAAATATCTGAGTATCAAATTTGCATTACTCTTATTTTTTTTTCTTAAAGAAATATTCTTCTTATTTACTTTTCCTTACAACTGTTTACAGCTCATGAGCTAAACCATATATAATAAAGGAGAATTAAATTAAATTGTTGCAAAAACTCTTTATATTAATTCTTGCCACTCCATCAATTTCAATGGGATCAAAATTTCCTTTTTGATAGCCTAAGTGCAATTAATCTATCAATTATCATGCAACCTAAATAATAAATTGTCCGACCGACGTGAATTAACAAGTCACCCATCCTAAAATGTAACCTAACGAGAACTAACAAATGATCTGTCAACGAGTTATGTAATCTATACAATGAATTGTCCGACTTGAACTATAAATCACATACCTAGATAATAGATATAGACATCTTTTATGAATTGGATCGCTGGCCACACGATCTATTTTTATATGAGGACTTACACAAGTTAGTGAATCTCTTTATCAAAACCCAAATTTAATGTAATAGTAAAAAAAAAAAAAAAAGGAACTTTCATGAACCAAAAAAACTAAAGAGAAAAATAAAAATAAAAATAATTCAAAAAACCAAAGAAAGAATTCCATTATTTTTTTTTTCATTTCATGAGAATTCGAATATTTTATTTTTATTTTTCCAATATCAGAAGGAAGAATAAAAAATGAACTCTTTCACATCAATACCACCCTTAGCCGCTCCCGCCATCCAGTTGTTGTTGTTGTTGCCGGTGGGCATACCCAGCACATTTCCACCGCCGCTCCCGTCATGATGGAGGAGGTCGCCGTCGCCGTCGTGGTTGGCCGGTGGTGGGTGGTAATACATCCGACCCGTTTGTGGGCATTTGGAGTGAAACCTCGCCGCTATCCTCACCCCAGCATCCAAAATCTCCGCATACTTCCCCATAATAACAATAATAACAAAAATCTCTCCCTCTTTTTTCAACAAAACGAAACGTTTAGTTTGTTTTCTCTCTCTCAAAAAAAAAAACTTTCTTGGAAGAGAGAGAGAGAGAAACAGAGAAGAGGGTGTTAGAAGACGTCCCAAAGGAGAGAGCAGCCCATGAAATGATGAAAATGAAGAAAAAAGAGAGATTTTGAGAAGAAAAGGATTGTCTAAACGTGGAATATATATACATGCCTTTCTTAGGTTTTTCACTTTTGTTCACTTTTTCTCTTATGAGGAGGTCACGTTTTGGAATTTTTTTTTTTTTTTGGGGTTGGTTAAGGTTGTTTTGCATTTGTGTACTTGTATAAAGGTTTATTTCATTTTATGCCCATTATTTATTAGAAAATTTCTAACATTCCACATGTGAATGCAGTTCGATATGTTTGATACTAGTCCACTGATCATCGTCCTTTTCCTCCTCCGTCAATAGTCGGTTGGAGTTTGGAAGTAAACATGTTGTGTTTGTGGAGTCAAAGGTATGAAAAGAGTTGGAATATCTCTCGTTGGATTGAGGACTTGTATTGCTTTTTTTTTTCAAGAGGTTGTCAACTTTGATTTTCATTGTTCAATATTTGAATAAAATTGATTACTTTTTCAATGGATGTCAATTGTTTCAATGACCGATAATATTCCTTATAATGTAACGTGTAAATGAAATTGATTTGTCTAGTGTTATTTAAATTCATATATTCGTCTATGGTATGATAGTAACCTACTAAATGAAAATTTCGTTTTAGCTTAAAGTTAATTTGAATTGAATATATATATATAGAGAGAGAGAGAGAGAGAGATTCATATTTAAGTGTTCAACAAACAAAATAGATGAAATTAAAAAAAAACACTCTATTTAATAATAAATAAATGGATGTGTAGGGGTATGGATGCAAATAAACATTTATTCAAGTTGGTAGAATAAGCCGTGTGAAGTCTAAAAAAGCGTGAAATGTTCGCCGCGTGGTGACCGGTAGCACCGGTCGCTTAGGGTTCATTTGTCATCATTGGTTGGCTTTGTCTGCAAAATACCAATCATACCCTTGATTTCTATGATTAATCACAATAATCTCTCCTTCTCTCTTTAGACTTGTTCGGTCTTAATCTAGCTACTTGTCTAAGATTTGCAAAATATGAGAAAATAGCTTCAAACTGGACTTTAATTAGAGTTGGTAATTTGGTACGATAACGGTCAACATAAAACAACTTGGGAGGAGATAACGTAAAATCTGAGGACTCAAGGTGTTCTAGTAATCAACTTCTTCCATACACATGGTAGAGAAAGTGTAGATTTAGATTGTATTTATGAGTTTGATTTTACATATGAAAATATATGCTGTCAAATTCTATTGAATGCATATGTACACAACATAACCACCGCCAATGATGGTAAATAATACTCATTTAGTAGAATAATATCTTAAATTTGAACCGTGTTTTTTTAAAAGGATCTTAAAATTGAGTCATTGTATTCATATTGGGGCATTTTATAATGTCAATTTGTCAATAAAAATGGTGTGGAATTGCTATCAATATCTGGCTAGTACCTACAATAGTTGGTTGCAAATTGTTTGTGGTGGCCGGACCTGGTGGTCTTTCAATTGAGTGGAATAATTCCAAGTTAAGGGGTCCTATCTCATTAAATAATAAAGGTCAGGAAAAATCAAGTTACCCAGATTTATCAATCTGATAATCTTATTAGTATTGGATTGAATTGATATAGTTTAGTAAAAAAATGAGAGAAAATAAAAAATAGCCACCGGAAATGTTAAACTTTGGTTAATAACCACTTTTGAAATTTTAATTATTAATAACCACTATTTTTTAAAAAATCCAGTGTATATCTATAAATTATAAAAATACCCTTGAATTTAGTTTATTTTTTAAAAAACTATAACAAAACTTGAAATCATGACTACAATCTGGAACCAAACTTGAAATCAAGATTAAAAACTTGAAATCTTACCTAAAAACATGAAATTTTGAAACATCTTAATTAAATTGAAATGTTAAAACTTGAAACTTGAAATGTTTCCTTTTGTCTTCTTCTTCAAATTTTTAGGTTTTTCTTCTCCTTTTTTTCTGCAGATCATATCACCAGCGGAGGGGAGAGAGGAGAGGAGAGAGAAAGAAGCATGCCGACAATGTCGCGTGAGAGAGAGGAGAGGAGAGAGAGATCGGGGGTTGGATCCCAGGCGAAGGACGACGACGACAATGACATGAGGAGAGGAGAGAGAGATCGGCGAGAGAGAGGAGAGGAGAGAGAAAAAAGTGTGTGTGTTCTCTATGATGGTTTTTATATGGGTGTATTCAAGTAATTTCTCAAAAAAAAATGGTTATTAACGAATAAAATTTCGTTTGTGCTTAAAAACGAAATTTGTATGTTACATGTGGTTATTTTTGACAATTTCCATGGGAAAAAAATGACTACATTGATTTTTTAAAAGCTTTAACCATAGGTAAGATTCGAACCACTGATCTAGTAGTCATTTTCCTAAGTTCCAAACTCGTTCATCTACCAACTAAATGCCTAAGTTACACCCTGTTGACAACTAAATTGATTATGTTGTTCCTTTCCAGGCCCAGCCCTAGGGGGAGCACAATAAGACAACCGCTTAGAGCCCTCAATTGTAAAGAACCCCAAATTATAGCTTACAAAAAAAAAGATTGTAAAATATAGTCAATCTAAGATTTTAAATAAAACAGATTAATGTCTTTGAAAATGGTCCACCATTTCACATGTAATTTTTTTTAAAAGGTCCACTAATGAAAACCCAACCTATAAATAAATTTAAAAATAACCCACCATACACACGTATATTTAAAAGACCCACTAATGGAAACTCATTTATCATTTTTAGGACAACAACATTGGATTAATGATGGTAGTGAATTGAATTCTAATGACACCCTTGTTTGTTACAAATAATCATTTTTTATATTTCTAAAAAAAATACTCAATACTCTATTGAATCAAAAATTTAGAAGTCATTATTTTGAAGATAATTAAATCAATACACTTCATTTGTTTGTTATTTTTCAAAAACATGTAAGCTCAATTATTACTTTTGCTGTTAAAAATATAAGACGGGTAAGGTTTAAATGATATATTCTTCGATACAATTATATAAAAAAAATATTTTGATGACTTTTTTTGTTTATATTTTTTTATATTATAGTTTTGAATTTGAGCTATTATATTGATGTTTATAAATATTTATTAGAGAGAAAAGAAAAAAACAAATAAATATACATAGTTTATCGAGGGTCTTATTTTCTATAGTTCGTCTCGAACCTTGAAAATCTCCCAAACAGCCCGTCCCTTTCACATTTTAAAAAAACAAAAATAAAAAACCTTTTATAGGTACCAACTAACTATCACGATAGTTGGAGAGATTTTATTAGTTACAAAATAAATGTACAATCTAAAATTATTATTATTTAAAAAATAAAAATAACAAATAGTCCAAGGCCCATAAAAAGCCCATTAAAATCCAAACATCGGCCCAGTATCGGCCCATCAAGTCAAACATATCCTCCACCTCCAGCTCCACCGTATCCCCACGCCATTACGTTCACTAACTTCGCGCCATAAACCGCCGCGTCCACCACTCCACCACCACAACCGGCGCAGTTTAGCAGAACCCTCTTATCATCATTAAAATGCGCCTCTCCACATCAATTTCCGCACCACCTTGTACCACCCGCTACCCGAAACTCCACAAAGAACCGATTTTTATAATCCATTCATCGAAACGGAGCCCCGCCCCAAGCCGGCAGACGGGGCTCCAGGAAGAGCCGAAGAATAACTTGTCCAGGATGTTGAGAACTGAATTGTCCATTAAAAACATTGAAAACAAAGTCAATTCCAAGAAGTACAAGAACTTGTGGCCTAAAGCTGTTTTGGAGGCTCTTGAAGAAGCAACAAAAGAGAAAAAATGGGAACTTGCTCTCAAGGTTTTTTTTTTTTTTTTTTTTGAGTTTTTTATCTTAATTTTTTGTGGGGTTGTCTTATTTTTTCACAAACAATACTCATTTGTAATGTCTATGTGAGTTTCATCAATGTTAATGTGTTTGCTTTTCTGGGTTGGTTTAGTTTATATGATAGTTATTTATTTGCTTTAGAGGCTCTTTGTGATATAAGAAGCTATTTTAATTTTTGTGGGGTTGTCTTGTTTTGTCACAGATTAGTCTATGTGAATTTCATATATGTTACTGTCTTTGCTTTTCTTGGTTGGTTTAGTTTATATGAAATTTTGTATTTGTTTTGAAGTGTTGGTGTGGTTCATTGCTTGTGGAAAATCTTCAATTACATTGTGTTGGTTACTTGTTTTAGAGGCTTTTTTGGTATTAGAAGCTATTTTAGTTTTTATAGGGTTGTCTTGTTCACCATAGACAATGCTCATTTGTAATGTCTTTGTGGGAGGTTAATGTGTTTACGTTTTTGGGTTGGTTTAGTTTATATGAAGTTTTGTATGTGTTTTCAAGTGTTGGCGTGGTTGATTGCTTGTGGAAAAATCTTCAGTTACATTGTGTTGGTTACTTGTCTTGTTTAACCATAGACAATGCTCATTTGTAATGTCTTTGTGGGAGGTTAATGTGTTTACTTTTTTTGGGTTGGTTTAATCAATATGAGGTTTTTGTATGTGTTTTTAAGTGTTGGATGTAGTTGATTACTTGTGGAGAAATCTTTGATTACGTTGTGATATAAGAAGCTGTTTCGTGTGATAGATTTTTGGACTTCTTCGTCAGCAGCATTGGTATGAACCAAGATGCCAAACATATACAAAGCTTTTAATGATGCTTGGCAAGTGCAGGCAACCTGAGCAAGCAAGCTTGCTGTTTGAGGTCATGTTGTCTGAGGGGCTTAGACCAACTATTGATGTTTACACTGCTCTTGTAAGTGCTTACGGGCAAAGTGGCCTGTTTGAGAAAGCGTTTTCTACTGTTGATGATATGAAATCGGTCTATGACTGCAAACCTGATGTGTATACATATTCCGTTCTTATAGATTGTTGCTCTAAATTTCATCGGTTTGATATGATTGGAAGAGTGCTTGCTGAGATGTCTTATTTGGGAATTGAATGTAGCACTGTCACATACAATACGATTATTGATGGATATGGTAAGGCTAAAATGTTTGAAGAAATGGAGAGCTCATTGACTGGTATGGTCGAAAGTGGCAGCTGCCTTCCAGATATATTCACATTGAATTCTGTGGTTTCCGCTTATGGGAATAGCAGACAGATTGAGAAAATGGAGAAATGGTACGATGAATTTAAGGTTATGGGAGTGAAGGCTGACATTAAGACATTCAATATCCTAATCAAATCTTATGGCAGAGCAGGCATGTACGAGAAGATGAAATCTGTTATGGATTTCATGGAAAATAGGTTTTTCCAACCTACTGTTGTTACGTATAATATTGTCATTGAGATATTTGGAAGGGCCGGGAATTTTGAAAAGATGGATGAATACTTCAAGAAGATGAAGCATCAAGGAATGAAACCTAACTCTATTACTTATTGCTCTCTTGTTAATTCTTACAGTAAAGCTGGGCTTATAAAGATGATTGATTCAATTTTAAGGCAGGTGGAGAATTCCGATGTAACACTTGATACACCTTTCTTCAACTGCATCATCAGTGCCTATGGTAAGGCTGGTAATATAGAAAAGATGGGTGAGTTGTTTTTGGAAATGGAAGAGAGACATTGCATTCCCGACAATATCACCTTTGCTACTATGATGCAAGCCTACAACGCCCAAGGCATGGCTGAGGTTGCTCAACTTCTGGAAAAGAAGATGATTAGTATGAAGGATAATCCAGGTATCTTGCATTACCTTCTACATTCTCGTAAGTCGTAACTGTGCTTATTTGCTGGTCCATAAAGATCCTTCATACAACGACTTGACTATGATTAATTGTTGTTGTCAATCCTCGTATTAGGCTATTAGCACCACTGAACCAGTTATCTTTTCCTGATAATCATATTTATTTGCTGCTTTGGGGACTTGCTGAAGTTATAAACCTGAAAAGGCTTATTTTGATCGCACATCCAGTGATCATTAGTCGTGATGAATGAATTTGTATATTGCACTTTTGGAATACACTTATCATATCATTATCTTCCCGTAGGTACAAGGTTGATTGGATGCTAGGTAATTCGGCTACAGAAGAAGAGCAAGTGAGCAACCTCTGAAAGAACTTGAAAAGTTGTGCTAGCTTGAAATCACTCTGAAAGATTCGTTGCTCGCTTTGCTTGAAACCTCGTATATGAAAGGTAATTATTGTAGATTGATACTTGATTTCTCAAATTATCTTACTATTGACACTCTTTGCTTTCATATAAAATCATACATAGTGCAGTAGGCCTTGAATGTGTAATTCTATGCTGATTAATTGAGTCTGCATGAATTCTATGTCCTTCAGGTGGGATCTCAACAGCTCGAATAATAGTCATTTAACAAAATAAAGTGGTTTGATTCTCTTTCCATAAAATAAAGTGGAGAAAAACCGAATGGAATGAAATTTGTGAACTTTTTGGTTGTGTTTTGCAGAGAAGATTGAAACAAAATTAGAAAAGACAAACCGATGTATGTTGTGCTTATGAATTTGTGTTATATATCTTTCCAGAGTAATAGTTGAACTAAACTCATGCAGGTTGTCTTGAGTTCTCGGTAAGGCAACTTTTCTTACGCTACGCCCCAATAGTGTAGAATGCCGCCATGTCTTGTTCAATTCTGCCATGTAATTTTGCTTACATGTACAAACACAAACTTTGTTTCTGGCAATTGTGCGCGCGCCTCTTCCCAAAAAACCTTCAAAAGCAGTTAGAAAAAAGGGTAATGTAAAAGGGATCAGCACATAGATCATACAATGTGATGTAAACCAAAATTTTACTCTACTAAATATAGAGAGCATAAATGTATTCTTTGTTCTCAATGTATTCCAAGATTTTGTACTGTAATTTATGCATTGCTTTTTTCTTTCACCACATTAACTAAATTGTACACATTTTCATGTCTTGATGAAATGAAAGTTTTATTTTTATATAAATTTATATCAGCTAACCCCAATATTTTCTATTTGCAAATAAATTTTGTATACACTTTAAAAAAAAAAAAAAATCCTTTACTACAAATTGCAACTTTTATCATGCACAGATAAAAGTTTAGTTAGGTGAGAATCTTTTTCTATGTTTAATAAATTAAAAAGATTTTCAAGTTCAAATGCAATTATTTGGATAAGAAACAATGTGTGAAAGGAATTGCACAAGTACAAGAGTGTTAAAAATCTGCTAAAAAAAATTCAAACCCAAAATCATTCAAGTGAAAGCACTTTTTACTGTGAAGCTCCAAGACCTTTTTAAGTGAAAGAAACATAGGGAAGTTGACCTCCATTGCCAAAGCAAGAAGCTTCTATGGAGTGGAGCCATCAAAGAAGTTGTGATGATAAAAACATGTTGAATCAATCAAAAATCAAAGAGAAAACATCATTACACATGTGAAATGAAAAATATACCATACATTGACCTATTTCATTGAAAAGTTCAAGTCTTTTCTTCTAAACCCAAAAAAAATAAATATTGGAAAATTGCTTTTTAGTTTCCTTCAGATTTGGGTGGTTATTTCTAACTTGGACTTGTTTGGTAAATCTTTGCGGCCGATAATCAACTAAACCCAACTCAACCCATATTCTACTTAAGGCAATATCAGAGCATAACAGTAGTGATTTTGGTAAGGGGGTGTCATTCATGTCCACTTTGTTAGATGTACAAATGTTTTGGTTAATTGAACAATGCCAATCTCTTTGATGTTTTGTTTTCCCATTGTCTTCAACATTGCAATTGTGCTCAAATTTAGAACATTCAACCAAAATTATTTAGAAGTTTTGTTCATACTCTCTACAGTTTCACCAATTATTTAAAAGGGCTTTAAAAGTCTCATAATTAACTCAAATCAATCATTATTTTTTTCATAGTTGTAAAATTTGAACTTGAAAGTAAAGTTTGTATACATGGTGGAATATGACTAAAATCCATCTTGTTGGAGGTCAAAAACTTCCCTTCAATCATCAAAAATATGTTCTTCCAATGAGAAATTAATCATTACATACCCCCAAAAAGTCATAGACTTCTAATACAAGTTTACATTTCTTTAACCAAACTCAAAACAAGAACCCATAAAATCCTAATTTTCTTAATATTTTATAATTAATGATGGCTTTTACTAAATTTCAGAATAAAGTCTTCGATAAAACGAACATATCACGTAATCATGTTTAAATGGTGATAATAGTTGAGATAACAAGGAAAGAATATTTAAAATGTGATACTTATCTCATCGTATTAAAGACTTTTCGAGATTAGATTTAAAAAAAAAAATCACAGTTTTCAAACAAGAAAAATGGTACTAGTTTGGTATGGAATTTAAGAACATCAACAAATTGACTTCTTTTATTATATTCCTCTGTTTCCCTCAACTACCATTATTATTGCATTCAATCTTTGAAGCATATGCTATATAGCAGTTTTCTCTGTGAATTACAACCAACTATGCATCTCTCTTTCTTTGTTCATGTTCTCCACTTTCTTGACAAGTTGGAATTTTTTTTCTTGAAATTCTCTCTTTTTCCAAGCACCCCAATGATGCCTCTTTGAAGTTTGAACCAAAGCATAATTTGGTGCTTTCTAGTGTAGAATCAAGAGTTGGAGAATCGGACTGTTTTGATTCCATATTTTTTTAATTATTATTATTCAATGTAAACACATATGTTTTCTTGTTGCTTCCTATATTTTCATTTTTGAAAATCTTAAAAAGCTTATAATGGTTTTGTTTTGGTCTTATTATCAATCATGATCACTTCTAGAAATGACCTTTTCTTAATTCTTGTAAAAATATTCTTAATGCTGATATCAAGTTTTCAGAAACTAAATTATGATAAAGGTTTTGAATTATATTCTCATGGCCTTTTTAATATGAAAAATATGAAAAAGTTAATGTAACACACTTTAAGTGATATTTGTATGGATATAAATTTGAATATAACGTTTATATCTCAAGAAAATAAATTTTATTGTTTTTATTTGACCTTAGTATCGAAACAAGTTCTCCAATCAAGACCACATGATAAGAGAGGACCCTTTTACTAATTTTTTAAGAATTATAAAAATTATTACAATAAGATCATCGGGATCTATCAATATCAAATAAAACATAGACAGTCTTAATATATACTTTCATAACGGGAGATGACTATCCCACAGTTCTGAAAGAAAACTTCCGGACATGATTGTATTATTATTCTTAGTTGTTCTTGTTCATAGGATTATATATCCATAATTGGATACCAACTCTTGTCTTCAAATTGTGCAAAAATATTTCTATGGAATAATTCTTAAATTCCCCTGCAAGTGTGAACAATGAAAAGACTCAAATTTATTGAGACCAACCATACAATTATTAGCGTTGTCTGAATAATTACTCTCATGAGTCATGACACTCATATCACATCAGTAAATATTTCTTTTTTTTTTCTTTTTCCCTTTAAATCTTCACTTAAATAGGTTTACTCGGATTTATTGAATTCAAAAATTATTAGCAGGATCAAAATAGTTAGTCTCATACTCTCATGGCATCATGGAAATGTCTCTCAAATTTTCTTTTGTTAATAGACAGATTATATAAATTTCAAACTCTTATCATTAATACGAAAAATAAAAGATGGTATAAACTATTTGATCAACAATAAATAATTAGAATGATAACTAAATTTTTTAAAAACTTAAACAATGTGTTTTTTATAACTAAAATTTGATTAAATTTCTATTAAAAAAAATAAAATTAATGTTATTTAGTAATGATTTAAACTTCTTGAAAAAAAAAAAGTTTTTTCTTTACATTTTTTTCAGTCATAATTTCTAAATAATGGGTAGGATAATTACAAAAGCTGACTAGGTTCTGAACTTCTAATATCATGATTATCATCATAAAAAGGAGGACCCACTCACCGCCATAACGTGTCACACGAAGATTGGGTGGCTGTTGATTACAGGAACATCGTGCACTTGGTTGAGTTGAGGTCATCTTCCGTCAGATGATCGACACGTGCACACGCACGTTTTGTTATCAAATCACGTGTCAGGCGGCACAACCATAATAATATCGGTGGTTTTAATTTAATTTAATTTAATCCATTTTTATCTCAATAGTTTCAAGTTAAGTAACCTAATAAACAACCCGACAACGTAACTTTTTTTTTTTTTTTTTAATTCAGTTTGTGCACAAACCCCATTTTTCTTGGATCTAACCTTTTTTATTTTTAATTACTTTATTTAATTCAGGAATTTTGAGACTGAGATAAACACGATAGTACAATATAGAAATATAAACACTGTTTATAAAATACGTACGGTGAGATTTGAACCTCTTATCATATATATGGGAGGAAGATGTACTACCAGCTTGACTAAAAGATGATAATGCTTAAACTATAATTATAAAACTAATAAAGAGAATATAAAATATAAAATGAATATTAACTAATTTTAAGACCCATAGGAACTAGATAATTTCTAATCATATTACCCTAGTTCGGATAATTACTTTATAAATAAAGGTTTGAATACTTGTCATGAATATGAAGAAGAAAATGAACTATCATCCAATAGATTTAAAATGAATGTGCACATATATATATGTTTCTCTTTACATTCATTTGTGGGTGTTTGCATGGATAAAATATGAATAATGAAATCAAAATGAACAACCATTCAATCAATACATAAACTTTTTTCATAACATAATACATTGGTTTTGACAAATTTTGAATTTGAATTGTCAACTAAGTATGCATCTATCAAGTAATTTTGTTTTTGATAACTTATATGTTATTGTTAATGATTTATATAATTTGTACGGTATAGGGGATTTTGCATGTCTTATTAGGAATGTTCAATTTTCATAACCTAGAAAAGTTTGTGAAAGTTGATATATTTAGATAAAGGAGATTTCAAATCATGCCACTAATTGCGATCTCCACATGCATGTCATTATTTCATTTTTTTTTTCAAGTATTACTTACTCAACTTTATCTTGAAAAAAAATCATTCTCATGACAAGACAATTGAATATTGTTACTATATATATCAAGCTTGTGACAATGACCCTTTTTTCATTTTTTAAGTATTACAGTAATTTGGGATACCGATGGAAAAAAGAAAGGACTTAAACCCATAGATCATAATCTTACTGTATAGGTGAGAGAGGTTTTACCACCCAATAAATTTCATCTTATCAAAAATAATAAAACATTTACGATGACTGATTTTCATCCCAAGCCAAACGAATAATAATTTCTCTAAAATGGAGTGAGAAGTTCTTATTTATAGAGCTAATGATGAGTCTTAATGGGGGGTTTAAAGTTAGAATGATGTTTTGATCATCATTTAAAACCATGATTATTTTATCATCATCATGAATAATATTAATTATGATACACCTAATCAATTATCATATCAATTTTAGATAAATATTTGAAAATCATTATGGGATCTATAATTACAATTCCTAATACAACACACAACTTTTAACCGTTTTGTTAAGAGTGAACGTGCATGATCCCAAAATCATCAATGCAACATATGACATAGTAATAATAAATCAGTTGTCGATTTCAATCCGGATAAAAGAGTCAATTAATTTGCAATCAAATTATCTAAATGGGTTTTGTAACTATCATTTTCACATACTATTATTTATTGGTTGTAAAATCATAGAGGGATTTTTTTTTCTTTCCAAATTATAATCTTTATCAAATGATAACGCCAAACCGACCTGACAAGGTTGTTAGAGTAGTATATATCTCACGTATATGTATATTATGGAGTTTTGAGTTCGAGTTGTTATCTGTTATCACCCGAACCTTAAATTTTTATTCTTATTTTTTATTTTTCTTTTTTGAAATTGAACTTGGTTTCCTAAGACTAACTCTAATGGGTCTCTATTTCTCCAAAATAGAGATCCAATCCACTTCAATGGTTCTCCAATTCACAGAAACCGAGGAGAATAGCTTTAGAGATCAAGATTTGATCTCTACATTTGGATATCCAAATCCCTAACCTCCATTTCACTATGTACTTTTTACAATCTCATTTTATCCTCGTATTCTTTCTTAAATTCTCTTTATATCATTTTCACTTTTTTAACTAAACTCAATTAATTTTTTATAACTCTTTATTTATAAATCTAATTACTATAAAAATTATACCATTAAAAATATTTTATTGAGATCTTTCATCCAAGTATAATATTGACAATATTTAAATAACTTTTAATTTTTGTAATCAATGAACTAAAAGTATTTTTTTTACGATGTAAAACAAATGTTTTCAACCCATCAATTTTAATTGATGTGTTCAAATCATCAATAACATTATCATCTTTAAATTAAAATTTTATAATGGAAAAATAACAAAAAAGTAAATTGAAAATTAAAATTAAACCAATACAAATAACATTGAAATTTAAAAATTAACACTAATATTATGACAAGTCATTTCCACTCCAACCATATCAATTTGAAAAATGACCAAAATTACTAAAATTACCGAACGATCCACCTATAAATTGTCCTAAACTATTAAAATTGACATAGGTAGTATTAGCAATTGATCTTTGTATTTGGAAATTGCAATCTTTGTTTTCCATAATTTCTAGTTTTCTGGATTTCCAATATTCACGTTCATTTGGATAATTTATGGAGTCCAAATCTTTTTCCATAATTCTAGTCTCTTTGCGTTCCCGTTGAAACTGTAATTTTTGTTTAGCAAGATCACCATGCGCTATTGAGTAGCCTTCCAAATGAGATATTAATTTTTCTTTTTTACTTGAATTATCTTTTTTATAAGACTCTAACAATTTAGTATTTTGTTGAATCATCTCCAAAAAACTTTCTTCTCATCATTGTGTTTAGGTAAAACATATTACGTATAGAAGAAAGTTAGATAAAAATTATTCAATTTAAAATATAGATAAAAAATATTAGGTGTAGGCGATAGTTAGTTAAAAATAATAAAGTAAGATAATAATATTTTATCATTTGGAGATTGTAAAATGAAGAACGTTTGGAGTTATAAATTTATAGAGATGAAATATTATTGAAATATTACATTTTCGGTCTTTAAAACAGTGAAAATTTTGATTTACGATTGGAGATGACCTTTTTAGATAGGCATGCCCACGGTTCCAACCGGTTCCGGAAGGAGCTGGAACCGGAACCGGAACCGGAACAGTCGACCGGCGGTTCCGCTGGTTCGGCTCTTTTTTTTTTTTTTTTTTTTTTTTTTTACAATTTACCATAAGAAAAAAAAAATTGCTGGAACCGCCGGTTCTATGGCTGTTTTTTCAAAGGAGGAACCGGAACCAAACCGTCTCCCCCATAGTTTCGGTTAAGATTTTGAAATCGGTTCCACTGTTTCGGTTACGGTTACGGTTCATTTCACACGGTTACGGTCATGGTCATGTCTAGCTTTAGAATCATGACAGTCTGTTGCCATTCTGGAATGACAACACAAATAGCAGACTTCGGATTGAATATTGACCGTTGACCACCACCACACAATAAGAAAGATGACAATGTATGACACAGATTTAGCTGTCACTCACAGTCACACTCTGCAGTAAACAAAACAACTTGTACTAGCCGCCGTATAGATTTTCACACGAGTGGATTCAATTTCGCACGTGTGGAGTGTGGCCGTATTTTGCTATTGTGACTGTCACGACATGGACAGTAGGAGGATACATTTGTCACACCCCCTTTGAAAAGTCCTTATCCAAATAAGCCAATTTGCAACTAATCGAATTTCCCAAATTACACCTTAACAGTAGTTTTTTTTATCGGTCACTAAATTTATGCAGATATCTATTTGTCGCATGGAAAATATTGAAAGCAATCGTTTTTGGTAATGTGAAATAATGAATTGTTTCAATAGATTGGTGCTATACTGCTGCTATATATAATATAAGACTGGTCATGTTTTGTTCATTGTCAAAAAAAAAAAAAAAAAGTTAACAAAATTGGAAAAATAAAGTGAAATGACATAATTTGCCGACTAAGCAATTTCTAGGTAGTTGCATTGCACAACTTTGCTTTCTAATTTTCTGTGTGATGAACATGAGAGCAATAACAAACGTAACATTATATGTTAGCAAACCCAACCTGCCCAGTTAGGGATCGAAAATTATTACGAAAACAATATCAATTTGTACTTAGTTTGTATTAAAAAAACCTAGATTCCCCAAGTTGGTAAATTTTGAATTCAATACCAACTATGTGTTTCTTTGCTTTTTTTGTTTGTTCAAAAAGGTAATTCATATGAAGTCTATTTTTCTTGAATTTTTTTTTATACTCGGTAGATATTTTTATTTCACTTACTATATTTGGTTTCATAGAATAAAAGATTTTTTTTTGATAGAATTCTTATCTCTTGTTTGAATATATATATATATATATTATCTAATTTGGTTTCTCTCTAAAATTGAAAGAAAAACGAGGGATTTTTCTTTTAAAAATATTTAATGAATTTTTTTAATATTCTAAAACTAACGTCATTTGTTTCCTCTCATTTCCATTAATGAACATTTACCTTTCCTCTCATTTTCTTTATTTTTCATTTTTAACTTATCATTTCCTTTTCTTTCTTTTCCACATATCCAAACATAATGCTAGTACATAATTGTTTTCTCTCAGCCCAAGTTAATGATTCGTGTTCGAGTTTTGTAATCACTTATATAGTAGCACAACTTGTACAAATTTTCAACATAACTTATTTAGCATACACGACATGTTTGCACTAAATTTGTTTGGACAAATGACTTCCGGGTTTAAATCATGGCCAACATATGTGGTATATATATATATATAAATAAACTTTGAGGAATGTGATGGGATGAGATTGATTAAATGATATGTCATCACACCTACCTCATTAAAATTATGGATTTGAAATCTAAAATATTTGTAATTGTTAAAAAAAAGTTAGAGGAAAGGTAATCTTGGAGAGAAGTAGGGATAACAAAAATAATCACAGATATTGATATTTGTAAGAATCTGTTTAATTTCAAAAGGGGATGTATATATATTATTATTTTGGAACGGAGTGAAGATAGATACCATAATAATATATATTTTATTTTCAGGGATGTAGATGAATAGCGTCTATGGATATCCATCCACATCCGCATCTATTAAAGATTTTAATATTTTAAAAATATAAAAAAAATATTATGACATTATTAAATCATGAAGTTTTATGTGATTTGATTTGTTGGTTTGCTAAATTTATGTTATTTGAACTTTATTTGATATATTTGTTTTTTCCTTTAAATAGGAAAAAATTGATGTATTTGTTCTTCTTTTGAATAGGGA
Organism: Dipteronia dyeriana; assembly: GCA_032871835.1. NCBI lineage: Eukaryota > Viridiplantae > Streptophyta > Magnoliopsida > Sapindales > Sapindaceae > Dipteronia > Dipteronia dyeriana. The sequence continues at coordinate 77,035,364 of CM065303.1, read as the reverse complement.
AAAAATGTATGAATCAAGTATGCTAGTTGGATTTTTTTTTTTATAAATTATAAAAATTTATATTTTTTCATACAACAAAGAAATAAATATTTATATTTCAATTCGGGATTATCCGATTCCACCCTTTATTTAGAAATAAGAATGAATATAAAAATAAAAATATATATCTTACACGGATACGGACATACAGTATCAATCACAGTCCGATCCGTTTGATATCCATTTGACAAGTCGCACAATTCAAAATTTATAGAATTTGGCCTCGTGAACCATTGTTGAAATCCCGAAAGTGCCCCTGTTTATATAAAAAAAAAGGAAAAATGATCGGCTATAAAAACCGACTACTCCCGCTATTTCTGGCTCCTCTTCGTCAAAGAGAAGTCGCGCACTCTTAACACAATCACCGCTTAAACGCACGTAATAACGGTTTTTTGTATTTTTAATTTTTTAATTTTTATTTTATCTCTCCGCTTTAGATGGAGCCCTCTCGTCGTCGCTCCTCCGTCATCGTCATCGGCGCCGGCGTCTCCGGTACATTCATTCACTCACTCACTCGCTCCCGCCATAAATCAATCAAACAAACAATTTTAATCAAATCATAATAATCGATTCTTTTTATGAGAAACGGAGTCGTTTTGTTACGTCGTTGTTATCGGTTGTGATTGTGACTGACGGCGGTTTTGTTTGTTGTTGTGGCGGTGGTGGTGACAGGCATTTCAGCGGCGAAGGTATTGGTGGAGAACGGAGTTGAAGATTTGGTGATTCTGGAGGCGTCGGATCGGATTGGAGGGAGGATCCGGAATGAGCGGTTTGGTGGCGTGTCGGCGGAGCTCGGTGCCGGTTGGATTGCTGGAGTCGGTGGAAAGCTGGCGAATCCGGTTTGGGAACTTGCCTCTCAGTCGGGGCTCCGAACCTGCTTTTCGGACTATAGCAATGCCCGTTACAACATCTACGATCGCAGGTTTGTTTTTTGAAAAAACTCTCTCTCTCTCTCTGTTTTTTTTTCCGTTTTTCTGTATCTGATATTTTGTTTTTTAGCGTCACGTTTAAAATCATGTCAAGCTATCCTGGTCCTTTTCTGTGTCTAAATTCAGGAACATTTTTCTCTTTTGACTGTAACATCAATACATCAAACTTTTCCAACCAACTCTTGAATGATTGATTTTTTTTTTCCTTCTTGTTTGGATTTTTAAATGATTTAGTGAAACTCTGTTTTTGATCCACTCTTTTGTTTTCTTCTGTTCATACAATTTTTTAGTGGGAAGATTTTTCCTAGTGGAGTTGCATCTGACTCGTACAAGAAAGCGGTTGACTCAGCGATTCAAGGTCTGAAAAACTTAGAAGATAATGATGATTCCATCGATGTCACCTCAGAACCGCATTCGTGAGTTTTAATTTTTCGGAGTTCATTTTGGATTCTTTTTATTGTAATTAAAAATATTCATTTTTATTGCGTTTATGTTTTTTTAGAGCACCCAAGACGCCTATAGAGCTTGCCATTGACTTCATACTCCATGATTTTGAAATGGCTGGTGAGTTTTATTTATTTATTTTTCTGTTTGGTTGCTTAGAAAATTTGTTTTTCTGGGTTGTGAATTCTGTTACTGTAATGATAACCAGAGGTTGAGCCAATATCAACATATGTTGATTTTGGGGAGAGAGAGTTTCTGGTGGCAGATGAGAGAGGGTATGTGCATTTGCTTCATAAAATGGCAGAGGAGTTTCTTTTTACATCTGATGGTAAAATCCTTGACAGTCGTCTACAGCTCAACAAGGTAGAATATATAATAATCTTTTTGTTCTTGATTTTGATTTTGTTTCTCTCTTGTTTGTTTCTTCCTTCTTTTTTGCTCTCTACATGATGGCTGTTTCTCTTAAATTATCACCCAATCATGGGATTGAAGGACAGAGTTAGTTGAATAAAGAGAAAACAGAATAGAGAAAGATGAGAAAAAAAGTATGCAAAATAATAATAATAAAAAATATAAAAAATCTCCAACTCTGTTTCTACACTGGTTTCTTTCATTGTTGAGATTGATTGACCCACCTTTGGGAGTTTGCAGATAATGACGTTTATTTATTTATTAATGAATTCTTTTTTTATACATTTCTCTATTGTTTTATTATAATATATCTGCTAGATAGATACACCTTTTCTCTTATTCATCTGCAGTCAACTACTGTTTTCTGGGTTCATATTTTATCTTTTTTTTTGTTTTTGTGTTTGTTTTTACTCACACAGATTCAAAACTCTGTTACTTATAATATGCATACAGTTTCAATGAAGCTGAGCAATGAAAGAAACTGTTTGAGTTGAGTTGAGGCATGAGGAGAGGGGCCCCAGGTTGGGGTCTCACAATTTGATTCATTGACATCTTTTTTGATTTCAATCATCATAATCCCTGAATCAAAATCTCCTTTTTATATTTTTTTTTTAAACTTTGATCATAACAGTTAACAGTAGGACCCAAATTCCTAGTTTGCAATATTGCACCACTACCACCTTGCATATACTACTGTCCATGGTGACCAAAGAACAATAACAAAGAGGTGAGATGTCATATCAGAGGCCTCATTCAAATAAGGACATGCAAATCGGGAGTCTTGTCATTTTCTCCCCATTTAATAGTGTTTGGTCGTTGTAATAAAAGTTTCACACTGCTTCGTTTGCTAACTAGAAGATCAGAAATCAATGGACCTGTTTGCCTCAACCATTTACTTTGATTTCTTTTTTTTTTCTTCTTTATTAAATAGATTACCAAGTCTACCATTAATGGAGGTCATGGGCTCTATGTAAACCTCTTAACTCTGCACAGATTCTCTCTCAATAAATCTTTTCCCATTTCCTGCCTCTGAATTCTGAATTTGCACAAATTTCCTTGGTTTGACTGCTCTGATATACTTAACTATTTGCTATATATATATATATATATATATATATATATATATATATATATATAAATAGCTAGGAAAATCATAAGGGTCTCTTGTTTCATGAAAGGAAAATTATTGTGGGGGTAGGTTTTCAATGAAATCTAAACAATCAATAATTTATATAATGAGTTTCATCAAAGTCAAAAAAATTTCACATATTTTTTAATGTAGTATGTATGAATGATTTGGTTGTCCCCCATGGATTTGTGACAGGTTGTTAGAGAAATACAACACTCGAGAAACGGCGTAGTAGTAGTGAAAACGGAGGATGGTTGCGTTTACGAAGCTAATTATGTGATTTTGTCTGCTAGCATTGGTGTTCTACAGAGTGATCTCATATCCTTCAAACCACCCTTGCCCGTACGTCTCCTCTCCTAATTATTTTTCAATTTCTTTCAATTTTCGTTTCTTATTTCAATAATGTTATACAATTAGTGTCAATTCAATAGATTTTAATCATTTTATTAAGTTGATTCTAAGAAGGCACAGGAAGGTAAAGGAAATCATACGTATGGCTGTTTTACTTTACCATTTCTTTTGGGGGCATTGATTGGGAGGGAGGTGTTGACCTTTCAAAATAGGTTAAATTATTTGGTGTATAAATATAGTGGAACCTACAAAGGACAAATCCTAGGCAATGGCTCCCTATGTTATATAGATAGGAGGACTGGGACTCTGGGAGATGCTCTATTTGAACAGTCTGCCCCACAAATATTAAATACATTGTGAAGTAAAAGAAGTCAGACTTTTATGGTAGATATATCTCCTCCTTATTGATGTTATTTACTGTTAGATGACGCAAAGCATATAAATTTTCGAGGTTGTCTTTTAGTTTCTATTAAATATATGCAAATACAATGGGAGGAGGATCCACAGGATTCTTTTTTGTAGTCCATAGAATCACTAAATCATTGATTGGATTGTCTTTATTTGTGGATTTTCTTTTTCATTGTTGGTAGTGTCTAAAATTGGCAATTTGCATTTTTATATTGTGACAGCTCTTGGTTTTTTTTTTGTTAAATTTTCCTGGAAAATAATGAAACTAAGGCAGTTAGTATGATGCTCCATGCGTCCTCCACTCCTCCATTGTGAACTTACCACTGGGTAAGATCATAATGAAGGATACATCATATATGTGTAGCTTGTTATATCTAAGATATTTAGTTTATATGTATGAAAATTGAGTTTTTGATGAAAGAATAATTCCCATTAGTTTGATGAACTTTCATAAGCCACAAATATGGTTAAAATTGTTGATCTTTTGTGATTCAGAAATGAATGTCAAAAGAATGTTATGCAATGTAAAACTGTAAAAAAAAAAAATCCATTATAATGAATGATTAAGATCTAATCTGTGCACATGGTCCATATCCTAATGTGTAAGAAGATAAGTTTGTTGTTAAACAATTAGTCTATTGATTCTTCATTATGCTTCTTGATCATATTCTAGTTTTGTACTTCGTGAGTACAAATATTTAAAGTATCTAATTTAAAAAAAAAACCAATGAAGCAGAGATGGAAAACAGAGGCCATAGAGAAGTGTGATGTAATGGTGTACACGAAGATCTTCTTGAAGTTTCCATATAAGTTCTGGCCAAGTGGTCCTGAAAAAGAGTTTTTCATCTACGCCCACGAGCGGCGAGGCTATTACACGTTTTGGCAGGTTGGTTTTCATTTTTTTAAATTTTGTGTTGCCAACAAAGTTTGATATATATATTTTAATACAACTGAATATATTATGTTAGTCTGTCTTTTAATATTTAATTATTTAGTTAATAGTTTTCTATCACACAAGGTGATTTCAATTTTGTGTCTTGTTCTAATGATAGATTTACATTCACATTATAATGAAACCCTTTTGTTTTTGTTTGATACGGCAAAAATTGCTCAATGAGTTGATACACAATTTCTGCTAGCACAAATTATATTTGTGACCAGTCTATATGATGTGATCAAAGTTTTTACCTTTTTCCTGTTAAGATAAACAACTATACAATCTCTTGCATTATTGGGCTTTCGATGGTTCCTGTTTTCATGATGTATCTGATGTTGTTGTCAGTGACCTAGAGCTGTCAGAGCATTAGTTGCACTATTGTATAAATAATTATCTCACCAATTGTTTATTCTTATAGGGAGATTTAAAAAAAAAATGTTTAATGAAATCTTGATCAATTTGTTTGCTTGATTAGGGGATGATAAATTATATATAAATGATCATGTACTTGGCTTCTTGTGGAATGTGGAGCCGTGGAGGCAATGTTGGACCTTGCTGACTCCATCTTTTCTATGAATTTTTATTATATTGATGTAGATTCTTTACTTTTGCATTATGACAAATAAAATACATATTTTTTTATGGAGTGATATATTTATCATTAATTAGTCCATTTCTCATATTATTAATCATCTTTTAAGAGTTGCCATCCAAGCTGGCTGCTGATCTGTTTCAATGTCATCAGCACATGGAGAATGCATACCCTGGTTCCAATATCCTTGTTGTAACGTTGACTAATGACGAATCAAAACGTGTCGAGGCTCAATCCGACGAGGAGACACTGAAAGAGGCCATGGAGGTACTTAGGGATATGTTTGGACCCAACATACCAAACGCTACTGATATTCTTGTGCCCCGCTGGTGGAACAATAGATTCCAGCGTGGCAGCTACAGCAACTACCCCATCATCTCCGATAATCATGTTGTTAATAGTATTAAGGTACATTATTTCGTACTCCTCTCATGAATATCATATCAGCATTCTAAAATCGTAGATGTTAACACATCATAGATTCAATACGCGTATTTGACAGGCCCCGGTTGGACGTATATTCTTTACCGGTGAACATACAAGTGAAAAATTTAATGGTTACGTCCATGGTGGATACCTTGCAGGTAAAATATATAGATGGCTTTCGTGTCCACTGTTGTGTATGGTTTTGATGTCTCACTAAGTATGGCTTGTGTTGGTTTTCAAATTTTGTTTACAGGTATAGATACAGGCAAGACATTAGTAGAGAAAATGAACAAGGAAAAAGAAAGAGATAGTGAGAATCACAATCAAAACTTTTTGCTAGAGCCGTTGTTAGCATTGACATTGACACAGACAGAGGCAGTGTCATCAAGTCTGCACAAATGTGATATTCCTACACAATTGTATCTTAGCGGCAAGCTTGGCCTTCCGGAGGCAATATTATGACTAGATGGACCTACACTTGAGGATGATCATGACAATGACTACAATGATGATGACGAAAAGAAGACCACGACGGAAGGGCGGATGGATTTGGATCTAGTGATCGAGCCATCGAAGCCATATCTGCAAGGTAATATGATGATGGGAACAACTATAAATGCCGGAAAATGGAAAAAAGACGCTAAGGGGTTGATGAATTTACCCTCCAAAGTGCAAGCTGCTGATGCTACATCAATGGAGGTGCCTGGTTTTGGATTTGAATTGAAGTAATTCACTTTAGGCATTACCATTCAATGGTTGCTAGTCGGTGAAGGAACGAAGCAATCCTCGATTTGATTCAAAGTTGTACTGGGTATAGAGGAAAAAAGAAGAAAAAAAACCTCCTCAGTAACAAGTTTGGTGTCGAAAATCAGTAATGTCTTCGAACATTGTTCTCTCTGAATTCACAAATTTTTCAATAAAAGCCAACCGATGAAAATGGTTAAAACTGGTTTTCACTTTTATGTAATGAAGATATAAAGATGAGGAATCCGATATCTATAGGGCGATTTTTTTCCGGAAATGCTTACCCAATGCGTTCTCTCCACGTTTATGTAAAACACAGATAGAAAGCACACCCTGGAGATCAACCATGACTCCATGAGTACTTTGAATCATCTCTTATTTATTATGATGAACTGACTTGATTAATGATCAAAATACTTGCCATACAATGCCTTTGAGATAGCAAGGGTGTCTCCTCTGGCCTTGGCTGGGTAGGGTTCAGTAGCTGCTTGCCAATTGTTCGAAAACGATATCCACTCTTTCCTCCATTCCTCCAGGTTGAACTTTTCGTTGTCTCTCAAGTTTTTCAACAATTGGCTAAAATAGGTCAAAGCACGGGGAAAATAGTAGTCTTCCAGCAATCCACTCCAAAATTTGTTTGCTAATTTGCACAAGGAAAGGCTCTTTATGTTACAGAAATGATGAAGGTGCATATAAATATAACACGAAAACGATAGCAGCAAGTAACATTACCATAATCGTGAAGCTGGCTCTGGGTAATTTTGTTCGTATCATACCACATTGTTACTTGTGTTCTTGCATTCCACTCGTACTGAAGAAGAAAAATCGTAAGGAAAATCAACTTCCCCGTCACATAATTGGACCGCAACAAAAAAGAAAGAAGATACTGATCTTACCTGCCTCTTTTCACTTGGATTTACTGCCAACTTTTTTGCACTTTCAAGCCATGTTCCGAGTAGAAAATTATCATTAGAAGCAAGCAATACATCGATATCCTTGATAAGTTGGAGAAATTTTTGGCTATGGTGATTCAAAGCTTTCACATCCTTCCTTTGGAAAGCGATTACTGCATCCAAATATACTTGGTTTGATAGCTTAGACAGTACTTGCCGTGTTAAGTCCACCAAGTCGTATCTGTCGAAAATCGTAAGCATGTATAAGAGAATATCAACCTTGTATCATTATATTATGAGTTTGACATTTTACCTATATGTGGCACTTCCAGCTAGATCATTTCCGGCATCAAGGAATAGTTTTAAAGCATTAACGACATCCTCGGCAGAATACCACAGATGAGCCTGAGGTAAGCTAGAGCTTGTATCTTGATACAAGAATCTTCTCGGTCCTGGTGGTGTGCGGAGCAGATGGTTTTGCTTCGATATGCCAGATACAGACTTTGGTGACGCGTCCCAATCTGGAAATTTAACTATGAAATCGGTGTTATGGTCCTGTACCAGTGACAAATCCATATATTAGCTAGGGATCAATGCAAAATGCAGCATCCATCTACACTAGCTTTCGCTTCCAATAATTTTTCCTTTTTACAAACAATTTATAAATTTAGACACATACAGCGATCCCATCAGTACAATTGTAAACTGTGCGATAAAGAATTTCCCAAGCCGCCTCAACTTGATGAACTGCTTTACCATAGCGCCTATGAGCATATGTCTTCAGCCATTCCTACAAAAGAATTAAAATTTAAATACGATCATTTATTGCGACAATGATCATATAAATGTACACGAGAACTATATGGTTAACTATCTATGATAATCAACTGTTATACAGCTTGTCACTTTTTAAGACTTCAACACAGCAATACCCCAGCACTTGCTTCGGGTATTTTCATCAAATATAGCTGATATATAATATGGTTATCCTAACCAGAAAAGATTGAAATACAAAGATGCCTATATAAAAAATCAATGCTTGTAAAACTATTTCAAGTATCATATAAGAATTACCGGGACTCGAACTTTTTCATTGCGGAATGCCATTTCAGACATTAACTCATAAACAACTGGATTGTGCTCTATTCCTTCCATGCACATGCCAACACCGACCTGTGTGTGATCATTAGCAAGAAGTTACATGAGGAAACCTGCCCTTGGCGTAAGAGAACTAACGGCCAAAAATCATCGACTATATAATATTACACAGCCAAAGTTCTCTTATGTGAATAAATAGAGCAGTATAAATCAAAGATATATAAATTTATAAGAGCCTTAGCATACCATGGTTGAATTTTCACTAATATGGGCATCAACTGGACCCGAAGAAATTGCATCCAGTATACCGTACATTTCAATATTTCCCCCAAAATTATGCAACATACACCTGATATGTGTATGAATTTAATCAGAATTTAACATATTACTAAATGAGTAAAAAACCAACTTCAGAATTCAAATATAAGAAGAAGGTAGCAAATGTGCTCGATAGAAGAGTTGACCACAAAGATATCGTCAATGACATAAGAAACAATGATTACCAGACATAAGGGGTGCCGTAAAATTGAGAGGAAGTCCGCCATATTGGTTTGACATCAGCAAATAGATCAAGAACTATCATTTTTCCAAGTGGAACTGAGTGTAAAAGTGCCTGAAGATATTACAGGGATTAAGCCTAACAAAACTTTTGACATTAACTAACAATTAAGCACATTAGCATATGTAACTCGATGTAAGAGGATGATGAAAATTAATATCATACATACTTCCATTTGGGGTGGCTGCCAGAAAGCAGAGTCCGAGTAGAAGAGCCAACCCTGCACAATGATAGAAATATCAACTAGAAATCATTCAATGTAGTATGGAGCACCAAAAGAACTCTTTTCATGTAGATATGATTAATGGATAAGTTCTATGGGGATAATATCTTCGAGAAGAAAGAAGAAATGAAGTGCATACTTGCATTAACCACACAGAATCTTTATCACCCTTGGACATTGCTTTATAAACGGCAGCTCCAAGAGATGAAATGAAAGTTGGGTCATTAGTAGGTGGAGAATTTTCATTGAATGTGTCACTGCATTAAAGGAAGAAATAATTTGTGTCAGCAAGCTTCGTTAAAACACACTAAAGAGAAAGGTAAGATGTGTATTATTTTAAATATAGATGAGTGACAGTACCAATTGTAGATGTCTGTCACATCTCCATATTCTGAAATATTTGCAAACAAAAAGGGAAACATTGAAAGTAAGTTAAAAGGTGAACATAATAAAAAAGTGAAGGTATTGTTCATAACCGCGTAAGTCATAAAATGTCTTTGAAGAAAATATCTAATTTACAACTGAACCATAAGCATGCTATTGGTTAAGCTTGGAATCAAATCTCTCAAAAACAGAAAAATAAAAGGAGAAAAAGAAAAGAGAATAAACAAGGAAACTCTGCTGTCAATTTTGAGTGAGTTAAACAAAAAACTCCACATCTTAAAGCATAAACTGAAAGGTTTTGAGTAACTGTAGAATAAATTAAAGTAAGATTCTTCGTAACTATAGCACCAACGATTAGAGGCATATACCTGCAATTTGTTGCCTAATAAAGGCCTCCCCAATTTCAATGAATAAGGGATCAATAGGATCAAGTAGGTAAGTACAGCACCAATGAGGATTACCATCCACAGTGTTCCTAATAAGAACAAAGAAATTGAAAAATTTAATCTATGTATATAGACTACATAGTGTATGAAAAAGGGGAAATTTTTGATATACATATACAAGAAATGATATACCAGTCTCCAAGTCTTGTTATATTTGCAGAAGGAAAAATCTTCTTCAATGCAGCTGGAACATTCCCAGAGAATGATGGTAGCACTGCAACAGCGAAGACATTATGTTTGTGCATCATGGAATTGACCTTGAAATTTATAACTAGTATATTTCTCTATCTAATGCTTTACCTGGAGTCATGCCCAACTCTAGCATCCGAGATAGTATTTGTTTCTGCAAAATCAGCTGCTGATTTAACCAATTTCGTGATAACGGCCCACCCCATCTGTAAATATTATACATTCCACACACAATAAGTAGAATCCAATAAGATGAATTAGCAACGAATTAGCAACGCCTAAAAGAAAAGGGCTGGCATAAAAAAACTCATTATCAACAATGATGATTCTATATGACGGGCAAATGCACAATATGATTAAAATAGAGAATTAGTAACTTCATATCACTCTCTCATTCACAGTTCACATACTTAGAAAGCAGGTGGGACAGTATAATTACCCACCCATGTAAGTTTCCCATGCGGGCCCAAGCAAGGAAGGCAGGTCCACCAAAGAAATCATTCAAATCTTCCATGCTAATGTTAAAATTCTGCTATACAAAAATGAGTCAAAAAAACTAATTAAGAAAACATATTAGGCAAAGTAAACATGGAAGTGATACATCTTACTCACAATGCAGCTTCTAACAATTAATTCGACGTTAGTAATTAGCAATCAAAAACAATTTTTGAATGGGTTAAAGGTGTAAGTTCAAACTTTAAAAACCAATATATATTTGCAGGTTCTTGTTCTCTCCTGCTATTGCATAAAACTGTAGCTACGATGCACAAGTATTAAGGGCATAAAACTGAGCGTACACACATGCATTAGTTGTAGCTCAACATACTGATGTTGACTCTACATATATCCAGTACCACACACGCTAGGTGTTAAATGGCATTTCATCACATGAAAGCCACATCCAGGCCTCGGGAACTCTATATGGCTAGCATCAAAATTAGAGAAAAAAAAAATCACGCTGGTTGATTTATAAAGATTCATTCACCATAAAAACTTTCTGCCAAATAGTTTCTTGTCCATTGAATGCCAAAGGTAGATTAATCCCTTGCAGAGCCATCCAGTCTATCTCTTTCTCCCATCTCTCCCAATCCCACCAGACATATGAATCTGCAAGGAAGGATGTGATAATGGCAGTTAATAAAGACAATTCTGTACTTCCCCACAATACATCATCTTAAATAAAGTGATTGTAGCTGTGCCTTTTTACTTCGAGAAATGCATCTCAAACAAATCAAGATTCAAGATGAATATTTTTTTTTTAATTATTTATGTTATCACAATAGTAAGATAAGAACCGTTAAATGGACTGCATTGAAATCAAAATATATCTAGACTTCTCTATTATTCAGTTTTCCTGTACCATGGGAATCATCGAGCCCTTAACCCACATGCTTTTTCCTTTTATGTTCCATAAAAAAATGAGCAAAATTGGACCTCTAATAACTTGGCAGTGATGGTGGATAACACCTGGGAAAAAGAATAATGAAACACACAAAGTATAAGAGAGGGATTAAGACTTGGTACTTACAACTGGCTGTTACAACATTTTGGTAATAGTTCCATGGGACTGGTCGATGAATCATCACACCCTCATCTTTTACAAGAGGCAGTGATCCTGGTTTGGGAATGGATGCTATCTGAATGCCACCAGTCTTGTCCCATGAAATATGAGCACCACACCAATATTTGATATACCAATGGAGGCCAAATGCGATTTCAACTGCTGTGCTTCCTTTAATTCTAAAAGAAAAATGTAACCAACGTGCAACTTTAACTTCTATTCCTTTTCTATTAAAAATACAATAAAAATCTTACCTCCAATAGACACACATATTAACATTTCTGTCAGAAAACAAGTTTACAAAAGTCCATCAAGGAAATAGAAAGAGTTTTAGAGTTACTTTCTACATGTTGAATGATGTTTATGACCATAATTAATCTAGTATGCAAGTAATGAATTTTTTTCTCATAAAATATCAAAAGATGGATTTCAGAAAAGTTGATGCTTAAAATCCATTTAAATCATTACAGAGATGATTAACAAATTCATAAGCAACAAGTTTGCAGAAGGTTGAAAACTCAAAAAGAAAAATTATGCACTTCTACTTTCCAACAAGAAAAAACTTCTACATACATTATCTTGGGCTCATTCTTGCTAGGTTGTATATAATTCTCTATCAAAAAGCAACTGTGTCCCCCACAAACATCCTGATATATGAAAGCGAAAGAGTTAGTGTCATTATTTAGTTATTTATAATGACAAGAGACATACAAATATGTATACCATTTGCTATGTACATAAGAAACAGATGAAGCTACCTTTCTAAGCAAGACCTATGAATGAATGCACGAAAACATATATAGAGAATGATGCTGCTTCTAACAAGTGTTTTCAATTCCATACTCGATTGTTGATTAAAAGATTCGGTAAAATAAGGACTCAGTCTATGAAAATAGTTAACTGCACCATGCAAAGAGAGATTGTAAATAAAAACTATACTTGTAATTTTCTCTACAATCACTTTTATATCACAGAGGCAGAGGGACCAGAAATGAAACATAATCGATGACTTCTTACCAAACGAAAAGGACATGAGATCTTATTAGGCAATAACTCAAACAGTAAACAAAGTGAACTTCATAATTTAATGATGGCGAAACATATCGACAGGAGACTCTCAGTCTGTCCCTAGTTATAATAGAAAAAAAACAGCTACTTCTGAATTTTCTTTGGCAACAAAACAGAACACGGTCAAAAAGCATAAAAACAAAGGAAAGAGTACAAAAAAAGGCATTGATAAATCATGCTCAACAATCAACATTGAATGATCAAAAAACACAAAAATGAAACAACATAGCTCTCGTTATGCTGGTACAATGAAATGAAATAATTTTCTGATTATTTTCTCAGCAACCAAACAGATAACACCACATTTTAACAAAACCGAACCAAACCCAGTTGAAACAAAGCAGAAAATAAAAATAAAATACTGAAAAATGAAAACTTTTTAGCAATAAAAATAGAAACTTTTGAAGAGCTAAAAGAGTTACCTTGGAGACAATCTTGAATTCAAAGCTGTTCACATGCGCAGGAAGCAGTCTTTGCAAGACAGCTCTAGCTGCTGACTCTTGAACTGATGGAGACGAGCGTTGAGAATCCAAACGATCAAGCAAAACATCGATTGCTTCCAGTTTCGATGAAACTACTGCATGTGGTATCAGCAGTGTCAATGTCAAAATCAAAATTAAGTACATAGAATTCAAACCAGACATGGGTTTCGCTTCTGGGTTTTGGGTTCTTGTCTTGTCTGATACTCGTGGAGATTTTTTTTGACTTTTGAGTGATTATGAGTGAACTCTGAACTGGGTTTGGTTTTAAGTTTTAACAACTGGGTTTGGTTTCAAGTTTTAACTGTCTTTGTTTAGCTAAGGTGAACCGGGTCGGTTAGTAACTAATCTTAACCGACGCTAAACGACCCCGGTTCGGTTAGCACAAAAAACACTGACATCAAAACGGCGCCGGCTTTTGTTTCTAATGATGACCATTTTTGACTTTTTTAATCGAAGGGTACAAAATGCGCCACGTATGCATAAAAAATATTCGCTCCAAAAACCTCACCCACCCCTCTCTTAATTGTAAAACCCATCTAAAACCCTAATTTCGTCTTCGTTTTTTCTTACGCTGGTACTGACTACAGACCCTTTGGAGAGAGAAAGACAACAAACCGAGTTGAAATCAGTCACGAGAGACGAAAATGGAGGTGGAAACGGAGACGACGAACAACGTGATGTGTCTATTGACAGACCCAGAAGGGACTCCATTGGGAGCTCCCATGTATCTCCCTCAAAACGCAGGTCCACAGCAGCTTCAACAAATCGTCAACAAGCTTCTCAGCAATGTAAGTGCTCTGCTTGTCGAGAAATTTGCCAACTTTTGGTTGTTTTGCACATCCAAAACTGATAAAAGTTTTACTTTTTTTTGCATGTTTTAATATGTTTGATGAATTTAAGGTCCACGTTGTTATTTTTATGGAGAATTTTTGGTGGGTATGTTTTGATTTGATTTGATTGAAGATTGTTTTAATTTTGTGTTTTGGGATTTGTTTAGGAGGAGAAGTTACCATATGCATTTTATATAACTGATCAAGAGCTGCTTGTGCCGCTTGAAACGTACTTAGAGAAGCACAAAGGTTTGTGTTTTTGGCGTTTGAAAATTGAGAAAGTAGAGGCTTTTATGCATTTCAGCTTCACATATTTGGAATTTATATGATTTTCGTTAGAAAATAATTTTTGTTCCTGATTTTGTTGTATCTACAACTTCTATCAGTTTCTGTGGAGAAGGTGCTGTCCATAGTTTATCAGGCGCAAGCTGTTTTCAGGATTCGTCCAGTTAATAGATGTTCAGCCACAATTGCTGGTGTGTGATATGTTTGATAGTTTGTTGTTTATTGTTAGCCTTTGGATTGACTCATCAACTGAAATTTCTTTTCTAGCATATGTTGAGGATAATAAAACTGGTCTTCTCTCAACTATTCATCGTTTTGACACTGTAGGTCACACAGAAGCTGTACTCTCAGTAGCCTTCAGTCCTGATGGTCGTCAGTTGGCTAGTGGTTCAGGTGATACTACTGTCCGAATATGGGACCTCAACACTCAGACACCAATGTTCACATGTACAGGTTGAACTTCTGTCTTTTTTATAATTTATGTTGTAATATTTTTAATTGCCAAAATCTATATATATCCTTTCCAATTTTTCTTCAGACCGATTATCTTAAGAAATTGGACAATATCGACATATGATAAATCATAATGATTAAATGAACATGTGTTGATTGTTGGGCGTCACATCTAAAGTTTAAAAGTTTGGTCTTTCTTGGTTCTTTACATTCTGTTTTTGTGACTTTTTATAGGGTAGGATACTTTTGAACATAGTTTGTTACTCCCCACATTTACTGCCGCTGCATTTTTTGTAATAACAAATGTTTTACACTATTTTCAGGACACAAGAATTGGGTTCTTTGTATAGCATGGTCACCTGATGGTAAACATCTTGTAAGTGGGAGTAAGGCTGGAGAGCTTTTATGTTGGGATCCGCAGACGGGAAAGCCATCAGGCAATTCACTCACTGTAAGTCTTATTTGTCTCTTAACCTGTCAAGATTTAATTGCTGTTTGCTATAATACGGCTTGGTTTCTTATAGGAATCATTAAATCTGAGTTCTAGAGTTGTATGTTTTGGTGGATTCTAGAAAGTCATCCCACTATTGATGATTGTATTGAATAAAAAAACAAGCTAATATGGTCCCACATCATTGCAACTGTTATTCACTTTGTTTCTTATTTTCAGTTTGCCTATTTTAAGTTGGAAGATATTCACTGAATTAGTTGTTAATCTGTTTGGTGCTTTCATTGTGTTCTAAACAAAATTTTCCTGGACACTAATATTTGGAATATGTTAATCTAATATTAGGGTCACAAGAAATGGATTACTGGTATCTCTTGGGAACCAGCTCACCTGAACGCTCCTTGCCGGCGTTTTGTAAGTTCTAGCAAAGATGGTGATGCACGGATATGGGATGTTACGTTGAGGAAGAGTGTTATTTGCCTTAGTGGACACACTCTTGCTGTGACTTGCGTGAAATGGGGTGGAGATGGAGTGATATATACGGGGTATATAATATACTCCTTAAACTCTGATAGATATACTTATTTTTATCCATTTGTTATCTTTTCTAAACTTGGAAATATAAAAAGGTTTTAATCTTAGTGTGGCTAAAACTCCCTGGTCTACTATGAAGACCTTGAATGCATCATTGGGCTATTGATAATCACCTTCCGGTATTATCAGACTTCTGTGGTTTAACAACCACTATCCAAATTACTAACACCTCATCTCTACTGTTGCAGCTCCCAGGATTGTACTATAAAAGTCTGGGAAACAACACAAGGGAAGCTGATTCGTGAATTGAAGGTAATATTTTTGAGAATCTTCTCAAGATAATTCCTCCTTTACATTTCAAAATCAAATTATACCTACATATGTCTCTTGTAATCTATCAAACTAAGAAGGCAACATTCATATGACTAGCTGCAAATTGTTCTTGACTGGATGATGCTTTCAATTTGTTCTACTTATGAATCATTGCATGATCTTGTATTTATGATGTTAATTTTAGGGTCATGGACATTGGGTTAACTCTCTTGCATTGAGCACTGAATATGTTCTACGCACTGGAGCATTTGACCATACAGGCAAACAGTATTCGTCTCCTGAGGAAATGAAGAAGGTATTTTATATCTTATTTTTTTCAATTCAAATAGTAGCATTAGCACGAGTGATTTTGGGCATGGTGGAAGATATCATTCAAGTTCCATTTACATAAATTTCCAAGATGGTTCATTGAATCAATACATTCAGGTCGCGCTGGAGAGGTATAACAAAATGAAGGGGAATGCTCCAGAAAGATTGGTTTCAGGATCTGACGATTTTACTATGTTTCTTTGGGAACCTGCTGTGAGCAAACACCCAAAAACTCGGATGACAGGTCATCAACAGGTATTTATTTCTTTTTGCCGCCAGCTTTAAAAATTAATTGCTTCTTGCTTAATGTGCCAGATGAAGGCATACATAAATAGGACCTTTGTTTTATGATATTGTTGGTAAGACATACTATTGAAGCCAAAAGATTGACTTAAACTCAATGTTGCTTAATAACAGCTTGTAAACCATGTTTATTTCTCACCGGATGGGCAATGGATAGCGAGTGCCTCATTCGATAAGTCTGTCAAGTTGTGGAATGGTGCGACAGGGAAATTTGTTGCTGCTTTTCGGGGTCATGTTGGGCCTGTTTATCAGATAAGGTTTGAGCTAATCTATGGTTTTCTATCTCCATTAACTTATTTTGTGCTGTTGATGATGATGTTGCATGCTTCACTCTACAGCTGGTCTGCAGACAGTAGGCTTCTTCTAAGTGGGAGCAAAGATTCTACACTGAAGGTAATTGTTAGACACTGGTTTCCTAGTAACTGATTAAGGTTGTTTGCTTCAGATTGCATTTGTCTCATAATCAATTTTTACCACACATTTGGCAGTTTCAAGTATATTTTTCTTGTTAATAGTTTTCCTTGTTCATTTGTTGTCATAAGAAAAGGCTTAAGAGCATGTTAACCATTTCAGGTTTGGGATATCCGGACACAGAAGCTGAAACAAGACCTCCCAGGCCATGCAGATGAGGTATGTTTCCACTCTAAACATAGGGTCATTTAAGATACATTTCTTCACTGGTTTGCTGGTAAATGATCTGTGATTTTCTTTTGGGAAGGTTTTCGCTGTTGATTGGAGTCCAGATGGTGAGAAAGTTGCATCCGGTGGTAAGGATAGAGTATTGAAGTTATGGTTGGGATAGACTAATCAGAATAAACAAAGATAGGAGCACAAATGAAATTATATGTTTGACATTCAAATGAGACGGCAGTTGCACAAGTATCCATGGACAGCAACCAGTTTGGTTCGTCTCTGCCATACTGTATCACACTTTCCTACACACAACTGCACAAAAACAAGGAATTAGAGAACGAGTGTCCTGTGACCAGAGTGGTTTGTGGGAAATGTTCAATCTCATAAAAAGTGCAATTTGGAGCTTTGATTATGGGGTTTTATAGAATTTTTGATAGTTTGGTTTGCATTTCTACCATACTGAGGTTCTGGAACGATATAGCTCGAAGTCTACATGTGTTGTGTCAAGGAGAAGTGTTGCAAATTTATAACACCTGTAATTTTATTTGCCATGAAATAGTTTTTGTGGAGGAGCATCTCTATTCGTTTTTAATTTCCGGGATGTAAAGTTGACATGAACAATATAATGCTGCATTAATATGATATTTTCGATCAACAATGTTCAAATATCAACAACATTTACCAAGTCATGGCAATAAACATATATGTAATTTGTGTTTCTTCATTACATTTTGTGAGTAGCCTGTTTTAGAAACTAGAAACTGAGGAACCCTTTCTCCTTGAAGCTTTCAATAGTGTCCTTTAGACTCACCTCCCAAGAAATGAAGTTGATGCCCAAACTTTCTGCTCTCTGTGGATACCTTGTAAGTTGGCTCATTTGGCTTCTCATCTTCCAACCATCCCCAAATCCAGACACTTAAATGATAATATGACTATTTATGGTATGTAAAAGAACTTGATGTATTGTGGCAGAGGAGTAACTGTTGCAAATATATAACTCTTGTAATATTATTTGCCGTAAAATAGTGTTTGTGAGGAGCATCTCTAGTTTTTTTTTTAATTTACTGAATGTAAAAAATAGTTTTTGTGGAGGAGCATCTCTATTCGTTTTTAATTTCCGGGATGTAAAGTTGACATGAACAATATAATGCTGCATTAATATGATATTTTCAATCAACAATGTTCAAATATCAACAAGATTTACCAAGTCATGGCAATAAACATATATGTAATTTGTGTTTCTTCATTACATTTTGTGAGTAGCCTGTTTCAGAAACTGAGGAACCCCTTCTCCTTGAAGCTTTCAATGGTGTCCTTTAGACTCACCTCCCAAGAAATAAATTTAATGCCCAAACTTTTCTGCCCACTCCCTGGATACCTGGTAAGTTGGCTCATTTGGCTTGTCATCTTCCATATGAATATTCATGGTCTGTAAAAGAACTTGATACCTAGTAATAAAAGCAAACTGTAAAGATAATTGTTTGTTGGATGCAATATATATGAAGTTCCTATCACTCTTAAGATATCTTTGTGAACAGACCAATCTTGGAAAGTGTAACTAGACTCGTAAATGAATGGTTTTGCAAAATCTTCATAGTTTCAGAGCAGGAAGGTGCAGAGTAGGGAAAAGGTTTTGCAAAATCTTCAAAGTTTCAGTTGAGCTTCTAATACTTTCAACTAATCTGCCACTAGCCCCAGGAAGCTCAAGTGCTTGTATATGTCCGTAAGGGCTAGGAAATGACTGATCTCCTGCATTCAAAAAGATGGTGTCAAGTGTCAACCATCCATAAAAGTCACACCTGCAAAATTCACTTATTGATCACCAAGCCAAGCCATGAGATTGGAGATTTAAGCTTGAAGCATCATCCTAACTTGGTTTAAGCTTGTAACCTACGTTTTACAATGTTCCTAATTATTTGTTCTTCAAAAGTAAAAACTTTTCGAAACAAAAGAAAATTATCTAACAAATTTGAGATTACGCGTTAACAGAAAATTTCCAAGGTTGATGAAGTAATTACCATTAACAAGTTTCAGAATGATCTCGACAGAAAGATTAAGAGTCGGCTGTAAGAGTGTACCAATGACCATTCCTGGATTTAATGTAACCAAGTCAATTCCATTCTCTTTTGTGAATTTCCAAGCAACATCTTCAGCTAATGTTTTTGAAAGTGCATACCAGTTCTGGTAAGAATAAAACAGAATTAAGATGAACCTATATTGAAATCGAAGTATATTAGGCTCTTCTCTGGTAATACTTTTTAAACATTATCAATTTAACTATCTGGATTAAGATGAATTCTGATATTATTGTGTTAGCAGAACCTTTGTTTTCTCACAAACAACTGGATCCGAAAACCAAGTCTCATCAACAACAGTATCTGGGGTGAAAGGTTTTTCGTTGCACATAACAGCAGCCATAGAAGATGTATAAATCACTCTCTTGAGAGAAGGAGATTTGGCACATGATTTAAGAACATTAAGTGTTCCCTTTACTGCAGTTCCAACTATATCTGCCTGAAATTCAATGAAAATCGTAGAATTAGCCTCTTACATAAACAATTCTATAAATGAAAATGTTAAAAGGCCAATTTTAGTGTCTAGACTATTGCCTAATTTGGATTAAACAATAACTTAAGGTGATTTAGATCACGGAAGAAGATAGAAGAAAACAATAACTAACCTGAGGGTCTTTGGCTGAGAAAAGTACAGGGGAGGCTGTATGGAAAACACCATCACAAGCATCAACAGCAGAATCGAAAGATCCTTCGTCCAACAAGTTTGCTTTGAAGATTTCAAGTCTTTCTTTAGCCCCATCAAGCGCAAGTAAATGTTCTGTCTCCTTAAGATCATCTATGGCATATATACATATTTATAAATACAAGCAGTAAATTGAATGATTGATTATTCAAAAGTCAAAAAAGTCTTGAGTGATCTATAGTTACAACTTGATTGACCATCATGAAGACAAAAACAACCAAAACAAACATATACAGAAACCCAGTACTATAAATAAAGGCTAAACAGAATATATATATATATATATATAGAGAGAGAGAGAGGGAGAGAGAGAGAGAGAGAGAGAGAGAGAGAGAGAGGAACTGACTTGGGTCTAGAACAGTGGCTTTGACAGTGTAACCATGTCGAAGTAATTTCTTGACCAGCCATGAAGCTATGTAGCCTGCACCTCCTGTTACACACACCACCTTCCCTTCTCCATTCGTTCTCTTTCTGTGTCTGTGTGTGTGAGAGAGAGAATTGTTAAAGCAAAAAAAATTGGAGCTAGTGCAATGAGAATGTGCATGTGGTCGAGGCAAAACGTTAAAATATTTTAACAAGTCACTTTTGAATACAAAGATGGAAAATTTTGAATATAATAATACAAAATTTCCCATTTTAGCATCTTGAAACAGTGTCTAGTGCTCGAGTTTTATCTTCTAAAAAGTAGAAAAAGCATGGAATTAGGTTTGCTTGTGAATTGTCGAGCTTCGAGACAAACTTCAAGATAAAGTACAGGGGAGGCTGTATGGAAAACACCATCACAACCATCCAACTGCAGAATCAAGATATGATTAAGAAGATGTTAATCACATTGTTGATTATAATATAAGTTTGGGATGATGCCTATACTACCATGTTTTCTTCATTATTAAGTAATGTGAAAACCACATTGTTTTCTTCATTAACAAGTATTTTATGTTACATTAAATAACATAAATGACTTCTGATTTTCAAAGGTTTATTAGACTCAAATTCTCTCTACCAAATATTTTATTTGAATGATCTTCATTAGCTGTACCTGAAACATGAACACACACATCTTTGACTTCATTTTTTTCTGCTTGATTTCTTTTCTTTTTCTTCTCACCTTCTTTTCTGCAGGGTCACCGTTTGACTTCTCTATATAATAATCAATTTTCTTGCAGATCAAGGAAAAATGGAGACTAGATTTATATAAATATTGTTGCTGCAAAATTCTCTAATACAAATAGTAACTGGGACGTTTTTTTAAAAATAATTTTGTTGCTGGAAATTATGTTGCTGGAAATTATTTTAAAAACAATTTTATTGCTGAAAAATATTTTAAATAATACAAAACATAATTACAATAGAAAAACCTGAAAAGTGGTTGAGTCGCGGATAATGTCGCTCTCTTTAAGACATTTCGCGGCTCTGTCCTGATTGTGCAAGCAGTTCCAAAGTTACCACGCTGTCCCCAGGATAAAACAACCCATAATCACCTCTGTCTCGGAATTTCTTTGCACGAAGAAGAATGTATTGGTTTCTCCCATAATGGGGTATCTGATAACAAATTTCTCAACCAATATGTTTCCTCATTAGCAGTAGCTAGTTGTCACGGTGTGAGAATTTAATCTAGACACACCCGTGCGGCACTTAGGCAACTTCCGTGGGAACGTTGCTAAGTAAGCCTTGTAAGAGGGACACTCGGGCAGGTTCTTGGATGAACGTTGCCGAGTGTGAAGATACAGAAGCGATTTAGAGTGAGGAGAGTCGGGAGAGGGTTGAAATGGGGAGCCTGGAGACAGTGCATCGGTGAGACTTACGAAGGAAGACCACGATGCTCTGGATCACTAGAATGCTCACAAATACTCTCAAAGGAAGAGTTGTATTAATGTAAGAATTCTAGGATGGTTTACAAATGAGAGGGGTTGGCTATTTATAGGTGAGCCACCTCCTTAAGGAATGTTCTAGACTAATCTAGTCTAATAGTGGAGATTAAGTCTCCAGAATATTCTACATCTAACTAGAATACTCTACATGTATTTACATGCCTTTACAAGGTTCTAGATTATTCTACACTTATCTAGCTTAGTACAAAAATGGTGTAGAGATGGTTGAGTTGCTAGAGACTTCCAGAAGCTTGACCAATGTTGGAATTGTGGAGATGTCTCTAGAATCTTCCAGGAGCTGGGCAGAGTAAGGGCCTTTGTTGGACTCCTGGGCTTGTAAGCTTGCGGCCCGTGACATAGTGCTATCATTTATGACTCCATCGTGGATTGAGCCAAAATAGTATGTTTCTTAGACTTCCATGATATTGCACCTCCGGTGATACTAAAAATGTATCCACTAGTGGCATTTGAATCATCAGAAAGAGTATTCCAATAGCATCGCTGTAACCTTCAAGTACAACGGGAAGCTTTGCATAATGTAATTCGAGGTCCATTGTTCTCTTGAGATAACGCATTACTCTTTCAAGAGCATGCCAATGCTCATTACCAGGTCTACTAGTAAACGTACAAAGTACTTCTACAACATAAGCTATATCGGGCCTAGTGCAATCAGTAGCATAACGAAGACTACCAATGATGCTCACATACTTATTTTGTCTAACACTGTTATCAGTGTTATTGAACAATTTTACACTAGGATCATATGAAGTACATGTAGGTTTAAAGTCAAAGAAACTATATTTCTTTAGAATTTTCTCAATATAATGAGATTGATCTAAAGAAATTTCATTTTTTTTGACCTAGTTATTTTTATAACTGGATTACACTAGCTTCGTATAAATCTTTCATTTCAAAGTTAGCAGTCAATAAACATTTAGCAACATTCACAACATGAATATTTGAGGCAAAAATAAGCAAGCTATCCACATATAAACAAATAACGGTGCAAACATTATTATCGGATTCATAATAAATGCACCTATCACTTTCATTCATTCCAAAACCATCCGAGATGACTAGACTATCAAATTTCTCATGCCATCTAAACCCCCCACTAAAACCCCCACTATTTCTTAGTTTAAAGAGAAATTTATCTTTAAAGAAATCAACGTCCAACGTTTAAATTGAACACCATCAAAACGGAATGGTCGATTAAGATCGGATGACTTAGAATCCATTAGTATATGTATGTGTGTGTGTGTATATATATATATATATTATGAAGCGTCTTAAAATTGTTGCTGTAAAATTCTTTAATACAAATAGTTAATGAGAAGTTTTTCAAAAAATAATTTTGTTGCTGGAAATTGTTTAAAAAATAATTTTGTTGCTGAAAAATATTTTAAATAATACAAAATATAATTAGAATAGAAAAACCTGGAAAGTAGCTGAGTCGCTGACAATGTCGCTCTCTTTAAGACGTTTCACGGCTCTGCCCTGATTGTACAAGCAGTTCCAAAGTTGTCACGCCGTCCTCAGGATAAAACAGTTCATAATCACCTCTGTCTCGGAACTTCTTTGCACGAAGAAGAACCGGAATACTCAAACTCTTTCAAAGATTGCTCGGAATTCTCACAAATAATACTCAAGAATTTCTTTAAAGTTGTAGAAAGTTCTTGTTTCTTAAAAGAATTGTGTGTATTGTGAATGAGGCAAAACCTCTATTTATATGATTTAGAAATTTAAAACTGAAAAAATACAATTAACACCAACAATTATAATGAAATACAAACTGATTTAGTAATAATTACAATTTTAAATAAAAAACGTTTTATCTTCTAATAGCATTCAAAGACAATGTCTTTGTAATATATAAGGCCCCGTTCTGCAGCTGTTTTTCAATCCGTTTTCGTTTTTATTTTTAAAAAACGATTTTGAAAATACGTTTGTTAACCGTTTTTCATTTTATTTTCGAAAAAAAAATGAAAAACAAAACTTGTGTTAAAAGTGAAAGATTTAAAAAACATAAAATACTTGTTTTTTGTTTTTGTTTTTCACTTTTTTTAATGTAAAAAAAATCATACTGTTAATCGTATTGTTATACGTTTGATATGGCTAGGACAAGACGGAACACGATTTTTAAATGACCAAAATGCCCCTATTATATATATAATTATATTCCAGAATAATTTATTTACAACTAGAACTAAAACTATTCATGTAATAATATATATATATATATATATAATATTATAATTATTTATTTATAATTTAAGAGTTTAGTTTTGATTAATTCCTTTTTTGATATGTTTTTTTGAATTAATTTTTGATGTGTTACTTTTGTTTAATTTAAAAATTACAATACAAAAATTATATTGGTTAATTATTTAATCAATTTATTCATAGTCATAATAATATTAAACAAAATGTCAAAATTGATATTTCAATTTTTGATAGTTTTCGGTTAAAGTACCAGATGCGTTTTTTCTATTTTCATTTTCAAAATATAGGTTTCAGTATATGATATCAGACGCGTTTTTAGAATTCGAAAATGAAACCAAAAATACTGTTTTCATTTTTATTTTTATTTTCGAAAAACAACAACTGAAAAACGTTTATAGGACGGACCCTAATATATTGTAACCGATAACAACCTCAATAAATCAAAACTATTTATACTCAATTAATCAAATAATCAATTTATAACGGTTGAAAAAATAAATGTATAACTTTGTGTTATGTTGAATTCAAAATTTTTATAATACACTTTTAACAAATATATCATACAGTTTCTATGATTTGACAGTAGAGACTCCAAATGGATAGACAGTCTATTCTTGGTTTTGTGCTATCAATTCTATGTGCCATAACAAGTGAATATGCTAGATATGGCGATACCAAGTTCTAGAACAGTGGCTTCGACAGTGTAACCATGTTGAAGTAATTTCTTGACCAGCCATGAAGCTATGTAGCCTGCAGCTCCTGTTACACACACCACCTTCCCTTCTCCACTCATTCTCTCTTGTGTGTGTGTGAGAGAGAGAGAGAATTTTGTTCAGGCAGAAAGTGTTTAAGCAAAAGTTGGAACTAGTGTAGTGTGAATTGTGATGGAGCATTTGTTGTCTGTACTTTTCCCATAACACACAGCATCATCTTGGTTCATCTATGGAGAACACTTGCGAATCAGTTTCCCTCAACAGCCCAGTCAGAACTGAATTGGTGAGTTTGTACTCCTTCGAAACATAATGATTGATGATTTATGAACAATCCAGGAACTTGATTGAATCAAACTCCATTAGGTGGCTCGGTGGGACTGAGCTGTTTTGTTGGCTAGAATTCAACCATGGCGGTCTCAATGGGTACGTGTTGACTAGATGAATTTTAAAAATAAAATAAACAATCAACTGTACAATTGACATGAACATTTCAATGCCGCATAAAAATATGATCTTTTCTATCAACAATGTTCAAACATCAAAAAGATTTACCTAAGTCAAGAAAATAAACATTAAGAATTGAATAACATATAACAGTGTGTGATGATCAGTAGCCTGTTTCAGAAAGTGAGGAAACACTTTTCCTTTAAGCTTTCAATGGTGTCCTTTAAACTCATCTCCCAAGAAGTAAAGTTGATGCCCAAACTTTCTGCTTTCTTCCTGGATACCTTGTAAGTTGGCTCATTTGGCTTGTCATCTTCCAACCTGCCCAAATCCACAAACACACCTATATGACTGTTTAAGGTTTGTAAAAGAACTTGATGCCTTGCAATGAAAGAAAACTCTGAAGATAATTGTTTGCTGGATGCAATTATATATGTGATGTCCATAACTTAATATGATAACTTACCTTGTAGGAAGGCGCAGAGTAGGAAAAAGTTGTTGCAAAATCTCAAGAATTTCGGTTGAGCTTCTAATACTTTCAACTATACAATATCTGCCACTAGCACTAGGAAGCTCAAGTGCTTGGATATGTGCATGTGCAACATCTTTAACATCAACAAGTTTGTAAGGGCTAGGATATGATTGTTCTCCTGCATTCGAAAATCACAATCTTATCGAATTCTGTGATTGAGAGTTTGAGGCAAAGATGGTGTCAAGTGTTAATTGTCAAACCATCCATAAAAGTCACATTCAGCAAACCAAGCCATATGATCACAACATATCCAAAAAAAACATCAAAATCATCATGAGATTGAAGCTAATTAAAGCATTGCCGTTTAAGATGTTTAAGCAATGACAAACACAATTGTTCTTCAAAAGCAAAAACCGACTGAAACAACAAAAAATATTGAAGAAATTTGAGAGAAAGCATTAATAGAAAATCTTACCATTTACAAGTTTCAGAATGATCTCCACAGAAATATTAAGAGTCGGCTATAAGAGAGTACCGATGGTTAATCCCGAATTCAATGTAACCAAGTCGATTCCATTCTCTTTAGCGAATTTCCAAGCAGTGGATTCAGCTAAGGTTTTTGAAAGTGCATACCATTTCTGTGAAGAGAAAAACAGAATTAAGATTAACCTATATTGAATTTAACTATAGGATTTAGATGAATTCTGATATTAGTATGTTGTCAGAACCTTATTTTTCTCGCAAACTGCTGGATCAGAAAACCAAGTTTCATCGATTACAGTATCGGAGGTGAGAGGTTTTTCATTGTACATAACAGCAGCCAAAGAAGATGTATAAATCACTCTCTTGACAGAAGGAGCTTTGGCACATGATTTAAGAACAGTAAGTGTTCCCTTTACTGCAGTATCAACCATATGTGCCTGAAATGCAAGGAAAATCATAGGATTAGGCTCTTATATAAACTACTCTATAAATGAAGAAGGAAAAAAAAAATGAACATGATATCATATTTGCATCACATTGTAGATTTGTAGCACTTGTTTGATTCTTTCTGCTATATTGTCTAGACTATTACCTAAAAGCTCAAACTTTTGGATTATGCAATAACTTAAAGGTGATTTAGAAAGCCAAAAAAGAAAAAAGAAAAAAAGTATATGGGATCATTAACCTGAGGGTCATTGGCTGAGAAAAGTACAGGAGAGGCTGTATGGAAAACACCAACACAACCATCAACTGCAAGATCAAAAGATCCTTCTTCCAACAAGCTTGCTTTGAAAAAATGAAGTCTTTCTTTGGCCCCATCAAGTGCAAGTAAATGTTGTGTCTTCTTAGGATCATCTGGAGGCATACACACAATTTGAACTTATAATCAATAGAAAATTCAATACCATAAATTTGGAATCATAGAACATGAAGAAAAATATAGAAGAAATATAGAAGAAAAACACTGACTTGGGTCACGAACAGTGGCTTTGACAGTGTAACCAAGTTGGAGTAATTGCTTGACCAGTCATGAAGCTATGTAACCTGAAGCTCCTGTTACACACACCACCTTCCCTTCTCCACTCATTCTTTCTCTCTCTCTCAGTGAATTTTGCAGAGGAAAGGATAGGGTAAAGTTTGAGCTTTTGTGGTGGAAACTGGTCTTTACGTTTAACATGTGGGTATTTTGAAGTGGTCACAACACAAACAAGTTCTTCTAGTTGTCAAGCTTGTATGTCAGCAATCTAACAGTCTTAATGTCAACACAAACAAGTTCTTTAGCAATGTCCTGAGCACGTCACCACCTATTGAGCGACGTGACCGGTAGGTTAATCACGCCGGCGCCCATCCGATGAACAATGTGTTGGTACGACATCGTTTCATGCTTCAATTCGCGAGCTTCTTCATCAAATCTAACTTTGAAATTTTCAAGCAGAAAACTTTGAACAATGTGTTTGTAAACTTTCAGATTTTCAATTCGAGAGCACCGGACACCACCGGTTCTTATTCAAGCACATTTTCAGATTACCAAACTTTTCATCATTGGGGAAAAAAGTATACAAAATCATCATCAAAACCATCCAAATCACGTTACAAATCAAAGGTTGTTCAAGCCAGTCCTCAGCAGTTTGGAGGAATTCAGGTAAACTTTGTGTTAAGTTATTGTTACTGTTAATGATATAAATTATCGATAGAACAAGTAGGCTCACCACTAGGATGCCCCTCATCAGGACACTTCTGATTATGGTCAGAAGAGATCCATAGGCTGAGTGTAAAAATAAAATCTCAAGAAAGATCTAGAAACATGTCACATCAGCATTTCAAGTGGTAGAAAACAATTACAAAAGATAAGATTCTTCCCGTTTACTAACATGGGCTCGCAATTGGAGATTTGGTTCGGACTCTACTTCAACAAACCCAACCTACTAGAAGGCTCACAATGAACCAACATTTAAAATCTTATAAGAGTAGCCCACGAGACAGCGCCAGGTAAAAGAAAATTATCAAAGCCAAAAGGTGGTGCCAAACCCAATTTTATCCCTACTAGATTAATTTTTGAATATTCTATGGTCTGAAATACTGTTACCTAATGGGAGAGTGACATTTGTCCACCCATTTTACCTTAATTGTACTATAAAAAGGACCTTGTGTCCCAACAAAATTTCCCAAGCGTTTCTCTACTACATTTTTGTACATAGCATTTTACTTTGTTAAGCTTGCAAAATTTTCAGATCTTCTTCTCTGGACATTGGAGAACTATTGCCAGACCCTAGCTGGCAACGAGTCCGACGTCCATTTTCACCCTAAACCTACACGAAACTCCATCAAAATTTTCAGATCTCATTGTAGATTCGTCTTTCTCTCCGGGAGGAATGAAGTATCTGCTAAACTCAACCCAAAAATTCTCTGAAGAAACTCTCTCCGGAAGATTTCTTCCAAATCTGGTTAACACAACCGTTACTAATACCAAAATGTCATAAGTTGTAAAGTTTACCGATGGAACTTGGGATGCCACCTGCAACTCTACAGCCGGACAAATCAAGATGAAGGAGAGATGTCGTGTTTTCGATGTTTGAAGGAAGTTCTCCATGCAAATTAGTGGAAGAGATATCAAGAAATTCTATCATCTTCCGGTTCCAGTCAAGTAGCTGAGAACAACTAGCTCTAAGATTATCTTTTCCACCAAGGTCTAAATTCCGCAAATTTTGCAGCTCACTGAAACCAATTGGAATCCCTCCATACAAATCGCTTGAATCTAGAACAATGGACACAAGACTGCTGATATTTAGTGAGACAATCATCGGTAGTACTACTACTACTGTAATCCTTAGAGCTGATGAACCTTTTGTTTCAATGTATGAAGGAAACCACAATCTCTATATGTGGAGTCTTTCTAGCATAGGTGACGTAAATAGCAAAGTAAAAACATTTTGTCCTTGTAATGATTCTTCAAAATCAACAGCAGCAGCAGCAGCTGGAAATGTTTGAAAAGGACTAATTTGGACAATTGATTAACAGTATTCACATTTCAAAAAGTTGATCTATTTAGAGTGAGGAGAGTCGGGAGAGGGTTGAAATGGGGAGCCCGGAGACAGAGGATCGATGGGACTTACGACGGAAGACCACGATGCTCTGGATCACTAGAATGTTCACAAATACTCTCAAAGGAAGAGTTGTATTAATGTAAGAATTCTAGGATGATTTACAAATGAGGGGGGTTGGCTATTTATAGGTGAGCCACCTCCTTAAGGAATGTTCTAGATTAATCTAGTCTAATAAAAGGAGATTAAGTCTCCAGAATATTCTACACCTAGCTAGAATACTCTACATGTATTTACATGCCTTTACAAGGTTCTAGATTATTCTACACTTATCTAGCTAGATACAAGAATGGTGTAGAGAGGGTTGGGTTGCTAGAGACTTCCAGAAGCTTGACGAATGCTGGAATTGTGGAGAAGTCTCTAGAATCTTCCAAGAGCTTGGCATAGTTGTGGCCTTTGTTGGGCTCCTGGGCTTGACAGCTTGCGGCCCGTGACATCCTCCCCCACCTAAGTTCGCAACGTCCTCGTTGCGTGGGCCCTGAGTATGTTGGAGTTGGCCACAAGTTGGTTCATTCATGCGGAAGGTCTTCGGCTTGGGAAGCCTCCCTTGAGAGACCGAATTCGAGTCTCGCATCCTTAA
Organism: Dipteronia dyeriana; assembly: GCA_032871835.1. NCBI lineage: Eukaryota > Viridiplantae > Streptophyta > Magnoliopsida > Sapindales > Sapindaceae > Dipteronia > Dipteronia dyeriana. The sequence goes on along the minus strand of CM065303.1, from coordinate 77,005,279 downwards.
CTCGACGCAAGTGGGCTAGCTAGGTTTCGAAGGTGATCCAGCATCTCGGGTGCCTTCTCTCGGTGCCTTCGATCGCTTCCCATGGCTTGCGCACTTCTTACTCCTTCGAACGCCTACGGTCGGCTGGTTCTGTGGAGAAGTGGGAGAACTAGATAACACCTCAAGTTTTGTGGCGGGCTGCATCCTGCATGGCTCGGGCAGGGATTCCGCCTGGATGAAGAGTGTCTTGGACTTGTTTTGCTTGTTGTGGGAACGTTGGTCGCCACGAACAAGCGTTTGGATTTCGAATCGAGCAACTTCGCTATCGGAGAACGTGACTCGTGCTAGCTGTGATTGCTCTCTAGTGGCAACTTCGCTATCGGAGAACGTGGCTCGTGCTAGCTGTGATTGCTCTATGGTGGCAACTTCGCTATTGGAGTGCATGACTCGTGCTAGCTGTGATTGCTTTTTGGCGACAACTTCGCTATCGGAGTGCATGACTCGTGCTAGCTGTGATTGCCTAGTAACGAGCTCCAAACCCTGCTGCTTGGAACCGACCTGCTTTGATACCACTTGTCACGGGGTGAGAGTTTCAGCTAGGCACACCCGTGCGGCACTTAGGCAACTCCCATGGGAACGTTGCTTAGTAAGCCTTGTAAGAGGGACACTCGGGCAAGTTCTTGGACGAACGTTGCCGAGTGTGAAGATGCGGAAGCGATTTAGAGTGAGGAGAGTCGGGAGAGGGTTGAAATGGGGAGCCCGGAGATAGAGGATCGGTGGGACTTACGACGGAAGACCACGATGCTCTGGATCACTAGAATGCTCACAAATACTCTCAAAGGAAGAGTTGTATTAATGTAAGAATTCTAGGATGATTTACAAATGAGGGGGGGTTGGCTATTTATAGGTGAGCCACCTCCTTAAGGAATGTTCTAAATTAATCTAGTCTAATAAAGGAGATTAAGTCTCCAGAATATTCTACAACTAGCTAGAATACTCTACATGTATTTACATGTCTTTACAAGGTTCTAGATTATTCTACAACTATCTAGCTAGATACAAGAATGGTGTAGAGAGGGTTGGGTTGCTAGAGACTTCCAGAAGCTTGACCAATGCTGGAATTGTGGAGAAGTCTCTAGAATCTTTCAAGAGCTTGGCATAGTTGTGGTCTTTGTTGGGCTCCTGGGCTTGACAGCTTACGGCCCGTGACAAGCAGCTGGAAATGTTTGAAAAGGACTAGCAATTTTTCATATTGAAGTCACGGTCACCAATAATAATTATTAACACATGAATCGGCCAGTAATTATATAAAGGTTTTAAGCCGTGTGGCCAAAAATCCCTGGCCTATTATGAAGACTGTGAATGCATCATTGGGCTATTGACAGTCCCCATCCAGTATTATCAGACTTCTGTGGTTTAACAAACTACTAGTCAACTACTATTCAGACTTCTTGGTTGATCAGACCTCTCTAGTTAATTCCTCCTTTACATTTCCAAATAAAAAATAGCTACATATATGTCTCATGTAATCAATAAAACTAAGAAGGCAACATTCATATGACTAGCTGCAAATTGGCATTGTATATCATGATCTTATAGCTCGTAATCATTATCTTGACTGGTTGATGCTTTGAATTTGTTCTGCTTTTGAATCGTTGCATGATCTTGTATTTATGATGTTAATTTTAGGGTCATGGACATTGGGATAACTCTGGAAAACAGTATTCGTCTCCTGAGGAAATGAAGAAGGTATTTTATATTTCATATTTTTGAATCAAAATAGTAGCATGAGCACGAGTGATTTGGGGTGTGGTGGAAGTTATCATTTAAGTTCCATTTACATACATTTCCAAGATGGTTCATTGAATCAATATATTCAGGTTGCTGTGGAGAGGTATAACAAAATGAAGGGGAATGCTCCTGAAAGATTGGTTTCAGGATCTGACGATTTTACTATGTTCCTTTGGGAACCTGCTGTGAGCAAGCACCCAAAAACTCGGATGACAGATCATCAACAGGTATTTATTTCTTTTTGCCGCCAGCTTTAAAAATTAATTGCTTCTTTCTTAATGTGCTAGATAAAGGCATACATAAATAGCACCTTCTAAGTGGGAGCAAAGATTCCGCACTGAAGGTAATTTTAACACACTGGTTTCGTAGTAACTGGTTAAGGTGGTTTGCTTAAGATTTGCATGTCTCATTATTTACCACACATTTGGCAGTTTCAAGTCTAATTTTCTTCTTAATAGTTTTCCATGTTCCTTTGTTGTCCATAAGAAAAGGCTTAAGAGCATGCTAACCGCTTCAGGTTTGGGATATGCGGACACAGAAGCTGAAAGCCTGAAACAATACCTCGCAGGCCATGCAGATGAAGTACGTTTCCACTCTAAACATTGGGTCATTTAAGCTACAATTCTTCACTGGTTTGCTGGTAAATGATCTGTGATTTTCTTTTGGGAAGGCTTTCGCTGTTGATTGGAGTCCAGATGGTGAGAAAGTTGCATCCGGTGGTAAGGATAGAGTATTGAAGTTATGGTTGGGATAGACTAATCTGAATAAACAAAGATAGATGAACACATGAAATTATATGTTTGACATTCAAACGATGATAGCAGTTGGACAATTATCCATCGAATCGTCCCTGCCATACCTTATATTATACTTTCATATACCCGATGGCACAAGAACAAGGAATTAGAGAACAAGTGGGTGGGAAATGTTCAATCTCAAAATTTGGAGATTTGATTATGGTGTTTTATACCTGTAATATTATTTGCTATAAAATAGTTCCAGGGGAGCAGCAACTCTAGGTTTTTAATTTCGGGATGTAAAATTGAACTCTAAATATTTCAATGCTGCATAAATATTATCTTTTCGAACAATGTTCCAACATCGACAAGATTGACATTTCTTCATAACACTCAATGAGTAGCCTGTTTCAGAAAGTGAGGAAACCTCTCTCCTTGAAGCTTTCAATGGTGTCCTTTAGACTCACCTCCCAAGATATAACGTTGATGCCCAAACTTTCTGATCTCTCTGTGGATACCTTGTAAGTTGGCTCATTTGGCTTCTCATCTTCAAACCATCCCCAAATTCAGACACTTAAATGATAATATGACTATTTATGGTATGTAAAAGAACTTGATGTCTAGTAATAAGAGCAACTCTATAGATAATTGTTTGTTGGATGCTGTATATATGAAGTTCCGATTACTCCTCATATAAATATGCAGAAACATCGTTCTTTGTTAACAGACAAATCTTGAAAAGTGCAACTAGACTCATAAATGAATGGTAATATGTTATGTCAATAGCTCAATATGATAACTTACTTTGCAGGAAGGTGCAGAGTAGGGTATTTTTTTGTGTGCAAAATATTCAAAGTTTCGGTTGAGCTTCTAATACTTTCAACTATGCAATATCTGCCACTAGCACTAGGAAGCTCAAGTGCTTGAATATGTGCATTTGCAACACCTCTCACATCAACTGGTCTGTAAGGGCTAGGAAATGATTGATCTCCTGCATTTAAAAAGATGGTGTCAAATGTCAACCATCCATAAAAGTCACACTTGCAAAATTCACTTATTGATCACCAAGCCAAGCCATATGATAACAATCACAACATATACAAAAAAAAAAAAAAAACATCAAAATCGTCATGAGATTGAACCTTGAAGCATCATCTTAACTTGGTTTAAGCTTATAACCTACCTTTTACAATATTAATAATTAATTGTTCTAAAGTAAAAACTATTCGAAACAGAAGAAAATTATCTAAGAAATTTGAGATAAAGTAATTACCATTAACAAGTTTCAGAATGATCTCGACAGAAAGATTAAGAGTGGGCTGTAAGGGTGTTCCAATGACCATTCCTGAATTGAATGTAACCAAGTCAATTGCATTCTCTTCTGTAAATTTCCAAGCAACATTTTCAGTTAAGGTTTTTGAAGGTGCGTACCAGTTATGTGAAGAATAAAACAGAATTAAGATTAACCTATATGAAGTATATTAGGCTCTTCTTTGGCAATGCTTTTTATACATTATCAATTTAACTATCTGGATTAATATGATTTCAGATATTAGCATGTTAGCAGAACCTTCGTTTTCTCACAAACAGCTGGATCCAAAAACCAAGTCTCATCGACAACAGTATCCGGGGTGATAGGTTTTCTGTTGCACATAACAGCAGCCATAGAAGATGTATAAATCACTCTCTTGACAGAAGGAGATTTGGCACATTATTTAAGAACATTAAGTGTTCCCTTTACAGCAGTGTCAACTATATTTGCCTGAAATTCATAGGATCAGGCTCTTAAATAAACAATTCTATAAATGAAAATGTTCAAAAGCCTATTTGCATCACATTGTAGTGCTTTGATCCATTCTGAAAGAGTTAAATTTTAGAGTCTTGACTATTACCTAAAAACTTAAACTTTTGGATTAAACAATAACTTAAGGTGATTTTGAGCGCCAAAAAAGATAAAAGAAAAAAAGTATATGGGATCATTAACCTGAGGGTCATTGGCTGATAAATGTACAGGGGAGACTGTATGGAAACACCATCACAACCATCAACTGCAAAATCAAAAGATCCTTCTTCCAACAAGTTTGCTTTGAAAAAATGAAGTCCTTCTTTAGCACCATCAAGTGCAAGTAAATGCTGTGTCTTCTTGGGATCATCTGGAGGACACACAAATTGAACTTATAATCAATAGAAAAATTCAATACCATGAATTTTGAATCATAGAACATGAAGAGATGTAGCTTTAAATCTTATTGTCACAAATATAGTAAAAAAAAAAAAACCGACTTGGGTCATGAACAGTGGGTTTGACAGCGTAACCAAGTTGGAGTCATTGTTTGACCAGCCATGAAGCTATGTAACCTGAAGCCCCGGTTACACACACCACTTTCCCTTCTCCACCCATTCTCTCTCTCTCTCTCTCTCTCTCTCTCTCTCTCTCTATATATATATATATATATATTTTGCAGAGGAAAGGATAGGCTAAAGTTTCCTTTTTGAGCTTTTGTCATAAAGAATCGACTTTAAGTTTCCTTTTTGGGTATTTTGAGTTGGTCACATCACATGACAACCATATATTTAACCACGTCAATGACCACTCCGTGATTCAATATATGTTACAGTGTACCAATGACCACTTGATATATTCATTGAAGATTCGAAAGTGTGAAGATTCAAAATATAGATTTATGATGAAACACTGACATTCAACACTGAAACGATATTCAGAGAACCCTATTCATGTCAAATGAACAAACGAGAAGAGAAGAGACTTGATAGCAAACATATTCGATTAGAAATTTTCGATCAGCAGAGTCAAGTCAGAACTCAAAACCCAAAACAAATAAAAAATAAAAAACACAAAATATGGAAAAAAAAATCACAAAACCCAGAACTCAAAAGAGACACAACTTCAAGTAGTAACATCAAAATATGGAAAAAAAAATTAAAGCAAGAGGGAAAGAGAGGGACTGACTTGGGTCACGAACAGTGACTCTGACGGTGTAACCATGTTCAAGTAAAAGCTTGACTAGCCATGAAGCTATTTAACCTGAAGCTCCTGTTACACACACCACCTTCCCTTCTCCACTCATTTGTTCTCTCTGACTCTCTATGTGAACTTCTCAGAGGAATTCAGGTTTGAGCTTTTGTTGTGAGACTCAAAGCCAAGTACAGCTCCATTTTTATTATTCAATTTCAATGAATTATGAACAGCTGAACATATCAAAAAGTATTCTAATAATCTCAAACATTAAACGACAATAACAAAAAGTCAAGAAGTAAGGTCCACCGACTTACTTTATATAATTTAAAAGCTTGGTCCAAGAGATTCTTTTGCTGATTTATTCATTTAATTTTTGTATGATTGTGAAAGCGTGTAGAAATAGTGCATCTGATGATTCTAATGCTTTTGGCTCTTCAAATGATCAACATATTGTAGTCAAGTTTTATTTTCTAAAAATTCATAAAGTGATACAATGGTTTCAACTTTCAACTACATATTACACGATATAGGCAATGAAGTACTCCTGCAAACATAAGAAAAATTGATGCTCTGATCAACATTTTTGAAGTGCTAGCATGGTATATTCAATATCAAGGAACCTGAATTGCCAAAAGTTTACCATTTTCAGGCATTGATTAAGTTTTTCTCCTTCAAGCTTTCAACAGTATCCTTCAAACTCACTTCAAGCGGAATACAGGTGATGCCAAGACTTTGCGCTCTCTCCTTGGACACCCGGTAGGTTGGTTCAGAAGCTTTCTCTTCAGAGTATCTGTAACAAATAATGTGTTCATGAACTTATTGTTTTGAAACTATAAGTTGAATTGAATATTCTAGATCAGATATCTCTTACTGCAATTAAAGATACATAAGTTAACCAACATGCTATACCTCAGAAATCTTGAGATGCTTACTCTTCAGGAGGATTTAAATATGGATAAAGTTGACGTAAGATCTTAAAAATCCCAAAATGGTTTGCAACTCGTTCAACCAGACAGTATCTTCCACATGCTGTGGGATTCTCAAATGCTTCAATATGTGCCTTTGCCACATCTCTAACATCAACCCATCTATAAGTCTCACATGGTATCTTCACTCCTGCATCAAACAGACCTCCAGAGCTTGCATCACCAAACAAAATTGAATATTTAAGAATATGTTCACATGTATATATAGAGGTGAACAATATCCTTGCTGCTGGTTGATCGAAAGTACCTTTTACGAGATTCAGAATAGGCTTCACACTTGCGTTAAGAGTTGGCTGTAAGAGAGGACCAATCACCATGCCTGGATTTATAGCAACCATATTGATTCTGTTCTCTTCTGAAAACTTCCAAGCAGCCTCCTCAGCTAAGGTTTTCCCAAGCATATACCAAAGCTGATAAAGACCAAATATTTACTTATTTAGTGAATGAGAAAATTTCTGCCATCAATATTGATTGATTGAAATTTTAAGTGAACAATTAAGCACATCTACTCACCTTTGATTTCTCACAAAAAGCAGGATCAGAAAACCAAGTTTCATCAACCGTAACATCAGGAGTAAGAGGTTTTCCATTGAATGAAACTGCTGCAATAGAAGATGTTAAGATGACCTTCTGATAGATGGAACTTTAGCACATGATCTAAGAACGTTAAGTGTACCTTTCAATGCAGGGTCAACTACATCTGCCTGAAAATGCAATAAAAAACATGGAATTGAGTCTCACATAGACAGCTCTCCATATATGAACCTGTTCAAAGGGAAGTTGACTACAAACAAAATGAACATGAAATTATTATGTTAACATCACACAGCAGCTATTATACAGACGTTCAATTATATTGCACAAATTGAAAATTTTAAATAGTGACAAAATATATAAATAAATGAACAAACAAAGTGATAGATATATGGAAGAAACCTGAGAGACATTGGAGAATAGAAGGACAGGGGAGGCTGTATGGAAAACACCATCACAAGCATCAATTGCAGAATCAAAAGATCCTTCTTCCAACAAGCTTGCTTTGAAGATTTCAAGTCTTTTTTTAGCTCCATCAAGTGTAAGTAAATGTTCTGTCTTCTTGGGATCATCTGAAGCATTACACACAAATTGAATCTGAACTATCCACTTGATCTAATAAGCTTAAACTAACTATCCACTTGATGATGTGGCGTGCTGTTGCTATGGCCTGGCACGACACCGAACCGATGATGTGGTGTGACATTCCCGAGCATGTCACTAAACAATTAGAGGATTGTGTAAAATGTTGTTTGATTTCATTACTGTATTCAATCGAATATATACAATAGAAAGTCAATGTTTAAGCTACAATTAGGGACAAAATAAAGGTAAGAAATCAACTAGACAATGAATAATTTTAGTACTGAGATTATGATAGGAGATATATGGGAATGAATGGAAAAAGAGGAATGTTATTGATAACCTTCCACTTGTGGCAACCAATGAATTGATAAAAATTCTCTACCCCACTCTTCTGGTTGTCTTTCTTTTAAATAGGATTACTGCCTGCTAAATGATAAACTTCAACATAAAAATAACGATAAATATAAAGATAAATGGTCACAATGATCATTCTCTTATCTAGCCCAAATACGTGGGGTTGGGTTTCCTAATTCTGCAGGAATGCTTCCTATCAGATTAAGCCTAAATAGGTACTGAGATCATGCCTAAATCTATGTTCTATCATGCCCCCGCAAGGGCAAGCATCTCGGTAGTATGCTAAGCTTGGAACAATGAACATGAAATAGCTTTTGTGCCAATGGTTTGGTATGAGAGTCAGCCAATTGGTCTGTAGTATGCACATGAGATACACGAAGGAGACGTTTGGCAACTTGATCACGAACGAAGTGGAAGTCAATCGCAATGTGTTTCATACGGGAATGGAAGACAGGGTTGGCACAAAGGTAGGTTGCTCCCACATTGTCATAGTAAACTGTTGGTGCCAACTGTAAGACAATACCAAGTTCATGGAGAAGATTAGTCACCCAATTCAGCTCAACTATTGTTGAGGCAATAGCACGGTATTCCGCTTCTGTAGATGAACGAGCAGCAGTCGGTTGCTTCTTGGAACTCTAACTAATGGGGTTGGCACCAAGAAAGACAACATAGGCAGAGGTAGAAGTTCGATCATCGGTATTGCCAGCCCAGTCAACATCGACAAAGGCATGTAGAGATGAAGATGGATGACTACTAAAGAACAAGCCATAATCCATTGTGCCTGTTAGATAGCGAATCACCCGTTTGTTAGCACTCCAATGAGAAGCAGACGGTCGGTGCATGAATTGAGACAACTTGTTGATTGCAAAATTGACATTAGGATGAGTGAGTGACAAATATTGGAGAGAGCCTAATACCTGTATGTATTATGTGGCATCATGAACCGGAGAGCCATCATATAGTATGAGAAATTATGTTGAGGACATTGGTGTGCTTACTTCTTTGGCATCTGTCATTTTTGTTTTAGTCAAGAGGTCTTGTATATATTTTTTTTTAGAGAGAAAAATACCATTTGCTGACCGATGAGCTTCAACACCCAAAAAAAAATACAAAGAACCAAGATCCTTTAGAGAGAATCGCTGAGATAAAGTATCAATGAACACATGAATGACATCATCATGACTCCCTGTAGTATTCATATCATCCACATAAATAAGGAGATAAATTGTGAGAGTAGATGTACGTCGAATAAATAGGGATGCATCACACTGTGAGTTAGAAAAATCGTTGGCAAGAAGAAAGGTCTTCAACTCAGTATACCAGACACGAAGAGCTTGTCGGAGACCATAGATGGCTTTTCGTAACTTGCAGACATAATTGGAAAATTAGGGATTGACAAAGCCTTGTGATTGCTGTATGAACATATTGTCAGTCAAAGTACCCTGCAAAAAGGCATTGTTAACATCTAACTGTCGCAAGGTCCAACCATGAGAGACTGCTATGCTAAGTACAAGGCGAGCGGTGGTAGGCTTAACGACCGGGCTAAAGGTATCAGTTAAATCAATGCCCGGACGTTGATGAAAGCCTTTGACGACAATGCGAGCCTTATAATGAGCAATGAATCCATCAGGGTTTCTCTTAATTCGAAATACCCATTTACACCCGACAACATTTTGCCTGGGGTGGGACGGAACAAGAGACCAAGTCAAATTTTTAAATAGGGCATTGTACTCCTCACTCATGGCCTCTCTCCATTGAGAGTATTTTTGGGCATGAGTGAAGGATGTTAGTTCGGGTAAGGTGGGTGTGTAAGGATTAATTGATGCTTTGGTAATGTGTAGGGTGAATAATTTTTTAGGCTTGTAAATATTATTCTGAGCACGAGTGACCATGCGAGGGATGGGTGATATGCGTGGTTGGGTAGGAGAATGAGTAGGATTTGATGAGATGTGTGAATTGGAGGAATCACTGGGAGAGGTAGTATTAATAGAAGAAGAAATAAGAGAACGTACCTGATCATGATTGGAGCTGGGTGCATTCGTGGGTGAAAGACTAGAGTTGGAAAGATTTTGCAAATTGCTCAAATAATATTTACGTTTTAGAGGATAAAACCATGTGTATTTTGTGAAAAATCAATAAAAATAACATAGTAGCAATAATTATCAAAAGAGGTGATAGGGGATGGACCCCAAATATCCGAATAGATAACTTGAAAGGGCCCATTGTAAACAATTGAAGAATTTTTAAAAGACAATTTGTGACTTTTATTATAGAGACACGAGTCACAAAATAACTTAGACTTATGAGACTCTGAAACTGAAATTTTTTGTTGGATAAGTGAGGACAGGTGGCCAAGTCGTTGATGCCAGAAGTCGGAGGTGGAGACGAGAGAGGCAGAAGGTGGATGATGACGTTGCAGACTTGACGTTGGCCATTTGTATAAATTGTTCCTACTTCGACCTTGGGCCAAGGATGCCCCTGTGCTCAAATCCTTCACAAGAAAATGGTTAAGAAAAACTCAACAGAAGTATTGTTTGTCCACAAAATTGAGTTATAGAGATAAGATAATAACTGGTGCACACAAAATATTATCAAGTGTAAATGTATTGTCAAGCAAATCAAGAGTGGAAGACCGAATATGAGAGATAGAAATACCATTACCGATGCCAACTATAACATCTTCATTCCCAACATAGTCAGAGTGCATGGAAAGATTTTGCAAATCAGAGGTGATGTGATGGGTGGAACCGGAATCAAGCACCCAGTTACCGGTCGAAGAGCTGGAATCACTAGTTATGACATTAGATTGTGGCCATGGATGCTAAAAATTAGGTTTCGGCTTAGAACGACACGTTTTGGCACTGTGGTCTATCTTGTCACATAGTTGACAAACTGGTTTGGGTTGTCCAGATTGATAATTGGGACACCAGAAAGTTATGTTGGGCTGATGTGTAGGACAACCAAAATTGTAGCCGATGCTTTGAGAATTGAAGCCACGATCGTGACTATGTGGAGGACGGGTTGGTTACTGGCCAGAGAAGGTTCCTTGAAATGGTTTGTTGTTGTATTGAAAACCTTTGTTCTGTGTTCCTTTGTTTATGTTATTGCCTTTTTGAGAGAATTGAGCAGTGATTGGAGTTCCCAATTTCTTGTTTTCTCCACATTTCTGAATCATTTCTTCATCTAACAATTTGTCATGGAGTGCTTCAAATGTGAAGGTGGAATCACGAACACAAATGGATATGGTCAACTCCTTAAACCCGGCTTCAAGTCCGTTGAGAGTATGTGCGATTATTTCTTCGTTACTTAGAGGATGTCCGATCAAGGCTAGATCATCAATAACACCCTTGATCTTAGTCATGTATTCGGCCACTGAGAGTCCTTCCTTGGTCGTCTTCATCAATGTGAATAATAGAGAGAGCATCCGAGTGTTGGAACGATTCACATAGCTTGTCTCGAGTTTATTCCAAGCTTCTGTAGAGGTTTTACAGTTGTTGATGGTCGGGCCGATTGTGCTGTGGACAGTTGCTTGAATATCCAGTAACACAAGACGATCCTGTCGAAGCCAATAGTTATGTTCTGGATCTGTCTTTGGAGGGCACGAACGAGACCCATCCACAAATCCAAGGAGATCATATCCAAATAACAAGTTTGTCATTTATGATTTCCAGGAAGCATAATTTCCACCTCCCTTTGTTAATTTGAAAGGAATTTGAGAGGAAGCATTCAAGGAAATTATATTGTTTCCAGGTGCAGCTCTTTTTCCTAGTGTTTCAGAGTTGTTGAGAAAAATGACTTCAGGACCTCCATTGGAACTTTTGGAATCTGGTTTTGAAGAGGCTGGATTGGAATTTTTGGAGTCTGAACTTGGAGAGGTTGGATTAGACATCACGATCGGACCAGAAAAGAAAGAAAAGAAAGATAGAAAGAGATCGACTGTTCTATGGACAACGTGGCTCTGATAACATAAACAATTAAAGGATTGTGTAAAATGTTGCTTGATTTCATTACTGTATTCAATCGAATATATACAATAGAAAGTCAATGTTTAAGCTACAATTAGGGACAAAATAAAGGTAAGAAATCAAACAGACAGTGAATGATTTTAGTGCTGAGATTAAGCCTAAATGGGTACTGAGATCATGTCTAAATCTATGTTCTACCAGTCACCACCTATTCACTGACGTGACCAGTCGGTTAATCACACCGGCACCCATCCGATGAACAATGTGTTGTTACGACATCGTTCCATACTTGGCAGATTTTCAATTGGAGAGCACCAGACACCACCGGTTCTTGTTCATGCACATTTCAGATTACTGTACTAAACTTTTTATACAAAACCATCATCAAAATGATCGAAATCACATTACAAATCAATGGTTTGTTTCAAAAACAATTAATTTTTCATGCAAATAAAATGTCTGCAACAACAGAGAGATAAAGAGTGCGTGAGACAATGACATGAGTGTTGTAAGGTGTAGAAATGATAAAATGTCCGGTGACAGTGATTATTACAATTTATTCCTGCAATGCACAACCAGTTTGTAACCCTAATATGACATTCTGTCGACAATTGTTTCAACATAACCATTGTAAGGTTTTCTTATTGGGCAACACCAATACATGGAACCAAAATTCCTGCTATTAATCTCAATTCAATGCTCAGGCAAAGCCACCTATTATCACTAGAAACATGAATAATGACACTGATCACCATTTGTCTCCGTCTCATGATCTCGGAGCTTGAAATTCTAACAGTGGAGCTCTGCAGAGACCAGGGGTACCGAAAAAAGCAGATGCATCATAAGTTGTCATATGACCAATGTAAAGGAACCTCCCGGATAAGTTATTATATGATTAGTCCAAAGAAGACATACTAGAGGGAATTGGACCTAAGAAGAAATTATTAGAGAGATCAAAGGATGACAGTTGATGTACCTTGAAATGTTCACAGGAATCTGTCCTGTAATGTGGTTTCTTGAGAGGTTCAGAACCACCAAACCCACCAGTTGTGTGATGTTTTGAGGAAGTTTTGAGTTGTCCCTGTAAATTGTTTATGGAGAGGTCTATGCTGGTTAGAAGGGAAAGAGTCCCGCTGTACTTGAGAGAATTGCCTTTTATATTCACAACAAAGCTTTCCTGATTATAGCTTTCATAAAAAAGATAATGATTTCTCTTATGCTTTCTATTCATGGCTTTGAGTTTCCCAATTGTTGCGGGATGCTGCCGTTAAACTCATTTTCTGCCAAGTCAAAGACTTGCAATGATCTTAACTTTGAAAGCTCGGGGTGAGTTCTCCGGAAAATCTATTCAGCCTCAAGCACAGTATCATCTGAAATGGAAAACTTTCTCCAAACCACCGAGGAATTCGTCCCGTCAAACTGTTGTTTCAAGATCCAGAGTTTCTAAGGTAACTAAATTCCTGAAAGATGATGGGATTTTTGTAACAGTACTAAAATTAGTAATTTTTGAATAAGAATCATTTGTCTAATAGTTATATTTTTCAAATCAAATTATTATATATTATTTATATATAAATTTAGTCAACCCAAGATTTTATGCATGGAATAATAGGAGAAGGAGACAAAATGAAATCTTAGGCCCCGTCATGCAGCTGTTTTTCAGTCCGTTTCTGTTTTTATTTTTCAAAAACGATTTCGAAAACGCGTTCGTTAACCGTTTTTTATTTTAATTTCGAAAAACAAAATCAGTGTTAAAAGTGAAAGATTTGAAAAACACAAAATACTTGTTTTTCGTTTTTGTTTTTCATTTTATTTTTCATTTTTTTTATATATTAAAACAAATCTTAAACTATTAATTGTACTGTTATACATTTGATATGACTAGGAACACGATTTTTAAATTACCAAAGTGCCCCTCTTATATATATATATATTCCAAATAAATTAATTTCCAACTAGAACTAAAAGTATTCATACAATAATATATATGTATATAATAATAATAATAATAATAATAATAATTAATATATAATGTTATAGAATATTAATATATCATATATAATATTCTAGAATTATAAAATATTATATATTATATAAAAATATAGAATATATAATATTATAATATATAATATTTTATAATTATATAAATATTACAAAATTATATATATATTATATATTATTATTTATATATATTAAAACTATATATATTATGATATATATTTATAAATATATAATAATATATATTATATATAATATCAAATATTATATATTTATATAGGATATAATGTGATATATTATGTATTAATATATATAAAAATATAATAATATTTCATATATAAAAATATAATAATATTTCATATATAAAAAATATAATAATTTTTAATAAATAAAATAATATATATATTATTATAATATAAATTATAATATATGTAACAATATTTAATATATTATTATAATATATGTATATATATATATAAGATATACAATTATATTTTTATTATATAATAATATATATGTATATATTATAATTATATATTTATAATTTAAGAGTTTAGTTTTGATTAATTCATTTTTTTGATATGTTTTTTTGAATTAATTTTTGATGTGTTACTTTTGTTTAATATAAAAATTATATTGGTTATTTTTTAATCAATTTGGTTATAGTTGTAATAATATTAAACAAAATACTGAAATTGATATTTCAATTTTTGATAGTTTTCGGTTAATATACCAGACGCGTTTTTTCCGTTTTCATTTTCAAAATACAGTTTTCAGTATTTGCTACCAGACGCGTTTTCAGAATTCGAAAATGAAACTAAAAATACTATTTTCATTTTCATTTTTATTTTCGAAAAACAACAATTGAAAAACGCTTACAGGACGGGCCCTTAATTATTGGAGTTTCCATTCTAGATTGATTCCATATTGAACTAGGATTTTTCCTGAGATTTTGTTATTCCCAAGGTGCAGTGTCTGAATTGGCTGTAGGCCGCTCAAACTTGTAGGAATTTCACCTGACAAATTATTGTTTTGAAGGTCTAGAGCCTCCAGGTCTAAACAGTTTCCTATACTGAAGGGATGCTTCCTGTTAAATTGTTCCTCGAAAAATCGCCAACCATAAGAGTCTGCACCTCTGCTATAAAGGTAGGAATTGAGCCGGATAGTTGGTTTCCTGAAAAAGAATTACCAAATTTGGCAAAGGATTGACCTATTGTGCTTGGAGTAGGACTTAAGCCAATGTGGAAATAGAGGACCAAGATTACAAGAATGAAGAACCCATATATAAAACCGAAACCTGGAAACCCAAATGGAACTGACATTTAACTTGAAAGAGTTGCCAATAAATACAAGGCTACCAATATACTTGAAAGATTGGTTTTAGGGACCGTTTGGTATGGGGTAATCAAAATAATGTGATTTCTGGGAAAGTGAAACCTAGGAATGTGATTTCTAGGAAACTTGTACACATGTGTTTGGTTGTGTATAAGAATATTATGTAGGATTCCTAGGAATATCAAGCAACAATGTTTGGTAGTACATGAGAATTTGTTTTTTTTTTAAGTATTAAAATCTTAAAAAAAAAGTCAACTTAATTATAACCAGATAAATGGATCTGGTCTCTCCAGATCTTTCATCTTTCCATAGCTCTCTCTCCCTTTCTTTCCATCTCTCTCTCTCTCTATGTCTTTCTCTCTAGGTGGTTGTTGTCATCGCCTCGTCGATGCGTCGTCGTCGCGTCGTTGTTTTCATCGAAGCTCGCCGTCGCCGTCTTCATCGGAGCTTGTCGTCGCATCGTCGTCGAAGCTCGCCGTTGTCGTCTCCGTTCATCGTTGTCTTCCTCGATCCTCGCCGTCATCATCGTCGAACCTCGCCGTCGTCATCGTCAAACCTTGCCGTCATCATCGTCATCATCGATTTATTTTATTCTTGCTACTGTTTTTTTTTTCCTTTTTGTGTTGGTGATGATGTTTGAGATGATGCTTTGATAATGGTTTTGATTAGGGATTTTAGAAAGCAAATTGGGGATTTTTGGTATTATTGTTGAGAAGCAACGTGAAGAACAGAGAATCAGATGGAGGGTTTTTTTTTAATTGAAGAACTGAGAACAGAGAACAGAGAATAGAGAAGAGAATCAAAGGAAATTGGGGATTTTTTTTAATGATGGTGGGTCCCACGGTGGGAATCAGATGGAGTTAATCTGAAACCCACCTATTTTGATGGGAATCACTTTTCCGGGAAACAAAAAATCCAAACCTGCTACCAAACGAGAGAATGTATTGAGATTCCTATTCCCATACAAAGATGCCTTTATACCAAACGGCCCCTTAGGATCTGATGATTTTACTATGTTCCTCTGGGAACCTGCTGTGAGCAAACACCCGAAAACTCGCATGACAGGTCATCAACAGGTATTTATTTCTTTTTGCAGCCATACCGTTCAAGCCAAAAGATTGACTTAAACTCTATGTGGTGTTGATGATGTTGCATGCTTCACTCTACAGCTGGTCTGCAGACAGTATGCTTCTACTAAGTGGGAGCAAAGATTCTACATTGAAGGTAATTGTTAGACACTGGTTTCTTAGTAACGGGTTAAGATTGTTAGTTTCAGATTGCATTTGTCTCATTATTTACCACACATTTGACAGTTTCAATTATAATTTTCTTTTAATAGTTTTCCTTGTTCATTTGTTGTCCATAAGAAAAGGCTAAAGAGCATGTTAACCATTTCAGGTTTGGGATATCCGGACACAGAAGCTGAAACAAGACCTCACAGGCCATGCAGATGAGGTACTCTAAACATTGGGTCATTTAAGATACATTTCTGCACTGGTTTGCTGGTAAATGATCTGTGATTTTCTTTTGGGAAGGTATTCGCTGTTGATTGGAGTCCAGATGGTGAGAAAGTTGCATCCGGTGGTAAGGATAGAGTATTGAAGTTATGGATGCGATAGACTAATCAGAATAAACAAAGATAGATGCACACATGATATTATATGTTTGACATTCAAACGAGACAGCGGATTGACAAGTATCCATCGACAGCAACCAGTTTGGTTCGTCTCTGCCATACCTTATTACACTTTCCTACACTCAACAGCACAAGAACAAGGAATTAGAGAACCAGTGTCCTGTGTCTAGAGTGGTTTGTGGGAAATGTTCAGTCTCATAAAAAGTGCAACTTGGAGCTTTGATTATGGTGGTTTATAGAATTTTCGATAGTTCGGGTTTGCCTTTCTACCATACTGAGGTTCTGGAACGATATAGCTCAAAGTCTACATGTGTTGTGTCAGAGGAGAAGTGCAGCTAATATATAACAACTGTAATATTATTTGCCATAAAATAGTTTTTGTGGAGGAGCATCTCTATTCGTTTTTAATTTCCGGGATGTAAAGTTGACATGAACAATATAATGCTGCATTAATATGATATTTTCAATCAACAATGTTCAAATATCAACAAGATTTACCAAGTCATGGCAATAAACATATATGTAATTTGTGTTTCTTCATTACATTTTGTGAGTAGCCTGTTTCAGAAACTGAGGAACCCCTTCTCCTTGAAGCTTTCAATGGTGTCCTTTAGACTCACCTCCCAAGAAATAAAGTTGATGCCCAAACTTTCTGCTCTCTCTCTGGATACCTTGTAAGTTGGCTCATTTGGCTTCTCATCTTCCAATCTGCCCCAAATCCACAAACACACCCATATGACTATTCATGGTCTGTAAAAGAACTTGATACCTAGTAATAAAAGCGAACTCTAAAGATAATTGTTTGTTGGATGCAATATATATGAAGTTCCTATCACTCTTCAGATATCTTTGTTAACAGACCAATGTTGGAAAGTGTTAGTAAACTCATAAATGAATGGCAATATGCGATGTCAATAGCTCAATATGATAACTTACTTAGCAGGAAGGTGCAGAGCAGGGAAAAGTTTTTGCAAAATCTTCAAAGTTTTAGATGAGCTTCTAATACTTTCAACCATACAATATCTGCCACTAGCACTAGGAAGCTCAAGTGCTTGAATATGTGCATTTGCAACATCTTTCACATCAACAAGTCTGTAAGGGCTAGGAAATGATTGATCTCCTGCATTCAAAAAGATGGTGTCAAGTGTCAACCATCCATAAAAGTCACACCTGCAAAATTCACTTATTGATCACCAAGCCAAGCCATATGCTCACAATCACAACATATGCCAAAAAAAAAAAAACATCAACATCGTCTTGAGATTGGAGATTTAAGCTTGAAACATCATCTTAACTTGGTTTAAGCTTGTAACCTACGTTTTACAATGTTCCTAATTATTTGTTCTTCAAAAGTAAAAACTTTTCGAAACAAAAGAAAATTATCTAACAAATTTGAGATTACGCGTTAACAGAAAATTTTCAAGGTTGATGAAGTAATTACCATTAACAAGTTTCAGAATGATCTCGACAGAAAGATTAAGAGTCGGCTGTAAGAGTGTACCAATGACCATTCCTGGATTTAATGTAACCAAGTCAATTCCATTCTCTTTTGTGAATTTCCAAGCAACATCTTCAGCTAATGTTTTTGAAAGTGCATACCAGTTCTGGTAAGAATAAAACAGAATTAAGATGAACCTATATTGAAATCGAAGTATATTAGGCTCTTCTCTGGTAATACTTTTTAAACATTATCAATTTAACTATCTGGATTAAGATGAATTCTGATATTATTGTGTTAGCAGAACCTTTGTTTTCTCACAAACAACTGGATCCGAAAACCAAGTCTCATCAACAACAGTATCTGGGGTGAAAGGTTTTTCGTTGCACATAACAGCAGCCATAGAAGATGTATAAATCACTCTCTTGAGAGAAGGAGATTTGGCACATGATTTAAGAACATTAAGTGTTCCCTTTACTGCAGTTCCAACTATATCTGCCTGAAATTCAATGAAAATCGTAGAATTAGCCTCTTACATAAACAATTCTATAAATGAAAATGTTAAAAGGCCAATTTTAGTGTCTAGACTATTGCCTAATTTGGATTAAACAATAACTTAAGGTGATTTAGATCACGGAAGAAGATAGAAGAAAACAATAACTAACCTGAGGGTCTTTGGCTGAGAAAAGTACAGGGGAGGCTGTATGGAAAACACCATCACAAGCATCAACAGCAGAATCGAAAGATCCTTCGTCCAACAAGTTTGCTTTGAAGATTTCAAGTCTTTCTTTAGCCCCATCAAGCGCAAGTAAATGTTCTGTCTCCTTAAGATCATCTATGGCATATATACATATTTATAAATACAAGCAGTAAATTGAATGATTGATTATTCAAAAGTCAAAAAAGTCTTGAGTGATCTATAGTTACAACTTGATTGACCATCATGAAGACAAAAACAACCAAAACAAACATATACAGAAACCCAGTACTATAAATAAAGGCTAAACAGAATATATATATATATATATATAGAGAGAGAGAGAGAGGGAGAGAACTGACTTGGGTCTAGAACAGTGGCTTTGACAGTGTAACCATGTTGAAGTAATTTCTTGACCAGCCATGAAGCTATGTAGCCTGCAGCTCCTGTTACACACACCACCTTCCCTTCTCCACTCATTCTCTCTTGTGTGTGTGTGTGAGAGAGAGAATTTTGTTCAGGCAGAAAGTGTTTGAGCAAAAGTTGGAACTAGTGTAGTGTGAATTGTGATGGAGCATTTGTTGTCTGTACTTTTCCCATTTAATGTCTGTACTTTTCCCATTTATTGTCTAGTACTTTTATATTTATCTTCTAACCTGTGGCTCCTGATTGCAGTGTAAATCAAAGTTGATAAACTCAAGCCTTTAATATAACTATATATATATGTAAATGAACAACATAACACACAGCATCATCTTGGTTCATCTATGGAGAACATTTGCGCATCAGTTTTTATCAACAGCCCAGTCAGAACTGAATTGGTGAGTTTGCACTCCTTGGAAACATAATGATTGATGATTTATGAAGAATCCAGGTACTTGATTGAATCAAACCCCATTAGGTGACATGGTGGGACTGAGCTATTCTGTTGTCTAGAACTCAACAATGGCGGTCTCCATGGATACATGTTGACTTGACGAATTTAAAAAATAAAATAAAAAATGAACATTTCAATGCTGCATAGAAATATGATCTTTTCAATAAAAAATGTTCAAACATCAACAAGATTTACCAAGTCATGAAAATAAACAATAAGAATTGGATAACATATAATTCAAATTTCTTCATAACACTCTGTGATAAGTAGCACCCTTCTTTTATGCTATTGTTGGCAAGATATACCGTTCAAGCCAAAAGATTGACTTAAACGCTATGTTGCTTAATTACAGCTTGTAAACCATTTTTATTTCTCACTGGATGGACAATGGATAGCAAGTGCCTCATTCGATAAGTCTGTCAAGTTGTGGAATGGTGTGGCAGAGAGATTGGTTGCTGCTTTTCGGGGTAATGTTGGGCCTGTTTATCAGATCAGGTTTGAGCTAATCTATGTTTAATCTATCTCCATTAACTTATTTCATGCGGTTGATGATGATGTTGCATGCTTTACTCTACAGCTGGTCTGCAGTCAGTATGCTTCTTCTAAGTGGGAGCAAAGATTCCTCACGGTAGGTAAATTGTTCAACACTGGTTTCTTATTAACTGGTTGTTGGTTAAGATTGTTCACTTCAGATTGCATTTGTATCATTATTTACCACAAAGAATGCACACATCTTGCAATTTCAAGTCTAATTTTCTTGTAAATGGTTTCAATGTTCCTTTTATGACCATAAGAAAAAGTGGAAGAGCATATTGTGCTTTTTGAATTGAAGTTTGTTAACATTTTCAGGTTTAAGATATCTGGACACAGAAGCCGAAACAAGACCTCCCAGGTAGACATGCGCTAACCAGACGGTCCCGTTTTGAGGCTACAGTTCCAGTTCGGTTCCATGGTTGAAACCGAACCGGCGTCGTGCTTACTCCCAGGCCATGCAGATGAGGCATGTTTGTAATCTAAACTTAGGCTCATTTAAAATACATTTCTTCTCTGATATGCTGGTAAATAATCTGTGATTTTCCTTTGGAAGGTCTTTGCTGTTGATTGGAGTCCAGATGGTGAGAAAGTTGCATCCAGTAGTAACCATAGAGTTTCGAAGTTATGGATGGGATAGACTAATCCGAATAAACAACGATGGATGCACACATGAAATTATATGTTTGTCATTCAAACAAGACAGCAGTTTCACAAGTATCCATCGACAGCAACCAGTTTGGTTTGTCTCTGCCATACCTTATTACTATTGGATAAAATAATCTTTAGTTGTATTTGAAATTATTTGAAATCTGTAAATATCGTTCATATTTTTGAATGTTGTATTTTTTAAATTTGTATTCTTATCTCAAAAGATATCTTATCTCTATAGGTAGTTTAGTTTTTCAGTTCACTCAAGTTATATTATAAAAACAATATTGATCAATGAAAGATACAGTAAAATTATTCACCAAAATATCACTCTCACTTTATGGTATCAGAGTCTACGATTTCCTTAATTTTTTTTTTCATTCCTTTCACTTCTGATACAAGACCACCATGACCATAACAACAAACTCAAACACCAACTCTCCCTCGACTACCCCAACTATTATTAATGTCACGCCTGTCAGTTCTACGGCTCTTCGCTCCGATGAGTTCCACCTGATCACCATTAATATTTCTGCTCAAGCTCCACTCAAGCTCCACTCAAAATCACTACCACCAACTATATGTCCTGGAAACTTCAGTTCCAAACCCTCTTCATTGGATATGATCTTGTTGGCTATATAGATGGCTCAAAACCCTGTCCACCAAAAACTCTAACTGTTAATGACGTCTCCTCTCCGAATCCAGCGTACAGTATTTGGACTCGTCAAGATCAACTTATTCTCAATGACTTGATTGGATCTCTGTCTCCCACAATTATTTCTTTTGTTGCTGGAGCAAAGACATCAATGAAAGCATGGACCATACTTGCCAATTCGTATGCCAAACCGTCTCGTGGACGCATCAAACAAATCAAATATCTACTCAAAAATTCCACCAAAGGCACACAAAACATTACCGACTTTCTTCATTTCGTAAAGGCTCGTGCCGATGAGCTTGCCTTGCTCGGTGCACCGATAGGCGATGAAGATCTCACAGATAGAATTCTGGATGAACTAGATGATGATTACAAAGAACTAGTTCGTGCGGTTCAAGCCCGAGACACTCCCATCACGTTTGATGAGCTTCATGAGAAACTCCTAGCATTTGAAGCCACTGCTCTCAACAACAAGAAAGACTCAACACCTCTACCAGTCACAGCCAATCCAACAACCAAATCACATAATTCTTGGCATCCATATAATGCCAACAACAGCACATGGAGTCCACAGTCGTCTACCAAGGCGGGCTGGCGCCCGTCGCCTAACTCTGCCAATCGACCTCCAACTGCTCATGGTATTGGTGCCTCAAATCGTGGCAACCAGTCTTCTCCACACCTATACCTAGGTAAGTGTCAGATGTGTGGTATTCAAGGCCACTCAGCCAAGAGGTGCACCTCTTATCAGATGATACCAATTCAATCTCCTGGATTAGGTTCCACACCACTTCCCATAAATTCATCAACTCCTTGGCAACCCCGGGCTCACTTTGCTGCCAATGTTTCCTCCAACAATCCGGCTTGGCTACTGGATAGTAGTGCTTCACATCATGTCACGACAGACTTAAGCAACCTTTCTTTGCATACACCTTACAGCGGCTCAGACGATGTCATGATTGGTGATGGTACAGGTCTTTCCATCACGCACACTGGTTCCGCATCTCTTAGCACTCACAATAATTCCTTTACTTTAAATAATGTTCTTTGTGTTCCTGACATGAAAAAGAATTTGGTATCTATTTCACAATTTTGCAACACTAATAATGTATCAGTTGAGTTCTTATCTTCTTGTTTTCATGTGAAGGATCTTCGTCCAGGGGCAATTCTTCTTAAAGGCACGACTAAGGATGGCGTATATGAGTGGCCAACTGACAAGTCCATGTCCTCTTCAGTCCTAGCCTTCTCCAGCACTAGAACCATATCATCAAATTGGCGAAATAGATTAGGTCATCCGGCTTATCCAATTTTACAGCTTATTGTTTCAAAGTTCAAATTAAATTTGTCTTCCTCTATGTCAAAAGAGTTAGTATGTCATGTTTGTCTTTGTAATAAAAGTCACAAGCAACCTTTTTCCAACTCATCTCTTATCTCATTGCATCTTCTTGAAATTATTTTCTATAATGTTTGGACGTATCCTGTAACTTCACATGATGGTTTTAAATATTATGTAATCTTTGTTGATCATCTAACCAAATACATCTGGTTTTATCCGTTAAAGAAAAAATCATAGGTAAAAGAAACTTTCATTCGATTTAAAGCCATTGTGGAAAATTACTTTAAACACAAAATTATCACACTTACTCAGATAATGGAGGGGAGTATTCGTCTCTTAGGGATTATCTTGCGACAAATGATATCTCACACCTCAAAACTCCACCCCATACACTGAACACAATGGATACTCAGAAAGACGTCACAGACATATTGTCGAAACTGGTCTCACATTACTGTCTCATGCCTCACTTCCCCTACAATTTTGGTCAAATGCGTTTGCTACTGTTGTCTATTTAATCAATCGAATACCCACTGCAACACTTGCTCTCTCATCTCCTTATGAGATGATTTTTTGGAATACTCCCAATTTCTAAACTCAAAATTTTTGGTTATCTGTGCTACCCATGGCTTCGGCCATATTCATCCCACAAACTCAATCCACGCTCTAGTCCGTGTGTTTTTCTTAGATATTCCCTGTCACAAAGTGCCTACCTGTGCTTTGATCCGTCTAATTCCAGAATGTATTTCTCGCGTCATGTGTAATTTATGGAATCTGTATTCCCCTACAAATCCCTTAACACCAATCTACAACGTCCAAATACCACTACCTTAGACTCATGGGTTCCACCGGTTCTCACCGTCGATGTTCCCATTCCATGTCAGTCGGTCACTTCATCTGTTGTGCCCTCTCCAGAATTGCCATCGTGTGTTGACTCATCCACCTCTCTACAAGTTGATTACAACCAGGTCTCCTCACCACCAACTGTTGCCGCACCAATACTTTCTTCCGTCGTGACTACCGAATCTGATTCAGCGGCTCCTGTACCTGTTATAGCACTTTTTCAATTTTGATTTGTGTAACTAACACCACTTTAATAACTCATGTTTTAATAACACCAAAGTAAGTGATGAGACTAAAATGCCCCTACTTGTTTTTATCTTCTTTTTTTTACTTTCTCTTTCTTCCTATTCTCTCATCCCACATCCCTTTCTCGCCCACCCTCCCTCTTTCTTCCCATTCTCTCAGCCCCCCTACTTGAAGACAATATTTCTCACCTCCTTTATTTATGAATACCCGGGACTTACTGTACTTATTCGAGACTTATTTATGAATACCTGAGACTTACTGCACTTATTCGAGACTTAATTTATGAATATGTATTTGTTCCATTTTGAGACTTATTTATGAATACCCAAGACTTATTCATGTGTTTTCGAGACTTATTCATGCTTTTTTCGAGACTTAATTCATTTTACGTCTTCTTCTTCATCGCGATGGAGGTCTGTTCGACCTCCATCAATGGTGAAAGTGACGAGCCGACGACGGTGGCCATCGACTCCAAAAATAGTCGGATCTGAAAGATTGGACGACGCCGAGTTCGTTGGTGCCATCGGTTTTATCAGATTTGTAATGGATCGTCATAGATCTGATGATGAAGGATCGATGACGGTTCAAGTTCTGCTTCGTTTCTCTCTCTACACAGCTCGAAACTGAAAACAAACACTACAGTTACAACAATTGGCATTGGATGAACGTTTTTCCGATGGTTTTATCCGTCAACTCACCGGTCGACTGCGACAACTCCATTGATGGAGCTCGAAGCTCAATCAATGGTGGTTTCTGAATTAAAAAGAAAAGGACTGACAAGAGAAAAAGATAGATGAACTGGGGTATTTTTGTCCAAATCCCATCTTTAGTGCTATTTAAACTAGAGTTATTAAAGTGGTGCTAATTGCACAAACCTACTTTCAAAAAGTGCTGTATAAATTTTCGACCTTATATCATTTATATAAGTTATTTAATTATATTATTATTCATTTTTTCGCACACACAACACACGAGTCCGTTCGAAGTGTTGTAATAATAGCTAGAACTATAGACGATCGGTGAATCCCACCTCCTTGTGGATCGATCCCTTGCTTGCCACTATGCTAGTCTCAGTGACTTGCGCCCTTGCGAGACCGAACTTAAATGATCATATTTGATGACACTGTAACGACGTGTCCCCATCAAATTGGCACCGCTGCCGGGGAGGTAGCGCATTCATTGATTGTTGATAGTTTTAGCTTCCATTTTACTGATTTTTATTGTTTTACGGAATAAATTGTTATGTTAAAAATAAGCATCTCTTTTACTCATGTCTTTCATTGTGTGCACGACAATGTTTAGGCTAGGTTATGGAGTTGTTAGTCGTGTTTTGTTATTTTATTTATAGCATATGCATTTGATTGCTTTTTGAGTTGTGCTTGTGCATGGAATTGAAATTATCAGGTTGGAAAGACCACACGACTCTTGAGAGCTAGGTGTGCATCTATCGTATCGCAAAACTCTCCAAGTGAAACGGCAACGCCACAAAGACCATGTGGCTGCAGGCACAAGAGGTTTCCTCTAAATTTTAAGCTTTAGTTTGAGTGCTTGTAGATTAGTTGTCGACTTGGGAGGGAACCGCCCATGCTTTTAATGTTAGGAATGTTATGCTTATTTTCTTTTATTTTCATTTATGTTTAGATCTAAGAGTGGATTTGTGTTGTGCTTAGATCTTAAGGTGTTTGTTTTAGACAATTTTTAAATCTCTAAAAAAAAGTGTCATGTTTTAAATATTCTTGAGGTAAATGTTTCTTTAAAACTGTACTAATTGGTGAAGAAATTAATTTTTCCATCCATACTGTGTTCTTCAATTTTTCGTCACGATTCTTAATATATAAAGAACACAAAATTATGGTAGCGGTTTAAAAGTTATGATCATTTCTTCGATCAAAGGTCAAGGGCGATGCCCTGTTTTTCGAAACTGCACATACACTGTTTTCATTGTCCATTTTCACACTTTTTCAATTCGAATTTTGAAATATTTTCTAAATGAAAAGTGTGTATTTATATGTCTTCTTGATGGTGTTAAAATTTTGTCATATGATATTAATTACTGTTAAATATATGTACCAAAGAGTGGATATTGGACGAACTTGAATTTCAATAGTTTTTGAAATTTTTGGCCTCTATGTTGAGTTGCTTTCTTTTGTGTGCCGGTAGAGATATGCATAGTATGTTTTTAGCTCCATGCATCACTTAAATTTGCTTGTACAGTGCCAATCTTTTGATGTTGAGGTGGATAGAACTCTTTGATTGTTTAGCTTAGGAAAATAGTGGAGACTATCCGTGAGCTACACTTAAGCCTAAAAGGTGAAATTTATGGGTTTTGTTTCTACTCTTTAAACACTTTCCAATTTTTTCATTAACTGTGATCTCATTGTACTTCAAATTTACATTGATTGCCATAGAACTTTATCATGTGGATTGCTTGTTGAGATTTGTATGCCCTCGTTAGATGGACTTTTAGAAATAATTTAGGACTTGAGTGTTTTCTTAAACTCCACAAATATAACCCAAACACTCCCATGTCCCTATGTGTGTTTTTATTACAAAAATTGAGCCCAAACACTCTCATGTCCCTATGTGTGTTTTCATTACAAAAATTGAGCCCAAACACTAAACCTCCATACACCAACATAACTCAAACACAAATCATACCCTATTTATTGATCATGTTAATGTGTATAGCTTTAGATATTTGCTCTAAATTTTATAAATATGTACTTAGGCAATTCTGTGTAAATGTGTAAAGGCAATGGCTAAAAGAAAGAAAAAAAGAAAAAAAAAAGTGTGAATTATAAACGCTTAAGCCTTCAAGTTCTTCAAATAAAAAGTTACTCACCAATGAGTACAAGTGTAGCACAAATGTGCAATGTAAAGTTTAGTGCATAGTCACTTGTAATGTGTTTTAGAGCTAACTAAAGTATTATAATATGTATAAACACTTTGACATGATTTGTAACTTTATCCTTCCCACTCTTACCATATCTTCCATCCCATACACTACCACAAATCATCTTGGCCCCAATACAAGTGAGGGAAAGTCCATTTGATCTCTTAGAAAGTCTATATTTAGGAATATGACTCAATGCATGCTCTTTCCACGTTCATGACATTTCAATCCTTTCCATGAGATCTATCACTATAAAATGTGCTTCATTGAATATACTCATATGCGATATATTAGATTCCATGAATATAGCTTCCAAATCGCATGTGTTTGCTAGGGAGTGATCGCCTAGGTTCTGAGTGAAAAAATCAGACTGAAAACCAGTGAGGATCAGAGTCGAGACGAATTTTATCTTGAGCATTCGAGCGTTGTTGATTTGTAAACCGAAAACATCCTAAGTATTGGCATACTTGCATTGTGTAAAGTATTGTTATTGATTGGTATATTTGAGATACTAGCATGCATGTGTTGTTTTTATGTGGTATGTTTGGATTGCATCTTAGCTTTCTTGCAGAGTAATACGTTTGTGGGTGTTCGTATCTGTAAACCCTCAGAAGACAAAACTTCTCCATCTAGAGATCGCCTAGTGGTTGAAAGGCTTATGGCATGTGCTAAGTGTCATCATGTTTCCTACGAAAGTGGACTAGCCTAGCTTAGTTTTTAATTATGTTCATTTTGTTTGAATGTTTTTCGTTTTAGTTTTTTGCTCGAGGACGAGCAAAAGATAGGTTTGATGGTATTGATTGGAACGATTTATATACCTATTTGAGGTCCCCATTACCTCGCTTTTGTTCTTGTTTTCAAGTATATTTTGGTATTTGATGTGTTTGTGAGCCTTGTGTAGGTACATGTTCCCTACCAAAGGTATTTGAGCCTAATTGAAGAGTTTTGGAGGTTAAATGGCAGAATTTGGAATAGATTATGCAGATACCCCAACTCTGTAAGGTTATATCTCTCTTCTCTGATCGAACTACATCACCCATAGCCACTTTTCGGAAAGCTCCAGAGGTCTTCTTTTCAACGCGATTTACAGATTTCCATTCCAAGATTTGTAGAGAAAGTTATGACCATTTTCGTAATAGTGCGCAGAGGTGTGGTATGTAACCTCGCGAGACCAATTTGCAAACCACGTTTTGTACTGCGTAGAAGGGCAGCAACCTCCAAAAAGTGATACGCGGTTCGCGGTGTTGATGCGTACAGCACATCGTACCGCATATCTTGACAGAAATACATTTTTCAGCCATTTTTAAAGGGGTATTCTTGTCTTTTCAACCATAAGTCTTACCTTAACCTCCCACACTATAAATACCCTATTTTCTCCTCATTCTTGAGCTATCTCTTCACCTCTCTTCCCCTCTTTTCCCCTTCTCATGCCTCTTCTCTTCTTCTTCCATTTTCTTTTACCTCTTGCTCCCATGGAGGTTTTTCCTCCATGGGAGTTCACCATCAACCTCCACCTCACCATTATACACTTTGTCCATCCATTTTAGAGTAGATTACAAAGGAATTAGGAGCCAAAAACGAGCTAGAAATGCTAGGAGCATCTTTGGAGGACTTGTCTTCAAGGGTTTGCTCTTATTTACTCATTTCTTTGTATTTCTTGTATTCTTTGATGTATTCCACAAATTTGAGGATATTGTAAACCTACACTTGTGTAATAAATGTATTGATTGTACTTAAATTCATTTGAATTTTGTTTTGCTCTTTGATATATATGTTTTTATACTCTTAATATGATATGTATGTGTATTAATTGTTAGAAATCAATATGTGTCCATGATTGGGTTTAGGAGTAGTTGTAATTTAGAATAGAAATTAGATACCCATGATTATTGATTGATTGATGGATGACTTGAAATTCCATGTATTGAGTAATTTGAGTAATATGAGTAATAGGGATTTTAGCCCCAAAGAGTATAAAAGGTTTCAGTTCAGGCTTTTAGTTGCTAAATTGACCTTGGTTCATATCCTTGTTCTTAATGGGTCTTTGTATTAAGACACGATTATCCATCCACGTGACAGGATTGGGTGATGAATTGATTGTGGAAAAATTCCCTAATCAAGAGGATGAACCTTTAGCCTAAATTGAATGTTTTTAATGATATAACAATCACATTGTTGCATGTAGTTGTTAGGTAAACTTGTTTCCCATGTTTAGCCATCCTAGGGAGTTGACTAAACCGAATCTTTTACGTAGAAGTAAAGACCACCAACATTTTTCTTATGCTTGTGTTGTTATATGTATGTTTTGTAATTGATCCATGGTTAGATGCTATGTACCGAGAGGAGACGCATTTGATAATGCTTATATAAACATTCACTATGCTTGACTAGAAAGTGCTAGAACCACTAGGCTAGCGTATAGGGTTCGATTTGTATTCCACGTGCTTAATGAGTTCATATATATTGTCTGGATTATTCGAGAGAGATTTTGGGTATATATGGATACTATCTCTAAGACATCGAGAGAGATTAGAGATAAATTAAGGGGATACGAGCCTATGATATACTTGCATATTTGAGGATTAGGTGAGTCTAAAACGTAATTAGGAGGATTGTCACGGTTGAATCGTTTCCCTAGTGTAACCATATTTCATGCATATCTTCATTCCATCTATCATTGTATATATCATTTATATAAGTTATTTAGTTATATTATTATTCACTTTTCCATACACGCAAAACACGAGTCCGCTCGGAGTGTTATAATAATAGCTAGAACTAGAGACGATCGGTAAATCCCACCTCCCTGTGGATCGATCTCTTGCTTGCCGCTGTGGTAGTCTCAGTGACTTGCGCCCTTGCAAGGCCGAACTTAAATGTTCATATTTGATGACACTGTAACGACGTGTCCCTATCTACTTTGTTGATGAAAGATTCACCTTTCGTATTTGATGTTGGGTGTCATACAGCTTTTGGCCTTTTGAATAAGGAGCTTACATCAGCTCCAATCATATCTGCCCCAGATTGGAGTTTACCATTCGAATTGACGTGTGACGCCAGTGATTTTACAGTGGGAGCAGTTTTGGGGCAACGGAAAGAGAAGAGGCTTCATGTGATCTACTATGCAAGCCAAACCTTGAATGACGCCCAAGTCAATTATGCAACAACAGAAAATGAGCTTTTGGCTATAGTGTTTGCATTCGACAAGTTTAGATTATACTTGGTAGGTTCAAAGGTCATCGTGTACACAGATCATGCAACCATCAAGTATTTGTTGAACAAGAAAGACGCGAAACCTCGTTTGATAAGATGGGTTTTGCTCCTACAAGAGTTCGACTTGGAAATCAAGGACAAGAAAGGAACAAAGAACCTTGTAGCAGATCACCTATCCAGGTTAGAAAGAGATGAGAAGGAAGAGGTAGTGATTCCAATCAATGAGAAGTTTTCAGATGAGAAACTCTTCGCTCTGAAGGATCTTATGGTTCCATGGTTTGCCGACTATGTGAACTATCTAGCCAGTGATATTATGCCTATTAACATGAACTATAACCAGAGGAAAAGGTTTTTGCCTGAAGTAAAGTGGTATTTGTAGGATGAGCCCTTGTTGTTCCGAACTTGCGCTGATGGAATGATAAGAAGGTGCTTTCCGGAAGAAGAGATGAATAGCGTTTTAGGCTATTTTCACTCCAAAGTGTGTGGGGAACATTTTGGTGGAATCCGAACAGCATGAAAGATTCTTCAGTCGGGTTTCTGGTGGCCTACCTTTTTTCATGATGCTAGAAGCTTTGTAGAAGCGTGCGACCGATGCCAAAAAATCAGAAACATCAGTAAAATGGATGAAATGCCATTGAATTTCTTGTTGGAGGTGGAATTATTTGATGTGTGGGGTCTAGACTTCATGAGCCCTTTCCCAAATTCACACGGAAATCAATACATACTGGTAGCGGTGAACTATGTGTCCAAATGGGTTGAAGCCGTGGCCACTCCAGCAAGTGATGCGAAAACAATCACTGAGTTTTTGAAGAAGCATATTTTCTCACGGTTTGGCACGCTAAGGGCAATAGTGAGTGATGGAGGGTCACATTTCTGCAATAAACAATTTGAATCAATGCTTAGAAAATATGGTGTAAGGCACAGAGTGACCACTCCTTACCATCCGTAAGCAAAAGGGCAAGCTGAAATATCAAACCGCGAGCTCAAAAGTATTCTAGAGGAGAACGTGGGGGTTCGAAGAAAAAATTGGGCAAAACAGCTCGATGATGCATTATGGGCATACATAACCGCTTTCAAGACTTTAATTGGCATGTCTCCTTTCAGGTTATTGTTCGAAAAAACATGTCACCTTCCAGTTGAGTTGAAGCACAAAGCTTTTTGGGCGGTAATGGCATTAAACTTCGATATGAGATCTGCTGGTGTAAAGAGACTCATCCAGTTGAATGAGCTAGACTAAATGCATATAGATGCTTATAAGAATGCCCGGATTTACAAAGAGAAAAGTAAAAAATGGCATGATAATCGATTGGTGAATAAGGACATTCAGATGGGTAATCAAGTCTTACTGTACAACTCAAGACTCCGTCTCTTCCTTAGAAAGTTGAAAAACAAATGGACAGGCCCATATACTGTGAAGCGTGTTTTCTCATATGGAACAGTGGAGATCGAAAATGATGCAAGGGAAAGTTTCAAGGTAAATGGAAAAAGGCTGAAAATCTACTGGGAGCATGAGACTGATCAAATCATGGAGGTAATCCATCTCCGAGACCCCACCTAAGAACGAAGGAAAGGTACCATATCTGTAAATAGTAAATTTAATTTTCAGTATTAATTTAAATTTCCTTTCGAATGGTATATATGTTTTTGGTTTTATTGCATGGTGAATCACCCATT
The DNA here is from genome assembly GCA_032871835.1 of Dipteronia dyeriana. Classification (NCBI taxonomy): domain Eukaryota; kingdom Viridiplantae; phylum Streptophyta; class Magnoliopsida; order Sapindales; family Sapindaceae; genus Dipteronia; species Dipteronia dyeriana. The sequence continues at coordinate 76,973,348 of CM065303.1, read as the reverse complement.
TTCACCTTCACATTTGATGTGATTTTGTGAGTTTTTGAAAGAGTTTAGGAGTGTAAACGGGAGGGAGAAAATTCTGGAAAAGCTTAGAGCAAGAGGAAAGCCTTCATCAGGTTATGGCTGGTAAGAAGTGCGGTACGCATACCGCACCAGAAGGAAATGTATACCGCACTTCGTACCGCGTATAACAGAAGAAGAATTTAAATGCCCAGGTGCGGTACGACGTGTCGATACGAACTGCATCTCGTACCGCACCTGGGCCTTGAAACGAGCGTTGGACCACTCCATATACAGGTAAGTGCGGTACGAAGTGTCGAAGTGAACCGCACTTCATATCCTCATCTGGTGATAATTTTTGAGATTTAAAAAGCCAAATCTCGACATTCTCTCATTCTTCCTTCTCTCCCCTCTTTTCAAAACTCTCTCAAGCTAAGGCCTTCCACGAATTCAACCGGTATGTAACTCTAACTTCCTCCTCTCTCTCTCTTTATCTTTTATTCATGGAATCTTGCCCTAGATTAAGCATATTTCAATCAAAATAAGCTAGGGCATAGTTTTATGTATGATTGGGTAGGTTAGGGTTTCGAAATTTTAGGGGTTTTTCTTGTAGTTGCTTTTCTTGAGTTTCAATTTGTTATGCAAACCATAATCACACACAAAATTCCATATTATAGTATTTATTAATTGTTTGAGCAATTTTTGTGTGTGGATTTGTGGATTTTTGAAGAGATTCCAATTTTAGGGTGAATGTGGGTGTGATTGAGTTTTTTTTTTTTATATATTTGTGTGAGTAGTTTTTCACCTATGATGGATGAATAATTGATAAATTGGGCTATATTTGTGGCTATGCTTGGCATCAATTTTGTGAAAGTTTAAAAGAAGATAGATGCTTTGGGTTGTCATGTTGAATGTATTTGTTGAAGTGCTAGAACTAAGAGTGGTTGTGGTTTGTTTTTGTGTTTTTTATGTGTTTTTTCTTGGTTTGTTTTTGCAGGATCATAATCTCACAACTAAATATGCTTCCCAAGAAGAATACAAAGTCCGCTCCTGCCGGAAAGAGGATTGTCGGATCATCATCCCGAGTGATGCAGTTGTGTGTGCAAAACCGTGATTTTGGAAGACGAATGGAAAAGCTCAACGACACGAACATTATCTTTGAGAGAGGTATGCACCTTGTGGAACTCAAGGACACACCAGTCCCCACGACCGTAACACAACGGGATGGCAGAATTTTGTCAATGTCCCGGCGGACGCTAATGTTTCATTGGTAAAAGAGTTCTACGCCAGTATGATACCAGAGGCAGTGAAGGAAGGTAGACCGGCTTTGGTAAGAGGCATACCGGTCATGATCAATCCCACCAAGATCAACGCTCACTTTGGCACATCAGACTACCCACAATTCAACAAAGAGTATAAGAGCAGGCATAACACCAAGTCAAGTTTGGCTATGGCGCTCAGAGGGACAGATGATGGTGTGTGGGAGCATGGTCACATGCTTAAGCAGTCAGAGCTTTCACAGGAGTTGGCGTTTTGGAATCTGTTCAACACTTTCTCCCTCCTGCCAACCACTCACAGGACAACAGTTTCAGAGCTGAGAGCAAATTTACTCAGCTGCATCCAAGATCAGACAAGGATTAGGTTATAATGAATGCAATTTTAGAAGCAGCCTCGATTAATGTGTATCCGTAAGCAAAGCCAAGGTCAATCATCTTTCCTAGCCTTATCATCGCTCTCTTAAAGAAGGAAGGAGTCCCAGAAATTGCCACGGATGAAGTAAAGATCAATCCCATAGGGGACCTTAATAAAAGATCATGGCAGGACGTTACAATCTGAATCAAGGGAAAAAAGAGGCAGAGGATTACTGAGGGTCCATCCAGCACTCCGGGTGAAGAGGAACCTGATTTCGAATGTGTGGAATCAAAGGAAGAGGACCAGGACTACGAGGACCTTACATCCCAGTCCATGCTGGCCAAGATTTTGAGCGCTGTAGAGGGCATCCAACTTAGTATGACTGGCCTCGAGGATAGCCTGCAGGTAGTGAGGGAGATGACAGATCTGATCTATTCTAGGATGGATCTCTTTGAGGAAGAGATGAGAGATCAGAGAGATGAACTTACTGACATCCGGAGGCAAGCTGGCTTCCAGACTTATCAGAGGAGGAGGAGACCTCACCCATCTTATGTCGGCATCTCAATTTTCAAGGACCAGGCTACCCAGAGGGCTACAACAGAGGCTGAGAGGGTTCGAGCAGAGGAGGCAGCTGCATGGCAGGACAGAGGAAAGTGACACATATAGCACTAGCAGTCTGCTACCAGGATATCTCTATCAAAATTTTGTGTTTATGTTTGTTTGTTTTTTTCATTATTATTATTGTTTTGTTGATTATAACTATCATATGTTACGAAATGTGTGGATAACTCATTTTGGTTTTTGTTTAGCATATTTCGGATTTTTCGGATTTTTTTAGATGTATTTAGTTTTCGCTTCGAATTTTCATCCTGAATAATGTTAGATTTGGTTTGGGGGTGTTGGAATAGAAATTTAGAGAACATGATACATTGTACAAAAATTTTGTTTTTCTTGCTAAGTAGAATTTCAGAGCACTAATCCTGCTCGAACGAGATGTTTTTGGGTTGTACCTTTTTCAGGCAGTTGTTGCATGCTTTGTACCACTAGGGTTGTGCTTACTAAAGACGCACCACATGGCTTGCACGTATCTTTCCGGGCTCTATAGTGTCCCAGTGAAGAGGGTAGCGCGCTTGAAATGTTTAGGCCATTAGTAGAGACTACCCTGTAAGTCTATAGAATCCAGAAATGCGTCACTTGAGTGATAATGTTATTTACCTCTCTAAACACTTTTCTGTTAGGCATTTAGGAGGCATCATTGGGAATCAGGCATGTTTGTAATTCTTTATGAGTTTATTGCCATGGTTTCATTTCCGCTTGTTCTATACCTTTTGAGATGAAGTAGGCTTATGTGTGAAACTTGAGAAAAAGGCCTAAACACGTTCCATAACCTTGTGTGCTAAAATTTTTATTTAGCTGTGTTACACACTACATCACAGTCCCTAAACATAAGCCCAACCCCGTGCTATGATCATGACTTGGTTGTTCTAATGAGGCTTAAATAAAGAAGCTCGGCAATTTGTGCAGTTCGAAATGCAGCAAAATGAACCATTTTGATATTGATTTCTCTAAAAAAAATAAAATTGATGCCAAAGAGTGAAAAAGTTGTGGCAATCAACACCTTTAGAGCCACTTAATTCTCTGGTGTATAATCAACACCTAGCAAGTTGGGCTAGCAAATAAGGTTACTCATTTTTGTACTTTGAATACCCAAGCTTGATCACTAGCCTCACCTGTATCTATACCAACCTAGCCTCGTCATACCATTGACATAAACCCAGTGAAACAAAATAGAAGTCCTAGCTGATCCTTGGGAAGGACTTGTTTTTGGAAATGTTACCATGGTAACATGATATTGTCTGATTCTCGTTTACTTTTTCGCTTCTCCTAAAATACAAACGTTCAAAGATTTTCATATGTGCATTTCTTAATCTTTTCATACATAACTCCAGTGTTGCGCATATGCTTGTTGACTGAGCCTATGATCTGTGTGGAAAAACGAGAGTTGAATCCGGTAAGGTTTAGAGTCAAGGTGAAATGCAGTCACATGACTTTTGTGTTCTATACTTCTGGATCTAGAGTCACAATGTAGCCTGGAATTGCAATCCTTCGTGTTGAAGCACCTTGGTCTGCACTCCTCAGTGGTCTTAGCATGCTAGTTTTTTGATTTTTGATTCACCCAAATCCGCATCTCGTTCTTCAGTTGATTCAGTAAGAAATAAAGTAAATCTAGATAGAGTTTAGTTCTCTTACGATTTTTTGTCCTAGGTTTTGCTCGAGGACAAGCAAAAATTCTGGTTTGGGGGTATTGATAAGCTCGTTTTTCATGCTTTACGTACCCGTCATTTTGTATAGTTTTGCTCTCATTTTCTTTGCAAACTCCATCTTTTGATCTTCTAAATGCTTAAACAGGTCCTCTATAGCCAGAAGTTATCCTTGTGTGAAACCGGAAGCTTTCGGAGCAAAAAGAAGGTTTTAGCTCAGTATAGAATGTGAAGTGCGGTACGCGTACCGCACTTCATACCGCGCAGCAGGACAACAGTTTCACTAGAAGGAAGTGTGGTACACGACGTCGAAGTGAACTACATCACGTACCGTGCAAGATGGTAGAGGAAATTATAAAAGGCTTCAAGTGCGGTACATGAACCGTACCAGAAGGAAGCGAACCGCATCACGTACCGCTCAAGATGGCAGAGGAAATTATAAAAGCCTTCAAGTGCGGTATGCGAACTGCACCAGAAGGAAGCACGAATCGTATCACGTACCGCACAAGCTTCCAGCAACCAAAATTTAACTGATGTGCGATATGCGGCGTCGAAGTGAACCGCACTTCGTACCGCACATTATGGCAGATTTTGAAACCTTTATTTCGTGAACAGATGAGTGGCTTTATTGTGGGACCCCCTCTCTTATCTTTGATTAAACATTGAGGGGGGATGTTCCTAGAGGATGTGAGGGTGTCTTTGGGACCATCCTACACAAGTGGGGGGGCTTGTTGTTGCCTATAAAGTGAAGAGAGAGAGAAGAGAGAAAGGGGGTCTGAGAATTGAAAAACACACCAGACCAGCTCTGCTCTTGGATGATTTTGGGGTTCTCTCTTCATTTCTGGAACGAGTTCTTCAAGGTTTGATAAGCTAGGGCAAGGTTTGGTTGATCCAAGGAAGCTAGGGAAGCTCAAGCTACAAGAGATTGAAGCTACAATTTAGTTTTATCTCTTCAACTCTTCTCTTCTCTTGTTTCTTTATATTGATTTATGATTTGTATTGATGTTAGCTCATCTATGTTTATTTTTGTATAGAATGAGCTAATTATTCTTATGTTAGAACAAGATGATGCTTAACCCTTGATTCATATGTGATACTCTTTGATTTCTCTAGTTTTGTGCTTGTGGAGCTATATGGATGTTTTGAATGCTTAAGGCTTTTACTTAATAGATCATTTTGTAATCGATCTATGGTTGAATGCTAAGTACCGAGAGAAAATGTATTTGACAATGCTTAGATAAATATTCACTATGCTTGACTAGAAAGTGCTAGAACCACTAGGCTAGCGTATAGGGTTCAAATTGTATTCTAAGGGCTTAATGGGTCTATACATATTGTCCGGATTGCTTGAGAAAGATTCCGGGTATATATAGATACGATCTCTAATACATCGAGAGAGGTTAGAGATTTGTTTAGGGAATACGAATCTATAGCTTGTACACGCACAAATTAGGAGTCAAAGAAGTCGAAGTGTGTTATTAGGAGGGTTAAAGCGGATTCGAGTTCTAACATGTTTTCCATACATTTATGAAAGTGTTAAGTTAGATAATTTAGTTTGTGTTTGAGTTAGTTTACTTTATTGCAATTATTGACAACTCATGTTTTTAGATTGTTCAAATAGTTGACAAGCCTTTGAGTTCCAGTAATCATAACATTTTTCCCTGTGGGAACGATCCCTACATTGTCACTAAACTATCGTTGCGACCTCGTGCTATTGCGAGAGTCAACAAGTCTAGTTTGACACGATCAACAAACGAATCGAGAAGCTCAAGCGTCACTCAAACCTATCAATTTACAAATTAATTTACTGTCATAACCTTATCACCACAGTAAGGTAAATCAGCATAAGATTCACATATATAGAACTAACCTTAGAAATCTAGTTTTCGGCTAATACAACTAACCATTCTCTGATCTCCGATTTTTAATAAATTTTATACAGCTCCAAATATTAAGAAATTTGACATGGATGGTTTAGACATATTGTAAATATTACCATAAAAGTTTCAATTCAATCTAGGTTCGATAGCATATCCAAACAATTAATTATATTCTTGTTTATCCCAAATCTGTCTAGTAGCCAACCACAGTCTAGTCCGAAATTTATATAAATATTTATACTCATGTATAAATTATGAAACTTTTCAGATGTAATCTAGACATATAAGGTAATCTATGGTAAAATTTTCAGGTCAATACGGTGGCATTATATCATGCAAAATACCAATCTTTCATGGTTCCCGAAACTATCCAGCAGAATTCAAATACTGACCTATGTCTATTCCAAAATTCATAACAATATTTCTACTTGCTTAAATCGTACGAAAATTTACAGAATGATACTAGACATATACATTTAACTCCATATAAATTATCATAATTTTTAACGATGATTAACCAACCCAAAAAGTTTTCACGAAATCTGTCTAGTCTAGTAAAAACAGGGGATCTCCAGAAATCTTTATAATGGTCCGAAAAATCTCATTAAAATCATGCTAATGATCATGAACTATGGAATGGATATAAATCGATCATATACATACTTATTCTCATTAATAATTCGCCTAAGAACAGCCTACTATATAGCTAGGGAATCCATGATATAAAAGGAACACAGCAGAATAGTAAACAACTTACCTAGTTCCCAAAGTTCTCCAAATTACTTCCGATTTCTTGTTTCTCCATGGAGAGAATTTACGTTGGCTGCTAGAACGGAAAGGAGAACGATCGTTTCTATTTTTTTTGAGACATGGGGGCTGTTGTATTACAAACTTAAATAGCGTTAAAAGTTCTAAACCCTAGTAATCAATAGGAATCAAACCTAAAAAGGAAACTTATTAATCAATATATATATATATATATATATATATATATATATATATATATATATACTTTCTTCTTTTCTATTAAATCATGGAAAAAATCTCAGATTTACTAAACTAATATTGAAATAATTTATCTTTTTCTTATAATAATAAGATTTGAACAATTACAGCTATTACACGTATGATCTTATTCAAATTTCTATAAATTTACGGCTATTACACCATATCCATCCTGATTATACAAGAATTTACTAATACAAGTTTGTAGCGACAAGTACAAGTACTGAGGATTGGATAACAGATGATTCACATTTCTCCTTGATTTAGAAACTGAGGAAGCCCTTCTCCTTCAGACTTTCAATAGTTTCTTGAAGACTCGACTCCCAAGAAATGAATTTGATCCCCAAACTTTCCGCTTTCTCCCTTGACACCTGATACGTTGGCTCATATGGCTTGCTGTCATCCAAGCTGCCCCGAATACACAAAAATACTTGTTCTAAGTGTTTTTCAGGTCTATACAACAACTTACAATTTAGTTGCTTAGTTATGTGAATGACATAGTACGTGATATTAGTACTTCAATGTATGACTTACTTTTCGGGAAGTTGCAGAGTTGGGAAACGTTTATGCAAAAACTCCAGTGTCTCGGCACTACCTGTAACTCTTCCAACGACACAATATCTGCCTCTGGCAGTAGGAACCTCCAATGCTCGAATATGTGCATATGCAACATCTCTCACATCAACAAACGTGTATGGACTAGGAAATATTCGATCTCCTGCATTCAAAAACCATTGTCATATATATAGAATGTTGCGCTAGAGAGAAAGACACAATGTTTGGTACGTAATGGATGAAATACCATTTACGATAAGTTTCAAAACAATCTCCACGGAAAGATTAAGAGTTGGTTGTAAAAAAGGGCCTATGACTAATCCTGGATTTAATGTAACCAAGTCAATTCCATTCTCTTCTGCAAATTTCCAAGCAGCATCTTCGGCTAAGATTTTTGAAAGTACATACCAGTGCTGAGAAGGACAAAGATAGAATTCAAATTCACCTATATTGTCACACATTAAGCAATAGTTTTGATAAAGAATACGGATTCAACAAGCATAACCGAGACCAATTCCGAAAAGCTTCACCTATTATGTCATTGCCTGTGTCTTCAAATGCATTAAAGAACTTAAAAGATGTCTTATATTATGAGAATTTAAAGAAAACAGATTGGACATATAGTGAAGCTATTTTTTGTAGGATAAATGAAGCATTAAAGGAGAAGCTGAATATTACCATTTCAAAAACCTTCAAGCTATCACATATAGCTGGATTTGAGAACCAAGTCTCATCGATTACAGTATGCGAGGTGAGAGGTTTTCCAGTGTGCATAACAGTAGCCGTAGAAGATGTAAAAACCACCCTCTTGACTGATGCAAATTTCGCGCATGATTTAAGAACATTAAGTGTTCCATTCACTGCAGCATCAACTATATCAGCCTGAAAACGTAGGCAAAAACATGGAATTAGCTCTAGTTATGGAAAACGTTGAAAGGTAAATTGAATTGCATGAAAACGGACATGATTTCTAAGCTTTTGGGTCAAGTGGTAGCATACGTTGATATCATAACACCACAAAAAGTACATAGGACAAACCTCAGGGTCATTGGTTGATAAAACTACGGGGGAGGCCGTATGGAAAACACCTTCACATCCATCAATTGCAGAATCAAAAGATCCTTCTTCCGACAAGCTTGCTTTGAAGATATGAAGTCTTTCTTCAGCGCCATCAAGTGCAAGTAAATGTTGTGTCTTCTTAGGATCGTCTATGGAATATACAGATAGAATTAAGTCACTCACCAACCAAAATAGAAATTAAATAAATAAATAAAAAACACAACACCCAGAACTCAAAAGAGATCCAACTTCAAGTAGTAACATCAAAATATGGTAAAAATAATAATAATAATAAGCAAGAGGGAAAGAGAGGGACTAACTTGGGTCACGAACAGTGGCTCTGACGGTGTAACCATCTTCAAGTAAAAGCTTGACTAGCCATGAAGCTATGTAACCTGAAGCTCCTGTTACACACACCACCTTCCCTTCTCCACTCATTTGTTCTCTCTCTGACTCTCTATGTGAACTTCTCAGAGGAATTCAGGTTTGAGCTTTTGTTGTGAGACTCAAAGCCAAGTACAACTCGATTTTTATTATTCAATTTCAATGAATTATGAACAGCTGAACGTATTTAAAAGTATTCTAACAATATCAAACATGTTGGAGTTGGTGAAGATTTTAAATCAAAATAAAAGTTAAAATTGGTTTTTTGTCTTTTAATGAAATAAAATACAAAGAAAAACAAAGACAAATTGAAGTTTGGGATTTGTGACATTGTTGTAGTGTGGGAGAATTGCTTTTGGAATTGTTGTGAGGGGAAATTGATGTGAAAAGAATCAGCTTAGTGTTTGGTAAACTGATTTTTAAAAGTGCTTTAAAAGCAATTTCAATATGTTTGTTAAACTGAAGTAAAAAATATTGTGAGTGTGTAAAATTACTAAAAAGATATAGATATCTAAATGGTGTTAATGTTCTATACTTTATATTTTTCTTGTTTATTTGTGTTTAATGTTAAGTGTTATATAATTATGGTACTTTATTAAATTAATTAGCCCTATTTTTTATTCTATTTTATTGAATTAATTAGCTTTATTTATTTATTTATTATTTTTTATTATTTTTTATTTCTTTATTTCTTTTTTATTCTGCTTTATTGAATTAATTAGCTCCATTTTTTTTTTGTACAGTTATGACAACAATTGTTTTGTACAACAATGTAAGCCTAAATGTTTTTGGTAAATTTCGTTAAAGATAAGGATAAAGTTAAAAAGTTAGTAAAATTTCATTTAATATCGCTGTAGCGCGTTTTCTAAAAGCATAAGCCAAAATCCAAAAGCATGTATTTGTAGTTTTTCAAAAACTCAGTTGAGAGAAACTAAAAAATGATTAAAAATATTTCCCCACAATTTTACCAAACACCCTGTCTTTGGTCCGGAATAACTTTTGGCCCCAAAAGCAGCCGGAGAAATAATGCCAAACTGGGCCTTAAATTGCTTCACGCTGCATGAATAAGCAAACAGCGGTTGCTTCATGCTATTTTGATTCATGCATGTTGTGTGTTGTTAGAGCGATCTGGACAACTGTCCACCAAAATAATGAAGATCATTGTGACTTCAACAGTGTCTTAGACAACGGATGAACAAAAATTGAAAGGCATTGTGTGAGCGCTGTGAATTATGACAACGGTCCAAGATCAGTAGGTGACCGCTATGATAGCATTGTGAGAGCGCTGTGAAGACTTACAACGGTCGGACTAATTTTTGTAAGAAATAGGATTTCTTGCACAGATAAGTAAGTGGAAAATGAAATAAATTCCAATTAGTATTTGACCAACCCTAGTGCTCTTATATAATACTACTATTATATAAAGTGTGCATAGTGTGTAATAAAAAATGGCTAGAGAGAGCAATTGTAGAGAGACAGAGAGATTATAATCAACTATGAAACATAGTTGATTGAGTGTGGTGCGCTCCGTGGACGTAGACAAATTTTGAACCACGTAAAATATTTGATGTCATCTTTTCTCTTATTGCTTTCATATTATTTATTTGTGTGCATGCGATTTTTTCTCAACAACAATTGGTATCAGAGCTCCGGGTTGGGGCAGATTATTTTTTCATACACAAATCTTGGTCTTCTTGAGGTCATCGATTTTCATCGTAGAGATGGAGTCAGAAAAGGAAACACACAAGATTGAGAAATTCAATGGATCAAATTTCAGCTTTTGGAAGATACAGATGGAGGATTATATGTACCAGAAGGATCTGTATTGGCCGATAAAAGAGACCAAAGGATATGACTGATGAAGATTGGGAAAAAAAACGGAAACCGAAGAACATGGATGATGATGATTTTGAACTCCTAGACCGGAAAGTATTGGGAGCAATTCGTCTCAGTTTGACGAAACATGTCGCCTTCAACGTAAAGAATCAACAGACTGTCAAAGATCTAATGGATACTCTATCATACCTATACGAATAGCCTTCTGCGGTAATGAAAGTCCATCTTGTCAATAAGCTGTCAACTTTGAAGATGAGGGAATGTCAGAACTTTAAAGATTTTCTGAATAGTTCAACGAAGTGAAGGATGAGTTGTGTTCTTTGTCTATGGGATTCGATGAGGAGTATATGGCGGTGTTTCTGCTCACCCTATTGCCAGAAAGTTGGAAGACGACAAGTCAGTCGATTGCTAACTCGCTCGGGAAGGAAAAGTTGAATCTTCAGCATGTTGTAAACATGATCATGACCGAATAGATCAGAATGCGTGAAGTTGGATCAGGGGTATCTACATCTTTAGCATTGAATTTGGAAGGTAGGGAAGACAGAAACAGAAATTGAAACACGAATCAACGGGAAAGATCAAAGTCTAGAGGGAAGTCCAAATCAAATAATCAGGTTAACTATTCTGGAAACCAACAACGAAGCAAAAGGGATGTAAAGTGCTGGAATTATGGTAAGAAAGGTCACTTTTTGTATGAGTGTAGATCTGAGAAGAAAGATAAGGGCAAGATCAACGCGAATTGTTTATCGGAGGAGTCAGATGACTGCCTTATCTACTCGTTGAAAAACAAGATGGAGTTATGGGTCTTGGATTCAGGAGCGTCTTTTCATGCAACACCTCACAGGGAGTTGTTCGAGAACTACGTCTTTAAAAAATTAGGTAAAGTGTATGTTGGTGACGATCAAGCATGCAAAATTACCTTCGGTTGTAGGGGTCAATTTGGAAACTCGACAATGTGATGCACATACCAGACTTGAGAAAGAATTTGATCTCCATTGGGTAACTGACGTCAGATAGTTACATGACAACTTTCACAGGTGATAAGTGGAAGATCTCTAAAGGAGCTATAACAATCGCCAGAGGAAGTAATACTGGGACACTTTACACAACCATGGATGGTTATGGTTCAGTCATTATGGTGAAAGGTATAGATGATCCGAACTTGTGGCACCAAAGGCTTGGGCACATTAGTACTCAGGGGCTAAAATGTCTGCATTCGAGAGGTAAATTGCTAGACTTAAAATCCGTTTAAGTTGATTTTTATGAGAGTTGCATTCTGGGAAAACAGAAGCGAGTGAGCTTCAAGAGGGCTGGAAGAGAACCGGTAAATGAGAAGCTGGAACTAATGAGAAGCCAGGGTTGAAGATCAAAGAGTTGCATTCATACAATGGTGGAGAATATGAAGATAATGAGTTCAAGAAGTTTTACTGCCAGAGAGAGATAAAGCTCAGTAGAACGATTCCTAGAACCCTACAATAGAAAGGTATAACAGAACGGATGAACAGGACATTGACTGAGAGAGCCAGAAGCATAAGGTTACATTCAGGGTTGCCAAAATAGTTCTGGGCAGAAGCAGTCAATACATCAGTGTATTTGATCAATAGAGGACCATCAACGCCTTTAGACATCGTTGTACCATAGGAGATCTGGACTGGGAAAGAGGTAAAACTTTCTCATCTTAAAATGTTTGGGTATGTTTCTTATATACACGTAAGTGATCATGCGAAGAGTAAGCTAGATGCCAAGTCAGTGAAGTGTACTTTGGTGGGCTACGGAGAAGATGAATTTAGTTACAAGTTATGGAATGACCAAAATCGTAAGATGATCAGAAGTAGAGACGTTGTCTTCAATGAAGGGTCATGTACAAAGACAGAAACACACAGGTGTTTGAGCCGGAAGAGCCAGAGTATTTTGAACCGGATGATGTACAGGAAAGAGAGATCATGGAACATATTAAACAAAATGATGAAAAACAAGGTGTGTAGGCCCAGGTACAAGAACCTATCCCACTTAGAGATGTTCCAGCGACACAGGTCTAGAATACAATGAGAAGATCAACTCGAACTCATATACCAAATAGAAAGTACTTGCAATACATGTTGCTGACAGATGCGGGAGAACTTGAGTGCTATGATGAGGCATGTTAGGGAGAAGATACGAGCAAGAGTGAGCTTGCAATGAAGGATGAGATGAAGTCGTTGGTATCTAACTAAACTTGGGAGTTAACCAAGGTGCTTGAAGGAAAGAAAGCCCTACAGAATAAGTAGGTGTTTTGGATCAAAAAGGAAAATGATGGTTCTAAGAGATACAAGGCACGACTAGTATTCAAAGGTTTCTAACAAATTGAAGGTATTGACTATTCTAATTTTTTTTTCTCCTGTTGTTAAGCTAACTACGATACAGTTAGTGTTGAGTATTATCTCAACAAAGGGATTATATCTGGAGCAGTTAGATATGAAGACTGTCTTTTTTCATGGAGATTTGGAGGAAGAGATATATATGGAGCAACTTGAGGGGTTTATGGAAAATGGCAAGGAAGAGTTGATATGTAGGTTGACGAAGAGCTTGCATGGTTTAAAACAAGCTCACCGACAGTGATACAAGAAGTTTGAGAGGTTTATGCAAGACAATGGCTATCTGAGATGCAATGTTGACCACTGCTGCTACTTCAAAAACGTTAAGTCAAGTTTTACTATTTTGTTGTTTTATGTTGATGACATGTTAGTAGCTGGTGCAGATTTAGAAGAAATTAACAATTTGAAGAAGCAACTCTTTGAGTGAGTTCGAGATGAAGGATTTAGATCCAACAAAGTAAATTCTTGGAATGAGGATTAGCAGAGATGAACAGAAGGGTACATTGAAGCTTTCACAGGCAGAGTACGTTTGGAAGGTGTTATAGAGATTCATCATAGGAGATGCGAAACCGATGAGAACACCTTTGGCTAGTCATTTCAGGTTGTTCAAGGATTAGAGTCCAAAGACGGAAGAGGAGAAGAACTTCGTGGCTAGAGTTGCTTACGCTTCAGCCATTGGAAGTTTAATGTATGCTATGACCTACACAAGGCTAGATATTTCCCAAGCAGCGGGAGTTATGAGCCGATACATGTCCAATCCAGGCAAGCCTCACTGTGAGGCCGTGAAGTGGATCCTGAGATACCTGCAAGATACAACTGAGAGATATCTAACCTTCAGAAGATATGAACTCAAACAAGAAGGTTATGTTAGAAGGTTATGTGGGTTATAGAAGAAGTACAACTGGATATGTGTTCATGATGGCTATTACAGCGATCAGTTGAGTGTCCCAATTACAGAAGATAGAGATAATTTCTACAACTAAAGTAAGTATGTGGTTATAACAAAAGCAAACAAGAAGTTGATATGGTTACAAGGGTTATTAGCTGAGTTGAGATTCGTTCAGGTGATGAACGTGTTGCACAGTGATAGTCAGATTGTAATACACTTGGTCAAGAATTCAACGTTTCATTCTAGAACCAAGTATATAGACTTGCGCTACCACTTTATTCGGTCATTAATCAAAGAAGGAGTGTTGAAGTTAAGAAACCGACTGACATGTTAACCAAATCAGTCACTATTAAGAAACTAGAATTGTGTACAGTTTTAATGGGTTTTCAAGAGACGTGAGAAATGAGCGCACCGTTATTTATCCACTAAGTCATCAATGAAGGATGAAGAATGGTTATCAAGTTTCAATTTTCAAGCGGGACATTATTGGAGTTGGTGAAGACTTGAAATCAAAGTAAAAGTTAAAATTGGTTTTTTGTCTTTCAGTGAAATAAAATAAAAAGAAAAACAAAGACAAATTCAAGTTTGGGATTTATGAAATGAAAAGTCAACAACGGAAACCGACTTAAATTGTTTTGCCCGTTTTATTGATGTGTCCGAGCACGTCATAGACATCGTCAGTTTGGGATGACGTGCTCGGACGTCGTTGGTTTGGTGATGCGGTGACGTATCAGAACAAATCATCGTAATTTGGTTGACTTGACCGTGCACGTGATGAGATGGCCGATCACGTGAATTTCCACATCGTCAAATGGCAATGACGTGTTAATGAGATCTCTTTGCCTTGCATTTTGAAAGAACCCCCATTTTCGTACACCAGAGGAGTGAGAGAGAGAGAGAGCTTCGTAGATGGAAGAAAGGTTTGAAATTGATGACGATGGCATCGAATTGATTGAACAACTAATCGACTATCAAATTTATGATGGGGTATGTGGTGTGTCTTTATGTTGTTGAATTACATATTTATCAAAAACCTAATTCCATGCTTTGTCTACATTTTAGATGATAAAACTCGAGCACTAGACACTGTTACTATATACTAAAATGGGAAATTTTGCATTATTATATTCACAATTTTCCATTATTGCTTTCAAAACTGACTTGTTAAAATATTTTAACTTTTTGCCTCTATCACACGATTCACAATCACATTCCCATGACACTAGCTCCAACTTCTTGAACAACATTTTAACAATTTCTTCTTGAACAAATATCTCTCTCTCACACACAGACACTGACAGAGAATGAGTGGAGAAGGAAAGGTGGTGTGCGTAACAGGAGCTTCTGGCTACGCTGTCAAAACAACTGTTCTAGACCCATGTCAGTCCCTCTCCCTCTCTCCATATCTTTTATGTATAATGTTTATTTTGGTTGCTATTGTCTTCATGATGTGTTCAAACAAATTGTATATATAGATCACTCAAGACTCTTTTTTGACTTTAAATAATCAATCATTCAATTCACTGCTTCTTGTTATAGATGATCCAAAGGAGACACAACATTTACTTGAACTTGATAAGCATTAAAAATTGATCTCCTGAAATCAAGCTTGTATCTCACTGTCAGCTTTTGAGAGGATAAAGTAATTTTTCACATATATTAATTATCCCAATCTAATGTTTTGACAACTTTAAACATCTTGAAATCAAAACAGTTTAACGTGTTTAACAAATTACATGGGAAACTTCCTAGTTCCATTGGAAACATGACTTTTCTCACAAATTTTGATTTGTCTATGAATAATGTTGGGGGAGGGATTCTGAGGTCCATTGGTAAACTTTGAAACTTCAAAGAATTTGATTTGTTTGGCAATAACTTGACAGGTAGTTTGCCTGAGTTCCTCAAAGGAACCGACAACTGTGTTTCGAGTAGTCCTTTGCCTAGTTTGATGTACTTGAGATTCAGCAACAACCACTTACAAGGCAAATTGCTTGAATGGTTGGGTTACAGCTTGAAAATCTTATTGAACTTGTTCTGAGTTATAATCAGCTTCAAGGTCCAATCCCTGATTCTCTAGGAAATCTGCAAAACCTTACCAAATTGAGCCTTCAAGGAAATCAACTAAATGGAACTCTTCCAGAGAGACTTGGAAATCTTTTCAAGCTGTCTACCTTGGATGTTTCTGTAAACCACTTGACAGGTTCAATCTCTGAAGTGCATTTTTCAAGATTAAGTAAACTGAAAATCCTACAGTTGTCTTCCGATTCATTCATTTTGAATGTCAGTTCACATTGGATCCCTCCATCCCAGGTCGGGAATCTCAATATGCATTCGTGTAATTTAGGTCCCTGCTTGTTTCATTCCTGACTCAAAACTCAAAAGGGGGTCAGGTTACCTCAAATGCTAGCATCCTGTTATCTTTCCAAAACTTATCAACTCTAGCAACCATGGATCTTGGAAATAACAGGTTTTCTAGAGATATTCCAATATGGATTGGAGATGGTTTTGCAGATCTCAGAATTCTGAAGTTAAGGTCGAACGGATTTTCATGAGAAATTCCAGCCAAGCTTTCGGATTTAAGTTCACTGCAAATGCTGGACCTGGCAGAAAACAATCTGACAGGCCGGATTCCAGGCAGCTTGGGAGATCTTCAGGCCATGGCTCGAGAGCAAATTGTAATCCAGTACCTCCTTTACATGAAGTATAGAGGCCTTTACTATGAAGAAAATTTGATCATCACCACCGAAAACCAGCTTCAACCTTTCACCAAGACACTGTCTCTTGTCACCAGCCTATACCTGTCTGGAAACAACTTATCTAGAGATTTTCCTGAAGAGTTGACAAAACTGTCAGGATTGGTGATACTAAACCTGTCAAGAAACCACATCAGTGGAAAAATACCTGAAAACATATCAAGTTTGCATCAACTATCATCTCTTGATCTCTCTATCTCTCAAGCAACAATCTAGTTCCAATCCCTCCAACCCTTTCTTCCTTATCATTTCTTAAACTTATGGAACAACGACTTCTCGGGCACCATCCCTTACACCGAGCATCTGACAACATTCGATGCATCATCCTTTGCTGGAAACCCGGATCTCTGCAGACCCCCACTTCCTGTCAAGTGCTGGGATGAGGAATCAGATGGAGGAGGAAGTGTCATTGAAGAAGACAATGATGGAAATGAACAAGAAAAGATTGATAAGTGGTTTTACATGAGCATTGGCTTGGGATTTGCAGCCGGAATTCTATTTCCAATATTGGTTTTAGCAATCAGAAACCTTGGAGCAATGCCTACTTCAATTTTTTTTTTACTGTTGATACAATCATACTACGCAAGCAAATGGAATTTTAAGTGAACAATTAGCACATCTACACACCTTTGCTTTCTCACAAAAAGCCGGATCAGAAAACCAAGTTTCATCAAATGTAACATCAGGAGAAAGAGGCTTCCCATTGAATGAAACTGCTGCCATAGAGGATGTTACAATCACCCTTATGATAAATGGAACTTTTGCACATGATCTAAGAACGTTAATTGTTCCTTTCAATGCAGGGCAACTACACCTGCCTGGAAATGCAAGGAAAAACATGGAATTGACTCTCACATAAACAGCTCTATATATGAAAGAATTCAAAGGAAAATTAGACTACATAAAAAATGAACATGAAATTATTATATTACAGTTCCAAATGAAATTATTACATTCACATCACACAGCAACATTCACGTCACACAGCAGCTACTGTACAGACACTTCAATTATATTGCACAAATTGAAAATGCTAAATAGTGACAAGATTTGTAGAATCCAGAACTACCTATCGTGAAGAAAACATAAAAGTAATAGATATATGGTACAAACCTGAGAGACATTGGAGGTAGAAGGACAGGGAAGGCTGTGTGAAAGCTTCAAGCATAGATGGGAGTTCTCCGAAAAAAATATTCAGCCTCAAGCATAGTATCCCCAGAAATGGAAAACTTTCTCCGAACCACCGAGGAATTCATCATGTCACACCGTTGTTTCCAAGATCCTGAGTTTACAAAGTAACCAAAGTCCTGAAAGATGATGGGATTTTTCCCGAGATTTTGTTGTTCCCAAGGTGCAGTGTTTGTTTGCTGTAGGTCACCCAAACTTGTAGGAATTTCACATGAGAAATTATTGTTTTGAAGGTTTAGAGCCACTGGTCAATACAGTTTCCTTTAGTCGAAGGGATGCTTCCTGTTAAATTGTTCCTTGAAAGATCACCAACCGGTAAGAGTCTGCACCTCTGCTATAGAGGCAGGAATTGAACTGTATAGTTGGTTTCCTGAAAGAGAAGGAATGACCAAAATTGGCAAGGATTTACCTGTTGTGTGTTTGATACGTTATGTTTCAAAACTGAAATTGTTTACCTTTTGAAGTTCACTGTAAAATTAGGTTTGAACCAAATTGTTGTAACTAGAATAAAAATCACTGCAGTAAAATAAATGTGGACTTCAAAGCACGTTATAGAAATTGATTTCCTTAAGACACTATTTACCCCAACCAACTAAATGATGCACCGGGGTTATGCAACTGTGCCTCCAAGATACAATGAAGCCTCGATTGTTTAATATCGTTGTACACTAACGATTTAAACCATGAACACTGTTGATGACAAACTGATGTAGGACAAAGATGAAAGAACTGTGGCCCATGTCGAGCAATTTTCTTATTTTGTTAATTTGAGTCTTTTCTTATTTAGCAAGTTTATTTATTTTAGTTTGATTAGGAATTAAATTTAGGTTTTGGAAATATATCAAACTTACCTTTTAAGTAAGATTTGATCTTTGTTTTCCTGTCAAGTTAGGAGTCAAGAATCTTAAAAGATTCATATTAGTTTTGATCTTTTCTTATTTTAGTCTTTTTTTTAGTAATGTCGTATTCGAGTCGTATTATGATTAGTTTATTATAAATAGTCTTATTATTTTCACTTATCGTAACCTGTAACCTTTTGATCAATTTTAATAAAATTGTTTTTTTGGAACATTTATCTGTCGTGGATTCGACATGTTCTTTGAGGATTCGAGCGCACCATTTTCTAATGAAGATTAGGGAATGATGGCCCCTGCTTGGGTAACTACCGATTGTTGCGTCAAGGTTCGTCTGAGAGTGTCTTAGGGTTCGACAAAATAATCATTCTTATTTTTACCATACCCCGCTGCGTCACAAACCAGCCAAGAAACAATATTCTGTTACTGCAGTTTAACAGAATATTGGTATGCAAGAAAGAAATTAGAAATTTGTTGTGTAGAAAAATATGAAAATGAGGAAGGAAAGAGTAGTAACAGAAATGTGATGTTCTGTGTTTCAGTTGTGTAGGAAAATAAATGAAAGGTCTGGCAATTTATAATATGTTTTGCACATTTTCATAATGGTTGCAACATTTCATTATTTCATGAACAAATACGACCATTCATAAATGGTTGCAATCTTGAAACAATACAACCTTTCATTATTTCATGAACAAATGTAACATTTCATAAAAGGTTAGAATCTTGAAACTATACAACCTTTCATTGTGACTTTTCATTTTGAATTAATGGTCACATTCTTTATCAATAGTCAAACTCTCACATGATAATAAGACCAGAAAATTGATTGTTGGAAATAACTAGAGTCCTGGCATTCTCACATATAAGAGGAATCGGTCCTTGCAAGACGTTAAAGCTCAAATCGATATGTTGTAACTTGTATATGAGTGCCATTTATTGCTTGTGGTAGTTGACCTTGTAACTGATTGAAGGGAAAGTTTAAATATACTAGTCCCCCAGAAATGTCCTAAAACCAATTGGGTATGGACCTGAAATACTAGCATTTGAGAGATCTAGATTGCTAAATCAATGAAACTTTTCCTAATTACTTTTAGCTTATGGTTATAGAAATTTAGTTTCATTTATATTAGTTGTACTATATAGTTCATTTTCTAATTTGCTTAACGTGTTAGTTTGGCTTCAGATGGTAATGATGTTTTTTTATGTATGGTTGTGTCAGTTTCTTATTGTATTGGTTAAAGTTAGGATGTGCCAGATTATTGTAACACATTGTCAATCAGATAACAATGTTAGGTGCGACCAAGACAGTCAACTTTCTTCTCGGTCAATGTTACCTCATACAAGCGGAAACAAATTTCAAACGGAAACAAATATCTTCACATCTATAAAGATACAAAAACCTTGAAACATTTTGACAAGTTTGTGTCATTATCCAAAGCTACAATGATATAAAATGTAAAGCTATTCTGTGACAATATTGCTCCTGCATTTGAAGCATCAGCCAAATAGTTTTCCTCACAGTGTACAACATAACCAAATAACATAATCAATCCACAATGAATTTATTTTGGGAGACAAACGTCAAACATATACAGTGTTGATAGCGAATTTGTTGTAAGGACACCGTATAAAATACGAGCTTCGATTCTAGGTTCTTAGTAAATTTTCGTTGGTGTTTGTTTTGAATATCGAAACTGGTTTGAACCTCAATAACTTTGTAAATGAAATAAGTTTTGTATGACACAAACATCAACAAAATTTACAACCAAGTCATGAAATAAAAAACTAAGAATTGGATAACATATAATTCATATTTCTTCATAACAATTTGTGATCAGTAACCTAATTCAAAAAGTGAGGAAACCCTTTTCCTTGAAGCTTTCAATGGTGTCCTTTAGACTCACGTCCCAAGAAATAAAGTTGATGCCCAAACTTTTTGCTTTCTTCCTCGATACCTTGTAAGTTGGCTCATTTGGCTTGTCATCTTCCAACCTGCCCCAAATCCACAAACACACCTATGACTGTTTATCGTTTGTAAAAGAACTTGATGCCTTGTAATGAAAGAAAACTCTGAAGATAATTGTTTGCTGGATGCAATTATATATGTGATGTCCATAGCTTAATATGATAACTTACTTTGCAGGAAGGCGCAGAGTAGGAAAAAGTTGTCGCAAAATCTCAAGAGTTTCGGTTGAGCTTCTAATACTTTCAACTATACAATATCTTCCACTAGCACTAGGAAGCTCAAGTGCTTCGATATGTGCATGTGCAACATCTTTAACATCAACAAGTTTGTAAGGGCTAGGATATGATTGTTCTCCTGCATTCAAAAATCAAAAACTTATCGAATTCTGTGATTGAGAGTTTGAGGCAAAGAGGGTGTCAAGTGTTAATTGTCAAACCATCCATAAAAGTCACATCTGCACAATTTGCTTATTGATCACCAAACCAAGACATGATCACAGCATATCCAAAAAAACATCAAAATCATCATGAGATTGAAGCTAATTAAAGCATTACCTTTTGAAATGTTTAAGCAATAACAAACACAATTGTTCTTCAAAAGCAAAAACTAACCGGAACAGCAGAAATTATTGAAGAAATTTGAGAGAATGCATTAATAGAAAATCTTACCATTTACAAGTTTCAGAATGATCTCCACAGAAAGATTAAGAGTTGGTTGCAAGAGAGTGCCGATGGTTATTCCTGAATTCAATGTAACGATGTCGATTCCATTCTCTTCTGCGAATTTCCAAGCAGTAGATTCAGCTAATGTTTTTGAAAGTGCATACCAATTCTGTGAAAAGTAAAATAGAATTAACATCAACCTATATAGAATTTAATTATTGCATTAAGATGATTATGATATATTAGCATGTTATCAAACCTTCGTTTTCTCGCAAAATGCTGGATCAGAAAACCAAGTCTCATCGACTACAGTATCGGGGGTAAGAGGTTTTTCATTGCACATAACAGCAGCCATAGAAGATGTATAAATCACTCTCTTGACAGAAGGAGATTTGGCACATGATTTAAGAACATTAAGTGTTCCCTTTACTGCAGTATCAACTATATCTGCCTGAAATGCAAGGAAAATCAAAGGATTAGGCTCTTTTATAAACAACTCTATAAATGAAGGAAAAAAAAATGAACATGATTTCATATTTGCTCCACATTGTAGATTTGTAGCACTTGTTTGATTCTCTTTCTGCTAGAGTATCTAGACTATTACCTAAAAGCTCGAACTTCTGGATTATACAATAACTTAAAAGGTGATTTAGAAAGCCAAAAAAAGATAAGAGAAAAAAGTATATGGGATCATTAACCTGAGGGTCATTGGCTGAGAAAAGTACAGGGGAGGCTGTATGGAAAACACCATCACAACCATCGACTGCAAAATCAAAAGATCCTTCTTCCAACAAGCTTGCTTTGAAAAAATGAAGTCTTTCCTTAGCCCCATCAAGTGCAAGTAAATGCTCTGTCTTCTTGGGATCATCTAGAGGCACACGCACAGATTGAACTTATAATCAACAGACAAATTCAATAACATAAATTTGGAATCATAGAACATGTAGAGATATAGCTTAAAATCTTATATAGTTAACAAATATAGAAGAAAAACACCGACTTGGGTCACGAACAGTGGCTTTGACAGTGTAACCAAGTTGGAGTAATTGCTTGACCAGCCATGAAGCTATGTAACCTGAAGCTCCTGTTACACACACCACCTTCCCTTCTCCACCCATTCTCTCTTTCTCCTGAATTTTGCAGAGAAAGGATAAGCTAAAGTTTCCTTTTTTAGCTTTTGTGGTGATTGGTGAAGAATTGACTCAAGTTTCCTTTTTGGGTATTTTTAATTGGTCACATCACTTGACAACCATAAAAAAACAAGCCAATAGCCGGCTGTAAGAGTACCCATGACTACTCCTGGATTCAATATATATAACCAATTAATTTTCTTCTGCCAATTTCTAAGCATCATCTATTGAAATTGAAGTATATTAGGCTCTTCTCTAGCAAATACTTTTTTATACCATGTTAATTTAACTATCAGGATTTAGATGAATTCTGATATCCACATGCTAATACTTTTTTTCTTCCAATTTTCAGTTTTTTTTTTTTTTTTATTTCTCTCGATTTACTCTCTCTCTCTCCCTTTTTTTCATTTAAATTTCAAATTCATTATGTTGATTTTTTATACATTCATTAAAGATTCGAAAGATAGATTTATGATGAAGCACTAACGCTCACACTCAAATTCAACACCGAAACAATTTTTAGAGAACCCTATTTATGTCAAATGAACAAATGAGAAGACAAGAGAAGAGACTTGATAGTAAACATATTCAATTTGAAAATTTTGATCAGCAGAGTCGAGTCCAAACTCAGAACTGAGTTTGGACTGCTTCGCAATGATTGATGATGAAAAATCCAAGACCGACTCACTCTGTTTGAACCTGACTAAATATCAAGTCCATATCCATCTTGATTATACAAGAATTTACTAATACAAGTTCGCAGCGAAGAGGATTGGATAACAAATGTTTCACATTTCTGCTTGATTTAGAAACTGAGGAAGCCCTTCTCCTTCAGACTTTCAATAGTTTCTTGAAGATTTGCCTCCCAATAAATGAATTCGATCCCCAAACCTTCCGCTTTCTCCCTTGATACCTGATACCTTGGCTCGTATGGCTTGCCGTCATCCAACCTGCCCCGAATACACAAATATTAGTGTTTTTCAGGTCGATACAACTTACAATTTAGTTGCTTAGTTATGTGAATGGCATAGTACGTGATATTAGTACTTCAATGTATGACTTACTTTCCGGGAAGTTGCAGAGTTGGGAAACATTTATGTGAAAACTCCAATGTCTCAGCTCTACTTGTAACTCTTCCAAGGACACAATATCTGCCTCTGGCAATAGGAACCTCCAGTGCTCGAATATGTGCATATGCAACATCTCTCACATCAATAAATCTTTAAGGACTAGGAAGTTCGATCCCCTGCAATCAAATACCACTGTCATATATATAGAATGTTGCGCTAGAGGGAAAGAATGTTTGGTACGTAATGGATGAAATACCATTTTCGATAAGTTTCAAAACAATCTCCACAGAAAGATTAAGAGTTGGTTGTAAAAGAGGACCAATGACTAATCCTGGATTTATTACAACCAAGTCAATTCCATTCTCTTCTGCAAATTTCCAAGCAGCATCTTCGGCTAAGATTTTTGAAAGTACATACCAGTTCTAAGAAGGACAAAGATAGAATTCAAATTCACCTATGTTGTCACACATTAAGCAATAGTTTTGATATGTAACGAATACAGTTTTGATAAAGAATACAGATTCAACAAGCATAACCGAGACCAATTCCAAAAAGCTTCACCATATTATATGTCATTGCCTGTCTTCAAATGCATTAAAGAACTTAAACGATGTCTTATATTATGAGAATTTATCAGAAAACAGATTGGACTTGTAGTGAAGCTATTTTTTGTCGGAAAAATGAAGCATTATAGGAGAAACTGAATATTACCATTTCAAAAACCTTCAAGCTATCACATATAGTTGGATCTGAGAACCAAGTCTCATCGATTACAGTATGCGGGGTGAGAGGTTTTCCAGTGTGCATAACACAGCCATAGAAGATGTAAAAACCACCCTCTTGACTGATGCAAATTTCGCACATGATTTAAGAACATTAAGTGTTCCATTCACTGCAGCATCAACTTTATCAGCCTGAAAATGTAGGCAAAAACATGGAATTAGCTCTAGTTATGGAAAACGTTGAAAGGTAAATTGAATTGCATGAAAACGGACATGATTTCTAAGCTTTTCGGTCGAGTGGTAGCATACATTGATAACATAACACCGAATTAACAAAAAGTACATAGGACAAACCTCAGGGTCATTGGTTGAGAAAACTACAGGGGAGGCCGTATGGAAAACACCTTCACATCCATCAATTGCAGAATCAAAAGATCCTTCTTCCGACAAGCTTGCTTTGAAGATAAGAAGTCTTTCTTCAGCTCCATCAAGTACAAGTAAATGTTGTGCCTTCTTAGGATCATCTATGGAATATACAGATCAAACTAAGTCACTCACCAACCAAAAAGAAATTAAATAACAAGCACAAAACCCAGAACTCAAAAGAGATACAACTTCAAGTAGTAACAGCAAAATATGGAGAAAAAAAAATTAAAGCAAGAGGGAAAGAGAGGGACTGACTTGGGTCACAAACAGTGGCTCTGACGGTGTAACCATGTTCAAGTAAAAGTTGACCAGCCATGAAGCTATGTAACCTGAAGCTCCTGTTACACACACCACCTTCCCTTCTCCACTCATTTGTTCTCTCTCTGACTCTCTATGTGAACTTCTCAGAGGAATTCAGGTCTGAGCTTTTGCTGTGAGACTCAAAGCCAAGTACAACTCCATTTTTATTATTCAATTTCAACGAATTATGAACAGCCGAACATATTAAAAAGTATTCTAATAATATCAAACATTACATGACAATAACCTAAAGTCAAGAAGTAAGGTCCACTGACTTACTTTATATAATTTAAAAGCTTGGTCCAAGAGATTCTTTTGCTAATTTATTCATTTAATTTTTGTATGATTGTAAAAGTGTGTAGAAGCAGTGCATTTGATGATTCCAATGCTTTTGGCTCTTCAAATGATCAACATATTGTGGTCAAGTTTTATTTTCTAAGCAAAATATATAAAGTGACACAATGGTTTCAACTTTCAACTGCATATTACAAGATATAGGCCATGAAGTACACCTGCAAACATAAGAAAATTGAAAATATATAAAGTGACACAATGGTTTCAACTTTCAACTGCATATTACAAGATATAGGTCATGAAGTACACCTGCAAACATAAGAAAAATTGATGTTCTGATCAACATTTTTGAAGTGCTAGCATGGTATATTCAATATCAAGGAACCTGAATTGCCAAAAGTTTACCATTTTCAGGCATTGATTAAGTTTTTCTCCTTCAAGCTTTCAACAGTATCCTTCAAACTCACTTCAAGCGGAATACAGGTGATGCCAAGACTTTGCGCTCTCTCCTTGGACACCCGGTAGGTTGGTTCAGAAGCTTTCTCTTCAGAGTATCTGTAACAAATAATGTGTTCATGAACTTATTGTTTTGAAACTATAAGTTGAATTGAATATTCTAGATCAGATATCTCTTACTGCAATTAAAGATACATAAGTTAACCAACATGCTATACCTCAGAAATCTTGAGATGCTTACTCTTCAGGAGGATTTAAATATGGATAAAGTTGACGTAAGATCTTAAAAATCCCAAAATGGTTTGCAACTCGTTCAACCAGACAGTATCTTCCACATGCTGTGGGATTCTCAAATGCTTGAATATGTGCCTTTGCCACATCTCTAACATCAACCCATCTATAAGTATCACATGGCATCTTCACTCCTGCATCAAACAGACCTCCATAGTGTGCATCACAAAACAAAATTGCATATTTAAGAATATGTTCACATGTATATATAGAGATGAACAATATCCTTGCTGCTGGTTGATCGAAAGTACCTTTTACGAGATTCAGAATAGGCTTCACACTTACGTTAAGTGTTGGCTGTAAGAGAGGACCAATCACCATGCTGGATTTATAGTAACCATATTGATTCTGTTCTCTTCTGAAAACTTCCAAGCAGCCTCCTCAGCTAAGGTTTTCCCAAGCATATACCAAAGCTGATAAAGACTGAATATCTAGTGAATCTAAAAATTTCTGCCAACGATATTGATTGATCGCCATAATCTTTTTATCCCTACTTGGACTGTTAATACACATACTACTCAAGCAATGAAATTTTAAGTGAACATTTAGTACATCTACACACCTTTGATTTCTCACAAAAATCTGGATCAGAAAACCAAGTTTCATCAACAGTAACATCAGGATTAAGAGGTTTTCCGTTGAATAAAACTGGTCCAATAGAAGATGTTAAGATGACCCTTCTGATAGATGGAACTTTAGCACATGATCTAAGAACATTAAGTGTTCCTTTCAATGCAGGGTCCACTACATCTGCCTGAAAAAGCAATGAAAAACATGGAATCGACTCACATAAACAGTTCTATATACGAATTAGTTCAAAGGAAAATTACACTACAGCAGCTATTAAACAGAGTTCAATTATATTTCACAAATTGAAAATGCTAAATAGTGACAAGATTTGTAGAATCTATGACCACCTATTATATAGTACACAAGGGAAAAATATATAAATAACTGAAGAAAACAAAGAAGTTAATAGATAGATATATGGAAGAAACCTGAGAGACATTGGAGAATAGAGGGACAGGGGCGGCTGTATGGAAAACACCATACAAGCATCAATTGCAGAATCAAAAGATCCTTCTTCCAACAAGCTTGCTTTGAAGATTTCAAGTCTTTCTTTAGCTCCATCAAGTTCAAGTAAATGTTCTGTCTTCTTGGGATCATCTGAAGCATTACACGAATTGAATCTGAACTATCCACTTGATCTCATAATCTTAAACTAATCAATAGAAAAACTCAGTACTATAGCTTTAAATCTTATAGTTAACAAATATAGAGGAAGAAAAATGACTTGGGTCACGAACAGTGGCTTTGACAGTGTAGCCAAGTTGGAGTAATTGCTTGACCAGCCATGAAGCTATGTAACCTGAAGCTCCTGTTACACACACTACTTCCCTTCTCCACTCATTCTCTCTCTCTCTCTCTCTGTGAATTTTGCAGAGGAAAGGATAAGGTAAAGTCTGAGTTTTTGTGGTGGAAAGTCGACTAACTTTTAACATGTGGGTATTTTGAGGTGGTGACAACACAAACAAGTTCTTTAGCACTGTCCAGTTGTCAAGCTTGTATGTCAGCAATCAAAAAAGTTAATAAAAAAGTTCAACTTTTTTATATAAATTAGCCAAATAAAAAAGTTCAACTTTTTCCTCCAAAATATTTAGAACTTTAAAAGTTAAAACATTTTGAAAAATTCTTCAAAAAAATCTAATGGGTTTAAAAAATGAAAACGAAGCTTGTGTTATCTGTCGTAACTGGTGAACTGTTCCAGTTTCTTGAAGATTTACAGCGAAATTCTCACTACCCAATTAACTTTTCTGGAGAGTATGCATGTAATTTTGTTGGGTTCTATACAACATATGAAATTGAACAAGTCCAGATGGAGCTTCATTTCTTAAAGTCGGCAACTTTCGATTCTGCAATCCATGGATGTCCAGCTCTTTTCCCTTTTTTGGTTGAAACAAGTGAAGGTTTTTTCGACACAGCAAAAATGGCAGCCAAGGAGCATCTTGTGTACACGTCAGTGCCATTTGATGACGTGACAAGGCACGTGATCGGCCATCTCATCACGTGGATAGTAAAGTGAGCGAACTTACAATGATGTATGAAAACACGTCATCGCCAAAATGAAGACGTGCCAGGACACGTCACCCAATTTTGACGACGTGGCGTGCCGTTGCTAGGGCACGACTCCGAACTGATGTCGTGGTATTCGGTGCCCAATGGATGAACAATTTGTTGGTACGCCACCGTTTCATACTTCAATTAAAAAGCTTCTTCATCAAATCTAACCGTGAAATCTTCAAGCCAAAACCTTTGAACAGACACCACCAGTTCTTCTTCATGCACGTCTTCGGATTACTTTAACTTTTGATCATGGGTATGTACAAAATCATCATCTAAACGATCCAAATCACATTACAAATCAAAGGGTAGTTTCAAAAACACTTTTTAAAGAAAAGAAAAAAAAAATCATCAAGGCAATAACATGTACCCATCGAGACTGCCATTGTTGAATTCTGGCCAACAGAAGGGGTCAGACCCATAATGTCACCTAATGGGGTTTGATTCAATAAAGCTCCTCGATTCTTCATAAATCATCAATCATTATGTCTCGAAGGAGTACAAACTCACCAATTCAGTTCTGACTGGGCTGCTTATGGTAAACTGATTCGCAAGTGTTCTCCATTGATGAACCAGTCCAAGGTTCGATGGAAGATGATGCTGTGTGTAATGTTGTTTAATTGCATATATTTATATATTAAGGGCTTTGATTTACAAAGCAATCAGGACCAACATGTTAGAAGACAAGTGAAGTACTAGACACTAAAATGGGAAAAGTTTTCCCTTGGCTACAATTTTCCATTTTTTTTATTCAAAAGTAACTTATCACAATTCACACCACACTAGCTCCAACTCTACAAGAGCTTCATGGAGTTGGGTTCTAGAATTTGGACTTTCGTATGATGCAAGGTCCCTGCTTTGCGAACTTTACTGCGTGGGAGGAGTGTGGAGGGCCAACCCATTCGAGTCCCGCTTCTTCCGCATCGCCATTTGGTCCTGCCATTGATTCGACGATGACAAAACATCGAAACAGAATCAGTTAATCATTCAACCCTAAAATTAATTGAATAAAACCGAATTTAGGTTCAGTTGATTCGATTGGTTGTGATAGTGAAGTACTGGTTAATAGATGGAAGGAAGAGATGGTGGTTGTTGTTCGTCTTTTGTCCTCTAAAACGTCGTCGTCTTCGTCCAAGGTCCACCAACGACATCAGTTTGGGGTGACGTGGCTGTACACGTCATGTCACTTTGCCCGGTTTATTGACGTATTCGAGCACGTCACCCAAAAGCCACATCACAGATATCGTCAGTTTAGAATGACGTGCTCGGACGTCGTTGGTTTGGTGATGCAGTGATGTGTCTGAAAAGGTCATTGTAATTTGACTTCCTTGACCGTGAACGTGATAGGATGGCTAATCACGTGACATGCCACATCGTCAAATGGCAATGACGTGTTCACGAGATCTCTTTGCCTTGCGTTTTGGAAGAACCCCCATTTTCATACACACCAGAGGAATGAGAGAGAGAGCTGGTAGATGGAAGAAAGGTTCGAAATTGACGACGATGGCTTCGAATTGATTGAACAACAAATCGACTATCAAATTTGATGATGGGGTGTGTGGTGTGTCTTTATGTTGTTGAATTACATATATATATACAGAGCTGTTTTATCAAAAACCTAACTCCGTGCTTTGTCTACATTTTAGAAGATAAAACTCGAGCACTAGGCACTGTTGCAAGATACTAAAATGGGAAATTTTGTATTATTATATTCAAAATTTTCCATTATTGCTTTCAAAACTGACTTGTTAAAATATTTTAACGTTTTGCCTCTATCACACTCGCATTCACATCGCACTAGCTCCAACTTCTTGAACAATATTTTAACAATTTATTCTTGAACAGATTTCTCTCTCTCACACACACAGATACAGACAGAGAGTGAGTAGAGAAGGAAAGGTGGTGTGCGAAACAGGAGCTGCTGCCTACATAGATTCATGGCTGCTCAAGAAATTACTTCAACATGGTTACACTGTCAAAGCCACTGTTCTAGACCCAAGTCAGTCTCTCTCCCTCTCTTCATATCTTTTCTGTGTAATGTTTATTTTGGTTGCCATTGTCTTCATGATGTGTTCAATCAAATTGAATATATTGATCACTCAAGACTATCCAATTCACTGCTTCTGTTTATTGATTATCCAAAGGAGACACACCATTTACTTGAACTTGATGGGGCTAAAGAAAGACTTGAAATCTTCAAAGCAAACTTATTGGATGAAAGACTCTTTTGATTCTGCTGTTGATGCTTGTGATGCTGTTTTCCATACAGCCTGCCCTGTAGCCAATGACCCTCAGGTTAATATGATCCCATTTACTTTCTTTTTTCTAATTATGTAATAATATTCGCCTTTGAACATTTTCATTTATAGAGTTTTATTCTATGCTTTTCCTTGCATTTATAGAGTTGCATTTCGAAATCAACAGCAGCAGCTGGAAATGTTTTAAAAGGACTAGCAAGATTTTATATTGAAGTAAGTCAATGTCACCAATAATTATAAACACATGAATAGGCCAAAAACCATTGATAGAACTAACAACGCCCTTAACAGAATTTTTGGATCTTCTTCATGTAACTGTTTCTAGAAACAAGCACTTGTCATCTTCATATCATAGATTATCGGCAGCACAACGACAATATGTGAAATGAAGATGACAATATGATTTTATATGATCTCCTGCAATCTGATTTAAGTACTCTGCTTGGAGTTGTTTCCTTTTAAATTGTGAGTAATAAGCATTAAACATTGATCTCCAGAAATCAAGCTTGTATCTCACTGTCAGCAATCTAATGCTCTTAATTAAAAAACAAGATTTTTGAGAGGACACATATATTAATTAGCCCAAGCTAATGTTTTGAGAACTTTAAACATCTTGAAATCAAAACAATTTAATGTGTTTAACAAATTACATGGGAAACTTCCTAATTCCATTGGAAACATGATTTTTCTCACAAATTTTGATTTGTCTATGAATAATGTTGGGGGAGGGATTCCGAGGTCCATTGGTAAACTTTGAAACTTCAAAGAATTTGATTTGTTTGGCAATAACTTGACAGGTAGTTTGCCTGAGTTCCTCGAAGGAACCGACAACTGTGTTTCGAGTAGTCCTTTGCCTAGTTTGATGTACTTGAGATTCAGCAACAACCACTTACAAGGCAAATTGCTTGAATGGTTGGGTTACAGCTTGAAAATCTTATTGAACTTGTTCTGAGTTATAATCAGTTTCAAGGTCCAATCCCTGATTCTCTAGGAAATCGGCAAAACCTTACCAAATTGAGCCTTCAAGGAAATCAACTAAATGGAACTCTTCCAGAGAGACTTAGAAATCTTTTCAAGCTGTCTACCTTGGATGTTTCTGTAAACCACTTGACAGGTTCTATCTCTGAAGTGCATTTTTCAAGATTAAGTAAACTGAAAATCCTACGGTTGTCTTCCGATTCCTTCATTTTGAATGTCAGTTCCCATTGGATCCCGCCATTCCAGGTCGGGAATCTCAATATGGATTCGTGAAATATGGTTCCCTGCTTGATTCCATCCTGGCTCGAAACTCAAAAGGGGGTCAGGTTACTAGATGTCTCAAATGCTAGCATCCTGATATCTTTCCAAAACTTACCAACTCTAGCAACCCTGGATCTTGGAAACAACAGGTTTTCTGGAGATATTCCAATTGGATTGGAGATGGGTTTGCAGATATCAGAATTCTGAAGTTAAGGTTGAATGGATTTTCCGGAGAAATTCCAGCCAAGCTTTCAGATTTAAGTTCACTGCAAATGCTGGACCTGGCAGAAAACTATCTTACAGGCTGGATTCCACGCAGCTTGGGAGATCTTCAGGCCATGGCTCGAGAGCAGATTGTAATCCAGTACCTCCTTTAGAGGAAGTATAGAGGCCTTTACTATGAAGAAAACTTGATCATCATCACAAAAAACCAGCTTCAACCAATCACCAAGACATTTCCCTTGTCACCAGCCTATACCTGTCTGGAAACAACTTATCTAGAGATTTTCCTGAAGAGTTGACAAAACTGTCAGGATTGGTGATACTAAACCTGTCAAGAAACCACATCAGTGGAAAAATTTCTGAAAACATATCAAACAACGACTTCTTGGGCCATCTCTTACGCCGAGCATCTGACAACATTCGACGCATCATCCTTTGCTGGAAACCCGGATCTCAGCAGAGCCCCACTTCCTGTCAAGTGCTGGGATGAGGAATCGGATGGAGGAGGAAGTGTCATTGAAGAAGACAATGATGGAAATGAACAAGAAGTGATTGATAAGTGGTTTTACATGAGCATTGGCTTGGGATTTGCAGCTGGAAATCTATTTCCAATATTGGTTTTAGCAATCAGAAACCTTGGAGCAATGCCTACTTCAATTTTTTTGACTGTTGATACAAGCATACTAAGCAAGCAATGGAATTTTAGTGAGCAATTAACACATCTACAGCCCTATAGTTTCTCACGAAAAGCGGATCAGAAAACCAAGTTTCATCAAATGTAACATCGGGAGAAAGAGGTTTCCCTTTGAATGAAACTGCTACCATAGACGATGTTTCAATCACCCTTATGATAAATGGAACTTTTGAAAATGGTCTAAGAATGTTAAGCATTCCTTTCAATGCAGGGCAACTACATCTGCCTGGAAATGCAAGGAAAGAATTCAAAGGAAAATTAAACTACATGAAATTATTATATTCACATCAGATCACACACCAGCTACTGCACAGACAGTTCGATTATATTGCACAAATCGAAAATGCTAAATAGTGACAACATTTGTAGAATCCAGAGCTAACAAAGAAGTTAATAGATACATGGAACAAACCTGAGAGACATTGGAGGGTAGAAGGACAGGGGAGGCTGTGTGAAAGCTTCAAGCATAGAAGGGAGTTCTCCGAAAAATCTATTCAGCCTCAAGCATAGTACCCCCAGAAATGGAAAACTTTCTCCAAACCACTGAGGAATTCGTCTTGTCAAACTGTTGTTTCCAAGATCTTGAGTTTCCAAAGTAACCAAATTCCTGAAAGATGATGGGGTTTTTCCTGAGATTTCGTTGTGTCCCAAGGTGCAGTGTCCATTTGCTGTAGGTCACCCAAACTTGTAGGAATTTCACCTGATAAATTTTTGTTTTGAAGGTTAAGAGCCTCTAGTTCAATACAGTTTCCTATAGTCGAAGGGATGATTCCTGTTAAATTGTTCCTCGAAAGATCACCAACTGTAAGAGTCTGCACCTCTGCTATAGAGGCAGGAATTGAACTGGATAGTTGGTTTCCTGAAAGAGAAAGAATGACCAAATTTGGCAAGGATTTACCTATTGTGTTTGGAATAGGACCAGAAAATTGATTGTTGGAAAGAACTAGAGTACTGGTATTCTCCATATAAGAGGAATCGGTCCTTGCAAGACGTTAAAGCTCAAATCGAAATGTTGTATACGAGTGCCATTTATTGCTTGTGGTAGCTGACCTTGTAACTGATTGAAGGAAAAGTTTAAATATACTAGTCCCCCAGAAATGTCCCAAAACCAATTGGGTATGGGACCTGAAATACTAGCAATTGAGAGATCCAGATATTTTACCTCCTTTTGCACTTGAGCCAATGTGGAAAAAGAGAACCAAGATTACAAGAACCCATATATAAAACCGAAACCTGGAATGGAGGAACCCAAATGGAACTGACATTCAACTTGAAAGAGTTCCCAAACAAATACATGGCTACCGATTTACAAAGCTTTGACAATTGCACTTCAGTTATCATACGGATCAATCTCTTCCATTAAATTACATGGAGAACTTCCTTCAAACATCGAAAACATGACATCTCTCCTTCATCTTGATTTTTCCGCCTCTAGAGTTGAGGGTGGCATCCCAAGTTCCATTGGTAATCTTTGCAACTTAAGACATTTTGATATCAGTAACAATAACCTAACACAAAGTTTACCTGAATTCCTCTAAAAAGCCAAGGACCTGAAATTGAGCAGTTTGAGGTACCTGAAATTGAGCCACAATCAATTCAGTGGCAAATTTGTTTCAAGGTCCAATCCCTGCTTCTCAGGGGACATTGGCGTGCCTATCCACACTTGATCTAGGCAGGAATAGACTGAATGGGAATCTCCCAAATAGTTCCTGGCAGCTCTCCAAATTGGAATATTTAGACCTTTCTTCTAATAATTTTTATCAAGATATTGTATCATCGTCCGGTTCCAGTCAAGTAGCTGAGAAAGACTAACTAAGATTATCATTCCCACCTAGGTTTAAATACCGCAAATTTGGCAGCTCACTGAAACCCATCGAAATCTCTCCATACAAATTGTTTGTATCTAAATCAATGGACACAAGATTGCTGATATTTAAAAGCCAACTGAGAATCTTAGAATGCAAGAAAGTTAAAACTAAGGTCTATAACAGTCAGCAAAGACATGACGTTAAATTAACAACGGTAAGAGATGATTTAAGACTTGGAGGGAAACAAGAAGAGAGATAAAACTCAGACAAATTTTGAAGCTAGCTTGTTCAATGGCAAAAGCTAGTCTGAATAATATTCTATCTCCAATAGATCGACTCCATCCATTTGAAGATAATTCAATGATAGAAGACCATTCAGCCAATCAAGATTATCAACATGTAAATATTAGTGAGAAAATCATCCACCATCAAGAGCAAATCCTTATATTAGTGAGAAAATCAGCAGTAGTGGACTAGCAGTACTCGAAAAGCTGAAAATGAAATGTTTCCATCACTTGAACTACTGTAATCCATAGAGCTGATGAAACTTTTGTCTCAATGCATGAAGGAAACCACAATCTCTATATGTGTTGTATTTCTAGCATAGGTGACATAAATAACAGAGTAAAAACATTTTGT
The DNA here is from genome assembly GCA_032871835.1 of Dipteronia dyeriana. NCBI lineage: Eukaryota > Viridiplantae > Streptophyta > Magnoliopsida > Sapindales > Sapindaceae > Dipteronia > Dipteronia dyeriana. The sequence continues at coordinate 76,938,403 of CM065303.1, read as the reverse complement.
CCTTGTAATGTTTCTTCAAAATCAACAGCATTATATGATGGATAATATGATTTTATATGATCTACACCTAATATTTCCAATGAACTTTAATTCCACTTGCACTTAAAAATTATGCCATGTCTTCACAATTGGATACATGGATTTATATATATATATATATATAATCTAACAATTTTTTAATAGGAAAAAACATAAAATTATCTAAACAAAATCTAAATAAAACATAATGAATAGAAATATAATGATTGTATTATTAACCAAATTCCCATAAAATACAATTACAATTGTTATAATATAAAGGAATAGAAGCGACACAAAATCCTCAGTTCTAAATATTATAACATACTCTCTATAATTTGATAAAAACCATTTCAAAAAACCTATACTAACTTGTCCAAATTTACATCCACTACCTATTCATGAATCATTATCAAGGCCGCTGACCCAGAAGTGATGTTATGTAGAAAACATGAGTCTGCACAATGGCGATACGATCGCAAGCATCGTTCATGGTTTCATCCCTTAAAGCTTGAAGAATTGCATGTGATGGGAACTCTCTGAACATAAACATAGTAGAGGATAACTGGAAGAAAACATAAACATAGTGGAGCATATATACGGTGACAAGGTAGTCACATGTTACTGTGAAGTGCAAACACAACTTCTTTTCAAGGCAACGCAATGCATTAATGAACTAAAGCTACCGGTCAAGCAACTGCATCCAGAAAACTGATTTCCAAACAAGGAACAAGAACAAGAGAGAGATAAGCTGTATCAGAAGATATCAAAGAATATAATCTTTTATTGATATAATCATATGATTCTTTATTTTCAACCACTATACGTAATATATTGAATTGATGAACACTAATTTTTTTTCTCACCGTCTGCCTATAAGGCTATAACCAGAAAGATGCATGCACGGCTCAAAAATTCTTCTGCAGCTTATAATTGAAGCTTATTGAGACCTGAACTTGCAGCTGAAATGTCAAGTTTCTTCTCAGCCACAGAAAACAATCTCTCCAGACTCGGGTCTGGAGATCGTTTAGCAGGTGGAGCTGAGCACTGAACGCGTGCCTCCCAGGTTCTTCATTCGTTCTGGCCAAGGCCTTGATGAACATGCAGAAGCTGGGAATCTTGTTGAAGGTGGAGCATGCATCTGATGGTTTGAAGTCTTGGGTCTGAGGCTATTGGTGGACACAGCACCGGATGTTCTAATTGTCACGGGGGCTGCAAATGAAGCTGGTGTAAAACCTCTGGCTGATCCTGAAGAATTTGCCACGGTGGGGTTTGGGGGCCTAATATTAGGCTGCACGTAGTCTAAACCATGCAAACTTTGTAACCGGAAAGTGCGGTCCTTCTGAGCTTATTGTTCTGGATCTAAATCTAGCATTCGTGAACTTACCCGATTCAATTTGATTGCCTTGAAATTGAATTGAGTTTCTGGCATTGGGCGCTGAACTTACACTCCCCTCTTCATCTATCTCTCGAAGCATCTCCTGCATTCTCTGTTCAGCATGACTGTTGAGGGAAACCAAAAAGTTTGGAACTTCAATCAGATAAAGATCTTAAGGCTTCCACAAAGTTACCGTTCAGAATCCTACCAGAAACAGAAAGTACAATAACTAGAAGAAAACATACGGCATTTATCACTTATGAGCATTTCTTACCAACTTCAGTCAATGTTATCTCATACAAGCCATTGAACAGAAACACAAATTTCAAGTGGAAACACATATCTTCACATTTATACAGATACAAAAACCTTGAAACATTTTGACAAGTTTGTGTCATCATCCAAAGCTACAATGATAAAAAAATAAAAAAATAAAAAGTAAAGCTATTCTGTGACAATATTGCTCGTACATTTGAAGCATCAGCCAAATAGTTTTCCTCACAGTACAACAAAACCAAATAACATAATCAATCCACAATGAATCTATTTTGGAACTTTACGTTTGATAATAATGCACACCAGAACTTAATGAATTGAGCGAATAAAACAAAAGAGTTGAAAACTCACCTTCTTCGTATGATGCAAGGTCCCTCCTTTTGGCCAACCCATTCGAGTCCCGCTTCTTCCGCGTAGCCATTTGGTCCTTCCATTGATTCGACGATGACACAGATGCTCTACATCGAAACAGAATTAGAAAATCAATGAACCCTAAAATTAATTGAATAAAACCGAATTTAGGTTGTTTTAGGGAAGTAAAAACATGATTTTTGAAGAAAACGAAATTAAAAGAGAAAAACAGAGATTACTGGTTAATAGGTGGATGGAAGACATGGTTGCTGTTGTTTATCTTCGTCCTCCACAACGTCGTCGTCTTCGTCGGAAGAAGAAGCGTTGTCTACCAACGACATCTCTCTGTTTCTTCTTCTTAGTTACATAGAAATCAAAGACAGATCAAAGGATAATATCGGATGACGTGGCAGACATGTCATCGTATTGTGCATGCGTGTCCACCACATTATCGTGACGTGTCCAGTGTAAGTGAGCACGTCACCGTTTTTGGCCGAAGTGGGAATTTGGATTCCACGTGTCTGTCATGTTCTAACAAAGTGATGACGTGCTGAGTATCGTCATCATAAAAATATGAACGTGGAAAACATGTGAGCAACAGCCGATGATATGGTTGCCACATCGGCCAAAACATGTGATGTGTACACTAAAACGAATCAAGAATGGGCCTGGGCCTGGGCCTATCACCACATATTAGTCTTATGAATATGAATCTCTAAAACAATTGGATCTGGGCACGTCAATACAACTTGAGAAAGTGGCAAAGAACATCATCAGCAATCTGACCGCGTGGACAATCACGTCATCGGCAATTACGATGATGTGCCCAGACAAGTCACCGCCAAATTTACGATCACGTGCTCGAACACGTCACCCAAACAGGTAAAGCGGGCATGATGTGCCGATCGGTGACTGACGCCGGCGACCATCCGAATTTGAAGATGTAGAATTGCTTGACCAGCCATGAAGAATTAGCTATAAATTTAACAAAACAAAACTCAAAATCTTGTTATGAATTGGCTTAGCATCTAAAATTTCTCCTCTACAACCAACTCCAGGGTGCTAAAGAAAATGCTGATGTGATCATTATGGATGACAACTTCACCACTATATTGAATGTTGCCAGATGGGGTCGTGCAGTTTACATCAACATTCAGAAATTTGTTCAGTTCCAGTTAACTTTACTCGTTTTGAGATCGACACTTGGAGTCATTTCCAGAGCAGAAGCAGCTTCCCAGCAGTCTCAACTCTCTACGTATCTGCAGACTTCCAAATCTCAAATTGGTACAAGACAGATGAAGAAATCATGTCATGAGTAGCTGACAGGAGCCTTTTTTTCACAATAGTTTTTTGCTGATTATATATTAATAACAAAATATGAAAACTTTCAGCTTCCAAGACCATCATATGTATTGGACAAATGTTTGAAATTCAACAGACAGTAAAATCTCTCAGCCAGGTCTCACTGGGACACTTTAAATTTTAGTTCAAAGCAACAATATGTACAAGGTGCAACAGGACATATTATATTTAAGTTCACTTCACTGCTTATTCATCTTTATCTATCAATCCTATCCAAATGATGCAGGTGCATGCAAACTTCTGGTGTAAAGGAACTATTAGTGTTGGTTTTAATTGGGTACACCCAAGATGGGTCCAAACCCAATACCATGGCATTGGCCCATGAAGTCCAACCCAATGTATCCAGATAACTGCAGTAGCAGTTAACTGCTCTTGTTAGTCTACAAAAGTCAAGCAGTTAATACAATAGAGAGATGATTGTCTGGGAAGTATTATTACGTATAATACAATACATTGAGAAACAGAGAAATCAGAGTAAAAAAGATAAAAAATACTGTGAATTGAGTTAGAGTTCTAATATCGGTGACTCAATCCGACATGTGATACATTCATTTTTCTATCCGAAGAAAGGTAAACAATACTCTAACTTTCTTCTAAATTTAGTATGAATCAACATTGGTATCAGAGCTTTGTTGAATGTATTCAGGTTCTTGATGACATTGAGATGTTTTCATAGAAGTATGAAAAAAAAAAAAAATATTTACATATATTATCACTGTTATATGAATAATATAATGAGGAAGTATGTAAATATATTTTTTCGGATTTATGTTATAATCCATGAATATATATATGACATGCAAATATACAATGATATTAATAAGTTTATTGTTAGAAATTTTTTTGATAATTTTATTTACTGCCTTTAATAAATATATATATATATATATATGAATATGTTTTACTGTGATTCTTTGTTTTTGAACAAGTAAAACATATAATTTCGTTTTATACAATTATTATGACTCCATTCAGTTAGTTTCAATTTGTGTTAATATGCCATAAGACTTAATTTTATGAATTTAAAAAATTAAGGCATAAAGCCCTAAAACTGAAACTTTGAGGGAGTCGTAAAGGGTAAAAATGGCAGTAATTAATTGTCTAAATGGTAACGTTAGAAACTAGAGATCCCAAGCTTTATATAGATACCAGGATCGCAAAATTTGGTTTAGTAACAAGTGAGAGCGAAGCAATTGAAAACTGGATCGAAAAAAAAAATTCCAAAAATTTTGTTCATGAGGTTGAAGAAAATGAATAGTGACACGCGCCTTAGAGGCAGCGAGTGCGACTCACCTCCGATCCAATTTACAAAACTAAGGGTATTAATAGAATTAGAATAAAATTTGGAATCTAATGATGGTGGTCCGATGATCGAACGATGAAGGAAAGGTGGCGCATGGGTTACACGCACACCTGATGAAATTGGTCTAAATTAATCCAATTTGCTTTGTTGAATTTGGATCATTCAACTTGTGACACATGTCAAGGTGTGAAAAAAATTTGACAAGTGGTCATGTAATTGGAAGACAAGTGGCACTGATGTGATGACTTGGTAACCGGACATTGGAGCGGTTTCCGTCAGCGGTTTTCGGTGACGATTTCCGGTGGTGTTTTCCGGCGATGGTTTCCGGCAGCGGTTTTCGATGACTGTTTCGGGCAACGGTTTTTGGCGACGGTTTTCAGCAGCGGTTTTCGACAACAGTTTTCGATGAAATTTTTCGGCCACTTTCCGACGGAGTTTTCCGGTCACTTTCCGGGCAATTTCATGCTATTTTTTTAAGGGTTTTTCGGCCACAAAAAGGCTATTTTTTCGGTAAACTAAAGTGGTTTTCCGACGAACATGGCGGTTTTTCGGCAAAAAAAAAAAATTGATTAATTCCATTGACTAATTTTTTGCTCCAGTGGAAGTTGAATATGCCTGATAATTTTTTTATAAGTTCTCAAAATTTTACTAACAAATTATTAATGGTATATGTTTTTCATTTCTCCGTAGATTGAGGAAATGAGTAACCACAGCTCATCTGACTTTGATCCTCAAGAGGAATACTCACCACTGTCGGTGGAGGAATATTCACCACAATTGGTAGAAAATGATTCACCATTGTCGGATGACTCTGATCCTCAAGAGGAGTACTCACCACTATCGGTGGAGGAAAATTCACTGCAATTGGTAGAAGATTATTCACCATTGTCAGATGAAATGTCCACAGAGAAAAATACTATTGATGAGTATATACCTGGGACACTCGAGGATGATGAAAGTCAACAGTCTCCAAGAATGGAGATGGATGAAGTGGATATTGAAAGATATAGGAATTTCGAAAAGTCTCTTGCTAAGTTCATATCCAAACTAGAAGATCATAAAATGGATTTTAGCACTAGTTTATATGAACAGTTGTTAAGGTTTGGGGATCTCATAGTTTCTGAAAAGCCTTGGAGTGATGGTGGAATAGAGCTTATATGGAAAGACATAATTCACGCACTTCTTAAGGTCTTACCAGATGAACTACGACAAAATAACATTGAGATGTTAGCCTCTCTAGAAGCCGATAAATTTACCACCTTCAGTGAAGCATTAACAACTATATTAGAATATCGAGATATTCAAGTATATAGAAACCTCAAAAGGCATGTGGCATATAGCACGGGTGCTAACTTGAGATCACAAAGACATTGTAAAGTAAGTGAAGGATGGTATACAATATCTGCATTTTGAAGGTTTAGGGTATATGAGAATTGTTACCTATTTGTAAATGATAAGCAAAGTAGCTTTGCACACTTTGAGCGAATCTTGTATGAAATCCCAGAGAGTTTTAGAATTATTGATTGAAATTGTAATTATTGGGAAGTATATATTTGTAAATACTCCTAATATATATAAACTCTTTGTTATTAATGAAATGGGATATTAGTATACATGATTGTGCATATTTTTAACATACTTGTGCTTATTCAAAATGGGTGTTCTAAATTGTAAGAGACAATGTTAGAACTGATTTTGCACAAAGGACACTAATAAATATAAATTAGTGAATTTTGTGGACTTGGATGATGATCAAGAGCTTTGATTCTTGTTTCGATTCCTATCCTAATATTCCTCTTATTATATTTTTTTTAGTGTAAGTTTGCTGCATAGCATTTGTGCTAAGTGTGAAATTATTATAAAAACATGTTAGAATAACTATTAATTAGACTATGTGTTACATAAAATTTCAGGAAATGGCTTCTGCATCTAAGTTAATTGTTGATGAGTTAAACAAGGGAGAGAAGCTGAACGGTGACAACTATGAGATGTGGCACCGAAAAATTCAGCTAATCCTTAAAGAGCAAGAGGCTCTGGAAAATCTTACGAACACTATGGTAGAACCACAAGATGGTAGCACTGCCCAACACAGGAGAGATATGGAAATATATCAGACCTGGAAAAGGAAAAACAGTCTAGCTCGCATAACGATGTTTAGTAGCATGACTGATGCTCTCATGTGTGTATATGAAGAGTATGACACTGCGCAAGACATGTGGATTACGTTGAAGGACAAGTTTGGCGGTACTTCTACTACCAAACTTAGGAGACTTACAATTAAGTTTGACACCTACAGGAAGTGCTAGAATCATGATATGAGGCAGCACATGAGAGAGATGTCAAACATGATATGTGAATTGAAGTCTGCAGGTCATACTTTAACTGATGAGCAACAAATTCAAGCTGTGATCCGGTCTCTTCCTAATAGCTGGGAAAACATGAAGATTAACATGACCCACAATGATAATATCAAGACTTTTGATGATATATCACGTCATGTTGAACTGGAAGAAGAGCGCCTAAGGGCGGCTAAGGCTTCCGGTCAGCTTTACATGGCTGAGTCCAGCAAGCGCAAGGCTAAGAGCTTCATGCGTAAAGGAAAGAAAGGGAACTTCCAAAATCAAAAAGGGAAGGGTCCTAAACAAAATTTCAACAAGAATAAGACCGAAAATCAGAAAAGAGGCAAGAGTGCTGGTGTTGAGAAAGACAAAGCCAAGTTGAAGTGTTTCAATTATGGAAAATTGGGTCATTATGCTCGTGAATGCATTGAGCCAAAAAAGGTATGACCCAACTTAATGATTGATAACTATGCTTTGGTTTCTAGTTATGTTTTACTTACTGAATCTCGTCATTTGTGGACTGTAGACTCAGGAGCCACAGACCATGTAACTAGAGACAGAACAGCATTTGTAGAATATCGTCGAATCTGTCAGGGGACTAGATGGATTTACGTGGGGAACAACTCGAGAGTTGAAGTGAAGGGTATTGGCACTTGTAAATTAATGTTGCATGGTGGTCAAATACTTTATCTCCATGATGTTTTATATGCTCCTGAGATTCGATGAAATTTAGTTTCAGTTATTGTTCTCTTAAGTTTAGGTTACGAACTTAACTTTCATGGTGGTTGTATGGATATTATTTATAATTCTGTTCGTATAGGTACTGGATATTTGTTGAATGGTTTTATTGTATTAAATACCGAGTTGGACGGTTTTAATTATGATAATGATTGTTTTTCGTTAATTGCTTCCGCTAATGATGTCAATGTTGAAGTAAACATTTGGCATGCTAGACTGGGTCATATTGGCCAAGATAGGATGAACAGATTGGCTAGAGAATGCCTTTTAGGTTCATTAAATAAAATACAGTTACCTGTCTGTGAAAATTGTCTAGCTGGAAAAACAACTAGAAAACCATTTGGAAAGTGAACTAGAGTTGAAAATCCATTACAATTAATTCGCTCTGACATTTGTGGTCCAATGAGTGTAAAAGCAAGGCATGGTGCCTCATACTTTATTACATTCATAGATGACTTTACCCGTTTTGGTTATGTCTACTTGATTTCTCATAAGTCTGAAGCATTGGATTGTTTCAAATCATACTTGAACTTAGTAGAGAATCAATTAGATAAAAGGGTTAAAGCATTATGTACTGACAGGGGACGTGAATACCTTTCAGATCAATTCAAGGAATTGTGTGATGAAAAAGGTATTCAAAGACAGTTAACTATTCCTAGGACTCCACAACAAAATGGTGTAGCGAAAATGAGGAATAGAACATTACTTGAAATGGTTAAGTCTATGATGGCTCAAGCAATTCTACCAGTACATTATTGGGGAGATTCTTTGCTAACTGCCACATATGTACTAAATCGAGTCCCCACAAAGTCAGTTACTTCCACATCTTATGAGTTATAGACAGGTAGAAAACTTGACTTAACATATCTGCGACCTTGGGGGTACGCGGGTTACGTACATGATCCATTTGACAAATATGGAAAATTGGGTGCAAGAGGAAAGAAATGTATCTTTGTTAGATACTCTGAGCATTCAAAGGGATATGTATCCACAGGTGAAAACTTAGATGGAAGTGTGACTGAGATAGAATCAGGAGATGTGAATTTTTTAGAGAGTGAATTTTCTAATAGAGGTGAAGTTGATAGAGATATCCGATTATATGAATTGGGTAATCAAATCGATGAATCAAATCTAAATACTTCACTAGAAGTTAATGTGGATCTATTTGGGACTTCTGTCCCTAGTGGGAGTGATACTCCACTTTAAATAAATACATATCTACATGGACTTTCTGATCCTAGTGGGAGTAATAAAGTTGGTGAGACAACATTTTTGGATTTACCAACTCGTAGAAGCAATCGTGAAAATGTTCCTCATTGTCATTTTGAGATTGAAGGGGAAGCATTTATGATTGCTTCACATGATTCTGATGAGCCTAAAAATGTTAATAATGCTCTCAACTCACCTGATAAGGAATTATGGATAAAAGCTATGCAAGAGGAGATGGATTCGATGAAAAGTAACCATGTCTGGGACTTGGTTGACTTGTCGCTTGGAAGAAAAACCATTGGAAATAAATGGGTTCTTCGTATCAAAAGAAAGGCGGATGGCACAGTAGAGAGACATAAAGTGCGTTTAGTCGTAAAAGGTTATACTCAACAAGAGGGTATTGACTATGAAGAAACCTTTTCCCCAATGGTTAGGTTTGCTTCAATACGCCTTATTTTGACAATCGTCGCACATATGGACCTAGAATTGCATCAAATGGATGTAAAAATAGTGTTTCTCAATGGAGAACTGGTTCAAGAAATTTACATGGAACAACCCGTAAATTTTGTTTCAAAAGGCCATGAGCGTAAAGTTTGTAAGCTCAAAATATCAATATATGGTTTGAAACAATCATCCAGACAATGGTACCTACGGTTCCATCAGGCTGTTATGTCTTATGGGTTCAAAATGGCTAAAGAAGACCATTGTGTGTATATAAAATGAAATAAAGATAAGTATGTGATATTATCTTTATATGTGGACGATATTTTATTGGCTGGAAATTGTAAAGAGTTTGTGTTGACCATTAAGTAATGGTTATCTTTAAAATTTGAGATGAAAGATATGGGTGAGGCTGCCTATATTTTGGGAGTCAAAATTACAAGAGATCGTTCGAATAAACTTCTTGCTATGTCGTAAGAGCCTTATATAAGGAAAATTCTTGAACGTTTTAACATGGTTGATTGTAAGCCTATGGATACACCTATATCAAAAAGACAAACTCTTAGTCTCGACATGTGTCCTAAAACTCCTCAAGAAATTGAAAAAATGAAAAATGTTCCTTATTCCAGTGCTACCGGCAGTCTCATGTATGCTATGATGTGTATAAGACTTGATATCTGCTATGCGTTGGTTTAGTAAGTAGATATCAATCCAATCCTGGAAAGAAACATTGGGTTACCGTGAAGAGAATATTGGCATATCTTTAGGGTACTACTGATTACTCCCTTTGTTATCAAGATGGAGATTTATGTCTCATTGGATATACAGATGCCGATTAGGGAGGTGATCTGGATGAGCGAAAATCAACATCAGGATATGTTTTCCTACTCAATGATAATGATATCTCTTGGAGTAGCAAGAAACAGACATGTATTTCTCTGTCAACTATGGAGGCCGAATTTGTGGCATTTTTGGCAGCAATACAGGAAGTTGTCTGGCTCAAAAGGTTTGTAGAAGATTTGGATGTCTCTAAGGACAAAGGGAAGCCAGTAACCATTTACTGTGATAGTCAAGCAGCAATTGCTTATACTAAAGACTCCAAGTATCACAGTAAATCCAAACACATAGAGACAAAATATAATTTTTTCAGAGACATCGTGTTGAAGAAAGAAGTAATGATTCAATACATTTCAACCCATGAGATGGTAGCTGGTCCTCTCACTAAAGTTGTGACTATAGATGTTTATGAGTCACATGCCAAGTTATTAGGGTTGCGCAGATTATAATGATAGATTGAATCACTATACTAAACGATGTTATTATAGTTATAAATAAAAATGATTTCTTTTTGAAATTGTACTAGCATGTTATATTTCACATATAATTATGTCATCAGGTTGAGACCAGCATTCTTACACGTGCGGTCGCCTCAGTTGTTAGAGAAACAAGCTGAGATGAGACACATATATATTAAGGGATATATGAGAAATATATTCTTAAAGGAGCTTGTATAAATATATGTGAAAATGTCGCCTTGACTATGTCAGGATGAGGTTCTTAACAAATATACATATAAATATCTTAGAACCGATCATGATAGACCCCACTATCATTGATGTCTGATTAAGCCAGATGTGAGATCTTAAGATGGCGCTAAAAGGTGGTGAGCTTTTAAGAACTCAGGTTAGTCGTAGGGTGTGTGACTGAACTTGAATCTGTACAGTGATTTAAGAAAAAACATAGCCATTCATATTTAGAATGAAGATCGTTGTAACACGTGTTTCATACCGCATGTGCTATTTATGGCCGATATGGAAAATGAGAGAATGAATCCCTGCTTCCTCATTATGTAAGTTCCACTGAAGTTATATTAAAAACTTCAAATGATGTCCTTATGACTATTCACTTTGTCTTGAAGTGACAGAATAGTGTTAGCACCTTTAACATGTTATTTCTATGGTTATGATAATCCAGCCTCTGGGACATGTCTAAGGTAACAGCTGTTTTGGAGACTAAAAGACAAAGATGGAATAGGAAGATTTAATAAATTTTTATCTTTATTATGTATTTACCGGCTAGCCAATTGTATTTGGAGATACAATTGTAAATACATGAAAAGTGTGATAAAGTCAAGCATAACTTTTGAGGGATTAAGTATGCTTTTTGGACTGATAAAAATTTAAGACATTAAATCTAGGACATAACAAATGAACAATGTTGTATCTCTTGTAAATAATGGATTTACAATTGAGATTCCAAAGCTCCTCTTATTTATATTGATTGTTCATAGGTCACACGGTATATTTATCTGTATGAATACTCTTTTATAATTTTATGATGATATCATAAATGTGTTGTTTCTAATGGAGTTATGTTGGACCCACTTGTGCGAGTGGGAGATGTTGGTTTTAATTGGGTACACCCAAGATGGGTCCAAGCCCAATACCATGACATTGGCCCATGAAGTCCAACCCAATATATCCAGATAACTACAGTAGCAGTTAACTGCTCTTGTTAGCCTACAAAAGTCAAGCAGTTAATACAATAGAGAGATGATTGTCTGGGAAGTATTATTACGTATAATACAATACAGTGAGAAACAGAGAAATCAGAGTAAAAAAGATAAAACATACTGTGAATTGAGTTAGAGTTCCAATATCGGTGACTCTATCCGACCTGTGATACATTCATTTTTCGATCCGAAGAAAGGTAAACAATTCTCTAACTTTCTTCTAAATTTAGTATGAATCAACAATTAGCATAAGATATTACTACACATTTGAGCATAAGATTTTTAACTTTGCATGTTTTATTGCTCAAACTAAACGGTTATATCAATGGTTGTCATATACCCAGAACTTCATATCCATCAAATATGGCAAAATGTGAACTATTTTGAGATAAGAAAGTGGTAGAAGATATTTGCACATACCCACAAGAAGGAACGAATTTCAGTTGAAAAAACGAATTATGTTCAATGTGACGCTCCTCATTTTATACTGAAGGATATGTAACTCTGGTTACCAGAAACATATGTAGCTTTAGTTTCTGTCTTGTCTTGGTAGAATTGAAAGTGATTTTGAAAAGAAATATGTGCTGATTTTTTTCCTCACTTGAATCGCTTTCTGGCTAATAGGTGGTTTTGTCCATTTTTCCTCTTGTAGAGATATATTTTTCTGCGCATGTTTTTGCAGGGCTTGAAGCCTTGAAAGCTGTTAAATAATATATGATGGCATTTTGTGTAACACCCAGTTTTTCAGGCCCAATTGAAAGGCCCAAGTTTATATATATATATATATATATATATATGGGATAAGCGTGAAGCAGAAAAGGCATCAGGTGAGTAAGTCAAGTGAACTGCATGGCCGACAGGTAGCTGTGAGCTTGTCATAAGTATATATATATATATATATATATATGGATAAATGTTGTGAGAGCTAGAAAGCAGTAGAATCAAGCGGAAGAAAGGAAAGAGAAGAAAAGAGAAAAGTCAGTGAAACTCTCGTAATTTCAGATTTCAGTTGATTCTTCTTTGATATTCAGTTTCTAATTGGATCTTGTGATTGATAGGGAAAGAAGACGAAGGGAACCTAGCATATTCAGTCTAAGATAAGCTTGACGTCTAAGTTGTGAGTGAATTAAGTTTCAGTTTTGTTTTTAACTCAAAGGTTTCCAGTTTTATGCTTTAATTGCTGCAAATCATTTTAAGCTTTTTATTGCTTTTTATGATTGATGGTGAGTATACAGAGAACCAAAAATATATATTTATGCTTATATTAGCATTTAGAAACAGTATATTATTTTTATGAATTATCAATAAGAGATTATGATTTCTATAAAAGCATCATATACCCTTTCCCAGTTATGATTATGGTTGGCTTTTGGGGTCGTTCTACACATGTGTATGTCATGAGTCGCTCTGCATGTGCATGACCAGAGAAAGAGTAATAGAGTCGCTCTGCACTTGTATGACCAGAGAGTCGCTCTGCCCGAGCATGACCAGAGAAAGAGTAATTGAGTCGCTCTGTTCGGTATGACCAGAAGTTATGCATGACTGTGTTTGCCCAAAGTATTTCAGCTTACGTATGGAGGATATTCCCGGTACGAATTTGGTGAAGATTAAGATTTTATAAAGCATTTATTCTTATTCAGCAAAGAGAAGCATTCAGTTTATTCAGTTTATTCAGTACAAAAGTAGATATATTATCTTATACCATGTATTGCTGAATGCTTATTGTAAAGTGGTTTAGAAAAGTGTTTTTAAAAGTTTTCATTCACTCACTGGGCGTTAGCGCTCATCCTTTCACTCTTAAATATTTATCCAGGTAGCTGCTCGGTTGTGCGGACTTAGAAGTTTTGAGGTGGGCCACTCGATGGCATCATGAAGCATAAAAGTCATGTATTTTAAATTTTCATGTACATACTTAAAAATATGAGGTTTGCATGGTCGGGACGTTAGGCATGGTCGGGACAGTAGGCATGGTCGGGATGGTAGGCATGGTCGGGATGGTAGCATGGTCAGAACGTGGTCGGATTTCTACTCGGTCTGTTCGGCCTACTCGGCCCACTTGACCTACTCGACCCACATGGCCTATTCGGTCTACTCAGCCTACTCGGTTTCTTACTCGGCCTGTTTCATTTCCCACTCGGGATGACTGGTTACTTAGTTTTTAAAGTTGTCGGTTTTTTATCCGAACGGTCATTTTTGATAAACTTTTTGTAACGGACGAAAATATATGTAAAGAAGTTATAAATATGTACATTTTGTACTCTCCAATATTCTCCTCACATTTTATTTGATTCAAACAAGTATTTCTTATATGGAGATTTCAAAAGAAAGTCCTTTTATTATGCTAGAGAATGTAGAGCCCATAGGGTTTCTCTTGTACTCAAGAGAGGAGTCGGGGCAGCCCACAGTGAGTCCCTCGTACTCAAGAGAGAGGAGTCGGGGTGGGTCCTGTCATTTTGGGTCCAGTAAATTGAGTCCATGGGCATAATGATTCATACATAGTCCACGCCTCCGTGGACTTGATCTTGCTTTCACAATCATAAACTAAAGCCTACTTATCATTTTAAAATCACTTTTAATTCTATCAAGGTAGGACAGAAACTAAAGCCTACATATGATATGAATCTGTAACAAGTTTCCATGCAGAGTTGTATATCCTTCGGCGTAAAATGAGGAGCATCATCTTAAAACATGGTGATCGGAACGATTTATATACCTATATAAGGTCCCCATTACCTAACTTTTTTTTTAGTATATTTTGGTATTTAATGTGTTTGTGAGCCTTGTATAGGTACAAGTTCCCTACGAAAGGTATTTGAGCTTAATTGAAGAGTTTTGGAGGTTAAAGAGCAGAATTTGGAAAAGCTTGTGCAGACACCCCAACTTTGTAAGGTCATATCTCTCTCCTCCGATCGAACTACATCACCCATAACCACTTTTCGGAAAACCCCAGAGGTCATATTTCCAACTCACTTTACATATCATAATTCTGAGGTTTGTAGAGAAAGTTATGATTATTTTTGTAATGGTGCGCAGAAGTGCGGTACGTAACCGCGCGAGACCAATTTGTAGCGTTTTGTACCGCGTAAAAAGGCAGCAACCTCCAAAAAGTGATGTGTGGTTCGCTGTGTTGGTGCGTACAGCACATCGTACCGCTCATCTTGGTATAAATACATTTTTCAACCATTTTTAGAGGGGTATTCTTGTCTTTTCACCTAAAAATCTTGCCCTAACCTCCTACACTATAAATACCCCATTTTCTCCTCATTCCATAGGGCTCTCTTCACCTCTTTTCCCCTCTTTTCCCCTTCTTACGCCTCTTCTCTTCTTCCTCCTCCATTTTCTTTCATCTCTTGCTCCCATGGAGGTTTTTCCTTCATGGGAGCTCACCATACACCTCCACCTCACCACTATACACTTCCTTCATCCATCTTATAGTAGATTACAAAGGAATTAGGAGCCAAAACCGAGCTAGGAAGGCTATAAGCATCTTTGGAGGACTTGTCTTCAAGGGTTTTACTCTTATTTACTTATTTCTTTGTATTTCTTGTATTCTTTGATGTATTCCACCATTTTGAGGATATTGTAAACCTACACTTGTGTAATAAATGTATTGATTGTTCTTAAATTCATTTGGGTTTTGTTTTTCTATTTGATATATGTGTTTTTATGCTCTTAATATGATATGTATGTGTATGAATTGTTAGAAATCAATATGTGTCCATGATTGGGTTTAGGAGTAATTGTAATTTAGAGTAGAAATTAGATACCCATGATTGTTGATTGATTGATGGATGACTTGAAATTCCATGTATTGAGTAATTTTAGTAATATGGATTTTAGCCGCAAAGAGTAGAAAAGGTTTCAGTTCAGGCTTTTAGTTGCTAAATTGATCTTGGTTCATATCCTTGTTCTTAATGGGTCTTTGTATTAAGACACGATTATCCATCCACGTGACAGGATTGGGTGATGAATTGATTGTGGGAAAATTCCCTAATCAAGAGGATGAACCTTTAACCTAAATTGAATGTTCTTAATGATAAAACAATCACATTGTTGCATATAGTTGTTAGGTAAACTTGTTTCCCATGTTTAGCCATCCTAGGGAGTTGATTAAACCGAATCTTTGACATAGAAGTAAAGACCACCGACATTTTTCTTGTGCTTGTGTTGTTATATGGATGTTTTGAGTGCTTAAAACTTTTGCCTAATTGATCCATTGTTAGATGCTATGTACCGAGAGGAGACGCATTTGACAATGCTTAGATAAACATTCACTATGCTTGACTAGAAAGTGCTAGAACCACTAGGCTAGCGTATAGGGTTCGATTTGTATTCCACGTGCTTAATGGGTTCATATATATTGTCCGGATTACTTGAGAGAGATTTCGGGTATTTATGGATACTATCTCTAAGACATCAAGAGAGATTAGAGATTAATTAAGGGGATACAAGCCTATGTATATATGCACATTTGAGGATTATATGAGTCTAGAACGTAATTAGGAGGATTGTCACGGTTGAGTCGTTTCCCTAGTGTAACCAAATTTTATGCATATCTCCATTCCATCTATCATTGTATATATCATTTATATAAGTTATTTATTTATATTATTATTCACTTTTCCGCACATGCAACACACGAGTCCGCTCGGAGTGTTGTAATAATAGCTAGAATTAGAGACGATCAGTGAATCTCACCTCACTGTGGATCGATCTCTTGCTTATTGCTGTGCTAGTCTATGTGACTTCCGCCCTTACGATGCTGAACTTAAATGTTCAAATTTGATGATACTACAACGACGTGTCCTGATCACAAGGTAAGCAAGTATTGAGAAATTGAATTTACATTGAGAGAATGTCCTTGTATAGATGCCTTAGGGAGTAAATTACGAATTCACATATTGAAAAATGTTCTAGAAATGTATAATTTTTATTGCATAATCAAACAAAACGGTCTTCTTTGCTATAGGAGGATTGTCACGGTTGAGTCGTTTCCCTAGTGTAACCAAATTTCATGCATATCTCCACTCCATCTATCATTGTATATATCTTTTATATAAGTTATTTAGTTATATTATTATTCACTTTTCCGCACACGCAACACACGAGTCCGCTCGGAGTGTTGTAATAATAGCTAGAATTAGAGACGATCGGTGAATCTCACCTCCCTGTGGATGGATCCCTTGCTTGTCGTTGTGCTAGTTTCTGTGACTTGTGCCCTTGCGAGGCCGAACTTAAATGTTCATATTTGATGATACTGTAACGACGTGTCCTGATCAAATTGGTGCCACTGTCGGAGACGTAGCGCATTCATTGATTGTTGATAGTTTTATCTTCCATTTTACTGATTTTTATTGTTTTACGGAATATATTGTTATGTTAAAAATAAGCATCTCTTTTACTCATGTCTTGCATTGTGTGCACGGCAATGTTTTGTTATTTTATTTATAGCATATGCATTTGATTGTTTTTTGAGTTGTGCTTGTGCAAGGAATTGAAACTATCAGGTTGGAAAGACCACACGACTCTTGAGAGCTAGGTGTGCGTCTATCGTACCGCAACAACTTTCCAAGTGAAACGGCAACGCCACAAAGGCCATGTGGCTGCAGCCACACGAGGTTTCCTCTAAATTTTGAGCTTTAATTTGAGTGCTTGTAGAGTAGTTGTCGACTTGGGCTGGAACCGCCCATGAGTTTAATGTTAGGAATACTATGCTTATTTTCTTTTATTTTCATTTATGTTTAGATCTAAGATTTGATTTGTGTTGTGCTTAGATCTTAAATTGTTTGTTTTAGACAATTTTCAAATCTCTGAAAAAAGTGCCCTGTTTTGAATATTCTTGAGGCAAATGTTTCTTTAAAACTGTACTAATTGGTGAAGAAATTAATTTTTCTGCCCACGATGTGTTCTTCTATTTTTTGTTACGATTCTGAATATATAAAGAACACAAAATTCTGGGTGGCGGTTTAAAAGTTATGATCATTTCTTCGATCAAAGGTCAAGGGTGATGTCCTGTTTTTCAAAACTGCACATATACTGTTTTCATCGTCCATTTTCACACTTTTTCAATTCGAATTTTGAAATATTTTTTAAATAAAAAGTGTGTATTTATATGTCTACTTGATGTTGTTAAAATTATGTCAAATGATATTAAGTTCTATTAAAGATATGCACCAAAGAGTGGACATTGGACGAACTTGAATTTCGACGGTTTTTGAAATTTTTGGCCTCCATGTTGAGTTGCTTTCTTTTGTGTGCCGGTAAAGATATGCATAGTATGCTTTTAGCTCCATGCATCACTTAAATTTGCTTGTACAGTGCTAATCTTTTGATGTTGAGGTGGATAGAACTCTTTGCTTGTTTAGCTTAGGAAAATAGTGGAAACTACCCGTGAGCTACACTTAAGCCTAAATAACAAAATTTGTGGGTTTTGTTTCTATTCTTTAAACTAGGGGTGGGCTATAATTTATGATTCAAACCGAATCGAACCGAAAAAAGGTATTCGAATCGATTCGTAGAGTAATTCGGTTTAAACCAGATTAAAAATTAAAAATCGAATTGATTTTCGGTTCAAACCGGTTTGAACCTCTTAAAACCGGTTTGAACCGAATAAACCGGGTATATAAGTAAAAAAAACCCTAATATTCTCTTCTTTATTCTCCACTTACACGACCAGCAGCCTCTTGCTCTCGACCCTCTCCAGTTCAAATTCAACTCTCTGGACTCACGACCATCTTTCTCAACACGTTCTAACTGCTCTGTTTCTCAATTCCTCAACATCCGATCTGCTCCTAGCCTCCTACAACTACAAGGTTTGTCAATTTCTCTTCTTCTTCTTCTAATTTCTTCTTTTTCTTTTAATTTTCTTCGAATCAGAAAATTTTACAGTAGTGTTGTTAACCCACGAACCCTAATATTTTGTTTTTGTTTCACTGGTCATCTTCATCGCCATTCACCAACCTTCCAGCTTCATCTCATCTGATTTACTCTTCGTCAACTCTCCGATCTGCTTGAACAAGGCAAAGGTAAATTTTGATTTAGTTAGTTTATTCTTCTTAAACTCGTCCTAAACTGATTAGTTGATTTGTTAGTGTTTGATTTGTTGATTTGTGGGTTAACCAAGCTTGATTTGTTAGTGTTTGTGCTTTAAAAATTCCTTCTATGTCTTGTATTTGTGCTTTTCTTTGTCTTGTTATATTCCGGTGTACATAAAACTCTAGCTTTTAATTTTCTTCGAATCAGAAAATATTACCGTAATGTTGTTAACCCACGAACCCTAATATTTTATTTTTGTTTCACCGGTCTTCTTCATCGCCATTCACCAATCTTCTAGCTTTAGCTCATCTGATTTACTCTTCTTCAACTCTTCGATCTGCTTGAACAAGGCAAAGGTAAATTTTGATTTAGTTAGTTTATTCTTCTTAAACTCGTCCTAAACTGATTTGTTGATTTGTTAGTGTTTGATTTGTTGATTTGTGGGTTAACCAAGCTTGATTTGTTAGTGTTTGTGGTTTAAAAGTCCCTTCTCTGTCTTGTATTTGTGCTTTTCTCTGTCTTGTATTTGTTGTATTCCAGTGTTAGTGTACACAAAACTGTAGCTTTCGATCTATCTAATTCTGAGTCAAATTGGTTGAATTCGATCTGATTTCTACAATTGATTTAGACTTTCTATTTTTCAGTTCGTGGGTTAACAACTGCTGCGCTGGTTATGGGTTTTGTTCCTCTGGTTTTTGTTTCAATAATATTACAGCATTTCAAAAATAAAACGAAGCTTGATTTAGACTTTCTGTTTTGGGGTTTATAAATGAGAATTTTGACATATGAGAATTGATATATGAGAATTTTGGTTACTTGTGTTCTCTAGATTTTATAATACTACCAATTAGTTGTCCCTTCAGGCTCACTAGAGGTACCATACGAACCTTGGCTTGTTGTTCATGTGATATCAATATGATTAGTTCATTTTTTTTTTGAATTTTCTATTAGTTGATGTTGATGTATGCTCTTTGACTAGCTAGTATTTTTGCATCATTAATAGATGTCAAATGCATTTAGTTCTTGTTAAGAGAGTGTTTGTTAAGGAATTTACTCAGAGGATTAAAGATAATTTTACTGTAATTTGTCCCTTGCTTATTCAACATGTTACAAGCCAATGGAACACACTAAAGTTACATTTAGTACTTCTTTTCTTATATTAATTTACATTTGGTACTTTAGGTTTTGTCGAACTGACGTGTACCAAATTAACTTGTAAAATCTGTGTAAATTCTTATTATTTCTTTGTATTTGAAATTGTTAATAGATGGAGATTGATCCTAATGTGGGTTCAGTGGAAGGGAGTAATGAATTGGGTCCGGAAACCTTAGAGAATTCAAGCTTCATTGGAAAAGGGAAGGTATCAGATAAGGGTAAACGGGTAGGTGGTAGGAAAGGAAAAAAAATAGATTGTTGGATTCATTTTGAAGAATATGTCACTAAAGTGGGGGATAAATGTAACACCCATGTCTTTCAGGCCCAATTGAAAGGCCCAATTTGAAAAAATAAAAAATAAAAAATAAATTTGGATAAGTGTGAAGCAGAAAAGTCATCAGGTGAGTAAGCCTAGGTGATCTGCATGGCTGACAGGCAGTTGTGAGCTTAGTTAATTAGCTCACAACTTCAGCTGTGTCCTTCCATCAGTATATATATTAGAGGATAAACGTTGTGAGAGCTAGAAAGCAGTAGAATCCAACGGAGGAAAGGAAAGAGAAGAAAGGAAAGAGAAGGAGAAGTCAGTGAAGCTCTCTCTCGTGATTATAGATTTCAGTTGATTCTTCTTTGATATCCAGTTTCTAATTGGATCTTGTGATTGTTAGGAAAAGAAGACGAAGGGAACCTAGCATACTCAGTCTAAATTAAGCTTGACGTCTAAGTTGTGAGTGAATTAAGTTTCAGTTTTGTTTTTAACTCAAAGGTTTCCAGTTTTATGATTAAGATTAATTGTTGCAAATCTTTTAAGCTTTTTATTGTTTTTTATGATTGACGGTAATGATACAGAGAACTGAAAGTATATGTTTTATGCTTATATTAGCATTCAGAATCAGTTATATTATTTTTATGAATTATCAAGAAAAGATTATGATTTCTACAAAAGCACCATGTATGTACCCTTCCCCAGTTATGATTATAGTTGGCTTTTGGGGCCGTTCTACACATGTGTATGTCATGAGTCGCTTTGCAAGTGCATGACCAGAGAAAGAGAAATAGAGTCGCTCTGCACTTGTATGACCAGAGAGTCGCTCTGCCTGAGCATGACCAGAGAAAGAGTAATTGAGTCGCTCTGCACGGGTATGACCAGAAGTTATTCATGACTCTGCGTTTACCCGAAGTAATTCGGTTTACGTATTGAGGATATCCCTGGGTACGAATTTGGTGCAGATTAAGATTTTATAAAGTATCTTACTCTTGTTAAGAAAAGAGATGCATTCTGTTTATTCAGTTTATTAAATATGAAAGTAGATATATTATCTTATACCATGTATTACTGAATGCTTATTGTAAAGTGGTTTAGAAAAGTGTTTTTAAAAGTTTTCATTCACTCACTGGGCGTTAGCGCTCATCCTTTCACTCCTGAAATATTTTTTCAGGTAACTGCTCGGTTGTGCGGACTCAGAAGTTTTGAGGCGGGCCACTCGATGACATCATGAAGCATAAAAGTCATGCATTTTAATTTTCATGTACATATTTAGTAATATGAGGTCGGCATGGTCGGGACGGTAGGCATGGTCGGGACGGTAGACATGGTCGGATTTCTACTCGGCCCACATGGCCTATTCGGTCTACTAGACCGACTCGGGTTTCTTACTCAGCCTGTTCGGTTTCCCACTGGGGATGGACTGGTTACTTAGTTTTTAAAGTGGTCGGTTTTTGGTCCGATCGGTCATTTTTTGACAAATTCTTGTAACGAACGAAAATGTGAAAAAGAAATTATAATTATGTACATTTTGCACTCTCCAATATTCTCCTTACATTTTGTTTATGTTTAAAAGCATATATTTCCTATGGAAATCTTAGTAGAAAGTCCTTTTATCATGATAGTAAAAGTTCAGCCCACAGGGTCTCCCTCGTACTCAAGAGAGAGGAGTCGGGTGGGTCTTGTCAATAAAAGAGCTAGATGTAAGTATTATGGTGATTCTTATGCATTTGACTCGTGTAATAGAACAACAAACATGAACAAACATATTGAAAAATGGTGTAAAAAATATCAGCCTGTAGATCCCACACAAAAAGTGTTGGTGAAACATCCAACCATGTCAGGTTTCGGGAGTACTTTAGGTGTGTCAAAATTTTATCAACTAAGGTGTAGGAGGGTCTTAGCAGAGATGTTGATACTTGATGAATTACCATTTAAATTTATAGGGAATAGGGGATTCCGGAGGTTTTGCTTCGAACTTTGTCCTTTATTTGATCTCTCATCTAGGAGAACCATTGTTAGAGATTTGTATCAATTGTACATTGATGAGAAGATTAAGTTGAAGGAGTATTTTAATCGGCGTAAGGTGAGGGTTTGTCTAACCACTGACACATGGACATCAATACAAAATATAAACTATATGGTTGTCACTGCTCATTTTATTGATTATGATTGGCAGTTGCAGAAGAGGATTTTGAGCTTTAGTCAAATAGTTGATCATAAGGGAGATTCAATTGGAAAGTGTATTGAGAATGTCTTGCTTGAGTGGGGTATTGATAAAGTTTTCACAATAACCGTGGATAATGCAATTGCAAACACCACTGCCATTGGTTATGTGATTAGAAAATTAAATAGTTGGGAAGATGATGGAGCTGTTTTGGGGGGCAAGTACTTGTATGTAAGGTGTTGTGCACACATCCTAAATCTAATAGTTAGTGATGGGTTGAAAGATTTGCATGATTCAATTGTAGCGATTCGCAATGCGGTGAAATATATGAAATCTTCTCCCAGTAGACTAGATAGATTTAAAAAAAGCTGTTGCACGTGAGAAGATTGGGACTAAGGGGTTGGTAGTGCTAGATGTTCCTACAAGGTGGAATTCAACTTACTTGATGTTGGAAAGTGCTGTTAAGCTTAGAAAAGCATTTGAGCGAATGGGAGAGGAAGATTTGCATTATGTGAATTGTTTCAGGGATGATGATCAATCTGAGCAGAAGCGGATAGGACCTCCTAACTATGATGATTGGGATAATGCCAAGGTATTTATCAATTTCTTAGCTACTTTTTATGATATTACCTTGGATTTTAGTGCATCATTGCGTGTGACTTCCAACATTTATTTTAAGAGCTGGTGCACTATTCGTAATCAACTAATATCATTATCCACCGAAATAGATCCGCTTGTGAGTAAAATTGCTGTGAGTATGAAGCAAAAATTTGATAAGTATTGGAAGGGTTTAGAACAAACCAATAACTTGTTGATATTGGCAATTGTTCCTGACCCACGATACAAATTAGGTTATGTGAAGTTTCGGTTTGACTCCATTTATGGTGTGGAAGAATCTCAATCAATGATTTTTAAGTTGAAAGGTGTATTGTTAGACTTGTATGACTGGTATAACAGATTTTATGGTACTTTGGGTGAGGGTGTAAAGGAAACTGATGATATGTTTTCATTAGGAGTTGGTAGTGGACCTAGTGATGACATAGAATTGGGGAGGTTAAAGGCAACTGATAAAGAAGATAGTTTGTGGGGAATGAAGCAACAAGAGGAAGATGTTAATAAAGGGAAAAGTGAGCTGAACTTGTATTTGTTAGAGCGTCCCGAGAAATTGAACGAGAGGTTTGATGTTTTGGCTTGGTGGAAGAAATCTTTAGTGAAATTTCCTATATTATCAATGATTGCAAGAGATGTCTTTGCAATTCCGGTTTCAACAGTGGCTTCTGAGTCCGCATTTAGCACGGGTGGTCGCATTCTTGATCCATTTAGAAGCTCATTGACCCCTAAAATAGTTTAGGGGTTAATTTTGACCGGAAATTGGTTGCAAGCCACTTGCCCTATTGCTGAACCACGTGTTGTTCAAGAACATGCTCAAAATGAAAATGAATCGGTTCATTTGTTCGAACATTATATCAATATTGAAACTGGTAAGTATTTAATATTTATGCGGAATTATCAAATTTGTTTTATTTTTAATATTGTTATTTATTACTATGTAAGTTTATTATTATTATTTTTTTTGTCGTAATCTTAATGTAGAGTATGAAAGTGGAGTGGTAAATGTTTCTATGGAGCATAAAAATTAAGGAGGAATGATTGGTGAAGCCGTGAAGGTAAGCTTCTAATTGTTGGTAATGGTATATGCATAATTTTTCACTATAATTGTTTTGTTTATATGGAACATACAGATTTGAGTGACAAATGCATATATAATTTTTCATTTTTTTTAATCTGCAGACAGTTGGTGTGGAGTGATAAAATGGAATGCATTTTTTCTTGTGGATTGTGGAATGTGGAGTGGAAACTAAAATTGAAATGTTATTTTAGTTGACTACTCGACTAGTTGTAATTTTAATTTTGAGTTGGATTATTTATTTTTGGGGAGATATTATTATGTAATATATTCAGTATTCTTATTAACTTTATTTTGAATTATTAGTTTGGAGTTTGGAATGAATTTATTATTAACTTATTATTATGTAATATGATTTTAACTGATATAATTTTATTTTTAAAAAATTAGGTTTGATTTGGTTTTTCTTTTTTTGTTTTGGGCTATTCAAATGGTTAAAATAAGTATCAAACAGCTAAATAATGTTAAAAACAGGTTGAAAAAGCCCATTAAGTTAACCAACCCATTAGGGCCAAAACCTAATTGAATCGAATCGATCAAATTCAGTTCAATTAAATTCGGTTCACATTCTTATTAGGTTCAAACCGTTCAATTTTGGATGAATCGAAAAAATTTAGGTTCAATTCGGTTTTACCTAAAATCGAATCGAATCGAATCAAACCGTGCTCACCCCTACTTTAAACACTTTCCGATTTTGTTCTTAACTGTGATCTCATTGTACTTTAAATTTGCATTTATTGCCATAGAACTTTATCATGTGGACTGCTTGTTAAGATTTATATTCCCTTGTTAGATGGACTTTTAGAAATGATTTTGGATTTCAGTGTGTTCTTAAACTCCATAAATAGCCCATACACTCTCACGTCCCTATGTATGCTTACATTGTAAAAAAATTGAGGCCAAACACTAAACCTACATATACCTTCCAACCCTAACACAAGTCATACCCTTGTTATTGATCATGTTAACGTGTATAGCTTTAGAGAAGTTATATTTTGCTCTAAATTTTGTAAATGTGTACTTAGGCAATTATGTGTAAATGTGCAAAGGCAAGGGCTAAAAAAAATAGCAAGAAAAGAAAATAAGTGTGAATTATAAATACTTAAGCCTTCAAGTTCTATAAATTTAAAGTTACTCACCAATGAGTACAAGTGTAGCACAAATGTGTAATGTAAAGTTTAGTGTCTAGTCACTTGTGATGTAATGTGTTTTAGAGCTAACTAAAGTATTGTAATATGTATAAACACCTTGGCATGATTAGTAACTTTATCCTTCCCACTCTTACCATATCTTCCATCCCATACACCACCACAAATCACCTTGGCCCCAATACAAGTGAGGGAAAGTCCATTTGATCTCTTAGAAAGTCTATATTGGGAATATGACTCAATGCATGCTCTTTCCACGTTCATGACATTTCAATTCTTTCCATGAGATCTATCACTATAAAATGCGCTTCTTTGAATATACTCATATGCGATTTATTATATTCCATGAACATAACATCCAAATCGCATGTGTTTGTTAGAGAGTGATCGCCTAGGTTCTGAGTGAAAAAATCAGACTGAAATCCGATGAGGATTAGAGTCGAAGCGAATTTTATCTTGAGCATTCGAGCGTTGTTGATTTGTAACCCGAAAACATCCTAAGTATTGGCATACTTGCATTGTGTGAAGTATTGATATTGATTGGTATATTTGAGATACTAGCATGCATGTGATTATTTTTTGTGGTATGTTTGGATTGCATCTCATCTTTCTTGCAGAGTAATACGTTTGTGGGTGTTCGTATCTGTAAACCCTCAGAAGACAAAACTTCTCCATCTAGGGATCGCCTAGTGGTTGAAAAGCTTATGGCACGTGCTAAGTGTCATCGTGTTTCCTACGAAAGTGGACTAGTCTAGCTTAGTTTTTAATTATGTTCATTTTGTTTGAATGTTTTTCGTTTTAGTTTTTGCTCGAGGACGAGCAAAAGATAGGTTTGGGGGTATTAATCGGAACGATTTATATACCTATTTTAGGTCCCCATTACCTAGCTTTTGTTCTTATTTATGAGTATATTTTGGTATTTAATGTGTTTGTGAGCCTTGTGTAGGTACATGTTCCCTACGGAAGGTATTTGAGCTTAATTGAAGAGTTTTGGAGGTTAAATGACAGAATTTGGAATAGCTTGTGCAGACACCCCAACTTCGTAAGGTCATATCTCTTTTCTCCAATTGAACTACATAGCCCATAACCACTTTTCGGAAATCCTCGGAGGTCTTCTTTCCAACGCACTTCACAGATCGCTATTCTGAGGTTTGTAGAGAAAGTTATGATTGTTTTTGTAATGGTGCACAGAAGTGCGGTACGCAACCGCGCAAGACCAATTTGCAAACCGCGTTTTGTACCGCGTAGAAGGGCAGCAACCTCCATAAAGTGATGTGCGTTTCGCTATGTTGGTGCGTACAGCATATCGTACCGTACATCTTGTTATAAATGAGTTTTTCAACCATTTTCAGAGGGGTATTCTTGTCTTTTTACCCAAAAGTCTTGCCCTAACCTCTCACACTATAAATATCCCCTTTTCTCCTCATTCCAGAGGGCTCTCTTCACCTCTCTTCCCCTTTTTTCCCCTTCTCACGCCTCTTCTCTTCTTCTTCCATTTTCTTTCATCTCTTGCTCCCATGGAGGTTTTTCCTCCATGGAAGCTCACCATACACCTCCACCTCACCACTATACACTTCCTTCATCCATCTTAGAGTAGATTACAAAGGAATTAGGAGCCAAAACCGAGCTAGGAAGGCTATAAGCATCTTTGGAGGACTTGTCTTCAAGGGTTTTACTCTTATTTACTCATTTCTTTGTATTTTTTGTATTCTTTGATGTATTCCACCAATTTGGGGATATTGTAAACCTACACTTGTGTAATAAATGTATTGATTGTTCTTAAATTCATTTGGGTTTTGTTTTTCTATTTGATATATGTGTTTTTATGCTCTTAATATGATATGTATGTGTATGAATTGTTAGAAATCAATATGTGTCCATGATTGGGTTTAGGAGTAATTGTAATTTAGAGTAGAAATTAGATACCCATGATTGTTGATTGATTGATGGATGACTTGAAATTCCATGTATTGAGTAATTTTAGTAATATGGATTTTAGCCGCAAAGAGTAGAAAAGGTTTCAGTTCAGGCTTTTAGTTGCTAAATTGATCTTGGTTCATATCCTTGTTCTTAATGGGTCTTTGTATTAAGACACGATTATCCATCCACGTGACAGGATTGGGTGATGAATTGATTGTGGGAAAATTCCCTAATCAAGAGGATGAACCTTTAACCTAAATTGAATGTTCTTAATGATAAAACAATCACATTGTTGCATATAGTTGTTAGGTAAACTTGTTTCCCACATTTAGCCATCCTAGGGAGTTGATTAAACCAAATCTTTGACATAGAAGTAAAGACCACCGACATTTTTCTTATGCTTGTGTTGTTATATGGATGTTTTGAGTGCTTAAAGCTTTTGCTTAATTGATCACTTTGTAATTGATCCATGGTTAGATGCTATGTACCGAGAGGAGACGCATTTGACAATGCTTAGATAAACATTCACTATGCTTGACTAGAAAGTGCTAGAACCACTAGGCTAGCGTATAGGGTTCGATTTGTATTCCACGTGCTTAATGGGTTCATATATATTGTCCGGATTGCTCGAGAGAGATTTCAGGTATATATGGATACTATCTCTAAGACATCGAGAGAGATTAGAGATTAATTAAGGGGATACAAACCTATGTATATATGCACATTTGAGGATTATATGAGTCTAGAACGTAATTAGGAGGATTGTCACGATTGAGTCGTTTCCCTAGTATAACCAAATTTCATACATATCTCCATTCCATCTATCATTGTATATATCATTTATATAAGTTATTTAGTTATATTATTATTCACTTTTCCGCACACGCAACACACGAGTCCACTCGGAGTATTGTAATAATAGCTAGAATTAGCGACGATCGGTGAATCCCACCTCCCTGTGGATCGATCTCTTGCTTGCTGCTGTGCTAGTCTATGTGACTTCCGCCCTTGCGAGGCCGAACTTAAATGTTCATATTTGATGATACTGCAACGACGTGTCCTGATCACAAGGTAAGCAAGTATTGAGATATTGAATTTACATTGAGAGAATGTCCTTGTATAGATGCCTTAGGGAGTAAATTAGGAATTCACATATTGAAAAATGTTCTAGAAATGTATAATTTTTATTGCATAATCAAACAAAACGGTCTTCTTTGCTATAGAAGCAATTAATATACATCATATATGGTTCATTTCATCTTGAACTCCAATGATCCTTTGATGAAACAAACCATTGCATGCTGCAAAATGACAAGAATTAACTAATCCCGGATTGATTGCAACAAGTCAATTCTATTCTCTTGTGCAAATTTCCAAGCAGCATCTTCGGTTAAGATTTTTTGAAGTACATACCAGTTTTGAGAGTGACAAAGATAGAATTAAAATTCACCTATATTGTCACACATTAGGCAATAATTTTGATAAAGAACAGATTCAATAAGCAGAACCAAGACCAATTCCAAAAAGCCTCACCATATCATGTCTTTGCCTCCGTCTTTAAATGCATCTAACAACTTAAAAGATGTCTAATGTTATGAGAATTTATCAGAAACAGATTGGACATATAGTGAAGCTATTTTTTGTTGTAGGGAAAATGAAGCATTAATGGAGAAACTGAATATCACCATTTCAAAAACCTTCAAGCTGTCACATATAGCTGGATCTGAGAACCAAGTCTCATCGATTACAGTATGTGGGGTGAGAGGTTTTCCGGTGTGCATAACAGCAGCTGTAGAAGATGTAAAAGGCACTCTCTTGACTGATGGAACTTTCGTGCATGGTTTAAGAACATTAAGTGTTCCATTCACTGCAGCATCAACTATATCAGCCTGAAAATGTAGGCAAAAACATGGAATTAGCTCTAGTTATCGAAAACGTTGAAAGGTAAATTGAATTGCGTGAAAAAGGACATGATTCTTAAGTTTTTGAGTCAGGTGGTACAAAAGTATATGGGATCGTTAACCTGAGAGTCATAAGTTGAGAAAACTACAGGGGATGCCGTATGGAAAACATCACATTCATCAATTGCAGAATCAAAAGATCCTTACTTTGAAGATATATCTTCAGCTCCATCAAGTGCAAGTAAATGTTGGTTCTTCTTAGAATCATCTATGGAATATACAGATAGAACTAAGTCACTCACCAACCAAAAGGAAATTAAATAAATAAACAAACACAAACCCAGAACTCAAAAGAGATATAACTTCAAGTGGTAACATCCAAATATGGAAAAACTTAAAGAGAGAGAAGGAGAAGGAGAAGGACTGACTTGGGTCACGGACAGTGGCTTTGACAGTGTAACCATGTTCAAGTAAAAGCTTGACCAGCCATGAAGCTCCTGTTACATACACCACCTTCCCTTCTCCACTCATTTGTTCTCTCTTTGACTCTCTGTGAACTTCTCAGAGGAATTCAGGTTTGAGCTTTTGTTGTGAAGACTCAAAGCCAAGTACAGCTCCATTTTTATTATTCAATTTCCATGAATTATGAACAGGTGAACATATTAAAAAGTATTCTAATAATCTCAATCATTAAACGACAATAACAAAAAGTCAAGAGGGAAGGTCCACTGACTTACTTTATATAATTTATATATATATATATATATAGAAATTATCAAGTGCAAGATCATTAATTTCAACCGGTTGGAATCAATGTAAAAGCTTGGTCCAAGAGATTCTTTTTCTGATTTATTCATTTAATATTTTTAAGATTGTGAATGTGTGTAGAAATTGTGCATCTGATGATTCCAATAATCCAGAGCTTTTGGCCAAGTTTATATTCTAAAACTTCATAAACAGAACACTTAGATGGCAAAATAGACAAAGTGACACAACGGTTTTAACTTTCAACTCAATATTACAAGATACAGGCCATGAGAAGTACTCCTGCAAACATAAGAAAAATTGATGTTCTGATCAAGAATTTTGAAGTGCCAGCATGACAAATTCAATATTGAAGAGTCTGAATTGATGAAAGCAAACCATTTTCAAGCAATTATAAAGTTTTTCTCCTTCAAGCTTTCAATAGTATCCTTTAAACTTAGTTCAAGGGGAATATAGGTGATGCCAAGACTTTGCGCTCTCTCCTTGGACACCCGGTGTGTTGGTTCAGAAGCTTTCTCTTCTGTGTATCTGTTAAAAATAATGTGTTCATGAACTTATTATTTTGAAACTATAAGTTGAATTGCATGTTCTAGATCAGAAAACTATCTCTTACTGCAATTAAAGATACTTTAATTAACCAACATGTGACACCTCGGAAATCTTGAGATACTTACTCTTCGGGAGGATTTAATTCAGGATAAAGTCCGCGTAAGATCTTAAAAATCCCAAAATGGTTTGCAACTCGTTCAGCTAGACAGTATCTTCCACACGCTGTGAGATTCTCAAATGCTTGAATATGTGCCTTTGCCACATCTCTAACGTCAACCCAACTATAAGTCTCACATGGTATCTTCACTCCTGCATCAAACAGACCTCCATTGCTTGCATCACAAATTAAAATTGTGTATTTAAGATTTTGTTCACATGTATATAAAGTGCTGAACAATATCCTCACTGCTGGTTGATCAAAAGTACCTTTTACGAGATTCAGAATAGGCTTCACACTTGCGTTAAGTGTTGGCTGTAAGAGAGGACCAAGAACCATGCCTGGATTTATAGCAACCATATTGATTCGGTTCTCTTCTGAAAACTTCCAAGCAGCCTCCTCAGCTAAGGTTTTCCCAAGCCTATACCAAAGCTGATAAAAGACCGAATATCTAGTGAATTGAAACATTTCGGCCATCGATATGGATTGATCGCCGTAATCTTTTTATCTCTACTCGGACTGTTAATACACACATACTACTCAAGGAATGAAATTTTAAGTGAACGATTAGCACATCAACACACCTTTGATTTCTCACAAAAATTTGGATCAGAAAACCACGTTTCATCAACCGTAACATCAGGAGTAAGAGGTTTTCCGTTGGATAAAACTGCTGCATCAGAAGATGTTAAGACGACCCTTCTGATAGATGGAACTTTAGCACATGTTCTAAGAACGTTAAGTGTTCCTTTCAATGCAGGGTCAACTACATCTGCCTGAAAATGTAATGAAAAACATGGAATCAACTCTCACATAAACAGCTCTATATACGAAACAGTTCAAAGGAAAATTACACTACAGCAGCTATTAAACAGACAATTCAATTATATTGCACAAATTGAAAATGCTAAATAGTGACAAGATTTGTAGAATCTATGACCATCTATTGTGTTATATAGTACACAAGGGTAAAATATATAAATAAATGAAGAAAACAAAGAAGTTAATTGATATATGGAACAAACCTGAGAGACATTGGAGGATAGAAGGACAGGGGAGGCTGTATGGAAAACACCATCACAAGCATCAATTGCAGCATCAAAAGATCCTTCTTCCAACAAACTTGCTTTGAAGATTTCAAGTCTTTCTTTGGCCCCATCAAGTGCAAGTAAATGTTCTGTCTTTTTGGGATCATCTGAAGCATACACAAATTGAACTTAATCTTAAACTAATCGATTGAAAAACTCAGTACTATAAATTTGGAATCATAGAACATGAAGAGATATAGCTTTTAATCTTATAGTTAACAAATATAGAAGAAAAATACCGACTTGGGTCACGAACTGTGGCTTTGACAGTGTAGCCAAGTTGGAGTAATTGCTTGACCAGCCATGAAGCAATGTAACCTGAAGCTCCTGTTACACACACCACTTTTCCTTCTCCGCTCATTTTCTCTCCCTCTCTCTCTCTCTCTGAATTTTGCAGAGGAAAGGATAAGGTAAAGTTTGAGCTTTTGTGGTGGAAATTGACTTGAACATGTGGGTATTTTGAGGTGGTGACAACACAAACCAGTTCTTTAGCAATGTCCTTGTCAAGCTTGTATGTCAGCAATCAAAAAAGTTCAATAAAAAAGTTCAACTTTTTCGTATAAATTAGCCCAATAAAAAAGTTCAACTTTTTCCTCCATAACTTTAGAACTTTAAAAGTTAAAACATTTTGACAAATTCATCAAAAAAATCTAATGGGTTTAAGAAATGAAAAAGAAGCTTGTGTTATCTGTCGCAACTGGTGAACTGTTCTAGTTTCTTGAAGAATTACAGCGAAATTTCCACTACCCAATTAACTTTTCTGGTGAGTATGATTGTAATTTTGTTGGGTTCTATACAACATATGAAATTGAACAAGTCCAGATGGAGCTTCATTTCTTCAAGTCGGCAACTTTCGATTCTGCAACCCATGGATGTCCAGCTCTTTTCCTTTTTTTGGTTGAAACAAGTGAAGGTTTTTTCGACACAGCAAAAATGGCAGGCAAGGAGCATCTTGTGTACACGTCAGTGCCATTTGATGATGTGACAAGACACGTGATCGGCCATCTCATCACGTGGATAGTAAAGTAAGCGAACTTACAATGATGTGTGAAAACACGTCATCGCCAAATGAAGACACGCCAAGACACGTCACCCAAAATTGACGACGTGGCGTGCTGTTGCTAGGGCACGACACCGAACTGATGACGTGGTATTCGGTGCCCAATGGATGAACAATTCGTTGGTACGCCACCGTTTCATACTTCAATTAGAAAGTTTCTTCATCAAATCTAACCGTGAAATCTTCAAGCCAAAACCTTTGAACAGACACCACCAGTTCTTCTTCATGCACATCTTCGGATTACTTTAACTTTTCATCATGGGTATGTACAAAATCAGCATCTAAACGATCCAAATCACATTACAAATCACAGGGTAGTTTCAAACACACTTTTTTTATTAAAAAAAAATCATCAAGTCAATAACATGTACCCATTGAGACTGTCATTGTTGAATTCTAGCCAACAGAAGGGCTCGGACCCACCATGTCACCTAATGGGGTTTGATTCACTAAAGCTCCTGGATTCTTCATAAATCATCAATCATTATGTCTCGAAGGAGTACAAACTCACCAATTCAGTTCTGACTGGGCTGCTTATTGTAAACTGATTCGCAAGTGTTCTCCATAGATGAACCAGTCCAAGGTTCGATGGAAGATGATGGTAACTGTTTATGATGTATTGATTCAGATGGCCTACTCAGACAAAACATCGAAACGGAATTAGAAAAACATTGAACCCTAAAATTAATCGAATAAAACCGAATTTAGGTTGTGTTAGTGAAGTAAAAACATGATTTTTTAAGAACACGAAACTAAGAGAGAAAACAGAGATTACCTGTTAATAGGTGGAAGATGTGGTCGTTGTTGTTTGTCTTCGTCCTCCAAAACGTCGTCGTCTTCGTCGGAAGAAGTATCGCAGTCCACCAACGTCATCAGTTTGGGGTGATGTGGATGTACACGTCTTGTCCACTTTGCCAGTTTTGTTGACGTGTCCGAGCACGTCACCCAAATACCACATTACAGAAATCATTAGTTTGGGATGACGTGCTTGGACGTCATTGGTTTGGTGATGTGGTGAAGTGTCAGAACACGTCATCGTAATTTGGTTTACTTGACCGTGCACGTGATGAGATGGCCGATCACGTGTCTTGCCACGTCGTCAAATGGCAATGACATGCTCACGAGATGCTCTTTGCCTTGCGTTTCGGAGGAACCACCATTTTCAATTTTTCATATACCAGAGGAGTGAGACAGAGAGAGCTTAATAGATTGAAGGAAGGTTCGAAATTGACGACGATGGCTTCGAATTGATTGAACAACTAATCGACTATCAACACATTTACAGAAGATTTTGTTTTGGAGAATGAAAATTTATTACTTTGATTGAAAACAAAGAGCGACAGAGAAATGGAAGTAGAGTTTGAAAATGGCGACAAGGCAGCGTCAGCCAACAACACGATGTCTCATGTCTTCTTGCCCAATCAAGAACATGCAGATTCCTCCAAGATCATCAATCATTATGTTTCGAAGCAGTTCCAACTCGGACCAACTCGGTTCTGATTCGGTTGCTGATCGAAATTGATTCGCAAGCGTTCTCCATAGACGAACCAGTCCAAGGTTCGATTCAAATTCGTCAATGGACATCAACTTTATTTCTTGGGAGGTGAGTCTAAAGGACACCATTGAAAGCCTCAAGGAGAAGGGCTTCTGATCACAAAGTGTTACGAAGAAATATGAATTATATGTTGTCCAATCCTTGATGTTTCTTTATATTACTTGTTAAATCTTGTTGACGTTTGAACATTGTTGATGGAAATGATCATATTCATTCAGCATTGAAATTATTGAGTACAACATGTTACAAGTTTTGTCGTATATGCATTTTTTAAGTGTATGATACGAACACTTGTTTGCAAGGTCTACAAATGTGCATGCGTGGAGGGTTGGTTAAGATTGGAGCTTCCAGGTGCGCAATCTGCCAGGTGCACAAGATCAAGTCAGGAGGGTTGTTACCAATGTTGAAGACTTGAAGTTGCTTTTGATTTTGTCAATTGAATAAATTAGTTATTTGCTTTATAGTGGCTGAAAGACCTCCATATCTTCAGCTCCACTAAGCATGAATCCCTAGTATTATGGAATCCTTTTTTGTATTCGTTATTGGCCTATTTAAAGGTCACATTTGCATTGAATAAGATATCAGAAATTAAGCAAACACTTTCCAAACCTCTGTTCTTCTTTCTACTTCTTTTTTAAATTCTTCTTACCAAGTGGTATCAGAGCCTTTTGGTTCTATGGAAACACATGGGAAATCCCATGCCGAGTTCCGTACCAAAGTCCAGGAGATTCTTGCCACACATGAATCCCGTTGGGCCACTAATGAGTCCAGGATTGAGCAGATTCTTCTTGAATTACTGGCCTTGCGGCTGCAGCAGAACCAAACCCCTTCAGCAATCAGACCTGCCGGAAAGGGATGTTAATCCATTCTCGGCAGGAGAGGCCTCTCACAGTGGTCTACCCGCCCTGACTTCCACCAACTTTAACCGGAATCACAATCACCTAAAGCTGAATTTCCCAACCTTCACAGAGGGAGATCCGATTGGGTGGATTTTTAAGGCAGAACAGTATTTTGACTTCAAGGGAATCGACCCCCAAAGTAAGGTTCAGTTGGCCTCTTTTCACTTGGAAAAAGTGGCGCTTCAGTGGTATCGATGGTTCACCAAATTCCGTAGACTGATGAGTTGGGCGGAATTCACCAAGGCCCAACCGATTACGATGATCTGTCGGAAGCTTTGTCTTGACTCAAACAAACCACAACAGTGGACGCATAACATGAGGCATTCGAGTATCGCACAAGTTTGAAAATTTACCAGAGAATTTTTTGGTTGGCAGTTTCATCGCAGGGTTCGGTTAGACGTACGTGTTAAGCAACCAAAGACTTTATCTGAAGCAATCAGTGTTGCTCACCTTATTGAAGAACGAAATCTTCTTCAGAGGAGACCAGGGACTCCATTCCGGGCAGTTATAACAGCAGCCCAATCACGATCACAGCAGCTTCCTAATTCGGGACTTCTAGGTCCTCCTCCGACATAGCAAACAAACCGGTAACAGGTAAATACCAGGCGCCCGTCCGCAGAATCACTGGCCCAGAAGCTAGAGACAGACGCGAAAGAGGTCTCTGTTTTTACTGTGACGAGAAATACATACAGGGCACCGTTGCGCTCGTCCTCAATTGTTCATGATGGTGGACACGTTACCAGGGGAGGAGATTGAAGATGTGGAAATGGAATAGGGGTTCCCTTCCATGAAGCCTTACCCGAAATCTCTTTTCACGCTCTGGCTGGAACCACGCACCCACAGACGTTTCGCGTCACCGGTCGAATTGGTAACAAGGACTTGACGGTGCTAATCGACAGTGGTAGCACCCACAACTTCATTAACCAAACAATGGTGAACAATTTAGGATTACATGTAATTCGTGACAATATTTCAGGTTACAGTTGGTAACAAGGAGACTATCGAATGTACAAGGAGATGTTTGAGGCTATCTCTTGTTTTCCAAGGATTGACGGTTCAAGCCGACTTCTACGTCCTTCCAGTGGCGGCTTGTCATGCTGTTTTGGGTGTTCAATGGCTCGAGACCTTGGGCCCGATCGAGACAGATTATAGGAAGCTTAGCATGTCTTTCACTCTAGCCGGCCGAACATACACCTGACAAGGTTTGCACAGCTCTGAGTTGGCACCGATAAGCAACAAGGATCTGTCACAATTAACTGGTAATGGTTTTTTTCTGCACATGTCTACTGCAACGCCAACACCTGCCCCATTAAGTGATAATATTCCAGCAGACATCCTTACAATATTGGCTGAATTTTCTTGTATTTTTTAGGAACCCACCCAGTTACCACCGACGCGCCACCATGATCATAGGATCCCTTTATTGTCGGATCAGCCACCGGTAAGCACAAGACCTTACAGGTATCCACGTTACCAAAAAAATGAGATAGAAAAATTAGTCCGTGAGTTTCTCCATACATTAATCATCCGTCCGAACCACAGCCCGTTCTCTCCGCCAGTCTTGTTAATTAAGAAATCAGACGGATCATGGCGGTTTTGAATCGATTACCGCACTCTGAATGACATTACAGCAAAGGACAAGTTCCCAATCCCCATCATCCATGAATTGCTTGATGAGTTACATGGAGCTAAATACTTTTCGAAACTTGATTTACGCTCCGAATATCATCAAATTCGGGTACATGAAGAGGACATCCAAAAGACAGCATTTCGAACTCATGATGGACACTACGAGTTCCTAGTTATGCCGTTCGGGTTGACAAACGCCCCAGCCACGTTCCAACCACGTTCCAAAACCTTATGAACGACATATTCCGTCCATTTTTTAGGAGATTTATTTTGGTTTTTTTTATGACATTTTAATTTATAACAGGACTTGGCAGGATCACATACAACACATTCGACAGGTTTTACAGCTCTTGATGGGCCACAAATTGTTTGTAAAAAAATCAAATAGCCAATTTGGAGTGCTTCTAGTGGACTACCTAGGCCATCGTATATAATTTGAAGGAGTTGCGGTTGACCCGAATAAAATTCAGTCTTTGCAACAGTGGCCGGTTCCTACTTCTGCTAAGGGGGTATGTGGATTTCTCGGACTTGCAGGGTACTGCAGAAAATTTGTCCGCGGATTCGACGCCATAGCTGCTCCCTTAACGCAACTCTTGACAAAAGAAGGCTTCAAATGGATGCCTGAAACATAATCGGATGCCTGAAACACAATCGGCTTTTGACGAATTGAAGGTTGCTCTCACTTCTCCTCCGGTCTTGCGCCTTCCAGATTTTTCCCAACCTTTTGTCATTGAATGCGACGCGAGTGGAGCGGGATTAGGTGTCATTCTAACACAAAACGGCCAGCCTATCGCCTACTTCAGCGAGGCCTTAAAAGGCACAGCTAAAACCTTGTCTACTTATGATAAAGAGATGTTGGCAGTAGTGAAGGCGATGCGCAAATGGCGTCCATATCTTTTGGAAAAGCCATTTGTTATCAGGACGGATCACAAGAGTTTGAATTTTCTTCTTGAGCAACGAATAACCACCTCTTCTCAAGCCCGCTGGCTGCCCAAAATTATGGGGTATGATTACTCAATCCAGTATAAACGAGGAAGAGAAAATCAAGGTGCCGATGCTCTTTCGCGGATCACCACCTATCAGTTCCATGCCTTGACACTCCCTGTGGCCGAGTGGTTGACAGATTTGCAGCAAGAGGTAATTAATGATCCATACTACTCAACTCTACCCCGTCCTAATTGCCATACATTTGTAAAAAGAAATGGGATTTGGATGCAAAATGATGAGATACAGTTGAGTCCCAGTTCTACTTTAGTACAAGCGGTCTTGGCAGAGGCCCACTATTCACCTGCCGGGGGTCATTTTGGGTTCCTTAAGACGCTTAGTCGCATTTCGTCAAGTTTCGTGTGGTCGGAGGTTCGTAAGGCTGTGAAAGAGTTTATCAAATGTTGTGACATCTTTCAACGATGTAAATGAGACTCTTAAACCATGTGGCCTTCTCCAGCCGCTTCATATTCCGCAGCGGATTTGGACCGAAATTCGATGGATTTTGTCGAAGGGCTGCCTACTTCGCAAGGTCACGATGTGGTGATGGTGGTAGTTGATAGGCTGTCCAAGTATGCACATTTTGTTCCCTTGAAGCATCCTTACACATCCGTAACCGCGGCTAAAGCGTTCGTCGGTAACAATGTGTGCTTGCACAGAATGCCACTATCCATTGTTAGCGATCAGGATCGAATTTTCATCAGCTTTTTCTGGAAATCTCTCTTCAAATTACATGGTACGTCTCTTTGTTTTAGTTCAAGTTATCACCCACAATCGGATGGTCAAACCGAAGTCGTTAATCGCGTCCTCGAGCAATATTTGTGTTGCTATACCTATGACCAACCAAAAAAAATGGTTGGAATGGCTACCATGGGCTGAGTATGGGTATAATACAGCAACTCATTCCTCCACCAAGATGTCTCCATTTGAGGTCGTTTACGGGATTCCACCTCCATCAATGCTTTCTTATATTCCGGGAACAACCAAAGTCCAAGCTGTGGATGACCTCTTGCGATCCAGAGACACCATCCTTCGTGAGCTTAAACAGAATTCGGTAGCAGCTCAAGTCCGCCTGAAACAGAATTCAGACCAACATCGTCGGGAGGTTTCATTTGAGGTAGATGATTTTGTGTATTTACGCTTGCAGCCTTATAGACAGAAATCGGTCGCATTTCGGAGTTCATTAAAGTTGGTTCCTCGGTTCTTCGGACCCTTTAAAATCCTTGCTCGTGTTGTGTCCGTGGCTTATAAATTAGAACTACCAGCTGGGGCACAAATTCACTATGTGTTCCACGTGAGTATGCTTAAAAAGAAATGGGGACCTGTGGAAGCTACTGTTCTGAGTCTTCCTCTGGTGGCTGATGACGCAACTGTATTGCCTGAGCCTGAACTTGTCTTGGACCGTCGCATTGTGCAAAAAGGGAAGTACCGTCCAAGGACAGAAATATTGGTCCAATGGAAGGGGGCTCCTAGAGAGGATGCGTCTTGGAAAAATTTGTGGCTATCCTCTAAGACATCCGAATTTTAACCTTGAGGACAAGGTCTCTCTAAGTGGAGAGGAATGATACGAACACTTCTCTTGCAAGTTCTACAAATTGCATGCGTGGAGGGTTGGTTAAGATTGGAGCTGCAAGGTGCACAAGACCAAGTCAGGAAGGTTGTTACCAGTGTTGAAGTTGCTTTTGATTTTGTCAATTGAATAAATTAGTTATTTGTTTTATAGTGGCTGAAAGACCTCCATATCTTCAGTTCCACTAAGCATGAATCCCTAGTATTATGGAATCCTCTTTTGTATTCGTTATTGGCCTATTTAAAGGTCATATTTGCATTGAATAAGATATCAGAAATTAAGCAAACACTTTCCAAACCTCTGTTCTTCTTCTTCCTACTACTTTTCTAAATTCTTCTTACCAAGCTTCTGTTGTTGGAGGATTTCAATGGTCTAACTTCAATTTGCATCATTTCTTGACAAACTCACGCCCCTATACATCGTGGGGATTGCATAAGCTTGAAAACTTTACTGTTTTGAGATCGAAGGTGGATAACTTCATATCCATCAAATATGGCAAAATGTGAACTATTTTGAGATAAAATATCAAAAGTGGAAGAAGATATTTGCACATAGCCACTTGAAAGAAACGAATCTCAGCTGAAAAAACAAATGTTGTTCAAGGTGATGCTCCTCATTTTGTGCCGAAGGATATCCAACTCTGGTTACCAGAAATATACGGAGTTTTAGTTTCTTTCTTGTCTTAGTATAGTAGAATTGAAAGTGATTTTAAAAAGAAATATGTACTGATTTTTTTCCTCACTTCAATTTACCCACTTAAATAACTTTTTGGCTAATAGGTGGCTTCGTCCATTTTTCCTCTTGTAGACAAATATTTTTCTGCATACGGTTTTGCGGGGCTTGAAGCCTTGAAAGTTGTTAAATAATATATGATGGCATTTTGGGTCCAATAGGTTGAGTCCATGGACTAGTGATGAAAAGTCAATGGACATGTTGTTCTTGCTTTCACAGGTTTCACAATCAGAAACTAAACCCTATATATCATTTCAAAATCACTTTTAATTCTACCAAGGTAGGATAGAAACTAAAGCCTACATATGATATGAACCTGCAACAAGTTTCCAAGCAGAGATGTGTTCTCACACCTGAGATTTCGATATGTTTTTTGCTCCGAACTCTACCATAAGTTGATCCCTTCAAATTCAACAGAGACTTCTTCATGATCATCCATGCATAGAACCAGTGACTGATTACTGTTCTTGATTATGTCTGCTTTGAGTCCCACATAATTTAAGTGAATCCATGCCAAACTTGATCTTTATTTCTCTGTCAGGAAACCAATTGACAGGAGACGTACCAGCCTGTATTGTAGAAATGATGCTTCTCCTTCAAGTCATTGATCTTTCCAGGAACAATATTTCTGGAAACATTCCTCCAAGCATAGGGAACTGTTCTTTCGTAAAAGTTCTGGACCTTGCTTACAACAATTTGTCTGGAGAGATTCTGGCATCATTGGGTAAATTAAATCAGCTTCAGTCTCTGCACCTAAACGACAACAAGCTCACAGGAAAAGTCCCACTGTCTTTCAGGAATTTATCAAGTTTAGAAACCGTGGAACTTGGAAACAACAGATTTTCTGGAGATACTCCATTATGGATTGGAGATGGCTTTGCAGATCTCAGAATTCTTAAGTTAAACTCGAATGGATTTTCCGGAGAAATTCCACCTAAGCTTTCAGATTTAATTTCACTGCAAGTGCCAGACCTGGCAGACAACAATCTGACAGGCAGGATTCCAGGCAGCTTGGGAGATCTTCAGGCTATGGCTTGAGAGAAGATCGTAATCTAGTACCTCCTTTACGGGAAGTACAGAGCCCTTTACTATGCATCAGAATTTATCATGCATTAAGGGAAAAATAATCGAATGCTACTGTTGCCTTGGTGTCAACAAAATGAGCCTTGAATGCTTTTTCTTCTGTACTTTTTGTCCTGACTAACGTCAAATGATGAATACTGTTTAATGATAACAATTCTCGGGCTATGATAATAAACCTTCACCTTATACAAGTCATGCCAGTGTACTGTTATTGTGTAGAATTCAATTCCTAAATTTTAATGCTTTTGCACTCCTCTGATGACTTTGTATTTATACTAAATACGATACATTCACTTCCTGTAAATGCTAATAAAAGTGTTTGCTTGCTTTAGCCAATGGCCCAAATAGGAGGCTTGGTCGTGCTGCAACCCGACGCTGGGATCGAAAAAGTGAGGTTTTGCAAATCTGTGATTGCCGGAGACACTTTGGTGATGAGGATGACACTTGTGAAGCTGCAAAAGCAGTTTGGAATAGCAAAGATGGAAGGAAAGGCATGCGTCGGAGGTGAAGTTGTATGTGAAGGTGAGCTCCTGATGGCTACTGGCTCTGAGTGATACGTTCATCTTGTTTCTCTTCGTCTGTCGTCGATCAAGTTATTCTCAGTGTTATCTGTTCTTTTAATGTACTCATTGCTCGTAACTGAGTGTTGGAATTTCTTTAGTTGAGTTCTGGCATTGTTATCCTGTTTATATAGTCGTTAAACTTAAATTTCCTGCTAAATGTAAATTAATAATGAGTAGTTAAACGTGAATTTCCCGCTAAATGTCAATGAATAATATGAGTATTAATGGCTCCTGAATATTATCAACTTGTTTTCACTTAATTTCCTTGAATTGATTTAGCATAGATCATACCTGTTATGGACAATGTGTTGGTACGACATCGTTTCATACTTGAATTCAAGAGCTTTTTCATCAAATCAAATTTCACAGATTTTCAATTGGAGAGCACCAGACACCACCAGTTCTTCATGCACATTTTCAGATTGCTAAACTTTGCATCATGGGTATGTACAAAATCACCAACAAAACGATCGAAATCACATTACAAATCAAAGGGTTGTTTCAAAAACACATCTTTTTTCATGCAAATAGAATGTCTGCAACAGAGAAATAAAGAGGGGACTAGGGTTTGTGAGAGATGCAATGTAAGAGGACGATAAAAATTACTATCATACGTACTTCCATTTGGGGTGGCTGCCAGAAATCTGAGTCTGAGTAGAAGAGCCAATCCTGCACAATGGTAGAAATTTCAACTTAAAATCATTCAATATAGTATGGAGCACCAAAAGAACTCTTTTCATGTAGATATGATTAACAGATAAGTTCTATGGAGATAACATCTTCGAGAAGAAATGAAGTGCATACTTGCATTAACCACAGCATCTTTATCACCCTTGGACATTGCTTTATACGCGGCAGCTCCAAGTGATTAAATGAATGTCGAATCATTAGTAGGTGGAGAATTTTCATTGAATGTGTCACTGGGTTAAAGATAGAATTAATTTGTGTCGCAAGCTTGGTTACGAACACACTAAAGAAAAGGGCAAGATGTGTATTATTTTAAATATAGAAGAGTGACAATACCAATTGTAGGTGTCTGTCCATCTCCTTATTCTGAAATATTTGCAAACAAAAAGTTAACCATTGAAGGTAAGTTAAAAGGTGAACAAAAGAAAAAATGAAGGTAATGTTCATCACCGCATAAGTCATAAAACATGTCTTTGAAGAACAACTGAACCATAAGCATGCTATTGGTCAAGCTTAGAATCAAATCTCTGAAAACAGGAAAGAAAAAAAAAAGGAGAAAAAGAAGAGGGAATAAACAAGGAAGCTATACTGTCAATTTTGAGTGAGTTAAACAAGAAACTTCACATCTATAAGCATAAAATGAAAGTTTTACAAGTAACTAAAGTAATTTTCTTAACAACTAGAGCACCAACGATTAGAGACATAAAGCTCACCTGCAATTTGTTGCCTAATAAAGGCCTCCCCAATTTCAATGAATAAGGGATCAAAAGGATCAAGTAGGTAAGTACAGCACCAACGAGGATTACAATCCACAGTGTTCCTAATAAGAACAAAGAAATTGAACACCTTAACCTAGGTACATGGTGTAAGGGAATAAATCAATAAACAGCAAATCAGAATATTATTTATTCTAATGAATGATATATGGATTCATGGTCTATCTGAAGTCATAGATAGGTATTCAGTTTGAAAAACCATATGAAACAACATGACAATAGACTAATCATATATTTATATAAGAAATGGTATACCAGTCTCCAAGTCTTGTTATATTTGCAGACGGAATTTTTTTTTTCAAGGCAGCTGGAACGTTCCCAGAGAATGATGGTAGCACTGTAACAGCAAAGACATTATGTTTGATCAGCTACATCAAGGAATTGATCTTGAAATATATAACCAATATAATTCTCTATCCAATGCTTTACCTGGAGTCATGCCCAGCTCTAGCATCCGAGATAGTATTTGTTTCTGTAAAATCAGTTGCTGATTTAACCAATTTTGTGACAATGGCCCACCCCATCTGTAATATTATACATTACACACAAAAAGCACATAATAAGTAGAATCCAATTAGATGAATTAGCAACACCTAAAGAAAAGGGCAGATATACAAATTTCTATAAATTACTCATTATCAACAAGGATGATTCTATGTGACGGGAAAATGTGCAATATGATTAAAATTACAAGTTAATGAGCAAATTACTAACTTCATATCACCCTCTCCTTCACAGTTTATATACTCTGGAAAGCAGGTGGGACAGTAATAATTACCCACCATGTAAGTTTCCCAAGCAGGCCCAAGCAAGGAAGTCAGGTCCACCAAAGAAATCATTCAAATCATCCATGCTAATGTTCAAATTCTGCTATACAACAATAAAAAATCAGTCAAATAAAACCAATGGGGAAAACATATTAAACAAAATAAATATGGAAGTAAATATGGCACATCTTACACAACATGCGGTTTCTAAACTTTAATTCTACCTATATGATTTGCATCAAAATTAGAGAAAAACAATACACTGGTTAATTTATCAAGATTCATTCACCATAAAAACTTTCTGCCAAATGGTTTCTTGCCCATTGAATGCCAAAGGCAGGTTAATCCCTTGCAGAGCCATCCAGTCTATCTCTTTCTCCCATCTCTCCCAATGCCACCAGACATATGAATCTGCAACGAAGGTCGAAGGATGTGATAATGGCAGTTATTAAAGACAATTTCTTACTTCCCCACAAGATATCATCTTTAATAAAGTGATAAGAACCGTAAATGGACTGTATTGAAATCACAACATATCTAGACTTCTCTATTATTCAATTTTCTTGTACCATGAAGCAGAATCGAGCCTTTACAACTGTTTTGTTAGTATGTTTATATGATTATTCTAATAACTTCAAAGCTCTATGCCGCAGCATAATTGTGTTTGAACCACTAACTAACCCACAGCCTTTTCTTTTTATTTTCCATAAAAAAATAGCAAAATTGGACCTATAATAACTTGGCAGTGAGCATGGATAACACATTAACAC
This sequence comes from Dipteronia dyeriana, assembly GCA_032871835.1. Lineage (NCBI taxonomy): Eukaryota > Viridiplantae > Streptophyta > Magnoliopsida > Sapindales > Sapindaceae > Dipteronia > Dipteronia dyeriana. The sequence goes on along the minus strand of CM065303.1, from coordinate 76,893,567 downwards.
ATTGGAACAAGAATAATGAAACATACAAAGTAAAAGCGGGATTAAGACTTGGTACTTACAACTGGCTGTTACAACATCTTAATGCTAAACAACAAATGATATGTGCCTAAAAACATATAACAAAGACATTGGCGTATGTATAAGAAAAGGGGGTGGGGGTGGTTTATCTCCGGACTAAATGTCATTATTTAACTAAAACTTCAATTCCTGTATTTGGTATAAGTATTACAAACTAAAACTTACCAGCTCCAATGGCATAGACATTCTTCAAGCCACCTGTGACTTAATGAGTAACAAGGTCACCATTGTCCCACACTATAAAGTTGGGCTGCCTAAAATACTCTGCCAATGGTTTCCTCCACTTTTCAGCTCCACATATTCGAGCATTAGCATATTCCCTGTTGTAAACCTCTCAGGCAATATTAGGTCCTCCAAGATATAGAATGTTCTCTACTGGAACTGCAGCTGCAAAGCAAAATACGATCAAAATTAATCTCGGAAACCTTAATATCCAAGAAAGCAGTACCACATCACAAGACTGTTTTTCGCCCTGATATTCATCAACATTATACATCAAGATTCAGCGATCTAAAAACTTCCAACCATTTTGCTTAACATCCTTTTGATTTTGAGTGTCGAAATGGTAGAATGGAAAGACACAAACTCTTATATACTCCAATCTTCAATGATTAAGATGGTTCATCTAACATAACTATCAAAACCTTGTGGATAACAACTGTGCTGCGTCCTAAGGAATTCTCTCACTAATTATGTGTTGTTCTGTATTCAAGTTCGAATTTCTTATATAGTATCTAGAAAATTACAATATCAAGTGGAGGCTGATGATATGACAATAGATTATCCAACTATTATGCTTAGAAAACTCAAAGAATTTGTTGCACTATCTGTGGCAATTAGGAACCCAAGGATTACGTGTTTATTAAATATTTACATATATGTTATTCTTCTATCTAGTAGCATAACAGAACTTTTAAAACCACAAAAATATGTTTGGTCCCACAGCCCACCCACAAAGATGAAATGAGAACTAAATTATCAAGAATTCATGGAAAAGGAAATGTACCTTACTGGCTCGATTGATCATTTGGGTGGGAATGATCACACGTGGTACAGGCAGGCTCCAATTCAGCTTCTACACCTTTTACCAAAGAATTGATGACCGGCACAGTGATTCTTTCTTGCAAATACCTCCCTAGTTTCTGTTGAAGGCAAACCATTTATCACAATATCAGCATCCCACACAGCTTCCTGTAAGTTGGTCACAACCTTCAATGGACAAAGTGGAGCATCAATCATATTCAAGAAAAATCCATCTTTCAATATCTCATCCGCCAATAATGTCCTACGCCTAATCTTGCCTCAACGTACTTCAAGTAGGCACAACCCCTAATCAGTCTCCTCAACACTTCCCTAGAATTGATCACTTCAAACAAATGCTCAGGCGCTCAGCTGTTACTCTATCAACTGATCTTCCAGGTCTCCTTCATATCCTAATTAGAACCTTATCTCTCAAGTGACCATAACTGTCTTGCAACATAGTAGTGAAAACACTACCCCAAGCTCCCGCTCCAATCCCAACAATTCTCAAGGGATCACCATCTGCTTTCCCCATAAGACGATGTAGCTCATCAAGCTTCTCCTCCAAAGAACCATTGGAGTTCTGAAATCAATCCATTCGAATGCACACTATTGTTCATTGCTTCATCAGTTTCAACCATCTTCTTCACCCACTCAGTCAAATCCAAAGTATTCCCAGATATAAAACAAAACAACCCGAAGCTCAAAAAGCTATGATCTTTAATCAATTGCTACAGATTTTGAAACAACCCCACTTCAGATGTCAGAAAGCCTCAAATGAGCAATTCAAATTGACATCCACCATTGACCCACAAAGAAAGTCCAAATTATAGAACACAGCACCAGATCCAAAAAGATTTCTACATTACAACGTGGGTTTAACAATTCGAAGTTCAATAATCAGAATCAGAAACTACCAAGAACACACACGAGATTCTACTACCAAAACATGCAAGAGAAACAATTTATTTTTTTTTTAAAGTGGAAAGAAAAGGACAAACCTACTCTTGTCATCTTGTTCAACGCGGTGACGGCTAACAGTTGTGTCCAGTCCACCAAAAAACGAGCCCAAGAAGTTTGAGCAGGAGCTCACACAATGCTCATGTCATGAGGTTACCAAAACGGGTTCAAACAAGGCAGATGAAAATTGGAATAGAAACCGAGGAAAACGAGGTGGGTTTCGTATGAGAATCGAAATAATATAGAGAAGGAAACTGATAGGAAGAAGACAGGTTTGGTTTCGAAAGTGAAGCAGCTTACTGTTGTTGTTGCTTTCGATTCTGCAATCCATCCATGTCGATGGTTTTTTTTTTTTTTTTAAGAAGCGAAGATTTTTTTTTTAAAAAAAATGGTGGCAAAAGGAGCGTCTTGTGGGCACGTCAATGCAATTTGACGACGTGGTATGACACGTCATCAGCCATCCAATCGCGTGGACGGTTACATCAGTAAAATTACAGCGACGTGCGTGACCTTCAAACTGACGACGTGGCATGATATTTCCGAACACGTCATACCAAACTAACGATGTAGCTGACGTGGTTTTGGGTGACGTGCTCAGCCAAACGAGAAAAACTTGGGTGCAACCATTGCACCACACTATAATCCAATGGTGGTGCATCGGCTCCACTCAGTAATTGACATGTGGCATTATTAAATTTAAAAAAACAAAATTACACGTCATTTTCTTGTTCTCTGCTTCTGGGCACTGGCTGAAGACATCTTCTCTCTCTTCGATTTCCATCGTCTCTACATCAATAAACCAACATCTCCATGGTCAATTGGTCACCCATCATCTCCATGGTCAATTGGTCACCGTTGTTTGCCGAGTGTCAACGGTCCGGCCAACCACATATTATCAATTTCATTCAAGTGATTATTTTTATTCATAATTTGGGTGGTTCTTCATGGATGCTGATATTTTTTTTCTCTGTGCGAATGTGAGAGTAAGCAAAACCCCTAGTTGATCAATCAATTGATTATGTAATTGTATCTGCAGTATGGGTGAAAAAAAAAACCGATTGGATTTGTTTTGATTGTATTTGTATCAGAAAATGGTAAAACATCAAACATGTACAAAAACAAAATTGCATATCTGGGTGTTTTTTTAACTTAATTTAACAAATCTCATTCACCAAATCCTTCAATCATCAATCATCAATCATCCCAACCAGATCAATTCCACCAAAAAGAAAATGAAAAAAAACTAATGAATCTCAGTCCAAATAAAACTTGGTAATGGAGGTACGTGATGCGTGATATTTTGGCGACTCTAGATCGGCGGCACAGACCGGCCGTTTTGGTAGAGGAAACGATGGGGAACACAACGGTGGCGGCGGCGCGGCTTGAATCGCGGCAGATCGGTGAGATTTGACGAACGGACTGGCAGACTTGGTGGACTACTCCATATCTGTATATTGAACAAACTGCTCCAAATGGATCTTCAATTGGATAAGCTCCAGTTAGAGCATGAAACGACGACGGTCATCGATGGATGGAGAGGATCGGAAACGATGACTGTCACCCGAAGAAGACAAGTTGACGTCGATGTGAGGAAAGAGAGAGACCAATTTGGGCTTCCATTGAAGAATGAAGATAAAGATGAAGAGAGGAATTGAAAAAAAAAAAAAAAATTGAGTAATATTAACACGTGTCAGTTACCGAATAGAACCGATGCACCACCATCGGATTTTAACGTGGTGTATCTAAGGGTGGACCGGTTCGGTTTTTCATAGAACCGATAAAATTCGATTTTTAAAAAAGTGATCTGATCCAATCAAATTAACATTTGTCATCCGATAAAAAAATCAACTGAATTGGACCGGTTCGGTTTTTTTTGTTTTGGACCTAATAGACCAAAATTCTAAATTTCATTTATTACATATTTATTTCATTTTTTCGAACCTAATTAAAAAACTACAAAATCCAATACAAAACAGTAAATACATTTCAAAATAATGTCAGCCAAATTTTTTTATGATAGTTAATACAATAGTCAATACCAAACAAAGTCAAATTACATTTTAAAATCCAATAAAATATACCTAATAATTGAAGAGTGAAGAGTGAAGAGTGGATGTTAGAATTAGTTTTTTTTTTAATTTATAGTCGGGTACCGGTTCGGTTATCCGGTTTTTTGAACTAAACCGGAAAAAAAACCGATTCAACCGTTTTTTTTTTTAAATTAGAACCGAACCAAACCGATCACCCAATCAAAACCGGTAAAAAACCAATTATACCGGTTTGATCCACTGGTTCGGTTCGGTTCGGTTCATTGGTTTTTTGCCCACCCCTAGGTGTATCGGTTGCACCCAAGTTTTTCTCCAACCAAACAAGCGAAGTGGGCATGACGTATCCGGACACGCCACCCCCGAATTAACACTATGTTTGGTTTGATGGAATAAGAGAGAAAAGATAGGAAAAGATTTGGATGGATTCTAATATCTTGTTTGGATTTTTAAATGAGAGAGAAAAGAAATGACATTAAAGGAAATGGAAGGAAAACGAAGAAAAAGGAGAGAATAATTTCTTCTTGTTTCATCCAATTTGATTTCCACCCAAATTTGAGAAGAAAATAAGGGAAAGGAATTCAGAATTAATGATTTTTCCAATATCTCAAAACTAACCTTATTAATATTGGGCATTCATATTGTTAAACAAATTATATTTTTGTAAACATAATAAAATTAATTCATTTATTTCTCCCAACTAAATAAGATTGATTTCCTTTCCTTTCTTTTATATTTACAATCATCCAAACAACAATCTTTAAAAACACTTTTTCTTTACTTTTCCTTTCCTTTCTTTTCCTCATTTGTCTTTCTTTTCCTTTCCTTTCTCTCATATTCCACTAATCCAAACACAATGTAACTCTGCAGCCTCTTCATCAAATATGAACTTTGAAATCTACAAACAGCGAACTGCGTAGAATTCACCGATCTAAACTCAAAAACAAAGTATTTCATAAATATAAATAGCAAAAAAAAAAATACAAAGTTGGAAGCTATAAAATTCCCTCAAAAACATCGAATATCAACCTTCTTTAAAAACAAAAAATAGAGCACCAAACACCACCACTTCTTCGTCAAACATATTTTCAGATTACTAAACTTTTCATCATAGGGATGTACAAATTCATCCAAAACGATCGAAATCACATTACAAATAAAAGGGTTGTTTCAAAAACGCTTCTTTTTTATACAAAAACTAAAAACTAAAAAAGTCTGCAACAGAGATTTGTGAGAGATGATACGAGTGTAAAGTGTAGAAAGATGAGGCTGGTTTTCACTGATTGTTGGGCTTGGGTTGTTGGGTTTGTGCAAAATTGTTGAAGCCCAACGTGTTTGATTTGATGGGTCTGGTTATCTAAACACTTGTGAGTTACGAGTAGTGGTGTAAAAATGGGTCGGCCGGTCCAGGAAGTTCACGGGCCGTGCTGGGAATGGCCAGTGAAGAAAGAGGGCCAGGCTGCTTGTAGGAGACCCGGCAGGTCGACCCGCCTAGCACGCCAATCCGGCATGCCAGGGCTGTCGAACCGGCATGTTGGACCGGTCCGTCGGTCCGTTTGGCTAAAAAAAGGAAAAAAAAATCAAAAATCCTCCAACGGCTGGAATTTTTTTCTAGCCGTTGAAGGTAAAAAAATTTACAAAACCTCCCCTTAAATCTTTTAAATTACATTTTGACCCACAAATCAAAATTTTCTATAAATACTTCCGTCCATTTCATTTTTCATTCGATCTCTCTATCATTCTTTCAATCTCTCATTCTCTCAAATCTCAATCTCTAATATATTCTCCAATTCTCTAAACTTTTTCATTCAATTTGGTTATTACTCTCTCTACAAAATTCTCTACATTTTCCACCAACACACCAAATTTTAAAGGTACAATTTTGTTATTACTTTTGGTCTAACATATTCTCATAGTAAATTTATATGTTTATGTTTATATTTGAGTTACTTAATGAAAACATTTTTATTTAGTTAGTTAGTTTATCAATTTTTGGGCTTTAATGTTAATATTATTTGTTTAGTTTATTAAGATTTTTAAGTTTAGTAGTAATTTTAATATTTGTTATTAGTAAATTTATAAAGTTAATTTGTATTACTGAATTTAATTTTTGTAATAAGTAAATGATGAATGTTAAGTGTAGTAATTACGTTTGATATTGTTTTTTTCATAAATTTAAATTTTTCATTTGTAGATTATGTTAGTAAATTTAAGAGTAGTGGTTCAAATCATCAATTTTATGTTAGTATATTATGTTAGTAAATTTATGAATTTTATTTGTAGTAGTGAATTTAAAATTTTTTGTTAGTAGATTATGATTTTTTTGTTTATTTAATTTGTTTTTTAAGTAAATTAATTATTGTAAGTGTCGTATTAGTTATAGTAATTATTGTTAGTAAATTAAGATTACTGTTAGTAAATATTGATTTTTAATTTGACTATTAACTACTATAGTGCTCATATTTTTATTCAAATAATGGATCTTAACCAGCAGCCTTATTTTCCGGACGGTTTGAATATGCTCAATGATGAATTTGATATTTCAGAACCGACTCATACTCAAGCGGGACCTTTTGGTTCAGCCGTTACACCAACATCACGTCCCAGAAAATTAACATCAGATGTGTGGCAATGTTTCAACATAGTCCAAATGACACTCCCAAACGAGACGTCTGGCCTCAGAGCTAAATGTAAGTTTTGTCATAAGGATTATGCTACAAGTACGGGGGGAACCGGACATTTGAGACGGCATATGCATAAATGTATGCCTGCACATGGACATGTAGACACTACAACCCAGACACAACTTCAACGGCACCCAGACGGGTCCATTACGACGTGGCAGTTCGACGCCATGCACGCTAGAGAGTGTTTGGCACGATACATTGTACAAACTGATCAACTGATCAACCGATCAGTATTGGTGAGAGTCCATTTTATAAAGAATTAATCACATCTGCATATAACCCCCAATATGAACATGTTTCTAGAACCACCACTATAAATGATTTGATACGATTGTTTGAAACCCAAAGGGATGACTTAGTTGCTGAAATACAGCATTTAAGTGTCTCTGTTGCATTAACTTATGATATTTGGAATGCATGTTCCAAACAGGACTATTTATGTGTCACGAGACACTATTTAGATTCTGATTGGAGGATAACAAAAAGAATTTTTGGTTTTCGCCCTATGGATTTTGTACATACCGCATAAAACATTTTTAATGTCATAATGGAAGTTTTAGAAACTTATGAAATCACGAATCACATTCTTTCAATCACATTTGATAATGCATCTGCAAATACTAGCTCTATTGCATTGTTTGTTGCAAGAAATATCCCGCAATATGGAGGTTATTTATTCCATAAATGGTGTGCATGCCATATTATAAATTTAGTTGTACAGGCTGGTTTAAAGCAGGTAAGCGACCAAATAGATCGCATCAGAGATGTCATTTCTTGGATTTACAGTTCTAATCCTAGATTCAGTTAATTAAAGAGACATTGTAAATTAAACGGTCTCAAACCCCGACGATTCCAAACTGATATGCCGGTAAGGTGGAACTCTACTTATTTAATGTTGCAAAATTGTTTGGAATATGATACAACCATTACATATTTCTATAATATGAAATTGACCGAAACAGGACAACTTAGTCCAAACATACTTACCACAGACGATTGGTATGTGACAAAGTTTTTTGTTCAATTTTCAAAGATTTTTTACAATACCACTGTAACTTTTTCCGGGGTATATTACCCCACATATTCTCAGACAATCCATCAGATAGTGAAAATGTATGAACTGTTAAACAGTTATAGAGAATATGGACATCTAGGGGTTGCAGTTGTTGTCATGGAGACAAAGTTGAAAAAATATTGGGCTAACATTCCTCTATTGTATGCCTTAAGTGCTATAATAGATCCCAGTGTTAAATTATCTGGTTTAGAAGTTTTGCTTGAGTTTATTGGTATTAATTTGTCAATAAATTATTCAGAACAAATTACTGACATTCAAACTAAGTTGTTCGAGATTTTTCGTATTTATGAGAGCATGTTTGGCAACATTGACATCCCCCAATCAACACGATCGGAGACAGAGTTGAAGCAAACAAGTTGGAGCCTTCTGAAACGACGAAAAAAAGACAAATCAGCAAGTACTTCTTCAGGGCAAAGATCTAGCCCATCTTCTTGTACCGAACTTATTAGGTACCTTGAAACACAGTTCGATGTTGTTGAAGACAATGAAGAGTTTGATTTGTTGTTATGGTGGAAGACCTATACGTACAGGTATCCAGTTCTGTCACACTTAGCAGGTGACGTACTGGTTATTCCAGTGTCAACGGTGTCTTCAGAACAAGCTTTCACCACCAGTGGACGTATAATTGAACCAAGAAGAAGCTGTTTGTCTCCAGAGATTGTGGAGGTACTAATATGCCTTCGGGATTGGGAGCATGCTAAAAAAAGGTTACAAAATCTAACTGTAGATAAAGAACTTATTCTAAATTTCGACAATCTATATATTGATGACCCTTCAGGTAGTGGTCAGTGCCAGAACTAGGTTATACTTTTATATATGTATTTATTATTTACTTGTAAGTTGTAAAACAGTTGCACCTCTTTTTCCCTTACCAAGTTTTTATCCCACTAGTTTTTCTTGATAAGGTTTTTAATGAGACAATCATGTATATATGTATTACTGAATTCCATAAGTGAAAAATAAATAAATAATTAAAAAATTGTTCGTTCTCTTTATTCATTTCAAATCCTAATCAGTGTTCGTTCTCTTCATTCATTTTAAATTATAAACCCTTAACCATAAACCCTAAACCCTAACCCTAAATCCAAACAAACGTAATTTGGAAAAAAAATTGGACCAAAAAACTAACTCGTCGGACCAAGCCCGTTAGGCCTGGCCCACCGGACCAGGTCCACCTGGTACGGCACGCAGGCACGGCCCGCCTGAGGCAAGCCGGCGTGCCGTGCAGGGCCTGCTTCTCCTGAAACAGGTCGGGCCGGGCTGGCCCGCGACACTGTCGCGTGCTAGGCCCAGCCCGGCCTGTTTCCACAAATGGACTGGCCAGGGACGTGCCTAATGGCCCGGACCAGTCCATTTTTACACCACTGGTTGCGAGTTGTCACCTTCAACTCCAGAATCAAAAATAATAAAATTTGATTAAGATGTTAATCACATTGTTGATTATAATATAAGTTTGGGATGATGTCTACACTACCATATTGTTTGCAAGAAGCCTGGAGTTCTCTGGTTGGTGTGTGAAGTCAAAGTAATTAATAATATAAAAGGATTACAAAATATAAAATAAGCATGGAACTGATAGCTAGGTCAGACATGTTATGTGAAAATCAAATTGTTTTCTTCATTAGCATGTAGTTTATGTTACTTCACTGATTCAATTCGATAAGAAAAATGACTTCTGGTTTTCAGTGGGTTTATTATACTCGAATACTCTCTGGCTTCTCTGCCAAATATTTTACTTCAATGACCTTATCGGGTGTACCAGAAACATGAACACACTTCTTTGACTTTGTTTTTTTCTACAAAGTCACCCTTCAACTTCTTACATGGAGGAGGCAGTGTCATTGAAGATGACAATTGTTGTTCCATAAGGTTAACCCTGATATATGTCCTATAAATATTTGTATAGCACGAATAAAAGTACCAGGAAAATTCGATTCGGTAAATGAGTCGTCCTATCGCGAAAAGTCTTTAAGTGCAAGAAATAATCCGTGTTCGAATTATTAATTATAGAGAAATTGTTGAGGGTCCCGAATTCAAAGTCACACAAAAGGTGATGTGTCCGAAAAAATTGTCCTATATCCGAGTTCGAATAAAAAATCCCGCGTCCGAGATCAAATTGATAAGGTTATCTAAAGTTCGGATAAAAGTGCCCCGTGTTCGCATTCAAAATTAAAGAGAGATATCGTCCAAAACACTATCCTAGTCTGAGCCGATGGATTTGTCTTGTGTCGCTCAATTTGAAGAATTTGTCCTTTGTCCGAGAAAAAATACCGAGAACAAAAGAGAAGTTTGTCATTTGCCCGATAAGAAATAGTATAAAATGAGGAGTTCACCAAGGGGAATAGGCATCGAAAACGAAGAAAAGAAAGAGCATAAAGAGAAATGAGAGAGATAAAAACAAGAATCTCTAAGTTGTAATTTCTTGAAGCAACCAATATTGTATCAAAGTTCAATAAATAAACTATTCAATTCAATCGGTTGTTGATCAATTTTCATGCATCAACATCTGGCACCGTCTGTGGGGACAATAACAAAAATGGTGTTAGTGATTTAGAATTCTACCAAGCTATATTTATACAAGAAACGACCCTCTCGTCAAATAAAGATATAATAGACTAATTATCGCTTTGAATGACTTGATGTTGAAAGAAACAACAAAATTAATTCGTGAAGTGAAGTGGAAAAGACTTGACATTGTAAAAGTGAAAAATATTCAAAAAATTGAAATAAGACAATGAAGAAAACAACAAAGTTGATTCGTGAAGTGAAGTAGAAAAGATTTGACGCTATAAAAGTAGAAAAATATCCACAAAGTTGAAATAAGATAACGAAGGAAACAACAAAATTGAGTCATGAAGTTAGGTTGAAATTGATATTTGAATTGTTAGTAACTCCCTTTCAATGTTTACTTTTGTCAATACTTATGGAAAAATAAATCGATACTTCAAAAGCCTACTACGGTATATTATCTTTTTGATAACAAATTTCAGGTGTGAGATTCTTATGTTTTTTTTTATATATATAAAATCCTAAATTATCAAAAATAATAATTGCTTTTTTATGTCAGATTTCATGTGCGAGATTCACATGTTTTTTTGTACGAAATCTTAAATTATCAAACATAATAATCGCTACAGAAGTGATTATCGGGTATGATAATTTAGAATTACTCAAAGAAAAGCAAACAACCCTATATCAATCTTTGGGTTAAAAAACTCAAATGAATTTGGATAAAATAAGAGGATTCGAAATAGGGATAGGCATTTCCCATGAGGGCTCGTACGAGCCTCCCGGGTATGATAATTTAGAATTACGCAAAGAAAAGCAAAACAATACTTTATCAATTTTTGGGTTGGGGTTAAAAAACTCAAGTGAATTTGGATAAAATAAGAGGATCAAAATTAGGGATAGACGTGGGGTAGGGATAAATTTGGCTCCATTTATAAAATGGGGAGGTGGTGGGGCCGTGGAGGGTCCTCGCCCAAACTCATTCCTCCATTTCCATATATATATATATATATATATATTATTTTAATTTATATCCAAAAGTTATAAGCATTATATATGAGTATTTTATTTGTTTTGACTTTATTGTGCAATGCTCCGTTGGAAGTATATGTATTTATTTTAGATTTCTTTAAATAAGTTATATATTTTGATTACTTTTTGGATTAAATCTTTTAATAGGATCAAATTAAAGATTCAAATGGTTAGATTCAAATTTTAATTTTTAAATTTGGAATTATAAACGGAGGAAATGGGGTTTGGAGGTGGGTGAAAGGGAACATCTCCCTAAAAAGCCCCCACCCCCAATCCCCCAAAATGGGTTTTGCGGGAGGTGGCGAGGGAGGGTTGAGAAATGGGGTTCTGCCCCATCCGGCCCCATGCCCATCCCTAATTCGAGTCTATATATAATATTACATATATAATGTTTTAGTGCTGACCGATCAGCATCCAAGATACTGATCCACTGATGGAGTGTTGACACGTAACCTTTTTTCTTTTATCTTTTACATGCATGACCTTTTTCTTTTCTTTTTATATTTATTTATTTACATTCTTCACAAAATGGATCATGTGTGAACAAGGGCGTAGGCAGTGGTAGGCTAGACCGAGCTACAGCCCGATCTCGATTTAAAACACACACACACACACATATATATATGTTTTGTTTTCTTTAACCTCTACTCACTGGAGCAGTGGTGTGGCACTACACATAACTAGGGGTGGGTATAGTTCGATTCGATTTGATTTTAGGTCAAACCCAATTGAACCTAAAATATTTCGATTCATCCAAAATTGAACCGGTTTAAACCTAATAAAAAATGGGAACCGAATTGAATTGAACCTATTTTAATCGATTCGGTTCGATTCAATTTGGTTTTGGGTCTAATGGGCCGACTAGCTTAATGAGTTTTTCGATTTTTTTTTTAATATTAATGGGTTGTTGGATACTAATTTTGGAAATTAGAATTGTTAAAAAACTCAAATCAAACATAACTTTAAAATATATTAAAAAATATTAAATCAGTTAAAAACATATTACCCTTAAATATATTAAATATATTAGTTTTTTTTTTTACTTATATACTCGGTTTATTCGGTTTAATCCGGTTTTAAGAAAATCAAACCGGTTTGAACCGAAAAAAAAATCGATTTTCAATTTTTAAACCGAATTACCCTTACGAATCGAATCGAATACCCTTTTTTCGGTTCGAATCACAACTTAATGCCCACCCCTAAATGGGTTGTTGAATACTAATTTTGGACATTAGAATAACTAAAAAACCCAAATCAAACCTAACTTAAAAATATATTAAAAAAAATAAAATCAGTTAAAAACATATTACCTTTAAATATATTAAATATTTTAGTTTTTTTTTTTACTTATATACTCGGTTTATTCAGTTCAATCCGGTTTTAAGAAAATCAAACCGGTTTGAACCGAAAAAAAAATATCGATTTTCAATTTTTAAACCGGTTTAAACCAAATTACCATTACGAATCGAATCGAATACCCTTTTTTTGGTTATAATCACAACTTAATGCCCACCCCTACACATAAACCCTTTACCACCAATTAAAGGAGAGAAAAGGTGTAGAATAATATTAAAATACAATGTTTTTTATTATTCAATAATAATCACTCTGCGTCTCTACTGAAAGCAGAACAACAAACAAACAAAGAACAAAACAGAGCAAAGCATAAAGCAGTTTGTTTTGATTTCAATTAAGCTTTCAAGAATTCAAGTCTTTCATTTATTAGATATCAGTAAATCACAAGAATAAAGAGTAGATTTTTTATTCTACTCCGTAGACATTGCCAATTTAATTAGAATGAAATTGTTCTAGAAAATATATTTACATATTTCATGTTATTTGAATGATTTTTGAACGAGATTGTGTACTTACTATAGTAGGTTATTATGTCAAATAATCAAAAAATAAAACAAAGGAAATACATTTTAGATTTTTTTTCCCAATATCAAATGAGAATCAATCATCAAGTAAAATAGCTTATCTATCAAATGTTGATGTTTCAATTCTCAAGAACCAGAATGTTTCTAAACCTAATAGAGTTGAGATTAAAGATATCGAACACAGTGCTCTCGAACGTGATCTGGGTTATGTTCGAGAGCACACGTAAGTTACGTTCGAAACCAGCATGGTGATTTATATTGAAATAGAATTATCTGATACCATTTATCCGGATATGATAAATGATGAATTTTGTAATATTAGTCCTCGTAAGATATCATTCAAACAGAATAGTGATACACTTTTATTGTAGGTATTTTTTTTTTGTTATTTATTTTCGGTTTATATTTTTCTCTATAGTATATTCATTTTGAAAGGTAATACTCGAGTTTCCTCTATTATATGTACTCATTTTAATTGTCAAATTTATAAATATTTACATTACGTTTTAGTCTAGCACGGGTTAATTCTGAAATCCTAGCTACGCCCATTGTGTGTCAATACCTCATTAATGGATCAATGTCAATAACCCATCGATGGGGTAAGTATGTTGGGTGCTGTCAGCACCCGAGCATTATCCATATTACATTATACATACTTTTTAAGCACGTGAAAATCATTTGTATTTTATGGCAAAAAAAAAGTATAAAAAGATATTATTATCTCTCGGTGGGTCCCTTTTTACGCGCCATGTTGCGAGTGGGCCTGCCAATTCCTTGACATATTACCGTTGTTACCCGTTATCAATCATCAACACAACTCTGTTTTTTTCTCCTCAATGGCTCTCACTCTAATCTCGACAGCTCCTACACTCTCTTCATCACTGCAAATCCACCGCAGTTTGACCGGTAGTGTCCGGCGATCTATCCGTCCATTTGCTTCACTGAGTCCGTCGGAGTCGTCGTCGTCGCCGTCTCCGCCACCGAGAACGGCTTCCAGTAACGAAAGCAGTACTGTCAGCTCCAAAGCTCTGTCGTCGAAACCAGAGCCCACCAGACAGCACGATTCTGGGTTCAATTATGCGCTTTCGAACCCAAGTGGGGAACCGTTTGTCCGGTTTATGAAGTCCACTGAGACCAACATTGAAAGGGTAAATTTTCTGTCTTTGATTGAAATCTTGGTGGGTTCAGTTATGTGTATGAGATTTTGATTACTTTCCAAAAATATATATAAATAATTCATGTGGGTTTCTTAATGATTCAATATGTGGTTCAAAGTTTTGAAATTTAGGTAGAGATAGTTAGTTGCAGTCAAAGTGTTTAATAGATTGTTGAATGATTTGTATCTTCTATGTATATAATTAAGATGCTCTTCATGATAAATCTGGTGGGTTGATAGTACTTTTAATCTATTCTATCTTGTTTATTTATTGTGCAGTTGATTTTCGATTTTCGCTTCCTGGCGCTTCTGGCTGTTGCAGGTTCCTTGGCTGGTTCATTGCTGTGCTTTCTAAATGTATGTTCTCATACTCACTATCTATTTTATTTCACGACAAAGCTAAAAATGCTATCATGTTGATGTGTCGCGACTGAGAACGATTGCTAGGCAATTGCTAGCACATTTAGATTCATTTGGGGTTTTTTCAAGCTAATGTTGATGAGAACAAACTAGAGTATTGAAAGCAGCAACATAAAGGGCATAAATTCACCATAACCAAATTGGATGTTTTTTGAAAAGATTTCTATAGTGCATGGTCATTTAGATATTGACAGAAGTTTTGCTCTGATGTTTAAACATTTAATCAATCTGAAGTGATGCAGGCAAATACTGATTACTACTGATTTGTGTAGGGCTGTATTTACATTGTTGATGCATACAAAGTTTATTGGTCTAGCTGTGTAAAGGGGATTCACACGGGTCAGATGGTTCTAAGATTGGTTGAAGCTATCGGTGAGATTCTTCTTAACGATTCAATATGTAAAAACTTTTTCATTGAAGATAAACTGATAACATGACTTTTTATGCTCAATGCAGATGTTTATCTAGCTGGGACAGTCATGTTAATATTCGGTATGGGCTTACACGGATTGTTTATCAGCAACACGTCTGCAGACTTGCCTCCCAATGCTGATCGCGCACTCACCGGATCTTCCTTGTTTGGAATGTTCGCTTTGAAGGTACAATTACAAATTACGATTTTAATCCTTTGAAAAAGAATTTCTCTCAGTCCACTGATCTTCATGCTCCAACTTCACATCACTGCATAACAGACAGTACGGTATATATAGAACCCATGATTCTCCGAAAAATGGAGTATAAACTAAAAATTCTACCCTTTCGAAACAGCATATTATGCATCCCTCAGCTATTCGCAGTATGCTAATTCTTTCTTCAAGCTTGCCCTATCACATTATTCAAGCTTATGTGCAATCAACTAAACTATTCTGATCAATTGGCAGGAGAGGCCGAAATGGATGAAAATCAGCTCACTTGATGAACTGAAAACGAAAGTGGGACATGTCATTGTCATGATTCTTCTGGTGAAGATGTTCGAAAGGAGCAAGATGGTGGCAATATCCACAGGCATGGATCTACTGAGCTATTCTATATGTATTTTCTTATCTTCTGCATCTTTGTACATCCTTCATAATTTGCACAAAGAATAGAGATGTTGAAATTATATATTGCTTGTATAAATAAACTTCAGGTGCATTCGAAACCATCAATTTGAGAATAATTTTGGTTTTAGTATCTTTTCATTTCTTGATATCGACGTTTACACACTCAAATGCTTGTGTTTTATATACCAATGCAAGAATGCGTTTTCTGCTTTTAAAAAAACGAAAAAGAAATACAGCAAACCCATAAAAAAATAAAAATTGCGTCTGCCGGGAAAGTATAGTTTTAGTTTCATCTTGCCGCGTTATTTGGCAGAGGGGACATTTTATTTCTTGGTATAAACCAAATATTAGCTTAAACGATTAACACATGAAAAAATCGAACGAATCTCTTCTATGTATTATCTGTTATTTGTACATTCCATATGTTCATCCTAAAAGAGAATCTATACAATGTACACTTTCAGATTATCCACAGTACTTGTCTGTCGCAATTTTGTTAATGCAATGCCACTAATCTGACGAATCCTTTCTCTCGTAAGCTTCAAGCGTGTGCCAATCTCCTCGCAAGACTGAGGGGTTTCTCCATTTAGTCCGAAATACAATCTCAGTATATATGCTTCTCTTTCAGTCAGTGTCTTGAGAAGATTCTCTAACTCTTGCTTCTTTTGCTGTTTTTCTACCATCATTTCCGGCGTTGTCTCATCAGGCCCCGGTATGATATCCTGTTGTGAATTGAACGAATTAAGATCACTCTATTAAGCGAAATGTTTTCAAAAATGAACTACAAATACTTGATGGACAGATATAGCTGTTTTTCAAGAATCTGTTTGCTGACATTAAAATTCAGGGAAGAACCTGGAGTGTCATGAAACCTTGATCAGTTACGACTCCATCCAATGAAAGTGGGTGCCTGGTCCTCTCATAAGCAAGCCTCACAGTGGAAACGTTGATGTCGAGCACATCAGCAATCTCGTTACAGGTAGGCAACCGCCTTAACCTTCTGGTCAAGACATTTTTGGCTTCTGCGATTTTCGCTAACATCCCACACATGCTTCCCTACACATGAAAAGCTAACCATACATTCACTAACTACCAGCTTACCACTCAACCCAACTCCTTCAAATTTGTGATAGGAAAAGCTAAAATGTTATATCAGAGCAGTTGTAGAGAGTCTCACAGGTAATCTGATTATTCTTGAATTGTTTGCTACAGCTTTAATGATGGCTTGTTTAATCCACCAGTAGACATATGTCGATAGCTTATAACCTCTTGTTGGATCAAATCTCTTCGCCCCTCGAATGAGCCCAATGCTTCCTTCCTGCCAATACAAAAAAAAAAAAAGATAATCTTTTTATCTATGGAATGGACAAAGCAATACTACAGAGAGAGAGAATTTTGTGAGGGACCTGGATGAGGTCTTGGAGGCTTAATCCTTTGCCTTGATATCCACTAGCAATGGAGACCACAAGTCTTCTGCAATCGCGAGTGATCCTCCCTTGCGAATCTCTCTCTTTGCACAAAATCTTATCTATTTCCCTTCTGTCTATCCCCATGGCCTTTGCCAGTTGCTTCGAGTTCGATTCATGCTCTTCAGCTTCTGAAATTCTCCTTCTCACTTCTTCTAGCCTCACTCCTTCCTATTCAATTGCAAAAACTATCATTATTAACTTGAAAACACAAACCATACAACAACTATAGTACTAAACAAGTACCTTCCTCTGCTTTCAAAAATGAGAAAATGCAAACAAAAAATACCCAAGAACAAGCAAATTTGGACAAAAACCATGAGATGGAAGCAAAAGTAAGCAAGAAATTCAATACAAACAAATGAATTTGTGAGATCTCTCTTTTCAATGACAGATTTCTCAACTGGGTATTGATTCTTGAAAGTTTTTTTTTTTTTTTTTCACAAAGTACCACGTTGATTAATTCTGATATAATATTTAGAAATCCAGATAAGCAATTGCACAAACACTACTAGTCATGCATTTAACAAAACAACTTGTAATAAAAAACAAACCTTGAGAGAGAGACAAATCTCAGCCTCTTCACTTGAATTCAAGTGCCAAGACTTCTTACTCTTCAATAACCCACCACCACGACGGCAGCCGCCACCGCCACTTCCTTTCTCTTCATACCCTTCAGTCCTTTTCTTTCTCCTCCTCCTCCTCACTTCCACTTCATTATCACTCTCCCCACCAAACCAAACCTCCTCATCCCCACGAGCCAACGCTACTGCCTCTCTGGCGGCGTGAACGGCGGCGCTCGCAAGCCCCACGGCCTCAGCTGCCGACGCAATGACGGCGAGTGCTTCATTGGAGACCAAGTTGACGCTGAACTTGTTAGAAGAAGAAGAAGATGATGATGATGAGGAAAGTGAGGGTGAGAGAGGAACATGGAGGGTTTTGAGAGAAGGAAGTGTTGGAGGTGAAGAACATATGGTTGTGATGCCATGCATGGAGATAGTTTTCAAGATTGAAAGTTTTTGTTGGAATGGATGAGGCCTCACAGACCAACTAGCTTTTGTCCAAATTTGGTGGAGATATTGTTTTTGCAAGGATTTTTATATATATTTATTTATTTATTGTTGGCCACCTCAAAAATAAAATAAAAATTCACATTTTACATTAGCTCCGTCAATGCTATATGTACTACTTATGTAAGGATCTAAATTATTGAACCTGTCTATATCAAACAGTTCATGCTTATTTCAAACAATACATCAATGACTATGGATTGAATAGGAATATGGATTGAATAAGACTATTTACGCTTAATTAGGTTGAGTCGAACGATTATTTGTTAATATCAAATATATATCAATAACTATAAACCGAATAATACTATGACTAATTGACGCTACACCCTTTAAATTGTATGTGAAGTTACGATATGTCTTCTAAATGTTTTTTTAGTCAATAAATCCCTCAAACTATATAAAGGAGGTTTTTTTTTTTTTTTTTTTTCATATTTCATCACTTTCTATCAATTTCTAATAGTTAAAAGGGGTTTAACGTCTACATATAAATGATATATTGTAACTTCGCGTATAATTCAGATCTAACTGGTTAGTCCAAATCTATTTACATTTAGTTGAGTTGGCCCAAGATGAATGCCATTGTGATATTCATCTACGATTTTAATGAAGGTTTATTTTTTCTTTTTAAATTTAAAGTTTAAAATAGATTGTCCGCATCTCAAATCAAATCTAAAATAAAACAATAGGAAGTTTTTGGTGCAGGATCAACATGTGTTTTCCCTCATGGATCACTGTAAAATGAAAATCGGAATCGTGTAGTATTTTACCTTTAATAATTATTAAAGATAAACAAAATGATTATATAAATATATAGCAATTATAATAAATTTTCAATTATTTCCCAAAATTATTGATAGGGATATTTATTTATATTTTTATATAATGAAAGGATAAACTCTTCACATCTACACCACATATGCATTATGAATTGTAAGTTCGAATCCTTTTTACTTCTAAAAAAATTTGAATTTAAATGATAATGTCGTTCTTAAAAAAAGTTACATATTTATATGATAAAGTAATTAATCACAAAATTTCGATTAATTTCTAAGATTATAGACAAAGATATTTATTTACATATTTATATGATGAGATAAGAACATCAAACTCCTACACCACCTCTCTACTACGAGGTTGTGGATTCGAGCTTATATTATTTTGAAGAGTTTTTTTTTTTAAATTTATATAATAGCGTAGTACTTTAAAAAAATGGTTAATATTAAAGACATCCCCTCACTTTTGACATTACACGGTTCAATTGATTAAATTTTGATGTTAAGAAGTCTAAAATGTCATTATTTAAGTTTTTTTGTATGAATCGAATGTTATACTTTATGAATTTTACCAAAAAAAAAGCACTGTTTATCAGACTATAAGGGGTTTTTTGGAAATAAAAATATTAGTATCTAGACATCTAATAATATTTTAAAGCTGAGGGGAGGTTTTTAATATTAAATAAAAAAATTCATATTTATGTCGACTCGCTGAGTCGCTGACTTCCGGAGTCACCTTTTTTATAACTCGCTGTGGCTGAGTCACTCATCGTCTCTGACACGTCCATTAATGTCCTCCCTTTTGGACTTTACATTCTTTATTTTCCCGCCACATTTTTTCCCTCCACACGCACTCTCTCTCGCTCACTCTCTGGAAACCCTAGCTCTCACTCTGGCGATCCACACCGGTCAAAATCAACTGTTATCATACTTTCAAACTTCGATTCGATCGTTCAATTTCCAAAATCTGAACACCAAAACAAACCGACCACTCGTTTTTCCTGGTTTCGACAGTCGATGGAAGAGCGTCGGGCAAAACGCCTCAAAATCTCCAGGTCCGTACACATCGCGCATTCAATATTACTCCAATATATATGAATATGTAACCGTGTTGAAGTGTTTACATTGTCACTAGTGTTTCTTTGCTGTTGTTTGTTTTATGATAAAATGAGAGAGAAGGAAACAGAACTGGAAGAAATATCCATTGTCTCGACGACTTTAATTTTTGCAAGAATTGGAATTGGATCTTTTTTTTTTATAAATTTGTTTATTTATTTATTTTGGGGTTCAATTTTGTATCTTTAGATAGATTGGATATCAGACTAGGGTTTTTATGGTTGAGGAACAATTTTAGTAGAAATTGGGCATTCAAATTGTAGATTTCTAGTTAATTGAGACCTTAAAAACAGAATTAAAAATCGTCAAGTGCTGGTGGCTTCGAAATCGTCGCTGTACATCCTTGTCTCAGTTTCCTGAGCTGTCAAATGAAGTAATATTCTATTTTTTTTTCTTTTATTATAAGATAGTCTTGTCAAGAAGGGGCTTTGTAATTGTGGTTTGTTGTGTTAAAAGTATTTTTCTTTAGTTAGTCTGGGTGATTTATAATATTGGATTTAAAATTTGTAACATTCAAAGCTTAGAATTTTCTAATTATTTGGACCCCCAGACAATAACTTACTAAGCTCATTACTAGTTTTTTCTTCTTAAGTTGAGATGAGTATGTTCATGTTATGCGTATCCAACTGATGGCAGTCCAAATATATATATATATTGTTTGTGTTTACTTAATGTTGTACAATGTGATGACTTGTTGCTTTTTTGATTCTCTAATAACTATCGCGAGAGTCAACTAAAGCATAATCCTTTGGCAATAATATACAAGTTAGGAAATGAATAAATGTCAGACTCTTTCTTCTTTGGAACCTGGGAAAACAAAAGCTACTTCAACCAAGCTTAATACCACTTTTCAGCTTACATGTCAAGATTTTTTTTTGCAATCTATATTGGAAGCCAAAAAAGACACATTGCATATGGTTAAATTTTTTGTATCGTATATTGTCTTCACATTTGTAGGGTTAACTGATTCTCATATTATTTGATTATTTTCTTTCAGAGGAGATGATGATTATATGCCTGGTAATATAATTGAGATTGAGCTCCATAACTTCATGACCTTTGATCACTTGATATGCAAACCAGGATCACGCCTAAACCTAGTAATTGGGCCAAATGGTTCTGGTAAGAGCTCTTTGGTATGTGCCATTGCACTTGCTCTTGGTGGCGAGCCGAATGTGAGTTAACGTCTTGCTCTTTGTTTGATTTATACCTTATTCCTTTATAAACTTTATAAATGAGGAGGTTGTGTAGCTTCTTGGCAGGGCCACAAGTGTTGGAGCATATGTGAAGCGTGGTGAGGAGTCTGGGTACATCAAAATTTCCTTGAGAGGGGACACTAAAGTAGAGAAGATTAATGTCATGCGTAAAATTGATACACGTAACAAGTCAGAGTGGTTGTTTAATGGTTAGATATCTAATTACTAAAGTCCCCTGATAGTATTTATGATTTTACCCTAAAATTTACAATAAAGAAAGATCTTTCTTAGTCCTTCCGCCTATCTCCTATGGATGGTGCTAGAAAATTAGAAGATTTGTGCAAGTCATCTTCCTACACCGAGAAGAGCAATACAGCTATAGTTGTGATTAAAAGATTTTCGCTTTTTTTGACACCAAAAATTCTCCAACCTTTGTTCTTATCCGGGTACTAAAACCTTGGTGGTTGGTAGAGGGGTTATGAATCATCTCACTTTTTGTTTGTTTCAGGCAAAGTGGTGCCTAAAAAAGATGTACTGGAAATTATTCAGAGATTTAACATTCAAGTGAACAATTTGACTCAAGTAAGTTGTAAGACTTTTGGGACATTGTTTGTCTGGAATATTAATTTATAAATTTTTAGTTGTCTCTTGGCCATTTTCACATATGATATGCATGTTTGATTGCTTTAATATATTAGTTTCTTAGTCAGATACACACATGTAGGTATGATGAGTATGTTTGATCCCTCCCCATGTTTATATGATATAGGTTTCTGCACATTGTTTCCCATGTTCTTTTATTTCTCCACTTGGGCAAAACATTTTGTGCAAGTTTATCTGGAAGCCTTTGTTTTTGGACTTGTTTGGTTTTCTGTTCTTGTTCTTGTTCATTTCATTTATTGATTTATATTCTGTTGTGTTGGGGGTGGGGGTGGGGGTGGGGTGTGTCTTAGTTCTTACCTCAAGACAGGGTCTGTGAATTTGCCAAGATGACTCCCATTCAACTTCTAGAAGAGACTGAAAAGGCTGTTGGTGACCCTCAACTGCCAGTCCAACACCGTGCCCTAGTTGAAAAAAGCCGTGAACTGAAGAAAATTGAATGCGTAATTTTTAAAATTCTGTCTTTTATAGAAAAAAATGGTGATGTTTTTATGAGGCTTTATTCTATTTTTGAAGTACTCTTCCAAATTGGTTTAGGCTGTTGAGAAAAATGGCGACACGTTGAATCAAATGAAGGCCCTTAACGCTGAACAGGAAAAAGATGTTGAGCGTGTTCGTCAAAGGGAAGAATTATTAGCAAAGGTTTGCTTTTTTTTTTTTTTTTCTTTTTAATCTTTGTTTTCTGTGCTTCATAATCTTCTGATGTCATTGTACTGTCATTTGTAGGTTGAGTCCATGAAAAAGAAATTACCGTGGCTTAAGTATGATATGAAGAAGGCTGAATATATAGAAGTAAAAGAGCTGGAGAAGGATGCCAAGAAGAAGTTAAATGAGGCTGCAAGTACTCTGAACGATTTGAGCAAGCCTATTGCGTATGTTAACCTGGTTCAGCTGACGATGCCAATACTTTAAATATATAGGGTTAATAACTTAATATCAATGACCTCCCTTGTGTGTTCGGTTGGCTGTAGGGCAAAAAAGCAAGAGAAAACACTGCTGGTTGCTGAATGTAAAAAATTTCTCCGTCTCATGAATGACAATGGCAAGAGACGTATGGAATTTCTGGATAAAGCAAATCAAGCGGTAATCCATTAAATTTGTAGTTGCATGGATAATTGTTGCTGTTGCTGTTGCTTTTTTTTTTTTTGAATGTTCATTACATACATAGGCGGTGCAAGTACAAGGGAAATACAAGGAAATGGAAGAGCTAAGGAGGCAAGAACAATCTCGTCAACAAAGAATCTTAAAAGCTAGAGAGGAGCTTGCTGCTGCTGAGTCTGATCTTCTAAACCTTCCTGCATATGAACCTCCTAAGAGTGAACTTGTATGTTAATAATGTTATATATTCTTACTTTGAGTTATAACTCTGTTCTAGTAGTGTGTGGTGGGATGTACTCGTATACTTTGAGTTTGTATATTGTTTCTGGTACAAAACAATTAGAAATTATAGCTTATAATTAACGCAAATTGGACCATGTCATGATAAACTTAATTTTTAGTACATTTCGGTTTCATTTTTCTTTGTTTCTGTAAGATTTTATAGAATAAATCCTGCCAACACTCGGTTTTTTCGGGTTTTCCCTAAATGACATTCAATTCGTGTTATACAAACTATGGGATAGTTTCATTGGCCTCCCTTGATGTTTGATTTAAATATAGCTTGATATAAAAAATGCAATTTTCCTTTATGACTTCCTGTAAATTTCCAAAATTCATTAAAAAACCTCTCCTACGAAATGTCAGAAATGTTCCTTGGTTTTGTCATTTTTTTTCCTAGAACCTTCATGCTTTAGAGGTTGTCAATGACAACAGTAACTTTGCATTAACCCCGTATTAACTGCATGCGAGGTCAATGAAATTTTCCATGGCAAGTATTTATGTCATCATTTTGTAGACTCAGGAGTGCATGTTAGAAAAGAATGACCAACCTTGGACTAGTATAAAGACTATCAGTGATTTTGGAAGATAATCTAACATAATTTTTATTTTATGAAAATCATCATTTTGTATTTTGATAGTTAAAATTTCTGGCTAGATACCTTTGCCCTTCTATTGAACAAACTTTTTTTCACCAGGAAAGATTAGTTGCTCAAATTTTGGAGCTAAGAGATCAGGCTAAACAAAAGAGGTTGCAGAAGTCAGAGAAGGAAAAACTCTTGACTCAAAATAAATTGACCCTGAGGCAGTGCATGGATAGGTGAGGTTGAAACTGAGGTGAAAATTCTGCCTTTTTACCTGAAGAACATTCATATTCCTTTGTTCCTAACACTTCAGTAATCCTTTTCAGGTTGAAAGATATGGAAAATAAGAATAATAAACTTTTACATGCTTTAAAAAATTCTGGAGCTGAAGGGATATTTCAGGCTTATCAATGGTTGCAACAACATCGTCATGAGTTAAATAAGGAGGTGTATGGTCCTGTGCTACTCGAGGTATATGTCAAAGTTCGGACCATTGTGTTTATCAATGACAGTTATGTTTACCTTATTATTATTGATTTTTTTGTGTGATTGCAAATTCAGGTTAATGTCTCAAATCGAGCCCATGCTAACTACTTAGAAGGTCATGTGTCTTATTACATCTGGAAGGTATGCTGAAGAAATTTTGTTTTGTTTTCTCTTGCCATATTATTTGTTCCAATAATAAAAAGTTAATCGTCTGCTTGTTCTCATTTGACAATATGCTCAATTCTTTTAATGGGGCTCGGTGCAATTGCTATAACCTGACTGCTTGGTTATATCACTCATAAAGTGTCCTAAGGTATGACAGAAGCCTATTGTCTAGAATTTGGGAGAAGGAATTTGATTGGAAAATGAGGAGAAAGGTAGCTCCACATTAAAATTTTGACAAGATGTAAAAGAGAAATTTAATTACTTGAGGAAAAAATGAAGAAGAATTAATACTTGATTCTCGAAAGATTCATCAAATTTTACACTCATGGCATGGGCCTGAATAATTGTGTAGATTTTGTGAATGCTGCAATCTCTTTATGTTCCTTTTATCGGGTTTATAAGTTAGCTATTGTTTAACTTGTGCGGTCATCTCATATTTAAGCCTGCTTCTTTCTGTACAATGCTTATTGGTTATGTAGACAAAAGATCTCTGATAAAAAAAAAAATTGGACCTAAGGTCATGTCCTGTTTGAAAGCATTCAATAAATAACGACAGTGATTTAATTTTGCTGGATATGTAGTCTTTCATCACTCAAGATGCTGGTGATCGGGACCTTCTGGTCAAAAACCTGAAGTCATTTGATGTTCCTGTATTAAATTTTGTCAGCAATGATAGTCGTCAGAAGGAGCCCTTTCAAATTTCAGATGAGGTATCTGTAACAGAATCCTCGATTCAGTATTGTCTTCGACCTAAATTAAGTAATTTTTTTTTGGTGATTTTCAACTTTTATATTGAGCAGATGCGTGCTCTTGGCATCAGTGCACGGCTTGATCAAGTTTTTGATGCTCCCAGTGCTGTCAAGGAGGTTATGGCAAGCCAGTTTGGTTTGGAACATTCAGTATGCTTCCTAAACTTGCTCTATAGATATATTATTCATCTGAATGTTTAGGAACGCCTATAGTCAAGCATTGCGAAATTAAAAATATGTAATATTTGAAAATATTGTGGTTCTCCGTTATATGTTTTTCTAAAATATCTTGTGTTACCCTCAGTATATTGGCTCCAAGGAAACTGATCAGAAGGCTGATGAGGTTTCAAAGTTGGGAATTTTAGATTTTTGGACTCCAGAAAATCACTATAGATGGTCTGTCTCTAGATATGGTGGACATGTTTCAGCAAGTGTGGAGTCTGTGAATCAGTCGCGCCTGTTGCTGTGTAGTATGTTTTGATTAACCTTTCTCTATATTGACAAAAGTTGTACTTTACTTAAGCTGTGATTATGTTTTGATTCAGGTACAGATGTTGGGGAGATTGATAGACTGAGATCCAGGAAGAAGGAGCTTGAAGAATTGATTGCCGAGATGGAGGATAACTTAAAATCACTACTGACTGAGGAAAGACTTTTAGAGGAAAAGGAAGCTGAGCTTCAAAAACAGCGGGTATGTTGAAAGATTACATGATTTTTATCCTGACTATCATATTCTGATACCAGCATATTAGTTGACTTTCTTACATGTATACAACTCAACTGAATATGATCTTGAATGGTGAATAATTGGAATGTGTTTTTGACACTATTGCACAGGAAGAGATTATTAATAATATTGCAACTGAGAAGAGAAAGCTGCGTGACTTGGAAAATCGTGTCAGTAAGTATACTGCTAATTTTATGGATCTGTATAGAAATTTCTTAATTCATGTATTTTTTGTACATATTTAGAAAAAACAAGCATTATTTATACCCTGGTGATTTAGATCACAGGAAAATGAGGTTAACGTCAATTGAGAAGGAGGCTGACCTGGATACTGCTATGTCCAAGCTTATTGACCAAGCTGCAAGTCTTAACCTTCAGCGATTCAAATATGCAATTGAAATTAAGGTGAAGTTGCAACCATGGATGTTTTTCTTGCTACTTTTCTGGTTTGAGTGTTACGTCGTGCAGTGACAACTTTAATGGAAGTTTGGTGCAGATTCTAGCAGCTTATTTCTTGATTTAAATAACATATATTGTTTATTTACTCTATCTTTACCCTTTCCTTCATTTTTTCTATGGTACAGAATTTACTTGCTGAGGCTGTTTCTCACAAATGGAGTTATGCTGAAAAGCATATGGCCTCCATTGAATTTGATGCCAAGGTATTTTCATTGTTCAATTTTCAGTATCCATAAAAAAGTTTTTTAATGTTCATGGTTCATCATTTATCTGCATTCAGATATGAATATGATTAATGAATTTAAAAATCCGATTTTTATTGAAATTTGATTTTTTTTTTTTAATTTATAATTGTATTAGATCAGAGAAATGGAAATCAATCTCAAACAGCATGAGAAGTTTGCTGAGCAGGCATCGTTGCACTATGAAAATTGTAAGTTATATTTTAATGTAATTTTCATTTTGTGTCTTGCTAAAAGTTTCCAACATTAATTTGTTTTTGTTTTATTATGTTGCGTGTTTAATAATCTAAACCACTTTGTTTCATATTTTGTTAATGTACTTTTTTTCATACCGATAGTTTGGATATTTGGTTAAAAATCTATTCTTATATTATAAAGCTAGATATTAGCAATGTTTTTGATTCATTGATACAAATATATAATTAAACTTTATGTCCTAGAATATACCTTACAATAGCCCTTTAATTATCAATCATATGGGAGAAAAAATTATTTGTGCAAATTTATTTTTATGTTTCGTATACATCTCTATTTATTTTAGCGGTCTTTTGGCGAGATGATGCAATTTTCCTTGTTATCCAAATTAAAAAAATAAAAATAAAAATGATGCAATTGGCCGAGAATTTTGAGGGAATTTCTTAAATATCATGTGTTAAAGATTTTGAGGCAGAAAGTCTCATTTTAATTAGTATTAGAACTCAAGTGTTGCTTCTCAGTATAGTTAAACTGGAAATATCTTACAATCACCTCGAACTTCTGATATATATAGATATTCTATTGTCAGTTCGAACTGATATATATATCAGTTCCTTGCATGTGGGCCATTGGGTTTAAATGCTTTGACGTGGCTGCATGCACTTGTTAAAGCATCTTTTAAATCCAATGACCTAAATGTAAGGAACTGATATATCTTATATTAATTCGAACTAACAATATAAAGGCTATATATATTGACTTATATATATATATATATTTTCTCTTATTCGTACTGACTTTCTTACTTTCTTTTTGCTAAGGTAAATATGAGGTGGAGAATCGTAGAAAACAGCTGTTAGATGCTAAAAGGCATGCAGAATCGATTGCTGTCATCACTCCTGAACTTGAAAAGGAATTTCTTGAGGTTTGATTATACTATGACTTGGGAACTAATGCTCGGAAAGCATTACATTCTTTGAATTTGTAATGTGGCATATTGCTACAGATATGCTCCTAATGTTATTGAAAATTGGCTTACTATTGAAATTATGTAGGTATTGATTACGAGTCTGTTTTCAATTGGAATTTAAGTTGTGTCCATATAATTTTGGCTTGTGGACTTCTAAACATTGCATGAATATGGGCTTAGAATTTCGTTTATAACATAGTATTGCTTTCTTTTTGTTCATCTAACTTGAAATATGAAGTAGTCATGTTGTTCTATATAATCATTATGTTCTTCATCTTAAGAATATTGAAATACTTCTTCCATGATTATGTACAGATGCCTACAACAGTTGAGGAGTTGCAGGCTGCAATACAAGATAATATAGCCCAAGCCAATTCTATTCTTTTTCTGAACCAGAACATATTGCAAGAATATGAACATCGTCAGAAACAGGTACTTCTTCTTCCACCTTTTATATCTTCATTTTGGTAATTGAGTATGATGATTCATTCAGAATGCTATTAATTAATTGGCAGATAGAAGCCATAGCCTCAAAACTAGAAGCAGATCAAAAGGAACTAAAGAGGTGCTTAGCTGAAATAGATACCCTGAAGGTAAGAAGTTTTGCTTCTGCTTTTCATAAACAACATGAAATATTTAGTCTCTTGATGTTGAATCATGCATGCAGGAATCGATATCATTTCCTCTTGAATTTTTATTTGATCTAATGGCTGAGTTTGTTGACATGAGGCCTGATAAAACAACGTGCATAATTTTCCCATGTCTTGCTAAAGGACTTTGTTTCTCTAAAGCAGAGCTCATTCCCTCCTCCCCTCCTTTTATCTCTTGATTTTCTTTATGGTTTCATTAACAACTTATTTGAATTCCCAAACCATAAAAGTTTTCCCTGTGAGTTGAGGTTCTCACTCAGCATTAAAAATCCTGCCTTAAAATGTCATGTCATCATGAATTTCGTTCTCTATGGGCACGTGTGTTTGTGGGTCTACATCAGTCTTCCTGTTTTGCTGTTTATATATGAATCAAATTATTTTTTATTTTTCTCCATAATGAAGTCCTGTATTACTTGCAGGAATATTGGCTTCCTACATTGAGGAACCTTGTTGCTCAGATAAATGAAACTTTCAGTCATAACTTCCAAGAGATGGCTGTTGCAGGAGAAATTTCATTGGGTATTTAATTTGTTTCCTTTATGAACTCACTGTATGTCAGTTTAAACTTTCCTATCTTGATATAGTGTTTGTTTTCAGATGAGCACAACACCGATTTTGATCGATTCGGTGTACTTATAAAAGTAAAGTTCAGGTGAGTGTAGCTCTGAACTTGGCTGATGTTTGATAACTTTAGTAAAATGGAAAAGTAGATCTCTTCTTGCATCGAGTGCCGGCCCTTTAGAAAACGATGATCTAGATGAGGGTTTATGGTCCATTGTAATTCACTGATGTTATTTATATTATTGATTATACAATATTTTGATTTGTGATGTATACCACTTTGGTTTATCCTCTTACTCGGTTTACTTACAATCATCAGGCAAGCAGGAAAACTTGAAGTTCTCAGTGCCCACCATCAATCTGGAGGGGTATCATAATAACTTAATTCTAATTAACCGTTGCAATAAGCATTGTATTTTTCAACTGCATATTGATTATATATGTATTTTTGTTTTATAGGAGCGATCGGTTTCAACTATTCTTTATCTTGTTTCTCTTCAAGATCTTACAAACTGCCCATTCAGAGTGGTTGACGAGATCAATCAAGGTTAGTTATTTAGTTGCCTTTTAGTACATCTAACTTCATAAAACACACCCCTCAGGATTAAATTGAGGTTGCTGACCAATTTCTCCCCAGGAATGGACCCAATAAATGAGAGAAAGATGTTTCAGCAACTAGTGAGAGCTGCCAGCCAACTTAATACACCACAGTAAGAACAAATATAACTATGAATTTATAAATTTCTTGTTTTGATTTGTTATACTAGTTTCTGGACATAGTTATGTCTCTGACCAAGCAAGTTCAAACAATAAATAGCCAGGTCAGCTATCAATCGGCGCTTAGAATTTATTCTCTGCTGCAATGGCTAGGCCTAGGATCCCTCAAAACTGAGGATACGAGAAATTTTTCTCTAATGGCACCTATATCCACCTGTGGATCATAAAGTCGTGTCCTGAATGAAATGATAATATGCTAACTTGATTTATTTTCTGGATATATATAGCTGTCTAATTTTCTTACAGCTGATAAAACCAAGTATTTTGGCTTGTGTTATTTGTTGCGAAGTTGTAAAGAAAGGCTTTGAAGCATTTGTTTCTGTCAATGTTTCTGAAGGTGTTTCTTACTTACCCCAAAGCTGCTACCAGATCTGGAGTATAGTGAGGCCTGCAGCATTTTAAATATAATGAACGGCCCGTGGATTGATGAGCCGTCGAAAGGTTAAATGCTCCCAAATCCAAAAATGTTGTTAATTTATGTGCTGTGAAAATATTAATCTCTCACCAGCGAGATTTTCTTTTGTTGATTCAGTGTGGAGCAGTGGAGAATGTTGGGGCACTGTCACCGGCGTGGTCGGAGGAGAAAATCGATGCTGAATGAATTGGCATTAGATAATAAGATTGTAGCCCGTAAAATAGTAGATTATTTGGTTATGGAGCAACCTGGTACATACAGAGCGTATAATTTATCGAAACGAAATGCCGTGTTTTGCTGGGCAACTGTAATTTCTGTGTAAAAAGTGTAGTTTAGTTTTCATGGATGTTCAATTTAACATCTTTGGCCTTTTGTAAAGATGAATGATTGATTTCCAAACATGGCATTATAATTTATGCTGAGCCATTCATTTCTTGAACAATACTTGGGTTGTGAATGATTTTGTTATGTGCAAACACTCAGGATAGCTAATAGAAATTACTCATTAAAAAAATCAATTGAAAGGAACTTCGGTGACATAAACATATCGTTGATACAGGATCGTATCAGTATAGATGAAGACTATTATGCAGTATTCATGCTTTTTAGTTTTTTCACAACAGGTTCATTCAAAATTTAACAATCAAAGTCTCCTCACTCCACTGTAATTACTCTCCGACCATTTTTACCTTGGAGTCTGATTGAACAGTTGAATACATAATTTACAAGTTGTTATCTGTGTTCTCAGACATCTGATGGAGGCTTGTAATCGAGTACCTCCTTTATATTTAATCTAATGGAAGGCCCCATCGATGAGCAAATGTATGCACTTTTCCAGTATACTCCTTTCGCGCCTTTTGGCTTGTTTGATTCTATAGATTTCTGCCAGATCAAGACAAATATAATGCCAAGTTATATACATGGAAATTAAGGTGTACTAATTAACCTCAGATAAGAGGGAGCGGGCGTGAGAGTGAACATACTGCAGCAGCCAGGAAGTTTACAATCAGGTCGTCTTCGGAAAAATCAACTTTCCCAAAAGGTAAGTGAACAATCCCAGTTTTATCTGCCCTGTACTCAACTTTACCCTTCTTGAATTCTTCTATAGCCTGGAAAAGATTTTACAGCAACCCATTTGATTGAGGAGATTTTGTAAACAGAATCATTCACATTACAAGTCCTAAAAAAGAATTTTTCTAAACAGAATCGTTCACATTTTACCTGAGGTATATTGGCTGTAACAGTACCAGCTTTAGGATTTGGCATGAGTCCGCGAGGTCCCAGAATCTTTCCCAGGCTGGCAACCTAATGCAATTGGCAAAGAATTGAAATGAACTCATAAATTATTGCAAGCAAAAATGAAGAACTGCAATTAGAGATGCAAAGCATGCTGACACTTTACAATCAGTTGACGAAATGAATTAATTAGATTCAGCTAAAGAATGAGTAGAAACTCTTGACACTAAATCACACAGCAAACTTCTGGCTGTCACTTCCAAGCGTCTAAGACTCTCAATTGGCAAACCATAGAAAGACGCAAACAAGTAAAATATATACCAAACTGACTAGGAATTTCCGTTGAATTGAGAAAACAATATCTCTTACGTGGTTAAAGTTTCAGTGCTTAGTATTTGGGGCACTTGGGTTTTCAGTTTTCGTAAAAAATTAAAATTAAAATTAAATTAGCAAAGCTATCTCATCGACCACTAGAGTGGAGAAAACAGATTGAGAGCAACACCTTAACCATCATATCTGGGGAAGCAATGAGTTTGTCAAATTCCATGAATCCTCTTTTTATTTGTTCAATCAAGTCCTCCCCACCAACCAAATCTGCTCCTGCATTTTTTGCTTCGTCGAACTTTTCACCTGTAAAGACAACAAGCCTATATTATGATGAAAATGAAAACAATATAATGTAATTTCAATTGTAAATGAAATTTGAGGACTCTCCATCTATGTACCACAAAATCAAATCGAAAATTAATTACTGTTTTCTGGATGAATATTCCGATATGAAATAGAAATACAAGAAGATCAACACCACCATCCATTTAACCACCTTGAGTAAGAACAGCCACTTTAACAGGTTGTCCAGTTCCCTTGGGCAAACTCACCTACATGAAAAAGGATGAAAGGATAAAAGGATTAATCAAAATAAGAGGGAGAGATCAATTGCAACATCAAATGTAAATGAGGCCATCACTTCATATTCTAATTATATTACAAAAAGGAAAGAATATCCTACCGTTGCCCTCAGCTGTTGATCGTTATATTTGGGGTCAATGTTGAGGCGAAAATGGGCTTCGGCTGTTTCTGTAAACTTTGTACTTGACATTTGCTTTATCAAAGATATTGCTGTGTTCAAGTCATACTCTTTCTTAATTTCTCTCAAGTTTTGAATTTCCAAGAACCTCTTGGACCTTGTCTGACAATAGGAAGAGCAAAACACCATTATGTAAACATATTGACAAATATGTGGAACTATAGTAATCCATGAACGCAATTCAACAAAGTCCTTATGTTACAAGAAATTTTTTAGGCAAGGAAAAACGGTAAAATGTAACAATTCAGTCCAACGCACAAGCCAAAACCAATCAATCAAATCAACCAAAAACTCATAATTTACATCACAATTGAACAAAACCATCCAGAGGCAATCATCTCTGAAATCAAAATCCTGAAAGATAAATAACTTAACTAAAACTAAGCAAAATTCATTAATCAAAATAAAATTTTGAAACATGGAAAAAAGATGTAATTGGAACTTAAACCAAGGAAAACACAAACCTATCAAATCACCCTATCAAAAATCAAATGTCAGCAACTAGAATATAGAACTACAACTACTCATGCAACTCCATTAGCATAAGAGATGGAATATCCACCAAATTAAATCAACCAACATGCCCCAAAAAGCACAACAAAACAACTGAGCAGACTACACATTTTCAAGCTCTCTAGAGAGCCAATTTCTACAGCAATGACAACTAGAACTCAAACCAAGCACAAAACACACATACTCTGTCTCTCTTGAGAGGCAATGCAGCCTTGCCTTTCTTGGGCTTTGTTGGAACAGCAGGAGCAGTAGCCACAGCAACAGCTCCCTCAGTCTCCTCCACATCCTCATCCTCTGCCAGCTCAGCCTCCGCCGCCATAGCAGCAGCGGACACCGCCATGTGGTTACAGTAAAACCCACTCCTAGCCTCCCTCTGGGTGCTCAAATCATCAACCCATTTGGCCGCCCTCCTCTCTCCTCTGCAACTGAACACCAGAGGGTTGGTGTGAAGAGAGAAAGCAGGAGTCTTGGGCTTGAAAGAGAAGAGAGAGAGCGGTGGGGTCAAGTCCTGTGGGTGTACGGAGGAGGCGGCGTATGTTAGCATGATAGACGATGATGTTGCACCACATCTAGCCATTGTTCGTTGTTGTTGTCTCAGGAAATGAAGAAGGTTTTCTTCTTCTTGTTGTGTTCCGTATATAATGTGTATCTATCCAGAAGATAAGAGTGTAGGGTATAGTAGCTTTTGAGAAGATAGACCATTTATATGGTGTGCAAACACAGGCACATAAAACTGGATGGGCTTGCTAAATATACTCCACTTATTTCTAAGTACACCCGTTTCGATGCACGTATGAGAAGACAATCTCCATGAATAGTGCTCCGTACCACTGATATACCGGCACTACCATTGTCTTTAGCGGAAATTTTTTTTAGCATACCAAATCTATTATCGAATGGTGTATTTAATCACTTAAGATTAGATATTAATTTAATATATATCAAATATTTAATGGTTGGATGTATAGAAGATTTTTTGGAAAAAATTTATGTGGGACGGTTTTGAGGTTTTGAGGCTTTGATGAGCCCATCCAATGACAGTGAGCTATATATGTAATCGTTTAAATTTTCAATTCAAACTAGTATAATATGGTTCGATTTTATTAGACGGTCTCATACTTTCATGGCATCGCATCGAGATCATTTTGTGGCTCCTTTTTACTTGTACTAAAATCTAATCAATAATTTGCATGAACGTGTAGGCATGTTGACAAGAGCGTGCTGTTAAGCGCGCGTGGCTGTGGTGTCTCTGTTTGAAGTAGTTTCTCCACCACTGATGACTCTTGACTAATTGGCTTCACCTCAACACAGCTTCCAGCCTCTCTGATCTCATCTGTCCAAAAATGGCAGTGGCTCCTTTCTCCACCCTCTCCACACGCGCCTTCTCCCTACAATCACCAAACAACTGTTACTTCCACCATCACCACCATAGCTTTGCCATCATCACCCGCCGTGTCTCCACCACAACCACCACCTATCCAAACTTCATCAACTTCTCTCTCACATGCAATTCTTCCCGTAACAAATCCCACCCAACTCTCATTTTCGCCTCCGGAGGTGGCAGCGGCAGCGGAGACAGCGGAAGCGGGGGAGGTAGCGGCTGGGGTGGGGGTGGTGGTGTTGGTGGTGGAGGTGACTCTGATGACAACGCCAGCTTCCGCAACCGCGCCGAAGCAATCTTTGCATTGGCAGAGGTACACACTTATTTTCATGATCACTTAGGATTACATTCTAATACAATAAACATGAAGAATGGGAAATATTTTCATGCATATTTATTTACTATTCCATTGATGTATGTGGGTGTATGATTGTGGTCTTTTTAGGCGGGAAAGTCGCTGGATAATTTGCCAAAGGACTTAGCGGCGGCGATTAACGCGGGTCGGATACCGAAATCCGTTGTGAAGAGGTATTTGGAGATGGAGAAATCACCAATCTTCCGGTGGCTGCTCAATTTTGGAGGGTTCAGGGAACGTTTGCTTGCAGATGACTTGTTCTTGACTAAGGTTGCCATTGAGTGTGGTGTTGGCATCTTCACAAAGGTTTGTGCTTGATTTCATGCTCTGCATTTTTCGGTTTCGATTATGTGTAGGGGGATTTTAATTTTGCTTGATTGATGATTAATGTCATTGAATTGGGTTGTTGAATTAGTGATAACTTTTTACTGAATTCAAGTTGATGAAAAAAATTGAGGTTTTTGGTTCAACTCTGTTTAGATGTTTGCTTTTAGACTGGCTTACATGGTTTTCGGCTAATTTTATTTGTTTGAAACAATATAGCTCTATTTCTCCAATGACTATTCTGGGGTTAAAATTGACTACGTTTTAAGAATATATAGGGATTGTTGGCATCAAATGAAAAAAAATTGGAACTTGAGGACTATTTGCTACTTTTCTTCTTCTTCACTTTTCTTTCAGGTTGATGTCATAGGATTTAGACATTTTATTCGTGCTTCATCTTAATCATCAACTTAACAAGAATTATGGAGTATTAGGCAGTCTTTTTGTTTATCTTAAATAGGTTTGTTGTATAGTGGACCGTGTTCTGCAGAAGAATAATCTCCGTTTATATCTATCTTCTTTGCTTTTCAGACTGCTGCAGAGCTGGAGCGGCGTAGAGAAAATTTCACCAAGGAGTTGGATTTTGTTTTTGCTGATGTGGTATGGCTGTCTATAAGGTTTAATCTTCAAAAGAAGTTTTGCCCTGGATTGTACAAAATGATAAAGATTGTATTTGTATCACTGATCACAAGTGGTAGAGATATAAGTGATAAGTCTTTGTTGAGTTGATTCATAAACGTTTAGGATCGTCTTCCATATTTGCGATATGTATGTGTCTGTACGGTGATTTTTTCATTTGGTAATGTCATTTAACTTGACTTGTAATATCCTTAATTTCTCTAATCAAAAGATTATATATGCATTGTAATGTAGGTAATGGCCATAATAGCAGATTTTATGCTTGTGTGGCTTCCAGCTCCAACTGTTTCTCTACGACCTCCTCTTGCAGTCAGTGCTGGATCTGTTGCTAAGTTCTTCTATGGCTGTCCTGATAACGCGTTCCAGGTTCCTCTTGATCTATTTGTTTCGGCAAAATTTATTAACATAAAATGTTCTCTTAACAGCTTATAAATCCATTACTCAGGTGGCTTTGACAGGAACATCGTATTCATTTCTCCAGAGAATAGGTGCTATAATGGTATGTATCAGACCCCGCTAAATCAAAATCAAGCAATTGTTTCCATAGAATTGTGAGAATTCATAAATATTTCAATATGTTGTGCAGCGTAATGGTGCCAAACTGTTTGCTGTTGGGACCAGTGCATCTCTGGTAAATACATTGATTTTAGCCTATTGTAGTAGTGTAGTACTATATATCAATTTTTTGGATATTTATGCACGAGGAATCAGAACTTTGAAGAGAATAAGGGGAAAATCGTGTCTAAAAACTCAGCTCAAATTTCACCTATCTAACTTTTGGTTTATGATTATGATGCATTCCAAATTGGTGGCATTTGACTTGTTCTTCCGTTGTTCAGGTTGG
This sequence comes from Dipteronia dyeriana, assembly GCA_032871835.1. NCBI lineage: Eukaryota > Viridiplantae > Streptophyta > Magnoliopsida > Sapindales > Sapindaceae > Dipteronia > Dipteronia dyeriana. The sequence goes on along the minus strand of CM065303.1, from coordinate 76,856,643 downwards.
TACTGGTATAACCAATGCTTTGATTAAAGCAAGAAAAGCGTTTGATAAATCTTTTGCTGGCGAAGCAGAGGACGTGCCTATAATTTCAACCAGTGTCGCCTATGGTGTGTACATGGCAGTCTCTAGCAATCTAAGGTAATTATAATCTACATTTTTCTATCGATTTCATCATGAGATAGGAAAATTTCTTCTTACTATATATTTGGATTATATAAATCTTTAACAGGTATCAAGTACTTGCCGGGGTTATTGAACAAAGGATTCTTGAGCCATTGCTACACCAACACAAGCTGATACTAAGTGCAATCTGCTTTGTTGTTCGAACTGGCAACACATTCTTGGGCTCTTTGATGTAAGATATATTACCTAAGCTCTATCATATCATATTAATTTGTTGCATTTTCCCATTTCGATGATCAAAATTTGCATATATTTTGTGACACAGGTGGGTGGATTATGCGCGCTGGATTGGAATCCAAAAGATCCGGGAATAGAGCATGGGCTGAGGTATTGGTTATACTGTTCTTGTCTGTAATTTATTTATAAATAGGTGTTTTTTTCTTCTTAATGAAATTGAAGGACATATCAACATGGGCGGTGTTGGTTTGTTTATTGTATGTAGATTCTGTAAAACCTAAAGCTAAGATTATATGCCCATGAATACAAAACACGGTAGTGTATGTTTGCACACTTGCCACAAAGTTACAGGCAAGATTGAACCTATATGTATATTCAGATAAGAAATCTACAGATTTGATGTCTTATGTTCTGTTCATGTTAGTACAATTGTTTACTACTTTTCGATATGTGAAACTCCATAGTAGGAACTGATAAGCTAGCAACAATTTCCAGTTTAATTTGAAAGTGCCAAGTTTTCCAAGAAGATGCAATATGAGGAGCAAATGTTTTTGTTCAATTTATAAACTTTTGACAGCTTCAAGATCTTAGTCAATTAGTAGAAATTAAACTGCGTATAATTTATTAACAGTTCAATAAGCATTGGCATTTGAATACACTTGAACAAAGAGTACATCTTCATTTTGGGAGCAATTAAATGAGATTCACAAACATAATTCTGGCAGCTTCGACATTCAGAGAGACATACACCGTATAACATTCATTTAAGTGGAGGAAGGAAATGGATGTTACACAGATGATTATCGCTAACAAGAGGTGGAAAACAGTATTCACTCTGAGGAACCTCAGTCGGCGTTTCCACCAGAGCACACTCTTGACTCTATACATTCTCAGATTCTCTCTTGAATATTTCACCATTAAGCACGACCTTAAATTTACTTAGTAACCGAACTGCTGTTTGTTGCCTGCTGTTAGCAACTTAGAGAACTATCAGCACCAGCAAGCAAAGTGAAATTCCACGTGACAGAACTCTTCAAGGCGGCATGTAAACAATTGGGAGACCTTCATCAATAAGAGCCGAAAGGCTGTGCTTCATTTAATCCGGCAAGTGGCAACTATTCCTTTGCTGTGCCTGAGAGACACCTCCTTTACTTCGAAGACTTCCTCTACTTCTGTTGATGGTTTATCCTCTTCCAAAATCAAGAAGTACTGCCCAGTCATCAACTAGAGCCTAAAGGCTGAGCTTCATTCACCTGGCAACTACTCCTTCACTTCCAAGACATCCTCTAAAACTGTTGGTGGTTTGCCCTCTTCGGAAAACAAGAAGTGCTGCTCAACCATCGATATTCTTGGTAGATTCTTCGTTTCCTTGTGTTGGTTCAGCACCTCTCTTGCTTTGTCTGTGAAACTGTATGGATAGACAATCTGTTTATAACCCTGTTTGATCAACTGGAAATGCAAGGGTGAGCATTCCATCAAGACAACTTAACTTGTGTAGTTGTGTATGCATGATAATAGTGTCAACAGCATCAGAGACACAAAATTAAAGACAAAAGAGACTGAGATTTTATAAATATGAAACCGACCTTCGTGCTTGCCGCACCTATTTCACAGCAAGCATTTATGTGAACACTGTACAATAAATGGATACTCAGAGAATTCCTAAATATTTCATACATCATGCACCGTTTTATGAAGCAAATTCCATAAACATGCAAAATATATATGGTTTCATAAGATTGAATAACAAAACCTGTGGTGTCTTCTCTGTACAATAAATCCCACCAACCAACAGATCTCTAGAAATCTTCATTGTAATAAAAATACCTATGCTTATCTCATCAAATAAGCATGATAATGTAAGGGAAAAAAAAAAAAAACTCAGAGACATAATGAAAATTAAACTTTACATACCTTAAGAATTATCCAAGAGAACATTGTTTATAAAATCATAAGCTAACTTTGTAGTTAGTGGTAACTTGACTTGATTATGCACAACAAACAACTTTCTTTCATTCCCAGATGTTAGAGCTGAGTATGACTATTTCTTTCATTCTCACTGTGTATGCGAATGCTGTTCCACCATTTACCAAAAACGGCAAAAAGAATTCATCCAATAGATTCATCAGAAGATGAGTAATCAGAATGGTAGTTAGATAAGTGGGATATGATGGGCCAGTAGAGTCCTTCACCCGCTTTGCACCTTTCTTCCAGCAGAGGACAACGAAACGATACAAATTGTTTAAGCGACTGAGGCAGGCCATCATCTGGAAAGTATTCAAGCTTCGGACAATATGAGAGAGTCAACTTTTCCAAGCAAGTAAGGTTTTGCGCAATGGAAGATAGCCGTTCCAGATTCGGAAAACGGCGAATACGTAGTGACTTTAGGGAGACACCAATCTCCCTAAAGTGAAGGTGAAACTTACCTTGTACCAAATACACCAATCTCACCATCATTTATATAATTAGAACATAATGCACAATTTTTCAAAGCATGTTCCAGCTAGCAAAGCTGTGGTGTCTTCTGGAACCCTGTCAATCCACATATCACTAGCAATATCCACTGTGACAAATACAACAATGCTTACCACTTGAGATAAACATGAAAATATCAGAGAAATTCAAAACCTTAATGATAGTCAAACCATATACTTACCAGAAATTTTCCGAGACAGCTAAAGCAGCAGCATAGTTGCACTGAAGCTACTGAAAACAATACGTCTGTTCATCCTAACGACTTGGTCTTTCAATCCCACCTAAAAAAGTGTAGCTTTGGTTTTGTTAGAATCTCAGACCATCCTTATCATGGAGGAGGTCTAAACCAGGTCTTCTCCATCAGAAGATATGATCTAATGGAGGGGGTGATCTCCATCACCTCCATTATTAGATTATTTTTATTTTTAAAAAAATATAAATAAATTATTTATATCTGAGTCATTTCACACTGATACTATGGTCAATGGTTAGAAATTACAATGGATGGAAGTTAACTAATGACAGGGAAGGTTTGTGTAATTTTGGACAAAAATCTCATATGAATGCAATTAGGTCAAATGTCAAGGTGTGTTTGTACAATTAGTCCTAAAAAAAGAAACAAGAAGATAAAAAATAAAAAAATTAAACAAGAATATTATAGATTAAAGAATATAAATAAATAAATAAATAAATAAATAAAATTAGTTGATATTTATATATTAAAATGTAAATATATAATAAATAATAGTTGAAAGGATATTTGGATATGGATATAAAAGTATTTATTTTTAAATATTTGTAACTTAAAAAACAAATAACTTATTATTTATATTCAATTTTTTGTAAAAAAATTAAAATTTTTAGTTTTCAGTTAATATTCAGTACTTAGTATAACTCAACATTGTTCAGTTTTCGATCACTGATCTGGTTCATTGTCAAAATATTCTGATTTAAAAACTAGATGATTTAGTTACCTTAATAAAATAAATTGAATGAATGTGTTTTTATTTATATTATTATTATTATTACTATTACTATTAAAGAAGGAAAAAACAAATATTCTGGTCTTACAGGAGAATTTTGTAATTTTATGTTGAATCTAGAGAACATAGAAGGCAAAAAAAAATAATAAGAAGAAGAAGAATAGAAAAGGATTGGAGTGGATATAAATATGGGTTGCATATTATTTTTACAAAATTGGCGTACCTTGGTGTTCTGGATTCCAATGCAAGATATACCGTTGAGGAATCGGAATCAGATTTGTCGAAAGATGTAAATACGCGGTCAGATATGTGAGCTATGATGGGCCAGTAGAGTCCTTCACCCTCTTTGAACCTTTCTTCCAGCAGAGGACAATCTTCGATTTCTAATCGTTTAAGCAACTGAGGCAGGCCATCATCCGGAAAGCATTTAAGATTTGGACAATCTGAGAGATGCAACTTTTCCAAGCAAGTAAGGTTTTGCGCCATGGAAGATAGGCGCTCCAGATTCGGAAAATTGCTAATATGCAGTGACTTTAGAGAGACAGGAAGAATCATGCCTATCTCCTCCTGTGGGAAGGACATCACGTCTGGACATCCTCCATTAATGTCAAGTTCTTCAAGAGAGGTAAGTCTGTGCAATCCCCACTCAAACAATGACTCACAGATGTCTGTAGCTCTAATTACAAGTGATGTAAGGCTTGTTGGAAAGCCACCATCTGGAATGGATACCATGGCTGGACAATTCAATATTTCCAATTTTTTAAGAGAGATGAGACTGTTGAAGCATGGTAGAGTCTCTAGTTTCTCACAATCACTTATGAAGAATCTATTAATGGAATGGTATCTCACAGCCTTGGGTAGACTCGAGCAACTTGAAAGCTCCATCTTTCCAAGTGTGTCAGGAAGAGATTGACAAGAGGTGTTGTTGCAACCGCCCGAAACTTGCTCCTCATCCAACACGGTCACTAAATTAGAGCAAAACAAGATCGTCAACTGCTCCAGATTTGGTGGCAGATGGACTCTACCAATGCATGTCAAAGAATTACAACATCTAATATACATATTTTTAAGAGATGTATTGCTGCTGTGCATCCATGCCTTCGGTAATGACAGTAGTGCATTACAATCGTCGATGTCAAGGTTTTCCAATGAAGGAAGATGTTCCGGCAATTTTCCTAACAATTTAGGACATTTTTTAATTGAAAGCCACTGCAGTCGAGGAAATGCTTCAACAAATTTACCAGATCCAAAAGGAAACCAGTCTCTCCATTCTTCCAAATTCTGAATTTTGAATTCCTCCAGTGATTGGAAAGGCGCTGCCGCCGTGTGCCCATAAAATTCTGGACCCAACCTTTCTATTCCATCCATATTTCGGATAACTAGTTTCTTTAGTGAGGGTAGTTGCACGATTGATGGAAAAGAAGCACAGTTTTTACAGTTTTCAAACTTTAGGGCCACTAAGCTCGACAAAGAAGTATCGCCTAACCATCGTGGAATTTGTGTGCCACCATATCCCTTAATCAAGAGTCTTTCAAGCTTTTGACTTGGTAGAAGCCTCTCAAACACTTGAGCTGCAATTTCTTTCTCATCTGTACCATCATTGCTGCAAGTCCATTCCAACACTAGATCTTTAAGGTCTCCCTTGCCATTTAAGTCGGCCTTCTCAGCATCCCCCAAATCATTCACGTTCTCCAACCTTGATATGTGAAGCCTATCACGAAGATGTGTCAAGTCTTCAAATTCTCTTATCCCGGAACCCACGTCTTTACCCACAACAAAAAGTGGTAGTGTCCAAAGCATAGTTAATTTACCCATTCTTAAAGGCATTGCTTCCAACCGGTTGTCATTATCGACAATGAGATGACACAACTTGATCAGATTCCCCATATCTGAACACAATCTCTTTAGCCGATGACAGTATTTTAATAAAAGTACTTCTAAATTGTATAGTGTGTTAATTGAATCCGGTAAAAACTCTATGTTAGTGTTAGAAAGGTCAAGGTGGTGTAGAAGTTTCATATCACCAATTGAGTTTGGTACCTTTAAAATGGGATATCCCTGCAAAGATAACACCCTTAAGCGTCGTGATTGAAGCAACATACAAGGAAAAGCTAAATTAAAGGAACCGAATTGAATATAACGTGAAATTGTGAAGAAGGTTCGTAAACTTTTCATCTCGCTGTTGAAGGCCTCAAACTTTTTAATGCAGTCAAAATTTGGTGCAGGATTTAGGTGAGAAAAATGGCGAAGACATTCTGAAAATTTCCATTGCTTCTCATCTTTTGATATATTCTCAACCCTAGAGCACAAATCACCTGCAGCCCATTCAGCAAGATCGTGGATAAGGTCGTGCATCTCAAATGAAGATGCATCACTGCTGGATTGTTGGAAAAATGACCTTGAGTGCAGATCTTGAAAATACTCATTGCCTAAATCTTCTTTCTGCTTTTCAGTACTGCTAGTTTCCAAGAAACCCTCAGCCATCCATAACAATATTATATCTTGCATGTATAATTTATAATCCTTTGGGAATATAGAGCAATATGAAAAGCATCTTTTTAAATGTGGAGGAAGGTAGTGGTAACTTACTCTTAGTGCCGGTAAAATACCACTTCTTGCTTCTTGTAAATTCCATATTTTGTCATTTAACACAGCTTCCCAATCCTTACGGGTAAGTTTACCGCGTAGGAGACCGCCGAGAGTTTTTGCTGCCAAAGGCAATCCGTCGCACCTTTCCATTAACTTCTTACCAATGTCCTCTAAGTCTTGATGCTCACCAAAATCTGTTTTTCCCAATGAATGTTGCGTAAACACAGATAAACAATCATCATTTGACAACTTATTTAGTAGGTAAGTTTGAAGAGAACCCGCCACTGATGAAACACTTTGATTTCGAGTTGTCACAAGAATTTTACTTCCCACAGAGCCTGATTGAAATGGACGACAAAGTCGTGTCCAATCATCATAATTCTCGTTCCAGACATCATCCAAAACAAAAAAAAATTTCTTTCCGGATAGCTCCTCCTTCAATGCAACGTGAAGCGTCTCCAGGTTATCAAAATCACCGGGCCCAGGAGCAACAGACTGAAGAATTGTTTTTGTAATGCCTATAACGTCAAAGACATCAGAAACACAAATCCAAACTTTGACATCAAAAAATTCTTCCACTTTATCATCATTGTAAGCAAGTTGAGCAAGAGTCGTCTTGCCCATCCCTCCCATACCAACTATAGAAATAACAGAAAAGTTGCCATCAGTGCTATCATCCTTCAGCAACAATTCAAGGATGGCCTCTTTATCTTCTTCTCTGCCGTAAATGTGAGGGTCGCTCACAGATGTTTCAGGCCATCTCCGATACTCGAATATGTAAGGCCTCCTGCCTCCTGAATTCTCTATCAGGTTGAAGTTATCTCTCTGTGTAGTGATCTCTTCCAATCTAGTAGTGATATCCTTAATTTGGGACGCCATCTGCTTACGGAATTTAATAGATGGTAGACTCAAACCCGTAAAGCAAGAAGGAATGAGCTTTTGTACCTTACTTGTGCTGGCTGAGGATTGATCCTCCAACTTCCTCCGCAAAGCTTCAGTTGCAAACTCGTCCAGTATGTCTTCCACATCGTAAGCCAAGTTCTTGAGCTCGCTGAGCCAGATCTGTACTGATCGGTTCTTCATCTGCTTATCCTCTGCATCATCGAGCACTGCATGAATCTTCAGCAATATTTTCTCCCACTTCTTGAGATCAGCATGGATGTTCTCTCGGCGTGCAAACTGGAGTAGTTCAGGTGAAGCTAACTTGTTGAACAGAACCTCAATGACAGCAGTTGCAATTGCCTCTCCAATGAAAGACATGATTTCTTGTACGTGTTTTTGGAACAAAAACCAAGTATCAGAAGTCGGTAGTAATGGCCGGTTAATTCACAAGAAAACTTGAGGTGGTCGGTTTGGTGTTTGGACTTTGGAGAGTGACAAAGAAGGAGAAAGAAAACACAATCACAGATCACGTCAAAAGAAAAAGAAGCACTCCATTATTGACTGCCCTGTTCGCATTTCCAAGTCATTAGAGTGAATGATTTCTTTGCTTTCTCCATAGTGCCAGGAAAGAATTGCATTATTTCATTTCTTTATTCTTCTTGCTGATTATTTTAATTAATTATTACAATTTGAAAGTCAGGAAGAGGAAGAGTAGGAGCAGATACTCAGAATCTTCGTTCATCAATAAATTAACCTCATCTCGAATTTTATATTTAAAATAAATACACCATGTCTAAAATAATTTTATGATATCAATTCTCACATTCAATATATGGTTCAAAGATTTTATCAAACACTAGAATATCATTTTTAAAATATGAAAATGCGTGAAAATAACATATTTATTTAACTGATTTTCGTAGAATTAACACTAAATTCATTACATCCACAACGACATAGCTCTACTGATACTCAGTATGGGGGAGTTTGATGCAAAAAATCATATCGGAAACTAATGAAGTTACCGAAAACGAACTAGAGTAAACTATAATGGAAAAAGAAATTTAGCCAGTTCAATTTTGTGAAAGCTGAAGCATTCCAGGGAATTCAGAAAAGTAAAGAACAGACAACACAAAAAGACAAAGGCAGCACCTCAATATTGATCTTATATTATTCTATACTAATGAAATTACTTGATTTGTTTAACATAACAGCTCATTATTGTTTTCTTCTCAGCAGATTCACATTGGTCGAATCGAACAAGGGACAATAGAAACAAAGAACTATGGAGCATATAGATGGTGCAGTGGTTGGAGAATTACATGGGAGTTGGTATAATGCCAATGTCAAGCTCAAGCTGACTGTGTGTTTGCTTTTCATTAGTCTCTTCATCACTGTATACTATATTATATATTTCCTTTGTTAGGCAGGTCATTTTTTTTAACTATATTCTTCTTGAAAACTGTAATCCACAGTCAATTAAAAAGTAGACTCTGAAATTTTATTGAATCAAGAGCTGACGAGACTTTCGGTTTACAAGAGTATTTAAAGCGATTAAACCTTAACTCAAATCCTTATTGGACAAGAAACGGGATTAAGTAACAAAAGTTACAAAAAATAACAAAAGATATAAAAAATAACGAAAGATATCAAAAATAGTGAAATTACAATAGTTGCGGAAATAAAAGATACTGACGATAAGGAGGTGACTTGAAAAGACCTCGTCGATTCACATCACGTGAATTCACTTAGCCTTGAATTTAGGATGGTCCCTCAAAACCATGTAGGAGTCAGCTATCTATTCTTCATCATACACATATTGAACATGTTAAAATCAATTGCATTGCTAAGACCATCTCCTACCCAAATAATGCTTTTGGTATAACTTTTGCATTAAAATAGAGCAACTTTCACACTATTCCATTGTTCTATCTCCGATTCATTGTTCCAAATTTTATACTAAAAAGAATATTCCCTTGAATATTCTTTTTTATTATTATTATTTATCAACAAATATTAATCTCCAACCATCAAAATCCAATTTACAATTAAAAAAGAAAAAAGAAAAAAGAAAAAGAAAAGGTTGCACTGAATGAATTGTGTGACACTGTTTGCTTGCATAAAATTGCCGTAGAAGATAGAGCTAGGTTGGAGGAGAATTTTGACTGCAAAATGATATGCCGCTTGATTTGGTGCATGGTTGGAGATGGTTTAAGAAAAGAACTTAAAATATCATAAGTTTTCTAATCAACTGACCACAATCACATAATTTTTTATTAAATCCAGGCTGGCAAGATTATTTAATCACCCCCTCCCCACCCTCTGCTTATTTTTAAATTTTGAAGGATGAATTCAATGACCAACAAGATCCTAATTATATCACAATTTGTAATGTGACAATTTAATTCAACTTAAATGTGGGGAAGTCAAATTAATATGTATTCACCTATGATATGAGATCTTGCCAAGATATGTTTTGCTTGTAATTAGCTTCTTAGACACTATATTATATATTCCTTTGTTAGGTAGTGTCATTTTTCAATTATATTCTTCTTGTTGGTCATTTAATTCATCCATCAGAAATTCTAAAATAAGCAGAGGATGGGGAGGGTATGATTACATAATCTTGTCGCCCAGGATTTCAAAAACAATTATGTCTTTGTCAATCGGAGAATATTAAAACTTGTAATGTTGTTAACCAAGGAAAATTTTAAAATATCATTTGCCCAACATTTTACTACTTGGAAAATGCAACTAATTCATAAAAAGATTTGAAATATTAGAACAGGATAAATATGAACTATGCTAAGTAGATTCCATCGGACCACACTTGAGCCTTGAATATGACGCTGTCATCAAGCGTGGCTATAAATTTACCGAGTAACCCAACTGTTATTTGTTGCTCGCTGTTAGCAACTTTGAACTATCGGCAGCAGCAAGCAAAGTGAAATTCATATGAAAAGCGGAGATAAAAGAGCCTTTCCAATAATAGACATTGTTTGGTTTGTAGCTGCAAGGAAGAGTTGTAGTTTGGTTTGTGAAAAGCTCCAATGCTACTTGGCAGTGACCATGTAGTAGTATTTTCAATATTTAGCCATATTGTATTTTATTCATATTTGCCTTGCATGCAAGCTGGGTTTCACATGTTTCACATATAAAATATATTATTCTAATCAATGTTTGAATTTAATTGGCCCCGAGATGTTAAAATGAACCAGGGACTCTGGAAACAGAATTTTCACACAATTGTAGGATTTCCCATTGTTTATCATTGACTTATTTTTCGAATCACCAACTATGTTCATACTGTAGTAGTTTAGTTGGCAGCAACCAGCAACCATGAAAGAGAGTGTTTCTACATCGTGTGTGAGCAACAGAGAACTCATTCATGGGGAAAGATGATATATAGATTCATTTAGTGCATAGAAGAAAATTGAAGAATCTATATTCCATAATCCCAATCACATCTCCATTATTCTCCACATTTGCATGAAAAGGCCTTGCTTATATACCCATGATCGGCTATCAGGGTGCGTTTGGTACGCGGGACGGGACATTTTTTTGTTGTCCCACGTTTGGTGCACCATTAACATAGGACGGGACGGGACAGTATGAGACAAAAACCATGAAAACTTGTCCCACCTCACACCCTAGGCCAGACTTGTCCCATGCATGAGACAAGTCTGAAAAAGACATTTTTGCCCTCAAAGGTTTTTAAATTTACAAAACTATCAACTATAAAAAAAAAAACTTACCCTGATCGGCCGCTTTTGTCTCTCTCAAACCCTCATCATCGCCCGCTCGTCTCTCTCTCCCGCTCGTCTCTCTCTCAAACTCACCGGCTGCAGATCCATCTTCGTCTGTGTCACGCGAACTCGCCATCGTCAGGGTCACACGAACTCGACGTCGTCGAGGTCACGCATCCTCTTTTCACACAAAAATAGTCGTCGACCGCTTTTGTCTGTCTCTCAGACCCACCAGCTGCAGATCCATCTTCGTCGGCGTCAAGCGAAGCCGCAGTCGTCGGGGTCATGCGAAGCCACCATCGTCGGGGTCACGCATCCTCTGTTCACACAAGAACAGCCATCGGCGCCTACCATTTCTCACCTCTCAACTCGATTCACTTCTTCTCCAGTTCAGGCACCGCCGCTGCCGCCGTCCGACCGAAATCAGTTTCTCTATCACCTCTCATTATCTTGAGTGGGTTACTCGGTAATATTCTTTTCCATTTCATTATCATTTTCAGTTAATAATGTGAATTTTGTTTGTGAAATCCATGATTAGTTTAGCAAAATGATTGCGTTTTTGGTGATTTTTTGAGGTTTTGTCATTTGGGTATGTCGATTTTGACTGGTTTATTGGGTGCTTGTATATGAATTGGTTGGTTTATTGTGTATGTCGATTCTGTATTAGTTGTGCTTTAGAGTTGTTTATTGGTTTAGTATGTCGGGACTGGTCTGGTGTCGAGTTTGTTGTAGTTCTTCACTTCAATTCGTTTCTAATAATCAGATTTTCAGTGTTGAGTTTATCGGGACCGGTCTGGTGTCGTTTTTGGTTGTCCTGTTCTGATATGTTTTGGTGGCTTTGGGTGTTTTTGTTTCTATGTGAGGTGTGGATTGATTCAGTCTAGATTGATTCATGTTTTGAGGTGTGGATTGTTCTGATATGTTTTTTCTTTTTGTCTGAGGTGTGGATTGTTCTGATATGTTTTTGGTGGCTTTGGGTGTTTTTTGTTTCTGTCTGACTACTTGCTTAATCTGCAATGAAAACAATAGTCCTTATTGTGGCAAATTTTGATATGTAGCGATAACAAGCCATTAGCCATTTAGATGCTTTATTGAGATAACAAGCTAGAGTGATCATATGCTTTATTGAATTAATTTACAACATATACTCTAATGTTTCTTCTGCAAGACAGTTTACATAAATGCTTTGTTGACATACATGTTGATTAATCAATAAGTAGTTTGGCGTTATTTTATTCCAATTTCATTGCTGCAAATGCAAATTTGTTATGTTCTCACTATTTAATCACATTTGCAGTGGTTGTGTTAAGCTTTCACAGTTTTTGAGGGTTCTACGACTCAAGCCTTGTACTCTTTCTAAGGAGGTGTGTCTCATGCAATTCTTGCTCCCTTTTTTGTGACTACAATTTTTGCAAGGCAAATTAGAAGAATTTGTATGCATATTCTTCTTTTAGTTAATCACTATTTTAGACTAAGTGTGGGAAGTTGTATTGTGCTTAGATATTAGGTACTTTATTATGTAATTAGCGACTATTTTATTTGTTTAAAATTATGACACTTCTTGTATTGTTGAATTAGCTTTATTTGTTTGAATATGAGAGAATGCGTGTATATATATATATATTCTTCTTTTACTTAATCACTCTTTTAGACTAAGTGTGAGAAGTTATATTATGCTTAGATATTAGGTACTTTATTATATAATTAGCGACTATTTTATTTATTTAAAATTATGCCACTCCTTATATTGTTGAATTAGCTTTATTTGTTTGAATATGAGAGAAAGTGTGTGTATATATATATTCTTCTTTTACTTAATCACTCTTTTAGATTAAGTGTGGGAAGTTGTAATGTGCTTAGATATTAGGTATTTTATTATGTAATTAGCGACTATTTTATTTGTTTAAAATTATGACACTCCTTGTATTGTTGAATTAGCTTTATTTGTTTGAATATGAAAGAATGCGTGTGTATATATATATATATATATATATATATTCTTCTTTAAGTTCATCACTATTTTAGACTAAGTGTGAGAAGTTGTATTGTGCTTAGATATTAAGTACTTTATTATGTAATTAGCTACTATTTTATTTGTTTAAAATTATGACACTCCTTGTATTGTTGAATTAGCTTTAGCATGATATATGGATTAATTTGACTGAATATATGCTTGTTTTTTTATTTGTGAAATATGAAGGTATGGATAAACGTGAGAATCACTTGATTTTACTCATTAAAGCGTGGAAGCTTTACGTACATATGATGATGTGTTTTGCTGCATTACATGTTTATTTGTTTGAATATGAGAGAATACGATCTTAAAGGAGAAATTTAGGTCAAAGGACATTTTGTAGGCTTCAAATTAAGTCAACAGAAATACAACGTATTACATGTGTAAGTGATACTAATTGCATATGGGAGTTGTGAATGGATAGAAATGCCTTTGCAATGTTGTGTGAGTTGCTAAAAACTCTTGGTGGGTTGTTAGATGACGGTAATGTCACCATAGAGGAGCAAGTTGCAACTTTTGTAAACATATTAGCACACCACACCAAAAATAGAAGTGTTCAAGTTAGATTTTATAGGTCCGGTGAAACAATTAGTTGGTATGTCCACCGAGTTTTGCGTGCTTTGTTGCGTTTGGAAAACGTGCTATTTGTCAAACCAACTCCCATCCCAGATGATTGTACGGACTCAAGGTGGAGATGGTTAAAGGTAACCATTGTAACATTATCATTATATACATGACATAATAATTTATATTATCCAACAAACTGTTTTGCTTTTAGAGTTGCCTAGGAGCATTAGATGGAACATTCATAGAAGTGACTGTACCTGAATCCAATAAACCATGGTATTGAACAAGAAAAGGACATATTGCAACCAATGTATTAGGTGTATGCACTCGTGAATTGAAGTTCGTATATGTCTTATCTGGTTGGGAGGGATCAGCTACCGATTATAGAGTTCTTCGGGATACAATTACTAGACATAATGGATTGAAGATCCCAATTGGTAAGATAATAATTATTATAGATACTATTTAAAATTACAACAATTTACTCAACTTATTTACTTCAGTGACAACTAATATGTGTAGTTATTATAAGTAATTATTATTTAGCCGATGCGGGGTATACCAACGGTCAAGGTTTTCTTGCACTATACAGAGGTACTAGGTATCATTTATAGGAATGGGAAGACTTTGATCGTGCACCTAGGAATCACGAGAAATATTTTAATATGAAGCACTCACAAGCTAGGAACATTATTGAGAGGTGTTTTGGTCTCTTGAAGAAACATTGGGCTATACTACGCAGTCCTTCGTTCTACCCAATTAGATTTCAAGGGCGAATGATCATAGCTTGTGCTTTGCTGCATAATTTTATTAGGATGTATATGGATGTTGATCCTGAGGAATACACACCAATCACACTTGATGAGCTGCCTATTGGGGAAGACATACCAGATGAGTTAGAATCTATTGATGTCGTTGAAGCAAGCGATGAATGAAGTCAATGGAGAGATGATCTAGTCGGAGAGATGTTTGACACTTGGATGTCTAGGAGAACTTGAGAGATTTATGTTTTTTTTCATTATTGTTGTACTTGAGAGATTTATATTATTTTTTTCAATATTGTTGTACTTGAGATATTTATGTTTTTTTTTCTAGTATTGTTAAACTTGAAAGATTTATATCTTTTTTTTGTTATTTTTGAACATTTCTATTGTTGTTGTTGTTGTTATTCTTTTTGTTGATCTATGCATTTGTTTTTGTTTATGGTATAAACTTTATTAAATGACAGGAAAATTCAATATGTCTGATAGACGTAATTGAACACCTGAAGAAGAAGATGTAATGATAACCATCATTGAAGGGATTGTTGCTGATGGTGGTAGATGTGATACTGGTAGCTTTAGGCCTGGTACATATGAGCTTGTCGCTTCAAAGATGCGTGAAAAAATTGAAAATATTACCATCACAGGAAAACATGTGCAAAACAAAATGAAACGACCAAAACACGAGTGGGTTTGGTTGGAATGACACTCACAAATGTGTTACTGTTAGTCATGAAATCTTAGAGGAATATTTGAAGGTTAGTGGTTATATTAATTCTCTTTATATATGTAATCGATTAATAGTTTTATTGTTATAACATATATATAATAGTTTCAATGTCCTAATATATATTTGTTTGTTTTGATAGAAACATCTCAATAAGAATTATACGGCTAATAGGCCATTCTCATACTATGAACGTATGGTAACAGTGTTTGGGAAAGATTAAGCAACAGGGAATATGGCTGAATCCGCAGCAGATGCTTTGGATAACATGGGACTGGAAACTGGACACTGCTGGTTTCACTCAGCCTTCCACAACTCCCTCAAATGTTGCATTTGCTTCCTCTAACCCAAATACAGGAGAAACATCAAAGCGGAAGAGAAAAATGAATGTCAGTTCAACAACAGAAGAAATCACCAAGGTCTTTGAAAAAAGCATGGAAAGAGCATATGCGGATATTGCTAAGTTGATTGAGGCAATTACGGGAGGGGATGCAATGACCCGTTTAGGTGTTGAGCTAGAGGGTATGGGTCTTCATCGTATGCAAGTGATACGGGTTGCTATGTATTTTGGAAATAAGCCAAACCAGTTGCACATTTGGAATGGGTTGAATGACTCTTACAAGCCTGATTTTGTAAAGGCAATTCTAGAGTAGTGAACATGTTTGATATTGTGAACATGTTTGATATTGTAAACATGTTTAAAACTTATGTTTTGTTGGAATTGTGAACATATTTGAAACATGTTTCAAACTTATATTTTGTTGGAATTGTGAACATATTTGAAACTTATATTTTATTGGAATTGTGAACATATTTGTGTTATGGATTTTGTTATTAGGTTCGTGAACAAATATATTACATTAACTTTTTTGTTGGATCATGTTATTAAGTATTATCCGTAATTTACTATTATGTGAGAAGAAAAGATGTGTGATTGAATAAGTAAAACTTATAAAATATATTTTTCTTTTCAATTATTCACAATTACGAGCATATAAAATTGAATAATAATTTTAATTAAAAAAATTGAGGAAATAATATTATTAATTGATATTATTATTAAAAAAATGAGGAAATGACCATAATAATATTATTATTATTTGAAAAAAAAATCACATATCTTTCAAAAAATTATTAATTAAACTATTTTTAATTACATTATTATTATTTTTATGAAATATGATATATAAAAATATTTTTTTAATAAAAATAAATAAATATTGACTTGTGTTGTCCCAAATATGATATATAAAAATATTTATCACTATTATGTGATAACAAACATTGGATAGGACAAGAAAGACATTCTGATCATTTGAACCTCTTGTCTCGTCCTGTCCCAGTCATACCAAACATAAAACAGTGCAGTGAACAGTTCTGTCCCAGACCTACCAAACACAATATAGAACAGTCTATCTTGTCCCGTCCCGTCCCGTCCCGTCCCGTCCCACCATGTCCTGTCCCATGTCCGCGCCAAACGCACCCTCATGGGACAGTAGAGTCAGCAACAAGTTTCCACCAGAACACAGTACTTGACTCTTGCATTCCCTCTTGAATATGGCACCATTAAGACCTTAAGTTCAGCCATAAATTCACCGAGTAACTGACTGTTATTTGGTGCTAGCTGTTAGCAACTTGGAATTATCAGCAGCAGCAAGCAAAGTGAAGTTTCATGTGACAGAACTCTTCAAGCTGGCATGTAAATAATTGGGAGACCTTCATCAACTAGAGCTGAAAGCCTTTGCTTCATTCCCCTGGCAACTACTCCTTTACTTGCAAGACATCCTCTAAAGCTGTTGGTGGTTTAGCCTCTACCGTATACAAAAATGTACTGCTAAACCATCAATAGTCTTTGTAGATTCTTCGTTTCCTCGTATAGCTTGAGCACCTCTCTCACTTTGTCTATGAAACTGTAGAAGATAGACCATCTGCTGTAATTCCATTTGATCAACCAAAAATAATGCCTGAGCTAGCATTCCATCATGACAACTGGACTTATCTATGCCTGATAATGGTGGCAATAGCAACAAGGGTGCGTTTGGTAAGCGGGACAGGACAGGACGGGACGGGACATAACAATTTTCTCTTGTCCCGCGTTTGACACGTCCTTAGCATGGGACGGGACGGGACGGAACAAGGATGGACAAAAAACATAAAAAATTGTCCCACCCAGAACCCTCGGCCAGACTTGTCCCATGCATGGGACAAGTCGTGAGAAGACATTTTTACCCTTGATTATTCCAAATATTACAAAAATATCCAAGATAAAATAAAACCCTACTCAGAACACAAGCATTTGGGAGTTCTTTCTGTCTTCTCTGGCTTCGTCTCCTTCATAAAATTTCTCCTAAAATGAAACCCTAATCAACTTCTCATTCTCTTTCACTCTCTTCTCTGGCTTCGTTTCTTCATAAAATCAGAAAACCCAACTCATGCCAAACGTGACAACACAAGCCATCAAACAGCCGGCTTCTTCTCAATCGTGTTCGTAGTACGATTCTCGATCTCGCTCATCTTCGGTGAGTTCTTCGATCCTTTCTTTCTAACAAACATGTCACCTTACTGTTTCCTATCTCGACGAACTCGGTCTCCTTCAGTTCAAAGATGTCTGTACACTCTGATTCTCTGTACATGTGTATGAGTGTATCTATAGTAACTTCTATCGATTTAGCTTTAGTATTTCGATCAATCGCTACTTCTCTCTTGTTCTCAATGGTTGAATTGTTTGGAATGTGGATGTTTAAATTTCGATTTCAAAGTTTCTATTTAAGGTAGTGATTTAGTACGTTTGTTTGATTGTGGTTCAATGTTATTGTTTGATGTTTTGTGGCTAGGGTTTTGCTGAAGTGTTAATAGGAAAA
Organism: Dipteronia dyeriana; assembly: GCA_032871835.1. Lineage (NCBI taxonomy): Eukaryota > Viridiplantae > Streptophyta > Magnoliopsida > Sapindales > Sapindaceae > Dipteronia > Dipteronia dyeriana. The sequence goes on along the minus strand of CM065303.1, from coordinate 76,838,681 downwards.
AAATTGTGTTTTTCTTTTCTTTCTTGGCTTGTGAGAGCTAAATTGGATGTAGTCTCTGCTCCTCAGCAGTTCAAATTGTTAATTAAATTATGGAATTGGAGAGTTTTGAATTGATGCCGGTGTGATTGATCATTTTTTATTTGGGTTTTAAATGTTGGATTGCTGCTCATGGTTTTAATATGTTGCTTGTTTCTTTTCAGCTTAATTCGGATAAGAGCCCCTTTCAACGAACTTATGCTACTCAGGTGTGCGATAGTCTTTTACTGTGTGTAAAAACACTTTCAATATGTTTGCCTGCTGCATCACAAGATAATGTGTTGACATTAGTTGAAAAACTTTAACTTAATTGTAAACAGCCAAGATAATGTTTTTTTATTTCAAACAAACAAGTCTACCTTTATCAAATTGTATTGTCTAAGTTTACAATACACTCGTGTCTCGTGTGATGGTGACATTTCCTGAACCAATGAAGATGCAAATTCATAGAACGATTTTGAAAAATTTGGTACAGACCAACCAAGCCTTGAATAAACTCAATGAGCTTTTAATGCTATATTAGTAAGTCAGTAAGTCAATGAACTTTTAATGCTATATTAGTGTTCCACTTTCCAGAGAAAGTATATGATGCATGCTACAAATAGATGTTTATATTTTAAAATGATATGAAACTATGAATACTACATTTTTATGCTTATTCACTGATGAAAATCATTTGTCATTTCCAAGCTGAAGGACTATCCACAATTTCGTTCAGTTGTCATTGTCATTCAGAAATCCGGTTTTAAGGTTTGTCTCCTTATCAAATCTTCAAGAGCTGAATTGATGCTCTTTACTTAACTTGTATTATTATATTTGGTGTATTATTTTAGTTGTTTTATAAATTGTTGATTTATGAGTTTTTGCACTTAAACAAGTAGGCAGTGCAATTATACTTATATAATTGAATACCAAGTGTAGTGACGTGTGTATCCTTAGATTAAGAAATTGATACTTCTAATATCCTAAGAGAGATACCAGTTGAAAATTGAGTAACAATGATATGTATTAGACTATTAGACTCGATTCACTTCTTCTCCAGTTCAGGCACCGCTGTTGCCGCCGTCCGACAGAAATCGGTTTCTCTCTCACCTCATTTCATTATTATTTTAAGTTAATAATCTGAATTTTGTTTGTGAAATCCATGAATATTTTAGCCAAATGATTGCGTTTTTGGTGATTTTTTAAGGTTTTGTCATTTGGGTATGTCGATTTTGGCTGGTTTATTGGGTGCTTGTATATGAATTGGCTTCAAGTTTTCAAATTTAACTTAGATGTTTTAGTGTGACTCTTGCTTTAATTTGTTTCCGATTCTGTATTAGTTGCTTTGAGTTGTTTCCGATTCTGTATGTCGATTTTGCTGTGACTCTTCCTGTTGTTTATGTAAGCTTTTAAATAGCTAGTAATGTAAGCTGTAATTATTAGCTAATTGAGTATTGTCTTGACGTTAATACTTAAGCATTCTTCTTCCATTCCTGCTGGTGGATTTTGTCATTGAAGGTTGAACTACCAAGTGATCGATGCTCTTGTTAAGAATTTCAATATTATTGTCTTGTTGGAGAATCAATTTCAAGTGACGATGTGTGACATAAACTAGGCAGTAAGTTGTTTTTATCAGCTGTATGTATTTTCGGTTGTTGACTAGAATGTTTAGATTTAAATGAACTCTTTTAGCATGTCATTTCAAAAGTTATACCAAACATATCTTTAATATGCTGAAAGAAGGAAAAAAATAAACTCTTGTATGCATTGGCAGGTTCTTCATTCTGAAATTGTATATGATATGGACCCCAAAGATGCTCCAGGAAACAATAAGCTGCTCCAAATGTTAGTTTGTTACAAAATCTTTTCTTTTTTGTTAGATGTGTTGTTTCCACAACTCGGATAAGTTTGGTTCTAAATCTTAACCTTTTGTGCTGAAGAGATTCATAAATTCATCTTAAGCATATGCATATGATGGTCATATTTTGAGGATGAGAATTTAGGTCAAGCTTAGTAGCATCACGATCCATGCTATTTAAATTATTTTGCAGCCATTTGAACTAAATGATGTAACTAACCAAATTCTTGCTCACTTGCAGATCTCACACACATGTTATGTGCTATTTCAAGCACAAAAACTGATGATAATCTGTAATGCACGCTCCTTGCTCACAATGCTGTCGATAGTTCTATGTGATAGATTTTTTTTTATGCAAGTGATACAGGTTGCTATATATATTGGAAATAAGCCAAACCAGTTGCGCATTTGAATGGCTTGAATGACTCTTACAAGCCGGATTTTGTAAATGCAATTCTAGATGAGTGAACATGTTTGATATTGTAAACATGTTTGAAACTTATATTTTGTTGGAATTGTGAACACATTTGAAACTTATATTTTGTTGGAATTGTGAACATGTTTGTGTTATGGATTTTGTTATTAGGTTCGTGAATAAATATATTACATTAACTTTTTTGTTGGATCATGTTATTAAGTATTATCCGTAATTTACTATTATGTGCAAAGAAAAGATGTGTGGTTGAATAATTAAAACTTATAAAATATATTTTTCTTTTCAATTATTCACAATTACGAGGATGTAAAATTGAATAATAATTTTATTTAAAAAAATTGAGGAAATAACATTATTAATTGATATTATTATTCAAAAAATGAGGGAATGACCATAATAATATTATTATTATTTGAAAAAAAAATCACATGTCTTACACAAAATTATTAATTAAACTATTTTTTAATTACAATATTATTATTTTTATGAAATATGATATATAAAAATATTTTTTTAATAAAAATAAATAAATATTGACTTGTGTTGTCCCAAATATGATATATAAAAATATTTATCACTATTATGTGGTAACAAACATTGGATATGACAAGAAGGGCATTCTGGTCATTTGAAGCTCTTGTCTCGTCCTGTCCCAGTCATACCAAACATACAACAGTACAGTGAACAATTCTGTCACAGGCCTACCAAACACAATATAGAACAGTATGTTCTGTCCTGTCTCGTCCCGTCCCGTCCCACCTAGTCCTGTCCCATGTCCGTGCCAAACGCATCCCAAGGACACAAAAATAAAGGATAACATAAACAAGATTTCGTGAATGTGAAACCGACCTTGGTAGTTGGTACTCAGCCACAACTATTTCACAACCAGCATTTGTATTAACACTGCACTACATATTCCAGGATATTCCACTGCAAATAGTAATAACAGGTCATGCACCATTTTTGAAGCATATTCCATAAGCAGGCAAAATATATCTACGGCGTCTTCTTTGTATATTGGATCCTGCCAACCCAAGTGGTCACTAGAAATGTCCACAGTAATTACCACACCTATGCTTATCTCATTAGATAACACAGGAAATGGTTAGAAAAACATATTCAAGGATTCCAAAACTTTAATGACAATTAAACTTCATTTACCAGAAAACTTTCCCATCACGGGTCATGCAGCTAGAGTGGCATTATAATTTGTATCAAAGCCAGTGTAACAAAACGTCTGCTCCCCTCGTTTTGGTTGTAACAGGTTCTGGTTTTTCATCAATTTCTTTCTGCATATAACGCTCATAAATAACCTTAATTGATTTGGTCAACCTCAATGAATGATGTACATTGCTCTGATGAAGATTAAGAAAGAGCACATTGAAGCTTCCCAACGGCACCGAATTCAAGAATAGACATGATCCCACCCAATCCTGAAGCAACTGTGAGCACCAGCAAGTACTGTTTAATGTCTAATTATAAAATAGTATGCATATATGTTAGATATTTCTGAATGCAAGCTTAAACTAACATTAACTTCACACTTTCTAGTGTAAGATTTGTAGCATTTATAAATACAAGTAATCAAATGATTGATATTTCTTATAGTTCAAGCAACAATCAGAATTATTTCATGGATGAAAACATATAGAATATAGGAGCAAAAACTGTGTTTCTTATCTGTGACTTTCTTTGGACAAATTATAAGTTTCCTTCGACAACCAAAGAAAGTCGTTCTAAAGTTATAAAAACCAATAGATATACAACGGCAACATTGTTTATAAAATCATACGCTAACCTTATTGTTAGTAGTAACTCGATAATGAACATCAAGGAACTCATTTCAAATCCGAGAATATTTCTTCAAGTTGTCTATCATGAGTTGCATACTGCCAACTGTGTTTGTAGGCGCTGTTCCATGATGGACCCAAAAGCCATAAGGATTCATCAAACTCAATTCTGCCTACCTATAATCCCGTAGAATCAGTCACACAAAACAAAGTAATCAAGGTCGAAAGAGAAGGATTTTTTTTCTTGTGGTTTTATAATTCATTTCATAAGAAGTGAATGATTTTACCAACGCCTAATGTAAAGAAAAAGAAAAAGAGAATGATTTTACATTTTTACCATTATCGATGGATAAGACAATTGACATATAAGTACAACGTTGTCATGTTCTTTTTCGGCTGAAATCAGGTGGCGGGGTAGAATAGCTAAATTGGCTGTTTGGATGCATAGAAAAATTGAAATGAAAAAATGAATTGAGATTATGGCAGTTATAAACACGAATTTAAATATATTTTGCATATTGTTTTAAACAGACATGCCTGGGCCGAGGTCTTATACAGAATTCAAAACTCTTCATCTGCGGGACATCTATAGAAATTCTTCAATATATGCGAACCGTACGTACGAGGACTATGATTGGCCAATACAGTCCTTTATCCTTTTCACAACTTTGTTTCAGCAGGAGATATTCATCGATATATAATCGCAGAAGTGAGGGAAGCAAGCCCTTCTCTGGAAAGAATTTCAGATTTGGTACCAGTTCTTCCAAGGAAGTGAGGTTGTATAAAACCGAAGATAGGTGCTCCAGATTTGGAAAATCAACAAAGTCCAGTGTAGTTAGAGAGGTTGGAAGCATCATTCCTATCTCCTCCTGTGGAAACGATCTGGACATCCTTGGTTAATGTAGAGTTTCTTAGAGAAGTGAAGATGCAGCACAGATACTGATTAATTGAAGATGCAGCACAGATATTGATTACAGGGAAATTTGTGATTTTCAAATTTCTAAGACCAGCAAAAGAACTACAAGACCTGAAACCTGAGGGATACCATCTCCACTCTGCTGCTTCCCTCTTTTAACAGTAATTGGCAGATTTTAATCAGTAACAAAAACCTCCTCTACTTCCAAACACCTCTCTCGCATATGACTGCTCAACAATCAATAGCTCTGTACTGATAGATTCTCCATTTCCTGGTCTAGCTTGAACATCTCTCTCACTATGTCAAAACTATTTGTATAATGCTGATATTGCACAGGTCTCCCAAGCATATTCAGCCAAAACTCTGTTCAAGCAACTGATGAAACACCAAATCACCAACCAATTTACCCATCATCATCATGAGAATAACTAACATAAAACTGATCAAGTGATTATCTAGTTTTTCCAAAGAGATTATTTTTCTTTTTCATTTTTGTAATTTTATGCCATTCTTTCACATCAGAAAAGAGTCATCAATCGTGAAAAATAGTACTTTTACAGAAAAATAAAGTTACCTATATCTACAAATTTGACAGGGGATGTGTCTTTGTCTATCTCTGCAGAAATAAACTGAATACGCAGAATGGCAAAATTGGTTTTTTGGATCCATAGAGAATGACAGGGAAAAACGAATAACGGTATTTATACATTCTTCAACTCTGGATGTAATTTGTATTTGTTAATCTGCAACCTGATGAACCCTTTCACCACCAACACCAGAACACACCAACTCTGCATTCCTGCTCGAACTTGGCACCATATAATTGATTGCCCCATGTGCAAAATCACAGGTAGCAATGACAATAACCGGGAGACACTTCATTTTCTTCAATAACATCTGACTGCTTAACAAACATAGTTTTAGTAGATCCTTCATTAGTTTGAACACCTCTCTCACTTCTTCCAAACTTTTCTACAATTCGGTTCTGCATAGACAACAGAAAGCATTTAATCCAGTGAATGTGCTAACCAGTCAGCTTAAACATGCTTGGTAAGTCTTACTACAAACCATCTTTTACATCGCCATGTCTTGACTCTTGAACAACTATTGTATTGTGTGTCGTCTCAAGTTGTCAGAACTAGCATTGCCATCATGATAGCTTGACTTGTACATATATGCCTGCAGAGGCAAAGCCAGAAGTCAAATTTAATAGCTTCTCCCCTGTATGCCTGATAATTATAGAAATAAACATCATAACCACCAATATACCATATTAAGGAAACAAGAACTTTGTAAAGGTGAAACTTACCTTGTACCAAATACACCAATCTCAAAGATCACTAGCAATATCCACTGTGAGTCTGTGACAAGAACAACGATGCTTACCACATGAGATAAGCATGAAAATATCAGAGAAAGATATTTCAAAATAGTGAAAATATCATCATAACCTTAATGATAGTCAAACCATACGTAACAGAAATTTTCCGAGACAGCTAAAGCAGCATTATAGTTGCACCGAAGCTACTGAAACAATACGTCTGTTCAGCCTAACGACTTATTGTAATCCTTCAGTCCCACCTAAACAGGTGCAGCTTTGGCTTTGTTAGAATCTCCCTTTATAAGCCTCCTCCAATCGAAATCACATTTTCACAATCGGAATATTCACAATATGGGTTATTGCATGATAGAGGACATTTTTGAATATGTAATCTGTCAAGTGACTGAGGCAGGCCATTCTCTGTAAACAGTTTGAGCTTAGGACACTTGTAGAGATACAGCTCTTCCAAACAAGAATGAGCATAGAGTATTAAACTGCATATAATCTATCAACAGTTGATTTTTTTTTTTTTACTGTAGTAGTGCTTTTAATTTGAATGAGAAGCTGTAAATAAACTACACTTTGAAATGGATTAACAAAACACAAACATAACTGAAACCAATAGAAACTTAAAGATTCTGTTATTTGATGAACTCATCATGTTGACCAAGTCTCAAACTCCTTAGAAAATGTCTTGACTACTTAGGAATGCTCATTGTTAACTACCATAGCATCACCATTAAATATTCGTTCTTATATTTTTATTTGCCGTGCTACAAACTCAAAATTCAAAAAATAATTAAGGATATTTTATCTTTCCGATGATGATTTTATAACTCATTTCATATCCACTAACTAAAACTAATGGTGTATACTGTATAATATATCACAAAAAATATTCAATATTGATTTCAAATGGAAGTGGAGAATCTTGTAATTATAAGTTGAACCTGAGAAAATGGCTGGCAAAACATATAAGAACAGAAAAAGATGGCAACTTTTGTAAAAAAGTCAAAAAATTTGGAATTTTTTAAATAAAAAAGAAGTTCAGGACTAATTTAGTAATTGCCTTATTTAAAATTGACATACCTTGATTTTATGAAATCAAACAGAACCAGTCGTCTGGTTCAGAGGTAGCTTAACCGGATTAAGTCCACCCAGATAAGTGGGCTATCATGGACCAGTAGAGTCCTTCACCCTCTTTGCACCTTTCTTCCAGCAGAGGACAACCTAAGATTCCTAATTGTTTAAGCGACTGAGGAAGGCCATCATCTGGAAAGTATTTAAGCTTCGGACAATTCCAGATAGACAACTTTTCCAAGCAAGTAAGGTTTTGTGCAATGGAAGATAGGCGTTCTAGATTCGGAAAATCCCAAATCACCAGACTAGTTAGAGAGGTAGGAAGAAGAATCATTCCTGCCTCCTGTGGAAAGGATATCACGTCCAGACACCCTCCAATTCCGAGCAATTCAAGAGACAGAAGTCTGTGCAATCCCCAATCAAACAATGACTTACAGATGTTGGTTTTTAGAATTACAAGTGATGTAAGGCTTGTTGGAAAGCCACCCTCTGGAATGGATACCGTGGCTGGACAATTGCGTATTTTCAATTTTTTAAGAGAGATGAGATTGTTGAAGCATGGTAGAGTCACTAATTTCTCACAATCAACTATGTCGAGTTCTTCCAGCTTTGTGTTATCATGGAAACCTTTTGCTATTGACTCCAGCTTTGAGCATTTTTTAATAGAAAGGTATCTCAGAGCCTTGGGTAGATTGCCACTTGATGACCATAAGGATGTGAGAGATGGACAATCTTCAATTTTCAATTTCTCAAGACAAGAGGTGTTCATACAACTGCCTGAAACTTCTTCATCCAACACGGTCAGTAAATTAGAGCAATACTTGATCTCTAACCGCTTCAGATTTGAATGCAGCTGAACTCTAGCAATGCATTTCAAAGAATCACAGTTTTTAATTGACAATTCTTCTAGAGATGTATTGCTGCTGTGCATCCATGCCATCGGTAAAGACTGCAATGCATCACATTTATCGATGTCGATGAATCTCAGCTGAGAAGGTAGACCAGCCTCCGGGAACAATTTAATTTCCTTGGACTCTCTTATGGTTATTCCTCTAAGAAAACTAAGGCTTTGCAATGCTTGCTCCAGTTTCACTGGGAATCGACAACCTTCCAATATCAGATACTGACATTTTCCAGGCAACTCTTTCTGCTGTAGCCTTTGTTTAACGGATCCGTACAGAACAAAACCAATTTTATTATAAAAATCCATCGATTGCAATTCTTGTAATGAATGATCACTTTTCAAGAAAGATGTTGGTTCGTCATATGAAACAATATCTAGTTTCTCTACTTTCGAGAACCGTTCTGCAAACCCTTCTGCTAGAGACATGCGACTCGAAATACCAGAAAGAAGATGAACCATCGAGCTTAGTGAGCTGACGTATTTGATACTGTTTAGCACCACCTCCTTGCATTTATAAATTTTTATGGTGCAGTCTTCTGGGAGCCTTGGAACAGAGACCATCCATTGCTCACAATCCGCAATCAAAAGGCTTTGCAATGAAGGTAGATGTTCTGGTAATTTTCCTTCCAATTTAGAACATTTCCTAATTGAAAGCTTCCGCAGGCAAGGAAATGCTTCAACATTTCTACCAGATCCACAAGGAAACCAGTCTTTCCAGTCTTGCAAACTCTCAATAGTGAATTCCTCCAGTGACTGAAAAGGTGCCCTTGAGGAGTAACCATGTCCATAAAATTCTTGACCTATGCTCTCTATTCGATCTACATTTCGGATCACTAGTTTCTTAATAGATGGTAGTTTGCCGATTGATGGAAAAGAAACACAGTTTTCACAGTTTTCAAATGTTAGGCTCACTAAACTCGACAAGGAAGTATCACCTAACCACAGAGGAAATCTTGTACCACCATAGCCCCTAATGTCGAGACTTTCAAGCTTTTGACATGGTCGCAGCTTCTCAAGCACTTGAGCTGCGATTTCTTTCTCATCTGAAAAATCGTTGCTGGAAGTCCATTCTAGCTGTACATCTTTAAGGCCATCCTTGCCATTTAAGTTGGCATTCTCAGCATCCACAAAATCATTCACATTCTCCAACCCTGATATGTGAAGCCTTTTTTGAAGGTGTTTCAAATCTTTTAATTCTTTTAATCCAGATCCCATGTCTTTACCCACGACAAAACGATGTAGCGATCGAAGATTGGTTGATTTACCAATTCTTAAAGGCATTGCTTCCAACTTGTCAACACCAGAAACAATAAGGTGACGCAACTTGATTAGGTTTCCCATGTCTGAACACAGTCTCTTTAGACAAGAACAGCCTTTTAATACAAGTTCTTCTAAATTATAAAGTTTGTTGATAGAATCTGGTAAAAATTCTATTGCAGTGTAAGAAAGGTTAAGGTGGTGTAGAAGTTTCATATCACCAATTGAGTTTGGTAGCTTGGAAATGCGATAACCTCCATTCAAAGATAACACCCTCAAGCTTCGTAGTTGAAACACCTTACAAAGAAGATCATCAGAATTGTTCGACTGCCAAGAATATGGTGACAATGCTAAGAAGGTTCGCACACTTTTCATCTTATTGAAGGCCCCAGACTCTTTAAAGTTGTCATGATTTGATCCATCAATTAGGTAAGCTAAATGGCGAAGATTTTCTGAAATTTCCCATTGCTTCGTACCTTCTTGCAGATTCTCAATCCTAAAGCAAAAATCTTTTGCAGCCCATTGAGCGAGATCATTGAAAAGATCATGCATCACAAACCAACCATCTATAAAGACTCTTGATTGTTGGAAAAATGACCTTGAGAGCAGATCATCAAAATATTGTTCACCAAAATCTTCTGCTGTTTTCCTTTCGGTACTTTGCAAGAAACCTTGAGCCATCCACAACAAAATTAACTCATCCTTATGAAATACATAGTCCTTTGGAAATATTGAGCAATATAGAAAACATCTTTTCAAATGCAAAGGAAGATAGTAGTAACTTACTCCAAGTGTTCGAATAATACCACTTTTCTCTTCCTGCAAATCCCACGTATCGCTATCAATGTTGTGTAACACAGCTTCCCAGTGCTTGGTGTCAATTTTACGGCCCAAGAGACCGCCAAGTGTTTTTATTGCCAAAGGCAAACCTTGGCATCGTTCCACTATCGTCTCACCAATTCTCTTTAAATCTTGATGCTTATTGAAATCCATTTCTCCTCCCACATGATAAGTAAACACAGACCAACAATGATTATTTGGCAACTCTTTCAATGGATAGGTTACAAGAGCTCTCACAGTTGATGAGACAACCTCATGACGAGTTGTGACAACAATCATACTTCCAAAAGTGCCAGCCTCAAATGGAAGACAAAGGGTTGTCCATAAGTTATAATCACCACTCCAGACGTCATCCAAAACAATAAAAAATTTCTTGCCGGACAGTTTCTCCTTCAACTTTACTTGAAGTATATTTAAATCATTAACATCATAAGTCTCTAGAGTAATGGACTGTAGAATTGTTTTCGTCACTTGTGTTACGTTAAAATCATCGGAAACACAAGTCCATGCCAAGATATCAAAATGATCTTTCACTCTATCATCATTGTAGACAAATTGAGCTAGAGTGGTCTTACCTATCCCTCCCATGCCTTGTATAGAAACAACAGAGAACTTGGCATGATCAGTACCTTCATCCTTCAACAGCACTTCAACTATTTCATCTTTAACTTCGTCTCTGCCATAAAAGCAAGGCCCATTCAAACTGGTAGCGGGCAGCCTCTCATATTTGGCTAGGTTGGACCTCACTTCTGAATTTTCTTTCAGATCAAAGTCGTTTTTCTCTTTTATAATCTTTTGCAATCTGGTAGTGATCTCTTTTATTTGGGATGCCACGGCAGAGTTGCGCTTAAGAAATCGTGGACTCAAACCAGTACAGCAAGTAGGAATGAGCTTACGTACCTTGCTTGTGCTGGCTTGATCAGTTTCCTCCAACTTCCTCTCCAAAGCCTCAGTTGCAAACTCGTCAAGGATGTCTTCCGCATCGTAAGCCAACTTCCTAAGCTCGCCCAGCCAGATCTCCACCAGCCGATTCGTCGTCTGCTTCTCCTCCGCATCATCAAGCACTGCTTGAATCTTCGCCAATATTTTCTTCCACTCATCGAGGTCAGCATCGATCTTCTCTTTGCGTGCAAACTGCAGCACATCACTTGATGAAGACAACTTGTCGAACAGGGTAGTGATAGCTGCAGATAAAACGGCCTCTCCAATAAAGGACATGGTTGCTTTGAAGAAAAACACAAAGGAATTATGGCAACTCTGAAGGTTTGTGATCTGATCTGTTCTGTGCAAGCTAGAGATCTCCAACAAAACAAATGAAAGGTCTGAAATTACATTTGATAAATGAATTTAAGAAGAAACAAAGGAATTATGAAAAATCTGAAGAAATGTCATCTGTTCTGTTCTGTGAAAGCTAGGGATTTCCAACAAATGAAGTGTGAATTTGTTCTGGAAATCAGTATATTACTGTAGTCTGAGTCAAAAGGTAACGTGAAGTTGTGAACTATTGTAGGGAAGAATTACACGCATCCCCCTAAGGTTTTGGATTAAGACACTAGATGGATAAATTTTATTATTATACACCAACACCCTTGTATTTAGCTGCAAAATCAAAATAGCCTCACTTTAAAAAAAAAAAAAAAAGGAAAAAAAAAAAAGACAAAGCAAAAATAAATATAAAACAAAACAAAAAGTTTAGATATTTTATTTATTAACTTTGCGGCCTAAATATCTGCTCCTTTTGTAAAATGCCAACGGTGAAATTGTTAAAAATTTAGAAAGAAAAACCTATTCGATACATTTATACAATTTTGGGGACAATTGACATAAAAAAGCAAACTGGTATTTCAATAAAACTTTAGATATTAATTGCGCATGCTAAAATAGATTTATGTCCAGTTTGACATTGCTGCATGTGCAGTGAGGGGAATTACTTTTGCTTTTGGAATTGCTATAGGAAAAATCAGTTGAGTGTTTGGTAAATTGATTTTAAAAAAATTTATGACAATCAAAAGTAATTTCAATATGTTTGGTAAACTAGAAGTAAAAAGTATTGTGATTGTGTAAAATTACTAAAAAGACATCATTGTAATGAAACTTACTCTTGTCCACTATAATTCTTTAATGAACTTCAATATAATTTTTTTTTATAGGGGTTTTAATAACTGAAAATCAAGATTGATATTTGGAACTAAAATAATAATAATAATTATTATTATTTCTTGATATTTAGATGATCAAGCATTTAATTTTTAATTTAGCCGTCTTATACAAATATTTTTTTGTTATATATAAATATTAAAAAAATCCTTAGTAGATACATGTACATTTCTTGAAAATTCCTCAGATAAACAGAACCATATCCAGAATTTAGATCTTAATAAACAGAACATTAATTCCACCCAATTAACAAATAAAAAATTTGAGGCAAAATGCAATCATTTGAAATTCCATTAATTTGGTACAATACCTTTTAATTTAAAGCAAAATCTAGCCATATAATAAGCAAATATGCTGATCGATCATACGCAAAAGTTCACAAACCGAAAGATCAGGGTGACAACAAAGACAATAAGTACTCCTTATTCATTTTTGTAATGGAAAAATGACGAACTTTATCAAATATGAAGAATGCTTTACAATGAACCTCAAAGTACATAGAAGAATGAAACCAAAAATACAAAACTTGACCTAAAACAAAACAGTTTCTCAATTCATATGAATGGAAAAAAGGCTGTCCTGAAAACTCTTTAGCCACTAATACCCGTAGAAAAGATATACATTACGGTCTACGATTAACAATTCCTGACTAGGCTTTAATAAGTTATACATTACGGTCTACGATTTTGCCATGTCACTGAACTATTTGACCTGAACATATGAATACACACACTGCTATAAGCTTGAATAACAAAGCCACAAGTATGGTACAGAACAGCTTGAAATAAAAAAAAAAAAAAAAAAACAGTATCACAGATGCAAACGAAATACAGAACCAAGACAAAAGTGTTTAACCAATATATAAGTTATATCAATTTAGAGAGACTAACAACAAAATTCCGAACCTCTAAAGGAATTAGAGATCGACTTAAGTCGTCGCCATAATGAAAACCATAACTTTCTAAGAAATTCCAAAAACCCTCATGTAGTTTGAAGTTAGATGGAAGGTTCAGTTTTAAATAATTACAAGCACCCTCTGACGTTTTAACTTTGAACATCTCTAACTGAAACTTGTGCAGCATCCTACATGAAAGGAGAAGGTTAGGAGGGATTTGAAAGAGAATATAAACCTTGTAGTTAAAGTTACAGAGAAATAATAGCATTCAAGATTATTCTCAGATATGCAACATAGAAAAATATAACTAGCAATGACCCATCACTAAATTTATTAATTTAAAAGACAAACTGCTCTCAACAAACAGGTTGTTATTAAGCAACAATGCAAATTCCACCTTGTTGAAACCATTGGTTACAAAACCGGTTGAAAACCGGTTCCCAACGGTTCAGTTACGGTTAGAATTTCTGAAAAACCGTTCATAAACCGCCAGTTTCGATATATTAAAAAAAACAAATCATATTGTGACGAGTGGCACGTTCTTACCGTTTGAACAATAAAGAATTTAGGTGTATGCACTTATACGGTGCAAGTGAATTTTTCCAATAAAAAAAAATATGCAACAACTAATCAGTTGCTGACACGTGGCAATGTATATGAAAAAAAAACCGGACCAAACCGAAACCGAAAACCGAACCGTAACCGAAAAACCGCCGGTACCAAAACCGCCCAATTCCGATTACGGTTACGGTTACGGTTACGGTTTGGCCTTTCCACAGAACCGAAACCAGCGGTTCGTAACCGGAACCGAACCGTGGACACCATTACTCTCAATCATTGGGTTTGGCTTACACACACACACACACACACACACATATATATATATATATATATATATATATATATATATATATATATATATTATAAACTAAAATATATAATTATTAATTTCAATAATTATATATATAATGAAAAACTATAAATAAAATTAATATATATATATATATAAATTATTATAATTTAAATATATTATTATTAATTTCATTAATTATATTTAATGAAAAAATATAAATAAATTTAATTTCAATTATAGATCTTTATTTTAGAAATTAAAATATTTTGAATGAAAATATTAATTTTACTAGACTTGAATTATGAATATTAGACTTGTCACATAATAAAATAACATTTTATTTAAAAATTAAAAATTAAACATGTTACATTTATAGTTGTATTATGGCTCGTTACCATAATTTCTCCAAACATGCTCATGTATTATTTATCCCTCTATCGCGTATTCTACCAAGACGAGATGCACTATGAGTCCCTAACAAGGCAGGGTCATGTGCGTATGCAGAAAGTTCGATGTTTTCTTCTTGTAACGGTACCCATGGTTGAAGGTTTGTGTGTCGTTCGTTCTCAATTATCATGTTATTCAATATAATGCACGTCTTCATGATCTTATAGAGATCAATTTTCTGCCAATATCTAACAGGATTGTGAATGATCGCCCATCTACTTTGCAATACACCGAATGCACGTTCCAAGTCCTTACAAGTAGCATCATGCTTCATTGTAAACAATCTTTCTTTACCACTAGTAGAGTGTGAAATTGATTGGATCAGTGTTGTCCACCTAGGGTAAATTCTATCAGTTAGAAAATATCTCCTTGTGTAACGGTGTCCGTTTACCTTGTAATTGATTGGTGTGTGTGTCTACCGTGGATGAGATTGTCAAATAATGGTGAATGCTCAAGGACATTCAAATCATTATGTGAACCGACCATACCAAAGAAAGCACGTCAAATCCACAAGTCTTTCGATGCAACCGTCTCTAATATTAGAGTGGGCTTATTTTGATGACCTATGTGTGTGTCATGCCAAGCAGTGCGACAATTCTTCCATTCCTAATGTATGCAATCTAACAATCCGAGCATTCTAAGAAATCCTCTTGCATCTCCTTCTTATAACAATCGTGCAACATCTTCTGTGTTTGGTGAATATCACAAAATTGTTTCATACTCTCAACGATCATCGTCTCTCCAATTTGTAAATATTCACCACAACAATCTGTCGCATAGCCATATGATAGTAAACGAATTGCAACTATCATTTTTTGTAATCCGGACAGTCCCAGTTGAACCAGTTCACTTCCATCCACGTATTGTTGACTTGATTTCAATCAGAGTTGTTTTGGCAGAAAGAGTATGGATATACCACTCTAATAGCGCACCCCCCAAGCTGCATTGCCCGTTTCTCCCGTTGGCGATCTCATGTACTACTTTGTTTGAACATATAACCACTTCAAAATGATTTATCCTATTGATCATTTTGTGAACATCAATTTTCTCACACACATTCATTGCTTCAACGTCATATATACAACTTTGCTCATAGAAGTTTGACTAAAAGGCTTGATAATTGATATATTTTTCTGGTCTGGTTCTTCCTAGACTCCTAATAGTTTTGAAAGAAAAATTGGGATAAATAGATAGGACCCTGTATATGTGTTTTCTGGAATATTATGTGTTTATATGCTTCTATTGGTCTACAATCTTGTTAGATGTCTAGAATAAGGAAATGCTAAAGCCGTTGGATACTTGTTCGTCGATTCTCAAAGTCATATTGAAGCTGAAAAATAGTAAATTAAAACATTATTGTAGAGCATGCAACATTTATTTACCACTGACAAAATTTATCATTTCGAGTCTTATAATTTTAAAACTACAATATGCAAATGCGGAAGATTTATCAGTATTGAAATGAAATTATATGTAGTTTACTGGTTGGTATTTTTGCATTCTGAATGTTATGGTTGTGTGTGGTGTTTGGTGATGACAATGTTTGGGTCCTGACTAGGTTGTGTAGTTTGAATGTCTAACTATGTTTGGAATGCCTAACTGCATTTGGAATGCTTAACATCATTTAGAATTCATATCATCGATTGGAATTCCTAACAGATAACTGCATTTGGAATGTCTAACATCATTTGGAATTTCTAATAGAGTTTCCTAACGATCTAACATCGTTTGGAATTCCAAATGATGTTTGGAATTTCTAACATCGTTTGGAATTCTCAACCAGTGTAGTCAATACTTAGTACTAGTGAGTGAATGAAGAATGGACAATGTAATGAACATTTTGCTTATAAGTGAGTGTATGAATCGGTGATGATCATGATTTTGTAAGGCATGCAATGTAGATATATGAAATTAATTAAGGTAGATTGCAGTGCAAGTTAGGGCTCCAAATAAGAGAAGCTCTAGGCGCCTCTAGGCTCAAATTTAGTGGGTGTTAGTGTCTACCTTTATTGTAGTAGTCTTCACTCTTTTTAAGGTTAATTCAAAAAGTTGTGATAGTTTAAATTTTCACTCTCTTCTCTCTTCTCTCCTCTCTCCTCTCTCAATATGCATAAAGTAGTTAGAGAAATTCAGATTTTTGCGTTCAATAAGATGAAAACCCAAACCCAAGTGTCACGTGTCAACAAGGGTCCATTTGTGATGTGTAAAGAGGGTGCTTTTGATTATTTAGATTGTGAACTGCTGAAAAATATCGATTTACAAAGTCTTGAGCTTTACGAAATCAATTAAAAAACTTAATTAATTAATTAGTTTGTTTGTTTGTTTTTAACTTTGGTGGAAAATCGAGTCAAGTATATTAATGGGTTGTCATTCTTAGCTGGACACTAGGGCTCTGTGCCTCTCTGCCAAGTTTTTCTTAGCTGGACACTTTAATGAAAAATTCATGGAACCGTTATCCAATTCGCTCCCTTTGTTGTTTTAAAAGATTGATTTTTTCTCCGTAAGGCCGGATATTGATCACGGTAGAAAGCGTTGTGAGCTTGTGCTACAATAGAAAACAATTGATTACGGACTTCAGTTTCCCTTTTTCTTAAATAGCCGTATACATAGTAGTGGTGACTTTCAACAGAAGTCAAGTATTTAAACATGAAAAAAAAAAAAAACCAAGCAACAAGCAATCCAGTGACTGGAAATTGGAATTATTTAGGTTGCTTTGGTAATATGAAAATGCATGGAAATAACATATTTATTTTACTGATTTGCTAGAATTAGCACTAAGGTGACGTTTGGTTACCATGGTGGAATCAGAATTGGAATGATAATAAGAATGAGAATTGGAATGGTAATAAGAATGAGAATTGGAATGGAAAGGAATGGAAAACTAATTTCTTTGTTTGGTTGAGACTTTAGAATTAATATCTGAATCAGTAATATTTTGTTTGGTTAACAACTGAATGGAATGGAATCAACTGTATTTTGACCAAAATACCCCTAATTACAAAACATTTATAATAACATTAAATATTATGGATAATAAAAAATATATATGAAAGTATATATAATATTATTACAATATAAAATATAATATATATATATTATATATTATAATATAATATTAATATTATTATAGATAATAATAATAAAATATTATATAAATATATCATATATATTAAATATTATATAATAGTATGATATTTATAATATATATATATTATTTTTGGAAATGAGGGTATTTTTGGAATTGAGTTGCGGGATATAGGGTTATTTTTGGGAAGAAAATGTGTTAATGGAATGGGCATTCCATTGGTTTTTGGATGGAATACTCATTTCACCAAAATGGTGGAATCTCCATTCCAATGGAATACTCATTCCATTGAAATTTAACAAACCAAACAAATGAAATGAATTCCATTCCATTCCATTCCATTCCATTCCACCCAACCAAACACCACCTAAATTCATTACATCGTGTAGCACTGAAAGATGGATGAGTTTGATGTAAAAAATTATATCAGAAACTAATGAAGTTACCGAAAACGAACTAGAGAAAACTATAATGGAAAAAGAAAATAAACTAGTTCAATTTGGTGAAAGCTGAAGCATTCCAGGGAATTCAGAAAAGCAAAAAACAGACAACACAAAAGGACAAAGACATCACCTCAATACTGACTTCTCGATCGTTTATTATTCTATACTAATGAAATTAGTTGATTTGTTTAAGGGTGAACCCCATTTTAGTCTATCTAGATTGATCTAATACATAAACTGGTCTTACGGTTTTAAGAATTACCTCGTTTAGTTGTTTTAAGAATTACCTCGTTTAGTTATTCCGCTAAACTTTTCATTGAAAAAGTGAAATCTGACGGGACAGAGGGTCACATGACCCTGTTGCCCCTGGCTTTTGTTTTAATTAAAAGAAACAAGTAATAAAAAATTAAATATAATTGTAATTCAAAAAAAAAACAATTATCTTTGAATCCAGTTCTGGGTTCATCAAACCTCATCCATCTTCAACCAAACCCTAAACCTAGATTCAACCAACCCTAGAACCATCCCAATCAACCAAACCCATTTTTAATCACAAACAAAAGCATCAACACCAATCCAGTTTCTTATATGACCATAACCATCATCATCAACAACCCATATCGAACTTTCTTCGACCATCATCATCAACAACCAAGAAACCCAAACCTAGATCGCCATCACCAGATCTCTCATTCGTTTTTTGATCTTCATCAACATCAAAAAATGAAAAAAAAAATTGACCGAAAAATGCATCACATCTATTCTTCATCTTCACCACACCCACCAACCACTTAAAAAAAATCATATGCTACTTCAAAAAATGCATCACAAATTCTCAGAAATGAAAATCACCATCATTACAAACCCACACCAACCACATTCAACATAAATCACACCTGGATTCAAATAACCCAAACCCAAACACCCAAACTCAGAAACCCAACCTAGAAATCGAAAAGTGAGAGATCGAGAGAGAGATCGACCCTCCAAACACCCAAACCCAGAAATCCAACCCAGTTCATCAAACCTCCCAACATCCAAACCCAGAATGGAGCCATGAATGGTGAACGGAGCCGCGAACAACGAACCGTTCATGAGAGGATCGAGAGTGAGGGATCGAGAGTGAGAGATCTAGAGAGAGAGTGTGAGAGATTAAAGAGAGTGAGAGTGAGAAGATTTTTGAAAAGAGGGATTTGTGGGTTTGGGTTTGAAAAAAAAAGGGATTTTTACTGATGGGTTTAAAGGGGCGGTGGTAAGTTTGAAGTGAAGAGGTGTGATAAAATTTTTTTTTTTTTTTTTTTTTTTTAATTTAATTAATTAAGAATTAATTTTTAATCAAATTTTTATATTTATTACGTTAGTTACCATTTTACCCTTACCACTTGGGACAGAATCTTTGTAAACCCTAACATAATTGGACTTTAGATATTAAAATTGAGATTTTTTTTAAATTGTAGGGATCTATCAACATAATTCTCAAAATCGGATGACTAGTTTATACATTAAATCAAACTACAAGGATTAAAATAGAATTCACCCTTTGTTTAATATAACAGCTCATTATTGATTTCTTCTCAGCAGATTCACATTGGTCAAGGGAGAATAGAAACAAAGAGCTATGGAGCATATAGATGGTGCAGTGGTCGGAGAATTACATGGGAGTTGGTAAAATGGTAATGTCAAGCTAACTGTGTTGTTTGCTTTTCATTAGTTTCTTCATCTCTATTTACTATATTATATATTTCCTTTGTTAGTTATGTCCTTTTTTAACTATATTCTTCTTGTTGGTCATTGAATTCATCCATCAATTTTTTTGAAATAATCAGAGGGTGGGTAGGGGGTAATTAAATAATCTTGCTGGCCAGGATTTCAAAAAACAATTATGTGATTGTGATCAATTGATTAGAAACTTATGATATTTGAAGTTCTTTTCTTAGCAATGCAATTTATTTTAACATGTTCAATATGTGTATCTAAGCTTTTTGTAATGGGAATCTGCAGCTCCGGATTCATGAGCCGTAAAAAGACTTTATAATCAACTACCCATGTTATAATCACATCTTCGACGATACAAAATAAATTGTTAATACCTTTAGAGAGCCTAATTATATCACAATTTGTAATATGACAATTTAATTCAACTTATATGTGGGGAAGTCAAATTAATATGTTTTCAGTTATCATACGGTGAAATCTATGAATGATGTGAGGTTTTGTCAAGATATGTTTTGCTTGTAATTAGCCTCTTCATCACTAAATTATATATTCACTTTACTAGGTAGTTTCATTTTTCAATTATATTCTTCTAGATGGTCATTTAATTCATCCACCAAAAATTCTAAAATAAGAAGAGGGGTGGAGAGGGTATGATTACATAATCTTGCCGGCCAGGATTTCAAAAAAAAAAATGTCTTTGTTAATTGGAGAATATTAAACTTTTAATGTTGTTGTATAAGGAAAATTTTAAAATATCCATTTGCACAACATTTTACTACTTGGAAAATGCAACCAAGTCTTGAGTGAAAGTTTCATAGAATTTTCACCATAATATATATCATTAACTAGAAATTTAGAAACTTATGGCATTTGAAGATTTTTCAGAGCTAGGCAATAGATTTAATAGATGTAACTGTTCCACATGGGTATCTAAGTTTTTTGTACCGGGGAATATTCAGCCTTGGATTCATGATCTATAAAACAGAATTTGTATTTGACTACATGTGTAATCACATCTTAGACAATTCATAAAAAGATTTGAAATATTAGAACATGATAAATATGAACTATATATGCTTACAATAGGTGGAAGGCAAACCCCATCCAGAGGAACCTTAGTCAGCAACTAGATTCCATCAGACCACACTTGAGCTTGAATATGTCGCTGTCATCAAGCGTGACCATAAATTTACTGAGTAACCCAACTGTTATTTGTTGCTCGCTGTTAGCAACTTTGAACTATCGGTAGCAGCAAGCGAAGTGAAATTTCATATGAAAAGCGGAGATAAAAGAGCCTTTCCAATAATAGACATTGTTTGGTTTGTAGAGTTATAAAAAATCAAGAGAGTTAGCTGCAAGGAAGAATTGTAGTTTGGCTTGTGAAACGCTCCAATACTACTGCATGGTCACTACTTGGGTAGTGACGATGTAGTAGTATTTTCAATATTTAGCCATATTATATTTTATTCATATTTGCTTTGTATGCAAGCTGGGTTTCACATGTTCCACATATATTATTCTAATCAATGTTTGAATTAATTGATCCCGAGATGTTAAAATAAACCAGGGACACTCGAAACAGAGAGTCTTGGCTGTTGCCGGTCAGGATTTCCACACAATCAAGAGAGTGTTTCTACATTGTGTGTGAGCAACAGTGAACTCATTCTTGGGTTAATATATAGATTCATTTAATGCATAGAAGAAAATTGAAGAATCTATATTACATAATCCCAATCACATCTTCATTCTCCACATTGACATGATAAGGCCTTACTTATACACCCATGATCATCACTTGGACTATCACCGGACAGTAGAGTCATCAACATGTTCCCACCAGAACACAGTACTTGACTCTTGCATACCCTCGTGAATATGGCACCATTAAGACATTAAGTTTATGTACATGGTTGCTTTTGTTTGAGAAATAAGTGATTATTTTTCAAATTTTGAGTAAACGAGTGTTTGATAAACTATCCAAAAGCAACTTATTTTATAAATTGCTCTTTAAATAAGTAGATTTTAAGAAGTTGGGTGGTGGTTGCTTTTCTAAACTGATTTTTGAAGAAGCTGACTTTTTATTCTTATAATGTCTATAATGCTCAAACTATGTTAATATAAAGACAATAAGACCCTTTATTTATAATTGATGATTTTTTTGAATTAATAATAAAAATTGTTAATCGTACAGTGATACCACCACCGACAACGGAGGCCGGCCAATTACCGACGACGATGTCGAATTCGTCGGAGGAAGTCGAAGTCGTCGAAGTCGACGAACATGAAGAACAAACCTTGAAGATCCCAGAACTCGTGCTCCTCCACAGCCGAATGCGTTGAAGTTCAAGATCTGATTGATGAGCTGGAAGGAGTCGTCGGGTTTTCTAGATATGAAGCCGACGACTACGATGTCGTTGGGTGGGTGAGGGAGTGAGGAGGAGGAGGCAGAGGCAGAGGCTGTGGGAGGAGGCGGTGGATTTAGTGGAGTTGCAGAGATTCCATTAATGGTTGAGATGGCTCGATTGTTTTATATTAAGGGGAGCGAGTTGACTCAGTTGTTTTATATTGAGGAGAGCAAGTTGACTCAATAGATATTTTTTAAAAAAATAATATAATAATAATAATAATAATTATTATTATTATTAGTATTATTATATCTTATGCTTTATATTTATATTTATATTTTTATTTAAAAAAAAAAAATAGTATAAAAATATTTTAATAATATATTACATTTTAACAATTATGTTCATTTTAATCACTTTCCATAATCAATTAAAGTTTACCAAATATTTTTCTTTAAATTGATTATTTATAAAATCAATTTATCAAACACATATCTACTTATCCTATAAATTGATTATTCATAAGTTAGGTTAAAAGCGGATTATTTTATTAACAAAGCAATCTCAAACATAGCTTAAGTCCAACCATAAATTCACTGAGTAACTGAATGTTGTTTGGTGCTAGCTGTTAGCAACTTGGAATTATCAGCAGCAGCAAGCAAAGTGAAGTTTCATGTGACAGAACTCTTCAAGGTGGCATGTAAATAATTGGGAGACCTTCATCAACTAGAGCTGAACCCCTGTGCTTCATTCCCATGGCAACTACTCCTTTACTTGCAAGACATCCTCTAAAGCTGTTGGTGGTTTAGCCTCTTCCGTAAACAAAAATGTACTGCTAAACCATCAATAGTCTTTGTAGATTCTTCGTTTCCTCGTATAGCTTGAGCACCTCTCTCACTTTGTCTATGAAACTGTAGAAGATAGACCATCTGCTATAATTCCATTTGATCAACCAAAAATAATGCCTGAGCTAGCATTCCATCATGACAACTGGACTTATCTATGCCTGATAATGGTGGCAATGGCATCAAAGACATGAAAATAAAGGATAACATAAACAAGATTTCATGAATGTGAAACCGACCTTGGTAGTTGGTACTCAGCCACAGCTATTTCACAACCCGCATTTGTATTAACACTGCACTACATATTCCAGGATATTGCACTAAAAACAGTAGTAATAACACGCCATGCACCATTTTTGATGCATGGTCCAAAAGCAGGCAAAATGTATGCAGTTTCACAAGAATGAATAACAAAACCTACGGTGACTTCTTTTTATATTGGATCCTGCCAACCCAAGTGGTCACTAGATATGTCCACAGTAATTAGCACACTTATGCTTATCTGATTAGATGAAACAGGAAATGGTTAGAAAAACATATTCAAAGATTCCAAAACTTTAATGACAATTAAACTTCATTTACCAGAAAACTTTTCCATTACGGGTCATGCAGCTAGAGTGGCATTATGATTTGTATCAAAGCCAGTGTAACAAAACATCTGCTCCCCTCGTTTTGGATGTTACAGGTTCTGGTTTTTCATCAATTTCTTTCTGCATATAATGCTCATAAATTTCCTTAATTGATTTGGTCGACCTCCATGAATGATGTACATTGCTCAGATGCAGATCAAGAAAGAGGGCACATTGATGCTTCCCCACGTTGTTATCGAATTCAAGAATAGACATAATCCCACCCAATCCTGAAGCAACTGCAAGCGCTAATAAGTAAGGTTTAATGTCTAATTATAAAATAGTATGCATATATGTTAGATATTTCTGAATGCAAGCTTAAACTAACATTAACTTCCCACTTTCTAGTGTAAGATTTGTAGCATTTATAAATACAAGTAATCAAATGACTGACATTTCTTATAGTTCAAGCAACAATCAAAATTATTTCATGAATGAAAACGTAGAGTATAGGAACAAAAAATGTGTTTCTTATATGTTACTTTCTTTGGACAAACTATAATTTTCTTTTGAAATCCTTACACGGTCATTTTAAAGTTATAAAAACCAATAGATAAACAACGGCAACATTGTTTATAAAATCATTAGCTAACCTTATTGTTAGAAGTAACCTGATAATGAACAATAAGGAATTTATTTCCAATCCCAGAATATTTCTTTGAGTTGGCTATCTCTGAGTTGCCTACTGCTCACTGTGTTCGTCAGCTGTTCCATCATGGACCCAAAAGGATTCATCAAACTCAATTTTCTGTTGAATCCTGAGAAAATTGAGGCAGATATTATTAATGGTATACTATTAAAAACTGAGATACTTGGCTTCCATATGCAGTTAAACTGAATGAGTCCTCTTCTTCTGAGCAAGTGCACACATGGACATGGATGACAATGATTTGATGAAGTTACCTTTATCCACAAATTTAACAAGGGACGTGTCATCGTCTTTTTTGGCTGAAATCAGGTTGAGGGGGGAATGACAAAATTGGCTGGTTGGATCCATAGAAAATGAAAGGAAAATGAATGGAGATTATGGTAGATATAAACAAGAATTTAATTTTTAAATATATGTTGCATATTGCTTTAAACCGACATACCTGGGGTCTTATACAGAAATCAAAACTCTTCTCCTGTGGGACATCAAACAGAATAAATTCAACCAGACAGCTGCATATACAAGTTTCAATATGGAATCCATACTCATAAATTCAAACACCAAAAGCCTTTTTTTTTTCCTTGTTTGCAAACCTCTCAAATCTGAAATTTCTGAAAACTTTCCTTGCCTCATAACAGAGATGGTAGCAGAGCATATAACATCATTGGGAGGACAACCTTGTTGCTTCAGCTCTTTTAGCACTTCAATTACCATCTCTGCATATGAGAAATCTCCATGGTAATAAGTACACCTATGTTTATCTCATTAGAAGAACAAATTTGAAGATCCCAAAACCTTAATGAATATTAAACTGTACGTACCAGAAAGTTTTTCCAAGGCGGATCATGCAGCTAGAGCCTAGAGCAACATTATAGTAATTAGTATCAAAGCCAGTGTAACAATACTTTGCTACCCCTTATTTTGGTTGATACTTGATACAGAATCTGGTATTTCATCAATTTCTTTCTGTATATAAGCTCTGATATATGATCCCACCCCATCCTGAAGCAACTGCAAATTGTATTCAATCTTGGCATGTCTAAATTCAACTTGATAGAATTGGAAGGATATTCAGAAAAGAAATAAAATTTGACTGTTATAGTGCTTTTAATTGGAATGAAAAGCTGGAAACAATATACACTTAGAAATGCATTAACAAAACACCCAGAGAATAGAAACCAATCAACTTAAAGATTCTGTTAATCGATGAACTTATCATGTAAATGTTAGAACTATCTAACTCGTTAGAAAATGTCTTGACTACTTGGAATGCTCATTGTTAACTACAATCACCATTAAAAATCCATTCAGATATTTTTACTTGCATTGTTTCAAACTCAGAAATAATTTTTCTTATGAAAAATATGAGTGTTTTTTCATTTCATTTATTTCAATTCAATAACCTCAACTGCTTTTTTCTATTGCGACTTTCTCTAGACAAACATAATATTTATATTCGTTCATAAGTTGATTCTTCAAAGTGAATAATGAAAATATACTATATATATAAAAGGACGACATTGTTTATGAAGTCATAAGCTAACCTTGTAGTTAGTAGTAACTTGGCTATGCACAACAAAGAACTCATTTCCATTCCCAGATGTCTGAGCTGAATATGACTATTTCTTCAAGTTGGCTTTCTCTAAGTTGCCTAGCAATCATCCAAACTCAGTTTTGTTTACCTAATAATCATGTAGAATTGGTCACACAAAAAAGAGTAATCAAGTTTCGGATGAAATTAATTAAGGATATTGTCAAGGACAGAATTGTGTAATTTTCTGTTGAATCCATATAAAATGGAAGGAAAAATAACTAAAAATAGAAAATGAGTGCAGTGGATATAATTATTGGTTGCTTGTTATTTAAAATTGACATACCTTGGCTTTATGAAATCAAACAGAATCAGTCATCTTCTTCTGAGGTAATGTAATCAGATACATCGTTTGGTAAGTGGGCTATGATGGGCCAGTAGAGTCCTTCACCCTCTGTACACCTTTCTTCCAGCAGAGGACAATCTTCCATGTCTAATTGTTTAAGTGACCGAGGCAGGCCATCGTCTGGAAAGTATTTAAGATTCGGACAATTGGAGAGATGCAACTTTTTCAAGCAAGTAAGATTTTTAAAATTGGAAGATAGGCGTTCCAGATTTGGAAAATCAACAATGTCCAGTGTAGTTAGAGAGGTAGGAAGAATCATTCCTGTCTCCTCCTGCGGAAAAGACATCAGGTCCAGACATAGTCCTATTCCGAGTGCTTCAAGAGACTTGAGTCTGTGCAATCCCCACTTAAACAATGACTTGCAGATCTTCGTATCTCCGATAACAAGGAATGCAAGGCTTGTTGGAAAGCCACCCTCTGGAATGGATACCATGGCTGGACAATTCCATATTCCCAATTTTGTAAGGGAGATGAGATTGTCGATGCAGTTCGGTAGAGTCCCTAGTTTCTCACAATCCTGTAAGTAGAGTTTTTCCAGCTTTGTGTTATAATGGAAACTTTTTGCTATTGACTCCATCTTTGAGCATCCTTTAATAGAAAGGTATCTCAGAGACTTGGGTAGATTGCCACTTGATGCCATGGTAGCAAGATTTGAGCAAGTTGAGATCTTTATTTCTCGAAGCGTGTCAGGTAACTCGTTGCTTTTTGACCATAAGGATGTGAGAGATGGACAATATCTAATTTTCAAGTGCTCAAGACGAGAGGTGTTCTTACAACTGCCTGAAACTTCTTCCTCGTCCAACACAGTCAGTAAACTAGAGCAGTACTTGATCTCCAACCGCTTCAGATTAGGAGGCAGCTGGACTCTAGCAATTGATGTCAAAGAGTCACAGTATCCAATAGACAGATTTTTAAGAGATGTATTGATGCTGTGCATCCATGCCCGAGGTAAAGAATGCAGTGCATTACATTTACGGATGACCATGAAACTCAGCTGAGAAGGCAGAGAAGTCTCCGGAAAGGAAATAATTTCTGGGGACACACTGATGGATAAACCTCTAAGGGAACTAAGGCTTTGCAACGCTTCCTCTAGCTTCACAGGGCATTTAAAGTCCTCCAAAGCCATATACTGAACTCTGCAAGGCAACTCTTGCTGCTGTAGCTCTTCTTCCTCCTCTCTCATCATAAAGTAATCAAAATAAAAGTTGAAAAAGTCTAATGCTTTTGAAACGCATACAATATCCAAGGAAAGTGTTCCCCTGGAATATTCAACCCTTTGTAGTTTCAATACTTTGGACAACCCTTTCACAAACCCTTCTACTAGAAGCATGCGACTTGAAATACCAGGTGGAAAAGGAACCATCGGGCTCATTAACCTGCCATCTACAATACTTCTGAGCACCACCTCTTTGCATTTGGAAAATTGTATGAAGCAGTGTTTCAAAACAATTGGAACAGACACCGTCAATTGCTCGCAATCATTTATGTCGAGGTATTCCAATGAAGGAAGATGTTTCGGCAATTCTCCTTGCAATTTATGACATCCAGTAATTGAAAGCCACTTCAGGCGAGGAAACGCTCCAACGTTTCTACCAGATCCACATGGAATCCAGTCTCTCCAATCTTTCAAATTCTGAATCGTGAATTTCTCCAGTGATTGGAAAGGTGCCGTTGAGTAACCATGTCCATAAAATTCTGGACCTAACCTCTCTATTCCATATATATTTTTTATCAGTAGTTTCTTAAGTGATGGAAGTTGCCCAATTGATGGAAAAGAAGCACAGTTTTTGCAGTCTTCAAATGTTAGGTTCACTATACTTGAGAAAGACGTACCACCTAACCACTGTGGAAATCGTGTACCACCATAGCCCCTAATTTGGAGACTTTCAAGCTGTTGACATGGTTGTAGCCTCTCAAGCACTTGAGCTGCAATTTCTTTCTCATTATAATCATCACTGTTGCAAGTCCATTCAAGCTGTATATCTTTAAGGCCTTCCTTGCCATTTAAGTCAGCCTTCTCTGCATCCCCAAAATCATTCACCTTCTCCAACCTTGATATGTGAAGCCTTTCTTGAAGATTCACCAAGTCTTTGAGTTCTCTCAACCCAGATCCCACGTCTTTGCCCACAACAAGAAACTGTAGTCTTCGAAGACTAGTTAATTTACCGATTCCTAAAGCCATTGCCTCTAAACTGTATCCGCCATAAACATTGAGATGACGCAACTTGATTAGGTTCCCCATGTCTGAGCTCAATCTCTTTAGAAAATAACAGTTTTTTAATATAAGTGATTCTAAATTGTAAAGCTTGTTAATCGAATCCGGTAAGAACTCTATTGCTGTATGAGAAAGGTCGAGATGGTGTAAAAGTTTCATATCACCAATTGAGTTTGGTAGCTCGCAAATGGGATATCCATTCAAAGATAACACCCTTAAGCGTCGTAGTTGAAACACCATGAGAAGAAAATCATAAGCATTGTCATGGAGTACATTTAAGATGGAAATTGGTAACAATTTTATGGTGTTAATTTCCTTCCTTTGCTGGATAGGAGACAATTGTAAGAAGGTTCGCATACTTTTCATCTCATTGAAGGCCCCAACCTTCTTATCAATGTCATAATTTGATTTATCATTTAGGTAAGATAAATGGCGAAGATTTTCTGGAATTTTCCATTTCTTCTCACCTTCTTGCAGATTCTCAATCCTAAAGCAAAAATCTTTTGCAGCCCATTGAGCAAGATCATTGATAAGATCACGCATCACAAATTTGCCATCGTTAACATAGTCCATGAAAAACCATGATGCACCATCTCTTAATTGGAAAAATGACCTTGAGTGTAGGTCATCAAAATACTCTTCACCTAAATCTTCTATCTCCTTTTCAGTATCTTTAGTTTGCAAGAAACCTTCAGCCATCCATAACAAAATTAACTCCTCCTTGTGAAATTCATAGTCCTTTGGAAATATTGAACAATATGCAAAACACCTTTTTAATTGTGAGGGAAGATAATAGTAACTTACTCTAAGTGCCGGAATAACACCACTTTTCTCTTTCGTTAAATTCCACATATTGCTATCTAGCACATCTTTCCAGTCCTTGGAGCTAATTTTGCCACGTAAGAGACCACCAAGTGTTTTTGCCGCCAGAGGCAAGCCTTTGCATCGTTTCACTATCTTTTCACCCATCTCCTTTAAATCTTGATGCTCATGGAAATCCATTTTTCCCAAAGAGTGATAAGTAAATATTGATAAACATTCATCATTTGATAATTCTTCCAATTGATAGGCTGGACGAGCGCCCACCATTGATGAGACACCATGATTACGTGTTGTGACAACAATCTTACTTCCAGAAGAGCCAGCTTCAAATGGACGACAAAGGATTGTCCATTCCTCATAATTCTCATGCCAAACATCATCCAAAACAATAAAAAATTTCTTTCCGGATAGTTTCTCCTTAAGTTTGTCATGAAGCTTACTTAGATCATGACCAACATTAGTCTCAGAAGCAATGGACAGTAGAATTGATTTTGTTATGCGAACAATATCAAAATCTTCCGATACACAGACCCATGCTTTGATATCAAAATGAGTCTCCACTTTAATATCATTGTAGGCAAGCTGAGCTAGAGTTGTCTTACCTATCCCTCCCATGCCCTGTATAGAAATAACTGAGAATTTGGCATCAGCACCATCATTTTCCAACAACAATTCAAGCATTGCCTCCTTATCATTTTCTCTACCATAAATGTGAGGCTCATTCAAATGGGTTGCAGGTGGTCTCCGGTATATGACTCGGTTGGACCTTGCTCCCAAATTTTCTATCAAACCAAAGCTGTTTTTGTCTTCTACAATCTGGAGCAATCTGGCAGTGATCTTCTTTATTTGGGACGCCATGGTGAAGCTAAGCTTAAGAGATCGAGGATTCAAACCAGTAAAGCAAGTAGGAATGAGCTTACTTACCTTGCTTGTGCTGGCGTGACGTTCATCCAACAAATTCCTCCGCAAAGCTTCAGTTGCAAACTCATCAAGGACGTCTTCGACATCATAAGCCAAGTTCTTAAGCTCACCAAGCCAGATCTCCACCAGCCGGTTCGTCGTCTGCTTCTCCTCTGCATCATCAATCACTGCTTCAATCTTCAACAATATTTTCTTCCACTTGTTGAGGTCAGCATCGAATTGCTGTTGACGTGCAAACTGCAGCACATCAGTTGAAGCCAACTTGTCGAACAGGGTAGTGATGGCTGCAGATAAAAGGGCCTCTCCAATAATGGACATGATGGTTTCTTTGGAGAAACGAAAGGATTCCGGAAAATCAAGAGAGTTAGCTGAAAGGAATAGTTTGGTTTGTGAAAGTTTCAATACTACCCCAATGGGGACTCATATTTGTTCCATCAGGACTTAAACTATAACACCACCCATGTCTTAGGTCCAATTGAAAGGTCCAATTTGAAAATAAAAATGGAATAAGCGTGAAATAGAAAGGCATCAAGTTAGTAAGCCTAAGTGGATTTTATGGCTAACAGGCAGCTGTGAGCTTGGTTAATTAGCTCACAACTTCAGCTGTGTCCTTCCATAAGTATATATATATATTGGAGGATAAACGTTGAGAGCTAGAAAACAGTAGAATCCAGCGGAAGAAAGGAAAGAGAAGAAGGAAAGAAGACGAAGGGAACCTAGCATACTCCGTCTGAATTAAGTTTGACGTTCAATTTGTGAGTGAATTAAGTTTCAGTTTTGTTTTTAACTCAAGTTACAGTTTTATGCTTTAATTATTGTAAATCATTTTAAGCTTTTGCTTTTTATGATGGATGGAGATGATACAGAGAACTGAAAATATATATTTTATGCTTATATTAGCAATCAGAATCAGTATATTATTTTTATAAATTATCAAGAAGAGATTATGATTTCTACAAAAGCACCATGTATGTATCATTCTCCAGTTATGATTATGGTTGGCTTTGGGGGCCGTTCTACACATGTGTATGTCATGAGTCGCTCTGCATGTGCATGACCAGAGAAAGAGTAATAGAGTCGCTCTGCACTTGTATGACCAGAGAGTCGCTCTGCCCGGGCATGACCAGAGAAAGAGTAATTGAGTCGCTCTGCACTGGTATGACCAGAAGTTATTCATGACTACGTTTGTCCGAAGTAATCGGCTTGCGTATGGAGGATATTCTCGGGTACGATTTTGGTGCAGATTAAGATTTTATGAAGTATTTAATTCTTGTTCAGCAAAGAGAAGCATTCAGTTTTATTCAGTACAAAAGTAGACATATTATCTTATACCATGTATTACTGAATGCTTATTGTAAAGTGGTTTAGAAAAGTATTTTTAAAGGTTTTCATTCACTCACTGGGCGTTAGCGCTCATCCTTTCACTCTTAAATATTTTATCCAGGAAGTTGCTCGTTGTGCGGACTCAGAAGTTTTGAGGTGGGCCACTCGACGACATCATGAAGCATAAAAGTCGTGCATTTTAATTTTTATGTATATATTTAGAAATATGAGGTCGGGACGGTAGGCATAATTGGGACGGTAGGCATAGTTGGGATGGTAGGCATGGTCAGAATGTGGTCGGAATTCTATTCAGTCTGTTCGGCTTACTCGGTCTACTTGACCTACTCGACTACTTGACCTACTCGGCCCATATGGCCTATTCGGTCTATTCGGCCTACTCGGGTTTCTTACTCGGCCTATTCGGTTTCCCACTCGGGATAGACTGGTTTTGGTCCGATCGGTCATTTTTGTCCAACTTTTTGTAACGAAAGAAAATATAAAAGGAAATTGCAATTATGTACATTTTGTACTCTCCCATATTCTCCTTACATTTTATTTATGTTTAAAAGTAAATTATTTCCTATGGAAAACTCAGTAGAAAATTCTTTTATCATGATTGTAAAAGTAGAGCCCACAGGGTTTCCCTCGTACTCAAGAGGAGTCGGGGCAGCCCACAGGGCCTCCCTCGAACTCAAGAGAGAGGAGTCGGTGAAACACCCAATGTCTTTCAGGCCCAATTGAAAGGCCCAATTTGAAAAAAAAATTAAAAAAAATGGGATAAGCGTGAAGCAGAAAAGGCATCAGGTGAGTAAGCCAAGTGAAATGCATGGCTGACTGGCAGCTGTGAGCTTGGTAAATTAGCTCACAACTTCAGCTGTGTCCTTCCATAAGTATATATATATATATATATATATATATATATATATATATGAGGATAAATGTTGTGAGAGCTAGAAAGCAGTAGAATCAAGCGGAAGAAAGGAAAGAAAGAAAAGAGAAAAGTCAGTGAAGCTCTCGTGATTACAGATTTAAGTTGATTCTTCTTTGATATCCAGTTTCTAATTGGATCTCGTGATTGATAGGGAAAAAAGACGAAGGGAACCTAGCATACTCAGTCTGAGATAAGCTTGACGTCTAAGTTGTGAGTGAATTAAGTTTCAGTTTTGTTTTTAACTCAAGTTTACAGTTTTATGCTTTAATTGCTGCAAATCATTTTAAGCTTTTTATTGCTTTTTATGATTGATGGTGAGTATACAGAGAACCCAATATATATATTTATGCTTATATTAGCATTTAGAAACAGTATATTATTTTTATGAATTATCAAGAAGAGATTATGATTTCTATAAAAGCACCATATACCCTTCCCCAGTTATGATTATGGTTGGCTTTTGAGGCCGTTCTACACATGTGTATGCCATGAGTCGCCCTGCATGTGCATGACCAGAGAAAGAGTAGTAGAGTCGCTCTGCACTTGTATGAACAGAGAGTTGCTCTGCCCGAGCATGACCAGAGAAAGAGTAATTGAGTCGCTCTGTTCGGGTATGACCAGAAGTTATTCATGACTGCGTTTGCCCAAAGTATTTCGGCTTACATGTGGAGGATATCCCCGGTACGAATTTGGTGAAGATTAAGATTTTATAAAGTATTTATTCTTGTTCAGCAAAGAGAAGCATTCATTTTATTCAGTTTATTCAGCATGAAAGTAGATATATTATCTTATACCATGTATTACTGAATGTTTATCGTAACGTGGTTTAGAAAAGTGTTTTTAAAAGTTTTCATTCACTCACTGGGCGTTAGTGCTCATCCTTTCTCTCTTAAATATTTATCCAGGTAGCTGCTCGGTTGTACGGACTCAGAAGTTTTGAGGTGGGCTACTCGATGACATCAAGAAGCATAAAAATCATGCATTTTTATTTTCTGTGCATATTTAGAAATGTGAGGTCGGCATGGTCGGGATGATAGGTATAGTCGGGACGGTA
The DNA here is from genome assembly GCA_032871835.1 of Dipteronia dyeriana. NCBI lineage: Eukaryota > Viridiplantae > Streptophyta > Magnoliopsida > Sapindales > Sapindaceae > Dipteronia > Dipteronia dyeriana. The sequence continues at coordinate 76,804,994 of CM065303.1, read as the reverse complement.
GGCATGGTCGGGACGGTAGGCATGGTCGGGACGTGGTCGGATTTCTACTCGGTCTGTTCGGCCTACTCGGCACACTTGACCTACTCGGCCCACATGGCCTATTCGGTCTACTCGGCCTACTCGGATTTCTTACTCGGTCTGTTCCGTTTCCCACTCGGGATGACTGGTTACTTAGTTTTTAAAATGGTCGGTTTTTTTGGTTCGAACTGTCATTTTTTATAAACTTTTTGTAACGAACGAAAATATGTAAAGGAATTGCAATTATGCACATTTTGTACTCTCTAATATTCTCCTTACATTTTACTTGATTAATAACAAGTATTTCCTATGAAATCTTTCAGCAGAAAGTCCTTTTATCATGCTAGTAAATGTAGAGCTCATAGGGTTTCCCTCGTGCTCAAGAGAGGAGTCGGGGCAGCCCACAGGGCCTCTCTCGTACTCAAGAGAGAGGAGTCGGGGTGGGTCCTGTCATAAACAGTATGCACCAAAGCTTGTCGGTATTCATTCGCAATTTGAAGATAGAAAAATCATATATTTGAAGATGCAGGACAAACTTGACATACTTGGAATTTTATTACGTAATAGGTTAATCGGTGTTAAGGGACAACAGAAACAAAGACCATGGAGCATATAGATGGTGCTTGTAATTAGCCTCTGCATCACTTTTTTAATTATATTCTTCTTGTTAGTCATTGAATTCATCGACGTTTTGGGGGAACAATGCAAACTATGAGAATTCGTTGTAATATTAGATTATAGTAATGTTAGATCTTTTGCCTTCTAATGGAATTTTTGTAAATATTAATAAAAATATCTAAATGTTGTAATAAATAAAAAATTGAATTCGTCCATCTAAATTTTTAAAATAAGCAGAGGGTGGGGAGGGGGTGGTTAGTAAGTAAATATATAATCTTGCCGGCCAGGATTTAAAAACAATAAAACCTGTAATGCTATTGAATAAGGAAAACTTCAAAAGATTCATTTGCACAATATGCTACCAAGTCGAGAGTGAAAGTTTCATCGAATTTTCACCTTAATTTCATCAATATTGACTAGAAATTTAGAAACTTATGACATCTGAAAATTGTTCTCAGCTATGCAATAGATTTTGATGGGTAAAAATGTTGGACTTGTGCATTTAAGCTTTTTGCAATGGGGAACCTTCAGCCCCGGATTCATGATCGATAAAAAAGGAATTTACAATTGATTACATGTGTAATCACATCTCAGACTTGAAATATAAGAACAGGATACCTATATTAGTTCATTTGTTGTGAACTTATAAACAGGATTCACAAAGTAAAGTAGCAGCCTCAACATTCGAAGAGACAGACAACTGATACATTTGATCATTGAACAAGTGAAGGAAGGACATGGATATTAAAGATGAATTATGCTAACAAGAGATGGAAGCTAAGGCATTTTCCACTCTTATTAACCTCAGGCAGCAACAAGACACCATCAGAGCACAGTTGGACAATCGCATGTGACTAAACTTGAACCAACTAGAGACACTTCCTTTTCTTCAATATCATCTCACTGCTTTAACAAACATAGTTTTAGTTGATCCTTCATTAGTTTGAGCACCTCTCTCACTTTGTCGAAACTTTTTCTGCATGACAACAGTAAGCATTTAATCCAGTGAATGTGCTAACAAGTCAGTTTGTAAGTCTTACAACAAACCATCTTATGCCCTGATAATTGTGGAAATTGTTTAAATCTCTTTCTGTTAACTCATCAGCACATCAACATACCATAAACTTAAAAATTACACAGACATAAAACCATTGAAACAGCTAGCATGAATCTCTGGGTTTTGAGAGCAATATGCATAACAGAGAGAGACAATTTCCCTTGCTTTTTTTTTTTTTTTTTTTTTTGAATTAAATATTCATCTTTCATTTTGGCAATATATACATCAGTTACAAGGTGTAAAACAGCTAAATAGAGCTGTCAAAACATCGAGTACAGCAGCCTATATCTGACGGTGTATAAAGTGTAAACCATCAAATCTTACGTAACACCACTAATCATTGAACTAAGTTGCAACTTAACTAAACTAATACGTCTTAGACCATAACAAAAAATACAAATTACACAACAGCAAGCTATCCGACAGAAGCTTGCATGTAATGAAATAGCAACATTGAACATCTTCAATTTCAGAAAATACAGCGGTAGCTTTGGAGTCTCTTTAGACAAATTTTAATTCAACCGAAATAAACATCATAATAACCAGCAAAATACCAGATTAAGGGTGAAGGTGAAACTTACCTTGTACCAAATACACCAACCTCACAACCATCATTTAATATGATGAACACATAATGCACTTTGAAGTGAATTAACAAAACACTAAGAGAACAGAAACCAATCAATACTTAAAAAGACTTTGCTATTTGTTGAACCTATCATGTCAACCAACTCTCAAACTCCTTAGAAAATGTCTTGATGCTCATTGTTAACTACAATCACCATTAAATATCCATTCAGATACATCGACTTGCAGTGTTTCAAACTCCAAGATCAAAGTTTTTGATGAAAAACCCCACAGTTTAAGATCGAGATAAATTTGATGTATATTCTTTCTGAACTAGATTCTTCAAAGTGAATATTGAAATTCTATAGTTATATCTACAATCATATCATTGTTTATAAAATCATAAGCTAACCTTGTTGTTATTCACAACAAATAACTCATATCCTTTCCCAGATGTCTGAAGTCTGAACTGAGTATGATTAATTCTTCTAGTTGTGTGTGATCCGTAGAGATTATATTAGGAGCTTGTTGTCAATCAAAATGGTTTCAGCTGCAAATTGTTGCGTTTGATTTTCAACAAAAACTTACTGTATGTTGAAAAAACCTAACCAATTTGATCGCAAAATTGTTTTTGTTTTGCCCTAGCTCTGCGCATTCATCACCGTCAGTGTCTCTAGCGATATCGACTCAACTCAGAGTTCAACAGACCCGAGTCAACTCGGCTGATTCTTCAATTGTGTGCGCACGTCACGCCTTTTGGCCGATGTTTTTTTCCACGTTGACCGAGTGGAGTCACGTGCCGAGCCACATCACCTAAAACACATGACGTGTCTGACTACATCACCAACATGTTGTGATGTGTGAAGATAGTCACTCATGGGCCGTGATGTGGCACGATACATCGACCGAAAGCAAGGACGTGCTCATACACGTCACCAAAGGTCATTGACGTACCAGGACAAAAGCACCCTCACAAGTGACGTGGCATAACATGTCATCCATAAAGAAACAGCGTCGAGCAAATGGCTCGTTAAAAATTAAAATGCCTCTCCAGTCTCCGATCTGAGTTGCAGTTTGTCTCCTTGACTCGATGAAATGCCAGTTTTTATCACTTTCTTAGCTCAATCTCCTTCACTTTCCTACCAATCCACACTTTCTCTCTTACCAAACAAACAGACCCAGTATTCAACAAACTCCAAAATTGTTACCTGTATGTATGCAGAATTGTAGATATATCACGTATGTATGGAAGGTGTTCGACGAAATGCTTGAATGAATGTAGACAAATTAAAACGATATTATATGCGTGGAAGCCAAACTTCAATGTCTAACCATGTTGTTCATTTTCTCTGATAAATTATCTATCTGTATCAGGTAAGTCGCTTTTTGTCCATAAAGAAGTGAGAGATGGACAATCTTCAAGTTTTAAGTGCTCAAGAGTCGGCCAGAAACTTGCTCCTCATCTAACACAGTCGGTAAATTTGGGCAATGCTCGATCTCCAACAGTTTCAGATTTGGAGGTAGCTGGACTCTAGCAATTCATTTCAATGAGTGACAATATCCAATATTCAAATTTTTAAGATGTGTAGCTGCTGTGCATCCATGCCCTCGGTAAAGATTGCAGTGCATCACAATTGTGGATATGACTATAAATTTAGAAACTTATGATAGTTGGAGATTTTTCAGAGCTATGCAATAGATTTTAACGGATGTAAATGTTATACATGTGTATTTAGGCTTTTTGCAATGGGGAATCTTCAGCCCTGGATTTATGATCTATAAAAAGAATTTATAATTGATTACTTGTGTAATCACATCTCAGACTTGAAATATTAGAACATGATGCATATATCTTCATTGCCCCAAGTACAGGTGCTCTCCCAAGGATTATAATCAGTTTTTGTATTCTCCAAATCCATTTTACTATTATCCGACTGAACCATGATCAAGTAAAAGATCATGATCAATGTTATGTATTCCATCACATCTGGTTCCACCAGTCCACATCTTTTTTCATTTCCTCCCACACACACCGACAAGCATCCAAATTTCCCTCCAAAACTAACACCTTAATCATCACTGTGTATGCAAACACATCTGCTTTACACAAATTTGTTCATCGGTATTTTTAATATTCATATTTTGTTCCATCATATGGACTTGAACAATTTGCATCCAAGCTGGTTTTCAAATGTTTTCAGTTATTATTCTAGTAAGTCTATGAATTTATTGGCAAGTTTAAGATAGAAAAATCATACAACTGAAGATGCATGACAGAAGTTGAATACAGAGAAATTTGACTTTCTTGGATTCTATTAAGAGCTTAATTGGTGTTAAGAGACAATAGAAACAAAGACAATGTCAAGCTGTCTGTTTGCTTGCTCATATTCTTTCTCCAATCACAAGTTTTGCAATCTGACTTCTCATTTTTCAATTATATTTTTTGCTGTTGAGAAAAAATCGCACACACACAAATCTAATCACAAACACAAAATAACAAAAAACAATAAGAAGAAAGAAGAAACCAAAGATTTTACGTGGTTCAACAAATTGTCTACATCCACGGAAAGCACCACACTCAATCTACTATATCTCAGAGTTGATTACAATCTCTCTGTCTCTCTTTCAGTCTCTCTCTATAATTTCTCTCTCTCTCTAACAATTTTTCTCACACACTACGTACTATTTTTCTATTCTTTTTTTTTTAAGTACAAATAATGGTAGTATTTATATAGGAGTACTAGGGTTAGCCAAATCCCAATTGGAATCTATTTCCTATTCCAATTACCTATGCACGCAAGATTTCCTCTTCTCGCGAAAATCCGTTTGTACCTCGGTTTAGACCACTATGTAGGCACATGCCTGCGCCGCTGTCCACAACGCATGATTCGTCTGTGGAATACCGCTCCACAGACCGCGGTGTGTGCATGTTGTCTGCATCGTGGTACGCACAACATGTCATGCCTAGACTTTGCCGCTGTGTGCCGCGGTTCGAACTCTTGCCTCCGCTGCGGTCTACGCCGCGTCACCTGCTGGAGCTTGTTTTCTCCGCTTGTTTATGGCTTCACATATCCCAACAATCTCTCACTTGAAGATTGAAACTCAATAGACGTTCTTCATCCTTCCTTCATGATTTAGTGGATAAATTACGATGCGCTCATTCCTCACGTCTTCACACTTGAAGACCCACTGAAGTTGCGCACAACTCCAGTTGTGACTGGCTTGATTAACATGTCAACCGGATTTTTAGTTTCTGCAATCTTCACTTGTAATATCCCAAAAAAATGGGTCAAACCGTCCTCAAGTAATTGGTTCCAATTATTATGAATTTGGGTTCAACTTAGTTTCTATAAAGTTTGAGGTCCAAAATGACAGTGTTGGTGAGATTATAATTGTGACAAGAGAAATAATGATTTGGGTTGGACCCAAATCGATTAGTATTTGGGCTTGTCCTTATTTTAAATGCTAAGGCCTAAGTTTGTTTAAGTTGCTAGTTGACCTAAACTTAATTTAGGGTAACTCAAAAGGTAAGTTTATAATGTCCTATGCATTTGATGAGTTGAAAGGGGGAAAAGAAAAAAAAAAGATGGAACAAACAAACGAATGGAGAGAGAGAGAGAGAGAGTTGTGTTGGGATTTTTGAGTCACTGTCCAGTTTTCTTTTGGTGACAATTCGGAGGTCAATTTGTGGTCCGATTGAGCTCGAATTTTGTCAGCATGTTCTACTACAATAGTTCTTGATTTTGGTCGGTGGAGATGTAAATTGGAGTTCCCTATGAAGAGATCTAAGGCTCCGAACAGAGCTGGACAGAAACATAAGACGAACGATAGTTTGAAGATATGGGTGCTAAGTAAATTGTTCTAACCTTCCTATGTCAATGATTTCTTAGATATGTTAGATTGATTTTTATGAATCATTTATGATAATAGACATGTATAGGATTGATTTATATTGATTCCATAGTTCATGGTCCAGATCATGATTTTTTATAGAATTTTCGAATTGGCATAGAGGTTGCTGAAATCCTCTATTTTACTAGACCAGCCACATTTCGTAAATCTATTTTGGGTAGGTTATTAATGTGGGAAAATTATGAACATTTACACAGATGTAGGAATATGAGTATATTATCACTCTGCCAAATTTTGTGATCTTTGGATGTGTAGAAATAGTTTTATAATTCCTAGAGTAGACAGAGGTCGGATTTCCTTTTCTGCTAGATAGTTTCGGGAACCATGAAATATTGGTATTGTTGTACAATCTAATCACTCCGTATTCATCTGAAAATTTTACTGTAGATTACCCTATATGTCTAGATTACATCTGAAAAGTTTCATAATTTATACATGAGTATAAATATTTATATAAATTTTGGAGTGGACTGTGGTTGACTAAGGTCTCTACTGGACAGATTTGGGATAAGTAAGAATATAATTAATTATTTGGACATACTATCGATCATAGATTGAATTGAAACTTTTACTGAAGTATTTTCATAATGTCTAGACAATCCATGTTAAATTTTGCAATATTTGGAGCTGCAGAGAAATTATTAAAAATCCGAGATCAGAGGATGGTCAGTTGTATTAGCTGGAAACTTGATTTCTAAGTATAGATCTATATATGAGAAGCTTATGTTGATTTACCTTACTGAGGTGATAAGGTTATGACAGTAAATTAATTTGTAAATTGATAGGTTTGAGTGATGCTTGAGCTTCTAGAACTAGAGCCGATTCGTTCGTATTCGAGGTAAATAAACTCATCCATGATGTATAATGTTTTTCCAAAATGTTTATAATATGTAACAAGCTCTTTCATGTTTTCAAATATTTATATGGCATATTTATGTTTCAAATTATCGAACTACTGATTCTAATATCCCTACCGTTTTATATTTTATACTTTATCGTACTTTGTTAAGGATTTCACCGATTTTAAGTAAGGTTGCTTTTATAAGTATTTGGTATTAATGACCTTGAACTAAATTCCTTACATATTTTGAATACAATTTGACTATTGTTATTTATATTGGAATGGTTCTACTGAGAATTCTATTGTTATCTATACTGAGTACCGACATACTACTGATTTCAAATGTATATGAATTTGTAAAACCGTTTTGGATCTTTGTTCTGTAGTTACCATTATTGTTATTGGCACAGCTGGGATATTGTGTGCACACATACATTTGTCGCGTCACTCGGGTAATTGTGATATATTGTTATTGCCGCGTCACACGGGTAATTATGATATACTGTTATTGTTGTGTCACACGGGTACTTGTGACACTACGAGACATGAGCTTACCGCTTTCCAAAATAGATTAATGCATACTATTTATACTGTAAAATAATTTACTCACAGTTTTATAAAGTGAATGAATTGTACCGTTTACTCTCGTAAAATTATAGTGTTTTACTGTTTTCAGTTAGGATTAATAGATAATCATTTGATTTAGTATCGTATATCCTCTTTAATGAAATGTTATATGATTTAAGAATGTGAATGAAGATATTTTAAAGTATTGCTTCAACCGATTTATTGATATTGAGTACGTATATTGTATTCAAATGTTAATTCACATTTTATAATATGTTTTATAGTTTTAATTTGTTGGAATGTTTATTATCAAGATTTTGAAAGTAAACGCTTTATAAAGGCCATTTTATTTTTACGTGTTATGCATGAATTTACTTACCGAGTTGACGGCACACCCCTCGTCACCACCATTTTACAGATTGAGTTTTTGGTCATAGAAGTGATAGAGATTACATTAGCATATTGGAGATATATATCGCCCGGAAGAATTTGATTCTTTGTGTGTATGTATTGTAAGTGTACGGTATTAGTTAATATTGTAATTAAGTTAGATTCTATAGATTTTAATGAAATGAATGGTATCAGATATACATGTTGTAATTTGTGGATACATTATTGATGATATAAGTTGTGATTATTGTAAATTAAGGTTTTTGTAAGGTCCGGATCACATAGCATCCCGATCCATTGGGTCCCGGATTTGAGGGTGTTACATCACTAACTTCAACACTCCTTCTTCGATTAACGATCGAATGAAGTGGTAGCACAGGTCTATATGCTTGGTCCTAGAATGGAACGCTGAATTCTTGGTCAAGTGTATTGCACTTTAACTATCACTATGCAACACATTCATCACCTGACCGAATCCCAACTCAGCTAACAACCCTTGTAACCATATCAGTTATTTGCTTGCTTCTGTCACTGCCACATAGTCTGCTTTAGTTGTAGAGATTGTCACTATCTTCTGCAACTGGGACACCCAACTAACTGCGGTACTTGCCATTGTAAACACATATCTGGTGGTAACTCTTCTATGATCCACTTCTCTGACAAAGTCTGAATCCACATAACCTTCTAGCTTGATTTCATCTCTTTTGAAGGTTAGACATCTTTCCGTCGTACCTCGTAGGCATCTTAGGATCCACTGCACGGCCTTCCAGCGAAGCTTGCTTGGATTGGACATGTATCGGCTCACAACTCCCACTACTTGGGAAATGTCTGGTCGTGTGCAAATCATGACATACATTAGACTTCCAATGGCTGAAGCGTAAGGGACTCTAGCCATGAAGTCTTTTTCTTTTTTCGTCTTCAGACTTTGATCCTTAAACAACTTGAAGTGACTAGCCAAAGGTGTTCTCACATGTTTAGCATCTCTCATGCTGAATCTCTGTAACATCTTTCGAATGTACTCTGCTTGTGAAAGCTTCAATGTACTTTTCTGTTTGTCTATGCTAATCCTCATTCCAAGAATTTGCTTTGCTGGACCCAAATCATTCATCTCGAATTCACTCGAAAGTTGCTTCTTCAAATTATTTATCTCTTCTAAGTCTGCACCAGGTACTAACATGTCATCAACATAAATTAGCAATATTATAAAACTAGACTTAATATCTAACTGCTCAAGATATAACTCTTTTGTTGCGACAATACTTAACACTAACCGGATCGTAGTTAGTTTAACAACAGGAGAAAAAAATTCAGAGTAGTCGATACCTTCAATTTGTTGGAAACCTTTGACTACGAGTCGTGCCTTGTATCTATTGGAACCGTCATGTTCCTCCTTGATCCGAAACACCTATTTATTCTGTAGGGCTTTTTTTTCCTTCAGTCAACTTGGCTAACTCCCAAGTTTGGTTAGATGCCAACGACTCCATCTCATCCTTCATTGCAAGCTCTCACTTGCTCGTATCTTTTCCTTGACAAGCTTTATCATAGCACTCAGGTTCTTTCACATCTGTCAACAACATGTAGTGCAAGTATTTCCTATTTGGTATAGGAGTTCGAGTTGATCTTCTCAATGTATTATGGACCTGTATCATTAGAACATCTCTATGTGGGATTGGTTCTTGTATATAGGGCTTCACACCTTGCTATTCATCATTCTGTTTAATGTGTTCCATGATCCCTCTATCTTATACATCATTCGGTCCAAAAAACTCTAGTTCTTCTAGATCAGATGCCTATGTGTTTGTCTTTGTACTTGCGTTGAAGACAACGTCTCTACTTCTGATCATCTTGTGGTTTTGGTCATCCCACAACTTGTAACCAAATCCATCCTCTCTATAGCCCAACAAAGTACACTTCACTTACTTGGCGTATAGCTTACTCCGCGCATGATCACCTACATGTACATAAGAAACACACTCAAACACTTTAAGGTGAGAAAGTTTTACCTTTTTCCCAATCCAGATCTCTTCTGGTATAGCGAGGTCCAAAGGCTTTGATGGTCCTTTGTTGATCAAATACAATATTGTATTGACTGCTTCTGTCCAGAACTGTTTTGGCAATCCTGAATGTAGCCTCATACTTCTGGCTCTCTCAGTCAATGTGTTGTTCAACTGTTCCATTATGCCATTCTGTTGTGGAGTTCCAAGAACCGTCCTACTGAGCTTTATTCCGCTCTGGTAGCAGAATTTCTTGAACTCATTGTCTTCATATTCTCCACCATTTTCTGAATGCAGCTTTTTGATCTTCAAACCCGTCTCATTCTCAACTCTGGCTTTCCATCTCTTGAAAGCATCAAATACCTCAGACTTGTATTTTAGAAAGTAAACCCATACATTTCTGGAATGATCGTCGATGAACGTGACGAAGTACAATTTACCTCTGGTTGATAAGACTGAAGTTGAGCCCCAAACATCGATGTGCACTAGTTCCAGCTTCTTCTTTACCGGTGTTCTTCCGGTCCTCTTAAAGGTCACTCGCTTCTATTTTCCCAGAATGCAGCTCTCACAGAAATCGACCTCAACACTTTTCAAATCTAGCAACTTACCTTTCGAATGCAGACACTTAAACCCCTGAGAACTCATGTGTCCAAACATATGGTGCCACATGTTCGAATCGTTTTTGCCTTCCCCCATAGCGATTAAACCATAATCATCCATGGTTGTGTAAAGCGACTCAGTCTTACTTCCTCGGACGATTGTCATTAGGCAGATATTGTATAATTGTTCTGTTTTCTGCAATTTTTTCCATCCCTCTGTGTAAATAACCCAATATCTGTTCACAGTCAATAACATCTTCGCCATTGAGAGTCACAATGAGACGAAGAACACCATGCATTGATGGGTGATGAGGTCCCATATTTACTCTCATAACGTCTTTTCTTGTAGCTAGTATACTCATAGGTTTTTCCTCGATTCATTCTTACATGAATTGTTGAAAACAAAAAAGAAGTTATCAAAATTCAAAATTTAATAAATCAAATAATTCCAAATTCTTTTTCAAATTAATGGTTTTTTGACTCCCGGATATTCAACTGACTAATTAATTCTTTATAACGTACTCTATTTTTCTTTGACAAATAAGAAAGTAGCCGTTGGCGTTTTTCCAAAACTTTCTGTAAACCCCTCTGAGATAAATAGTCTTTTCTATACAATTCCAAATGGGAAGTAAGTCTTTGTATCTTATTAATGAAACTTAATACTTGAAATTCAATAGACCCATTGTTTTCTTTTTTTTTTCTTGAAAAGTAACTGAGATGAATGAATTTTTTACCATAAAACGAAATCCTCTTTTCCCTTTCTTTTAATATGAAATTTACTGATCAGTAATAATAATGCTAGTCATTTGAATTGAATATCTTAAAGCCGTTATGAACTTCCGATAAAATCAATCAACAATCAATCTCATTTTCAATTTGATTAGGGATAAAAAAGGATGGTATATTTCTTCAAAAAAGAAAAAGCGTGACCTACAAAAAATTCTGTTAATTCATTTATAGATCTAGCCAATCCGTATGTCCTTAAAGTGGTATCATGTATCATAATGGAATGTAAGACAAGGGATGTGTCCATCTCTTTGTTTTCATATACCGGGCATGGTACGCGATCGATAAGAAAAACGTACTAGTAACAAATTTGCAATCGTGGATACATATGTATCCTTATCATACTGAAACGACTGCCATTATTGGTATTAAACCAATAGCGATTCATACAAACTAAATCTTCTAATCGATAATTGGGCCAAAGAAATAACTTTAATTTAATTAGTTTTTTTTATCTCTAGCAAGATCTTTGCTTTTATCCAAAACGTGACCCCTTTTTTTTACGTTATTACAAAATACGGAATTTCTCTGAATACCCTTTTGATTCTTCCAATTGAAACAAATTAGAGTTCTCAATTCTCTACGACGGTTAAGGAATAAAATATTTTCAGGAACAAACAAATCATAATTCTTTTTGTCTCTATTTCCAGGCATTCTTTGATGTCTTGCAATGGTTTCATAATTATTATTTTTATGAACATAGCTTTTTTCTCGGTATCTTTTAGTAATTTGGCGCTTATTCTTATGAACCAATGAAATACCTACGATTTGATATATAAAAAATTGTCCATCATTTTTTACAGACAAACGAAGCGGTTCGATAATAAATATTCCCCTTTTCACCAATTATGTAAGAGTGAAATCCTTATGAATCATCAAAATATTCAGACCCATTTCTCCCCCTTGAATAGAGGATATATCAATTTCTCTTGGATTTATCAGTCGAAGCATGAGATAATAGATCTTGATATTATTTATTATTCTTTGATTTAAAAAAGAATCCCATCTCAACTGAAAACGCAAATACTTTTTTAGGAAGAAATAAAGTTCTGCTTCTGTGTTGTTCTTGTATTGTTTTTTCGTTCTACGTTTTTTTATGTCCGATTCTGAAGAATTTGCTTCAACATATTTTTCTTGGTTTGAGAGAACTGACCCAAGACTTACTTGGTTTTGTGCATCTGATCGAGGATTCCCTCGGTCTGGGGTTCTTTTTCTTCTTTACTTCTATTGTATAATTCAAGAGATTTTTTTTGATTTGATGATATAAAAAGATCTTCCTTTTTCTTTCGAGTTATTTTTGTATTCGCATTTTCATTTCCATTAAAACTGAAAAGAAGTAATTTGATTGGTATGATCCACGGTTTTTTTTTATATGTATTAAAAAATAACACTAATTCTCGAAAGAACCAAAGCTCCAGATTTGATATAGGACAACTTAGTATTGCTTCATTCATTCCCATCCAATCAAAAAAAGTTATTTTTTTATTGGATGTTTTAATTTCTTCATCTTCATGAATTGTAAGATAAAAAAGAACTTTCTTATTAATTTCATCAATTATTTATACTTATCAGCCCCAATCTTAGTATTTGGATTCCTGTTGGTACCAATATCAACCCAGACTTCAATATCAACCTTATTTCTAAGACAAAAATCGAGAATTCTCCAATCAAAATATTTTCTATCCAAAAATTTATCCATATCCATAATATCATCTTCTTCTAGATAATTATTAATAGGGATACCTCCCAACATATCAAAAAAATTGCCTTCCCTTATGTTGGAATTAGAAAATATTTCTTCTTTATTATTTACTTGGAATAATGATTTATGAATATACGAGTCTTGCTTATCTTCATAATTAATAGATTTATATGATAAAAGATCATATCTATAGTGTTTTTTAAAATTATCTTTTTGATTCTGTAATGGATCCGCTTCAAAAAAAAATTGTTTGTCGTAATGAGTTAATCCATTTTTTTCATATGAATCCTTTTTGTTTAAATCCTTCTTTTGAGCCATACCGTGTTGATTGACTCTATTTCGCCATTTTTGTGGTACTAATATAGGTCATCTTATTCGAGATAAATCGGATTGATATTGATAATGCCCCTTTAACCAGTCTTTCCATTGATTCATTTCGAAATCTTCCACTTATCACCTGTGAAAGTCGTCACATAACCATCTGACTCCAGTTGCCCAATGGAGATCAAATTCTTCCTCAAGTCCGGTATGTGCCTCTTATTGTCGAGCTTCCAAACTGACCCTTACAGTTGAATCTTCACATCTCCCTTCCCGGTAATGTCGCATGCTTGATCTTCACCAAGATACACTTTACCTAAATTTTCGGAGACGTAAAAAATTCCCTGTGAGGTGTGGCAGGGAATGACGTCCCGAATCCAAGACCCAGGACTCCATCTTGCTTTCCAACGAGCAGATGAGGCAGTCATATGACTCCTCTGATACACGGTTTGCACTGCTCTTGCCTTTATATTTTTTCTCAGATCTACACTCATACGAGAGATGGCATTTCTTACCACAATTCCAGCATTCTGCATCCTTTTTGCTTCATTGCTAGTTTCCCGAATAGTTAGCCTGATTCTTGGACTTGGACTTGGACTTTCCTCTTGACTTTGATCTTCCCCGTTGATTTGTGTTCCGATTTCTGTTTCTGTCTTCTCTACCTTCCAAATTCAATGCTAAAGATGTAGATGCCCCTAATCCCTTTTCACGCATCCTGATCTCTTCGGTCATGATCATGTTTATAACCTGTTGAAGATTCAATTTTTCTTTCCTGAACGAGTTGGCAATCGACTGGCATGTCGTTTTCCAACTTTCTAGCATTTTGGTGAGTAGAAACGCAGCCATAAACTCCTCATCAAAACCCATAAACAAAGAACACAACCCATCATTTACTTCATTGAACTGGTTTAGAAAATCTTTAAAGTTCTAACCCTCCGCCATCTTCAAGGTTGATAACTTCTTGACAAGATGGACTTTTCTTACTGCAGAAGGTTGTTCGTATAGGTATGGTTGGGTATCCATTAGATCTTTGGTTTTCTGCTGATCCTTTACGTTGAAGACGACCTGCTTCGTCAAACTGAGACGAATTGCTCCCAATGTTTTCCTATCCAGGAGTTCAAAGTCATAACCATCCATGTTCTTCGGTTTCCGTTTCTTTTCTCAATCTTTATCGGTCATATCATTTGGTCTCTCTTTTATCGGCCAGTATAGATCCTTCTTGTACAAATAATCTTCCATCTGCATCTTCCAGAAGCTGCAATTCAAACCATTGAATTTCTCAATCTTGTGTGTTTCCTTCTCTGACTCCATCTCCACGACAAACTCAATGACCTCGAGAGAACCTAGATTTGTGTGAAAAATAATCTGCTCCAACCCGGAGCTCTGATACCAATTGTTGTTGAGAAAAAATCGCACACACATACAAATTTAATCACAAACATAAAATAACATAAAACAATAAGTAGAAAGAAGACACCAAAGATTTTACATGGTTCAACAAATTGCATACGTCCACGGAGCTTACCGCACTCAATCCACTATATCTCAGAGTTGATTACAATCTCTCTGTCTCTCTTTCAGTCTCTCTCTATAATTGCTCTCTCTCTCTAGCAATTTTTCTCACACAATACGCACTATTTTCTGCTCTCTTTTTTAGAGTACAAATAATTGTAGTATTTATATAGGAGTACTAGGGTTAGCCAAATCCCAATTGGAATCTATTTCCTATTCCAATTACTTATGCACGCAAGATTTCCTCTTCTCGTGAAAATCCGCTAGTACCGCGGTCTGGACAGCTGTGTAGGCACACCTGCACTGTGGTCCACAACACATGATTCGTCTATGGAATACCGCCCCATAGACCGCAGTGTGTGCATGTTGTCTGCGCCGCAGTACGCACAACATCACGTGTCGCGGTTCGAACTCTTGCCCCCGCCGCGTCACCTGCTGAAGCTTGTTTTCTCCGCTTGTTTCTGGCTTCACATATCCCAACATTCTTCTTGTTGATCAGTCAATTCATCCATCAAAAAATTTAAAATAAAAACTTGTAATGTAATTGAATAAGGAAACCTATGTGATTAAACTCAATAACAGTTTCCAGTTTGAAAGTGTCAAGTTTTAATAGAAGTTGCAATATGAGGAGAGACTGTTTTTGTTCAATTAGTCAATTAGTGCAGAGAGAGATAGAGGGATTAAACTGAGTATAATTTATTAACAGTTCAATGAAAATGAGCATTGGCATTTGAATAGATTAGAACAAAGAGCATATCTTGATTTTGGGAGCATAGAAATGAGATTCACAAAGTAAATCTTGGTAGCTTCAACATTCAGAGAGACAGACAACCGATAACATTCATTTAACAAGTGAAAGAAATGGATGTTACATATGAGTATGCTAACAAGGGGTGGAAGGCAGTCTCTACTTTGAGGAACCTCAGTCAGTAACAAGATTCCACCGGAGTACACTTGATTCTGCATTCCCTCTTAAATATGTAACCATTAATCAAAGTCAGCAGACCATAAATTTGCTGAGTAACCGAACTGTTGTTTGTTGCTCGCTGTTAGCAACTAAGAATAATCAGCAGCATCAAGCAAAGTCAACTTTCATGTGGTAAGAACTCTTCAAGGGGGCATGTAGAAAATTGGGACACCTTCATCAACTGGAGTCGAAAGCTGTGCTTCATTTCATCTGACAACTATTCCTTTTTGGACTATTGTGGGTGAGAGACACCTCCCTTACTTCCAAGACATCCTCTAAAGTTGTTGATGGCTTACCCTCTTTCAAAAACAAGCACTAATGCTCAACCATCAATAGTCTTGGTAGATTCTTCATTTTCCTCGTCTAGGTTGAGCACCTCTCACTTTGTGAAATTGTATGGGATAGATCATAAGTTATAACCTCGCCTGATCAACTAGAGATAATGCCCGAGTGAGCATTCCATCATGACAACTTAACTTGTGTACGCCTGACAATGGCCTCAATAGCATCAGAGACAAAAATGCAAACAGAATTAAGAAATTATGGATGTGAAACAGACCTAGTTTCGGCCACACCTATTTCACAACATGCATGTATGCGAACACAGCACTGCCCATTCCAGGATATTCCACTACAAACAATAGTTATAACACAGTCATGCGCTATTCGGAAGCAGATTCCAATGGCAAGCAAAATATCTATAGTTTCAGGAGATTGAATTATGAAACCTGTGGTGTCTTATCTGTACAATAAATCCAGTCAATCTAACAGATCACTAAAAACCTCCACTGTAATAAGCATACCTATGCTTATCTCATCAAATAAGCATAAAAATGTTAGAAAAATAAATTCAAATATCCCAAAACCTTAATGAAAATAAGACATTACTGAAAACTGAAACTGAAGATAAAAATAAATTGAAGGAAAATTTTCAATACAGAAAATGTTTTTTCATTGCATTCCACTCTGATTTTCTCCAGCATACAAAAGTATATATATTGGATACATGGTTTGAAGTTAAGATCGATAATAAAAAAGTACAAGAAGTTTAGGCTAAATTCTAGCTGATAAAGAACTCAAGTTAAGGACACCCATACTTTTACTACCTGCTACAACAACTACCATCATTACACTCCAAGCATTCCTCTAAGAAATTCAAACCTGGAACTTGTAAGAGATTTAGTAAAAATATCAGCTAGCTGCAACTCTGATTTACAATACAACATCTTGATTTCACCTTCCTTCTCAGCTTCACGAATTGAATGAAATTTAACCTTGATGTGCTTAGTTCTTCCATGCTGAACAGGATTAGTTGCAATTGCAATTGCAATTGCAGACTTGTTATCAATCAACAATTCTGTAGGATCAGTTTGTTTAATTCCCAAGTCATCAAGTAGTTTTCTTAGCCAAATAGCTTGTTTGCAGCTGATGCAGCAGCAATGTATTCAGCCTCTGCAGTAGACTGTGCAACAACTTCTTGCTTCTTGGAGCTCCAACAGAAAACACTTGATCCAAATGAAAACACATACCCTGAAGTGCTTTTGGTGTCATCAACACATCCTGCCCAGTCACTATCTGTATAACCTTTAAGAATCAATTTTCCACCAACCTTGAACCAAATTCCATACTCAACTGTTCCCTTCAAATACCTGAGCACTCTTTTGCCAATTCCAAAGTGAACATTACTAGGAGAATACATAAATCTTGATAGTAGCACTGATGAAAACATTAAATCAGGTCTAGTTGAGGTTAAATACATCAAACTTCCAACTAGACTTCTGAAGCTTGAAGCATCAGATAACTTTTCACCATCATTTTTTGACACTCTTGCATTCAACGCTAAAGGAGTTGAAATTGACTTGCATGAATCCATCTTAAATTTCTTCAAAACATCCATTGCAAACTTCCTTTGGCAAATAAATATACCTGAGCTGCATTGAAATATTTCAATTCCCAAAAAATATTTCATTAATCCTAGATCTGACATTTCAAAAATCTGCTCCATCTTCACTTTAAACTCAGTCAACAACTTCGGATCATTGTCGGTTATGAGTAAATCATCCACATACAAAGAAATAATGAGCAAATTATCATCACAAGTGCCTTTGACATACAGTGTAGCTTCACTGTTGCTCCTCCTGAATCCAGACTGAATTAGATAAGCATCAATTTTGCTATACCAGGCCCTTAGAGCCTGCTTTAAACCATAGAAAGCCTTTTTTAGCTTGTAAACCATATGTTCACACCCTTCAATCTCAAAGCCTTCTGGTTGAGCAACAAAAATCTCATCATTGAGGTCACCATTTAAGAATACTGATTTAACATCTAGGTGATATATTTTCCAACCAAGATGTGCTGCCAAAGCAATAAGCATAATAATCGTATCATGCCTTGCCACCGGAGCAAAGGTATCTCCATAATCAATACCAGGTAACTGAACATAACCTTTTACAACTAATCTAGCCTTCAACTTGTGTACAGAGCCATCTGGATTAAATTTTATTATGTACACCCATTTAACTCCTATTGCCTTCTTGTTTCCTGGCAACTCAACTAGCTCCCAAGTCTCATTTTTGTTGATCATATCAATTTCAGCTTGCATTGCAGCAGTCTAATCATGAGACTCTGAAGCTTCCTCATAGCATTTAGGTTCAACAGCAGCAAAACTACATCTTTCATACACATCAACCAAAGACTTGAGCTTCAATACTTCTGTATCTGAGGTGGAATCAACTCTAAATTCATCTTCATTACTTACAGCTGGTGGAGCTAAATCATTTGTATCAACCGAATGATCTTCAATGAAGACATACTTTGAAGAATCTGAGTCTTTTCTGCAAACTTGTTGTTTTTCAAAATCCCAATAGATTCCTTCATCCACAACAACATCTCTACTTATGACAACTTTGCTAAAGCTGAGATCAAACACCCTGTAGCCCTTAGACTTGACAGAATAACCAATAAATATGCCTTTAGTAGACTTCTGATCTAGCTTTGATCTATAAGCAGCTGAAATATGAAAATAACATATTGAACCAAAAACTTTGAGATGCTTGGCTGATGGTTTTCTGCCTGACCAAGCTTCCACAAGTGTTCTTCCTTGAACTGCAGTAGTAGGAAGTCTGTTTAAAAGGTACACAGCAGTATAAACAGCCTCAGCCCATAAAGACTTAGGTAAGTTCTTCTCAAACATCATGCACCTTGCCATCTCCATAACATTTATATTTTTTCTTTCTGAAACTCCATTCTGCTCAGGAAAATAAGGAACTGATAACTGGTGATCAATTCCACAATCCTCACAAAATTGATCATATTGCTTTGATGTATAATCCTTCCCATTATCTGATCTGAGAGCATTGATCTTCAAACCACTTTGATTCTCTACCAGATTTTTAAACTTTTTAAATATTCCAAATACTTGATCCTTTGTATGTATGAAATGCACCCATGTCATCCTAGTAAAATCATCAATAAAGAGTACAAAGTATTTGTTCTGATTTAAAGAAGTTGTCCTCATTGGTCCACAGACATCAGCATGAACCAACTCTAGCTTTTCTTTAGCTCTCATCACAGGATCAGAAGGGAAAGGTTGTCTATGCAATTTTCCCTCTTGACAGCTTTCACACACTTCATCAAGTATTGAGATTTCTGGCAAATTTCTCATTAAACCAGATGTTTGCATGAATTTTAAAGTTTTGAAATTATAATGGTCAAACCTCTGGTGCCACTTCTTACTATTATCTGCTCTAACACTTAGAGCTTGTTGATTAAGTGAATCACATTTTAAAGGTAAGGTATTGTCACACATCCTCACTTTCACAACTTCAACATTTTGAGGATCAAAAATAGTGCATGCATTATTTTTGAATGACAGAGTAATTTTATGCAACAACTGAGCCACACTGAGCAAATTTTGGGAGAGACATGGCACAAATAAGACATCAGAAATTAGCCTCTTACCTCTTTTTGTATTAATGAGAACTGACCCCTTTCCAGCAGCTTGCACTACTTCTCCATTGCCTAAAGTTATCTTAGACTGTATTGATCTGTTAAGAGAATTGAATAGATTGAGATCATTAGCCATATGACTGGTGCAACCACTATCCACAAACCAAGTAAGATTGCTTGTAGGAGAGAAATTTTGAGTTGCCATAAACAATTGTTCTTCCTGCTCCTTTTGATCTTCAGTAAAATGAGCTTGTTGAGCTGGTTGTTGAGAAGCTTGTGCAGGTTTTGATCGACAAAATTTTTCTGTTTGACCAATCCGGTTGCAGAATTTATAATGAAATATTGGCTTATTCTTGAACCAACAGTCTTTCTCAACATGACTTTTGCGTTTGCATATGCCACATGATGGAAATTTATCTTTCTTTTGAACATTACTTGAACCTTCAACAACATTGTTCTTGCTCCCTTTATCTTTAGAATGCTTGTTATAGTATTTCTTACTTTTATGCTTTGCTTGGAAAGCACCTTCAACAGGTTCTTCAACTCTAATTGAAGCTCTTTGCTCTTGAGCATGCAACTTTCCAACAAGTTCAGCAATTAAGAGTCTTTCCATGTCACAGGACTCTTCTATTGCTGAAATTTTGGCTTCAAATTTTTCTGGAACACTGACCACTATCTTCTCAACAACCTTCTGATTTGGAAACACCTCTCCGTGCAACCTGATTTGATTAACCAGGTTCATTAGCTTGCTTGAATAATCTTTAATTGACTCTGAATCCTTCATTCTCATTCACTCAAATTCACGTTTGAGAGTAAGAAGCTTTACAGCCTTTACTCTGTCACCTCCATCATGTTCTTCTTTCAGTTTGTCCCAAACTTCCTTAGCAGACTCAAGATCCATAATGGTTGTGAAAATATGATCTGATAAAGTTGCGTGAAGACAAGTGAGAGCTTTGTCTTTCTTCAATTTCTCTTTTTCATGCTGTTTCGTTTGAGCTAAAGAAGGATTAGCTCTAAGTGGAGGAGGATCATTTTCAGTTTCCACTGCATTCCAGAGACCCAAAGCCCTTCAAATAAGACTTCATTTTTACCACCCATACATGATAATTTTCTCCTGTAAAAACAGGAATAGCTGGACCAGAAAAACTTTGAGAAGCCATCAAATGAAAATGAAAAATAGACTAACAAATAAGCCTCACAGCCCTTAAGACTCAAAGCTCTGATACCACTGTAAACTGAAACTAAAGATAAAAATAAATTGAAGGAAAAATTTCAATACAAAAAATGGTCTTTCATTGCATTCCACTCTGATTTTCTCTAGCATACAAAAGTATATATATTGGATACATGGTTTGAAGTTAAGATCGATAATCAAAAAGTACAAGAAGTTTAGGCTAAATTCTAGCTGATAAAGAACTCAAGTTAAGGACACCCATACTTTTACTACCTGCTACAACAACTACCATCATTACAAGACTGAAAAATAGCAGGAACAAAAAGATACTAAAATATCTAACTAGACTTAGTGTCCAAATCAAATCTCAACTGCTTAACAATTACAAACCAAAATGAAAATTCAAAGAATACCATTGTCTTCTTTCAATATTGGCAAATTGTATGACTGTTTCTTCATTTGCTTTCTCTGAGTTGCCTAGTTGAACTCGGCTAGTAGAGTCATTCGCCCTCTTGGCACCTTTCTTCCAGCAGAGGACTGATCGTATCAAACTACGCTTGTCGACTCTCGCAATAGCACGAGGTCGGAGTGGTAGTTTAATGGCAATGTAAGGATCATTCCCACAGGGATAAAAGTTATGACTACTGGAATTCAAAGGCTTACAAACTATTTAAACAATCTAAAAACACAAGTTGTCAAGAGTTATACTAAGACAAATTATCTCAAACACAAACTATGTTATCAAACGCAACAATTTGATAGTAAAAACGTGTTAGAACTCAAATCCGCTTCACCCATTCCAATACGACTCTTGACTCTTATGACCTCTCACATGTGCGTGCAAATGTTATCTGTTCGTAATCCTTAAATTACTCTCTAATCTCTCTCGATGTTTTAGAGATAACATCCATATATACCCGAAATCTCTCTCGAACAATCTGAATAATATATATAAATCCATTAAGCATGTTGAATAACAAATCGAACCATTTACGATAACCTGGTGGTTCTAACACTTTCTAATCAAGCATAGTGAATGTTTAT
The DNA here is from genome assembly GCA_032871835.1 of Dipteronia dyeriana. Classification (NCBI taxonomy): domain Eukaryota; kingdom Viridiplantae; phylum Streptophyta; class Magnoliopsida; order Sapindales; family Sapindaceae; genus Dipteronia; species Dipteronia dyeriana. The sequence continues at coordinate 76,782,980 of CM065303.1, read as the reverse complement.
CTGAGCATTGTCGAATACATCTCCTCTCGGTACATAGCATTCAACCTTAAAACAATTATAAAATGATCAAACAAATAAAAACTTTAAACACCCAAAACATCCATATAACTCTACAAGCACAAATAGAGAAATCAAAGAGACGTTCACAAATAAATCAAGGGTTTAGCATCTTGTTCTAGTATAATAATATTTAGCTCATTCTACACAAATAAATCATAGATAAGCTAACATCAATACATTCCATGAACAATACAAAGAAACTATAGAGAAAAAGAGTTAAAGAGATAGAACTAAGTTGTAGACTCCTTCTATTGAAGCTTGGGTTTTAATAGCTTCCTTTGATCGACCAAACCATACCCTAGTTGATCCAAACCTTGAAGAACTCGGTCTAAAACTCATAGAGAACCACAAAAAAGGTGGAAAAGAAGAGTTGGTCTGGTGTGTTGATGATTTTCAGATCTCGTTTCTCTTTCCTCTATCTTCTCGTTTTATCCCTTTTCAAAAACCCATCCATTTGTGTAGGAAGATCCCAAAGACACCCCTTTAGCTTTTAGGAACGTCCTCTCACCATACCCAATCAGAAATAGGAGAGGGGCCCCGCAATGAATCACATCCCCTTATCACGAAACAGAGCATTCAATTTCTACAGGTTAATGCGGTACAGCTTGACATAGCGAACCGCGTGACAGTGTAATTTGAACTACTTCCAAGCGATGCGCTACACATTTTCTTCTGACGCGGTACGCGTAAGTGGAGTTTCTTGCATCACTTGGCCATCTACGCGATACGTAATGCGGTTCACCTTGACACAGCATACCATGATACACTCCAGTGTATTCCACTGTCCATCTGCGCGGTACGAGCTGCGGTACGCGTACCGCATGGCTCTCTCCTCCACAAACTGAAATCTTCGTTTTAGCCTCGAAATCTCCTGATTCTGCAAATGAACATCTCCTAAACAGAAGGGACCTGCATAAGCAATTAGAAACATCAAAAGATGGAATTTACAAAGAAAACGAGTGCAAACTATAGAAAATGACGGGTACGTAAAGCATAAAAACGAACTTATCAAAGACAATCTAAGATTGTTTAAGTGACTAAGGCAGGCCATCATCTGAAAAGTATTTAAGATTCAGATAACTGCAGAGATAAAACTTTTCCAAGCAAGTAAGGTTCTGTGCAATGGAAGACAACACAATCATTTATGTAGAGTTACCCGGTGTCCATAGTGTGTGTCCACGTTGTTCCACCATGAACCCAAAAGGATTCTTCCAAACTCAATTTTGCCTGCCAAAACACCTAAGGAGTAATCAAATTTTGAAAACTTAATTGCAGACAAAACTCTGTTCAAGCAGCTGCTGAATGTCTGAAACACCAAGTCACCAACAATTAATTTACCCATCATCATGGCAATAGCTAGCATAAAACTGGATTATCGAGTTTTTTCAAAGAGATTATATTAGAGATTATTATTTTTCTTTTTCATTTTTGTAATTTCAAGTCTTTTTTTGGCATCAGAAAATAGTCATCAATCATGAAAAATAGTACTCTTAAAGAAAATAAAGCCACCTTTATCTAAAAAATTGGCAAAATTGAATACACAGAAAGGAAAAAGTGGCGGTTGGATCCATAGAGAATGGCAGAAAAAAACGAATAATTGGTTGAAGGTAATCAGCAACCTGATGAACCCTTCCACCACCACCACCACCAGAACACACCAACCCAGCATTCCTGCTCGAACTTGGCACAGTATAATTGATTGCCCCATCTGAAAATCACAGGTAGCAATAACAATACACTTTCTTTTCTTCAATAACATCTGCTGCTTAACAAACATAGTTTTAGTAGATACTTCATTAGTTTGAACACCTCTCTCACTTTGTTGAAACTTTCTACAATTCGGTCCTGCTTAAAATAAAGAAAGCATTAAATCCAGTGAATGTGTTAACCAGTCAGCTTAAACATTCTTGGTAAGTATCACTACAAACCATCTTTTACATCATCATGTATTGACTCTTGATCAACTATTTTAATGTGTGTTGTCTCAAGTTGTCGACACTAGCATTGCCATCATGATAGCTTGACTTGTATATATATACCTGCAGAGGCAAAGCCAGAAGTCAAATTTAATAGCTTCTCCCCTATATGCCTTATAATTATAGAAATAAACATCATAACCAACAAAATACCATATTAAGGAAACAAGAACTTTCTGAAGGTGAAACTTACCTTGTACCAAAGACACCAATCTCACAACCATCATTTATATAATTAACACATAATGCAAAAAATTTCAAAGCATATTCCAGCTAGCAAAGCTGTGGTGTCTTCTGGAAACCTGTCAATCCAACAGATCACTAGCAATATCCACTGTGACAAGAACAACCATGCTTACCACATGAAAATATCAGAGAAAGATATTTCAAAATAATGAAAATATCATCAAAACCTTAAGGATAGTCAAACCATACTTGCCAGAAATTTTCCGAGACAGCTAAAGCAGCAGTATAGTTGCACCGAAGCTACTGAAAACAATACATCTGTTCAGGCTAACGACTTGAAGTAGTCCTTCAGTCCCACACTCCCACCTAAAAATGTGCAGCCTTGGCTTTGTTAGAATCCCCCTTTATAAGCCTCCTCCAATCAGAATATTCATAATATGGGTTATTGCAAGATAGATGGACTATGATGGGTTAATACAGTCCAGCAGAGAATATTTTTGAATATGTAATCTGTCAAGTGACTGAGACAGGCCATTCTCTGGAAACAGATTGAGCTTAGGACACTTGGAGAGATACAGCTCGATCTTCCAAACAAAAAAGGTTTTGTGCATAGAGTATTAAACTGCACATAACTTATCAACAATACGTTGAAAAAAAGGGGAAAGAAATGTAAAATTAGTGTAGTGTTAGCATTTGAATACATTAGCAGAGGGTGCATATGGGGGGGGGGGGGGGGGGGGGGGGGGGGGGTTGGGGGTGGTGGAACCGATACATTCATTTAACAAGTGATGGAAAACAATGGATGTTACAGATGAACTATGCTTACAAGATATGGAAGTCTGTCTCCACCCTGAGGAACGTCAGCATCCAGAGCTTAATTGACTCTGCATTTCCTCTCGAATATGGCACCATCCATAAATTCACTGAATAACTGACTGTTATTTGTTGCTCACTGTTAGCAACTTGGAACTATCAGCAGCAGCAAGGAAAGTTAACTTTCATGCGGTAGAACTCTTCAAGTTGCATCTAATCAATTGGGAGACCTTCATCAACTAGAGCCTTTGATAAACAGAAAGACTGTGCTTCATTCACCTGGCAACTATTCCTTGTCTGTGCGTGAGATCGAGAAACCTCCTTTACTACCAAGACATCCTGTTTGTGGTTTACCCTCTTCAAAAAACTAGAAGTACTGCTCAACCATCGATAGTCTTGGTAGATTCCTCGTTTCCTCATCTAGATTGAGCACCTCTCTCACTTTGTCTGTGAAACTGTATGGGATAGACCATCTTGTGTATTGCCTGATAATGGTAGCAATAGCATCAGAGATACAAAATTAAAGACAGCACAAAATCAATATGAAACTGACCTTGAAGCTTGCCATACCAATTTCATAACCAATATTTATGTGAACACTGCACAGCTTTCCTGAATATTACTCTGCAAATAGTAGTTATATCACGTCATGCACCATTCTCTGAAGTATATTCCAATGGCAAACAAAATATCTGCAGTTTCAGTACAAGTTTGAATTACGAAACCCATGGTGTCTTCTCAATACAATAAATTCTGCCAACCCAACGGATCACTTAAAACCTCCTCTATAATAAGCATAAGCATGACAACGTTAGAAAAACAAACTCAAAGATCCCAAATAGTAATGAACACTAAACTTTATATACCATAGAAAAGTTTCCTAGACCGGTTATGCAGCTAGAGCAGCACTGCAGCTGTATAATTTGTAGCGAAGCCAGTGTAACAATACTTCGCTACCACTCATTTGAGTTGATACTGAACCTGGTATTTCATCAATTGTTTTGCATATAAGGGCTATGATGCTTCTCCTCATGGCAAACAAATTCAAGTATAGGTGGCATATTATTTAAAATTGACATACCATGGTTATTTGAAATCAATAGGAATCAGTCTTCTTCTTCTGAGGAAGTGGACTCATATATGTAGTCAGACAAGTGGGATATCATGTGCCAGTAGAGTCCTTCATCCTCTTTCCACCTTTCTTCCAGCAGAGGAGTGACTTAGGCAGGCCATCATCTGGAAAGTAAGGTTTACTTAGGAGAGATCAAGGCTTCACCCATGTACCAAAATGCATCTCCCTTTTTTTTTGGGCAAAATCCAACAAGAGGGGAAAAGCATCAAGGAAAACTTCTGCTATCCCAACTAGACTGTAGTTAGGAGGAACCAAGACTTATATACAAGTCATGGACCTCCCTCGCTAGCGATGTGGGATATTTCATTTAGTTCTTTTAACTTGAATGAAAAGCCGGAAACCATCTACCCTTTGAAATGGATTAACAAAACACCAAGAGAACAAAAACCAATCAAAACTTAAACATTCAATTATTTAATGAACTTATCGTGTGAGTGAACTCTCAAACTTCCTAGAAAATGTCTTGACTACTTGGAATGGAATGCTCAATGTTAACAACAATCACCATTAACTGAAACCTTGTGTTATACATTTCTCACAAAAAAAATATATATTGATTTCAAATGGAAGGGGAGAATAATGGTTGCATATTATTTAAAATTTACGTACCTTGGTTTCATGGAATCAAACAGAATCAATATCAGATAAGTATGTCAGATATGTGGGCTATCATGGGCCGGTAGAGTCCTTCACCCTTTTTACACCTTTCTTCCAGCAGAGGACAAATTACGATTTCTAATTGTTTAAGCGACTTAGGCAGACCATCATCTGGAAAGTATTTAAGCTTTGGACAATTTAAGAGAAACAACTTTTCCAAGAAAGTAAGGTTTTGCACAATGGAAGACAGACGTTCCAGATTCGGAAAATCCCTAATTGCCAGTGTAGTTAGAGAGGTAGGAAGAATTATTCCTGTCTCCGCCTGTGGAAATAACATCACTTCCGGACATCCCCCAATTCCAAGTGCCTCAAGAGACGTAAGTCTGTGCAATCCCCACTCCAATAGTGACTTACAAATATTCGCATCTCCGATACCAAGGAATGTAAGGCTTGATGGAAAGCCACCCTCTGGAATGGATACCATGGCTGGACAATTGCGCACTGCCAATTTTTTAAGAGAGATGACACTGTTGATGCCGGTCGGTAGAGTCTTCAGTTTCTCACAATTCCATATGTAAAGTTTTTCCAGCTTCTTGTTATCATGGAAACTTTTTGCTATTGACTCCAGCTTTGAGCATTCTTTAATAGAAAGGTATCTCAGAGCCTTGGGTAGATTGCCTCTTGATGCCAAGGTAGCAAGATTCGAGCAACATGAAATCTTGATCTTTCCAAGTGTATCAGGTAGCGCGTCCCTTTTTGAGCATAAGGATGTGATAGATGGACACCATTTAATTATCAAGTGCTGAAGACAAGAGGTGCCTGAAACTTGCTCGTCATCCCATACAGTCAGTAAATTAGAGCAATGCTTGATCTCCAACCGCTTCAGATTTGGAGGTAGCTGGGCCGTAGCAATGCATGTCAAAGAATCACAGGATCTAATAATCAACTGATTAAGAGATGTATTGCTGCTGTGCATCCATGCTGTTGGTAAAGATTGCAGTGCTTTACAATTGCGGATGGTAATGAATCTCAGCTGAGAAGGCAGAGAAGCGTCCCCAAAGGAAAAAATCTCGGGGGATTCCGTGATGGATATACCTCTAAGGAACGTAAGGCTTTGCAACACTTGCTCTAGCTTCACAGGGCATTTACAGTCCTTCAAACTCAGATACTGATATCTGCAAGGCAACTCTTGCTGCTGTAGCTCTTCTTCCTCTTCTCCGATCATAAAGGAATCAAAATCAATGTTTAAATATTTCAATGCTTTTGAATCGTATCTAACCGTCAGGAAAAGCGGTTGCTCGACATATTCAACAATTTGTTTGGAGAACCCTTTCGTAAACCCTTCTACTAGAAGCATGCGACTTGAAATACCAGGTAGAAAATGAACCATCGAGCTCATTAAGCTTCCATCTTCGATACTTCTCAGCACCACCTCCTTGCATTTGCTAATTTCTACAGTGCAGTGTTTCTTTACAATTGGAACAGACACCGTCAATTGCTCGCAATTATAAATGTCAAGGTTTTCCAATGAAGGAAGATGTTCCGGCAACTTTCCTAACAATTTAGGACATTCAATAATTGAAAGCAGCTGCAAGCGAGGAAATTCTTGTAAATTCCGAATATTGAATTCCTCCGGTGATTGGGAAGGCGCCGTTGAACCACTACCACTGTGGAAATCGTGACCCAAGCTCTTTATCTCAGCCATATTGCAGATCAGTAGATTCTCAAGTGAGGGTAGTTACCCGATTTAAAAAAACACAGTTTTTGCAGTCGTCAAACGTTAGGCTCACTAAGCTCAACAAAGAAGTATCGCCTAACCATGGTGGGAATTGTGTACCACCATAGCCTCGAATCTCGAGACTTTTAAGCGTTTGACATGGTTGCAGCTTCTCAAGCACTTCAGTTGCAATTTGCTCATTTGAAGGACGAGTCCATTCCAGTTGCATATCTTTGAGGCCTTCCTTGCCATTTAAGTTGGCCTTCTCAACATCCCAGAAATCATTCACATTCTCCAACCCTGATATGTGAAGCCTTTCTTGAAGATGCGTCAAGTCTTTCAATTCTCTTAACCCAGATCTCATGTCTTCACCCACAACAAAACGCTGTAATGTTCGAAGACTAGTTAATTTACCGATTCGTAAAGGCATTGCTTCCAACTGGTGTGAATTAGAAACATTGAGATGACGCAACTTGATTAGGTTTCCCATATCTGAACACAACCTCTTTAGAGGATCACAGTCTTTTAATATAAGTGCTTCTAAATTGTAAAGTTTGTTGATTGAATCCGGTAAAAACTTTATTACACTCTCCGAAAGCTCAAGGTAGTGCAGAAGTTTCATATCACCAATTGAGTTTGGTAACTTGGAAAAGGGATACCTATACAAAGATAACACCTTCATGCGTCGTAGTTGAAGTAGCATAAGAAGAAGATCATTAGAATTGTCATGGATCCAATAATATGGTGACAATGCTAAGAATGTTCGCATACTTTTCATCTCATTGAAAGCCCCAGACTTTTTAAAGCTGCTGTAATTTGATTTATCAATTAGGTACGATAAATGGCGAATATGTTTTGGAATTTTCCATTGCTTCTCACCTTCATGCAAATTCTCAATCCTAAAGCAAATATCTTTTGCTGCCCATTGGGCAAGATCATGTATAAGGTCGTGCATCACAAACGAAGATGTATTATTGCTTGATTGTTGGAAAAATGACCTTGAGTGTAGATCCTCAAAATACTCCTTGCCTAAATCTTCTTTTTGTTTTTCACTACAATCAGTTTGAAAGAAACCCTCAGCCATCCATAACAATATTATATCCTCCTTACAAAATTCATAATCCGGTTTACATAAATTATCCCTCATTTTCCCTAAAAGCTCAAACATTTCCTCAAATCTTCCCTCTTTACACAATCCCTTGATCAATATCATGTAAGTAATGCTCTCCTCGACCAATTCGTGTGCTTTAAAATCATCATAAACCGACAATGCTAAATCTAAATAACTGGTTTTAACTAAAGCGTCCATGATCCTATTATACAAAAAAACACTGGGCACCAGACCGAATTTCTTCATTTTTTGATACACATAGTTAACTCTAAGTCCTCTACCACAATCAGCATGCATTCTGATCAAAATCTCAAATTGCTTTTCGGTGGGTGGCTTACCTTGGGAGTCCATCAATTCGGGGACCTGGTCCGCAGCGCGAAACAATTTGTTTCGATTCAAGCAATAGGTCAATGCATTGTAGGAAGCGAAAGTGTGGCGGTAACCCTTCTGCTTGCCGGCCCAGTGGAAGAACCTGGAGGCGAGGACGGGGTTGTTTTCGACTTTGAGCACCTCCGCCACGAGGTCCGGCGTCACGCGGCGGAGCTTGTTGAGCTGGGCCACGACCTCCGGGCCCCAACCGCTCTGGCTCTTCCGGAATGAGTCGACGATGAAGCGGGCGATGGGGGAGAGGCGCTGCAATTGGGAGAGAGACGGGGTTTGGGATCGCGGTGGTCGATTTTGGGAGGGGAGGTAGTGGGGGTCCCATTTTCGGAGGTCGAATATGGGCTCTGATTGGTTAGAGTGAGAATTGGAGTCTGGGTCTTTGAGTGAGTAGCGATTGGAGAAGAAGCCACCATAGACAGTGGGTCTGTTTTGGGAGGACTTGCGGTGGCCGTAGAAGAAGTAAGGTTTTGGCGGTGGTTGTGGGGGTTTTGGCGGCATTTTCGGCTGTACTAAAGTGGACAGTGTGAGTGTGAGTGTGTTGTTGTAGTTGGAAGCAAGGCCTTTGTTTGTACTTTGGTTTCAGAACAGAACTTGTTTTGTTTATTATTGTTTTATTTTTTTTCTTAAAATTGAGCAAAACTGGGACCCATCGATATCAATCGAATACAGAGTTGTCAGAAAGGGTCCCAGGACGAAAAGAATCTAACGAGTGCAATGTTATTAGGAAGGGTTCGGTAACAGGCCACCACAAATTGGGTAACAGGCCACCACAAATTGATTAAAATGATGGTTAAAAATCGAAATTGGAATTTAAAAATTGGAATATAAACCGAAACTGAAACCGATGGTTTGAAAACCGGTTTGAACCGGTTCGGTTACGGTTTGGCTCTCCTCAAAACCGATGGTTTAACTGCCGGTTCATATTAAAAAAAAACTGTCTAACCGGCGGTTCCGGTTACAGTTTCTCCCTTCAACCAAATCAAACTATCGGTTTCTAACTAAAACCGAAACCGAACCGAACCGTGGTCACCCCTAGGTAAGAGTTTGGGGACGAAAATGATCTAACGTATGCAATGTTGTCAGGAAGGGTTTGGTGATTAAAGGGATTTAACGAATACGAATACAGGTTATCTAGAAGGGTTCGATGACAAAAAGATACAACGAATACAGGGTTGTCCTGAAGGTTTCTTCCTGCTGTTCGGAAGGGTTCCAGGAAGAAACGGATATCACAGATTCACAGGGAAGTACACAGCTAGGTTGATGTGCTTCTTTAGGTTAAAGTACATATAAAAATCTTAAAAGTTGGAAGTGTCTCATCTTATGTATGGTACTTAAGTCCACATAAATCTTAGTCCACATAAGTACACATTTTCCAGAGTTCGATTCCAGAAAAAGAACAAAATAGAATAGTTTTGTCCCTGCAGTTTATATTCTTCAAAACAGAGACAGAGGTGTCTCCTCCACTTCTGAGATGAATACAATATGTCACACGGGTAATTGTGACATATTGTTAATGCCTCGTCACACGGGTAATTGTGATATACTTTTGTTGCCGTGTCGCACGGGTACTTGTGACACTACGAGACATGAACTTACCGCTTTCTAAAACTGATTAATGCATACCGTTTATACTGTAAAATAATTTATTTACCATTTTATAAAGTGAATAATCTGTATCGTTTACTTCCGTAAAATTATAATGTTTTAACTTACAATTAATAGATGATCATTTGGTTTAATATTGTATTTCCTCTTTAATGAAATGATTTATGATTAAAGAATATCATTGAAGATGTTTTGAAATATTGCTTCAACCGTTTTAATGACATTAAGTATGTGCATTGTATTAAAATGTTAATTCATGTTTTATAATACGTTTTATTGTTTAAATTCCCTGGAATGTTTATTATCAAGATTTTAAAGGTAAAGGTTTTACAAAGGCCATATTATTTTTACGTGTTATGCATGAATTTACTTACCGAGTTGACGGCTCACCCCTCGTCACCACCATTTTGCAGATTGAGTTTTTGGTCATCGAAGTGATGGAGATTACATTAGCATATTGGAGATATGTATCGCCGCAAGAATTAGATTCTTTATTTGTATGTATTGTAAGTGTCCGGTATTAGTTAATATTGTAATTAAGTTAGACTCTAGAGATTTTAGTGGAATGAATGGTGTCAGATATACATGTTATAATCTGTGGATACATTATTGATGATATAAGTTGTGACTATTGTAAATTAAGTTTTTTGTAAGGTCCGGATCACGTAGTATCCCGATCCGATGGGTCCCGGATTTGGGGGTGTTACATAAATGGATTCATCATTGAATTTATGTAATGCTATCTAAGTTGTGAAATGTTAACATTTTGAATTTATGGATGTTATGGACAAAATCTACATACTATACAACATTCAACTTTTTAGACAAAATCTGCACATTAAGATACAATCACAAATTGATAAATAAAGACAAAAGCACAAGTCACAAGACACTAAGCACACAAATAGATAAATAAAGAAGACAACAGAGTTGTCGTGGGGTCAAAAGCCAAACAGAGTTTACAAAGCACAAATCAACAAGAAAAAAAAACTCAAATCGAAGGAAGAATCACCTTCATTTTCTTGAACTTTCTCATAAATCAAACACAGTTGCCATCGTTGTCAACACCAAATGCAAATACCACATACAACCATTACAAGACCCAAACATTACTGTCACCACCAATTGCAAATACGGCACACAACCATAACCTAAACGAATTCAATTTTTCTTCTTTTTTTTCAATGCAAAGTTAGGGAAAATAACTAATTGAAGAGAAATATCCTGAAGAGAAATATTTGGAACTTGGATTTGGATTTGGGGTTTTTTTATACTCAACAAATTGAAGTACAATGTTTCAAAAAAAACTTAGCTTCAAAAATCAACTTTTGAAAGAAATAAATAAATAATCAGTTTAAAATATCAACGATATTGCAACAATTTGGCATAATAGTGAACCACATCACATCAATAGATAAAAGATGATAAATATACTTCATTAAAATTATTATGATTATCTTCTCTGTTGAGAAAAATGTTACAGACAAATTTCTGAAGACCATTTCACATATAATAGAAAGATTTATTATAATTTGTAAAGATGATGGTCCGATAATAGTTATTACAATTTATTCATGCAATGTATAAACAGTTTGTAATCCCAATACGATAATCTGTTAACAATTGTTTCAACATAACCAATGTAAGCATCCCACAAAGGTCTTTTGATTGCAAAAGAAGTCAATGCTCATGTAAAGCCACTCGTTATTACTAGAACCATAAATAATGTCATTGGCTCACTGCCAATGCCATTTTTTCTTCACAATTGGATACATGATTTTTTTTATATAAATCAGTGACAATAAATAATCTAACAACTTTTCAATATGAAAAAATATAAATTATCTAAATAAAAACTAAATAAAAAAGTTCAACAACCCACAAAACATTCCGATAGTAAAAATCAAACACCAAACAATTGTAAATAATGATTGTATTAGTAACCAAGTTCCCACAAAATACAATTATAATGTTATAAAATCAACCACCAAACATATAACAACAGAAAAACACTAGCACTAATTCTTCAAATCCTAGGTCACATTCAAAGAACAAACAAAAGAGATATTTGAAGAACAAATATCCAAGTTGAAGAATTCGAAGAGAAAGATTCAAGAACCATTACCTTCAATCATCGACTTCAACCTTCCAGTGCTTCAGTTGTTCAACAGCTCTTCAGCCTTCAGCGTCGACGGTAAAAATCAATCGGCTATGTAAGCGCCTTCAACCTTTCACGGTTGTCGTTTTCTTCCACCTTCCGACGTCGTCGTCTTCTTCAACCTTCCGGCTCGAAGTCGTCATATCCAACCTAACGTCGTCGTTGTCGATGGTGTAGTAACCTTCGTTGTCTTCAACCTTCAATTGTAGTTAGCTTTTCTGAGATTAGGTTAGGGCTTTTCAAACAGATTAGGGATTTGAAACATGAGATCTTTTGGTGACCTTTTGATCGATTTGAAACAGAAGAGGCTAGGGATTAGGTTGGATTTTGATCGATTTGAATCATGAGAGGGCTTTTGAGAGAGGTTTTCGATTTCGAACAGGAGAGGGATTTTGAGAGAGGTAAGTTTGGTTTTTTAAAATTGGGGATTTTGAGTGTTTTAATGTGCCCGATGTATTAGAATGTAATTTTTAAAGAAAAAAGGACAATATTATCATAAAAGAGTTAGTTTTACGATTTTTTTTAAAATGATGTTAGTTGTTAACCGACTCCTCCCAAAAGGGTTAGTTTTCAATTAAACCCTTTCTTTAAACACTTCCAAAGCCATCATAATTCTTTCCTCCTTCCCAACCACAAACTCAAAAAACTTCTCAAGATCATCAACCACAGAAAACTTCAACTTCTTCATTTGCTCAATCAACTTACAGAAATCGTCCATTCTCCCCATTTCTGCTTAACAAACCAGCATGGGACTCACATTAGCAAAGTCCGGCTCAAGACCATCTTGAACCTTGACTTCGAAAAGCTTATAATCCTTATCAACATGCTTCACACTACACAATCCTCCAATAAGTCGCTTGCCTTCTCAACCTTTCCCTTTCCAACAAACCCTTCAACCAAAACTCCATAAATTGCCTTGTCTCCGGTATGCCATCACATCCGACTCCACCATATCTTTTTTCATTTCCTCCCGCACGCCAACAAGCATCCAAATTCTCCTCTGAAATTAACACCTTAATCATTGCTGTGTACGCAAACACATCTAGTTTACACAAATTTGTTCATCAGTATATTTAATATTTATATTTGTTCCAACATATGGACTTAAACAATTTGCATCCAAGCTTGCTTTCGAGTGTTTCAGTTATGTGATTCTGGTCAGTCTTTGAATTCATTGGCAAGTTTTGATAGAACAATCGTATAATTGAAGATGCAAGACAGATGTTGAATACAGAGAAACTTGACTTTCTTGGAATTTATTAAGAGCTTAATCGATGTTAAGAGACAATTGAATGGAATTGTCACATTAGTTAGATAATAATTGTAGGGAGGTCAATTTATCAAACATATCATTTCAATTTGCTTCATTTTCTTTAGTGCGAATTACAATGATCAAAATTTCAACATACATTTTACGGTCTGTCTGTCAGGTGGGTTTATTATGCACTCTGGATTTGGAATTTATAGAATGATTTAGAGTTGGTGTTGTATGTTCTGTTCATGTTAAGTACTATTGTTTACTCCTTTTCAATTTGTGAAGCTTCAATTAACAGAACTCCATACTGATAAGCTAGATTCTGCTAACTTGTAATAAGTTTGGTTCCACTTTGGCATCCCAGCTTCAACAGTAATTTCCAGTTTGAAAGTGCCAAGTTTTCTGGGAAGATGCAATATGAGGAGCAACTGTTTTTGTTCGATATATAAACTTTGACAACTTCAGGATCTTAGTCGATTAGTGTAGAGAGAGAGATTAAACTACATATAATTTATAACAGTTCAACGAAAATGAGCGTTGGCATTTGAATACATTAGAACAAAGAGCATATGTTTATTATGGGAGCATATAAAGAATATTCACAAAGTTAGTTCTGACAGTTTCAACATTCAAAGAGACAAGACTGATAGACAAACAACCGATAACATTCATTTAAGCAGCGAAGGAAATGGATGTTACAGATGAGTATGCTAACAAGAGATGGAAGGTAGTTTCTATTCTGAGGAAACTCAAAAAGCAACAAGATTCCACCAGATCACACTTGATCGATTCTACAATCCCTCCTGAATATGTCACCATTAAGCGAGACCATAAATTTACTGAGTAACAGAACTGTTGTTTGTTGCTAGCTGTTAGCAACTTAGAACTATTAGCAGCAGAAAGCTAAGTGAAATTCCATGCGACAGAACTCTTCTAGGTGGCATGTAAACAATTGGGAGACCTTCATCAACTACAGCCGAAAGGCTGTGCTTCATTCAGCCGGAAACTATTCCTTTGTTGTGCGTGAGAGACACCTCATGTACTACCAAGACATCCTCTAAAGCTGTTGGTGGTTTGCCCTCTTCCGAAACCAGAAGTACTGTTCAACCATCACTGGTAGATTCTTCGTCACCTCTCTCACTTCGTCTGTGAAACTATATGTGATAAGACTTATAACACCATTTGATCAATCAGAGATAATGCCAGAGCGAGCATTCCATCATGACAACTTGACTTGTGTACACCTGACAATGGTGGCAATAGCATTAGAGACAAATAAAAACAACAGAAATAAAATGTGAAACAGACCTTGGTTTTCGGCCACACCTATTTCACAACAAGCATTTATGCGAACGCTACACTGTGCATTCCAGGACATGTACTGCAAACAATAGTTATAACACGTCATGCATTATTTTCCTATGTAAATTCCAAAAGCAATCAAAATATTTGCAGTTTCACAAGATTGAATAACAAAACTTGTGGTGTATTCTTTGTATAATAAATCCCACTAAGCCAACAGATTACTACAAAATCTCCACTGTCATAAGCATACCTATACTTATCTCATCAAATAAGCATGAAAATGTTTGAAAAACAAATTCAAAGATCCCAAAACCAAAATGAAAATTCAAAGAATACCACCTTCTTCTTTCAATCTTGAGTCTTGATCGACTATTGAAATGCATGTCATTTCCGGTCGTCTGAACTAGCATTGCCATCGTGACAGCTTGACTTGTATACGCCAGATAATGATAGAAATAAACATGCATCATAACCACCAAACTACCGGATTAAGGAAACGAGACTTTGTGAAGGTGAAACTTACCTTGTACCAAATACACCAATCTCACAACCGTCATTTATATGAACACATGATGCACAATTTTTCAAAGCATAATCTGTGGTGTCTTAATATCCACTTTGAAAAGAACATCCATGCTTTACCACATGAGATAAGAAAGAAGATATCAGAAAAACATATTTTAACATTGTGAAAATATCATAACAAGTAACTTAATGATAGTCAAACCATACTTACCAGAGATTTTTCAAGACAGCTAAATCAGCATTATAGTTGTACCGAAGCTATTGAAAACAATACATCTGTTCTGCCAAACGACTTTCCTAAAAGAGCAGCTTTAGCTTTGTTGGAATCTCCCTTTATAAGCCTCCTCCAACCGAAATCACGTTTTCGAAATCAGAAAATTCCAAATATTATTTATGGAGAGGTAGGTGGGCAATCATGGGCTAATACAGCCCTGTATCCTTTTGACACCTTTCTTCCAGCAGAGGACATTTGTTAATATATATTCTTTGAAGTGACTGAGGCAGGCCATTCTCAGGAAAATGTTTGAGCTTAGGACACTTGTAGAGATACAGCTTTTCCAAACAAGAAAGGTTTTGAGCAGCGGAGGATAGGCGTTCCAGATTCGGAAAATCTTTAAGATGCAGTGACTTTAGAGAGATAGGAAGAATCATTCCTACCTCCTCCTGTGGAAAGGACATCACGTCAAGACATCCTCCCTTAATTCTGAGTTTTTCAAGAGAGGTAAGTCTGTGCAATCCCCACTCAAACAATGACTTACACATCTTCTTATGTGTAATTGTAAGTGATGTAAGGCTTGTGGGAAAGCCACCCTCTGGAAAGGATACTATGCCTGGACACTTCACTATTGCCAAACTTCGAAGAGAGGTGAGATTGTTGATGCCACTCGGTAGAGTCTCTAGTTTCTCACAATCCTTTAAGTAGAGTTCTTCCAGCTTCATGTAAGCATGGAAACCTTCTGCTATTGACTCCAGCCTTGAGCATTTTCTAACAGAAAGGTATCTCAGAGCCTTGGGTAGCTCGTTGCTTTTTGACCATAAGGATGTGAGAGATGGACAAGAATAAATTATCAAGTGCTCAAGACAAGAGGCGTTGTTACAACTGCCTGAAACTTTCTCCTCATCCAACAGACTCGGTAAATTAGAGCAATAGCCAATCACCAACTGCTTCAGATTTGGAGGTAGCTGAACTCTAGCAATGCATGTCAAAGAATCACAGTTTCTAATTGACAATTCTTCTAGAGATGTATTGCTGCTGTGCATCCATGCCATCGGTAAACACTGCAATGCATCACATTTATCAATGTCGATGAATCTCAACTGGGAAGGCAGACCAGTCTCCGGAAGAATTTAATTTCTTTGGAACACTTTATGGATATTCCTCTAAGGAAACTAAGGCATTGCAATGCTTGCTCTAGTTTCACAGGGTCTTGACAATCTTCCAATATCAGATACTGACATCTTCCAGGCAACTCTTGCTGCTGTAGCATTTCTTCATCCGATGAGGACAGACGGGGACCAATTTTAAAATATAACTTCACTGATGTTTTAAATTCTAGTAATGAGAAATTTTCACTTTTCAAGAAAGATGTCGGTTCGTCATATGCAACAATATCTAGTTTCTCTACTTTTGAGAACCCTTCTGCAAACCCTTCTGCTATAAACATGCGACTTGAAATGCCAGAAAGAAGATGAACCATCGAGCTTAGTGACCTGCAGTCTTTGATACTGCTTAGCACCACCTCCTTGCATTTAGAAATTCGTATGGTGCAGTCTTCTGGAAGCCTTGGAACAGACACCATCCATTGCTCACAATCCTCAATCAAAAGGCTTTTCAATGAAGGAAGATGTTCCGGCAATTTTCCTTCCAATTTAGAACATTTCCTAATTGAAAGCTTCCGCAGGCAAGGAAATGCTTCAACATTTCTACCAGATCCACAAGGAAACCAGTCTTTCAAGTCTTGCAAACTCTCAATAGTGAATTCCTCTAGTGATTGGAAAGGTGCCCTTGAGCAGTAACCATGTCCATAAAATTCTTGACCGAAGCTCTCTATTCCATCTACATTTCGGATCACTAGTTGCTTAAGTGAGGATAGTTGCCCCATTGATGGAAAAGAAGCATAGCTTTTGCAGTCTTCAAATGTTAGGCTCACTAAGCTCGACAAAGAAGTATGGCCTAACCACTGAGGAAATCGTGTACCACGATAGCCCCTAATATGGAGACTTTCAAGCTTTTGACATGGTCTTAGCTTCTCAAGCACTTGAGCTGCGATTTCTTTCTCATTTGAAACATCATTGCTGGAAGTCCATTCCAGCTGTATATCTTTAAGGCCATCCTTGCCATTTAAGTTAGCATTCTCAGCATCCACGAAATCATTCACATTCTCCAACCCTGATATGTGAAGTCTTTCTTGAAGATGTTTCAAATCTTTCAATTCTTTTAACCCGGATCTCATGTCTTTGCCCACAACAAAACGGTGCAATGTTCGAAGACTAGTTGATTTACCAATTCTTAAAGGCATTGCTTCCAACCGGTCTACACCAAAAACATTGAGGTGGCGCAACTTGGATAGGTTTCCCATGTCTGAACACAATCTCTTTAGATGATGACATTTTCTTAATATAAGATCTTCTAAATTATAAAGTTTGTTAATAGAATCCGGTAAAAACTCTATTTTAGTGTAAGACAGGTCAAGGTGGCGTATAAGTTTCATATCACCAATTGAGTTTGGTAGCTCGACAATGGGATATAGTTTCAAAGATAACACCCTTAAGCATCGTAGTTGAAGCACCATACAAAGAAAACCATTAAAATCGTCATGAAACCAATGAAGTGGTGATAATGCTAAGAAAGTTCGCACACTTTTCATCTTATTGAAGGCCCCGGACTCTTTAATACTGTCATAATTTGATCTATCAATTAGGCAAGCTAAATGACAAAGATTTTCTGAAATTTTCCATTGCTTCTCACCTTCTTGCAGATTCTCAATCCTAGAGCAAAAGTCTTTAGCAGCCCATTGAGCGAGATCATTGATAAGATCATGCATCACAAACCTATCATTGCTAAAATCGTGCATATCAAACCAATCAGCAGTGCTAAAATCGTGCATCACAGACCATGATGCATCATTTCTTAATCGTTGGAAAAATGACCTGGAGTGTAGGTCGTCAAAGTACTCTTCACCTTAGTTTGCAAGAAACCTTCAGCCATCCATAGCAAAATTAACTCCTCCTTATGAAATACATAATCCTTTGGAAAAATCGAACAATATGTGAAACATCTTTTTAAATGTGAGGGAAGATAGTAATAGCTTACTCTAAGTGCTGGAATAATACCGCTCTTCTCTTTTGGCAAACTCCACATATTGCTGTCTAGCACATCATTCCAGTCCTTGGAGTTACTTTTACCACGCAAGAGACCGCCAAGTGTTTTTGCTGCCAAAGGCAAGCCTTTGCGTCGTTTCACTATCTTCTCACCAATTTCCGATAAATCTTGATGCCCATTGAAATCCGTTTTTCCCAAAGAATGGTAAGTAAATATGGACAAACAATCATCATTTGATAATGCTTCCAATTGATAGGATGCAACAGCTCCGACCATTGATGAGACACCGTGATTACGGGTTGTGACAACAATCTTACTTCCAAAAGAGCCGGCTTCAAATGGACGATAAAAGATTGTCCATTCCTCGTAATTCTCGTTCCAAACATCATCCAAAACAATACAAAATTTCTTTCCGGATAGTTCCCTCTTCAGTTTGTCATGAAGCATACTTAGATCATCACCATCATGAGTCGTAGACGCTATGGACTGTAGAATTGCTTTTGTTATGCGAACAATATTAAAATCTTCCGATACACAAGCCCATGCTTTGATATCAAAACGATCTTTGACTCTAACATCATTGTAGGCAAGTTGAGCCAAAGTTGTCTTGCCCAAGCCTCCCATGCCTTGTATAGAAATAACAGAGACTCTATCAGAATCATCCTTGAACAACAATTCAAGTATTGCCTCTTTATCTTTTTCTCTACCATAAATGTGAGGCTCATTCAAATGGGTTGCAGGCGGTCTCTGGTGTATGGCTCGGTTGGATCTCGCTCCCAAATTTTCTATAAAACCAAAGCTGTTTTTGAGTTCTACAAGGTCTTGCAATCCGGTAGTGATCTCCTTTATTTGGGACGCCATGGCAGAGTTGAGCTTAAGAGATCGAGGATTCAAACCAGAACAGCAAATAGGAATGAGCTTACGTACCTTAAAACCAGTGCTTGCTTGAGGTTCATCCAACAACTTCCTCCTCAAAGCTTCAGTTGCAAACTCGTCCAGGATGTCTTCCGCATCGTCTCCACCAGCTGGTCGGTCGTCTGCTTCTCCTCCGCATCACCAAGCACTGCTTTAATCATCACCAATGTTTTCTTCCACTTGTGGAGGTCAGCATCGACCTGCTCTTGGAGTGCAAACTGCAGCACAACACTTGAAGACAACTTGTCGAACAGGGTAGTGATAGCTGCAGACAAAAGGGTCTCTCCAATAAAGGACATGGTTGCTTTGAAGAAGAACACAAAGGAGTTACGGAAAATCTGAAGAAAGGTGATCTGCTCTGTGAAAGCTAGAGATTTCAAACAAATGAAGAGTGTGAAATTACTTTTGAGAAATGAAGAAACGTGTTCTGCAAACCAGTGTAGTCTGATTCAAAAGGTAACGTGAATTGTAGGGAAGAATTACACACACCTCCCGTTTTGCATTAATACACTAGATGTATAAGTTTAATTATTATACACCAACACCTTCTATTTAGCTGCAAAATAGCTTGATATTTTATTTATTAATTTTGCAGTCTAAATACTTACTTTTATTATAAAACAAGATATTTTAATAAAACTTCAGAACTAAATTAATAATCACACGTAGTAAAATAGATTTATAATTTTGATTTGGTACACCTCAAGAAAAGTGGATGAAACTGCTGTACACATTTTGTAATGTTCATATTACTCATATAACATAATATGCCAATTATATTTACTTTCATACCATAAGGCGTGATGTAAATGAAAGTAATAATAGCTCATGAATTGTTATAATCAAATCTCTTACTGTACTTAAAAAAAAAAATTGTTAATTATATATTTCACACAAAAATAGTGCTACAGATTCAACTTAAATCAACTTGTAACAGTCGAGGTGGGTGCATTTTACCAGTCAAGGTCTTTATGCTCACGTAATTCATGTTCATGTAGTCACGTTATAGATATTGTCAGTTTTTGTGAGAAAAGCTGCAGAGAAAATAAGAAACGAAAGAAAAAGGAGCCTAAAGAGTCTATAGAGAGGGAGTGGACGCATTGATTGAGAAAAAGATGATGATGTGAGTGATGAGTGTGAATTTAAGATACACATTCTCCGGGTTCCAAATCCAGGTCACTATCTCCGTTTAGAGATTTTTTTTTTAGAAAAAATAGAGAAATAAGAAAGAAAAAAAGAAAGAAAAAAAGAAAGAAAGTGATGATTTTAATTCTCCGATTAAAATAGGAATGGAAATCCCTTCCGATCCCTATTTCTTTCATAATTAAATTGAAATAGAAATAAGGATAGAGATTTCTATTTTTCCATTTTTTCTAAAAGTATATAAATATAATTCTAATATATATTTAAATTATTTAAAATATTTTATATTGAATTTATAATGTATTGATATTTTTATTTATAATGAAAGGTTTGTTTTTTTTTAATTTAATTTATAATTTTTAGTTAAATAGAAAAATAGAAAAATAAGAAAATGGAAAACCAGAATATACGAGAAAACAATAAAAAACGAAGAAAATGAGGAATTGCGGTAGGGATGGGAGACCTACCCCAAACATCCCCATCCCCATCCCCATTTTCTCTAAATGGAGAAATGGAGAGAATGGAAAAAGGGTCTAGAAAATAGAAATAGGAATGAAGAGATCTATATTCATCCTTATTCCTCAAACGTGCATTTATAAGTACGATGATATAATGTATGAAGACGTTAATTGAGAAAAGAAAGGTCAATAGTAGAATCCAAAATGAAGGTGGTGCTGTCAAAAAAAGAGAAATAAAAAAAAAAAATAGAAAAGTAGACAAGTACTGAATGGAAGAGACTAAGTAGGTTATCTTCTAAGCATTGATTAGTCGGTCTAAACGCTAAGGATCAATCAGCTGTATAACTAGCGTCAGACATTTATTAAAACATTGATCGATAATAACAGAAAATCTAACACTTTAACTTGTATACTTATAATTGAAAAAGAAAAAAAACAATTAAAATAGCTGAGAATCTTGCGATGCAATAAGATATTTACATCACCCTATTTCAAGATAAATAACAGTATACAAATCATTCAAGTGAGAAAATAGCACTCCATTATTGACTGGTGTGGCCGCCTCTAATAGCATAAAACATCAGATCAGATCAAACATTAATAATAAAATGCAAGGGAGGAATAGAAATATGTAAGAGCAGTCACTTTAATAAAACACAAGCCACAAATGTTGACATAGCGGTCACAATTTATTATACTACAAAACGGACAAAATATGTCATTATAATGATGTGATATGCGTCTTGAGGCCTCTTACAGGGATAAGTGAGACTATTACCTGTTCAACAACAAACAAATTGAATGTAGTCTTTGGTCTCCAAACTTTGTTAAACATCAACCCTCCCAAAATAATCTTTCAAACCCAGCTCAATTTTGCTGCTACTTAATCTCCTTCATTTTACACGACACTAACATATGCAACAACTATGAATGTGCTTCAGTACCATTTGCTGGCTTGAGGATTTTTGCATCCAACTGCTTCCTCCAGCAAAGCTGATCCGTACTACATTAAGGTTACATAAAATTATTGCATGACAAATCAACTTCAATTTCAGGCTATTTGAAACACTTGGTGAGTATAGAAATAAAGCAATTAAAAAGCCAATACCTGGTTTATCACTTCCACCACACAGCAAGCAGCGTACATGATACAACCCTTTGCTCTCAACATTGATGAAATACCGATAAAGTTCAATCATGATAGCAGCGAGATTTCTTTTTATTTTGCAACCTCTCAAATCTCAAATTTGTGATAACTTTCCTTGCCCCTCCCAATGTTGGATAGTCATTCATGCAAGAGTTGGAAGAGCATACAGCGTAACTCAACCTGGCAAAGCAAATCAAATTAAAGGTTGGACTTACTAAAACAGGTCACTGTAAATTATATACACAAGGTTTGCAGCACATCCAAATGTTGAAATATTAAAAAATGGCACCTGGCTACAGCCGATACAATTTCAACGCGGAAGCAGCGTACAACCCTTTGCTTTCAACTTGGATTCCAGACCAAAAAACTTCAATCCCGATAGCACCAAGTCTGCTGTCTTCTTCTTCATATGTTCAATTAATATTTCATCATACACGATTGTACTGGCTTCCCTTAGAAGTTTGCGCTCTCTCAAATTTGTGAAAACTTTCCTTGCCTCTTCCAGTGTTCCATACTTGCACATACCAGAGATTATAGCAGAACATATAACTTCATCAGGACGGCAACCTTCTTGCATCATCTCATTTAGCACGTCAATAACCTTTTCCGCATCACGTGATTTACAGACATGAAGAATGGTAAGGGTGTACTTGAATTTTATGGGCCCACTTGCAACGTTGCCTAAGCAATCACGAACTAACATCATAGCTGCATCAATCTCTCCAAATGTGCATAGCCCTTTGGCCAGAGAACAATAAGCAGCAACAGAAGGAACATGAGACATCTCGATTATTTTATTATGACATGCACAGGCCTCTTTGATATCCTCATTTTCAACAAAACACTGAATTGCAATACTATAAGTTGACGAATCAAGTTCCAAATTCAGATCCTTCATTTCACCGTAGAGTGATAATGCCTTTTGCACATCCCCAATCTTGCGGAGAGCTCCCATTAGTATATTGTATATTGCAACGGTACTAAAACCTTTCCCTTTTATTTCTTCAAACACTTCCAAAGCCATCATAATTCTTTCCTCCATCCCAACCACAAACTCAAAAAACTTCTCAAGATCATCAACCACAGAAAATTTCAACATCTTCATTTGCTCAAGCAACTTACAGAAATCGTCCATTCTCCCCATTTCCGCATAACTAACCAGCATGGGATTCACAGTAGCAAAGTTCGGCTCAAGACCATCTTGAACCGTAACTTCAAAAAGCTTATAAGCCTTATAAACATGTTTCACGCTACACAATCCTCCAATAATGGAATTATATATCCCCAAATCAGCCCTGTACCCTGAATCCATCAAATCCTTCAATAAGTCACATGCCTTCCCAACCTTTCCCTTTCCCACAAACCCATCAACCAAAACCCCGTAAACTGCCCTGTCGATCAAAATCCCCTTCTCTTTCATTTCCCTGAACAACTCATACCCTCTCTCCACTTCCCCTCCTTTACACAACCCCATGATCAATGTTACATAAGCCATCACATCCGGCTCCACCATATCTTTTCTCATTTCCTCCCACACACGACAACAAGCATCCAAATTCCCCTCCGAAACTAACACCTTAATCATCGCTGTGTACGCAAACACATCCGGTTTACATAAATTATCCCTCATTTTCCCTAAAAGCTCAAACATTTCCTCAAATCTTCCCTCTTTACACAATCCCTTGATCAATATCATGTAAGTAATGCTCTCCTCGACCAATTCGTGTGCTTTAAAATCATCATAAACCGACAATGCTAAATCTAAATAACTGGTTTTAACTAAAGCGTCCATGATCCTATTATACAAAAAAACACTGGGCACCAGACCGAATTTCTTCATTTTTTGATACACATAGTTAACTCTAAGTCCTCTACCACAATCAGCATGCATTCTGATCAAAATCTCAAATTGCTTTTCGGTGGGTGGCTTACCTTGGGAGTCCATCAATTCGGGGACCTGGTCCGCAGCGCGAAACAATTTGTTTCGATTCAAGCAATAGGTCAATGCATTGTAGGAAGCGAAAGTGTGGCGGTAACCCTTCTGCTTGCCGGCCCAGTGGAAGAACCTGGAGGCGAGGACGGGGTTGTTTTCGACTTTGAGCACCTCCGCCACGAGGTCCGGCGTCACGCGGCGGAGCTTGTTGAGCTGGGCCACGACCTCCGGGCCCCAACCGCTCTGGCTCTTCCGGAATGAGTCGACGATGAAGCGGGCGATGGGGGAGAGGCGCTGCAATTGGGAGAGAGACGGGGTTTGGGATCGCGGTGGTCGATTTTGGGAGGGGAGGTAGTGGGGGTCCCATTTTTGGAGGTCGAATATGGGCTCTGATTGTTTAGAGTGAGAATTGGAGTCTGGGTCTTTGAGTGAGTAGCGATTGGAGAAGAAGCCACCATAGACAGTGGGTCTGTTTTGGGAGGACTTGCGGTGGCCGTAGAAGAAGTAAGGTTTTGGCGGTGGTTGTGGGGGTTTTGGCGGCATTTTCGGCTGTACTAAAGTGGACAGTGTGAGTGTGAGTGTGTTGTTGTAGTTGGAAGCAAGGCCTTTGTTTGTACTTTGGTTTCAGAACAGAACTTGTTTTGTTTATTATTGTTTTATTTTTTTTCTTAAAATTGAGCAAAACTGGGACCCATCGATATCAATCGAATACAGAGTTGTCAGAAAGGGTTCCAGGACGAAAAGAATCTAACGAGTGCAATGTTATTAGGAAGGGTTCGGTAACAGGCCACCACAAATTGGGTAACAGGCCACCACAAATTGATTAAAATGATGGTTAAAAATCGAAATTGGAATTTAAAAATTGGAATATAAACCGAAACCGAAACCGAAACCGATGGTTTGAAAACCGGTTTGAACCGGTTCGGTTACGGTTTGGCTCTCCTCAAAACCGATGGTTTAACTGCCGGTTCATATTAAAAAAAAAAACTGTCTAACCGGCGGTTCCGGTTACAGTTTCTCCCTTCAACCAAATCAAACTATCGGTTTCTAACTAAAACCGAAACCGAACCGAACCGTGGTCACCCCTAGGTAAGAGTTTGGGGACGAAAATGATCTAACGAATGCAATGTTGTCAGGAAGGGTTCGGTGATTAAAGGGATTTAACGAATACGAATACAGGTTATCTAGAAGGGTTCGATGACAAAAAGATACCACGAATGCAGGGTTGTCCTGAAGGTTTCTTCCTGCTGTTCGGAAGGGTTCCAGGAAGAAACGGATATCACAGATTCACAGGGAAGTACACAGCTAGATTGATGTGCTTCTTTAGGTTAAAGTACATATAAAAATCTTAAAAGTTGGAAGTGTCTCATCTTATGTATGGTACTTAAGTCCACATAAATCTTAGTCCACATAAGTACACATTTTCCAGAGTTTGATTCCAGAAAAAGAACAAAATAGAATAGTTTTGTCCCTGCAGTTTATATTCTTCAAAACAGAGACAGAGGTGTCTCCTCCACTTCTGAGATGAATACAAAAGCTTCCATTGAGGAGCACTAGAGTGGTTTATATTTTAAGCATTCAATGCCAATCAAAGATTGAAATAATAGATAAATGGTATGAAAATATGAAATCCCTAAACAACTAGAAAAGGACTCATCTTAATTTCATATATTCAGGTGTTGAGTAAATAGCAGGCAAGAAGCAACATAATTAGACCTCAGTAACATGAAAAAAATCACAGCTTTATGGTTTCTGCAAAACCAGGCTACAGATGATGCCACAGACAAAAGCCATCACTTCAGTAATGAACAAGTTGCTTGGCCGGAACAAAAAGTTGTGTCACACCGGCAACTCAAAGTGCAAAACTGACCCTCTTGTTAGCATTCTTGGCCCTCCAGCTATGACCAGTTTGATTATGATCTCGTTGATATCCTGAGCTTTTGTAACTAGTTAGATGAGAACCTTCCCTCTTCCGACCATTCTCATTCCAGGTTCTCCAACCTCCACCACTTAATCCACATTCCGAGTTCCTGGGATCATAATAAGAACTGTCCCTCTGTTTATAACCCCATGCATTGCCCCGGCTGCAATCTCTCCATCCTCTATCTTGATGAGTCTTGCTATGTTGAATATAGTTGTGCGCCACAGGAGTGTCACCACCATCAAACTTCCAGGACCTCTGCTGGCTCCAATACGAAGAATTATTCCCCGAGCCAGCCCTTCCATCCCAATGTTTGCCACCACTATCCCATTTCCTAAACCGATTGGCATGGTTTACGCCCTGGTTCGAACCCCATAACTTATTATCACAACTTCCCCATGCGTTGTCCGTTACAGCTTCATCTCCCCATGTAAAGCTGTTATCCCGGGGATTATTATCATTATTTAATTTCTCTGAAACATTATTATTATTATCGTCCCACTGGTTCCAGCCCTGTGCAACTTTATTCTGTACAACTTCATTGCCCCAGATACAGGTGCTCTCCCAAGGATTGTCATCAGTTTTTAAATTCTCCGATTCCTTATTACCATTATCCGACTGGTTCCAACCTCCCTGTGCTCCATCATTAAAAGCACCACTACCCTGCATATTGTCGTTACCCTCCCAAGGATCCGACTGGTTCCAACCTCCATGTGCTCCATCATTGAAAGCACCACCACCCTGCATATTGTCGTTACCCTCCCAAGGATTGTTATTGATACCAGAATTTTCACTACACCCTTTATGAAAATCGTTTATAAAATCTCTATAATGTTTGTGTCCACGACCAAACTTCCCATCGTTTTCTCCTTCCTCAGGAGCAAAGTATGCAGAGTCTAAGTCTCTAATCAGTTCAAGATCAATATCAGGATTCCAATTTATTTCATCAATATAGATATCTGGATCTGGGAGAGAGATATCACAGGGCAAGCTATTGATCTCTGCCCAAAAGCGATTTTTTGCATTTTGAAATGCTTCTTTGCCGGCTAAGTCATCCCAATCAAGTACATTACTGCCGTACATAAACTTCTTAGTATCCACAATCTTCTGCCATGGTACTCTCCCAATCAAAGTGCAGAATTTCTTCTCCCAGAAAGGTACACCATCTTCACGAAATCCTACAAACAAAAGAAAATTTAGAAAAGATAAACCCATACACCATTATAAACTGTGTATTGAAGACCAATTAGCAGATATAAATTGTCGCCTGGATATTTAAATGAAAATGAGGGAGTTAAAATGGCAGTTCACACATTCAAACACTATCACTAGAGCTAAACTATTAAAGTATTCAAACATTATCGTATCCTCATATTGTTTGGTCACCAGGGACTTTGTACTTTATACAAAATTAGGCAAGAGTTCATTAGTCAAAACAATTATTTGCAAATTGCAATTATTTTTTTGTTAACAAACCTATATGAGATTATCAGTCCGGTACACTCTAGGGTGCATTAATTTATGCACAGAATCTCACCTCCATATTGAAATGTGACAAGTCATTTGTCTCAACAAGTCATAACTCTAGAGAACTTAACTTATAAATTTAATCTAATTATAGATTCAACTCTCTCTTATAACCCAACACATCTTTTTGATAGAATCTCATTTGAAATGAGCCACCTATAGCATATAAATCAACAATCACACTTACAACGTGAGACCAATATAAATTCAAGGCTGAAGGGAATCAAGTTAAAATAGACAATTGACTTAGAATTTACCAATTTGAAACCAAATTACCAAGAATTCGAATTCAATCTCTACTGTTAGACCCATTTAATACCAGGATGCAACTGTCCGGACAATCATCCATCAAACCTGTGTCTGTTGCACAATTGTTATACCTATTTTACATGCATGCAAAGCTGCACATTTATTAGATGGCAGAACGGTGGCCTATTTGACTTGATAGAATATTATGCCATCAGCACAATGCTGGGAAGGAAATGGCTAGCTGTTCCAGCCAATGTATATCCTATGGAAAGAAAAAAGTTAACTACGAAGCATATAGTAAAATTACTTATTTGACAGCAAATCATGCGACCAAAAACTACACGATTCTCACATTTATCGTCTCCATCCAAACATTCTCAGACAATTCAACCATGATCAAGTAAAAGAGTGTCAATTAATTTGCATTATGCTTTTAAGAAAATCCTAGAATGGAAGTTACAGATTTGAATGACACAGTCAAATGCAAAGTTACAAATACAGAAACGCTACTATGGACATTAGTACCAAATATAACCATATTCGATCGCTTATTTATTCTGAACCAACATGGAAATTTCCAAAAATGGTATTTCCAAAAATGGTATTGAATCTTCATTTTCAGTCACACTTACACTGATATTGAATCTTGATTTCCAAAATTGGTACTAGCAAACTCCAACAATGAATGCAATAGGAATAACATAAGTCCAATATGACTAAGGAAATCAATAATTTCCGTCTAAGAATGAACCGTATCATTTCATAAACTAACAAATAAATCAAACCCCATACATGACTAAAACAATCTTCAACAATTTACCTCCAAATTCATACCCAGATCAATTCCAAATTTCCAACTTCTTGTCCTCACCAAAAATTTCACAGCAACAACAATATACAAAACACTGAATCAATCCAATAATCGAACAAAAGATAATTTCAGTCCAAACCCACCAAGCAATATCAACCCGACACCAATTGTGGCACGACCCAGTTCAAATTAAAGATCAAAATTATCGAAAAACAAAAGAAAACAAAATAATAAGAATAATAATTACCTGGAGAAGAAAAGTTTAAGTCAAGAGGATATGATTTGGGAGATCTCTGTCGATTGAAAAACCTTCGAGGGGGTCGATTTCTCCAGCTACCCATTGAAAACCACCCAGCACTCAATTCAAAGAGTCTCCTCTATTCATTTGAATACAAAGAAAAGCAATTCACAAAGAGAGAAGAAGAATTAGATTATATTATATTAGTTTCAAAAAGAAGAATCAGATTTGTTTAATAAAAGAGAGAAACTTTACGCAACTGAGAAAATCTAATTGGAACCGACTGACTTATAGAATCCAAAATAAAACAAAAATCAATCTTGTGAGAGTGTTCGAGTTCGAAGTTGGATACGGCAACATATGAAGACACGTTTTCTTTTCTTTTATATACTCTGTGGACTTAACTACCATTTATTTTGTTTTTATTTTATTTTTCATAATTAATATTTAATACACAAAATTAGAAAATTAGGCTTCCTACACAAGCTATTAGTACAGATTATCCTTTATATTCTTACAGGTATAGTTTCAATATAGCTAATGAATTGTTCTTAATCCTAATAACCCTATTCTTATCAGTAATATTAGACCGTCTAATATTGACACGTGAGGTATCAACATCTCATAAATCATAAAATTATATAATAAATGATGTGATGTTGACACCTCGTGTGTCAACATTATTTAGAAAGGAATTTGAATTTTTATTTTTGAAAAATCTAACGTTACTCTGTTTTTATTATTGGATTTAATCTCTTATAAGTGAGTTTAGATTCTCTCTTGAACAATCATATTTTTTTTTAATAAAAATTTAGTAATTTAAATATACCTAGATATTAAAACATTACACAAGTGTTTCATTTGAACGGAAGTATTCTTATTAAAAAAAAAACAACAACAAATAAAAAGTAAAAAAACTAGAGAATCCAAACTTTGGAAAACTACTTTCCAGGAGTACAATCGATTCAGTCAATGTTATAATTGTATCAATTAATATTGGGTGATTTATGGCAGCAAAGTCATAATTATAATCGATTAGCTTTGGTAACTTTTGATTTTCTTTGCTTTGTATGTATTTCCTCTTCAAACACTTTGTTTTTTCCTCATTTATATTATTTAATTGTGTATTTAAAAAAAAAAACTAGTTGAGTGTATTTAACATTAAGGTGAGAATAAAATAAAAGGAATTGATAATAAAATTAGTAAAGTGTTAGGGACGTTTGTTTTTTTTGTCTGAACGGTCCTGAATTTTTCTAATGACTGAATAGGGACTGAAATCTGAACCTGGATGACATGTTTTTTTTTCTGAATGTATTGTCAACACGTTTGTTTTTTAAAAGTAAAATTGTCTGAATATAAATAATTTTACATTTATATCTATATTAAACAATTATACATTTAATATGAAATAAAAACAATCCAAAAATAATAATTATATATGAGCACATATGATCATGATCTTCATCTTTCATTACAAACAAACTTCATTTTTCTGAAGAAAAAAAAAATCCAAAATATAAAAAGGACATCAAGAAAACTCGTACAAAAACACTCTGATATATATATATATATAATCATAATATCATAATAAAATATCGATATTAAACACCAATATGAACAGTGATTATGGTTTTTTATTTATTTTTAATGCTATTAAAATAAACAATATATTAAAATAAAGATTTATATATCATATGTAATTTTGATGAAATTGGAAATACGTTTTATATGGGGATAGTATCGAAAGAAAAGATTTTAGATTGCATTTAATGCAATTAAGTGATTTACAATAAATTAAAAAGTCATGATTTTTTACTTTTTATTTTAAATTATTTTTTTAGGATTTTTAAGTTGTTTGACCACTTAAAAAAACAAATAAAACAACGTAATAATTATGATTCACACCCACCCTTAGTGTTATTGCAAATTTGTTACTTAAAGTTTATGTTAAATCTAGTAAAAATTAGAACGAAAATTAATATTTTTTTTCTATTCATCGTACTCTTGGATTTAAAAATGAATCGTGCTATATAAATTAAGATTAAATTACAAGAATTATATTAATATGTATTTTTAAAATTAAAAAAGTAATAACTTTTCTTTTATACTCATAAAACTTTAATTTTTTTTAACTACATAAAACTTACATTAATATTATTTTTTTAAAAAGGTTACATTAATATTTAATATTTTGAACTAATAATCATATATTTTGTTGACAGTGCTCCTTTATTTCATTTATTCTTTTATTGAAAAAATATTTATTGTATTTAATTTAAAAACCTTTAATATATTATTTTCTTTTTATTTTGATAGTGACATTCATCGGTTTAGCCAAACTGAGTAGACACAATACATAAATGTTGGATAGTGTGACCATCTCCAGTTCAAGCTTTTATTATTGAAAACTGTCAATATATTTATTTATTTATTTAAGTAATATATCACATGGAAGGTATGATTTTATTTAAGAAATAAAAAATACTGATAAAATAATCACATGTCATTCTCAAAAAGTTGGCAATAATTTAATGACAGAAAATAAAAAATAACTACAATTATTATGGAAATTTTATTTTTAACCACGTACGAAATTTTATTTGTTAATAGCCACTTTTAAAAAAAAAATCAATATATGTCCAATAATTACAAAAATACCCATGAATTTGATTTTTTCTTTAAAACTGAAAGAAAACTTAAAATCACGGTTAGGAACTTGGAACTTCAAACTTGAAACTTGAAACTTGAAATCTTGCTTAAATTAAAATGTTGAAACTTGAAATCTTGACTAAGTTGAAAGTTGAAAGTTAAAATCTTGACTAAGTTGAAAGTTAAAATCTTGACTAAGTTGAAAGTTGAAAGTTGAAAGTTGAAAGTTGAAAGTTGAAATCTTGACTAAATTGAAAGTTGACACTTGAAATGTTATGGGTTTTTAAGTTTTTCGTTTTCAAATTTAGAAACTTGAAATGCTGCCTAAATTGAAATGTTGAAACTTGAAATGTTGACTAAATTAAACTGTTCAAACTTGAAATGTTATGTGTTTCTAGTATGTCGTTTTCTTTTCTTTTTTCAGCAGATCTAATCACCGGCAGAGGGAGAGCTCGACGGCGTTGCTGGAAGGTCGTGAAGCCAAGGCGTCGGCACTTCGGCAAGCCGTCGACGACATGTGAGAGAGAAAGAGATGTGAGTGAAAGAGAGAGAAAAATAAGAGAGAGAGTTACGGGAAGATGATGGGGACAGGTCGTTGCAGTGTCGTCAAATATGAACATTTAAGTTCGGCCTCGCAAGGGCCCAAGTCACAGAGACTAGCACAGCGGCAAGCAAGGGATCGATCCACAGGGAGGTGGGATTCATCGACCTTCTCTAATTCTAGCTATTTGATTACAACACTCCAAACAGGCTCGTGTATTGCGTGTGTGAAAAAGTGAATAATAATATAACTAAATAACTTATATAAATGATATATACAATGATATATGGAATGGAGATATGCATGAAATATGGTTACACTAGGGAAATGACTCAACCGTGACAATCCTCCTAATTACTTTCTAGACGCACCTAATCCTCAAGTGTGCAAGTATACATAGGCTCGTATCCCCTTAATTAATCTTTAATCTCTCTCGATGTCTTAGAGATAGTATCCATATATACCCAAAATCTCTCTCGAGCAATCCGGACAATATATATGAACCCATTAAGCACGTGGAATACAAATCGAACTCTATACGCTAGCCTAGTGGTTATAACACTTTCTAGTCAAGTATATTGAATGTTTATCTAAGTATTGTCAAACGCGTCTCCTCTCGGTACATAGCATTTAACCATGGATCAATTACAAAGTGATCAATTAAGCAAAGGTTTTAAGCACTCAAAACATCCATATAACAACACAAGCACAAAAGAAATGTCGGTGGCCTTACTTCTAGGTCAAAGATTCGGTTTAGTCAACTCCCTATGATGGCTAAACATGGGAAACAAGTTTACCTAACAACTACATGCAACAATGTGATTGTTATATCATTAAGAACATTCAATTTAGATTAAAGGTTCATCCTCTTGATTAGGGAATTTTTCCACAATCAATTCATCACCCAATCCTGTCACGTGGATGGATAATTGTGTCTTAATACAAAGACCCATTAAGAACAAGGATATGAACCAATGTCAATTTAGCAACTAAAAGCCTGAACTGAAACATTTTCTACTCTTTGGGGCTAAAATCCCTATTACTCAAATTACTCAATATATGAAATTTCAAGTCATCCATCCATCAATCAACAATCATGAGTATCTAATTCCTACTCTAAATTACAACTACTCCTAAACCCAATCATGGACCCATATTGATCTCTAACAATTCATACACATACATATCATATTAAGAGAATAAAAACACATATATCAAAGAGTAAAACAAAATCCAAATGAATTTAAGTACAAAAATACATATATAGCACATGTGAAAGGTTTACAAATTCCCAAATTCGGTATTACACATCAAAGGTAACAAGAAATACAAAGAAATGAGCAAATAAGAGCAAACCATTGAAGACAAGTCCTCCAAATATGCTCCTAGCCTTCCTAGCTTGAATTTGGCTCCTAATTCCTTTGTAATCTACTCTAAGATGGATGGAGGAAGTGTATAGTGGTGAGGTGGAGGTGTATGGTGAGCTCCCATGGAGGAAAAACCTCCATGGGAGCAAGAGGTGAAAGAAAATGGAAGAAGAAGAGAAAAGGTGTGAGAAGGGGAAAAGAGGGGAAGAGAGGTGAAGAGAGCTCCAAAGAATGAGGAGAAAAGGGGGTATTTATAGTGTGGGAGGTTAGGGCAAGACTTTTGAGTGAAAAGACAAGAATACCCCTATGAAAGTGGCTGAAAAACTCATTTATGTCAAGATGTGCGGTACGATGTGCTGTACGCATCAACACCGCGAACCGTACATCACTTTTTGGAGGTTACTACCCTTCTACGCAGTACAAAACGCGGTTTGTAAATTGGTCTCGCGCGGTACGCGTACCGCACCTCTGCGCACCATTACTAAAACGGTCATAACTTTCTATACAAACATCGGAATCGCAATATGTAAACTGCGTTGGAAAGAAGACCGCCGGGGCTTTCCGAAAAGTGGTTATGGAAGATGTTGTTCGATTGGAGGAGAGAGATATGACTTTCCGAAGTAGGGGTATCTGCACAAG
The DNA here is from genome assembly GCA_032871835.1 of Dipteronia dyeriana. NCBI lineage: Eukaryota > Viridiplantae > Streptophyta > Magnoliopsida > Sapindales > Sapindaceae > Dipteronia > Dipteronia dyeriana. The sequence continues at coordinate 76,749,296 of CM065303.1, read as the reverse complement.
CTATTCCAAATTCTGCTCTTTAACCTCTAAAACTCTTCAATTAAGCTCAAATACCTTCCGTAGAGAACATGTACCTACACAAGGCTCAAAAACACATCAAATACCAAAATATACTCAAAAACAAGAACGAAAGCGACATAATGGGGACCTCAAATAGGTATATAAATCGTTCCTATCAGGAGAGAGAAGAGAGGTTGGGTGAGAGAGAGAGAATGTTGACGATGGTTCGCCAGCCTCCGCAAGGATGCCAGCGGGAGAGAGAAAGAGGAAATGAGAGAGAGAGAGAGAGAAAAAGAGAAAATAGAGAGAAAATATTTGGGGATGGTTTTTTTATGGGGGCATTCAAGTAATTTCTTAAAAAAATGGTTATTAACAAATAAATTTTCGTATGTAGTTCAAAACAAAATTTCCATAATAGTTGTGGTTATTTTTAACAATTTTCATTTAAAAGATATCCTAACTTGGGCCAGAAAACTAACTTAATACTTATCTAGACATGGACCATATGATATGATGCAGTGAAAACGTAACTAGAATTAGACCGACGTCTAATTTCTTTTGAAAAACTGGAATCCACCAGAATAGAGTTGAAACTTTAGAAATTTAATTGAATAATAAGCTGTTTGAGCCTTTCGGTTTACAAGACTATTTAAAGCGAAAGATCCTAACCCGAATCATTGTTAGACAAGAAACGAGATTGCATATCAAAAGCTGCCATAAATAGCGAAACTGCCAAAAATAACGAAATCACAAAAGTTACGGAAATAAAATATACTAACGACCATAAACAAGCCGGAATTAACGATATACGATTCTGACTTGTCAAAGTCAACTTATGATAAAAATGGAAATTTCTCAAAAAGGAAAGAATTGCGATTTCTGGGTCTAAATGATGGAATTTGGCCGAAAATGGACGTTCCTCAACACCGAAGGTTTTGACTTCTGAAGATCTCGCCGATTCCCTTCAATTAAGGACATTTAATATTAGATTTAGGATGATCCCACCAAGGCATGTAGGACTCAGCCACTTGTTCTACATCATGATACATGAGATTAAGGTTTTGTCTAGAGCAGATCCTGACTTTTTGAAGATCTCAAGCTAAAATCTAAAAAATTAATCCTTTATGAGTGATTGAGCATACACGGTACACAACATATGACTAAAAAGAAATTTTAAAATCGATTAAAAGAAGAAAAAAAAACCCTTTAAATCCATTAAAAAATTAATTACCTAGATAGGGGATCTTGATCATAAATAATTGGGTCATTTGTTACTTTTTTTTTTTAATGTTTGGGCTTCAAAAAAAAAAACTGAAACCCTTTTTATCTGGACCAAAATCATTCAATTCAATAATAAATACAAAAAAATAAAAACAACAGATCCCTTTTGGGCTCTGGGTGGGCGCCCCTTGTCCCCTTGGTCGGCTCTGGTTCTGTCGTCATACTCCTCAACAACCAACAAATAGGTCATTGTACGTCACATGGTTAGAAGTAGGACAAATGAATAGGTGTTTGGACGAAGTTCGGGATTCTTGATATTAAAAAAAAAAAGGATCTAGATTCTAAACATGGATAAAAATTCTAAATTTAAAAATTATCAGGTGTGGAAATTTGTATGCACACGTGGATCGATAGCACTTAATTCAACATTGAATTGTTGATAAAACATGCAATTTCATGTTAATTTGTTATTTCAAGTCCACATTTTTTATAACATACAGTTTGATATTGGATTTGTGTTTGCTAGACATTTTAAAACACGTTGAAGATGTAGTTTCTCTTAAAAAACAAGGTTGATTATCACCTGATTTGCCGACAACGAATCGAATCTGCGATTATTTTGTATTTTACTATTTTTCATATTTCTTATAATGTTCGAAATGCACTTTAGACAATAAAAGATCAGTTAAATTTATATTATTAAAAATCCACTAAGATAAAAACTGTAAAATAATACAAAAGTTGGAATGGAAATTAAGGTATTGAAAGTATTAATTTGTTTATTTTTTTGCTTTTCTTATTGTGATCATGTTGGTGAATGAGCTGTTAGCTGAAGCTAAAAGAGGGTCTAAATGCCACTTATATCACTGATTTTGTATTATTATTAGTATTATTTGGAGGAAAACTGATTTTGTAGTGTTGAATTATGATTTCTTAAAATTTATAGTCGTTGTTATCAGAAAATGCATTCATATAATCATATGTAGGAGAGGTCAAATCATGTACATTGTCAAACATCATTATTCATTTATTCTTACCTTTCAATGAGCAATAAGAATAATAATACTGGCCTAAAAAATAAGATGCAAGTAGCATATGCTGATATGCATAAAATGATCAAAGCCTAGGGAGAGAGAAAATCCTCAATTAGATAAACATATAACCTCATCACATTTTTTTGTTTATTGTGAGAATGAATATCTGAACCGTATATAAAATTAGATAACATATATTAAAATTAATTAAATATATAATATTAAAATTTAAGATAAAAACCGCAGATTAATATATATATATATATATATATATTGGAATGGAAAATCTTGAAAGTGTTAATCTGTTTACCTATTTTATTTTCTTACAGCAATCATATTGTTGGTCAATGAGCTTCCAGCTGAAGCTGAAGAGGGTCTAAATGCCATTTCCATCTCTGATTTTGCATTGTTGAATGATGATTTCTTAAAATTCATTTTTGTTGTCTTCAGAAAATAGAAAATGCATTCATATGCATGAGATATCAAATCATACACACATTGTCAAACATCATTATTCTTACCATTCAATGAGCAATAACAAAAATAATACTGGCCTTAAAATATATATATATATATATATATGCAATTAGCATGTGCATAGGATGATCAAAGACAAGAGAGAGAAAAAAATTCCTCAATTAGATACATATACAACCTCATTACGTAGATTTTTTCATATAAAATTACATCAGTGGTAGAATTTTATTAGATATAAAAAAATGGATTTGGATCCATTAAAGACCTTTTTTTTTTTTTTTTTTTTTGAAATAGGATCCCATTAAAAACTTGTAATAGATAATTATTCATATTCTTTATAAGAAAAAAAAAAGTTGTTAGAGATGTGTAGAATTATAAAGAAGTAGTCTTTGTGGTTGGGGCCCTTTAACAGCTGTATTTCTCCCTTGCAACACAAGGCTGCTTTGTTGTATTCTTCACATTCTCTCATCAATATGACTCCCCCACTTCCCTCAATAATTCCTCTCTCTCTCTCTCTTCCTCAAAGTGTGTATATGCACATATAACAGCTTCTCCTTGTGCTTATTGTATGAGGAATGGTCTATATTTCTCTGATAGGGAAAGCTATTTTGACATTAAGCCTAAAGGCAAATAATGCCATTCATGGTTTTATGGAAAAGACACAAATAACCCCCATATCACCGTTATGATTCTTTTACGGATAAATTTCAGAGTTCAAAGTCTCTCATGGTCTAATTTTTTGTTAATATGTTCATAATTCATTTTTTTTTCCTCTCATTTAGATAAATGTTTCATTCAAGCTCAAACTGATTTGGAATAGATCGGTCTCATTTGAAAAATAGACAAACACCTCCCATATAGTGCAGAGGTTTCTGATAATTTTTATGGAGCTTTTAGTGGAGAGATACATGACGATTTGATCAATCTTAATCACACTGTTCACACACCATGGGTCTGCACTTGTATGATAAGTTCCTCTCAAGGATAACATAGTAAATTCACACCCAACATCCATTTGAAGATGTCTGCAACAGAGGAGAAAAGTGAGGGTTGGGAAAAAGATAATGGTGAGGACCCATGAAGCTCAAATACACTTTCTCATAATTCATCAAGGAGCTTTCCTCCATGAAAACCACCCAAATGCTCCTTCCAATTATTTCCATTTTTTATTTATTTTCCAAACAGTGCCTTAATCAAAAATCCCCACACAAAAAAATAAATGCAAATGATGATGCATGATTGGAGTTGATAAACAAACATACCAGCTAGATTTTCTTCATCAGTTGTTGAGCCTTTTTTTTTTTTTTCTTTTTTTGGGTGTTTATAGTTTCAGTTTTCCAAGAAAAATTCTCTGATATTGGTCTTGTTATTTGTCACTATAAAGTATAAACAAATAGTTTTAATGTGAATTCAATACAAAAGCTGTGGCCACCCAAGTTTCCAAGAACCGATCTCTTCGAAGCGGTGAGTCTTGTCTGACATCCACTGCCTCTCTCGAGAATCTAGAAGATATAGGTAAGATGTTTGTTTTTTGCTTTGGTTTCTGTTCTGATGTGAAAATAGCATTTAAGAACAATTGTGACATTTGATATCTCAGTTTTGTTTATTTTGTAGATTTTTAATGGTTGTGTAATGGCAAAGAAGAAGAGCTGGTTCAATTTGTTGAAGAGACTCTTCATTTCAGACACAAATTCCAAGCCTGAAAAGGTAAAAATTTTACACTTCACTTTCATAATTTCTCTCTGTTGATTATTTGATTGTTGTTTGATGAGTCATGAGTTGATGTTGTAACCAATAATTTGTCAGAAGGAGAAGAGAAGGAAATGGTTTTTTGGAAGGCTAAAAGTGAAAAGATTTGCTTCCATTACAGCACCTACACAGTCAAAACACATAACAGTGAGTGAAACAGAGGAGGAACAGAGAAAGCATGCTCTGACGGTAGCAATTGCCACTGCTGCTGCCGCGGAAGCAGCCGTGGCAGCCGCCCAGGTCGCGGCTGAGGTTGTGAAGCTCACTGGAAAACCTCAGACAACCCATCAATGTGGAAGAGAAAAAAAAGATGACCCAGAAAAAGTTCATGAAATCCGGATCGATTCCCCTCAGATCCTGGCACTTGCAGCCATTAAAATTCAAACAGCTTTCCGGGGTTATCTTGTAAGTTTGAATGACAAATTCTGATTTTTTTTATTTTTGATAATTGATCCGGTAATGACTAATTAATCACTTTTATGTGTGGCAGGCAAAGAAAGCTTTGAGGGCATTGAAGGGGATAGTGAGACTACAAGCGATTATTCGAGGACGAAACGTGAGACGACAAGCTATAACTACTCTCAAGCGCTTGCAATCCATTGTAAATATCCAGTCACAGGTCTGTGCAAGGAGATTTCAATTGGGGAATCATCATTGTGTTGAAAATGATGATGATAGCAAACAATTGCAAACCTTGAGAGACAAGATAATCAAGGTGGGTTGTGATGAAAAAGATAAAAATTTCAGTTACTTGTGGTGCAAACAACTGAAAACCTGTTTTAACATTGTTTTCAATCTGGTCTGTGTTTTTCAGATGGACTCAAATGGTCAAAGAAGATGGGATGATAGTGTTCTGACAAAGGAGGAAGCAGATGCATTGTTTGTGAGCAAGAAAGAAGCGATTATGAAGAGAGAACGAATAAAGGAATACGCGTTTACTCATCGGGTAATTTTTCTCTTCCTTTTCAGTTTCAGGTTGTTTTCCAGGGTTGAATTATAATTTATAACTCTCAGGTTTTTGAAAATTTTGTGTAGAAATCAGCAGAGTCTGAACAGAACAAGGTTAGTGGAAGGTGGAGATACTGGTTAGAGCAATGGGTGGATACTCAGGTTTCGAAAAGCAAAGAGCTTGAAGATTTGGACACAATTTGGACTCCAAACAGAAAGCATAGAGAGTTATATAGAGGGAAAGGACTCAGAATTAGAAGTCTCCAGAGACAATGTGACATTGAAGGACTTGATTCTCCAATATCAGCAGCAGCTCCGCGAAGATCATTTCATCGAAAGCAAAATTCACTTGGGGATGAGAAATCCTTTTGTTCAAGCTCTCCTGTTGTTCCAACTTACATGGCAGCAACAGAATCTGCCAAGGCAAAAGCAAGGTCAATGAGTTCACCAAAGATGAGGCCTGGAGATTTGGATACTTGTTCAGAAAGTTATTCGCCGTATAAGAATAAGCTGTCTCTGATATCTTCAATTGGCAGGCCTAGTGCATATCAGCAAAGATCGCCAAGCTTGAAGAGTGTTCCAGGTCCTATAAAATCAACCCGGACAACGACAACGACGATCAAGGACCTTAGTCTCAATTCAGATTGCTCATTGCTGAATTGGGATAGGCAAAGTACCTTCAGATGATCTTGTTTGTTTGGTTAGAATCATGCCAGGAAAGAATCTGGTTAGTTGTTTTGTTGGGCTTCAAGTGTAGTAGTAATTAGTCTGTAATTAACAAATAATTTGAATGGATTAACATTTTCTAATATCTTATATGTTCTCACTAATTTTAAGTTACTGAAAAAATATTTTCCAGACTACAAATATCTTAACCTTTCTCTTGGAAACAAATTTGACCCTCTTAAAACACTGTAGTCTTGACTATAAAATATATCTTCCTGTGAATCAAATACAACTATGCTGCGTTGAAGTAGGTTCAAAAAGTCACTGAAAATATGATCCAGTATAAATATGGTTCATGGATACTACAATCCAATCTAATACCAGAATCCAGGGATCTTTTAGAACGTGTCTAGATAAACACTATAAGCTGTACAGATATCTTATTATATCTATAAGCTGTTTAGATATACACTATAAGCACAACAGACTATTCCATTAGATGGTTCATGAATATATATACAACATTGTCGACAACAACAAAAAAAAAAAAAATGAATACAGATGCAACAATCCAATCTAACAGCACTCGGCCAAGAATCTATCAATATCTGTCTAGATAAACATTATACATACAATTAGAAATCTGTCAAAATCTATTAGGACCTACCTAGATAAACACTATAAAATACTATAAATACAGTCAGAAATATGTCAAAATCTATTAGGATCTCTCTAGATAGCAGTCAGGCATTAGGATCCGTCTAGATAAACACTATAAATACATGCTAGCTGGTCATTAAAATTTAAAACTGTATAATGAATAGAAAGCTCAGTTTTGATGTCATCCTCAATTAATGGATGATAGAAAAATTCATGTCCTACCAATTCCTAGCCCTTTTTAGGGTTGAGTTGGGCTGGGCTGGCTCTATAGATACTATGCTGACTGCTGCCAATTAATGGACCACAACAATTTGCAAGGTGGTTGCATCCAGAAATCACTGTTTGCATTAACAACTCTTGGTCCACAATAATGACATAGTTGAATTGAACCCAAAACCAAACCATCAAATTCCCAGCCCTTCAATTAATAAAATACACGCATGCTTCAATTGTGAAAGGGGTTTTAGGTCCTCCAATTTTTATATGATCCTGATGATGAACAGAGGATTTATGTCATCAAAAAACTAGAATAGTAAGCTTGGGACAAAAATAATCTAAGCCACTAAGTTTTTGTGTGGCCATCAACTACTACAGAACAGCTATAATGAAAATGTAGAAAGAAAATTCAAGCCATTGGTTTCCTTCAAATGGAACTAAAAAGCGAAGAAGATAATGACTCTAGTTTGTTGTATGCAAGGCTTAGGTTTAGAAGAATGCTGACCAGTCATGAGTATAACAGTCTCTGTAATGATACAACCGCTAACTATCGTTACGACTTACGAATAGTATTATGATATTATAAATTCTTATTCGTAAAAGTTTAACCTAACCAATATTATCGGTTCAAACAACTTATTCAATCTCGTAATGGTGTAAATCTTGGTGATATAAAAAAAAAAAATCTATGAAAAATCCAGATTTCAGAAATCCTATAGTCAACATTTGTAGACTTACAACACAAAAACCTGTAATTTTCATGAAGTTTTAGATTCCCAACATTGGCTTTTGGACATGGACCTAACTAATATAAGTGCAGCACATAGATTTCATGAAAAGAGTAATATTTATATAATCCTATTTTATGTGGCCGACAAATACAACATACAAAACATATAAACTGACTTGTGTTGTTTGTGTGAGAGCAGGGAAGAATTTTGATGGCTCTAATGCTCTATCAGAGTTTAAAAGAGTCAGAATACACTCCAAAAGTCATTCAACAGCTCTATGAAAATATATATATATAAATTCCCACTCTAGAGGTTTGTTCATATAATTTAAGACAACTATCAACTGTGACGTTAATTTCGGTGGAAATTTGAGTCCTATCATACGCACTTAATCTTGATAGGTCCCGATAAGAATAAGAATCCTCCATATATTATAAATCTAGAAAACGACCCTTTTGAATTTTGAAGACTTGTATTATGACATGTGTAACTAGAAGAATGTTAATGTTGATTTTGGCCCATATTTTAATAAGGTTCAAAAAATAAATAATACTTTTTGAAGGTGACGTTTCAACATTGTCACTGTTTTAATAACTTATGTTTAAAAGACACTAAATATGGTGAACAGACAAAAATGCCCCCAATAGTTGTTTCATCCGAATTTTTCATTCATTTTTTTACAGTGAGAGTTATGAAATAGAGAGAGAAAGTTTCATTGAAACTCAGGCGCTACGCAGACGCACTGCCCGATCAGCTCGCGGGGGGGCAGGGGGCAGCGCCCCCGGAGCTTTTTTTTTTCTGGTCAGTACTTCAAAAAAAATATTCTCGATCCTTTGAAAAATATGTTTGATTCTTTTAAAAATATTCTCGATCACTTGAAAAATATTCTCGATCATTTGAAAAAAATCTCGATCCTTTGAAAAATATTCTCGATCCTTTGAAAAAATCTCGATCCTTTGAAAAATCTTCTTGATCATTTGATAAAAATTCTCGATCCTTTAAAAAATATACTCGATCATTTGAAAAAAAATCTCAATCCTTTGAAAAATATTATCGATTCGATCATTTGGAAAAAAATCTCGATCCTTTGAAAACAATTCTCGATCATTTGAAAAATATTCTCGATACTTTGAAAAATATTCTCGATCCTTTGAAAAAATCTCGATCCTTTAAAAAATCTTCTCGATCCTTTGATAAAAATTCTCGATCCTTTAAAAAATATTCTCGATCCTTTAAAAAATATTCTCGATCCTTTGAAAAAAAATCTCGATCCTTTAAAAAATATTCTCGATTCGATCATTTGAAAAAATTTCTGGATCCTTTGAAAAATATTCTCAATCCTTTGAAAATTTCTTGATCATTTGATAAATGGTCGATTCTTTCAAAAATAAGCTCGATCATATTAAAAAAAAACTCGATTTGACTACAAATATGCTTGATTTAACTAAACATTATTTTCAAAAATAAAATGCTTGATCCTTTGAAAAATAAATTGTTCATATAAAGACTGGGCAACAAATCATAACGAATGAATACATGTTAAACCACACAGAAATATATAAAAATATATAAACGAATATCACAAATATAAGTTATCTTCTTCTGTAGAATCTGGAGAGAGACAAGTTTTTTAGAGAGAGATGAGCTATTGTTTTCAAAGTGTAGATGGAAACACAATGGGATTAAAAAAATAGATTATTTAAGGGCAATTTGGGTAATTCATCATAATTGGTGCCTTTTAAACTTAAGTTATTAAAACGGTGACATCACTGTAACACACATAAAAAAAAATGTGACATATCTCGCCATTTCCTCTATTTTAATATGGGAGTTTGAGTGTAGTCTAAATCAAACTTTGATTGCCTCTGTTTTTGTAATGTACATTTGATGGCTATTTCTCATATGAATCCTACAAAGTAAAAATTGACCAACACCCAATTTTTCATCATGCATGAGCTACTAGATCATGTCAGCATGCTTCATGATGAAAGATTTACAAAAAAAAAACATCGAGTTCTTTGCAAGTCATTTGAACTAAAAATAAAGCCAAGTACATACCATTCTTCAGAGAGTTGAGACTTGAAACTTCTGAAATATATTCTATTAATGATGGTGTTGAAGACTATATTTAGTTGCATTATGTGGCAGAGATAAAAAGCAAAGAAATCTTGGAGACAGGACGGGAAAAAGAAAAAAGAAAAAGGTTAGTGGTGGCTGATGACTGATGAGTTGATAAAAATGAAAAAAGAAACACTAAAAACTAGCTTATTAGATATTGCATGTTTACCATGTGGTTTGATCTTCTATTTCAGTTGAAGATTCATTATACATTTAGTGACTTACAAGTTTACAACACATCAAGAAGTTGGGTAAGGACTTAAGTTGTTTATATCTTTATGCTTTGCTGTTCTTTTATAGTTCAGACGTTTGCGTCTTTATTACAATTTGATTGTCCAATTTGGATTTTAATAGAATCCAGATATCCGCACCTAATACATTTTAATCTTTTATATTTTTTCTTTGTATGCACTCTTAACGAAACATGATCCCTGTTTCGTGTGAAATTATCATTGATTTTATTATTGAGAGATTCCCGATTCATATAAAGTCGTTCAACTTGCATTTTTATAGAGTTGTTGTCCAGTGTAGATATTCATATTTTTATTAAAATTTGATTGTCGAAATTCAAATTTTAACAAAATCTAGATATATGTGCCTAATATATTTCTTTCTTACGTGTGTTTTCTTCGTGTGTGTCTGTGTACTTTTGATGATACATGATCCCATTTTCGCATGGTTCACGATTCTTGTGAAACTACTATTGATTTGATTTTCAAGGGATTCCCAATTCACCAACAAATTAAAATTCATTGGAGTTAGACCTAACCAATCTTAGCTTGGAGATCATAATTTCCTGAACAAGTAAGTGTAGGTGGGTGTGGACCAACCCAAAAATAAGCAGAAAGCTGTTGACTGGTGTGAAACTTGGAGAGAGATGATATATCATTGTGATGAATTCAAAAAAGTTATTCCAACACTTAGAAAATAATTATTGATCGTTCAAAGAACATTCTCAAACCTAGATGTTGTTCAGAGTTTAAGACAAAACTTCAAATGAGACTTGTGGGAATGATTTTTGTTGCCATTCAACAATTATTTGGAAAATGACTTTTTTTTAGGTCATAGAAAATTATATATATATTCAAAGATTGAACTAGTCTCTCAAGTATTGGTGACTTGGGACCATGAGTCAAGGCAACTATGATTGGCCCATAAAAATAAAAATAAAAAATAAAAATAAATAGAAAAATTAATAGCAAAACTTGAAATACAGAAGCTAGTATTAAACAGATGAAAAATATTATTCGAATTACTTGTAATATTATTCTGATCATTCTGATTTCCGTAATATCTCGCTGTATTATTTTAATTTGGTAACTTTTGTCATGTTTTGTAAAAAAAGTTATTTTTCATGTATTATTCTTTCAGTTAACCATTCTTTGAATACTACTAAATACTAATTAAGCTTAAAGTAAGCTCTATTTTTTAATATATATATATAAATATAAATTTTATGAAACTTCATGGGCGGTTGTTGATAGGGAGTTTTTTCTTTTCTTTTCGTGTTTGACAATTTTCAGGATTTCAAAAATATTTCAGGATTTCAAAAATATTCAATGGTTAATAAAATTCTCCTCAAGAACTCTTGTCTATTTCTTAGTTTCCTCTTTATGTCAATTTAATCAACAAGCTGTGGAAAATCAAAAAGATTTTAGAGAAGTGATTTCTTTTCATCACGTAACACATAACGTATCAGACAAATACGACCCCAAAACTTAAGCTATATATCAATCGAAAAAGAGAAAAAAAAAAAGATAAGCAACCACGATGAATGATGGCGTTGACAGTATTTATGATCAATGCTGCCTGCAACAACCATCTAGTCATGAAAGAGACTTTGCATGAAGATGCATTATGTGAAAAGATCAAAGATCATATATAAAATAAAATAAAAATAAAAACAAGAACAAGAATAAAAACAAAAACAAGAACAAGAACAAGAGAGAAAATCCAAAGCCTTTTTCCATTATAACTTTATGATACTGTTGACTAATAATAGAAGCATTTGAGAGCCAGAAGCGGATGAGAAAAAAAGTGCTTTTGGAGCACATGGTATGAAGAAGGACCATGGATTGCATATGTTTCTTTTTATGTTCTCTTTCTTTTTTATTTTTTCCAGTTGAAGATTCCATATACTTTTGGAAGAAAAACTATATGCTTTGCTGCAACTAATCATCATTTTTCTTTTTTCCTCTCTATCTTTTTTATCAAGCCAATTACATTACATAATTTGTTGAGAACCACTGATCAGTGTCTATTAATCCTTTCAACAACAAAAGAAAAAATTAAACTCACAATCTCTTCAAGGGAAATATCTTCTCCTTATTAGTTCTTGTGCCCACTTGACAAATCAAGAAGTCTTTGTTTGGTATCTATCTCTTTATAGTAACATACATATACAAAGTTATGCTATTATATAGATCATATATACTTGTTTGCAAAGGCGAATTTAGGGAATTAGGGGATCAAATTGAAAAATTATTTAAATTTTAATAAAAAAAATATTTAAAAAAAAATTTGTAGGCAAGTGAGACATAACCATGTCAAGCCATAACTTAACTTCACCGTTGCTTGTTTGATTCAGATTCATTTGATTTCGATTCAAAGGTTCAAATAAATGAGAAATACTGATTGAAAATCGATATTGATTCCATTATTATAACCGACTTATCTCTTAAAATTCATGTAAACACGTCTCGTATACAATCTAATATCTTTTTGTTTCCTTCTTTTTATTTCCCCTGGTTGAAGATTCCATATACTTTTGAAAGATAACCTATGCTTGGTGCAACTTATTATCAGTAAAAAACAGTATTCTAGTAAACGCTATGTGCTAGTCGGGCGGCAGCTTAGCGTCTAAGCGGTCAGTAATTGATTTATTTTTAATTATTTTTCCTACTTACAAAACCTATATTCAATTTCTTCATAACAAAAATTCAATATTCAAATTTTAAATAATATAACTAGGATATAAAAACGATATTGATCCTGTCTATACCTATTAATCAGTCAAATCGACAGACAAATTTTGTCCGTATCCGGACAGTCGGCAATTGCCAAGCATCTAGACACGTATTTTCGAATACCGTTAAAAGGTGAGGAAGAGATGGAAAAGCTGAGGTAGTGAGAGGATCCAAATTCCATCACGTTTTTTTTTTATATACTTTTTGTGTCATATCTATCTTTTTATCCAATCAATCGATGACATTACAGAATTTGTTTAGAACCACCGAGTTCTTATCAATCGTTTCAAAGATTTTTGAACTCACAATATCTTCAAAGTAAAGTATCTCCAAGTTCTTGCCCACTATACAATTCAAGAAGTCTTTGGTATCTCTTTATAGTAACATACATATACAAAGATGCGTTATTGTACGAAACCTATAATTAGTTAATTACACATGGTTGATTTAGATCCATTAAAAATCAATTCAACCCCTCAAATTAATAAAAAACTTTAAAAATAAAAACTAAAAAAGTTGAAAATAAATAATGACGGATTTCTAACTACCTTAGTACCTTATATCCGTAAAAGTTTAAGCATACTAGCTAAATTCACACATACAATATAATATTTTTATAGATTTTTTCAGAGGTAGATCGATTCTCCACAGATTTAATACTATCGATGCAATAAAAAATTATCTTTAACGGTTTTTTCTGAGATAAATCGTCATAGATTTAACATTATCCATACAACAAAAGATTTAAAAAAATTCTCAGTAGCTCATGCTAGTGGAGGATCCAAATTTGTTTTACTATAACAATTACACTATATGGTTGTGCATATCTTCCAGCACATTAACTGCTAATTATAAGCAACTTATATTATTATAAAATAACTCAAATAAGTGCATTTTTTTTATCAACATAAATATGTTGTGTAGCTTCTGATCTGCTGCGGAGAAAAGGTGATTAATTAATTAATCAAAGCAAAAGCAGTAGATATATAATCACTTTCTTTAGAGAGAAATTTATAACTTTTGAGCCACAAAAGCCTAGCATGGTGGAAAAACATACTAGTGGATGTAGTGGCAGTGCTTACCTATCTTGATCAATATTGAAAAAAGTCATCATATATAATAGTAAATTGGATATAATTGATTTAAAGCTAATTTATGTATATGATGAGATCTAACATGCATGATTGCATGGCATCAAACAAAGTACTTTTGATCATCAAAAGCATCATCCATTTCTTTTTTTTCTTTTTTCTTTTTTCTTTTTTGGGTTTAAAATGATAAAATCTACGTTAACCAAGTACAATATAATTAAATTATTATTATTATTATTATTATTATTATTATAAGGCTTATATGGTTCTTGATCCTTAAAAAAAAGAGTTATTAGTACAAATACCTCCCGAAATATACGTTAATTCGTATATTGCCTCCTATTTTTTTAGGCATTAAACCTCTAAAACTCTTGTTTATTGGTAAAATCCGACCGTAGATACCCCAAATAAGTGTTCAAAGGACAACAAACTCAACGGTTTACCAATAAATAAGAGTTCAAGGGTTTTAATGTATAAAAAAAAGTTTAGAGGCAGTATGAGAATTGCATATAGTCGAGCGGTATATATGGCAATTACTAAAAAAAAAATCAGGTTATTTAACATTACATATAATCACGGTACTGACATGACCAAACAGACTACAGAATTATTGTTTAGAGTTGAAATGTAAACCAAACCTATGAAAAACCATTCCATTGATTTTTTTAGGACCGATCTGACTAAAAAATTATTGGTTAGAATTGAAATGTAAACCAAACCCATGTCCCCCTCCATGAAAAACCGTCCAACCAGTAATATTCGATCTCAGTACCACTTATACAACGATAGGATATCTCATCAACTAAGCAAGTATTCTAGTTATCCGTTTTCACTAAATTATCGGACGAAATTAATTGGAAGAGCAAAGAATTAAAGATTATGTGAGCCATGTAAATTATAGCTGGAGAACACAATTACACAAAAATTAAAGAAAGTTTTTGTCTATATTTTTATATATACACACTAATAGCATTTGTAGGTGCTGAGTAAGTCTCAAAATATAATAGATGCTGGACAGTTCATCTTCACACTTGCAAACCCTCAAAAGTATTGTAAAAAAAAAAACAAAAACTTTTTTTCCCTTAATTACTTTGGGAATAAATTATTCACTAAAGTATCACATGAAATTCCAAACACAGTAAATATATTATATAAATATAGCACAAAATCTATGTCACCAATCAGTTACCGGATACATGTAAAGTTTTTTACTGATCAGCTCACCAGTTGCTGTTTGTTGCTTTGCTTTCTTCATTTATGGGGTTTAGATTTAGTTCCTTGTTGCTTTCTTCATCAGTGGGTTTATCATTTTGCCACATAATTTTTTGTCAAGTACCCCTAAAAAATTATATTCAATTGCATGATGTTGGATTGCATATTGCATTCATTCATTGTTAGGATACTATATCTTAAGAGAATAGAACTTTTGTTTTCATTTAAACATTTTTCTTTATATATATATATATAAATTAAAGTGTTACGTTCAACGTGATATACTTTATAGAGACACTTCAAAGGTTGTACACATAGATGACACGAAGCCAGCTCTATCAACCTGGGGTAATAAAAAAAATAGCAAACTTTTATTAAAAAAATGTAAATAACAAAATAATAAGATAAAATTTAATTAAATTTTAAAAATTTTAGGTATGTATAACCCTTTCAGACCATAAAATGACTTCGCCATTGACTGGGAATAACACATTTCATAAGAGATACTGTAGATGATACTGACTCATAAAAATAGTTCTAAAATGATAGCAGATTAGGTTCGATGATAATTAGGTTATCGTTCAATTTAAAAACATAAACTTGATTGAGATCTCTATCGATACAAATTCATTGTAACAAACCAACTAATGAACACCTAATTAATTATATATCTTGACTGCTAATTAAGAATCTTGGACTCAATTATTAACAGTCATACATGCGTAAAGAAAAGTTTACATTAATTGAGATAATATGTAATTTCATGACCCAAACGATCATGGTTTGTTTCCCATATCTTTTGTTGTTTTCTTGGTCAGCCCACAACACACTTGATTGACCAGAGAAAGCTTTTGTTGTTTTGTTCAATATCACAATATATATATACATAAAGTTGATCGAGACAAAAGTCACAATAGTTAAAGAGGACAAAACCCTCAATAGAGAGAACACGATAGATTTTACTAGCTAAGCTCGCGAAGCCTTTGCTTTAGTTTTTTAACCTCATGAACATTTGGCCAAAACTAAGAGACAAAAAGACATTGATTAGAATGGAATTAAAGTGGGATAGGGAACATGATAATATTCATTATTTATAACAATCTCTTAGGGTTTTATTAGTATCCGAAAATCAAAATATTTTGTACCCTACCAACCCCTCTAACCCACACTTGTTGGTCTTAATATGACAAGGATGGTGGTTCGGTGACCCCTAAACGTGGCAATCTTAGCCATCATTACCCATTTGTCTTGTTGTCATTGGCAATTCTTCGATCTTTAATCTTCTAATCAAACTTTCGAAAGGTGATGATATGGCGGTTCAACGTGTCGTCTTATTGATATCTGATTATATATGCTCATGGAAAGTGTTATGGGAGCCACACTATAGCCGCCCTTTCAATTCCTTTGATGACAAATGTATTGTGATTTGTGATTAATCTTTTGATAATTTTGACTAATTAAGAGTTTTTGCATTCCCAAATTGTAGCACCAAGTGGACATCAAGGACCATATGTGTTTGTGGGGAGTGGCCTACAAAATTATTACTCCACAATTTTATATTTTTATTTATCATTTTAACTTAGTTATTTATCTTCCAAAAATAAATAAAAACTTATTCATTTGTATATGTCGTGGGTTGTATTTCTTTATTGGTGGTCGGTCTCCTTCTAGAAAGCAAAGTAATCGAGATTAGGTTTTTAACCACAAAAGCAAGGACTGTGTTTACAATTAATTCTCACTTTCACACTACACACAATAATTAGGGCAAATCTATTCCAAATTATAAGAATCTTAATATTATAATCCTATAAAAAATAGGCTTTTAGTACTAATGAAGACACTTGTTATAGACCTATGTAGACATACCATCATGCCTTAATTTATTATATTATATAAACAAAATGCCTTCGATTCTACTTAATAATTTCTAGCTAATCATGTGATGTCATTTTCATACGCCAAGTATGCAACAATCAGATATGCAAAACCCCTTGTGATTTATCTGAGAAATATTTCAATACATCTGTCATATATATTTAACTCACTCAAATCATATAATATATATAGTTAATCATATAAGAAATACATACCATATGACGTAATATAAATAGTCTATGCCTATGTCTATTGAAACCTTTCTCGATTTCTCCAAGCACTATTGGTATATAATTTATCAGAAAGTTATATTAAGATTTACAAAATCTAAGGTAGTCTCTGTATCATCAATAACGGAGATGGAGTCTAGGATCACCCATCTATTTTTGTTCACTTTCAATGACCATTAATAAACCTTACCAACTTTGAAAGTGCCCTCTATTTTGATATAACACACAAATACAAGTTGTGTGATATCAAATCTTTTTGGGTACACAGAGTACTCTAATCTTCTACCGCCTGCACTTGAAAGAATGAACAGAGAAAAAGTTAAAAGAAGAAAGCAGAAACATAATGCAAATTGCAAAGTCACAGGAGATGAATATATTAATAATTCAATGCTACCTTTTGAAGCTGAAAATCCTCTGCTAGAGGTCCATACACAACTTGTTAGGACAAAAAAAGTGAAAAAGAGCAATTATTGAACTAAAGAAATTTAATTGAAGTAGAAACATATAAGCAATAGAATCATTCAGACTTGTCCAGTTGCTGGGAACTGGGGCTTCAAAACAATAACAGTAGACTGAGAAAGGAAAGAGCAGTTGTTCAGTGCTTTCTACAAGCTGTCATGGCCATGTTCTCTCCTTCGACTTCCTTAACGTTGCAGACCGGCCCAAGTAGGTCCCAACACAAACCAATCAGAGCCGTTCACCCCTTCACAGATCACACATGCATATCAACTTCATGGGGATGGACCCTTAGATACCCTACCTAGCCATATCTCTCTAATACTCCAATGAATCAAAGACCGGCCCGCTAGTCACTCTCATCCGATCTGAAAGTAGATACACAATGTTTGCATTCTGACAATTCATGAAAGTAAGACATAGGTATGGGCACATATCTGTTGTCATAAGAGGCAGAGATATACGAATTCTGGCAATGCCGTTGCTTTTGCTATAAATGGTAAAAGTATCCTTAAAAATGGTTGATGAACGAATTTGGAGACATTTTTGTCTTTGGTGGAAAAGGCGGGATTGTGGTTGCAACTGTTTGAAAAAGTTCAAAGATTTGTGAAATCTTTTTTTTCCTGTGACTTTCTATTCAACTTGACATATGTGTTAAGCTTCTGTTATAAACAAAAGATCCCAAAAAGGAGAACTAAAGAAAATCCTAAAACTCTTCCACCCAAGTAGGCAGTCGCCATACGGATTCTCACAAGTCACAACTGAAGATAGGTTGACTCAGACACTGAAATCTTCCCCTTTAAATTCCCTCCTAAACCCTTCATTTCCTCAACTCCTCTATACCTCCCCTTCTGCTTCTTTTCTTCTAAGAAACAATAAGTGAAAGAATAAAAGCCTTTAGCCTTTAGCCTTTAGCCTTCAACATCTCCTCTCTTCCAACAAATAAATGAAATACCCAGCTGTTAGTTTCCTCGTACAAAACAACATGTTTTTCATAAGAAGCCTCATCATCTTGTTTCTGAGCTGCATAACTGTTAAACTAAATCTTTGTTTTTCCAGCATACCTTACTCTTTGAAAACACTCAACCTCGAAGGGCATTTTAATTTCGATGAAGTTCACCATGCAGCCAGAGATTTTGGCAACAGGTATCAGTTTCTCCCTTCAGCAATACTACATCCAAAGTCTGTTTCTGACATTGCCACTACTATAAAGCATATTTGGGAGATGGGTCCTCATTCAGAGCTCACAGTTGCAGCTAGAGGTCACGGGCACTCACTCCATGGCCAGGCACAATCCCACCGAGGAGTTGTCATCAACATGGAATCTCTTCAAGGCCCAAAAATGCAGGTCAACACTGGAAATTTCCCGTACGTGGACGTCTCTGGTGGTGAATTGTGGATAAATATCCTGCATGAGAGTCTTAAATATGGGTTAGCGCCAAAATCTTGGACAGACTACCTACATTTAACTGTTGGTGGTACTCTGTCCAATGCTGGGATTAGTGGGCAGGCTTTTCGACATGGCCCCCAGATAAGTAATGTTCATCAGCTGGAAGTTGTAACAGGTTTGTCCTAAAATCATCAAGAAGAAAATCATTATGTGATGAATTGCATCATTTAAATCAAGACAGGTTGAAGTAACAGAAAAATAAATGAGAAATGGAAAAATTATGTTAATAAGAACTTTTATTTGTCTTTTCTACTCGTTTATTTGAAAATGAAAGTGCAGGCTACCAACTTTATTCATTATGCATGTCGTGACTCGACCTTGGTTTCATGAACATATTAATCACATGCATAGCACTAACTCTTACTAAAGATGGACTGAAATTGAATGCAGGAAAAGGAGAAATCATAAGCTGTTCTAAGAAGCAGAATAGCGACCTCTTCCACAGTGTTCTTGGAGGACTAGGCCAATTTGGTGTAATAACCCGTGCAAAAATATCACTGGAACCAGCACCTGAGAAGGTAAAAAGAATTAATCATTAAAGCCAGAGACAAGTTCAAAACTAAGATATGGTACCATCGAGATCCATTTTTTCTAACCCAGTTCTCAATATTGAACAGGTTAAATGGATCAGAGTGTTGTACGATGATTTTGCCACATTTTCGAGAGATCAGTTGCATTTAATATCCGTAGAAAACACATTTGATTATATTGAAGGGTTTGTGATAGTAAACAGGACTGGTCTCCTAAATAATTGGAGATCATCCTTTAACCCACAAGACCCGGTACAAGCCAGCCAGTTCAAGTCAGATGGAAAAATTCTCTTCTGCCTAGAATTAGCCAAATATTTCAATCCAGATAAGAACGAGAGAGCGAATCAGGTAAATTGTGATGGCCTATCATCTGATGGATCTTTTAATTTTAATAAAATGAATTATCGTATCATATAAATATTATACTAATAATAGACAAAATAAAAGGGTACACATGAATTTACATAAATATTTATCCATGCAGGAAGTTGAGAACTCATTGTCTGTACTAAGCTACATTCCATCAACACTTTTCCTATCAGAAGTTTCATATATACAATTCTTAGACAGGGTTCACGTGTCCGAGGTTAAATTAAGATCAAAAGGCTTGTGGGAAGTTCCACACCCATGGCTGAATCTTCTAATCCCCAGGAGCAAAATACATAATTTTGCTGAAGAAGTTTTTGGTAATATCCTAATGGATACAAGCAATGGTCCAATCCTCATCTACCCAGTCAACAGATCAAAGTAATATTTCACAGAATTTGGTCATTTATCTCAATGATTTCTCATGGTGTTTGTTAGACTGATTAATTTGTCTATCCCGATTTCAGGTGGGACAACAGAACCTCTGTTGTTATTCCAGAGGAAGATATTTTCTACCTGGTAGCATTCTTATCCTCTGCTGTTCCCACTTCAACAGGAACCGATGGCTTAGAACACATCTTAACTCAGAACAAAAGAATTCTAGAATATTGTGAAACAGCCCGTCTTGGAGTGAAGCAATACCTGCCCCACTACACTACACAAGAGGAGTGGAGAACCCACTTTGGTCCACAATGGGAAGGTTTTGCACAAAGAAAATCTACTTATGACCCATTGGCAATACTCGCTCCTGGCCAACGAATATTTCAAAAGGCCATACCTTTCTCCTGACAGCAGCCTAAATTTACTGTTTTAAAAAAAAGGGCCTTTCAACATGCAGGGAAGATGCCGTAGCAACAAAAGTTGTAAATCAATAACTGTCACATTCACATGCTTTCTCATATATATTAAGTGTAATGAGGAGGCTGCAGGGACTAAGAGAGGTTTTTTCTTAAAAGAAAATAGGTTAAATATTTTGAATATGAAAATTAGATTTGTAGAAGGCAATGAAGAATAGCAGCCCTAGACAGGATGTACATTATCAAATTTTGTGAACAAAGACTAATTCTTCTATCTGATAAATCCAATTTCACAGTCGAGATGTAATTATTTACCTTTGCAACAAATCTTATACAAATGTAAGGCTATCTTCCATTAAAATTAACAAGTTCTGCAGAACGGAAACCAAGTATGATGAAACAAGGGATATGTAAACGATCGCTATAAAATAAATGCAATTTACGAGCTAGATTTACCATATAATCACTTCATACTTAAGGAGGAAACTAACCCAATTTTTTGCAGCAACAAACTTATCACTAATAACACCATACCTTGTAACAACATGAAACTTGCTGCCAAGATTTTACCAAAACATATAAACATGTGAGTACTTTGGATTTACTTTTTGGTTAGACAAAGTCAAATTTTGTGAGCACCATATTGTGAGCAAAAGTCATAAGAGTTTTTGTCATATACTGAAAATAGAAATATCACCAACATTAATTAATCATCAACTTACATGAAATTTTCAGCCCAACATATCATTGAAAAGTTATCTTAAACAAAAAGAAAACTGGACACTATAATAATTGCTGAATTCAGAGTATTGGTGACTTACTGTCATTCAGAAAACAATATTGGATCTAAACCAGCTTAAAATTCTCTTTTTCTTATTTTCATATTCTTTAAGCAACTTGTTAGACACACAAGCAAATTAGTATTACCTAATAGTCACTCATATAAATCTAATTTTATCAGCTCTTTAGTTCTTCAAAGATTTGTAAATTTTCTTATCAGTGGTCTTTCTAATAAAAAAAAATCATCATTCCTTTCCTTGTTTGTTCACCTAACCATGATCAAAGTAATGAATCTTTCCCAATTTCATTCAACTGTATATTCATCCAACATCAGAAAAGGGAAAAGATCTACCATGAAAAGCACACGTTTTTCCTTTTAGTAGATTCTGGCATATTTGTGTCAGAACAGTAGGGGCAATGGTGTTCAAGGGTTGACAAAGTTTATTCTCTGCCTAATCACTGTTCTATATATTTTTCAACTTGAAATTTGAGTGACAAACATGGCCGCTTCCATAATTCCAAAATGCATTGGTTCACGGTACCTGCTTTTGTTATGGATCCTTTCAGACCACCAATAACACAAAGAAGACTACAGTTGGCACATGAAAAAGCGAAATGCAGCCGTCCATTGAGCACTGAGAACCTCTGCCACAGAATATTCTCAAGAAAAGGACCTACCACACTTAGGGTCAAGTGAAGGGAGTTAATATATCATAACTCAACTATCCGACGAAATTATATTACTATTCACACAACAGCTTAAACAGACCAAAAAACTTTAAAAAGTCAAAGTTTTCATCATATCAAAAGGGCACATTTATCTGCATGAACATCAATGCCCCAAACCGATGATATTTTAAGTATACTCTAAACTTTCAAGTGAAAAATATATACATACATACATGCATACATACATACATACATACATACATACATACAAAAAAGTGCACTTACCTTATATAGCATAAAGGTGTTTCCTTAAACAGGTTGTCTTTTCTGATATGCTTCCGCAGTGGCCATAGCACTTCCTATTGGAAAAACAGACACCGTTCGGAAGGTGCATTTACTGCCAAAAGCACTTCAAAATCAACATTTCATCAGGGCCAGATTGACTAACAAAGGAATGATTATTATGTGAATAATAGTTCATGAAAAGAATCTAAAAAGTGAAAGCAAATCTAACTCTTGCAACTTTTCTCAGAGCCAAAATCAGGGTCAAGGATCAAAGATTGTCCTATGAAGGAGAGATATCACAATCAAATAGTCAACGAAACATCAGCACCTAGTGGTGCTGAGTACACCAATCTTAAGTTGTTCAACACTGGTTGTATTGCGTCTGAATCTCAATGACTATTATAGGATACTTTAGCAGTACATTTAAATTAAAATTTCATTGACAATGTATCCAGCTATAACTTTAATGATTTTTGTGACATGAAGCACAAAAATTTACCATAAGAATTAAGATGCTTCATGTTGTTGACAAATATTACAGCAATATCAAAATAACACTTTGAGAGTCCACTCATCTAATTGAAATTGAACTGATATTTGGGCTTCAAAGAAAAATATCCTATAGCACCGTGAATTATGGTCTTTTTTATTCAAGTCAACAAGTGATCTTTCATATTCAATACAAGATGGTGGCATTTTGTTGAGTGGACCTAGCTGTCAAAAAGTTTTTTTATATACATAATAAAATTAATTCATCAAACATGATAAGTGGAGCTCATGATAGAAGACGCCATATCTTAACGACTAAAATAGTTGTAATTTTCACAAACTTAAGTTTGAACTTTGAAGTAACTAAAGAAACACCAAAATTATGCAATTCAAATATTATACACCTACCACTGTGTTAACCATAATTAATTTAGCATATATTAACTACTAAAACACTGAGAACTCCAAAAACTTGAATGAGCACTTAAAATTAGTCATCTGAAGTACAATGTGGCACGAAATCATTTAGTTTATCTTTACATAGATGTATAATCTGTACAACTTAGAACCCACAATGAGCATAACTGGTTTTATGGCTGAAATTTATCAGCTAATTATAAGTCATAGACTGAAATATAGAAGAAAAAAAATGAATGAAATATCATTTAGGAAAAAAAAAGGCACAACTAGTAGCTCTGTCCAATAAAGTTCTTTTGCCGGCGTGAATCTGGCTATCACTGCCAGCTGCTTTTCCCTTGTATAGAAGAAACTTGAAATTCTGGGTTACGCGAGAGCAAAGTAAAAATAGGACTATCCAAGGCATGCACCATTTTGTCCCTCTAATGCACAAATATTGTCTGGTTAGATCACCATATTATAACACTACAAACACCATGATTAAAAAGTACTTGAAGAAAGATGAGTTATGGCATTTTTCAAGGAAAGTTACAGAATGATATGAAAAAATTTCGTAGAGTTTATCGATTTGAAACTACTCATGCAATGAAGTTACCCATAACATGAGAAGACTTTAGGACAGATACTAAGCAACAAATGCAGTTCGCAATCAAACAAAAGTAGGATAGAAGAAACTGAAGTTCATACATGCAATACATGGTAAAGTATCATTACCTGGTTTAATAGTTAAATTCCTAGGATGACAAACATAGCACAGGTTCAAATATTAAGAGTTTCCATTTTATGCAAAATCTAAAGCATAGGACTGTATCCAGAATACTCCTCCAGCTAAGGTAGCATATCCATTAGGTAATGAAGTTTTTAATATAACACATGGTACACAGGAAGGTGAAGGTCAGGGAGAAAGCAAATCACTCGTAGATGCATTCCTGAATATACATATTTGAATTGCAAGTCTAAGATGTAGTTAATGGTCGACTCTATGAAATTTTCATAATCCGGTTATCATGTGTGAAATGTTAAAAATTCATAATTGGGGAACTATACATCTCAAAGTAGAGAAACCTTCTATTAATATGAAAACAAAATAATCAACTATGATTTGAAGCAACCACTATACAGTGAAAATCATCTTATCCATTACCAAGTTTTCCTATGTTTTGTTTGTTAAGAGCAAGAGTCCTATATATCTATGGTAACTGTCAGAAGAAAATGAAGTTGTCCCAACCCTTCAATATAACCCACAACAATTCTTGAGAAGAATAACAGATTAACGGATCAAATGTCTAGTAACCACAACAATCAAAATTCATTTGATGACAAGAGTCAACAAACAGAAGAGAATGTTAGTAACAAAGGACATAAAGAAGATGCAGTTCAGATTCAATGTAAACAAGCAATTCAGCTCCCAAACAAAAATGCAAAGCCAACAATATATATCTCAAATGTAAATGCTCTTACTAATGTAGTACAATATGATACCTTTACCTCCAAACTTACGGCAACACCCTGCATTTCGCCCTCCTTTTCCTTCACACTTCCAAGAATAGAAATTCATCACAACTCGCAAAAGATAATAAGCAAGCCTGAAACACAGAAACTCATTTCCTGAGACATCACACCAGCAAACAATAAGCTTTTAGTAGGTTTTCTCAATGATAGTCCACTCCATTTCACTGGAAATGAGATTACCAAATTACCACCAGTTTTCAAGGACGTCAAAGTATCAGCAAAGCAACTAATATATATAGCAAAATATGAAGATGCTGAGAGCAAATATTTGCCTAGAATAGTAGGATATATATTCTCAAAATAAGAATCATAAAGCACAAAGCAAAAATAAAAAAAACTTCATGTACAAAAACATAATGCACCTATAACCAAAGTACCTTACACAAAAATGAAATGCCAATGAAATTTATAAACAAAGCGAACTTTTAACTCAAAATTCCATCTGGGGTTTTACCAATTTCAAAAAGGAAGCATTTTGAAGCAATGCCCACGAAAACTAATCTTGTAAAATTATCAAGCAAAGGAATTGTTACCCGTAATATGACCAAAAATTCCCATCAAATTTTTTCTCTTCCGCGCCAAAGTGCAGCTGCAGAAAATTCGTCTATCCATCAAAGAATCGAACATGGATTCACTTAGCTAACCGAACTGAACAGACCGAAACTGGGTTCTGTTGGCTAATCAAATTCATGTTCGATTGGATAGAAAAAGCGTAGACGAGGTCCACTTGCACGGTTGCACCGACGTTTTACAACTTCTGTAGTTCTGTACTGTTTATCAGACAGCTGCTGCTATTGTGAGTTTGAATTGTGGCAAATAACTTGATTTTCACTGATTAATTTTTTATTACAATTTTAACATTCGGCGTTTTTTTTTTTTCCAAGGCCTCGAACCCATACTCGTAAAAGACTATAATCAAACTAACCTTATCTCATTAAAATTCATCTATTAATTACGTAAAAGACTAACAACTAATTTATAGGGATTTTTTTAAATAAAAACACTAATTTATGGTCAGAGGTCTGTTGGGTTATTATGTAAATAAGAGACTGTACACCTATCTATCTTATTATATTATATTAATGTTTTTTAAAAATAAATTGCTTATTTTTTATTTTAATTATATTTTTTAAAAATACATTTATTAGTTTTTATTTTTTTAATTCTGATTTTTTTTTCTTTAAAAACAATTAATGATATTAATATAGGTATAACTCACGTGTTAAAAGGTAATAAGATCATTTAATTGATTTTTTTACTGTTAAAGTACTAAACTAACGGAATTCGTAATTGCAGGAGGTAAAATGTCTAATATTTTGATTTTCAAAGGAGAAAATGATAATTACTGAAACTAGAGAGGTAAAGTGTCTAATATGATAAACTATGAAGGGGAAAATGATTATATCCAAAAAAATCTAAATTAAACGTTTATTTATTTTGACAATATCTATTAATCCGGAACCATATATATATATATATATATATATATTAAAATTTCACTATTGGTAGGATTCGAACCTCTGATTTAGGAGTCATTTGTCAAAACTACAAGTTCGTCAATCTACCAACTAAGCTACCCCTCTATTGACAAATTGAAGGTTTATTTAAATAATTGATATCAAATATTATATATAAAGTATGATCTAAATATCAATACACAACGCGAAAAGTTATCTATTTATTTATAGGGATAAGGACGGGGCCTACCCCTACCCCCATTCTTCAATCCCCACCACATCCCCCTAAAACTCGTTTAGGGGGACTTGGGGGTGAGGGTGTTTTTGGGGAGATTCCCCTTCCCCTACCCTCAAATCTTATTTCCCCTATTTATCTTCATTTCTAATTTTAAATTTTTGATTCTTAATCTGAAAATTGAAATTTAAAATCTGGAATTCTATCATTTTAATATCTAGTTTGATTATATTAAAACATTTGTTATAAAATATATAATTGGCATAAAAAAATCCAAAATAAATATAAATATTTCTAATAGAGTATTATATAACAAATCAAATTTAAATTTTACATCTTCGATCGATACTTAATACTAATTGCTAACTCATATTAATATTATAATATATTAGTTTTTTTCTTAATTTTAAAACTCTATATATAAATATAAATAAAAATTATATATATATTGATAATGTAAAAAATGAGAAAATGAGATTAGGGAGGATCCCATTGCCTCCCCCCGAGGCTAAGTTTACACCCACCCCAGCCCTTAAAACTCATTTGGGGTAAAATTTACCCTAAAACACCATGGGATCATGTGGAGAAACGCCCATCCCTGATCGTTACCATAATATAATATATATTTTCATTTAGATAAGCCGATAAATACGCATTGTCAGACTTAAAATGTATGTAACTTGAATATAAGGTACTGATAATATAACAAACAACGTCAAAATATAAAAATTATTCGATTAAAGAAATCTTGGAAATCCTTTTGAATTTGTGACAACGCTATTGGCTCACTCAGTCACTCTTCGTCGACATCTTCGTCGACATCAAACCAAAACAAGACACATGCAACAATGACAGTAAGCAGCTGCCAGCTGCTTCACTTTCGAAACCAAACCCGTCTGTGTCTTCTTCCAATCAGTGTCCTTCTCTTTATTATTTCGATTCTCACACGAACCCACCTCGTTTTCCACGGTTTCTCTTCCAGTTTTCATCTGCCTTGTTTGAACCCATTTTGGTAACTTGATGACATGATCATTGTGTGAGCTCCTGCTGAAACGTCTTGGGCTCGTTTTTTGGTGGACTGGACACAACTGCGACCGTGTTGAACAAGCCGACAAGAGTTGGTTTGTTCTCTTCTTTCCACATTAAGCTAAAAAATTGTTTCTTTGCATGTTTTGGTAGTAGAATCTTGCGTGTGTTCTGGGTAGTTTCTGATTCTGATTATTGAACTTAGAATTGCAAAACCCACGTTGTAAAGTAGAAATCTTTTTGGATTTAGTGTTGTGTTCTAGAATTTGGACTTTATTTGTGGGTCAATGGTGGATGTCAATTTGAATTGCTCATTTGAGGCTTTCTAATATATAAATCTGAAGTGCGTTGTTTCCAAATCTGTAGCAATTGATTAAAGATCGTAGCTTTTTGAGTTTCCAGTTACTACCCTGAAAGTTATTTTGTTTTGTATGCTGTTGAGAATTGGTTGTTTTGTGTTTATATTTGGGGATACTTTGGAGTTGATTGTGATTGGGAGAAGAAGATGGTTGAAACTGATGAAGCGGTGAACAATAGTGTGTACTCTAATGGGTTGATTCATAACTCCAATGGTTTATTGGAGGAGAAGCTTGTTGAGCTTCGTCGTCTCATGGAGAAAGCAGATGGTGATCCCTTGAGAATTGTTGGGATTGGAGCAGGAGCTTGGGGTAGCGTGTTCACTGCTATGTTGCAAGACAGTTACGGTCACTTGAGAGATAAGGTTCTAATTAGGATATGGAGGAGACCTGGAAGATCAGTTGATAGAGTCACAGCTGAGCATTTGTTTGAAGTAATCAATTCTAGGGAAGAAGTGTTGAGGAGACTGATCAGGCGTTGTGCCTACTTGAAGTATGTTGAGGCAAGATTAGGCGATAGGACATTATTGGCGGATGAGATATTGAAGGATGGATTTTGCTTGAATATGATCGATACTCCACTTTGTCCATTGAAGGTTGTGACCAACTTGCAGGAAGCTGTGTGGGATGCTGATATTGTGATAAATGGTTTGCCTTCAACAGAAACTAGGGAGGTGTTTGAAGAGATTAGTCGGTATTGGAAAGAGAGAATCACTGTGCCAGTCATCATTTCTTTGGCAAAAGGTGTTGAGGCTGAGTTGGAGCCTGTACCACGTGTAATCACTCCCACCCAAATGATCAATCGAGCTAGTAAGTAATATTCCTTTTCCTTGAATTCTTGATAATTTAGTTCCCATTTCATCTTTGTGGATGGGCTGTGGGACCAGACATGTTTTTGTGGTTTTAGAAGTTCTGTTATGCTTCTAGATAGTTATGCAATAGAAGAATAACATATATGTAAATAAACATGTATTCCTTGTATTCCTAATTGTCACGAACACTGCATCAAAGTCTTTGAGTTTTCTATGCATAATAGTTGGATAAGCTATTTTCATATCATCATCACCCACTTGATACTGTAATTTACTTTATTTTTATTTACTTGATGCTTTATAAGAAATTCGAACTAGGTACAGAACAACATGTAATTAATGAGAAAATTCCTTAGGACACAGCTCAATTGTTATCCACGAGGTTCTGATTGTTTTGTTAGATGAACCATCTTAATCACTTGAAGATTGTAGTCCATAGGAGGAATTTGTGTCTTTCCATTCTATCTCATCGACACTGAAAATGAAAAGGATGTAAAGCACAATGGTGGAAGTTTTGAGATCACTGAACCTTGAAGTATAATGTTAATGAATGTCAGCACAAAAAACAGTACTGCTTTCTTGGATATTAAGGTTTCCGAGATTAATTTCGATCATATTTTGCTTTGCAGCTGGAGTTCCTGTAGAGAACATTCTATATCTCGGAGGACCTAATATTGCCTCAGAGATTTACAACAGGGAATATGCTAATGCTCGAATATGTGGAGCTGAAAAGTGGAGGAAACCATTGGCAAAGTTTTTGAGGCAGCCCCACTTTATAGTGTGGGACAATGGTGACCTTGTTACTCATGAAGTCATGGGTGGCTTGAAGAATGTCTACGCCATTGGGGCTGGTAAGTTTTAGTTTGTAATACTCATATCAAATACCGGAATTAAAGATTTAGTTAAATAACGACATTTAGTCTGGAGCAAAACCACCCCTGCCCCCTTTCCATATACATACTTTAGTGGCTTTGTTATTTGTTTATTAATAAATAATTATAAATGCAAAGTTAATAACATTGGAGCTTCCGGCTTGGTTATATTATGAAAAGGTCGATCCTTAATTAGGCATCTACTCTATTCAAAGTCTATTTAGAGATGGTGACATTGAGTTTTCGTTGTAGGTGCATATTGTTCTTTGTTTAACATTAATATGCTCGGTTAGTGTTTTATGATCCGTAATTTATAATGCTGATGTAAGTACTATCCTGGCTTTCGGATTATGCTGGTGCATGTTATCATGTGGTGTTACATAATTCACACACCGTATGATCAATTTCCCGTTTTGATCTCACAGGGATGGTAGCAGCTCTAACCAATGAGAGTGCCACTAGCAAGTCAGTATACTTTGCACACTGTACATCAGAGATGATATTTATCACTCATCTCATAGCGGAGGAGCCAGAGAGACTTGCTGGACCTTTGTTGGCAGACACTTATGTAACTTTGTTGAAAGGTCGTAATGCATGGTACGGGCAAGAGTTAGCCAAAGGAAAGTTGACCCTTGACTTAGGTGATAGCATCAAAGGGAAGGGGATGATTCAGGTATAGACTCGACCCCCTTCAACTATTGCAAACTTGTAAACGGGTTTAATTTGTGTAGATTTCATGTCTGAAACGTGAATGATTGACTATCAATTGACTGATGTAAGTTAATTCGACCCTTATTATTCTGCAGGGTGTCTCTGCTGTGAAAGCATTTTACGAGCTGCTAAGTGAGTCGTCCTTAAGCGTCCTACATCCCGAAGAAAACAAGCCTGTAGCTCCAGTGGAGCTATGTCCTATCTTAAAGATGCTATATAAGATACTAATCAAAAGGTATCCCAACCTTAATTTTTCTGTTTTCAGTGACTTGTTCTTAGTCAATAGAAAACTCCACTCTCTTTCTTGCTCATATACACACACGCGTACATGTACACAAACCGAAATTGTGCTAATAAGGATTTGATCAGGTTAATCCATATACAGTCTTCTGAAGTGTATGCGAATGCTTTTCATATATATATTTGAATCGTCCACTATGTTTATGTTCAGGGAGTACCCATCACAGGCAATTCTTCAAGCTTTAAGGGATGAAACCATGAACGACCCTCGTGATCGTATCGCGATTGCACAGACTCATGTTTTCTACAGACCATCACTTCTTGGTCAGCAGCCCTGATCATGATTCATGAATAGGTTGTGGATGTAATTTTGGACAAGTTAGTATAGGCTGTGAAAGGGTTTTGGTAAAACTATAGATAAGAACTGAGAGGATTTTGTGTTGCTTCTATTCTTTTTATGTTATAATATTGTAATTGTATTTTGTGGGAACTTGGTTAATAATACAATCATTATATTTCAATCCAATGACTTAAATTCCTTATTTTTTATTTAGTTTTTATTTAGATAATTTTATGTTTTTTCCTATTCAAAAGTTAGATTATTTATTGTCACTGATTTATATAAAAAAATTAATGTATTCAAGTGTGAAGAAAAAATGGTGATGACAATGACATTATTTATGGTTCTAGTGATAATGAATGGTTTTGCCTGAGCATTGAATCGGGATTCTTAGCAGGAATTCTGGTTCCATGCATTGCTATTGCAATAAAAAAACCTTGATTTTGATGCATACTTTGATTATGTTGAAACAGTTGTTGACAGATTGTCATAAACTGGTTATACATTGCAGGAATATATTGGGGTTACAAATTGGTTATACATTGCAGGAATAAATTCTAATATTCACTCTCACCGGACATTTTATCATCTCTACATATTACAACATGTCATCTCTCATGGCTACCCTTCTCTTTATCTCTCTGTTGCAAACATTTTTGTGCAACATTTTATTTGCATAAAAAAGCATTGTTTATGGAACAACCTTTGATTTGTAATGTGATTTGGATCGTTTTGATAGTGATTTTGTGTACAACTCCATGATGATGCTGCAAGCAAGATTTTTTCATTTCTGTACAAATGGGGTAAACGAGCAAATTAATTCTGTAGTTTTATACAAGAAAGCAGAAAAACTTAAAAACGAAAACTGAATGGGTCTATCTTCTTTCTGAACAGACTGGTTTCTTCTTTGATTCAAAAATCTTTTGTTTTCAACCCACAACCAATTGTCAACAATTCTGTCCAAAAAACTGAAGTAGGCATTGCTCCAAGGTTTTCTGATTGCTAAAATCTATATGGTAAATAGAATTCCAGCTGCAAATCCCAATCCAATACTCATGTAAAGCCACATATCAATCACTTATTTTCATCTGGATTGACACTTCCTCCTCATCTAAGTCCTCATCCTTGCACTTGACATTAAGTGGGGATCCGCAGAGAGCAGGATTTCCAGCAAAGGATGACATCGAATGTTGCCAGATGGTCGGCATAAGGGATGGTGTCAGAGAAGTTGTTTGATAAGTTTAGGTAAACAAGAAAAGATAAAGAATAGAGGGTTGGAGGGATTGAACCTGAAAGATTGTTGCTTGAGAGGTCAAGAGCTGATAATTGATGCAAACTTGATAAGTTTTTAAGAATTTTTCCACTGATGCGGTTTCTTGACCGGTTTAGTATCACCAAGCCTGACAGTTTTGTCAATTCTTCAGGAAAATCTCCAGATAATTTGTTTCCAGACAGGTCTAGGCTGGTGACAAGAGAAAATGTCTTGGTGAATGGTTGAAGCTGGCGTTTTGTGGTGATGATCAAGTTTTCTTCATAGTAAAGGTCTCTGTAATTCCCATTAAGGAGGTACTGGATTACGATCTGCTCTCGAGCCATGGCCTGAAGATCTCCCAAGCTGCCTGGAATCCTGCCTGTCAGATTGTTTTCTGCCAGGTCCAGCACTTGCAGTGAACTTAAATCTGAAAGGTTGGGTGGAATTTCTCCAGAAAATCCATTCAACCTTAACGTAAGAATTTTGAGATCTGCAAAACCATCTCCAATCCATAATGGAATATCTCCAGAAAACCTGTTGTTTCCAATATCCAGGGTTGTTAGAGCCTAGAGTTGATAAGTTTTGGAAAGATAATGGGATGTTTCCTGTAAGTTTGTTGTCGTTTAGGTGCAGAGATTGAAGCTGCCTTAACTAACCCAATGAGGCTGGAATCTCTCCAGACAGATTGTTGTAAGCAAGGTCCAGAACTTTCAGGAGAGAAAAGTTCCTTATGCTTGAAGGAATGGTTCCAGAAATATTGTTCCTGGAAAGATCAATGACTTGAAGAAGAAGAAGAAGCAACATTTCTCCAATAGAGGCTGGTATCTCCTGTCAACTGGTTTCCTGACAGAGATAGAAAGATCAAGTTTGGCATGGATTCACTTATATTTTGTGGGATAAAACCCCGAGAAGCGATTGTTGGAAAGATCAAGTAACTCAATCTCAACATTTGGAAGAGGAATAGATCCCTCAAGAAGGTTGGAGCTCAAATCAACATCTGCATAAGGAGCAACATTTAAAGAATTTCCAAAGCTCTCTGGAAGAATTCCCTTTAATTCATTCCCTTCCAGGCTCAATTTGGTACGGTTTTGTAGATCTCCTAGAGAAGCAGGGATTGGACCTTGAAATTGATTATAACTCAGAACAAGTTCAACAAGATTTCCAAGCTGAACCAACCATTCAGGCAATTTGCCTTGTAAATGGTTGCTGCTCAATCTCAAGTACATCAAATTAGGTAAAGAACTATTAGAAACACAGTTTTCGGTTCTTTCAAGGAACTCAGGCAAACTACACGTCAAGTTATTGCCAAAAAAATCAAATTCTTTCAAATTGCAAAGTTTACCAATTGAGCTTGGAATCCCTCCCCCAACATTATTCATATACAAATCAAAGTTTGTGAGAAAAGTCATATTTCCAATGGAACTTCGAAGTTTCCCATGTAATTTGTTTGAAGCTAAGTTGATATACTGTATCATTTTCCAGCTTCCGCGGAACAACTGAGAGCTTGCTGAAAGATTATAGTTCCCTGCAAGATTGAAGTATTGCAAATTTGGTAGCTCACCAAAACCTAGTGGAATTCTTCCATATAGATTACAATTAATCAAATCAACATGAACAAGGGTACTAACATTAACAAGCCAGTCAGGTAACTCTGAATTCAAGGGATTGGAGCTGAGATAAAGAACGGTATATGAAATCAAATAAACAGATTTAGTAGATGGAATTGAGCCAGTAAGAAGACAACTTGAGAGATGAAACTCAGTTAAATTCATGTTTATGACACCAGTCCGGTCAGATCCTACAAGGGAAAGATCAACATAATTCATAGAAAGATCCTTCAGAGAAACGAGACCAGTCACCCATTCTAGACTATCACAACTTAAACTTGAAAACTCAGTAGAAAAATCAAGATACTGCAGTCTAGAGAGATTTCCCAAATTTGAAGGAACAGCACCACTGAACCCAGATGTTGATAGGTTCAGATAGTGCAGGTTTTCTATTGATCCCAAATGTGTTGAGGCTCAAGTCTAGATGTTGTAAGGACTTGAGTTTCAACAATGCAGGTTTAATGTCCCCACTCAGGTTTCAGAATCTATACCTGCTTGAAGAATCAGAATTCACAGGAAACGGGTTGTGGAGATCAACTTAAACAACAGCTCCAGTACTATTGTCACAACCAATTCCTCTCCATTGACAGCAGTTGCTCCCTTTCCACGAAGAGAGCCGGTTTTCAGGATCTTCAAGGCCATTTTTGAAGTCGATAAAGAGCTTCTAGAACATTTTTAGAACAATTCGAGAACTGGTTATCGCCGTAACTAGCATATTTTCTTGTTATGGCACATAGAATTGCTAGCACTAAACCAAAAACAGATGGTCCCTCCATGACCCATGTTGAGTCTCTACTGTTGATTTATGAATAACTTCAAACCATAGAAACTGTTTTCAAGCAAACCGACCAAATCAAACACGTTGGGATTCAACAATTTTGCAGTTTGCAGCAACCCAACAGCCCAGGTCCAATAGTCTTCTATTTCTACGTTTACGCTCATTATCATCTCTCACAATCACAAACCCTATCCCCCTATCTCTCTCTGTTGCAGACATTTTATTTGCTTAAAAAAAAAAACAAGCGTTTTTGAAACAACCCCTTTATTTGTAATGCGATTTCGATCGTTTCGATGATGATTTTGTACTTCGCCATGAATCCCATGATGAAAAGTTAAGATTTGATGAAGAAGCTCACGAATTCAAGTAAGAAATCATGTCGTACTGGCCCATTCTTCATCTTCAAATTCGGGTGGTCGCCGGCGTCAGTCACCGACCGGCCATATCATGCCACGGCGTTAGTTTTGGACTAACGTGTCCAGACAAGCTCACTCTATCAGTTTTGGTGACGTGTCAGAGCACGTCACCAAAAGGCAGGCTACCCACGTCGTCAGTTAAGGTGACGTGTCCGTATACATCATACCACGTCGTAAATTTAGCAGTGATATGTCTAAACACATCATCATGATATCATATGACGTGATCGTCCATGCGGTCAGATGGCCCATGACAAGCCCTACCAAGTCATCAAATGGCACTGACGTGCCCAGGCCCAATGGTTTTAGAGATTAATAAGACTAAGATTAGGTAATGGGCCTAGGCCCAAGCCCAAACCCATTCTTGATTTGTTTTAGTGGGCACGTCACAGTCTTAGGTCGATGTGGTAACCATATCATCGGCTATTGCCCACATGTCTCCCACGTTTGCATTTTTTGATGACGATACCCAGCACGTTATCACTTTGTGAGAACATGGCTGACATGTGGAAGACAGACACTAATATATTTCCCACATCTGGCCAAAAACAGTGACGTGCACACTCACACTGGCACATCACGAGAATATGGTAGACACGCATGCACCAGAAGATGACATGTCAGCCACGTCATCCGATATTATCCATTGATCCGTCTTTGATTTCTATGTAACTAAGAAGACGAAACAGAGAGATGTCGTTGGTGGACTACGCTTCTTCTTCTGACGAAGACGACGCTGACGTTTTGGAGGACGAAGACGAACATCAACAACCACCTCTTCCACCTAATAACCAGTAATCTCTGTTTTTATCTTTTAATTTCGTTTTCTTCAAAAATCTTGTTTTTACTTCCCTAACACAACCAACCGAATAAACTGAACCTAAATTCGGTTTTACTCAATTAATTTTAGGGTTCAATGATTTTCTAAAACAAATCAAGTTTGTCTAAGTAGAGCATCTGTGTGATCGTCGAATCAATGGCAGGACCAAATGGCTACGCGGAAGAAGCGGGACTCGAATGGGTTGGCCTAGAGGAGGGACCTTGCATCATACGAAGAAGGTGAGTTTTCAACTCTTTTGTTTTATTCGCTCAATTCATTAAGTTCTGGTGTGCATTATTATCAAACGAAAAGTTCCATAATAGATTGATTTTTGATTTGATTATGTTATTTAGTATTCGATCACATTTTTGGAGTTTTCCAATTAGTTATTTGGTTTTGTTGTACCATGAGGAAAACTATTTGGCTGGTGCGTTCAAATGTAGGAGCAATATTGTCACAGAATAGCATTATATTTTTTATATCATTGTAGCTTTGGATAATGACACAAACTTGTCGAAATGTTTCAAGGTTTTTGTATCTGTATAAATGTGAAGACATTTGTTTACGCTTGAAATTTTCTTTCCTTAGCATGACTGTTCAATAGCTTGTATGGGATAACATTGACTGGAGTTGGTAAGAAATATCATCAGTGACAATCACAGCATGTTTTCTTCTAGTTATTGTAGTCTTCTGAGTTTTTACCTTGTGGAAGTGAACTCCACTTCATTCGGTTAAGATTTGATTATCTTGAAGTTGCACTGTTGTGTGGCAATAAATATTTAGGTTAATTTTGCTAGGCTTGTTTCGGTTTAGTATATATTCTATAAAAGCTCGCAAATCGCTATCATATTCAGTCTACGGTCTTGTATCTCCATGATATCTTGACCGACTTGCATGCCTAAGAGTAATTTTGTGATACTAGAAATCATTCTGACCATTGTAAACACATGGTTTTTTGTTGTTTCCTGCCTTTTTTTACATAACTGAGTAATATTTTTAGATGTCGAATATCAGTACCTGGAGATGGGCAAAAAACAAACAATTTCGGTGTTTTGTTACTAAAATTGTTTTAATAGCTTGATTAAAGCTTGTACCTTCATTGCAAATGAAGGAATGCATTTTTCTGTGTCCATACGCTTCATTGATCGATAGATCATAATGTAATGTTCATTTTATCTATCTTTAGAGTGCCAACACGTGCTTCTGTTGCCAAAACTTGAAAAAAAAAAATCATAGCTCTAACATCAATAATTACTGATACTTCGATAAGCTCTTGTACAGTAGAAGTGAATGTTTCATTTCCTTTATCCACTGCGCTTTGTTGACTTGTTCAGTCATATTGATCTTATTTGTTGTTTTTTCTTTTTAACTGACGTTGGGTTCTAAATTTTCCATTGTTGAACAAAGCTTGATAAGTTGAACTTGAACATGTTAATGGCCTCAGCAACACAGCTTGCAGAACCTATTCACTTGGATTGTTGTGTACTTGCAGTATCCATTATCTTGTTCTTGTTTACAAATCATGCAATTCTATCATTCATCCAATCACAAATGGTAATGGAGCATCTTCACATAGTGAATGAGCATTTATAATCTTGTGTTTTTACCAAGTGAAAAAACAATAATAAGAATTTGGATCCGGGAAATATATACTTTACAATAAATCTTTTATCTAAAAACCAACCATAAATTCACCCTAAAAAAATGTTGAACATACCCTATTGTTTCCAACTCCAATAATACAAAATTTCTGCCTAAAATCAATAAATCAATTCATTTTCCAAATAATAATAATAATAAATCTTGATCTTCTCATCCAAAGTAGCTTGAATGTGGTGGCATTAAAAGACAAGCGGAACCCTCGTCTCAATAAAGGATCTCTGTAAGTTAGCGGTAATAGCTTTACATGTTATATAATTGTAGCTTTGGATAATGACACAAACTTGTCGAAATGTTTCAAGGAATTTATTTATGTATAAATGTAAAGATATTTGTTTACACATGAAATCATTGTTCTTTAGCATAGCTAATCAATGGCTTGTATGAGATAACATTGATTGGAGTTGGAACAAAATGCTCATCAGTGACAATCGCCGTAGGTTTTCTTCTAGTTAATGTACTTTCTGGTAGGATTCCAAGTTGTCACCTTGTGGAAGTGAACTCCGCTTCATTTGGTTAAGAATTGATTATCTTGAAGTTGCACCGTTGTGTGGCAATAAATGTACATGTTAATTTTGTTAGACCTTTTTGTTTTTCCTGGCTTTCGGATTTTACTTGTGTATATTATCTTGTGGCGTTACATAATTCACACACTAAATATTCAATTTCCCATTTTGATCTCACAGGGATGGTAGCAGCTCTAACCAATGAGAGTGCCACTAGCAAGACAGTATACTTTACACACTGTACATCAGAGATGATATTTATCACTCATCTCATAGCGGAGGAGCCAGAGAGACTTGCTGGACCTTTGTTGGCAGACACTTATGTAACTTTGTTGAAAGGTCGTAATGCATGGTACGGGCAAGCATTAGCCAAAGGAAAGTTGACCCTTGACTTGGGCGATAGCATCAAAGGGAAGGGGATGATTTAGGTATAGACTCAATCACTTCAACTATTTCAAACTTGTATCTGGGTTTGATTTGTGTAGATTTCATGTCTGAAATGTGAATGATTGAATTATCCCATGAATGTTGTTAGTTAATCCCAACCTTTTTAATCTGTAGGGTGTCTGCTGTGAAAGCGTTTTACGAGCTACTAAGTGAGTCTTGCTCAAGTGTACTACATCCCGAAGAAAACAAGCCTATAGCTCCAATGGAGCTATGTCCTATCTTGAAGATGCTTTATAATATACTAATCAAAAGGTATCTCAACCTTAATTTTTCTGTTTTCAGATATTTTTGTTATTAGTCAATAGAGAACCCCACTTTCTTTCTAGCTCATAAACACACACAGACACTACACAAACCAAAAATGTGCTAATCAGGATATGAT
Source organism: Dipteronia dyeriana (assembly GCA_032871835.1). NCBI lineage: Eukaryota > Viridiplantae > Streptophyta > Magnoliopsida > Sapindales > Sapindaceae > Dipteronia > Dipteronia dyeriana. Next base: position 76,710,435 of record CM065303.1, on the reverse strand, counting down.
CAAGTTAATCCATATACACACTCTTGGGAAGTGTTTGCTAGTACTCTTGATATATATTTGAATCCTCCACTATGTTCATGGAGTTCCCACCACAGGCAATTCTTCAAGCTTTAATGGATGAAACCATGAACGACCCTTGCGATCGTATTGCCATTGCAGAGACTCACATTTTCTACAGACCATCACTTCAGGGTCAGCAGCCTTGGTAAGGTCATGAATAGGTTGTTGATGGAAATATGGCAAGTTAGTTATAGGTTGTTAAATGATTTTTATAAAACTATAGGAGAGGTTTTAATTTTTAGAACTGAGAGGATTTTGTATTGCTTCAATTCCTTTAATATTATTATAACATGAATTATATGGGAATTTTGTTAATAATATGATCATTATATTTTAATTGAATGAAGGCTTCATTATATTTTTTCTTTAGATGATTTTATATTTTTTCCTATTCAAATGTTGTTAGATCATTTAATGTCACTGATTTATAAATTTATATATATATATAAATTCATAAATTGTACATTCTATGTTCTGTTTCTTTATATTGTACTTGGAAGTATCTATTTCTTTTTCCATCGCTATCGAGAAAAGTAAACATTGAAAAACAGCCGGTAATAAGTCAACTATCTCAAAAGGAAGGGAATTTTTTTTTTTTCTTCTTTTCATTTCTGTGTACAACTTGAGTATAAAAAACAACTGAATTATCTAGTTTTTAAACAAGAAAGCAGAACAACTTATAAGGAAAACAGAAAGGCTCTATCTTCTTTCAACGCAACCATTTGTCAACAATTCTGTCAGCAAAATTGAAGTAGGCATTGCTCCAAGTTTTTCTGATTGATAAAACCAATATGGGAAATAGGATTCCAGTTGCAAATCCCAATTTCTTATTGTCATCTGGATTGACACTTTCTCCTCCGAGTCCTCATCCATGCACTTGACATTAAGTGGGGCTCTGCAGAGAGCCTGATTTCCAGCAAAGGATGATGCATCGAATGTTGTCAGATGCTCGGCGTTAGGGATAGTGCTGGAGAAGTCATTGTTTGATAAGTTTAAGTAACCAAGAAATGGTAAGGAAGAGAGGGTGGAGGGATTGAACCAGAAAGATTGTTGCTTGAGAGGTCAAGAAATGATAATTGATGCAAACTCGATATGTTTTCAGGAATTTTGCCACTGATGTGGTTTCTCGACAGGTTTAATAGTACCAAGCCTGACAGTTTTGTTAATTCTTCAGATAAGTTGTTTCCAGACAGGTCTAGGCTGATGACAAGGGAAAGTGTCTTGGTGAATGGTTGAAGCTGGCGTTTTGTGGTGATCATCAAGTTTTCTTCATAGTAAAGGTCTCTGTACTTCCCATAAAAGAGGTACTGTATTGCGATCTGCTCTCGAGCCATGGCCTGAAGATCTCCCAAGCTGCCTGGAATCCTGCCTGTCAGATTGTTGTCTGTCAGGTCCAGCACTTGCAGTGAACTTTAATTTGAAAGCCTGAGTGGAATTTCTCCAGAAAATCCATTCGACCTTAACTTAAGAATCCTGAGATCTGCAAAGCCATCTCCAATCCATAATAGAATATTTCCAAAAATACTGTTGTTTCCAAGATCCAGGGTTGACAGAGTTTATAAATTTAGCTTATCCTTTCTCTGCAAAATTCACACCGAGAGAGAGAATGGGTGGAGAAGGGAAAGTGGTGTGTGTAACAGGAGCTTCAGGTTACATAGCTTCATGGCTGGTCAAGCAATTACTCCAACTTGGTTACATTGTCAAAGCCACCGTTCCTGTTCTATGATTCCTAATTTATGGTACTGAATTTTTCTATTGAAGAAAAACATGGAGAGAAAGTCACTCTCTTTCTCTCTCAGTGATTTTTTTTCTATATTTGTTAACTATAAGATTTAAAGCAGCATCTTTTCATGTTCTATGATTCCGAATTTATGGTACTCAATTTTTCTATTGATTTTAAGTTCAATTTGTGTGTACGCCTCCAGATGATCCCAACAAGACAGAAAATTTACTCTCACTTGATGGGGCCAAAGAAAGACTTGAAATCTTCAAAGCAAGCTTGTTAGAAGAAGGATCTTTTGATTCTGTAATTGATGCCAGTGATGGTGTTTTCCATGCAGCCTCTCCAGTCATTATATCGTCCAATGTCTCTAAGATTCCACAAATCTTGTCACTGTTTAGCATTGTCAATTTGTTAAATATAATTCAACCGTTTGTATAATAGTTGCAGCTGCTGTGTGATGTGAATATAATAATTTCGTCTTCATTTTCCTTTGAACAGTTCCATATATAAAGCATTTTATGTGAGAGTTAATTCCATATTTTTCCTTGCATTTTCAGGCGGCTGTAATTACCCTGCAATGAAAGGAACACTTAACGTTCATATACCATGTGCTAAAGTTCCATCTATCCAAAGGGTCATCTTAACATCCTCTATTGCAGCAGTATCATTCAACGGAAAACCTCTTTATCCTGATGTTATGGTTGATGAAACTTGGTTTTATGATCCAGCTTTTTGTGAGAAATCAAAGGTATATAGATGTTCCAATTGTTCACTTAAAATTTTATTGCTTGCATATTATGCGTGCATTAACAGTCCAAGTAGGGATAAAAATCGGCATTTAAGTTCTCTTTCCCTCTCAAAAGGATTTCCGATTAGTAAATGAGCCTCATTTGATGGTGATTGAGAATTGGAAGACTAATGTTAAAATGCATACAGACACCTAAAATTGATAATGATCTTTGTTTCCATAGCTATGGACAAAAGTAAACATTCAAAGTCAACTATCTGAAAAGCTTGAGGGCAAGCTTTTTTCATTTCTGTACAAATAGGGTACAAGAGCAAATTAATTCTGTAGTTTTATACAAGAAAGCAGAACACGTTGAAAGGAAAATACAAAGGCTCTATCTTGTTTTTGAACAGATTGGGTTCTTTGCCTCAGATATCTTTTGTTTTCAACCCACAACCATTTGTCAACAATTCTGTCCAAAAAATTGTAGGCATTGCTCCAAGGTTTTCTGATTGATAAAACCAAAATAGGAAATAGAATTCCAGCTGCAAATCCCAAGCCAAAACTCATGTAAAGCCACTTATCAATCACTTCCTGTTCATTTCCAATATTGCCATGGATCGACACTTCCTCCTCCATCTGAATCCTCATCCTCGCACTTGACAGAAGGTGGGGGTCCGCAGAGACCCAGGTTTCCAGCAAAGGATGACGCATCGAATGTTGTCAAATGCTCAGCGTATGGGATGGTGCCCGAGAAGTCGTCGTTCGATAAGTTTAGGTAACCAAGAAATGATAAGAGAGGGTTGGAGGGATTGAACCTGAAAGATTGTTGCTTGAGAGGTCAAGAGGTGATAGATTATGCAAACTTGATATGTTTTCAGGAATTTTTCCACTGATGTGGTTTCTTGACAGGTTTAGTACCACCAATCCTGATAGTTTTGTTAATTCTTCAGGAAAATCTCCAGATAAGTGGTTTCCGGACAAGTCTATGCTGGTGACAAGGAAAATCCTGAATGGTTGAAGCTGGCTTTTTGTGGTGATCATCATGTTTTCTTCTTAGTAAAGGCCTCTGTACTTCCCGTAAAGGAAGTACTGGATTACGTTCTGCTCTCGAGCTATTGCCTGAAGATCACCCAAGCTACCTGGAATCCTGCCTGTCAGATCAGATTGTTTTCTGCCAGGTCCAGCACTTGCAGTGAACTTAAATCTGAAAGGTTGGGTGGAATTTCTCCTGAAAATCCATTCGACCTGAACTTCAGAATTTTGAGATCTGCAAAGCCATCTCCAATCCATAATGGAATATGTCCAGAAAATCTGTTGTTTCCAAGATCCAGGGTTGCTAAAGTTGATAAGTTTTGGAAAGATGACGGGATGTTTCCTGTAAGTTTGTTGTCGTTTAGGTGCAGAGATTGAAGCTGCCTTAATTGACCCAATGATGCCTCTCCAGAAAAATTGTTGTATGTAATGCCCAGAACTTTTAGGAGAGAACAGTTCCCTATGCTTGGAGGAATGCTTCCAGAAATATTGTTCCTGGAAAGATCAATGACTTGAAGACGAAGCAACATTTCTCCAATAGAGGCTGGTATTTCTCCTTTCAACTGGTTTCCTGACACAGACAAAAAGATCAAGTTTGGCATGGATTCAATTATATTTTGTGGGATAGAACCCGAGAAGCGATTGTTGGAAAGATCAAGTAACACAATCTCAACATTTGGAAGAGGAATGGGACCTTCAAGAAGGTTGGAGCTCAAATCAACATCTGCATAGGGAGCAACATTTAAAGGATTCGGTAATCAACCCTGTAAACGGTTGAAGGAGACATTTAACAATGATAGGTTTCCTGAACTATCCCAAAACCAATTGGGTATTGAATCTGAAATGCTAGCATTTGAGAAATCTAGAAATTCAACCCTCTATTGTTTCGAGCCAGGACGGAAATAAGGGGCCTAAATTATACGAACGCATAACAAGAATTTGGACCTGGAATGCAGGGATCCAATTGGAACTAACATTCAAAATGAAGTAATTTGAAGACAAGTGTCTTCCCAAACAGGGTAACAAATGAAGCTCTAAAACCATATCTGACACGGAGAAGAGGCACCGGAAAAGAAGGAAACCAAATCAACTAAAAGAATAAAAATTTCAAAGCTGAAGTTCAAAAGTTGATTTTTTTTTTTTTGTTATTTTAATTAATCAGCATGAAACAGAATATGCAGTCAAAAAGATGAATGGAAGAATTAGATGTTATCCATCCATGCATGCAAGGTTGGCTATATGCATACTTAACAAACAAGTCACTCATAACCAAAAATGGTGATTTATCATTAAAAATACTTCAACAGAACAATGATGTTGACATCTACCGGAAAACAAGTTTGAGAACTTTTATTGCATACAGAGTATTAGTGCAAACACTGGCCAAGCAGCCACAAATCTATCCCCGAGTAGAGGATGTCCATTATAGTATCCCAAAATCTGAAATATAAAACCTGCAGGCAATACAAGCACTTCAATGCAGTCTTCATGACCTATTGAGAAGAATAAACGAAAAACAAGAACCGATGAAAAAAAAAAAACTTACAATATTCCACAATTTGCAAAATATCAAAATGTACACCAGCATACCTACCAAGAACATAGGTGAAGCAGCTGGAAATAACATAGTATTGACATTTTCTAGTTACTTTTTCTATCTTCAATCAATCTAACATATCAGAAAAGTATAACATAATAGATATGGCAAACCAACAAATTCATTGGCCTTGAGATATTACAACTTACATTGATTTTTACCCATAAAAAAACAACAAGCTGTGCCACATATGAAACATCCATCTCCCAAACCGGAACATAAGCATTTTTGTGTTCAAAGATATAAATTCACTCAACTTTCTGAACTACAAAGCTACCATACCCTTATCCCAGTAACAACATAATGACCCAAACCTCACGACAATAAAATTACTCAAAGGTTTCAACTTTCAACTTTCAACTTCCAACACTAGAATGAAATGTATAGAACAAAAATGAAATGTACCCATAGCCAGCATATCTATTGCAACAAATTTAGTAGCATCTTAATACAAAAATCAGAATTATCCACATTTTCTCATCAACAAAACAAACCCCAAAACTACAGCAATCATTCAAAAGCAGAAAGAATCAGAGACCCCAAAGAAAAAACAAGATTTGAGGGATTTCAATAATTACCCATCAAACAAAAAAAGAAATACCTATTGGACCAGATGTTTGTATAAAACTCTCAGAATAATCAATAACCAGTAGAACTGCATTTTGAGAAGGAACCAACATCTCCATACTTATTTCCAACCTGCAATTTAGAGAAAGGCATTAATTGAACCCAATTTACAAACATTCATCACCAAGAACAAAGAAAAATTAAAAAAAGAAAGAAAGTAAATACCTCATGTGCAGTGTCAAACAAACTTTATATGCTGAAGAATCTCTACTCCATGTGACCGACACAACCTTTTGTAGTTTCTCGGGATTCTGTAATAAAGCACAATAGATTGTATGTGAAAGCCGAAATTGTAAAAAAAATGTTCATTTGTATTACTACAATTTTCTGTAATAGAGCACAATAAATTGAATGTGAAAGCAGAAATTGAATAGAAATGTTAATTTGTAATACAACAATTTTTGTGTGCTACCTAGAATTTGTATTACCTCTCATGAATTCCATTTAATTTAATTAAATTTAATTGTGCTAATATACCATTTTTAATCTTGGATTTCAATTATTGGAGCAGTCTTTTAATATAGATGCTATTTTTCTTATCGTTTTCAAACTGGTATGGTATCAACACGTTTTTATTGATTTTGTTCTATGTAAACAATTATAAAAAAAGGACTAAAAGCTTTTTCGGTTATAGAAAATATCAACCGATACATACCAATTCTTCACGTATCCGTTGTATGGTCGTATTAAGGTCTCCCTCCCAAATAGTCTCGTCTAAGCCACAATATATTCTTTGTAACAGTGGTGTGCTCGAGACTCCTAAAGAGAAGAATTTCATCTTGGGACATTTTCCCACAAATAAACTTTTTAAAGATGGGAAATTGAGAGTGTGATTCCCAGAGCAGAAGCTAGCGAGACTTGATACATCATCCAGTGTCAAACTCCGAAGTCTGCTGAAAATGATGATCTCGTCTTCTTCCACATCTTCAGTAGCTACAATTTTTGTCATCTTATACCCATGTTTTCAAGTCGCGCCAGACTTTTGGCAGTTGAAGATGATAGTAAGCTTATTAATCCATTGCACCTCACTACTTCTAGACAATTTAGATTTTGGAAAGATGCTGAAGCTGGCATTAGAGTAATCAAGCTGTTGCAATTCCATGCTCTTAGAGTTTCAAAATTATGAAGAATTAGGTCCAGTTTGGAGTCTTGATCCCACATTTGCTCAAGATTGTCAAGTTTATCGAGATCTAAACTCTTTAATTGTGCAAGTGTCTCCACATGTTTCTCGACCTCTTCACATATAAATATCTCTCCAGATTGTGACATCGCTGAATCAATCCAAATGGGAAAACTGTTGATTCATCATCGAAGACAGCAAGACTTTCAAGCTTGGAAAACTGATGTTCTGGGAACTTTTGCAAAATCATTTTGATTTCTCTTGGGCTTAAACTCAATCTCTCGCAAGAGAAGTCCTGCGAACCATATGAGAAAGTCAATATTGTCTATATATAGACTTGAAAAATTATAATTTAATCAACACTTTTACAATTTAAAGTGCAACAGGCCAACAACAAATTATTTTCATCTTAAATGTAATTAAAAGGACAATTTTATATTTTTTACTAAGACTTAAAATACTGTCAGACCATGCATGATTCCAAATCTAAAGTCTATTAGAGAAGCATGAATTAAAAGGATATCAACAAAAGATGTAAGCAAGAGAGGAAGTAAACTTGGGTAATCAATACATACCAATTTTTCACGTATTTGCTGCATGGTTGTATTAACATCACCCTCGAAATAATAGCCTTTGGAGTCTAACTGTATTGCTCGTAACATCGGAGTGAGCACGACCCCTGAAGCGAAAACCTTCATCTTGGGACAATTTTCCACAGATAATGTTTCTAAAGATGGGAAATTGAAGGTATAATTCCAAGAGCAGAAGCTTGTGAGTCTTGATAAATATTTTAGTTGTAAACTCTTCAATTTGCTGAAATTAATGATCTCATCTTCTGTTATAGGTCCCTCATCATCTGCTACTACTTTTGTCATCATAGCGCAAAATCCTATTCTCATTTCTTTGAGGCCCACCAAACTTTTGGATGTTGAGGATGATACTAAGTGTGATAATCCTCGGCAAGAAGATACAGCCAAAATTGTTAGATTTTGGAAACATGCAGAAGGAGGTATTAAAGTAAACAAACTGTCACACCAATGTACATGTAATTCTTCAAAATTTTAAAGAATTACGTCCACTTTAGAATCTTGTTTCCATATTTGCTTTAGATTCCCAAAACTAAAAATTGATAATTTTGTTGTTAGTGTATGTTTCCCGACCACTTCAAACCAAAATATCTCTTTGTTGGAACCCCCTTGAAGCGATAGACTTTCTAGATTGTGAAATCTCTGAAGAAAACCACGAGGCAAATCTACTGGTTGATCATTCTGGCTCTGGATATTAAGAAGTTTAAGTTTAGGAAAGAAGATTTCTGAAAATCATTCTAGTGCTATTTCCATCTAAACTCACTTTCTCTAAGTTGGAGAAGACCTGTTGACCAATCAAAAAGAATCAGAGTTAGGAACAGCCAACTTACATGGCAAAACAATTATACATTATTTACATAGGATCCTCTCCTTGGTCCTTGACATTTTCAAGTTTAATTAAAATATATTATTACATTAGAGAAAAGAGTGATCAAATCATGACCATGTATTTTTTATTTTATTTAGATGTTATTAGATTAAAAAAAAGTGAAGAAAAAACAAGATATGCGAGTTAGATCTTATATATATATATATATTTAAATAAAAATTATGAGATTCTGTAATAACTTTTATAATTTGGGTCCGGTTTTCTATCATAAAATTTATTTATACATCAAATTGATCACAACACATCAGCTCTTAAAACTTACAAAATCATAACTTTATAAATAATAATAATAATAATAATAATAATAATTGAAACGAATTAATTTATTCATGTTATAACTTACATTTGTAGTTTCACTCAAAGGATTTTATAAACTTATTTCATTTTCCTTTGTTCAAATTAATTTACATTAATCAAATTATTTTAATCTTAGTTATTACTTTTATCAAAATGTGTTTTGTAAATTTTTAGGTAAATATGATCAAATGTTAATTTTGAATTATTTTTCTATTAGTTAATATTTTTCTTAAATATTATCAAATTAAATAACATTTTACTCATTATTATCAGTAAAAAGTTTTAATTTATGAATTATCAATATTTAAACAATTTTGATTTACAATTTGTTAAATCATTATATTTTGTTAATTGAATCATGTCAAATAAGAAAACATAACATTAATAATTTGGACAATTCTTGATACATAAAAAGTAGCCAGTAAAATTTATAATAGCAATACACTGTCAGAACTAAAAATTGGTCAAGTTATATTTACTTAAAACTTTGATTTATATTAGTGATTTCAATATTAAATATATATATTCATCGATCAATTTGTTATTAATCATATGGTAAAGAATAAAAAAAAATAACAACACTAAAATTTAAACCAAGTAAATAAATTACTGTTGAAGTCACATAATTTAAGTGAAATTTTTAATTGATATAGTATGATCCATTAAAAATTTAGCATTTGACCGGTGTTTATAAAAAACGTTGAAGTTTTAAATTATAAATGGGTTAACTTATAAATTGTTAGTAGAAATAAGATTTTTTGGCTTCCATACAAGCATTCTTATAATTGACATTTTAGTTTTAAAAATAATTGACATTTTAGTTTTTAACTTATAAAGTATGACATTTTAGTTTTAAAAATACCTTAAATTTTTGCTTAGGCCATCTCCTATCCAAAAACCCATTTTTGTTCAATTTTTGTACTCACTCTAAAATGGTACAACTTCACACTATTTGGTTTTTCTATTTCCAACTCATTGCACCAAATGTCACACTAAAAAGAATGTTTCTTTGAATATTTCCTTTTTTATTATTTCTTCATAATTAATATTTAACCCGATAATTAACATAATATTGCAATGAGTTAAGAAATTATGAAATCAGTATATTAAGAAATTAAATTCAATTAACGTATTTTGCATTAATTTTTGAATTTTCAATTAAGTGATTTATGTAAAAACAAATTGCATTAAAATTTCTGTATTATGCACTTAATTTTAGTTCATTATAAATGTTAATATAAATAATAGTTAAATTAAAAAATACATAAATAAAAACAAAATCATTAAATAATAAAAATAACCAAACTGGAATAAATTTAATTAATTAAGATTAAAACTATAATTAAATAAAACCTTTAAATGAGGGATATAATCGGAATAAATTTTATTAAATATGGATCAAACTGTAATTAAGTCAAACTTTACGAATAAAAAAAAAAGGTATTTTTTGCACCATTTAAACAGTGTTGCATCAGGGATTGTGCAACACCGTTCACGTTGAAACTAAAATAGTGTAAATATTGGCACTGGGTTGTAGATCTCTCCCAATTGGAGCTGGGATAGAGATGCCCATAACAAAGTATGTTCATAATTGACCACAATTTTTGATAATGTCTTAAGTTTAACAATGAAATATAAACGAGTGGATTCAATTCATAGGCATGACTTCACAATTTAAAAAGAAGAAATGTGATTCGTGTCTTACCTTTTTAACCAAGGAAAGAGGTTGTACCGGGAATATCAAACCGACCCGTCAGGATTTCTTTTTGGAAGGTAAATAACTCCAAAGCAAAAAAGTGATCTATTTTGTCACAACCAATAAGATTCCATTCTTTTAACACAGGCCATTCGATAGTATGTTTACTTTAAACTCTTTTACGTCCTGCAGTTTCTCCTTCCTTTGCAACAATCTCCTCTATTCCACATCTATTCACATAAAGATTCCTTGCAATGGAGGGTGGAAATAGCTTTTTCAGACTTTTACAGATATTGATGTCCAGTTTACATAACTTTGGACAGTGTTGAGCATTCATTGGATCCTTAGTGAGTTGGTTGTGCCATATCATCTGAAATTCGGATTTCCTCCGAGTTAGGGAATGAAACCTTATTTTCAATTCTACTTAACAATAATAAACTATAAAATACAAATACAAAACTGAAAGTAAAAGAAGCCGATTAGAAATAAGTCGTAAGTATAGTTGGAAGACCATAAATTGAATCATAAAGCTATTAAAATCGGAAAACGATGAAAGTATGAAAAAAAAAAACAGAGAGAAGATGAGAAGAGAGATCCGTTGCACCAAAAAACCTATTATTTAAAAATGATACATAAGGTAAATATAAAAATGAAATAATGGAAATAAGTATACAATTCTCTTAATTACCTTCCCGTCAAAAAAGGGCATATGTGGAAGCAAGAACTTCCGCTTCATAGCAAAATCTTCTCAACTTTGGTAATCTGCTTAGAGACAACGAGTGTAATTGGTCCAAAACGACTCTATCAATCTCTCCTGCCAATGGTGAAAATGTCTTCCATATTCTTGCAATTATCCACACTAAAATCTTCAAGTTGTGAGAGGTGTTTGGCAATGGATAGAGAAAACACGTTCTTTAAATTATCACATTCATCTACATTTACGGCTCTAAGCCGACAAAATGTGTTGGGCGTGAGTTGACCGTGACATATCTTCTCCAAACTGATCAAATTTGTAAGAGACGATGTCTCTAGGAGGGGAAAAGCATCACAAGGCAGTTCCCATTTTTTTGACGAGTCAACAATGTACACAAGGTCAGGATTGTTGCAGATAACAAAATGCTTCAACTTTGGAGAACCATCACTGTCGAAGCACAACTCTTCATAAAGGACATCCTTGACACCCTGCGCTCCATCTATGGACAACTCTTCGAATCCTTTCAATTGCGTAACAACTCCATCTTTCACACAAATGCTTTCAATTCCTTTCAATGCTTTTGAAGTCCCATAGTCACTTTTACGGTTCCGTTGATATGTTCCTATGCATATATTGTACCTTTGAAGCTTTTGAGAGAACAAGCCTTTTGGTACAATTTTATGATCTCGAATGCGAATCTGTAAAGTGGTCAGTTGAAACAAATGCTTCAACTCATCGAGGCTAGCGTTACCGCTTTCATTGTCGAGTCCTTCAACATGCCAATTATCAAACTCAAAATCCAAGGTACAGTTCTTCCAACTGTGTCAGCTTTGAAATGATACTTGGTGGAATAATTTCTAAAGCACAACACTCGCCCAAATCTAACACCCTTAGCTGAGTCAATTGACCAATTTCTCTAGGCAATTGCTCAATAGTATTACACGAAAGTACAAGAATTTCAAGATCATTCATATTTGTAATAAAACTTGTGTCTCTTAACCAAGAGCAATTCAAACATAATGTTTGGAGATTTACCAGGCAACCAAGCGAAGGAGGATGCGGAGATAGTTCCATTTTGATCAAATGCAAAACTCTAAGGTTTGGCATCCCTGTAAAAAAATTATCAGGGATTTTTGAATAATCATTCTTGCCTTTCATATGCAAAAATTTAAGTAGTGGACAATCCAATTCTTTATTAGGAAGGTCAGTAATATCATATAAGGATATTGAGGTACGCTGTTTCAATATACTTTTATCTTTCCATTCTCGCGGAATGATGCCATCTACCACAGTAAATTTATTGTAATCTTTGAAGGCAATTGCTATACCAACATCGTGGATAGAGAACTGTTCACTGTCAGATGTGTCAAGCAGCAAGGAGGAGTCTTTGAGCTTTTTAACCAGTGCATCCACTTTATCCCCTGCTTCTTCCATCGTATGGACTGCTGTAAATAAACTTAAACCCATTCCATATCTCAACAATTCTTCAATAGAAGCTTCAGAGGTAAGCCCCATTATACTACAGAGCAAAAATGTTAACTTGAGTTCGTCAGAATTTAATTGATTAAAACTCAGCCGTATGCATGAATATGCCTCTGATGTCACCGATCCCACCAAGTTTTCTGAGGAAGGGCGCTTTAGTTCTCGCAAGGCATTTTTCCATTCATGTTCTTGTTTGTCTTTTAATGCCTTTGCTATAGTAACACATCTTTTGGCCACGTCAAAGGCTAAAGATTGCAAATTATGTTTCTCAATACAAGCACCAGCTGCCGTCTTAAACAGGTCCCAAGCTTCTTTTTCATGTAAATCACCAATAGCGAAATTATTTCGACAATCCATGTTGTTTGACAATACATCAATACTTCTTGCCGTCAATAATAACTTGCAATCTCGATACGCATTTCCAAAAGAAATTCCCACGATCTCCAAATCAAGACCCTTCCAAATATCATCCAAAATTAGAAGAATCTTGCTATCTTCCTTCATTCGTTCACATTGTGCCCTTGCTCTTCCAGATTCACTCTTCTTGTGAAATTCCAAACCCAACTTATCTACAATTGCTTCTTGAATCTTCATTATATCTGGTTTCTCAGATACTTCCACAAAAACTACTACATCAAATAGCCTTTGTTCTTCAGCTTGTTTACCAACTTCTTTTGCCAGCGTTGTCTTACATGCCATACACCCCAACCATGTTGACATTAGGATTACGAAATTCATTTAGTATATTCTCAACAGTGGACCTTCTTGATTCGAAGTCCTCAAACGGATTGCTAGACGGATGCCAGGTCTCCTTTGGAGGAGTACGGAATGAAATTTTATCAAACTTGCCTTCTTTCTCAAGTTCAGAAACTTCCATTGCCTTGACGGATGCTTTCTTGCTATGTTGATAGTGCTTCTTCAGATCAGGACACATATTCTTGAAACATAGCATGTTTGCTCGGTTAATATCATCAATAATCTCGATCGCCTCCTCATTGATCTTTTCCACACTATCCAGCCAAATCAGAACATGTTGTTCAATCTCTTCCCCTTGCCTTCTAGCTTCATCAATCGAATGCTCCAGAGCGACTCTTCTGTCCTGGAGCTTCTGGGTTTGTTTCTTGAGATTATCAAAGTTGGTCTTGTAGTTCCAGATGTAACCGAGTTGAGTTGCTATGGAATCAACCAAAGGTCGGACAGCTTTTTCAGTAGCAACAGAAATAACAGCATCGGCCATTTGCGTTTCGAAGATTAAAACTAAGATTATCAAAAGTAAAATAAAGGTAATAAGGATATTAGTAAAATGAGCAACTATTATTAAAATTGAGAGTTTAATAATAACAGAACACAAGTGATATTCGAAAATAAAAGACTAATAAATAGTAAAGAGTTTCTTGATTGAACATACTTAAATTACTCAAAATTACAACTTAATTACCTGGATATTTGATGCGAACTAAAGAGATAACAGAGAAGAACTCTAGAGACATCAGATTCAAAATAGCAATGTTTAAAATAATAAAAAAGAATATTAGCAAACAGTTTCTGAGATCAAACAATTAAGAAAATAACAACTTACTTCGATATTTGATCCTTAAAAACGAGTTTGAATTCCTTGATAGTTGATACACACTGAAGAGAGAAGAGAGAAGAGAGGGAACCAAACAGTGGAATTATCTTAATGCAAAGGATATGATTTCTGTGATATTTTTCCTTTAAAAGAATTGCAAGTTTTCTTTGTGGGACAAAATGAAAAGGTACGCTTTTCACATTTGTGACATTGTTTCTCCGATATTAATATAATTAATAATTTTTTGGGCCGACATGAAATAATATATTATTTAAAGTTATTGTGCGGGTGGCTTTTTAAAAAGAAAACTTTGCACATCAGTCCTATTGTCACCTAAACTTTTCCCCATATCATCTTATCTCATATAATCTCATCGTGATAAATATGTGGTTAAGATACTTTTAAAAATCTAAGGAAAGTGATGAGATAAGGAGATGATCTCGGTCCTATTAGGACTTGCACATTTGCCTATATAACGGTGTCAATTAGGGTCAAGCATGATGTGTCAGGTAGAGGTATTAAAAAGGTCAAATTTATCTAGTCCGATCATATCCTACTCTATACTGTATAAGTCAGAAACATAATTGGGCTTAATAAACACAAATCCAAATTAGGGTTGGGTTTTGAAAAATTACTGATAACCCGATCCGAATCGGAAAAGCTTAGACCTGTACAGTAACTTTAAATAATATATTAAAAAATTATATCACATCAAATTGTCTGTCTCATAAGAGACAATGACCCAGTTTGACATTGATATGTTGCGGGGAAAAGTGTTTTTAAAATTGTTGTAGGGGGGATTGCTTTTGGAATTGTTGTGGGAAGAATCAGCTGATTGTTTGGTAAACTGATTTTTAAAAGTGCTGTGAGAACTAAAAGCAATTTCAATGTGTTTGGTAAATTGAAATAAAAAGTGTCGTGAGTGTGTAAAATTATTAGAAGGACATAGACATCTAAATGGTACTAATGTGTTATACTTTACATTTTTCTTGTTTATTTGTGTTTAGTGTTATATAATTATGGTACTTTATTGAATTAATTAGCCCCATTTTTATACTACTTTATTTAATTAATTAGTCTCTCTTTATTTCTTTATTTCTTTATTTTATTCTACTTTATTTTTTTTATTTTATTTTTATTTTACTTTATTGAATTAATTATCCCTATTTTTTATACAGTTATAATAACATTTTTTTTCGTACAGAAATATAAGTCCAATTTTTGTTGTTAATTTTCGTTAAAGGCGAGGAAAAAGTTAGAAAGTTAGTACAATTTCATTTAATATCACTATAGCGTGTTTTCTAAAAGCATAAGCCAAAATCCAAAAGCATATATTTGTAGCTTCTCAAAAACTCAGTTGGAAGAAGCTAAAAGTGATCAAAAGCACTTCCCCACGATTTTACCAAACACTCTGTCTTAAGTCCAGAATCACTTTTGGCCCTAAAAACAGCTGGGGAAGTAATGCCAAACTGGACCAATGACTTGGTGGAATGTAAAGATAAATTAAAATATTATTATTAAATTATTTTAATAAAATATTTAAAAAAATATTGGATTTGACATTTATGTAGATTCGCAAGATTTTTGTCTTCTAATACCTCTAAAGCCAAAACATATTAATTATCAAATAATAATTTTTTTTTATAACAAGTTAACAGTTAAATGGTATAGACTGTATAGTGTCATAGGGAGGCGTTTGTCTTAAATGGTGAAGAAGAGGGAGACGTATCCTTCTACATAGAGATGATCATTTTACCATGGGGTTTCGAACCCTCGTCCCCCATTCCCATTTAGAGAAAAAAATTTAGAAAAAAAATGGAAAAATGGAAAAATGAAAAAATGAAGGGAATGTGGATAATTTTTAACCTCAAATTTAAATGGGGTTGGAGATGGGGGACCCGTCCCCATCATAATTCTCCCATTTCTCCATTTTTCTCATAAATTTCTTGAAATGGGGATGGTGTTGGGGTTAGGTGCCCCCATCCTCATTTCTCCCAAATATTATAATGTTATATAAAAAATATATTAATATATATTTTTATTATTTTTATTTTACTAACTATATATACATATTTATAAATTATAACTTAAATTATACACCAAGCAATCTAACTATATATACATATTAATTTTCTTGTTAAATTACACACCAAGCAAGCTCCGTATAATTTATTAACATATTTTACTAACTATATATACATATTAAACAACTTAACTTTCATTTCAATTTATATGGGATGTTATTTTGTATTTGAATTTATTGGATTGCGAATTTATGTGTTTATTTAATATGTAATTTTTACTGAGATTGGAAAAATAGGGGAATAGGGGACTTCGGGGAAATGGGAAAAAACGAAAAAAATGGGGGAAATAAGAAAACGGGAGGGGGGAAGGTTTGGAAAATGAGGTTGGGGATGGGGGGACCTACATCCATCCCCATTTCCCCATTTCCCAATTTCCCCATTAGTCATCCCTACTGTTACCTACGAGCCTATAAATGGTAGAGGGGAGGGAAACGTTGGATATATATATATATATAATTAAACGCTTAAATCAATAGCATCAAATGTTGATTAGTCCGGTGAGAAGTCAACTGTTTTCATTTTGATTTGGTTCACAGGTTCAATTCCAAGTGTGATCATAATTTTAAAATAAATTAGTTTTATAGAGGGCTCGAGTCAATCCGGTCCAGCATGTTAATACTTTCGTCTTAAGGGTCAGGCTTAACACATGTTTTGAAGTTATAAATCCGGCTCGGTCCGGTGTGCAAAGTAAATAGGCCTAGTCAAAGTCCGATCCGCACAATAACTGGGCTTGAAAATTTCAGACGGGGCTGGTCCGACCCAGCCTTTTTGACACCTCTATTCCTAGCCCCTTAAAGCCCCGCCAATGAGACAAGTCGTGTCTGGCACAACATGCTAAGAGAGGCGTCCTTTGGCTAGCACGGCACGATGGCATGTGCCGTGTGTGGATGAGGGTGCCGGTCCACCTAATGGTGTCTACGGTTCGGTTTCGATTCTATAGAAAGATCGAACCGTAACCATAATCGGAATGAGATGGCTTGTGGCGGTTTTCGGTTACGGTTCGGTTTCGGTTTTGTCCGGGTTTTTTTATTTAAATTGCCACGTGTCAGCAACTGATTGGTTGATGCATTTTTTGTTGTTGGGGAAACCGGTGGTTAAACCGCTGGTTTTTGGACGGTTTTTCAGAAATCCTAACCGTAACCGAACCATCGGAAACCGGTTTTATAACCGACGGTTTCGGTTACGGTTTTGAGAAAGCGGTTTTGGTTCGGTTTCGGTTCGGTTTCGAACTGTTTAACCGAACCGTAGACACCTCTAGGTCCACCCCACCGGCACGTCAGGCCCAACGATTCGCACGGCGGATAGGATGTTGGCTCGCCAGATTTTTTATTTTTTTTAAATAAAAATCTAATTGTTTGATTTTTTTTATTTTTTTATAAAAAAAAACCGTAATAATAAGGTAAACAAATTACAATTAAAAATACATAGGTTAAATCGTAAAACAAATATGATAACAAATAAATTTAATACTTTTTTAAATAAAAAAAATAACTAAAAATAATGAAGAAGGCCAGCCCGTTGTACCACCCGTTCCCTTAACCGGTTGTGCTTGGCACGGCACGATTTGACAGATGTAGCCAATATCCTATTCCTCCAACTTCGACAATCACTGCTCATATTCCTTTAACCTCAAAATTTCTTTTAAGTTGTGATTTAGCTGCATATTTTACCGAGGGACCTCAGAATCCCTCCCCCGACATTATTCATAAACAGATCAAAATTTATGAGAAAAGTCATGTTTCCAATGAAACTAGGAAGTTTCCCATGTAATTTGTTTGAAGCTAAGTTGATATACTGTATCATTTTCTAGCTTCCGCGAAACAATAGAACAACTTGCCGAAAGACTATTGTTCCCTGTAAGATCGAAGTACCGTAGATTTGGTAGCTCACCAAAACCTATTGGAATTCTCCCATACAAATTAGAATCACTTAAATCGACATGAACAAGGGTACTAACATTAACAAGCCAGTCAAGTAACTCTAGATCAAGTGATTGGAACTGGGATTAAGAACAGTAAATGAAGGTGAATTAATAGGTTTAGTAGATGAAACGAAGTCAGTAAGAAAACAACTTGAGAGATGCAACTCAGTTAACTTCATGTTTAGGACACGAATCCAGTCAGATCCTACCAGGGAAAGATCATCATTATTCACTAAAGGAGTAATTGCATAACTTCCCTCGAGTTTAGGTCTAATTACATGCATATGGATTTTTACCAAATATTATGTAAACATCCCCTACCATTAGTTGACTTTCATTCAAATTAACTGTTGACCAAATTTTTAGTATTAAAAGTCAAAAATATCATCAGTTATTATTTATACTTTATGTTGTTCCCCATAAAATAAAATAAATTATATAAAAAACTTTTAATTATGTTTTTTCTTCAAACAAATTTTAAAGGACAAAAATATATAAAACAAAAAATTTAGATTTTAAAAAAATTAGAAAAAAGAATAATTTTTTTCTTTTTAAGAAAAGAAATGGAGAACATGTCTCAAATACGTCATTACTAGGACCTAGATCCACAATCATGAATAACAAAATTAGATTTTAAGTTTGACATTAAAATATAATCATTATTGATGATTCATAAACCAACAAACCACAATTATATTCAATTTTCAATCATCAATAGGATTCCATTGAAGCCACAAGATTTTTAACAATAAATGGGATTCCACAATTATATTCAATTTTCAATCATCATAATGATTGTATTTTAATGTTAAAAACTTAAAAATCTAGTTTTGTTTTACATGATTATGGATCCAAGTCCTTACAATGACGTATTTAAGAAAAAATTTCCTTTAATCCTGTTTTTTTTTTAAAGTCTAAATCTTTTGTTTTATATATTTTTATATATTTTGTTTGAAAAATATATAATTAAAAGTTTTTTATTTACATTTTTATATAATTTATTTTATTTTAAGGGAAACAAAATAAAGTATAAACAAGTAACTAAAGGTATTTTAGACTTTTAATACTAAAAATCTGGTCAACGGTTAGTTTGGATAGAAGTCAACTGATGGTAGAAGATGTTTGTACAATATTTGGTAAAAAGTCCATATGTGTGTAATTAGGCCTAAACTCAGGGGTGTTTGTGCAGTTACTCCTTCGTTAAAAGATACTTTAGATCACCCATTCCAGACTATAAGAACTTAAAAGCCCGTCCTGTAAGCATTTTTCAGTTGCTGTTTTTCGAAAATGAAAATGAAAATGAAAACGAAAACAAGATTTTTGGTTTCATTTTCGATTTCTGAAAACGCGTCTGGTAGCAAATACTGAAAGCTGTATTTTAAAAATGAAAACGGAAAAAACGCGTCTGGTAGGTTAACCGAAAACTATCAAAAATTGAAATATTAATTTTAGTATTTTGTCTAATATTATTAAAACTATAAACAAATTGATTAAAATAATTAACCAATACATTTTTTGTATTATAATTTTTAAATTGAACAAAAGTAACACATCAAAAATTAATTAATCAAAACTAAACTCTTAAATTATAAATAAATAATTATAATATATAATAAAAATTATTATTAAATATTATTACATATATTATAATTTATATTATAATAATATATATATTATTTTATATCCTATGTAAATATATAATATTTGATATTATATATATAATATTATATATATATATATATATATATCATAATATATATAGTATTAATATACATATATATAATAATATTATATATATTATTACATATATATTATAGGGTTTTTAGCAAAACTACCCTAATTTAGGGACTGAATTGCAAATCTACCCCAAAACCAAAATAAATTGCAAAACTGCCCTGAAATGACATTTCTACCCTTGTCAACAACTGAAATCAATTTCATTATATTTGCCCTAAATTCCCAATTCATTAGGCCACCCATCCCGATCGAACCCATCGCCGACACAAGTCGCCCTCACCGACGTCCATTACAACCCAACTGGAACTTTGTCGCCGTGATTTCGACGTCGTAGACGATATCCATCCACCGTCGACGACATCCGACGTCTTCAACTTGCAAGCTGACGTCGAGTTTTCTCGCAACAGCAACGTCGAATCTTCGAGACCCGATCGAACCCATCTTCCGTCGCCGACACAAGCCGCCCTCACTGACGTCTATTACAGCCCAACTGCAACTTCGTCGTCGCGATTTCGACATCGTAGACGATATCTAGCCATCGTCGACGACATCCGACGTCTTCAACTTGCAAGCCGACGTTGAGTTTTCTCGCAACAGCCGTCTTCTGGTTCCAAATCAGCCACCACGTTCCGAAGCGGCAATATTTCAACCATTTGGGTGCAATTTCAGGTATTTCGAGTTTGGAACCGCAATTCCTTTTCTTTATCAATTCCTTTTCGAGTTTGGGTCCAATTTCACGTTACGATTGATTCTTGTTTTTGTACGCAATTCATCATCATCTCAGCACAATATGTCCTCATAGTTTTCAATTATTGGGCAAAGTGTTTGACCAGGCTAGCAATTTAGTGTTTATCTGCTCTCTCGTTCACAATCTTTGCTTTTCAATTTATATTTTGGTTTATTTATGTTTTTGTGTCAATGGTAAGTGCATTCCAATTAACATGCAACATTTAATGTCTTTCTTTGAAATGATGTCATGCAAAAATCGATATTCATTAGGTAACTAGTATGTCAATCATGTTCTTTGGTTTACGATTGATTCTTAATTCCGAATTCAGATCTCTATTAATTCTTTAAATTGACTGTCATGTGACATTTAGAAAAAAAAAAGAATCAACTATTGTGAAATTTTGATCTTACATGATGAACTATGACTTTTCTTTGTTGTGATCTTTGTTGAATTTATTTTAGTGTTGATCATGTGTTATGTGAGAACTAGATTTGATGTTCATTTGTTTCGTATAGGATATCGTCAGATATGAAGCTTAAAGAGTTGAAAATTATGGATACTGTAATTCTGTTACATTTTTTTTTCATGGTATACAGTTTCCCTTTCATAATGCTTACCCATATATTCATCTGATCTGAGAACTGCTAATTTTGTATTTCGTGAATTTTGCGTTCTTCTTATTGCGGTTATGTTCAAGTAGTCTTACTATTGTTTGTCTAGTTTTGTAAGCACTGGTAATTTTGATACTTTACTGATGCTGCACATTCATATGCACAGTCAATAGCCAAGGTTTGGATCCATTAATGCAGCAGTTACTTGATAATGATCTGGTTTTTAGTTGTTATGTATAGAGTGTGCGAAACATTTGCAAGAGTCTGTTTCCTCTTTCTTAGTTTTATGAATCCTACCATGAAATTGTTCCTGAAGTTTCTCTCATTGCCATGGATCTATTGCATCTAATCTACAATAGGCTCTATCAACTGTGCTTTATTTCTGGCACAGAAAATGGGACTAGCACTTGCAACTGTGACATCTGCTAGAAATCATGAGTTTTCCACTTTTCCATTTCTAATTATTAAGTGTCTCATATGTTTACCTGATCTTGGCTGATGATACGTTTGATATAATTTTAATGTAGCTTATGTTTGTATTTTTTGTTTTCTAATCTTTATGTAGAAAACTACATATCTTGCTTTGACCCATAGTCTAGGCATTTTCTTTGTTGGATTTTGTAACCTGTTCTTTTCAATCCAATTTGATAACATCTTCAATTCAAGCATGCTTGTCTTGTACAGAAATAGGCAAAACTTCAAGACAATGAGTTGGCATGTATTTTTGCTTTTACTTACAGATTACTTCATTCAAGTGGTATTTACTGACCATGGCTTCATAGGAACTAAATTCTCACACAGATATATAAATTGTTCAGGACATCAAAGAGCTGAGGCTTTGAATTTACCATTCGACACTGCTTGCAAAGCGAGAATATTATAATATTACCTTATTTCTCTTTTTGGTTTGTTTCTCTGTTTACCATTTTTGAGACCAAATATCGTGCATTGTTGAGGACTTTGGTTTGTCGAATTAATTTAAAATAGGTTGGTAATTAGCTTCTAGGATCATTATTTTTGTTCACAATGACCATTGGTATATCATGTGAGATGTCTGGAAATATGTTTCAACTCCATTTAGCAGTTATTTCTTCTCCGGTTTTGACACAAAATTGTCATGTCTCCTGTTTTCATTTCTTTTAATTTGTTTAGGCAGACACTGTCAGGTTGCTTGACCACCGAGTGCGTTACTGTAGCGCAACTAAAGATTTCCCGTAATATTCTCTATTAGGTCCACTTCTTTGTTTGTTGTTTTGCAATATTGTTACTTTTCTTTGCATATGATGTATGTAGTCCATGTATATCACTCTTTATTGTATTTGCTTTTACTTTCTCTTCGAGTGTTTGTATTCTTTAGTTCATATCTGAATGTAATTTGAAATGTTTTTAGGTTGATAATCATGGGTGGAAACAAATTACTTGAATCACTCAAGATTAAGGAATGTGATCGTTTTCCTTCTCGAGTTACTGGCCATTGAAATTGGGAGAGTATAAGGCTTATTAAGTCGCATCTCACAGAAAAACAACTCAAGTTGTTTAGAGTGACATGTTTCGGTCATTTTTTAGATGTGAGCGATATGGTGTTGTCCGGACATTTTTGCCACCACATATTGCTTAGGGAGTGTCATGTCAAAAACACCGATTATAATGCATCTTCTTTGTGGTACCATGTTGGCAACGGTTGGTAAAGGCATAACTACCTATTTGTGATTGTAGTTGTCTCTTGCTTGAAAACAATTCATCCACTTCAAGACGCATAGTAACAGGTCTGGGTGCAACTTCACCCGAATTAATAGAATAAAATGCACATGGAGGTGGAACAAGCCTTTGGACATTGGCAAACTGATCATCATACTGATTGGGAACTCCCTCACTACTGAAATTAAACAGTGGTTCTGTTTCATCATGCTCAGGAATCTGTTGGTTACCCGTCATATCTTGAAAACTAAAATGACGAGGAGGAGATTGTAACCCCTCTTGAATATCATCCAAATGGGCAGTCATGTTAGGTACATCCGACCTTCGAAACTCATCCATAGTGACATGATGTAGGTTGTGAGAGGACTCTGGTGGGTTATGTTTCATTTATGGAGATTGATGGCCGATTTCCTCAACACTAATGCAAACTAATAGGTCAACATTCTCTCGACTAAGCAACAACTGAACGTCCTCATCATCAACAATCTCAATGGGCATGCTAGGACGAAACGTTTGTGAAAGAGTCGTCATACTTACCCGATAATGATCTTTATCAATTCCGGTGACATTGTATACCTTATCTAACAATTGATCATAGTTTGAATCCCTTGAAAAAGCAAATGCCTTCGCTCTTCGGCCTCCATACCAATACTCACCATGATGACTTTTCCATTCTCCACCCCAATTCAAAACCAAATGCACATTTTTCATCTTTAATCCTGAAAAAATAATTCAACATATATTATCCATCATTAAAAAATTCATTATTTGAAAGAACATAACATACAAAAAAACCACATGAAAAAATAATTTCAGACCCATTAAACAAATCATCGGGTTAGGTGACCCGACACCGGGTCAGCTAACCCGGTATTTTTTTCCATCAGGTTAGATTGACCTGACGTCAGGTCAGTCTGACCCGACATCAGGTCAGCCTGACCCGATAGAATTTCTCATGAAAAAAACTATCGGGTCAGCCGACCCGATGCATTTTTTCATCGGGTTTGGTTGACCCGACATCGGGTCAACCTGACCCGATAGATTTTTTCATGATTTTTTTTTTAAAAGTTGGGATTAAGAGGTAAATACCAGATCAGGAAGTTGTCATGTTGATCGGTGGATGGCTTTGTGAGTATGTTAGTAATTGTTTGTTGGAAATTGGTAAATATAGTTAATAAATTGGGTGATGTTATGAATAAGGGCAATTTGGGAATTTTATGGCATTTTTGCAATTGTTTTGGGTTTTAGGGTGGATTTGCAATTTGGTCCCTAAATTAGGGTAGTTTTGCTAAAAACCCTATATTAAATATATAATATTTTATTATATAGAATATTATTTCATAATATTTACATAATTATAAAATATTATATATTATAATAAATAATTTTTTATATATTATTCTAATATTTTATATATTATATATTATTATTTTACAATATTATATATTAATTTACTAATTATGTAAATAATATAATATATAATATTATAATATATATAAGAGGGGTACTTTGGTAATTTAAAAATCTTGTTCCGTCTTGTCCTAGTCATATCAAATGCATAACAGTACAATTAATAGCTTAAGATTTTTTTTAATATAAAAAAAGTGAAAAACAAAATGAAAAGCAAAAACGAAAAACGAAAAACGAAAAACAAGTATTTTGTGTTTTTCAAATCTTTCACTTTTAACACTTGTTTTTTTTTTGAAAATAAAATGAAAAACGGTTAACGAACACGTTTTCGAAATCGTTTTTGAAAAATAAAAACGAAAACGGACTGAAAAACAACTGCAGGACGGGGCCTAAACTAGAAAACTCGATAGAAAGATCAAGATACTGAAGTCTAGGGAGATTTCCCAAATTTGAAGGAACGGCGCCACTGAACCAGATGTTGAAAGGTTCAGATAGTACAGGTTTTCTAATGATCCTAAGAATTCAGGAATTGGGATGTCATTAAATGTGTTGAGACTAAAGTCTAGATATTCAACTCCAAGGACTTGAGTTTCAACAACGCAGGTCTAATCTCCCCACTTAGGTTCCAGAATCCATACCTGTTTGAAGAATTAGAATTCACAGGAAATTGGTTGCGGAGATTAATTGAAACAACAGCTCCAATACTATTGTCACAGCCAATTCCTCTCCATTGACAGGCGCAGTTGCTTCCTTTCTACGATGAAAGCCGGTTTTCAGGATCTTCAAGGCCATCTTTGAAGTCGATGAGAGCTTCTAGATCAATTTTAGAACAATTCGAGATGGGTATCTCTATAGCTAGCATATTTACTTGTAAATGGCACATAGAATTGCTATCACTAAACCAAAAACAGACAGTCTCTCCATGTTGAGGCTCTACTTTTGATGTAGGAATAACTTCAAACCATAGAGGCTGTTTGATAAATTCATATAAATCAAGTCCCCATTTTTTCTTAATCTGCAAGAAAATTGATTATTCTATAAAGAAGTTAAAAGGTGACTTTGCAGAAAAGAAGATTAGAAGAAAAGGACAGAAACCAAGCTGAAAAAATCAAAGTCAAAGAGGTGTGTTCATGTTTCTGGTACAGCTGATATGATCATTCAAATAAAAGTTTTGGTACAGAGAATTTGAGTCTAATGAACCCTTTGAAAACAAGAAGTCATTTATCTTATTTAATTGAATCAGTCGGGTAACATAAAATACTTGTTAGTAAAGAAAACAATTTGGTTTTCAGATAACATGCCTACCCAACTATCAGTTCAATGATTATTTTATATGTTGTAAGCTTCTTATATTATTAATTACTTTGACTTCACACTCCACGTTTCTTGCAAACAACATGGTAGTGTAGACATCATCACAAACTTATATCATATTATTATAATCAACAATGTGATTAACATCTTCTTAATCATATTTTGATTTTGCGAAGGTGACAACTCGCAAGTGCTTAGATAACCGGACCCAACAAATCAAACACGTTGGACTTCAACAATTTTGCACCAACCCAACAGTTCAGGTCCAATTATCAGTGAAAAAAAGCCTTCTGTTTCTACATTTACGGTCATTAATCATTATCATCTCTCTCAATCACAAACCCTACCCCCTCTCTACCTGTTGCAAACATGAGTAAATACCCTTTTAAAGTAAAAAATTAAGGTGTTGGATTGTTTATACCCAACATTAATAAATTTATTGTTTTTATCCAATATTTGGTTATGAAGACTGAAATACCCCTCATATTCAATAATTGTTTAATTACTTATGTTTTCAATTTTCTTTTATCTTCTCATTCTTCTACATCTCACGCCCTACTGCTCTCTCTTCTTCTACATCTCACGCTCAATGCTCTCTCTTCTACTGTCTCTTCTTTCTTTTCTACATCTCACGCCCTACTGCTCTCTCTTCTTCTACATCTCATGCCCATTGCTCTTTCTTCTACCGTCTCTTCTTTCGTTTCTACATCTCACGGTCTACTGCTCTCTCTTCTTCTACATGTGACACCTTCTACATCTCACGCCCACTGCTCTCTCTTTTACTGTCACACACATACAAATGTCCCTTTTTTTGTCTGAAATTTTGTCTCTCTCTTCAATTTCTCTCTCTTCAATTTCCACAGCTGCTCTCTCATACCATAATATTTTTTTTTCTTAAATTTTGTTTCCTCTCTTTTCAGTTTCCGCCATTGTTGTTGAAAGTGCTGTCATTGTCTGTAAAGGCATTGAGTTTTGTATAGATTTGGTTCATATAGATTTGGTTCATATAGATTTGGTTCGAAATTTAGGGATTGGGTTTTGTATTTCACGGATTTTTGGTGAGGTTGTTATGATGAATCCAGATTCTGAAGGCCCTTTTTTTAGAGGTATGTATTAGAAACCCATTTTTTTGTTTCATATGCAGATTATAATGAGTAAAGGTTGAAAGAGATAGTTAACTTTGGTGTGTTTTATTGTTAAACCGTGGTGTGTTTAATTGAAATCGCTTGGTGTGTTTAATTTATTATCTCTGGTGTGTTTAATTTATTTTTCATGGTTTGCTGAATGTGGTGTTCCATTGTATTTGTAATGTTGTTTGTATAGTGTGTTTAATTATTATGCCCCGGTGTGTTTAATTTATTATCTCTGATGTGTTTAATTGGTTTTCCCTCGTGTGTTTAATTGGTTTTCCCTCGTGTGTTTAATTTGTTTTTCATGATTTGTTGGATGTGGTGTTCCATTGTATTTGCAATGTTGTTTGTATAATGTGTTTAATTGGTTTGGCATGGTGTGTTTAATGTGTTATGCCCTGGTGTGTTTAATTTATTATCCCTAGTGTGTTTAATTGGTTATCCCTCGTGTGTTTAATTTGTTTGTCATGGTTTGTTGAATGTGGTGTTCCATTGTATTTGTATTGTTGTTTGTATAATTTGTTTAATTGTTATGTCCTGGTGTGTTTAATTTATTATCTGTGATGTGTTTAATTTATTGCCCTGGTGTGTTTAGTTTATTTTTCATTGTTTGTTGAATGTGGCGTTCCATTGTATTTGCAATGTTGTTTGTATAGTGTGTTTAATTGGTTTGGCATGGTGTGTTTAATGTGTTATGCCCTGTGGTATGGTCTGGGGTGTTTCAATCGGTATGGCATGGTGTGTTTAAACTGGTTTACCCTTGTGTGTTTAATTGGGTTGTCATGTTGTGTATAATAGGTTGCACCTTGTATAATTTGTGACTTGTTTAATAAATTGTATTCTAAATGTGAGATTTTGATTTGTTGGAATGCAGGAATGGACCCAATAAAATTGGTAATCACTTATGGTGGCAAATGGGTCGGAAGCTTTTACGAGGGTGGTGAAACAGAGTTTGTGAGAGTTTGTGAAAGTTTGTAGGAATTTGACGTACAGTGAGTTGTTCAGGGTTGTACAAGGTGTTGCGAATGTTGACTTAAGAAGGTTTAGTATTGAGTTAAGAACTTTAGTTGATACCGGGGTTAGGCTTAGGGCAGCTCGACCGAAAATTAAAGATGATAGCGATGTGGAAATGTTGTTGTGCGATGGTGGACATGTTCCGGAGGTGTATGTTAGTGTTGTTGAGAAAGTTAGTGTACAACCTGGTCATGTGGGTGTTCCTACCGTTCAACCCGTTTATCAAAGTTTTGTACAACAATTGACGGCACAGTTTCAATATGGCGGTGGAAGCAACAATATCTTCGGTTCTATACCAACAACTGATAATGTTTTTGAAACCCCGATTGGAAACCCTGTTATTTTTTAGGACGCAACAATTAACGAGGATGATAGTTGGATTCTAGAGTACAATTCCCATAGTGAGTATGGATTAGAGGATTTTGATAAAGATTAAATTGGTGATGGTGGAAGTCATGAGGGTGTGAATGTTGAGGCAACATATCATCATGGAATGAGTTCGGATTCAATAGATGGTGGTCGCAGAGGGTTTGTTCCACCGGTTTTTACTGGTCTAAGTCGAGATACATTTGAAGATGGTGGCATTAATGTTGGTGATTGATCCAGAACTCCAGTCTCCCAACCTTGGATTATTCTCGGAGCTTCAAACTACAGTTTCGAACTAGTTAGAACAGAGGAATCTAGTTCCTGTAATCTCTTATCCAAAGGTGGGATGTTCGAAAGCAAAAAAGCTTTGAAGCTAGCTTTGTAGAAGTACGCACTAAAGGATAATTTTGAAATCCGTGTTACAAGGTCATGCACGGGTAGATATGAAGTTGGTTGCAAGGATCCCGAGTGTAAAT
Source organism: Dipteronia dyeriana (assembly GCA_032871835.1). NCBI lineage: Eukaryota > Viridiplantae > Streptophyta > Magnoliopsida > Sapindales > Sapindaceae > Dipteronia > Dipteronia dyeriana. Next base: position 76,681,840 of record CM065303.1, on the reverse strand, counting down.
TTCAATTTCGTGTGGTTAAGATAGAAAGTGGAAATTATTGGACAGTCCAAAAATTTGAGGAAGAACATAGTTGTACAATTGATGACTTACACAACCGTCATCGACAAGCAAGTGCATGGCTTATTGGTGAAATACTGTCACCGAAACTTGCAGTTAGTGGTCACTCTTTGAAACCCAAAGAAATCATGACTGATATGCAAGTGAAACACAGACTTAGTTTGCTGTATACAAAGGCATTGAGGGCAAAAGGACTTGCTGAACAAAACGTTTTTGGTTCTCCTGGTCTTTTATATCCGTTGTTGCATGCATACTGCCACGAATTGAAACACGTCAATCATGGTACTGTAACAGCAATAAAGACGGACGTAGATAAAAAAATTGAATATTTGTTTATTGCTTTTAGTGCTTCACTTGTCGGGTTTCAGAAGGTCATACGTCATGCAATTTGCATTGATGCAACTCATTTGAAGGGTAGGTTTGGCGGTGTCATGTTTATTGCAGCGTGCGAAGATGCAAACAATCAAGTGTTCCCTATTGCTTATGGTTGGGGTGATGTTGAATACGAGGATTCATGGACTTGGTTTTTAAAGGAGTTGAAAAAGTCAATAGGATGTCCTATGAATTGTATCATCATTTTCGATTGCAGTCCTGCAATCAAGGTAGCTATGGCTAAAAAGTACCCAGAAATACCACATGGCCTTTGTGGTTTTCCTATGAACATGAACCTGAAGAACATATTCAAAAGCCATGTTGTGTGCAAATTGTTCCATGAAGCTTCTAGGGCACATAGACAAAGAGAGTTCTTGGAAAAGATGCGAGAGTTAAGCCGTGTAAACATGCTAGCTTATGAATATCTGATGAGAGTTGGCCCTCATAGATGGTCTCGTGCATATTGTCCGGTTAGGCGTTATGGGGGGATGACTTCCAATATTGTGGAGTGCATGAACAATTATTTACGGTATGCCCGTCAGTTGCCAATAACAACGTTGGTTGAGTACTTTAGAGATATGATACATAAATGGTTTCATGAACGTCGTGATGTCGTATCCAGAAATACAACACAACTGCCCCGGTGGGCTACTGAGAAATTAACCAAAAAAAATGAAACATCACATAAGTACACGGGGCGCCCAATAGATCATGTTAATATCAATGTGAAGGACGGTGAGAAAGATGGCTTAGTAAACCTTTCTGAGAAAAGTTGTACTTGTAAAGAATTTCAGAATGACCTATTGCCTTGTAGTCATGCATTAGCTGCTATACGCTATATATTGTACTAACACTTATATGCATTGTTTGTTCGGATTACGTTTAATTATTTTGTAATGATTGTCGTTGTAGGTACTGTAAAAAAAAAAATTGGCGACTTTTGTTCGGATTTCTACAAAACAAGCACCTGGTTGGAAAGCTATTCTGGTCTCATATTTTCGGTTGGACACCCAAGCGAATGGAATACTCCAGAGGAAGTACGTGCAGAAGTTGTTCTCCCATCAGAATGGCGATCTCAAGCCGGTAGACCGAGAAAGAATAGGGTTCTGTCTGTAGTTAAGCATGGTTGGAGGAGTAGGTATTGTACCGTATGTAAGAAATCTGGGCACAACCGACAAAATTGTGCAAACCCATCGGTCGATCAGCAATGCAATGTTCCCAACCCACAAACAAATCCACGACCGCGGCAACGTGGTAAGTGCAAGTCGTGTGGACAAGAGGGACAAACATAAGGACATGGACAAGAGGGACATAACATAAGGACGTGTCCAACACGGCCGTATGATAACCCTACGGATCCAGACAATGATGTTGAATGAGGTATGTCCCCATAATATTTTCATATCAGTAAACAACTTTTGGGTTATTTTTACTAAACTTTATATATTAGTGTCCATTGAAATAAACTGGTTCTTTGTTTACAGCCATGTTAAAGCGCGTAAATAAATCAAATGGATGGTTGCTTCTATCAAATAGATGCTTGTGTACGTGTACTTGGATTGGAAATTACAATTACATTTTTCTGTGCAAAACTTGTCATTTGGTGCTTGTATACTGCTACCAATTGGAAAATTGTTGTGTTGCTATCAAGTTATTTTGTGGTCATGTAATTTTATTTTACGAAATGGATTGCATTAGTGAGTATATATTTTTTTAAAAAGTACATGCACTGTGATGATTAATCAATTAAGTTAAAAACACAAATCTTACAGAAATTAACATTCAAAAGTTGATCAAAACATATACACAAAAAATTATACACTAGTGCTCTAAAAATAAAACAGCTCAGTTGTCACGAATTAAACACAGTAGTTCCCTAAAACTTAAACACACCAGTTGTCATAAATTAAACACACAAATTGTTACAAATTAAACACACCAGTTGTTACAAATTAAATATATCGGTTGTTACAAATTAAACACACCCGTGCTATTCAACTAGGGATGCACATTTGGGGAATGATGATGGATATAGGTCCCTCTATACCCCCCCATTTCCCCATTTGAGGAAAATGGGGATGAGGAATTTTGGGGGGAGTTATATTCATCCCTATCCTTATTTTCCCATTTCCCCATTTTTTTTTTGTATTTCTCTGTTTTTCTGTTTTTTCGTTTTTCCGTTTTTTCCGTTTTTCCATTTTGCCATTTAACTAAAAATTACAAATTAAACTAAAAAAAACAAACATTCCATTAGAAATACAAAATAAAACACATTAAGATATTACAAATACAAATATATATTATAATTAATAATATATATTAAAATTATATTTATATATGTTTGGGGGAAATGAGGAATGGGGAAATGGGGGTGGGGGATCTCATCCTCATCCCCATTTCATTATAATTTTGGGGGAAATGGGGAAATGGGGATAAGGGAACCCTCCCCCATCCCCATCCCCCCCCCCCCCCATTTCCCCATTTTCCAAAATAAAAAATAAAAAATCCCCAAATGGGGATGGGGACTCGGGGAATTGGGGCTCCGGGGAAAAATGTGCATCTCTATATTCAACAATTAAACACACCAGTGCCCTAAAAGGTAAACACACTAGCGCCCTAAAAATTAAACACACCAGTTGTCACAAATTAAACACACTGGTGCTATTCAACAATTAAACACACCAGTGCCCTAAAAATTAAACACACTAGTTTTCACAAATTAAACACACTGGTGCTATTCAACAATTAAACACACCAGTGCCCTAAAAATTAAATACACCAGTGCCCTAAAAATTAAACACACTGGTGCTATTCAACAATTAAACACACCAGTGCCCTAAAAATTAAACACACCAGTTGTCACAAATTAAACACACTGGTGCTATTCAACAATTAAACACACCAGTTATATTCAACACACCAGTTCTGGTCAACAACTAAACACACCAGTTATGGTCAACAACTAAACACACCAGTTCTATTCAATAATTAAACACACCAGTGGTAAGAAATGAAAAACACTGGTGGCACAAAACTTATACCTAAACATATCCATAACACATCAGAGTATTTCGGTAGAACTCCATAACATCCATATACAAAATTAAATAAATCATTAACATTCATGTACTGTAACAACCAAACTAAATAATTCCACTGGTACTCCATTTGGTGTCCATCATCCTGTTTTACCCTTTGTTGTCCATCCCAATTGTAAACAAAAACTCCAACATTCCATAATCCACCTGTGTACACAAAACAAAACAAAACAAACAAACAATGAAACAATCATAATCAACCTGTGTACACTAAACAAAACAAACAAATAATGAAACAATTACAATAAACAAACTAAAGAACATATGATGAAAAAATACAGTGGGTTATTAGAACCTGCAAATTCGTCTACAAATCTATAGGAGACTTGTATGGTACACTATTGTTATATATCTGGAATGTCATATCTTTTCGAAAGTCGATCGTTTCCTTCTGTCCCTACTTCCAGTTACCCTTATTAAAGATTGAAGTCTCTGTATACTTACAAATAAAAACTCCACAACTACATTTGTCAGCCTGCTGAGGGATCATTTGGTTGCTAGACACCGAAACAGTGAACATAGCTCCTCGTGGTTTTTTGCTCCTATTTGAAAAGAAACCACACTTGTTCATGATACTTGGCAGCAGTCGCCTCAGGGGAATTAGTTGCCTGAAACGCTCGACTTGAATTTATTTTGTCTTTGCTCCGATTGGGTCAAATATGATAATGTGATGGTCAAACAAATCAACCTTGCATAATATCCAGTGACCATCTGGTTCCCCAACACAACAGGGAACACACAACTGCATTCAAGCACAACCAACATAAAACATTCATAAAACAAACAAAATAGAACCACAATTGTGTGGGTTATGTTTGATACAACCACATAAGACAACATTTGAATACCCTAAAAAATAGCACATATAACTCACTTGTGTATACAACCACCAAGGCTGTCCCCATCCTGGTATGTTGCCAAAACCATATTCAATCCAATCATGCGGACATTGAAAAACAAGTGCATTGAAAGAAGATTTAGCTTCGTTGTCAGTCTCAAGTATCTTTTTCCATGCCAAATTCAGTTTTGTCTGCAACAAACGTTAATGATAAGTTGTAAGTTGTAAGTTGACGAGAATTGCACTCATATTTTTGCCAACTTCACATGCATGTTCTATACTTTCATAAAATTCAGAGGAAAGTAGAACTAAGCTATGTCTGTAGTTATCGGGGTCCGATTCCCGCCTTTTTGTAAAGTAGCTCATGTATGCGTCCACGTGCTGATTCACAAAAACCAATGAATGAATAAAAATCTAGAAAATGTATACAATATATATAAAAAAAATTATACATAACGAATGCATAGGCAAACTATGAAATAAGAAAAATGTACACTTACGTCAGTGGACAACCACTTCGTTGGATCTTCCAATTCCTTAAAAAAAGACTTGTCAACGAACTCCTCCGTTCCGACGTTTTGCCTTAAATCAAAGTAAACATAAAAAGCGTTGTAATATTGTTTATCAAAAAAGTAAGGTGTTAAAATGATATGTTTACAATTACATACCTTGCTGCTTTAGCTTTCTTCTTGAATTAATCATATTTGCTCTTGTCTTGCTGTAGTTTCTTTACAGATGCCCGGGTCGGGTCAATAAATGGAGACATGCAATATGCAGATCGGAGCCTAACTTGGATCGATTGATCCTCCCTTCTTTGCGTAGTTGTAACCCATCCTAATATCTCCACTTACCAACCCTGAGCTACCCACCACCTTCTCCATTGCGGGATCCACCACCTCCTGATCTCTAACAATTGTATGTACCTCCTCCCTATCCAAGCTCGGATCTCTAACAACGGTCACCGGTGCCTACGACACCCAACAATTGTATTCACAAATATCCAAACGAATAATACATAAATAACATATATGCACAAATATACCTCCTGGTTGCTTTCACCTCGGGAAGACTGTATCTCCTACACCAGGCTTCTAAGCACACTTGGAAGGTTTGACACCTCCCATTTTACCACAGCATCCAACACATCTGGAAGTGCCCTCACTGCCTCCAACAATTCAGTTATTCTATCATCTCCCTAAAGTGTACATTTAAAATATGCACGTGTCTTAGGAAAATAATAAAAAGATAAAATTAAATTATATGACTATCATTCTAGTCCACTTACCTTAGATCGAAGCTCTTGTCGGGATGACATATGATGATGCGGTGGGAGAGGGGTAGGTGTATATCCCGGTGTATAGTCTACATGAGGGGTAAGAGTATATCCAGGTGTATAGTCTTCATCCTGATCAAGCCTAGTGACTGGGACTGCTTTTCTTTGCTTCTTCACCGATGTCTTTTTTTTCTTCTTTTGTGCCTTCCTCTTCAATGACCTTTGACTGGTGGCAGCCCTATCATCACCATCACCATCACCATCACCAACAACTCCATCGTTACCATCATCCCCCTCGTCTAATAACTCATGCTTTTCCTTCATTTCTATTTCCACCAAAGGTATAAATTGCGGACCCTCCTTCATATTGTAGTCAACTCCAACCCAATAATCTACTTGCACCTCTTCATCTATTGCCTCCAAAACCTCCTTCACATCAGCCTGTAATAATGTGATAATATTTAGTGGTCTAAAATGTTGTAACCAATTTAATAAATAAATCGTGTGTATACGACTAACCCACATTCTCACTACGAATACTAGCTTCTAGATCTAAAATCGTTTGCATAAAAATTCGCTGCCTCTTATGCATCGTCCAACGCCTCATCCTAGACAGGGTGTCTTGTAATCTCATGCCAAACCCATCGATCAAGTTGTCCACAACCTCCATCGCCCATACCTGAAAAGAAACCTTAATAGTTAATATATATTAATGCATACAGTAGCCTCCCTTTTTGTTGATTGATATATATTACTTTATATGTTCCTAATTTTGTTACATATAATTAATTTAATCTTTTTAAAGGTATAGAGATAGAAATAATAGAATAATTATAGGAACTAACCTCAACAGCCCACGGAAAACCGTATAACCGGTACCTGACCTCGCCAAACCCTTTCTTTGAGTTTATTGACCTAAAACCATACCTCAAGTAATGCAGCGTCATCTTGAACACATAGTGTCCCCATGCAAAACCATTGAATGCCTCCAAATCATCAACCAAACTAAAAACCAAGGGGTGACTTTTTTAACAAATGGTTGACCAAACAATACATTGTTTGCTATCAAGAACAGTGCCATCTCAACGAATCATAGGCCTCCAAGAAGTTGCCCGCTATATATCGATCATAAACAGTGGACAACTTCAAATCTTCGGCTTCTTCGTCAGGCCAATATCTTTTATGGATGCCTTTTTCATTGGCCACATAAGGATTGTTAATAATTTCAGAGATTTTCCCAAACCTAGGCCGGTCACCAAACAAAATTCTCTCTGTCCAAATCTTGCCTTCTTCCCACCAACCGAAAACCACAACTCGTTCTCGGATGCACCATCTATCTGAATTTTCCTCAACAATAAGCTGTGTACGATCTGAGCAGAGAACAACCAATTTGTAGGGAACTGACCGAATTGATTGAAACAACTCGCCATAAAATCAGCATGTTTCCCCTCCTTGCGTAGTATGTCCTCTATATTGCTTATGTACTTCAACCGACACCCAACGTTGATTAATGCTTCTTGAGTCCATTTATTCCTTTGGACCTTCAGAAACTGATCATAATCGATGTTCTCCTTCTGTAAAATATAAAAAACGTGGCTTCACTTAAGTAAACTCACATTTGCCCAATTAAACAAATCAGTTATGCACTCATGCCCAATTAAACACACCAGTTCATACCCAATTAAACACACCAATTCACAACAATTAAACACACTAGTAATAACTAACTAAACACATCAGTCATACCCAATTAAACACACCAATTCATACAACAATTAAACATATCAGTTTTAACCAACTACACACACCAGTCATACCCAATCAAACATACTCATTCACAACAATTAAACACACCAGTAATAACCAACTAAACACATCAGTCATACCCAATTAAACACATCAATTCATACAACAATTAAACACATCAGTAATAACCAACTACACACACCAGTCATACACAATCAAACACACCCGTTCACAACAATTAAACACACCTGATCACAACCACTTAAACACACCAATTCATACACAATTAAACCACAACAAATGCACAATTTCACATGATTATCACACACCAGTTCACAACAACTCATTGACTGGACCCACAAATCATGCTAACTATTTCAACATGCAAAGCTAACACCAGATATAAAAAACACTCAAACACCAGATATGAAATCATAAGTTCAAATCATTTTGTTCAAATCCCTGTTCAGACTTCGAAATCATTCACAGGTGAACGATATCAATTTCTTAAAATCCCTGCTCAAATTTCGAAATCTATTCGACTCAACAAAATTGGTTTGTTAAAATCTCGGTTCAAATTTTGAAAACTATCACAACTTAACAAAATCAATTTGATAATGTATAAATCAAAATCAATTTCGGATTCTATCAACAAAAATACAAAAAGATTGAAACCCTAAACTCAAATGTGAAGAGGAGGTGCAAACCGTTGGTGACTGCACATCGTCATCGTCGTCGTCGTGTCCGTCTCCACATCGTCGTCGTCGGCACCGCTGGTCTGTCGAAGTCGTCGGCTCTCGTCGCCACTCATCTGTCGCATCTCCTCCTCGCTTCTAGTTTCTCTCATCTGCACGTCATCGTTGTGTCGATGTCGTCGTCTCGTCATGGTGGTGGTCGTCGTTGGGTTGTCTCTCGCAAGTCGTCGGGTCTGGTCACCACAACTAGTCGGGGGTCTGGTTTCACTTTTCTGGTTTCTCACTAACACTAACAATGAACAACAATCATAATGAATTTCAAGTTTCGTTTTTGGGGTTTTTATGTTTTCAATTTGTTTTATTATTTTAATTCTTAACTAATTGATTTGAATTTCTTTTGTTTCATTTATTCAGTTTTATTTTTTCAAGTCATTATAACATAAGGGTAATTTTGTCACAAAAGTGGAAAAATTGGTAAAAACAATAAATTTACTAATCTTGGACAAAAACAATAAATCCATTAATTTTTTGGTTATTTTTAAAGTTCTCAATACAAACATTATATTTGTTTTTAAAAAGAAGAGTTTCTGAAACAACCCTTTGATTTGTAACGTGATTTGGATGCTTTTGATGATGATTTTGTACCGTTTCTATGAAGAGAAGTTTAGTAATCTGAAATGTGCATGAACAAGAACAGATTTCTGTTGCTCCCTTTTTTGTTTTTAAAGAAGGTTGTTATTCGATGTTTTTGAGGGATTTTTATAGCTTCCAAGTTTGTAATTTTGTTTGTTTATATTTACGAAATTCTTTGTTTTTAAGTTTAGATTGGTGAATTTCTACAAAGTTCGCTGTTTGAAGATTTCAGAGTACAGATTTGATGAAGAAGGCGAGGCGAGATTGGGGGTGACGTGTCCGGACACGTCATACCCACTGTAGCTGTACAGTTGATTTGTCTGAGCACGTCACCCTAAAACCACGTCAGCCACGTCGTTAGTTTGGTGTGCCCGCACACGTCATATCACGTCGTTACTTTGATTGACGTGCTTACACGTCACCGTAATTTCATTGGCGTGATCGTCCATGCGGATAGATGGCCGATGACGTGTCGTGCCACGTCGTCTAATGGTATTGACGTGACCACAAGATGCTACTTTTGCCTGCCTTTTTGAAATGTTCGACGAACCGCCATTTTGCTCTCGGAAAAACCTTCGCTTCTTTTAAAAAAAAAAAAACAAAAAAACCCTTGACATGGATGGATTGCAGAATCGAAAGCAACAACAACAGTAAGCAGCAGCCAGCTGCTTCACTTCTCTTTATGATTTCAATTCTCATACGAACCCACCTCGTTTTCCACGGTTTCTCTTCCAATTTTCAGCTTTCCTTGCGTGAACCCGTTTTGGTAACTTCATGACACGAAACATTGTGTGAGCTCAAATGTATTGGGCTCGTTGAGAAAGCTAACAAGAGCAGGTTTGTCTTTTTCTTTCCACTTTAAGCTTAAAAATTGTTTCTTTTGCATGTTTTGGTAGTAGAATCTCGTGTGTGTTCTTGGTAGGTTATGATTCTGATTATTGAACCGAGAATTACAAAAACTATATCGTAAAGTAGACATCTGTTTGGATTTAGTGCTGTGTTCTAGAATTTGGACTTCTTTTGTGGGTCAATGGTGGCTGTCAATTTGTATTGCTCATTTGAGGCTTTCTGATATATAAATCTGAAGTGGGGTTGTTTCAAAATCTGTAGCAATTGATTCATTAAAGATCAAAGCTTTTTGAGATTTGGATTGTTGTATTTTACATCTGGGAAAACTTTGGATTTGACTGTGATTGGGAGAAGAAGATGGTTGAAATTGATGAAGCAATGAACAATAGTGTGGTGTATTCCAATGGATTTAGAATTGTTGAGATTGGAGCAGGAGCTTGGGGTAGCGTTTTCACTGCTATGTTGCAAGACAGTTATGGTCACTTGAGAGATAAGGTCCTTATTAGGATATGGAGGAGACCTGGAAGATCAGTTGATAGAGTAACAGCTGAGCATTTGTTTGAAGTGACCAATTTTAGGGAAGATGTGTTGAGGAGACTGATTAGGCGTTGTGCCTACTTAAAGTATGTTGAGGCAAGATTAGGCGATAGGACATTATTGGCAGATAAGATATTGAAAGATGGATTTTGCTTGAATATGATCGATACTCCACTTTATCCATGAATGTTGTGACCAACTTGCAGGAATCTGTGTGGGATGCTGAAATTGTGATAAATGTTTTGCCTTCAACAGAAACTAGGGTGGTGTTTGATGAGATTAGTCTGTTTTGGAAAGAGAGAATCATTGTTCCGGTCATTATTTCTTTGGCAAAAGGTGTAGAAGCTGAGTTGGAGCCTGTGGCCTGTACCACGTGCAATCACTCCCACCCAAATGATCAATCGAGCTAGTAAGCAACATTTCCTTTTCCTTGAATTCTTGATAATTTAGTTCTCATTTCATCTTTGTGGATGGCCTGTGGGACCGAACACATATTTTTGTGGTTCTAAAAGTTCTGTTATGCTACTAGATAGTTATGCAATTGAAGAATAGCATGTTTAAATTAACATGCAATCTTGGGTTTCTAATTGCCACAGATAGTGCAACACATTGTTTGAGTTTCTAAGTATAATAGTTGGATAAGCTATCGTCATATCATCAGCCTCCACATGATATCATAATTTACTTTATTTGTTATTTACTTGATGCTTTATAAGAAATTCGAACTAGATACAGAACAACACGTAATTAGTGAGAGAATTCCTTTGGACACAACACAGTTATTATCCACAAGGTTCTGTTTGTTATGTTAGATGAACCTATCTTAATCACTTGAAGATTGTAGTATATAGGAGGAGTTTGCGTCTTTCCATTCTACCACAACAACACTCAAAATGAGAATGATGTTAAGCACAATAGTTGGAAGTTTTATGATCACTGAATCTTGAAGTATAACGTTAATGAATGTCCGGGCGAAAAACCGTGTTGTGGTGTGGTACTGCTTTCGTTGATATTAAGGTTTCCGAGATTAATTTCGATCATATTTTGCTTTGCAGCTGGAGTTCCCGTAGAGAATATTCTGTAACTTGGAGGACCTAATATTGCCTCAGAGATTTACAACAGGGAATATGCTAATGCTTGAAAGTCTGGAGCTGAAAAGTGGAGGAAACTATTGTCAAAGTTTTTGAGGCAGCCCCACTTTATAGTGTGGGATAATGGCGACCTTGTTACTCATTAAGTCGTGGGTGGCTTGAAGAATGTCTACGCCATTGGAGCTGGTAAGTTACAGTTTGTGATACTTATATCAAATACGGGAATTAAAGTCTTAGTTAAATAATGACGTAGTCTGGAGCAAAACCACCCCCACCCCCTTTTCATATACAGACGTCAATGTCTTTGTTATTTGTTTGTTTATTTATAAATCTTTATTAATGCAAAGTTAATAATAGTAGAGCTTCCAGCTTTGTTTAGATTATAAGTCGATCCTTTATTAGGCATCTACTCTGTTCAAAGCCTATCTAGAAATGGTGACATTGAGTCTTCATTGTAGATGCATATTGTTGTTTGTTTAACATTAAGATGCTCGGTTAGTGTCTTTTGATCTGTTATTTATAATGTTGCGCACTGAACATTCAATTTCCCATTTTAGTCTCACAGGGATGGTAGCAGCTCTAGCCAATGAGAGTGCCACTAGCAAGTCGGTATACCTTGCACACTGTATAACAGAGATGATATTTATCACTCATCTCTTAGCAGAGGAGCCCGAGACCTGCTGGGCCTTTGTTGGTGGGCACTTACTTATCTTTGGTGAAAGGTCGTGATGCATGGTACAGGCAAGAGTTAGCCAAAGGGAAGCTGGCCCTTGACTTGGGTGATAGAATCACAGGAAAGGGGATGATTCAGGTAGACTCGACCACTTCAACAATTAAAACATGTATTCCTTTTGATTTGTGTAGATTTCATGTCTGAAATGTGAACGGTTTGACTTTCCCGTGAATGATGCAAGTTAATTCTGACCTTTTTTATTCTTAGAGTGTCTCTGCTGTGAAAGCATTTTACGAGATGCTAAGTAAGTCGTACTTAAACGTCCTACATGCCGAAGAAAACAAGCATGTAGCTCCGGTGGAACTATGTCCTATCTTGAAGATGCTATATAAGATATTACTCAAAAGGTATCCCAACCTTAAATGTTTCTGTTTTCAGTGATTGTTGTTATTAGTCAATAGAGAACCCCGCTTTCTCTCTTGCTCATAAACACACACACATGTACACAAAACTCAAACAAACAGGAAAATGTGCTAATCAGGATTTGATCAAGTCAGTCCATATACAGACTCTTGGAAGTGTATGCTTATGCTCTTGATATATATAGAGAACCCCGCTTTCTCTCTTGCTCATAAACACACACATGTACACAGAACTCAATCAAACCGAAAATGTGCTAATCAAGATTTGATCAAGCCAGTCCATATACAGACTCTTGGAAGTATATGCTAATGCTCTTGATATATATTTGAATCCTCCACTGTGTTCAGGGAGTTCCCATCACAGGCAATTCTTCAAGCTTTAAGTGATGAAACCATGAACGATCACCATTGAACGGACCCATATTTTCTACAGACCATCACTTCCGGGTCAGCAGCCTTGATCATGATTCATGAATAGGTTTTGGATGTAAATTTGGACAAGTTAGTATAGGTCGTGAAATAGTTTTTATAAAACTATAGAGAGGTTATAATTTTTTAAACTCAGCATTTTGTGTTGCTTCTATTCCTTTATATTATAACATTGTAATTGTATTTTATGGGAATTTGGTTAATGATACAATCATTACATTTCAATTCATTATGTTTTATTTTAGATTTTGTATAGATAATTATGTTTTTTCCTATTCAAAAGTTCTTAGATTCTTTATTGTCACCGGTTTATATATATATATAAATTTATGTATCCAATTGTGAAGAAATCGGCATAATCTTTCGGTGGAGATAGTTTTGAAACTTATCGTAAATGGTATTTCATCAACCCTTGTCATTTTCCGTTCATTGCTAGACTTCCTCTGATAACTTTTGCTGCTTCAATAATTTATCTTTGAATGCAGGAGATCTAACATTTCCTAGCCTGTATAGAATTACTGATGTGAGAGATGTTGTGTATGCACATATTCTAGCATTTGAGGTTCCTACCGCCAGAGGCAGATATTGTGTCGTTGGAAGAGTTACAACTAGTGCCGAGACACTGAAAGTTTTGTAATTTTTCCCAACTCTGCACCTTCTTGGAATGTAAGTTAAACATTGAAGTACTAATATCACATATTAAGTCATTCCCTTAAGCAACTAAGTTGTAAGTTCTTCCATAGACCAGAAACACTTAGAAGAACTATTTTTGTGTTATTAGAATTTGCATGCATCTTGATCTCTTTTGGAAGTTCTGAATTTGCAGGTTACGATTTTTAATGCTTATTCTGCTCAATTTAATCTGATTGCTGGAGATCATATAAAATCATATTGTCATCTTCATATCATATATTGTTGTGCTGCTGATACAAGTGCTTGTTTCTAGAAACAGTAATTTACGTGAAGAATATCCAAAAATTCTGTTAATGGCATTATTTCTATCAATGGTTTTTGACCTATTCATGTGTTTATAATTATTGGTGCAGTGACTTCAATATGAAAAATTCTAGTCCTTTTAAAACTTTTCCAGCTGCTGCTGTTGATTTCGAAGAACCGTTACAAGGACAAAATGTTTCACTTTGTTATTTACGCCAACGTAAGATAGAAAAACTCCACATATAGAGATTGTGGTTTCCCTCATACATTGAAACAAAAGGTTCATCAGGTCTATGGATTACAGTAGTTCAAGTGATGGAAACATTTCCTTTTCATTTTTTCGAGTACTACAAATACCGATGATTTTCTGACTAATATTAGAATTTACTCATAATGGTGATGCCTGCTGCAGAGGGGATTGCATGGAATTGGAAAGGAAAGCTCTCATTGACTTCAAAAGTGGCCTTCATGAATCATGATCCAAAGAACCAGCTCTCATCATGGCGAGGAGCGAATTGTTGCAGTGGAGAGGGATAACTTGTGACAATCAAACTAGAGCTGTTATTGCAATTGATCTCCACAACCCATATGCAAGGTCTCATGATGCTGGTTACAGTCATGTATTTTGGTACTTAAGTGGGGAGATCAGACATTCTTTGAAATAACTCAAGTTCTTGACACATCTAGATATCATCTCTTACCGTTGTTACTCATGAAGTCATGTGGTGGCTTGAGCAGTCTTTTGTCTATATTGAGGTACTTGAAATTGAGCCACAATCAATTCGGGGGAAAATTGCCAGAATGGTTGCCTCAGCTTCATAATCTTGAGGTACTCCATCTGCTCAAAAAATTGTTTCGAGGTCCAATCGCTGCTTCTCTGGGGATATTGGGGTGCTTATCCACACTTGATCTAGGCAGGAATATACTGAATGGAACTTTCCCAGATAGTTTCGGGCAGCTCTCCAAATTGGAACATTTAGACCTTTCTTCTAATAATTTGATTGGTATGATCACTGAAGTGCATTTGTCAAAGCTTAGTAAAGCGGTAGCCTTGTATTTGTTTGACAACTCTTTCAAGTTTAATGTCAGTTCCATATGGGTTCCTACATTCCGGGTTTCGGTTTTATATATGGGTTCTTGTAATCTTGGTCCTCTATTTCCGCATTGGCTCAAGTACAAAAGGAGTTAAAATATCTGGATCTCTCAAATGCTAGTATTTCAGGTCCCATACCCAATTGGTTTGGGACATTACTGGGGGACTAGTATATTTAAACTTTTCCTTCAATCAGTTACAAGGTCAGCTACCACAAGCAATAAATGGAACTGATATACAACATATCGATTTGAGCTTTAACGTCTTGCAAGGACCGATTCCTCTTACATGTGAGAATACCAGGACTCTAGTTCTTCCAACAATCAATTTTCTGGTTCTATTCCAAACACAGTAGGTAAATCCTTGCCAAATATGGACAGTCTTTCTCTTTCAGGAAACCAACTATCCAGTTTAATTCCTGCCTCTATAGCAGAGGTGCAGACTCTTACAGTTGGTGATCTTTCGAGGTTAACAGGAAGCATCCCTTTGAGTATAGGAAACTGTATTGACCTGGAGGCTCTAAACCTTCAAAACAATAATTTATCGGGTGAAATTCCTACAAGTTTGGGTGACCTACAGCAAACGGATACTGCACCTTGGTGGTTTGGAGAAAGTTTTCCATTTCTGAGGACACTACTCCCCTGTCCTTCTACCCTCCAATGTCTCTCAGGTTTGTTCCATATATCTATTAACTTCTTTTTTTTCTTCACAATAGGTAGTTCTGGATTCTACAAATCTTGTCACTATTTAGCATTTTCAATTTGTGCAATATAATTGAACTGTCTGTACAGTAGCTTTTGTGTGATGTGAATATAATAATTTCATTTGGAACTGTAATATAATAATTTCATGTTCATTTTTTATGTAGTGTAATTTTCCTTTCATATATAGAGCTGTTTATGTGAGAGTCAATTCCATGTTTTTCCTTGCATTTTCAGGCAGATGTAGTTGCCCTGCATTGAAAGGAACGCTTAACGATCTTAGATCATGTGCAAAAGTTCCATTTATCATAAGGGTGATTGTAACATCCTCTATGGCAGCAGTTTCATTCAATGGGAAACCTCTTTCTCCCAATGTTAATGTTGGTGAAACTTGGTTTTCTATTCCAGCATTTTATGAGAAATCAAAGGTGTGTAGTTGTGCTAATTGTTCACTTAAAATTCCATTGCTTGCGTAGTACGCCTGTACCAACAGTCCAAGTAGGGATAAAAAGATTATTTCGATCAATCCATATCAATGGCGGAAATTTTTCGTTTGTTAAATATTCTCTTTGTCAGCTTTGATATGTGCTTGGGAAAAACTTAACTGTGGAGGCTGTTTGGAAGTTTTCAGAAGAGAACAGAATCAATATGGTTGCTATAAATCCAGGTCTCGAGATTGGTCCTCTCTTACAGCCAACACTTAACTCAAGTGTGAAGCTTGTTCTGAACCTCATAAAAGGTACTTTCTATCAACTTAATTCATGATTTGTGAGCGAGGTCCATGTAACTTGATTCTCAACCATTTTTAGTAAATAGACAAATAAGCATTTAAGTTCTCTTTCCCTCTTATAAGGATTTCCGATTAGTAAATGAGCCTCATTTTATGGTGGTTGAGAATTAGAAGGTTAGAATGAATGTTGAAATATATATTGACACCTAATATTGAGAATGAGCTTTGTTTTCCATAGTTATGGACAAAAGTCAACATTGAAAGAGAGCTTGCAAGTCAACTATGTGAAAAGCTTGCAGGCAAGATTTTTTTCATTTCTGTATAAATGGGGTACAACCGTACAAGAGAATTAATCTGTAGTTTTTGTAAAACAATCTCATAGCTTTGATACCATGCTAAATAATCTCATACAAAACAATGAACGAAAGAGAACAAGAAAACTATTCTTATTGCATAATACAGAATATAAGTTACATTGTGAATACGAAGTTACAATAAAAATAACTAAGAAAGAGAGCTTATATAGGCAAGACAATCAAAGACTGATATGACTCCTAATAGGAATACATAATAGTGAACCGAATACAACTAGAAAATAAGAAATATAACAAAATTAGGAAATATGACTACAAATATAATCCTAACATAACTAGGAAATATAATATATTCTAACAGTTTTATACAAGAAAGCAGAAAAATTTAAAAGAAAAACTGAAGGGGTCTATCTTCTTTGATTCAAAGATCTTTTCTTTTCAATCCGCAACCATTTGTCAACAATTCTGTCCAAAAAGTTGAAGTAGTCATTGCTCCAAGGTTTTCTGATTGCTAAAACCAATATTGGAAATAGAATTCCAGCTGCAAATCCCAAGCCAATGCTCATGTAAAACCACTTATCAATCACTTCTTGTTCATTTCCATCATTGTCTTCTTCAATGACACTTCCTCCTCCATCTGATTCCTCATCTCGGCACTTGACAGGAAGTGGGGGTCCGCAGAGATCCGGGTTTCCAGCAAAGGATGGTGCATCGAATGTTGTCAGATGCTCGGCGTAAGGGATGGTGCCCGATAAGAAGTTGTTTGATAAGTTTAGGTAACCAAGAAATGATAGGGAAGAGAGGGTTGGAGGGATTGAACCTGAAAGATTGTTGCTTGAGAGGTCAAGAGATGATAGTTGATGCAAACTTGATATGTTTTCAGGAATTTTTCCACTGATGTGATTTCTTGACAGGTTTAGTACCGCCGATCCTGACAGTTTTGTTAATTCTTCAGGAAAATCTCCAGATAAGTTGTTTCCAGAGAGGTCTAGGCTGGTGACAAGGGAAAGTGTCTTGGTGAATGGTTGAAGCTGGTTTTTTGTGATGATGATCAAGTTTTCTTCATAGTAAAGACCTTTGTACTCCCCGTAAAGGAGGTACTGGATTACGTTCTGCTCTTGAGCCATGGCTAGAAGATCTCCCAAGCTGCCTGGAATCCTACCTGTCAGATTGTTTTCTGCCAGGTCCAGCACTTGCAGTGAACTTAATTCTGAAAGCTTGGCTGGAATTTCTCCGGAAAATCCATTCGACCTTAACTTCAGAATTCTGAGATCTGCAAAGCCATCTCCAATCCATAATGGAATATGTCCAGAAAATCTGTTGTTTCCAAGATCCAGGGTTGCTAGAGTAGATAAGTTTTGGAAAGAAGATGGGATGTTTCCTGTAAGTTTGTTGTCGTTTAGGTGCAGAGATTGAAGCTGCCTTAATTGACCCAGTGATGCTGGAATCTCTCCAAACAAATTGTTGTAAGCAAGGTCCAGAACTTTTAGGAGAGAACAGTTCCCTATGCTTGGCGGAATGATTCCAGAAATATTGTTCCTGGAAAGATCAATGACTTGATGAAGCAACATTTCTCCAATAGAGGCTGGTATTTCTCCTGTCAACTGGTTTCCTGACAGAGATAGAAAGACCAAGTTTGGCATGGATTCACTTATATTTTGTGGGATAGAACCCGAGAAGCGATTGTTGGAAAGATCCAGTAACACAATCTCAACATTTGGAAGAGGAATGGGACCTTCAAGATGGTTGGAGCTCAAATCAACATCTGCATATGGAGCAACATTTAATGGATTCGGTACTCGACCCTGTAACTGGTTGAAGGAGACATTTAACAATGACAGGTTTCCTGAACTATCCCAAAACCAGTTGGGTATTGAATCTGTAATGCTAGCATTTGAGAAATCTAGAAATTTAATCCTCTGTTGTGTTTTGAGCCAGGATGGAAATAAGGGGCCTAAATTACACGAACGCATATCAAGATTCTGGACCTGGAATGGAGGGATCCAATTGGAACTGACATTCAAAATGAAGGAATTTGAAGACAAGTGCAAGAAGTTCAGTTTACTTAACCTTGAAAAATGCCCTGCAGAGATAAAACCTGTCAAATGGTTCACAGAAACATCCAAGGTAGACAACTCGGAAAGATTTCCAAAACTCTCGGGAAGAGTTCCATTTAGTTCATTCCCTTCAAGGCTCATTATGGTAAGGTTTTGCAGATTTCCTAGAGAAGCAGGGATTGGACCTTGAAATTGATTATAATTCAGAACAAGTTCAACAAGATTTCGAAGCTGACCCAACCAGTCAGGCAATTTGCCTTGTAAATGGTTGTTGCTCAATCTCAAGTACTTCAAATTAGGCAAAGGACTATTTGAAACACAGCTGTCAGTTCCTTCAAGGAACTCAGGCAAACTACCTGTCATGTTATTGCCAAACAAATCAAATTCTTTTAAATTGCAAAGTTTACCAATGGAGCTTGGAATCCCTCCCCCGACATTGTTCATAGACAAATCAAAATTTGTGAGAAAAGTCATGTTTCCAATGGAACTAGGAAGTTTCCCATGTAATTTGTTTGAAGCTAAGCTGATATACCGTATCATTTTCCAGCTTCCACTGAACAACTGAGAGCAACTTGCAGAAAGATTGGTGCTCCCTGCAAGATTGAAGTACTGTAGATTTGGTAGCTCACGAAAACCTAGTGGAATTCTCCCATATAGATTACAGTTACTCAAATCAAAATGAACAAGGGTACTGATATTTACAAGCCAATCAGGTAACTCTGAATTCAAGGGATTGGCACTGAGGTCAACAACGGTAAATGAAGTCGAATTAACAGGTTTAGTGGATGGAATTGAGCCAGTAAGAAGACAGCTTGAGAGATGCAACTCAGTTAAATTCATGTTTAGGACACTAATCCAGTCAGATCCTACCAGGGAAAGATCAACACTATTCATCACAAGATACTTTAGAGAAACAAGACCAGTCACCCATTCTAGATTATCACAACTTAAACTAGAAAACTCGGTAGAAAGATCAAGATACTGCAGTCTAGAGAGATTTCCCAAATTTGAAGGAACAGCACCACTGAACCCAGATGTTGATAGGTTCAGATAGTGCAGGTTTTCTAATGATCCCAAGAATTCAGGAATTGGGATGTCATTAAATGTGTTGAGACTCAAGTCTAGATATTGTAAGGACTTGAGTTTCAACAACGAAGGTCTAATCTCCCCACTCAGGTTCCAGAATCCATACCTGCTTGAAGAATCAGAATTCACAGGAAACGGGTTGCGGAGATCAATTGAAACAACAGAACCAGTACTATTGTCACAATCAATTCCTCTCCATTGACAGCAGTTGCTTCCTTTCCATGACGAGAGTCGCTCTTCAGGATCTTCAAGGCCATTTTGGAAGTTGATAAGAGCTTCTAGATCATTTTTAGAACAATTCGAGAACTTGGTATCCCCGTAACTAGCATATTTACTTGTCATTGCACATAGAATTGCTAGCAATAAACCAAACACAGTCTGTCTCTCCATGTTGAGTCTCTATTGTTGATGTATGAATAACTTCAAACCATAGAACTGTTTGATATATTTATATAAAATAAGTCCCCATTTATTTTCTTGATCTGCAAGAAAATTGATTATTCTATAGAGAAGTGAGACAGTCAAAGGACGACTCTGCAGAAAAGAAGGTGGGAAGAAAAGAACAGAAATCAAGCTGAAAAAAACAAAGTCAATGGTGTGTGTTTTTGTTTCTGGTACAGCTGATAAGATCATTCAAAGAAAATATTTGGCTGAGTATTTGAGTCTAATAAACCTTTGAAAATTAGAATTCATTGATCTTATTTAATATAAAATACTTGTTAATGAAGAAAACAATTTGGTTTTCACATAACATGCCAGCCGGCTATCAGTTCCGTGGTTATTTTATATTATTAACTACTTTGACTTCACACTCCAGGCTTCTTGCAAACAACATGGTAGTGATTAACCATGTGATTAACATCTTCTTAATCATATCTTGACTCTGCAGTTGATGGTGTTTTCCATACAGCCTCCCCTGTACTTTTCTCAGGTTAATGATCATATCGATCTTGAAGGTTGTCTCGAAGCTCGACAATTGATAAGCAAACCGACAAAATCAAACACGTTGGGATTCAACAATTTTGCAGTTTGCAGCAACCCAACAGCCCAGGTCCAATAGTCTTCTATTTCTACGTTTACGCTCATTATCATCTCTCACAATCACAAACCCTACCCCTCTGGCCCTCTCTCCCTCTGTGTTGCAGATTTTTTTTCGAATATTTGCATAAAAAAGAAGTGTTTGTGGAACAACCCTTCTATTTGTAATGCGATTTCGATTGTTTCGATGATGATTTTGTACTTCGCCATGATGAAAAGTTAAGATTTGATGAAGAAGCTCTCGAATTCAAGTAAGAAATCATGTCTTACCGGTCGAATTCTTCATCTTCAAAGTCGGACGGTCGCCGGCATCAATCAGACAATCACCACCGGCCACGTCATGCCACAGTGTTAATTTGGGGGTGACGTACTCGGGCACATCATGTCCACTTTGTCAGTTTCGGTGACGTGTCCGAGCACGTCACCATAAAGCCACGTCACACATGTATTCAATTCGGGGTGATGTGTCGGACACATCATACCACGTTTTAAATTTTCGGTGATATGGATAAACACGTCATGCCCACTTGTCGGTTTGGAAAATGTGACCGAACACGTCAGCCCAGAACCAAGTCACACACGTCTTCAGTTTAGGGTGACGTGTTCGAACACGTCATACCATACTATCAGTTTATCGGTGACGTGTCAGGTATGTCATCATAATTTGACTTACTTTACCGTGCACGTGATGGGATGGCCGATCACGTGCCTTGCCATGTCCTCAAATAGCAATGGCGTGCCCACGAGATTCTCCTTGCCTTGCCTTTTGGAGGAACCATCATTTTCATACACCAGAGGACGGGTGAGTGAGAGAGCTTAATAGAGCGGCGCGAAATGGAAGAAAGGTTCGAATTTGACGATGGCATCGAATTGATTGAACGATTAATCGACTATCAACACAATTACAGAAGATTTTGTTTTGGAGAATGTAAAATTATTACTTTGATTGAAAAAATACAAAAAAAAACAAAGAGCGACAGAGAAATGGAAGTAGAGTTCGAAAATGGCGACAAGGCAGCATCAGCTTGATTGATTCAATGAAGTTCCTGGATGTTCTTGGATTAGCAGTTCAAACTCGGACCGACTCGGCTGCTGATCGAAATCGATTCCATCGATGAATCAGGCCAAGGTTCGATTCAAATTCGCAGATGGACGATGATGACGGTGTGTGGTGTGTGAGTGTGTTTATGTTGTTGAATTACATATATACAGAGCTTTCTATGAAAACCTAATTCCATGCTTTTTCTACATTTTAGAAGATAAACTGTTCAACGTACTAATTATTTTCCATTATTGTATTCAAAAGTGTATTATATTTTCCATTATTGTATTCAAAGGTGACTTGCTATAATATTCAAGTTTTTGCCTCTATATTCAGATGCACATCACACTAGCTCCAACTTTTGCTTTTAACAATTTCTTCCTGGACAAAATTATTTCTTTCTTTCTTACAGACACGGACAGAAAATGAGTGGAGAAGGGAAGGTGGTATGTGTAACAGGAGCTGCAGGCTTCATAGCTTCATGGCTGGTCAACCAATTACTCCAACATGGTTACACTGTCAAAGCCACTGTTCTTGACCCAAGTCAGTCCCTCTCTATATATATATATCTTTTCTGTGTAATGTTTGTTTCGGTTGCTATTGTCTTCATGATGTTCAATCAAATTGTATACTTATATATATATATATATATTTATAGATCACTAAAGACTCTTTGTTAACTTTTGATAATCAGACATTCAATTCACTGCTTCTATTTATAGATGATCCTAAGGATGCAGAACATTTACTTGCACTTGATGCGCCTAAAGAAAGACTTGAAATCTTCAAAGCAAACTTGTTGGATGAAAGATCTTTTGGTTCTGCTGTTGATGCTTGTGAATTGTGATGGTGTTTTCCATACAGCCTGACCTGTTGCCAATGACCCTCAGGTTAATATGATCCCATTTACTTTTTTCTCTTTTCTTTTTCTGTAATAAAAATTTGTCTTTTAACATTTTCATATATAGAGTTGTATTCTATGATTTTCCTTTCATTTCAGGCAGATTTAGTTGATTCTGTAGTCAAGGGAACACTTAATGTTCTTAAATCATGTGCCAAATCTCCTTCTGTCAAGAGAGTGATTTATACATCTTCTATGACTGTTGTTATGTGCAACCGGATACTATAATCGATGAGACTTGGTTTTCTGATCCAGCTTTTTGTGAGAAAACAAAGGGTCTGCTAACATGCTAATATCTGAATTCGTCTTAATCCTGATATATTTATTGGTTAATCTTAATTTTGTTTTATGTTTCACAGAAATGGTATTCACTTTCAAAAAACCTTAGTTGAAGATGCTATTTAGAAATTCACAGTTGAGAATGGAATTGACTTGGTTATATTAAATCCAGGAGTAGTCATCAGTAATCTCTTACCACCGACTCTGAATCTTTTTGTGGGGATCATTCTGAAACTTGTAAATGGTAATTACTTCATCAAGCCTGATATTGATGTGTTTTTTCTTTTTTTATTTGGTATATGTTGTGATCAACTTGGTGATCTGCAGATGTTGTGACTTTTACAGATGGTCGACACATGACACCATCTATGTTTCAATCACATTGAATTCAATAAGATTGTGATTTTGAATGCAGGAGATCAATCATATCCTAGCCCATACAGATATGTTGATGTTAAAGATGCTGCAAATGCACATATTCAAGCACTTGAGCTTCCTAGTGCTATGGAAGTGTTAGAAGCTTAACTGAAACTCTCAAGATTTTGTGACAACGTTGTCCTACTCTGCACATTCCTGCAATGTAAGTTTTTATCATATTAAGCTATCAACACCACATCGCCATTACCAAAAGCAACTAAATTTACATGTTTTACTTGTGATATTCAACATTTTTAACCATATTTATCTGAAGAATGATTGAAACTTCATATATATTGCATCCAATAAACAATTGTCTTTTAGAGTTTGCTTTTATTACAAGGCATCAAATTGTGTTACGGACCACAAATAATCATATGGGGTATGTGTGTTTGTGGATTTGGGGCAGGTTGGAAGATGAGAAGCGAAATGAGGCAACTTACCAGATATCCAGGGAGAGAGCAGAGAGTGGTTTGGGCATCAATTTTATTTCTTGGGAGGTGACTCTAAAGGACACCATTGAGAGCCCCAAGGAGGATGAGTTTCTGAAACAGGCAACTGATCATAAAGTGTTATGAAGAAATATGAATTATATGTCGTTCAATCCTTTGTGTTTGTTAACATGAGTTGGTAAATCTTGTTGATGTTTGATTGTTTGAAACATTGTTGACTGAAATGATCATATATTTATGCTGCATTGAAACTATGAAGTACAAGAACATGTGATGTATATACAATTTTTAAGTGGGCTGCATAAACAGCTTCTGTAGTTGGAGGATTTCATAAGCACGATGACTGGCAGATGGCGGTGGTGTTGGCAGTACCAACGGCGCGTGCCTCTCTCTCTGTCTTCTGTAACTTTTTTTTTTTTTTTTTTTTTTTTGAACCATTGCAATATTTAGGAGTGGAGAAATGGTATGAATTGAACCCACAATTTGTTACATGAAACATAACGAGTCTGGTCCGAAACAACTGTTGGGCTTTTCAAAAGAAGAAAATTGTAATTTTGGGCCAACCAACAACCCAGCCCCAGGCCCAGGCTCAATACCGTAATGTTAATTTCGGGTTACGGCCGGGCCCAATAAGAAACGGTAGCGTTTTAAGGCATATTGAAAAACGGTGAGAGAAGAAAACGGGAGCAGAGAGAGAGAGAGAGAGAGAGAGAGAGAGAGAGATGTCGTTGGTGGACTACGCTTCTTCCTCCGACGAAGACGACGACGTTTTGGCGGCTGAAGACGAACAACAACAACCTCAGCTCCCAAAACAACAACCATCTCTTCCACCCGTTAACCAGTAATTTCTGTTTTATTCTCTCTTAATTTCGTTTTCTTCAAAAAAATCATGTTTTTTACTTCACTAACCGAACCAACCGAAACTAAATTCGGTTAGAGACAAGAAATTGTTTTATTCAATCAATTTTAGGGTTCAATGATTTTCTAATTTTGTTTCGATGTTTTATCTACGTAGACGATCTGTGTCGTCGTCGTCGTCAAATCAATGGCCGGATACTGCTGCTACTGTTGCGCCTTCGTTACCGCTTCCATCGCCATCTATTGATAAACTTCCAGATGCTTCGCTTCTCTTGAATTCGTCCGATTTCTCTGCGGTTGTCGGAACCGACCATGCCTCGCGAGTCGCGGCTGCAATGGCGGAGAGCGCTACACGGAAGAAGCGTGACTCGAATGGGTTGGCTTCCTCGCTCCTCCCACGCAGTAAAGTCCCCAAAGGAGGGACCTTGCATCATACAAAGAACGTTCTTGATACTGCTGGCGGTTTGCTAGTTCCGCCCCAGCTCCGTGGAAGGTGAGTTTTCAAGTCTTTTTCATAATTCGGGTTCGTTCAAGCTCAATTTAGCTCAATTCATTAAGCTATGCTGTGCATTATTATCAAACGAAAAGTTCGAAAGTAGAATGATTGTGGATTGATTGTGTTATTTGGCATTCGATAACATTTTTCGTT
Source organism: Dipteronia dyeriana (assembly GCA_032871835.1). NCBI lineage: Eukaryota > Viridiplantae > Streptophyta > Magnoliopsida > Sapindales > Sapindaceae > Dipteronia > Dipteronia dyeriana. Next base: position 76,656,574 of record CM065303.1, on the reverse strand, counting down.
TTTTCGAATTAGTTATTTGGTGTTATTGTACTATGAGGAAAACTATGTGGCTGATGGTTCAAATGTTTGGTTTTTGGTAGGAGCAATGTTGTCACAGAAGATATAAGCAAGCTGTTTGTTAAAAGACAAGCGGAACCCTCGACTCAATAGGGATCTATTTAAGTTACCGGTAATAGCTTTACATGTTATATCATTGTAGCTTTGGATAATGACACAAACTTGTTGAAATGTTTCAAGGATTTTGTATCTGTATAAATGTGAAGATATTTATTTACACTTGAAATTTTTGTTCCTTAGCATGGCTGTTCGATGGCTTGTATGAGATAATATTGATTAGAGTTGGTACGAAATGCTCATTAGTGACGTTTTCCATATGTTTTCTTCTAGTTATGGTAGGCTTCCGAGGTGTTACATTGTGGAAATAAACTCTGCTCATTTGGCTAAGAATTGATTATCTTGAAATTGCACTGTTGTGTGGCAGTGTGGCAATAAATATCTATGTTAATTTTGTTATGCCTTTAAGTTTAGTAAATGTTCTATAAAAACTCACTATCATATTCCAGTTGACGGTCTTGTAGTATCTCTTATACTTTGACCGACTTGCATACCTAATTTTATGGTTCTGGAAATCATGTTGATGTTTAATCAGTCAGACTACTGTAAACACATGGTTTTTGTTGTTTCCTGCTTTTTTCAACATAGTTGAGTAATATATTAGATGTTGAATACCGGTTTCCTTAGATGGGCAAAAAATAAAACAATCGCGGTGTGTTAATAGCTTGATTGAAGCTTGTACCTTCACTGCGAATGAAGGTCCTTGGGGTGTGTGGGTGTGTGTGGGAATGCATTTCCTTGTGTCCACACACGACATTGATTGGTATTCGACTATTCGGCATATCATATTGTAATTTTTCGTTTAATCTATCTATGGAGGGCCAACGCCTACTTCTCTTGTCAAAACTTTGAAAATATGTTTGTCGTAGCGCTTAGATCAACAGTTACTGATACATTGATAGGGTCCTGTGCAGTAGAAGTGAATGTTATATTTTCTATGTTGACTTCTTCTGTCATGTTGGTCGTATCTGTTGGTTGGTAATCTATGTTGGGTTCTAAATTTTCCATTGTTGAACAAAGCGTGCTAAGTTGAATATGTTAATGGCCTCAGCAACACAACTTGCAGAACCTTTTCACTGTTTGTGGATTCTTGTGTACTTGCAGTATCCATTTTCTTTTTCTTGTTTACAATATCATGCAATACATTCATCAAATCTCAAATGGAAATGTAGCATCTACACAAAGTGAATGAGCATTTATATCTTGTGTTTTGTCCAAATAAAAAAACAATAATAAGAATTTGGATCCGGGAATATATACTTTACAATAAATCTTTTATCAAGAAACCAATCATGAATTCGCCCAAAAAGAATTCCAAACATACCATCTTGTTTCCAACTCTAATCATATAAAATTTCAGCCTAAATCAATAAATCAATTCAAAATCCAAAAAATAAAATAAAATAAATAAAAAATAAAAAATAAAAAATAAAAAATCTCGACCTTCTCATCCACAGTAGCTTGAATGTGGTGGCAATAAGATTGGGGACTCTCTCAAGCACAATCAGGGCCGGTTGGGAGCGGTTCATAACCGTCATGATGCTTGGCAGTGACAGCTTCTTGGCCGGTCTCAACGGGAAGACACTTGAGAAAAACTGCAACTACTAAGCCTACAGCCCCAATCAACACACTGCGCAACCATAGATCCCAGCACAATGGTACAGTTCCAGCAAAAGTGCCCAAGAACTCTACTATTACGATCTGGAAAATGACTGTGGACACCATCACACCCATGAATACCCAGCTATCGAAAATCCCCCGGAAAACGTTTATCTTCTCCATGTCCCTGCTGTTTATCTCATTGAATACCTACCGCATTACAGAACAATATTGATATCGTGCTTTGGAGAAATGAATAAGCTTAGACGAATGGAGACTGGAGAGTGTACCTGGCAGAAAACAAAGGTGTTGAATATAAATGTGTTGAGAATTGCAGTAGCATTTTCACCAGAGAGATTCAAGAGTTTTTTTCCACAAAACTGCAGAACTCCAAGCACTGCAATCTGGTATATGCTCTGACCAATGATATTCCTCCACATGGTCTTGTTGATGAAATATACTTTCCTCCCAATTGGAGGCCGTTTCATCAAACCATCATTTGGAGGTTCTGTGGCTAGTGCCAGTGCACCCAGTGTGTCCATGATCATGTTCACCCAAAGCAATTGAACAGCAGTAAGGGGAGCAGAGCCTGAAAATTATTAGTTCACGATATTATTTTAGTCGCGAAAACACAGGATGATCGGTGTAATGATAGATCAGACCGATCAATAATCATTAATCATACCTGTGACACATGCAGAGACGAAATTGATCGTAAGAGCAACAATGTTAACTGTTAACTGGAACTGAACAAATTTCTGAATGTTGATGTAAACTGCACGACCCCATCTGGCAACATTCAATATAGTGGTGAAGTTGTCATCCATAATGATCACATCAGCATTTTCTTTAGCAACCTGGAGGTTGAAGAGGAGAAAATTGAGATTCTAAGCCAATTCATGACAAGATTTTGTGTTTGTTTTGTTAAGTTTATTGCTATAACTCAATAAACAGTGAAATTAAAACCACCTCTGTGCCTGCTATGCCCATAGCAAGTCCAATATCTGCCTCATGCAAGGCAGGAGCATCATTGGTTCCATCACCAGTCACTGCCACAACTTCTCTAAACACATTTCTCAGTTGAGTCACTAATGTGTGTTTATCAGTAGGCGATGATCGAGCCATAACCTGCATAGATAGATAATCTAAGCATTGTAAGAAAAAAAATCCCTGTTAGTAAGATAAAGATGTTAATAAGTAAATCAATAAACCTGTAGTTTTGGAATAAGCTCCTTCATTTCCTGTGGACTCTTACTACGAAAATCTGGCCCTTCGATTGCCACACCATCATCTGTCAAGATACCGCATTCTTTGGCTATGGCTTTGGCAGTATTGATGTTGTCACCGGTGACCATCCTCACAGTAATCCCAGCAGCGAAACAAGTTTGAACAGCTTCCTTCACTCCAGGTCGAACGGGGTCTTTAATTCCAACAACAGCTATTAGTGTGTACTTATCATCAGGAATGCTATCTGCATTAGATTTGGAATCAATATCTCTATATGCCAAGCATAGAGTTCTTAAAGATTCACAGGCAAAACTATTTATAACATCTGTGGTGTTCTTTCTCTGCTCTTTAGTGAGAGTCACAGCTTCCCCTTTGGCATTAACAATCTTGTCACACATTTCCAAGATTATTTCGGATGCACCTTTGCAGAATGCACGTAACCCGCCTTTGTTAGGAAGTGAAACCAGCACAGACATCTTCTTCTTGACTGAATTGAAAGGTTCAACTTTCACTATTGCAGATTCCTGTCGATCAACTTTGAAATCGCCTCCTAAAAGCAAGCCGAATTCTAATAAAGCTGTCTCAGTTGGAGTTCCCATAATGTTGGTCTTTCCATCCTTCCCTTTAACAACCTCAGAGCCGGTATTCTGAAATATAGACTGCAAAAGAGTGTTGAATCCTGCTTCAGGGATCGCAGACTTCAAAACGTCTTTATTGTCGTTACTTTTTGTCGTTTTAGTCTCGTTGCATACCCATATCTTGTCAACCACCATATGATTTGTAGTCAATGTACCTGTTTTATCAGTGCAAATGCAACTAGCAGAACCCATTGTCTCACAGGCAGAAAGATGCCTCACCAATGCTTTATCACTCATTAGTTTATTCATTGCAAATGCAAGACTTAGTGTTACTGCCAATGGCAATCCTTCAGGAACAGCAACAACAATTATAGTCACTGCAATTGCAAAGTAATCCAATAGCTTCAATGCATCACTTGAAGACCAAACTTTGATCTCATTATGCATCACCTTCTCTACTAGAAACCGTGCAGTCAAAACCAAAAATGTCACTACAGCGAAACCTAAACCAATCTTCCCTACAATGGTAGCAACCCCATTAAGCTTAACTTGCAATGGTGTCTCATCTTCTCCACCTTCACTCAAAGTAACCATCAATCTTCCCCATTCAGTCCTCATACCAACTGCAGTCACCAACATTTTACCAGAACCATCTTGCACTTTGGTTCCTGATAACAGAAAAGGCCTATCCTTGTTTACACTCACCGGCTCAGCCTCACCGGACAAGCTTGATTCATCAATTGATAAGTCATGACCTGATATAACAATACCATCCGCGGGTATCTGATCCCCGATAGATAGGTGAACAACATCTCCAACCACCAAATCGTAGATAGAAATTTTCTGTCTAGCTCCATCTCTAGTCACTTGAACAAATATGTTTTTCTTCTCTTTATCCAATGCCTTGAATTGCAAGGATTGTTTATAGTCACTGATAGCAGTGACCATCACAACCAAGATGATACTCAGAACTATACCGAGCCCATCGTACAAACCACTTGGCCAACCTTCAGTGGCAATGCCAACTCCCATGGAAACAGCAGCACATATTATGAGAATAATGAGAGTCAAGTCCTGTAAAGCATCCCAAACAAATGTCCAAAAGCTTCTTGGAGGCTTCTCAGCATAGCGGTTCATGCCAAAGATTTCTTGCCTAATAGATAGATCACTTGAGACAACACCATCATTCAAAGACACAGAGATTTCTTTGGCTATTCCTCCGATTCCTCCATGAGATTCCAAGGTCTTCATTCCATGGGATCGGACAATGTTTCCTAATTCATCAGGTTCAATGCGAAAACCAGCTTGCTGGACATTATGGGACAGCTTGAACTCCACTTGACGACTACCAGCTGCATTAGAAAAAAATTACGTAATTAAAGAAAAGAATTCGGACAAATCACCGTTAGTACTTGTCATTAATGAGTTTAAGATCATACCTTCAATGAAATGCAACGCGGCTTTTTGCACGTAAAGTGCTATTCGCAATTTTTCCTGCCCAAAAATGTTAAGACCAAAATAATTAAGACTAGAAGAAACTACAGAAAAAATGTAAACACCTATATGCAATATCTCAAAACTGCAAGTTTTCATGCTTAGTAACCTGAACTTATAGAAGATTATATAATCACATAATCAACTTATAATCACATAGTCATCATCCACATTATCTTTTACTTCAAAGGATGCTTTCAAAACATTGTTTGATGAAATTCTCACTATGATCTCATTTATCCAATGGAAATTCTTTAATGGAGTAGCTAGCTAGCACTATTTTTGTTATACATTTTGGCTGTTCACACTCCATATTAAATGAAATCCTAAGAGCTGCTAAACACAGTTAAATAATAGTAAAACCCAATCATCATCTCCACAAATCAGAAATATACTTCAACGGTTCTTGATATTAATAACTAAGTATAAAATTCTAGTCGTTTAGTGATAAAATGAGCAAGTATCTATGGTGTATCATAATAGAGGAAAATTAGTCAATTGGGTAGCTTAGTTTTTGGTTAATTATTTTGAGTTCTAATCATATTAGTGGGGAGCATTATTGCAGCAAAGAAGAGAGAGTCTCTGCCGACTAAAGAACTGAATATATATATATATATATATATATATATATATATATCAGTGGAGCTAGCACTAGCTACTGGTAAAGAAATGGACATAAGTGATTTCAAATCTAATATAGATATATGTCCAATTACTTCCAAACCACCATCAAATCTACTTTAATAAACAGTTTTTCTTATTATATATGTGTACTTATCAGATTTAACCAGTTCTTTCTTGTCCATACTTGTTTTTGTGATTTGCCTCTTTTTGAGACTTGTCTGATTATAAAAGTTCTCAAAACAGAATTCGTATGAAAAGCACAAGGATAATTAAAATAATGCAAATGATTGGGAAGTGAATATATATAGTAATGTTTTCAATATTGAATACTTCCACAAAATTAGAAAAAAGAAATATTATAATCAATAATGGTACACCTGATTGAGGTCATCATCAAAGTTGTCTATAATATAAAATTGAAGGTCAAAAGGAATCTAATATTTGAAAAAAAAATCAACAAGAATATATCCCTCCATCACTTTATTACTTTATTGACACCTGTGCATCATTGTTCTTATAAAGAAAAGAACCTTTGATATTACTTTTTTTGATGAATTCAACATCTAATCTGGTGTTTAGTTTCAACTTTCAATGGTCGAAGAGAGAACCATATTATTCAAGTTGAATAATTCAACAAGTAAATTCAAAGTATTCTCTGACTACAAATCAACAAATGATTTTAACTTTTAAGAGTTCATGAAATTATTCAATAATATTATCAAAGAAGCCTATATACATATTGACTCGAAAACAATTTCTGAGTATACAAACATATCAAGAGTAAGAAAGATTTGTATCAATATTCAATAATAATGTATAGTTAACTACTCGAGTTAAATTGTTAGTATCACTGTTATAGTAAACACTAGGTGTCAATCATACGACAGATTAACGTCTAGACCATGTAGGTTATATAAACCAAAATGATATTGTTTAAAAAATAAAAAAATTAACACTTAAATCATTCCAAGAATCTAACCACCTAAAAAAAAGATCGATTAAGTCTTCTTCACGGCACGGCCAAATAGGCCCGCCAAAAAGAGTTTGAATAAACAATTTTATCCTTTTAATGTATCCACTTTAAACTTTTTATGACAAACTATGAACAGAATCTATGTTTCTACACAAAAACCGACCAAAAAGTGCAAAATGTTGAGCAAGTAGTTGAGCAGCCGCAGCCTGAATAGAACACAGTTAAGTTTTCGAAGACAATTTGCTAATCGCTAAATATGAAAGTATATATGGAAATTGAATCAGTGGCATAGAGAAAAAAGCCGGAAAAAGCCGGAAAAAGCCGGCCACGCACGATTCATGACATGTGAACAGTTGACATTTCAATGCCGCGTGATAACCAGTGGACTTCAAATATTTGAAAGTTTTTGATGTTTTCATCAGCCGCCCAATACTGTATATATAATTTCGATGGGATTATTCCCGTGATTAAAGACTTGGCAATAAGAAAACGTGACCGTATAAACTCAACGATATGGAGCTGTGATTCGTAACTATTCGTAAGTACCATAGGTCTAACTCAACCCGAAAAAAAAACTAGTTTATAGGGTAAGGGTTGTCTTTACATTTATATATTACACTTCCTTTTAATACTCAAGTAATGCGGTACGATGATTTACACCCTCCTTCATGCATAGACCCAGCACCTGCATCCTTAACGGGTAGGGACACACAGGGTCTGACCCATCCTTAGACATATCCGATATCATGTTAGTAACTAACGGATCCAAAAACTTAAACCGTTAGGAAATGGTCCAATAATAATATTTAAACCCTCTAGTAGTACTATAACAGCAGGTAATGGGAAGACTCCATGACCCAATTTTGATACCTAAAGAAATCTGTTTGGTTGTCGAGAAAATATTGGAGGAAAAAAAAAATCAAATATTATATCATACAACTAAAAATTAACTCCATGATCTTTCATTAGTTTCCTCTCTAATGGTTTCTTTGTAACCAAACAAACAATGTACGTATCACAATATCAAAAAAAAAAAAAAAAAAAATCTCAAAAAAAAATACAAACATGTTTAACGCATCACACACACAAATAACGGATCAAATGATCAAAAATAATATTTTAAAAAAATGAAAATTAAGATCCAGCAAGAAAATGTACCTGGAGTTTGACACGTTTTCGTTCGGCTTCAGCGCGCTTGGCGAGATCAGCGACCATGCGAAAGCGGCGGCGAGGATTCTTGACGACGCTGACGGCGGATCTCCATCTCATCAGAGCTTCTTCAGACGGCCGTTTGGATTCGACGGCAAAGTTCCTTCTCAAGTAGTCCTCCATATGTGTTGTTGTAGTAGTGAATACGATCACACTCTGTGTTCTTCGTCTGATCGAAAAAAATCGTTTCGAGATCTAGAGAAATTAACGTTAGTTGTTGTTCGATTGTTAAAATGGAAACGTTCAAAATCTGCCGCTAATGGCGGGAACAAGAGAGATAATTCGCATCCTCATTTGTGCAACTATATATATTCAACTCTCAATGACTTGACTGAGTTCAGAATTTATTATTGAAAAGACTACGTGTGTTTGGTTTATTTATTTGGAATAATCCTTAAGCTAAACAACTCAAAATAATCAATATAAATGGTATAACAACGACAACTCATTTGTTAGATTGTTTGGATTGTATAATAATACTGTTTTAAGACAATCCTAGAATCTAATAAATATTATTTAGGTTTCAATTATTAATTTAATGTTTATATAAATATCAGATCGTGAATTAATAGATATTATATATATAAAAAACCTTTATATCTATATTGCAATTTTATACATGTTAGAATCTACTCAAAATCATGTGATGTGATGGATTAATTACGAAATAATCCATACTCTATGTGATATGACACAATACAAGTGCATTGAAGTTGATTTTATATCAAAAAAATAATTATGACGTACTATAAAGGGTTAATCATGGGTAAAACGTATTTATATCAAATTGATTGATTAGTGAACATGGACAAATAGTTGACCGTTAGAGTTTATATGTTTTGGAAATTTAGAAATCCTTCCTATTTTTTGAGATGGAGATTTGGTCTTATATATGAAAAATCGTATCAGATATGAACGAAAGGAGAACATTTGATCTTAATATTTACGGAGATCATTGATCCCCCGTTAAATGAGATATGGTTCATATCTCTTCTACGGAGATCGATCAGATAAAAGAGCTGAAATCTACAAAGTTTAAATTACTCATTATATAATTAAAGAATAACATTAAATATCTTGATTTTTGAGTTGTCAATTTAATTCATATGATACGTGTCAAATAAAGAAATATGTGTATCTATTTATGAATGGATAACTCATAAGTTGGTATATAAGCTGAGTTATTGGAGTTAGACTACTACTGCAACCCAAAAATAATATTAGTGTTTAATATTTTAATCTGAACGGGTTGTTGTTCATATACTCATATTCTAACACGATTGGTTTCCGGTTTCAAATAAGAAAAACATATGGTTGAGACCAAAATTTATATGGAAAAAGCCCATTGCTAGCTTTATGTAATTTACAAATGGCCCATATAATATATAAGAAAATGAGTTCATTAAAGCCCATAATTCGACCAATCTTTATTAACAAGCTATGACCATGAGAAGGGTAGAGTCATAGCATCATTGTAGAGTCTCTTTAGGACACTTTGGTATGTATAGTTTTTTTTTTCTTTTTGTTTTTTTACGATATCTATTAATTCGGAATAAAGTATTTTTTTTTTTTAAGTTTTTATCATTGGTAGGATTCGAACCGTTGATTTGGGAATCATTTATCCAAATCTTAAACTAATCTATTTACCAGCTGAGCTACATCCTTATTAACAATTTTGGTCTATATAGTTGGTAGGCCAACAAGCATTTAAAATCAAGAAGTCTCTTTACCTATAAAGACAATTTGCTAACAAGAAAGTGAAGTTAGATGTCATTACTCAATTTATTTATTTATTTATAAATATTCATTACTCATTAGTTAAGACTTCTACAGAAAGTAAATTGAGATAATAGTATGCATATAACCAAGGAAATTAAGAATGTCAATGTTTTAATTTGACAGCAAATACATGTTTTGAGGGGTTTACTGGGAATCTGTCTATATCTAACACTTAACTTTGAATATCAACTTCTACAAATGAGAAGAGAACTTTTCACACTCGCACTTTTATATGTAAAGTGATGCAGACTTGGAACATCTAACCCATAAAAAAATTTAGTGTTCAAGAATGCATCATTTAGATTTAATTATAGTTTTAGAACATGCAAATTGAATAGTATGAGTACAAGAAATTGTAAAAATATAAATTAATATTTATTATACGCTCTAAGGACTTGATCATAAGCATGAAACTAGAAAATTGTCATGATTATAATGGAAACCATTGTTGAAGTGTCTGTTATGTTCTTTTTTAAACAAATTTGTATTAGAATGAATTGAAAATTACATTGTTTACAATTATACAATATTGTTGTTATATACATACATTAGCTGAGCTATTCTTGGCAAAATATGAATGTAAACAATTAAGATCCCACAATCACCCCTAGATTGATTAGAGAAGATTCTTGATCCACCAATCTCTCCTATCACTTGAATGCTGATGATCATTGACTTATTTTCTTGATCCACCAATCTCTCCTATCACTTATTTTCTTGATCCACCAATCTCTCTTATCACTTGAATGTTGATGATCATCGACTTATTTCTTTCTTTTAACATTTTTAATGCAACGAAATAAGATTTCCTATTAAGTGATTCATCTTTTAAAAGCTTCTTTATATATGTTTATACACTATGCATTACATTTTTATTTTATAATGTAACTTTGAACATAACAGTAATCGGTGAATAATTATTATTCACTTGTGTATGCAAAAACCTGTACAACAATTGGATGAATACATCATGAGTAAAAAAAAAAACCCTAAAATCTGAACTCAAGGCACTCGTCATCAAACCAAAAAAAAAAAAAGGTGACAACACAAACATATTGCAAGATTCATTGATCGAAAAATGAAACATGAAACGACCAGACCCATGTAGCATACATTGTTGACAGTTTTGTTTTAACATTTTCTAAACGAAATCCGTTTACATTAAAAATGAGTATTGGGGTATATCAATTAGTTCAACAACATTTTCATTGTTCACATGGTACTTTGCATGACTACATCAAAACAATAGACTTATTCATCCAAGTGTGGAATAGGAAAAGGTAGATCCCTAGACAAAGGAAACAAAAGATACCGTGCACAATGAAGAAATCAAACTCATAGCCGGAAGATAGCCCATGTGTTTCTACATCCAAGAAAGCTTCATTTTTCTACTTGATGGCAATGCAAAAAGCTTCCTGCCTTTGACAAAAACATTGTCCATGAATTCCTCGGTTATTTCATGATCCCTGAGATGGAAAATTCCATAATCAAAGCATGCTTGAACCAGATGATTATATTTGAGTGATTTATCATCAAATTAAGAGCATTAATTGCATGAAATTCAACGTACACATTCTGTACTTACATAAAGGCAGCTTTTTGTATGGTATCAGCACCTCAGCAGCTCCTCCGGTTCTCAGATTCTTTTGACTAGCACCAAATCAAAAAAATATATATTATAAACAAAATATACGGTCCACTCATGGCATTAGTAAAAGTCCTATTTCTATGAAAAATGTTGATCTTTGTAGTATATGCATATTACAACTCATGTATACACAGACTTCATTTTTATTACTTTGAACAATAATTATCATCCTGCATACTATGTACATCAGACAAGAAGTAAATTTCATAATAATGATATTCTAAATGTTAAAAAATAATGGCGAAATTGTACTAAAAGTTACTACTAAACCATAGATATCATGCTTGGCTATGTTAAAGACGGAACAATAATATCAATAATTGACTTGGTGTCGCTAGAAATTGCTTACCCCACGTATTTCGTACATGAGATGACAGGTAAGTTTCACATCGAGTTGACAGTTGAAGCACAAGAAACACCAGCATCCCAAAAACACAAAGCCCACAAAAGAGACAGGCAAGGAAAATCCAACAGTAGAAGAGCCACAAGCCAACTTTGTGACTCAAAATCCGATAAAATGGAGCAACTTTGTTGTTAATGAAGAGTGTCAATTTCTTTTCTGGAATCGTCTGAGGATCTGGTACCAAATCTTGATTGGTGGAATCAGATTTCTCATCCGAAATGCTGGTTTGGATTATTTCGGGCTCTGCATATATTGGAGATACCCCGCAATATTTCAGTCTGCAACTTTGGCTGGTATCTACACCCCTGAACAGATTTTCTATTTTTGAAAAACCTTTAAGAGGGATCCTTGGAGAGCTATCTTCTGGAGCCTTGAACACAACTTTAAAACTTGCTACGTCATCCATACTTAGCTTACCAGGTAAATATTGATGATACCCTAAAATGATGTGATCCGAGTTGATGAATATGCTGTCTTTATAGTTTCTGTCAGCACGAAAAGTCAATTCACCTTTGTATGTAACCCGATCACCAGAGTCGGTTTGAAAATAGCACACATAAGGGACCCCAACAGAAAATTCCCCGGTGTAACAATATCCCTCAAATGCAATAACAGCGCATAAAGCAAGTCCCAGGAACTTACGATTAGAGCAATTAAGTGGAGACGGTTGAATATTTACTGACGATCTGTGACTTTGATAGCAGAACCACTCAGGAATTTTACTTCCAGGATAACAAATGTTGACACGAACCACTTTTTGATGCTTCTGCAACATGATATTATGATAACAAATGATAAATATTTTGAACGAGAGAGAGATTAAAAGACAGAGAAAGGGGTGGTGGAGTATGCGAGAAAATTACCTTTCTTGCCATAGCCATTTGCTTAATTATTTGTAGTGACTCTGCGAAAACATTGCTGAATGCTTTCTCATTAAGTTTCGGGCTATTTGTAAACACAAAGTTTAACGTTGCATGATCTATATTTCTCCAAGTGTTGCGTTCGGATGTTATGAATTCAGCAAATTCAGATGTATTTGGCAATGACTGGAGCTCCTTGCAATTCATTGCTTCAAAATCAAATAGATTTACTGGAAGCACTGTTACCGATCGAAGCATATTGCAATCGTTTAGTAAAAGCTTTTCCAATTTAGATAGTTGCTTGATGCTTGTTGGTAGACTCTCAAAATCATTTCTGCATAGCTCTAATGTTTTCAATGAGGATAAACAACCAATATCTTCAGGGATTTCTGTTAGGTTGCAGTTGTTTAAACAAAGATCTTTCAACGAGAATGATAGACCTGACGAAGGACGAAATGCCAAACACTCTATAAGAGTTATCAAACTCGTTGTAGAGGATGGTAGTTGACTTTCAACAACACTGCCTTCTGAGAGATTCTCCAAAGACTTTAAATTCCCCATGTTCACAGGCAACTTGTCCAGTTTTGAGCAGTCAGAAAGATCAAACTCAATTAAAGATGCTAAAGTGGAGATGCTATTTGGAAGCGTCTCAAGATTTTTGCAACCCCTTAGAAATAATTTCAAAAGACCTTTCAGATGTTCAATCGAAAGGGGTAGCTCCTTAATTGCTGTTCCAGATAAATCAAGAGTTTCCAGATGTTCCAATGTCTCCAAAATTTCTGGGAAACACTCGAGTTTGGAGCAGTTCTTAAGAAATAGAAAACGCAGAGATTTCACTTTGCAAATTTTGATGGAAATATGTTTGAGCCTTGAACAATCTGAAACATCCAATGTAATGAGATTAGTTAGACTCTCAACTGATGAAGGAACTTCTTCGATTTCAGACCCGTTTAAACTTAACGTCCTTATAATCCCTGAAATCTGTGGAAACTCCATGAAATTAATACACGAAGATAGATCCAGATTTTGAAGAGATTCAAAATGGATGTCTCTTGAAAAGCTTCTAAGACCTTTACAGCCCTCAAGGCGCAAGTAATTAAGGTTTTTCAGATGTTGAATAGAAGAGCTAATGTCAAGCAAGCTCCTGCAATCTACAAGATCTATAACCTCAAGATATGGGGAACCTGAGAGGTCCGGGATCCTAGTCAGTTGCTGAGAGTGCCCAAGAAGAAGCCTTTTCAACCTTGGGACATGCTGTAACAAAATTTAATAAAAATGATCTATATGTAAGTTGCACAAAATTTATTCAAAGAATGGAATGTATACTTATATGTAAACCATACCTGTTCGCTTTCCCAAAGTTGTTCAACATTACTATCAAAAAGATCAAGTTCAACAAGATGATCTAGACTTAATTTTGATGGCAGTACTTTCGAAGGATACCCACGCCAATGGAAATACCTCAATTTATCAGGAAAATAATTTAGACCGTAGGGAAGATGCACTTTGGATATATTTACGCATTCTGCAGCACTTCGAGTCCAATCATACAGTTTGAGAAATCTAAGATTACACATATTTTCAAAGGCTTGAGAACTCAGATCTATATCCTTTATTTTAGACATATCTAGGAGTAGGCCTTTAACTGCTTCGGTTCCCTTACAATCAAAAAGTATAGAATAAGTTATGATATAGACGTACAAAAGTTTCCTAAAATGAATACATGTAGAACCATTTAATTAAATTAGTGAACATCGATCTAATATAAATAACAAAACCAAATATATTGGGAACTTACAGAAGATCTCCTTAGTACTTGACAAACATCCTCATGACCATGCAACCTACTACGTTCCCCTGGTGTGTTGAAGGATTCCTGGCGAACAATTTCCCAACCCATTTCTTGCAATAAATCATGCATATTTATATTGCTGGTTGATATTGTTATCAGAGACTTATCAACGAGGACACTAACTCCAGCTTGTGCAGCGGAGTAACAACCATTTAGTAGTTCCATCACATGATATTTATACTCTCCTTTAAAGAAACATGCAATGTCAAGAAATATATTCTTCTCCTCACGATCTAGTGCATCATAACCGATTCTCAAAATATTATGAATTTCGGGTTTAGAAATCTTATTTAGCTTATGCAATGCACTTTCCCAATCTTGTTTGCTTTTTCGATACAAGGAGGAACCCAATACTTTTAGTGCTAAAGGATTGCCTTTGGCATAATCTACAGTCCTTTGAGCAAACACCATAAAGTCTTTGGGAACATGATCTTCTTTGAAGGCACAATTACAAAAAAGCTGAAGAGCTTCACGCTTGTCCAGTGCCTCAACCTCGTATATATTATATGCTGCCACAAAATTAAGAAGCAGTTGCTTATCTCTAGTTGTTATGATAACTCTACTTCCAGGACCAAATCCATCAAGCCCTCCCGCCAAGATTTCTAATTGTTTCAAACTAGTCACATCATCAAGAACAATGATAACCTTTTTGCTTTGGAGCCTTCGCTTAACTATTGACGGGATATTGGGAGTGCCTAAATTTATATTTTCCCCTAATATCTGAGAAAGAACTTTATCTCTTAGATGGACTAATCCACCACAATTTTCTGATTCTTCCCTAACATTTGCAACGAAACAACGGCAATTACCATCAAACTGACTAGAAATTTGGTTGAAAACGGCTCCAGCAATGGTTGTTTTACCTATACCTCCCATGCCCCAAATTCCTACAACTCGGAAGTCGAACGTTTCCATGCATAATAATGATTTAACTTTCTCAATGCGTGAATCTATTGCAACCAGACCTCTAAAATCAGTTGAGGCAAACATATCATTCAATTTCTTCAAAACATCTTTGACAATTTCATCTACAAGTCTCGATTCAGGCCTACCAAATGCAAACAACAAGCTCTCTTCAAAAAAAAAATACAAACAACAAACAATCTATAGAGAATTACAATTTATAACGAACCACAACCCAATAAAAATAACATAATACAAAAATATACCAATCCTGAAAAGCAATTTAGCAAGTGAATGGTCAAAATAATAGTCTTTACATGATAGTTACCATAATAGAAATTGAGACTTTTAGTAACAAAATATAATTGGATTTACCTAGTTACAGAGGAATCCCATCCGGATAGATTGGATGCTTCAGTCAAAGCTTCTCTCCATGTCCGCAACTCTTCCCCAGATACTGCTTGTTTAAGATTTGCAAAAGCATCCTTAAAGCTCCCGGTCTGCTTACGTACATCGGATGGATTAACTTGGTAGAAAACAGGTATGACAATCTGCTTGTTCATTTTCTTATACTTGATAATCTCTGCAAGCTCACGCAAACACCCTTTTGAAGAAGCATAGTCTTTGGAGAAAATAACCACCGAAATCTTTGATTCTTTGATTGCTTTCAAAAGGACCGGTGAGGTTTCGTCTTCTCTCCTGACTTTGTCACCATCAACAAAGGTCTCAACGTGTTTTTGAGACAAAGCACTACAGAGGTGGCTTTTGAAACTGTCACTAGTATTGTCTTCACCTCTGAAACTGAGGAACACATCGTAATTTCTGCCATAGTTGGTGGTGGTCGAAGATGAACAAGTAGACGATGAAGCACCCATTGATCAGACCAAACACAAGCCTTAATTTGTGCAGCAAAATTTCAAGACTGAACTAGAGTTTTTTTTTTTTTTTTTTTTTTTTGAACCTCTATAGTAGGGACTGATCGCTTTGATGAAAGATGGTAGACTTCTTCCAGGAAAATATATTCCCAAAACACAAGTTTTTCTTACTTTGGATTTCCACTTTATAGAGAATCCTCACTTAGTGGCATTTTTAAATTTTAGATAATACGAAATATTTATGGCATATTATGGAGTAAAGAATTAAAAAGATGAAGCATGGGTTCCATGTGGGTCATCATTGTCACCATAATGACTGTCAATCGTACGTGCATGCATGTGCAAAAGTCTTTATTTTATTTTTTTATATCGAATCCGTTTGGTCATTCTTAGAATAAAAATTTTAGAGCAGATCTTTTTTAAACAGGGTTTTAAAGAAAAATTGTTAGCTGTTGAGCTGTCGCGCTGTCGAGCTGTCGATTAAAAAAAAGCTCTCTGAAATGATAAGATTACTATAAAATACTTTTTTTATTATTAAAAAACTCAAGCAATCTACTTAGAATTAGTGGACATCGGTCCGGTTCCACCGGTTCCAGAGGTTCAGAACCGGTTTTTAATTAAACAAACAACCCAAATACCCATTGACCCAACCCAAAATCACCTTCATCGATGCAAACTTCATGTTTCATCACAAAATATAACACCAGTACACCACCAATCAAACCAGTCAAAAAATCAAAAACACACACACCATCACAAACCCAACTCAGTGAATCACGACTCACCACTCACCTCATCTCTCTCTCACACACACAAATTCAACCCCAAATCGGCCATCTGAACCAGACTCCCTCTCTCTCTCGAATAGAAACAGAGATGGGTTGTAGGAACACAGTTGGCGTTTGAAAGAAGGAGAGTAGGAGTTTGAAAGAAGAAGTTTTATTATTATTTTTTTAAAATAAAAAGTTTTATTAATTAATAAATAAATCTTATATTATTAAGTCGGTGTTTGGGTTCAGGGGCGGAGCATATGGCAGAGGCAGCAAGGGCCATAAACACCCAAGGGTTTTTAAAAAAAAAATAAAGTCATTATTTTATTATTATTATTTTTCTAATAAAACAAATTTTAAAAATATTAAATATTAATATAATTTCTCTCGTTCCTCTTTCGATTCTTTTTTTAGTTTTAAATAAAATTATCGCTTTTACTAATATCTTCACGTTCTTCTATGGAAAGAATTTTAAAGTTTACCCTAATTTATTTGTTACCTTTATAATTTTAACACATTATATAATATATATGTTTTTATACATATTTTAAATGTGCAGTAACTCAGTTAGATATTTTAGTTGTTATAATATTTTTTTCAATACAAGGAAGTAGAAAACAATACACTCTTATAATATTTTATCTAAATATATATATTTTAACTCTTTTTAGTTTAACATATATAAAAAAAAATGACTTGTTAATTATTTATGTTATTATTATACATATCATATATAATTCTCTTAGATAAACTTTGACCCTCCAATATCAAACTTTGAGTTCCGTTATATATAGATTGATTTTAGTTATGCCCAAATGGGCATAACCATTATTTAATCGGTTTAGTAAATTACAGCTTAAACCTTTAAAAAAAAAAAACCTCAAACCAAGTCAATCATAAAATATAACCAAACAAAACTGATTAAACAAAACTAAACCAATAAAAATCAGTTTAGTTTGACGGGATAGAATCAAAACTAAAATAATTCTATTTTAGACTATTTTCATTCACTTTGAATTTCTCATGTTGTTCCATTGACAAAACTTGTTATATATTAAAAAAATGTTATAATTATTTTTTATTTTAAAAAAATATTATAATATAAATTCATTATCAATATAATAAACAATAATACTAGATATAGCTCAACCATAAAACACCTAAAACTTATAAAATACAATTGATTCGTTCGAATAACAACAAATACTTTAAGGTGGCGTTTGGTTACCGTAGTGGAATGGTAATTGAAATGGTAATCAGAATAAGAATTGGAATGGAAAGATGATTTCTTTGTTTTGTTGAGATTTTATAATCAATATCTGAATCAATATTATTTTATTTGGTTAACAACCGAATGAAATGGAATTAACTATATTTTGATCAAAATACTCATAATTACAAAACATTTATAAAAATACGATATATTATGGATGATAATAATAATAAAAAATATGAAAGTATATATAATATTATATATATTATTATCACGTATACCAGATTATTTATATTATGTATAATATATACATATATATTATTTTAATATAATATAAATATATTACATAATAATATATGTATATGATATAAATATTATTATGTATTTTTTGATATATATTTATACATAATATAATATATATTATATATTAGAAATATTGTTAATATATATTATTATACAATGTGTATATATTATATTATATAATAAGAAAATATAATATATATTTTGGCTAATAATATTAAATTATAAAAGTATAAATTATACAGTATGTATATATATATATATATATATATATATATATAAATAATATATAATGTATAATACATATTATATTTTGGATAATAATAATATATTATTTTTGGAAGGAGGGTATTTTTGAATCAAAGTTAGGGTATAGAGGGTTATTTTTTTTAGAAAAAATGTGTTAACGAAATGGAATGGACTTTCCATTGGTTTTTGGATGGAATACCAATTTCACCAAAATGGTGGAATCCTCATTCTATTGTATTTTAACCAACCAAATAAATGAAATGACTTTCATTCCATTCCATCCAACCAAATATGACCTATGTACTTTGAAAATAAGTATAAGGGATATTAAGATTTTAATCCATCTAGTTAGCGTTAATCTATGTTTAGTCCACTAGTTTTTGAAATTATTAACTTTAATCCTTCCGTTAGGAATTTCGTTAAAACGAACAGATTGATAATGTCAGAGGGTAAAGTGACCGAAATACCCTTAATGAAAGTATCTGATAAGGGCATTATGGTAATTTTATATTTAATTAAATAAAAAATAAAAAACCAAAAACAAATTAAAATTAAAATAAAAATATAAGAAAAAGTAATTAAAAAGTAATAATAATAATATTATTTTAATTAAACTTTAAAAACATAAAAAGAAATTAAAGCAATTTTTTTTAAAAGAAATTGTAATTCTCTAATAAATAAATAAAAATATAATAATAAAGTTTATTTATATAAAAAAAAACAGATATCTGGAACACCCAACAACACCAATAAGAAGTAAAATACAAATCAACCCATCACCACCATATGATCGGATGATTCTCACTAGCCACACAAATCACCAACACCCTTACCATCCACCATCACCACCAATCAACCCATCACCACCATATCAACCCACACAATCACCATCACCAACTCCCTTTCCATTTCCAACCCCACACCGTGACCTCCCGCTACCGCCACGCACTCCGACTGCCATCGCATGCCGTCCTCCGCAGTTCCACCGCCGCTGCAACCTCTGCTGTATTGCACCAGATCTTCTATTCTTTCTCTCTCTCTCTTCAACCAAAATCTTCTCTTCTCTCTTTAATCATCCTTCAATCGTTCTCCAGTTTTTTTTTTTGAAATCTTCATACCACGCCTCTCTCTCTCAATCACCGAGAGAATGAGATTGTGGTCGTGATGTGTTTAGGACTGGGTTTGTGGAGAATGATGATGGTAATGAAGATTTTGATATTTGGGGGCTCGATTTGTGTTTGTGATTGTTAAGATCGATTTGATTTGTGTGATAGAGGCTTGAAATCGTTTGGTTTGTGTAAAAATCGATGCTTGTATTTTTTTTATTTGATTTTTGTGTTAGGATTTGTGAATGGTTTTTTTTTTTAGATTTGGATTTTGTGGTGGTAGAGGAATTAGAATTGTTTTTCATGGGTTTGATTGAGATGTGGTGGTGGTTGTAGTAGTGAGAAGCAGGTGGTTCACGGTTGGAAATGGTAGTGGTTTGGTGAAGAAGATAGTTTGTAATTTTAAATTCCTTAATTTTTTAAAATTTGTCATTATTAAATACTATTTATACCCTTATTCCAAATTGCTTTTAGAATCATTAACTGAATTTTCCACGATACCCTTTTGACCTAACGAAAGTCAATAAAAAAACAAATAGAATTGGACGGAAAGGACTTAATTATATATTGTTAAAGAATTAGTGGATTTAATTAAGTAATTCTAAAAACTAGTAGATTAAATCCAGATAAATACAAATCAAAGTGACTAAAATCATAATAACCCTAAGTGTAAAGGAACAATTAGTTAAAAGGATTAGTACCGACAACTTGGGGATGTGGACCGTGGTAAATGGTAACAAATGATAGCAGCTGATCCCTAATGTGAACGACTTGATAATATTACCTTTTAGAAATAACATTTTGAAAAATATTATGGTTTTTATTATATTTAAAAAAAAAAAAAAAAGCAAAGGTACAGGTTGTGCCAAAGCAGCATCGTAATTCCTAAGCTCGAAAAGTCAAGCAGAAAAGCACTAAACCAGAGATCAAGAAAAAATAGTTTTTTTTTTTAAATTTAAAGATCAAGAATAAACGTGACAAAATAGTCCATCTTTAAAAACAGTTCAATGGAGAAACCATGTACAATCTAAATGGAGTAGAAAAATTCCTTGTTAAATTGAAATTGGTAAAATAAATCTCTCCCAAAGTCGTGCCTGCATTTTTCATTGCATACAGCTTTCCCTAATAATAAAATATTTCCCTTCACCTTCATTTTTCAGAAAAAAAAAAAAAAACATTTTTCATTGTATACAACTTTCTCTATGTAGAACATTGATGGCTCCGTATAAAACACTAAAAAGGTGAAATACCCGGTTGATCAACCTTTATCAATCTTATTGCATTAACATTTAATAGAAATGAATGAATTTTTTTTGTTATCTATTCATAGGATAGGAAATTTTTTGAATTTATCATGATCGACCAAATCCTTAATACAAACAATATCTAAATACTAAACCCACCCCATATATAACCACTGTAAAGTAAACAAAGCTCGTTCGGAATTCTTCAGAATTCCGAGCCTAAACTTTTCAAAAAGAAGCACACACAAACAGGGAAAAAAAAAAAAAAAAATCAGCCAATCCGGTGACCGTCCACTTTGACAACATAGCTGTCAATTTTGGTTTTAAAGTACTTTTCAGGCCAAAATAAGTCCACACCGGCAAAGATCATTGGGGTATATATCATCAACTGGTCCAAATCATATTCAGCAGCAATATGGGACATCATATGTCCTACAAGATTATTGTTAGACTGTTTAAATACTATTCTCGGATCATTTCCTATCAACTTATCCTCTTGGGTATATGATATTTACTAACAATCATCAACCCAGAAAAGAAACCAGGATCATCTACATCCAATTTCATAGCCATACCTGAGCTTCCAGTAGCAGTAGTAGCACAATCATTTCCAAGACAGCAGGCCAGGGCAGCAAATGGTAAAAAGAAAATTTATATATAACACATCCCATATACCGATTACTGTATAAACCCGGTCCAGTTCCATACTAAGAAAAAAAGTTTCTGGCAGAAACTCAAAACAATAAGGGCGTGTTTGATATTGTTTCTAAAATGATTTTCTAACAAAACAAACATGTTGGGTAGTGTTTTCTAAAAGTAGTTTTCAAAAATGGAAAACGATGTAAATATGTTTGGTAATGTTTTTAAAATGAGTAAAATAGCTTTTTAAAGGGAAATGTTATGGGTGGTTTTAAAAACCTGTTTTGAAAATGGTAAAAAACAATAAAAAGTTATTTTTAAATTTTTATTTATAACTTCTAAAAAAATGTTATTTTTTTCAAAAACAAGTTTTACAAAAAGATTAATCAAACAACTTTAGAGTTGTTTTTTTTGTTTTTGAAAACAGAAAAACTGTTTTAAAAAACAAAACCAAACACCACCTAAATAAGCCACAACATTCGCATGACTTGGGCTGATTATCTTCTAACTTGACAAGCACTATAACAACACAATCAAGTCAAGACTACCATCATACTAATAATGCAATCTGTCGAAAGAAGACGGAAGTGACCACACATTCAGCGATTAACCTTCGATTGAGAAAATACCAACAAAAGAATAGAAATTCACCAAGTTATACAAGTATATAACAATGTCCGCACCCTTTTGCTGTACATCAAAAGGGATCAAAATGGTGTGGTAAACTTTAATATGTAATCACCAGCTAAGCCAAATATTTGGGTCATAAAAGCAACATCCTAATAGTTCCATTTATTTACAACGTCGAATTCATTTGTACAAGGAATATTAAAAAGAGAAAAAGCAACTATAACTAATGAAACATTACATGTTTGAAATACACGATTATAGTGAAATGTTATTATCAATTATAATCTAGAATCCTGAATGAGGGTATTAGTTAGATAAAAGTAACATTATACGCATTCTTTATTTACATAAAAGCATATCCTATGGATACATTTATGTAAAAATTCATAAAAATAACTTTCGATGGAGTAGGATCAAGAAGAGGATCACCTTTTTTGTATATGTCAAGGTTTGAGGGATCCATACACATGAAGATTGAGACCTTGGTAGTCGAAGCACGACATGCTTTTGTATAATTTGAGGCCAAATTATCCACCATTTTCCAGCAATAACATCCCAGCAGCTCATGTTTCGGATTCAGGATGAAAATTCATCGACAGAGCCACAGAGAAGGAATGAGTTCCAATTACTCCGATGCTCAGATTTTTCTGACTGGTGCGAAATGAAAAGAAAAAGGAAAATTAAAAATGAAGCATAATGATGAAATAACATTTATTGCATTAACAAAAGTCCTGACTCTAGAACACATCCCCACTTTGAATGATCTCATGTTTTCAAAGACTTGAATCATTACCTCAGAATATATAAGCAAAGAATTATTCTGTAGTATTCACAAAGTATAAGAAACTAGAAAAGCTCTATAGCAAGAAAAGAAAGGTAAACAATTGAAACACTAAAAGGAAATATAATTTTGAAATTTTTGTTGACTTTCGATGAAAAGTCCTAGCATAATTAAAGATAATTAAAAAAACTAAATCGCTGAATAATAAAATTCTAATAAATAAAAATATAATTTAAATTTTGTATAAATAATTAGTACTGAACCATAGATTCAATAAGAATAGACTGATAGAGTATTTTAAAAACAGGACATTAAAACTAATAACTGTCTTGGAGTTGCTTGAAATTGAATTACCTACCGTGCATATTTTGCACATGAGATGACAAGTAAATTTCACAAGAAGTTGACAGATGATGCACAAGAAACCCCAACAATCCAACAACAAAGATCCCGCAAAGGAGGCAAAAAATGAAACACCAACAATAGAAGAGCAACAACCCGACGTTGTTACGAAAAGTGCAATAAAAAGGAATAACTTTGTTGTCAATCAAGAGTGTCAATTTTCTTTCAGCAATTATCTTAGGATGTGGATTCATTTCTTCATCATCAAATCTGCTACTTCCACTTCCACTTCCACATGTGTCAGTCTCATCTGAGAATATCCTTGTTTCTGTGACTTCTTTTGCATATAATGGACATACTGCACAATTTTTCACTTTGCAACCTTGTAATGGCTGCCCGTCAAAATTTTGAGGGTAGAACTCAACTGAGATGAAACCAGTGACATTCGAAAAGGGATAATACCCTTGTACTATATGATCCGAATAAATGGATATTGTGCGGTTATGCTTTTGGGAATCACAGACGGTCAATGAGCCACAAAAATCCATTGTATCACCGTAATGGTTTTTAAAGCCGACACTAACACCACGACCATCATCACAATATTTCTCAAATGCAATAACAGTGCATAGAGCAAATCCCACAAGCTTACGATTATCACGAGGCAGTTGTATTGTTATCAAAGATCCAATCTTTTGATAGTCGAACCAGTCAGGAATAACACTTCCAGGTAAACAAATGCTTAGGGGAAATGCTCTTTCATATTCCTGTAACATGAAAATCATAACTAATTTTATGTGTGAAAGAGAAAAGAGAGCAAGATATGAAGATATATAAAACCTTGCTACAAATACCTTAATGAAGCGTTGAGTTACTACTTCTGCCAATTCTGATGTATCTGGTAATGATTGGAGTTGCTTGCAATTCATTGCTTCTAAAGATTGTAGACCTGATGGAAGCTTTGATAATGATTGAAGCATACTGCAGTTGTTTAACAAGAGCCTTTTCAACTCAGAAAGTTTATGCATGCTAGTAGGCAGACTCCCAAAACTGTTTCCGCATAGCTCTAGAACTTCCAACGAGGATAAACAACCAATATCTTCAGGAATTTCCTTAAGCCTGCAGTTATTTAAAAATAGGTATTTTAAAGATAATAAATTCCTCAAGTTCTCTGGCAGCTTATCCAGTTTTGGGCAATTAGAAAGATCGAGATGATATAGAGATCCCAAACTACAGATACTACTTGGAATGCTCCTAAGACTTTCACAGCCCCTTAGACAGAGGAAATATAGGTGGTCAAGATGTTGGATGGATGAGGGAATTTCAGACAAACTTATGCAATCTTCAAGATTTATAACCTCGAGGCACGGTGAATATGAAAGGTCTGGTAGACTAGTCAGCTTCTGAGAATTACAAAGAATAAGCAATTTTAACCGTGGAGCAACCTGTAATGAAGAATGTGTTAGTTATCTGTGAGCCACACAATATATATTAACGTAAATGTTAACTTGTACCTTAATTCCTTCCCACAGTTGTTCGAGATTGCTGTAAGGCAGGTTAAGTTCAACAAGATTCTCCAGACTATAATCTGTTGGCAATGTCGTCAAAGGATACCCGTGCCAATGGAGGGTCCTCAGTTCATCAGGAAGACATTTCAAGCCATGGGGAGCATGCACTTTCGGAGTATACATGGAGTGTCCAGAACAATGAGTTTGATAGTAGAATTTGAGAAATCTGAGATTGTACAATTTCTCAAACGATTCATAATTTAGATCTATATCCTTTATTTTGGACATGTCTAAGACTATCCCTTTAACAGCATCGGTTTCCTAGGAACCAAAAGTGAAGAACAAGTTACACATAGCATAAAATGCACAAAGACATAATATGCCAAATAAAACAAATTTATTAGGCACTTACAGAATTTCTATTTAGTACGAGACAAAGATCCTCATGATTGTTCAACCTGCTGCGTTTGCCTGCAAAGCTGGAAGATTCTTCACAAACAATTTCCCAACCCATTTCCTCTAGTAGATCATCCATTTCTATCTCATTCGTTGTTGATATAGTTATGAGTGACTTATCAATAAGAACACTCAAACTAAAATGTACAGAGGAATAACAGTCATCCAGTATTGTTGTTACATAATTCCTATCTCTGCCTTTAAAGAAAAACACAATGTCAAGAAATATTTCCTTCTCTTCATAATCTAGTCCATCAAAACTGTTTCTCAACGAATTACAAATTTCAGGATTACAAATCTTTTTTAGCTTTTGCACTGCACTTTCGTATTCTAGTTTGGTCTTTTGATAGAAAGAAGAACCCAACTCTTTAAGAGCTAATGGATTGCCTTTAGCATAAACTACTACCCTCCGAACAAACACCATAAGATCTTCAGAAGGATGGTCTTGATCGAAGGCATATTTACGAAATAGCTGAAAAGCTTCTTGGTCATCTAATGCCTTAACCTCGTATATGTCATGCTCATGCACTCCACAATAAGAAAGCAAATGTTTGTCTCTAGATGTTATGATAATTCTACTTCCAGAACCAAATGCATCGATCCCTCCAGCCAAAACTTCTAGCTGTTTCAACTTAGTCATATCATCTAAAACAATGAAAACCTTTTTGCTTTTGAGCCTACGCCTAACAAATTCAGGTATATTGGGAGTGCGAAATTTCAAATTTTCTTCTTCTAACAATTTAGAAAGAACTTCCTCTTTTAGACGAGCTAGCCCACCGGGTTTTTCCGATTCTTCCCTCACATTTCCAATGAAACAACACCCTTCAAATTCACCAGAAACTTGGTCAAAAACAGCCTCAGCAAGGGTTGTTTTACCAATACCACCCATGCCCCAAATCCCCACTATTCGAAAATCCGACATCCCAATGCCTAACAATGATTTAACTTTCTCAATGCGTGAATCTATTCCAATTAGACCTTTGGAATCACTTAAGGGCGATATACCATTCAATTTGTTTAAAACATCTTTGACAATTTCGTCTACGAGTCTGGCCTCAGGCCTACCAAAAATGTAAATCAAGAACAAAAAATTAACAGTTGAAGTTGAAATGAATCACAACCCAAGAAAACAAATTTGATCTTCATTGAATTCTAAATTGACTTACTTAGTTACAGAGGAGTCCCACCCAGATAGATTTGATGCTTCAAACAAAGCATCTCTCCAAGCCTGCAACTCTTGTTTACTTACTTGTTTATGATTAGCAAGAGAATCCTTAAAGCTCCCAGTTTGCTTCCGTACATCGGATGGATTTACGTGGTAGAAAACAGGTATAACAATCTGCTTGTTCATTCTCTTGTACCTCATAATCTCTGCAAGTTCACGCAAGCACCATTTGGATGAAGCGTAGTCATCGGAGAAAATGACTACAGAGATCTTTGACTCTTCAATGGCTCTCAAAAGGGCTGATGAGATTTCGTCTCCTCTAATGAGTCTGTCATCCACGAAGGTCTCGATGTGCTTTTGAGACAGAGCACGAAAGAGATGGCTTTTGATGTTGTCACGGGTGTCTTCGCCTCTGAAACTGATGAAGACATCAAATTTTCCTTCATGGGTGCTGGTGGAAGAAGAAGAAGATGATTGTGAAGCACCCATTGAGCAGCAAAAAGAAGAAGAAAAAAAAACAAAAATCAAAGATTCTGCATGTACAGCAAAATTACAGTGTTATTGAAACTTCTTGTAATTCTATGGTTGACTTGTTAAATTTTGAAGAACTCAAAACAACGGAAAATTTAGGTGGTGTTTTAGTCTTTTAGGAACCATTTTTCTAAATTTGTTTGTTTAAATGTTGAATATAAACAGTTTACTTTTTTCCGTAGTTTTCAAAACAAATCGTAATTTTTCCTCTAAATAAGTATTTTACTCGTTTTAAAAGAACAGGGTTAACGGCATCATTGTCACCCGGATTATTTCGGAGTTTGTGATTTACCCTTTTAACCTTTTTTTTATTTTTTTAAAGTAAACCTCTAAACTTACTGTAATTGACAAATGTTCAATTTGGTATTGTTTTTTCAGCTGCTTTTAGAGTCAAAATTGATTATGGACCTAAGACAGGGTATTTAGTAAAATCGTTGGGAAGTGCTTTTAGTCACTTTTAGTTTCTCCCAACTGAGTTTTTGAGAAGCTACAAACACATGCTTTTGGATTTTGGTTTCTGCTTTTAGAAAACGCGCTACAGTGATATTAAATGAAATTTTATTAACTTTCTAACTTTATCCTTACCTTTAATGAAATGTAACAAAAAAAATTGGACTTATATTTTTGTATAAAAAAAATGTTGTCATAACTGTATAAAAAAATTGGGATAATTAATTCAATAAAGTATAATAAAAATGAAATTAAAAAATAAAGTAGAATAAAATAAAGAAATAAAGAAATTTGAATAATTAATTAAATAAAGTAGAATAAAAAATGGGGTTAATTAATTCAATAAAGTACCATAATTATATAACACTTAACACTAAACATAAATAAACAAGAAAAATGAAAAGTATAGCACATTAGTACCATTTAGATGTCTATGTCATTTTAGTAATTTTACACACTCACAACACTTTTTATTTCAGTTTACTAAACACATTGAAATTACTTTTAGTTCTCACAACACTTTTAAAAATCAGTTTACCAAACACTCAGCTGATTCTTCCCACAGCAATTTCAAAAGCACTTCTCCCCACAGCACAGCAATACCAAACCGAGCCAAAGCATGACAGTGGATGCACTCTCAAACAGTTGCTTAGGTAAGAGCAATAAACTCAACTGTTTTACAAATTACATAGAATTCAGGGGGTTGCTTGCTAAAAAAATAGGGAGTAAATCACAAACTCGTGAATAATTCAATGAGCAATGATGATAGTATGATACTAATGGTAAAAAATAATATAAATCATAAGAACGATGGGAATTGTTAAAAATAACCACATATATATATAGAATTTACTTGTTAATAACCATTTTTTACACAAATTACTTTAATGTTCTCATAAAAAAAACATTCTCAAATACCCATACTCTCTTTCTTTCTCTCTCATCTCCTCTCCTCTCCTCGTGTAGTCGTCACCGTTGTCGTTGTCGTGCTTTGCGCTAGCCCCCGATCTCTCTCTCATGCGACATCATCGTCGTCCCGTCGTGCTTCGTCTGGGCTTCACGACCATCCAGTAGGGTCGTCGAGCTCCCATCCGCCGATGATGTGATTTGTAGAAAAAAAGGGGAAGAAAAACCTACAAATTTGAGGAAAAATAAGAAATGAAGCATTTCAAGTTCCAACATTTCAATTTAGTCAAAATTTCAAGTTTCAACATTTTAATTTAATTAAGATTTCAACTTTCAAAATTTTATATTTTCAAATTTAGTCGTCATTTCAAGTTTTTAGTTGTGATTTCACGTTTGGTTTCAGATTTAGTCATGATTTCAAATTTATTTACAGGTTTTTAAAAAATAAACTAAGTTCAGAGGTACTTTTATAATTTATGGATATACACTTAATTTTTTTTAAAAAGGTGGTTATTAACAATTAAAGTTTTAAAAATATTTACTAAACGAAAGTTTAATGTTTCCTATTACTGTTTTTTATTCTCTTTCAATCGTAAGGTGTATATTGTGTGTTTATTTTGAGTAATATTTTGAGCAAAAAATTTGAGTAAAACTAATGCTAGACAATCCAATTATTTATGTTGTAATTATAACAGCTCGCTTTATATCATTTGAATAATATAGTATTAATCTTTAGAGTAATCCTATAATCTAATATATATATTATTTAGTTCTCAATTCTCAACTTTCTATATTACAGTTTTACGCATCTGGTTTATATGAGAATCTACTCAAAATCATGTGGATAATTCATACCATATGTGATATGACACAGTACAAGTGCATTGAACTTGATTTTGTGATGGTAAATTTAAGGGAAAATTACTATAGAATTCCATGAAGGACGTATATGTGTCAAGTTGATTGATTAGTGAACATGAATTAGTGAACATGAACAAACAGTTGACCCCGTTAGAGTTTACAGGATTTGAAAACCAAGATATCCCTCCTATTTTTGGAGATGGAGATCCGGTCTTTTAGAGCATCTTGAATACAGTACTAACATATTAGCGTGTCAATATTAAAATTTAACATAGAGTCCAAAAGTTTTTCTCCAATACAATGTTAAATACTGAATATATATCAAATTTGATACAGTATTAAATACAAAATTTTTAATCACAAAAATACTATTAGATATATTTTATAAATATTTAAAATAATTTAAATTTAATTTATATTAATGATATTTCAATCAAAATCTATTTCATTCGACCATTCTTCAACATTTTAATGAATGCACTAATGGTAAATATTGACTTTTATTATTTTATAATAATTTTAATTAATAAAATAATAAAAATAACATATTACATACAACTGTACATTAAAGTATAATACTAAATTGTTGTGTTAAATATAATATTTTATATTTTTTTATACCAAATTTAACGTTGATAATAAAACATACATCGGAATGGTCTTATATGGAGAACCAAATCTCCTTTAGTGGAGTTCAATGATCTGCATTAAAGGATATTGTTTGATCTTTAATTATCTACATTCATGGAGATCCTTGATCCCCATTAAATGAGATATGGTCTTTCACGAAGATCGATCCAATAAAAGAGTTGGAAATTAAAATGTTTAATATAATTAAATAGTAATATTATATATCTTAACTTCTGATATGTCAATTTAATTCATATGACATATGTCAAATAAAAAAAAATACCATTAATATGTGTTCATTTATCCATCGATCCCTCATAAGTTGGTATATGAGTTGAGTTATCGGCGTTTAGACTATTACTACTGCCAAAAATATATATAGATTTCTCCACAATGCTACAGAAGAAGATCACTTTGAGCTACCCGATTGGCTTCTGATTTCCAATAAGAAAAAATAGAAAGGACAGTGAGAGTTAGGGAGACACAGGAAGTTTTTTAAAAAAAAAACAGATAGTTGAGACCAAAATTTACATGGAAAAAGCCCATTACTAGCTCTATGTAATTTACAAATAGCCCATATATAAAAAATGAGTCCATTAAAGTCCATAATTCGAACAATCTTTATTAACAAGCTATGACTTATGAGTCTATGAGAAGAGTAGAATTATAGCATTATTTAAGAATTTAGAGTCTCTTTGAGGACACTTTGGTCTACGGTTGGTAGGCCGATAAGCATTTAATACTTAAAACATCTCATGTAAATGCTTCTCTTGCAGGCAAAAAGCATGAAATTAATAAATTAATCAGATTCAATACATGAAATCAAGAAGACCCTTTACCTATATAGACAAATTTGGTGACAAGAAAGTGAAATTAGATGTCATTACTCATTAGTTAAGACTTCTAAATAAAGTAAATTGAGATAATACTATGCATATAACCTAAGAAATTAAGAATGTCATTGTTTTAATTTGCCAGCTAATACAAGATCTCAGGGGGGATTATTAGGAATCTGTCTATGTCTAACATTTAGCACTCGAATATCAACTTCTACAAATGAGAATAGAACTTTTCACACTTGCACTTCTATATGTAAAGCGATAAGACTTGAAAAAACTAACTCATAAGATTTTGACATTTAAGAATACAATTATTTAGATTTAATTATAGTTTTAGAATACGCGAATTGAATAGTATGCTTTTAAGAAATTGTAAAAAAATATAAACTAATATTTGTTACATGATCAAAGGCATGAAACTAGATATCATGTGCAACCACATGGTAGCATCAAATTCTTCAAACAAACAAGACACAAAAATCAAACACAACCGTATTTTTTTTCTTGAAATTCTTTGATCCAATCCTCTTTAAATTCTTTTTTATTATTACTATCTTTCTAAGTAATCACTCACCATATTCCATAATTAATGAATCATATAAATATTCAACACGGATAATGCAAATAATGATATCTATTAGCCGTATTTCTTTTTCTATACACTTTGATCACCTTATTTGCATCCTTAATACTAAAGATTTTAGCCATGACTTGGGATTAAGATGAAAAACAAGTTTGGATATGGACAGTTCTAAATTTATATGCCAACTTGACATTACTCATTAATTATATTAAAAAACAAAACATAAAACAACACATCTTTTTTTTTTTGAACTTAAAATTTGAGTCCAAATTCAGATGTTCCAAAACCAAAACCAGTTGGAGACCTGAAAAGTAACAGCTCATTGAAAAAGAGGCAGGCAGGCTGCTATTAAAAACTGTCTCTAGAAAAGAAAGAAAGAAAAAATCACATCCATCGCTTTCTACACAACTATTAATAAACAAGAACCGTGAGCCACCACAACTCTTTTAAAAACATTAGTTAGTGGAGAAGTCTTCTTCTCAAGACTTCAACAACGTCAAATTGGCAAAAATTATATGATTTATTTGAACCCCAGTAGCAGTAGAGTAAATGAGTAATGATGATGATTTTCCAAGAAACCAAACAGCATAAAGACGGCTTGTTGTGCTTATCCAAATCAAATTCATTTTTTTCCCATTTCAAGGCTTTGGTTATTGAACCCAAAAATAAAAAAAGTAAATGAATACCCAGATAAAGTAACCAAAAAAAAAAGTAGATCTTTTTTAATTTGATTTAACAGACACACACCTACCATCACCATTCACGGTCACCACCACCACAGCAGGTAACACAGAACCCGATAGATTCCTGTCACAACAGTTCATATCGGTGGACTTTTGTCATACGTGTGTCTCTGTCTGTCTGTGTGTATGTCCTTTAACGAGGAAAGGGCTACTTTTTTATAGGACTCACTCACATGGTGGGGTTGAGACTTGAGAGGTTTTTGGTGGAATGGTGGGTAGGACCCACACAAATAAAAAAGACAACCTGGCAGATTGTGATTTGTTGATTAAAAAAAGTAGGACCTCTTTGATGATGTGTCAGCATCATCATCCCCCACCACCCATGTGAATGTGATATTTGTTTTTTGCTCCACCATGAATGGCAAGAATAAAAGACACAACATTTACAAAACCCCACCTCATAATAATACGCAAACACAAAACAGACAAATCAGAGAGAGACTAAATTAAGATTTAGAAAGCTCCACAGTGCATGTGATCATCATCATCATTTGATAATATTTTCCATTTTGGATTTGACAATGTCTTTATATATATATATATATATATATTATAACAACTACTATTACAATAGCAGCAATTTAACTTACCTTTCTTCTTCTTCTTCTTCTCCCAATTTCCAAGCGCTCTCCCAACAAATTTTTACACATAATAAAACTGGGATTGGTATTGGATTCTGATTCTGCTTCTGCTGTACAAAAAGATTTGGTAGATGGATTGTTGTTTTGTGTGTACCCTAACAAGTAACACAAACACAAACACAAACACATACTATAAAGACTAAACAATAGTTTTTTTTTTCTCTTTCTTTGTTTCTTGACTAGAAACCAGTAAAAAAAGAAAGAAGAATTACAGTTCCAGGGTGGTGGAGAGTTACAACTACATATTTTGACTGTGATGGGTACACCGTACACTTTTCAACTTCTATGATTCCTCTTCTTTTTCTAACCAAAAAAAAAACCTGTGGTCCAAACTTCAACAACTACTGATTAATGAAAAACAAGTACTACAACAAAGAAAGAAGAGAAATGGCTGACGTATGCAAATTTTTGTATGGTAGTAAGTAGTATTATTATAGTAATAGTATGGTGGGTGGATGATGGAGATCGAGGTCATGGTTGTGGATGTCATGGTGGTGGTGGTGGTGGTGGTAGTGGTGGTGCTCTACAGATCTCTTGATGATGTAAGTTGTTTCTTTGTTTTGTTATTACTTCACTTCAATCTTTTTCTTCTTCCTGTAAAATTTTCCAAACAAAACAACACAAACCAACAAATATGTCAATATAATTGTACATGGAGATATGATTTTGTATGGATTCTGATAAGAGGGCAAGATTGAAAGGAGAAGTAAAGGAATCCAATGTTGTGGATTTACCTAAGAATAAGGAAGGCTGCTAAATTCCAACCGGGCAAGTTGGGCCGCCCGTGCCTGTGTACATGCCGCCTATGGCCCCATGCCCAGAAGAAAACCTGAAACAGATCATATGAACAAATTAGATGACAAAATTCAATCACATGGGTTGGTAATGGTGGGTTGTAGATTAATAATTTGATGGAAAATTATTATATACCTGGGCATTTGACAATTGAAAGACTTGAAAGATGCCATGTCTAATGAAGCATTAGCAGGAATTAAGTTTGATGTCACCAAATTGTTGTTAGATGAGGAGGATGTAGCATCTTTCTCGGCTGTTCCACTGGAGACAGAGAAAGCTGAAAAGTATTCGACGGTTCCTTTGGTTGGAGATGCAAAGGGACTGTCAGGGAGATTGTGCTCCAAGCTGCAATCAAATTGGAAAAGTACAAATGAACTCGATATTAAGTTAAAGAACCTGGATTCGAATTTGAATTCGAATTCAAAATTTGAACGAAACAACGGAGGATAGAAAATCAAGCTATCACATGAACTAAAAGAGAAATTCAACACAAAATCTTAAGCAAAAACATACTAATTACTCTTACTTTTCTAGCAAATCATCATCTTCACTGTTGGAGCTCTCTTTTCCACTGCCATACTCTTCCTTGCCAGTCCTCTCTTTGCCAACGGCACCATTAGTTGGAGCAGACATAGAAACATTTGAGCTTGACCCAAAGCTTGAACCATTCTCTGCAACATGAAAATCAAAACAATGAGAATCTCAATTTCATCAAAATAAGTGATATAGATAGGAAAGTACATACCTTTAGTAAGTTCTGAGGTTCCATTGTGAAATGGAGGAAGAACAAGACTCTGATGGAAGAAATTGGGAGAGTGAGTCGTCGGTGAAGGAATGGGACTGCCAGTAGAGAGAGCTCTGTGATGCTGATGATGATTCTTCTTGACATCAAGAAGTTGCAGACCCATCAATCTCCTACTCTGTAACTCAATTGCTTGCTGCAAATCAGCTTGTTCCTCCATTTTCCTTCTCCACAACATATCCTGAGCATTATTGTAGAACATTCTTGATCCTAAACCAAAACACAAAAAGACCATAAATTTAGCAATTTACATATATAAAAAATCAATTAATGTGGGGCTTGTGTTTGTGTTGGTTTAAATGTTAAATCATACATACCAAGTTGTTGAAGATCAAAAGGGTCTCTTGAATCAAGACCAGTTGGGGTTCCACATGGTGAATAATCTCCTCTCTCAACTTGTGATTGTTGCTTCCTGTACTTTTCAGGGACTTTGCCTTTCTCCTTGTAAGGTTTCACAAGCACACGAGCATCACAGACGAAATGAGGATTGCCTTTAGCCAGAATGATCTTCACCGTCTCCGGATACACGAAAGTCACAAACCCAAACATCCTCTTCTGCTGGTACGGAATTCTCACATCTTGAACAGGTCCATAGATACTTCAAGAACACAAAAAAAAAAAACATTTATCAATTTAAAATTTTGAAGAGAACCAACCAACCAACCAAATTAGCTAAAAACCAAGATGTGATGAATCAAGAACCTGAAGTAATTGGAAACATCTTCTTCTCTAAAAGTACTATCAGCTGGGAAAGTCAAGTAGATCTGTCTTGAAGCTGGATTCACCATGCCAGAACAACCACCGTTGATTGAAAAATCACTCCTTTCTAGCCTAGATCGGCCAAACTTGTGCATGTCTTCACCCATCATCAAGGCAGCAGCAGCAGCCCTGGAAATTTTTCATGAAAACAAAAATCTTTATAACCTGAACAAACACAAGTTAGCAAAAAAAAATTGTACATATGTATGTGTATCAGTGTATGTACCTCTGAGTATCATTTTGTTGTTGAAGAAACAAGTTCACACTCTTTGGAGAGTAGGGAAAAGAAGAGGAACCACCACCCATGAGCTGAGAAGCAGCAGCAGCAGCTAGTCTTTGATGTTGAACCTGAGCAGCAGCAGATTTGGATCTAAGAAGTTCATGACACTGGTCCATGTTTCCAATGTCAATCTTGCTAGGCGAACCAACCATGGGTGGTGGCGGCGGTGGTGGTGGTATACCATCAGAACCCATGATAGCAGGACTACCAACAGCTGATGAGTCACCTCCATGAATGAATCTACAAGTACTCCCATTTTTACAGTACCCTCTTGCATAGTACATGCATGGTCTCCAACCAAGCCCTGAATTCATGTCATCAGCAGACCCCAAAACATCACTAACAGAGCAGCTTCTTCTGTGATGAACAGAGCCACCAGCTCCATTACTAGTACCCCAATAGGAAGGAAAAAGCATGGAGTCACCGTTAGGTGGACTTGTTGAAGACAAGTCCAGTGGTGGGTAGAACAAGTCCTGGTTGCTTTTGTTTTCATTCAAGAAAGAGAGTTGGTCTTGAAGTTGAAGCTCATCGATCATGATTTCTGATCCTCCATTTGCATAGTAAGGCATGGCAGAAGAATTCATTTTTCCAGTAGTACTATTTGGACCACTGAATTGATCATCTCGGTTTGGTATAGTAAGAGGTGGCGGTGGAGGCATGTGGTGGTTTCCAAGAAGTCTAGTGGAGGAGTTTTGTCTAGAAACAGTAACTGAAGCTGAGTTATTGTTGTTGTTGTTGTTGGGCAAAAAAGGAGATGGTGAGGGAGGTGTTGAAGGAGAGTTGTTGTTTGGAGAGTTAATGGAGGAAGAAGCAAGACCAAGGTCTTTCCTAGCTTTGAATATCACTGAGTGAAGAAGAGCTTCTGGACCAAAAGCTAATCTAATCATTTCCTTCTCACCATGATCTTGAATGAGAAGTAAACCCATGATTTTTGAAGCATTTTCAGGGTCTAGGTTTTGGATTCTGGAGAAAACAATTCTTGTTGCTTCATAACCATCCATGGTGGTCTCTGTTACAAGATTAGATGATATGGGTTGGCAGTAGATTTCACACCAACCCCCCCACTCACACACTTTCTCTCTCTACAAAATTTGAGTGAGAGAGAGAGAGAGCGCAAAAGCTATCACTAACTAAGGCGTGTGTGTTTGTGTGTGTGTTGTCTCTCTTTACAAGTAAATTTCTTTCTCAACAAACAAAACCCACCAAACTTTCTTCTTCTATCTCTGATGAAGTGAGGGCTGTGAGTACTAAAGAAGTGTAACGGTGCACTCTCCTCTCTCTCTCTCTCTCTTTCCTGCAAAACCCGAGGTAAGGAAAACAAAAGAGAAAGGTTAATAAATAAAGAAAAAGAAAAAGAAAAAGGAAAGTTTATGTATAAAAGATGTATTCTCGTGTGATGATTAAAAAGTTTTGATTACCCACAAATTCAAACTATATGAAGGAGAAAAAAAAATCAAAAAGTTTGCAGTAACTCCTAATAATAATAATAATAATAATAGTAATAATAATATGGTTTTTACAGTTACTTGCTTCTCTATTCCAGTTAAAAACCAGAACTTGACATTCAAAAAAAAAAAAAAAAAAATCAAAACTTACCCATCATAGGAAAAATGGTTGTTTGATCACAGACTGTATATCTCTCTTAAATTTACTACAATAGCCAAACCACCGCCTTCAAGCCTGATCAACCATCAATTGTACTCTGCTCTCTGCTCTCTGCTCTCTGCTCTCTGACCGTGTATTAGTGGGCAGTCAAAGCTCTCTCTCTCCTTGGAATTTATAAACAACAAGGACTGGACTGGTTATAGTAGTGAGCAAGAGAGAGAGAGAGTTGGGGTTGGGTTGGGTGATTTTTGAGCGGATCCAGATCTGTGTGCCCTTCAAATACTGCAAACCTCTCTCTGACAAAACTATTTAACAACTCTGATTTTCCTCTGTTTTATTTTACTACATTGAACTAATGCGAACTGGTTTTTTATTTTGTGTACTTACTTCCACGCGCTTGTTTAGTCTTTGGGATACACGAACCAATGGGTTGCTGGTCATGTACCAGGTGGTCTAGGTTGATAGTGTAAAATGAGTGATGATTGGATAGGTGGCTACACGTGCTTGTCATTCGGGTTTTGGTTTGATTCCATTATGTGGCTTTTTGAGGCCGGTCAATGCCCCTCGGCTCTCTCCAATCAATTTTTCTTTGATAAGCCATCCCTTCACGATCTCTTTCAAAAATTTAATTTTTATTTTATTTTATTTTTTAAAAAAAAAAATCTCATTTTATAAAAGTTTAAACATATCTGATGGATTGCGTTTCTTAGTCGGGAATTCTAACGAGTAATACAGAACTTAATTGATTATTAAATAAAAATCCTGAGAAGATGATGTGAATCACAAGTATAAATTAGAAATTAAATTACTTCCTATAATTAAGTTTCATTTCCTTATTTCTTACTGAGACCCTCCCATTAGATAATATCAAATTAAATTTTTTTAATTTATTTTAATATTTTTAAGATAATAGTTTCACGATCGCTTCACATAGCAGTCACATGAAAGTTAGTATTCTCTCCCTTAGGATGCAAATTTATTATCCATTTGAAAAATAGTTTCTAGGCAACAGAATCTGTGATGTTTTCTTTGAAAAATTATAAATAATTTAGAGTTTAGGAGGAAAATAAAACTTGAACCTAACATAGCCACAACATAAACTGTGATGGATATACACTGGACCGATTTAATATAGTTCTCTAGTTGTTAGACTTGTGTTTTAATAATCGAAAACATGTCAACTCAATTATTCTACAATGTGATTTTGAAATTAAATTTTTTAAAAATAAAATAGTTTATATTTGTTGTCAATTATTATGATGTCCCACCATTATATGCTCACACCTCTCTTTCCTCTACAAGAGGCTCTTGCTTATTCCCTAAAAATTTTATTAGGATAGCGATGTGATTGTATATTTTTTATATATATAATAGTATAATTCATGTCTCTAATTATGCAAAATAAAGAAAAAGAAACTTTGGGGTTGTTCTTTTGATGGTAGAAACTAACAAAAGATTTTGGGATTTGTATGAGGAGGAGGAGCTATCTAGCAAATTTAGTTGTTGTATGTACACACTAACACACATCCTTTTATCATTATTTGTCTTCTTCTTTTTCTTCTTGAGCCCCCACATCAAATAAATGATAGCTCAATCTCTCTCCCTCTCTCTATATCAATACCCAACTAGACTTTCTTAAAAAGAAAAACCCAACTAAACTTTATAATAATTTCAGTACATCAGCTGCAAGATGATTAAATTGTTCTTTTTTTTTTTCTCTCCCAACTTTTCCATGTCTATATAATATATATAAACGAGCACTAGCTTGGGTGAATTGTACATGCATGATCAAGAAAGAGGAAAGTCATGAGCTTTAAAAGTGTTTTGCATTCATGAGAGGAAGAGAAAAAACAATGGAGCTCACATGGGGTGTGGACCTTCATGCAATATATATATATATTAATCTTTCAAGCAATGGTAGGACTAGGTAAGATACCCATGATTAAGCAACATTGACTGATGTAATTTATTAGGATAAAAAGTAAATTAATTCCCCCTATTATTGAAAAATGTCTGTATGACATTATTGCATGTACTGCATATATATTATCGTCAAACAAAATCATGTCATGTATATAAAAATAGGATCACAACATGATTTAAATTGGGTTAATAAGTTTTCCTCGACCTTATCTCATAAAAAAAAAGAAAAAAAAAGTACATGGATTTATGTAAGAACTACTTTTTCGGTCATTAGTTAAAAAGCTTTCTTAGATTGGGTAAGAGGTCTATTGATATTAGTTCAGATTAAACACTGTTAGCTTGATTTCAATAGTTATTTATATCATACGAAAAAGATTTCTTTATATTTACTATTTACAAATAAGATACGTAGGATTCGAATTCAATGTAATTTATATAAAAGGAGAGGCTCAACAATATTGGAAGCTTTGGACAAAAACTTTTAGTGAGACCTTATTTTATATTTATTATAAAATCATTTTTTAGTAAAAAAAATTATTAAATATTTATTTATTTTCTTTGTGTGATACAAAAATATTAGTTATAAAACCCGGAAAATACCAAAGTGGAAAGAATTACCCTCCTAAACAATTTGTTTTTAAAGAATTCAAAATATTAAGATTTGATTTTAAAGAAAGTTAACGAAACAACTTTGTAATTACATAAAGGGAGAGGCTCAACAATATTTGAAGTCTTTGACAAAAACTTTTAATGAGACCTTATTTTATATTTATTATAAAATCATTTTTTAGTAAAAAAATTTATTTATCTTCTTTGTGTGATACAAAAATATTAGTTATAGAACCCGGAAAATACCAAAGTGGAAAGAATTACCCTCCTAAACAATTTGTTTTTAAAGAATTCAAAATATTAAGATTTAATTTTGAAGAAAGTTAATGAAACAACTTTGAGCTAAGTTAGGGAGAAAACAGAGTTATAGATAAGTGATAACAAAATTAGTAGAAAATAAAATAAATGAATAAAATAGATGTAAGATAAAAGTTTGAACCTAATGGCATGTTTTTTTTATAAAAAAAAATGTTCAAAAGTATGTGTTATAAAGAAGTATTATGATCATTAAATGAATAATTTTTTTTATTTATTACTATATTATTCAATACCGTTTAAAAGTAATAAAGTATTAAGAGTTCGTTTGAACCATAAAATAATTAAATTCTAAATAAAGAGTTTTCAATTAAAAAAAATATAAAGAGTTGCCTTGGAATTAGGAAGCAATTAAATTTTAAATAAATAAATAAAATTTCTAAGAGAAAAAACAGTACATATAATATGTTATATAAAAGATGTTAATATATATTTATAAAGAATTTTAATCCTTAATTTTAAGAGATATTTATATTTTCATTGCTATATATTAGAAGGCTTTTTAATTTAATATTGTCTATAAGTAAAAATTGAAAAGTAGTATTTGATAAAAAAAAAAAATCCTAACATTTTGGAGAAATTATGGAGGCCCTAAACAACCGTCTAGTTCTTCAGCCGGCTCTGCATGAAAGGATACACTACAAACCAATATTCATCATTGAACTTGAATTTGTATGAATTTTTCTTCTAACCAAAAAGAATATACTAAAGGTCAAGGGTTTGGTCTTTTATTTTGGTAGTTAAAATTTTCAAAATGAAGCACCACTGATTAATGGGTTTTAAACTATAGCATTATATATAAAGTGTATCATTGTATATATAGTCACATATTTATTTAAAAAAACGTAAACTGTATTGAAATCTTTATAGTTAGAGTAGATATTCAAAACACACATATAATATTCTTAAGATATTCAACTGGTGTTATTTTGACAAAAACAATTATAAGTGAATGGCATTTCTCTTTCCTAAAGTAGATAACCCCCCACTGATATAGAACTCTTAATTGACTGTTTAAATCACTCTCCAAATTACAAATTATTAAACAGATTTAACCCAACTAATCTTCGGGCAGGCATATAAATAATATTTACATGCTCCCTTTTGATGGTGATTTAGCATTGTGTCTCAAAATTGTACATATCTCTTTGTTGGGAAGACCGGATAACATATCAATTATCAAGTTGTTCCTCTTTCTCTATCAACACTTTCCTTTGATTTATCTCTTTGTATGGCTAATATAAAGTGGTGGCAAATGCAATCAAAGCTTATTTGAAGCTTTTAGCTAGTTTTTATCATTCTTTTAGAATGTAGTTGCTAATACTTGCTATCCCTTTCTTTTTATATATATATATATATATATATATATAGGGATGGGCGTGATGCCCATTGGAACGGGAGAGGATCCTCCACCGCAACCCCAACTCCTACCCCCACCACTCTACATTCCCCCTAACACCCCATAAAACCAATTTGAAGGAATTGGATGTAGGGGAGTTTGTGGGGACGTTTCACCACTCCTAATTTTTATAACTTCTATTTTTTTAAATTTCGAATCCCAAATTTCCAATTCTCAATACGAAAGGTACTAAGTACTAAGACCATATTCAGTGCATGTATTATTGTCAATATCAAATTTGGTATAAAAAAGTGTAAAATGTTATATTTGGGACAACAATTTATCATTGTGCTCTAATGCATAATAGTATTTAAAATGCTATTTTTATTATTTTATTAATTAAAATTATAAAAATCAACAACTATCATTAATGTATTTATTGTCTTTTTTTTAGAATTAAATAAAAAAAAAGTAAAGATAAAAATAAAAAAATATTTAATTTATGAAGAATGGTTGCATATGTAATAAATTTTGATTGAAATAACATTAATGTACATTAAATTTAAATTAAATTAAATATTTAAAAATGAACATTTTTTGTTATGTCAAATTTAGCATATGCTATTTTGCACAAAGAATAACATATGTCAATTTTGGCACGGCATTTAACAGTGTATTGGAAGAAAGTTTTTGTACAATATGTTAAATTTTAGCATTTGCACATCATTGGAGATGCTCTAAGTATTAACTTAGGTTGATATATGAGATTTTTTTTATTGCTTAAGTTTTAGATATAAAATTAATAGAGATAGAAATCGATTCTTAGGAGTCGTTTGTTTTTTTTGTCTGAAGACTGAATAGTTCTGAAGTTTTCTGACGATTGAATAGACTGAAATTTGAACCTGAATGACATGTTTTTTTTTTCTCACATCTGAATGTATTGTCGACGTATTTGTTTTTTAAAAGTAAAATTGTCTAAAAATAAGTAATTTTACATTTATACCTATGTAAAACAATTATATATATAATATAGAATAAAAATAATTCAAAAACAGTAATTATATATGAACACATATGATAGTGATCTTCTTATTTGATTACAAATAAACTTCATATTTATTAAGAAAAGAAAATGTTTTTAAAAAAAAAATGAGAGGGGTAGCAATAAAATCTAACACAAAACACTCTAATATATATATATATATGTATATATATATCACTATAATATCAAGTATTGATATTAGACACTAATATAAGAAGTGGTTAGAGTTCTTTTTTATTTATTTTTAAAACTATTTAAAATAAAATATTTATATACCATATATAATTATAATGGAATTGGAAACATGTTATATATGAGGGGATAGTATCGGAATAAAATATTTTAGATTGTATTTAATGCGATTAAGTGGTTTGCGATTAAGTGAAAAGTTCATGATTTTTTACTTTTTTATTTTAAGTTGTTTTTTAGAATTTTTAAGTTGTTTGACTACTTATAAAAACAAACAAAATAACTTAAAAATTATGATTCAGACTCATTAAGTCTTAAACGAAAAAACCAAACGACTCCTTACTCAATATGCTCAAGAATCAACCAAACCTATATGTTTACAAATTCAAACACTGTCATAACTCATCATCTTAACAATTTTCAATAGTGTAGACCAACTTGTATCTAACAAAACTTATAACCTACTCTATCGATCAACTAATTCCAGAATTTCAGAATTGACCACATTCTGATATATGATTTTTAATTAATTCCCTACATCACCAGATCCTATAAAAATTGATGTGGAAAATTTAGACATATATGAGATGCTATAATAAATTAATGTAGTATCATTAGAGTATGCAAAATCCATTATTTTCTCATATTCTCAAATATATCTAGTAGAGAACGAAATATAACCTCTGTTCACTTTAGAATTTGTAACGATATTTATATACATGCAAAAATCATGAAATTTTGCAGAGTTACAGTAGACATAGAAACCTATCTACATGTAAGTTTTCATGATGTTTAAAAATATACAACCGGTTTTAAAAGGTTTATGAACTCAGTCTGGTTTGTCAATAAAAATTAATCATCTCTTACAAGAGATGATTGTACACATTCCTTCCACACACCTAGTGGTCAGGGGTTCAAGTTTTACTATGTGCATTTTACAAACATGTGTGTGGAGCTTTCTCATGGTTTGTGGGGAGTAACCTTCTATCCGATTGTGAGAGTTGTAGTTCATATGTAACATATTCTTGATAATGAGAGTAGTATTTCATACCATACTTATAGAGTCTAATTAATATCTTCATGTTTTAACTATATTTATATTATAAAAAAAAGATACAAAATTAATATGTATTTATTTATTCAGAGAGAAATGGGGAAATGAAGGTGGGTGGAACCCAAGTTCATACACATCCCAAAACTCATTTGGGGTAAATTTACCCTAAAATCCCATTAGTCCCCGTGGAGGGTGGGACCCCATAGGAAATTCCCATCCATAGATATATAATGTCACTGTCAGTGAAAATTATGTCCTAATTAAATCTTCCCTCGATTATTAAATATATTTTTCAACTGGGGTTTTTGGTTGGATATCTCGGTTAATGATTGATTTTTTTTTTTGGGTTAGATTTACCCTCGGTACCCAATGCGGTATAACTAGCTAATTGAGAATATTGGTATAAAGGAAATGTTATTTTGTAATTAAATTGTTTATATATATAATAATAATAAAATGTTAGGAATCGAGTTATATTGACCCTACAAAAATCTGGAATTAAATTCTCTTTTTCAATTCTATTTTCAATTAATTTGATTCCATTTAATTTCATTTCCAAATTTAGTAAACACATCTCAAAAGTTCAACTTAATTGGAAAAAAAAGGAATTGTGGTAATTTTTCCTAGGCTATACCAAACACTTGGAAAAGGCAATGTCATTATTTTCAATTTCAAACCTAGCTATTTAGCCTTTTCTTCTAGCCACCACATTTCTATTGTGTAATTGGACACTAGTAAAAATTGACTTAACCAACAAAATCAGCTCAACCATCTGAAGAATGAAAGAGATCAATATCACAACATACTGTATACATATACAATAATGTTATCATTGTTGTGTGTTACCCTAATATATATCTACAAGACAACCCACCAACTA
This sequence comes from Dipteronia dyeriana, assembly GCA_032871835.1. Lineage (NCBI taxonomy): Eukaryota > Viridiplantae > Streptophyta > Magnoliopsida > Sapindales > Sapindaceae > Dipteronia > Dipteronia dyeriana. Next base: position 76,612,257 of record CM065303.1, on the reverse strand, counting down.
GAGAGAGATAGAGATTTCTAATTTCCACTTTAGAGAGAGAGATTGTGTGAATAAATAAGAGAGTGAAGAGAGAGACATGAATTTGTGTTCCCTAGGAAAGCAACTTTGTTAAAAGATGGGGACATTATTTTGTTGTTGTTGCCTGTTTTTGCAAGCTAATTAAATTTGTTTTAGAATTTATAAAAAAAGGTTAATAAATTTGTTAGATTTTTTGGGTTTATGTTTTGGACAAAGATGCTGTCTCTGCCTCTTAATTATCATGAATCATGATCTAAAAATCTAAATGTATATGTCTTATGTTTTCTGTTTTGTGCTGTATTGGTATTAAAAAAAACCACCACTTGCTAAGTTGCTATATATATTTGCTAGGTCACTATTTGTTTCCTTTGTTTTGTACATATTTTGATCACCTCTCATTCAGCTTTGGGGTTGGTCCCTACAAACACAGTAATGATGAGGTTGATTGGAATCCCACGATCTCATTGCATGTGTCCTGTCTTTGCCCAATATATATACTACCCGGAGTACGTATACCAATGATGTATAGTAAAGTCGTTGCATGCAATAATACAAATGTACAGTAAGTTAGTAACATCAGTGCTTGACAAAGTCAATTTAGATAAATCTGATGGCCGGTTAACAAACTAAAATTATCATCTCATTGTGCAACATATATATATAAAAGAAGACGAATTGAGGTATGTTTTCCTATAGACACTATAATATAATCGCAATAAAAATTATGATGGTTCAATAGTAAATTTCTCACACCTATATCATGACTACGTAATAATATTTATGAGTTCGAGTCTTATTATATTCTTTTACTAGTTTTAAATTTACGATAGGTTTTTTTTTAAATCATGTTATAAGAACTTATAATATAAGTTTCCAAAATTTTGTTTGAACTTAAATGTATATATATATATATGATAACATCCTTTTAAAAGATTTTGAAATTTGTTGGAAATTTCTTGATCATCAACAAAAGAGAATCTAAATTTAAGTGTTTTTTATTTTTCTTTCTATGTGTGTTGAATGTTGATAGAGTAAATTCTCACAGAGAAATGTAATTGTACAGTAAATTTATTGTTGGTTTATAGTTTATGTCCTTTATGATGATACCATTAATTGGTGGTTATCTTTTGATTGGGAGAAATGGGCACTTTATATACAAGTGGTGATCCAAGTAACCAACAACCCTTCTTTGTTTATTCTTTTTTCTAATCAATAATTTGTTAGAATGGGCCTATATGTTCTATCAAAGCAAATAAATAAATAAATAAAAATACATAATTCAAAAGAGGAAAAAAAAAACACGATTGTGAAGCTTGAACCCATAAATCCAAAAAGGTTGGGACCTATCCATCTATTTAAATTCTTTGGTGGGGAACTAATTAAATTTAATTAATTAAAATTAAATAAATATTATATTGAATGATAAATTTCATCAAACACCTTTAAAGTTATACTGAATAATGACAAATATATCAACTCATTTGTCATTTTATAGTTTATTTTATTAAACATCCTCTCTAAAAATGATTTTTAACGCATTTAAAAGGTTTTATGAAAAGTTTCTAACAAATAAATTTAATTTATTTTAAAATTTTATAATAAACATGGAAACTTTCCTTTTCTAAATATATTTTTGATTAAAAATGTGCCAAAATTTTCAAGCCCACAAGTGATCAAATTAAACTAATATTGCCATGGATAACAATACTTAATCCAAATTTTTTATTTTTAAATGATACAACATAATCTATAATTAACATTCAAATCACAATAAGATGATCGATATAACAATAATCTCGATTGATAACAATAAAAAATAAAAAAATTACACTTTACATTGGTATCGGTTAGAATTTATACTCGTACTAAAAATGTTTCGGGGATTCTAATTATGGAAATACGTAGTAGAATTAGATGAACAATGTTAATAAATAACTCCCTCTGATTGGAAATGCAAGAAAAAAAAAGGTATGCATCAACCATAATTGATTAGCAACTGATTTATTAAATAATTAAAAGAGATGATAAATGACAAAGAGATTTAAATGTAGCTAATTTCTAAAGTTGAGTGGATCTCATGATCAATCAACCGATTTTTTTAATTTTTAATTTTTAATTTTTGACAATATATAATTTGTCGTTTGGCGCAGACAATGTCCCCTTCAAGCTTGAATTAAATTGAACTTTGTACAAAGAAAATATTTGTACATACAATATCATAAATACTATATATATTTTCTTTTGGTGTTTAGGTCCCACCAAACAGGGCTGCAAACAAGTTGCTTCCATGATTGATGATTTCTCTCCATCTAGCTTCACAAACATTAATTTTAGTTTAATTTTGTGGAACAGTAAATTCACACTGTGCTAGGTTTGGAGGTTGTTATCTTACATTGGATACTTGTCATTTGTTGGATCTATACGACGGTTGAGAAATTTAATGTTTGAATTTCGATAAAAGCTGAATCGTTTATAGTCGGCAGCTTGTAAATTTAAACTTTTGACTTGAATGGTGGTTTAATGTACTATATTAGGAGCGAGAGAGACTTGGAGTTCTTCCATGTATTTATATTTGTTATCTATATTTGATTTGCATTTAAACTTTGGATATGTATTTGATCTTCATTTGTGTAACAAGGTGTCAAGGTCATTCGTCACTGTGTCTAAATCCAAATATATATAGGCTGTTGGTTTATCTTGTTATGTCAAAGATGAAGAAATTGGAGGATTTTATTATGTGGGAACCAATTAATAGTTCCCTCCAATAAGTGAGTGATATACTGATATGTAAAACATGTTCATCTAGTGGACATAAAAGTCCCTGGGACATAGTATGATTAGCTTGATGCGGTTAACTAAGAAGTTGTGAGACGAGTTAAAATTGTTTAAAAGATATCAAATTAATCTGATATAAATAAGTAATTATAAAACAAGTCTGATGTAATTAATTAAACAAGCAATACATCGAGTTTGATATGATTAATTAAACAAATAGTGTTTTCGACATAAATTATCATCCTTATAAGAATATAATCAATTAATGTAACGTGAGTATAGAGTGACTAGTCTAATTTAAATAACTAAACAAGCAATGCAACAAGTTAAAATTGTTTGAAAGACATCAAATTGATCTGACATAAATCGGTATATATTTCATAGGATTTATTAGAAAATTTCCTGTCTCCTTTTTATAGATATTCAAATATTCAATCGGTTAATGACACCGTAGGGGACCAAGAGCATAAGATGTTGAGTCCGATTTAACTAACTAAACAAATAGCTAGCGTGATGAATTGAAATTGCTACGTTAAATTGATCCGACATAAATCCATGTCGCAGAAAATATTCTTTCTAATTTGTATATAAGAGTACATTTTGTAAAAAAAAAAATCATACAATTCTCTCACACATACACTTATGAGTCACTCCTCGGAGTGTCATTGCAGGAGGTACACCGCCGTACACCACATCTAGTCTCCGGTGCTGCTCCCTTGACACTCCAACGAACCAGTAGCAAATCATTGGCAATAAGCAGCCACGTCACTAGGTTCGACCCTTGTTTCTACATACATAGTACAAGGAAAATAAAAATAAAAATTAGAATGCTAAGGTAAAGAGAGTTTTGCAGCTTTAATTTGCTTTGCATGCAAGTGCAATTATATATTTTTGGGTCAAAGTTGACATTCTTACATGAAAGCTTGAAGAGTATACTTGCAAGGAAATGATGTCAAAGATACATCAACGTGCTGTTATTTATATATATATATATATATATATATAGAGAGAGAGAGAGAGAGAGAGAGAGAATGAGTGGATAATTATATGTTTACCTCTAATTATAATAATTAAGCAAATCACTATCTAATTGAATTGCCAGGCTACTGAACTATCTAAATTATTGGGTTATGTATAAAATACAACAAGATTTTAACATGACATGCAACTATAAATGGAAAATATTAAATATATATATAACTTTCAGGTGGTGGAATGTCTTATTCTACTCATACTCATTCATGGTGTTTGATTTTTAGATTTCTTATTACAAGAGCATCAACAGTCAAGACTAACTTTTCTATTGTACTATAGTCTATCCTATAAAATTATAACACCATATATGATAATTATCAATTTAATCCCTATATTTTAATAAAATATAAAAATTTTAATTATTTGCTTCTTTTTAATATATTTTTTAATCGAAACAGTAAATCAATAATATTAAGGAGTTGGTTTTGTAAAGTTATAACTATGATTTGAATATGATATTTTGTACGGATCATACAGGTAAAGAGGAAATGGCACATGATGGATGGATTTATGAACATGTGTTAGTCAAAATTGAAAATATAAAGGCGGCGACAAGATCCACGGCTTGAGATTGAAGAGATACGGTGGAGGCAAGAGAGGAGCTCATCTTTCAATTGAGCACTCAATTGGATATGATTAAATTCTGCAGAAAGATCCATCATCTGTCACTTTCCGGTTAGATTTTATTTTCATTTCATTTCACTAATGCTATCTAAATTATCGTAAATTTCTTTCTTTTTTTCCAATCCAATTATTTGATTCGGACGTCCATTTAGTATCGCAATAACATGCTATCAAACCGTATAATCAATATGAAACATTCATTCCGCACAATAATAACATATTATTAATTGTATAACCAATATGGAATATTCATTCAGTTTGATTATATCTACTAAATATATTTAAAAATATAACGACGATTTTGATATTATATTATTATTAACAGCATTACTAATATAAAAGTGGTTTATATATTAAAAAATTACAAACATTATAATAATATTAAGGGATTTGTTTACTATATGATATAAAGATAGATTTGATGAACAATTAATTTAAAATTTAATCTTTAATATTTTTGTTTAAAATTTAAGGGTGTTTTTATATTTTTATAATAATTATTGATAAAAAAAAATTCAATTTTAAATATTTATTGAATTAACCAAAAAATATAATTATATAACAAACCATTTGAAAAACAATTTATTGTATTATATTTTCTATTTTAAAACCTCTCTTACATCGGGGGTGATCTAATAATTATCTTAAAAACTCGGGGGCAATATTTGAAATATGAGATTTGGCACGTTAAAAGGAGTACAAAACATTGGTGGGGAGGAATCTTTACTTGAGTCGCTACAAAAAAGCAAAGAAACTTTTCTTTCTCTCTCTGTTTTTTTTTTTTTCACTGAATCATGATTTTGATTTTTTTACTGAATCATGAGATCGAAATAGACAAACCCAGATGCTAAAAAACATTGCAAAGTGAGAACCATAGATCAAGAGAACCAGAATGAAATAAAAATAAAAATAAATTTTAAAAGAACAGCGAAAGGACAAAGCTATAAAAAAGAAGTCAGGAAAACCCATGTGCCCCATCTGTTCGTGAAAATGTCTCAACCAATTTTATTGTTTTTGCAAGCTGGGCACTGCCATGAATGATTCGTATGGGGTCTCCTATAAATAAAGTCAGAGAGAGAGAGAGAGAGCACAGGAAATGTGGCTTTCGTGGATGTGACTCTGCATGCTTGCATTTGTCTGCTTATAAACTATACAGTGTTTTCTGGTTTGTTGTTGCTTTCTTTATTTATTTGTTTTAAATTAAAATCTTTTAGTATTGATTTATTAATTATATGAATTAGAATCTAATCCATATTGTATCTCTAAGTATTGTTTCTTAATTACATGGTAGATGGATATTGGTTCAATCAGATTAATTTATTTTGAGTTTTTTGTTTTTTACTTGGAGAATTTTAATTCAAATATATATGAGATCACTGAAATGAGGAAATCTTGGATGGACAAGATGAGATTGACTCAATAGTATACTCATGAATTGTGTGTTTGAGTTGTGTTCTTCCTAAACTCCGTATTTATTGAAATAATTACAAAAATATTGGGTGCTTTTGATGAACTATGCATCCTCATCAATTATGATGATCATATTTTTCATGTCGTATGACATTATCAGAACGAGATAAAATTGGTTCAATAATCAACACCTTAAATTATGGGTTTGAAGTCATGTCATTCTCTATAAACTCTGAGTTTAATATAATTGTTCAAAAAAATCTTGGACGCATCTCCAAATTCTAAAAATCATATTTTCCATATCACGTAACATGATTAGAACAAGAACCAAAGATGCATATGGCATCTAGATGCTTAAAAGACCCTCTCCCCTCATGAGAGGGTAATGGAGCCTTCCTAGTGACTTTCCAAACCAATTTTCTACTTTTTAAATCTTATAAAGAACCAAAAACTTTTAAATTAATAGAATTTATATATTTGTATGTTGAAGACAAGAGTTGAGAGGAAAAAAAGGTGGAAATTGTTGAAAATAATCACGTACAATATGAAACTTTTGTTTGTAACCACAAACGAAATTTTAATCGTTAATAATCATTTTTTTAAAAAATTACTTGAATGTCGTCATATAAAAACCATCCCTAAACCAGACTTCTCTCTTTTTCTCCTCTCCTCTCCTCTCTCTCTCCTCTCCTCTCCTCTCCTCTCCTCTCTCTCTCTCCCAAACAAAACCAGACCACCGTCGGCGTCGTCTCGTCTCCGACTTCGTTGGAAATCGTCGCTGGCGTGGTCCTCTCTCCTCCCCTCTCTCTCCCCGGTCTCTCTCCTATCCTCCCTCTCTCCCTCTCTCCCTCTCCCTGATCTCTCTCACCCCGTCAAAACCTAACAATCGCCGGTGTCGTCCTCTCTTTCTACCCGTCGTCGGTGATGTGGTCTATAGAAAAAACAGAAAGAAAAACCTAACCTAATTTGAGGAGGAAGAAGAAGGGAAACATTTCAAGTTTTAATATTTCAATTTAGTCAGGATTTTAAGTTTTAACATTTCAATTTAGTCAAGATTACAAGTTTTAAAATTTATATTTTTAGACAGGATTTCAACTTACAAGTTTTTAGTCATGATTTCAAGTTTTATTCTAGATTTTAGTCATGGTTTCAAGTTAGTTTCCAGGTTTATAAAAAATATACTAAGTTTAGAGATACTTTTGTAATTTATGGATATTAACTGATATTTTTTTTTAAAAGTTGTTATTAACTATTAAAGTTTAAAAAATGGTTACTAACGAAAATTTAATGTGTTAAAGGACTATTTTTAGTCTTCTTAAAAAAAACCATCTTATAAATCATTGGGCTTGATTATTTCACTTTGGGCCCTGGCCCGGTTCTACTCTGCCCAGTAACAATTCTTGTGACATGCACACACAATTATAATTGAAAACTGATATATTATAAACTATTTTTTTTTTTTGAATTGTGAGAGAGGGGATTTGAACTCGGGACGTCAACTTTGTTGAGAGATATGATTACCACCGGTCTATGCCTGCGACCACAATACAAATCATTTGTCACATCGGTATTTCTCTTCTACAAGACTACAATCGTTTTTCCCACCGAGAATATCTTGAAGGCCATGCAAAGGTTCATTGCAGGGAAAATCAACGCCTACAAAATTGATACGATTTGAGACGAAAAGTACTTGGACATTATGTTATTAGCCACTAAAATAACAAAACGAATTTGTTTCATGGCAACTACTTTGGTGGGAGAAATCGACACTATTCGATACACATCAATGCTCTATGAGACACCCCCAACGACAAACTTGAAACGAAGAATTATTGTAGCTTGCAGGAGTACTGATGAATTATAAATAATGTCAAACTTCGATATACAGATTCATCAAAGGAGAAACAAAAGTGCTTTCTCTGCACATGAAAAGTTGTTCTACGAAATGTTCAGACATGTCATCGGTCATGAGTACAACGATCCTATCGAGCTATAAACTATATACAACACATACGTATGGAGCAACATATGTGTGGATTTTACAGAGACGACACTAAACTTCTCAAGCTCTATGTATCACAATTTTACTGTCTACAACACAGTCAAAATATTGGACATTAATTAGAAGATAAGACTACGTAACTTACACACATCGTTTGTTCGTTCACTCTGCTTCTTCAGGTTGAGATGCAGATGACACCAAGGCTTCAATCGAGTCCAATGTCTGTTGTCCTTCAGCACTCGCTATATCATGTGTGTTAGCTTGACAATCTATGATTGCAGGCTGGCAATTTCCTTCCCACGATGGCCCTGCTTGTGGACGGAAACATTGTAGATCAGTCTGACAATGTAGTAGGCCAATCGTCCCACCAGTAGACTGCACACCACAATCGCCTCCCTTCAAAACAGTACTAGTAGCGTTACACTGCTTTTCGAATGGAAAAATCCCCAATTCAGTATCGATCTTTCCTTTAAGGTCTCCCAATAGGTTTCTCAGCCTGAAAACCTCAGCCTCCAAAATTGATTGCCCTTGTAACTTCCTAACTAGTTGTTGGTTCAACGAGTGCAATTTCTGGACTTCCTCCTCTAAATAAGCCGTGTGAGCCTTCTTTTTTTCCCTATATTTCCGTACAGCTTCTCTGTTACCTGATGACCTTCTTGGTTTCAGCATAGAATGTTCTTTATTGACGTTCGAATGATCATCGTCATCTTCTTCTTCGGATGCAATAACTTGGGTGTGTGTATGGTAGCATGTATGCGTATGTGCCGCAGCAGGGCCAGGTGGATTGCAAGTGTGAGTGTGAGTGCAAGTTCTTGTGTTCTTCAAGAATTCATCAAGATATGAATCTACATATATCGAATTATGAAAATTGCCAGATGAATCCGGATTCGATAACAAGGCATATTGATCTGAAAGCTCTACTTCTCCATCATCCATGTTCACTTTCATAACTACAAACACTCAATTCACACACTTATTGGTCCATAAACAATCTAGAAAAAAAATACCCAATTAAGAAAATCACAAAATGTTCATGCAAAAAAAAGTCCAAAACTCAAAAGCAGGATTCTAAAATTTGTTGCTCATATCATATTTTAATTTCAGAATATATGCAAAGAAGCACAACTCACAGAACATAATCTAATACTTGTCCACAGAAGCATCAATTGTCATAATCAACAAAAAAATAAAAATAAAAATTGTACTAGCCCCACTTGATTTTCCAACACTAATAATGAGGATAAAAGGATAAAACCCTAGACTGAACCAAAAGTGATGGTTTGACAAATAACAAAAAGCAGCTTTTTTGAGGAATCTAAAGCATACCCAGTTGGAGATTCTTCACAAGAAGATAAAAAAGCAAAGCATAAGAACTTTTGATGTTGAAACCACTAACAGAGAATCCAAGCTTCAAATGGGGGCAGGTTTACATTCCATTGCCTTGAACCAAAAGAAATGAGAGAAAAAGCAGAGAATTCTGGATTTATCTTGTTAGTTTACAACTTAAAAAATTTTACCTGATTTTTTTTTTTCGGTTGAGATTCTCTGACTATATATGATGGTTTCAACTTGGCTGCCACCACTTTTACTCAAAATTGACAGAGAATTGAAGCTGTTTCTGATGCCACTTATTTGTGTTAGTTTTACTTTGTTTAGGCTTATCAAAACATGAAATGCCAAAGTCAACCTCTGTACTGTGGTGTAGGAAGTACAACAGGTTGACTAACTTAACCGTTTGATTTTCTGTTCCTGTTCCCTAGGAAGGTGATGAATCAATTGTCGATCACCACCTGGCATTTGAGCCGGATTAGAGCGGTCCGGTCCAAAAAGGATGATATTTCAACTAAACCGGATCGGATGAGATTGAATCAAAATTTTAAAATTAATGGTTCAAATCTTTTTTTTTAATAAAGTATTATATAAATTCGAGTTTTTTATTTATTTATAATGAAAAAGACTTAAACCAGTAACTTTATTGTATATGTGTGAAGAATTTACTACATGTCCAAATTCAATTAAACCTTAACATTTTCAAACTAGAATAAAACTAAACAATATGAGATAAAATGGAATGCAATCCGATCTCTTTGACACCCTCACTTAAATAGAGTTGTCAAATGGGTCGGATAAAATTATAATTTGTAGGTATGATCGGACTTTTAGGTCTAATTGGACTTGAAGGTTGGTTATGTGTTGGAACTTCAACGATTCTATTAGGTCTCCTATGGCCATAAACCCTATCTAGATCGTATTTGTCAGTGCAAGTCTAGTTAGTTGCCAAGATGTAACTTATTTTACAAGTAAATTCATCCATATTTTTTGAGTGATGATATTTATACCCCCTTAAAAACCGTATGTATATCCTAAATTAATATATTTTTAAAAATTCAATAATACCTTTGAGTAAAATTACTAAGAGTACTAATTGTTTGTTAGTACACCCACAAATAATTATTAAATAGTTTCCTATTTTAATATTTTGTAAAAAAAAATTATATTAATGGTTTGATATTAACATATATCATAAAAACTCTTTCCATTTTAATAAACCCTAGATTATCTTTTAAATATATTTTCAATATCTTTTAAGGAAATACAAATTCATTGGTAAGTATGGACAATGAATCAAAATCATGAGATAAATTTGGTTATGAAACAGTAAAGATGTAAATTATTTTTTATTAGGATAACAAAATCATAAACAGACTTTTAAATTAACTATATATTTTTTTCAAACACACTTTAAATTTTTTTATCAATATTATATGTTATTTCTTTAAAATAAAATAAAATTAGATGTTCTTCAATTTCATCGAATACTTATTTTTATTTTTTGAAATATCATTAAACATCTATCTTCTTCTACGTCAATTGGGACATGACGCAAATCTTACATCCATAAAATATTTTTTTAACGAAAAATAAGTAACGACAAATGGAGTTTGATTTTGAAAAAACCAAGAAAAGATGAGTAGGGAAGAAAAAAAATAGTAAGAGAATTAAAGGTATCAACAAAATTGGAAATAATAATAAAGTTGATTAAATAACATTATAATAGTCATGGAATTTTAGCAAAACTACCTTATTTGAAGGACTGAATAACAAATCTACCATAAAACCTAAAAGAATTGCAAAAATGCCCTAAAATTCCCTAAATACCCTCATTTATAACTTCACTCAATTTATTACACAATTTATTAGATTTACCTAACTTCAACTAACAATTTACCAACCATCAACTAAAATTTATTAACAAACTCATAAAACCAATAACTAAACATCTAACAATTATTTTTTCTCTTCATTTTAATATTTTAGGTTTCAAAAACATTAGGGAATGTTATATAAGGTTATTTGAAAGGTAAGTACTACATTGTTATTTATTGTCTTCAACCTTATAATCCTTATTTTGATAATGACATTGACATATCATTAGAGTTTTTTTTTAATTCGAAATGGGTGAAAGCAATGAAAACGTATTTCGGGTCATGGTGACCCGACAATTTTTTTCATTACTTTCACCCTTTTTAAAAATGCCGAGTCATGGTGACCCGACATTTATAATCCTTCAATTTGATTTCTGCCGAATTCTCGGGTCACCCCTACCCAATCGTTTTCGACAGAAATCAAATTGAAGGAAAATAATTGTCGGGTCACCCCGACCCGAGGAAAAAAGGCATCGGGTCACCCCTACCTGACAGAAATTTTTATCTAGTCGTGGTGATCCGATATCGGGTCATTGTGACCCGACTCCTTTTTTCGAGTCGGGAATTCTTTTTCGAGTTATGCTCTTTGAAATAATAATTATTTTAATGGTTTCAAATATTTTTTGTATTATTTTTCAGGATTGACAATGACAATTGTGTATTTGGTTTTGAATTGAGGTGGAGAATGGAAAAATCATCATGGTAAGTATTGGTATGAGTGTCGAAGAGCGAAGGCGTTTTATTTTTCAAGGGATTCAAATTATGATCAATTGTTAGGTAAGGTATACAACGTCACAGGAATTGACAGAGATCATTATCGGGTTTGTATGACGACTCTTCCACAGACGTTTCATCCTAGCATGCCAATTGAGATTGTAGATGATGAAGACGTTGCATTGTTGCTTTGTCGAGAGAATGTTGACCCATTAGTTTGCATAAGTGTTGAGGAAATTGGCCATGAGACTCCAGAAATGAAACATAAACAACCAGAGTCCTCTCACAACCTACACCATGTAACTCCTCATCATGAATTTCATTATACACATAAAAGAAATATACAGGTCAGTACTATGGATGAGATTGAAAGGTCGGATGTACCTAACATGGTTGCCCATTTGGATGATATTCGAGAGGGATTACAATATCCTTCCCGTAATTTTAGTTTGGACGATACGATGGGTAACCAACACATTCCTGAGCATGAAGAAACAGAAACACAATTTAATTACATTCCTGAACGAGTTTCCAATCGGTATGACGAGCAGTTTACCCATGTTCAGAGGCTTGTTCCACCTCCATGTACATTTTATTCTATTAATTCTGGTGAAGTTGCACCTAGACCTGTTACTATGCGTCTTGAAGTAGGTGAATTGTTTCCAAGCAAGAAACAACTAAAATCGCAATTAGGTAATTATGCACTTTCCAACCGGTTCCAGGTTAGGGTGTTCAAGTATGATACAACACGATATCAAGTGAGGTGCATTAGTGAGGATTGCAATTGGAGATTGCGTGCAGCTAAAGTTCAGAATTCATATTATTTTCAGATTAGAAAATTTGACAATCAGCACACATGCTCTACAGAAGCACGATTTCCGCATCAGAGGCAAGCAAGTGCACGGGTTATAGGGGAACAAATACAAGAGAAATTTCGTGATCATCGTTCATACAAGTCCAAGGAAATTATACACGACATGCAAAGAGAGTTTGTCATATCTTGTAACTACCACAACGGGTACCGAGCTAGACATATTGCCTTAGAAGAGGTTCAAGGAACACCGGTTGAGTCATACAGTATTTTGCCATCATACTTATACATGTTGGAGCAAGCAAATCCTAGCACTGTTACAGACCTCCACACAGATTCGTCTAACAGGTTCATGTATATGTTCTTTTGCTTGAAAGTTTGTATAGATGGTTTTCTGTCTTCTATTAGACCGGTCATCGCTATTGACGGGACATTTTTGAAAGATCCTCATAAAGAGGTTATATTTGTTGCTGTGTGTATGGTAATGATTAAATATTTACTCTAGCTTTTGGTATTGGTGATTCAGAGATAAATGAGGCTTGGGAATGGTTTTTAAGTAGGTTGCATAAAGCTGTTGGCGAAGTTGATGATTTGGTTATTGTTTCAGACAGAAAAGGCAGTATCACAACCGGTGTAGCAAAAGTGTTCCCAAATTCATTCCATGGTGCACGTGGGTACATTTAGAACGGAATATAGTTGGTCACTATGGTAGGAATAAGACACTGAAACAGTACTTTCGAAGGGTAGCCAGGGTGTATCGGGAAAGTCAATTCCTGCAGCGTATGGAACAGTTGACACATATTAATCCCGAAGCAGCTCAATATGTCACGGATGTCGGGATTGAGCGATGGGCAAGAGCATACAGTCCAATAAAAAGGTACAACATAATGTCAACCAATATTGTAGAGGCAATGAATAATGTAATTAAAAAATGCAAGAAATTGCCTATTACTGGAGTGATTGATTACATCAGAGGGATCCTTCAGTGTTGGTTCCATGATCGACACACAGCTGCACTTAAACTTACAACTCAGTTGACTACAGCCGCGGATGTAGCCATCGGTGTCAAGGATGAGGAAGCACGATATATGTGGGTCAACCCCATCACATTTTACACGTTCCACGTTAAAGATGGAGGTTTAGATGGAAATGTGGATTTGACAACACAAACTTGTACCTGTAAAGAATTTGATGTCGATCAACTTCCATGTGCACATGCATTAACGTGCATTAGGTTACGGGGATTTTCATTTGTTGATTATTGTTCTCTTTATTACTCCAGTGCATTCTTGGCTACAACATACAGTGGGGAAATACATCCCGTTGGACAACCTAGTGAATGGTTGGTTCATGAGGATATTGCATAAAAATTGTTCACCCACCAGTAGGTCGTCGTGGTCTTGGAAGACCTAAACAGAATCGCACTCCGTCATTTGGAGAGGAATTAACTAATAAGAATTGCACTCCTTAATCTTGAGTGATTCAAGTAACTTGGTTCCACCCATGTGTATCGACTTAAACAAATTTCATAATTATATTCAAACAATTTTAATTATTAAAACAAAACTAATATAAAAGACAATTTCATCAAAAATACTTTGTTGAATGGTAGTATATTAAAGAGTCATAAACCAAAAACAAGCTTACAAAAATACAATCGGAAACCACCAAGCATTCACCAGAAACAAGCCAAAAACAAAAAACAAATCATTTACTATGTTTTTATGAGAATACAGACATCAACACAATAGTAGCATGACAAGACTGTTATGAGGCTTTCGTGTGAGATATAAATACACTAATATCAAATTTAATAGAAACGCAATTAACAACGGTAATTCTTGACGTAAACTATAAACACGAAACAGAGTGAAGTAAATCCAGTTAGGTGTTCTGGTTGATACAAATATAGGGAGTTCAAATTTTCTTTTGGTCTAACTTTTCCTAATACAATGACACCTAAACATAAAAAAAAAAGAATATATATTATCCAAATTTTTAACTTTTGTTCTCTCATGCAAACAAGCAAATCATTCAAACTAAAATGTTTAAAACCAACCGAACAAAAAACCCAGATTAGGAGAGGGCTCCAAACTTCAAATACAGACACCATAAAACAAAATGCCAGCCCTAATCATAATCCCACTTTGTTGAAAATTATAAAGTGTTACTTAATTACTACATAAATGTAAATTAAATTTCTTTTCAAAATCATAGAATACAGATATAAGTGTTGAAGTTGATGCCATGTATTGAAGTTTGAACATTACCTTAAGTGGTTCAACAGGGCTTCTATCAGGTTGTCTTACTATATAAATAATGTCACCATGAACGTCATACAAGTCTTGATTTCTGTGCCAAGTCCACAAAGCATGAGTCTCATTTTTCACCTGCAACAATGTCAATACAACTACTTCACTTAAATTTACTTTGCAATCACTCACAATTAACACAACAATGAGATAGAGAAATGGAGGAGAGACCTCTAGAATGCCATGGCCAAAGCTGCTCTCCCTGAAAGCACTGTAATCTGGCTGACGGTCTCAACAGAACTTACCGACAGCAGGCCCTGATGTGAAAGTGAATGCACAGAAGCCTCCCACAATTTTATCAGGAGTGTTTGATGGTTCTGGACAGTTTCTAGGTTCATCAGCATGTGTTATAGACAGTTCCCACAATTTTGCGTTTCTGTTTAAATTCCATTCTTAAATATTCTCTCTAACTTTACATCAAAACTATTGGAAACTATTCCAGCAGGTGTAGGTGAAGACCAGCGACTCGTTTTCGAGCAATCCCATTTAATATCAAACTATTGGAAAACCCCCAAATCAAAGCTAGAAACCACAAACGACCTACTTTTAATCAAAATAAAATCAATAGGATTCGAAAATTGAAAACAATTTGTATTTTAAAACCAAATAATTTGTATTCGAAAATTGAAAACAGTTTTTCGAATCTTTTGTTAGGATTCGAAAATTGAAAACCAAATAATTTGTATTTTAAAACCAAAAAATTCTAAATCTATCCACTAAATCAGACCAATCAGACCAATCAAACCAATCAAACCAATCAAACTAGAAAATTGAAAACCCAAATAACAATTTCAACTCAAAATCAGAATAGGGTTCGAAAATCAAATTACCTCGAAACTGACGATGGCTGGAATGGAGACGGTGGCTGGATCGACGAGGATGGCTCGATGGCGACGACAGCTGGAATGGAGACAGTGGCTGTAATGGTGACGACTGGGATGGACGACGATGGCTCGAAGCCGACGGCGGCGATCCCAATGGAGACGGTGGTTGGAATGACAACGATTGGGATCGACGACGATGGCTCGAAGGCGACGGCGACTGGATTGGAGACACTGACTGGAACGAGATGAAGTGGGATTGACGACGGTGGCTTGAAGGAGACGGTGGCGACGATGACTTGAACGGCGACGTGATAGGGTGGCCAGATCGGGATAGGGCGACCAGATGATTTAGGTAGCCTGATGATTTGGATGTTAGGGCAACAATCCGTTCTTTTTTATTTAAGACAAGGGTAAGAGCATCATTTTAGGGCATTTTTGCAATTGAAATAGGTTTTAGGGCAGATTTGCAAATGGTCCCTTAAAACTAGACATTTTTGCTAAAATCCTTAATAGTCATATGTGGGTGTGAACTTATAAAAATATAATACATTTTAATTAAAGAAAATGTATTTTTAACATTAAATGGGGTTTATTTATAAAATGGAGTTTTTTTAAAAAAAATTAGTAGATGTGATTACGAAATGGGTGTAGATACAGTTTTTAAGGGGTGCCATTATCGTCACTCTATTTTTTTCGTTGTTTGAGCTAGACATACCCTCAAACTTGGCCTTTAGGGCTCATAAGCTTCGATAATCGAGTCTTGCCCACTCGATCATAGGTTTTACTCACAGGATTGGGCTATCCAACCTATTTAACACCTCTGTATTTGAATACGTTTACATCTGATATATCGTGTATCTTTTGTTCAAGTTAAGTAATTTAACATACGTATAAATCAAATAAGTGGAAATGGTGAGGAATGTCACCTTCTTGTTGGTCAATTGCAGTGATGTCACCTTTATAATAAGTTAAGTTTAAAAGGCACCTATTATGGTGAGGTACCGAAATTGCCCTTAAATAATCGATATTTTATTCTTTAAAGGTTGTCGTCTAATAAAGTTGTCCGAAAATCAATCACCTACTCCATTTTTTCTTCATAAAACGAGCTCCATTCTAGATTTATTGTATTCTAGATATTGCACATATTCCATATTTTGCACAAGAAGGTAAAATAATATTTCTGATCTTCATTTCCATTTTTTATTGTATTTCTGTGTGGTATAACACTGTATGAACATTTATAAACATGTTGTCTGAATTTTTTTATGTTGATGTCCTGGAGTTGTAAACTTTTTACAAAGAATGAATGAACATGTATGCATATTTTTTTGTATATATATTTGGGCGAGTTGAGTTGTAGTGGTGCAAACAAGTTTATAATCTTGGGCATACAAGGTGAAAATGTTTTAAAAATAGGTCGAAACATTTGTAAAAAAGCTCGGAAATGTGAAACTAAGTCTCGAACAAATTCTAAAAAAGCTCGATTCCAAAAATAGATGCTGGATACGCAAAAAGAAAAGGCTCGACCCCTGCAAAAAAGGCTCGATCCTTGGTAAAAAATGCTCGATCCTTAGCAAAAAAGGCTCGAACCTTCTGAAAAAAAGCTCGATCCCTGCCAAAAATAGCTCGATCCCTCACATAAATAGCTCGATCCCGCACATAAATAGCTCGACCCCTTTTGAAAAAGGCTCGATACCGCACAAAAAAAGCACGATCTCTCACAAAAAAGCTCGAATCCTCAAAAAAGAGCTCGATCCCTTTCAAATAGGCTCGAGGCATATGAAAAAATGCTCGAGCCATATATTAAAAAGCTCGATTATGTAGAAAAAGAGCTCTGTCTTGAACAAAAAAAGCTCGATCCCGTTAGAAATAGCTCGTTCATGTACAAAAACGGCTCGATCATGTACAAAAAAATCTCGATCCGTTTTTTAAAAAAGCTTCATATCTTACACTTTTGATTTTTGTTTAATCCTTTATAATTGTAAATTTAATATGAAATATTTTTTTCCTTATTAATGTTTTTTGATGTTGGTTTTGACAGGAAAATGGATAGGGTGAAAATAATCATATCAGACAACTGTCGATGAGAGCAATTACCAGACGGAAATCAGAGGTATTTAGGTTCCGATAACCAAGGTTTGTATGTGTCAAAGAATTTGAGTTACGACGAACTAGTGTCGATCGTGCAAACCATTGTGAAGTTTGATGAGAACAAATACAGTGTTGAGCTACAGTCTCTATCGATTGTTCCTGGGACTACATGTCGTACATTTATAAGAAACAATGATGATGTTCAGTTTATGCTAGGGGAAGATAGGGTGATCCCTCAAGTATGTGTTAGTCTAATCGAGAGGCCAGTGGGAGGTGTCATTGGTGAAGATATCCCTCATCCTGATAACACCCAACAATTTCGATCGTCAGGCAGAAGCAACCAGTTGTTCACAGAAAGAAGTGGGATTTATGGTCGGGAAAACATGTGTTGTCCCACCGGAAGTAGTCGCCCATGATAATAGACCGGAACCTCAATTCGACGATGTATTTGGTTTTCATATTGAGATGAATGGTAGAGAGTACAACCACCAATACAATGAGATCTACAATGACATGAATGTTGGGATGAATCATGAGGTGGATAAGGAGGGCAATTTAAATTCTGTAGAAAATGTAGAGGACAATCAGGAAGATGCAGAACCTGTCGAAACGGAAAGACGTGTAAGACATGTACACAGATTTAGTTCCAGTACACCAGATATAGTTGGGACCTCCGAGGGGAGGGCTAATGGAACTGCAGATGATTCAAATAATGCAAGAACATGGGTTATTCCAGGAGCAGGATCATACTCGTTTGGTATTATTTGAAGCAGGAACTTGTTTGAAGATGAACCTACAAGCATGATATATAAATGCCATTTTTTTGCAACGAAAAAGGAATTGAAGAGACTAGTAGGCCATTTTGCAATGCGGCAGAACTTCGAGTGGAAGGTAAAAAGGTCGAATAAGACAACATTACATCTAGTTTTTTTGATGGAAAATTGTACGTGGAAGTTAAGAGCAATGAGGAGAGATGAAGGCACATACTTTCAAGTAAGAAGTTTTGTCAACGAACACACTTGTCCGTTAGAGGAAATTCACCGTCGGCACCGACACGCTAGTGCAATCACAATTGGAGAAGTTATTGCACATAGACTTCAACAACAAGATGGTCGACTAATGCGTCCGAAGGACATAATCGCCGACATGAAATCAATGTATGGAATCCAAATCATGTACAGTAAGGCACACGCCGCCCTCGATTATGCGTTATCACTGACATATGGAACACATGAGGAAACCTTCCAACTGCTTCCATCATTTGGTTACGTTTTGGAACAACAAAATCCCGGCACAATCATTGACTTACAGTGCAACGAAGATGATACATTTCTATACTTCTTCATGTCGATTGGTGATTCACTTAGATGATTCCGAACATGTATGCGTCCAGTCATTGCCGTTGATGGTACCCATTTGAAGGGACGATTCTGGGGTACAATGTTTGTTGCAACAACACAAGATGGGAACGAACAGGTGTATCTAATTGCTTTTGGGTACGGCGACTCAGAAAACAACCTTTTATAGGAATGGTTTTTGGATTGCTTGAAGGGTGCCGAAGGTCATATTGATGAGCTAGTTTTCATTTTTGATAGGCATGCAAGCATTGAAGCAGGGATTTCTAAAGTGTTCCCTTATGCCACCCATACCATATGTTGTTGGCACTTTGCTGAAAATGTCAAAAAGCGATTTTATAGGAAGGATGTTGCCGTAATAATGGACAAAGCAGCATGCGCATACACCGAGTTTGAATATAACCAGCATATGGAAGAGTTAAAAAACTTGCACCAGAATGCATATGATTATGTCATTGATGCCGGTCCACACAAGTGGTCCCGTGTACACTGCCTGGAAAGAAGGTATAGGGTGATGACGACTAATGCTGCAGAATGCATAAACTCATGCCTCAAATTTGCACGCCAACTGCCTATGTTAACTCTGGCTGAGTTCATTAGAAATATACTACAACGGTGGTTTCATGATCGCTATAGAGCTACACAAACCATGCGTCATCAGTTGACCGACGCAGCACATCTTGTGCTCTTAAAACGTGTGGAGAAGTGTGGTTATTTGACCGTTAATCCAGTCGACTGGAACATTTTTTTGGTCAGGCGGTCTAGAAAACAGTGGACTGTAGACTTAGCTCGGAAGACTTGTACTTGTAACAAATTTCAAATGGATCATTTTCCATGTTCTCAAGCCCTTGCGGCGGCAAGGTAGATTACTGTAACTTGGACTTCACAACTTTGAAAACCTACTGATCATTTTCTTAGTGAAGCTGATCGTTTTCAATTTTTTTTACAGGGAGCGAAACTTGGACTTCGCAGCTTCGTGTGCGGACTACTACAAGACACAGACACTTATTAACGCATACTCGGTTCCTATTATACCGGTGGGCCATCCTTCCACTTGGGTTGTGCCATCTGACATTGCTCAGAGGGTGATTTTGAATCCAAACTCCAGGAGACAAGCAGGACGCCTGAGGGCGGGTCACCATGTCTCGTCTTCGGATAGAACAACTACACAATCCTGTAGGAGATGTGGACACCCAGGGCATAATTCCAGGAGATGTTCTAATCCACCGATGATTAATAAAAGTACAAGAAGAGCTGTTCCCGATGAATACGACCGCAAGTGTAGCATCTGCCATTCAATTGGACACAACAAACAAACGTGCCCTAACATTGACTCTAATAGGGAATGAATGAAATTTTTTTGATCACATTGAAAACTTTTGGAAGTGTATCATATTGTAATAATTTTGAATTACAATAATTACTTATTATTGAATGAATTAATATTAATAAACGAAATAATATTAATGAATGAATAATGAACGAATTAATGTTCATGAAATAATGACATGTCTGTGTACAACTACAATGGTAATATACAAAAAATCACTTGGCGGGATTGGAGTTAGCAAAAATCTCCACAGCAATTTTTTTTCGAATCATCCCCATGTCGTCCTTCGACCAATCAAAAGGCCTTCGGTTCGCCACTATGTACTCGATAATTCTCAAAGTATGAGGACAACAGTTACCTCTACAATTCGGGACATAAAACACCATTAGAAATCGTTCATAAAGAATATGTAAACACGTGAATGAAATAGAATGTCTTACGATTTCTTTTGTTGGGGGACTGTAGAAGGATGCACCAGACTGACCGATAAGGGCTTATTTTCCAGAGTGAACGCCCGACGCCCAGGACGCCGTTCTGTGTGGAACCCTGCGTCACTCAACATGGAGGGTAAAAACAACCGTAATGGCCGAACCTACTGGTGCCTGATCTGACACGGGACTTCCTGTCTCCAGGGGTCATAAATAATAATCTTCCCGCGACTAAGGTCGACGCTCACCACCAGCCAATGTTGGGCCCCAACGTTGCACGGAATCAGCACCTGTAATTGTTTGCATGCCGTGTTAGCTGAGGATATACTTACAATTTTTTTTAAAATCATCTCAATCATGTAACACTTACCTGGTCAACCCCGTGCCATGGGCGGTTTCCACTCGTGGTTGCTCCACGGACAGTGAGAATGTCCTCTTCCAACCATCGGGACTGTAACACATTCCACCTTGCCATGCTCACAGCACCGTGGGAATCACGAGGCATCATCCGCTCCCACATGTACAACATAAGTGGCTGTACAAGCATTGACAAGATCGTATTATTAATACAGAAGCATAAAATCTGATGTGATTCCCAAATGTTATAACTACTTACAAAAAATTGTGTATCCAACACGTTGATCCTCTGGTTGTACACATTATGGAATCCTCGCTGACGCTTGCGTAGAATATTTAGGTATGCATCCATATGCTGACAAACAATAAAACCACCGTACTTGTTAACAATTCAACAATACTTACACAAAAGTTAATATGAAATATAATAAGTACGTACCGTGTCCTCCAAGTCCATGAAGTTGGACTGCATACGTACGAACTATCCCGCGGTAACTGGTGACAACACGTCCACATCACGGCTGTATAATGATTGAATTACCTTAGCTATATATAAATTAGAAAAAACAAGAAATGTACATCCATTTGTATTATAAAAAGTTATACTCACTGTTCCCCGTTGATGTTCATCTTGAAGGCCTTGTATGCTGCTAGGTGGTCACCGTCCACAAGTCCGTGGGGGTCAAAAATGTGTTCCACGGACTCGGGCCGTGTCTTTAACCTCTTTGAATGGCATGGATCTGTGTAAGGGCTCACCAACTGCCATCCGCGCTTACCTAAATGCTTCACCGGGGGAAGGGACCACTCCGACGCCATGAACGTGCTGGGTGGGAGAGGGGACCTCTCCGATGCCACAGAAGTGCTGGGTGGGGGAGGGAACCGCTCCGACGCCACGGGCGTGCTGGGTTAAGGAGGGGACCGCTCCGACGGGACTGACTTGCTGGGTGGGGGAGGGGACCTCTCCGACGCCACGGACGTGCTGGGTGGGGGAGGGGACCGCGGTGGTTGAATCGATATGCTAGGAGGTGATAGGAATGATGTGCTGCGAGGTGGGGGGATCGATGTCATGGGAGGTGGGGGGGACCCCTGAGCCTGGGTGTCTGTCCCCACTGTAAACCTATCAGTCGACCCTCCGGGACTAAATAATTGATCAGGAGGTGGGGGGCCATCCCGATGTGTACTTAAGGTCGAATGGTGAAGCCCTCAGATCATATCAAGTAACAATCGGTGTTGCTGCTGACGATCCTCATCACTCTTTCGGATCATATCCAACAACTCCAAGTGTTGACGTTGTCGATCCTCGTCACTCTTTCGGAGGGCTTCACGCACATCGTTCAACATTTCAGTCCACGAAGCCTGAAATCATGTCTACAATGTTAGTACAAAACTATGAACACGTGTTACTAAAAACCACTTAACTTTGTTTTCAGCTTACCTTTCCATCACGTCCAACGCCCCAACGAGAATCCTCTGCAGATGTACCATGTCCGGGGGTGGAAAACCGAACCCGCCTATGCCTATGCCTATGCCTTTCTCATTGAGGATCTGTCTGATATCCCTCACTGTCACTGGGCCTCAAACCCCCAGCAGCGGGCTCAGATCCCTCACTGTCGATGGTCCTGTCTGTACCACTGATCCCACCTAAGGTGGTCTGATCAGGGACCTCAGGCGGCATATCATCCATGTCATCTTCTACATACATGGTCCCCCCTCGTCTAGGCAGGCATAGTACGGTGCTTGTCTCTCATCTGGTGTCGGCACCAGTTCCTTGAGCGCAAACATCTGAAATATTAGTTAGAACAATGTCATTATACAATTACTAACTAATAAAAACATTAACAAAATAAATACATACCCTGGCTTTGAAAATCTTTGCTAGCTTCTTCCCTTTCGGTTGTTTGGTCAACTCCCACTTCAAAATACGGAGAGTCAGATCAGTAACCCTCCGGACACCGACCTCTTTGGCCAACTCAGGGATCACCTCCAAAGCAAATATCTGCATCATGGATAAGTATGATAAGTATCCATACAATTTTGGGCACCAACAATAAAGTACAATTTGTAGTTCGAACTTCTTACCAACAGGGCATGAGAAAGACCGTATATGTTGTAGGTCTTCACCCTGTGTACATCAGCGCCTTTTTCCTACCGGCGTCGCTCGAACCCGTCTCTTCACCCGTCAAGCGCATGCTTGAATGAGTGAATAGAATGCCTGTACACGTAGGCACCCCACGGGAACGCATCGAACGCATCTAGGTCCTCAACCACCCGAAACTGCCAAACTGGAATCTTGAATCTCTCATCCACCCCCATGAGTATCCAGTTCAGCATATATATGAGGCAGAGCTTGACTGCATCGTACACCTGTCCGAAATCTGTGCCGGTGACAACACCCCTAAGCTGCTCCAGCGACACCTCCTCGGCTCCAGGAAAGTACCGCTCATGTATGCCATTCTCCACTGCTGCATACATTGTGGTCTCTGGTACAACTCCAAACCGCAGTCCGGTGATCAGGCAAAATTCCACCTTCAAAAACCTCACCGACTGTGTTCCTAACATGAAGTGCATCTCATCTGTGGGGCCGTTATTATGGAGCTCCCTCAAAAGCAACCGATGGATAATACCACCGGAAAACTTCATCTCCCTATGCATTGTCAGGAAATGCCCAAAACAAGAAGCCATGAACCGCCGACGGTCTTCATCTGCAAAATCTACAGGGACACGGTTCAGCGCGTCGTCTATATGGGCGAGGGCATCAAAATGGTTGTATCGTGTCAGTTTGCCCACGTACCAGTATTCTTCTGGAGTTTTAAGTGAATCCCTCAACCTAATTCTCATCTGCAATGTAACAGAAATACAACATCATTAGACAAGATTTAAGTAAAAAGCTCGATCCCTTTCAAAACAGCTCGATTGCTTTACAAAAAGTCTTGATTCTTTTTCAAAAAGGCTCGATTGCTTTACAAAAGGTCTCGATCCCTTTTCAAAAAGGCTCGATCCCTTTCAAAAAGTCTCGATCCCTTTCAAATAGGCTCGATCCAATTCAAAAACAGCTCGAAACATATTCAAAAAAGCTCGATTCCTTTTCAAAAAGGCTCGATCCCTTTCAAAAATGTTCGATCCCTTTCAAAAAGGCTCGATCCCTTTTCAAAAAAGCTCGATCCCTTATCAAAAAGGCTCGATCCCTTTCAAAAAGTCTCGATCCCTTTCAAAAAGGCTCGATCCCTTTCAAAAAGGCTCGATCCCTTTCAAAATAACCTCCACCCCTTTTTTAAAAAGCTCGATCCCTCTTAATAAAGTCTCGATCCCTTTTCAGAAAAGCTCGATTCCTTATCAAAAAGGCTCGATCCCTTTCAAAATAACCTCCACCCCTTTTTAAAAAAGCTCGATCCCTCTTAAAAAAGTCTCGATCCCTTTTCAAAAAAGCTCGATCCCTTTCAAATAGGCTCGATCCAATTCAAAAACAGCTCGAACCTATTCAAAAAAGCTCGAAACATATTCAAAAAAGGCTCGATCCCTTTTCAAAAAGGCTCGATCCCTTTCAAAAAGGCTTGATCCCTTTTCAAAAAAGCTCGATTCCTTATAAAAAAAGCTCGATCCCTTTTAAAAAAAGCTCGATCCCTTTCACAATAACCTCCACCCTTTTTTAAAAAAGCTCGATCCCTCTTAAAAAAGTCTCGATCCCTTTTCAAAAAAGCTCGATCCTTTTCAAAATGGATCGATTCTTTTTTTAAAAAGCTCGATTCTTTTTTAAAAAGGCTCGATTCCTTTTCCAAAAACCTAGATCTACCAAAACCTGTTTTTCACGACAAAAATAACTCGACTAATCAAATAAGCTCGATTTTCTTGAAAAAGGTCTCAAAAACCCAGATTTTATCTTCCTCAACTGATATTCAACCAAATTACAAACCCTAACCTAAACCATAACCATTCACAATTCTCTATTTTAACCGGTTTCTACAATTCCTATCAACAAAACTCAATTCTAACATGTAAGGCAAGTTAACAACAACAAAAACGAGGAAAAATAACCAATCTTACCTTTGTCAATCGCAGCTCTTCCAGTCACTTCACCGTCGATTAGTTTCCCGTCGGTTTGACTTTTGCTTCTCTCTGACTTTGAAAACGACAACTTCCTCACTGTTAAAATATTTCGGGGTATTTTTGTCTCAAACGCTCTTTTGGTGCCTTTTAAACATACATTAGTAAAGTTGTGATATTTGCACAACATACCCCTTAAATAGTGCCAATAATTTTTTGAATAATTGGATTGAGTTTTGCTTTCGAATAATCAGAGATGGGCCTGGTTTGTGTTGGGTTAAGGTTGGCCTAGAAACCTCCAAAATGATGGGCCTCGTGAGCCCATAAAAAAAAAACATCACCAACCCACCATCTGTTTTGACGACAAAGTCTGAACAGACAAAATCAGAACAAAACAGAATCAGAAAACTACAACACCTGTTTCTATGTCCCAAGTCCCAAGTCCCAACAAACCAGCAAGTAATAAACGTGTTGAATTCATGTTGCACATGGTTTCTTTTGCGTACAGATAACTCTCTCCTCCCAGCTCAAATCCTCTGCAACCAAAACCACCATTTCTCCATGTTCCCTAACTCAAAAGACACTTTCTTTCTACTGATCCTGCCAGTTGCAGCAACTACAAATGATTCTGACAGCAGAGTATATATGGCCATAGATTTTTGCTCTCTCTAACATCCGTGTCATGGAGACAAAGTTGAAACAAAGTAAGAAACAAAACATGCCTTTCATGCTATAAGAACTTTAAAGAAGTTTTTAAACTAATTTTTACTCAAGTTTCTAACTTGAAATTGTCTGACCTTTCTGGGTTATTTAATTTTATAATTTTTTTTTCACATAATCAAGGACACGTACGAAAAATTTAGTGAAACTATAGCTAGCTTAAGGAGTAAAAAAAAAAAAAAACTTTAAACCTCTCCAATATAACTGGACCGACCTACTAATCACATACAAGAAAACCTGTAAATGAAGAGGCACTTTTATGTTTTCTTTCCCTCAAAATATCTAAAAAAAAATTCAAATTTTATTTTTGGTCAAATTTCTGAGGTAGAAAAATTTGCTTCGAAACATAAAGACAACATAGAGTACAAGCATTTGCATAACAAAGTACAAATACTTTAAGCAAGCCTGGAATTTCTATTTCAATAATTAGTCAAAAATTGCAAAAAATACAATAAAGTTCAGTTTTTTTATTGGCTTTTCAAGGAAGGAGAACCGTTTAAGCAACACCATTATTTCTCTCTTTATAGGTTTTGCTCCAAGCTTCCAGAGTCCAGACTTGAATGACACTTCGCACTCCAAATTGTAGGTAAGTGAACTCTATTTATTCATTTATTTAATGGTCTTTAGTTTTGGATAGTGTTTGTTGTTTTTTTTAGCTTTGTTGATTAGTTGGATTTGATCTGTTAACAAGTTCTAGTGATTTGTATGTTGAAGTAAAGTAGTTTTGAGAAACTTTACGATGTTAATTGCTTTTGTATGAGTTCAAGCTTTAGTTTTTTTACTATTATTGAAGGTCAGTTCTTGAAACTGTGCTTGGTTGCCTGGAAAATGATTGTAAAGAAAGAAATTAAGATGTTAAACACTGTTTATAGGAATTGAAATTTTTGATTTTCCTGCTCAATTTGGTCTGAAAAATTGTATTTTTATGTGATTTTGTGCTAAGTTATCAAACTTTTAGGTACTAAACAGCATGAAGTGTGAGGTTTAGGTTTTTTCTTCTTCCATTTATTTAGATTTTCGCAACCCAAATCCAGGGTGAAGTTAAATTAGTGTTTGATCTATTTGCTTTTGGTGATCTTTACAGAAAACAGTTTCTGGGTATGGAAATTATCTCATATAATTGCCCACCAAGTGGCCATGTTATAGTCAAGAGAACCTCGAATTGGTGCCAATCAAAGCTCCCATCATTCAAAACACATAAGATTTTGTGTACTGGGATTGATTTCAGAAGTGGGTTTTCGGGATATTCTATTAGTAATAAACATTTCTCAAAGAATCTTGATCATGGAAAAGGTTCTAGTTCATTAGATGCAGTTGAAGGTCTTAAAAGTGCCAACTCAAAGAAGGTCTTGAGTGGGCACTACGATGGCTATGTAATTGGTGGGGAAGAGGATGCAGGAAGTATTTCAAGTGACGGGGAAACGAAAACTAAAGTTCTGATTCCAGGCTTGCCTGATGAATCTGATGATGAAAGTGGTGCACCTATAAGTAGTTGTTTTTGGGAGTTGAAGCCTAAATTTAATGTGCATTATGAGAAGGCAGGGTGTGAAAATGTGAGTTCCCCATCTTTGCTTTTTCTTCCCGGCTTTGGCGTTGGTAGTTTTCATTATGAGAAGCAATTGAAAGATTTGGGTAGGGACTATAGAGTATGGGCAATTGACTTTCTTGGTCAAGGCATGTCATTGCCGTTTGAGAACCCTACTCCATCTTCTAAGGAAGGAAATACCACAGAAGGGAAGGATCGTTCGTGGGGATTGGGAGATGAAGCCGAACCATGGGCAAGTGAGCTTGTTTATTCTTTGGATTTATGGCAGGATCAGGTTCGTTATTTCGTAGAACAGGTCATTCGTGAACCTGTCTATGTCGTGGGGAATTCTCTCGGAGGATTTGTAGCAGTTTACTTTGCTGCATGCAACCCTCATTTGGTGAAAGGTGTTACCTTGCTAAATGCAACCCCGTTTTGGGGATTTTTACCGAATCCTATAAGGTCTCCAAGACTAGCAAAGATATTTCCATGGTCTGGATCATTTCCACTGCCAGAAAGCGTGAGAAAGCTCCTAGAAGTAGTGTAAGTTTCACCTTAATTGATTTATTAGATTATGATGCTTATCATTTTTTCAAGTTGAACAAATGATTTTAGGTATGTGTATAGAATAGTTCTGTCAATGCTTTTAATACTATTTTGGTATTTTTCATTTTATGTTTCCTTGGAGTAGCTTCACTTTCTATTTTCGGCATACTTGTGCTAATCAAACTAGTTCAACTTATCGTCATTCTTCTTCTGTGATTTTAGTTGGCAGAAGATCAGCCATCCTGAAAGCATCGCAGAGGTGCTCAAACAGGTTTATGCTGATCATTCTACTAATGTCGATATAGTGTTCTCTCGAATTCTTGAGACAACTCAACATCCTGCCGCTGCTGCATCATTTGCCTCGATTATGTTTGCTCCTCAAGGACAACTATCCTTTGGAGAGGCTTTATCCAGGTAGGTAGTAACGTAATCTCCAACTACAACATGAAAAGACTCCAAGTCATGAGTTTCCTTTTTTTTTCCTCCAAGTAAAGACTTCCGAATTTGTAGGTGTAAGACGAATGGTGTTCCCATCTGTCTCACATACGGAAAAGAAGACCCCTGGGTGAAACCTGTCTGGGGTCTTAAGGTGAAAAGACAGCTGCCTGAAGCGCCATATTACGAGATCAGCCCAGCCGGTCACTGCCCTCATGATGAAGTTCCTGAGGTATGCAGATTCTAGTTGACAAGTTTATCCTGTGTTTCTTGCTGAGTTATTACTAGCTGCCTTGTAACACGAGAACAATGCAAGGGATAAATGCTTGAAGCTGTGTTTGCAAAAAAAACTCTGCGTTGAAATGGTCTTTGGTTTATGTCCTGATAAGGCTGCATTCTTTTGTCCGGAAGCCTTCATGGTTCGATATTTGACTGTCATTGTTTATACAGGTCGTGAACTATTTACTCCGCGGATGGATAAAAAACTTGGAGTCCAAGGGTTCGGTTGCTTTACCTCTGCTTGATGACACAGAAAGCATTCAGTATAGCATTGCCAGAGATGTGGAATTTGTGAGAGAAGGATTGAAAAAATCAGTGAGCGTGACATTCTATGGATCCAAGTTCTCGCTCTGGAACAGCATTGGATCGTACATAAAATCGCAATTTGGGAGATTAGAAGCCAAATCTTCTTGATGATAGAAAGTACTTTCCTTTGTTCTTATTGATGTACATACTTAATTGTATCATAACAAAAGAAATCAAATCAATTGAAGCGTTCATTAGCTTAAAATTTTGAGTCCATCTTTTTCTGTGACTGCATATTTGTATTAGTTTGTTGGTTTACCTGGATATAGATTACTGTTCCATTCAATTATTAAATGTATTTCCTTTAAATCATTAGCACTTTGAAAGTGTGCAACATAGAATGAGTCTTTTTTTATGAGTATGTATAGTAATAATGGTAGATATCATTAGTAATTTTATTGGAACCATCCAACGGTTGTCATTACATGAATTCAATCCAATGGTTCAGAGCTGTTTTGGTAACGTTGCAATCCCTCTCAAGTAAACTAAACTAGAAGAAATAGCAGAATTTTAAATGGTTTTGAGGGATATTGAGCTCATGAATAATGACAACATTTATATAAGAGAGAAAATAAAAAATAGCCATGAAAAGCATTAAACTTTCGTTTGTAATCACTTTTGAAATTTAATTTGTTAATAGTCATTTTTTTTTAAATTCAGTGTATGTCCATAAATTATAAAAATGCCCATGGATTTGATTTTTTCTTTAAAACTGAAAGCAAACTTGAAATCATGACTAAAATCTAGAACCAAACTTGAAATCACGACTAGAAACTTGAAACTTAAAATCTTATCTAAAAATATGAAATGTTGAAACTTGAAATCTTGTTTAAATTGAAAATTTAAAACTTTAAATCTTGACTAAATTGAAATGTTGAAATTTGAAATATTCTAGGTTTTTAAGTTTTTCGTTTTCAAATTTTGAAACTTAAAATCTTGCATAAATTGAAATGTTGAAACTTGAAATGTTTTGGGTTTCTAGGTTTCGGTTTTTTTTTTTGCAGATCTAATCACCGACGGAGGAGAAGCTTGATGGCGTTGTTGGACGGTCGTGAAGCCCAGGCGACGGCACACCGGCACTCTGGCAAGCCGTCGACGATGTGTGAGAGAGAAAGAGAGGTGAGTGAAAGAGAGAGAGGTGCGGGGAGAGAGAGAGAGAGGTTCGGTGAGAGAGAAGAGGTCGACGACGGTTCGCCGACGACGATTTGTCGGCACACCGTCGGCTTGAGAGAGAAAAAAAAAGAGACAAGAGAGAGAAAGTGTTTGAGGATGGTTTTTATACGAGGACATTCAAGTAATTTCTAAAAAAAGTTACTATTAACGAATAAATTTTCGTATGTTGTTAAAAACAAAATTTTCATAACAATTGTGGTTATTTGTAACGTTCCCACTTTACTATAAAGTTTAAAACATTAAAAGCTTTTAGAAAATTTTAAAAGTGGGAAATTCAATGCCCATAATGCTCTCTAAGACATTTCGCTCTGTAAAGCGTACAAACCCTAATTCATCAAAAGATTCAAAACCATCATCGTCCTCGTCGAATTTGTCTACAAAATCACAATCACAAGCACAAGCGAGTCCAAATTTGAAACCCAAATCAAGATCATGGTGCGTTTATCTCATTCTCTCCACCAACACCCCCATCAAGACCTACGTTGGCGTCACCACCGATTTTTCTCGCCGGTATGTTCTGTTTTCATTTTTTTTTTCATTAAAGACTTAATCTTTTGAATTATTGTTTCATCTGTTCATATGAAATGCTCATCTGGGTCTAGTTATAGCTGTTATTATACGGTGATTATTCAAATGTGCCATCTTTTTGATTCGATTACAGCTTGTTGATTTAGATACTGAAATCGTCCGTGTATCAGGGTTGTTTATGGGTGCCTGAATGATTCAAAATCCAAAACCAGCCAATCTACGGCTGTGGATTTGCTGTGATTAATAAATGGGTGGATGTAGAAAATTCTGGGTAGTCTCGTTTATGGAGATACTGTTGAGAATTGAGAGAAACTATTTGGTATTACAGTTTAGAGTTAAGCTGCTGGATAATCAAGAAAATGAGATGATAGGGAGAAATATTATGTACGAATCTGTCGTAAAACAATCAATATATGTGAAAATGGGATGAAAATGCCCATTATTGTTTTCGATATTTTGGATTGTAGAGCTAGGTTGGGATTATAAGTATAGGATACCTGTGGTTGATTGGGCTATTGTTGAATTGTATGGGAAACTGTTGGGTCGTTTTCGTGTCATGCACGTGACTCTATTTGTATTTCGAACCTATTCAGTACATGGAATGAGAAGAATAAGAAATGGTTGTGGAATTAAGAAGGAAACTGGAATCGTTGAGATTCGAGAATATGAATGTATTGGTTTGGATAGTATATGAGAGTTACGTTTAAGAGCAAATGGAACGTAAGGTGGCCTTAAATTTTTTATAAGATAACTTGTTCAATCTAGCATTTCTCAATCCTCACAGTTTCGTTTTATAGTTGAAATGGTTTTACTGATATTGGGCACATTTATGCAGTTTGAAACAACATAATGGTGAACTTAAAGGTGGCGCAAAAGCATCCTGTATAGGAAGGCCGTGGGTTTCTGCTTGCATAATTCGAGGTTTCCTTGACCAAAGTGAAGGTGCAGGCTTGTCTAATTCATACATATCCTTGAAAAATGATGTTCTTTTCCTTTTAGATTTCGAAGAAATGAATGAGTTATGACTATTAAACATATTTCACATCTCCTATTTGAGTTTCGATGAGCATGCATTTTCTTATGACAGAGCTCGATGTTTCTAGAAATTTCATTTTGTGTAGTGTTTGTCGATAAGATGGCCAGTTCTCGGAATTTTTTCTCATCAGTTTCTCTGTTACATTTTCAATGGTCCAGGAAACTGTCTACTATTTTACCACTAATGTTCCAAGACTTGCTAATTCTTGCCGCTTCTTGACATGATCTTCTTTAATTCGAAACTGATTCTTGGCCTTTTTTGTTATATATATTATCGTACATGTAGCTTGTGAGTTTGAATCAAAATGGAAAGTCTTCTCCAGAAAACTGCCTCGAAAAAGGAAGATCGAAGAAGATATAGATAAACCGAGGAATGATGGCTCCCTACTGTTGTTGCTACACAGGCAAACGGCACTAAACAAAGTGCAAACATCATTAGATTGCAATCACTTACAAATTGATTGGCAATTAAATCTATTGTAAATGGTTGATTTATTATTTTGATGAGAATTGTGTTGTAATTTCATTATTTATGAGATGGTTAATTGTTGTAGTTAAAAACCATTGTGTATATTTTTTCAACTGTAATAATAATATAGGATGGATTAGACATGATGCCGGTTTGGTTATGCTGATCATTCTACTAATGTCGACATAGTGTTCTCTCGTATTCTTGAGACAACCCAACATCCTGCGGCTGCTGCGTCATTTGCTTTGATTATGTTTGCTCCTCAAGGTCAACTATCCTTCGGAGAGGCTTTATCCAGGGAGGTGGCATCAAAACCTCCTACTACAAGTCTACAACATAAAAAGACTCGGTCATGAATTTCCTTTTTTTTGTTTTTTTTTTTTTGTTTTTCTTGCTCCAAGTTAAGCACTTGCAATCCTTCGAATTTGTAGGTGTAAGATGAATGGTGTTCCCATCTGTCTCAAGTACGGAGAAGAAGACCCCTGGGAGAAACCTGTCTGAATGGACTGGCCTGGCCCATTAGGTAAGGTCTGGCCAGTCCCTATTTTCGAAAACGGGTCGGAGCTGGTCCGGTACGTACAGCGGTACGGCACGTCGGCCTGTCTTAGACGGGTCGTGCCTGCAGGCCTGACAGGCCTGGTTCGACGGGCTTGGTGGGTCTGGTCCAAAATAATTTTTCAAATTACATTTGTTTGGATTTAGGGTTTAGGGTTTAGGGTTTAGGATTTGAAATGAATAAAAAGAATGAATAATTATTTATTTATTTAATTATTTTTCACTTATGGAATTCAGTATTACATATTTACATGACTGTCTCATTAAAAACCTTATCAAGAAAAACCCAGTGGGATATAAACTTGGTAAGAGAAAAAGAGTGTAACCGTTTTACAACTTACAAGTAAATAATAAATACATATGTAAAAGTATAACCTAGTTCTGGTCCTGGTCACTACCTGTAGGGTCATCAATATATAGATTGTTGAAATTTAGAATAAGCTCTTTATCTACAGTTAGATTTTGCAACCTTTTTTTAGCATGCTCCCAATCCCAAAGGCATGTTAATACCTCCACCATCTCCGGAGACAAACAACTTCTTCTTGGTTCAATTATGCGTCCACTGGTGCTGAAAGTTTGTTTTGAAGACACCTTTAACATGGGAATAACCAGTACGTCACGTGCTAAGTGTGACAGAACTGGATACCTGTACGTATAGGTCTTCCACCATAATAACAAATCAAACTTTTCCTTGTCTTCAACAGCATCGAGCTGTGCTTCAAGGTACCTAATCAGTTCGGTACAAGAAGATGGGCCAGATCTTTGCCTTGAAGAAGTACTTGCTGATTTGTCCTTTTTTCACCGTTTCAGAAGGCTCCAACTTGTTTGCTTCGGCTCTGTCTTCGGTTGTGTTGATTGGGGGGGAGGGGTGTCAATGTTACCAAACATGCTCTCATAAATACAGAAAATCTCGAACAACTTGGTTCGAATGTCAGTAATTTGTTCTGAATAATCTATTGACAAATTAATACCAATAAACTCAAGCAAAACTTCTAAACCAGATAATTTAACCCTAGGATCTACTATAACACTTAAGGCATAAAGTAGAGGAATGTTAGCCAAATATTTTTTTCAACTTTGTCTCCATGGCAACAACTGCAGCGTATAGATGTCCATCTTCTCTATAACTGTTTAACACTTCAGACATTTTCACTATCTGATGGATTGCCTGGGAAGATGTGGGGTAATAGACCCTGTAAAGAGTTACAGTGACATTGTAAAAATCTTTAAAAATTGAACAAAAATCTTTACCACATACCAATCGTCTGTGGTAAGTGTTTTTCCTCCTGTTTGACCTATTTCGGCCAATTTCATGTTATAAAAACATGTAATGGTTGTATCATATTCAAAACAATTTTCCAACATTAAATAAGTATAGTTCCACCTTACCGGCATATCAGTTTGGAATCGTCGGAGTTTGAGACCGTTTAATTTACAATGTCTCTTGAATTCACTGAATCTAGGATTAGAACTGCAAATCCAAGAAATGGCATCTCTGATGCGATCTATTTGGTCGCTTACCTGTTTTAAACCAACATGTATAACTAAATTTATAATATGACATGCACATCGTTGATGGAAGAAATAACCTCCTTCTTGCGGGATATTTCTTACAACAAACAATGCAATAGAGCTAGTATTTGCAGATGCATTATCTAATATGATCAAAAGGATGCGATGCGTGATTTCATATGTTTCTAAAAAATAAATAATTACATTAAAAATATTTTCTGCGGTATGTTCAAAATCCATAGGACGAAAACCAATAATTCTTTTTGTTATCCTCCAGTCAGAATCTAAATAGTGTCCCGTAACACATAAATAGTCCCGTTTGGAACATGCATTTCAAATATCAGAAGTTAATGCAACATAGACACTTAAATGTTGTATTTTAACAATTAAGTCATCCCTTTGGGTTTCAAACAATCTTATCAAATCATTTCTAGTGGTGATTCTAGAAACATGTTCATATTGGGGGTTATATGCAGATATGATTAATTCCTTATAAAATGGTCTCTCACCAATACTGATCGGTTGATCAGTTTGTGTAATGTATCGTGCCAATCACTCTCTAACGTGCATGACGTCGAACTGCCACGTCGTAACGGACCCGTCTGGGTGCCGTTGTAGTTGTGTCTGGGTTGTAGTGTCTACCTGTCCATATGCATGCATACATTTGTACATATGTCGTCTCAAATGTCTGGTTCCCTTCGTACTTGTAGCATAATCCTTATGACAAAACTTACATTTAGCTCTGGGCCCAGACGTCCCCGTCTAGGAGTGTCATTTGGACTATGTTGAAACACTGCCACACATCTGATGTTAATTTTCTGGAAC
Organism: Dipteronia dyeriana; assembly: GCA_032871835.1. Classification (NCBI taxonomy): domain Eukaryota; kingdom Viridiplantae; phylum Streptophyta; class Magnoliopsida; order Sapindales; family Sapindaceae; genus Dipteronia; species Dipteronia dyeriana. Next base: position 76,577,016 of record CM065303.1, on the reverse strand, counting down.
GTGTTGTTGGTGTAACGGTGAAACCAGAAGGTCCCGCTTGAGTATGGGTCGGCTCTGAAATATCAAAATCATCGTTGAGCATATTCAAACCGTCCGGAAAATAAGGGTGCTGGTTATGATTCATTATCTAAAGTAAAAATATGAGCACTATAGTCGTTAATAGTCAAATTAAAAATCAATATTTACTAACAATAATCTTAATTTACTAACAATAATTAATAAAAAATTAAATTCACTACTACAAATAAAATTGATAAATTTACTAACAACACATATGAAATGAAATACTATACATAAAAATCTTAATATACTAATAAAACTTATTAAAATTAACCACTACACTTAAAATTCATAATGGTCCATAAAAAAATATTATCATAAACAACTATACAAAAAATTCATAATCTACTATCAAAAAATATTAAATTCACTACTACAAATTAAATTGATAAATTTACCAACAACAAATATTAAATTAAATACTACACATAAAAATCTTAATTTACTAATAAAACTTATTCAAATTAACTACTACACTTAAAATTCATAATATACTCACCAAAAATATTAAAATAAACAACTACACTAAAAAATCATAATTTATGAAAAAAATATATTAAACTTAACTATTAAACTTAAAAATCTTAATTTACTAAACAAATAATATTAACATTAAAGCCAAAAAGTTGATAAACTAACTAACTAAATAAATATGTTTTCATTTAGTAACTACAATCTAAACATAAACATATAAATTTACTATGAAAAAATGTTTGAACAAAAGTAATAACAAAATTGTACCTTTAAAATTTGGTGTGTTCGTGGAAAATGTAGAGAATTTTGTAGAGAGAGTAATAATGAAATTGAATGAAAAAATGTAGAGAATTGGAGAATATAGAGATTGAGATTTGAGAGAATGAGAGATTAAAAGAATGATAGAGAGAGAATGGAAAATGAAATGGATGGAAGTATTTATAGAAAAATTTGATTTGGGGAATGTAATTTGTAAGATTTGAGGGGGTGTTTTTATAATTTGTTTAGCCTCCAACGGCTGGAATTCAAAATCCAGCCGTTGGAGGGATTTTTTTTTATAAAAAAAGTAACCGGTCGATGTGCCGGACCGGCGAGCCAGTCCAGGGGCCTTGCAAGCCGGCTAGGCTTGCCTGGCGGGCCGGCCTGCCGGACCGTGTACCCCTGCCCGGCACGCGGCCTGCCACGGACCTGGCCTCGGCCTGATCCGTTCGATTGGTGGACTGGCCCATTATTACACCACTACCTTAAGGTGAAAAAACAGCTGCCTCACCATATTATGAGATCAGCCCAGCCGGTCACTGCCCTCATAATGAAGTTCCTGAGGTATGCAGATTCTAGTTGATGATGATAAGTTTATCCGTGTTTCATTGCTTATTAACTAGCTGCCTTGTAATGCTACTCGATATCACGAGACCAATGCAAAGGATAAATGCTTGAAGCTGTGTTTCAAAAAACTCTGCATTGATATGGTTTTAGGTTTATGTACTGATAAGGCTGCATTCTTTTGTCCAGAAGCCTTTTCTCTTTCGGTCGTTCTTTCACGGTTCGATAAAAAACTTGGAGTCCAAGGCTTCGGTTGCATTACCTCTGCTTGATGACACAATATAGCATTGCCAGAGACGTGGACTTGGAGAGAGAAGGATCGAAAAAATCATCGAGTGTGACAGTCTATGGATCCAAGTTCTCGTTCTGGAACAGGATGGGTTTGTACATCAAATCACTATTTGGGAAATTAGAAGCCAAATCTTCTTGATGGTAGAAGGTACTATTCCTTTGTTAAGATTTAACCAAAGAAATCATATCCAATTGAAGCATATCATAGCTTAAAATTTTGATTCCATCTTTTTCTGTCTCTGAAAATTTGTAAAAGTTTGTTTCTTTACCTGGGTATAGAATATAGATTAATCATTAATGTTCCATTCTGTTATTACATGTATTTCCTTTGAAATCATGAGCACTTTGAAAGTATGTAACACAGAATGTGCCTTTTTTTTAGTCCATATTGCATTACTTGTTAGTATTCTTATCGACCATTCACCGGTAGATCTCATTTTAATTTTATCAGGACCATCCAACGGTTTTCATTACATGATTGTAATCCAATGGTTCATAGCTGTTTCGGTTATTGAAGTTAACTAAACCAAGAGAAATAACAGAATTTTAAACGGTGTTAACGGGGACTAAGCTCATGAGTCATGAATTACGACAAAATCTATACAAACTATAAAGTTCAAAACTTTGAAAGCTTTTAGAAAAATTTAGAAAGGGGATATTGAATGAGCTCATGATGCTCTCCAGGACATTTCGCTCTGTAAAACATACCAACCCTATTGCCAATTCTCTGTTACATTTTTTAATGGTCCAGAAATGGAAAGGTTTCTCCAGAAAACTATCTCGAAAAAGTAAGATCGAACAAGACAGAGAAAAAAAGATGAAAGATGGCTCCCTACTGCTGACATCATGCTCGTTTTGTTCATTATTCACTAGTACAAATTGTGATCATGTCTGAAAAAAAACGTGTAAAATCCAACACCCGATTATTATTATTTTTTATTTTTTTATATATTATATATAGAAAGATAATATAATTTTAGATTATCAGGTTTTGTTTATTAACAGGTTTGATAATCCAGATTATGTATGAAAAAAAATGTCCGAATTTCGAAACGGGATATATATATATATATGTTTTATATATGTATGACATGTTACATCCATTCAATTTTTTTTTTTTTTGTAAATATAGCTGGGCAGCCTGAGCCCGGACATCAGCGTTCAAATAAAAACGTTCAATAAAAAAAAAAAAATCCAATCCAAACGTTCAATAAAAGAAATAAAAATAAAAAATAAAATAAAATCCAAAAGTTTCCTTGATGACACAAATCCTTGAAGTAGTAGGATTTATTACACCTCAAACCTTCCTTTTTCCTTATCCTAAACGAACAAGGAAATCTTCCCAAACGAGCAACCCCACGCATATAAACAGCATCACATAATTCAATGCAAGTCTTCATCCAAATTTTCCAAATTCTGTCTGCAAATTTCTCTCATCAATCTTGGAAGTTCATTATCAGAGAAAGTTCGAATTTTTTTTTGAGCAGGTCATTGTCATGGAGAAAGAAGAACCCCAACAGCCACCCAGTAAGTGTTTCTTTGATATGTGGCAGCTGCATCAAACAGATTTCTTGCCTACGATTGATCAACCGCGCAGATTTGACGTTCAACTACGCATCAATTTCGTTGTCGAATACCTCCCACACCACATCAACATGAACGTCCGTTCGGAGAAGAAGCGTGGTTTTCTCGAATGCAGGGACTTGGTGGACGACTTGAAGGTGCACGAAACCATGTCGACAATTCTCAAATACACTGCCCCGGTTACTGACAGTGAGCTGGAGAGGATCGTGAAGATCGTGTCGTCAAAAGCGAAGGCGATGGATGCTGATTCTTGCAATTCCGGGCGTGATGTGATCTCCATCATCATGTCGCTTAGAGTTGTCTACTTGAAAGATTACACCGAAGAAGTTGAGCTTGCTTGGGCTGCAAGACTCGGACCGGAAGCCCCGGAATCGATAAAAAGAATCATCCCCGCGTTGGATTCTGCTGTTGCTGGACTAGACAAAGTGGTCTACGACAAGGGTTCTTGCTCAGAGGAGCAGTGTGCCATCTGTTTGGTGAGGTTCGGTGTCGGTAAGGAAATTCATCGAACACCTTGCGTGCATGATTTTCACGTGACTTGTATTGCAAATTGGCTGAAGAGGAGTCACTTGTGTCCGCTCTGTCGGTTTCCGTTGCCGGTTTGCGGGAACACGGAGGCATTGTGCCCGTTCAAGGAAAACAGACCGCTCCCCAGTAATCGACGCGTGTATCGTACTAAGCCGAGAATGAGCACGAGGCCGGCGCCGTGGGCACGTAGACAAGTGTTTGGTAGGATAACCATTATTGATCCGATTAATTAAAACTATAAGACTATAATGATAGAAAGTACTTTTCCTTTGTTAAGATTGATGTACATACTTAATTGTATCATAACAAAGGAAATCAAATCAATTGAAGAATTCATTACCTTAAAATTTTGATTCCATCTTTTTCTGTCTCTGTATTATTTGTAATAGTTTGTTGGTTTAACTGGGTATAGATTACTGTTCCATTGAGTTATTACACGTATTTCCATTGAAATCATGAGTACTTTGAAAGTGCGTGTGTGTTTTTTACGAGTAAGTATCGCATTTCTTCGTTAAAGACTTGGTTCTTTTGAATTGTTGTTTGATATGTTCATATTAAATGCTCATCTGGGTCTAGTTAAAAAACTTAAATTTCTCTATATCTGTTATTATACGATGATATGATTAATGTACCAGCTTTGTGATTTGATTACAATTGATTTAATTAGATGCTGAAATCGTTCTGGTATCAGGGTTGTTTATGGGTGTCTGAATGATTAATGGGTGGATGTAGAAAATTCTGGGTAGTCTAAGGGGCTGTTTTTTTTATTTTATTTTTTATCTAAAGTATTATAAAATCTTAATTTGTTAGATATATGGATTAGTCTTATAAATTAAGATACTACGATATATTTGTATTTTTCATTTTGGATGACTTATTACAAATGTAAAATTGATTAGGTTGTGTTAAGATTTTTTTAAATTTGAAAATTTTTAAAAAATTGATTTTTAGGATTTTATTATACACAGATAAAATTGTAAATGTATGAATTGTTATAAGACATTTATGGAAATATACTAAAAAATTCTACTGCACCACTTTTTTAATAAGATAAACGTTAAAAAAATTTACTTTTTCTAAAAGACAGATATATTTAAAAATAAGATATAAAAAAAAAAACAAACAAAATGATTTATCTTAATTTGACATATAAGTCTTATGCTGAAAAAACAATCAATCCTTTAATTGATAAATATATAGTTGAGATAAATTATTTGGTGTTACAGTTAAGAGTTGCAGGACAATCAAGTACATGAGATGATTAGGATAAATATTATGTACGAATCTGTCGTAAAACAAGCAATACATCCATTATTGGTTTCAATATTTTGGATTGTAGAGCTAGTTTGGGAATATATGTATAGGATACTTGTGGTTGCGGTTGGTCTGGCTACTGTTGAATTGTGTGCGAAAATGTTGAGTCTTTTTCTTATCAATACATGACTCCATCCGTATTTAGAACCTATTCGTTATATGGAATGTGAAGAATAAGAAATGGTTGAGTAATTAAGAAGTAAACTGAACTCGTTGAGATTCAAGAATATGAATATATCGGTTTGAATACTCATGAAAGTTACATTAAGAGTAGATGAAACCTGTAAAGAGGACTTAATGATGGCTCCCTGCTGTTGTTGCAACACAGGCAAACAGCTCTAAACAAAGTGCAAACATCATTAGACTGTAATCACTTACAAATTGACTGACAATTAAATCCATTCTAAATGGTTGATTTATTATTTTGATGAGAATTGTGTTGTAATTTCTTAGTTATGAGATGATTACTTGTTGTAATAAAAAACCTTTGTGTATATTTTTTTCAACTGTAATAGTAATATAAGATGGATTCAGATTCATCAACATTGTCAGAAATGCAGGGAAAATTTCCCATCTCAGTTAACAAATGTTATTGAAGAACATGTGTTGATCTTTGTATTTAGAAAAAAGTAAAAATCAACGGTTTTAATGATACGTGTATTATTATTATTATCGCTAATTACAGTAAATCAAATTCATAATCGAAATGATTTCACAGAATACCATGATTGAGTTGGTATTGTGTCACACTGTTTAATTGACATACTTTTATTTTATTTTCTTATATACCCCCTGTCACGCGGTTGTTAAATTTCTTGTTTCTTTGTCATGAAAAGGTTTCCAATATAATGGTTCTTATTACTTGCTTAATAAAGTTTGAAATTAAAGTTTCCGATTTTTTTTCCTTAATTAGGCCAATCATAGTCACAATTAGTGAATCTTTTTAAAAAGATTACATATAGGCAGTATTTTATTAGGGTGTCTTCACTCTAATTATCCTTAAAACCATAATCTATTTTCACGTGTCTAATATAATAAATCAATAATTTATATTATTTCTATTAATTTTTATATAACTATTCTATAAAAAGAGTTAAGAGTAATGTTATTTTATCTAATTTTGATGTCTAAATGATTAGATTTTAGTGATGACATATCATCACTAAAATTCAAATAAAAAAAGTTACTTCCAAATGCATAATAGCGCAGAGATGTTTATATTTCTACATGCTACTGAAGTTAATATAAAATGTAATTCATCATTTCTAAGTCTTCATTTGATTGTTAAATGGAGAAAATAGAAGAGATAAATATGATATAATTATTAGATTTCAACCTCTCTCGATCAACTTGGAGAGAATTTTGAGAGAAAATAAAAAATAGTCATGGGAAACATAAAACTTTTGTTTATAACCACTTTTGAAATTTTATTTGTCAATAGCCACTTTTTTTTAAAAAAATTCAATGTATGTCCATAAATTACAAAATTACCCATGAATTTGATTTTTTCTTTAAAACTGAAAGTAAACTTGAAAACATGACTAAAATCTGGAACCAAACTTGAAATCACGACTAGAAACTTGAAACTTGAAACTTGAAACTTGAAATCTTATTTTAAAAAAATGAAATTTTGAAACTTGAAATCTTGCTTAAATTGAAAACTTGAAAACTTGAAAACTTGAAAACTTGAAATCTTGAAATCTTGACTAAATTGAAAGTTGAAACTTGAAACTTGAAATTTGAAATGTTCTGGGTTTTTAAGTTTTTCGTTTTCAAATTTTAAAACTTGAAATCTTGTCTAAATTGAAATGTTGAAACTTGAAATCTTGACTAAATTGAAATGTTCAAACTTGAAATGTTCTGGGTTTCTAGTATTTCGTTTTCTTTCCTTTTTTCAGCAGATCTAATCGCCGGCGGAGGGGGAACTCGACGGCGTTGCTGGACAGTCGTGAAGCCCAGGTGACGGCACTCCGGCAAGCCGTCGACGACGTGTGAGAGAGAAAGGAAAGAAGAGAGAAAGAGAGAGAGAAAGAAGAGATAGAGGGAGAGCTGCGGGGAGAGAGAATAGAGGTTCGGTGAGAGAGAGAGGAGGATGACGACGGTTCGCCGGTAAACCACCGCCGGGAGAGAGAGAGGAAAGGAGAGAGAAAAAAAAAGAAAAAAAAGAGAAAATGTTTGGGGATGGTTTTTATATGGAGACATTCAAGTAATTTTATAAAAAAGTGGCTATTAACAAATAAATTTTTATATGTTTTTAAAAATAAAATTTTCATAATAGTTGTGGTTATTTTTAATAATTTCCACTTTATTTTAACTTGTGTTTGTGTTGTGCACACCAAAAAAAGTGCATAAGATATTCATCCCCTTCAACATCTAAATATTTGTGAATTTTAGAGTATCAAGTAATATTATTATTATTATTATTATTATTATTTTTATTATTATATATATATATAATAACAAAAACGGATATAGTGTGAATTTTAGCCTACCAAATTTATTAAATAGGAGGATGTTAATTATTATTTTGCGTAAATAACTGCACCTGTTTTCCATTAAACTCTACACGAGATTTTATAATCGCATATGATCAATTTCAATTCACTCATCACAAACACAATATTAATTTATGTTTGCAGTTTTATTTATTGTCATTCAATAATTTATATCTACTTTATCAATGATGCAACGCCCTGATTTTTTTTATTTATTGTCATTCCATAATTTATGTCTACTTAACTAAGAAGAATAATATAATAAGTGGGTTAATTAGGATTTATGTACTATAAAATTTGAGATGACTTTAAAGGAAGAAATTTTCAAACATCGATCCCTAAAGAAAATGTTATGCTGATCTATTATGAGATATTATTCATTTCTTTATTAACAGCTTGTTTTACATATTATTCCTTTTAATTGATACGGATACCATCTATGTTGGAAACTTAACAATAAGTTGTAAATTTGGTGAACAACATTATTTTAAGGCCAGTCCCAATCCCATGATCAGTTCATGTTAATTAGAATCGCAATTGACATGTAATCCTAACTGTCATTAGATTTACCAATGTTAAAGCAAATATCTATTTTTTTTATTTTTTATTTTTTTACTTTTTTGTTTTCTCTACGAATGATACTAAATTTTATAGATAATAAAGACAGATTTAATTTTGATTCAAAAATGGAGAATTTTTTTGGTGCACGGGGTGAAGTGAACACTCAGGTGCGCAACATGTCTCATCCACCGTGGTGAACAAAATATTAATTTTCTCCCAAAAATGAGTTGGATACTTGAATCTAAAAAGTTGTAAGGTTATTCAAATGAGATACTGAAGCATATAAATGGCCCCTCATGGCCTCATTTAAACAAATATAAAACAGAATGTGATACTTAGTGGCTATATAAAAATCTGGAAAGTGTTTACCCGTTAATATACAAGACCACCTAGATCAATTATTTCTTGTTTAAATGAATAGACTAGAGTGTTACTACATCATGAGGTAGATATCACACCTAAAATCACAACACATATGGTAGCTATACCAATTACACCCCTCTTCGGAAGAAATAAGAAGAAATTCTAGCCATCTTGGAAGAAAAGAATATAGTGCAAGAACCGCGGTGACAATCACAGTTCGCCCGGAGAGATACAATCAAGTATTGCAGGTTTTATAAAGAAACCGGACATGAGACTTCAAAGTGTTTTCAGCTCAGAGATTACATAGAGACTCTTATTCGGGAAGGGCACCTACGGGATGTAATCTTAAAAAAAGACCAGAAACCAAGAAAGTCAAGGTTGATCACAACCCTGGTCAAAACCAAAGAACCAGCCCCGAAGCCAATCAAGTAATACATACAATTTTTGGAGGACCTTCTACTGGGAGAAGCAACCGAGAACGAACTCAGGAAATCAGAGAAGCAATAGAAGCAAGGAATAACTTCAACGTAAACTCGGTTGAACCAGACCCGAAAAGGGTAAAGGAAGGATGAGACCCAATAGTCTTTACAGAGGCAAATTCCCATGGCGTCGATGTTCGACCTAATGATGCTTTGGTTATAAGTGCCCAAATTGGCCATAGGGAAGTCCGGAGAATTTTAATAGATAATGGGAGTTCAGCAGACATCCTAAGCGTGACCGTATACGACCAGCTAAGACTAGACCGAAAAGATTTACAGCATTTCCATACTCCATTAAGAGGATTTGGGGGAATAGAGGTCAGGTCACTAGGGACTGCAAAACTACCCGTGAAGATCGGAACGGCACCATGCCAGAGGACTGTCCTACTCGACTTCGTGGTAGTTGACTTGGATAATTGGCCGTATAATGCATTATTGGGCCGGCCATTCCTGAATAAAACAAGGGCCGTGACGGCCACTTATGCATCAATGATCAAGTTCCCAACAGAACAAGGGGTTGGGATAGTCAAGGGATCCCAAGAGATGGCCCGAAGAGCAAATCTGTCAGTATACAGAGACAATCATGATGCTGAACAAGTGTGCACTATAATGCAGCCAAATCAGTGTAAAAAATCCTTGTCATTCGAACTGGATCCAAGGGAGGGCTCGAATGAATACAAAACAGAATTGGTTGAAGTAGTACTTGAAGAAGACAAACCGGACAAGAAAATCAAGATCGGGCCCAACTTGGATGGAAAAGTCAAGCAAGACTTAACCAATCTGCTTAGAGAATACAAAGATGTATTTGCCTGGAGTCATGAAGATATGATCGGGATATATGCCCGAGTAATATCCCACCACCTCGCAGTAAGCCCGAATGCAAAACCGGTAATACAAAAGAGAAGATCGTTCAATCCTGAAAGAAGTCAAGCAATCAAACAAGAGGTGGAAAAGTTACTAGCGACTGGATCAATTAGAGAAGTCAGCTACCCTCAGTGGGTCGCCAACGTAGTCCTCGTCCAGAAGAAAAATGGACAATAGAAGATGTGCGTAGATTTCACGGATCTAAACAAGGCATGTCCAAAGGATAGCTTCCCACTTCCAAGGATAGATCAGCTGGTGGATGCCACAGCAGTTCATGAATTGCTCAGCTTCATGGACGCTTACTCAGGATATAATCAGATCTGGATGAACAAAGCTGATGAAGAAAAAACAGCTTTCACAATGGATCAGGGTTTATATTGCTACACAGTAATGCCCTTCGGTTTTAAAAAAAATGCAGGAACTACGTACCAAAGGTTGGTCAACAAAATCTTCACTCGGCAAATAGGAAGGAACATGGAAGTGTACATTGATGACATGTTGACTAAAAGCGTCTCAGCAGATGAGCATACCCGTGACCTCCGAGAGACATTTGATGTTTTGAGAAGATACTAGATGAAATTAAACCAAAACAAATGTTTATTAAGAGTCCATTCGGGAAGATTCTTGGGTTTTCAAGTCCATCAAAGAGGAATCGAAGTTAATCCCGAGAAAATCCAGGCTTTGCAAGAAATGACCTCACCTAAAACATTGAAAGAGGTACAACGCTTAACAGGGTGTTTAGTCTCCTTGGAAAGATTCATCTCAAGGGCTATAGACAGGTGCGCACCTTTCTTCAAGATAATCAAAAAAGGGAAAGGCCTGGAGTGGAATAAAGAATGTGAGCAGGCATTCTTAAAAATAAAAGAATACTTGGGGCAAGCTCTCATCCTCTCAAAACCGCAAAAAGGGGAAATACTTCAGCTGTATCCGTCAATAACCGAACTTGCAGCAAGTTCAGTCTTAGTCAGAACAGAAGATGAAGTGCAGAAACCAGTGTATTATACTAGCAAGGCACTCATACCGGCCGAGACCAGGTACTCATAGGCAGAGAAAATAGCCTTAGCATTGGTTTCAGCAACAAAAAAGCTGAGACCATATTTTCAGGCCCATACGATCCAGGTTCTCACCAATTGCCCATTAAGACAAATCTTACAAAAGCCAGAGATATCAGGAAGACTTACTAAATGGGCAATCGAGTTAAGTGAATTCGATATTCATTATGTCCCCAGATCCTCCCTCAAAGGACAAGCGGTGGCAGACTTCATAGCCGAGTTCACAGAACCAAACCTGGAAGCAAAAAGACTGTTGGATAAAAGTTTCCCATGGAAACTATATGTTGATGGTTCTTCAAACACTCATGTCAGCGGGGCAGGGATCGTAGTTCTTACCCCAGAAGGAGATGATGTTGAATGTGCCATGAGATTTGATTTCAAAGCAACCAATAATCAAGCCGAATACGAGGCATTGTTAGCTGGACTCAGAGTCTGCATAGCTCTTGGGGCAGATGAAGTTGAGATATTCAGCGATTCACAGGTAGTTGTCAACCAGGTTATGGACGAGTACCAAGCCAAAGATGAAGGAATGATTGCCTACCGTGACATCGCAAAACAGCTCATCAAAAAATTTAAAGAATACAAGATCGCTCAGATCCCCAGAGAAGAAAATGAAAAGGCAGACTTCGGGGGAACAGAAGAAACGGGGAACACTCAACACCATTTGAGAATCCCCAGATCAAACAGTGATATCAAGCCCGAGAGCCACGCCAGCAAAAAACCAACTGTTCTTCCAAAATTTGTTGGATGTAGGGAATCTCCATATGAAACCCTTCTTTTTTGGGTCATCAGAAACATCGACCCCCAATTCACCTTTGCTTCTTTGGGGACCCAACCGTCCGAAGAAGTAGACACAAGAAAATAGGTTCCCGTTCTGCTAACCTTCCTCAGCGTAAAGAAATGCTTGATTTCATTCGGGAAAGGCGGCGAAAGGTTCATTCGACTGAACATGTGCCACATACACATCAAGGCTTTGTAACTATTCGGGGCTAACTGAGCTGGGGCTATCCCAGCTTCAATCAAAAACCAGACAATAAAAGTCTGAAGGGGAAGTGTGACGCCTCAGCAAAGCATCGATCCATAAATAGCGACCATGCCCTCAGGAGGATTCCATACGGCTTTATCCCCCGCAGGAACCAAAGTGACTGAGTCGGGCAAGTCGAATCGGGAGCGGTATTTTTCTATCTCAGCTGGCCAGACCACATTCGGCTCAGTATCAAAGCCACTCGGGTGAGTATCAGAAAATAGAAGACGAGACGCCCTGTACACTTCATCAACGTGACCCTCGTTAACAGTCTGTTCCCTGGTCTGAACGCTGCTCGAGCCGTGCTTGTATACCTTACTTCTGCTCTGATGTTTACCCATCCTTCGAAAAGATACCCTGTGATCAGAAATATCAGAATCAGAACTAGATGGAGAACTCGATACAGGGCTGAAAGTGATGTCAGGGTGAAGCCCAGAAACATCAACCTCTAAGAACGAAGGTTCATATATTGGGATATCCCCCAGTAATCTTTTAATGCAAGATACTAACTGAAAATCCCCACGTTCTAATGCATCAAAAGCGATTTTAAAGAGACGATGGCGGGAAGATGGCCCCATTAAAACTAACCATGAATTAAGATTGATGCAAGATCTTCAAGCGGAAAATCGCGAACTTCTGGATAAAGAAATTTCTGCTGAATTTTTGAGAATAAATCAACAATGTCTCTCAGCGAAAAATTTAAAGATGAGACGACACGAAACTCTAGGATTTCAAAGCGGGAAAAAATTTATGATGAAACTCGATGACGTAGGCGGCACTTGGGGAAACGCAAAAATCATTTTTCATAAATGATATTGAAAAACGAAGAGATGAGGGACGCGTGTCAAAACAGGAAGTAGCCCTCAACCGTCAGAACTTCAAAACGTTGCTATCATTTAAGATCTTGCATGATGAAGCGAATCGAAATTACAGAGTCACCATTAAGACGCGTCATTATGACAAGACGGCTATTCCGACGAGAGAAAATTAAGATGATTAAAATACTCTTGCCCGAAATGAAATTTTCTCGGCAAAAATATTTTAAGGGAGTATTGTCGTATGTACATTTTACCAAGCATACACGTCATTGACAGGAAGGAAAAAATAGCCAGGTGGACGCCCAAATGTGCATTCGGGAAATATCCTATAAGGCATCATTAAAGAGAAGAAAGCCCGAGTAAGCATATATTGAATAAAACCTACTCGGGATCAGTTAACAGCACTCGGGACTGGTTAAACAACGCTTCCACTCGGGCTCAAACGGTGCTACTCGGGACCATCAGGTATTACTCTTACTCGGGAATAAATACGACTCGAGTAAGAGCTTGATGCTTATTTCATACGGATTAAGTCATTAAATACGCGACGATATCCATCAGGAAGGAATCCCAAATAAAATAGAGCATTAAAATAGAAGAGTCCCCAATCAGGAAATAACTTGATTTCTTTGCAAATGCTACATTCTTATAAGGAAACAAGTCCAAATTGAACTGCACTACTAGAATCTCGCTCGATTTCCATAAGAGACTCCGAAACAGGAAAGAAGACAAATCGACCTCAAGAAAGTAACCGAATCACAATTAAATACAAAGATCATGTATTACTTGTACAAGGCAGATTAGGGTTCTATAAACATATAAATAGACCCATAATCTCGTCCAGAAAAGATATAGGCAATATAGCATACAACAATTATAGGAAATACAGAGAGAAAAAAGAGAGATCGAGAGCTTGTAAACATCTTATTCTCTTAGTGGATTTTGGCTGGGTTGATCCTTCAAACCACCCGTGGATGTTTCTCCGGCCATCGGAGTTTTACCACATAAAACTTGTTTTTGTTACTCTCTCTGCATCTCTTTCTCTTTAATTCAATAGCCGAAATCCAATTCTTATTGGGTTTTTTGACATAATCCAGAAATCGACGTCAACAAAACTTCGTTACAAGTTACCTGTTTTGAGCTTGTGCTGAAATGTTTGCCACTATTTTATATGAAAATGAAAGTAATAAATAAAAAGGACATCTAAATGAGGAATCTTGACCTGTCTTTCTCAATATAAAATACAATTAATATACCAAGTCCGTGACTATCACAAATCGCTGGAGATCTGCAAATCTCCTCCACATCGTTGAAGATTTGCATATCAAACCATTAGTCGACCCGACAAGGGAAAGTTCATGTAATTACAGCAAAGGTTGTCACTGTATGCAGTATTGTTTAACCTAAGAGTATAAGTGCAATAGTTAACCATTTTAGAAAACTCAAATACAAGCATAGATTGGGAAAAAAAAATCACATGTTTCATTGACTTTATGTATGTTGACTATATATTAATACACATTGTACATAGTGTCTTCAAAGTAGTGCATGCTCTACTATTAGAAACAAAATGGAGCGTGAGTTTGATTACCATAAGAAGATGGAAGTTGAACTCAGGAACTTCATGATCTTATGGCTTATAGTGTTGCTATCTCTATGCTATTGCTATGCAATTGGCAAGAAAATCTCTAAAGGCATCAAACGTATCCTATTTGTGCTCCCAGTTATTGTTCTCTTTGTGTACCTTCCTTTGAATCTCTACTCTGTCCATCTCAGTTTTTTCACCTCTTTCATCGTTAGTTTTATTGGCAATTTGAAGCTCTTACTCTTTGCTTTTGGAGAGGGACCTTTGTCTTCGGACCCTTCTATGTCCCTTGCAGTTTTTTTGGCTGTTGCTTCTCTTCCTATCCAACTTCGAAAAAATCCACCTCTAAATGGCCAAAATAAAGATCACCCATCTCCAGAAAACCCTAAAAATAGCTCTACAATATTAAAATGTGCAATCAAGGGTACACTTTTGGCAATATTGATATACATCAATACTAATTATTGGGAATATATTCATCCAAAGATGTTATTGTGTTTCGTTTCTCTACATTCTTACCTGCTACTCGAAATGACCCTAACCGTGATCTCAGCACTGGCTGGAGCCTTGTTTGGGCTAGAGCTCGAGCCAACTTTCAGTGAACTACACCTATCCACTTCTTTACAAAACTTTTGGGGCCGAAGATGGAACCTAGTGGCCACAAACATCCTTCACCTTAGTGTATACCAACCCGCCAAAAAGATGTTCACTCGGGTCTTAGGGTGCCAGTGGGCTACATCATATGCGGTTGTGGCAACATTTTTGGTGTCTGGTCTCTTTCACGAGCTCATGTTCTATCATTCAATGCGAATGAAACCTACAGGGGAGTTGACATTATGCTATTTTCTCCTTCAAGGGATAAGTGTCGCGGTTGAGATTGAACTCAAGAAGATGTTCAAGAGGTGGCGTTTTCCACGGTCGATCTCGTTGCTTTTGACGTTTGGATTCTTGATGGTTACAACAGCTTGGCTCCTTTTCCCCCCAATAAAAAAGGCTTATGTTAGCGTGTTGGATGAATATGAAGCTATATTGGCGTTTTTTACCAATGCCATGCTATGCTTTGGATTTGTTTGAAACCATCTTTGTTATTGTTAGTAAAAAGTCTAAAATACATCTGAAAATAAGGCATCGTAATTTATGAGATGTACATCGTACCTTTTACCTTTTAATATTGTATTTTATAATTTCGCAGCAAGTCTACTTGCTTTCAACTGAAAATAAATCTTGCTCATAATATTTATGCTTCTTCACTTTCTACTTGATCACATATATTTGTTCTATGATATGATCTATGATGTGCATGTAACGTACCGATCATTCTTGGTATTATTTGTGTGATAGCTGTAATCATAGTATCAATTATGTGGTTAATTACTTAAAAACAAGGGTGTATCAAATAGAAATTTCTTTGTACATATGTGATTATTGATCCATTGAATTATCCATTGTTAGAAAGACGAAGATCTCTACAAATAGAAGAAAATAATTTGTATAATTAAATATAATTAACCTCTTTGATAGATACAAATGAATTTTGTTTTCTTAATTATGTCTTCTTCTTCTTCTTTTTTATATTTTTTTTTAAGAATTCTTTTGTTTGTTCAATATACTCTGGAGTTTTCAATTTTTTTAGATGGGCTTCGGTTTGAGCATTGAATATATTTTTCTACTTTTAAACGTGTGTCATATGCGTACACCTGAGAGCCATAACTTCAAGAATTTACTGTTTCAACATCCGTTTGCCAATATATAATTTGAATGTGGAAATGGTAGGGATATATCACTTTTTTTTAGTTACAATGATGTTACCGTTTTATTAACTTAAGTTTAAAAGACACCTGTTATAGTGAACTATCCAAATTGCCCTTAAATAATCTATTTTTTATTCTCATTGTGCTTCCATCTACACTTTGAAAACGATAACTCCTCTTTCTCTTAAAAAAACTCTTCTCTCTCCAGATTCTGTACAAAAAGATAACAAACATTTGTGATATTCGTTTATATATTTTTATATATTTCTATGTGGTTTAACAATGTATTCATTCGTTATGATTTGTTGTCCAGTCTTTGTATAAAAATGTATGAATATTTTATTTTTCAAAGGATCGAGCATTTTATTTTTAAAAATAAAGTTTAGTTAAATCGAGTATATTTGTAGCCAAATCAAGAATTTTTTTTATTATGATCGAACTTATTGTTGAAAGAATTGAACATATTTTTGAAAAAATTGAAAGACTCGAGCATTTGTTAAAGGATCGAGATTTTTTTTCAAAGGATCTAGAATATTTATCAAAGGATCGAGATTTTTTTTCTAAGGATCGAGATTTTTTTTCAAAGGTTCGATAATATTTTTCAAATGATCGAAAATATTTGTCAAAAGATTTAGAATTTTTTAAAAGATCGATTTTTTTTTCCAAAGGATCGAGATTTGTTTTTAAAATAACGAGAATGTTTGTCAAATGATAGATTTTTTTTTTTCAAATAATCGAGAATATTTGTCAAAAGATCGAGAATTTTTCAAAGGATCGAGAATTTTTTTCAAAGAATCGAGATTTTCGTTTCAAAATAACAAGAATATTTTTCAAATGATTGATTTTTTTTAGAAAATTAGGTTTAGTTAAATCGAGTATATTTGTAGCGAAATCGAGCATATATTATTCATTTCTTTATTAACAGCTTGTTTTACATATTATTCCTTTAATTGATACGGATACCATCTATGTTGGAAACTTAACAATAAGTTGTAAATTTGGTGAACAACATTATTTTAAGGCCAGTCCCCATCCCATGATCAGTTCATGTTAATTAGAATCGCAATTGACATGTAATTCTAACTGTCATTAGATTTACCAATGTTAAAGCAAAGATCTATTTTTTTAATTATTTTAATTTTATTTTTTTGTTTTCTCTACGAATGATACTAAATTTTATAGATAATAAAGACAGATTTAATTTTTATTCAAAAATGGAGAATTTTTTTGGTACTCAGGTGCGCAACATGTCTCATCCGCGGTGGTGAACAAAAGATTAATTTTCTCCCAAAAATGAGTTGGATACTTGAATCTAAAAAGTTGTAAGGTTATTCAAATGAGATACTGAAGCATATATATGGCCCCTCATGGCCTCATTTAAACAAATATAAAACAGAATGTGATACTTGGTGGCTATATAAAAATCTGGAAAGTGTTTACCTGTTAATATACGGGACCACCTAGACCAATTATTTCTGGTTTAAATGAATGGAATAGAGTGTTACTATATCATGAGGCAAATATTACACCTAAAATCACAACACATATGGTAGCTAGGGTTTTTAAGAGGATGAGAGGATTCAAACCTAGACGTAAACTCATGGTACAAGTGTGAGAGGTTTACTATTGGATCAATCTTATCGCTTTGATGATTGGATAAACATTAATAATTATTTATCTCACTTACCTATGTATTTAATTACACACTGATTGACACCTCAATTGTCACATATGTTGTTATTTTATGATTTTAGATATGATATCTACAATTACTCTTAATATATATATATATATATATATATATATATATATATATATATATATTGAAGTGATTACCCATTAATATTTGGCATCTTTTTAAAAACAATTTCATTTTTCAATATTATATTAATTCGAGGTTTGTTTTAAGAGGAGAGACTCAAACTCACAAATCACAATCTCGTGATGTATGTGTGAAGTGTTTACTATCTGTCGTCATCAATCAATTTTTTTACTCGACCAATTATATGCAGTTACTATACACTGAGGAATTAAGAAAATTTTATTAAAGAGATTTAGATCCATGTAATCTAAAATTTGAGATAATTTAAATGCAGTATTTAAACTTCCTTACAAGTTACCTGTTTTGAGCTTGTGTTGAAATGTTTGCCACTATTTTATATGAAAATGAAAGTAATAAATAAAAAGGACATCTAAATGAGGAATCTTGACCTGTCTTTCTCAATATAAAATACAATTAATATCCCAAGTCCGTGACTATCACAAATCGCTGGAGATCTGCAAATCTCCTCCACATCGTTGAAGATTTGCATATCAAACCATAAGTCGACCCGACAAGGGAAAGTTCATGTAATTACAGCAAAGGTTGTCACTGTATGCAGTATTGTTTAACCTAGGAATATAAGTGCAATAGTTAACCATTTTAGAAAAGTCAAACACGAGAATAGATTGGAAAAAAAAAATCATGTGTTTCATTGACTTTATGTATGTAGACTATATATTAATACACATTGTACATATTGTCTTCAAAGTAGTGCATGCTCTGCTACTAGAAAAAAAAAATGGAGCTTTAGTTTGATGACAATAAAAAGATTTTTTTTTTTGAAAGGCAAATATCTTAAAAGGCCGAAGCCAGGCCGAAGGCCAACAGCAAACAACTGAACCAACATCCTACAGTCCAAACAAAACAGAGCCAGCAACACACAAGCCACACAGGGTAAAACAGGCAAAGACGGAAACAAAGAACACTAGAACAGAAACACAGACTCAAAATTAGAGATCACTCCATGACAGAATATCTTTGACAAGCGTAGACCCATTTTTCGCCAGCATATTAGCGAAAGAATTGGACTCTCTCGGACAAAAGACAACTGAAATCTGGTCACCAATGATTAACATATTGCGAATGCCAACGATGGTCTGAGCATGCTCAATGTTAACACAACCATCATTTGTGATCCAAGAGACTGCCGTCTGAGAATCGCTAACAATCATAATTTGTTTCCCCACCAACTCTGGTTTAGAAAGACAAAGCTCACAGGCTCTCGCAATTGCAAAAAATTCAGCAGTAATGGCATCACGAAAGCCTAAATTCGTCGAGAAAATACAACAAACCCTTCCTAAGTGATTCCTGAGAACTCCTCCCATGCCAGCTGGACCCGAAGAACCCCCCTAGCCGACCCGTCAACATTAAATTTCAAAGCCTCTACAGGAGGGGGGATCCAAACCGTAGACTTTGGGAGCTTTTTCTTCTTTGTCTCCGTGCAACACAAGGCAATGTTAATAACCATGTGAGTAACAGGTTCCAAAGAACCAACTCCCAAATGTTTGAATAATATTGATTTCCCCATCGTTGAACACCTTGTTATTCCTAAATTCCCAAATTGTCCACGTCACAGCAAAGAAAAGCGATCTCCACGCTCTTTCAGAGTTCTTTTGATAGCATAAACCAGTCCAGCCCTTCCACCAATCCTTCAGCAAACTAGGCACACAGACGGAAACGTCCCACCATTTCATACACGCATGCCACAAAGAATTTGCCCATTTGCAAGAGAGAAAAAGATGATCTAAAGTCTCTTCACACAACAAATTATTTCCCATTTGCATACCAAATCTGTTCAGCACAACTTTGACAAGGGTTCTACCATGTAAGAGCTGCCAAACAAAAATCTCAATCTTAGGTGGGCAAACTCCAAGCCAAACCCTTGTGAAAACCGACCTCACCCCTGCATTACCTACCTCAAAACACTTCCAGAAAGATTTGACCGTGAAGCATCCTTTAGAGTCATGGACCCATCCTAAAGTGTCTTGGACAGAATCTGAAATAGATAGGTTGTCTAAACAAACCTTGAAGCACCTCCATTGATCAAGTTCCCAGTCAAAGAGTGTTCTTCGCAACCGAACTTCCCATCTACTAGCCAAACCATCACTGGACCAGAAATCTCTAATGCACCCTAATTTATTGACAGCTAGGGTGAAAATCCTAGGAAAAGCCACCCTTAACGGAAATTCCTCCACCAAAACATCCTCCCACAGTCTAGCTTTATCACCCCTACCAACCACCACTCTGAAGCCCTCCTTGAGAATTTTTGCCGAAACAGACCCCTGAGCAAACAGAGACCCAACCGCTTTCGTAAAAGTTGAGCTGCTAGACCCGCAACTCCAATCCCATCTTAGCAAATCTTCCGAGACCCGATATTTGGTACAAATCACTCACTTCCAAAAAGGCGCCTCTTCCGTACCGAATCTCCTAGCCCACTTAGCAAGAAGACCTTTATTCTTGTGAAAAATCGAACCAACCCCTAGACCACCGTTACCTTTGCTTTGACATAACATATCCCACTTTATCGGATGCAATTTATTTTTCTGACCATCCCCCCAGAAAAAGCTCCGTTGAAGTCTTTCAACCTTTAGAGCGACACTCACTGGCATTTTGAACACCGACATGTAATAAATGGGAATGCTAGCCATCACAGTTTTAATTAGAACAAGTCTACCACCTTTATTAAGAAAGGTCTTTTTCCAAGGAGCGAGACGATTTTCCACACGACTAACCAAATCGTTCTAAAAAGACTTAGTGGACGAACGTCCTCCTAACGGCAAACCTAAGTATGTTGAAGACAAAGAACCTTTGACACGCCTAAAAATGGCACCCCAATCCTCCTCATTGGACCTAGCTTTCCTAATCCTCACCACACAAGATTTTTGAAGATTTAACCTCATACCCGACGCCAACTCAAAGCAAGTCATGATCCTCTTGGCATTCACTAGATAACCCGCTTTCGGTTGAAGAAAAAAAATCGTATCATCAGTAAACTGCAGGTGAGAAATGTGGAGCTCATTATCTCCAAAAACCGCCCCTTTCACCATGCCCTAATCACTCGCTTGTCTAAACAAGGCACTCAACCCTTCTACCGCAATGTTGAAGAGAAAAGGGGATAGGGGATCACCCTGACAGAGCCCTTTTTGAAGCCCAAGTTGTCTCGTAGGACTCCCATTAACCATAACTAAAAAGGTCGGCGAAGAAATACAGCATCTCATCCAATGCCTCCACTTCCACCCGAAACCCATATCCCTCAAGACACTATCCAGAAAAGAATGATCCAAGCTATCGTAAGCTTTTTCAAAATCCAACTTAACCAATAAACCTCCTTCATTAGATTTTTTCCAATGATGAATAATTTCTTCCGTTACCACAAAGCTATCAAGAATCTATCGGTTTCTGACAAAAGCTGATTGAGTTTCACCGATCACCGATCCAATGACCTTTTTCATTCCATTAGCCAACGTTTTAGCCAAGACTTTGAATAAAGACCCGACTAAACTAATAGGCCTAAAGTCCTTCATATCTTTGGGATGGCCGCACTTGGGAATCAAAGCTATAAAAGTCTTGTTAAGCTTATTCACAATTCTCCCATCCTCGTGGAATTCATCAATAAACTTCAGAAAATCTCCCTCAATAACCTCCCAGTTGGCTTTAATGAAGTTCAGGTTAAAACCATCCGGCCCCGGAGCTTTGTTACCGTCACAACTGGAAAGAGCAACCCAAACCTCTTCCTTCTTAAATTTCGCTTTTAGAGACTCCTGTTTCACCTCCGAAAGCTTTTTAAGAGGGAGATCCCTAATAATAAGCCTACTCTAAGTCACCTTATTGTAAAAAGACTCAAAATAATCGGCTACTGCCTCCTTAACCTCATATGGATCCGAAATTTTTACACCACCAATAGAAATGTCCTCAATGGAATTGAACCTTCGTCTTCCATTAGCAACATTATGAAAGAATCTGGAATTTCTGTCACCTTCAACGAGCCATTTAACCCTAGATTTTTGCCTCCACTCCTGTTCTTCCAACTGAAGAATTTTCCAAAACTCAAACATAATTTTTACTCTCTCCTGCCTTAAATCCATCGACCAACCATGTTTGACTGCATTTTCCTCAACTTTAACCAGCCGATCCTCACAAGCCTTGGTTGAAGACCTCTATTTCTTTTTAACTATCTCCCACATCTTAATAAGTCCTTTGGAAGCTTTCAGTTTGGTCTGCAAAGAATAACTACTGGAGCCCTTCGTCTTGCAACCAATTTCTTCACCTCATAAGATAGAGAATGATCCTCCAACCACACATTGAAAATTTTAAAAGGACGAGGACCCCAGCTCTTCTTAGAGGAACCTAGAGTAATGGCATTGTGATCAGAAATTGACCTAGATAACCCTTTCTGGACCAGGTCTGGAAACCAGGAGAGGATATCAAGAGATGCCAAAAAACGGTCCAACCTCACCCAAGAACCTAGTTCCCGATTATTCGACCAGGTAAACTCAATCCCCCTCAAAGGTATATCAACCACTTTAGCCTGCAAGATGAAACTGTTGAAAGCCCTTGTCGACCATTTGTTGAAACCCCCACCATTCCTTTCCGTCGAGTGAAGGACAGAATTGAAGTCACCACCCATACACCAGGGTATAAGGAACGAAATCTGAAGGTTAAGAAGTAAACCCCATAATTCTCTCCTCTCACTCTCCACATTAGAAGTTTACACGTTGCAAAACACCAATTGTTTATCCTGTTTAATCAAAGACTCTATCAACACAATGCACCACTTGTTGGAAATACAATCAGCTACTGTGATGAGATCCTCATTCCATAGAGTAATCAAACCACCTGCGGAACCCCTCGCCTCAACCCCTACACCACGAGAAAGAAGAAAACCCCCAATACTTTTAATAATCTTCCTGTCAAAAAAATTAAGCTTGGACTCCTGAATAAACAAAATCGCTGGCTTCTGGACAGCCACAAAACCCCTGACTTTCCTTCTCTTAGCCTCTTTACCCAAGCCTCTCACGTTTCAGGACATTGCTAACATAAAAACAAAAGAAACCCACCCAAAAAGAGAACCTAGCAGGATTACTTCTGATATCTCTCCACGTCCTCTCTTTCCTTTGCTAACACAATTTCTGCAACCTCCACCTCTTTTCCATTAAAATCAAATCCCAAAGTTATCCCTGTTTCTAGAATCTTAGCCACCTCCACATCCAGAATCCACCCTTCCTCCACAACCGAAGAAACCTCTCACATGCCATTATCTTCCTTTCTTAACCTGTCACCTTTGTAACCCATATTTTTTGCATGTAATTTGACCCCCATCTCCACGCCTTTTTCAACAACCTTTGTTATTTCTTCTTCTAGATTCCATAAAACCTTTGACAGAACCCACCCCGACTCTTCTCTTGAGTACGAGGGAAACCCTATGAACTCTACATTTACTAGCATGATAAAAGGACTTCCTGCTGAAATTTCCATAGGAAATACTTGCTATTAAACAAATAAAATGTAAGGAGAGTGCAAAATGTACATAATTGCAATTTCTTTTCATATATTTTCGTTTCTTTACAAAAAGTGTCAAAATTGACCGATCAGACCAAAAACCGACCACTATAAAAACTAAGTAACCAGTCCATCCCGAGTGGGAAACTGAACAGGCCGAGTAAGAAATCCGAGTAGGCCGAGTAGACCGAATAGGTCATGTGGACCGAGTAGGTCAAGTGGGCTGAGTAGAAATTCGACCATGTTTCTGACCATGCCTACCATCCCGAGTATGCCTACCATCCCGACTATGCCTACCGTTCTGTCCATGCCTATCGTCTCGACCAGGCCTACCGTCCCGACTATGCCGACCTCATATTTCTAAATATGTACATGAAATTTTAAAATGCATGATTTTTATGCTTCATGATGTCATCGAGTGGCTCACCTCAAAACTTCTGAGTCCCCACAACAGAGCAGCTACCTGAATAAAATTTTAAGAGTGAAAGGATGAGCGCTAACGCCCAGTGAGTGAATGAAAACTTTTAAAAATAATTTTCTAAACCACTTTACAATAAGCATTCAGTAATACATGGTATAAGATAATATATCTACTTTCATACTTAATAAACCGAATACTGAATGCATCACTTTTCTGAACAAGAGTAAGATACTTTATAAAATCTTAATCTTTACCAAATTCGTACCGGGGATATCCTCCATACGTAAGCCGAAATACATTCGGCCAAACGCAGAGTCATGAATAACTTCTGGTCATACCCGTGCAGAGCGACTTAATTACTCTTTCTCTGGTCAATACTCGGGCAGGCGACTCTCTGGTCATACAAGTGCAGAGCGACTCAATTACTCTTTCTCTGGTCATGCACTTGCAGAGCGACTCAATTACTCTTTCTCTGGTCATGCACTTGCAGAGCGACTCATGACATACACATGTGTAGAACGGCCCCAAAAGCCAACCATAATCATAACTGGGGAAGGTACCTACATGGTGCTTTTATGGAAATCATAATCTCTTCTTGATAATTCATAAAAATAATATACTGATTCTGAATGCTAATATAAGCATAAAATATATATTTTTGGTTCTCTGTATACTCACCATTAATCATAAAAAGCAATAAAAAGCTTAAAATGATTTGCAGCAATTAAAGTATAAAACTGTAAACTTGAGTTAAAAACAAAACTGAAACTTAATTCACTCACAACTTAGAAGTCAAGCTTAATTCAGGCTGAATATACTAGATTCCCTTCGTCTTCTTTCCCTAACAATCACAAGATCCAATTAGAAACTGGATATCAAAGAAGAATCAACTGAAATCTGTAATCTGTAATCACGAGAGCTTCACTGACTTTTCTCTTTTCTTCTCTTTCCTTTCTTCCGCTTGATTCTACTACTTTTTCCAGCTCTCACAACATTTATCCTCATATATATATATATATATATATATATATATATATATATATATATATATATATATATATATATACTTATGGAAGGACACAGCTGAAGTTGTGAGCTAATTAACCAAGCTCACAGCTGCCTGTCAGCCATGCATTTCACTTGGCTTACTCATCTGATGCCTTTTCGGCTTCACGCTTATCCCTTCTTTTTTTTAGGATTGAGCCTTTCAATTGGGCCTGAAAGACATTGGGTGTTACAATCTTCTTCTTAATAACTCTGTCTTCTGACTGCCATGCACTCGCCTACGAATTTTGACGGCTTGCTTTAGTATTTCTTGTTATCATGGAATGAATTTTGTTGCATGCAAAACTACTTCTCATTTTCTGCTTGGTTGATGTTCTGATGTCCCTTGACACCCCATTCCTTGATTTTGATCTTCCCACCCCTAAATTGACATCAATCTGCTCTTGAAAATCATCTTCTATCGTATCTCGATTCTCCAACGAAACTTGCTCTTCTTCTTTCTCTCTCAGATCTACACAAATCTCAATCCCATTGTCGAACCTATCTATTTTCTTTAACAGAGTTTCACCTGGCTCCTTCTCATTGCCAGAGATGACTTCGTAAAGCCCATACTGACCCAGACTAGAATTGCTCTTATCTGATTCCTTGTCAAATCCAGTGGCTTTACATTGGACAATATCCTTCGGCCCAACACCCTTGATACCATGTTGTCTTGTTTTGAAACATTCCCATTTATGAGCCTTAAAGCCCATTGATTGTCTATTCATAAGCCCACTCTCAAAGGAACTGGAAAATCCACTACTAATTGATCGGAATGATTTATATACGTATTTGAGGTCCCCATTACCTAGCTTTTGTTCTCATTTTTGAGCATATTTTGGTATATTATGTGTTTATGAGCCTTGTGTAGGTACATGTTCCCTACAGAAGGTATATGAGCTTAATTGAAGTGTTTTGGAAGTTAAAGAGCATATTTATAGAAGTAAGGTACACGACGACAAAGTGAACCGCACTTCGTACCGCGCTGGAGAGCAGCAGAATCAGTGCGGTACACGGTGTCTAAGTGAACCGCACTTCGTAAAGTGTGAGATGGCAGAGGAAATTATCGAAAGCTTCAAGTGTTGTACGCGTATCGCACGAAAAGGAAATACGTACCGCTCTTCAATGGTTTGCTCTTATTTGCTCATTTCTTTATATTTCTTGTTGTCTTTGATGTGTAACACCGAATTTGAGAATTTGTAAACGTTTCACATGTGCTATATATGTATTTTTGTACTTAAATTCATTTGGGTTTTGTTTTACTCTTTGATATATGTATTTTTATGCTCTTAATATGATATGTATATGTATGAATTGTTAGAAATCAATATGTGTCCATGATTGGGATTAGGTGTAGTTGTAATTTAGAGTAGAAATTAGATACCCATGATTGTTGATTGATTGATGGATGACTTGAAATTCCATATATTAAGTAATTTGAGTAATAGGGATTTTAGCCCCAAATAGTAGAAAATGTTTCAGTTCAGACTTTTATTTGCTAAATTGACCGTGGTTCATATCCTTGTTCTTAATGGGTCTTTGTATTAAGACACGATTATCCATCCACGTGACAGGATTGGGTGATGAATTGATTGTGGGAAAATTCCCTAATCAAGAGGATGAACCTTTAACCTAAATTGAATGTTCTTAATGATATAACAATCACATTGTTGCATGTAGTTGTTAGGTAAACTTGTTTCCCATGTTTAGCCATCCTAGAGAGTTGACTAAACAGAATCTTTGATCTAGAAGTAATGACCACCGACATTTCTTTTGTGCTTGTGTTGTTATATGGATGTTTTGAGTGCTTAAAGCCTTTGCTTAATTGATCACTTTGTAATTGATCTATGGTTAGATGCTATGTACCGAAAGGAGACGCGTTTGATAATGTTTAGATAAACATTCACTATGCTTGACTAGAAAGTGCTAGAACCACTAGGCTAGCGTATAGGGTTCGATTTGTATTCCATGTGCTTAATGAGTTTATATATATTGTCAAGATTGCTCGAGAGAGATTTTGGGTATATATAGATACTATCTCTAAGACATCGAGAGAGATTAGAGATTAATTAAGAGGATACGAGCCTATGTATACATGCACATTTGAGGATTATGTGAGTCTAGAACGTAATTATGAGGATTGTCACGGTTGAGTCGTTTCCCTAGTGTAACCACATTTCATGCATATCTCCATTCCATCTATCATTGTATATATCATATATATAAGTTATCTAGTTATATTATTATTCACTTTTCCGCACAAGCAACACACGAGTCCGCTTGGAGTGTTGTAATAATAGCTAGAATTAGAGACGGTCGGTGAATCTCACCTCCCTGTGGATTGATCCCTTGCTTGCAGTTGTGCTAGTCTCTATGACTTGCGCCCTTACGAGGCCGAACTTAAATGTTCATATTTAATAACACTGCAACGACGTGTCTCCATCACTAATCAGCTGGTTACTCAGCCTAGACCCAATCCTTAAGCAACCACCGGTGGTAGGATAACTTTTAAATTTTGGTATATGGGTCCACATTTCCTTCCCTTTGTCCAAAATGTGCCTTTTCCTACCAACCCTCATCAAATTACAGTTGGAAAAGCTAACAGAGGGGTTCTTCTCCTCTTTTGAACGGCACTGAAAATACCTCGTTTCCTTCTCCATCAAGTTGTCACCTATGAAGTGACTACCTCCAACCTGACAGCCCATACCACTTCCACGCTCCTGGTTTTGACAATCATCCCCTAGTTTCGACCCAGGTTTCAAACCCAGAAACTCATCCACCCAGATCTTTGAAATCGTATCAGAGCTTTCTACTAGCCTCACCGTTGTTGTAATCTTCCCTACTTTCACATTTATGAGAGACGAAACACTTTTATCATGCGGTCCCAGTATCAGAATCCTTCCTCTATCAAACCTACTTCTATCTTCAGTATCCTTATCAATCCAGACCATTTCTCCCACCCGGTCTCCAAGTTTTTTAAAGAAAGATTTACACCAGCAATTCAAAGAAACCTCATACATATCTATCCATTTTAGAGACATCGATGGAGACCGGTCTTCTCTTCAAATGGACATAGATATAAAACTTTATCTCCAAAAGAAATCATTATTAATAAAACCGTCTCTGTCATAGTCCGATTCGAAAGTCCAAACAAATCCTTTCCTACCAAGAAAAGAGGACGTGAAGATAAAACCTCTAGACTCTAGCTTCCTATTAACGTTTTCCACACTAGAGAACTCATTAAGCCAACCTACAACACTTCTAGAAAGCCAACCCATATCGTCATTAGAGTTTGACCAGGACATGGTATTGATTTCCACCCGCTCTGTTCTCATATCCAAAACTATACTAAGGCCAGACCTCACTATTCCAGCATAGGTTTGTCTTTTTTGACCTGTGAAGATTCTAGATGGATCCGATTATAAGAAGTCTCATCACCCCTTCGAAGAGAAATATCCTCGCTTGACCGCCTCCTTCTCTATCCATAAGCCGTCACCTTTGCTCGGATTGGCCACCTGTAAATTTGCATGCCATCCTCCCTCTGAGCCGCCTTGTTTGTTTCCTCTATAGACTCGAATCGAATGAAAGCATAACAGCTTTGTCTAAGATTAGTATTCGAAGAGAGAAACACATCCCTCACCTTCCCGAATGGCTTAAAGATTCCCCACAAACTTGCTGAATCTACGACCGGATTGATGTTGCCTACGAAAACTGAGACCAAATTCTCTCTAAAATCCTTCCTCACTCCCCAACCAACTCTGTCACTGTTCCAAGATCTAAAAGCCTCAGCAGACTGGAAACTTCTCTCTCTCCCTCTTGTCATTGAAGAATTTTTTCTTAATAGTGGTGATTAAAAAGATGGAAGTTGAACTCAGGAACTTTATGATCTTATGGCTTATAGTGTTGTTATCTCTATGCTATTGCTATGCAATTGGCAAGAAAATCTCTAAAGGCATCAAACGACTCCTATTTGTGCTCCCAGTTGTTGTTCTCTTTGTGTACCTTCCTTTGAATCTCTACTCTGTCCATCTCAATTTTTTCACCTCTTTCATCGTTAGTTTTATTGGCAATTTGAAGCTCTTACTCTTTGTTTTTGGTGAGAGACCTTTGTCTTCGGACCCTTCTATGTCCCTTGCAGTTTTTTTGGTTGTTGCTTCTCTTCCTATCCAACTCCGAAAAATCCACCTATAAGTGGCCAAAATAAAGACCACCCATCTCCATAAAACCCTAAAAATGACTCTACAATATTAAAATATGCAATCAAGGGTCCACTTTTGTCAATATTGATATACATCAATACTAAATATTGGGAATATATTCATCCAAAGATATTATTGTTTTTCGTTTCTCTACATTCTTCCCTACTACTCGAAATGACCCTAACAGTGATCTCAGCACTGGCTGGAGCCTTGTTAGGGCTAGAGCTCGAGCCAACTTTCAGTGAACTACACCTATCCACTTCTCTACAAAACGTTTGGGGCCGAAGATGGAACCTAGTGGCCACAAACAACCTTCGCCTTAGTGTATACCAACCCGTCAAAAAGATGTTCACTCGGGTCTTAGGGTGTCGGTGGGCTACATCATATGCGGTTGTGGCAACATTTTTGGTGTCTAGTCTCTTTCACGAGCTCAGGTTCTATCATTCGATGCGAATGAAACCCACAGAGGAGTTGACATTATGCTATTATCCTTTCAAGGGATAAGTGTAGCAGTTGAGATTGAACTCAGGAAGATGTTCAAGAGTTGGCGTTTTCCACGGTCTATCTCGTTAAAGGATCGAGAATATTTTTTAAATGATCGAGAATATTTTTTAAATGATCGATAATATTTGTCAAAGGATCGAGAATTTTTTTTTAAAGAATCGAGAATTTTTTTTTAAAGAATCGAGAATTTTTTTCAAATGATCGAGAATATTTGTCAAAAGATCGATAATTTTTTAAAAGATCGAGAATTTTATTTAAAGGATCGAGATTTTTTTTCAAAAGAACGATAATATTTTTCAAAGAATATTTTTTTTTCAAAGGATCAAGAATATTTATCAAAATATCGATAATTTTTTTCAAAGGATCGATTTTTTTTTCAAAGGATCGATTTTTTTTTCAAATAATTGAAAATATTTGTTAAAAGATCAAGAATTTTTCAAAGGATCTAGAAATTTTTTTCAAATGATCGAGAATATTTTTCAAATGATCGTTTTTTTTTTAGAAAATTAGGTTTAGTTAAATTGAGTATATTTGTAACGAAATCGAGTATATATTAGGAGCTCGACCCCCGAATACGTCTGCATAGCATCATTTCGTCGTCGTTCGGGTGATTGTCTGGGTTTTAAAAAGACTTTCTCCCTCTACTTCACAACTATCTCACTGTAAAATAAATCAAAAAAATCTGATGTAGAACAACTATTGGGGTTATTTTTATCCGCTTACCATAATAGGTATATTTTAAACACAAATTATTAAAGTAGTGACCGTATTGAAACGTTACCTCTAAAAAAAATATTATTTATTTTTTGAACCCTTCGAATATCTCGATTGAGCTGATAAGAGCTTCTTTTAGTCTTACCTAAGAATAACAATTATTACGTACAGATTTGTAAATCAGATAATGTAAGACAATTAAGAAGAAATAAATCTTGATCACTGGTCTTTAATTAATAACTAACAATGATATATAACAATTATCATGTGATTCTGTATTTTTATATAGTCCAAAAGTGTTGCAAATCATTGCTGAGTGGCCGAGTGGAGATCCATCATTTCAGATTTCTTTATATATATATATATATATTTTAATTATCTATTAACTGTTTTTTTTTTTAAATTGTAACTGTTTTTTTAATATTGTTCTATTATCTATTAATTTTTTTTTTTTGTTTTTTTATAAGATCTTAATAAATTTGTGTATATCTTTCCAAAAAAAATTGTGTTAATTTAATTTTATAAACCCCTTAAATATTAATTTTTTTTGGAATAATCATTTTAATCTATCAAATTAAAAAGTGACAACAATTAATACTTGTGTACAAGAACCATAATAACCCATAATATTGTTGTTTAAAAACATCGAAACAACCAAATTTCAGAGTTACTAATTAGGTCTGTTAAGTAAAAGAGTTTCCTTTAGCTGAGCTGTCAAGAGTTAGTTATCAGCTTCCGATAATCAAGGGAAATTAGTTTAGCTCCTGAAAGGCTTTATGTACACACCAATATTAATGAAGCCACGAAGGTTTTCATTACTCTGTCGTATTTTCTAGTTATTCTTGACTACTTGAGTGGTTATGTATATATCTTTAATTAAGCTACTGCTATGCAATTGGCAACTGATTTAAAATGGAGGTTGAACTCAAGGAACTTGACAATGATAAGGCTCATAGTGTTGCTATCTTTATGCTACTGCTATGCAAATGGCAAGAAAATCCCTATAGGCGTCAAAAGACTCCTTTATGCATGTGTTCCCAATTATTTTTTTCATTACTTGGCTTGGAAATTCCAAGCTCTTACTCTTTGCTTTAGGTAAGGGACCTTTATCTTCAAACCCATCTATGTCCATTGTAGTTTTCTTAGCTGTTTCTTCCCTGCCTATCAAGCTCCAACAAAACCCTCCTCCAAATGGACAAAATAAACAACACCCATATCTTAAAAACGCTAAAAATAATGGCTCTTTAATATTAATATATGCAATCAAGGTTTCACTTTTGGAAATCACTGTATACATCACTAATAATTATAGTGTATATATCCACCCACAGATCTTATTGCATTTCTTAAATTCTCTACAAATTTATTTACCCCTTGAAATGACCCTTGCCCTGGTCTCAGCCTTAGTTGAATCCTTGATAGGACTAGAACTCGAGCCAACTTTCAATGAACCATGCCTATCCACTTCTCTACAAGACTTTTGGGGACGGAGATGGAACCTTGTAGCCACAAACATCCATATGAAACCACCGAAAAGATGTTCACTCATGTTTTTGGGCTTCGGTTGGCTATATCGCAAGCAGTTGTGACAACATTTTTGGTCTCTGGTCTCATTCATGAGCTCACTTTAAATGCTAGCTAGAAGATTAAATTTGTGGTCCTGTACCTGATCAAGTTTGGCATATGAAATTTTCAAACGAACGTAACAGTACTGTTACTGTATGCTTTCAATAACTAATTAATTGGAATAAAATGAATTTTAACATTTTTTTTCTTATGCTTTAAAACATTAATAGAATTACTTTTATATAACAGATTTGTTTTTCTTTTTTTGAACTATTATAGTATTCCAGGATTAGGGATAGAGACATGACTTAAATCGGCAACCTCTTAGATATAGGTGTGAGGTGTAACCGATAAGTTAAGCCTGATGTTTGACTGCAGATCAAAAAATAAAATCACCATATACTAACCCACCAAAAAGATGTTCGCTTCTTAGGTTGCCAATGGGCTACATCGCCAACAGTTTTGTCAACACTTTTGAAACCCACATGGGAAGCGACATGCTATCTTCTCCAGCATGGAAAGTGTGTAGCTGTTGAGATTGAACTTAAGAAAACGTTCAAGATCAAGTGGCATTTTCCATGCATGGCTGATCATCTTGGTGCCTTCGACCGCTGCATTCGTGTCGATTAATCAGCTGATCATCTTGGCTCCTGTTTGCCTCATTGATGAAGAGGTGCAAGACTTTTGTTAGGGTGTTGGATGAGTATGGAACGGTGTTCGCCTATTTTGAAATTGTCATGATGTACTTTGGATTTATCTAGACCATGTAAATACGTAACGTCCACAAGTTTGCTATTGATGTGATTTCATTTTCAAAAGAACAATCGAAAGTGTTAATATATAACAAGATTTTATTAGAAGTTTGATATTTATTTTGATATATAAATACATCATGATATATATATGATCTTTTTCTAATAAGGTTGGTCCTGAAATTTTTCTTCAGGTTTTAGAATTTTAAATCAAACTAGAGAATTGTATATATATAAAAAAAAGTTCAAGATGGCAGTTTCATCTTGATTGTTAGCGATTTTAAGGTGACGGTTTCTTAGATTAATAAGGGTGATTTTGGTAGCCTAAAGCTCAGTTTGGCATTGTTTCCCCAGCTACTTTTGGGGTCAAAAGTGATTCTGGACCTCAGATAGGGTGTTTGGTAAACTCGTGGGAAAGTGTTTTTGGTCACTTTTAACTTCTCCAAACTGAGTTTTTGAGAAGCTACAAATACATACTTTTAGATTTTAGCTTCTGCTTTTAGAAAACGCGCTACAGTGATATTAAATGAAATTTTACTAACTTTCCAACTTTGTCCTTGCCTTTAACGAAATTTAACAAAAAAAATTGGGCTTATATTTTTATACACAAAAAAAATGTTGTCATAATTAATTCAATAAAGTAAAATAAAAATAAAATAAAAAATAAAGTAGAATAAAATAAATAAATAAATAAATAGGACTAATTAATTAAATAAAGGAGAATAAAAAATGGGGCTAATTAATTCAATAAAGTAACATAATTATATAACACTTAACACTAAATACAAATTAACAAGAAAAATGTAAAGTATAGAAATTAGTACCATTTAGATGTCTTTATCCTTTTAATAATTTTACACACTCACAACACTTTTTATATCATTTTACTAAACACATTGAAATTGTTTTTAGTTCTCATAGCATTTTTGAAAATCAGTTTACTAAACACTCAGCTGATTCTTCCCACAGCTATTCTAAAAGCAATTCCCCCGACAACAATTCTAAAACACTTCTCCCCACAGCACATCAATACCAAACTGAACTTAAATCATGTCAATTCGATTTACGATATTCGGTGCATCATGAAATCTCTGGGTGGCTTGGAGGTTGTTTAGTGTTTACGACTCTCAGATGTTGAACTCTTTTACGGATAATTTAGCTAAATTAGGGTCGAGCTCGCAGGGAGACATCCTTCGGTGGGAAGTCTAATTGGCTTGCGTTTTGTTTGGTCTGTCTTGTTTGCTTTTGTTCCTGGGGTTTGCCTCTGTTTTGCATGTTGTGTTCTCTTTTTCCGGCTTTGCCTTGTTTTTTCGATTTTGTCTTGGGTCCTGTGTTTGAGCGTCTCTGCTTTCTTGTTATTAGCTCAGTGTTTATTGTTTGCCTTTGTGCTTAATAAACTGTTTTTTTTTTTAAAGAAACTTACGGTTTAAAAATTGGAATTTGGATTTAGAATTTGTATCTAGAATTTGTATCCTCTATTGATCTGATATTTACCTTAATCTTATAACACATAAACATTACGATGAATGTGTGGTTGATATGTAATTGGCTTTCACTTTTCACATCCATTTAATCAACAATCAATCAAATACTTTAAAAGGTGAGAAAAAATATCAAATCAATCGGAGGATCTAAACCTATTCACTTGTGCATGTTAATATTTTAGGGACTTGGAATTCAGTTATATAATAAAGGTTTAGTATCATTTCCCCCCTATATTATGCTATATTAGTAACATTGCCCCTATATTTTTATTATTGGTCAGTCAATACCCTTGTGATCAAAAGCCACAAGTCCTAACCAGCTAAACTACTCCAGCTCATTGTTGATAGTTTGTTGATTTAAATGTATATATAGTTATATAGTTAAATAATTTGGGTAAAAGAAATTAAATCTATTTATATAATTGAAAATAAACTCATATATATATATATATATATATATATATATATATATATATATATATGTGTGTGTGTGTGTATATATATATATAATTTAAAATAAAATCATATTTATATATAATTAAAATAAAATCATATTTAATAATAATATAAAAATGGATTTATGAAAAATGAAAAGAAAATAAGCAAACAATAGGAAAAAATTCAAAAAAAAAATATTTATTTTAATATTTTCTTTTTCAAAAAATATATTATTTCTATTTGATATAAAATTTAGAAAATCAAAACCCATAAATTGAAAGAGAAAAAAATTCAAAAACGAAAAAGAAAGAAAGAAAAATAATAATAATAACATTTTCTCTCTTTTTTTTTATTTTTTTCCTTTTTTTTCTTATTTTCTTTTTCATAAATATTTTTTTATATTATTATTAAATATGATTTTATTTTAAACTATATATACAACTTTATTATAAATTATATTAATAAATTTAAATTATTTTACATAAATTATATAGCTACATAACTATATATACATTTAAATCAGCAAACCATCAACAATGAGTTGAAGTAGCTTAGTTGGCCAGTGCTTGTGGGTTTTGATAATAAGATCGAAGGATTGACACTTGATGGAGCTCCATTAAAATTAATGGTCAATGTTATTTTGGATTGAAAACTTGACAGAATGGGAAAATGATCAATATTTTTGGTTTTAAGGGATTGACTGACTATTAATAAAAATATATAGGTTAAAGTTAATAATATGACATAATATAGGGAGGAAATGATAGTTTTCCTATAATAAATCAAGAATAACATGCGGTGTATTAAATCGTGCACGTGAATATTTTGGCCTTTTAGGGACCGAGAATTCAGGAGTAAAAGTAAGTGTGTAAAATATATATTTTTTTTTTTACTTCAGTGATGTGACACTAGGTTTTTAAAAAATGTTTATTGCACTCATATCCCTAAGGTTAGACAATATTATACATAGCGGTAACTTTTGCTATAACTATGCGAATTTTCCTTATTTCATGCTAACTAATGGTTTAACTAGTATTGAGATGTCAAGGAGATCTGTGAATCTTTTCCATGTCTCGATCCCTTTTATATGGGAGGACATATGAAGATATCCTATCATGGCATTTTTTTTTCTTTTTAATATTATTCTTTTATTGGAATATCTAGGTATTTTTTATAATTTTATAATTTTTAAAACATTATAGGTTTTATCTTAATTTTTTTATCATTTATATTATGTATTGTTGTGAAAAAGAATGTTATTTTTAATATTTTTAAAAAGAAAAAGAATGTTTTACCCTTACATCATCAAGATCAAGTAAATGGTTTATCAAACCATTAGTCAACCCGATTAAGTTGAAGTTTGTATAATTATAGCAAGATTGCTGGTGCATACAGTGTTACTGATGTAGGACAAAGATGAAGGAAACGCGGTTCATGTCGAACAATTTCTTTATTTTCTTATTTTGTTAATTTGGGTATTTTTTTGTTTAGTAAATTTATTTATTTTAGTTTGATTAGGAATTAAATTTAGGTTTTGAAAATAAATCAAACTTACCTTTTGGGTAAGATTTGATCTTTGTTTTCTAGTCAAGTTAGGAGTCATGAATCCTAAAAGATTTTGATTAGTTTTGATCTTTTCTTATTTTAGTTTTTTTAAGAAATGTCGTATTCGAGTCGTATTAGGATTAGTTTATTATAAATAGTCTTATTATTTTCAATTATTGTAACTTTTAAACCTTTGATTGATTTTAATAAAATCGTTCCTTCGAAAAATTTATCTGTCGTGGATTCGACATGCTCTTTGAGGATTCGAGAGCACCATTTTCTAACGAAGATTAGGGAATGATGGCCCCTGCATGGCGGTCCATGCTTGGGTAACTATCGGTCGCTGCGTCAAGGTTCGTTTGAGTGTGCCTCAGGGTTCGATAAAGTGATCATTCTTATTTTTCGCTATCCCCTGCTACGTCAATTGGTATCAGAGCGACCGAGTCTACCTCTGTGCTAGGCTCAGTGTCCACGGACCACAACCAACTACCTTCCTAAACACCATATATTCACCCTCCATATCCCCCATAAAAAAAATAGAGAAACGAAATTGAAAAAAAAAATGTGAGTGTTTGTGTGATAGTTCTGAGAATTAACAATCAGCCTCAGAGACAGCAGAAATTGTGGATCAACCCAACGGTGTTACAATTTGCAGATCAACCTCAACAGTGCCAGAAATTTCAATTCAGTCTCACGAGTTCCAGATATTTCAGATTGCGTCCACCATCACACACACCTGAAGCCGCGAGTGAATTAATTTTTCGTAAGCAATTCTCAGGGTTCAAATTTTGGTACGTTTTTTTTTCAGACTCTGATTTCGGTTCTCAATGGGTTTCAATGGTTCTCTTGGTTCCAATAATTATTTTTCGAGCTATAATGATTCCCAACCAAGACTTCGATTTTTTTCTGGTCATATGAAAACTGAAGAATTTATTAATTGGTTGAAAGAAGTTGAAGAATATTTTACATATCAGAAAACTGAAGAAAGTCTGAAAGTTTTACTTATAGAAATTTATTTGAAAAACGATGCATTAATTTGGTGGGAAGACTTTCAGAAGGATCGGAAAATATTTGGAATGGATAGGATCCAATCATGGCCTGTGATGAAACATGTAATGCGGGAGGAATATCTTCCAATTGATTATTTTAAAGATTTTTGTCATGTAGAAGATACAGTTGAAGATATTTCGTATGAAATGGAAATTGTCGAAGTAATTGAAGATAAGTCTTGTATCTTAGAAGTTGAAGACTGCGATCCAACCATTGATATTGATTGCACTTTAGATGTGGTTGAAGCAAAACTGGAAGCTAAATCAATTTCTATTGATAAAGTTTCCAAGGGTGATAACTTATTTGAAAATCCACATAATTTTTATTGGGGTAATTTGAAGATTATTTTTCCTGATTTGGTTTTTGAAGATCCAACATTGTTCTTGCCATCTGAAGTATATTTGTTCAAGCCAGTGATTGACAAGATGGTACATTTGAAGTATAATCCACCCAAACAAAATCTTACCAAACCCGATGACGAGTTTATTTTAAGAGGAGGAGAATACTATGTGAGATGGGAAGAGCTAGCAACGAGAAATCGCTATTGTCCAAAACCTCTACAGGTGTCCAGCGGTCCAAGCCGCAACCAATAGGCATCGTCAGTGGCGAATAGCTTGGACATCTTCTGCATTTCGTTGGACAATTGTTGTGGTGCCATTGTGGATTTGGGATGAACTACGGAAAGATTTTTCAGTTGGAGTTTACCACTCCCACAAGACAAATATGGGTTCTTCTTTGTTTACCTGTCTTTCTGCGTATTTCAACCGAACTCGAGGACGTGTTCTTTTTAAGAAGGGGTGACTGATGTAGGACAAACATGAAGGAACCGCGGTCCATGTCGAACAATTTCTTTATTTTCTTATTTTGTTAATTTGGGTATTTTCTTGTTTAGTAATTTTATTTATTTTAGTTTGATTAGGAATTAAATTTAGGTTTTGAAAATAAATCAAACTTACATTTTGGGTAAGATTTGATCTTTGTTTTCTAGTCAAGTTAAGAGTCATGAATCCTAGAAGATTTTGATTAGTTTTGATCTTTTCTTATTTTAGTTTTGTTAAGGAATGTCGTATTCGAGTCGTATTATGATTAGTTTATTATAAATAGTCTTATTATTTTCAATTATTGTAACTTTTAAACCTTTGATTGATTTTAATAAAATCGTTCCTTTGGAACATTTATCTGTCGTGGATTCGACATGCTCTTTGAGGATTCGAGAGCACCATTTTCTAACGAAGATTAGGGAATGATGGCCCCTGCATGGCGGTCCATGCTTGGGTAACTACCGGTCGCTGCGTCAAGGTTCGTCTGAGTGTGCTTCAGGGTTCGATAAAATGATCATTCTTAATTTTCGCTATATCCCGCTACGTCAATTGCTTAACCTTAGGAGTAAAAATGCAATTAACCCTTTTAAAAACTCAAATACTAGCACAGATTTACAGGTGATCATGCGAATCCTTGACTAGTTAACTTTATAGACCGTTTATTCCAAACGTACAAAATATTGGTACAAAATATTGGTACAGTGCTTTATCTCTATTTTATACACGAGGATATGTGTTTGAATCTGGCTCTCTCCCTAAATTTTGAAATATATATATATATATATATATATATATATATTCTTAAAGTTCATGCAAGCAAACTACTCTTAGATCCAAACCGATTGAAACTCTTAGAAGAAAAAAAAACGGAGCTTGAATTTTACCAAAAGAAGATGGATGTTGAACTCAGGAACTTCATGATCTTATGGTTCATTGTGTTGCTATCTCTATGCTACTGCTATGCATTTGGCAACAAAATCTCTAAAGGTATCAAACGACTCCTTTTTGTGTTACCAATTGTTGTTCTCTTTGAATTCCTTCCTTTAGATCTCTACTCTTTCCATCTAAATTTCATCGCCTCTTTCTTCATTTGTTTTCTTGGAAATTTGAAGCTCTTACTCTTGGCTTTTGGTAAGGGGCCTTTGTCTTCAAACCCGTCTATTTCCCTTGCAGTTTTCTTGGCTGTTGCTTCTCTACCTATCAAGCTCCAACAAAACCCACCTCCAAATGACCAAAATAAAAAGCATCCGTCTCTTAAAAAGCCTAAAAATGGCTCTCCAATGTTAGTGTATGCAATCAAGGGTCTAGTTTTGGCCATTGTGGTATACACCAATACTAATTATTGGGAACATATCCATCCAAAGATGTTATTGTGTCTCGTTTCTCTACATTTTTACCTACTAATCGAAACGACCGTAGCCGTGGTCTCAGCCCTGGCTGGAGCCTTGTTAGGACTAGAGCTCGAGCCAACTTTCAATGAACCATACCTATCCACTTCTGTACAAAACTTTTGGGGCAAAAGATGGAACCTCATGGCCACAGACATCCTCCGCCATACTGTATACCAACCCACCAAAAAGATGTTCACTCGCATCTTAGGGAGCAGGTGGGCTACACCATCAGCAATTGTGGCTACCTTTTTTGTGTCCGGTCTCGTTCATGAACTAATGTTTTATCATTTGGTGCACGTAAAACCCACGGGGGAGATGACATGCTTCTTTCTCCTTCATGGAATGTGGGTAGCTGTTGAGATTGAACTCAAGAAGACGTTCAAGAAGTTGCCATGGTTGATCTCCGTGTTTTTGACACTCGGATTCTTGTTGGTTACCTTATCTTGGCTCTTTTTTGCCCCACTGAAAAGGTGCAAGGTTTATGTTACGGCGTTGGATGAGTATGTAGCATTAGCTGCCTTATTCCATGTTGGGCTTTGAGGATTTATTTAAGAGATCTTGTCTAGATATGTAATGCCCACAAGTTTAACATTTGTTTTTTCTGTTTTGCTGTTGTGGTTGGGTTTTTGCTCTGTTTGTTCTATGTTGTTTGTCCTATGTTTTTTCTGGGTCTGGTGTGTCTTGTTGTGTGTGGGGCTGTTTGTCTCTGAGAGTTTGTGGAGGTTCGGCTGTCTGCGTTTTGCTTGTGCGTTCAATAATACTATGTTGTTCAAAAAAAAATTGTTAAATTTTCAGTTGTATTTTTTATGTTTATGAGAATAGTATATATATATAGGTACAAGTAACCTTAGAATCCAAAGGTGCAAGGCTTATATTAGGGCATTGGATGTGTATGGAGCAGTAGATGCCTTTTTCCATGTTGAGCTTTGAAGATTTTTTAAGGTCGTCTAGATATTGATGCCCGCAGGTTCGCTATTTGTTAAATACTTGTATTAAAAGCCAAATGGCTAGTTTATTGGGTTTCATTTCTTCCTTCTTCTAATTGCATGATATTGATGATAAAAGAGCCTTCTTACTTTCAATAAATGAAACCATTACACATGCACTGATACGCCCTTCTTGCAAAAAAATCAATCAAACCACAAGTCAGGCGAAGAGCACTCTTCGAGCGAGTGTCAACTCCCCAAAACACAGAGTAAAGAAAGAAGAAGAAGAGAAAAGAAGATAGAGAGAAGAAAAGGAATAAACTTCTTGATTCATTGATTCTCTGCAAAATACAACCAACTAGTAAGATATACATTTCCTTGCTTTGCGCGACTCTCAAAGGAAATTAGCTAACAGAATTCAATTACAAGAAATATAAATACCAAATTAGTCAAAATTCAAAAGAAAGACAATCAGTGTCTACAACTATAGAAGGTTCAAATGACATATTCGTCCAGCCATCCTGGAAGTTTCTTAGCACGCCTGGACCTTTCGTTGACTTGGGCTTGAGCATGACTTTCCAGGCCCAACTCTGATAGTTCTTCTCCTCCCAGTCCAGTATCTCATGTTGGGTTTGTTGGTGCCAATTGCATAGGTGGGGTTGTAGCATGCACATTCTGTGCAAGAAAAAGAGCTCACGCACAAAGACCACATCAATTAATTAGATTTATAATTTCCACCTCATCTAATAAAATCTTGCTATATATTAAACAGTAAAATTTATAAATAACAGACAAAAGAGCCTGAGCAACAAGCAGTGCCACACCCAATATCAAACAACCCGAACAACAAACAACACAGCAGAGAAAGCAAAGAATCTTGCTATATATTAGCTTGAGATTTTACTTTTATATATATATAAAAAAAAATTAGTACGTACCATTGTCAAATTTTAGAAAGAGTACTTATCGCCTTTAAGCATTGTCAAATTTTACAAGATCATTCATTATATTTATATGACTTCTTTTTAGTTAGTTGATTGAACTAATTAAATGTGCATTGATATAATTGTTTTCTATGTGATAGAATATATAATTGAAGAACATGGGTTTTTTGTATGCTATTTCAACTTCCACCTATTAATGATGAGTATATGTATTGAACAAAAAATCAAAAATAGTCATTGGAAACATTAAACTTTCGTTAGTAACCGTTTTTGAAATTTTATTCGTTAATAACCACTTAAAAAAAACAGTGTATGTCCATAAATTATAAAAATACCACTGAAATTATTTTACAAAAAACTAGAAACAAACTTGAAATCATGACTAAAATCTGGAATCAAACTTGAAATCACGACTAAAAACTAAAAAGTTAAAACTTGAAATCTTGTCTAAAAACATGGAATTTTGAAACTTGAAATTTGTCTAAATTGAAATGTTGAAACTTGAAATTTGTCTAAATTGAAATGTTGAAACTTGAAATTTTGACTAAATTGAAATGTTAAAACTTGAAATGTTCTGGGTTCTAGGTTTTTCGTTTTCAAGAAATTTTAAACCTTGAAGTCTTACCTAAATTGAAATGATAAAAATTGAAATATTGATTAAATTGAAATGCTGAAACTTAAAATGTTCTGAGTTTCTAGGTTTTTTGTTTTCTTCATCATTTTAAACACATCAGGACAGACCAATTAAACACACAAAGAAAGACTAATTAAATACACAAAAACAGACTAATTAAACACACCAGGCATAAATCAACCCAATTAAACACACCAGTGCAGACCAATTAAACATACCATGAAAAATCAATTAAACACATCAGGACAACACCAAATTAAACACACCATATCTAACACAATTAAAAACATCCAGGAAGAATAAGAAGAAAAAGAAAAAGGAAATAAAGATTTTATGTATATATATAAAGATGGACAATTTTGTCCAAATAGTGGATATTTTGGTAGAAACAATAAAAATACTAATCTTTGATAAAAACAATAAACTCGTTATTTTTATAGTTAGTTTTAAAGTTCTCCATCTCATATATATAATCAAGATGGCCGTTTAATCTCGATTGTTAGAACACTAAGGTGACGGTTTCTTAGATTAATAAGGGTGATTTTGGTAGCCAAAATCATGTCAATTCGATTTACAATATTCGGTAGATCATGAAAGCATTGGGTGGCTTGGAGGTTGTTTACGACTCTTGGATGTTCAACTCCTGAAAGATAATTTAGCTAAACTAGGGCCGAGCTTGCAGGGAGACATCCTTCAGTGGGAAGTCTAATTGGCTTGCATTTTATTTGGTCTGTCTTGTTGCTTTTGTTCCTGGGGGTTGGCATCGGTTTTGCATGTTTTGTTCTCTTTCTCCGGCTTTGCCCTGTTTTTTCGATTTTTTCTTGGGTCTGTGTTAGAACCTGTCTGTTTTCTTGTTGTTTATTATGTTGTTTGCCTTTATGTTTAATAAATTGTTTTAAAAAAAAAAAAACCATACATGCCGGTCTAATAAATTGGAATTTAAAATTTAGAATTTAGATCTTTTATCTTTATCGATTTTTTTTTAATTTTATTTAATTTTATGATATATAAATATCCTAATGAATATGTAGTTGAGATATAATTAATTTTTATAAATAATTTATCGATACCTAATTACATAATTTAAAAATTCAGAAAAAATATCATGAGTCGAGGATTCGAACCCACGTGTGAATATTTTGGGGAATGAGAATTCAGTTATATAATAAATCAAAGAATATCCTGCTGTTTATTAAATCGTGCATGTGAATATTTTGACCTTTTGGGGACCGAGAATTCAGGAGTCTATCTTAAAGTAAGAGAATAAAAGATACATTTTTTTTTTTCCTTCAATGATGTGACACGGGATTTTAAAAAAATGTTTATTGCACTCACATCCCTAAGGTTGGACAATATTATACATAACGGTAAATTTTGCTATAACTATGCAAATTTTCCTTATATCATGTTAAATAATGGTTTAACTAATATTGAGATGTAAAACGTCCAAATTACCTATATCAAGGGAGATTTGTGAATCTCTTCCATATCTCGATCCCTTTTATATGGAAGGACATATGAAGATATCCTTTCATGGCATTAGTTTTTTTTTCTTCATAATTTTATAATTTTTGAAACATTCTAGTTTTTATCTTAATTTTCTCTCACTTATATTATATATTGTTGTGAAAAAGAATGTTATTTTAAATATTTTGAAAAAGAAAAAGAAAAAGAAAAGAAAAAATAATGTTTTACCCTTACATCACCAAGTCAAAGGTTTGTTAAACCATTAGTCAACCTGATTAAGGTGAAGTTTGTATAATTATAGCAAAGATTGCTGGTACATGCAATATTGATTAACCTTAGGACTATAAATGCAATTAACCCTTTTAAAAACGCAAATACCAGCATAGGTTTGCAAGTGATCATGCGATTACTTGACTCTATAGACTGTTAATTCCAAGCGGACAAAATATTGGTACAGTGGTTTGCCCCTAATACGTATAGTTGTGGTTCGAGTCTAACGTTCATTTTTCCAAATTCTAAATTATATATATTCTTCCAAGTGCATGCAAGCAAACTCTACTCTTATATCCAAACCGATCGAAACTCTAAGGAAAAAAAAAATGGAGCTTGAATTTTACCATAAGAAGATGGAGGTTGAACTCAGGAACTTCATGATCTTATGGTTCATTGTGTTGCTATCTCTATGCTACTGCTATGCATTTGGCAACAAAATCTCTAAAGGTATCAAACGACTCCTTTTTGTGTTACCAATTGTTGTTCTCTTTGAATTCCTTCCTTTAGATCTCTACTCTTTCCATCTTAATTTCATCGCCTTTTTCTTCATTTGTTTTCTTGGAAATTTGAAGCTCTTACTCTTTGCTTTTGGTAAGGGGCCTTTGTCTTCAAACCCGTCTATTTCCCTTGCAGTTTTCTTGGCTGTTGCTTCTCTACCTATCAAGCTCCAACAAAACCCACCTCCAAATGACCAAAATAAAAAGCATCCGTCTCATAAAAAGCCTAAAAATGGCTCTCCAATGTTAGTGTATGCAATCAAGGGTCTAGTTTTGGCCATTGTGGTATACACCAATACTAATTATTGGGAACATATCCATCCAAAGATGTTATTGTGTCTCGTTTCTCTACATTCTTACCTACTAATCGAAACGATCGTAGCCGTGGTCTCAGCCCTGGCTGGAGCCTTGTTAGGACTAGAGCTCGAGCCAACTTTCAATGAACCATACCTATCCACTTCTGTACAAAACTTTTGGGGCAAAAGATGGAACCTCATGGCCACAGACATCCTCCGCGATACTGTATACCAACCCACCAAAAAGATGTTCACTCGCATCTTAGGGAGCAGGTGGGCTACACCATCAGCAATTGTGGCTACCTTTTTTGTGTCCGGTCTCGTTCATGAACTAATGTTTTATCATTTGGTGCACGTAAAACCCACGGGGGAGATGACATGCTTCTTTCTCCTTCATGGAATGTGGGTAGCTGTTGAGATTGAACTCAAGAAGACGTTCAAGAAGTTGCATTTTCCATGGTTGATCTCCGTGTTTTTGACACTCGGATTCTTGTTGGTTACCTTATCTTGGCTCTTTTTTGCCCCACTGA
Organism: Dipteronia dyeriana; assembly: GCA_032871835.1. Classification (NCBI taxonomy): domain Eukaryota; kingdom Viridiplantae; phylum Streptophyta; class Magnoliopsida; order Sapindales; family Sapindaceae; genus Dipteronia; species Dipteronia dyeriana. The sequence goes on along the minus strand of CM065303.1, from coordinate 76,532,134 downwards.
AAAGGTGCAAGGTTTATGTTACGGCGTTGGATGAGTATGTAGCATTAGCTGCCTTATTCCATGTTGGGCTTTGAGGATTTATTTAAGAGATCTTGTCTAGATATGTAATGCGCGCAGGTTCGCTGTTTGTTAAATACTTGTATTAAAACCCAAACGGCTAGTTTATTGGGCTTCATTTCTTCCCTCTTGTAATTGCATGATATTGATAATAAAAGAGCCATCTTATTTTCAATAAATGAAACCATTACGCATGCACATTCTGTGCAAGAAAAAGAACTCACGCACAAATTTGTAAACAGTAAATTTTATAAATAACAGACAAAAAAGCCTAAAGAACCCAACATCAAACAGCCCGGACAACAAACAGCACAGCAGAGAAAGCAAAGAATCTTGCTATATATTAGCTTGAGATTTTACATATATATATATATATATAATTTAGTACGTACCATTGTCAAATTTTAGAAAGAGTACTTATGGGCTTTAAACATTGTCAAATTTTACAAGATCATTAATTATATTTATGTCTTCTTTTTAATTAGTTGATTGTACTAATTAAATGTGCATTGATATAATAGTTTTCTATGTGCTAGAATATATAATTGAAGAACATGGGTTTTTTGTATGCTAGTTCAACTTCCACCTATTAATGATGAGTATATGTATCAATATATTTAACCAGTGATGGATCCTGATCTTACCATTTATTGATCATGAATACCAGAGATTAATGATGAGTATATATATATATATATATATATCAATATACCCAAAGACCTTATAGTGAACGTTTTGATCCCTTGTCTACAATTTTACTTGCTATACGAAATGATCAATATCATTCTAGCCCTAAGTTCCGTATTTTTGAACAGAGATATATCATATATTTGAATAACTCTTCTAGCCATTTGAACCCTTTTGGATGATGGGTTAATTTTGGTCATTTAGAGAAGGGATATAGGGGTGTCTGAGAAATGAGAATGTGAAGGTTTTTTTTTAAACATCATAAATATTATAAAAGGCCAAGAAGACCGCAAAGATTACACCCCCAAACAGAGGCCAATTAACCCCAAAGCGAGCTACAGCAACACACAAGAGCCCTTACAAAGTATGAAAGGAACACAAGGCATCAGACCAGAAACAAACAAAAACAGAACACCAAAAACACCAGCCAACAAGCTAGATATCCTCACAAAACAATATCCTCATAAACAAAAATCTCGGCTTCCATGTTCCCTTGCCAAAAGCTAAAGAGTGAGAGCTTCAAATTGGCAAGCCAAGAAATGTAGAGAGAGAGAGAGAGAGAGAAAAGGTGTCAATTTATCATGATTTATGGAGTTGATTTTTTATTTAATTTTTATATATTGTCAATTCATAACATAAGTCTACTTAATTAACAAAGAAGAATAGTATAATAATTAGCGATGTTCACATTAGTGCCCACTTATAGATTTTATATGAGTGCATTAAATGTGAATCGTTGGATTCAACTACTTTAATTTAGACTAAGTTAAAGTAATTGAATCCAGCAACCCACGTTCAATACATTCATGTATTTACATAAGTGTACACTCATGTGAACACCACCAGTATAATAATTGAGTGTGTTAGGGTGCGTTTGGTATGGAGATAGGACAGAATAATGTGGGACTGGACTGTACATATTGTTCTATATTATGTTTGGAAGGTCTGGGCAGAACTGTAAACTGTACTGTTATACATTTGATATGACTAGGACAGGACGGAACAAGATATTCAAATGACCAGAGTACCTCTTATATATATAACAACATAGACTATAATATTATATATTAATATATAATAATATAATATATTAAACATTATTGTAATTATTTAAAAATTTAAAGGGTAAATTGATCTTTTGACACTTATCCCATGCCATGAGACAAGTTGTTCTGAGGTCTTGGGTGGAACAATTTTTTATGATTTTTATCTTACATTATCCCGTCATGTCTCATGTTAAGGACGAGTTAAATATGAAATAAGAACAAATTGTTTGACGTTATCCTATTTTGTCCGTATACCAAACGCACCCTTGATTAGGATTTATGTACTATAAAATTTGAGATGACTTTAAAGGAAGAAACTTTCTAACATCGGTACCTAAAGAAAGTGATATGCTGATCTATTGTGAGATATTATTCATTTCTTTATTAACAGCTTGTTTTACATATGATTCGTATTAAATTATATGGATACCATCCATGTTGGAAACACTAAGTTGTACAATTGTTGATCAACATTATTTTAAGGCCAATCCCCAATTCCCCATCCGATGATCATGATGTGAAGGCCAACACTAAGTTGGATCTAATAGGTTTTATTAAGATTATTCAAATGTGATGCTGAATCATGCCCCTCATTTAAACAAATATAAAATAGAATGTGATACGGGCGGTGGCTATATAAAAATCTGGGAGGTGGAAAGTGATTACCCATTAATTAATTATATTATTTTTTTCGAAGTAATTACCCATATTTGGCATCTTTTCGTGTATACTTTTATCTTTTTTTTTAGAACAATAATTGAGTACTGGTCGATCAGTATTCAAGGTACTGATCCCATCAATGGAGTGGTGTCACGCGGTCTATTTTATTAGACCATATTTGGTGTACGAGATTGGATTGAATTATTTCATAGGATTGGATTGGATTGGATTGAGATAAGACTGAGATTATATAGGATTGGACTGGACTGGACTGGACTGAACTGAACTAGACTAAATTAATATTATACTGTGTTTGGAGAAACGTGAGACTGGACTGAATTAAGATCATGTTTTGCTTGGTGAAACATGGGATTGGACTAAATTTGATAATATTTTGAAATTGAATAATAAATTATTGAAATATGTATTTAAAGAAAATAAATGTTTTAATTTATATATTATTAAAGTAATAATATTCAAAAATATTTTTAAAATATCGATTTATATTATTTTTAAATAAAATTTAAATATGTGTCGATTTTGTAATTTGTTTATTTAATAAAATATTATTTATATATATACACACATGTGGGACTACAGTAAGTCCAATAAATTTGGATCCTTCAATCCTATTAAGAGAAATCAGGATTGATATAATCTCGGTCCTTAATAATTGAATGAAAATTGAATAACAAATTAGTATTTGTCATATGTTTGGTATATTTTTTTATTGGATTTATATATATATATATATATATATATATATATATATATATATATATATGTGTGTGTGTGTGTGTGTGTCATATTATTACTTTTTTATTAAAAATAAAGTTATATTATATAATTTATTAAAAATATTTTTAAATCAAAATTTTTTTTTTAAAAGTGAGCAAACATAAATGAATCTAAGAATCAATTAAATTACAACTTATGTATGAAATTATTATAAATTTAAAAAAAAAATGAGAAGAAAAGATATAAAAAAAAAGATGGTTTTAGTCCCAGGACTAATAAACCCACCTGTATTTGTGGGTTTATTTAGTCTCATGTTGATGGGAATATTGGGTACTGTTGAGAAATAAAATCTAGTCCCATATGGTTACCAAACACGGGTTTAGGACTAACATAGTCTATTCCAATCTCAGTCCCAGACAACAAACATGATCTTAAATAATTATAAAAAAAGTTACGTGGCAACACCCCATTGGAGGGGTCACCCCATTAGGTACCGATCAGGTAAGTCCCCAAGCATTATTCTTTTTTTTTTTATCAGTCAATTTTTAATTAGACCAATTATATACAGTTACATTGAGTAATAATTAAGACAATTTTATTAAAGAGATTTAGATTCTTGTAATCTAAAAATTTGAGATGACTTAAGTGCAATTAAACTTCCTTACAAGTTACACCAATAAGAGTTTTCCTGATATCATTCGTTAAATTCTCTTTACTAATCATTTAGATATTGTAACTAGTTGACTTTCTGGCAATTGATGGTTCAAAACTGGTAGGTGAAGTTTTGAGACTGTGTTGAAAATCTTGACCACTATTTTAAATGAAAATAAAAACAATAGATACAAAAGACATTAAACTATTAAAGTGACTTTTTACCGGGAATCTTGATCTGTCTTTCTCAATATAAAATACCATTAAAATCCCACTTAGTCCATGACTATTTAGATCCAAAACCCCTCTTCTTCTTCTTCAACCCTCTATCACCAAAAGTTCTAATAAGATCAACACAACAAATGGAGGGTGGTGATCATGATCATGATGAGATCAGAAACTTCATCAAGGTATGGCTTACAGTGACAATATCTCTATGTTATTGCTATGCAATTGGTAAATTGATCTCAAAAGGTTTCAAGAGACTCATTTTTGTGATCCCAATTGTGTGTCTCTTCCTCTACCTCCCCCTCCTTCTCTACTCAAGTCATCTTGGTGGCACCACAGCTTTCTTCATTGGTTGGCTTGCAAATTTCAAGCTCTTGCTTTTTGCTTTTGGTTTGGGCCCTTTGTGTTCTGACCCATCAATCTCTCTTCCTCTATTTGTTGCTGTTTCTTGTCTCCCAATCAAAATCACAAACCCATCTCACCAAAAAAACCAATCTCAAGAAAATAAGAAACCAAAACAAAGGCCTCTAAATTATGCAATAAAGGTTCTATTTTTGGCTGCTTTGGTTCATGTCTATGACTATAGTGACGCTTTGCATCCTACATTAATTTTGTTTCTCTATGCTTTTCACATATATTTTTTACTTGAACTCATTCTAGCTGTGAGTGCATACCTTGCTCGAGCCGTTTTGGGGCTCGAGCTCGAGCCACAATTCGACGAACCATTTCTCTCCACGTCACTTCAAGACTTTTGGGGCAAGAGATGGAACCTTATGGTCACATCTATCCTACGCCCGACCGTATACAAGCCCACCTTTAGTGTCTTTGCACGCGCTGTGGGTCGCACGTGGGCTGCACTCCCTGCCATTTTCGCCACGTTTTTGGTCTCCGGTCTCATGCATGAGCTCATTTTCTACTACTTGGGGCGCGTGAAGCCCACGGGGGAGGTCATGGTGTTCTTCCTCCTCCATGGGGTTTGTTTGGTGGTTGAGATTGCTATGAAAAAGGCTGTGAGCGGCAAGTGGCGGTTGCCGAGGCTGATATCGGGGCCTTTGACGGTGTTATTCGTGATGTCTACCGGACTTTGGTTGTTCTTCCCACAATTTGCCAAACTAAAAATCGATGTTCGAGCATTTGAAGAGTATGCAGCTTTGGGCGCATTCGTGAAGAATGCCATTCAACGCATGTTTAGTGTTTGATCATTATTATAATTTGAATTATTATAAATTTTGGAATTAGTAGAGAATCCAAGGTCTTATTGTTTCTCCATAAATTTATTGTTGCTTTATTTTCTTTCCTCTTTTTTTTAACAATAAATGAACAGAGAAAATAAGTGTACTCTTGACCCGAATATAAGATATTATTAAATTAATTGAACATCAATCATCATTTACCATCCAACTATATTGGACAGTGATATTTCATTGATTTTTTAATCAAATATTAGTACCGGAAGTGATATCTTCAACGGTCTTAGTAAAACATGTGAATGAGATTTGATAAACTTTTACTCATAATATTACAAGTTTTTAGTTTTTTATTTAGACGGTTTTTGTCACTATCATAACAGTTAATATAAACATGACTGTTGTTTTGGTTTATTCTTACCACACCATTATTGACTAGAAAGTTTGTCTTTTTTTTTTCTCCTTGTCATATTTTATTCATATATCGGAAAAGTCATTGGAAAGTCCCTAAAAGCCTCTTGATTCTCTTGAATATATTAATTAAGGGTAATAATCAATTTCCCCGTTGTTATATTAGACACTTTGTTCATTTTAATTTTAGTAATGGTCATTATCCTTCCTGAAAAGTAAAATATTACATTTCTCCCCATATAGTTTCAGTAATGACTATTCTCCTCCTGAAAACCAAATATTAGACATTTACCCCTTGACTAACCGTTAAGAATTCTATTAGTCAAGTATTTTGACCGTCAAAAAATCAACTAAATGACATTATTACCCTTAAACACATGAGTTGTGCTCCATAATAATACCATTAATTGTTTTTAAAGAAAAAAATCAGAATTAAAAAAAACGAATAAAAGTATTTGAAAAAAATATAATGGAAAATAAAAAATTAAAACATTAGCAACAAAAAAATTAAGTATTTCAAAAAATAAAAAACAAATCAATATTTCAAAATAAATTTTAATATTGTTTTAGTTTTTTTTTTTACAATTATATTATTATATATTTTATTATTCTTTATATTAATATTTTTAAATGATTTTTTTTATTTTAACATTTCATTATTTATATTTATGTTTTTAAAATAATTTTTTTATTTTTACATTTAATTATTTATATAAATTTTTTAAAAAATAATTTTCTTAATTTTTTATTTTCAATTATTGTTTTTTAAATACTTTTAGTAGTTTTTATTTTTTATATTTCTGATTTTTTTTCTTTTAAAGCAATTAATTGTTTCATTAGGGATGTAACTCATGTGTTCAAAGATAATATGATCATTTAATTGATTTTTTTACTGTCAAAGTACTTGACTAATGGAATTCCTAACGGTTATAGAGTAAAATGTCTAATATTTTTGTTTTCAAAGAGGAGAAACTAGAGGAGGTAAAATGTCTAATATTTTACTTTTTAGGGGGAGAATGACCATTATTAAAAATAAATAGAGTAAATTGTCTAATATAGCAAACTATAGGGATGAAGGGAGAGAGAGAGAGGATTAATTATATCCCGAGATAGAGGAATAATTATTTCCCATTAATTAATTGTATACACTCCAAAGCTGAAATTCTAAAATGTGTTCAAACAAAAAATTACCCGGTCTTAACTTTGAGGCATGCATGGATATTAAGGTGTAGTTTTTGTTAATTTTTAATATATGTAAAATTAAAATTATACTCATTACATTTATTGTTTTGTTCGTTGAATTATACAAAAAAACATACAACAAATTCTGTTTAAAGATACGGATAAGTTGCTAAAGATAGATATAATTAATTAAATCGACATATACATTTACATATTGTGTACTACTTTTAATCGGTAGATCAAGTTATAATAAATATCATTTGTATTTACTATATATCATTATATTTGGGGTAATTTTCATATTCAAATAATTCAAATAAACTGTAAGTAAGTTGTTTTATGAGTTCTATTTTGAAGGTTTTAGCTTCTCACATATAAATCCCTGATATAAATTTACATTTAAATTAAATCGTCAATCTTTAAATCAAAATATAATGAATATCGTGTAAGTGATGGGTCATGAAAAAGAAGGGATGTTATACATTCCCTTTCTAACCCACCACTGTCACAACATCCCTTGAATTTTTATACAAATACCGACAATTTGATTTGTATGTAAAGTTATATCGTGATTTTACATGGGAGAAGCTTTATATATATATATATCAATGTCAAAACAAGAAAATTAAAGGTATTCTTATTGTCCATGGAAGAAGTTGGGTGTTATTGATTGCTATGACCTCACACACAGATAAAATGTTGGTGATGTCTGAGATGCAAATGATAAATGAATCCATAATTTTGGATGTGACTTGTAATCTTCTATATTTGCTTTAAGTAATGGAAGTATTTGGGGCTCCATTAGAGTTGAAGCATAGCTATCATTTGGGGGTGTGGATGAATGTTTGGTGCCCACTCATCAAGGCAGATTTTGGGTCCAAAATGTTTTCATTTGTGGTGGGGTTTTCTTGAGGACCTCAAATTTTAATAAGTTGGGACAACTATGCCCAGATTGTTTGAAATAAGAGAAAGAAAGAAGAAAATGAACACTCAAGGAGAGAAGTTTTTCTTTTCTTTCTATTTTTCAAGAGTGTCACTGGATCAAAATTTTGTTATAATCTGTTTAAAATAAGCACTATGAGCTGACTTGATAGGGGAAAAGACTCTCCGCTTACAATTTTATACGAACTCAAAACCTTCTCACTAAAATTTATGGTTGGATGATATAAAAATAGATTTGATAGCCAATCAAGTTAAAATTTTATCTTGTATTTTTATCTAAAACATAATTTTTTTAACGATATGTCTATATATATATATATTTTCTTATTAAAAATAGATAAAAAAAATTATTATCAATTTTAAATACATGTTAAGTTAATCGGAAAAATAGATATATAACAGATCGTCTAAAAGTAAACGATCATGTTGATAATATCTATTTTTTTTACCATATCAGTTTGAGATCAAATACATACAGTTATATTAAAGAAAAATTTATTAATAAAATATCTATTAATATTACATAACAATTTTTTTATCATAAGTCACTCTTATATCGAAAAGACCGTTAGCATCCATGTTACCTTTATCACTGTACACACATGTTGACCAACTCAAACCATGAGTACAAAATAGACCAGTATATTAATCTAAAATGTATTTTTTCTACCAAACTTAATACACAAATATCTCATACATTATTAAATACAAATAGTCTAAGAATTCCAATTTGGTGGGCTCCTTCTTAAAACACCAAAAATGCCTTTGCATCTCATCAATTTCTCTCCATCACTGATCCATATGAGCATAACATAACACCGAATTAAAAAAGACAGTTTCTAGTGAAACAAACAAATATAGTATCCAATCCTAATAACTCCTCCACACCTTTGAAAAACACTACCTTGTTTTTTTCTCTTGTTCTTCATGTAGTTAAAAATTCAATCTTTGATTCATTTGTGTCTTTGAAACATTGTAAAACACCACAAACCCACCTCACAGAATCTCACAAAAACCACCAAAACGTCTTTGATGGGTTACCTATCTTGCAAGGCGGAGTCTGCCATATCTGTAATCTCCACTGCTTCCTCTGTTGGTTCTCACCAGACACAGTCCTCCAAAACAGCCCAGAAACAAGAGAAGCCCGTCAAGATCCAGCAATTTGATTACAGTGACCTTGAAGCGGCCACCAATGGCTTCTCTGAACACAAACTTCTGGGTAAAGGCAGCCACGGTTGTGTCTACAAGGCTGTTCTTCGTGGACGTCATGTTGCTGTCAAGAAACCGTCGAAGAATCAGGAAATCGGTCAGGAGGTTGACAATGAGATCGAAATCTTGTCCAAGATTCGCAGCCCACGACTGGTGAATCTCTTAGGCTTCTCTAATGATTCTAAAGATCGTTTATTGGTTGTTGAGTTCATGTGTAATGGTACTTTATATGATGTTCTTCATTCTAATAATAGGCCTTTGAATTGGGGTCGTAGAATAAGATTAGCTTTACAAATTGCTAAAGCTGTAGAGATACTTCACTCAGAGAAGCCTGCAATTATTCATAGAGATATTAAGTCAGCAAATGTGTTGATTGATAGAAATTTCAATGCCAGATTAGGCGATTTCGGGTTAGCTTTAAGGTGTGGTGTTGATAATTACAGGCTTAGTTCAACCCCGCCTGCGGGGACTATGGGGTATCTAGATCCATGTTATGTGACCCCTGATAATTTGAGCACTAAAACTGACGTGTTCAGTTTTGGGATCTTGCTGTTGGAGATTATTAGTGGTAGAAAAGCCATTGATGTTGGTTTTTCACCTCCTTCCATTGTGGATTGGGCGGTTCCATTGATTAAGAAAGGGAAGATAGTTACGGTTTTTGATCCGAGAATTGCAACCCCTAAGGATCCTATAGTTAGGAAGCAGTTAGCTGTGATTGCAGCGAGGTGTGTGAGGTCTTGCAGGGAGAGGAGGCCTACGATGAAAGAGATTGTTGAGTGGTTGACTGGGTTGAGTAAACTGGTTCCTCTACATTCATGGAATGGATTTAACAATCCGTGTTTGATGGTTGAGACAATGGGGCAGCCTGTTGAAGTTAGAAAATCCCAACAAGATGGTATTGGAGAGAATTTGAATGGGGTGGATGGCAAACTCAGTAGGTTTGCAAGGGACTCACGGAGAGTGTATTCCGATTTGGGGGTGAGGAGCAACTTGATGGAGCTCATGGCTGGTACTGATGAGGAACATGAATCTCGGGAACAGACCAATAGTGTTGAATCTGATGTGAAGTCATCAAATCGGAGCTTTAGTTCAAGATTTAGTGGTGGAAGATATGTTAGCAAAGGGAGAACCCAATCACTGGCTCATGGCAATGATAAAGGTGGTAGATCTCGCTTGAGTCGAAACCTATCTATTGGGGATGGTTCAGAATTGTTTTCAAGAAGAGATGATATGGTTTATCATTCGAGTTTTAGTTCTCGGGCAACTAATGACATCTAGTTTTGTTGCAAGAATCTGATTTAAGTGGTCTGGAAATGTAGCAAAGCTCGTGCCTGTAAGCTTCTCTTGATTGCAGTTTGCAAATAACACACGGTATCAAATTCCTCTGTGAATTTCAACCAGTTGACACTTCTGTGTTCTTTCAATTGTTAATGTATTTTCAATTTTAGCATATATATATAGATTTAAGTGGACATTGCTGATGTCTCCTTATAGGTTGTTAATCATTTGTTTTTGTTTTTTTTTTTTCTCTTCTTCCTTCATTATGCAAAGCTTATGTATGATGAAAATGCTGTTAATACATAAAGCTGATTTAAGAACTATCAGCCTAGTGCTTATCTAATTCTTGTACTTTGTATGTACTGTTTTAATACATGGAGTAATCTGATTCTTCTTTGAAAATATCATTATTTTTGCTGAATGGAGATTGAATAATTTGTATGTTGTTTTCGGTTTTGCATTGTTTTTGTTTTGAGAACTTGAAATTATTTCTTAGATTTTAGACATGCATACTTCCAAACAAGTGTCAGGATACGATTTAAATGATTTTGAGATGACATGAAGGAACCCCACTTTTCATGGAACTTTATTCTGATATAATTTTACTCTGAAGTTGATGAGAAGAATCCATGTTGCTCACACCAGAATTGTAGCAGAAAGTTTGTGTCATTATGTGGCTATGCTGTTTATGCAACTAGTAATGCAAATTGACAACAAAAACGACATAAAAAACAAAGTTTTACAACTGATTCCTTATGCCTGCTACATATTTGTCATTACATATATATACTGTTGCAAAGTTTGTTCTTCTTTATGTTTTCTGGTTAAGAAGTGAACAGATTAGCAGTACTCCTTTTATGCCAATTCATAATCACTGCCATGAAACGTCGCTTTATGCCAGGAATTGTGTTTATGCTAAACTATCCATTTGTGAGGCTCTTTTTTGGTTTGATTGAAATAAGACTGGAAAAATTCCAGCAAAATTTTATATTCTCATCCACTCTTTAACCAATTTCTTGTTGTTTTGTAGCAGTTATAAATTGGCATAAATTTCTTTCAATGCATGGATAGTAGTTTTTTTTTTTTTTTCTAATATACGAGTTAACATGAAAAAATACATAAAGGCTTTTCTTACATTCATCTGTGGTCCTCTGTTCAAATACATTAAAGGGTTGCTTCTTCTTTGGAGTTCCTGTATAATTTTTTATTATTATTTTGATTAGGTAGATCTCTTATTTTCAAGTTTTTTTTTCTGTCTTTGGTAGACCTGTCATAAAATCTTGTGTGGTGTGGCACCATGAAATTTCCATTTCTCTGTGTAACCCATTTGACAGGTAGAGCATCATTGTATTTCAGGTTGTTAACCTAAATACAAATTGATACATATATTATTGTCTCTAGATTGAATTTCTCTTCCAAAACTAGAATCTTCATTCATGCCCCTTATCATTCTTTTGCTCTGTTGGAAATCATTGGATTACCAAACTTTAATAAATTAAGAATCACTCAAATATTATTATTATTATTATTATTATTATTATTATTATTTTTATTATTATTGAGTTATTTGTTTTTTTTTTTCACTTAATAATTGTTGTTGGTGTTTCTATAATTAGCTGACCTTTCAACTCATATGATTTGTGTCATCAACAAGTAATCTTAGTCTATAATTGAGATCATGAACCCTCTCTTATCTCTCTTCTCTCTACCTACTGACCTAACTAAGATCATCAGTTGGTACTTGGTTTCACCCCCATTGTTGCAACTCTATATTTTTTCTTTGTTCATCAATATCTTACATGGGTTAATTTCATTTTTAGTTTCAACTACTTAACTTTGGTTTAACAGGAGAATATTATTGTTTACTGTCACTTCTCTCTGTCATGTTTTATTCTATGGATGATATTGTCACTTTCGTTTTAACTTTCACTGTAGATTTTCCAAGATAGAACAGGGAAAGGCTCCTCAAGCAATGATATTGTGTAATCTTTCCAATTCAAAACCTTTTAGACCAACCTCAAATGACATAATTTGTTTGAACATAAAACATTTTCATATGCTTATTATTGTTGATCTTTGTTGTCTTGTCAATGGAAAAATAACTTGAATGTTATGTAATGGAAATTCCCATTTGCAAATGTCAAGAAAAAAAAAAGTGTTATCAAGCGTAGGACAATGCAAAATTCGAGAAAATATTAGTTCCATAAAATCCAAACACACCCTTTAATCTTTGTGTAAACAATTTGAAGTAATAACTTTATATTGCATAATAGTTGTCCAAGAAAAGGACTACACAAAGACCTATTTGACATTATGTGAAATAGAAGTATCGTTGCAGCCAAAAAAAAAAAAACCCAATTCAGAGCAGGCAAATTTCGAAAAAAGATGAAATTGGCTAAAAAAATACAAAGAAGTGCTGTTTTCTTTCAAACTTCAAGAACTTGGAGAGAAGAAAGTGTCTTGTAGCTGTTAGCATCAAGTGGAGGAAAATTGATGTTCCTTTTTTCCATATGTTATGGCTTTACAGCTCACTTATTGATGGCCATGGCCCATGTGCTCTCTCCTTTTCATATGCCAAGAATCTAAGACCCCATATCTTATATTTGGGTTATATTTGAGATGGATATATAAAGGGTGAGGAGTATATTTTTCCGTGTAGAAATCAATAATACAAGTATACAACGTTATATAATATAATATTATGAAATTGAATCCCGTATGAAAAATCTAAAAAATAGATTACACGATATAATATAATACATTGTATAATGTTATATAATCGAATCTTGTACGAAAAGATACAAGTGATTACAATATTAAATATATGGACGTTCGATTAAAATAGATGTTTTAAATTAAATACATTGTGATTGATTAGAGGTTGTAATTGTAATGATGAGAAGAAGGGTCACTTTTCTTTTTGTAAAGGAAAAGGGTGGCATTGTGTCAATGGCATCGCATGACTCACATAGAAGAAAAACAGTACTAGCTGCTTCTTCTTTTTAACCAAACCAGATAAAAATGTCAAAAGGTACTCCATTACATGTTTGACTACTGCAGTGAAAATGTGAAATGGATCAATCAGTTTTTAGAACAATTTTTTTTTATTGCCGGTTGAAAGAAACGATGCAGTTTTTTTTATTATTATTTTTTATTTTAATGGTATTTATATATTTGTCTGATAATTTTTAAATCATTTATCCAAACCTCAAATTCATTCCCCTACCAACTTAAGATCACCTATGTTGGCCTATCGGTCCTTATTGATATTGCCAACATTACCCAGCTCTTCAATATGAAATCACAACAATCACGACAAATCTTGTTGAATTTATAGTCAGGGTCCTGAATTTGTTTTCACAACCGACAAGACTTAAAGAATAACTCTATATATACATAACGGATCTAGAATAAATAAATATGTACAGTACTTTAAACAAATTAGAAGAAAATAAAAAACATTGGATAGCAGACAGACATCAATATCAACTAAAAGTTAAACATCTTAATTATTGAACTTTTAGAGTGATAAAAATCACATGGGGTTGCTAAAAATGTAGACCATGCAGAAATCAAACTAAAAAGAAAAGTGAAACGGATCAATTAATGGAGCTCACTAGAGGACTTTGGGAAAAAAAAATTATAAACTAACAGGAACAAACTCTATTTCTCGATTCTACAAAATATCAACTGAAAAATAATAAGGAAAAAAAAATCCACATTGAGTTCATCCATGTCCTGAAAAACTATCTTCGTTGACTTCTTCCAAAAAGAACGTTTTGACACGAAAGCCAGTCGATTGTCTTGTAAGTAAGAAAACCAAAGAACCAAAATCCTGTAGTTACGATCCAGGGAGAGCAGTTTCTTGTGTACAAGGAAGAATGAAGGACCCGTGCTCACAAGATCGGCAAATATGTGAAAGGAAAAATTTATGGGGGATGAATACCAACGATCTTGTGCATTCTTTAACTTATAATCTAACGCTCTGCCTTGTTTTGATCATTCGCTTAAGTGTTGCTAGCCAGAAGTTGCACTCATCCCACTCACTAGTAGTAAGAAGCACCTGTTCCAGGCAGAAAAGAAACAATGCTTATATATCTAGTCGTAAAGCAGCAAACACCTCACATGGATTTGCACAAAAGAAATAAACTGTTTTCGGTTTCTATCATTTACCTGGATTTGTAGGGCTGTACCAAAATCGTTATTGTCCAAGGCCTGGCAGAGCTGAACAAGCTTATCAGCAGCATTTTTAGAGATGTCCCCACTGCTAAGTTTGGCAAACAAGGCACCTATTTTCTTTGAATTGTCTTCTATTTCACGCTTTTTGGCCGGATTTGCACGTGAACCTCCCAGTGCTTCTGATGTCTCGTTAAAGAGTCTTGTCAATGTTGCGATGACAGATTTTTGGTGGGCTAGAAATAATCAACACAGAAGGCGATACTTATCAGATAAAGCAATACAAGAAATCTTCATAGCATATGGAGTGTTACTAAACAAAGCAAGAGACAGTTTCTAAGATCCAAAATTAATTTCACCAAACAGTACCAGGTACATTGGATGTATCTACAGTCTGTATAGTTGGTGGTGGGGCGGCAGGTGTTACAGCAGCTTGTATAGCTGCTGGCTGAGGAGGACTGGCTGGTTGCATTGATCCCATCCCAGGTCTGGGAACAACCCCTGAACCGGCCATCGGCATAAATCCCGGTGTGGGGGTAGGAGCTACAACCTTTGGCATATTAGGGTGAGGAACAGACCCCAGTTGTGTACCATGGCCATGTGAATCGATCCCAGGAGGTACAGGCTGATAACCTGCAGTAGAAGTTCCCTGAAACATTCATGAAAGGATTTAGTGTCCCGGTCAGGGAACAATGCGCAACAACAAAATAAATAAAATCTCATAGATATATGTACAGGATATAACTGAGAACCCAATGTGGGTTGCTGATATTGCTCCGCGTTTCTCAGCACAGGAGGAGTAGAAGGAATGAAGGGTCTTGTAGCAGGCTGAGTGGTAACAGGAGCAGCAGCAAAAGTTGGCTACAAAGAAAACGATGAAAACTCAATCACAGAACTCACTTCAAGAAGATATTTTACATTCAGTAAGAATTTATGTGATAACAAGACATAAAGTCATTGCAGGATCAAACCATGCCACTGCTTTCCATCTAACATACCGAATGATATAGAGCTGAAAGGAAATGACAAAAAAATCATGGATACCTGAGGTGCCTGAGGTGCCTGAGATGGAATGAATAAATTTGGCTGTGGTGAAGGCTGGTACTGGTTAGGAGCACCATATCCTCTTCCATTTCCATAAGGAGCCATCGGTTGTTGATAACTTTCATCATATGTACTGCCAGGAACACTTGGATGCATTTGTGTTGGTGTAGGTGTAGGTTCCTAAGCAACACACAGAACATGCACTATTTCATTCACAAAGTTCAACAGCAAGTGTAACAAGAACACAGCATAAAAGAATACACGCTACGTAAAATCACCGGATAATACTGCTGGGAGGATCCATCCATGCCAAATTTGTCAACACCATGCACTGGTCCACTTGGTAGTTGAGAGTTATTATAAGCCATAGTTGTAGCTTCTTTTTCTGCAATAATAATCAGAAGAAATTGGTATTAAATACTGAAGGAAGAAAAATAAATGCAGTTAGGCTATATATATTAAACACCATTTCTGTCTATATTACTCATTACATGAGATACAAAGAGAAAGAGAGATAGAGAAAGAATAACCCAAGAATGAGGAAAGTAAAACAACTTGTTAAAAAAAGGAAATGACAAATGATATAAAATATGTGAATTGACTAATAAAGACCATCTGTAAGCAGAAAATATGATAAAATGTTATGAATTATGACAAGCAAAAAAGATATGCAGTAACATATATATATATATGACGACCAAAAAAGCTTAAAAGCCACATAAAAACGCTTAAGTTTGGGGAATAATGCACCATACTAACACCTCTTTAAGTAAGTTAGAATAGAAACTAATACAACATCACTCAAAACTAATGACAGCAGTGAGGAAAAAAAAACGAAACAAATATCGGCATTCCCCAGGTTCAAGAATATCATACAATGCTACTACCATTTTCAGTAAATAATACTTATAAGTTATACGTTATTCATGGCACCACCCAAACCCTCCAAGAAAATTTGAAATCTACTTTATAGGAAAACAGATACGGTATCTGAGAAAGCACAGCTAACATTTCAAATAAAAGGAATTTGAATAATACTTCTCAATTAACAGCTTAATAGTGTGTTTATTGGCATAAAAAAAGGGTTCCAGAAGCCAATACCAGGTTCTGTAGAGCGAGCAATACGATCCCTTAAGACCACAAGTTCAGGGGACAATTCTTCTGAGCCTAAAAGTTTCAAGTACTCCATTGCAGTTGATAGAAGCCCCTGACTAGCCAAAATTTCGGCATATTTCTCAACAAGCTTGCACAGAGATGCACTAAATCGCTTCTGACCAGTTGCCAAAGCCAGCACAATAGTTTTCTCCATTAAATCCTAGCCAAACAAACACTGTTTGTTAATAAAGTCAACTTTAAGACAAAAGGCATGTTTGGATATACTTTGGAAGTTCCATACTACCTGAAGTAGATCAACATATGATTTCCCTTCACACTGAGCTGCGAGGCTCCTTGACCAAATCTCCACTGTTTTATCAATGTTCCCCGCACATATATAACAAAGAGTTGCAGCCAGAGTATTCCCGGCAATCATTAGTTTTGAAGCAAGAGTGTCACAAAGCATAGTCCACTCCTCTCTCTGAGCAAACTGCTCGTCAATAAACACAAAAATGAAATCAATCGTCTGCTAAGAATTTTCAGCAATCACCCAGTCTACAACGTGTAATATCTCACAAGTGCTGGAACTCATGAGTATTATCAGCAAATAGCAATTGAAATGACCAATTCGTTCATTTATATTTTATTCCATCATTCAACCACTCTGATTTGAACATTTGTGTGTATATTATATATAGATTTATATATATATAATATCATCACCGTGATATGAGATTCATTATCACAACATCAACAATTTTAGGGACAAACTTACCGTACAGAGAAGAGCAAGTGTTTCTTTCCAGAATTTCAGGGGCCTGGTGTTTACAAGGCTCAAGAGATCATTATTCACCATTGCTGAAACAACCTGAAGCAAAGACAAATGTTATGAAGAAATCATCAATGTAAACATTCAATAACTATATATATATATATATATAGAGAGAGAGAGAGAGAGAAGTGAAAGAAAATAAATATTCAAAAATTCATGACACTGAATGCTAGAGAGTAGAGACCCACATATAATGAGGTAATCAATTGACAGATTTGCAGAGACAAGAAGAAAATTTAAGCTACCTTTAGGTAAGGTGAACGATTCATCTTGAGATATCGATCACGTGTGCTCTCCCACAAGGCAGAACCACCAACATGAGCAATAACTAAAGCGTCAGCAATTTTATCAGCAGATATGCACTGTTCAACTGCCCCCTTGTAGTCGCCCACAACCAAAGCACGTTGAACACTATCATCAAATGATGGATCAGAACTCTCCTCCAGTCCATCCGTTTCTTCAGGCATTTCTTGTGCATTAGGCACCAAACTCTCAACAGATTTATCACAAGCAGTCGATACAGGTGTTTCAGCTTTAGGACTTGGAAGATTGTTAAAGAAATCTTCCCCATTATCAGTATTAAAGATGGTGGCTTCCTTATCCCCAGCATGTCCCACGTTATCTTCTACTGTGTCCTCAAGTCCAATGGCATTTACCTCCTGGGAAAGGTCTTCTTGTACAGTATCTTTTTCTTCAACAGGCAATGTAAAACCAAGATGGGTCAGTAACTTTGTCCTTGCTGTACCATCATCTTCAAACATAACCTTCAAGAAGCCCCATGTTTCACGTTCATCCTCAGATCTGTTTAGAAAATCAAAGGAACCAACACAGAGATATCAATGTCACTTTATTCTTTGAAGCATAAAGAAGACAAAGAAGAAAAATTATGCTGCTCAGCATGACTAACATACTCGGACTCTTGTGATTTTTGGTCGCATAACACCCTCATTGCAGGCCTCTCTCCATTTTGAATTGATGATTCGAATTCGGAGGAGCGATTCACCAAACTGTCTTCTGTAACTAAGTTATGCACAGAAACCTGAAAAATAACACAAGGATATTCAGCAGGAGAAAGAAGGTCATAAAAACAGAAGAAATAGTCACTTGCTAATAATAGTACCTCTGAAGCACCTCCACTGGATGACTTGGGACAAAATGAAACAAGCTTTCCTCCAAAACCAAAAGATGCCCCGGCTGGACGTTTATACCATTTTGGGGCTCTGAGAGGTGCAGGTGCTGCATGGGGGCAGTAAGAAAAAATGGTTTTCAAAACTCTCCCTGACAATAAGTGTGAATGCAAACAGAAGCCAGGACATTTGACATAGATTGCTGAACCAAAAGCAAACTAAAAGTATCCCAATTGTCCAGCAGCCAATCCTACAAGAACATATTGTAGATAACTATGGACTAAGAAGTATATTACCTGTGCCAAAATCACCCTCCCCAGCACCATACCTGCTGCAACCCTGTGGAGAAAAATTAATAAAAATCCATGGCAAAACAAGGCCAATATATGGTTTTCCATAACTAACAAAGCAGACTACAATCTTCTCCTAGGCTAAGGTAGGGAAACAAACATGAAAAACATGTAACATGTTGATGACCATAACCCTTCCCAGTTTTCAATATGATCTTTTATTTCCATGATTGTACAATAGGGGTTTGCTATTATACAAGAGCTGTAAGTAAACAAAATAATCAATAGAAAACCATTACATATTCCAAATTATCCCTCTTTTTTTTGTAAAACAATAATTTATTTGTACCGTTGGTCAATTGAAATCTAATGGATATCAACCGACCTATAAGGTTACAAATCTTGTATGGTGTCATTACATTGACTCGTACATTATTTTGGGAATTAACTTCTATAATATCCTTCCGGCCAGAGCATTGTTCATGCATTAGAAATTAGGTGCCAAAGAACATATCCACTAAAAAGATGTAAAATGTGATCACTATCCACCACCTTTACCACGTGAAACTTTAGCATTGTTCAAATTCAAAAAAAAACAGAGAGCCAACTTTGATAGAACTATGTTGTACGCATTCACACTGTTTTCAAAATTTCTTTTCTGACAGTACTTGCTATAGGAAACCACAGAAGCTAAACAAAACCTTTTTTTTTTTTGCAAGACACAACACATGCATACCTCAGTATTATAAATTCCTATTTTTCCATCGAATGATGATGCAGATATCACTCCGGGTATCTTAGGATACCAGTGCACATCAAAATTCCAGTTGGTGCCAGCTGGCAATTCACAGACAATCTGCACCACAAGTTTGAAAGAAAGTGTCACAATAGAACAACGTACGGTCAATGCTAACCACAACAAACAAACATGCACAATAAGGTGCAGTTTGAAGAAAAGGTTACACGGCTATTACAAGGAAGGCCAAACTCATTAAATAATTCCCTACCTCACCAGTGACAGTGTCCCAGCAAATAGTACGGTTGTCTTTGGCACAAGTAAGCAAATAGGAGTTGTCGATCGGACACCACGACATTGCAATTACACCTGGCACAAGACAATGAAACAATGTAAGACATTTTAAATCATTTAAATGTTCAAGTCAACTATGAAAGCGTTGAACTTGTGTAACAAAGCCGCATCCCAGGGGAATAACCCAGTTGTTTCAATTTGTGTGTTGGGGTACAAGGTAGGACATGGACCAAAGTAAAAATGACTATATTTATAATAAATTATAAATTTATATTTATCATATTATTAATTAGTATGAGAAATTTATAAAGTTTTCTTTATCATATGACAATGATTTTCTCTCATACAGTCCAGCCAAGATAAAATTCTATGCCAATCTGGCAACGTCATTAATTTCCTATTAAGTCCAAACAAATTTACTGAGGTTTTAGACCACAAGGACAATCAATTTTTAGTGCTCTGTAAAGCCTATCAAATATCAGTTAAACAAAAAGTGCAGATGAGTGTCCAATTTTCATGCACGTTAGTTGAGTGCAAGATCATCATGTGCATGTAAGAGAGAAAGAGAAAGGAACCCAAACAGAACATACTGTCATCCAGAAACAATTATTTATAACATCCCGAAAGTGGGAAATTGGCAAACATCAACAAATCTACAAGGAAAAATCATTTTTTCAAGTGTACCTTTGGTGTGCCCCACAAACTCTTTCACAGGTGACATTACGTTCCTCATGTCCCAAAGCTGCTTGCAAACATCATTATATGTTAACAAAGCATACAAAATTTAGTCTTCGAGAGTTCAAGTAAAAACAAAATACTAACTATGAAATTATTACCCTCAGCGAAGGTGAACCATCTTCGTCTGAAGCAACAACAAGCTGAGTGGCAACATCAGGATTCCACTGCAGAACTGAGCACCGCCTTCTAACTGAATCGGTGAAACTGCAAATTAATGGAAGCACATTAAATTAACATGCAGAAAACCCCCCCAAAAAAATATGATAAGTTTAAAGACAAAGCAACTACCTTATAACTGGCTTTTGCTTCTTTAGGTCCCAAACCACTGACAAATACAAGAAGTATTTATTGTTTCTTCACAAAAAAAAGAGAGACAGTATTCAGATAACAAATAATTGAAGGTGTTTTCTTTCCTCACCTGTGGTTCCATTATAGGAAGTGGATGCTAATATGTGTGAAACCTTGCTATTCCAAGAAAGAAAGGAAATTTCGCCTTGAGCGGCTGAACCACTACCCTGCATAAATATTTCAAAAGATGCTCTAATAAGTTTAGATGAAAATTCAAGAAAAGATCAAAGGAAAATTCAAGAAAAGATCAAATGTTAAGCAACAGAAAAAATAAAAGAAAAAGGAAAATGAGAAGGAGATTTGTATAAATTGATCCCCTAATACATTGCGGGATGTATCCCCTAGTAAAACTATCACTATCTCGGCACTACATTAATCAAAAACAGCACCCAAAGGCAGATTTACACTTGAAAGTACAGTTGCTGGTATCTTAAAAAAGTAGTCATTGCATCTTAAATTTATCACAGTATAAATGAGGTATGAAAATGATACTCATATAAAATTACATCCAATTTCAGTCTTTGTCGTATAAAAAAAAATCTGCCATAAATGTAATGCTAGAGTCCTCCTATGATTTTCCCTTATGATTATAATCCCAATCTAAAGTACCACTATACATGTCTACTACATATCAGGAGCATCTCAACGGCATCAAACTCATCTAATACCATAAACTTTACTTAAATTTTTTGGATATGAACACTTAGGATGGTCTCCAGGTAATGTTGTACAATATGGATAACAAACAAAACTTATACATTCTTCCAACCTAAAAGATTCATTTACTCTAGGTTTATTTGAAATGATGTATAAAGTTTTCTCAATGTGGCCGGAGGAAAATGTCTTCTAACACCGTCTTTATATAGTGTTAAATTTGCAAATATTATAATAGTAATCAGTCACCAATTGTAATAGCAGTATAATATTTATATGCAGTCACAAGCAAAACAATATAAATAGTAACTGGTAAGCAATGTAATATATATATATATATATATATATATATATATGTTGGTTTCATTTAGTCACAAAGAAGGGCACATGCCTTGAGTGGTGGATAATGAGTAGGTCCAGCTGGTGCTGTCAAATCCCAGATACAGATTTCACCATCATCAGCCCCAGAACCAAGAAAGTGTGGGGTAATGGAATTAAACTCAAGACCACGAACCTGAAATGGGGATGAAATAGAAGTAAGCTTGTCATGCAGTAATCAGAAATCTGAAGAAAGTGACATATTCAACAACTAAACAACACTAGACTGATCAGAGAAAGAAAACTCACAGGCCCTTTGTGCAATGAAAGACGTTTAACGAGTGGATCTCCACTGGTAGCTGAAGAACTGAACAAAATATCATAAAATAATATTAGGCCATCATGAAGCCCAAATTTTTAAGATTAGTTTTTTTATTTCGAAAAAAAAGGGAGTTCCTTGCACAAGCTAGTATATATACACATATAACCTTGCAGCATATTAATTCCATTTTTTTATCCATTATAGATCAAATTTAAGTTACATCATAGTGCAGACGAATATAACTAAATTTGAATTAAACATCATGCAATAAGATCTAGATGGATGGGAATTCAAGCTGTGCCATGTACTACCAGTAGATCCAGTTCACCTCGCATGGAATTCCCGAAAAAATGGTGCATCCATCACTCATTCACTTGTCTAAAACTGTATATCAGCGACTAAAACAGACTAAATTGGGAGAAAACAATATTGAATGACAACGGAAAAAGATATCAGCTTCCCAACAAAAGAACAATTCCAGAGAAAAGAATTAAGCATCAACAAATGTATAACAATGTTCCATAAACTAACAGAAACGGTTCACTTAATTAATTACTAGCAACAATAAATTCCTCGAGAGTAAAATCCGAAGCAACAAAATCACAGTTCAAATGGCAACACCAATCGAAGACAAACCTAAAAATCAATTTTTTTTTCAACCGGACGAATACAATCACTCCTAATTTCCATTTCATGATATTTGAAAGCTAATAAGAACACCACACTCTACATTCTATTGTCAACCAAACAAACCAGTACCTCCAAATTCATCAAAATCAACAAAACTTCATCACGAAATTTCGAACAAATACCAATTAACACCGAAAGCGGTATGCCCAAATAAAGGATCAGTTTTTCGACAAGTTTTTATTCAGCATACAAGCAATTGGGCATGCTTAACATTTAATTGAACGGAAAGGAAATCAAACAAACCGAATATAGAAACTTAATCAATTTTCGGTAAGTTATAGAACAATTGAGTACCGGATCAGAGTGTGAGGGTTCCAGAGATCGATATTGCCATCAACGAGGCCGCCAGCAACAAGACCAAGCTCGAATTCCTCGGAGGCGGATCCATTCTTGCCCCAAGCGATCCTGTTGAAGCGCTCGGAGCTCGGACACTCTCCCACCACAGGGAGATCGTGGTCGTCGGATTGAAAATCGAGCTTGAAGATCTCGAGATTCGCCGACGAACTGAACGACAGATCAACCGCTCCCGCCATAGTCCCCGCCGCCATGTACGGCGAGTCCGGCGCCAGAGCGACGGACGCCGATCTGTTCACGCCCTTTATACACGCCATCGGAAGAAGACAAAACGATTACAGAAATTCAAACCGTGTCCCGACGCAGAATTTCCGATCTTCAGCGAGATCTGAGAAATGGCTTCTACACTTTTCTTTTTCTTTTTCTTTTTTTTTTTCGTTTTTTTCTTCTCTGTAGTGTAGATTTTGATTTGCAGAAAGAGGCCTTCGATTGATTGATTGATTGAATTGAATTGATATTTTGATCTGATTTTAAGAGGAGAGAAATGCGTAACACTCGATTGCCTCTGTCTATCTCGCACTCTCTCTGTGTGTTTGTGTTTATTTGAGAGTGAATTTTATCGTGTGTTGTTTTAATTTTTCGTTTTTGCAGGGAGGTTTAGTTACACTGTGTCTAGTGTCTACGCTCGCTTTTTATTATTGTGCTTCTTCGTGTTGTACGTTGTACTCAGTGATGTTGTAACTCCAATAAGATTATGACAGCTGTATCGTTAAAGTCATTTTGCACTTTTAGAAATCTGGCACCGATTGGGAGAATCGAATTTTGCCGAGGTAAAAGAGTTAATATATAGCCTCACACATAGGGATGGACAAGAAACTAATAAAATGAATCGAATCGTTTCAATTGGGTTCTTCTTTCCGGTTTTTTATATTGAACGGTTCAGTTCGGTTCGATTCATTTTTATAAAAAATAAATATTATGGTTTGGTTTCTGATTTGCTGTCTTGAACCGAAAAACCGAACGAGATCCTGTATATATATATATAGTCTTTACACTATTAATGTATTAATGAAGAATTTGTGTTTTTTTTTGTAAATATCATTTGAACCTAGTATAAAATCAATTTGTTCAAGTCTATAATGAAAATTTCTTTAAACTCATAAGTTATTTTAGTCAAATTCTGGTCAAATTGATTAAATATGTTTTAAAAAATGTATAATAAGAGTAATTAGGTCCAAAACTAAAAAAATCGAATTGAACTGGTCCAATTTGATTGGTTTTTGATCGGTTGACAAATCTTAATTTTATTGGATCAATTCATTTTTTTCAAAAACCGAATAATATTGGTTTTTTTATCGGTTTGATCGAAATATAAACCGATCAAATGGATGTTCACCCCTACCCATAATGGATGTGGAGATATCTACTCTCAGCAGACCTAATAAGATCAAACACTACACAAATAACTACGACGATAATATTACTATTTACTTTCATATATGTATGTTTTTTGGAATCTAACATCAACCGATCATAAATCTATCGAGACCAGTCGATATCAAATACCACTTCTGTAATTTAAATATTTACACATGCATTCGTAAAATGTATGGGTGCGTTTGGCGCGGACATGGGACAGGACAAGGTGGGACGGGACAAACTGTTCTATATTGTGTTTGGTAGGTATGTGACGGAACTGTTCACTGTACTGTTGTATGTTTGGTATGACTGGGACAGGACGGGATAAGAGGTTCAAATGACGAGAGTGCCCTTCTTATCATATCCAATGTTTGTTACCACATAATAGTGATAAATATTTATATATATCATATTTGGGACAAGACAAGTCAATATTTATTTTATTTTATTAAAAAAATACTTTTATATAACATATTTCATAAAAATAATAATATTGTAATTAAAAAATAGTTTAATTAATAATTTTTTGAAAGACATGTGAATTTTTTTTCAAACAATAATAATATTATTATGGTCATTTCCTCATTTTTTGAATAATGAATTCAATTAATAATATTATTTCCTCAATTTTTTTAAATAGAACTATTATTCAATAATTCTTATTAGGATGTTTCTATCAAAACAAAACTTATTTTTAAAATGGTTCAAAAACATAACGTAATCCTCTTTATTTGATCATTGAATTTGCTCATAATTTCTTTTTCTTTTTCTTATTTGGCTTACTAAATAGAGAGTGAAGACTTGAATTTGAGGAAGAATAGCACTTAATCTGTTCTGTATTATGTTTGGTAGGTCTAGTGAAGTCTGGACAAAACATATATGGTCCAATTCACATTAGAATATCATCTTGACTTCTCCCAAATTAACAATTTCAGCCATGATCGATGAAGAAAATTGAAATAAAGTCGAAAACAATTCAAAATTCAAGCTTTATTGAGCTTTACAATGTCTTTTATCTCACAAACATATACTTACAAGTCAAAAACCTTTCTACCATCCACGAGCAAAGAAAATCGTATTCTACATAAATGTTTCTACAATCGCAACATGTATTTGATGGAGTTGAAGAATCCATTCAAAGCCGAGACATAATCATGCTACACGCATTAATTATTCTCTCTAACAACATAATCCTAATAACAACTACATAGTCTAAATCAAAAAAAAAAATATTAACATTTACACACCTCACAACTTAAGCTTCAATGAATGAGAAACTATTAACTTAAATAAGTAAATATTATTAACACTTACACACCAAACTTGCAGTCCTCATTAGCCACCATAGCCAAAAACAACTGATTGCCCAATGCAGCACCAGGCAACACCATTTTGGTTGTTATTCTCACTCTTCTCCACCACATCCACACTCATCCCCATGTCCTTGACCATATACTCAGCAAACCCACCCCGTCTGAAGTCCTTGTCTATCATTCGCTCACCGAAAAGTTTCGAAAAGCAGTACTGTGAAAGCTTAACACAACCATTGTAAATGGTATTAAATAGTGAGAACATAACAGATTTACATTTGCAGCAATGAAATTGGAATAAAATAACACCCAACTACTTATTGATTAATCAGCATGTATGTCAATAAAGTATTTATGTAAATTGTCTTGCAGAAGAAACATTAGAATATATGTTGTAAATTAATTAAATAAAGCATATGATCATTCTAGTTTGTTATCTCAATAAAGCATCTAAATTGCTACTGGCTTGTTATCGCTATATATCAAAATTTGCCACAATAAGGACTCTTGTTTTCATTGCAGACGAAGCAAGTAGTCAGACAGAAACAAAAAACACCCAAAGCCACACCTCAGACAAACAAAAAACATATCAGAACAATCCACACATCAAAACACGAATCAATCTGGACCGAATCAATCCACACCTCACACAGAAACAAAAACACCCAAAGCCACCGAAACATATCATAACAGGACAACCAAAAACGACACCAGACCAGTCCCGACAAACTCAACACCGAA
Organism: Dipteronia dyeriana; assembly: GCA_032871835.1. Taxonomy (NCBI): domain Eukaryota; kingdom Viridiplantae; phylum Streptophyta; class Magnoliopsida; order Sapindales; family Sapindaceae; genus Dipteronia; species Dipteronia dyeriana. Next base: position 76,505,430 of record CM065303.1, on the reverse strand, counting down.
AATCTGATTATTATAAACGAATTGAAGTGAAAGGAACTACAACAAACTCGACATCAGACAAGTCCCGAACTCTAAAGCACAACTAATACAAAATCGATATACACGATAAAGCACAACTCGATACCAGACCAGGTCCAAACTCAGCAAACAACACTAAAGCACAACTAATACAGAATCTACGTACACAATAAACCAGTCAATTCATATACAAGCACCCAATATACCAGCCAAAATCAACATACCCAAATGACAAAACCTGAAAAAAAAAGCAAAATAATCACCAAAAACGTATAATTCACAATATTAACTGAAAACATTAGGCTTTACTGATCATGAATTTGTAAAGCAAAGATCACAATATTAACTGAAAATGATAATCAAATGGAAGAGAATATTACCGAGTAACCCACTGAAGATAATGAGAGGTGTGAGAGAAACTGATTTCGGTCGGACGGCGGCAGCGGCGGCGACTGAACTGGAGAAGTGAATCGAGTTGAGATGTGAGAAATGGTAGGTGCCGATGGCTGTTCTTGTGTGAACAGAGGATGCGTGACCCTGACGACGACGGCTTCGCGTGACCCTGAAGACGGCGGCTTCGCGTGACCCAGACGACGGCGACTTCGCGTAACCGTGACGACGGCGACTTCACTTGACGCCGACGAAGATGGATCTAAGAGACAGACCAAAGCGGTCGACGGCTGTCTTTGTGTGAAGAGAGGATGTGTGACCTCGACGAAGGCGAGGTCTCATGACCCCGACGACGGCGAGCTCGCGCGACACCGATGATGGATCTGCGGCCGGCGTGAGAGAGAGACGAGCGGGAGAGAGAGACGAGCGGTCTGATGAGGGTTTGAGAGAGACAACACAAGCGACCAAATAGAGTTTTTTTTTTATAGTTGATAGTTTTGTAAATTTAAAAACATTTGAGGGTAAAGTTGTCTTTGCCAGACTTGTCCCATGCATGGGACAAGTCTGGCCTAGGGTGTGAGGTGGGACAAGTTTTCATGGTTTTTGTCCCACCCTGTCCCGTCCCGTCCCGTGTTAATGTCGCACCAAACGTGAGACAACAAAAAGTTGTCACGTCCTGTCTCGTCCCGTCCTGCGTACCAAACGCATCCTATAAGGTGTGAAACTCAAATTCCCATTGGTATCATTCAGAGGAGATACACCACCATAATGTGCATTTACTGATATGTTTGAAAATTGTAAAACGAGTTTCTAAAAACAATTTTTTGACATCATATGATATGCATTTTCGGATATGAAAAGTAATAAAAAAATATTTCAAGTTAACAGATGTATATATTTTATTATTTTTTATTGTATAAATAATTTTTGAATCATGGATCAATTGTACATCTAGTAATAATCTATTAGGAACCGATTGTAAATAAAATAAAAAACTTTCCCATAATCCATCAATTAATTTTACCTACACTACTAGTCTACTACTATACATTTCGGTTTTCTAAGCTTTAACTTTATTTCAATGTTTTAATTACTTTAGCATATTGTTGTGTTTAAGTTAAGAAAACTCAATAAAAATCAATACAGCATAACAATCTAATTGGATTGGAATAATTTCATTGCATCAATGTTGTAAACTAATTGACAAAAATTAATTAATAGGATTAGAATAATTTCATTGCATCAATGGTGTCAAGTGTCAAGTGTCAACTAAATTAAATATTGATAAGACTTCAAATAATATAAGGGTCCGTCCTGTAAGCGTTTTTCGGTTGTTATTTTTTGAAAATAAAAATAAAAATAAAAATGAAAACAATGTTTTTGGTTTCAGTTTTGAATTCCGAAAACGCGTCTGGTAGCATATACTGAAAGTTGTATTTTGAAAATGAAAACGGAAAAAACGCGTCTGGTAGGTTAACTGAAAACTATAAAAAATTGATTACATAATTAACCAATATAATTTTTGTATTGGAATTTTTAAATTAAACAAAAGTAACACATCAAAAAATAATTCAAAAAAACATATCAAAAAATGAATTAATCAAAACTAAACTCTTACATTATAAATAAATAATTACAATATATATAGATATATATATTTCTATATAATAAAAATATAACTGTATATATTATATTAAATATTTATACATATTATAATAATATATAAAATATATATTAAACATTATATTATTATATTTTTATATTATATATATATATGTTATAATTAATATATAATATATAAAATTATAATGTATATATATATATATTATTGCATGAATGCTTTCAGTTCTAGTTGGAAATAAATTATTCTGAAATATATATATGGGTACTTTGGTTATTTAAAAATGATTTTTTAATATATAAAAAAGTGAAAAATAAAATGAAAAACCAAAAACGAAAAATGAAAAACGAAAAACGAAAAACGAGTTTTTTGTATTTTTCAAATATTTCATTTTTAACACTGGTTTTGTTTTTCATTTTGTTTTTCGTTTTTCAAAAATAAAATGAAAAACAGTTAACGAACGCGTTTTCGAAATCGTTTTTGAAAAATAAAAATAAAAACAGACTGAAAAACAGCTTCATGACGGGGCCTAAGACGCCACAATTGGTTTAATCTCGGCATGTATTAATTCGAATTTGGTATCCTTTTTTTTTTTTACTTAACAATAAAAAAAATTGAGGACAATAAAAATGTTAAGCTTAATTGCATAAACATCCCCTAAGTTTATATGAAATTACACTTATATACAACATTTCTATTTATTACACAAATATCTCCTGTAAAACGAGACCATCGAAATTATCAATTATGGTCCCTCAATTTATATAATAGCAGGTCAACCATTGAAAAATTTTTGACCTTTAATTAAAAAATATAATTACCTTCAACAAGTATTGAACCTCCAACCTTTTGGTTAGCCACAAGGCCCACAAGCCTTAACCAACTGAGCTACTTAAACTCATTATAAGAAGTTTATTGATTTCAATCCATATATTAAATTATATAATGTATATAGTTAAATAATTAAATTTTAAGGCTTAATTGACAAGATAATTTAAATCTATTTTTTTTTCCAGAATTTTAACAAATTTAAAATAATTATTTTTCTTTATTTTTCCTTTTTTAATTTTTTTTTAGTAAATATGTTTTTTATATATTATTATTAAATAATAGTTTATTTTAAATAAATATTATATGTATGAGTTCATTTTAATTTATATAAACAGATTTTAATTATTTTAAATAATTTATTTAACTATATATACATATATACATTTAAAATAAACTCATATATATAAGAAACGTATATAAATTATTTTAATAAATTTAAGAAACAGATTTAGACAATTGAAAAAAAAATATTTATCAATTTAAAAAACAAATTATTATATAATAGTTAGACGGGGGAGATCACATCTTTTTTTTAATAAACAATTGATAAATATTATATAAATAAATAATAATAATTTTGTCCACTAAATTTAATGTATTAATTAAGCCTTAAAATAATTAAATGTATTTATATATTTAAAAATAAACTCATTTTTATATATAATATTTTAAATAAATCCATATTTAATAATAATATATAAAAACATATTTATGGAAAAATGTTTTTTTTTTATCTTTTAAAATTTTAGAAAGAAACAGACTTAAATTATTTTGGTAATTAAGTTTTAAAATATAAGTATATAACTATATACATATATACATATATACATTATATAACTGCACATTTAAATTTGTAAAGTTCAAACTCATTGGTCAAGGCGTGTGGTTTCTATTTAGACCATCTCCAACCTTGGTATTAATCTCCAAAGTGGAGCGAAAAATATATCCAACCCAACTACTTTCTTTACGCTAAAATGCTTCCATCGGATTTGTTGCGCCAGAAGTAGCGCGATTGCGCTACTTTGCTGGCCTTCTATTTTATTTTTTTAATCCCTTATGTTTTTTTAATTTACACTTTAAGCAACAATCTTTAATAATTTTACGATTTGATTCCTTATTTTATAAAATTATTAAATTACAGTTTTACCCTATTAAATATAATTTATTACAATTATATATTTATTTTTATATAATGTTTTTGGTTAATACATATTTGTTTTAATTGTCGTCATTTTAGTTAATTATAATTAATTTCAAAAAATATTAATTGCAATATTAAATGCTATATTTTAGTTAATTCGGAAAATATTAAATGCAATATTTTAGTTAATTCGAAAAATATTAATGAATTTATGAACTTATCGTAATATTATATTAATTGAGGGGTGGAATGTTAATTGTTGATAATCAATGAAAAAAAGAATATTTAGGGAATATTCTTTTTAGAGTAAAATTTGTTGTTGGAGATAGTGGAGAGAAAATTGTTGTATTTTACTGCAAAGTTACAACAAAATAGTGACAAATGTTGAAGATGACCTTATAAGGTTGGAAGTTCAATACTTGTTGAAGGCAACTAATTTTTTAATTAAAGGTCAAAGGTTTTTAGTGGTTGACTAGCTATTATAGAAAATAGATGGATCAAAATTGATAATGTCATGTAAGGGTAAATTTATCATTCCATTTTGGTCAATGTTTTACAGGGGATTTTTGTGTAATTAACGGAAATGTTGCATATGAGTGTAATTTCATATAAACTTAGGGAATTTTGTGCAATTAAGCCAATTTTTTTTATAAAAATAGTATCTTCTAAAGGTCTAAGAGGGTTTAGTACGAACAACCGCATGAGATCTTATGATTCAAGGAAGACTCGAGGTTTTGTCAGCTTATCGAATTATGTCATGCCACGTGTATTTAAGTTTGATTAAATTAAAGGAAGAAATAGATAAGTCCCTCACAAATCACAATTAGTGGTGTAAAAATGGACTGGACTGGCCCGGCCTATTAGGGACGGCCTGGCCAGTCCATTTCTGGAAACAGGCCTGTCTGGGTCTGGCACGCGACGGTGTCGAGGGTCGGCCAGCCCCCGCCTGTTTCCAGAGAAGCAGGCTCGGCACGGCACGCCGGCCTGCGTGTCGTTCCAGGGCGGGCCGGGCCTAACGGGCCTGGTCCGGCGGGTTAGTTTTTTGGTTCAATTTTTTTTTCGAATTACGTTTTTTGGATTTAGGGTTTAGGATTTATAGTTTACGGTTAAGGGTTTAGAATTTAAAATGAATGAAGAAAACGAACAATTATTAGGATTTGAAATGAATAAAGATATCGAACAATTTTTTAATTATTTATTTATTTTTCACTTATGGAATTCAGTAATGCATATCTACATGATTGCCTCATTAAAAACCTGGCCAAAAAAAACCCAGTGGGATAAAAACTTGGTAAGGAAAAAAGAGTACAACCGTTTTACAACTTACAAGTAAATAATAAATATATATGTAAAAGTATAACCTAGTTCTGGCCCTGGCCACTACCTGAAGGGTCATCAATATATAGATTGTCGAAATTTAGATTAAGTTCTTTATCTACGGTTAGATTTTGTAACATTTTTTTAGCATGCTCCCAATCCCGAAGGCATGTTAATACCTCCACCATCTATGGAGACAAACAGCTTCTTCTTAGTTCAATTATGCGTCCACTGGTGCTGAAAGCTTGTTCTGAAGACACCGTTGACACTGGAATAACCAGTACGTCACGTGCTAAGTGTGACAGAACTGGATACCTGTACGTATAGGTCTTCCACCATAACAACAAATCAAACTCTTCCTTGTCTTCAACAGCATCGAACTGTCCTTCAAGGTACCTAATAAGTTCGGTACAAGAAGATGGGTTAGATCTTTGCCCTGAAGAAGTACTTGCTGATTTGTCTTTTTTTTCTTCGTTTCAGAAGGCTCCAACTTGTTTGTTTCGGCTCTGTCTCCGGTCATGTTGATTGGGGGATGTCAATGTTGCCAAACTTGGTCTCATAAATATGAAAAATCTCGAACAACTTGGTTCGAATGTCAGTAATTTGTTCTGAATAATCTATTGACAAATTAATACCAATAAACTCAAGCAAAACTTCTAAACCAGATAATTTAACCCTGGGATCTATTATAGCACTTAAGGCATAAAGTAGGGGAATGTTAGCCCAATATTTTTTCAACTTTGTCTCCATGACAACAACTGCAGCGCCTAGATGTTCATCTTCTCTATAACTGTTTAACAGTTCAGACATTTTCACTATCTGATGGATTGTCTGGGAAGATGTGGGGTAATATACCCCGGAAATAGTTACAGTAGCATTGTAAAAAATATTTAAAAATTGAACAAAAATCTTTACCACATACCAATCGTCTGTGGAAAGTAATTTTGGACTAAGTTGTTCTGTTTCGGTCAATTTCATGTTATAAAAACATGTAATGGTTGTATCATATTCCAAACAATTTTGCAACATTAAATAAGTAGAGTTCCACCTTACCGGCATATCAGTTTGGAATCGTCGGGGTTTGAGACCGTTTAATTCACAATGTCTCTTGAATTCACTGAATCTAGGATTAGAACTGCAAATCCAAGAAATGGCATCTCTGATGCGATCTATTTGGTTGCTTACCTGCTTTAAACCAGCCTGTACAACTAAATTTATAATATGGTCTGCACACCGTTGATGGAAGAAATAACCTCCATCTTGCGGGATATTTCTTGCAACGAACAATGCAATAGAGCTAGTATTTACAGATGCATTATCAAATGTGATTGAAAGAATGCGATGCGTGATTTCATAAGTTTCTAAAACTTCCATTATGATATTAAAAATGTTTTCTGCGGTATGTGCAAAATCCATAGGACGAAAACCAAAAATTCTTTTTGTTATCCTCCAATCAGAATCTAAATAGTGTCCCGTGACATATAAATAGTCCTGTTTGGAACATGCATTCCAAATATCAGAAGTTAATGCAACAGAGACAATTAAATGCTGTATTTCAGCAACTAAGTCATCCCTTTCGGTTTCAAACAATCGTATCAAATCATTTCTAGTGGTGGTTCTAGAAACAGGTTCATATTGAGGGTTATATGCAGATGTGATTAATTCTTTATAAAATGGACTCTCACCAATACTGATCGGTTGATCAGTTTGTGCAATGTATCATGCCAAGCACTCTCTAGCGTGCATGGCGTCGAACTGCCACGACGTAACGGACCCGTCTGGGTGCCGTTGAAGCTGTGTCTGGGTTGTAGTATCTACCTGTCCATGTGCAGGCATACATTTATGCATATGTCGTCTCAAATGTCGGTTCCCCCCGTACTTGTAGCATAATTCTTATGGCAAAACTTACATTTAGCTCTGAGGCCAGACGCCCCGTTTGGGAGTGTCATTTGGACTATGTTGAAACATTGCCACACATCTGATGTTAATTTTTTGGGACGTGATGTTGGTGTAACGCCGGAACCAGAAGGTCCTGCTTGAGTATGGGTCGGTTCTGAAATATCAAATTCATCGTTGAACATATTCAAACCGTCCGGAAAATAAGGCTGCTGGTTAGGATCCATTATCTGAATAAAATATATGAGCACTATAGTAGTTAATAGTCAAATTAAAAATCAATATTTACTAACAGTAATCTTAATTTACTAACAATAATTACTATAACTAATACGACACTTACAATAATTTATTTACTTAAAAAACAAATTAAATAAACAAAAAAAATCATAGTCTACTAACTTAAAATTTAAAATTCACTAGTTCACTACTACAAATAAAATTGATAAATTTACTAACATAATATACTAACATAAAATTGATGATTTGAACCACTACTCTTAAATTTACTATCATAATCTACAAATGAAAAATTTTAATTTATGAAAAAAACAATATCAAACGTAATTACTACACTTAACATTCATCATTTACTTATTACAAAAAGTAATTTCAGTAATACAAATTAACTTTCTAAATTTATTAATAACAAATATTAAAATTACTACTAAACTTAAAAATCTTAATAAACTAAACAAATAATATTAACATTAAAGCCCAAAAATTGATAAACTAACTAACTAAATAGATAATGTTTTCATTAAGTAACTCAAATCTAAACATAAACATATAAATTTACTATGAGAATATGTTAAACCAAAAGTAATAACAAAATTGTACCTTTAAAATTTGGTGTGTTTGTGGAAAACGTAGAGAATTTTGTAGAGAGAGTAATAACCAAAATGAATGAAAAAGTTTAGAGAATTGGAGAATATATTAGAGATTGAGATTTGAGAGAATGAGAGATTGAAAGAATGATAGAGAGAGTTAATGGAAAATGAAATGGATGGAAGTATTTATAGAAAAATTTGATTTATGGGTCAAAATGTAATTTAAAAGATTGTAGGGGGGTTTTGGTAATTTTAATTTCCTCCAACGGCTAGAAATCAATTCCAGCCGTTGGAGGTTTTTTGAAAAAATAAAATAAAATAAAATAAAAAATTTGGGCCGAACGGACCGGCTGATCGGTCCGCCGGGCCGGTCCGACAGGCCTGGCACGCCGGCCTGCCGGGCCTCCTCCCAGCGCCCCCGGTACGCGGCCCGTCTTGGGCCAGGCTGCGGCCTGGCCCGCTTTCTTCCTGGGCCGTTCCAAGAACGGCCCGTGAACTTCCTGGGCCGGCCGGACCGGCCTGTCACCGGGCGGTCCATTTTTACACCACTAATCACAATTAGGAGAAATAATTCTATGCTTATGGCATATACGGCTTAACCCACTTTCCTTAAACCACATGGTTAATTGTTCATGATTAATTATTTATTCATGTCAGAAGGTATAATTTGAATGAGTTTAAGTATATATTTCATATGCACCGACTGATTTCTCTACAAATTGATAGCATTTTATGTATTGTGTTATGATCTCGTAGAAGAGTTTCTTCATTGGTAAATATTTAAAACATTTAACTATTTAAGATAGTAAATATCGATTTAGTATAAATATCTAATTAAATACTTAAATTGTCGAAAATATTCATGAATAACATGCCTTCCAAAGCTTTCAATATTTCAATACTTTGTAATATAATTCATCCCTATTCACCACACATACACAATTTTTTTCCGTTACAAAATCAATCGCTACATGTTCTTGCACACCCAAATATCGACGCTCATAAAATAAACCAACTACATTGACAAAATACTAAATAAGAAAAAAAAAACATAATGTGCTAATTTTTGTCTAATAATTTCTCAGTTTTTTCACCATTGTTTTTCAAATCAACAGGAGGGTTGTGTCTGTCGGATGGAAGCTTTATTTTGCCTAGTGAACCGGCACGAACAAGCTTGAGATTCTCACAATTGCATATCTTGATCATGAATCCATCTGGGTCGTTGAAAAACAGCTGATCAATGGCTGTTCCACTCTCGTCTTCTTGATCCACTGTCCTCTTCATGCACTTCAACTTCATATCCTCCAATCTCTTCACCATTGCTTCCATGTCTTCACACTTCAATAACTACACACAGTTCATCAACCAAGATATATCACCAAATAAAAAAAGGAAATTTTTAGCTGAAGTTTAGGATACATGTTTTAAAATGTACGAAATACGTAACTTGAAGTACGTATATTGGTATATATATTCATTTGAAATATCATGCCACAAAACAAGTGTCACATAATATGAAATAAGTAAGATCTAAAATACATTATTTATATATATATTCTCTGGAATCGTAGCATACCATATAAAAAATCATTACTGATTTATAATACAAAATTAGTATGAAATAAGTGATTTATAATCCCCATCCCATAGCACACAAATTGAAAGATCATACCACATTTTCATATCGAGTAGTTGAACAACCAGCACCATGGAAATCGAAACCCAGAATCTTGGTGTAGAATGTTATTATTACGGAGCCCATGATAATATCCGTTTTGGTCTTAATCTTGCACGGATTTTCTCATGGGCTTCTACCCAAAAGACCTAATACCAATAGAGTTTGTTACCGTACTTATATATACAAGATTATCCCTATATTTAATCAATGTGGGACTTTGGTTGTACATCTAATATAGAAATCAATGGAGTCCTTCACATTAGCCTCCACATGATGCAGCGCCATCAAAGGAAGCTGATCATCTCCCACAATTTTTTTTTCTCATTTTCTAATTCTTCTTTGTCTTCTCCATTAGTGTTCTTTTTCTTCTCTCTGTTGTCCTCCATTGTTGCTGCTTCTGCTGCTGATGATTGTTATAGTGATGGTGATGGTGATAGTTTCTCTGATATGGGTATTTTACGTTGGTTTTTGGAATCTTGAGAATGGTAGCTAGTTTTACGGCGGACACGTGGCGGAGTGCATGCCGTGGTTGGTGTTACGTGTAAGGATGTGGAGGAGATGCCTATGTTTGTCGAGTAATGACAATATAACCTTTTCGGTTAAAATCTGTTTTTTAATGCTGGATTGGGCTAAAAAAAAAATTTGGATGCTGTTGACTCATGATTTGTAAGTAAAGATAGAGCTCACCTAATGATATAATATATTTTTTGAAATCTTACACCAATTGGATTAATGATCTTCCTGGAATACAACGCTTGCCTATTGTATATTCAAACTCCATTTCCAATCTTATATACTTGTTAGCTTTTCTAAATCGTTAAATAATAGACATTTTTGAAAATATAATATAAGTTTTCTTATTTACGGTTGATTTTTGGATTAAAAAAACTCATATATTGAGATTATATATTGCTTACTGCAGTTTTCTAACTTCATTTTCAATCTTACGTAAATCTTAAGGTTTTTCGAATGATTTAGATTGAGATAAAGTTCAATTTAGATTATTAATTATTTATAATAATATTCAAACTTCCATTTCCAATATTTATATGATTTATTAACTCTTTGAAATCGTTTAGTCCACCATCATTGATATTTGTTAAAACCTATAAATTTTCTCATATATTTTTTGTTGTTGATTTTTTGGATGAAACTTAATTCTATTTAGATTATAAATTGCTTATAGAAAAGTTATAAGTCCATTTCCGACCTTTTGTAATATTTTAGGTTTTCGAAATCGTTTAACCATCCTTAATTGACAACTACTGTAACTTATAAGTTGATCTTTTATATTTTCTTTAGATTTAGATTGAAACAAATTTCAAAATAGCTTATCAATCGTTTATAATAATCTTCAAACTCTACATTTCTAAAATTTATGTAACTTAGCTTTTCAAAATCATTTAGCCGACAGTATTCGACATTTACTAAAATTTATAAAAAGAATTTCATACGTAGTTCCTTTGATTTTTGGGTGAAACCCTCATCTATTTATATTATAAATTGTTTATAGCAAAGTTAAAAGTCTAATTATAATTTTACATATCTTCTTGAGTTTTCGAAATCGTGTAATCGTTTTACCGTTACTTTTCTTAGATAGACCGTGTTCAATTGATCCGTAATGAATTTTTAAAAAACTAACATTAATGTATAGTTGCTTTAACATTAAAATACAAATTCGATATAAAAAATTAGATTAGAATTCTATTTTCCATGATAAAAACAGATTTAACAAATAAAACAACCCGCCCTGTGCCTACTACTGTACTTACTAAATTTGATTTGGAGATTCAAATTCCAAAATTCCAAATATATCCAAGTTTATGAATATTTTCATTTTTGAGTAGTTGACTTGAGAGAAGAAAAAAAAGTAGAAATAAAATCTGGAATTTTTCAGACAAGAACAGACCAGAGAGTGTAGAGACCTCCACACTTCAGTTCATGCGTCTTCCAAAAGTCAAATACCTAACCGACCCCACCAAACCCTAACAAAGCAAATAAAAACTCATCCACAACCACCACAAACACACACAAAAGCCCAAAACAAAGAAAAAGACAAACCACCCACATTGATATTCACTCTCTTCTTCTTCACCGACCGATGACCACCGACCCAGCAGAACCCAACATGTTCAGGGACGTGTCGAGCTGCAACACTTACAACTACGGCGACGCGCTCTACTGGGACGCGCGCTACGTGCAGGAAGCCGGTTCTTTCGATTGGTACCAGCGATACTCTGCTCTCAGACCTTTTGTTCGCAATTACATCCCCACCTCTTCTCGTGTCCTCATGGTCGGCTGTGGCAATGCCCGTAATTTCTCTCCAACTTCATGACTTTTGTTTTTTTTTTTTTCATTTTTATTTGATTCATGTTTTAATTGAATTTGTTTGAATCGATCTGTTTGTGGTTGCTTAGAAAGTGAAGGAGAAAATTTGGGAAATTTAGCTTTTTTTTGTGTGTGATTAGGACATAATCAAGTCTGTTGCTTTTTGATTTTTTATCTTTTGATAGTTTTGTTTTGTGGATTTGTTTTCAGTTTATGTGTTTGGTTGCTGAGAAAGTGTGGTGGGAAACTTGAAAATTTTCGGACTTGGTGAACTTTAGATTATTTTAGATTACTTGACAATTTCGTAAGGATTATCAATACCGGAATTGAATTTGCTCTGGGATTTTATCGTAAACATGATCTGTTATGTAAGATAAAATAAGATGACTATAATGCAATTCGGATGCAATTTGGAATTTGGAATTTGACAATTTTTTGTGTGCTTCCTTCAGGCTGTTACTCATTTAAAGTGCTAATTGTTGATTTGAAAAAAAATGTGTTTCCTATCGGCTATCGAAAGAGGCTCTGACTTTTGCAATGTGAATTGAATTTTATATGTTTTCTGCTTGATCCGCGACCCTTGATTGATCTTCTAGTGGGGAAATTCTGATTGTTTTGTAGTTATGTCGGAGGACATGGTCAACGATGGATATGAAGACATAATGAACATAGACATTTCTTCGGTGGCCATTGACATGATGAGTAGAAAATATGAGGATGTCCCTCAGCTAAAATGTATCCTGTTAAAGAAATATTGATTAATGCCTACTGGGACATTTTTTTTTTCCTTTACAAAAATCAGAGCTATGTTTGTCTATGTTTTCTTTATCGATCTTAATAGATATGAAAATGGATGTTAGGGATATGAGTTTCTTCCCTGACAATTCTTTTGATAGTGTCATTGATAAAGGTATGGTGGCTCTTTCCCTATACTAGATTCTTTGTCAAAAGTTGCGAAATTCCATATTATGCTCTAGTTCTTTATATGTTGATGACACTCTGTTGTTGCTCGCCGAATCTGCTTTCATGGCTTGCTGATCCACAATATAGGAACTCTTGATTCATTGATGGTATGATGGATATTCATATGTTCTCATGACTCCTTCTGCTCATATATTTAGCATCTTTAATTATTTTTCGTTCCCATCTGGATGAGTATCGATATAGTTATTTCTTTTCCGGTGCTTATTATTATCAGTGTGGTACCGAAGCTCCAGTTAGTGCTACTCAAATGCTGGGCGAAGTGAGCAGGTTATAGACTTGATTACTGAATCTATAATTTTGATGTTCTTGATTTGTCATAAGCTTTTAATGTGTCACTTTTCTTAAACCCAGGATTTGATTAACGGACATAGATGCAAACACATGCATGCACTAACCTAATTTTGGTTCCTACAAAACAAGGTCCCGAGAGGGATTTAGTATTTCGATATTGTCCAAATCTTCAGCATCTCTGCATCTATATGCATGTGCATATCAGCATATGTATCTTCAGTTGCTAAAAATGGTGTTTCTTTCTTTCTTTCTTGTAGGCTTCTTAAACCGGGAGGGGTCTATATGTTGGTAAACATATTCCCAAAAGATTGAGCATTATTTTTATTGTCCATCTTCCTATTCTAAAAGTTCCAAACATGTGATGTGATACATTTTCATTTGCTGTGTGCAGATAACATACGGGGATCCTAAAGTAAGGATGGTTCATTTAAACCGGCCAGTATACTATTGGAAAACTGAATTGCACATAATACGTAAGTACTCGTTTTCATTTTACTTATTAGCTTTACAAATAGTGTTTTTACCTCCCCGTTGAAAAGGAATTTATTTCTTGGCTGTGTCCCGGTTTTGGTGCTTTATGATATCTGCCATTCGGCCTAAAAGTGGAAAGAAAAATAGAAGAGTGTGAGTGAGAAAGATTTTCTTCAGCTCTTCAGGCTCAACTTTTCTCACTTCCTTTCAATCTTGATACACTTATCTTGAATATACTCAGGGATTGGAAAATTTATCCCATCCTGTCTCAAGTAGAGATCAAACATCTTCGTTAAAATATCGTGTTGGATGTGGAGTGTCTTATCCCGCCAATTTCATCATAACTATAGATTTTATGTTTTTGTGTTGCCTGCATTTAGTGCAAATTATTTTCTGCAAATCTTGAGCTTTTGATTCGTCTCCTTTTTGTCATTCACCTGCAGCCAGACCAGGGTTCGAAAAGCCTGGAAGTTGTAGTTCTTCGATGAAATCATATTTGGAACCTATCCCGATCACAGAGGATGGCTTACTTCCAGCAGACTTTGTTTTAGAAGATCCAGATTCTCACTTCATATACGTTTGTAAAAGGACGAACCATTCGGATCTAATTAATCTACCCACCTATCCATTATCAGCCGATATTTTATAGAAATGAGTTCAAGGGCCATGACATGGAAGCACTCCGCCTAGTAGTTTCGACAATTTGTGTCATTATTCTCATTTGTACAACCAGGAATAGTCATTAGGAAATTCTTAAGGAGTGTTTGTAACATTAGAATTATATTATTATGATTATCAGTCTGATAGATTTGTTTTTGGGTTCGGAAAATAAAATTGAATAAAGAAACTTCATTGAAATAGATTTGTTCTCCCAGGCCTTGATTTCTTTAACAGTTGAAGTTTATTTTGGTTGCAATTTTATCTTATCATAATTCAAATTCAATTGATTAAAGGCATGTTCTGTATACTAGTCTCTCAAATAAGAATCAATTTTTAGTGATTGACACACGTTTCCTACCTCATTACTTCAGTACTTAAACTAGTTTCTCACTTCTGCAAAATCAAGAATCATAACCGGAAATGGAAAGAGCTCACCAATTCAATCTGGCAAATCATGTCCTAGTCAAAAAGGTCCTGTATTATAATGTGATTATTTCAAATGTTTATGGTAGATTGGTAGATAATGCAAGACGGTGCCAAAAATAGTTTAATGATTCTGTTTCTGGGCATATATTTATGTGCAAGATTTACCAAAATCAGAGATTTATAATTACGCTTATACCATGTTTGAGCAAATCCAGGATGGACTGATATGCAGAATACGATAGGAGTCATGACACAATTTTGGCCGTTGATCCTAATCAATTTTTATGTACGTTTGAAGGAAGTTCTACATATTAAGTTTGACCCGAATAATCTCTACTCGTTTATGTTAATATATAAGAACGATGACTCAAGCACAATACCCTATCTAGCCGATTCACACCATTTTGTTACTTATATGTAGAATCTGTGTGCGACAGTTTCAGAGATTTAGAGCAGAGAGAGATCTAAATATTGCTATTAAGCTTTAGTTCTCATATGATTGCAAATGGTATTGAAAGTTTGGTGGAGTATGAGGATACAATTCAGGAAGAGAAGCGATTGTACACTTAATTGGAGAGAGTGAAGTGGTAGCAGCAGAAGGGCGGGTATTAGGAAGAGAGTGATGATAAACTATGCTTATAATTTCATGAAGAGAAATCTGAGACATTACGATAAACTTTATGATCATATTCCGCACAGGAACATGCGAACATGCTCAAAGTGGGAATGACTTATGAGCTTTAGAAGGTGGCCGGGGCTCGGAAAGTATTCGTAGCAGAAAAGTGCAACTTCAGGACTCAAAGAAGAATGAAAGATCAGACAATGTAAGAACTTTACAGGAGCAAATAGGCTTTGATTGTATGCTTCATTGCAATTCATGTATGCTGATCTCTACTCTGAATTTTAGTACTCCCTTTTTTTCCTTAATTTTCTGATGATAAAACGTCTCTTGTTCATGAAATAATTCCCAATTAATACAATGCTTGACATCTAAAGTATAAACAGAACTACTGTATAAATGAAAAAAAAAAGTGCTTTCTTGAGAAACAAATTTTCACATCCAGGGATTGGTACTTTATAAACCAAAAAATGGGATCATTGTTTCACATCTACTAACAACACAGCTACTGTAAAATCCCCATTTTGTTCAACTTGTTCATGGCAAGGAAAATTCTGGGATTTGTACACGAATTCGTAAAGTTTCTGTTCCAGTGGTTCACTGTGTCACATTTCAATGGACTCCAAATGATCTGTTTGATGATGCAAAACTCAGATGGGAAAATGTACCATTGTGGGAGGCAATGTTCGGTAAATGCGAACTAGGGATGGCAGCGGGTCAGGTTCAAGCGGGTTTTGTAAAATCCAAACCCTCACCTGTGAAAATTTTCCTCACCCACGCCTGCCCTCGAACCCGTGTAGGTAAACGGGAACCCGTGGGTTATGACTGTAACCATACCCTCACCTTTGAACCCGCGAAACAATACGGGTTCACGGGTGGATGCTTCACCCGCGGGATACTCACAAACCCGCAACACACGAATCCGCGATTTGTAATCACCTTTCTAATACTTAATTGAATTAAATTTCCATTTCTAATTCACTTCTTGATACATTACAAAATAATAATAACCATAAAAATAAAAAAACAAAAAAAATTCAAATGTCCATGTATGTTTATATACAAGTATTTTATTTATGCAGGTTTACGAGTCCAACCCGCGGGTTCATTTTTTCAACCTGCTCCCATCTGGGAACTCACCGGGTTTTTCATTAAACGGGTTCACGGACCCACGAGTTGTAAATTCACCATCCACACCTGACCCTACAGGATTGAGTTCGGGCGGGTGCAGGTCAAATTGCCATCCTTAACGCGAACACAAGCATGGTTGGACTTACTTAAAGATATGGCTCCACAGCCCTCAACGTTGTCTTATCCGAAGACAATGTATTATTAGTCAAGTTTCTCTTAAAGCACATTGATAAGCCAAATTTACATGGTTTATCTGATCCAAAAGAATTTTAGTATTAGATAGATCACTTTGTATCAAATTGACCGTGCATATCTTGTTTATCAATGTAAGAACCCTGCTTTAAGAGAAACTCGACTATTTCTACGTTGTCTTCTGGCAACTTGAAGAAGTCTGGAGCGCCATCATTTTGAGGACGTGTGAGAACCCTTCAAAACCAACAATATCTTAATGTAAGGCCAAAGTTGATGTTTGCATCATTATCTGATCAAAATTCATTACCGGCATAACACAAAAACAATAAACCAAATTAATTAATCGTTAATTTTATTCATTTCTCAGAGAAATACTAGTCAACATAGAAAGTCTAGGAGATAAATCAATGATCACAACGTATAAACCAATAGACCAGCTTGGTATACAAAACAAATTGCATACACATTAATTATAATAAATGTCAAAACTGCTGTAATATATCTATGATCACACAAACTATATATATCTTGCATGAATTGAAAAACATCAAAGTCAATTTTAATGAAATATGAAGATTAAAACTAAACCAGAACAGAGCATTCAAAACTGTCAAGGGTTTATAATAATAAATGACACAAAAAATTAGTTCCGATGAATCCAGAAAAAAATCATAACATTACCTCCATTAAGCCAGAGAAGAAGAGGCAGTGACTGGTTAGATTTGTTGTGATCAGATTCAACAAAGTAATAATAAAGTGCCCGGCCGGCCAATTTATTGACAGTAACATATCCACCAAACTGAGAAAACTCAAACCGAGTGTTGAAAGAATGGGTTAGCCCATCTCTTAACAATAAAGGCCCAAACATAAAGCCCAAAACTGGTACCCAACTCAGGCCCAAATCAGAACCAAGGACCGCTGTTTCTTTCATCAAAACACAGCATTTCATTGTTCTTTAAGTTGTTATCAGATTGGTTGATGAGTTGGCAATGGAATCCATTGTGGCGTGCTGAGATTGGTCAAAAGGGATTTCAGCTGACTCAGCTGATAAGGCTATTTAAAGGATCAAGAGAGAGAAAAATATTATTCTGATTGTTTTTATGGTTGAAAACCGATTAGGGTTCCTGTGTATTTTTCTCTCAAGTTCTCGAATGCTTTCTTCTGTTGTTTCTTTGTGATTACTTCGTGAATCCAAGAGTTTTCTTTTGTGTAATCAGTTTCTCTAAATGTTTCTAGAGAGGTTACATATGTTTGTATTCAAAGATTGAGATGTTTCAATCTCTGTAGAGTTGATTTCTATGAGGTTTGTGTTTGAGTGTTGTTGTGAGTGATAGATCTAGAGTTCTTAAGGGTTTCTAAGTTGGTTTCTTGTATCGGTTAGGTGTTTTCAGTTGTAAGAACTCATATATAGTGGATTCAGTGGTTTTCTTGGATCTGCTCAACGTGGATGTAGACTTGGTTATCAAGTCGAACCACGATAATTTCTCGTGTATTGTTTTTCAGTTTTCACAGCATGCTTAATCTGTTCTAATTCCTTCTTTTATATGTTTTTTATCTCTCTGATATATATGCATATGTGTTCTGATACATATATATATATATATATATATATATATATATATATATATATATTTGTGTGATCATCTCTTATTTGCAAGTGAACCTTGGTTGTGTGATTAGGTATAAAGAAGTACATCAGTATTAGGTTGTTGCAGGATTATTTGATATAATTCTGTTAATATAGGTTTTTGTTACAAATTGGTTAATTATGCATTTTATATGCTGTGATCTGAGTTACTGTCTTTTTATTTATGAATTCTTTTCTGTCATACTTGTAAGTGAATCTTACAATTGAAATTAAGTATTGACAGGAAGGTGTTAAAAGGTTTTACAGGTATTGTAAAACCATAACAGTGGTATCAGAGCATCAGAACTGTACCAACGGCGGATCAGAGGGACCAAGATCCTCCAGCTGTGGAGTCTTCACCTGAAGACACATATGGAGAAGAAGAAATCGGCAGTGAGGAAATTGACGACCAAGAACCAGTGTCTGCACATCAGTCTGGTAACTTTAATAGTTTTGGCAATTTTAATAATTCGTTATATGCAATGAAATTTGAAATTGACAAATTCGATGGCACTAAGGATTTCGGGATTTGGAGGAGAAAGGTGAAATCCTTACTCTCCCAACAGATAATCCTCAAGGCCATTGAAGGTCAAGACAAATTGCCTGTTAATTTGACTGATGAACAAAAATCTGATATGTTAGAAATGGCTCTAGGAACTATTATATTGAATTTATTTGATAATGTTTTGAGAGAAGTAAATGATGAAACTACTGCTTATGATGTATGGAAGAAACTTGAAAGTTTGTATCTCACTAAATCTTTAACTAACAAGATTTACTTAAAAGAAAGATTGTTTAGTTTTAAGATGGATGCTAGTAAAGGTTTAGGTAAAAACTTAGATGAGTTTAAGATAATGACTATAGAATTAGCTAATGCTGGTGAAAATGAAAAACTTAGTGATGAAAATGAAGCCATAATTCTTCTTAACTTCTTACCTGAATCCTTTAAGGATGTAAAGGCAGCCATCAAGTATGGCAGAACTTCCCTAAGCCTAGAAGAGTGTATCTCTGCCCTTAAGTCTAAAGAATTAGAGTTGAAAATTGAAAAGAAAGATAATGGGGAAAACTTGTTTGCTAGAGGTAGACAGCCTGTTAAAACTAATGGTAATAACTCTAATAACAAGGGCAAACAAAAAAGTAAGACTCCTAATCGTAGATCACAATCTAAGAACATAAATAGCAATATAAAATGCTACTATTGTGGTAAAGAAGGTAACATTAAGAAGTATTGCTATAAATTTAAAAAGAAAAATCAGGAAAAGACACTTAGTGAAGGTGATGTAGTTGTAGTATCTAGGTCTTTTGAACAAAGTGAGGTGTTGACTGTTAGTACTGAAGAGATTCAGACTGAGTGGATCTTAGACTCAGGTTGTTCTTTTCATATGACACCTAAGAGAGATTGGTTCACTGATTTTAAAGAAACTAGTAAAGGTAGTGTCCTTATGGGAAATAATCAGAAATGTCAAGTGGAAGGTATAGGTACTATAGCTGTCAGAATGTATGATGAGATGGTTAGAATCTTTAATAATGTAAGATATGTGCCTAATTTGAAAAGTAACTTAATTGCCTTAGGTATCCTAGATGAAGAGGGTTATTGTTACAAGGCTGAAAAGGGAATATTAAAAGTTTCTAAAGGCTCCTTAGTTATCCTAAACGGTGAAAAGAAAAACAGTCTATATGTCCTAAAAGATGTTACTGTTACTAATGAGGCAGCTTGTGTAGCTACCAAATCTAGTGAAATCACCTCTTTATGGCATAAGAGATTGGGTCACATGAGTGAGAGGGGTTTAATAAAGTTAAGTAAACAAAATTTGCTTAATGGGGATAATGTGAATAAACTTGAATTTTGTGAAAATTGTGTTCTAGGAAAACAACATAGACTGAGTTTTAGTACAGCTCAACACAACACAAAAGAGATCCTTCAATATGTACACTCAGATCTTTGGGGACCTTCAAATGTCCCAACACATGGTGGGAACTTGTATTTTTTGTCTTTAATAGATGATTTTACAAGGAAAGTCTGGGTGTACCTATTGAAGTCTAAAGATCAAGCTTTTGAAAGCTTTAAAGCTTGGAAATTGTTGGTTGAGAATCAGACCTCTAAAAAGGTTAAGGTACTAAGAACTGATAATGGTTCAGAATTTTGTAAAGAAGAATTTAATAAATTATGCAATGATCATGGTATAGAAAGACATAGAATTGTTAGGTATACTCCCCAACAGAATGGTGTAGCTGAGAGGATGAATATGACTATTCTAGATAAGGTTAGATGTCTCCTCATTAGCTCGGGTTTAAGTCAAAAATTCTAAGGGTGAGGCTGTTGCTACTGCCACATACCTAATAAATAGCCCCCCATCTACTGCTATTAATATTTTAACTCCAAAATAAAAATGGACCGGAAGACCTCATTCTTTAAAACACGTAAGAGTTTTTGGTTGTGCTGCTTATGCATATCAGTCTGAAGGAAAACTAGAGCCTAGATCTCTTAAGGGTGTTTCTTAGGTTATCCACTAGGAGTTAAGGGTTATAGAGTATGGTTTAGAGACCAAACAGGTTTCAAGGTTATTATTAGTAGAGATGTCATCTTTGATGAGGCAAAAATGCCTTGTAAGGATAATATAGTAATTACTGAATCTAAAACTGATTTAGATCAGAAAATGGATTCTGAAAATCAGATTCAGGTGGAAATTTCTGATAATTCAGTTGACCATGTGACTGCTGAAATTAAATCCATTGATAATGTACAGGCTGATAATACAATACTGATATAAATCAGGTGGAAGAGAGTCAGTATCAACCGGAAATAGATACAGAATCACTAGCTGATTATGAACTAGTTAGAGATAGGGCTAAAAGAACTGTCAAACCAAACAGTTAATATGCCTTTGCTGATGTGATTTCTTTTGCTTTATGTACCGGTCAACAAATAGAAATTTATGAACCTAGGAGTTATCTAGAAGCTGTTAGTTCCATAGATAAGCTTAAATGGTTAAATTCTATGAAAGAAGAGATGGATTCTCTTGAGAAAAATGGGACTTGGACTCTTGTAAAGAAACCTGAAAAACAGAAGGTAATTAACTGTAAATGGATTTTTAAGATAAAAGAGGGTTTAAAGAAACAGGAACAACCTAGATTTAAGGCTAGACTTGTTGCTAAGGGTTTTACATAAAGAGAAGGAATATACTACAATGAGATTTTCTCACCGGTAGTTAAATATAAAACCATTAGAATTATTCTAGGTTTAGTTAGTTTCTACAACCTAGAATTAGAGCAATTAGATGTTAAGACAACCTTTTTGCATGGAGACTTAGATGAAACAATTTATATGTCTCAACCGAAGGGTTTTGAATCAAAAACTAATCCTTCATATGTTTGTCTTCTTAGAAAATCTTTATATGGGCTGAAACAGGCCCCTAGACAATGGTATAAAAGGTTTGACACTTTTGTGACTAGCATAGGTTTTGTTAAAAGCAAATACGCTGCATGTTTTTATTTTGATAGTGATAATATCAATAATTCTGTCTATTTGCTTTTATATGCTTTTGGCTAGTAAAAACATGTATAGGATTAAAGATTTAAAGAAGAAACTTAAATCTGAATTTGATGTAAAGGATTTGGGTAATGCAAAAAGGATATTAGGGATTGAAATAACTAGGAACAGATATGATAATAAACTAAGTTTAAAATAGTGCAATTATTTGTTAAAACTTGTTGATAGATTTGCCATGAATAATTACAAGCCTGTAAATATACCTTTGTCTCCTAGTTTTGTGTTATCTGCTGCTTTGTCACCTAGATCTATTGAGAAAAATAGGTTTATTGAGTCAATCCCTTATTCTAGTGCAGTAGGGTCCATAATGTATTCAATGATTAGCACAAGACCAGACCTAGCACAAGCCATTAATGTGCTGTCTAGATACATGTCTAACCCAGGAAAAGGTCATTGGAATGCCATGAAATGGTTGCTGAGATATATTAGTTCTACCAATTCAGTTGGATTGATTTATGATTGCTCAAATTCTGTTATAGATCTTGTAGGTTATGTAGACTCTGACTATGCAGGTGATAGAGATAAGAGGAGATCTACATCCTCTTATTTCTTCACCATTGCAGGTTGTTGTGTCAGCTGGAAAAGTCAGCTTCAATCAGTTGTGGCTTTGTCCACAACTGAAACTGAGTATATTGCTGTTACAGAAGCAATTAAGGAAGCTATTTGGCTTCAAGGCCTCTTAGGAGAGATTACTGTTTTTGGTGGAACGGCTGTTATATTTACAGATAGTCAAAGTGCATTGCATTTAGTTAGAAATCCTGTATTTCATGTGAGAACTAAGCATATAGAGGTAAAATATCATTTTATTAGAGATCAAGTTTCTAATGGTATAGTTTAGGTGGAAAAAGATATCCATTGAAGATAATCCAGCTGACATGGGTACTAAAATTGTATCTTATAGCAAATTTAAGCATTGCTTGAATTTGCTTAAGATAGGTGATTATGGTTGATGTGTTTGTTTGTGTCTTGAGCAGGTTTACAAGAAAGCTCTTTCTACTATATGTGAAGAAGATGGCCTAAGGTGGAAATTGTTGAAAGAATCGGTTAGCCCATCTCTTAACAATAAAGGCCTAAACATAAAGCCCAAAACTGGTACCCAACTCAGGCCCAAATCAGAACCAAGGACTACTGTTTCTTTCATCAAAACGCAACATTTCATTGTTCTTTAAGTTGTTATTAGATTGGTTGATGAGTTGGCAATGGAATCCATTGTGGCGTGCTGAGATTGGTTAAAAGAGATTTCAGCTGACTCAGCTGATAAGGCTATTTAAAGGATCAAGAGAGAGAAAAATATTATTCTGATTGTTTTTGGTTGAAAACCGATTAGGGTTCCTGTGTATTTTTCTCTCAAGTTCTCGAATGCTTTCTTCTGTTGTTTCTTTGTGATTACTTGGTGAATCCAAGAGTTTTCTTTTGTGTAATCAGTTTCTCTAAATGTTTCTAAAGAGGTTACATATGTTTGTATTCAAAGATTGAGATGTTTCAATCTCTGTAGAGTTGATTTCTGTAAGGTTTGTGTTTGAGTGTTGTTGTGAGTGATAGATCTAGAGTTCTTAAGGGTTTCTAAGTTGGTTTCTTGTATCGGTTAGGTGTTTTCAGTTGTAAGAACTCATATATAGTGGATTCAGTGGTTTTCTTGGATCTGCTCAATGTGGATGTAGACTTGGTTATCAAGTCGAACCACGATAATTTCTTGTGTATTGTTTTTCAGTTTTCACAGCATGCTTAATCTGTTCTAATTCCTTCTTTTATATGTTTTTTATTTCTCTGATATATATGCATATGTGTTCTGATACACACACATATATATATATATATATATATATTTGTGTGATCATCTCTTATTTGCAAGTGAACCTTGGTTGTGTGATTAGGTATAAAGAAGTACATCAGTATTAGGTTGTTGCAGGATTATTGGATATAATTATGTTAATATAGGTTTTTGTTACAAATTGGTTAATTGTGCATTTTATATGCTGTGATCCGAGTTATTGTCTTTTTATTTGTGAATTCTTTTCTGTCATACTTGTAAGAGAATCTTACAATTGAAATTAAGTATTGACAGGAAGGTGTTAAAAGGTTTGACTGGTATTGTAAAACCATAACACTGAGGATGGTCAGGGAGTCTCTATCAAATGAAGCAAAAATGTTGTTATATATTTGCATACAGGAATCACAATGATGTTGTTATATCTCTAGATGGTAACCCATTTATTAATAAGTGTTGAAAATTTATAACACAGCCTAGAAAACTCAATAACAATTATCTGAATTCTCCTTGGTTAACTTCTTGTACATCAGTAAATAACTTGAACAAATAACACAGACCAAAAACTAATAGGATTCAAAGTTCGTAAGTCATTCCCACTTTGAGCATGCTCTTATGGGGAATATGATCAAAAACTTTATCATATTGTCTCAAATTTTTCTTCAGGAAATTGAATGCATAGTTTATCGTCAACCTCTTCAAAATTCCTGCTCCTTCTGCTGCAACCACCTCATTCTCACCAAGCAAGTGCACCACACCATCCTGCCAAGCTCTATCCACTCTTTCGATCTCTCTGGCCATTGCCTCTTCGCCGTACTCTTCCTGAATCACATCCTCATCCGCCTGCTGCTGCTCAGCCAAGTCTTCGGAATCTGCTTCAACAATATTCTTTCTGGCTTCCGTGGTCATTTGAAGAAACCTGTTGTCTTCAATGATAAACTCCTTTAGTTTCTCAATCAACATTGACTCAAAACGCTCTTCTTCCTTATTTTGTACATCTGTGTATCCATATCTCGCAACACAACGAAAGACATTCAGCTCCTTTGGTTCCACTCTTCGAAAAATGAAGCGCTCTTCCAAAGGAACCTTGCTGATAGGTAGTGATTTCATGGAGACGAATACCAGGACGGAGTGTAATGCTGGTACATTATTTGCATAATGCTCGAAGATTGGTGGAATACCTTGAACAAGCTCTGAGTAGAATATTGCAAGTCCTGGAATTCGATACACGTTTCTATCTAAAGCAATCTCCTTTAGCCTCATGGGTGAAATCTTGCGTTCCAGCTCATAATAGTACTTTTTTCGATACACATTGTTCCAAACAAACATTACGGTCATCAAAAGAGCAGCGAAAGCTAATGGTAAGTACCCTCCTTGATCAAATTTGTATAAAACCGAACTCAAATAAGCAAGCTCCACAGAACCGATGATGAGAACGTAACAGATTATAAGGAGTATATTCAATTTCCAAATGATTATCATGACAAGTACCAGCAAGAATGATGTCAATGTCATTACAAACACCACTGCAATCCCTGTATGCAACAAAATAAATTCATTAGTTTCACTTACTTTTGCGGGTGAATCATAAAGATAAATCGAGATGTGGACAGACTAATTTACCGTATGCATTGCCAATTTTTTCGGTGGTCCTGAAACCGAGAGTGATTCCTACACAAGCAAGCATGAGCAGGTAGTTGATTTCAGGAATGTAGACCTGTCCTTCATATTTTGCTGATGTGTGCATGATCTTCACACGAGGGAAACACCCCAACGCAAGGGATTGTTGGATTATAGAGAAGCTCCCCGAAATCATGGCTTGACTTGCAATAATTGCTGCCAGTACAGCCACCACAAACATTGGCCAATACACAGGACCTGATCATCAAACGTTGCGTGCATTGCATCACCAAAATTAAGTCAATTGATCACAATACAGAGAACCCAAATAGACTAAATTAAACTTGTGATTATGTGCATATGATGATTTGATCACCTGGTATGGACTTGTAGAAGGCATCATGGACATATTCAGGATGCTGGTGCAGGACAGAAGCTTGTCCAAAGTAACACAATATGATAGCTGGATAGACAACACAGCATGTGCTAATCTGTATGGACCGAACTGTGAAGTGACCAACCGTTGCAAATAGTGCTTCGGCTCCTGAAATTTTCGAAGAAAAAATTACACAAGATGACTCAAAATAATCATAATGTTCTCCATTGCCGTAGAAAGAAGAAGATGGGTACTACTAGGCCACTAGCCTGTTATAGAGAGGACAACGCCACCGAGGGAAATCCAAGCATCTTTCTTGTTCCTTCTAAAATAATCAATTATGTACCATGGATTTACAGCTCTAATCATCGTTGGCTCAAATTTAATAACGTTATAGGCGCCAATACCGCCAATCAGAACGAACCAAACGCTAATTATGGGAGCGAATGTGTATCCTACTTTCTCAGTTCCAAGCTTTTGAAAGGTAAACAGGCCAACTAACACAGCTACTGATATCCAAACAATCCAATCTGTATACAAAGAAATTAATAGAACATATATACTTATATATTAGCATATGACCAATTTTGACAATAACAAAGATACAAATACATTCATGAATTAAATTGTAAGGATGAGAGAGCACCTTCTGTGATTGCAGATGTGGCTTCCTTGATCCCTCCCACAGCAGATAAAACTGTTTTGTTTGAGGAACAGAAAGTTTGCTAGAGTAATTAAGGAGTCATGAAAAGAAGAATAAGATTGTAGACCGTCCAAACCAGAGAAGGAAGTTGAGTTACTCACCTGAAATACTAGGAGTGAGGATACCGTCTCCGATCACCATAGAAGTACCAAGGAGAGTGACAAAAAGTAGGAACAACTTGGCAAAGTGACTGTTCTCAAGTATAGACTTGAGTTTTGATGCCCTCCTGGTACCTCTACTATCGTTAGGCAACTCAATCTGGTAATTCGACACGTCGCAGTCCTCGGCTTGCTCACTTGGAATCAACCCCACCTTAGCATGTCGACATATCAGAGAGTACAAAGCAAATGTCCCACCTGAAAATTTGTTACAGTTACATATATACATATATAGACAATAATTGTAAAAAATAAACAAGTTGATTAATTGATTAATGTCACGTACCATCGCCATTATCGTTGGCACGTAAAACAATGAATATGTAGTTGAACAGAGGGATTAAAGTGATGGTGTAGAAAATCAAAGAAAGCGCTCCGAGGATGTCATCCGCATGCTTGATACCATCAGGGAAAGTGCTTGACAATACATATAGAGGTGATGTACCAATATCTCCATACACTACTCCCATGCTTTGGAATGCTAGTTGCAAGATTATCGACCAGCTGACAACCTATATTCCATACAAAACATTAACAAACAATCAAATAAAATTTTTAAAAAAATCATTATTGAACGTGTATGTGTGATGTGTCCGTCCTGAAAACACACAGTAAGACCTTAGAGCCGCGGTTCTGATTGCTGGAAACCTTGCGGGATTCGATGTCTAAGGAGTCATATCTGCGCAATGCTCTTCTTGAAAGTTTCTGATCAGAAGAAGCCACCTGATCCTCCTGCAGGTTGTCTTCTTCAACGGTACCACCACACATGTCTGTTTAGTGTAAAAAAGAAGAAGAAGGGAGTTCTCTGTTGCGTTTTCTTGTAATTGTAGTGCAGATATATGTAAGAGGTTGCTATGCATACATTTAAATTAAGCAGGAAGAAGTCCAAAGTGCATTGAACACTGCATCTTTCATTGAAATCACATCTGGCATAATTCGAATGCTCTCATGAGTACACATTTATTATACTTGATTGGTTTGGGATTCTGCGTGTAAAACGCGTACAAGACATTATCAAAAACCAAGCATATGCGTATAAGACATTAAATTGGCAGTCAAAATTCAAAAACCAAGCAAATACGTTTTAATTAACATTTAAGTTACTTATCAAATTCGATTGATCTGACTTTGATTTTTTTTTTTTAATTTAAATTATAATTATATGAGATTACAATCTACAACACGATAATAACTATCTACCATATACAGTCAAAAAAAAAAAAACCACTGTTTAGCTTGAAATGTTTCCATATATAATTTCAAAGCGCGTTTTGTTTCTGAATTCTTATATATATAGATAAAAGTGTTTTTTAGAATATAAAATTGATAATTTTAATCAAGTATAAGTAATGTAACTTTTTATTATTAATTTACAAAACATGAAATAATTAATTTTTAGAACAATTATAAAATTTATGAGTTGGATAAGGAAAACATAATTCAAACTCATAATCTAATTAATGTGTCAATGTGGATGCACACTTCCGTTAATAAAATTATTGATTTGAAATAAAAATAAAACATACAAGGCCTCAACTCGAGTGACCAACCCCTCCTTGTTGCCAAATATATAATCTCTTATTGTAAATTTAAATTTTGGTTTATATATGGAGTAAAATATATTATATTAGCTAACTTAACTAATAAGATCTTGTGTGATTCACTGATTCTACAAAAAGTATCTGTAGCGTATCTCAATTGCACGATGGTTCGAGGGTTTGATTAATATTTAGTGTGCTAGACTAGAGTTCGTTGATTTAATTTAATCAATATGAAATCAAAGTGGATCAAGTTCCATCCGGAAAAAAAAAAAATAAGAATACGAAAAGGAGCTTGATTCCTTATATGGGAGGATGGAATCAAGTTCCTTTTCCGATAATGATATGTTTACTAATCAGAAATTCTTCTCGAGTAGGTGAATTAAGTCTTGATTTTTGAATTTATGTGTTTACTAAATTTATTAAGAATTAAGTTTCGTGGATCCCGTACACATATCAGTATATTAAATGCCTGAATGAAAGGAAACTTGATTCCCTCACCGATCCTATGAATCAAGTTTTCTTTTCTGATTGAAAATGAGAATTCATATCTTTTTAAGAAAATATCCCCACTTAATATATATATATATATATAAAATTTTCTATTATCAGTTTGAACTGATATAAGATGCATGTGGGTAATTGAATTTAAATGCTTTAACTTGACTGTACGCACTTGTCAAAACATTTTTTAAATCCAGTGACCTACACGTAATGAATTGATATATTTTATATCAGTTCGAGCTGACAATATAAATACTATAATTTGATAAAAAAATATTAAAAAAACACTATACAGTGGCAAAAAAAAAATGTGAACTGTACGAAGTCACGCTGCTTTTGATTTGATTTTTTATTTCTTTAATTTTTTATATATTAGTTATACTGTACATCTTCCATATTTATATTTATGGTTATTTTTGTATACAAGGTTATTTTTATAATCAACTTTGTATAAATTTAATTCCATTTTTAATTCTTAAAAAGTTAGAACCTGTTTGATTTTTTGTCTGAAAACTAAACAATGCTAAATGTTACTGAAGACTGAATAGTGACTGAAAACTGAAAGCTGAAAAACATGTTTGTTTTTTACACTTAAAACTACATAATCATTTATTCATATTCGCTATACTTAAAACTTGCACAAAAGGATTAACTGAAGAGTAATGCTAGACGTTCAAATTTTTTTTTCTTTCAAATTCAGTCCCAAATGAAGTGGAGATATTCTATTTATTTTGTAGATGCATAGATAATGGATAACGATAGACATCCAACCTTTGTATCCAACTTGATGTGTGAGTTATTGGATGTTTTTACAAGTGAATGCAATCAAGTCAAAACATTTAAATTCAATGACCCGCATATCAAGTTGGATGCAAATATTGGATAAAAGGGTTGGATGTCTGATGAGTTTTAATTCATCAGACAACAGAAATAGAAGAGAAAGCAGTAAGAAGAATGTAGGAGGAAAGATTATTTCATATATGTCAACTTAACCCCAGTCCATATACATTTAGCTCTATATATAGGCCAATTTTCGATTGAGCAACAACAAAATAACTGAAGAACAGTTAACAAAACAAAAGAGATAATAAGGACCTGTTTCCCACATTCTGGATCATGGACACCCCACTTACAAAATGTGGCCACGAAATAATCATGGAATCCCCTTTTATTGGAAACAGTAACAACACTAAGAATAATCAGCTCTTGACCAAGTCTTGACTGAAAGGGCAACTTGCTTGGAGTTTGGAACGCATGTGCATGGATTGTACATTTGTACATATCATTCCATCCCCTACAAAAAATTCCTTGTCCTCAAGGACAGAAATTCGGATAGGTACGAAGGAGGCGTTGTTTGTTTTCCCAGGTAGCAACTTCGGTTGGCGCACCCACCCATTTGATAAGTACCTCATCTTTGGGACGATAACGACCTGTTGCACAACCCGACTATCGAATACGGACTCAGGCTGAGGAAGTAAAGTGGAATCTGCGGCGACTGGTGGAAGGTGGGTCGTAACAGGTCTGACAGTTCCTAAATGTCGTTTTAGCAAGCTGACGTGAAATACATCATGTATTTGTGACCCAACGGGTAGCTCCAATCGATAGGCTGCCAGTCCGATTCGAGCAAGGATCCTGAAGGGACCAAAATAGTGTGGTGCCAATTTGATAGACCTTCTGAAGGCAACTGAATTTTGGCGATATGGCTGCAGCCGCAGGTATACATAATCATCCACATTAAAAATCACTTCTCGTCGGTATTGGTCTGCTTGGATCTTCAAGCGATTACGAGCCATGTCCAAGTTGTGGCGGAATTGCTTAAGGATTACTCACGATCCCGGAGGAAATTGTCGACAGCCTGGAGTTCTGTTGTTTCTCGAGTTTTGACTGAAATGGCAACTTGCTTGAGAAATAAGTGATTGTTTCTCAAGTTTTGAGCAAATGTAAACTTCTCAAAAGCAACTTATTTTATAATTTACTCCTCCATTAATCAACTTTTGAAAAGCTAGGTGGAGGTTGCTTTTGGAAGCGGAAGCTGGATTTTTATTTTAGAAATATCTAAAATACCCTCACTATTTTAATAAAGGCAATATTATCCCTACATTTAATAAAACTAAAAACTAAAAAAAATTAAAGTCAGGTTTTCAAAAAAAAAGAAAAAAGAACAAGGATGGTGGCCACTGCCATGGTGACCACTGTCGAAAACGTCGAGAACGGAGGAGGATCGGCGTTCTTTGGGGACAACCATTGTCGAACTAATTGCCGGAATCGTCGTCGCCGTTGAAGATCAACCATTTTCGAACTAATCGCCAGATCCATTGTAGAGCTAATCCATTGTCAAAAAAGAAACCCAAATTCATCCACCATTGTCGAACTAATCACCGGAATCGTCGTCGCTGCCGAAGATCGATACCTGGTTGTAGAGCAAGAACAAGACCAGAACGATAATAGGCGCGACTCTGACTGGCGAACTTTTGATCCGAAAGACGGAGTCGAGTTCGTCGGTGTAGAAAATGCCGGAGAGAACAAATGGAGGATTGTTCGCGTCCTCCAACACTGTTGCAGCAGTTCAAGATACTGAGTTTTTGAAGCTTGAGCGAGTTGACTCAGTCCACCAAAGAGATAGAGTTGACTTAGTCCAACTCGTTTTGTCATTTTGATAAAGTTGACTGAGTTGACCTAGCCTGAGTAAGTGTCTATTTTTGTCATTTTGACAAACATATTTTCATGCCATTGAAAAAAAAAGTTGAACAAATGTTGGTTTTCTTTTTGTGTAGGTGAGTAGCCACGAGTATCAATTGAAAAGGGCATATGAAATCAAGAAGCTCTTTTGCCCGATAAATACACTCTTTAAAACTTACCCTTATTAGTTATTACTCTAACGTTTACAAACTCTGACCTACTATAGTTTTCAAACCCTACTTTTAAAACCATCTGGTGTCTATTTAAATAAATGCACACAAAAGAATATAGTAGAGCAATTTGAGTTTCTCAAAGTTTCTTGTAAAATATTGGTGGCAGTTATGGATGAGAAAGGCTTAAACATAGCTATGTATTCATGGTTTGCCAACAAACTTGCAGAGAGAGGTCACAAAATCTTCTTTCTCCGCGGTAATGAGCCTGCCATTGAAGCCATTCTCTCTGTTCTCAAACCCCACTTTGTCTTGTATGATTACTCTCACTGGTTGCTTCCTTTGGCTCAAAACTTGGCCTTAAAAAAATACTCTATTGCTCTATTACTTATGTCGTAATTGGTTATCTATTAAGCCCAGGAAGTAAACTTGGCGAGAAAATTTTGACAGAGGCCCATCTGATGAAGCCTCTTCAAACACTTTAAAGTGTTTGATAGAAACAAGAAGTGTTTGATAGAAACAAAAAGTGTTTGATAAAAGGATTGAAAGAAAAACAAAAGCTAAACGTGAGTTTTCCTTCATCAAAAATCAAGTTAGGTCCCCACGAAGCTCAAGGACTGGTTTCTTCAAATGTTCAAGAATTCGGTGGCATTCCATTAACAGAGCAATTATTACTTTCATTAACTTTGTGTGATGAAATTAGTTTCAAAACATGTAAGGAGATTGAACGGCCTTATTGTGATTGTCTCCAGACCCAGTTTGGGAAGCCAGTGATTTGGCAGGGCCAGTATTGCCAGAGCCTCCTCGTTAAGTTTAAGAAGAAAAATGGGACAAGTTGTTGGGTGGCTTTGAAGCTAAAAGGTTGATATATTGTGCATTTGGAAGTGAATGTATCATGAAGAAGAACCAATTTCAGGAACTGGTTTTGGGGTTTGAGCTTACAGGTTTGCCATTTTTGGTAGCTCTGAAACCACCAATAGAGTCAGCTCTGCCTGGAGGGTTTGAATAAAGAGTGAAAGGAATGGGATTCATTCATGGAGGTTGGGTTCAATCAGGTGCTTTGCTTCAATGCTCAAACTGTTGAAGGGACAACAATTGCAATTATATATATAGCAGGCAATCCAACACAAGTTTTAATTTTCAAATCATACAAACTTATACATTAATTCTGATCGCACACAAAGAAACACAATTTAACAAGATGGAAATGATTGAGGAAGTCCAATTATTATGTGAACCCATCTGTCTCGACTCCCTACACGATCGAATTCAAATCAAGCACTGCAAAAGTCTATGGTCGCACCTTAGTTGACGAAATGACATCAAATTCAACTTCAACGATCAAAGTATCATTCTTAAGGTATCCGTTTGAGAGTTCCTTTAGCTTGATTAAATTGAAACCCCTTCCTATTTTTGAGTCAAACCAGTGAAAACCTACAACAAATTGGTTTAATATGATGTTAGCTTTTGCTTAAGCAAATTGATCTATCACAAAGAGAATATTTTTCTTCAAAGGACGTTCACAAGATGTTCACCTAATTTTTCAATGGTTTTAACTTGAGAATGGTGTAATACCCGTAGCTTGAATTTTGCATACACTTTTCTTTTATGTACATCTTCTAGCCATAAAAATATAGATAGATATCTGTTCTTTTCAGACTCGTATCCCTCATTATATAGCCTTAATTTCCTGGAATCAAAAGAAATAGTTAAAAATAAGTACTTAGTTAACATATGAAGGTAAATATTACTGTATAAGAGAAGTGTGATATGAATGTAACCATTTTCTGCCGCCAATGGTAAATGTATCAGAGTTCTGATTATTCCCATTTAAGTTGGAAAAGTGTTTGATCGTCCAAGTGTATGTTCTATCATCAATTTCCTTAACCATTGTTACAGTTTCTTCACTACCAATAGAAGGTTGAATAACTAAAACTTCGACGCCAAATACACAGCAGTCCTTAACTAAGAATCCATTACTTGGGTCATTAAATTCTTCAAGGGAAAGCAATTGGGCAAAACCATGTTCGGTTCTCAACTTATCAAAATACTTCACTGCTCCTTTAGCATCTGTGTGTGTAAATTAATACATGAAAAATCGAAAGAATAGACAGAAAGAAAAAATGCAAATTTGTTAACGATGAATGGCATAAATATGTGACCTTGGATTGTCAAGTACTTCATAGTTTTTTGATTAAGCACAAAAAATTTGAAGTTGACGCAAATCGTCTGAATATCATTAGAAAAAGAATTACTTTCATCTATTACCAAGTAAAGAGAAACATGGTTTTTCCCTTCACAGGTCTCGTTTCCTCGTGGGTAGAGAATCAATTTCCTAACACCAAATCAACAAATAGGTAATAGAAATTTTTTATAAAGAAAATAAGGTAGATGGTCTTGCATTTGAGCATACCATTTGTAGCCTCCTGCATCAAAATTGCCAGTTTCGTATCTTTCATCCTTTCCATTAAGCACTTCCAATAGTGATGAGTACGATTCTATTTTTAATGCGAAGTGAGCCGGTTGAATATCTCTTTCTACTCTTAGAATATCTGGAAAAAATAAAAACATATGATAAAAATGATAGCGTATGAAAATACATGAACATATACACTACCAGAGATGAAGAAGAATGAACATACTACTGGCTGGGTTAGACATCGCAAAGAATTCTCGTATATGAATTTTGAAGATTGATATTCAATCAAAAGTTTACAATAATTTGAAATAACGACTTAACAAACAGCTCCAACAAGTTAACCAAATTAGTTAATTAAATAAGGGTAAATGGGTAATTTTATTTTAAAAAAAAATCAGAAATTAAAATTTCTCGCCTGTCATAAACTCATAATCTTAAATTACCGTCTTCTCCGGTGGTTTCTCTATTTCGCTCTCCAGCGGCGATCTTATGTCGTTACACCACCGCCGTCTTCGGCTGTTGTCGCGATCTTCTCTCTCCAGCGGCACCGATCTCTTCGGCGAGCAGAGGTTGGGTTTGGGTGGCTTCTGGTTCTGGTGCGGATTTGATTTAAGGGTGGTGGTGGTCGTGTGGATGTGGGAGTTCTTGCGGGTGTGGGTGTTGATTTGTGGAGATGATTATATGGGTTTTGATGCTCATGAACGATGATGGTGATTCCAATTTCAAATAAATTTGGTGTTTTATTTTGGGGAGACGATGGTGTATATAATAAATAATTAATTTGTTAACCTGGGTGTGGACACATGGCTGCTCTGAAAGCACCAATCGGGTGTGATACAACCTGAAGGGTTTGAAGAAAGAGTGAAAAGAAGAGGATTTGCATGACTTGTTGATTTGTTGCGTGTTTCATTTATTGCAAGAATTATTATCACCGTCTTTGATTTTTTATTTATTAATTATTACTATCACAAATTTGTACCTGACTTTATCCAAAGCTTGAAGTACTACTGTTGATTATTTTCATCACTACCATTTTTGAACACACATAAATTCACAATATACGTTCCTTTTGTTGGAGATTCAACTCTATATTGCCGCCAGTCAAGGCATCCCAGATTGAAGAAACAGGGAGGAAGGAACAGTCTTCTGGAGAGAATTGGAGGTGGGTTTTGAAGACTCTGATTTCTTGATTCAAGCTCAGTTTAGTGTAGTGTAGTGAAAATCTAAGCAGAAGAGAAGCTTAGATTTATTTTATCGTCGCCGGAGTTGGATCGCTGAGTTTTCTACTTTGCAGAAAACAAAATGAAAATGAGGAAGGGAACAAAGAAACGACGTCGTCAGTGTGCACGTCATTAAAAAATACTGACGTGCCAATAGCTCCTGGGTACTGTGGCTGATATATCTCAAAAAGTCAGCAAAATCTGATGACGTGTCAAAACACGTCAGTCAACGAACGCTATTGTTTCAGGCACGTCAACTTTTTACCCGGATCTAATGAGCAAAGAGTGGCTGATGTCCCCTAGTAGAAATTTATTAGTTCTTGTGCTGTAAACCCTAAAATCGTAAAATCACAAAATCACAGTGACGAAGAAGGAGGAGGAGGAGGAGGAGGAAGAACCCAGAAGCGAAATCATGTTGGTAATCATGTCGGTTGATTGATTGATTGATAATGTTAGCTTCAAACATCCTATTGATTCTCATCTTGCTGTTATGGCATTTGATACTTGAAGAAGCACCCACCACATATATGAAGAATGGTCTCTTATATAAACCGATGATAAATTTATCTTTTTGGTGCCGAAAAAACATCAAGTTTCCTCCTTTATGTTGTCAGAATTGGACAACAATTATTAAAGAGATGGGTGGCTTACTGGTTTGTCTGGTATGTTGCTGCTGATGTAATATATAACACAGAAATTAATGATGTTTATGTTCATGTCTGATCAACTGTCTCTATCAGCCAGGTGCTTCTCTTCAAGCATTGTCCAAAGCTTGAATCATTTCCAAAGATTGGCACAAGATAGCTCATCTTCCCCGCATTCAAATTGATGAAGAAATCATGTCCTGAGTAAGTCAAAAAATTAGTTCCGATGAATCCAGAAAAAAACCATAACATTACCTCCATTAAACCAGAGAAGAAGAGGAAGAGGCAGTGACTGGTTAGATTTGTTGTGATCAGATTCAACAAAGTAATAATAAAGCGGATGGCCAGCCAATTTATCGACAGTAACATAACCTTCAAACAGAGAAAACTCAACCTGAGGATGTTTTGCTCTTTCAACTCCTCCTGAGACAAATCTTGGCTCTGTTCACATGCTGAATTGCCCGGAAAGAGTCCGTTTCGATAACTTGGCCTTGTAGAAATCATAACTTGGCCTTGTAGAAATCACCAAGATGCTGTCCCTGATTGGCTGATTCTTCCTGGATTGAGTTTCTTCTCCTGAGAGAAAGGTAATATATTTATATGGAGAATCACGGATCCCGGATTTACCCGGATTTTACATTGTTTATATTTATTTCTGTTTTCAATTTTTTTTTTTTCTTTTTGGTTCTTTTTAGCTGGTATACATAAATACATTGTGATTTATTTTCAAAAGGAAAACAAAAAATCAATTTGAATTATTCTTATACATAGTAATGAATACATATTTTCCAGAAATAAATAAAAAATATTAATTGTAATACCAAATTAATGGTAAAATTTGAAAACATAGAGTGGAAATAAATAAATGAAAATATAACAAACAATAATAATAAGCACAATTACCAAATAAGTGTTTGATTTTTTTTTTTGTTAATTCCAACTAATTTTCGGCTTTGTCCTTCTATAGTTTTATAGCCAAATTAGTCCTCATGTTATTCATAAATACCAAATATACCAAATTGATCCTTTTGACTAACAGACTATACTTTAGCTCTGTTTTTTTTAATAAAAAAAAATATCACATCAAACCGATTAGAAGTATTTCAATGATGTTTCTTTATTTAATCTAATTTTCCGAATTCGAAAAACGAATCTAACAGTTTTGGTGCTGATGAATGATAATGGCTCGCGGAACAATGACCGGTTTTATATAATTCACGGCAACTACGTGCTAAAAACAAATTTAATTAATTTGTTGCTTACCAACATCAAATTTGTTATCTAAGTTAGGTTATTGTTTTAGCAGATCAAGAACCCCCCTTGGGGTGTAGCCTAGTGTTAATGCTGCATAGTCTAGAGTTCGATTCCTCATCCAACATTTTAATCGATGTAAGAGGTCTGTAGGCCAGAGTTTACACTCCGATTTATCACTAATAACGTGTTTACTAATTATGAATCGTAATGAGAGAATGATTACTTAATTATTGTTTTGTGATTATTGCGTTTATTAAAATCAATTAGAAATCATATTGTGTGGGTCCGACACATGAATCACGAATTAAGTTCTTTTAGAAAGAGAATTTGATTCCACCCTCCCATATAGATAATCAAGTTTCCTTTCCAAATTTCTTTTGATTTTGTTTTTTTTTTTGTTGAAAAATTACAATAATTCAAGGATTTGTGGGTAGCGGGGCAATTTGAACCCATAACCTCATGGTATGAGTGTAAGAGACTTTGACACTGGGACAACCTCATCTTGTCTGACTTACTTTGATTTCATTCTTGATTTGAGCTCTAAGTGTAACTGTGTGCTATTGGACTCTGATTGCATTTGGATTAAACGTCTCAACTCTTGGTCTATCACACAACCACACAAATATCATTTAAGTGATAGCTAGACACTTAAAAGCATTAAGCACTTGAAAATTTCATACAATAACACAAACAAACATGGATAAAATTGAAGGTCATTTACGTAGACAATCATGGATTGAGCTTCATCTTGGCCCTAGCCTAAGAGGTTTAGTCCATATTACAACTTGAAGACATACAAAGAGTATAAGGAGATCTAAACATGGCTATCATAAGAATAAAAAGAGAAAGAGATGTAGAGAAAACTATGATGGAGAACTCTCTCTTCTTTGCTTTGAACCAAGGGCGAAACTAGAAATTTTTTACTGAGTGGGCTGTGGACAATTTTATATTGATAAAAAAATTATACTATATAATAAAAAAAATCATTTTGATGGAGAATCTCAACAGTATGAGAGAATTTTTATTAGTTAAAATAAAAAAGTATATATAGTCAGGGGTATAATGAGTATTACCATCAAATACATATTCTAACCAAGAAAAATTACAAGAGAATAAAAAAAGAAATACTCATGCAATATAAATACAATAAGATTATACTTATATTTTGACTTCTGAAGCTTCAAAGAAGTAAAAACATTTATTACAGAATCCGAATCAACTATAAAAAACAAGTTCTCTTTCAATATAAAGAATCATACAATTCGCAAGAAACTCGTCATCCATCTTGTTATGCAATGACATTTTAACAAGTTTTATAGTCGAAAATAAAACTTAATTTTGTAACATAAACTTAAAATAAAATAAAAATAAAATTTTTATACGTTTTCTCATACCTATATCTGTATACCTCCACAAATCCAAAAGCTATGAAAACTCATAAATTTGAAATTATTGGAGACTTGAAGATTAATTTATATAGTAAATCTACTGCTTTTGATTTGTTGTTAAGGGGTTAAATTTTTTCAATTTGATCAGGCTTTAATAAGTTTGATACAAGTTTTTAAGTTACTGTATTGTTATTAAAATAAAAAAAATGATAAGTTAAGTGAGAATCGGAATTGGACAATATATTTCAAACTAATAATGAAAAAACTTTAATTTTTTTTCAAAAGAGTAGGTTGGGTTGTAGCCCACTCTAGCCTGGCTTGATTCCGCCTCTGCTTTGAACTTCTTCTCTTTCGATTCTTCTTAAGCTTCCTTTGCCTAAAAATATGAGATGATAGTGAATTTGAAGGTTCTATATGGTGGATATTTGAAGGATGTATAAAGATGTGGGTTTGGTGATGCATGAGAGATTAGTAAAGATGGGGTTTTAATGAGTATTCTTTGGGTAGAGGGTGGTTATTTGAAATGAAAATAAGGAAGATTTATATATGGGAAGGAAATAGGGCAAGGGTAAAGGGGTAATTTTATGGATCTTGGGTAAAAAGTGATTTGAAAAGCAACATAAATTGATTTTTGACAGAGAAGAAAGCGACTCAACCTCCAGGTCGCTTTCAAATGGCATTGCCTTCGGATGAAGATTTTCAGCATTGCGCACCGTTACGAAAACAGGTATAACTCCCATTAGAAAACTCAAAATCGCAATTCGTAGAAATTGTTGGAAACTAGACGTCCGGGGATTCCTGAATATATATGGATCTCAGCATGATTCAATCTGAGAAGAGAGATATGACCCCCGAAAGTTGAGTGTTTTGCATAAGCCTTTCCAATTTCAGCCCCTTTAACTTTCAAAACACTTCAATTAAGCTCTATCTCCTTATTTATGGTTTTATTACCAACACAAAGCTCACAAAACATATTTAATAATAATGATATCCGAGAAATGAGCGAAAACAATAGGAAATGAGGGCTACCCAAAGTGTAGAAATGGAGGTGTAAGGGGTTTTACCAACAGACCAACCTCATTAATTTATCCCCGATCATCGTGAATGTATAAATAAATGACCCTCAATTAACCTTGCAGGGTTTAATTATAAGAGATTACGAAACTACTGAATTTATTCTGTTGCATACATGGATTGTATTGGTGTTTATAATGACATTGACATCATTCTTGCTAGTACTGGTCATGATAATCATTTGGAAATCATATATACTCCTCATTATCTCCTACGTCCTCATCATCGGTTCTGTGGAGCTTACCTATTTGAGTTCGATTTTATACAAATATGATCAAGGAGGGTATTTACCATTAGCTTTCAAGATATTCCACCAATCTTCTAGCATTATACAGAAAATGTACCTGCATTGCACTCGGTCCTGGTATTCGTCATGAAATCGCTACCTATCAACAAGGTTGACTGGAAGAGCGGTTCATTTTTGAAGAGTAGAACCAAAGGAGCAGAATGTTGAAAATTAAACTTTGACTCTAACCCCTTCTAGAAGTTGGCCATTAAAATAGCTCCAAACACTGCCAACTCCCAGCTGCCTCCAAACAACGAATCAGACTTTATTGTTTTGCATTTATTTTGTTTATTTTTTAGCTCATATTATTTGCCTATATAAAGGGATGAGTTTTGTGTTGTAAAAGTGTGGAGTGGTGTAAGAAATCTAGAGAGATATAAAAAAGCTTTTCTCTTTTCATTGTGTTTGCTCGAAATTCTCTCTCAGAGGTGCACCACAAGTGACCTCAACCATACCATCCCACTAAAAGTGGTATCAGAGCTCAGGAGAACCAGAAACTCAAAGAACAGAGGCCAAAGTCGAATTGGCCTATAAATCAAGGTGATCAAAATCCGTTTTTGATCACACCAAAGTGTTCTACTCATCGTCAGGAGTTCAACGGTGAAAATGACACCCAAATCGGAGTCCCAGAGAAGCTGCATGCGCCGTCTGAAGTT
The DNA here is from genome assembly GCA_032871835.1 of Dipteronia dyeriana. Taxonomy (NCBI): domain Eukaryota; kingdom Viridiplantae; phylum Streptophyta; class Magnoliopsida; order Sapindales; family Sapindaceae; genus Dipteronia; species Dipteronia dyeriana. The sequence continues at coordinate 76,464,972 of CM065303.1, read as the reverse complement.
GGAGTGTGAAGTCACACGCCGTCCACGTGCAACCCCTTCTCCGACACGTTACCCACACGCGCCGGTCGTCTTCCTCTTCTGTTTACAGGATCCTACTCGAAGTCCGATCCGTAAACCCAGTACCAGATCCGACCCGATATCCGACCTAATATCCAATCGCATGACCAGACCCGTAGTCCGACCCAAGATTTGTTACTATTCATGGGTTACGGACGTCATTAACGCCGTTATAACGACTGGAATATTTCGTTATCTTTGGTTGACTTTTCCAAAAAGTTTGATTGGTCGTTTCGGACGCTTCTGAACTCATTTTTTTTTATAAACTCGGACTGGTTTCCAACGTTTTGGACTATTCCAGACGCAACCGTGTACTCCGATTTTACAAATTCAGACTCCAGATTAGCGATCTAAGCACTTCAAATCTCAATGGCCAACGGTAACACACATGTTGTCATCCCGAAACTCTCCAAAGACAACTATGACAATTGGTGCATACAAATGAAAGCTCTACTAGGCTCTCAAGATGTTATGGATATTGTGGAAGATGGATATACAGAAGCTGAATCCAAAGAAGCTGAAAGAACCATGACAGAAGCTCAAATATCAACTCTCAAAGCCGATCGAAAGAGGGATTGTAAAGCAAAGTCCATAATCTATCAAGGACTAGACGAAGCAACGTTCAAGATCATAGTATCCGCTAAGTCGTCGAAAGAAATCTGGGACACCCTTCTCAAAACCTACAAAGGTGCTGACAAAGTGAAAATGATCCGTCTTCAAACTCTACGAGGTGAGTTCGAATCCCTACGAATGATATCTAATGAATCTATTGCTGAGTTCTATATACGAGTTATGGTAGTTGCGAATCAGCTAAGAAGAAATGGAGAAACTCTCATAGATATGAGAATTTCAGAGAAAATTTTACGATCAATAGATTTAAAGTTTGACTTCATAGTTGTGGCACTGGAAGAAATAAAAGATCTGGAGACGATGTCTGTTGAAGAACTTGTGGGATCATTTCAAGCCCATGAGCAGAAAGTCTCAAGAAGAAGCGACGACAGAGTATTGGAGCAAGCTCTCCAGTCAAAGCTCTCCCTCAATGAAAAAAGATATGAGCAAGGGGGGATCTCACAACAAGAAAAAGAACGAGAAAGAGGATCTCGTGGAAGAGGTTCAGGAAATGCTGAAACCAGGAGTAGAGGCAGAGGAGGAAGAGACGCAAACAGAGGAGGACGTGGACAACAAAATTATGTCCTACAAGGAAGAGGACGAGAAAGAAGAGGCGGGTACAACAACTGTCTGAACATTGACAAAAGAAATGTTCAATGCTATAACTGTCATAAATATGACCACTATAGCAACGAGTACAGAAGCCCGCCAAATGAGGTAAATGAAAATTCTAACTTTATAGAGAAAGAGCAAGTTGAAGGAGAATCGTTGATGTTGATGGCACACAACTCAACATATCAAAACCAAAATGTTTGGTTTCTTGATTCTGGAGCCAACAACCATATGACTGGCAGAAAAGACTTATTCACTGAACTTGATGAGAAAGTTCACAGAAAAATCTCATTTGGCGACCTCTCTAAAATCCATGTCTAAGGAAGAAGAGATGTCATGATCAAGCAGAAGAATAAAGATCATGCTTTCATCTCAAATGTCTATTATGTTCCAGACATGAAGACAAACATCCTAAGTCTCGGACAACTCTTGGAGAAAGGCTACCATATTAGCCTTTAAAATATGCAATTCACCATCACAAATGCTCGAGGAAAGCTTTTTACCTGAGTCCAGATGACGAAGAATAAGATGTTCCCTCTCGCAATTTATCATGATACGCCAATGTGTTTGATAACCATCATAGATGACAAAGACTGGTTGTGGCATCTAAGGTATGGACATCTCAATTTTGAAAGTTTAAAGCAATTGGGAAGTAAGAAGACAGTGAAAGGATTGCCAAACATCCATCACCCAAATGAGATGTGTGAAAGCTGTGTTCTCAGTAAACAACACAAAAATAGCTTTGGAAATGAGGCAAATTGGAAAGCAACCATGCCACTTGAGCTCGTTCACACAGATGTGTGTGGTCCATTGACGCTAGTATCAAATGGACAGAATCATTACTTCCTCACCTTTATTGACGACTACAACAGAAAGACTTGGGTTTATTTCTTGAAAAGGAAGTCTGAAGTATTTGATTATTTTAAAGAGTTCAAAACTCTTATGGATAAGTAAAATGGCTACTACATCAAAACTCTGAGATCAGATCAAGGTGGAGAATACACTGCAGGTGCTTTCCAGGAATTCCTTAAGCAACAAGGAATCAGACATTAGTTTACACCAGCTTATACTCCTCAGTTAAACGGTGTAACTGAAAGAAAGAATCGAACATTCCTTAACATGGTCAGAAGCATGTTAAAGGATAAAAACATACCTAAGAGTTTTTAGTCTGAAGCAGTCTTGTGTGCGGTATATCTACAAAATAGATGTCTGTATACCTCTACAAATCCAAAAGCTATAAAAACTCATAAATTTGAAATTATTGGAGACTTGAAGATTAATTTATATAGTAAATCTACTGCTTTTGATTTGTTGTTAAGGGGTTAAAATTTTTCAATTTGATCGGGCTTTAATGAGTTAGGTACAAGTTTTTAAGTTATTGTATTGTTATTAAAATAAAAAAAATGATAAGTTAAGTGAGAATCAGAATTGGACAATATATTTAAAACTAATGAAAAAACTTTAATTTTTTTTTCAAAAGACTAGGTTGGGTTGTAGCCCACCCTAGCCTGGCCTGATTCCGCCTCTGCTTTGAATTCTTCTCGTTCGATTCTTCTTAAGCTCCATTTGCCTAAAAATATGAGATGATAGTGAATTTGAAGGTTCTATGTGGTGGACGTATGGAATGATGTATAAAGATGTGGGTTTGGTGATGCATGAGAGATGAGTAAAGATGGGGTTTGAGTGAGTATTCTTTGGGTAGAAGGTTGTTCTTTGAAATGAAAATAAGGAAGATTTATATATGGGAAGGAAATAGGGCAAGGGAAAAGGGGTAATTTTATGGATTTTGGGCAAAAAGTGTTTTGAAAAGCAACCTAAATTGATTTTTGATAGAGAAGAAAACGACCCAACCTCCAGATTGCTTTCAAGTGGCATTGCCTTCGGATGAAGATTTTCAGCATTGCGCATAGTTACGAAAACAAGCGTAACTTCCATTAGAAAACTCAAAATCGTAATTCGTAAAAATTGTTGGAAACTAGATGTCCGGGGGTTTCTGAATATATGTGGATCTCAGCATGGTTCAATATGGGAAGGGAGATATGACCCCCGAAAGTTGAGTGTTTTGCATGAGCCTTTCCAATTTCAGCCCCTTTAACTTTCAAAACTCTTCAATTAGGCTCTATCACCTTATTTACGGTTTTATTACCTACACAAAGCTCACAAAACATATTTAATAATAATGATATCCGAGAAATGAACAAAAACAATAGGAAATGAGGGCTACCCAAAGTGTATAAATGGAGGTGTAAGGGGTTTTACCAACAGACCAACCTCATTAATTTATCCCCGATCATCGTGAATGTATAAATAAATGACCCTCAATTAACCTTGCAGGGTCTAATTATATGAGATTACGAAACTATTGAATTTATTCCGTCACATACAGGGATTGTATTGGTGTTTATAATGACATTGACACCATTCTTTCTAATACTGGTCTTGATAATCATTTGGAAATCAAATATACTCCTTATCATCTCATACGTTCTCATCATCGGTTCTGTGGAGCTTGCCTATTTGAGTTCGATTTTATACAAATATGGTTAAAGAGGGTACTTACCATTAGCTTTCGTTGCTCTTTGGATGACCGTAATCTTTTTTTGGAATAATATATATAGAAAAAGTACTATTATGAGCTCAAACACAAGATTTCACCCATGAGGGTTAAAAGACATCGCTTTTGATAGAAATGTGTATCAAATTCTTGGAGTTGTTATGTTCTACTCGGACATGTTCAAGGTATTCCACCAATCTTCTAGCATTATACAGAAAATGTACCTGCATTGCACTCGGTCCTTGTATTCGTCATGAAATCGCTACCTATCAGCAAGGTTGACTGGAATAGCGGTTCATTTTTGAAGAGTAGAACCAAAGGACCAGAATGTATTTCATTGTGTTGCAAGATATGGATACACAGATGTACAAAATAAGGAAGAAGAGCATTTTGAGTCAATGTTGATTGAAAAATTAAAGGAGTTTATCATTGAAGATTACAAGTTTTATCAAACGTCCACCGAAGCCAGGAAGAATATTGTTGAAGCAGATTCTGAAGACTTGGCTGGGCAATAGCTAGAGGGGGACGTGATTCAGGAATAGAACGACGGATAGGCAACGGCGAGAGAGATCTGAATAATGGATAGAGCTTGGCAGGATGGTGTGGTGCACTTGCTTGACGAGAATGAAGTGGTTGCAATAGAAGGAACAAGAATTTTGAAGAGGTTGATGATAAATTATGCATACAATTTCCTAAAGAGAAATTTTAGACAATATGATAATGTTTTTGATCATATTCCCCATAAAAGCATGCTCAAAGTGGGAATGACTTATGAACTTTGAATACTAATAGTTTTAGGTATGTGTTATTTGTTCAATTTATTTACTGATGTACAAGAAGTTAACTAAGGAGAATTTAGATAATGGTTATTGAGTTTTCTAGGCTATGTTTGTAAATTTTCAACTCTTATTAATAAATGGCTTCTCATCTAGAGATGTTGTTTTGGATATATGATCAAAGATTTTTTTTTTCAGATTTAGACCAAGATAATATATTTTTGAATTCTATCTCAATTTCTATAACCTACAAATTTCCAATCTTCCATATAATGCTCTACTAAATTGGGTGTTTTGTAGGGTCATTTTAATAATGTATTTTCTTATTTTTTTTTATATATATTAGAGCATCTCCAATGCCATTATGCATTTGGAGAAAATTGAGTGCCATATAGGATAGATATCAAAGAAGTTTGAAAAACTCTCTCCAATGCAATTATCTAATGTGGTAAAAAAAAGTTAGAGAATATGGAGTTGAGTTTCTAATTCTAGAAACTCTCTTAGAAATACTGACTAGGATTTCTAACTCTTTCCACCAATAATATTAAAGCTCGTTTAATTGTAAAATAAAGATGAGAGAGAATGCAATAATTGTTTTATTATGATTGATCATAAAATAGATACATATTTGACTTTAGATAATTGCATTGAATATTTGAATATGTGAATATGCATTTCTCTATTTTTTTTAAAGTGGACTTATAGTAAATAGAAATACTGATGTGACATTGATTAGAAACTCAAAAATGCTTATTTGCTACATGCATGGAGGCAGACCCGAACAAAAGGATGCCGAGTCGAAGGTACAAAACCGTAAAGGAAAAAGAAAAGGAAACAGTAAAGAAAGAAGCAAGGATGAAGGAAGTGGGTGTAATGCTGACCAGACCACAGAGATGTTCCGAGGAAAATACACGAACTACACCCCTCTCGGGAAAAAAATAGGAAGAAATCCTGGCAATTTTAGAAGAAAAGAATCTGGTAAAGGAGCCACGCCGACAGTCTCAATTTACTCGGCGAGACACAACAAAATAATACAGATTCCACAAGGAAACCGGTCATGAGACCTCCAAATGTTACCAAATTAGAGACTATATAGAGACCCTCATTCGGGAAGGACACCTCAAAGATATAATCCTAAAGAAAGATGAGAAGTCAGATGTAAAGAAAGATACTAAGGCAGTTCATTATTTTGGTTGGAACAAAAGGGTCAGTCCCGAGACGAATGAGGTAATACAAACTATCTTTGAAGGATCATCAACTGGGAGAAGTAACCGGGAGGGACTCAGGAAATTCGAGAAGCAGTATAGGCAAGGCAGAATTTTGATGTTAACTCCGTCTAACCAGACCCGAAAAGAATAAAGGAAGGATGGGACCCGATAATTTTCACAGAGGCCGACTCACATGGGGTTGATGTCTTACCAAACAACGCTCTCGTCATAAGTGCCCGAATTGGCCACAGGGAAGTCAGGTGGATTTTGGTATACAATGACAGTTTGATCGACATTCTCAGTGTGACTGTCTACTATCAACTTAGGTTGGACCGAAAGGATTTGCAACATTTCCATATCCCGCTCAGAGGATTCGGGGGAGTCGATGTCAGGTCTCTCGGGACTGTGAAAATCGAAGTAGCACCTTGTCAGATATGACAGGACCCACCCCGACTCCTCTCTTGAGTACAAAGGAGGCCCTGTGGGCTGTGCTTGTTACTAACATGATAAAAGAATTTTGACTAAAAATCCATATAAAATACTTGCTTTTAAATATAAAAAGAATATAAGGAAAATATTAAAAAATATTGGAGAGTACAAAATGTACATAACTGCAAGATTTTTGTTCATTACAAAAGGTCAGTCAAAATCTTGACCAGACAAAATTCGATCACTTTTTTTTCTAAGTAAAATGACCAGAAATCTAAGTAGGCCGAGTAGGAAATCTTAATAGGCCGAGTAGGAAATCCGAGTAGGCCGAGTAGGCAAAACCGAACATGGCAGAGTAAGAAATTCGACCACGTGCCGACCATACCAACCATGCTAACCATGCCGACCATGCCGACCACACATCTCAAAATATGTACATGAAAATTAAAATGCATGACTCTTATGCTTCATAATGTCATCGAGTGACCCACCTCAAAACTGAAGAGTCCGCACAACTGAGCAGCTACCTGGAAACAAATATTCTTAAAGTAAAAGGATGAGCGCTAATTATCAAAATGACTTATATACCTATTTGAGGTCCCCATTACCTCGCTTTTGTTCTTGTTTTCGAGTATATTTTGGTATTTGATGTGTTTGTGAGCCTTGTGTAGGTGCATGTTCCCTACGAAAGGTATTTGAGCTTAATTGAAGAGTTTTAGAGGTTAAAGGGCAGAATTTGGAATAGCTTATGTAGACACCCCAACTTTAGAAGGTCATATCTCTCTCCTCCGATCGAAATACGTCTCCCATAACAACTTTTCGGAAAGCCCCGGAGGTCTTCTTTTCGACTCACTTTACAGATTAAGATTCCGAGGTTTGTAGAGAAAGTTATGATTGTTTTCGTAATGGTTCGCAGAGGTGCGGTACACGTACCGCGCGAGACCAATTTGCAAACCGCGTTTTGTACCGCGTATAAGGGCAGCAACCTCCAAAAAGTGATGTACGGTTCGCGGTGTTGATGCGTACAGCACATCGTACCGCACATCTTGACATAAATGCATTTTTTAGCCATTTTCAGAGGGGTATTCTTGTCTTTTCACCCAAAAGTCTTGCCCTAACCTCCCACACTATAAATACCCCCTTTTCTCCTCATTCTTGACAGCTCTCTTCACCTCTCTTCCCCTCTTTTCCCCTTCTCACACCTCTTCTCTTCTTCTTCCATTTTCTTTCATCTCTTGCTCCCATGGAGGTTTTTCCTCCATGGGAGCTCACCATACACCTCCACCTCACCACTATACACTTCCTCCATCCATCTTAGAGTAGATTACAAAGGAATTAGGAGCCAAATTCGAGCTAAGAAGGCTAGGAGCATCTTTGGAGGACTTGTCTTCAGAGGTTTGCTCTTATTTACTCATTTCTTTGTATTTCTTGTTTTCTTTGATGTATTCCACCAATTTGGGGATATTGTAAACCTACACTTGTGTAATAAATGTATTGATTGTACTTAAATTCATTTGAGTTTTGTTTTGCCCTTTGATATATGTGTTTTTATGCTCTTAATATGACATGTATGTGTATGAATTGTTAGAAATCAATATGTGTCCATGATTGGGTTTAGGAGTAGTTGTAATTTAGAGTAGAAATTAGATACCCATGATTGTTGATTGATTGATGGATGGCTTGAAATTCCATGTATTGAGTAATTTGAGTAATATGAGTAATAGGGATTTTAGCCCCAAAGAGTAGAAAAGGTTTCAGTTCAAGCTTTTAGTTGCTAAATTGACCTTGGTTCATATCCTTGTTCTTAATGGGTCTTTGTATTAAGACACGATTATCCATCCACGTGACAGGACTGGGTGATGAATTGATTGTGGAAAAATTCCCTAATCAAGAGGATGAACCTTTAACCTAAATTGAATGTTCTTAATGATATAACAATCACATTGTTGCATGTAGTTGTTAGGTAAACTTGTTTCCCATGTTTAGCCATCCTAGGGAGTTGACTAAACCGAATCTTTGATATAGAAGTAAATACCACCGACATTTCTTTTGTGCTTGAGTAGTTATATGGATGTTTTGAGTGCTTAAAGCCTTTGCTTAATTGATCACTTTGTAATTGATCCATGGTTAGATGCTATGTACCGAGAGGAGACGCATTTGACAATGCTTAGATAAACATTCACTATTCTTGACTAGAAAGTGCTAGAACCACTAGGCTAGCGTATAGGGTTCGATTTGTATTCCACGTTCTTAATGGGTTCATATATATTGTCCGGATTGCTCGAGAGAGATTTCGGGTATATATGGATACTATCTCTAAGACATCGAGAGAAATTAGAGATTAATTAAGGGGATACGAGCCTATATATACTTGCACATTTGAGGAGTATGTGAGTCTAGAACGTAATCATGAGGATTGTCACGGTTGAGTCGTTTCCCTAGTGTAACCACATTTCATGCATATCTCCATCCCATCTATCATTGTATATATCATTTACATAAGTTATTTAGTTATATTATTATTCACTTTTCTGTACACACAACACACGAGTCTGCTTGGAGTGTTGTAATAATAGCTAGAATTAGAGACGGTCGGTGAATCTCACCTCCCTGTGGATCGATCCCTTGCTTGCCGCTGTGTTAGTCTCTGTGACTTGCGCCCTTGCGAGGCCGAACTTAAATATTCATATTTGATGATACTGCAACGACGTGTCCACAACAAATTGGCGCCGCTGCCGAGGAGGTAGCTTATTTATTGATTGTTGATAGTTTTAGCTTCCATTTTACTAATTTTTTGTTTGTTTTATGGAATAGATTGTTATGTTAAAAATAAGCATCTCTTTTACTCATGTCTTTCATTGTGTGCACAACAATGTTTAGGCTAAGTTATAGGGTTGTTAGTCGTGTTTTGTTATTTTATTTATAGCATATGCATTTGATTGCTTTTTGAGTTGTGCTTATGCAAGGAATTGAAACTATCAGGTTCGAAAGACCACACGACTCTTGAGAGCTAGGTGTGCGTCTATCATACCGCAACAACTTTCCAAGTAAAACGGCAACGCCACAAAGGCCATGTGGCTGGAGCCACAAGAGGTTTCCTCTAAATTTTGAGCTTTAATTTAAGTGCTTATAGAGTAGTTGTCGACTTGGGCGGGAACCGCCCATGCGTTTAATGTTAGGAATGATATGCTTATTTTCTTTTATTTTCATTTATGTTTAGATCTAAGAGTGGATTTGTGTTGTGCTTAGATCTTAAGTTGTTTGTTTTAGACAATTTTCAAATCTTTGAAAAAAGTGTCATGTTTTGAATATTCTTGAGGCAAATGTTTCTTTAAAATTGTACTAATTGGTGAAGAAATTAATTTTTCTGCCCATGTTGTGTTCTTTGATTTTTCGTTACGATTCTGAATATATAAAGAACACAAAATTCTGGGTGGCGGTTTAAATGTCATGATCATTTCTTCGATCAAAGGTCAAGGGCGATGCCCTGTTTTTCGAAACTGCACATACATTGTTTTCATCATCCATTTTTACACTTTTCCAATTCGAATTTTGAAATATTTTTTAAATAAAAAGTGTGTATTTATATGTCTAATTGATGGTGTTAAAATTTTTTGAAATGATATTAAGTACTGTTAAAGATATGCACCAAAGAGTGGACATTGGACGAACTTGAATTTCAACAGTTTTTGAAATATTTGGCCTCCATGTTGAGTTGCTTTCTTTTGTGTGCAGGTAGAGATATGCATAGTATGCTTTTAGCTCCATGCATCACTTAAATTTTCTTGTATAGTGCCAATCTTTTGATGTTGAGGTGAATAGAACTCTTTGCTTGTTTAGCTTAGAAAAATATTGGAGACTACCCGTGAGCTACACTTAAGCCTAACAAGCGAAATTTATGGGTTTTGTTTCTACTCTTTAAACACTTTCCGATTTTGTTCTTAACTATGATCTCATTGTACCTCAAACTTGCATTGATTGCCATAGAACTTTATCATATGGACTGCTTGTTGAGATTTATATTCCCTTATTAGATGGACTTTTAGAAATGATTTTGGATTTGAGTGTGTTCTTAAACTCCATAAATAGCCCATACACTCCCATGTCTCTATATGTGTTTTCATTGTAAAAATTTGATGCCAAACACTAAACCTACATACACCTTCCAACCCAAACACAAGTCATACCCTTGTTATTGATCATGTTAAGGTGTATAGCTTTAGAGAAGTTATATTTTGCTCTAAATTTTGTAAATGTGTACTTAGGCAATTATGTGTAAATTTGCAAAAGCAAGGGTTAAAAAAAATAGCAAGAAAAGAAAATAAGTGTGAATTATAAACACTTAAGCCTTCAAGTTCTATAAATTTAAAGTTACTCACCAATAAGTACAAGTCTAGCACAAATGTGTATTGTAAAGTTTAGTGCCTAGTCACTTGTGATGTAATGTGTTTTATAGCTAACTGAAGTATTGTAATATGTATTAACACCTTGGGATGATTAGTAACTTTATCCTTCCCACTCTTACCATATCTTCCATCCCATACACCACCACAAATCACCTTGGCCCCAATATAAGTGAGGGAAAGTCCATTTGATCTCTTAGAAAGTCTATTTTTGGGAATATGACTCAATGCATGCTCTTTCCACGTTCATGAAATTTCAATTCTTTCCATGAGATATATCACTATAAAATGTGCTTCATTGAATATACTCATATGCGATATATTAGATTCCATGAATATAGCTTCCAAATCGCATGTGTTTGCTAGGGAGTGATTACTTAGGTTTTGAGTGAAAAATATTAGACTGAAATCCGGTGAGGATTAGAGTCGAGGCGAATTTTATCTTGAGCATTCGAGCGTTGTTGATTTGTAAATCGAAAACATCCTAAGTATTGGCATACTTGCATTGTGTGAAGCATCGTTATTGATTGGTAAATTTGAGATACTAGCATGCATGTGTTGTTTTTATGTGGTATGTTTGGATTGTATCTCAGCTTTTTTGCAGAGTAATACGTTTGTGGGTGTTCGTATCTGTAAACCCTCAGAAGACAAAACTTCTCCATCTAGGGATCGCCTAGTGGTTGAAAGGCTTATGGCACGTGCTAAGTGTCATCGTGTTTCCTACGAAAGTGGACTAGCCTAGCTTAGTTTTTAATTATGTTCATTTTGTTTGAATGTTTTTCGTTTTAGTTTTTTGCTCGAGGACGAGCAAAAGATAGGTTTGGGGGTATTGATCAGAACGATTTATATACTTATTTGAGGTCCCTATTACCTTGCTTTTGTTCTTGTTTTCAAGTATATTTTGGTATTTGATGTGTTTTTGAGCCTTGTGTAGGTGCATGTTCCCTACGGAAGGTATTTGAGCTTAATTGAAGAGTTTTGGATGTTATAGGGCAGAATTTGGAATAGCTTATGTAGACACCCCAATTTTAGAAGGTTATATCTCTCTCCTCCGATCTAACTACGTCTCCTATAACCACTTTTCGGAAAGCCCCGGAGGTCTTCTTTTCAACGCACTTTACATATTACGATTCCAAGGTTTTTATAGAAAGTAATGATTGTTTTCGTAATGGTGCGCAGAGGTGCGGTACACGTACCGCGCGAGACCAATTTGCAAACTGCGTTTTGTACCACGTAGAAGGGCAGCAACCTCCAAAAAGTGATGTGCGGTTCGCGGTGTTGATGCATACAGCACATCGTACCGCACATCTTGACAGAAATGCATTTTTTAGCCATTTTCAGAGGGGTATTCTGGTCTTTTCACCCAAAAAGTCTTGCCCTAACCTCCCACACTATAAATACCCCCTTTTCTCCTCATTCTTGACAGCTCTCTTCACCTCTCTTCCCCTCTTTTCCCCTTCTCACACCTCTTCTCTTCTTCTTCCATTTTCTTTCATCTCTTGCTCCCATGGAGGTTTTTCCTCCATGGGAGCTCACCATACACCTCCACCTCACCACTATACACTTCCTCCATCCATCTTAGAGTAGATTACAAAGGAATTAGGAGCCAAATTCGAGCTAAGAAGGCTAGGAGCATCTTTGGAGGACTTGTCTTCAGAGGTTTGCTCTTATTTACTCATTTCTTTGTATTTCTTGTTTTCTTTGATGTATTCCACCAATTTGGGGATATTGTAAACCTACACTTGTGTAATAAATGTATTGATTGTACTTAAATTCATTTGAGTTTTGTTTTGCCCTTTGATATATGTGTTTTTATGCTCTTAATATGACATGTATGTGTATGAATTGTTAGAAATCAATATGTGTCCATGATTGGGTTTAGGAGTAGTTGTAATTTAGAGTAGAAATTAGATACCCATGATTGTTGATTGATTGATGGATGGCTTGAAATTCCATGTATTGAGTAATTTGAGTAATATGAGTAATAGGGATTTTAGCCCCAAAGAGTAGAAAAGGTTTCAGTTCAAGCTTTTAGTTGCTAAATTGACCTTGGTTCATATCCTTGTTCTTAATGGGTCTTTGTATTAAGACACGATTATCCATCCACGTGACAGGACTGGGTGATGAATTGATTGTGGAAAAATTCCCTAATCAAGAGGATGAACCTTTAACCTAAATTGAATGTTCTTAATGATATAACAATCACATTGTTGCATGTAGTTGTTAGGTAAACTTGTTTCCCATGTTTAGCCATCCTAGGGAGTTGACTAAACCGAATCTTTGATATAGAAGTAAATACCACCGACATTTCTTTTGTGCTTGAGTAGTTATATGGATGTTTTGAGTGCTTAAAGCCTTTGCTTAATTGATCACTTTGTAATTGATCCATGGTTAGATGCTATGTACCGAGAGGAGACGCATTTGACAATGCTTAGATAAACATTCACTATTCTTGACTAGAAAGTGCTAGAACCACTAGGCTAGCGTATAGGGTTCGATTTGTATTCCACGTTCTTAATGGGTTCATATATATTGTCCGGATTGCTCGAGAGAGATTTCGGGTATATATGGATACTATCTCTAAGACATTGAGAGAGATTAGAGATTAATTAAGGAGATACGAGCCTATATATACTTGCAAATTTGAGGATTAGGTGAGTCTAGAACGTAATCAGGAGGATTGTCACGGTTGAGTCGTTTCTTTAGTGTAACCACATTTCATGCATATCTCCATTCCATCTATCATTGTATATATCATTTACATAAGTTATTTAGTTATATTATTATTCACTTTTCCGTACACGCAATACACGAGTCTGCTTGGAGTGTTGTAATAATAGCTAGAATTAGAGACGGTCGGTGAATCCCACCTCCCTGTGGATCGATCCCTTGCTTGTTGTTGTGCTAGTCTCTGTAACTTGCACCCTTGAGAGACCGAACTTAAATGTTCATATTTGATGGCACTGTAACGACGTGTCCCCATCAGCTAACGCCCAGTGTGTGAATGGAAAACTTTTAAAAACATAAGTTTTCTTTTGAACAATCTTTTCAATATGCATCAGATTTAACAAACTAGATATTACTGTATCTTGTCAAATAATCCCATAAACATAACATAATTGGGTAGTTGAATAGAATATATCTATAATCACATTTAATAAATTGATGCACAATTCTTTTCTGATCAAGAATAATATAATTTATAAAATCTTAATCTGCACCAAATTAGTACCTAGGGATATCTTCAATACATACACCTAATTACTTCGCGCATATACAGAGTTGGGAATAACTTCTATCATACGTGTGTAGAGCAACTCAATACTCTTAACATTGCCGTACACACGCAGAGCGACTCATCTGACCTACACATGTGTATAATGGTCCCAAAAGCCAATAATAACAGTAACTGGGGAAGGGTACCGACCTGATGCTTTTGTGAAATCAACATAATCTCTTCTCAATATTTAATCAAAATAATATATCTAATACTTTCGAGTGCTAATATAAGCATAAAACATACTTTCAATTCTCTGTATACTCACCATAAATCATCAAAATAAATAAAACGTTTAAATGATTTGCAGACAATTAATTTTAAGCATAAAACTGGAAACTTTTGAGTTAAAAAGAAAACTGAAAAATTTTCACTTACAACTTAAACGTCAAGCTTAATTCGGACAAAGTATGCTAGGTTTCTCTACTTCGTCTTCTTTCCCTATCAATCACACAAAATCCAATTAGAAGTTGGAATTCAAAGAAGAATCAACCGAAAATCTACAATATCACAAGAGCTCCACTGACTTCTTTTCCTTTTACTTCTTTCTCTTTCTTCTTTTCTACACGATTCTACTGCTTTCTAACTGATCATAACCTTTGATCCTCCTTTATATAAGTATGGAAAGGTTGTTGGGGTTTATGCCCTAAAGATGTAATTTGTAAATGGATTTATGAAATAGATAAAAGAAAAAATTCAATTCATTCTTGCTGTGTTGCTTATTTTATAACTTGTGCATATATTTAACATCCAAGATTGTCGGATGTAATCTCGAATTGTGTATATGAGTGTCATATACAGATGGATACAGTAAGGGACGTGCAATCTAAAGAGTCCATAGATAGCAAATGAAGTTGGGTACTTAATTTATAGTTAATCAATAGCTACGGTCCATTTTGTAATGTACGGTGATTCTATTCTGAATCATTCATATAAAGATATGAGAATGGAGGCACCTTGTATGATGTGATCATATAGGACTGGGCCATGATTTATATGAATCTCTCAACACGATCCGTTTACCGATGAGATTCATATATATCAACTAATGATGGCTATATGTAGGTGATCTTAATCTTGAGTGTCTTATCGACTCCTTCAGGTTAGATCGTGGTCTTTGATATATCATGGGTGAGGTCAGATTCAGTTCCTGATCAATATGCTCCGTATGTTGGGATTGCGGTTTGGCTTGTGGCTGGGAAGGTTTGTACACAATAGTGGAATCCACTACTTCTTGTGAGAAGTAGACGA
This sequence comes from Dipteronia dyeriana, assembly GCA_032871835.1. NCBI lineage: Eukaryota > Viridiplantae > Streptophyta > Magnoliopsida > Sapindales > Sapindaceae > Dipteronia > Dipteronia dyeriana. The sequence goes on along the minus strand of CM065303.1, from coordinate 76,449,796 downwards.
TAGTTCCCTTAAGGGTTGATTCAGGGCTTGGACAATATGATCGCTCTCCTAATTCCGTGAGGAAATATGATTTATTGTTCATTAGAGAATCAACGGTACTTAAAGGATATATGTAATTAGAAGGGCATAACGAACATTATGACCCAGCTCTTATTATGAACTATTATGGAGGATCACACCATATGTTATAGCAATATCGATGGACACCGAGTTGTATTGGTCTGTGTAAAAGCGTCTACAGTTGAGAGAATGCAGCTTCAGATTTTTAGTGGAATAACACCGGAGTTAATAGTTAAGGAATATTAATTAAAGAGTTTAATTAATGATTTCGAGGATTATTGGAGCTCAAAAGAATGTGGGTCTATTAGGTTCCCTTGTTAGCCCGATCGATTTAGGTAATAAGGGTCACGGTTAATTAATTGGATTGCCCAATTAATTATGTTACAAAAGTGACACGTGTTTATTCGGGAATTAATTGAATAATGAGATTATTTAATTAATGAATGTTAATAGTTAAATTAATTAAATAATTAGATTATTTAATTATATTGATAATTACGAATTATTAATTAATTATTAATTGGAGGGTGTTAGTTGATATATGGATTTAGATGAAGATAAAATAATAGGATTATTTTATTTTTACTAAATCATTTATCTATTTGAATTTAAGTTTAAATTTAAAATACTTATTATAATTTTTAATATATTAGATATATTTGAAAAGGATAATTAAAAGATATATATCAATTAATAACACAAAAGTTTGTATTGGATACAATTTGTGTGCATGTGAAACGACATAATTTGCATATGATGCAAAGACTGATGTGCGTGAGATATCACACAAAAGAAGACCACTGGTGTGCGTGAGAAATGACAAAAAAAAAAGAGATGGAGATTAAAGAAAAAAAAAAGATAAAAAAGGGAATATTTTTTTGGTTTTTTTCATGTGGTCGTGTACAGTGACACGAAAAAGAAAAGAAAAAATATTATTATATTTTATTTTAAAAACAAGAATTGTTCTAAGTTGTCCTCTCTCTTGAAGAAAGGGTTTCTTCAAGGGTTTCTTCAAGTCTTTTCTCTACATCCTCCATTCAAGTTTCTGAGATTGTGACGCACCCACAAGCAGTTACCAGTCCCGGGAGATAGCGAGGAAGATCGAGTGGTTCAGACAGGAGCAGATCATAAAGTGAAGGAGCCTCCACATGTTGGTATGTTCTTCTTCTGATTATGTCGATTTCAATTTCCTGTGAATACATATTGTATGTATTAGTTCCGAAAAATAATTACGATCCCAAGTTCACTGGTCCCAGATATAGATTATGATCTGTATAAAAATTTTAAAACCTACTTCCGCTGCGTGACCGGTGAACGGGGTTCCAACAAAGACACAATAAAGTTGTGGGCTAGTTAACTAAGCTCACAACAGTCTGTCAACAAAACAGACTATGGTGGCTTACTCACCTGATGGCTTTTCATTCACGTTAATTTTTTTTTCTTTTTTTTTTTTCAAGTTAGGCCTTTTGTTGAGCCTGAATGGTTTGGGTGTTACAAGAAAACAATGCTCCTCGACTTTGTAGTGGTAGACCTGGATAACTTACCCTATAATACGCTATTAGGTCGACCATTCTTGAATAAAACTAAGGCAGTATCAGCTACCTACGCTCTAATGATCAAATTTCTAACTGAACGGGGGGTAGGAGTAGTTAAGGGATCCCAGGAGATGGTCGGAAGAGCTAATCTCTCGGTTTATAAAGACAAGGACAATAGTGAACAAGTGTGCACCGTAACACGATCAGATCAGATCGAGAAAGAATCACTGTTGTTTGAGTTCGATCCAAGGGATGAGCCAAAGGTGTCTAAAAGTGAACCAATAGAGGAAATAGTCTTAAAGGAAGATGAACTAGAAAAGAAGATCAAAATCGGGGCCAATCTAGAAGAAAAGGTTAAGCAAGACCTTATTAATTTACTTAAAGAATACAAGGATGTATTCGCCTGGAGTCATGAAGATATGGTAGGAAAAGATGCTCGAGTTATATCACATCACTTGGCGGTGGATCCAAACGTAAGACCAGTAATACAAAAGAGAAGGTCATTCAACCCTGAAAGAAGTCCGATAATAAAGCAGGAAGTGAAGAAGTTACTCGTTGTAGGATCAATTAGAGAAATCAGCCACCCTCAGTGGGTAGCAAATGTGGTCTTGGTCCAGAAGAAAAATGGCCAGTGGAGAATGTGCGTGGACTTCACGGACTTGAACAAGGCTTGCCCGAAGGACAATTTTCCGCTCCCAAGAATAGACCAACTGGTCGATGCTACATCAGGCCACGAGTTGCTCAGTTTCATGGATGCTTACTCGGGATATAATCAAATCCGGATGAATAAGGCTGATGAAGAAAAAACAACATTCACGACCGATCAAGGCTTATACTGTTACACAGTAATGCCTTTTGGGCTGAAAAACGCTGGAGCAACATACCAGAGATTGGTCAATAGGATCTTTGATCGCCAAATAGGTAGAAACATGAAAGTTTACATAGACGACATGTTAACCAAAAGCATCTCGGCAGACAAACATACTTCAGACCTGCGGAAAAATTTTGATGTCTTGAGGAGATATCAGATGAAGTTGAATCCGAACAAATGCCTATTTGGAGTTCCTTCAGAAAGGTTCTTGAGTTTCCAAGTTCACCAGAGGGGAATCGAAGTGAGCCTTGAGAAGATCCAAGCCCTTCAAAAAATGACTTCACCAAGGACGCTAAAAGAAGTGCAACGCTTGACATGATGCCTAGCTTTCTTGGGCAGTTTTATTTCAAAGGCCACAGATAGATGTGTTCCCTTTTTTAAACTGATCAAAAAAGAGAAAAGGCTCGAATGGAGCGAAGAATGCGAGCAGGCACTCCTAAAAATCAAAGAGTACTTAGGGCATACTCTATCCTTTCAAAACCTAAAATGGGAGAAACTCTTCACTTGTACTTATCAATTACAGAATTAGCAGCAAGCTCGGTTCTAGTCAGAACAGAAGATAGGGTACAAAGACCAGTATACTACACCAATAAGGAACTTCTTTCGACTGAAACCAGGTATTCACAGACAGAAAAAATGGCCATAGCATTGGTTTCGGTAGTAAGGAAGCTGAGGCCATACTTTTAGGCTCATACGATCCAGGTTCTCACCGATTGCCCATTTAAGAAAATCTTACAGAAGCTAGAAATTATAGGGAGATTAACTAAATGTGCAATCGAGCTGAGTGAGTTCGATATTCAGTACTTCCTCAAGACGTCTCTCAAAGGCCAAGCAGTGACAGATTTTATAGCAGAATTCACAGAACCAAACCTGGAAGCGAAAAGGATGTTGGGCAAGAATTTCTCGTGGGGGCTATATGTTAATGGTTCCTCGAACACTCATGGCAGCGGGGCAGAGATCGTTGTATGCACCTCAGAAGGAGATAATGTTGAATGTACCATGAGATTCGACTTCAAAGCAATAAATAACCAAGCCAAGTATGAGGCATTACTAGCTAGAATCACAATATGCATAGCCCTCGAAGCAGATGAGGTCGAGATATTCAGTGACTTGCAGGTAATCGTCAACCAATTCCTGGACGAATACCAAGCTAGAGATGAAGGTATGATAGCTTATCGAGGCATATCAAAACAACTCCTTCAAACATTCAAGGAATATATGATTTTCCAGATTCCTAGGGAAGAGAATGAAAAGATAAATGCTGTGTCCAAACTAGCATCAGCAACAAAAACAATCAGGCCAAAAACTATTTCGGTCGCACATCTCCTCAGACCGAGTATAGTTGAGCCAAAAAACTTGAAAATCTCAGAAATCCGAACACCGCCAAACGGTTGGATGACTCAGCTAAAAAGAAACCCGGACGAAGGCGTGCTCCCGGAAGATCCCCTAGAAGCCAAACACATCAGGTACCGGTCAACAAGATACATGTTGATTGGAGGAGAACTGTACAGAAGGGGTTTTTTTTTTAACACTCCAAAGATGTGTATCAGAGGAAGATGTATATCGGATACTACAGGAAATCCATGGCGGAGTATGCAGAAACCATACTGGGGGTAAAGGTTTAGCATACAAGGTACTCATGCAAGGTTATTATTGTCCCTCTTTGTTCTTGGATGCACATCGATGTTCAAAAAGTTGCAATACATGCCAAAGGATAGCTAACGATATCCGACAACCCCCTAAACAACTTATAATCCTCACATCCCCATGGCCATTTTCCATGTGGGGCCTGGTCTTAATTGGCCCAATGCCGATAGGGATAAGTGGTTGAGCAAAGCATGTGATAGTAACCGTTGATTATTTCATGAAGTGGGTGGAAGCAGAAGCATTAGTACACATCACGGAGGTAAATACCACAAACTTTTTAAAGAAAAACATACTTTATAGGTTTGGAGTCCCGAGTACTCTTATCACTGATAATGTGACACCCAGTTCGATAATAAAAAATTCAGACAGTTGTAAAACGAATACCAAATAGCAATTTATTATGCCACACCTACCTATCTTCAAACCAACGGACAAGCTGAAGCAGTAAACAAAATCATCAAGCACACACTCAAAGCAAAGTTGGATGCTAAGAAAGGCAGTTGGGTTAAAAAACTTCCTTAAGTATTATGGGCATATCGGACAAAAGGAATGACTTCTACAGGAGAGACTCCATTCTCTTTGGCATTTGGAACTGAAGTTGTTATCCCGATAGAAACTTCATACATGTTGCCTAGGGTCAGGTTGTATGATGAGAACCAGATGTTGATATGCTGATACAAAACTTAGATGAGTTAGAAGAGAAGAGGAAGAAATCCCGAGTACGAAATACAGTATATCAGTAAAGAGTGGATCGACACTACAACTCTCATGTTCGGATCAGGAAATTCCAGCTAGGGGACCTGGTGCTCAGTTGAACACAAAAAACAAAGCTGCAGGCTCATTGGCCGAAAAATGGGAAGGCCCGTACAAGATTGAAGGAGTAACTGGACATGGAGCATATTGGATTGCCCGATCAGATGCAAGGGTTCTTCCCCGGCCATGCAATGCCCAATATTTGAAGATTTTTTATCATTGAAATTTGTTTTTTTTAGTCAGAACAATTTTGTTAGTCATAATATTTTTTAGTTTTTTAAAATTTTATCATTGTTAATTTTGCAGTTATAAATAAAAGCCCAACACAGGATTCCAGAAATCTAAGCATATGATAATAACATATGAAAGACGAGCATGATAATAAGAATATGCAATAAAAAATAAAATGCTAGGGACCATTAATTTGGCAAAATCCCTGAATAGGCGGAGAAGCTCGAAGGAGCACGCCAGCCGAGCTAGGTCAGTCGACCTTAGCCAAAAGGTAAACCCGATGCACCAGATTCTAGAAAATGGTCCAGGGCACTATCGGGAAAAAACCCGGTGAGATGCGCAACTGTTTTAAGAAATTAAAAACTTAACAATTCGGTAAAACCCTGCGCAGACAAACTAGGAGACGTCCTCAATGATCTGCGTAAGAACTCAGACATATGATCATGGTGAGCCTTGATGTAATATTCGGGTAGCAACCGAGTATGAAGCACAAGCGTAAATCTGCTTACCTGTTTCAAGATGACTCGGTTAATAATAGCCAGTTTAATAAGATACTTGGCACAAAGAAGTTACATTAGCCAGTTTAATAAGATACTTGGCACATATTGCATTAGTCGATTTAATAAGACACTTGGCACAAAGAAGTTACATTAGCTAATTTATTAAGATACTTGGCACGAATTGCATTAGCCAGTTTAACAAAATACTTGGCGTTAGAAATTATTCGATTAATTCGAGTAACGAAACTAAGTTGAATAAGACACTCAGCGAAATTATTCAGTCAATAGAGTTAGCCGGTTTAAATAAAACTTGGGCATTTCGAACAAAGCAGTTGGCAAAAGTAAAGCTTTATTGATAATAATTATTTTCTATACAAATTTTACAAAATAACTAAGGCTGGGATGAGAACTTGGAACCCTTACCGGTACTTGGGTCAGGCACCATCTCATATTTCTGGAGGAGACTTTCATTTGAAGGCCAAGTAATTGTGTCGATCAAATCATCCATCCACTCACTGTAATTTGCTCCAGGGACCGGACCAATATCAGGCTTCTAACCGTCCACACCAGATTCCTAACTGGCATAGAAGGTCGAGAGAGAATGCTCTGATGAGACCTTCAGATGCATATGATGGGGCTCTTTACCTAGGCTGCGACAGTAAGCTCTCTTTTCCTTCATCTGAGTCCGAAGAGACTCTAGGGACCGGTCCATATGATTTTTGATCGACATCTCTCAGTTGGTTTGAGCTTTATCGGTTGCCCGATTCTTAACCTTAAAGAATTCCCCAGCTGAAACTAAACCCCGCTGAAATTCCCTTAGGAGAAAACCGTCATAAAAATGAGACCTTTTGAAGCGATCAACCCCCTGGACCTCAAGTTCCAACCTAGCCTCTTTTGAGAGGGATTCAACCGTCAAGGCTAAGCGCTCTAAATCTTTGATTTTTTGCTCATAGAATGACTTGACCTGTTCGACTTCCTGTTCGGCTTTGAGCAACGATTCCTGGGCAGCAGACAGTAAATTTTGGAAGGACACTGCCTTCTCTTTTACCGATGAAGCTCTCCCCTCGGCGTCCATTTGCTTAGCCAAGCAATGATTGGTGAATTTCTGGGCAGAGCTTACCTCCCTTTGATAAGCCGTCTCAACCCGAGCACGGCTATCCTCACTCTCCTTTAGCTGAGCTTCAAGACGCCTTATCCGACCAACCTGATGTTGTTGCATCTGAACTAACTCAGCAAACTCGGCCACCACATGCTAGGAAGATAAGTTAAAAATATAAAAATCTAAACAGGCATTAAGATAACATATGAGGTAGAAGACTTACGTAAGAAGCGTTGTTGAAAATATTTTGAAGACTCTGTTGAAGAACCATCCCTGAAGTGGTTCCAATGATCATCCCCAATAAGGCCCGACCAGAGGACATCGCCCTTAACATGTCCTGGGGAGTAGGATAAGGGGGGTCTCCCGAGGACTCCATCCTGGAGTTTTCAACCTCAGAAGGTGAAGAATCACTGTTCAGGTTTGAAGTTTCCACTTTTTCTACAGACGTTTCAACTTGAACGCTCGGGGAAACTCTAACCTCAGTATCATCATCACTTGACTCAACGAGGGACTTTATAAGGTCGAGAGGGATAGTCGGTCATCTTCCTTTTCTCAGCCCGAGAACAATGGAAACTGAGGTCAGCCGAGGGATATTTCTGATCTTCAGTGATATCTTGAAAGGATTCTAAAAGATTAGGATCCAAACTAATGTGCTCATCTAGGACAACCCTAGCTCCATCCACACACACAAACTGCTCGACAAACGTATCCTTGACCAAGAAACTCGGCTCACCAAACGCAGCGCCACCCGGAAGCCTTCTTTATCTGTCTTTATCCTCAGACACCTTCTGATCATTATCGGTCCTGATAGAGCCACTCGGACCGCTTGATTCCTCAACGGTAGGCTAAATGACATCTTCAGAAAAGTACTTAGGAATTTGCTCATCAGCCTCATTAAATTCTTCATCTGATTCATCAGGCGGAGCGATACCTTCCCTGTTTTGGTGAGAAGTTTCCTTTTGGCTTGCATGAATGATCAATTTCACTTGGCGAGCGTAGACGTCGCAGATGATATCCGAGTCATATACTGCACAAGTTGAAAAAAAAAAACAAGTCAGATAACATAGGAAGTAATAACGTAGGAAATAGAAATGAGGTTATACTTACATCGCCTACGATAATCTGAAATCTGAGCAAATAAGCCAAGTTCAATCATTTTCTTTTCATTGAAAAGATAGGACATGCTTCTCTTTTTCAAAGTACGCACAGCCGCCCGAGCAAGTCTAGTCAACTCGGCGTCAGTGAAAATGAGTTTTTTCTTGTTCCAGATGTCAGGAGAACAGAAAAAATGGGGAACCCTTAGCACCTCATGGTTTTCCCCAGATGAGAGAGTGACCTCAAGACCCAAGTTCTCCCCAGTAAAAATCCAGTTGTTCTTCCAATGCTTGTTCGAAGAAGAGAATCCCCACACAAAGCCTATCTCTTGGCATCAGAGGAAATATCAACTCCCCGATTCACTTTCATCCCTTCAGGGACCTAGCAATCTGGCGGGTTGGACATAAGAAAATAAGTCTCAGTCCGACCAGATTGCCTTAGTGTGAAGAGATGCCTGATCTCGCTGGGTTAGGGTGGCGAGAAGTTCATCAGACTCCACATGTGCCACATACACGTTAGTATTCTATAATTGTATGGGGTAAGCTGGGTCGGAGCAATCCTTGCCTCGGTAAGGAACCAAGCGATGAACGGCTGGAGAGGAAGAGTCACACCACAACAGAGCATTGACCCATCAATCGCCACCATACCCGGAGGTGGGTTCCATACGGCTCTGTCACCAGCATTAGTCAATATGACTGAGTCATCTAGGTCAAACCAAGCACGATACTTTCCGATTTCATTTTCCCCGACCACATTTGGCTCCGCATCATATCCACTCAGACGATCAAGAGAAAAAAGGATATGAGATGCGCTGTGTTCCTTCTCAACATCATTTTCGTTAATTATTTGCCTCTTGATTTGGAAACTGTTTGAGCCATGTTTGTGAACTACACGCTTACTCTGATGTTTTCCCATTCTCGATCGCAAAGGAACCCTGTGATGATCAGAAACAGAAGATTCAGAACTAGAAGATTCAAAGCTAGAACTAAAATGAGCATCAAGATGAAGCCCAGAAACATCAACATCCAGAAAAAGAGGCTTGTCAGGAGGAATTTCCCCTAATAATCTTCTAACACAGGAAACCAATTGAAGGTCTCCGCGTTCAAACACTTTGAAAGCTATTACAAAGAGGTGATGACGGGAAGCTGGGTTCATCGAAACTAACCTTTAAAATAAATGTAAAGAAATCTGGAAAAGCTTCAATATAGAATTGGAAGATGAAATCTCTGCGTAAGAAAATCTGGGTTGAGTATTTGCTTCTGTAAGAATGAACCGGAGCAGCCCCTTTCAGTAAAACATTTAAAAGGAGCAAGGACACGAAACCCCAGGGTCTCAAAAAGCGGGAAAAATCAAAATAAGGATTTGATGACGAAAGTGGTGCATCAGTTAACCCACCAGTCGCGTCTCATAAATGCTACCAGAGAAACCGAGTGGTTAAAAGACACGTGTAGTGGAAAGAACTGACCAAGCCGTCAGAATTTCAAAACGTCATAATCACTAGGATTTCGTGTGAAGAGACAAATTGAACATACATGGTAGCCATTAAGACACGTCATTAATACAAAGCGCCGTTTAAGAATTAATTATTTCAGTATTAGTGAAGACAAAAAGCTAGTCGGGAATTCGATTAAAATACTTTTGCCAAGAACCAATTCCTAGTGGCAAAAATATTTTAAGGGGGTATTGTTATATGTGTACTTTTATCAAATGAACATGTCACTGACAAGATGTGTAGTCTTTTAAAAATTGTCAGGTAGATATCTGAATAGGCAATCAGAAAGTACCCTTCAAGATATCGCAAAGGAATAGGAACCCGAGTAAGTGAGAATACAAGTATTCGGAAAAGCCATGACCTGCTCGGGACCAAGTGATAACATATTCTACTTGGGACAGATAAAAGAAACCCGAATAAAGAAATCCATCACGTGGAAATCCAGCACGTGATTTACACATGGGAGAACCAAGAGTCTTGCTCAAATACGCAAGACATCCATATCAAACAGAATTTCTAGAAGAATAAAATACCAAACAGGAAATATGTTCCAAATCAGGCAACAACTCCACTTCGAGAAGACTGCATATTTATAAGGAAATAAGTCCTAAATTGACTATATCACTAGAGTCCCAAACGATCTCCATGCAATCTTCAAGATAGGAAAGAAGTTAAAGACGACTCCAATAAGTAACCAATTGTAATTAAATACGAATTCTTTCATTACTTGTACAAAAAGGATTAGGGTTATATGCATATATAAATAGACCAATAATCTCATGGTTAAAAGGGGAGGGAAAAAGAGAGATCGAGAGGTGTAATTCTTTATTTCAATAGTGGATTTGGCTCGGTTGTTTATTCAACCACCCGTGGACGTTTCTCCAATCACCGGAGTTTTACCACTTAAATTTGTCTTATTAACTACAAAATTACTCCCTCATACTTTTTCTACAGGTTATAACCAAATCCAATTTTGTTGACTTTCTCATCCATCGAAAAATCAACGTCAACAATGTCAATTATGAATAGAATCAATATGTGATACCATATTATCAAGTATTTCATAATATTCTGACTAAACATTAACAATTTGAAGTTGACGCAAACTATTCAATTATCAATAGAAAAAGAATTACTTTCATCAATTGTCAAGCAAAGAGAAATATAGTTTTTCCCTTCACAGATCTTGTTTCCCCCCTGTGGGTAAAGAATCAATTTCCTACACCAAAACACCAATTATCATATGAGCACACGAAGCTCGAAGATTGGTTTTTGCAACTGTTCAAGATTTCGGTGGTATTCCATTCACACACAGACGATTACTTTGTTTTACTTTGTGTGATGCTATTAGTTTCAAACCATGTAAGGAGGTTGAAGGGCCTTATTGTGATTATCGCCAGAACCAGTTTGGGAAGCCAGTGATTTTGGCTGGGCCAGAATTTCCAGAGCCTCCTCGTTCGGCTTTAGAAGATAAATGTGTAAATTTGTTGGGTGGATTTGAAGCTAAAAGTTTGATATACTGTGCATTTGGAAGTGAGTGTTTCATGAACAGAACCAATTTCAGGCTGCTCTGAAACCACCAACGGGATGTGTTGAAGGGTTTGAAGAACTAGTGAATTGCTCAAGAAACGAAGAGATAAACTAATGATTTTGACATTGAAATTATTATTATTAAAGCCCTTTTCTATTAACTTCTTGAAAAATTATCAATAATGGCAAGAAAAAATAATCTATGATCTGTAATTAGTGAAAACAACAAGAAACACCAATGAAATTACTCAACATTACTAGCCATTGAATTTATTGAGAAAATGGAGAATAAATAAACATGAACATCAATAAAAAAATGGTCAACTGTGAAAATTCAGATTTAATTTCTAACAAGCAAGGGGGTAGTAGGAAAATTCATGATATTCATCATTAATCCTGCAAAACAAAGTTGTGACCACACTAAATGGACAAGGATAAACCAGCAAGGCTAATGATTGTTATGTGGATGTGAGAAATCTTGTCCCAATAAATGCCTTGGTCCTTTTGGCACAGGTCTGAACATCCAATGATTCTCAGAGAAGAAAGAGAGCTGGGCAGCCTCCCATCTGAAAATCTTTGAAGTCTATTACAGTTGATTTGCAGATTTGTAAGCAAGGTGAAGTGCTGAAACCCACTGAGATTCAATATTTCGAGCACTAGAAATCCACAAGTAGACTATCTTCCGGAATGAGGTCACATTCAATTGTCAAACAACTGAGCATATCAATTTCTCACCTCCCTCAAAGGGTCGCATATCAACAGCTGTAGTAAGCTTCACTGTTTGTCAAAAGGGAAGCTGTCCATCTCACTTTCTTCTCTGAGAATCACTGGATGCTCGTAGCTGTCGGACCGGTGTCAACAGAGTCAAAGGGGAGGATTGGCCCCAGATTTCTCACATCGCCTACATGGTAATCATTGGCAAAGTAATGCAATGAGCTCTTTAGATGGAAGAGAAATGGATAGAGAGGCAGAGAAATGAATATAACTATCACACAGTCTGGCCTTCCAAATTCAATGTAAACAAAGAAATATAATGATTGGCGTTGCTGGTGTATGATTCCTCATTTGGGGTCGATTACATTTTTGTTTTTCAGCTAACACTTTTAATACATGTGTTAGTTTAAGAAATCCATCCACCTCTTTCTTCGCTTGTTATTAAGATTCAACACTGAAGCTCTCACAATTCAACAGCCACCTGCATTCATATACATTATAGAACAGTTAGATCTTGTCCAGTAAATAAGAAAAAGAAAGAGAATAAATATGTCCAAAGCATATATGATTATTATCACCGTCTTTGATTTTTTATTTATTAATTGTTACGACCACAAATTTGTACCCGACTTGATCCAAAGCTTGAAGTACTACTGTTGATTATTTTCACCACTACCATTTTTGAACACACATAAAGTCACAATATACATGCCTTTTGTTGGAGATTCAGCTCTATGTTGCCGCCAGTCAAAGCATCCCAGATTGAAGAAACAGGAAGGAAGGAACAGTCTTCTGGGGAGAATTGGAGGTGGGTTTTGAAGACTGTGATTTCTTGATTCAAGCTCAGTTTAGTGTAGTGTAGTGAAAATCTAAGCAGAAGAGAAGCTTAGATTTATTTGATCGTCGCCGGAGTTGGATCGCTGAGTTTTCTACTTTGCAGAAAACAACAAAATGAAAATGAGGAAGGGAACAAAGAAACGACGTCGTCAGTGTGCACGTCATTAAAAAATGCTGACGTGCCAATAACTTCTGGGTACTGTGGCTGATATGTCTCAAAAAGTCAGCAAAATCTGATGACGTGTTCAGACACGTCAGTCAACGAACGCTAACGTTTCAGGCACGTCAACTTTTTACCTGGATCTAATGGGACACGTTTTCGCCAGGTCAGCTATTTTCGCTGACGTGCTCGGTCACGTGAGCAAAGAGTGGCTGATGTCCCCTAGTAGAAATTTATTAGTTCTTGTGCTGTAAACCCTAAAATCGCAAAATCACAAAATCACAGTGACGAAGAAGGAGGAGGAGGAGGAGAAGGAAGAACCCAGAAGCGAAATCATGTTGGTAATCATGTCGGTTGATTGATTGATTGATAATGTTAGCTTCAAACATCCTATTGATTCTCATCTTGCTGTTATGGCATTTGATACTTGAAGAAGCACCCACCACATATATGAAGAATGGTCTCTTATATAAACCGATGATAAATTTATCTTTTTGGTGCCGGAAAAACATCAAGTTTCCTCCTTTATGTTGTCAGAATTGGACAACAATTATTAAAGAGATGGGTGGCTTACTGGATTGTCTGGTATGTTGCCGCTGATGTAATATATAACACAGAAATTAATGATGTTTATGTTTATGTCTGATCAACTGTCTCTATCAGCCAGGTGCTTCTCTTCAAGCATTGTCCAAAGCTTGAATCATTTCCAAAGATTGGCACAATATAGCTCGTCTTCCCCGCATTCAAATTGATGAAGAAATCATGTCCTGAGTAAGTCAACAAGAGCCTTTTTTTTTCCACAATAGTTTTATGCTGATTGTATATTAAGAGCAAAATATGTCAACTTTCTGTTACCAGAACTATCATATGTATTGGACAAATGTTGGAAATTCACCAGAAATAGAAATCTAGGATACTTTAAATTCTAGTTCAAAGCAACATGTACATATTATATTTAAGTTCTGTGCTCAGTTTCGTCTTCTTAATCTATCAATCCTATCCAAATGATGCAGTTGCATGCAAACTTCTATTGTAAAGGAACCATTAACATAAGATATTACTACACATTTTTTACCCTAAATTTTTTTAACTTTGCTTGTTTTATTGCTCAAAGTAAATTATTATATCAAAGGTTGTCACATACCCAGAACATCAAATCTGTCATATGGAGCAACATATGAACTATTTTGAGGTAAAAATATAAAAAGTTGTAGAGCACATACCCACTTGAAAGAAACGAATTTCCGCTGAAAAAACAAATGTTGTTGAAGGTGATGCCCCTCATTTTGTGCTGAAGGATAGATACGCAACTCTGCCTGGAAACTCGTTGCAGGGTCATTCTTGCCTTAGTAGTATAGTTGAAAGTAGAGCTGGCAAAATTGACCCGTAACCCGCCAACCCGACACGAACCCGAGGTCAATAAACGGGTTGGGTTGGCTTCTAAACGGGTTCGGGTTGTAATCGGGTCAACCCGTGTAACCCGTTTACTATACGGGTCGTGTCGGGTTTGGATTCACGGGTTCGCGGGTGACCCGTATAACCCGTACAGTTTTACAGATAGATTTTTAATTATTATTGTTATAGGGGTTAAAAATAAATTTTAACATACTATATAAACATTCTTTTAATACAAACCCTAACCCTATCACTTGCTCAGTTGCTCACTTGCTCATTGCCCTCAACGGCTCAACCTCTCAGCCGTTCAGCACTCAGCGTCTCAGCCCCGTCGTCAACTTGTCATCGTCTCCCACGTCCGTCGTCATCCTCCCTTACCTGTCAATCTGTCATCGTCATCGTCGTCGTCATCCCTCACCTGTGGTCGTCGTCGTCGTCGTCGTTCCTCACCTGTCGTCGTCGTCGTCGTCGTCATCGTCCCTCACCTGTCGTCGTCATCGTCCCTCACCTGTCGTCGTCATCGTCGTCATCGTCGTCCTCACCTGTCATCGTCCCTCACCTGCCAGCGACGATCTATCACTCGCCTTCTATCACTCTCTGACGGTGACAGATCGCCAACGACAGATCGCCAACGATAGATCGCCAGTCACCTTACGTCGTCGTCGTCGGAAGTCAGAGCTGCTTGGTTGGTCGTCGTCCGTCACCTGTCGACAGGCTGTCGTCTCCCTCACCGGCTACTGAGATTTTCAAGCGGTAATTCCAAATTTCCAATATTCCAAATGACATTTATTTTATATTTTTATGGAATTTTTTAGGGTTTGAAACGAAATCGAAATGTTGTTTGAATCTGTAATTGTTTTTGTGTTTGTGGGTTTGGACTGTTCGTATATGATATTTGTTTTTGTTTTTGAATATGGAATTTTGTAGGCAGACCTGCAAGGGTCTCAGTTGTTTGATTGTTGTTTGAATGTGGAATTGTTTTTGTGTTTGTGGGTTTGGACTGTTCGTATATGATATTTGTTTTTGTTTTTGAATATGGAATTTTGTAGGCAGACCTGCAAGGGTCTCAGTTGTTTGAATGTGGAATTGTTTTTGTGTTTGTGGGTTTGGACTGTTTGTTTGTTAAATGTGAAGGCAGTAAGGCAGATATATATAAATAGATGAAGCATAGTGTTTGTTTGAATCTGAAATTGTTTTTGTGTTTGTGGGTTTGGACTGTTTGAATATGGCATTTCTTTTTGTTTTTGAATCTGGAATTTTTTAGGCAGACCTGCAAGAGTCTCAGTTGTTTGAATGTTGTTTGAATCTGTAATTGTTTTTGTGTTTGTGGGTTCGAACTGTTTGAATATGGCATTTTTTTTTGTTTTTGAATATGGAATTATGGCTTGGTAAGTCTTGGTAAGTCTTGAATTGTATTGAATTTATAATTTTATATGTTGTTTTACAGCAAAATCTATGGATTCAAGTTCAAACAATGACGTTAGTCCAAGTTTGGGAGAGGAAGAGGAAGGTAATGACACTATGGAGCCAGTGGAGGCAAATAGCAGGTCTAATACCCCGACTGGGAGTGGTCAAGATCGAAAAAGAAAGCGCACTTCCGCTGTGTGGTCTTCGTTTGTGATTGTAGGAAAAAATACACAGGGAAAAGAACATTGTAAGTGCAAATATTGTGGAAAGCAATACATTTGTGAAGGCACTCATGGTACAGGTAACATGAAACGTCATATAGAGTTTCAATGTCCTAAGATAATGATGCATGACCCTCGTCAAATGTTATTGAAAAATAATAAGTCTGCCAACATGACAGTTTCCAATCCAAAAAGTCAAAATGAATTTAGAACAATAGTAGCTGAAACTATTGTTTTGCATGATTTGCCTTTTTCATTTGTTGAGTGGTCGGGTGTTAGAAAAATGATTGGATATTGCACAGATGAGTTCCATATGGTGTCTAGGAATACCGCGAAAGCGGATGTATTGAGCTTGTATTGTATTGAAAAAACTAAAGTCAAGACATTGCTAGAAGAAGCTCCTGGTAGAATATGTCTAACATCTGATTTATGGACTTCCATAGCCACGGATGGTTACATGTGTCTCACAGCACATTTTATTGATAAAAATTGGGTTCTTCAAAAAAAAGTATTGAGCTTTTGCTTTATGCCACCTCCACATGATGGGGTTTCTTTAGCGGATAAAATTAAGACATTGTTGTGTGAGTGGAAAATTGAGAACAGAATTTTTTCGATTACTTTGGACAATGCTTCATCCAATAATTCATTAGTGCATAATTTGAAAAGTCATTTGAACATAAACAAAGCACTTTTATGTGATGGAGAATTCTTGCATATTCGTTGTTGTGCTCATATCATTAATTTGATTGTTCAAGATGGATTAAAGGAAATAGATGGTGTTGTCCATAAGGTTCGTGAGAGTGTGAAATATGCGAGAGCTTCGCAAACTAGAAAGCAAAAGTTTTTAGAGTGTATCAAACGAGTTCATTTAGATTCTAAAAGGGGTTTAAGACAAGATGTTCCTACTAGATGGAATTCCACTTACCTTATGCTTGATAGTGCTATTTATTATCGACTTGCTTGGACTGCATTAGAGTTGGCTGATAGTAATTACAAGCATTGCCCTTCTGAAAGTGAGTGGGGAAATGTTGAGAAACTTTGCAAGTTTTTGCGTCATTTTTATGACACTACTAATCTTTTTTCGGGAACAAAATATCCCACTTCAAATTTGTACATGCCTAAGGTGTTTATCACTTATTTGACTTTGATGCAAAACTTGGCAAGTGATGATCCGTTCTTTAAAGCGATGTCAAATCAAATGTATACCAAGTTCAATAAGTATTGGTTTGATTTTTCCACTATTTTAGCAATAGCTATTATTTTGGATCCTCGTTACAAAATGAAGTTTGTGATGTTTGTTTATGAGAGATTGTATGGTGCCGAATCAAAGCAATTGGAAGAAGTTAAGGGGAAATTGTTTGCTTTGTTTAATGAGTATGTGACTAGCTCGACTGGACGATCTACCATTAGGCCATCTCCACAATCTTATCCTAGTACTTCTAGTGGACGACAAAGAGTAGATGACCTTGATCTTGTTTTACTGGTAATAAATTCTTTGTTTATTTAATCGATATTTGTTTATAGTAATAACTTTTTTGCTTTAATATTTTAATTACACATGTGTAGGACTTTGATAATATTATCAATGGTGATATTGTTGACATTCAAAGAACACAATTAGATTTGTATTTGGAGGAGAGAAGACTTGAAAGATCAATTGATTTAAACATTTTAGACTTTTGGAAGGGCAATGAACCTCGTTATCCTGAACTTGCTGCCATGGCTCGTGATGTTTTAAGCGTTCCAATATCTACAGTGGCATCTGAATCAGCATTTAGCATGGGTGGTCGGGTTCTTGATCAATTCCGGAGTTCACTTCTTCCGAATGTAGCAGAAGCCTTAGTTTGCAGTCGTGATTGGATACTTGGAAATGGAGGTAATGATTTTACCGTGACTTTGATAACTGTATTGTTGATTTCACTTTTAATAATTGATATTTTTATTTAATTTTATATCACCTAATCATTATTGTAGAGAGTGCAATTTTGAAATGTGAAGAAATTACTAAAGACTTGTGGGAAATGGAGGATGACAGTACTCCTGCTAGTACTCAAACAATGCACGACCAAAGTTCAATTCAAGGCTATTAAATACATATCCTGATCCATCAATTTCTTTGGACAACAATTTGGACCAATTTGTGATTATGGATGACTGTATGAATTATTTATGGATTATTTATGGATTCATTTTTTTTTTAACTTTGTAAGGATTATGGATAAGTGGATAACTATATTTGTCTTTCGGGATGACTGTATTTAATTTTATATTTGTTGTATTATTTAATGATATTAGATTGGATTTGATTGGATTTGATTATTAAAACTTATTACTCTATAAGGTAATAAGGTTTGATATATTTGTGTTAGATTAATATGATTTTTTTTTTAAATGTTAGGTAAATGTGTTAAACGGGTTCGGGTTAAACGGGTCACACGGGTCAAACCCGACCCAGTAAGACTCGATTAGATTATTAAACGTGTCACGGGTCAACCCGTTTAACCCGTGTATTTATTCGTGTCGTGTTGGGTTTCAGACGGTTAACCCGTTTAATTAAACGGGTCGTGTCGGGTTGATAGTTAATTCTATTCGGGTCGTGTCGGGTTGATGTCAACCCGACCCATGAACCCGAATTGCCAGCCCTAGTTGAAAGTGATTTTGAAATGATCTGCTGGATCAAACACTGCACTTGGAAAAATAAGAGTATTTTATTGTATTTTATTCAAATTTTAATCCATTCATTTAAATTGTATTTTATATATATGATTTAAATGAATGAATTACAATATTGCCATATTATTTAGACACAAGATTTGGTCAAAGTAGAATTACTCTTTTTTTAATATGTTATAACTTGTAATCACACTCCACATATTACCATATATGTCATATCTTTTAATTTTTGAAAAAAATATATTATAAATTAATAAATTATAAAATATTTTTTTTAAAAAATGAAAACTACATAAGTAATGCTGGATATCCCATTTTTTTTTAAATTATGTTCTAAATGATGTGGCACATGAGGTGTCAATATCTTATAAACCATGAGATTATGTGATGATTGATATGATACTGACACCTCATGTGTCAAATCACTTAAAATAAATTTTGAAAAAAATAAATAAAACGTATAACATTACTCAAACTACATAGGATGTACCTCATGTCTAATATGAGAATAGGCAAAACCTTCCACCTATTCCATATAGGGGTGTGTAAAAAAACGTCAAACCGAACCAAACCGACCAACCCAACCCATAAAGTTTGGGTTGGTTCGATTACAAATATAAAAAATAGGTGGGTTGGTTTGTCTTTTGGACAAACCGATTAAAGGTGGTTCGGTTTGGGTTGAGTAAAATAATTCACCAACCCAAACCAAACCACATATTTTAGAAAGTAAAACTAAAATATAAAATTCACCTACGTTTTCTATTTAGTCAATGTTTTATAATTTTTACCGATTACTTTAAGCTTTTATTGTTTATTTATTTATTTATTTTGATACAATTCTTATGATTGGTTGATGTATTAGGGTTTAAAAGTATAATTGCTGTCAAACATGTCTTTAATTGGTAATTACTCATTTGACTTTTCTGTACTTCCTTTATATATAATTAATTAATATTTAATGTTATGATTATTTTTTAAAATATTTTAATAATATAATACCAAAAAATAAAAGATTTTTAAGTTCAAATCTAAACCGATAAACCAATCCAAACCAATCCAAACCAACCCGACCTTTTTTGGTTTGGTTTGAATCGGTTTGAAAAATCAAATTGGGTTGGGTTGGGTTTAAATATATCCAAACCGATCCATATTGGTTTGGTTTGACATTGAGCCTCAATCCAAACAAAACTGAAAATGCACACCCCTAATTCCATATTCTCCATTTATTTTATTTTATTTTATTTTATTTTATTTTATTTTATTTTATTTTATTTGAAAATTTTAATAATTTTAGTACGGTAATTTAATATATTTCAATATTTCATATTAAATAATCACTATTAAAGTTTTTAAGTAATAAATAGTTATATTATAATATAAAATATTATAATTTTTTGTTTTTTAAAACTATTTATTTATTAAATTGCTAAATTTTTTTTGATAAATACATTTAATATTTTATTAATATGATATAATTTTAATAAATTTAGTTGAGGGTAATATTTGAACTTTAAAAAAACTAATTTGTAAGGGTGCAAATATCCCACAAGATGGGGATTTTACAGTAATGGTTGTGTTGTTTATATATGTAACACAATGAACCACTTTGCAGGAAGTATTAATGGTGGGTTTGAATTTGGTGCTGCCCAGGAGATTTTTGAAGTACGATATCTGGATATGAAAATTTGTTTCTCAAGAAAGCACTTTTTTTTTCTTCCATTTTTGAAGTGCTTCTGTTTATACTTTAGATGTTAAGTTGTATATAGTGTAACAAATTCTTTGAATTTTCTTTTCATCATAGTTGGATAAGTTATAGTCATATATATCATCTGCCTCCACTTGATATTGTAATTACAAAGGTTGGGAAGTTTGAGATCACGTACTGGAGAATCTTGATTTATAATGTTAATGGATATGTCAGGGTGAGAAACAGTTTTGTGTTGTGGTGTTGCTTTCTTAGATGTTTTTACATTTTTCCCAGGTTAAATTTGATCATAATTTTGTTTTTCGGCTGGAGTTCTCATAGAGAACATTCAATATCTTGGAGGACCAAATATTGACTCAGATTTACAACAAAAGAAGGGTTTTATTGAAAACTAACCATTTTGGGAGGTTCAAGTTAACAACTGACCTCTTTTTGAAAAACTTACAAAACTAACTCAATTGAGACAATATTACCCTTTTAAAATATAAAAATTACATTCCAACCAAAACACCCAAAATCCCTCTTTTTCTCTTCTAATTGACCAAACCTCACCCAAATTCTAAAATCCCTAATTTCTTTCAAATTTCACCAAATCTCTCTCGGAAAAGCTCTCTTTTTGTCTCATCAACACGACGGTGCCACTGGGTTGTGAAGACGGTGTCAGTGAAGGCTGAAGAGGACGACGGTGTCTGTGAAGGTGAAGGCTGAACTGAAGGCTGAACTCGTCGACTGAAGGCTGAAGAGGACGACCGGGTTTGCGACGGAAGGTTGAAATTGACGATTGTGGCTGTGTTGTTATGAATTGAATTGTGTTGTCATGATGTTGTTGTGAATTGAATTGTGTTTTCATTCTCTATAGAGGCCATCATAAGCAATTTGTGACTATAGAGTTTCAGTTTTCGGTTTTGTTGAGTTTCTAGTTCATGTAATAGGTGTTTGGTGTTTACAATAGGTGTTTGGTGTTTTAAAGGTGAATGGTATATGAATAAACTTAATTCAATTCAATTGTATTTTTGTTTGACATAAGCTTAATTCAATTCAATTGTTTGAATGGTATAAAAATTGTGTATGCTTGTCAATATTTTTGGAGGCTACATCAAATTTTTTAAAATTGGCTGGGCAAAATATCTGCAAGAATAATTTCGTAAGAGCAAAATGCATAGTATTTGCGATCTTTGTCACATGATAATGGTAAAATAAATATGGTGATAGTTTTGTAATAATTTCTTTTTCAAATTTTGTTCAGTTATAAATTTTATAGGAATTAACAAATAGCCTTTCAGAATGAGAATCTTTAAAACTAGAAAAAGTTATAGTAGTTGCTAGCTCCATTTGGCCATAAAATTAAGCCTTTCAGTTTGTTGCCTTATGAAAGTTGGGTTCCGGAAGAAAAGGTGTTTGTATAGAAGTTGATTGTTGTGAAACAATACATAGAGCTGAACCTCTTATGCTTCTTATCTATTGAATTTAGTGACAATAATTTGATTGTAAATTTAAAGTGATATAATTATGTGACAATGAGACTTTTAGAGTTAGAATGTTGATCAAGAAACACAAATAACATCATTGATATTTGTGAATTTAGTAACAATTATAATGCATTTGTCATTCTTCTTCATGCAGATAAGTTACTTGCCGCTATCAGTTATCATCACTATCTTCAAAAAGGAGAATGTCAAGAGGACCGTCGAAGGATTTGGGGTACTCATTCCTTATAAGGAACAGAAAAACGGTTTAAGAACTCTTGGTATGTAGTCATGGCCTAGTTAATAAATGGGTTTTATTGAAAAGCTGATTTAGTGGTATTTTTAACGTTCTTTGTCATTTTTAAACATTTTTAGTTTAAATTGGACCCTGTTGTATAACTACTTTAGTTGGTTTAAAGGGAAAGATGAGAGTTGATTCATTTTTAGATACATCCTAATTGAAAGGAGAGTTTTTTGGTGTATAAAAACAGATTCCATATATTGTTCCGGCTGCATGTCGCGCACCTGCAGTTTTTTGGATTTGAGTTTGATATTGAGTTTTGATTTTGGTTGTTTGTTTTGAGTTCTTTTGATAGGGGTTCTAAGTTCTACATTATAAGTTCTACCCAAAGATTATTTTTTTTTTTGGATTTTTGTAGTAAACTCATCGTTGAAATTTATGTTGAAAAGAGTTCGGACTGTGATGTATTTGCCAACTGCTCGTTTAGGCATACATTTTTGTCATGACTGTCATTGGTCTCTGCTCAAAAAATGATCAGCACATGATGTGAATTGTTGTTTAATCTTTTGGTGAGTTGTAAAAGAAATGACTTTAGTTTTTTGATGATCTGATTTTAACGTGAAACTGCAATTTTTCATGTTTGGTATGTTAGACTTTGATCTTTTTAGCATTTCATGCAATTTTGATTCACTTTGTAATTATAGATCTAGATTTAAGATAATCTATTGAAATGATTGTAACTCCAGTTCATACATATTACAGGAACAAAAATGGATTGTTGCAGTTCTGTTCATAGTTCCTTTCTATGCTACTGAGTCGGTAAGATTATATACATATGATCGTATCTTCCTTCAAAGTATATTTGATTCGTGTAATGAAACTATATGCAGCCCACTAATTGACTAATTGACTAATTGACTTAGTTCACGTAATATTGCCACAAATTGACCGAATTATTTGCTTCATGTACTGATATTTTGACGGTTCGCAAAGGCACACTTTATAGTTCTCATTAAATTGAATGTCATCCATATGTTCAAAAGGTTTTCGTTATTGGGTCTCGTTTGATTTTTGCATCTATGAAATATGTTAAGTATGCAGCTTACCAAGTTGGTGTTTTTGAAATGAAACTCAGTTAGAAATTCCTAACGTTGTTGGGAATTCGTAACGATGTTGGGAATTCCCAACAACGTTAGGAATTCCTAACTGAGTTGGGAATTCCTAACTGAGTTGGGAATTCCTAACTGAGTTGGGAATTCCAAATATCGTTACGTTCCTAACAGCGTTAGGAATTCCTAACGTTGTTGAGAATTCGTAACGATGTTAGGAATTCCAAACTGAGTTGGGAATTCCAAACTGAGTTGGGAATTCCAAACTGAGTTGGGAATTCCCAACAACGTTAGGAATTTCTAAATGAGTTGTGAATTCCCAACATCGTTACGTTCCTAACAGCGTTAGGAATTCCTAACGCAGTTAGGAATTTCCGACAGCGTTGAGATTTCCTAACGCTGTTTGGAATTTCCAACTCAGTTAGAAATTTTAATTTTTGACTATCAACATTGAATCGAATATGAAATAAAGATGTGCCTCTTGACTGCTGAAAGGTGTTCAGTAAGATGATTTACATTTTTTAATATTGTTTTGTTACATTTCAGGAAAATACAATGGGAGAAGAGGTTGACAACACTTCATCAACGGTTGATATTAAGGAAAAGTTGACGGAGGCACAATTGTAACTAATTGTGGCAAGAATTCTCTTAATGTAATTGGCAAATTAGATTACAATTGTTAGGACAATAGTAGGAATTATTTCAATGTTTAGAAAAACTGGATTACAATGTAACAAGCGGTTGTAGGAATTAATTTGACGATTGGATTTCAATGTAACAAATTGTGCCATGAACTATTTTTGTATGCATATGCCAAAGTATTACCAATGTAACTGGCAATTTGACAATAATATACTTCTAATATTAAATAATATTTGCATTACACAACAATTGATTAACATGTACTTTCAACATGTAATTTTTTCAAATCGATCAAAAGGTCACCAAAAGATCTCATGTTTCAAATTCCTAATCTGTTTGAAAAGCCCTAACATAATCTCAGAAAAAGCTAACTACAATTGAAGGTTGAAGAAAGATGGAAGACTATTGAAAGTTGTTCAGTAAGATGAATTGTATTTTTTTAATGTTGTATCCATACAATCCAATACTATCAACATTATACAAAACTTCAAGCAAATATAGACAAAATCACTACACCATGTCTTCCAACATAAAACACTTATAACATTATCGTGTCTTCCAGGTACCTTGACAGGACCCACCCCGACTCCTCTCTTGAGTACGAGGGAGGCCCTGTGGGCTGCCCCGACTCCTCTCTTGAGTACGAGGGAAACCCTATGGGCTCTACATTTACTAGCATGATAAAAGGACTTTTTACTGAAATTTCCATAGGAAATACTTGCTATTAAACAAATAAAATGTAAGGAGAGTGCAAAATGTACATAATTTCAATTCCTCTTCATATATTTTCGTTCTTTACAAAAAGTGTCAAAATTGACCGATTGGACCAAAAACCGACCACTATAAAAACTAAGTAACCAATTCATCCCGAGTGGGAAACTGAACAGGCCGAGTAAGAAAATCGAGTAGGCCGAGTAGACCGAATAGGCCATGTGGGCCGAGTAGGTCAAGTGGGCCGAGTAGAAATCCAACCATGTTCTGACCATGCCTACCGTCCTGACCATGCCTACCGTCCTGACCATGCCTATTGTCCCGACCATGCCTACCGTCCGGACCATGCCGACCTCATATCTCTAAATTTGTACATGAAAATTTAAAATGCATGACTTTTATGCTTCATGATGTCATCGAGTGGCCCACCTCAAAACTTCTGAGTCCGCACAACCGAACAGCTACCTAGATAAATATATAAGAGTGAAAGGATGAGCGTTAACGCCCAGTGAGTGAATGAAAACTTTTAAAAAACACTTTTCTAAACCATTTTACAATAAGCATTCAGTAATACATGGTATAAGATAATATATCTACTTTCATACTTAATAAACCGAATACTGAATGCATCACTTTTCTGAAAAGAGTAAGATACTTTATAAAATCTTAATCTTCACCAAATTCGTACAGGGGATATCCTCCATACGTAAGCCGAAATACATTCGGGGCAAACGTCGAGTCATGAATAACTTCTGGTCATACCCATGCAGAGCGACTCAATTACTCTTTCTCAGGTCAATACGCGGGCAGAGCGACTCTCTGGTCATACAAGTGCAGAGCGACTCAATTACTCTTTCTCTGGTCATGCACTTGCAGAGCGACTCATGACATACATATGCTTAGAACGGCCCCAAAAGCCAACCATAATCATAACTGGGGAAGGTACATACATGGTGTTTTTATAGAAATCATAATCTCTTCTTGATAATTCATAAAAATAATATACTGATTCTAAATGCTAATATAAGCATAAAATATATATACTTTCAGTTCTCTGTATACTCACCATCAATCATAAAAAGCAATAAAAAGCTTAAAATTATTTGCAGCAATTAAAGCATAAAACTGTAAACTTGAGTTAAAAACAAAACTGAAACTTAATTCACTCACATCTTAGACGTCAAGCTTAATTCAGACTGGATATGCTAGGTTCTCTTCGTCTTCTTTCCCTAACAATCACAAGATCCAATTAAAAACTGGATATCAAAGAAGAATCAACTTAAATCTATGATCGAGAGAGCTTCACTGACTTATTCTCTTTCTTCTCTTTCCTTTCTTCTACTGGATTCTATTGCTTTCTAGCTCTCGCCACGTTTATCCTCATATATATATATACTCATGGAAGGACACAGCTGAAGTTGTGAGCTAATTAACTAAGCTCACAGCTGCCTGTCAGTCATGCAATCACCTAAGCTTACTCACCTGATGCCTTTTTCTGCTTCACGCTTATCCCATTTTTTTTAATTGGGTCTTTCAATTGGGCCTGAAAGACATGGGTGTTACACTACAAATAAACACATAACATTATTAGATAAAAAATGATAGATACAATTTTAAAAATAGTTACTAATTTCAAGAGCGTTAGGAAAACTGGGCTGAACACTTTTTCAACAGAATGCTACCAATTGTAAAGATTCAATCTAATAATGGAAAATTAACCACACCAACATCAAATTTACACAATACTCTTGCTCTATTACATTCATATCAACTATTTTGATAAAAATAAACAACTCTAATGTATAAATTAAACTAAAAAACTTATTCAAACAAGAAAAAATCTTTAAATTTATGTATAAAATTAAAATCGATCACACCAACATCAAATTCAACCAAAACTCATACTCTATTATATTGATGAATGCTATTTTCGTAAAAATTAGCAACCCTAATGCACAAAGGAAAGTAAATGAGAGCTTAAAAAAGGAAAAAAAAACTTTAGATTTATGTTTAAACTATAAATTGATCACAACAATATCAAAATATTGTAGTTTAGTTATTATTTACATTCTCTACCATTGAGGAACTCTAAAATATTGTATTTTATTGTCCAGTACAGTTTTTCCTAATAGTGTTGGGAATTCCCAACACAGTTAGGAAATCCAAACTGAGTTGAGAAAACTGGGCTGGAAATTTTTTTTTTAAATACTACCAATTGTAAGGATTCAATCCAAAAATGGAAAACTAACCACACCAACATCAAATTCACACAACATCCATGCTCTATTATATTAATATCAACTATTTTGACAAAAATAAGCAACCCTAATGCACAAATTAAACTAAAAAAAATATTCAAACAACAAAAAAACTTTAAATTTATGAATAAAATTAAAATTGATCACACCAACATCAAATTCAATCAAGACTCATGCTCTATTATATTGATGAAAGCTATTTTAACAAAAATTAACAATCTTAATGCACAAAGGAAAGTGAATAAGAGATTAAAATAAATAAATTATATTTATGTTTAAACTATAAATTAATCACAACAACATCAAATACACATAAGACCCATGCTTTATTATGTAAATATAAACTATTTCCATAACAAAAATTACACAAACACAACAAAAATTACACAAATCCGAGATGCAAGTAAAAAAATTCAAAACAAAACTCACCTCAAAGCTTGAATATAAAGAACCCTTGTAGTGGATGAATATTTTGAAGTTCCTCAATGGTGGAGAATGTAAATAATAAATAAAATACAAAATTAAGGAAGTGAAGAAAAAAATTCGGAGAGAAGAATGGAAGAGAAATGAAGATGGGGTGTTATGGTGGAGAGAGGTGGAAATAAGAGGAAGGGGATAATAGGTATCTAATGAGTAGTATTTACACATTAAAAATGAGTTAGTTTTGTAAGTTTTTTAAAAATAGATTAGTTATTAACTCGAATCTTTAAAAATGATTAGTTTTTAATAAAACCCGCCAAAGAATGTATATGCTAATAATGCTAGAATTTACGTGGAGCTGACAAGTGGAGGAAACCATTGGCAAAGTTTAGTGGAGGTCGTTACTCGTGAAATCAAGGGTGGCTTGAAGAATGTCTATGCCATTGAAGATCGTTACTCGTGATATCATGGGTGGCTTGATTGTAATTTTAATTGAATGACGATTTCATTATATTTTTTGTTTAGATAATTTTTTTGTTTTTTCCTATTCAAAAGTTTCAAAACTCGTCAACCAGGAGAGAGAGTTTATGTATATGGACTCGATCTATCGAGTCAAGTTCAAACAGGGTGAGTCGGCTTGATTCAATCAAGCAAGCTCCCGGATGTCTTAGTGGGGAGATTGATTCCTCAAGTGGATATGGGCAAACGAAGAGTAAAATTTATCATCAGAGTAGCGATCAGCATACAATGTATTGCAATGAAGCATACAATCAAAATGCCTATAAAATTCTTACATTGTCTGATCTTCATTATTCTTCGGAATCCTCAATTTGTAGTTTGCTGCTGCTGTGAATAATTTCTGAGGCCTTCAACCGCCTTTCCCGCCTCTTCTAAAGCTTGTAAGTCATTCCCACTTTTAGCATATTCTTGTGCGGAATATGATCGTAAACTTTATTATACTGTCTAAGATTTCTCTTCATGAAATTATAAGCATAGTTGATCATTACCCTCGTCCCAATACCCGCCCCTTCTGCTGCAACAACCTCGCTCTCTCCAATTAAGTGTACAACGCCAGCCCGGCAAGCTTTTTCCACTGTTTCGATCTCTCTCTCCATTGACTCTTCAATCTTCTCTTCCTGGATTATATCCTCATGCTCAGCCAAACTTTCAACAGTACCCGCTTCAGGATTCTCCTCGCCATTGGTGATCATTTGATAACTCCTGTAATCTCTGATAAACTCTTTCAATTTTTCAACTAACACCAACTCCAAGGGACCATCCATATCTTGTATATCAGTGTACCCATATCTTGCAACACAACGGAAGATATTCAGCCCCTTTGGTTCCACTCTACGGAAAATGAAACGCTCTTCTCGTGGAACCTTGCTAATGGGGAGGGACTTCATAGAGACAAAAACAAGGACCGAATGCAATGCTGGTACATTGGCTACATATTGCTTGAAGATAGGGGAGACACCATGAACGAGCTCAGAGTGAAACATGGCAAGTCCGGGAATTCGACATAAGCTGGTGTTAGCAGCTATCTCCTTCAGCGTCTGAGGTGAAACCTTGTTCTTGAGTTCATAATAGTACTTCCTCCGATATACATTGTTCCAAACATACATTACGGTCATTAAAATAGCAGAAAATACTAATGGTAAGTACCCTCCTTGATCAAATTTGTACATAACTGAACTTAAGTAGATAAGCTCTATGGAACCAATGATAAGAACATAAGAGATTATGAAGAATAAGTTCGATTTCCAAATAATTATCATTACAAGTACTAGTAGAATTGATGTCAATGTCATGACAAATACCACTGCAATTCCTGTATGCAAATAAATAACATCTATCAGCTTCATTTGTTACTACTTTTTACATTATAACTAACTAGAGTTGTCGATAAATTACCATATGCATTGCCCATCTTTTCCGTAGTCTTGAAACCGAGAGTGACTCCTACACAAGCAAGCATAAGTAGGTAATTGATTTCGGGGATGAAAACTTGTCCTTCATACTTAGCTGATGTATGCATTACTTTCACTCGAGGGAAACACCCCATTGCAAGGGATTGTTGGATTACAGAGAAAGCCCCCGAAATCAGGGCTTGGCTTGCTATGATTGCTGCCAATACAGCCACCACAAACATAGGCCAATACAGAGGACCTGATTAATCATTTCATCACCAAAATTAAGCTAATTGCTCATAATAATACAGAGAGTCCATGAAGAAAAAAAAAAACTCTGATTGTGTCTATTGATCACCTGGTAAGGACTTGTAGAAGGAATCCTTGACATATTCAGGGTGATGGTGAAGGACAGCGGCTTGTCCAAAGTAACATAATACGATGGCCGGATATACAATAGTGCAAGTGCATACTTGTACCGACCGAACAGTAAAGTGACCAACCGCTGCGAATAATGCTTCGGATCCTTTTTTATTTTCAAAGAAAAGAAATCAACGTGTCCATCAACATATATTCAAACAAAAAGTAATGTATTCAGTATACCAACATGATAGAGAAAACGGGTACCTGTTATCGAAAGAACAGTGCCACCGAGTGAAATCCAGGCTTCTTTTTTGTTTCTTCTGAAATAATCTATGATGTACCATGGATTCATGGCTTTAATCACCGTTGGATCGATTTTTACGATGTTGTAAAAGCCAATCGCACCGATAAGTATGTACCAAACACACATTATGGGAGCAAAACTGTAGCCTACTATGGCAGTTCCAAGTCTTTGAAACGTAAAGAGGCATACCACGATTGCGGTTGATATCCACATAATCTTATCTGTATGTAGGGATCCATCAACATTTTGCTAACAATTTTGTAATCAAATAAAGAAAATATGCACATCGTGTACGAGGATGAACAGAACATATACCATCTGTTAATGAAGTTGCGGCTTGCTTGATGCCTCCCACGGCAGATAGCACTGTCGTTATTGCAAGAAAATTGCACAAGCCAGAAACCATTGATATACATAATTATAGAATAAGATACAACTAATCTTAAGATCAATAATTCACCTGAGATGCAAGGGGTGAGGATTCCATCTCCGATGACCATGGAAGTACCAAGCAGGGCGGCTAAAAGTAGAGAAAGTTTGGCAAATTGATTGTTCTCGAGCTTGGACTTGAAGGCATCTGCTCTTCTCTGACGTCTGCCATTTCCAGGCAAAACAAGATTGAAATTGGACACATTGCTGTCCTCAGCTTGTTGATTTGGGATCAGCCCCACCTTGACATATCGGCATATCAAAGAATAGAGAGCAAATGTCCCCCCTGAAAATTGTTACACAATTATACAATAGTTCCTCAAAAAAAAATTCTTTATAATATGTAAACATGAAAAAACAGAATTAAGGGCAGAAGGATTTATCTTAGTTACCATCCCCTCTATCCGTGGCACGTAAGACGATGAAGACGTAGTTGATTAGAGGGATCAAAGTGATGGTGTAAAATATCAAAGAAACCGCTCCCAGGATGTCATCCGCATTTTTGACACCATTTTGGAAGGTTCCAGGAAACACGTAGAGAGGCGACGTACCAAGATCTCCATAGACAACGCCTATGCTTTGGAATGCCAGTTGCAGGATTATAGACCAGTTCAAAACCTTCAAAACAACAAGAAAAGAAAAGTAAAAAACAAAACAAATCTGTTAAACTTATGATTTATGTGCGCATATTCTTAACAAGTAAAAATATTGTCACCTTGGAGCCATGGTGTTGATGACCAGAAACTATGCCAGATTCCATATCCAAGGAGTCGTATCTACACAACTTGCTGTGTGAGTTTTTCTTCCCCTCGAACCCCTGAGAAGCTACGTCGTGCAAGCTCTCTTCTATGTGGTCTTTTACTTCATCACCGGACATTTCTCAAAATCTAGATATTAACACCCCCAGAAAGTTTATGATCAATCAAAACTGACCCGCTTTTAGACCTCTCTCTGTCTCTAAATATCTGAAACTGTCACACAGAGATTCTACATATAAGTAGCAAAATGGTGTGAATTGGCTAGATAGGGTATTGTGCTTGAGTGATCGCTCTTATATATTAACAACATAAACAAGTTGAGATTATTCTGGTCAAACTTAACACGTACGACTTCTTTCAAACGTACATAAAAATTGATCAGGATCAATGGCCAAAATTGTGTCATGACTCTTATCAAATTCTGCATATCTGTCAATCCTAGATTTGCTCAAATATGGTACAAGTGTAATTATAAATCTCTGATTTTGGTAAATCTTGCATGTAGATATCTGCCCAGAAGAAGAATCGTTAAACCATTTTTGGCATGTCTTACATTATCTACCATACACATTTGAAATAATCACATTATAATGCAGGACCCTTTTGAGTATGACACGGTTTGCCAGCTTGAATTGTTAAGCTCTTTCCATTTCCGGTTATGGTTCTTGATTTTGCACAAGTGAGAAACTAGTTTAAGTATTGAAGTAATGAGGTAGGAAAAGTGTCTCGATCACTCAAAATTGATTCTTATTTGACAGACTAGTATACAGAACATGCCTTTGATCAATTGAATTTGAATTATGAAAGGATACTATTAAACAAATCAAGGAGGACAAATGTATTTCAATGAATTCTTTATTCAGTTTTATCTGCGAATCCAAAAACAAATCTAACTTTGACCGACAATCATAATAATATAATTCTAATGTTACAAACACTCCTTAAGGATTTCCTAATGACTATTCCTGGTTGTACAAGTGAGAATAATAATACAGCCTGTCGAAACTACTAGGCAGAGTGCAGCCATGTCATGGAACTTGAACTTGTTTCTATAAATATTGGCTGATAGCGGATAGGTGGGTAGATTATTTAGATCCGAATGGTTCGTTTTTCTACAAACGTATATGAAGTGAGAATCTGGATCTTCTAAAACAAAGTATGCTGGAAGTAAGCCATTCTCTGTGATCGGGATGGATTTCAAATATGATTTCATCGAAGAACTACAACTTCTGGGCTTTTCGAACCCTGGTCTGGCTGCAGGTGAATGACAAAACGGAGACGAATCAAACGCTCAAGATTTGAAAAAAAAAAAAAAGAAGAAAAGAATCGCTCCAAATGTGACGTAGGACAAAGATGAAGGAACCGCCACCTATGTCAAACAATTTCTTTATTTTCTTATTTTGTTAATTTGGGTATTTTCTTGTTTAGTAAGTTTATTTATTTTAGTTTGATTAGGAATTAAATTTAAGTTTTGAAAATAAATCAAACTTACCTTTTAAGTAAGATTTGATATTTGTTTTCAAGTCAAGTTAGGAGTCATGAATCCTATAAGATTTTGATTAGTTTTGATATTTTCTTGTTTTAGTCTTTTTTAAGGAATGTCGTATTAGGATTAGTTTATTATAAATAGTCTTATTATTTTCAATTATTGTAACTTTTAAACCTTTAATTGATTTTAATAAAATCGTTCCTTTGGAACATTTATCTGTCGTGGATTCGACATGTTCTTTGAGGATTCGAGAGCACCATTTTCTAACGAAGATTAGGGAATGATGGCCCCTGCATGGCGGTCCATGCTTGGGTAACTACCGGTCGCTGCGTCAAGGTTCATCTGAGTGTGTCTCAGGGTTCGACAAAGTGATCATTCTTATTTTTCGCTATACCCCGCTGCGTCAAAATGTAGGTAAGACAAAAACATGACAAAAACATAACAAAATAGGTCGCCTGATATTGACCATCTCGATCCTATAGATAACCGTATCTCTTTCCAGGTTTTTCTTGCTCTTCAATGCCTTCTGGGACGTATGCGTTCGAGGTCACTTATTTCATACCGTATGTCTATGTGATAATGTGATATGGTCTTTCACTTGGTATGTTACTTAAAGATGGTCACGGTTCGGTTTTGGTTTGAAACCACCGGTTTCGGCTCCATGGTTGGGAGAAACTGTAACAGAAACCACCCTTCATGGTTTGGGCTGGTTTTGAAACCGTTGGTTTGGCAGTTTCGGTTCCGGATTTGAAACCGTTCAGTTCCAGTTCGGTTTTGATTTCGTCCGGGTTTTTTTTTCCAAAAAGGCTACCACGTGGCAGCCTCTTATCGGTTGCGACATTTTTTTTATATAAATTAAATACACCAATGAAAATGTGTCACGTGTCGATGAATGGAACAATGTGCCAACGGTAATATTTTTTTCAACCGGTCATGCCACGTGTCGTCCTATCATTGGTTCTAATTATTTTAAAAAATAATAATAATAATAAACCACCGGTTTTATTCGGTTTTTGAGTGACTCAAACCGTAACCAAACCATTTATAACCGGTTTTCAAACCACCAGTTTCGGTTTCGGTTTTCGATTTTCAATTTCGGTTTTAAACCGCCGATTTAACCAAATTGTGGTCACCTCTAATACTACAAAATGAGGATTATAAATCACTTATTCAATACTAATATCGTATTATAAATCACTTATTTCATACTATGTGATATGATCTTTGACTTGGCATGGTACGAAATGGTTTATAAATCACTTATTTTGTGACATGATTTTTCACCTGGCTGATATGTACCTAATTAAAGCCACATAAGCTATTAGGTCACACATGTTTGGAAAAAGACTTATGGATGTTTGTTTTTTTGTCTTAGGTATTAAAAGACTTTATTTTAAGTGATTAAAATTATACCGCTTAATATTTAAAACACTCTTATTCGTTTGTTTTTTATTTGAGAGTATCCCACTTAAATATTAAGTGGTTTTGATTTTACTATTCTATCCCTATTTTAACACATCATTTAACTTTTAAGAGATTTTATTTTTATTTTTAATAAATATTTATTTCGATATAAAAAATTTATTTGTTTTTATTTAAAATTTTATTTATCAAATTAAATATTATAATTTATTGAAAATAATAAAATAAAATATTTTATATTATTGAAAGAAAAAAACAAACAGCATCAGAGAAGCATCAGTTCTTCACACCAAACAATCAACCCATCGCCGTCGCCGCCACCTACCAACATCCCCCGTCGCGAGTCACCCATCACGGCCTGTCTAGAAACATTCGTCGGTTGCCGATGACCAAACCCACGCAATCAAAGCACCGATTTGTTCGCTTAATCGCAAACGAAACTCGATTTGGTTGCAAAACCGATTCGTCACGATCCACCATTTCTCAAGCCATTGTTGCCACTGTTGTGTTCGCCGGAGTCAACCTTACCTTATGCGGCGGTGTTGTCGCCGCTGCCTCCTCCTAGGTCAATTTAGGGTTATGTTAGTGTTAGGGTTAGGGTTAGAGATGTTAGGAAATTTGGGATTTTTGTTATTGAAGGTTATTTTCGGCAATAGATTAATTGTACAGGGTTAATTATGGAATGAATCATGAAAGTATTAATTATGACTTATTATATAAGCGAAAAGCAAAAAAAAAAAAAAAGGTTTTTTTATTAGATATATATATCTTAAAATAAGATATAAATTGAAAAAACAAACAAATTTATTTCTCTTAATTTAAGTGATAAGAGCTAATAAGACTTATAATGGAAAAAACAAACACCCCCTTAGTCATCATCGGTTGTAGTTGTTTGAACTGATATAGTAGTTGAATAAAATGTGTGCCTAGTGATCCTTGATTCACGCCCATCATGCATAGGATGTGTTGCATGAGTGCACCATTATTTATTGTTATTGTGTAAAGTTGTTTCCATTTCTTAGGATAGATTGTTGCTCATTCGTTATGTATTAGCTTATAAAGGAAAAAATTAGCTGAAGATTAGGATACATGTTTTAAAATTAGTCGTCAAACAAACTTTGCAGAAAAAAGAAGAGTGTACGTACCTAGATGTATGTTAGCACTCAGCTCGTAACGTAGACTCGTAACATGCCACGTGAAAAATCATGTCACATAGTATAAAATAAGTGACTTGAAGTACGTGAATATATATTCCTCTAACATGTGATTTGAAAAATCATCAATGTCACAAAATAAGTATCACATAGTATGAAATAAGTGATTTAAAGTACATTTATATATACTCCCAAAATCATAGCATGCCATATATATAAAAGATCATGTCACGAAATAAGTGTGACATAGTATGAAATAAGTGACATGAAAACATGTATATAATACTCCCAAGTTATCATAGCATGCCAGTGATATGTATATTTCTGATTCTAGAAAATACATAAAGAATTTAGAGAGGGAAGGCTGAAAATAAGTAGAATAGAAGATATATTTAGCTGTTAAATTGCCGAATATATGATAGATAGATTTCTTAGAAAAAGAGAGAAATTAAGAGAGGATATTTGGGTTTATAATTCACTTCCTTTTTTTTTATTTGGTGATATATCTTGGTTGATGAACTGTGTGTGCGTGGTTATTGAAGTGTGAAGTCATGGAAGCAACGGTGAAGAGTTGGAGGAGATGAAGTTGAAGTACATGAAGAGGACAGTGGATCAAGAAGATGAGAGTGGAACAGCCATTGATCAGCTGTTTTTCAACGACCCAGATGGATTCATGATCGAGATATGCAATTGTGAGAATCTTAAGTTCGTTCATGCCGTTTCACAGTTGATCACTATGCAAAATAAAGCTTCCTTCCGACAGACACAACCCTCCTATTGATTTGAAAAACAATGGTGATGATGCTTGATGCATGCAAAAACCAGAGAAAATTAAACAATCACGGACAGAAATTAGTGCATTGTGTTCCTTTCTTTTAATTTGTTAAGTAACAAAGTTTTGCTAGTAATATATATCAAGTTATGTGTTCCTTTAATACGTTGTTATTTAAGTATTTTGTCAATTAATTAGACTGTGAATGTAGATAAAAATGTGGTTTTGGTTAGGAGAGTACAAGTCCTTGTAACTCATGACCTATTTAGGGTCCATTTAAAAAGAAAAATAGAAAGTGAATGTGTGGTGAATCAAATATTAAAATATTTTTAAATATTTTTGATAGTTTAAGTGCTTAGATGTTTTTTATCGAAATTGATAGTTTAAGTGTTTAGATAATTAAACAAAATTGATACCAAATTCGAATTAAGATCTACAAGATTAAACGCTAATTATGTCTGTCTTTGAAGTCTTATGGGTACGTATTTAATTTAGTTGACAACATTGATGCAATAAAATTATTCTAATCCAATCAAATTGGTATGGTGTGTTATTTTGATTTTTATTGAGTTCACAACTTGACGGACACGTCGTTGTAGTGTCGTCAAATATGAACATTTAAGTTTAGTCTCGCAAGCGTGCGAGTCACAAAGACTAGTACAGCGGCAAGCAAAGGTAGTTCCACAGGGAGGTGAGATTCACCGACCGTCTCTAGTTCTAAGTATTATTACAACACTCCGAGCGGACTCGTGTATTACGTGTGCGAAAGAATATGTTGAAAAGTAAATGTTAAACTAACCTAACAAAATACATAAATAAACAATATATACAATGATAGGATGGAATGGAGTGATATGGAATGTAAATGGTTACACTAAGCAAATGACTTCACCATAGCAATCACACAATTTCATACAGCATGCATAGTCCAGGATGAATGCCGTGCTCACTTAATCCTCGCCAATTGCCCTCACTCCAGCGACAATCGACTATACCGAAACGCACCAACAACCTATCTCTCGATGGTTGCCCGAACTGCACTCGGTTCATTAAGAACAATGAGACACATGTAGCGACAATACGTGCAAAACCGCAAGCAGGCTCTACACATAGTGGCCAGTCTACTAAATGCACGTTGAGTGCTTCACCTCTCGGTCCATCACACACAACCTAGGTTCAATGAAGTGGTGGCTAACCACTCAAGGCTTTAAGCATTTCAAAGGGCCACTCAACCAATAACAAGCATATGAAGCGAAATAGGCAACAATATTAGGTTTATATCAAATTCCTAATGAATGAAGGTACACATCAAAAAAGAGACAAAGATACAAGGAAAGAAATACAAAATAGATAGAAAAGAGACTCATCATCCGTAACCGGGAATCGAACACCGGATCTTCTCGGGTGTCAATCCGAGATGTCCTCACCACTGGACGACTACGGCATTCTCAAATCTCATGAATGCACAACCCCCTCAACAAGAGAGAGCTCTCTCCTAATCTCTCTAGACTCCCTAAGATGGATGAATAAGAATGGAAAATATGATCACCTAACACTAATGTGCATCAATGCAATTGCTAAGACATTAAGTACATTCAATATGAATTAAGGGTTCATCCTCTTGATTTGGGAATTATCCCTAAACCAATTCACCACCCAATCCGGCCAAGGAAGGGCAATTGTGTCCTAAAAATACCCATTAAGTTCAAGGAAATGAACCAAAGCCAATTTAGCATCTAAATGCATGAACTAGCATTTCCCACTCTTTGGGGGAAAAATCCCTAATCACTCAAATCATCAATACATGGCATTTTGGTCATCCATTAACATACAAGCAATCATGGGAAGCTAAATTAATCTACTCCTACATTAAATTACTTTAATCATAATCTCAATCATGCATACATATCAATTTCAAGCCATTCATACACATACATATCATAATAAGAGCATTAAAACATATAATTCCAAGAGCAAAACAAAACCCAAATGAATTTAAGTACAAAAATACATATATAGCACATATGAAAGGTTTACAAATTCCCAATTCGGGATTACACATTAAAGAAACGAAAATACAAGGAAAATGAGTAAAAATGAGCAAACCCTTGAAGACAAACCCTCCAAAGATGCTCCAAATCTTTCCTAGCTCGGTTTTGGTCCTAAGACCACTCCTATTTCCTTGAAATTGGTTCTAAAATGGGTAAAGGAAGTGTAAAATGGTGGTATGGAGGTGTATGGTGAGCTCCCATGGAGGAAAAACCTCCATGGGAGCTTGAATCACTCACTTATTTGGTGAAGAAGATGGGGAGAGATTCGGTTTTGGGGTGTGTGGGCTGTGTTTGGGGGGAGAGATGTGGAATAGAAGTCTCCAAAGTGAAGAGAAAAGAGGATATTTATAGTGTTGAGAGGTTAGGGTAAGAATTGGGTGTGAAAAGACAAGATTTCCCCATCAAAAACGGGTTGAAAATGGCAAATTTGGGTACGTGCGCTGGTAAGGGATGCGTTGGTCGACCAGCGCTTCACCAGCGCCAACCTACTGGTATTTTGCGCTGGTGAGGGTGCGCTGGTTGAGTGGCGCTTCACCAATGCTAGTATTTTTCAGCAACGCGCACTGTTACGGAAATCACCATAACTTCCTCTAGAAAACCTGGAATCACGATCCGTAAAATGAGTTAGAAATAAGACATCCGGGGCTTTCCTAAAAGTGGTAATGGAAAGTGTAGTTAGATCTATGGAGGAAGATATGGTCCCCGAAATTTGGGTGTTCTGCATAAAGCTCTTAGCCGCTGTCGTGTTCCAGCCTTGCGCACCGTTATGAAAACAAACATATCTCCCTCTAGAAAATCCGGAATTACGATCCGTAAAAACCGCTGGAAAGAAGACTTCAGAGGATTTCTAAAAATAGGTGGTACGAAATCCAGTTCAATTTGAGAAGGGAGATATGAACCCCGAAATTTGGATGTTTTGCACAGTCTATTTCCATTTCAGCCCATCAAACCTCCAAAACTCTTCAATTAAGCTCAAATACCTTTCGTAGGGAACTTATACCTACACAAGACTTACAAACACATTAAATACCAAAATATGCTCGAAAACGAGAACAAAAGATAGGTAATGGGGATCTCAAATATGTATATAAATCGTTCCGATCACAACTTAAACAAAATACTATGTTAAAGTAATTAAAGATAAAGCCTAGAAAACCGAAATGTGTAGTAGTTAAGGTAAAATTGATCGATAGATTATGAGATTTTGTTTGGGTTCGAAAAATAAATGACACTATTCAAGAGGGGTGTTGTGCAAATATCATCAGTTTAGTAATGTAAGTTTTAAAGACACCATTTAACATAAAGAGACGGGAATACCCCAACAAAATTGAAAAAGAGAGAAAGTTGTCGTTTTGTTAGTCTGAGAAAAGCAAGAGTGAGAAAGAAACCGACGACAACGAAATTGACGGTAAAGAAATCGACGACGAATTGGTCGGAACGGGAATACAGTAGATTTCGCAGTGATTGACAGAGGTAAGTTCAATTTGTTTTATTTATCGATTTGTTGTTGATAACATATCATTGCATTTTAGACTTGTTTTGTTGATTGAAATTATAGATTAGGGTTGAGAATGGTTGTGGTTTAGGTTTGGATTTGAAATGAGGTTGGATATGTGATGAGAAAGATGAAATTCTGGGTATCGAGTATTTTTTTTTATATAAAAAAATAAATTGAGAATATTTCAAGCGAAATTGAGAAAATTTTTTAGAAAGATTCGAGGAAATTTATCATTTGATCGAGATTATTTTTCAAAGGATCGAGAACATTTTCAAAGCATTGAGAATATTTTAAAATGATCGAGAAATTGTTTCAAACGAAGGAGAATATTTTTCTAACGATCGAGAATGTTTTTCAAAGGGTCGAGAATTTTTAAAATGATCGAGAAGATTTTTTAAAGAATCGAGAGGTTTTTCAAAGGATCGAGACTATTTTCAAATGATCGAGAATATTTTTCTAACAATCAAAAATATTTTTCAAAGGGTCGAGATTTTGTTAAATGATCGAGAAGATTTTTCAAAGAATCGAGAGGTTTTTCAAATGATTGAGACTATTTTCAAAGGATCTAGAATTTTTTAAAACAATCGAGAATATTTTTGTAATGATCGAGAATGTTTTTCAAAGGGTCGAGATTTTTTAAAATGATCGAGAAGATTTTTCAAAGAATCGAGAGGTTTTTCAAATGATCGAAACTATTTTCAAAGGATCGAGAATTTTTTCCAACAATCGAGAATATTTTTCTAACGATCGAGAATGTTTTTCAAAGGGTCGAGATTTTGTTAAATGATCGAGAAGTTTTTTCAAAGAATCGAGAGGTTTTTCAAAGGATCGAGAATATTTTCAAACGATCGAGAATATTTTCAAACGATCAAGAATATTTGTCTAACGATCAAGAATATTTGTCTAACGATCGAGAATGTTTTTCAAAGGGTCGAGATTTTTTAAAATGATAGAGAAATTTTTTCAAAGAATCGAGAGGTTTTTCAAATGATTAAGACTATTTTCAAAGGATTAAGACTATTTTCTAAGGATCGAGAAGTTTTTCAAATGATCGAGACGTTTTTCAAATGATCGAGAACTTTTTCAAAGGATCAAGAATTTTTTCTAAGTATCGAGAATTTGTTTCAAACGATCGAGAATATTTTCTAATTTTTTTCTAGTTTACTTATGTATTGTTTATGTGATATTGCAGATGACGAGCAAGTTGAAGGATTTGCTTAAAATTCTAGAGGGAGATTGGTTCAAGGGAAAATTGACTCGACACGACCATTTTGAAGCTCTCACTCGTATAGGCGATGCACTTAATCGGGTCCCTGAAGAATTTATTGTTGAGGATCAGTGTCGGTTCATGGCCTCCTGTTTTGGGCATTTCATGTCGATGCACCGGGAGATGAAGTTTTCGGGTGGTGTTATTCATCAGATGTTGTTGCGGGAGTTGGACCATGACGGGCTTACAGATGAGATACGGTTCTTGTTAGGAAACCATGTGGTGAGGTTTTCGAAGGTGGAATTTAGCCTTATCATCGGATTACGTTTTGGAGTCGTACCGGACACGAGTTTGTATGTTGCAGTGGAGAATGGCATACATCAATGGTACTTTTTTGGACACGATGAGGTATCGTTGGATGCCTTGAGGGTTGTTCTTACCCACAGATAGTTTCAACAGGCGTACAATGCTGTGAAGTTGTGCCTCATTACATGTTGAACTGGATATTGATGGGGGTGGACGAGAGATTGAAGATTCCAGTTTGGCAGTTTCGGTTGGTAGAGGACCTCAATGCCTTCGATGAGTTCCCGTGGGGTGCCCACGTCTATAGGCATTCTATCTTTTCATTCAAGCATGCGTTACCGTAACGATGTAAGGAGAGACACCATCAGTCACAGGGCGATGTTGTACATTCCGTGGAGGGGTACAACATTTACGGTTTATCATATGCCCTTTTGGTAAGAAATTTGATTTCCAACATGTACATTAAATTTCGTTTCCAATTTTTTTTGGATTATAACTGTACTTATCTTTGATACAGATATTTGCTTTCGAGGTGATCCCCCAACTGGGAGTCAATTTCGGTGCACGAAGGGTTATAAAGCTTTCTCCTCGTATGTTGAAGTGGGAGTTGACCAAACAACCTACAGAGAAGAAGTTGGACAAGATTTTCAGTGCTAGGGTAATTATTTAATTTGTTAATCGTTATATTACTTATTATGTTTACAATGACACTCATCTAACTAAGCTTTCAGATGTCTGCGAGGAAGGAAATAGTGCCCACAGTAGCTGAGGCGGTGGCACTGTACTTCGCAGGCCTAAGTGATAGGGGGAACCTGTGTGTACAGGACGACAGGGTTCACCTTCCTAATATCCCTGATCTGTCTAGTAGTGAAGATCGTCCCGAGAAGGAGAATGAGGGTGGGTGGGAGGTGTAGTGAGACGGAGGCTTCAGACCCAACGGGTACGGATTTTAGTGCTATGGAAACTGGCGGATCTGAGCCGTCTCCTAGACGAGTGAGGCGTAGAAGGGTTCGGTTTACCACCCCAGGACCTGGTGCTGCTACAGAGGATTCCCGTTGCATGTGCAGGTCTTCCGGGCTAAGTCAACGGTCCACTGTTTTCCAGCCCGCTTCACCGAGAATATGTTCCAGTCAACTGGATTTACGGTCATAAAATTGCACTTATCAACACGTTTTAGGATCACAAGATGTGATGCGTCGGTCAACTGATGACGCATGAATTGTGTAGCCCTATGATGATCATGCAACCAACGTTGTAGCATATTCCTAATGAACTCTGCCAAAGTCAACATAGGCAGTTGCCGTACAAATTTTAGGCATGAGTTTATGCATTCTGCAGCATTTGTTGTCTTGACCCTATACCTTCTGTTGGGGCAGTGTACACGGGACCACTTGTGTAGACCGGGATCAATTACATAATCATTGCCTTTGGGTGCAAGTTTCGTAACTCTTCCATGTGCCGATTATATTGCAACTCGGTGTACACTCGATCTTCTTTGTCCATTATTGCGGCAACATCCTTTCTATGATATCACTTCTTAATATTTTCATAAAAGTGGCAGCAACATATGGTATGTGTGGTATAAGGGAACACTTTAGAAATCTCTGTTTCAATGCTTGCATGTCGATCAGAAATGAATACCAAATCATCTATATGGCCAATGGCACATTTCAAGCAATTCAAAAACCACTCCCATGATAGGTTGTTTTTCGAGTCACCGTACCTAAAAGCAATTGGATAAACCTGTTCATTCCCATCTTGTGCAGTTGCAACAAATATTGAGCCCCCGAATCTACCCTTTAAATGGGTACCATCAGCGGCAATAACTGGACGCATACACATCTGGAATCCTCTGAGTGAGGCACCCAACAACATGAAAAAGTGAAGAAATTTACCAGTTTCGGGATTTTGTTGTTCTAACACGTAACCGAATGATGACAGCAGATGGAAGCTTTCCTCATGCGTTCCATAGGTCAGTGACAATGCATAATCAAGGGCTTGATGTGCCTTACTGTACAT
The DNA here is from genome assembly GCA_032871835.1 of Dipteronia dyeriana. Lineage (NCBI taxonomy): Eukaryota > Viridiplantae > Streptophyta > Magnoliopsida > Sapindales > Sapindaceae > Dipteronia > Dipteronia dyeriana. The sequence goes on along the minus strand of CM065303.1, from coordinate 76,407,345 downwards.
TATTTGGATGCCATACATTGTTTTCATGTCGGCGATTATGTCTTTCGGACGCATTAGTCGACCATCATGTTGTTGCAATCTAGGTGCAACCACTTCTCTAATTATAGTTGCACTAGCTTGTCGATGGCGGAGGTGAATCTCCTCAAACGAACAAGTGTGTTTGTTGATAAAACTTCTTACTTGAAAGTATATAGTTTCATCTCTCCTCACAACTCTTAACGTTCACGTACAATTGTCCATCAAACAAACCAGATGTAATGTTGTCTTATTCGACCTCTTCACCTTCCACTCGAAGTTGTGCCGCATTGCAAAATACCCATCCAAACTCTTCAAATCCTTTTTAGTAGGAAAAAATTGACCTTTATATATCATGCTGGTAGGTTCATCTTCTACCAAGTTCCTGCTTCCATCCATACCAAACAAGTATGATTCTGCTCCTGGAATAACCCACGTTGTGGCATTCTCAAAATCAGCTGGAGTTACACTAGGCCGGACATCATATGTCCTAGCTATATCTACTATAGTGGAACTACATCTGTGTACACATCTTGCACGTCTTTCTGTTTCGAACGGTTCTTCATCTTCCTCATTATTCGTTGCATTATGTACCGGATGCAAATTTAGCTCATTAGCCATCTCATGAATTGGTAAGTTATGAGGTTCATTGTTACGCTCATTGTTCATGTCATTGTACATCTCATTGTATTAGTGGTTGCACTGCCCATCATTCATTTCAATTTGACAACCAAAATCATCGTCTAATTGAGCTCCAACTATATCACCATGGTCGGCTACTTCCGGTGGGACACCACATAGGTTTTCCCTACCGTCAATCCCACTTCTTTTTGTGAACAACTGGTTGCTTCTGTCTGAAGATCGAAAATGTTGGGTGTTATCATGAAGAGGGATTTTTTCACCAATGACACATCATACAGCCCTCTCAATTAGACTGACACATACTTGAGGGATCACCTTATCTTCCCCTAGCATAAACAAAACATCGTCGTCATTTCTTATAAATGTGCGACATGTTGTCCCGGGAACGATTGATATAGATTGTAGATCAGCAATCTATTTGTTCACATCGTACTTCACAACGGTTTGCACGATCGACACCAGCTCTTCGTAAGTCATATTTCTGGACACATACATACCTTGGTTATCGAAACCAAGAAACCTCTGACTTCCATCAGGTAATTGTTCCCATCGACCGTTGTAAGATATGACTATTCTAACCCGATCTATTGTCCTGTGAAAATCATTATCACAAACCATTATTAACAAATAAAAAAAAAATACTTTTACAATTACTAAGAATTACAAAAATTTCTCAACTGTAAGGGATCGAGAACATGTTCTTCGAGAACATGTTCTTCGAGATCGAGTTTTTTTTTTGTAAGGGATAGAGAACATTTACAAACGGATCGAGCTTTTTGGAAAAGGATCGAGAACATTTTCTAAGTGATCGATCTTTTTTCAAATGGATCGAGAACCTTTTATAAGGGAACGATAACTTTTTCAAGGGTTCGAGAATATTTTAGGAGGGATCGAGAACTTTTATAACGGCTCGATTCAAGAACAATTATCGAGCTATCAAGAACAATTATCGAGCTATCGAGAACTTTTATCAAGGGATCCAGAACTTTTTCTAAAAGATCGAGAATATTTATCAAATTATCGAGAACTTTTTATAACGGTTCGAGAACTTTTATCAAGGGATCGAGAACTTTTTCTAAGGGATCGAGAACTTTTTCTAAGGGATCGAGAACATTTCTAAGGGATCGAGAACTTTTTTAAGGGATCGAGAATATTTGTCAAATTATCGAGAAATTTTATCAAGGGATCAAGAACTTTTATCAAGGGATCAAGAACTTTTATCAAGGGATCAAGAACTTTTTCTAAGGGATGGAGAACTTTTTCTAAGGGATCGAGAACTTTTTTAAGGGATCGAGAATATTTATCAAATAATCGAGAATATTTATCAAATAATCGAGAACTTTTATAACGGTTCGAGAACTGTTATCAAGGGATCGAGAACTTTTTCTAAGGGATCGAGAACTTTTTCAAGGGATCGAGAACTTTTTAAGGGATCGAGCATTTTTTTGTCGAGCATTTTTTTCAAATAATCGTGCTTTTTTCAAAATAAACAAAAGCTCGATCCAATATAAAATAAGCTCGATTCATCTTTAAATATTATCGGTCACACAAGTAAAAAGCTCGGATCTATTCAATGTTCGTACATGTTCTTACAAAGACTGGAAACAACATATATTATTGAGGAATTGATACATTGTTAATCCACACAGAAATGAATACAAAATATCTGAAATGCATAAAACAAATTTAATTGAAGATCATAGATATTTGTTACCTTCTAGTGCAGAATCTGGAGAGAGACAAGTTTTTCAAACATCTTTTTTGGGGACATTCTGACATCATCAGCATGTTGCCTTTTAAAAATTAAAGTTTAGGGGTAACTTGGGTAGTTCACCATAATAGGTGTCTTTTAAAGTTAAGTTATTAAAATGGTGACATCATCACAACAAACGTTAAAAAAGGTGACATATCTCACCATTTCCACATTTTTTTTAATACAATCAGTTTGTAATAGATCATTTGATCCATAATTTAAAAAATTTACAAGTTTGTAGATAGTGTAAAAAAACTAATTATTAAAATATAGGGATATAATCGTCTCTGTAGTTTATCATATTAGACACTTTATCCCCTCCAGTTTCAGTAAAGGTCATTCTTCCCCCTGAAAAGTAAATTATTAGACACTTTACCCCCTCTAGTTTTAGTAATGGTCATTCTTTCCCCTAAAAATCAAAATATTATACATTTTGCTCCTTAACAGTTAGGAATTCCGTTAGTCAAGTACTTTGACCGTAAAAAAAAATCAATTAAATGACCTTATTACCCCTTGAACACAAGAGTTATGCCCCCTAATGACATCACTAATTTTTTTTAAGAAAAAAATCATAAATAAAAAAATAAAAACTAATAAAAGTATTTTAAAAAATAGAATTGAAATAAAAAAATTAAAAAATTAGCAACAAAAAAATTATGTATTTCAAAAAATAAAAAACAATTCAATATTTCAAAATAAATTTTAATATTGCTTTTTTTTTAAATTTTTTAATTTTATTATTTTTTATTCTTTATATTAACGTTTTTTAAATGAAATTTTATTTTTACATTCTTTATATTATTTTTTTAATTTTTTTTATTGTTACATTTAATTCTTTATACTAATTTTTGTTTAAATAATTTTTTTAATTTTTAATTTTCAATTTTGCTTTCTTAAATACTTTTATTATTTTTTTTTATTTTTTCTATTTTTTTCTCTAAAAACAATTAATGGTTTCATTAGAGGGTATAGTTCATATGTTCAAGAGATAATAAGGTCATTTAATTGATTTTTTTGACTGTGAAAGTACCTGACTAACGGAATTCCTAATGGTCAATGGATAAAATATCTAATATTTTGGTTTTCAGAGAGGGGGAGTGATCATTATTGAAGTTAGAGAGGGTAAAGTGTCTGATATTTTATTTTTTAGGGAGAAAAATAGTCATTATTGAAACTAAAAAGGGTAAAACGTCTATTATTAACAACCTATAAAGGGGAAATGATTATATCCCTAAAATATAATGTGAAAACTCAGGTTATAATTTTATTATTTTTGGATATGAAAAATAATGTGACGTGTATCCAGCAAATGCAAATCTTTCCCTCTCTGCTAATGTGATGTGTATCACCTTTTTTCGGGTAAGTGGCGAGGATTCGAGTTCCACACCATATATTTTATAAATGTATATGGATAGTTTGACTCGACAACTTTGTAGAAATCGGAAGAACCTCATCTCATTGGTTGCGGGGTAATATCCGCGTCGCATGCGGTGGAAATAAGATATTTGGGCCGCACTATATATATTCGTGTTGCTCGTGTATAAATTCAATAGCCTCTGACCCGAACTATAAAATTTCCAAAAACAAAAATCTTAGGTAAATGACTTTAAAGAATGGATCCGTCTCCGAGGAATTCGAGCTTGGCCTCGTTGCCAGAGGCATCGTCGATGGCAATATCGATCTCTGGAACCCTCATATTCTGATCCGGTACTCAATTGTTCTATTACTTACTGAAAATTGGATAAGTTTTTATATTCGGTTTGTTCTTTCGTTGTTAATTGGTATTTGCTCAAAATTTTGTGATGGAGTTTTGTTGATTTTGGTGAATTTGGAGGTGCTGGTTTGTTTGGCTGACAATGGAATGTAGAGTGTGATGTTCTTATTAGCTTTCAAATATGATGAAAATATGAAATGGAAATTAGGAGTGATTGTATTTGTCTGGTTGAAAAACAATTGATTATTAGGTTTGTCTTCGATTCGGTGTTGTTATTTGAACTGTTATTTTGTTCTTGGGGAATTTATTGTTGCTAGTAATTAATTAAGTAAACCATTTCCGCGAGTTTATCGAACATTGGTATACATTTTTCATGCTTTATTCGTTTCTCTGGAATTGTTCTTTTGTTTGGGAAGCTGATATCTTTTGCCATTGTCATTTTATATTGTTTTCTCCCAATTTAGTCTGTTTTAGTCGCTGATATACAGTTTTAGAAAAGTGATGGATGCACCATATTTTCGGGAATTCAATGCGAGGTGAACTGGATCTACTGTTAGTACATGGGAGCTTGAATTCCCATTCATGTAGATCTTATTGCATGATGTTTAATTAAAATTTAGTTATATTCGTCTGTACTATGATGTAACTTAAATTTGATCTATAATGGATAAAAAAATGGAATTAATATGCTGCCTAGCTGTAATATGTATATATATACTAGCTTGTGCAAGGAACTCTTTTTTTTTTCAACACAAAAAAAAAAAATCTCAAAAATTTGGGCTTCATTATGGTCTAATATTATTTTATGATGTTTTGTTCAGTTCTTCAGCTACTGGTGGAGATCCACTCGTTAAACGTTTTTCATTACACAAAGGGCCTGTGAGTTTTCTTTCTCTCATAAGTCTAGTGTTGTTTAGTTGTTGGAACTTGGACGTGTCACTTTCTTCCTTTAGATTTCTGATTACTGCATGACAAGCTTACTTTTATTTGACCCCTATTTCAGGTTCGTGGTCTTGTGTTTAATGTCATTACCCCGCACTTTCTTAGTTCTGGGGCTGATGATGGTGAAATCTGCATCTGGGATTGGCAGCACCATGTCACGGGCTTAGAGTTAGCGCAGCACACCCGTGCGGCACTTAGGCAAATTCTATGAGAATGTTGCTAAGTAAGCCTTACAAGACAGATTTGAAAGAAAAGAGTAGAAGAGCTTGAATGGAAAACAAAGATTGTATTGCTATGAAGGAAGCTTTACAATGCCTTGGATACTAGAATGCTTGAGTTTTTAGGATGATTTACAAATGAGGGGGGTTGGCTATTTATAGGTGAACCACCTCCATAATGAATGTTCTAGATCAATCTAGGAGATTAAGTCTCCAGAATGTTCTACACCTAGCTAGAATACTTTACATGTATTTATGCCTTTATAAGTTTCTAGATTATTCTACAACTATCTAGTTAAATACAAGAATGGTGTAGAGAGGGTTGGGTTGCTAGAGACTTCCAGAAGCTTGACCAATGCTGGAATTGTGGAGAAGTCTCTAGAATCTTCCAAGAGCTTGGCATAGTTGTGGCCTTTGTTGGGCTCTTGGGCTTGATAGCTTGCGGCCCGTGACATCCTCCCCCACCTAAGTTCGCAACGTCCTCGTTGCGTGGGCGCTGAGTATGTTGGAGTTGGCCACAAGTTGGTTTATTCCTGCGGAAGGTCTTCGGCTTGGGAAGCCTCCCTTGAGAAACAGAATTTGAGTCTCGCATCCTTAGCTCGACACAAGTGGGCTGGCTAGGTTTCGAAGGTGATCCGGCAGCTTGGGTGCCTTCTCTCGGTGCCTTCGATCGCTTCCCATGGCTTGTGCGCTTCTTACTCCTTTGAATGCCTACGATCGGCGGGTTCGGTGGAGAAGTGGGAGAAATTGGTGTCTCCTCGAGCCGTACGGTGGATAGCATCCTGCATGGCTGGGGTATGCGTCCCACCGGGATGGTGAGTGCCTTGCCCCCGTTAAGAATGCTAAGGGAGTTCACAGCGGGTAGGGGGAAAGCGTTGGCTTGCTCAAAGAACGCCATGCCTAGCACCACTTGGTAGTCATCTAAGGGAACCACCGAGAAGTCGAGTTTTCCACTCCATGGGCCTAGGTGGACAATGACGTCTTTTGCTTTGCCATCAATTTGCTTGGCCGAAGAGTTGGCAGCTTTAATGATGGCGTATTCACCATTGGTGATGCGAAGACCAAGAGATGTTGAAGTGATGCAACCTTCTCCTCTGTCGAAGATGCCTTCTCCTCGACTTCAACCTGCTTCGCCAAACAATGGTCGGTGAATATCTGCACAGAACCGACCTCCTGCTGATAAGCTTCTTCAGCTCGAACACGACCTTCCTCACTCGTCTTCAACTGGGCCTGTAGACGCCTTATTCGATCAGCTTGATGTTGTTGCGTCTGAACTAACTCAGCGAATTCGGCCACCATCTGCGAAGAGGTATATTCAGAAATCTGACAGAAGCAAAACAATAGAGGAGTCGGATTTAACTTACATAAGATGCACCGTTGAAAACATTTTGAAGACGTTCGGTCAGGGAACCATCCCGAAAGCCGCTCTAGCGGTCTTCCCTGATAAAAGTCTGACCGGATGACATCTCCAGTAGCATATCCTGGGGAAAAAGGAATAAAGGAATAAAGGAATAAAGGAAGCCCAGAGGATTCAGCTCCCAGATTTCCAAACTTAGGGGCAGAAGAACCCCTGTTCGGTTCTAAGGATAAAGAAAGATTTGAAGGAACCCCCGAAGGATCAACCCCCATATCTCCAACCTCGGGGGTAGAAGAAGCCATATTCGGTCCTAAAGCAGCCGCATCTACTGATGCTCCAGCGCTAACACTCGGGGCAATCTCATCCGCAACATCTGCATCACTGGAGTCGATAAATGAGACCACCCGAAAAAACTTTGAGAGGACGAAACGGCGAACTAACTGCCTTTCACTTCTCACTCCGAGAACGGTGGAAGTTAAGGTCAGCAGCATGATCTTCCTGCGGATCATCCCGGAGAGACTCAAAGAATTCGGCACCTGCAGGCACTTGATTCGTCAAGACGTTACCACCGTCGCCTGCTACAAACCGTCCAACAGGCTCTTCACCCGGGCCTTCACATTGCCTCTCCTTATTATTAGGCAGTTGGGTGTTAGTTGGCTCGCTTTAGCCACTTGGACTAGCAAAATCCTGAGTAGAAGGCTGAGCACCTTGATGAACGTACTCGGGGATCTGTTCCTCAGCAGTGTCGGTTTCCTCATCAGGCTCGGGTGGAGCAATACCCTCATCGCCCTGACGGGAAGCTTCTTTTCTACTCGCCTGCAAAATCAACTTCACCTGGCGAGCCTGAAGATCGCTGACGACGTCCGTATCGAACACTTAAAAAAAAAAAGATTCTTGTCAAAAGATGAAAAGCAGAAAAATACAATAGAAAGGGCACTGGGTTACTTACATCGCTTGCGATGGCCCGAAATCTGTCTGAAGAAGCCGAGCTTTATCAAATCCTCTTCTTTAAAAAGATAGCTCTTACTCCTCTTCTCCAGAGTACGAACAGCTGCCCGAGTCAGCCTCTTCAGCTCAGAATCACTATAATCAATTATTTTCTTGTTCCACACTTCGGGGGAACAGAAGAAACGGGGAACACTCAACACCTTTCGGGAATCCTCAGATCCAACAGTAACATTGAGCCCGAGAGCCCCTCCAGTAAAAAACCAACTGTTCTTCCAGAACTTGTTGGATATAGAGAATCCCCATACAAAACCCTTCTTTTTTGGGTCATCAGAAGCGTCGACCTCCCGATTCACCTTTGCTTCTTTGGGGACCCAACCGTCCGATGGAGTAGATGCAAGAAAATAGGTCCCCGTCTTGCTAACCTGCCTCAGCGTAAAGAAATGCCTAATTTCATTTGGGGAAGGCGGTGAAAGGTTCATTCTACTGAACATATGCCACATGCACATCAAGACTTTATAACTATTCAGGGCCAACTGAGCTGGGGCTATCCCTGCTTCAGCCAAAAACCAGGCAATAAATGGTTGAAAGGGAAATGTGACACCACAGCATAGCATTAATCCAAAAACCGCGACCATACCCTCAGGAGGATTCCATACGGCTCTATCCCCCACAGGAACCAAAGTGACCGAGTCAGGCAAGTCGAATCGGGAGCGGTATTTTTCTATTTCAGCTGGCCCGACCACATTCGGCTCAGTATCAAAGCCATTCGGGCGAGTATCAGAAAATGAAAGACGAGACGCCCTGTACACCTCATCAACATCACCCTCATTAACAGTCTGTTCCCTGATCTGAACGCTGCTCGAGCCGTGCTTGTATACCTTACTTCTGCTCTGATGTTTACCCATCCTTCGAAAAGAAACCCTGTGATCAGAAATATCAGAATCAGAATCAGAACTAGATGGAGAACTCGATACATGGCTGAAAGTGACATTAGGGTGAAGCCTAGAAACATCAACCTCTAAAAATGGAGGCTCATCTATTGGGATATCCCCCAGTAATCGTTTAATGCAAGAAACTAACTGGAAATCCTCACGTTCTAATGCATCAAAAGCGATTTTAAAGAGACGATGGCCGGAAGATGGCCCCATTAAAACTAACCTTGAATTGAGATCGATGCAAGATCTTCAAACGGAGAATCGCGAACTTCTGGATAAAGAAATCTGGGTTTAAAGAAATTTATACTGAAAATTGTTGAGAATAAACCAACGATGTCTCTCAGCGAAGAATTTAAAAAGGTGACGGTACGAAACCCTAGGATTCCAAGGCAAAAAAAAAAACTTATGATGAAACTCGATGACGTAGGCGGCGTTTGGGAAGACACAAAAATCATTTCTCATAAATGATATTGAAAAACGAAGAGACGAGGGACACGTGTCAAAACAGGAAGTAGCCATCGACCGTCAGAACTTCAAAACGTCGTCATCATTTAATATCTCGCGTGATGAAGCGAATCGAAATTACAGGGTCACCATTAAGACACGTCATTATGATAAGACGGCTATTCTGACAAGTAAAAATTAAGATGATTAAAATACTCTTGCCCGAAATGATATTTACTCGGCAAAAATATTTTAAGGGGGTATTGTCGTATGTGAATTTTACCAAGCATACATGTCATCGACAGGAAGGAGAAAATTGTCAGGTGGATACCCAAATAGGCACTCAGGAAATATCTTACGAGACATCATTAAAGAGAAGAAAACCCGAGTAAACCAGTAGCATGGCAAGACCTACTCGGGATCAACTAAATTACTCCAAATCAATTAAAAGTACTCGGGGTAGACAAAAAAACATCTTTTACTTGGGCTTAAACGGCAATACTCAGGACCAACAAGTGTTATTCTTACTCGGACAAATGCGACCCGAGTAAGAAACTTAGTGCTTAGTTTATACGGATTGAGTCATTAAATACACGAAGATAGCCATCAGGAAAGAATCCCAAAAAGAACAGAATACTGAGCTAGAAGAATCCTCAATCAGGAAACAACTTGATTTCGCTACAAAGACTACATTCTTATAAGGAAACAAGTTCAAATAAAACTGCACTACTAGAATCTCACTCGATTTCTATAAGAGACTCCGAAACAGGAAAGAAGATAAATCAACCTCAAGCAAGCAACCGAATCACAATTAAATACAAAGATCTTGTATTACTTGTACAAAGCAGATTATGGTTCTATAAACATATAAATAGACACATAATCTCGTTCTAAAAGAGATATAGGCAATATAACATACACAACAAGCAACGGAAAAATACAGAGAGAAGAAAGAGAGATCGAGAGCTTATAAACATCATATTTTCATAGTGGATTTTGGCTTGGTTGATCCTTCAACCACCCGTGGACGTTTTTCCGGTCATCAGAGTTTTACTACGTAAAACTTGTCTTCGTTACTCTCTCTGAATCTCTGTCTCTTTGAATTAATAGCCGAAATCCAATCCTTATTGACTTTTCTGATACAATCCAGAAATCGACGTCAACAACTGTCATTATTGCAAGAAAATTGTACCGGTCAGAAACCATTGATATACATAATTGGAACAACTAATTAATCATAAAGTCAATAATTCACCTGAAATGCAAGGAGTGAAGATTCCATCTCCGTTGACCATGGAAGTACCGAGCAGGGCAGCTAAAAGAAGGGAAACTTTTGCAAATGGACTATTCTCAAGCTTGGACTTGAAGGCTTCTGCTCTTCTCAGACGTCTGCCATTTCCAGGCAAATCGGACACATTGCTGTCCTCAGCTTGTTGATTTGGGATCAACCCCACTTTGACATATCGGCATATCAAAGAATACAGAGCAAATGTCCCCCCTGAAACAATTTCTTTATATCAAAAAATGTCTTCGTACAACATTTCCTCAAAAAAAAAAAAAAAAAAAAAATCTCAATGTCATGTAAACATGACAAAACGGAATTGAGGTAAAATATTTTCTTAGTTACCTTCCCCTCTGTTGGTGGCACGTAAGATGATGAAGACATAGTTGACAAGAGAGATCAAAGTTATGGTGTAAAATATCAAAGAAACCGCTCCTATGATATCATCAGCATGTTTGACACAATTTTGGAAGGTGTCAGGCAACACATAGAGAGGCGATGTGCCGAGGTCACCATAGACAATGCCTATGCTTTGGTAGGCCAATTACAGGATCATAAACCGGTTCAAAACCTTCAAAACAAGAAGAAAAGAAAAGTGAAAAACAAAACAAATCCATAAAACTTTTTATTTATTTGCATGTTCTTAACATTTAAAAATAGTCACCTTGCTTCCATGGAGTTGATGACCAGAAACCATGCCAGATTCCATGTCTAAGTCGACATGTTAGATTCGTTTTCGGATTAATAAAATGGAATAAAGAAACATCATTGAATTACTTTTATCCTCCTTGTTTTGTGTAATAGTTGAAGTTGATATTGGATTTTAAGGAGAAAATTTCCGGAAAAAATTCAAGAACTTATTTGGTAGTCGACTTTAGAGCATCTCCAATGTAAAAGTAGCTTGTGAAGAAAAAAAAAAAAAAAGATGTCACGTAGGATCAATAAACATTCTGTAAAAAAAAAAAAATTCTCCAATACAGTCGTGCATATTCAACATCAAGCTAAAATAAAAATATTAGACATTGTCAATATGATCGTCCACTTTCAGACGGTATGTTGCAAAACCTTTTTTAGGTTGACTCAACAAATATTTAAAACTGACATTAATTTTTCATTTATTTTTTGTAATAAAATAAAAAATAAAAAAAATAGAAATAAAATTGGACACGCATTAAAACAAAATGTGTTTTAAACGGAAACATTGGAGACCAAATTTTAAGTTGATCGTCTATCAAGTTCTATTTATGCCACATAGAAAGCAAGTCTATTGACATTGTTGTCATGTCAACAATAATTCATATGTAATCCATTTTTACATTGGAGATGCTCTTATTATTATCATTTTTTGTTATGCTTTCATTTATTTATTATTTCTATTATGACATTATTACTAAAATTAATGTTAGACATCTCATTTTTTTTTCCAAATGATATCGTGAGGTGTCTACATCACATCAGTAAACTTATAATCTCATGATTTTTAAGATGTTGACACATCACGTGCCACATCATTTAGACAGAATTTGAAAAAAAAAATGGGACATCTAACTCTTCTCTTTTACTAATTAGGAATCTCATCCATGGAAAGAGAATTAAATTCCTAATTTTGAATTTCAATTTTTACTAATGTTTTGAACCAATATATAAATCATGAATTAAGTTCCTGAAAGAAAGGGATCCTGATTCCCCTCACTCACCTAGGAATCAAGTTCTCTTTCCTAATTACAAGAGGGATTCATATATTTTTATTAAAATATCCCCACATAAAATTAATAAAAAAAAATGTGTATATATTTTTTTCATTAATGTCTCATATGAAATGAAATTACATTATATATGAGTATTATGAATAAATAAATAAATAAATAATAAAAATATATTTTATATATGTATACATATAGTCTTTTTCTCCTCAGTGCTTACTAATATAAAATACATCAGTGCATTGTATGTGAGCCATAGATTATGGATAAGCAATCACAAGTCACAAATGCATACAGACTGGGTAAAAACAATTGAATCTAATGATTCACATGCAACGTACTGATAAATATTTATCAATGCGCACTCGAGTGAAAATTTTCCTATATATATACTGTAACATAAGGGTATTTTTATAATTGACTTTATACAAATTTGATTTCATTTGTAATCCTTCAAAATTAATTGGAACTTATTAGTAACTTAATTTCGATTCCCTACCAATGAAACTTGATTCCGATTCATTTTATTATTCCGGATTGGTAAACACGTCATATATGTTTTCAAAATTTACCATTAATTTGGTATTTTTTATGGAACCATTAATTTGGTATTACAACTAATATTTTTTATTTACTTACGGAAAATAAGTATTTATTACTATTTATAAGAATAATTCAAATTAGAATTATTTTTCTTTTAGAAATAAATTGAAACAGAAATAAATATATAAAAGGTAAAATCGAGGTAAATCCGGGATCCCTGATTCTCCATATAAATATAGTACCTTTCCCTCAATGTCTTGAAAAACAAGAAAAACAAAATATGGAGAAGAAACTCAATGCATGAAGAATCAGGAACAGCAGCTTGGTGATTTATACAAGGCCAAGTTATTGAAGAATACGAATTCAGGTATTTTCCGGGCAATTCACCATGTCAACTGAGAGCCGAGATTCATCCTCAGGAATAGTTGAATGAGCAAGACTGGATTGAGGACATCCTCAGGTTGAGTTTTCTCAGTATGGTGGATATGTTACCGTAGATAAATCGGCCGGACGGGCACTTTATTATTACTTTGTTTAATCTGATCACAAGAAGAGTCCAATGAATCACTTCTTCTTCTTCTCTGGCTTAATGGAGGTAATGTTAAGGTTTTTTTTTTCTAGACTAGTTTTTGTGTCATTTTTTTTTTCATTATAAACCATTAACAGTTTTGAATGCTTTGTTCTGGTTTAGTTTTTAACTTCATATTTCATTAAAATTGATTTTGATGTTTTTCAATTCATTCAAAATATAGTTTGTGTTTCAAAAAAAAAAAATACATATAGTTTGTGTGATCATTGATATATTACAGTAGTTTTGACATTACAATAAATTAATCCATATGCAATTTTTTTTGTATACCAAGCCGGTCCATTGGTTTATTCGTTGTGATCATTAATATATCTCCTAGACTTTCTATGTTTAGAGAAATATTAATGATGAATTAATTTGGTTTATTATTTGTGTGTTATGTAGGTAGTGAATTTTGATCAAACTGCTGATAGATAATGGTGCAGAATCAGCTTTGGGGACGTGGGTCACTTTGCATTCACTTTGTTGTCCAAATCAATTTGGACTTACTTGATATTGTTGGTTTTGGAGGGTTGTCACACGTCCTCAAAACGAAGGCGATCCACAGCTCTTCAAGTTTCCAAAAGACTGTAGAAATAATCGAGTTTCTCTTAAAGCAAGGTTCTCACATCGATAAACAAGATATGCACGGTAAATTTGACCCAAAGTGATCTAGTTGATCCTGAAATTCTTTTGGATCAAATAAACCGTGTATATTTGGTTTATCAATGTCAGCACCTTGCTTTAAGAGGAACTTGATTACTAACAAATTGTCTTCGGATGCGTGCAACGTGAAGAGGGTTGTGGAGCCTTATCTTTAAGCCGTGCTTGCAAAGTTACCCACAGCTCCAGAGTCGATGTTTGATCCATTATCTATCAGCAGCAGTTTGCTCACATGTTCGTGTTTACCCAACATTGCCTCGCACAATGGTACATTCCCATCTGGGTCGGCATCATCAAACAGATCATTGGAGTAATTTGGAATCCGGGAGAAAAACATACATAGGACGATTTATGAATTCCCCACCATCCACCAGGCTCGTACAAACTGTGTACAATTTGGTAAGTTTTCATTTATTTTTTTTTACACATTCCTCCCAACAAAAGAGATTCAGAAAATAGAAAAACAAAAGCTATCAGCATATCACAAACTATAGCACCCATGAACCCATCTGAGCTTCTTCTTTAAAGCTCATAAATAACTCCCACTTTGAGAATTCTCTTGTGAGTAATAATAATATGGTTGAAAACTTCATCATCTTGTCTAGAATTTCTTTTCAAGAAATCATAAACATAATTGATCATTACCCTCGTACCAATACCTGCACCTTGTGCCGCTACCACCTCAGTGTCTCCAATCACATGGACAACACCACTTTGAAAAGCTTTTTCCACCATTTCTATATCTCTGTTCATCAAGTATTCACAGTTATCTTCTTCAATTGAACCCTCCACCATGTCCAACTCTTCATGGTTCTCTTCCTCAATTGTATTTCCCACCATGTCCATTAACTCTTCTGTGCTCTCTTCCTCGATCTCAATCATACCCTCCCCACCAGTGATGGTCATTTGAGAAGTATAACTTTCTCTTATAAAGGCCTTCAACTTGTCAACAAATACCAACTCAAATGCCTCTTCCTTCTTGTGTATGTCAGCGTACCCAAATCTTGCAACACAAAGGAAAATATTCAGTTCCATTGGTTCCACTCGACGGAAACTGAACCGTTCTCCAAATGGAACCTTGCTGATGGGGAGAGATTCTGTGGAGACGAAAACAAGGACAGAGTGCAATGCTGGCACATTGGCCACACAATGCTTGAAGACAGGTGGAATACAATCTACGGCTCTGAGTAGAATATGGAAAGTCCGGGAATTCGACACAAGCGGCTTGTGTCTGCAGCTATCTCCTTTAGCCTCTCGGGTTAAATCCTGTTCTCAAACTCATATTTAAACTTTCTCCGGTACACATTGTTCCAAACAAACATAATGGTCATTAGCAGAGCCGAAAATGCCAACGGTGAGTATCCTCCTTGATCAAATTTGGATAGAACCGAACTTAGATAGATAATCTCTACGAAACCAATGATAAGAACATAAATAAGTTCGATTTCCAAATAATGATCATGACAAGTACCATCAAGAATGATGTTAGTATCATGACGAACACCACTGCGATCCCTATATGCAAGTATATATATAACATCATCAACTTCATGTGTTACTACTTTTTACATTCTAAGATTTATAACTAACAAGAGTTGTCGAAAAATTACCATATGCATTGCCCATCTTTTCAGTAGTCTTGAAGCCGAGAGTGACTCCTATACAAGCAAACATAAGTAAGTAATTTATTTCGGGGATATAAACTTGTCCTTCACACTCAACAGATGTATGTACCACTCTCACTCGAGGGAAACACCCCAATGCAAGGGATTGTTGGATTACAGAGAAAGCCCCTGAAATCAGGGCTTGGCTTGCTATGATTGCTGCCAATATAGCCACCACAAACACTGGCCAATACAGAGGACCTGATCAATCAATCATTGTATGACCAAAATTGAGTCAATATTTTATCATAATACAGAGAATCCTTATAGACAAAACTGTGATAATGCATATATTGATCACCTGGTACCGACATGTAGAAGGCATCCTTGACATATTCAGGGTGCTGGCGAAGAACTGAAGCTTGTCCAAAGTATGCTAATAGGATAGCTGGGTAGACAACAACGCAAGTGCATATTTGTACAGACCGAACAGTAAAGTGCCCAACAGCTGCAAATAATGCCTCACATCCTTTTTTTTTTTACATCATTTTCAAAGAAAAATTAATTAATGTGCTCATTAGCATATATTCAATGAAAATTTGATGCATTAAGTGTACCAAACATAGAAAAAATTGGGTACCTGTTATGGAAAGAACGGTGCCACCAAGTGATATCCAGGCTTCTTTCATATTTCGTCTGAAATAATCTATGATATACCATGGATTTATTGCTTGAATCACCCCTCGATCAAATTTTAAGGTGTTGTAAAGGCCAATCCCACCGATGAGTATGAACCAAACACACATTATGGGTGCAAAACTATAGCCCACCATGGCCGTTCCAACTCTCTGAAATGTAAAGAGGCATACCAAGATTGCAATTGATATGCACACAATGTTGTCTGTATATATTTAGATATCCATCAAGTTTTTTCTAACAATTTAGTAATTAAAGAATCTATATATATATATATATATATATATATATATATATATATTTACATATTTCTCGTAAGAGGATGAACATTACATAGGCCTTCTGTTAATGAAGATGTGGCTTGCTTGAGACCTCCCACGGCCGAAAGGACTGCCATGGATGCAAAAAATTTGCAACGTCAGTTAAAAAAAAAATCCCTTTTCATAGCATTATAAAATTCTATTCTATAAAATGCTATATAGTTACACAATATATAACCGATACAATTCAAAAGTTTAATTTAGATTTATAACTTTTCATATATATAGTTGAGTAAGTCACCTGAAATACTAGGAGTGAGGATACCGTCCCCAATCACCATGGAAGTAGCAAGCAAGGTGACAAAGAGTAGGAACAACTTAGCAAAGTGACTGCTCTCAAGCATAGACTTGAGTTTTGATGCCCTCTTGGAACCTCTGTTATCGCTAGGCAACTCGAAGTCCTCTACTTTCTGATCACTTGGGATCAACCCCACATTGGTATGTCTACATATCAGAGAGTATAAAGCAAATGTCCCTCCTGAGAATTTGTTATATATAGTTACATATACAGACTCTATATAATTGTCAAAATAATAAACATGATTGATTGATTGATTGGTTAATGTTACGTACCATTGCCATTGTCGTTGGCATGTAAAACGATAAAGACATAGTTGATGAGTGGGATTATTGTGATGGTGTAGAAAATCAAACAAAGCACTCCTAGGATGTCATCCTCATGTTTGACACCATTAGGGAAGGTGCTAGAGAACACATACATAGGTGATGTACCAAGATCCCCGTACACCACTCCCAGGCTTTGAAATGCCAGTCGAAAGATAATAGACCAGCTGATTACAACCTATTACATACAAAACTATAACAATTAAACCAAAAAAGAAAAAAAAAATTAATGAATGTGTGTGGTATCTGAAAGCACATGTTAAGACCTTGGAGTCACGGTTTTGACAGTCTGAAACCTTGCCAGGTTCAATATCTATGGAGACCTCCTGCTGGCTGCCTTTTTCAACCGTAGCAGTAGACATGTCCAGGGCCGGAACTGGGATTGTAGAATTGGGGATCAAATAATAAAAACTTAAAAATTATAATACTAAAATGTAAAATTTATATTTTAAAAAAAAAAATTACAATTTTTTAACTATAATTTTATTTTTCAGGCCCGCGGGGTCATGGCCCTGGGGTTCCGCTCCTGGAGTCTGGACATATATAAGGGAGAATATTGTACACACATGCTCTGTAACTAGATGGTCAAAGATCGGTTTTCTACACTTCACTCTTGGAGTTAACTGCCGTTAATGAGATCCGTTAGTTTGAGCAGTATTGACAATTACGATATCAAATATATGCCCTTATATGAATTAAACCCTAAAAAATGGAAAATTGCACAAAATTTACACAAGTTTAGGCGCAATATTGACCAACTGTTGGGCATTGACTAACTAATTCAAGGATAAAAATGTCATTTACACATCAATTAATAATTAAAACTTTAAGAAATTATAAAACCACCCCAATATTTCTAAATTGTCAAAATATATATTGAAATAAAAATTATAAAGGAGACCCAAAAATATTAAAATTTAAAAAAAAAAAAAGAACTCCACTGCTAGTTGAGGGGATTCCACCGGCACCGGAGGGAGGAGACTGGCATCTCCTCACCATATCTCCTCCAAAGTCCGACAGACGGATTTTATCAGAGAACAAACCAGCATCTGCATGTATATATATATATATATATATATATATATATATATATATACATACTACCGTGAACAGTGAACAATGAACTATACAAACAGTATGGATATATCAAGTATCAACCAAGAATATAGCATGTGGAGGCCAACAACGAAGAATACATATATCAAAACCTTATATTAATAAAGAAAAGTAAGACATAATTAAGACCAAAAACAGGCAGTATATATATATATAATGTGATTTTTGTGCAGTCTTATTGACATTAATTGCTTGATTATAATCACACAAGAACTTAAGAAAATGACCATTACCTTTAAGTTCTTTGTTTATAAGCAGCTCGATCACGGCTGCAACCAGGGGCAGATATACTTTAAACACATTTACTAGGTCTGAAACACATAAACATCATCATGTAAGCAAGTTGTTCGAAAAATTACAAGTGAAAAAAAAAAAAAAACTTTTATCTTATATATCTCAAATAAAGAACTTTTTTCCAAACTCATTAATAACATCTATACGTACAAACCAGGCTACTCAAACTTGAATATAATCCCCTCCACCAGCTGTTCTTTAATTTTTGTAAGAATAATATTAAAACACCTAATTAGGGGCATTTTCGTCATTTCATAAAGTTAATCAACCGATTCCAAGGGATGTTTGTCTAAATCAGTGAAATATTTCCAAAACTCTTTGAAAGTTGGAGACATTTTTCCAAAAAAGAAAATATATATAAAAAAAATAAAAATAAAAAACCAAACCTTCTAATGCATGTATGTTTAGTCCAGTACTCTCTTGACCACCTTAGTTACGTGATCTTCAAGAACCGTATACGGGTCATGCAGCAAACAAAGGTCGTCCCTTCAAGTGTAATATATATGGCTTGGAGTTGGTGGAAGAGATGAAGAGAAGAAGATCTGAGAAATATGAAGAAGAAGAAGTGGCCGGGGGGTATTTTTGTAAATGTCAATTTGACACGGGAGAAGAAAATGAAAAGGACCTGTAAGTTAAGAGAAGATCAATTAAAGAGATATATATATTTTTGTGAGCTAGCTTTTAAAGCTTGAAATGAGCAAGTCTTTTGCATGGCCTCTGTAAACGTTGTATTCTGCTTAGAGCTAAAATAGATGTAGATGTGTTGTTTACTTGTGCTGTGTTTGCAGCATGAAGTTTATTGGTGATTCCTTTTGCTTCATTTAGGGTGTCTCCAGAGTCCAGATGTGCCCCACTAGACTCTTTTGGGACCCTTCTTATAGTATGTGGATCCCACTTTTGGGGCACTTTCATCTTAGGGTATCTGGGTACCATTTTTGGGCCAGTGTCTTCTTAGGATAGTGGATCCCACTGTATTGAATTTATTGATTGATGGTGAAAAGGATCTGCGTGCACAACAACAACGAGTGGCCAGTGGGACTGGGGTTTAATAATTAGCTCATATAAAATGGTCGGGTAGGTTTCAATGGAATAGGGTTGGATCGATTTAAGCCCACAAACTAACCCACCTTTGACCTCACCATAATATTCTGTTATCCATGAGATCAGGCCCAAAAAGAAATCACATGGCCCAGTGGTGACAGGACTGGGCATGTCATCTTATGGTGCTGATGTGCTCGAACACATCATCTAATGCGTTATGACGTGTACACAACCAACCGATCGACATGCCTTTCCGAAAAGTCTTTTGATGTCCAAGTCCAAATTAAAATGGGAAAACGTATCGTTTCATGTATTAAAAAATTATCCTAAAAATATATATGATAATTCAATAAAAAAATGATAAGAGAAAAAATATAATAATTTATTAAATGAGTTTAATTCTCATATTGAATTGTATATATTTTTAGAATAATAATTTAGAAAGAGTAATAATTTTCATAAAGAAAAACACATATCGCAGAGTTGATGTGTCCACACACATAATCACATTGCCAACTATTCAATTATCGTAAAATTGACTATGAAATCACTTTGATAAATTTAAAACTTGAAACAGAATCTAGTGTTAGAGAAGATGGTTCAACCAAGCTGGGGATTTTAAAGGTAGTAGTTGCATGTGCTGTTAATAGATGTTAATTCATATAGATTATAGATATATAATAGATTGAAGAGATTTAGGATGGACTGTTTTCTTTTATACACACATCACTTGATTATGTTAAACCACATAGATCGGAAGAGATATAGGATGAACTATTTTTATATAATAGTTTTTATTATTATTAGCATTAGAGCGAGATACTTATTGTCATGAACCGGAATTTTTCAGTCTAACTTGATCATGTTAAGTCATACCGATTTTATGAGATTTATGATGGATTATTTTTTTATATAATAGTTTTTATTATTATTAGCATTAGAGAGAGATACTCTATCATTATGAATTGAAACTTTCTTCGTCTGTTAAGTACCTGTTTGAATTTGAAAAAGCTTATCTATCAATTAAAAGAGCTTTTTAATTAAAAAAACTATTTTCCAAAAAGATTATATCGTTCGGTTGTCATCCAGTAGATTGGATGATTAAAAAAACTATTTTACGTCTATTTGGAGAATCTTAAATTTTAGGTTTTTCCAAGTAGATATTTTTTAGCCTTTTTAGTATCCGTTTGGAAGAACTTAACTACTAGCTAAAAGAGTATTTTTAATTAACATAGCTCTTTTCAAAAAAAAAAATTGTTTTGTTGTCACTCAGTAGAGCTTTTGGATGATTAAAAAAGTTGTTTTACGTGTACTTAGAGAAACCCAAAGTTAAAGTTTTTTCCAAATAGATCTTTTAGAGTTTTTTAATAATACTAAAATCTCAAATATATCCCTATAACTTAATATTTACTAGAGTGTTTTGGTAATTATATAATTAAAAAAGCACTTTTTTAATTAATAACCAAACGACCAACGACTTTCATTTGAAAGCTCTACCTCTCAAAGATCTACTTCAAACAGATCTACTTAAGAAGGAAGCTCTTCCAAGTGTACCCTTATAACACTAAAATGTTTAAGGCTCAGTTTGGCATTGTTGTGTTGTTAGGATAAGTGCTTTTAGAATTGCCGTGGGTGGGAATTACTTTTAGAATTGCCGTGGGAAGAATCATCTGAGTGTTTGGTAAAACTAAAAGCAATTTCAATGTATTTAGTAAACTGAAGTTAAAAGTGTTGTGAGTGTGTAAAATTACTAAAAAGACATAGACATCTAAATGGTGCTATAATTTACATTTTTCTTGTTTATTTGTGTTTAGTGTTAAGTGTTATATAATTATGTTACTTTATTAAATTAATTAGCCCCATTTTTTATTCAACTTTATTGAATTAATTAGTCTAATTTCTTTTTTTCTTTTTTTCTTTTTTTTTATTCTACTTTATTGAATTAATTAGCCTCATTTTTTTATACAGTTATGATATAATTTTATATGGTATAATTATGGTACAATTATGGTATAATTATATACAATATACCAAACAAATATCATTTAAAAATTTAAATAAATTATACAAACCCAAAAAGATATATTATATAAACGAAAACTATCAATCATAACACTATGGAACATATTACATGAGTTTTTTCGTACTTTTGGTAAATTTTGTTAAAGGTAAGGACAAAATTGAAAAGTTGGTAAAATTGGTAAAATTTCATTTAATATCACTGTAGCGCGTTTTTTAAAAGCAGAAGTCAAAATCCAAAAGCATGTATTTGTAGTTTCTCAAAAACTCAGTTAGGAGAAGTTAAAAGTTACCAAAAGCACTTCCCCACGATTTTACCAAACACCTTGTCTTTGGTCCGGAATCACTTTTGGTCTCAAAAGCAGTTGGGGAAGCAATGTCAAACTGGGTCTAATATAACCTTATCATTTAAGTTAGTTTTTGAATATTTTGGTAATCCTACCATTTAAAAAAGATTTTTTTTTAATTGACAAACGAACGATCAATATCTTCTTATTAAAAGATCTACTGCTAAAAGATCTACTTTAAAAGATCTACTTGAAGAAACTCTTCCAAACGGAACAAAGTCTCATAAATTGGAGGAGATTTTGGATGGGCTATTTTTTATATAATAGTTTTTATTATTATTAGTGTAGGAAAATTATGTGAGAAATGCACATTTTGAGAGCGTTATTTGAGTAAGATCGATTCGGTGAAAATGAAAGATCAAAGTGTATTCGAATTCTCCGCCGTGAGAGCTTCGAATTAGTATACTCAAACTCTCATAATGATTAATAGGTGAATGAGAAATTGAATCTCAAAATGAGCTCATTGTGTAGGGAAATTTACGCATCCCACATTGGTTAGGGAAATCATTTATATATGGTATATAAGTGGGTGTGTGATAGTAATTTATCAACTTATGCGATAGTAATTTAATTTATGTATTTAATTAGGAATAGATCTTTTTGAGATTATTCCTTAATTAAATTTTCTTTGTCATTGAAACCGTGATCGATTCTACTGATTGTTTATCATTTATTGTTATTATGTCTTACGATTTTCTTATCGATTTGTTTCAATTTGTTAGTTTATAATCTTAAGATAACTTTCCTTCTACTTTTATTTTAAAAACGTTATCTACTCGTATATTTGAAAAAAGTCTTACAAGTTATCTACTCATATATGTTGTTAATAATATATGTGTTATCACTCCAGCACAATACAATCTCTAGCCAATTCATAGCATTTTGCTATTTACAGAGATTAAACATTAGTTAAATGCATATAATTATGGTCTTTCAAGTCTTATCGGTATTTAATTTAGTTAACAACATTAATAATTTGATGCAATTAAATTATTTTAATCCAATTAAATTGTTATGTTATATTGATTTATTTATTTTTTGAGTTCACAGCTTAAACACAACACTATGTTAAAGAAATTAAAACGTTGAAATAAAGAGAGCATAGAAAACCGAGATGTGTAATAATTAAGGTAAAATAAATTGATAGAACCGGGAAACTCGAACAATTCATGAACTACAAATCCCAGAATTTTCCTTGCCATGAACAAGATGAACAAGATGGGGATTTTACAGTAGTGGTTGTGTTGTTAATAGATATGAAACAAACTATGAACCACTTTTAGGTTTTTCAAAGTATTAATGGTAGGTTTGAATTTGATACTGCCCAGGAGAATTTTGAAGAACCAATCTCTGGATGTGAAAATTTGTTTCTCAAGAAAGCACTTTTTTTTTCATTTATAAAGTGCTTCTGTTTATTCTTTAGATGTCCAAGTATTGTATATTACAGCTAAAACTTGGGCATTCTTTCATGAACAAGAGACATTTTATCATCAGTAAAATTATCATCAGAGTAGAGATCAGCATACATGAATTGCAATCAAACATACATTAATCAAAAAGCCTATTTGCTCCTATGAAGTTCTTACATTGTCTGATCTTTCATTATTCTTTGGGTCCTGAACTTGAAGTAGTACTTTGCTGCTACGGATACTTTCCGAGACCCAGCCTTATTCTAAAGCTCATAAGTCATTCCCACTTTGAGCAAGCTCCTGTGCGGAATATGATCGTAAAGTTTATCGTAATGTCTCAGATTTCTCTTCATGAAATTATAAGCATAGTTTATCATCACCCTCGTGCCAATGCCTGCCCCTTCTGCTGCAACCACTTCACTCTCTCCAATTAAGTGTACAACACCAGCCCGCCATGCGTTTTCCACTACTTCGATCTCTCCCTCTATCGACTCTTCAATCTTCTCTACCTGAATTGTATCCTCGTACTCGCCCAAACTTTCAATACCCGCTTCAGGACTCTCCCCGCCATTGGTGATAGTTTGAGACCTCCTATAATCTCCTCTTATAAACTCTTTCAAATTTTCAACTAGCACCAACTCCAAGGGCCCGTCCATATCGTGTGCATCAGTGTACCCATATCTTGCAACACAACGGAAGATATTCAGCTCCTTTGGTTCCACCCTACGGAAAATGAACCGCTCTTCCGATGGAACCTTGCTAATGGGGAGAGATTTCATAGAGACGAAAACAATGACCGAATGCAATGCTGGTACATTGGCCACATATTGCTTGAAGATAGGGGGGACACCATGAACAAGCTCTGAGTAGAACATGGCCAGTCCGGGAATTCGACACAAGCTTGTGTCAGCAGCTATCTCCATCAGCCTCTGAGGTGAAACCTTGTTCTGGAGCTCATAATAGTACTTCCTCCGGTATACATTGTTCCAAACATACATTATGGTAATTAGAATAGCAGAAAATGCTAATGGTAAGTATCCTCCTTGATCAAATTTGTACATAACCGCACTTAAATAGATAAGTTCTACGGAACCGATGATAAGAACATAAGAGATTATGAAGAATAAGCTCGATTTCCAAATAATGATCATGACAAGGACCAGTAGAATTGATGTCAATGTTATGACAAATACCACTGCCATTCCTGTATGCAAATAACAACATCATCAGCTTCATTTGTTACAGCTTTTCTACATTATAACTAGACAAAGTTGTCGATAAATTACCATATGCATT
This sequence comes from Dipteronia dyeriana, assembly GCA_032871835.1. Classification (NCBI taxonomy): domain Eukaryota; kingdom Viridiplantae; phylum Streptophyta; class Magnoliopsida; order Sapindales; family Sapindaceae; genus Dipteronia; species Dipteronia dyeriana. The sequence continues at coordinate 76,382,852 of CM065303.1, read as the reverse complement.
GCCCATCTTTTCAGTAGTCTTCAAACCGAGAGTGACTCCTACACAAGCAAGCATGAGTAGGTAATTGATTTCGGGGATGAAAACCTGTCCTTCATACTTGGCCGATGTATGCACCACTTTCACTCGAGGGAAACACCCCAATGCAAGGGATTGTTGGATTACAGAGAAAGCCCCTGAAATCAAGGCTTGGCTTGCTATGATTGATGCCAATACAGCCACTACAAACATTGGCCAATACAAAGGACCTGATCAATCATTCCATCACCAAATTTGAGTCAATTTATCATACTACATAGAATCCATATAGACAAAAGCTGTTATCGTGTCTATTGATCACCTGGTGTGGACTTGTAGAAGGCATCCTTGACATATTCAGGGTGATGGTGAAGGACAGCAGCTTGTCCAAAGTAACATAGTACAATGGTAGGATATACAATAGTGCATGTGCAAATTTGTACCGACCGAACAGTAAAGTGACCAACGGCTGCGAATAATGCTTCGGATCCTAGTTTTTTTAATAAATTAATCTATTAATTAGCATATATATTCAAAGAAAAGTAATGTATTCAGTATACCAACATAATAGAGAAAGTGGATACCTGTTATGGAAAGAACAGTGCCTCCAAGTGAAATCCAGGCTTCTTTCTTGTTTCTTCTAAAATAATCTATGATATACCATGGATTTATTGCTTTAATCACCATTGGATCGAATTTCACGATGTTATAAAAGCCAATCGCACCGATGAGTATGTACCAAACACACATTATGGGAGCAAAAGTGTAGCCTACTATAGCAGTTCCAAGTCTTTGAAACGTAAAGAGGCATACCAAGATTGCGGCTGATATCCACATAATCTTTTCTGTATTTAGAGATCCATCAATATTTTTTGCTAACAATCTTGTAATCAAATAAAGGAAATATATATATCATGTACGAGGATGAATAGCACATATACCATCAGTTAATGTAGACGCGGCTGCCTTTATACCTCCCACGGCTGATAGAACTGTCATTATTGCAAAGAAAATTGCACGATTCAGAAACCACTGATATACATATATATTTATAGAACAAGAAACAACTCATCTTAAGATCAATAATTCACCTGAGATGCAAGGAGTGATAATTCCGTCGCCGATGACCAAGGAAGTACCGAGTAGGGCGGCTAAAAGTAGGGAAACTTTGGCAAATTGACTCTTCTCAAGCTTGGACTTGAAGGCTTCTGCTCTTCTCTGACGTCTGTCGTCGTTTCCAGGCAAAACAAGTTTGAAATTGGACACATTGCTGTCCTCAGCTTGTTGATTTGGGATCAGCCCCACCTTGGCATATCGGCATATCAAAGAATAGAGAGCAAATGTCCCCCCTAAAAATTGTTACACAATTATACAACAGTTCCTCAAAAAAAATTCTTTATAAATTGTAAACATGAAAAAACTTATTTTAAGGGCAAAGGATTTATCTTAGTTACCATCCCCTCTATCCGTGGCACGTAAGACGATGAAGACATAGTTGATGAGAGGGATCAAAGTGATGGTGTAAAATATCAAAGAAACAGCTCCCAGGATGTCATCCGCATTTTTGACACCATTTTGGAAGGTGCCAGGCAACACATAGAGAGGCGATGTACCGAGATCTCCATAGACAACGCCTATGCTTTGAAATGCTAGTTGTAGGACTATAGACCAGTTCAAAACCTTTAAAACAACGATAAAAGAAAAGTAAAAAACAAAACAAAACAAATCCATTAAAAATATTATGTGCATATTCTTGACATGTAAAAATATTCTCACGTACCTTGCGGCCATGGAGTTGATGACCAGAAACCATGCCAGATTCCATGTCCAAGGAGTCATATCTACGCAGCAAGTTGTGTGAGTTTTTCTTCCCCTTGAGCGCCTCAATAGCTACACCGTGCAAGCTCTCTTCTGTGGGGTCCGTTACTTCATCACCAGACATGTCTCAAAATCTAACTAGATATTAACACAAACTGTCACACAAAGTTGGCTAGATATTGTACTGTGCTTGAGACTTTAGAAATCACACTTACATATTACAACCTATATTAATAACCTAACCTAAATCTAGTAGAAAACGTGTAAGACTTCCTTCAAATGTATATAAAAATTGAATTTTATTAATAATCAATGATGATCCTCGACAGCTACTTGAAAGCAAACTCTTTAGATTGAGATAAGCAAAATCCTATAGATAAACAAATCCTAACAAAATAAAATATCAAAACATAATAACAATAAATGATAATGGCAATGATTATCTAAAAGTCTTGTTGCTCAAATATGGTAAGAGCTAATATAAATCTGTAATTTTGGTAAGTGTAGCACAAATGCTGGTGTACAGATAGATAGTTACTGTATTACGGTGTTGTAAATTGTAATCTCATCTAATGATACTTTTAAGTCAAAAGTTTAAATGCATGATAAGTAACTTAACATGATAAAACTTCTTTGCGTGGTTTTTGATTGCCAATTTAATGTCTTATACGCGTTATGCACACAGAGTCCCAAGTAATAAATGTGTACTAATAAGATCGTGTGATAGTACAAGTAGTATTTGCTGTGAATCCCAATAACTCCAAGTTTCGAGGGTTTGATTTATATTTAGTTAGTGAACTAGACTAGATTTGGTTGATTTAATTTCTTATCATTTTTGCTAAATTTTCTCTTTCGGTATTCGAGGCTCGAGGGAAACTCATCAGGGTCATAACACATCTGGTTGGTTCGATGGTAAACCTCTCTCACCTACATAACAAGATCGTGGAATCGAATCATTCTAATCCCTTCTCAAAAAAAATAATCAAAATTTATGTAATAAAACTAAACCTACAGACCTTACGCCAATTGAATGTGGATTTTAATCAGATGGGGTATCGAACTCGGGACCGTACGGCCTTAACAATATGCTACACCTACAACTCAAACAATAACCAAATATAGAGAACAAATTTGATGGTGATAAGCAACAAATTAATTAAATTTGTTTTTAGCATGTAACAGCCTTGAATTATATAGAATTAATTAGTCATTCCTCCAAAGGCCATCATCAGGACCAAATTTATAAAATTATTGAATAAAGGAACATCATTGAAATACATTTGTCCTCCTTGTTTTGTCTACGTAATAGTTTTAGTTAATTTTGGTCGCAATCTTATCATATCATAATTCAAACTCAATTGATTAAAGGCATTTTGGCACCGTTTGGTACGCATGATTGGATTGGATTAAAATGGGACTGAGATTAAATTGAATTGAATTGGAATGGACTGAACTAAATTAATATTGTACTATGTTTTGAAAAACATAGGACTGGACTGAATCAATACAATATTTTATTTGATGAAACATGAGATTGTACTAAATATAATATTATTATTTTTGAAATTGCAATCCTCATTATTTAAGAAAAAGAAAAAAAAAATTAAATAAAGAATATTTTTTATTTTTAGGAGATCTGGATTTTTTTCTTTTCTCAATCATCATCTACATTTTTTTTTCTTGATCAACATCATTAGTTAAAGAAAAATAATACAATTTTTTTCATTTTTGGAACATCTGGATTCGATAAGATGAAATAGGTTGGTGGGATTCTTTAATGGCGAACAGTAAAGATAGTTGAAATCAGATAAAATAGGTTGGTGAAATGAATTAAATAGGTGTGACCAGTTTAAAAATAGTCCCAGGGCAACTAAAGTTGGGGGGTATGGTGAGTTTATTTTATCCCATGATCATATGACTAATTTTACTTTTAGGATTAGTAATTTCATGTCCAAAACAACACCAAACACCGGATTAAGACTAAAATTATTCAATCCTAGTCTAATCCGGTGTGCCAAACATGGACTTTATGTTTATCGGTCCCTCAAATAAGAATCAATTTTGACTGATAGGGACCACATTACTTCAATACTTAAACTAGTATCTCACTTATGCAAAATCAAGAATCATAACCAGGACTAGAAAGAGCATAACAATTCATCGTACGCTGGCAAATCATGCCAAAGTATTAACTCTTGCACAATATTTGAGCAAAGCTAGGATTAATTATTTTCCTTCTACATAATAAATTATAGCACAATTTAATTTTTACGGTTGATTCTAATCAATTTTTATATATATTTAAAGAAGTTTCACGCAATATCTATTCATTATGTTGTTAATATATAAGTGTAATCACTCGATAGAGCATAATACAATCTCTAGTCAATTCGTATACCATTTTACATGTTTACTGAGATAAAACATAGTTAAATGCATCAAAATTGGTCTTAATTTGAAGTCTTATCGGTATTTCAACATTGTTAAATTCCTTAAAATAGATTTTGACGTTTTTAAATCCATTCAAAATATAGTTTGTGTGACCTGTATATTGTTAATATACTCAAAATATACTAGAGAGACCCGTCACATTAGTTTTCAAAATGTAATTTGTTTGGTATACAAGCTGGTCCATTATTGGGCTTGCGGGCGGATAGACCCACGGTAAGACTTTAATACGAGTCGAACTTGATTACACATTTGACGTCTCTGGAGAAATTTAAGACAGCATGATAATATGGGCTGGATTACACGTTCCATGTTGACTAATGACTAATATTTCTCTGAAAAAAATAATTAATTTTGATCTATTGTTTTATTTGTGTTATGGGCCTATGTACATGCAATTTCCTGAGGAGAAATTTAAGACAGCATGATAAAGTTTTTGATAAAAAACAGACTTTCTTCCCTTCTTGATTATTCAATTGAACCTACACCTAAATCTCTTGACATACTTTTACTATACTTCCCTATCATCTTTCCATTAAACCAAGAGTAATGTTAGGCTTTTCAAATTTCTTTCCAAATGGTGTTGGCAGGGATGCCCGCCCCGGTCTCATCATTTTTAGGGTCCAGAGACATGATTTCAGTCGGTTTAATTGCGAAATAAAAGCTCCATAAATAGTAAGGGTCCAAGTATTTGTTTTGTCTCAGACACTCGGATATATGATTTCAGTTAGTTTAATTATGAAATAAAAAGTACAATAAATAGTAAGGGCCCAAGTATTTGTTTTCTTCAAAATAGCTCAAACTTTACCAAAAATAAATTAACAGATACCCTATTTTGATGCCCCAATTGTTTTTATTCATATCATTGGTAGGGTTTCATACTTTCAATCATCTTCTCCACGGTCCCACCCACCATTCCACAAAGATTAAAAAAAAATGACTATGCTCATTACTCTCTGACTCTCTCAAACTCTTAGGTATCAAACTCTTAGTTTTATTTGGAACTTTCTTTTAGAGCTTTGTAAATACTTGTGAGTTGTATATCTTTTATAATTTTATAAACTATTTGCAACAAGTTTGAGGTATGACATTGATATTAATAAATAATTTAGTACTTCTAGCCACATTTTGTTCAAGTTATATGAGAAACTTATTTGTTCATATATTTAATGTAATTATTATATGATATTATTTATATTTAATTAAATTATCATTTTGGGGTTAAATATACAAAAACAGATTATATATTTGTATATATATAGAAAAAACTATGAATATATACAAGGGAATCATTTTTTAGATTTCGTTCAGGGGCCTCGGAAAAGTCAGGAACGACTTTAGGTGTTGGCACGTGAGGTGTCAATATTTTGTAAATCATGAGATTATGTGGTGAGTGGTATAATATTGACATCTTACATGCCAGCACCATTTAAAAAAGAATTTGGAAAGCCTAACTAGCATTACTCTTCAACCAAACCCTTCTCTTAAATTTATTAACTTTTTTTTTTTCTGTTAGTTTACTTGTTTTTTTTTTCCTTTTTTCTAAATAACTAATTAATTTAATTTGTTTTAACTTTTAAGCATGTAGCAGCCTTGAATAATATAGAATTATTCATTGTTTGAAAGGCTATCAGCACCGAATTTATCAAATTAATATTGTTATACTTCCATTAGCATTGAAAACAGACACAAATCGTTTATAATTAATGTACATAGATTATTAATTTAAAACCGAAGAAAACTAGATTTATGTATAGATTCTTAGTAAGAAGAATTCAACCGTCATTTGAACGTTGGATATTTAGTTACTACCACTCAATCACTCAATGTGACTTTGGTCTAACATACTCCGAATCCCATCCAAAAAGGAAAAAAAAATTAGATATGTAGTTGGCAATCTAGATTTGAGTGAAGGTGTTAAACTTTGTTGGACCGTACAACTCAACCTGTATTCAAGCTCACGATTGCGAGTCATATACTCACATTTAACTGTTTGGGCCTACAAAGGCCCAAGAAAATGGGCAAATGAATAGATTATGAATAAGTTACAATACAGCCCCAACCCAATTAAACAAGGCTTCAAGCAATGCTTATGGAGTTATTGGAAGAGAAAAACTTCAATGTGCCTTGGTGTATAAGTTCGGGTCATACTATTCCATGTCATGCGTTTTTTTTTTCCCGTTAATTGGCTGTCAACAACACATCCCATTAATGGAAAGGTTATGCTTACAGCAATTATGATCTACTAAGTAGATATTGTCCGTTTTAGGTTTTATACACATTCTTTATTATTAATTCATTACAGATTTACTTTAGATCACGAGTTTCACGCAAGAATCATTTACCCAAAGCCCAAAATGTGTAGGTCTTAGTCGTTACATATGGTATCAAAGTGGACTTGTTATCCCATGCACACAAAACTCCATTCCATAAAAATAACCTAGTTAAAAAAGATGTAATTCTGAAAAGTTTCACTATTTTAGGGGACAATATCATATATCTAGGTCAGCTGGGCACCTAACAAAAAAAAATACCTCCAAGTTTGAAAAAAATAGTTGTACAATCTCAAGTTTACTATCTATATCTTGTTCGATGAAAAAAATAAAAAAGTATAAATGGTGAGATATATCACATTTTCTTTATTGCAATGATATCACCATTTTAATAGCTTAAGTTTAAAAGACATTTTTTATAGTGAACTATCTAAATTGCCCTTAAATAATCTATTTTTTTATTCTCATTGTGCTTCCATCTACACTTAGAAAATGATAACTCTCCTCTTTCTCTCCAAAAAACTTGTCTCTCTCCAAAAAACTTGTCTCTCTCCAGATTCTACACAAGAAGATAACATATATTTGTGATATTTGTTTATATTTTTTCTTATATTTCTGTGTGGTTTAACAACATTTCGTTCTTTATGATTTGTTGTCCAGTCTTTGTATGAAAATGTATAAACATTTTATTTTTAAAAGGATCAAGCATTTTATTTTTGAAAAAAATAGTTGTACAATCTCAAGTTTACTATCTATATCTTGTTCAATGAAAAAAAAAATAGAAATGGTGAGATATATCACATTTTTTTTATTGCAATGATATCACCACTTTAGTAGCTTAAGTTTAAAAGACACTTATTATAGTGAACTACCTAAATTGCCCTTAAATAATCTATTTTTTTATTCTCAGTGTGCTTCCATCTACACTTAGAAAATGATAACTCTCCTCTTTCTCTCCAAAAAACTTGACTCTCTCCAGATTCTACACAAGAAGATAACATATATTTGTGATATTCGTTTATATTTTTTCTTATATTTCTGTGTGGTTTAACAACATTTCGTTATTTATGATTTGTTGTCCAGTCTTTGTATGAAAATGTATAAACATTTTATTTTTAAAAGGATCAAGCATTTTATTTTTGAAAATAAGATTTAGTTAAATCGGGTATATTTGTATCCAAATCGAGTTTTTTTTAATATGATCGAGCTTATTTTTGAAAGAATTGAGCATATTTTTAAAAGAATTGAAAGAATCGAACATTAGTCAAAGGATCGAGAATTTTTTTCAAAGGATCGAGAATACTTATCAAACGATAGAGATTTTTTTTTCTAAGGATCGAGATTTTTTTTTCAAAGGATCGAGAATTTTTTTCTCAAAGGATCGAGACTTTTTTTCAAATGATCAATTTTTTTTTCCAAAGGATAGAGATTTTTTTTCAAAAGATCGATAATATTTTTCAAATGATCAAAAATATTTTTCAAAAAATCGAGATTTTTTTATAGAAAATTAAGTTTAGTTAAATCAAGTATATTTATAACGAAATCGAGTATATATTAGAAAGAATCGATGATTTTTTTAAAAGAATCGATCATATATTTTAAAGTATCGAGAATTTTTTTTTTGAAGTAATGACCAGAAAAAAAGCTCGACCCCCCGAATGCGTTTACGTAACATCACTCCGTCACCGTTCGAGTGATTGTTTGGGTTTCAAAAAGACTCTCTCTCTCAACTTCACAACTATCATTGTAAAATGAATGAAAGAAATCTGATGTAGAATAACTATTGAGAGTATTTTTATATGTTCACCGTAATATGTATCTTTTAAATATAAATTATTATAGCAGTGTCAGTATTGAAATGTTACCTATAAAAAAAATGCTATTTATTTTTTGAATAAATTTAATTTTTAATCTTTGACCATATCTTCAAAGATCAAAACTACTAAATCTGAAGGGATTTAGAAAATTAGAAGAAACCCATGTATAGTAAAGGATTAAAAAAATGCAACATAGCCTAGAAAAAAAAACCCCACTAACTTTTTGTCTAAACTTGTTAATATCTTAACCAAATCTACCAAAAACAGAAAGTTTTTGTAAATACAATAATGCCACTAATTTTTTTTCTAAAAATTGTCAAAGCTGTTTGCCAAATCTAGTAAATTTGGTCAATTAAACACCCCCACCTATTCTGCTTCCAAAAACAGGAGAAATATTTTTCAAAATAGCACCCAATTTAGATCTCTCCAAACTTGGTCATTGGTTAAACTAGTAATAAAAAACGATTAAACTAAACCCATCAAAACCAAAAAACTGAAAAATGAAAATGGAAGAACCTATCATAGAAAACCCAAATAAACCAAAAGCCTTCTTCATCACTCAAATCTAAAAAGAGAAAAGACAAATATACCCTTCGTCTAAAGTGGAAAGTAGAGGTAGAATTGTAAATTCCCACATATAAGACAAAAAAAGGAAGATAATAATTGCCTTTTTCTAAATGTAGCAAAAGTAACAGCTAGCTAGCCAGCCACCACTTCCCACTAAAAGAAAAAAAAAAGTATTTATATATAGGAAATGAAACTGCCCCAAAAGTGGAACCCACAAAAACCTAAGAAGAGTCACAAAAAAGGAAGTGGGGACCACAAAAAGGCTGACCTATCAGCACATATAGACACTCTAATGGTGGCAAACTGGAATCATGAAGCTTCATGCAAAAAAAAAAAAAAAAAAATCACCCACCAACACCAACACCAACTCAACACACAACCCAACGACATCTATCTTTCTCTCTCTGTCTCTCTTTAACTCTAAATAGAATACAAAGACCAAAGCCATGCAAAAGACTTGCCGTTTCAAGCCTTTAAAAACTCACAATTATATATAAATAATATAAAAAATATATATCTCTTTTATCTTCTCTAAATTTAGCTTTTCTTTTTTCACTTTTACTTTTCATGTGTCATATATTTAACATTTAGTAGATTACCTCATTTAAAAAAACTCTCAAAAAGTAAACAGAACCCAAAAAAAAAAACCCCATTTTTTTTTCTTCTTCTTCTTGATTTTTCCCAGGTTGAATTGTTGAATTGGGAGGAGGAAAAACAAGTTTGTTTTTGGTTTTCCAATATTTTTTCTTAATTTTTTGAAATGGGTAGAGGCAAGATAGAGATAAAGAGGATCGAGAATGCAAATAGTAGGCAAGTCACATTCTCTAAAAGACGAGCTGGGTTGCTGAAGAAGGCTCAGGAATTGGCTATTCTTTGTGATGCTGAGGTTGCTGTCATTATCTTCTCAAATACTGGCAAGCTTTTTGAGTTTTCAAGCTCTGGGTATGTATGTTTTGTTGGTTTGCATGTGTTTGTTTGATTTATTTGTTCATGGGTTCTCTTGGGTTTTAGAAAAAAAAATCATTTTTTTTTGTTTCAAGTGACATTGTTGCATGTGTATCTATGATTCTATATTTTCTTTTGTTTATGTTGGTTTGATTTTGAAGTCCACTAAAATTATTTGGGATCATTTGATTTTGTAGAAATTCTGATTCTTCAACTTGCTTTGATTCATTTCAATTATTATATATGTTCATTGGTGCTCTGTTTGCATTGGAAATTCTAGATTGTATTGATTTTTAATCTCTAATTTTTTTTTCTTCAAAAGACTGTTGTTACTTGAATATGGAATTTGATAATGAGAAGTTGATGACAAGTCATTAATCAAGCTAATTGGTTATGAACAATTTCTAAAAAACATCATTGGAGGTCGATTTGTAAGATTCTGACCGATAATCAGTTGAAAACATAGACATCAGCAAAAATAAGTTTTGAAATTGACTTTAATGTACTAATTTGTGTATGGAATGTCTTAGAAAAGGGATTTGGTGTTTGGCTTTAATGAACTAATTGGAACAAGCACCTCCTGTTTCGATAGAATTTTTCGTGTCACAACTACGAAACAAGAGTATGCTAGAAAAGGGAAAGGGGTAGGGGAAGCAGGACAGATGAATAATTAGATGATGTCAGTGAAGGTTTTTGGAGTGTACGGGTGCCAATGAAGTTAAAATTTTTGGTGATACAATTTATTTTGAGATTAAGTGATTTGTTAGATGGTTTTTAGCAGGAAGAGCTGACCACACTTTTTTACAAAATAATTAAACCGTGCCTAGTTTGTTTTCGAAAAGCATCAACTTATTGTTATTTGATCTTGTTTTTGTAGCATGAAGAAAACCCTTTCCAGATACAATAAGAGTTTGAACATTACAGAGACTGCTGTGACCGAATACAAGGCAGAGGTACTCATCGATACACAATTGCACTTATCAAATTCTTCAGAGTGACAATTGCCTCTCCTCTCGGTTATCTTGTTATATGTTCTCGATCGTGATTCATTGTCTCTGCTCTTTTCATTTCATATTAGTTGCTTCCATCGCTCCTTTATTATTGGTCAATAGTGTTATAGAACCTTGACAAGAAGTAGATGTGAAAATCTATGTTTTGTATGATCCACTAAATTTCGTAAACATGATCACAGTTCTTCGGCTGAGAGTATCCCTTTACAGTATAGATTGCAGTCTGTTTGGATATGAAGAACATTATCACATTGATCTTCTGCAACATATTCAACGTGCTTGTCGTAATTCCTGACGATCATTATTCTGTAGAGTGATGTTTGAATTGATGTTTCGACTTTTCGTTTCTCCTCAGAAGCAAGATACTAAGGAGCTGGGTGCTCTAAAAGATGAAATTGCAAAACTACAAGCAAAACAGTTGTAAGTCTTTTTCTTTATTCTATTTATGCATGTTTAACAAGTAGAAACTTGGAAATCACTTGATGTTTCTCATTAGCATAAGCATAATGATTGCTGTCATTCGACAGACGACTGTTGGGAAAGGACCTGAATGGCTTGAGCGGAAAGGAGTTGCTGCTCCTCGAAGAGGAATTAAACGAAGGGTTGTTGTTGGTGAAGGAGAAAAAGGTTCTACACAATTCTCTCTTCTCTCCTTTTCATATTTTCACCTGAATTCACTTGTTAGTATAGTAGTTACAAGGCCTTAGCAGAAGTTTTATCATTTCAGGACAAATTGTTGATGGAACAACTAGAGCAATCAAGACTACAGGTACTCTGAATTACGACTTTTGTGTTAATGATGTTGGCTTCATTTTGCCTATATGTAAAAACTAGACATTTGTGTTCAAAGTAATGACGTCGTCTAATTTCTTGCCTACAGGAACAACGAGCTATGTTGGAGAATGAAACTCTGCGTAAACAGGCAAGCTATATTATTGTAGTTGCAAAGATGAGTTTCCTTCAATATATTCTCTCTTATAAGTTAATATATTTTCTCTGCCTGTTTCTGTAGGTTGAGGAGCTTCGAGGTTTCTTTCCGTCCACTGACTGCTCAGTCCCGGCTTACCTTGAATACTATCCTTTAGGAAAGAGGAATCCTCTTATGAACCATAGTGCAAGTCCTGATGTGGCCTCTGATAGCGCAATCGAAAAAGGAGATTCAGACACCACCCTGCAATTAGGGTAATCCCCTATGGTTTACATATAGAAATTTGTTATCTCTATTTAAAACTCAAGTGTAGGATCTTTCGGTTTAAAGTGTTAATTTTCTGATCTTCCTAGTTATATCACCTCATACTTTAATTTGAAAGTCGACACTAAGATAGATATAGGAAATCATACGACGTTTTATGGAGCTTTCTTTTCAAGAATTGCCTCTAAATTACAATATCGTCAAATTCTACTTGCTAGCATACTTTTGGTTTCATTTTCTATAGCATACTTCTGATTTCTTCTGTCTAATGTCTACTCCTTTGTGTTGCCTAGGCCTCCAATCGATATGTATCGCAAGAGGAAGGCGCCCGAAGGAGAAACCCATTCCAATGACTCCAGGAGCCAACTGGGCCTGCTGTGAACCTTATCGGCTTGGTATATCGTAGTACTTGATGACAGAAACAACAGGCATGAATGAATGAATGAAACGGTTTTGTAACAGTTAGTTTAGCATAGTAGTTTCATAGTTCTGAAGGAAAAAAAAAAAAATCTTTAAAGTAGGAGGTACATATTTTTAACTGTTCAGGTGATGAATTGATGGATGATAAAAAAAAAAAAATGTTGTAGTACTCTTAACCATGTTTTTCAATGCAATGGTCAGAGCACATTGGAAGCAGTAGGCTCCCTTGTTTTTTTTCGCTTGTATCGCAGTGGTTCCTGGATCTTGTTTCTATTTCTCATCTTTTTATCTTTCATATTATCATATTACGCGGATCATTAACTGGTTATGGACCAGCAAACACGAAGAGATCATGATACGTAATCAACACATTGATTATATATAAAGTTTTTGCATAAGCATAGAACACAAGTACATAAATTACAAATGTTGGTTGAGTTACAAAATATCTGAAAATCAAACAATTTAATTACGAAGTGTGAAAACATGTGCTTTATATATACATAAACACACAGAAGAAACTATTCAGTTCTGATATTTCTTCTGATGCCATCAATCAATTCATTTCTTCCAGCCAATAGTTTTGAGAAGAGATGATCAACCTCCTTCCCCAAGTTGTCAAGAACCATCTCAAACACCTCCAATCTTCTCTTCAGCTCCTCTGCTTGTTCGCTGCTGTCGCCTTTTCCGGTTTCTGAAGCAGCTGCAAGGCAATTAGCTGAATCATTCAACTCTCTCACATCCTTCAAAACACCCCTTTTCTCCTCCTCCATGATCACTTCACAAATGACTGAATCCAAACTTTTAAGCGCCGAATTCGAATACCCTCCTTCTGATTCTCTCATCTCCATGTATGCTTTAGCATCACCAGACAATCCAGCCAAGATGACACCACAAACCCAGAATCCAATACTCTTTAGCTCCATCAAAGCCACGTCGACAACTTTCACCTTCTTAGAGCAAAACCCGTCTTCTTCTGCTTCTTCCTCTTCTCCTCCATCTTCAACCTTGTTTTTTTTAGGCCTTGTAAACTTTTCTTTGATTGAACTCTTTGTGTGAAATCCTCCTCTCAGCCGCTCAATCGCCATAGAAGGTGAATTCTCAACCAGGCTCAACGCATGAGAGAGCGAAAGCCGAGCATGTCCCAGATGAGATATAGATGAGCTGATGGAGTTGAGAAGCTCCATCAAACTCAAACTGTAATTGAGATACTCCTCCACAGAACTAGCCTCCCATTTTCTCATCGGACAATCAATCTCCATAACCATCTTCGCAAAGGCCTTGTTAATGACCGGTAAGAGCTCAAAACATTGCTGGATCCATGAAAAGGAAATGAACTCTGATGATCCGGGTTTCGAATTCGATAACAAACGGTTCAAACCAATCGAAACATCGGATCGAAAAGCCTTTAGAGAAGCCTGCAAAGCCTCCTCTTCTGCTGCTGCAGCCTCTGCCTCATGATGGTGGTGGAAATGATTCTCCAGTTTGAAGTAGATTTTGCTGAGTCTTTGTACAAGAACTACCATGACAAATTAAACTCACAAGATGATCAGAAATCAATAAATAAAACAGCCTTGAAGTTTTGGCCTGTTTTGGTGGCTGTATATATATATATATTGAGGAAATGTTCAAAACGTTTGGTTTATGACTTTGTGTTGCTTTATCCGGAAGAAATGCTTTTTAATGCGGAAAACAAAAATGTGTGCCCTTTGTTTGTTTATTGAAAAACGGTGGATATTAATTTATGTAGCTGCCAGTCAATTTGTGCTTATCTTCATATCTTCTTGTAGTGGTATTACTATTGGTTCCTTGTTCATACACGATTTTGGAGACAATTTGGTCCATTTGTGAGCCTGTTTTTGAAGTTACAATATAAGAGGAAAGCAAGTGGAAGTTTAGTTATTTATGTATATATATCAAATCATTAATTCATTATTATATATTTTAGTTTAATGTTTTGGATGGAACTTCAAGTCATCACTTGTAAAGAAATCAAAGGTACTTTTGTTTGATCTTTGGTACAAAACACGTGTTTGATTTCATTCTAAGTTGTTAAAAGTTAAAACCTTACAAACTTGTATAACCTTCTCAATTTTACAACCTCTATTAGGTAAAAACTTGATGAAGTTTATTAATTAAACAATTATCATTTTTTATTTTAAAAAAAAACTCCATTTTTGATAAATCTATTATAAATAAATCTTTTATCAATAAAGATTTTAAAAAATTCAACCAAATAAACCCTTAAATCGATTAAAAAACACAGTTTGATCAAAGTATAAGAAATAATATACTACCGCTGGAAGACAAAAATAATATATCGGGAAAGAAGAATACCTTTTGATTTTTGGTTATAACAGAGAAAGTAAATTTTATTTTGATGTTTTCGTGAGCGTGTACTAATTCAAAAACAATCCGGCTATTTAAAAAAGTGCAACCAAAGAGGAAAGGAAATCAAAGGAAATAATGGCCAATTAATTAGAGAATTATTCTATATGAATTTGACAAATAAATGGTTTTTAAAATGTAGGATTTCCATCAAATTAAATCGGAAACTTAATTAGCATTAAACTGATAATTGCAATCTTAAATTCAAAACCATGCCATTGTTAATTTGAATTGGAAAGTAAATCAAGTAGCAAATCGGTTCGGGCCATCGGTGCATGTTCAAACCGTTGCGGAATTCATATCCGTATTTACACTCACTTATATTCGTACCCAAATCATTAAATCTGCGATCCGTAATTTGCACACATACTTATAAGCAACTAAACAAGTAATCATATATCTTTAACTTGATATATGTCTCCTACCGATATGAGACTCAATATTTTTTCCATTTAACAACTGCATATTTAAGTATCAATTTCCCATTCACATGTTCACTCACCATTTTTCCAAGGAAAAAATCAATAATTCCTAACAATTATTAGAAATGGAATCCAATTTATATGGTTTCGATTTCGAACTAGATTTCGAACTAAACTGAACGGATTTATCATAATTACTGTCGGAATCCGGTAAAATTAATCAAACTCTATAAGAACAGTCCAAAATATTATTTTGACTATTGAAGAGATGTTACATATAGATTACAACTCTCACAAACAAAGAAATGACTGTACCTGTAAACCGGATAAATACTTTTTATAAATATTTATAAAATATATACAATAAGATTCAAACTTTTTAACCGTTAGGTATGAAAGTATTTAGAGGAGTCAAACCATTCATCAAAACTTTGACTAAATCGAAATAATATGTAAAATTATGCAGATGAGCAGTAGGTACAGGTCCAGTTACGGATACACACATAGGCCAAAGCATGACCCCACAAACATTTAAGAGAAAAAAAAAATCAATCTTTTTGATTGGTCGATTTTCTACAATTCCATTTTTACCCACAGATTTTCAGTCAACAATAGTGTACTAAAATGATTCTTGGAAGTAACATATAGATATATATATATTTTTAACACAACTGCAACTTGATAATTTCGATAATGACGTACATATATGTTCACTTCACTGTTATTGCAACCAAGCAACTACTAGGAGTCGTGACTAATAAATTGCTTGGTTGGGTGACTAATAAAATTAATTTTGTCCGTTGAATTGTATTAATAGGTGCTCGTAGGACATCTAAGGTGTCACGGTGTCAATAACCTTTTTTAAATCGTCAGGTTTTTGGTAGAATAGTTGATTAATATATAGTATTAGCATTTTAATAACGTATATTTAACCTTATGAGTAGGAAGACAAAAGAAGATGACGTAGTGGCATACATATTTTGGTCAACTCTTTCTTTAATAATAATAAATATAACATTCATAAACTTTGAAAAATAAAAAAATCACAACCCTTCCATAGGCCTTAGCTTGAAAGAAATTGCAAGAAACGTGACCAGCACGACCTATGGCCTATGGCATGACAAGATCCAACTTGTTAAATTGGGCTCCGCGTGAGGAAAACAATTTTTTAAGTTTGTTTCGTGATATAAATTTAAATTTAAGCGATAATATCTGTACTGTATACATACCTAAAATTAATATGTTTTTAAAAATCTAATGATACCCTTTTAAAATAATTATTGATAAGATTAAAGTGTTTATAAGCATACCTATAAATAATTATTAATTAGTATTCGATTTTAATATTTTATGAAAAAATAAATCATTTTAATGATTTGATTTTAATATTAACATATATTATTAAAAATTCTTTCTATTTTCTTAAACCTAAGATTCTCGTTTAAAATATAATTTTAAATATTTTTTATTTCTTTAAAAGAAATAAAAAAATTCACTACTAGAGAATGAGTCAATTTTGTTAAAAGTTGGTTAAAAAAAGTTTTAAATTATTTTTATTAGAAGAACAAAATTGTTATAAATTGTTTTCTTTATAATATTTGTATTTTTTTTTTCTTAATTTCGTTAAACACTTTTCTAATTTCAAATCAGTTGGTACATTACATAAACATTGCATCTCTACAACTTTCACAAACGGAAAATGGATCTTCAATCGAAAAACCCCAATTTGGAGTGATTATGTTGATAGAATACAATCAAGAATAAATGAAGAGAGCTGTTTGTCATGAGAAGAGATAAAAAGAAAAAAGAGAAAAAGAAAAATGAAGTTTGATTTTGTGAAAAGAAAACATGGAAGAGAAAAGGAAGATAAAGAATAATGACAGTTTTTTTTTCTAAAGAACAGTGATATATATATATATCAGTGGTTTTTTTTATTAGTGTGTACTGATATAAGTTATATCAGCACGTTGTATGTGGACTATTGTTTATGAAGAAGTTTTGATAAGTATATATACTTTGAGTCAAAGTATGTAAATCTAATGGTCCGCATTCAACGCACTGATGAATTTATATTAATGTACACTGACTTGAAAATATATATATTGAAATGCTAGTAATAGGTAAAGACAATAATAGAATTTTAAATAATAATATATGTAGGTGGTGTGTACTTATAAAAATATAATATAATTAAATAAATGATATTTTCTGTATTAAATGGGGTTTATTTACAAATAATGAAAAATTTTAAAAATCTGATGGGTGTGATTACGAAAGAGGTATATATACAGTTTTTAAGGGGTGTATAGTTGTGGGTCAATTTATAATCTTTAGATTTCAATCAAATGGTGTTAAAAATTAAGAATATGAACATTTAAAAATAAAATAAAAAACAACAAAAAAAAATCCTCTCACACATAAGTACATAACTGTTGATCAATAATACAAGGATTTGGATAAAAAATGAGGATGCAGTGAGTGAAGCTTCAATGATCCAAATAAGAGTTATGGGCTGACCTTTGGCCTCTCATGTAAACAGGTCAAGGCCCAATTTATTTGGGTTTGGGCTGACTTCTCAAATATGATCGACAATCACTTTCATGATTTCTCATCAAACCCAACTAATAAAAAACTAAAAAAATATATAAATAAACTAAAAACTAAAAAAAAAAAATCATCAAGAATTTTTAATTACAAATGATGACGAAAGTGAATTGACCCAATAATAAACTTCTCAAATCCACATCTACAAGACCTTGGATATGAGTCCAGTCTCTGTAATTGAATTTTTAGGGAAGAAGAGGACATAAAATATCTACCGCCCAAATGATTTTTATTTTTAACAAAAAATTGAGATACTACCTTAAAATTTCATAAAAAACCCTCCACGGAAATAATACAATCGCAATGAGACAAACAATAAGAGAAAATATTTCCTTTTCTGGTTTTGTTTCATTATTATGTATTTTCTTGCTTTGAGTGTAGTCAAAAACCAAGTAATTAAATGGGTTGCTTTCTTGCTTGTAGTTTTGTTATTCAAACTCATACGACATATAACCCATTTTAATATTTCTTGTTCTTATTTTATTATGCCATTTTTTTGCTTTGGATATTTGACCAAAACCCATACCGCATTTAAAAAACAAAAATCACAAATCCAAAAACAAGACATGGTTATCCGTAATATTAATTTCGGTAAGGACTATGATAAAATCACATCAATTTCTATAAATTTTAATCTGAAATTTTATATGTATGATAAGTTCAATGAAATCATGAAATATACCAATAAAAAAAAATTAAAATTTTTCCAAACACTATAACTATTTATCCCGATTTTGTTAAATATGAAAGCATCGAAAAATGGTCAAAATATAGAAAAATTTAAGAAAAATAGTTGTAGTACTTCATTTTAAATTTTATTTATCGGTAGATTTCATTAAACACATCATCCATAAAAAAATCAGATAAGAAATTATAAAAATTAATGTAATTTTATCAAAATTCTTTTCGAAATTAAAATAAAGGATCCCTATAAGAGAATCACTAATATATATAGTGGTTCTCTGGTAAGGACGGATATAAGAGGTAAATACGTTGAATCACAGTCACACATTGAATATATGTGTGAGTATTTATTAATGTGGGTAAATGTGTGGTTGTGGGGTTGTGATTGTGGTTGAAGGTCCTGATATAATAAAGCTCGGACGGTTCTGATAGAAGAATTATTATATATATATTAAATTTGCTTTATTCTTTTGTGACAAGCCATAATACATATATTGAGAAGCTTCCAAAAATAATTTTTTTCAAAAGATAACAACAAAATAATCCTCTAACAAATAGTCATTCTACTGCATATATTTAAAGTTTTTATTCTATTGTATTAATATTGTTTAATTTCAATTACTAAATGTATATTTTGATGCCCATATCAATAATTGCAGGCATGACAGTACAAATCCTATATGTCCCCTTTGTCCAATTTGCTGTCCCCATTCACATTCAATATAACAACTCATTATAACAGAATCATTTTTAATATTTTTGAAATTTTTTTTTGTATTAAACACTTGCATTTTATAATTTATTTCAAAAATACCCAATTGAGTATTTCTTTTTAAAGAGAGATTTCCCAAAGTATTTTTTTTCCTAATAAGCATATATTTCAAATATCTCTTGAACTTCAAAAACCGTTTTAATCTTCTTTATTTTATTCACGTATCAATATCTCTATAATATTTGTAATTACAATGTTTATTATACCCTCGTATTAATATCTCTATATTAATATCTTTATATTAGTATCTCTATATTATAATTAGATCAATACGTTGTATGTGGATAATTGATTATAGAAAAAACTTTGACAAGTGTATACATTTTGAGTCAAATTATATAAATATAATGATACTTATCCAACGAACTGACGAATTTATATCCGTACGTACTGACTTGAAAATATCTGATAATCAGAAATTAAAATTTTGTAAGAAAGGAAAGTTAATTTGATTTCTTTTCAAAAGAAATTTATTTCTCTTTCAAATTTATTCTTAATCAATAAACTTTAATTGTGGGAATAAATATCCATATTAGCTCAGTCCCTTAAAAATAAATAAAAAATTGAGAAGGAAAAAAAATAATTTTCTTGGATTATACGGTTGGTGATTATCCACAGTATGGAGAGTTCTGTATACATGGGCAATTTTTATATTTTTCTTATTACATCTTGGAATTGTTTTGTAGCTCTTTATGTCATGCATTGAAAATTCCTTTTTAACATAATATATATATTCAATTTAGTATATACTCTCAACCCAATAATTCGATTTTACAAAAAAATAAATAAATTATATTTATAAAAACCCATAAACCAAAAAAATAAATAAATTATATAAAGAATCTAGGCTATGCATTTTCTTCGACCCAAACGTACAATTATCGGAAAACTTAATAATTATTCATGGTTTGATTTTTTTTAAAAAAGAATAATTATTCATGGTTGACTATACTAATAATGATTGAGTTTATACAAAAGATCATGAAATAATAAAAACTCAAAAATCACCGAAAATATCAATCACATTATTAAATGATTCTAATTTGATTTAATCTGTCAGTATATATAATATATCGTGTACACTTGCATGTGTCATTAGTTGACCAACCAGTCCCTCTAGAATACACCCCCTCACATGGCAAAATATGATTGGTTTTATACAAGAGTAATACAATTTTATCTAAATTTGGTATCTAATATTTGTTATCCGGATAAAATAGTAATCTTCTATCTATTTATTTAAATCATATAAATCTAATACAATCTAAATTAATGGATTATAATGTTACATATTAGGACATCAAATTTGAATAAAATAACAACACTCTTATATATAAAAATAAATAAATAAATAAATAAATAAAAGAGTAATGTTGTTTTATACAAATTTAATATCCAAAGGATATAACATTACTATGATCTACTCATTTATATTGTATTAGGTTTGTTAGATTTAAACAAATGGATCAGAATGACTCATATCCTATATTTGAATACTAAATACGAACAAAATAACATTATTCATATATTTTTTATTAAGACTTACGACATATAAAACAGTTACTGGACCGTATACGTATGAATTGTTTGATTTCAATACCAATAGGATCCTGATCCATTTAATATCACATCACAATTTATTGTAATACCCTCTATTGTTTTTTTTTTCTTTTCAAAATGAATATAGTACGCACATTTCTTTCACTGTTAACAAGAAAAACACAAACACACAATGAACATAGAGAGCTCAAGAAACCCACTTCAGTTTCAACCAAATTGTTTTACCTTGACAGTCCGTAAATTCCTAATTACTCATTCTGTGTCAGAATCATTCGGGTTAATTTTTTTATTTTTTTCACAACTTGCAATATTTAAAACAATTACCAGTGTCATATTACGTATTGTTTGATTTCAATCATGTATATATTGTTTGATTTCAATCCCAATACATTCAGACCCATTTAATATCACAATTTAGAATTGTAATACCCTTATTGTTTTTTTCTATATAAATACAGCACCTTTCCCTCACTCTTTTGTAAAACAGGAAAAACACAAACACATACAACACATGGAGAGCAAGAAACCCACTTCACTACTACTTGTGATTTCTTTTCTCACAATCCTTTCATTCTGTGTAGTGGAGACTCAATGCAGGAAGAATCAGGGACAGCAACTTGGCCGTTTCTACAAGGCCAAGTTAGCGAATTCGGGTATCGAAACGAGCTCTTTCCGGGCAATTAACCTTTTAGACAGTGCCAAGATTCATCCTCAGGAAGGGTTGAAGGAGCAAGACAGGATTGAGAGACTCCCTGGACAGCCTCAGGTTGAGTTTTCTCAGTACGGTGGATATGTTACCGTCGATAAATCGGCCGGACGGGCACTTTATTATTACTTTGTTGAATCTGAGAAGAAGTCTAATGAGTCACTGCCTCTTCTTCTCTGGCTTAATGGAGGTAATTAATTAATGTTAATTATTCTATGATAATCATGATCTGATCTTCTTCATTTATTTGTTTTTCTTTTCTTTCATCAGATTTATTAAAATTGATTTCGATGTTTTTCAATTCATGGAAAATATAGTTCTGTGTAATCATTGATAATGTATTACATTAGTTCTGATATTAAAATAAATAATTAATGTGTATTCATGCAATCTGTTTGAGCCTTTAGTGCAATACTACTCATAAAAATCTCAACATATTATTATTATTATTATTATCTATAGCATACATAAATTGATACAGCATTTTATTACTAGAAATAATTGGAGTATATTACAATATATCTTACGATAATAAAATCCCGAATGTCCACTTATTAATAATTCCATGTGATAATAGAAAGCGATATTTTTGCATGATTAGTCCCCTGATAGCTAGAATATCCAATACTGATAAGATACATATTTTGTTTTGTGGGCATTAAAATTCCTGATTTAATTATATTATTTTCATATATAATTTACTATACGTATCCAACTGTTTTTATTTTATCAACTCCAGCCACTCTTTTCCTGCCACGTGGCCTATTGACAACTTTTGTTTTTATATAGAAAACCAGAGTTCGTATCCCATACTTCACTCCCATGGAGAGGATTTCTCGGCTTGCATGTTGTAACCATTTTTTTTTTAAATTATTAATAATAATAAAAACTATGAATTAATTAACGTAAAAAATGATGAATTAAGTAAATAAAATAGCATCAAATTGCAGCCTAATCATGTATTATTTTATGTAGTATACATACATAAAAATTAAAATATATATATGTGTGCCGTTGATGATCTCGAGCTAGCTAGCTAGTTGTTAATTTAATGATCATGATTTGTTTACAGGTCCTGGTTGTTCTTCTCTTGCCTATGGAGCAATGCAGGAACTTGGACCTTTCCGAGTCCACAGTGACGGCAAAACGTTGTACAGAAATCGATACTCCTGGAATAATGGTATTCATATTTTAAATTTTGAAATTTGTCAGAAACCTTTTTAATATTTTAAATTTCAATCCTTCAGTGGTTACCATCATAAACATTTATCAAATTCGTCAGAAACATCGTCTGAAATTTCTTGTTTTTGGTTGAAGCTGCGAATGTTTTGTTTTTGGAGTCACCTGCCGGTGTGGGATTTTCATACTCAAACACAACATCAGATTATGACAAGAGTGGAGACTCAAGAACAGCAGAAGACAGTTATGTGTTCATGGTTAATTGGCTGGAGAGATTTCCTGAATACAAAGGCAGAGAATTCTACATATCTGGAGAGAGCTATGCGGGTCACTACGTGCCTCAACTTGCATACACCATTCTCTATCATAATAAATTGGCTAACAAGAACATCATCAACCTCAAAGGGATTATTGTATGATCTTTCTCTATCTCTCTCACTCAATCAAATCAAATTATAGGAAATTATAGTTACTAAGAATTTATTATGATGATAATGATTAATATTACTGTGAATCTGTACGTGATCAAGGCTCAATTTGGTTACAACTTTTTATTGCTTCTTTTCTAAGGGGAGAAATGATTGAAACTTGGACGTTAGAAGCAGTTTGTAGTCCCAAGTGGGTTAGCTTTCACTTTCATTGCTATTATTATTATTTTTTGAAACTTTCATTAATTAATTTAAAGATGGGGTTTGATGGAGTCATGGAGATATCCAGCGTCAGAGTCAGCAATCTTTGTCCCGAGGATCTGTTATATTTAAATAAAAACTTTTCTGGGGTCAAATTGAAAAAAGAAAAAAACTGTAGTGGTAAATTTATATATATATTAAATAGATTTACTTTGCTTTTTTTAGTGAAGGGGACATGACCCTTCCTTCGCTTTCGGAGATATCTATTTCTAAATTTATAGAAATATTTGTATAAATATCAAAAATATCTTTAGAATTTTAATAATTTGACTATTTTCTGATAGGTTGAATTTATGGGTTTTATTTTCATTGAATCATTTCAATATCTCTGATCTCATACAAATTAATTTGTAGATTGGAAATGCAGTGATCAATGATGAAACTGATGACAGAGGAATGTATGATTACTTAGCAAGTCATGCTTTGATTTCAGATGAAGATAATCATAAAGTCCGCAAACACTGTGATTTTTCACCCAATGCCACTACTAGCAAGCTGTGTGATGCAATTACCGATGAAATTTACAGGATTATTTCCAATCTCGACATCTACAGCATCTATGCCCCTCTTTGCTTCAACACCAATCTCACATCTCATCCTAAAAAGGCTTCTGTAAGTCGATTGATTTACAATGAATTGTCTTAACGTATTCTTATAGCACACGTTAAAATGACCTATTTAAACACTTTTGATTCGTATCGAAAAAGGGTTTCGGAGGAATTGAATGATTAAAATATTAATTTGGTTTTGTGTTGTGTTGTGTGTGCAGATAATGAATTTTGATCCATGCAGCGACTACTACGTGTATGCTTATTTGAACAGGCCAGAAGTTCAAGCAGCCATGCATGCTAATGTGACCAAACTTGATCATGATTGGGAACCATGCAGTGATGTCATCACCAAATGGAATGATAGCCCTTCAACAATAATTCCTCTTTTGGAGGAATTCATGTCTAATGGGATTCGAGTTTGGGTATTTAGGTAAATTCCCATCATCATAATCATCATTAATCATCATTATTGATCATCATCATCATCATCATCATCATAGTCTTTGGGTTGTGGAAGAAATTGATAGGATTGGACCCAATTCGTAAAGAATGGCAATTTCACCCTAATCCACGGGTACTCACCAGGACCCGAATCGCATGGATCGGGTATCAGTTTTGCTATTCGGATTTTGGGTTCGAGTTACAAAAAATGACCCACGAACCCGAACATTTTTCAAAAAAAAAGAAAAAAGGCCTGAATTCAAAACCACATTGTTTTTAGTAAATTGAAATTTTAAACATCAATTTGGGATCACAGGTCAAATAATTTTACAAGTTTGCTGCGGCCATGTTGAGTTTTGTCAAAACCCATGGGTGGAAATCCAAACCTGTAAAGAATATATTTCACCCAAAATAGGACCCGTTGACATCCCTAGTTAAAATAAGTCATCATATTCAATCAAAATTAGATTAAATTGTATTGGATTATATTTATTTGGATTTCGAACAACCCTGTGACTTATACAAACGTTTTATTTAAAATGCAGCGGTGATACTGACGCAAGAGTACCCGTAACTTCAACAAAGTATTCAATCAAAAAGATGAAACTTGATGTGAAAACTGCATGGCATGCTTGGTACCTCGGTGGAGAGGTAAAATTCATTAATCTTTCTTCTCTAATTAATCACTCAATTTGCTCAAATCAGATTGTGATCAATAATCTTGATCAAACTGTTTGTTTTGTGTTGTGTTACAAACTTACAATTAATAGGTTGGTGGATTCACACAAGTGTACAAAGGAGACTTAACATTTGCTACAGTGAGAGGAGCTGGACATCAAGTCCCAAGCTATCAACCTAAAAGAGCACTTTCATTGATCTGGCACTTCCTTGGTGGCACACCTCTTCCAGATACTACAAGATACGATTAAAAGCGTTTTCTTATAAAAATTATTCAACAATGTCATTGCTTTTTAGGACAGAAAAATGGAAAAAAATTAAATAAAAAATTACAAGCATTGCTAGAGTTTAGGAAAGTAACGTTTTTATTGTTTTTCTTTTCTTTTTCTTTTTTGTTAATTTCTAGTCAAGAATTTCGATTAATAAAGTAATAATTTATAGCAAATTTTCTGTAGATATTAAAAAGTTTTCTACACTACTAATCTTCTCCTTCTTGTATAGCAAGTTCTCTGTTGATCGATTTTGTACAGATGGTTGTTGTTGTGTGTGTATATATATATATATATATATATATAGCCAAACTAACCATGATTTCAATTATTGATAATTAATGATGAGACAACCACCTAACAATTTAACAAAACTTTCAAATATGGATCTGCATCTATCTGAATGATCTACCATATACACTTTCTAACAACATCAAGAAATAATAATTAATTATATTTTAAAATGTATCATGGGCTGACCTTCAAAAAAAAAAAAAGTTGGGTCTGTTCTGCATCTGAATCTACACTTTCTATTCTAAAAGCTGTTTTCAGCTTTTGATTTGGATTTGGATTTGGATTCAGTGAGATAGCTCTACTACTTGCTGATCGCATTTTGCTAAAAATTATTCAACAGTGTCATTACTTTTTACTTTTTAGGAGGGAAAAAAAGAGATAAAATACAAGCCTGGTTAGCGTTTTAAGAAAGTTGGTTTTAGATCATTATTATGGCAAATTTATTTTTGGTTAATTTCTTGTCGATACTTTCAATTAATAAAGATGATTTTGTACAGATGATGTAAAGTATGTGTTCTGAATATATGCAGTTAGTGATCTTCAATTTTTTATGAGTGGTAGGAAAATAACCTTTGAGAGGAGGGGAGTGAAATAAACAACAATCAAACTCCAAGGTCTGGAGAGAAATGTATACCATAAGGTCAAGCAGGAACTGCAGATATGAAAGTTTACTGATCTTCAGTTGGTTAACGGCAGCAGTATGTCACGGGCTTAGAGTTTGCGCAGCACACCCGTGCGGCACTTAGGCAAATTCTATGAGAATGTTGCTAAGTAAGCCTTACAAGAGAGATTTGAGAGAAAAGAGTAGAAGAGCTTGAATGGAAAACAAAGATCGTATTGCTATGAAGGAAGCTTTACAATGCTTTGGATACTAGAATGCTTGAGTTTCTAGGATAATTTACAAATGAGGGGGGGTTGGCTATTTATAGGTGAGCCACCTCCTTAAGGAAGGTTCTAGATTAATCTAGTCTAATAAAGGAGATTAAGTCTCCAGAATATTCTACACCTAGCTAGAATACTCTACATGTATTTACATGCCTTTACAAGGTTCTAGATTATTCTACAACTATCTAGCTAAATACAAGAATGGTGTAGAGAGGGTTGGGTTGCTAGAGACTTCCAGAAGCTTGACCAATGCTGGAATTGTGGAGAAGTCTCTAGAATCTTCCAAGAGCTTGGCATAGTTGTGGCCTTTGTTGGGCTCCTGGGTTTGACAGCTTGCGGCCCGTGACATTCTCCCCCACCTAAGTTCGCAACGTCCTCGTTGCGTGGGCGCTGAGTATGTTGGAGTTGGCCACAAGTTGGTTCATTCCTGCGGAAGGTCTTCGGCTTGGGAAGCCTCCCTTGAGAGACGGAATTCGAGTCTCGCATCCTTAGCTCGACGCAAGTGGGCTGGCTAGGTTTCGAAGGTGATCCAGCGTCTTGAGTGCCTTCTCTCGGTGCCTTCGATCGCTTCCCATGGCTTGTGCGCTTCTTACTCCTTCGAATGCCTACAATCGGCTGGTTCTGTGGAGAAGTGGGAGAAATTGGTGTCTCCTCGAGCCGTACGGTGGATAGCATCCTACATGGCTGTGGTATGCGTCCCACCGGGATGGTGAGTGCCTTGCCCCCGTTAAGAATGCTAAGTGAGTTCACAGCGGGTAGGGGGAAAGCGTTGGCTTGCTCAAAGAACGCCATGCCTAGCACCACTTGGTAGTCATCTAAGGGAACCACCGAGAAGTCGAGCTTTCCACTCCATGGGCCTAGGTGGACAATGACGTCTTTTGCTGTGCCATCAATTTGCTTGGCCGGAGAGTTGGCAGCTTTAATGATGGCGTATTCACCATTGGTGATGCGAAGACCAAGTCGTTTGGCTTCGTCTGTTGAGATAAAGTTGTGCGTTGCCCCGGTGTCTAGCATTGCACGAACTGGTTTGCCTTTGATAGTGGCGTTCACGAACATGAGGCCTTTGGTAAGTGTAGGAGGCACGGGTTGCCCTTTGAGTGCATAAAGCTGTTGGAGAGAACTCATGCTTCCTTGGGGCTCAATTGCCTTAGTTTCTTCTAGTTGGGTAACCATGGCATTGAGCATCTTTCGCTTTGGGCAGTCACGTACCCAATGTGGCCCATCACAAATGAAGCATGGATTCTTCGGCTTGATCAAAACGGGTTTGCCTCCATTGGCGTTGTCACGCCGGTTATCGCCATTGGGAGTTCTGTTTGGTCCTTCGCTCTTGCGATTGTGGTCTTTAGACTCGTCTCCCCCACCTTTTTCATGGTTGTCGGTCATTTCCTTTATCTTGGTGAGGTCAGCAAGAGATTCTGCGGCGGCGATGGCTGCATCAATGTCTTGCACGTTCCGTCTTTCTAGCTCCACTCTCGCCCATTCCTTGAGACCGTCCATGAAGAGGAATAGTTTGTCTTTATCGGACATATCTTCGATCTCGAGGATTAAGGTAGAGAACTCCTTGATGTAGTCATGGATGGATCCAGACTGCTTGAGGCGACGAAGGCGGCTACGGGCCTCCTTATCGGCGTTGGTTAGCGAGAACTGCCTTTTGAGTTCTCGTTTGAAGTCTTCCCATGTACGGATGGGATGTATAGTATCACCATGCGTGCGTCGCCACCATAGTTGAGCAGAATCCCGAAGGAAGGTGGGAGCATTGGTGATCCGTATAGCATCATCCCTAACTCCTTTGGCCTCAAAGTACTGTTCTAGGCCGAAGAGGAAGTTTTCCACTTCCATGGCGTTACGATTGCCGTTGAATGTGGATGGCTTAGAGATTTGGATGGCACTCCATGTGCTCGTGCTAGCGATGGCACCATTGCCAAAAGTTGGGTTGTTTTTGAACGAAGTCCATTCGGTGCGAACTTCATCCATCTCGACTCGAATGGCCCGCAACTCTTGCTCGACGAAGGTGCGAGTGTTGCGGATTTCTTCAGTAAATTGGCAGATTTCCTCCCGAATGCCCTTCTGGAACTCTTGTAGCATTGCCTTGGTCGCCTGAGCTATTATGGCGTAATTGGTTTCTAGGCCATCGAGATGGTCGACCACGGTGCTCAAGGTGGTTTGCATTTCGGAGAGGGCTTCATCGTGGACATCCACGCGAGATTCCAAAGCGTCCATGGACGGACCTTTGGACTTGCTCCGCTTGGTGCGGGTGCGTTGCTCGCCACGACCATGCGCTTGCTCTTCCACTATAGCAGCAACTTCGCTATCGGAGGCCATGACTCGTACTAGCTGTGGTTGCTTAACCAGGCTCTGATACCAACTGTCACGGGCTTAGAGTTTGCACAGCACACCCGTGCGGCACTTAGGCAAATTCTATGAGAATGTTGCTAAGTAAGCCTTACAAGAGAGATTTGAGAGAAAAGAGTAGAAGAGCTTGAATGGAAAACAAAGATCGTATTGCTATGAAGGAAGCTTTACAATGCTTTGGATACTAGAATGCTTGAGTTTCTAGGATAATTTACAAATGAGGGGGGGTTGGCTATTTATAGGTGAGCCACCTCCTTAAGGAAGGTTCTAGATTAATCTAGTCTAATAAAGGAGATTAAGTCTCCAGAATATTCTACACCTAGCTAGAATACTCTACATGTATTTACATGCCTTTACAAGGTTCTAGATTATTCTACAACTATCTAGCTAAATACAAGAATGGTGTAGAGAGGGTTGGGTTGCTAGAGACTTCCAGAAGCTTGACCAATGCTGGAATTGTGGAGAAGTCTCTAGAATCTTCCAAGAGCTTGGCATAGTTGTGGCCTTTGTTGGGCTCCTGGGCTTGACAGCTTGCGGCCCGTGACAAGTAGCTGACTTGCTTTTCAGCAAGGATGCAGAAGAAGAGCTATCAATTTCTAAGTACCAAGAGTCGATCCAACCTTAAGTAGTAAATTTTCATCCTCATCAGAAAGAGAGTAAATGGGACCACCAAATTCGGGGGCGGCCAAAGTGGAAGCAGATTTTGTTCGTTCTCCACTTCTTGATTCTGTTGTTTGAGTTGTTGGGCTGCCGGGGATTGCATTTGAAGAGACCTGAGGCAATCTACAGAACCATCTGCATAGGCTGTAATATGGAGAGAGAAAAAAAATCAGAGCCGCAAAATTTTACTACTTAAGTATAAAAGAATTCCAAATAATTGTTAATCCAAATGGCAAGATTTTAACCAGTTTCAAAGTCAAGAAATGAGTTGTCTTGCATCCGCTGTCTCTACAGCCTTGATGAAGTCCGGGGTCATAATGGATGAGGAAACATCACAAACAATGTCCCATGGAGAAACTGCTTCCTTGTAATCCCCTCTGTCCCCAATCACCTGTTAAACAATAGACCAAGGATCATAATGTAGCCAAAGGTCTTTAACTTTGAGTGTTGTTATCCAATAAAAAAGCAGAAAGTGCATGCATGGTAATCTGAATAAAATGGCACCGAATGTTCATTGACAAGGATGTCCAGCCTTCGTATACCAGCAATCTTAGTTTTAAGGATTGCAAACCAATTGACTCTCACCTTCAATCTTCTCCATTTTGAGTTAGGCCATTTGTAGGGATCACAGTCAGCTATGCTATCAACAACAACACTACATGGGCAAGAAAGAATAACCGATATAAGTAATATGATTGATGAAAATCGTTATCAGGTAAAAATGACCTTTCTTTATGTGCTGCATAATTGAATGTACAAGACCTTATCATCTTGGGTCGCAGTACGAATTTCCCCTCAGCGAGCACTGGCTCTGCGATGCTTTCTATGTACTTCCAGTAGGGTATGACAAACTCTTGATATCTGGCCCTGCATTTCAGCATTTATAAACAACTTAAAAGATTATTTTCCAATCAATTTAAATATTCATATCATTTAGGAAATGGCTATTATTCTTAGTTCATCTAGCTGGCATCAAATATTTGTAAAAAGCCTTTAAGTAAAGCCGTAAAACACGGGATGCCTAATATTGCATAGGAGAAAATGTAAATTAAAAAGAGTATCCCGTTTTTCAATCATTGGTTCGTCAAATTTTGACTTAGTTCTTGTCACAAGGCTACATAGAAAGAATACGTAAATTAATGGTCAAGATGCCAGTGAGTCATAATTACTTCATTAGTTTTTTGCTTCAGTTTCACAAATTATCCATCGTAGCCGGTAGATAAAATATTCAACAATCATTCAACTGAAAATTCAGCAATTAAACAACATTAAATCACTGAAATCAAAATTCAAGCACTTTAAATCAGAGAAACTTCTTCTTCTTTATTTGTTTTAATTTTATTTTATTTTTTGATGAAAAAGAAAGATGTCGTATCCAACCAGAAGTAATAAACTGCTAAAATCGAGGATCAACTCAATGCAGGCACTATAGAGCCTTCGACAATCTGATTGGCAGCATCCTTTCTGTAAAAATGGATGTTCAATTCCAAGATTTTTCACCTTTTATGGGTAGGATGGTTCTAACTGTCTCCAGATAATAGGTAAGGGTTTGTTTCCTAATTTGTATGCTCTCAAGTTTAAAGGGTAATGTTTCCTTTTGATGCAAGAAACAATTTAGTTTACTTAAGTTTGAGAACGGGGGTCATGTTTATTATAATCATGACTAGAAGGCCATTTCTTTCCTGTAGTAAAATTGAGACAGGACCAATGGTTCATTTAAACTTTTCACTTTGTTCTTAAGATCATATCTCTTACACATATGACATACAGTTAAATACACTAGCATATTCAAGAACTCATAAGGTTTTCTATCAGACTAAAATTAACCTTTATGGCATAGCCAAGCAGCTTCGATGATCCTAACTCTCTGTTAGTTGGCTGCAAGCATACAGCAACCTGCTTGTGTTGAAAATAACCTCAGCTTTAGTTATGAAAACCAAGTGAAATTACATTTTTATTGGTTACCACTACCACTGAAGTCACGAGACTAATATATACCCATGAAGTTAATAGCAATAATGGTACCAAAGGAAAAGGCATCATTCCTTCTTCATAGCAAGTATATATGGCAAATGATAATACCTTGGACTATAGAAGACATCAAACATGCTCTTGTTGGATATTGCATCAGCCACTGAAGAAAGGACATTGGAATAATGATAATGCTTTGCAATAATGGAATTGAGAACATCTTCACTGCAACGCCTATCTCTTCTAAGTCCCAACTTCAACTTCCCATCTCCTCCCCTAAGGACAACATTTTCATAGATTGAGAATCTTTCGATCATTAAGTGGTGCGTAAAACTGGTACATTTATACCAGGAAGTGGGTTATCTCCAATTATATTCAATATCATCAAAATTCTTTGTTTTTTTATTACTTTTTTCATTTTAGGAAACACCACTTGAATTTTGTCCATTCATTGGAATATTGTAAATGGTTTTCGGGACACAATAGTTTTCTATTAACCATCAAGATACTTTCAGGATAGTTGATGACCCATTTCTTGTATCGACTTTTATTGTATTTGGCTGAGCAGTAAACTCTAGGAAAGAATTGTTCCCACAACTAAATTTTAACAAGAACAATGACATAACTATGGCTGTGTTTGCAATTCAACTGTAGAAATACCTTAGAAATACCACGTTATCCCCCCCCCCCCCCCCCCCCCCCCCAAGATTTTTTTTGCGTATATTTACCCCATCCGCTAAGCCAATAATGCCTTCGCTGATCTAAAAACTTAATGAACACTTCAATAGTATCGATTTTCCTTCAGTTAACCACAGCTCAGATTCTATCAAAAGTACCCGTAAGAGTAAGTTGAAAGCTCCACTGCATTCCATGGAAGTCTTTGGCATCAACCATCAGGAATTCAGGGGCGAACCGAGCGTTTTAAGATCCTGCAACAGTAACCTTTAACAAGATTTAAGTAGATAATAATCAAAACAAAGCAAACAACATAAAAAGCATAAAATCATACCTTACGAGAAAAGATTTTGCCAGCTCGCAGAGTAACTGATAAGGTTTTAACATCGAAACGCCAAGTCTGTTATAGACCATATGAGAGGTTCATTTTGTAGGTGTTCCTCCGTCTTTCTCCTCATCCCTGCTTGGTTCTTCAAGCTCTTTGTCCTTTGAATTTAATTAGACAGCACAAAGCATATAACATCACATCATTGTAAAGATATTAGTTTTCACCTGTACAGAATTTAAATTAAAAAATCTAAGAACCTCTGAAACTCCCCCACCCAACCAGCAAAACAAAAGTTGCAATTTTTCAACATATGATTATACAACTAGTACTAGCTATAAACCAAGAAGCAGCCAAGCATTCTTGGCATAAAAAATCATACCTCTGGTTCAGGAAGCAAATTAATATCTGCACAGACCTCATCATTTTTCTTATTAGCCTGTTTAAAGTGATCACAATTAACAAAATCAAAATCAAAATCAAAATCAAAAGAATTAAGGAATTGGGATTCTGTTAGAGGTAAAAATGTCGAATTAAAATGGAAAGAAAACAAACATTTAAATATTAAAAGGTTTTAACAACAACTAGACTCAAAAACTTAAATAACAAAAGACTCTCAATCAACTATAACTATAGCTATAGCTATAGCTATACCTATATAACTATAACTATAACTATAACTATTACTATAACTATTACTATTACTATATCTATAACTATAGCTATTACTATAGCTATTACTATAACTATTACTATTACTATTACTATTATTCTTCTTATTCTTCTTATTCTTCTTATTCTTCTTATTGTTATTATTATTATTCTTATTATTGTTATAATAATAATAATAATAATAATAAACTTAATCTATTAAAAGAAGATGAAAATCCGAATTATATTCTAAGAAGACACAGGAGATCATGAGATGTTGATTATTGATTTTGAAGAATATGATCATAGGATTTAGAAATAGATACTATACCACTATCCTTGTCAAAGATTGTGGTGAAATCTTCTTTACTATCTAACTTGCTTGTCGTTGCATCTTTCTTCTCTGCTTCCGATATTGAAGAGCTCTGTTCAGCTTCCATGAACGCTGTGTGATGAACTTGTTCGCTGCTCCATTGTCTGCAAGGTCCTGGTACTAAACAAAAAGATTTTGATCAAAACTCCTCACATTGTTCATTTCAAATCTGAGAGTTTTCCATTTTTTTCTTCTTATTACAATTATGTTGATGGAGAAAAATAACCAACAATTACATATCCTTCCATTCCATATATGCCTTCTTTAATGCATAAACCAACCCTTATAATTTATTTATGTTCGATGAACATATTAATAACTTTTAAAATATTATTTTAAAAAAAATTATGAAGAGTTATAATTCTAGTTAAGCATATTTATTTATGTTTGATGGGTATATTAAAACTTTTACTTTAATCCTTGTAATTTTGAAATCGTTTAAAAGTCTATCATTGGTCACTATAATCATAGTTTTAAAACTCGAAAGGCGGTGCGAGGCGGTCAAGCCTTCCCGAGGCGAGGCGGCAGCCTCAGTCAGAAAATGGAAAAACTAATAAAAAAATAAAAAAATAATAATAAAGTTCTATAATATTAAATAAATTTATTTTTAAAAAATTAACAAGTTAAAGTATGTGAAAAACAAAAAAAAAACATATCATTTCAATGAAATATGGACTCTAAAGCCCATTTAAAGTTAACAATCCAAACAAAGCTGGTCCAATCCCATGGAAACCCTAAATACACATGCCCACACAATCACAGTCTCACTTGACATTGTAATGGACCTATTTTCAACTTGAGTAACTTAAGCCCAAATTAAAAAAAAATTGTTACCCAGCCCAGTGCTCTTTTTAAAACCAAGGTAACCCTAATATTTTTTGTCTAGATCTCCTTTCAAAGAGCCTACACTTCCACTTTCTTCTGTGTTCTTCTTCTTCTTTCTTCCGGTTCTTCTCTTTTTTTTTTTTTGATAAAAATGAAACCGCCTCTGAATCGACTCGGCCAAGTCGAGGCGGTGCGACACAGAGGCGGCAGCCCCGGTGCGGTAGAGGCGGGTTTTTGGCTCAAGTATGATGGTGCGGCAGCACCAACTCGTTTTTGGCGCAAGGCGGGGTGAGGCGGCCTCGAGGCAGCCGCCTCAGTCCGAATTTTAAAACTATGACTATAATTTGACAAAACAGGATTATAAATTCATAAAAATCAGAAAAAAGAAAAACCTAAGTCAAATCTACTGGCTAAATTTTTTCTAAAACTACTACTAAAATATGTTTAGAAAATAAAAAGCCTCTTAAAATCATTTATGTTATGCTAATAGATTGCGAGACTAATGGACATGACTTTTAAAAGGTAGCTTTTGGTTTTTTGGAACTTAGAAGTGGCTTTGCAAACCCGATTGGATTGGACAAATTTTTGTTCAATTTCACATTTTGGATTAAAGAAACATTTATAAATAGTCCAAAAAGACTATTAGTCCTCTTCCTCCTCCCTAAGACTATGCTCCAAGATTTAACATAAGTAATTGTGAAATTGATCAGATCCAAAATGAAACTCATTAATTGACAGAAGTATAAGCATCACTTAAATCAATTTGATCATATACCAAATGGAGTAGAAAGAAAGTACTATATACAAAATGGGATAGAATGAAAGTACTATTAACAAAGTATGAAGAGAAACATTCAACATTGAAAAGGGGTTCCCTAGAAAGGCAGAAGCTCACTATTCTCCAAGATCCGGGCATCCACCGATAAAGGAGTATTTTCTAAGATGATTGAGATTATGGAGGTCCCAGTAAGACAGAGGAATAAGGTTTTCACAATCAATTACACGTTGTGATACCAGATTAGGCAGCAAACCCCCCTCTGGAAAGGACATGAGACAAAGACAACCACAGACAGTTAAATTTTGAAGCGAAGTGACCATATGTAATTGACTGGGAAGAGACCTGAGATTGTCACATTCAGAAATTTGAAGTGATTTTAAACAGGAGTTGGGCAACCCTCCTACTGGAAAGTACATTAGACTTGAGCAATTACTTAATGACAGTAGTTCAAGATGAGTGAGATTGTGAAGTTTCACTGGCAATGACTGAAGCTCCTCACAATCCCAAATCCCTAGCTCTCTAAGCTCTAGGGTGCTAGTTGATGTCATGTTTGATAGGCTTGAATCGCCTCCTAGACCAAAACTGATAGAATCATGATTCATAATCTCCGATGATTGACCAAACAACTTCAAATTCATACAAGATACTATCTTTAATTGTCTAAGAGTGGCAGGTAGCTTGTCCATTGGAAAAGAGAGAAGTGAAGAACAGTTATCTATCTCTAAGGATTCAAGGGACAAGCCTTTCTCGTCCACCAACCCAGCAAGTAATCATGTATTCTAAATTCAAGCAATTAGTGATTTTCAATTTTTTAAGAGTGATAGGAAAATGAATGAGGAGAGGGGGAGGGTGAAACAAAAAATAAATAAAACTCCAAGTATTCGACAGAATTATGTACCATTAGGTCAAGCAGGAACCCCAGATCTTCAATTGTTTAACAGAAGTGGTTGCTGACTTGCTCTTCAGCAAGGATGCCAAAGAAGAGCAGCTATCAATCTCCAAATATTCTTCAAGAGTTTCCCCAGTTGTAACTCCCGGAATCTTGTCAGCACTGTGTTAACGGAAGGAAACGATGGGGTGATGAGAATTGTTTTGTGAGATTCAGGGAATGATGTGCAGTATCACTTGCGTTGAGTTGTGATACGTAACTTTCAGTTACTTGGGCTTGCTAGTCTGTGGATTCCAGAAACAAATAATAAATAAATAAATAAATTTATTAAACTATGAAAGAATGGAACACTAATATTTTATCCCAACGAAAAGATTATAACCTGGATCAGAGTTATCAGGTGAAGCATCTTGTGAACTTGTCCGCAGTCTCTTCAACTTTGGTGAAGAATGAATCTTGAACGAGGGAGAAGAAACAATTTCCCATAGCGAAACTTGTCTTTTATGATTCTTCCAAATACCTTTAATCCATTTGACCTGTAATTGTTATAATAGGGTCATAACGTAAATAACTTTCAGTAATCTTATGCATGAACATGCAGTAAATCTGTATGCATGGTAGTCTGAATGAGGTCCACCATATCTGCCGTCATAAACCAGCAACTTTACCATTTATATTCTGCCACTTGGTATCCTACAATGCTACTAAACCCCCTAGATCAATGAATAAAATGGAAATTTTTAGAAGCTAGGCCATAAATGGATAATAAGTTTCATCATTTACATTGCTTCTGAAGAAGTAGCCTAATGATGGCAGGCAGACCATTCTTCGTCTTATTAAGTTTATCCATTAAAATATCATTAGTAAGAAGTTAAAAGAAAAACTTAAACTACTGAGCAGTGCATATTTTATGTTAAACATGTATGACCGTGTGTAAAAGCAGGAAAGTAGTACAAGCATCATGGGAAGAATAAGAGATCTGTTGAAAATGATATAAATTTTAAACATAGTAGAAAAAGGGTAAAGGAAACGCATTTGGAATTCATCCCCTATCAACACTGGCCTTGTGATGCTTTTCATGTACTTCTGGCCAGGTATGATAAAATCTGCATCACTTGCCCTGCATTTCAGCATTTTTAAACAATTTAAAAGTTATCCTCTGGTTGATTGTTTCCTGCCCTCGCTTGCCAACAAATTTCAAGAAATCATTGAGGCAGAATTATAATCCTATGTGATATTCAATCCTATGATAACTGTTGCCTCACAACATGTGAAATTGAGAATAATTATCTCTTTTAGAGATAAGTTAGGTTTTGTTTTATCTTTTATCAGGAGTTAGGTGTTTATCATTTTGTCAGCTATAACTATTGTAACCAGACTTGATTATTGAATGAATTGATTGATTAGTTTTCCAATCCCTAATTCCTCTTTGTTTCTCCCCTTTCTGTTTCCAATCCCTAATTCTCTCTATTCTCTCTAAAAGTCTCTGTCTATTTCTTATCTCTTGTGTTGGTCCTACATCAGAAATGTTATGAAAACAATCAGCTCCCTCCTAGAAAATCATGTTCTTGTTTGATATGATAGATTTAATCTAATAAATAATTTCATGTTTAATTTTTCCAATCAAGAAGGTAAATTTAAACTCTTAGTGACCGTTACACTCAAGAACTTAAAGGCAAGAGTTCAAACAATATTTTTTAAGCTCTAAACACATTTCCTCATGTGCAAGACTAAACAACTAGTTACATGGACCCACCCCAAATATAGACACATGTTTTGATACCCAATGCAGAAACTAATACAGATACAAATAACAGATGCATATACACATGGGCGGATGTGAACCCAAGACCCTTTGGTTGAATTGGCTCTGATGCCATATTAGATAGCCACTACTCAAAAGTTTGAACTTGTGATGAGGGTCCAAAGAATAGTATTAAGCATATACATTCTTATTTGCAATCTTTTTGTTGTAACTAATAGCTATAGTCTATCAATATTATTGAAGCATTTTAGTTCGAATTATTGCTTTGCAATATATATTGGAGGGTTTAAAACCTATCTATGCATCTATAAATGCTATATCAACTTATATCAAACACCAAGTGCAATGAATAGCTCATGTCCACCGAATAGCATTTTCTGAGCAGAATCAGTTACAAAGGGTGCAAACTTCTGATTACATTTTCACAATGCTCAATTTCCTTTCCAATGTCTAGGTATGTTTACTGTCTTCATTTGGGAAAATGAGACAGGATCTAAGTACATTCAGAAGTTTTTCTTTGTTTCCTATGATCTTATCCCTTACAAGAATACATCAAAAACACCAGCACATTCAAGAACTCATAATGTTTTCTATCAGACTGTCATTATCCTATACCAATACATGGCACAGGCAGGCAGCATTGATCATCCCAACTACCTGGCTGCAACTAACAAGAACATGTCTGCTAAAATTAAGTTAAAGATAAACCCAGTAAATTTAAAAAAAAAAAAAAAAAAAAAAACAATTTCTCTACCACTCAAGTGTTGAAACTATAGTCATAAAGTTAGTAACAAACTAACAACAGTCTCAGCAAAAAGCCAAAAAGAAGAGACTTTATTCCTTCTAGAAACGAGCAGATAATGGATTAATTGCTAATAGTGATACCTTAAACTATAGAATACATGAAACATTCTCTTGTGGCTTATTGCATCAGCCACTGTAGCAAGGAAATAGGGATATTGATAATGCATTGCAATAATGGAATCAGGAACACCAATTTCATAGGGACCAACTCGTCTTATTCCCAACCTCAGTTTCTGATCTTCATCTCTACTACCATTTTCAGAAGATTGAGAAATTTCAAATCATTAAATGGTGGATAGAACCGCAACGCTGCATACATATGGAGAAAGGAATAAGGATGGACGCGGAATTTCTACAATGCTATTGCCTATCATGAAAATGTTTTTATTACCTATCAAAGGAAAATGTTTTCTTTGGGGCTGCTTTTTTTTTTTTTTTTCCATTCATCAGAATGGATGAAGTTTCTATAGTAACCATCATGATACTTTTTGGTTATTCCATAATCCCATTGATCTTTTTAATGTTGGCTGATAAGTAAACTCAAAGAAAGATTTGTGATTTTGTTCCCTAAACTAATTTGTTTGGAAAAGAAAAATGAAAGAAGGAATGATGAAATGATCACTCTGTGGTTTGAGTTCAAATGCAGCAGGTTTGCATAACTCAGAAACACCACTCTATCCCCTGTAAGAAGATTCTTTCGACAAACAAATTTACAAAGGTTTTGGCAGCTTCAGGAGGAACTGATAAGGTTCTAGTATCAGAAAATCTAAGTGTTTTAGAGAAACGAGGGATTCATTCTGTAGGTGATCCTCCGCCCTCCTCCACATCCTCCTCTACAAGCTCGTTGCTCTCTGAATTATTCCAGTCAACATTGAAACAAAAATGATACAACTATCATCATTAAGGAGATTAAATTTGCCCCAAACTCCAACCAGAAACATAAAAAGTTGCAATTTTTTTACATATAGTTTAATGTCTTCTAAAAAAACAAGATGGATAAGCCAAAATGCAAATGCATTACAAATAAGAATCATATATCTGGTTAAAGTAATATGTGCACAGATCTCATCATTCTTCTTATTAGCCTAATTGCAATCAACAAATAGTCAAAACTACAAGAATTGAAAGGAATGGGACCTGCAATCGAATACGAAAACTACTTACAATTAACTGGATATTGTACCATTATCCTCGTCAAAGACTGCAGTGAAATCATCGCTTTCTACCTCAGTCGCTGCTAAATCCTCCTTTTCTTCTACAATTTCCATGAACACTCTCTTGAGTGATCAAACGAGACCGTCAAGCTTTATCACAAATTTTACCAACTTTATTACACTCTACTAAACGACGACGTAAAGCTTGGAACAGAAAGCAACTCTTGATTATTTTTTATTTGGAGTAATTGTACAAACAGCCCCAACTTTTGATATAATTGCAAACATTTGGACTTTTTGTCAAATATTATACAAACATCCCCTACCCCATCCAAACTAACTATTGACCCGATTTTTAGTACGAAAAGTCCAGAATACCCTAAGGCCCCGTTTGGTGCGCGGGATTGGATTGGACTATTTTATGGGATTAGATTGGATTAATATGGGACTGAGATTATATAAGATTGGATTAGAATGAATTGGACTAAATTAATACTGTACTAAATTAATATCACGTTTTGTTTGACGATGGTTAGGATTGTATTAAATATTTGATAAAAGAGTATTTTCTAAAAACAATTTTTCATTTTATTTATTAATTTTTTTTATAAAAAAAAGTCCTACAAACATGGGACTAAATAAACCCAACAAACCCAACAATTTGTTGGGTTTATTTAGTCACATGTTTGTAGGACTAAATCACTAAATTCTGAGTCCCACCGGATTGGCCAAGTCAGTCCGGTATGCTTCCAAACATGGGATTGGATTGAAATTAGTCCAATCCCAGTCCAATCCCAGTCCAATCCCATGTGCCAAAGAGGCTTACTTATTTATCCTTTATTTTTTCCCCTTGAAATAAAATAAATTATGAAAAATAAAATACTTTTAGCTATATATTTTTCAAATAATAACTTTAAAAGATAAAAGTATATAAAATAAAAAATTTGAAAAAAGAATAAAAGAAAATTTTAATAGGGAAAAATAAAGGATAAATAAATAATTAAGGGCATTTTAGACTTTTCAAACTAAAAATCCGACCATCAATTAATTTGGATTGAAGTCAACTAACGACAGAAATTTTTCGGTATTACTCGGTAAAAAGTCTATATACATTCATGTATGCAATTATACCAAATTTTGGTGGAAATATGTGCAATTACTCCTTTTTATTATTAATTTTGTAAAAAGAAATTATTTCATCTGTAACTATTTAAACCGCACAGATGTCAACTTCTACGAAGTTCCTCGTCGGCAATGGACCCCACACCAGTCGGTGGCCGGTCAGAACTGGAGGAGTTCGAGACCATGGACGACGACCGCGACAACCTCTGCATCATCTTCTCATCTCTCGGACTCTTCCACCTTGTTCGCTGCTCCGTCGTCTGCAAGTCCTGGTACTAATCGCTAATTAACTCAAACAAGAGTCAAATTTTAACTTAATTACACCGTTCACAGATAAAAAAAAAAATTATACTTTTTTCCAATTAAGGAATGCAATTATCAACAGATGCAAGTCAGTGAAACAATATAAAAGAGTTTGAATAACAGTTAATGGTGTAGTTAACTTTAATTTAAATTGTTTGCTTGGAGGTTGGTGTATCGAATTAGTGCTCGTTTGAACCAGGGACTAGTATGTTTATTGTTTTATAACTTTGCTGTCTTTTCTAATTGATCATAATAAATAATAAACAAAACTTTCATAAAAATAATCTTCTTTAAATAAACATGTATTGCAAATAAATGTAAAATATGCATGGGATTTTCGTAACAAAGCTGGAGCTACTTGCTCTTAAAAATATCTGAATCTAAACGCCCACTGCAAAAGGAGTATATATCTTTCAAGATGCTCGAGATGAAGGAGGCCCCAATCACATATAGGAATAAAGTTTTGACAATTGCTCAGGCAACAACTCAAGCTCCCGACAATTCTCAGTCTCTAGCTTTCTAAGCTCTAGGCTGCCCGCCTCCGAATAGTGTTCACGTTCAAAGATAGAACAAGACTTTATAGTCATGAATGCTTCACTAAGTGACTTCAATTATTACCTGCAGTTTACAATCTTCAGTTGTCTAAGAGTAGCAGGAATACCGCCTGTTGGCATGGAGATGAAAGAAGTGCAACGATAGCTAGAGTGCATGCATATTCTAAAATATTGAAGA
Source organism: Dipteronia dyeriana (assembly GCA_032871835.1). Lineage (NCBI taxonomy): Eukaryota > Viridiplantae > Streptophyta > Magnoliopsida > Sapindales > Sapindaceae > Dipteronia > Dipteronia dyeriana. The sequence continues at coordinate 76,340,846 of CM065303.1, read as the reverse complement.
AAGTTCGCAAACCTTTGCATTTCTTAGCCATTTCTTTACCGATGCTCTCCAAAATCAGACTCACTTCAGAAACTGAGTTTAGAAAACGCATGTTGTGCAAACAATCATCATCTGGCAGTTGCTGGAGATGGAAAAGGGGACCCGTGTTCACAGTTTGTGTTGTGAGAAAGTGAGCAGCAATTTTGAAAAAAAAAAAAAAACTGTTATTTGTGTTGTGTTACAGCCTACAGGTTGCTGGATTCACACAAGTGTACAAAGAAAACTTGACATCAAGTCCCAAAACAGCACTTTCTTTAATTTATAGCAAATTTGTTGCAGATATTTATTATTCTCTACCACACTACTCTCCTTCTTCAAATGAGAAAATTGTTTATTGTGATTTTAAAATGAAGTGGTGTAAGTTCTCGACCTGTTAAATTATTATATATTCATGTTTGCTTAATGGTCAATTTAATCGAAAATTATACCAAGTTCTCTGTTGATTTTGTGTATTTTTTTTTTACTGTATCTATCTATAGACCTATTTAGATTAGATATTTTTTTTTTAAGTTTTTACCATTAGTAGGATTCGAGTTGCTGTAATTTACCAAAGCCTCAAGCTTATACATTTACCAGCTGAGCTACACATTCGAAGGCTATAATGGTGTAATTAATAAAAAAATAAACGTAATACTTTGAGTTGGAGATATAGAAATCAAAAAATTAACTCCGTATCTTCGCTCTCAATAAAGTGATTGTGCAGTCCTTGTCTTATTTTTTTTTTTTTCAATTCTATTATAGTTTTGAGCTATATATTTATCGATTAAATCACAAAATATAAAGACTATTTCCATACAATAAGAATTGTATTTAGAATCGTTTTTATAACTATACGTCGAAATGATTATTTTCGATTGTATTCCAAAAATGCAAGAAATAGAAAGTCCAATAGTGTAGCATGGGCTGATCCTTCAAAATGATGGACCTATTGATATAAGTGGGTCAAGACCCAGTAGAGTTGGGTTTGGACTGCCATCTAAAATGCATTCATAAAAAAGAAAAAAAAAATTGAAGATTTTTTTTTTAATATATTTTATTATAAACTCTTTTTAACAATAATTTATTTTAACAGATCAATAATGTGTACACACAAATACAAGGCGACAGGCCCACCACACCTTTCGTACCCTCTCTCTCTCTCTCAAGAATATATATATATTCTTAAGATAGCTGCTGCTCCAGCAAAAACGTTGAAATGGTTTTCATCCGTAGCAACGAGATTAACGTTGAATATTTAATAATAATATATTAATAATTTAGAAGATCATTCTGATGATTTTATCTATCTTAAAATGATACTAATTTTAATGTATTTAAAAAGTTAAATACTTTCAATAAAATAATATAAACATATTTTCAATTTAAGAATCATTTGGAGCAACTCTTTTTTTTTTCACTTTATAAATTGATATATAGATAAGTAAATAGAAATTTAAAGAGTGAAAATAGAAAAGTCTTTTAATGATATTTTAAGAAAATTCGAATGAAATAATTAGTTTTTACTCGATTAAGTAAATGATGAAAAATAAAATGGTAAAGAGTAGAGAGGTTATATATGGGCCGGCAATAAGGATTTGGGTCTCCTTCCCACCTCATTTTGACTTTATATTATTCTTATCTAAATTATGTTCTAATTAATTCTATTTTTTCTATTTTTAGAAAAACATAATAATTACTAGAAATAGTCTATAAAGATATTAAACTCGTGGCAATATAACAGGGAGGTCAAGATAAGATAAGGACAATAAAGTCAAGGGGAGGATCAATATTCCGGCAACAAATGAATACCTCCCAGAGCCGCTTACTGCAACTGGGTTACCACTTGCTCCAGCAAAAATGTTGAAGTGGTTTTCATCGGTAGCAAACGCAGCTAGTGATCAAACGGATTGATTCTTCTTCTGATATTTTCAAGTAGGGAAACTTAGCTAACCCATTCCAAGTTTGTTTTTGGGTGGCTGCTGATTTTGAATTATGTGTCTGTTATTTAATATTTTTAATTGATTATTGGTTAATTTGTATCGTAATTGTTTGCTTGTATCTGTAATATGTAATTTAATTATTTAGGTAAGGGCAAAATAGACAAATCCTGTTTGCATTTCTTCAACGGTTCACTTGACTTTCAAAGAAAGCAAGTTACAATAGATGCAGAGAGCTTCTCTTTAAAGCAACCTTTACAAAGCCGATATTTCTTCGGCGACTAAACTGCTAAGAAACCATGACTGTGGGTGAGGCATTTCTTTCTGCTTTCCTCCAAGTGCTATTTGACAGGTTGGCTTCTCGTGAGCTGCTGGACGTTGCTACTAGCTTGAAAATCGACACAGATCTGAAAAAGCTAACATTGTTGGTGTCTAAATTAAATGCTGTGCTCAAAGATGCAGAGGAGAAGCAGGACAAAGACATGGCAATCAAACTGTGGATAGATGAGCTGCGAGATGTGGCAGACGATGCTGAGGATGCGCTTGATGAATTTGCTACTGTAATCTTGGAATGCAAACTGAAAGCAGGGAATAAAAAATCCCGTTCCTGGACGGAATTGCTGCAGGATATGCTCAGACCCAACACTCCGGTTGGAGCTGTAATCTTCAATGCAAAGGTAACTGTGGCATAGCCATCAACATAAATAAGCGCGTGTATGTAGGTGTAAAGAGGAAATCCATACGCCGGTGGAGATTGGATCTCCAACAGAGGGGAGGAGATCGTCGATCTTCCTTGGAAGAGATTGATCTCATCCTCTAAGAGGAGATCCAATATTCACCGTCGGTGGCTGTAATTAATGACAATATTTAAATTGAGTATGAGCAAAACATAAACTATACTAATTGTTGGGTTAATTTAAAAAATGATATATATATATATCTCGAGTATTGTTTGTGTTTTCCCTATAAATTATAACTCAAAAATGAGACTAAGCTAATTTAGTCGCCAAGTGTACACAAGCATTCCATAGTCCCACCTTCCACATTTAATTTCCTTTGTTTTGAATCAAATTTCCATTTTCAATTTTATTTATCAATCATACTCTCTTAGCTATAAGTAACTGTGCAGAGTCCCTTTTCACACCTAATAAGGGTTCGAAACCCTCCTCATCGGTGGAAGTTACATTTTGCACCGTGTTTGTAGCGGTTGATCTCATCTCATCAGTCCCGACAAGTTAGGCAAACTCCTAACTTGATTCGTGTCATATTTCATTTTTCAAACTTTAAAAAATAACACAAACTGCTTTATTACCACGAAGAGCCCGGCCTACCCCCGTTTACACTCCAGTAATAGCATGAGATTAAACGTGATTTGGCATAATTTCTTCTCAATTTGATTTTATATATGTCAATATAACTGCTTTTTATATAGCATTGTAAATTAAAACACGCATAAGTAGGATACATACTGAGATTTCTATTTGATTTGTATAAGGTATTTTCCATTCTATTTTATGTTTTTTGTCCCTTCCAGTTTACATTCCAGGTATGCCACTGCAGGTAGCTTTCAAGTTTGACGCCTTAACGCAGAGGTTGGAAGATTTTGCAAAACAAACGAAGAAACTAGGTCTGAGAGAGCATGCCGGAGAGAAGTCTATAGGCCTTTGGCGAAGGTTTGAGACAACTTCTTTGGTAGCTGATTGCGTCTATGGAAGGGTGGAGGATGCCAAGAACTTGATTGAACTTTTACGAGAAGTTGATGATGGATTGAGTGTGATTCCCTTAATTGGTTTAGCTGGCATTGGCAAGACAACCTTAGCTCAAATCGTGTATAATGATAAAGAAGTGAATGGAGATTTTGACCTGAAAGCATGGGTTTATGTTTCAGGCGATTTTGACTTAGTAAGGATGATGAAGGGGATTCTCGACTCTTTGGGTGAATCATGTCATAGCACTGATCTGGAACCACTTCAAAGTATTCTGAGAAAGAAACTGATGGAGAAAAAGATTTTACTTGTTTTCGATGATTTATGGAATGAGAATTGCAGCGAATGGGATGTCTTACAACTTCCATTTAGAGCATGTAAAAAAGGAAGCAAGATCATTGTAACAACTCGCAATGAAAATGTTGCTCAAACTATCAGCACTGGACCTGTTTTTTATCTTCAGGAACTGTCCGAAAATGATTGTTGGTCATTGTTTGCACAACATGCCTTCTCTAAACTGAATTGTAAAGTTCGTCCAGACTTGGAAAGCACAGGAAAGGAAATCGCAAAGAAATGCAAAGGTTTACCCTTGGCTGCCAAGGCACTAGGGGGTTTATTGAGCTCTAAATCGGATACCGATGAGTGGCATCATATACTGAACAGTGAAGTATGGGAATTACCTTACCAGAAATGTGGCATTCTTCCAGGACTAAGTTTGAGCTATTATCATCTTCCCTCTCATTTGAAACCTTGCTTTGCATACTGTGCAATCTTTCCCAAGGGCTACAAATTCAACGAGAAGGAGTTAGTCCGTTTATGGATAGCAGAAGGTCTCGTGCAGCAGCCACAAAGAAACGATATGCAGATTGAAGATGTTGGAAGCCAATATTTTCATGATCTACTTTCAAGGTCACTTTTTCAACGATCTAATGGGATTATTTGTCAATTCACAATGCACGATCTAATCAATGATTTAGCTCAATTTGCTGCTGGAGAAAGATGTTTAAGGTTGGAGGATAATATTAATCGATATAAAAATGGGAAAAAGGCCCGTCATTTGTCACATATTTCACAAAAACGTGATTCCTTGATAACATTTGAGAGCTTTTCATCACAAAAGTGTTTGCAAACTTTCCTGCCACTTGATGGTGGGTTTGGAATTCGTGGCATGACAAATAAGGCGACATCTGAACTCCTAAAGACGTTTACTCGTTTACGTGTGTTATCACTAAAGCAATTTAAAATCACTGAGCTACCAGACCTGATTGGAGAGTTGAAACGTCTACGGTATCTTGATCTCTCCAGCACTTTAATCAAAGTGTTGCCTGAATCGATTACTACATTGTACAACCTACAAACTTTACTTTTACACAATTGCCATAATCTTGCTGAGTTGCCTAGAGATATGGGGAACCTGGTTAATTTACGAGAACTGGATATTAGAGGAACTGACTTACGACAGTTCCCACCACATATGGGTAGACTTGAAAATCTTCGGACATTGCCTTATTTCATTGTGAGTAGAGATGCTCAAAACGATGGTGGATCTGATATTGTGGAGTTGAAGGATCTGTCAAATATTCAAGGGGATCTACGCTTATGCGGGCTCGAATGCGTGGAAAAAGACACAGATGCAGTGACTGCCAATTTGCTAGATAAAAAATATCTTAATAAGTTGGTGTTGGAATGGATTTCAGATTTTGATGGTATGATGGTTGAAGATGTGCTTAATGCGCTACAACCTCATCGGAACCTTAAAGAGCTTTCAATTAAGCATTATAGTGGTGAGAAATTTTCCAATTGGACTGCAGATCCATCATTCTCAAATTTGATGTTCATCGGTCTTAGTAATTGTAAAAATTGCAAATCCTTACCACCGCTCGGCCAATTACCCTCACTTAAAGACCTCATCATTGAAAGGATGGATGCTGTACGCAAAGTAGGCCCTGAGTTCTACGGTGCTAGCTGGTGTTCGGTTAGGCCTTTTAAGTCCTTGGAAACTCTCAAGTTCAAGGATATGCCTGTTTGGGAGGAATGGTGTTCGGTTAGTGATGGAGAATTCCCTTACCTCCATGAACTATGCATAGAGAACTGTCCAAAACTTTCAGATAAGATGCCTGAATCTTTTGGGTCCTTGAAAAGCCTTGAAATACGTAACTGCATAGAACTGTATTTGATTCCACGCCTTCCACAGATTCAGAATTTAGTCTTGATCGAATGTGATCAAGCAATACTGGAAACTGTTGGGGACCTCACCTCACTTGAGAAGCTGCTTCTTCACAAAGTTTTACGGCTCAAGCATCTACCCAATGAGCTTTTCCATAGATTAACAGCACTCAGTGATTTGGAGATCGGTAAATGTGATGAGCTTTCGAGTTTGTTCAATCAGTTTGGATTACTACGCAACCCTTGTCTTAAAAGATTGAAAATTTGGGAGTGCTCCTTGAATCTACTATGGCGTGAAGAAGAATATGGCTTGCCACACCTACTCGTAGGTTTGGAAATAAGTGACTGCAAGAACTTGACCAGTCTTCCAGAAAAACTACACAGCCTCAAATCGCTAAAGACGTTGAAAATCACTAATTGCCCACGTCTTGTTCTCCTTCCGGAGATGGAAGGCCCATCCAGTTTGAGGCATCTTCAGATCAAAGAATGCGAGGCTTTGCAGTCCCTACCTAATGGCTTAATGCACAACGAGAACCTGTCTCTTGAAGTCTTGGAGATTGATGGTTGTTCTTCTTTGAAGGGCTTTACAAAGGGTGAGCTACCTCTAACTCTTCAGAAACTCAAGATCTCAAACTGTTCAAATCTGAATGTCCTACCAAAAGGGTTACTGTCTAAAAACACTTGTCTAGAATCTTTGCAAATCTCTGGGTGTTCGCTCACTTCTTTCCCGGTGATTTGTCCAAGCCCGTTACAATCCTTTGTTCCCTCTAGTTCCAGCTCCAGTTCCAGATCCAGTTCCTCTCCAAGTCTTAAAGTGCTCGAGGTTCGTGATTGTATTAACCTTGAATCTTTACCAGTTGGCCTCCACAACTCTATCCATCTTGATACATTGTTGATAAGCAACTGTTCTATACTTGAGTCTTTTCCTGATGGGGGCTTGCCACCCAACCTGACAACCCTTTCAATATCTAGATGTGCGAATCTCCAAGAGCTGCCCAACGGAATGTACACCAACACATTACTTCAAGACTTGACAATACGCGATTGTATCAGACTTACGTCGTATCCAGAAGGGGGTTTGCCACCCAACTTACAATCGCTTCGTATCATTAGATGCTATAACCTCAATCATCCATCCCAGTGGGATCTGTACAAACTCAGGTCAGTTAAAAAACACAGAATCTCAAATGACCCATAAGAGACTATTACTGTGGACTACCTGTTTTATAGGCGACAACTGTGGTGCAAATGGAGCAAAGAGAAGCACTAGAATGAGGAGATTGGATTTTATTTATTGTATTTTTTTTTTATAAATAAAAAGTTTTGTAAATAGTTCTTAAATCATTTATGTATTACTTTCAGTTTTGAAAAGTTCCAAAAAGGTTTATGATGGTAATTGAAATTATATTAATTACCAACCACAACAAACCTAGAAGGGTTATTAGGTTTTTCTAACCTTTTCGGATAATCACAAAAATCACAATCTCAAATAGTATGTAGAGAGAGAGAAATTCGATTTGTACGGGGGAAAATTCTAAATAAAAACCACGAGATCAACCCTCATTGACTATTTAGTTGTAAAATTCACTAGCCGATAAAATAGATACACTCTTGGATTGATTTAATCCATCACATTACTTTTGCACTGATCTATTTTATATATGCACATGCCTTCTACGGAGCACTGCACATGCCTTCTACTGAGTACGGCTAGGCTCGCTTGGAGTGAGGGATCCGTATGTGTTTTTTCCTAATTTCTCGAAAAAGAGTTAAAAAATTGTTAAACACTTACCTTGCAAACCAAATATAACTAAATACAACCAAAACAACAAATGAATATTACAAACATTTTTTTTTTGTTACAGAATAAAATCAACACAAATAATTGTCATAACATAACTGGTTTATCAATAAACATTTAAATTTTATTGTGTTCCGTGTTGCAGTAATAGATGGATGACAGAAATTCATAGAGGAGAAACCAAGAACAATGTTGCAATATTAAGTTAAGAATTTAGCATGGACTTATTCATATGTACAATGTAAAAAGATGAGAAGGAGAAATGTGTATGAACCAAGATGAGAGAATGGATGGCAGGAATCAAGAAAACTCCCAATTTTTTTTTTTTTTTTTTAATTGTTGGTTGGAAACAATGAGAAGTCATTGGAAAGACGGATAGAAAACTATACTAACAATGAAAAGTTTGGTAGTGCTCTCTTTACTTTGAGGTTCTTTTATGTTTGATTAGATACCAAGTGTTGTCCATGGAGAAAGAAAAGTTACCATAATTACGTGACATTTAGCACACCCTTAAGAATTGCACCAAGGGATTGTCTAACAAGTTAAGACTTCTTGAAGTGATCAAATAACTGGTACAAAAATCAATCTTTTCACACCAACTCTGAACAATCGATGGATTTGACAGGCTTCAACTACAAGTGCCATAACATCTTGATTCTCATGAGAAGTTCTAAATTGGTACATGTGAAACTATCAACCAAACATCCCGACTGATGTTTGGTTGGAATAGGGCATCATGGTTTAACTGTTTTCTCATCCGTATGATTCAAACCAGAAGAAAATAAATGCTCCAACTCTCCAAGATCAACAGGTTAAACCGAAAAGATCCAAAAAGGAATCTCACTAAGTGACTTCAATATAAACACTCCTTGAATTAATTTATTTATATACAAAACAAAATTGTATGAAAGTATTGCTAATAAAGTATGGAAAGAGACCCTGCATCACCAAATTATACATTCTATAAAGCAGATAGTACATATGCATACTAAATAACATATCTAATTGAAAATGAGCTGGTCTCTGCAAGTGAATTGAGCTATCTTGGCTGAGTTTTGCGTTATCCCTGCTGCACAGTTTAGCAAAGAACATCATTCCTAAATATAAAAATACGGGGTCCTTGCCAAACCTGGAGCTCATTATTCTCCAGAATCTGAACATCCACAGCTAAAGGAGTATTTTCTGAGATGCTTGAGTTTATGAAGCTCCCACTGAGATAAGGAAATAAGGTTTTCACAATCGATGATACGTAGAGAAACAAGATTAGGGGGCAAACCTCCCTCCGGAAAGAACATAAGAGAAGGGCAACCGCTGATGCTTAAATTTTGTAGCGATGTGACCGCGTGTAATTTATGGGGAAGGCACTTAAGATTTTCACATTCAGAAATTGAAAGTGATGTTAAACAGGTCCTGGGCAAACCACCTTTTGGAAAATACTCTAGGCTAGAACAATTATTTATAGACAGTATTTCAAGATTGCGGAGTTTGTGCAGGCCCTTAGGCAAGGACTCAAGATTCAGACAATTCTGAATATCTAGCTTACTGAGCTCTAGAGTGCCAAACGTGGAATAATGTACACGTTCACCGATAGAACTAGACTTTTTAGTCTTGAATGATTTACCAAGTGACTTCAAATTCATGCAATTTACTATCTTCAGTTGTCTAAGAGTTGCAGGAATACCACCTGTTGACATGGAGCTGAAAGAAGAGCAACTATCTATCTCCAAGGATTCGACCGACAAATTTGGGTCCATCAACACCGTAAATACTTGTTCTGTATCTACACAATCAGTAATCTTCAATTTTTTAACAGTGACAGGAATAGGTAAATGTGTGCACGAAGGAAACGAACAAGAATCAAACTCCAAGAATTCATAAGAATGATTTCCCTTTAGGTGAAGCCAGTGGTCATCCACTGCACAGTTACTGATCAATTCTTTATGACTGGTAGTAGACTTGCTTTTTTGCATAGATGTCAAAGAAGAGCTGTCAGGAAGGAATATGATTTGGGAGGAGGTTTGGGGTGCTGGGGTTTGCATTTCGATATCAAAGGGGTGATTTGTTGTATCACCTTGAAAGTGGATTGATCTGGGTTCTTGCACATGTTTTTGTTTCTCCAATCTGATCGCTTCATAGGATAACAGATAGTTAAGTTCACCTGAAAAGAAAGAAGAAAATTGAGCTGTAAATTATACTACTTCACTATTAAAGAAAGCAATAGTAATATTTAATATCAATGGAAAAATAATAACCAAGATAAGGTATAGGAGGTGGGTTATCTTGTTGACTTGTCCGCAGTCTCTTGAACATCGGTAAAGAATCAAACATGGAGGAAGAGCGGGAATCATCAAAAACAATTTCCCATGGGGAAACTCGGTCTCCAAATGGGTTAAATTTTTGTTGCTCCCATTTTACCTATTAAATTCTATAGTCAGGGTCAAAATGTAACAAAAAAGGTTCAACTTTCAGCTTTATTATATTATTAAAAAGATGAAAACTTTTGTGCATGGTAATATGAATCCATTCATGAGGTAAATAGGTAACCAAGGTTTTATGTCCTGCTCGAATTCTAGCAGTCTTACCATTTGTTTTTATTTGAAAGTCTTATTATTTGTATTTGCAAACCAATGATTTTCTAGAATGCCACTAAAGCCTGAGATCATAAATAAATGGATGTCCATGAAGAAAACAGGATGATAATCCAATAAAGAAATGTATATAAACAAGAGTTCATCTATTACTTGTCTTTCCAAGAAGCAGCCTGATGATGACAGACCATCCTCTATCTACTGTTGTTATTCCATTACTAAACCACAGCTAAAAAGTTCATCTACTAATTGTTGAGGAGACATTAGCAATATAGGTATAAATGAGCGAAAATAGGATTCAGGAACATCAAGTAGATATATGCAGCACAAATTTGAGAAGGATTTAATATTTACAGCAACATAAAGAAGCTCACCTTCAAGCATTTCCATATTGATTTAGGCCAATTCTTAGGATCCAAGTCAGCCACTCCAGTCACTACACCACAACTGCAAGAAATCATAAATAATATGATACTTTTGATAGGTAAAAGTATGACTTTGGTCAATGTAAACAATCAAATTTACCTGTTTTGCTTATGGACTTTGGCTCCAATTGGCCCTGGCCTTCTGATGCTTTTCATGTACCTTTGGTAAGGTATCACAAAATCTTCATTACTATTTCTGCATTTCACCATTTTTGATCAACTCAAAATCAATAACTTAATGCCTTAGCTTGCAAACAAATTTTAAATATGATCTGACATTCTTAGATGTACTCTTTTTGTTGTAATTTATAGCTATACTCCTTTAAAATGAAAAAAAAAAAAAGCATATATAATTTGCATTAAATACTATGTCGTTTAGTATGTTGTTAGAAGCAAGAGTTCTTCTGTACAAACTTCTCATGACATTTATAAACTTATAATGCATTAATGCATCCTTTCATAGAGGCAGGGCCTGTGATACATCCCTTACAAGTTACAAGGAAGGCATACATTCAGTGTCTGTACACCAGCAAATTGCGGAACTCATATAAGGTTCCGTCACCTTCATTATCCTTTACATAGAAAGAACTAATAGTTCCTGCTATCTGGAATCGACTTCAACTGTACAAGTAAATGCTTTTGCTAAAACTTGTTTCATCTTAAGCTTGACATATTGAACCTATATTAACACAGCTTTTTCCACCGGTTTTATTTATCACAACCACTCGAGTGTTAAAGGTTAGTCAAATATTATCTCTAACTGCTGTCAACAATTTTTTGAGGAGGTTTGTGTAATAAAATGAAAATTTGATGCGTGTCAGCTCACCTAAAATCAGTGTTGTTTGCGCAATATTCCCTTCTTTCTTTGATTATATTGGCTTTTGGACCGCATGTCCACTTTTGTAATTTTATTAGGAGATACTTCAATTTAGTTCCCACTTTTCAGACAAATACAATTTGTTACTAATTTTATAAATGCAATTTATGACGCATTTACCCATAGGAAATAAAGTGAAATCAAATCAAGTTCCACAAGTTTCAAAGCAAGCCACAACTTATCAAATAACTATTTTATCAATTTTAAAACCTAATATCGAACACATTTACAACGTTTTTCAGTTTTTGAAAACTATTTTTATCGGATATTACGAGTCACATTTACACTTTTAAAAATATTATTTTAAAAACATGATTTTAATTTATAAAACTAGTTTTCAAAACTCAAAAGCACCATTTTAAAAACGATAACAAACGCTTTTAGAAAAGGAGACAAAACTAAAGTCTTACGGACATGTTCGGTTCTTGCTTTATTGCGAGTAATTTGGTAAGAGAGAAATAGTAGAATCTTTGAAGACAGGATGACATCAATTGCCTGTGGGATAGAATCAAATTCTTGGCTTCCCTTAATTAGGCTTCCGCCTCCAAAGAATTTTCAAGATACTTCATTTTTTATTTTTTTTATCCTTTTAAGTTGGGAAACAATTTCGGATAGCTTTGTTTTTATTTCCAGTGGGACTATATTCATAAAAGTCTCTATACTTGTTTTGTACTCCACGAAAGGTTTTTGAGTTACAGATATCTTGTTTACCTTTGTTTCCTAAATTCTTAATGAAATCGTTCTAGTTTCTTATATATATAAATGATACCAGAGGCAACTTGAAAGATGTAACAAAAGAAAAGAAATAGGCAGCATAGAAGTTGTAACAAAGACAACCACACTCTAATAATAGTTGTCACAAGCAGAAAAGACCTTGAAATCAAGTAGAGATGGTCAAGGGTGATACCTTGGCTCATAAAAAAAGCTGAATATGCTCTTCTTTAATATGGCACCAGCCACTGGAGAAAGTGTTTTGTCGTTCCCTCTGCCACAACGAACACCAAAATCTCTTCTTATTCCGAACCTCAGCTTCGTATCTTTTTCCCTACAAGCACCATTCAGTTGAATTGGGAAGGAAAAATAATTACTGTGCAGTTTGCAATTCAACTGTAGAATATTCATTCCATATGCAAACCTCAGAAATACAACTCTGTCCAATGGTTGAAGATTTCTTGCACTCGCAAATTCGCCCCAACTGAGTAACCAATCTCCCTCCTTTTTATCTGAAAAATAATATATACTGAACTGCGAAAATTCTCAGTTTATTAAAACTACTAAACAGAATTCTATCAAAAGTAACCTCTAATAAGTGGAAATTTCCACTCGTTTCCATGAAAGTCCTTGGCAGTGACCTCATTTTGGAGATCCACTGATTCCTTATCCTGCCACCGGTAACTACTAATATGTAATATCTATCAAAACACAGTGATTAAACAACATGGAAAGCATAAAATATGCATACCAGACAAAAAAACTCTATGGCAGCTTTACGAGGAATCGATAACGAAAATCCAGTATCAGAGTGTTTAAGTATTTTAGAGAACAAGCTAGGGGTTGATATTGCGGCTGGTCTTCTGTCCTCAATCCCATCTGACTGTTCAAGCTCTTTCTCCTCTGAATTTACCTGCACAACATGATTAAGGATTTTAAATTTCTGAAGAGACTATAGATTCAGAAAATGAATCTATACCTCTGGCTCGGGATGCAAAGTAATCTTTGCGCAGATATCATCACCCAACTCCTTAATCTGTTTCAAACGATTTGCAACCAACATATCCCAAATTATAAGACTAGAGGAACTGCAAAGCTATGAGAATTAAAACTTTAATGACGATTATGATGATAATTACTAAGCAGTACTTACCATTAATTGAACATGTTCAACCCTGCAAAGGATTTGTGGTTGGAGATCATAGGTACGGACTTCTTCTTTCGGTGGATTTTCATATTCCAGATGACCTTGTGGGAAGTAGACAACCAAGTCGCCTTTCTTGGGGAGCGAAGATCGAGAGCCGGAAAAAGCACTCCACACCTCCGAATTATGATCTAAGAACAGACATGAGAGTCACATATATGAATTCGTATAACATGGACCAGAATTAAAGAAAAGGCACTACCACTATCCTCCTCAAGGAATGCGATGAATTTTTTCCCCTGCTCGTCAAAGATTACAGTGCAATCTCTCATTTCCTTCTCCTTTGTTGTTGGAAGATCCACATCGTCGAGGTCGATGTCCATCTACCAGAAATCCTTCAAAATGGCTAAAATGAACTACAGCCAAAACCATCGACAACGAGTCAACGACAATATTTCAGAAATAAATATGGGCAAATTGAACAAACACTCCTCCAATTTAGGTGTATTAAACTTTTTCCCTGATAACTTATTTTATTATTTAAATATATTAAAAAAATTACTTAAAATTCTTTACCAAAATCTCCCCATTTCAATTACCATCTTCTCTCACCTTATCTTGATTCTCCAAAATCAACATCTTTTCATCTTTATTGAACACGATCATCAAGCCACAAATAAAATATTTATCATCAACACCCAATATTTTTTTTTTCTTTCATCTTCTTAAATTTTCTCACTCCCCAACCACAATCCAAATTTCTTCAATTAAATTCTACAAACAAAAAACCAAAAATCAATTCCAATAAACTAAATCAAATGCAATAATCCAAATCTTCGGTTGACCTTGGCTTGTTATTTCCCAAGTTCGGAAGGACAAGATTGTTGAGATTTTGAACCACCAGGAGGATGGAACCATTTAATTAATTTGTTGTTACAAATGTCACGCTCCACTAATTTGGTGAGTCTTCCGAGTTCCAAGTGACTGTGGTAGACTGGTAGGTCACCTGTTAGATCATTTGAGGACAGGTACTAACTAGTAAGCTACGTAAAGTTTGAATATCTACATAAAAGGTTCAACGCCAAGAGTGAAAAAAAAACAAAAAAAGTTTGAATATTTAGCCAGTTTTAACTGACATGATATAATCTGATCTGTTGGACCATTTCATGCAGTGCTGATAGGTCTGAAGTTTCCCTTGGAATTCAGCGTTATACTTTCCATAGAGTTCGAAAATTCTGCTAAACAGGTTATGAAGCCAAGCTTCAGAAACAAGAGAATTTGAATTTTCAATGCTCTGTTCTCATGTCATTGTCATAGCATTTGCATGCTTGCAGTCAGAACTGAAGTCTCAACCTACAATGAAATACGTGTCTCAGAAGTTTCGAGCCCGGAAGACATTAATTTCTAGGACATGTATTTTGTTTATGAAATTAGTAGTTCATATATAATTGATGGAGGTGATAGTTAATCACACATCTCATGTTGCCAATGTGAGCATTAATTTGTATTTCCAAAGGTGATAGGTTTTTTTTTTTTTTTTTTTTTTTTTATACCAAAATTGTTGCTGTGATTATGAAATCCTGAACAATACTAATAATGACTGAGTACTGAGTACAGTATATCAAAATTTGGGAATATTTTTTGAAAATAAGAATTAACAAGCACAAGTTTTTGCTACTGCTTCGCTAGCAACCAAATACACTAAACCACACGAAATACTAATGATATAAATATCACATGGGTAAATCGTATTATAATATCTATAGTTTGTCTTAATCTGCGTTTAGTTCATAGTTTTTTTAACTGTAATTTTTAGTCTTTCTGTAATAGGAATCGTGAAAAGGACACTTTCTAGCATGTCAAGCATCAGAAATGGTCATTTTGCCCCTTATGGTTGCTGACCACTTTAAAATGACCATTTTACCTTTATTTTTATATTTTTCAATATCTCTCTTTTTTATTTTTATTTACATTTTAGAACATAATATATATATATATATATATATATATATATATATATATAAATATTCTCATCATCACCATATGCAGATCATCATCTTCTCCACCGGACACCACCACAACTCCACCAAATCCCGGCAGTCCACTACCACAACTCCCACCGGTCCACCACCATAACTCCCACCACCACCATCAAAACAAATCACAACAACATCAGATTCAATTCAATTCAATCAATCCAAACCCAAATGAAAAAAAAAAATGAAAAGCAAGAACAAAACCAC
This sequence comes from Dipteronia dyeriana, assembly GCA_032871835.1. Classification (NCBI taxonomy): domain Eukaryota; kingdom Viridiplantae; phylum Streptophyta; class Magnoliopsida; order Sapindales; family Sapindaceae; genus Dipteronia; species Dipteronia dyeriana. The sequence goes on along the minus strand of CM065303.1, from coordinate 76,325,230 downwards.
CATTAAAATCAGATTCCATTCAGATTCAATGCCAAATCAATAATTGAAAAATAAAATAAACACATATCAGATTTAATTCAAGTCAACCCCAAATGAAACCCAACCAAATCATCATCATCATCATTATGAAACCCAAAAACCGATAAGACCTTTTCTGAAACCCAGAAGATATTTTCTAAAGCCCAAAAGATATTTTCTGAAAACCAAGAACTGACACCTCAACAGGAAAAAAAAACAAAACCAAATCATCCAATTCCCAACCTGCAACTCCATTCAACAATAGATTCTAAGTAGTTAAAAAAAATCGTCAAACTAATTAAAACCAAAATCAAACCAACCATCACTTTTTTTTTAATAAAATCAAATTAAAAGCAAAAAAAAAAGGGATCAGCTCTCCCATCGTCAAGGACCACCTCAAATCCAATCCAAACCCATCGTCGGCGAGTCGAGCGTCGATCTCGACTCAGAGGAGACCGAGAGAGACATGGTGCACCGATCGACAGTCGTTTGAGGTTGTGTTCTACCCTCGAGCTAGTACTCCAGAGTTTTGTGTCAAGGCTTCAATGGTGAAAGCAGCATTGCAAATCCGATGGTGTTTTGGGATGAGATTTAAGATGGCCTTCGAAACAGAGGATTCTTCAAGGATTAGTTGCGTCGATCCAGTGCCGATCTCGACTCAAAGGAGACCGAGAGAGACATGGTGGAGAAGATTATTAAATGGGTGGAGATGATGGTGGGGAAGATGATTGAAGAAATCAAAGAAAAAAAGAGAGAGTGAGAGATCGATGGATGGTGAGCGAGATTGGAGATGGGTGGAGATCGGTGTGAGTGAGGTGTGAGAGACGTGGTGGAGAATATTGTTTTTGTAAGGAAGAGAGAGATGGGTGTGAGAGATTTTTTCAGGATGATGATGGATTTCGATCTGGGATGATGATGGGTTTGGTTGAATGGTGTAGTGGTTTTGGTTGATCGATGGATGTAATTAGAGAGAGAGAATATTAGTTGTGTGTTTTTTAATTTTAATTTTTATTATTTCATTTTAAAAATATATAATAACCTTTTAAAATTTATTTATTTAATTTAATAATATTTTTTTTAAAATCAATTTGTATATTACTATAATACCCTTTGATTAAATAAGATTCTAGAAGATCAAATGTTGTTTTACCTTTTTACCCTCATTGACTCTCGTTGGCTTGATGGAACCCTGACAAAATTGGACGGTAGGGACTCAAATCCATATTGTCAGAAAAATGATGATTAAAAGTTACAATTCAAAAAAATTATGACTAAACATAAATTAAAACAAACTACAGGGACTAAAATAAAATTTACCCATATCACATTAACGACACAATACGTTGAGTAACCAGTACAGCCTTAAGCCACCACTGGGATAGGAGGAGGCTGGCCCTCAGCTTTCAGTGTAAAGCTCGACGCTGTTCTCAGGGAAATTGAATCGGTTCTAGATGTCAGCTCTCTAATCCTCCTGCCTTTCTCACCTAGAACATTCTGGGTGCGAGTGGCTCGAATGATGATCTCGGTACGCATGGGAGTTACTATGACCTCGACTCCAGATTAACCGTCCTCCGCCGACTCTCTCGTCAACACACACACCTCGTTCAATTCGGCGAAAAACACTCCACCGGCGACAGACTTTCTTTTCTTGCTGATTTGAGTAGTCCCCATGTTTGCTGTGGTTAAGTTGCAGAGAGATGAGATCTAAATCAGATTATTGAGTGCTTGCTCTCTCTGTAAACCCTGTATTTCCTAAGGTGATATAGTTCATCACATATCTCAATATGAATGCGCATAATGCAGCTAAAATTTGAGTTTATTTCATTTAAGTTAATTATTGATTTGTTTAAAGGAAATAATGATAAGTCTTTTAGCTTTTAATTAATTACACACTACTAATAAATTAATTACACGCTTCAATTTTATTAACATCAGAATAAAGCTTTTTCTGTCATTGAACACAAATTCAAAATTGTGCTACGGTCTCTATGTTCCATTATAACATCTGTTATTATTACATCATCTATAAAAGCTATGCTGCTATGCATAATGCATGTATCGTTTTCTGGCACTGTCATTCCCGCATAGTTATTTTGCCGATTTATTCATCGAAAGAATCTGTTCGATTCCATAGCTGTGAACATGGGCGGAGCTCCCTATGGGCTTGGCTGGGCTGCAGCAGATTTGGAGAAAAAAAAATTATGTGTAAAAAATTAAAATCCATCTGCTTTTTACATGATTTTTCTTCAAAACTTTAATGAATTGAGATTTATTTGACACCAAAATTTATTTAATTTAATAATAAAAGTGAGTAATATTTAATTGTCCAATGTGTCTCGTAAAGGGAAGCCCATTCAGTCCAGTAATAATTCATTTAATTTTTTATTTTCAATTTTTCCTATTTCTCATTTTTTTTTAATGGTTTAGCTTTAAAATTTTAGGTTAAATAGTCCCTAAACTCCAATTTTTTTGACTTATTTTCTATAATTTTACTCACTAAATTTCAATATTTCTTAATGGTATAGAAGGTTTGGACATAAAATGGTTTGCACTTGAGAATTATTCTTTAATTTAATTTTTGTAATGAAATGAAATCTATTTGAAAATCAGATTTGAATTTTTTTTAGCACTATGACTATTTTTTCTTTTTTCTATTTTTTGTGTATTTTTTAGATACTCTATGTTCAATAAAATTGGAAAAAATAGTTATAGTGCTCCAAATCTTTTTATTTTTTTTACAATAAAATTTCATGAACTTTTCAAAAGCAATTTTTTTAAAATTCATTATATATATATAGTATTTACTGTTTTGATAAACTTTTGATCGAAGAAGAAAATTATTTAGTCCGGTCCGAAAAAAATCTCTGGCTACGCCCCTCGAGTGAATATGCGTACTCGAACACTACTTATCATATAAAAAATGGAACCTGAAGATCTTTGAATTGAAACTGATTAACTATCAAACAACTCATCTAGTTGGTGGGTTCAAAGCAACATTGTCTGCATTATGTTTCACGTTAGTTATTGCCACATGATAAAGTTTGTGTGTCTTATGCTCTCGACATACATTTGCTAATGTATGGCTCTGATGAACAGTAAGTTTTTGTTCAGTTTTATGATATGTAATTAATTCAAGTAATACGTGTAAGCGAAAGTGTACAAGTGGAAGTGTTCTAACCAGATTAATAGTTAGGTTGTTATGTTTGAATAAATTAAATTAGTTAGTAAAATAGTGGATTTGTTAATGCTCTTTATTTTTAGTCGGTGGTTATTTAGTTGTTTAATTAGTAGGTAGTGATTTCCTTGTTTTCAGATTCATTATTTATTGTAAGCCTATATAAAGACTCTTTGAATTAAATAAATATATCGATTAAATTACAAAGTAAATTATCTCTCCTATTTTCTTTCTGCTCTATTCTTTTCTTTTCTTTTTTCTTTCTAAATTCTTCTATTTTCATTCTAAATTCTTCATGTATATTTCCTTAGTTGAAAAAATTCACATTAATTGGTATCAGAGCACATGAGTCTACTTTTGTGCTAGACTCAACAGACCACAGCGAACAACTTCTCCTATTAAATATTCACTTTCCATATTTCTCCAAAAAAAAAAAAAACCCATGAACTCCCAAACACAATTTCCCTCCTACAATTCAGTGTTTTTTGATGAAACGTATGTGTCAAAACAAATTTTTGTAGATTTTAATCTGCCACTGATATTCGATGAAAAGATTTTTCATGAAAACAATTCAACTGGTTGGATTTACAAGTTTGAACAAAACTTTAACTTTAAGAAAACCACTACCTTCCAAAAGGTACAACTCGCCTCCCTTCACTTGAAAGACATCGTTTTATAATGGCGTGCTAGGTTCAAAGAGCCACAACTCTTTATGATATAAGATTTTCTGCACTCAGATCAATCAAATACAAACAAATTCTCGAGAGACCTCAAATTTTATCCTTACCGACAAGGATAATTCGAGCGGGGAGGAATGATATGTTCTTAATTCAAGTAATACGTGCAAGTGGAAGTGTCTTATTCAGATCGGTAGTTAGGTTATTATGTTTGAATAAATTAGTTAATGTAGTAGTGGATTTGTTAGTGCTCTAGATTTTTAGTTAATGGTTATTTATTTGTTTGATTTAGGGGTGGACATTTTCGGGTCGGGTTGGGTTGAAAAATTTTCAACCAATCCAACCCAACGTAAATTTTAACCCAACCCAACCCAATATTTATCGGGTTGGGTTGCATTGGGTTGATCGGGTTGGGTTTTTTAAGTCTAATAGAAAAAAAAATATTTAAATTCAAATTTTGTTATATCAAAATTCAAATTTAAAATATTTTTTCACCTTAATATCATATCACATAGAGTTTAGATTTCTTAAAAGCATCAAAATCAAATCACAACATATAATATAAATTGTTTAAATATTTGTTGCATAATAAAAAAATAAAAATATAATAATTTATCCAACTTGAAAAGTCTACATATAAGCCTTTCACCAATTTTACAATTATAATCACTTCGTCGAATATCTCATAGTTGGATAATCTATTATTTATTCAACCAACATAATAGTATGAGTTTATATACAATTATTAGACTTTTTCTACTAAATTCGTAATCAAATCCTAAAAAAATAATAATTTAAAGTATAATTAAGGATGTATCAATTAATACAAGAGATAAAGACAAAATAATGACATGTTTTTAATAACTGTATTATATATTTATGGTATAAAATATTTAAAATTTTGTAATTATATTTATTATTTATAATATTATAAATGGTGCATGAATAAATTTTTTAAATATTTATAAAATGAGATTTCATAATAGATATAATAACAAAAAAAATTATTTAATTTATATTTTATTATTAATATCGGATTGTCAGGTTGGGTTGAGTTGAGTTATATTTTATTAACTCAATATAATCTTAAGAACAACCCAACCCGATCAATCGGGTTGGGTTGACAGGTTGGTGCCCACCCCTAGTTTGATTAGTAGGTAGTGATTTCTTTGTTTTTAGATTCATTAGCTGTTGTAAGTTTATATAAAAACTCTTTTTGAATTAAATAAAGTTATCACTCTATTCTATTCTTTTCTTTTTTCTTTCTAAATTCTTCTCTTTTCATTATAAATTCTTTATATATATTTACTTAATTGGAAAAATTCACATTATTTGGATAAGTATTATATGTGTTTGACAGAAGTGTGTCAACTGTGTTTTATTGCGCCAATTGGTTATTGTTGGCTCCAATTTATTTGTAAACAAAGAAAAAAAGAACACCACTTGTTGTGGCAGCATAATTGTAAAGTTATTATTGTCGTTAGGCTGATGATATTGGTAGTGAGGTGAGAGGCGCATTGGGCTACGGTCTTTATATTTTACAAAAGGAATTTCTGTTTTGTGAGACGATTCATAGCTGATCTTTGGTTGGTTGGTTTGGCTGGGCCACTCCATAATAGATTAAGATAAGCGACGATTTTTGAACTCTTTAGAAATTAAGATTGTATTTGGACCATGGGATCTGAGATTGACAACTTCAAAAGTTAATAAAAAATATTTACACTTCTTGGAGAGAAATTTTCTAAAGCCAGTTTTTTAAATAGATATCTTACCTACTATCACTTCCATGATATGATTTGATCGATAAAAACTTCCATAATATGATTTGATCAATAAAAACACTCATCAAGTTAGATAATATTATGGATTGAGTCACTTTTACATTCATATGTGGTTTGAAGTCATCCACAATCATAAAATCTAAAGAAACTTTCCATACATAGTGTATTATTATTATTATTATTATTATTATTATTATTATTATTATTATAATCCTCTAATTTCCTAAATAACCTTTACTGTGTGAATAAACTTTACTAAAACTGAAATATATAATATAGTCTAATAAAATATAATGAAGGATAATATTTAAAATTTATGTTTGTTCAATGACATGTCATCATATATTATAAATTAAAATCTATTAGAATTAGAAGATAAAACCAATTTTTTTTTGTCCGCTCAATAACGTATCATTAGATAAAAAAAAAAAATTCACTTTGTGGATTAAGTTTTACAAAAACAATTTCTGTTCTGTAACACAATTCATAGTTGTTGTTTGGTTGGTTAGGTTGGGCCACTTAGTAATGAATTTCTAAGATATACGACGTTATTTGAACTCTTTAAATTACGATTGAATTTGGGTCATGTAATCCAAGATTGATTATTTCAAAAGTTTCTCAAAAATGTTTACACTTCTTAAAGGGAAATTTTCTAAAATTGATTTTTTGAAAGATCGATATCCTACTTACTATCACCTCCAGATTGAGTCACCCCACCCTCGTATGTGATTTGAAGTCATCCACATTCATAAAATCTAAAAAAACTTTCTATACATTATTATTATTATTATTATTATTTTGAATGTATTATTATTATATAATATTATAATCCTTTAATTTTCTAAATAACTTTTACTTTGTGAATAAACTTTACTAAAACTGAAATAGATAATCTAATCTAATAAAATATAATGAAGGATAAAATTTAAAATTTATATTATAAATTAAAATCTATTAGAATTTAAAAGATAAAACCAATTTTTTTTGTCTTCTCAATAACACATCATTAGATAAAAAATAATAATCACTCAGATGGATAGAGTTTAACCTTTTTCGGACAAGCATTATGCCATTTAGTTTCACGCACTTAGATTAATATTTAATTAGATTAATTGGTGTTCAACTATTAGAATCACCGATCCCAGTGAACGATTTTTTCCTTTAAATTAAACAGAAGTAAAATACTGCAATCATATCCCCTGTCATGCTTCTCATTCATGGAAAAATTTGAAATATTAGAACAAAAAAAAGTCAAAATAAAGTAGAATATTACAATCAAATGAATCGGAAGTGATTACGCAAATTCAATAAGATATATGCGGAAACTCCAACTTAAAATCTTGGTTGTATTCAATCGAAATGGAGTAGTTCACCTGGAGCAATATACCCGTAAATGTCCACTACTAAAGTCCTATTAGACAAGTCATAATGTAGAAGTCTAGCCCGTGCCAAACTCAGCAACAAATGCCTCCAATTCCGAGTTTAATAGAATTTGTTGCTTGATATATCACGAAGGACAATTGGTAGTGTGCAATTATGATGCAAGTAAGATAAAGCATGAGCTATTTAGTTGATGATGTTCACCCTCTTTGTCAAATTCAGTTCAATACCTTCATTTTCATTGTGTAGAGAGTAATACATGCATCGCCTCTACTAATAAACCAAAAACATGCATTTCTTGTGTAAGCAAAATCTGTAAAGCTTCACGATGTTTCGATGTCGTATTTCAGATAGCATACAAACCTCATTTTGGAAACTCTCAGTGAAAGTTGGCTCCTCACATTCTGAATGATGATGCTTTTTCACAGCAACTTCTTTGTCTTTAAGCAGCTGTGCTTTATAAACGCTGTCATAACCTCCCGTTCCAATACAATATTTGATATCAAAATCTTCGGTTGCTTCAATTATATCTTCATATGCAATTCTACCATCATAATTCCATATGGAGAACACATCTCTGGTGTTTGTGGTTGTTGATTTGAAATCAACATCTCTGTTATTATTGCATTTACAGAGATATAAGACTATAATGATATTAATGGTGTAGACAAGAAACATGCCCATTGAAAATGTAAAAAATTCCAATAAAATAACTGTCAGTACCGGAAGGAGGTGTATCAGGAACATCAGTAATATTAATGTAAAGAGGAAAAACTACCTGACTCACTACACAAACCTTTGTTACCAATAAAGATGCCTATAAAGAGTATCTATTTACAAGATTCTCTGTGAATTTACCCTCCAAATAATTGTATGAAAATTCGATGAAAGACAACGAGCTCATGCTATCAAGAGAATCAGGAATATTACCTGAGAGGTTGTTGTAGGAGACATCCCTATATGTCAAGGTTGGTGATTTTCCAATTTTGAAACCTAACGTCCCATTAATAAAGTTATTCCTTAAATCAAGAAGATTAAGCTCAACAATTTACTAATCTCAAACGTAACAATTCCTCCTAAACAATTGTTACTCAATATCAATTTCTTTAAATTCGAGCAGTTTCCGATCCCAATTGGAATGGGACCGCTAAGTTTGTTGCAGAAGAGCTCTAGATGTTCAAGAATGTTGAGTACTCCAATGGTAAATGGTATTTGGTCAGAGAGCTGGTTGATAAAAGAATCAGATAATTTAAGTGGATTAACTTGGTATGCACACTTGGAATGGTACCATGTATGTTGTTCCTTGGCAGGTCCAGTGACACCAACTTCTTCAGGCTCCCAAGTTCTCGTGGAATCAATCCTGTCATGTAATTAAAAGAATAAAACGATTGATATGAATTGGTTGGGTGAGGTTATTGGAACCCCAGACGTAAAATTTTAAGCTTTAGAAACATATACAAATTCAAGTACATGTGGGGACTAGATGTCTATAACCCAGGACTACTGGGACAACCAAGTCTTGAATTCAAAATTGTGCTACGGTCTATATTCACAAAAGCAATGTCTGTTCTGTGAGACAATTCATAGCCGCTCTTTGGTTGGTTGGGCTAGGCCACTTAATAATAGATTTTTAAGATAAGCAGCGATATTTGAACTCTTTAAAAATTAAGGGGGTGTATTCGATTGAGATTTTAATGGACAATTTTATGGAGCTATGATTTTATAGATTTGTAAGATTATTAGGATAATTAGGATTATACTTTTAGGATTATACGTTTAGAATTATTATGATTATATGGACTAAATTTTTAGAATTCTGAAAGAGTATTTGGACTTTATTTATAGATTATTAGGATTATCTTGACTTTATTTCAAGACTTTTTTGACTTTTATTAATATGCATTTTCAAAAGTCGATTGTCGTATTCAATTTTCTCCACACATTAACTAATACCCACACTCAATATGACACCCAATATGAATGTGTGGTTGTGATTGAACCCCCTTAACTTATAATTTCAGAACGGCCTTACTATAGAACCATTATATATATTAGTAAAACAGTTATATCTTTATCCACACTAGTCATTACAATTTATGTATAAATAAACCATTATTTACACATATCAAAAGAGCATGAACAATAATAAAGATGTCACGATTAAGAATCATTATTCAACATCTGTTCTATGAAATTCAAGTTTTTTTTTTAAAAAAAACAAAGTAAAATTGTTGCACTACTCCACCCTTCTATCTCCAATCTCCAGTCACCAATCACCCATTCGTGGGCCACAACTTGTCCAAGCTGAAGATCTGATGGGGTATGGAAGATCTGATGAGGTATGTAAATTGAGGAAACTGAAAATTTGACGGGGTGTGGAGGTTAAGGAAGCTGAAGATGATTTTGAGTGAGAGAGAAAAATCTAGAAAGTATTGAGGAAGATGACAAGACAATTTTGGGTTCAAGTTATTTATAAATATCACTAAAAAGTCTGGAAAATCTATTTTGTTATGAAATCCTAAAAATCTTAATCTCAATCCAATACCACAAGACAATTTGTTGCCTTTTAAAAGTCTAGATCCAAAACTATAAGACAATATGGATTTAAAAAAAAAATCTTAAAAGTCTTGATCGAATACCACCAGACTTAACTAACTTGTTAAAAAGTCTCAATCCAATACCACTAAACTTTTATTTCCCCAAATTGTCTAATAAAATCTTGAACCAATACACCCCCATTGTATTCGGGTCATCTCATTCAAGATTGATTACTTCAAAAGTTCCTCAAAAACATTTACACTTCTTATAGAGAAATTTTCTAAAACCGATTTTTTAAAAGATATCCTTCCTACTATCACCTCTCAATATGATCTGACCGATAAAATCACCTCATTAATCTAGATAATATTACAGATTGAGTCACCGCCACCATTGTAGGTGGTTTGAAGTCATCAACCTTCATAAAATCTAGAAAAACTTTCCACTCAAACTCTCTAGCATTATTATTATTTGGAATGTATTATTATTATATAATATTATAATCCTCTAATTTCCTAAATAACCTTTACTTTGTGAATAAACTTAGGTAATACAATCTAATAATATATAATGAAGGATAATATTTTAAATTTTTGTTTGCTCAATGACATGTCATAATATATTATAAATTAAAATCTAATAGAATTTTAAAGATAAAATCAGATTTTTTCGTCTGCTCAATAACACATCATTAAATAATAAAAAATCACTCAGATAGATATATTTTTTTTTAAGATAATTGAATTTTCAACGAAAAATGTAAATGAGATATTTGGAAATTGCTATTTTTAAATATAACGAATTTCCCTATTTTCTTTTGTGATTACGACACAAATAATATATCAAATAATTAATCAATTAGAATGTTTTTATATGTTTCACTAGTCATATTTAAGATAGTTAACGATGCAATATTTTTTTTAATCTAAAAGTTGACATATTCTGCTTGGACAATATATACTAATTGTTGATAAATTGGCTCAACTTCCACCTTCTATCTACCACCACCTACATTGTTGATAATGTGGAAACCAAACCACTGACCACATTCATGGCAACCATTAACCACCATGTTGAAAATGGGGGAGGGTTGTCTCTGCCTTTCCCCTATAAATAAGACCCTCAGCAAAGCAAGGAAAGGCAAGGTAAGAAGCAATTCAGTATTCAGTGCTTCTAGAGAGAGTTCTTGAGAGTTGAGAGAAAAACTCTGTTTTTATCATTTCTGAAATAATATAGTTTGCTGCCCCCCGTGGACGTAGGCAATTGCCGAACCACGTAAATATATGTGTTTTTGTATTGTGTGCACTTTTCTCTATAATTTCTGGCAATTTCCGCAACAAATTGGTATCAGAGCTTTGGTTTTTTGTAAAGTCCAGAAATTTCAAAGTGCTCGAATCGCTGTTCAGAGGATACCGTTGTGTTCCTCTCGGAAGTACGATTTCAACACCGGTGACCGAATCTAAAACGGAGCTCTAACGGTCAAAGTTCGGTCAACATTGGAAAAATTTCTAGAATTTTTTCTGTAAATTTTCAAGGAAGAAGATGACACTGTAGCAGCCACGTCATCTGCCACGTCAGCTACCACATCGTTTCACAGTCACACCAGTCATCCGCCATGTCAGCTGAAACAGCCACCAGATCAGTCCACGTCAGCTCGGCATCCGTCACGTTAGCGACAGACATGCACCACGTCATCTCAGTTAGGGCCGGTCAGCAACCATGTCAGCACCAGTCAGCCGCCACGTCGGTACAATCATCCGCCATGTCAGCTATCTTCCACGTCAGCGACACGTCGCCAGTCAAAATATTATGTTTCCACCAGAGAATATTCCGTTTCAGTCAGAATATTCCGTTTCCGTCAGAATATTCCGTTAGCCTAACGGAATATTCCTGAGTCAACTCGGTCCAGAAGTGTTTTTTACCTAACTCATTCCAATTTTCACCTTTTTTTGACCGAGTCAGATCTATCTCCAACTATTTCGATCGTTCCGGACGCAACTGTGCCATCAGTTTCAACTAATTCTACTTGTAAGTACTATTTGTGACTCACTCACGCTTTATTAACTCTGTTTTTGGGCACGATGGGTGATCCAGAAGCAGAAGAAAACTTGGAACAATCAACTGAACTTCAGACCTCGACATCAGCCAGTAGTTCTTGGCAAAGAAGCTCGATATCTAATGCAAAGTTTGATATTGAGAACTTTGACGGCACCAACAACTTCGGCATGTGGCAATGCGAAGTTATGGATTTGTTATTCCGAAAAGGATCGGATATTGCTTTAAGTTCCAAACCCAAGGATATTTCCGATGAAGATTGGAAATATGTAAATCGTCAAGCCTGTGGAACAATTTGGTTGTGTCTAGCCAAGGACCAGAAGTACTTTGTCATGAAGGAGACTATGACATCAAGTCTCTGGAAAAAGTTGGAGGATAAGTACATGACAAAAAGCGTAGAGAACCGACTCTACCTGAAGAAGAAGCTTTTTCGATTCCAGTACAAGAAAGGTATTTCTATGATTGAGCATTTGGATAATTACAATAAAATTCTTGCTGATTTACAAAATTTAGATGTTGAAATTAGCGATGAGGATAAAGCACTACTGTTGTTAAATTCCCTGCCTGATACATATGAACACTTAACCACAACTCTGTTATATGGAAACGATGAGGTTAAATTCATAGACGTTTCTAATGCTCTGGTGAATAATGAGTATCGGAAGAAGGATCAACTTGATCACAGAGACTCAACATCAGAAGCACTGTCTATTTCCCGAGGCAGGACAGACAATAGAAGATCTGGAGTACCTAGTGAGCGTGGTAAATCTCGCTCAAAATCAAAAGGGGCATCTCTCTCAAAGCCAAGAGGAGAATCATCATTCAGACGTCTTGCGAAGGACGGGCGTGCCTATTGTCATCAGAAAGGGCACTGGAAGAAAGATTGTCCAAACAAGGACAAATCTAATGCGAATGTTACAGAAAAAGCTGATGATAGAAATGATTCAGCTTTTACAGTTTCATCATCAGACAACCATTCTAATAAATGGATTATAGATTCCAGCTGTTCCTATCACATATGTCCCAACAGGCATTGGTTCTCAAGCTTCCAGGAGCTTGACGAGGGAGTTGTGCTTATGGGCAACGACAATACCTGTCGAACGAAAGGGATATGAACTATTCATTTGAATATACAAGATGGTACAACCAGACGATTGACAGACGTCATGTATGTCCCTGATTTGAAGAAGAACCTCATTTCACTAGGGGTCTTAGACTCCAGCGGTTACAAGGTGACCATGGAAGGTGGAGTCCTCAAAGTTGTACAAGGTGCATTCTTAGCAATGAAAGGTACTCGACAGAGAAATCTATATTTCCTGGACGGGTACACAGTCACTGGGAGAGCAACCGTCTCCAGCAGTTCCTACGATGAACCATCTGATACTTCCCGACTCTGGCATATGTGCTTAGGGCATGTCGGGGAGAAGACTTTGCAAGGTTTGGTGAAGCAAGGTATTCTAAAAGGTGCCAAGACAGGTAAACTTGATTTCTGCGAGCATTGTGTCATGGGAAAGCAGACGAGAGTCAAGTTCGGCATCGCCATTCATCGTACAAAAGCAACACTGGATTACATTCACACTGATGTTTGGGGGCCTTCCAAAAATGCTTCATTGGGAGGTAACCATTATTTTGTGACTTTTATTGATGTTTTCTCAAGGTATGTCTGGGTATATACCATGAAGCATAAGGATGAAGTTCTAGATATCTTTCTTCAATGGAAAAAGATGATTGAAACCCAGACAGGCAGAAAAATCAGAAGGCTCAGATCAGACAATGGCGGAGAATACAAATCAGATCCTTTCATGAAATACTGTCAGGATGAAGGGATAATCAGACATTTTACAGTTCCTGGAATGCCACAGCAAAACGGCGTTGCAAAACGGATGAACCGTACTCTGGTGGAGAAAGTTTGATATATGATTTCTCAATCTGGCATTATCAAGGCATTCTGGGCAGAGGCTTTGATGTATGCCTCTCATATTATCAACAGACTACCCGCTTCTGCACTTGATGGGAAAACTCCCAATGAGGTATGGTCCGAACAACCTATTTCTGATTATGACCGATTACATATATTTGGATGTCTAGCATACTTTCATGTTATTGAATCCAAACTGGATCCTCGAGCCAAGAAAGCTATTTTTATGGGTTTTAGTGAAGGAGTTAAGGGATTCAGACTATGGAATTCCGAGTCAAAGAAGATCATTGTGAGTCGAGATGTTACCTTTGACGAATCTGCGATGTTGAAGCAGACACCTCGAGACACAGAGAATGAGAATCCAAATTCTCTACGACATGTGGAGTTTGAGACTCCCAAGAAGTCAGAAAAGGCTTCTCCGATAGTCGATCATCCTGATGATGATCTTGATAGCCAGTACGAGATATCAGTTGAGGTGGAGGATACAACACCACTATCTGAGATCAGACAACAACCTGAATCTATTGCCACCAGCAGACCGAAAAGAGATATTCGGAGGCCTGCTCGTTACACAGACATGAAGGCGTATGCTCTTCTAGTGACTCATGATGAAGTCCCGTACAAATACGGAGAAGCTATGGATTGTATAGACAATGTCAAGTGGAAGATGGAAATGGATGAGGAGATGAAATCACTTCACCAGAATGAAACTTGGAAGCTGACACAACTTCCAAAGGGAAAAGGAGCTATAGGGTGAAAATGGGTCTATGCCAAGAAAGAAGGTGCTCCTGGCAAAGACAACATCAGATACAAAGCCAGATTGGTAGTGAAAGGATACGCAAAGAAAGAAGAAATAGACTACAATGAGGTATTCTCACTAGTTGTCAAGCATTCGTCTATTCGGATCCTATTGGCTTTGGTTGCACAATTTGATCTCGAGTTAGCTCAACTCGACATGAAGACTGCATTTCTCCATGGTACTTTGAACGAAGAAATTTTTATGTCTCAGCCATAAGGGTTCAAAGTTTCAGGACATGAAAATTGGGTTTGCAAGCTAAACAAGTCCTGTACGGTTTGAAGCAGTCACCGCGACAGTGGTACAAGTGGTTTGACAGCTTCATGATGACTCAGAAGTACACATACAGTCATTTTGATCACCGTGTATACTTTCGTAAACTCCAAGATGGTACATTTTTCTATTTGCTCTTATATGTGGATGATATGCTGATAGCATCTAAGAGCAAGGTGGAGATCTATAGGCTGAAGGCTCAATTGAGCTCAGAATTCGACATGAAGGATCTTGGAGAGGCCAAGAAGATTCTTGGTATGGAGATCAAAAGGGACAGAGCAAAAGGTACCATTTGTTTGACACATACTCAGTATTTGAAGACTGTGCTTCAGAGGTTTGGCATTGATAGCAAATCTAAACCTGTAAGCACACCGTTGGCTCCACATTTCAAGCTGAGTGCACTACTAATGATGCAAAGAGGTAAATGGTTCATGTTCCTTATGCAAATGTAGTTGGTGCCTTAATGTATGCGATGGTGTGTACCAGACCCGACATTTCACATGCCGTAAGTATGGTGAGCCGTTACATGCACAATTCTGGTAAGGGCCACTGGCAAGCTGTGAAATGGATTTTACGGTATATCCATGGTACTGTAGATGTTGGTTTGAAGTTTGTGAGAGATCAGACGATTGACAAACATATCGTAGGATATGTTGATTCTGATTATGCTGGTGATTTAGATAAGCGTCGATCTACTACTGGTTATGTGTTCACTATGGCAGGAGGACTAGTAAGTTGGAGATCAACTTTACAGTCAACAGTGGCTCTGTCTACTACTAAGGCAGAGTATATGGCTGTAACAAAAGCTTTCAAAGAAGCCATTTGGTTTCGTGGTTTAATCAAGGATTTGGGTATTATTCAGAAAAATGTGGAGATTTTCTGTGACAGCCAAAGTGCCATTTGTTTGGCAAAGAACCAAGTCCATCATGTTCGCACCAAGCATATATGACAGGACCCACCCTGACTCCTCTCTTGAGTACGAGGGAGGCCCTGTGGGCTGCCCCGACTCCTCTCTCTTGAGTACAAGGGAAACCCTATGGGCTCTACATTTACTAGCATGATAAAAGGACTCTGCTGAAATTTCCATTCGGAAATACTTGTTTGAATCAAATAAAATGTGAGGAGAATACTGGAGAGTACAAAATGTACATAATTATAATTTCTTTACATATATTTTCGTTCGTTACAAAAAGTTTATCAAAAATGACCGTTCGGACCAAAAACCGACAACTTTAAAAACTAAGTAACCAGTCATCCCGAGTGGGAGATGAAACAGGCCGAGTAAGAAAACCGAGTAGGCCGAGTAGACCGAATAGGCCATGTGGGCCGAGTAGGTCAGGTGGGCCGAGTAGGTCAAGTGGGCCGAGTAGGCTGAACAGACCGAGTAAAAATCCGACCACGTCCCGACCATGCCTACCATCCCGACCATGCCTACCGTCCCGACCATGCCGACCTCATATTTTTAAATATGTACATGAAAATTTAAAATGCATGACTTTTATGCTTCATGATGTCATCGAGTGGCCCACCTTAAAACTTCTGAGTCCGCACAACCGAGCAGCTACATGAATAAATATTTAAGAGTGAAAGGATGAGCGCTAACGCCCAGTGAGTGAATGAAAACTTTTAAAAACACTTTTCTAAACCACTTTACAATAAGCATTCAGCAATACATGGTATAAGATAATATATCTACTTTGTACTGAATAAACTGAATAAACTGAATGCTTCTCTTTGCTGAATAAGAATAAATGCTTTATAAAATCTTAATCTTCACCAAATTCATACCGGGAATATCCTCCATACGTAAGCCGAAATATATTCAGGCAAACACAGTCATGAATAATTTCTGGTCATACCCGAACAGAGCGACTCAATTACTCTTTCTCCGGTCATGCTCGGGCAGAGCGACTCTCTGGTCATACAAGTGTAGAGCGACTCTATTACTCTTTCTCTGGTCATGCATATGCAGAGCGACTCATGACATACACATGTGTAGAACGGCCCCAAAAGCCAACCATAATCATAACTGGGGAAGGGTACATGGTGCTTTTATAAAAATCATAATCTCTTCTTGATAATTCATAAAAATAATATTCTGTTTCTAAATGCCAATATAAGCATAAATATATATTTTTGGTTCTCTATATACTCACCATCAATCATAAAAAGCAATAAAAAGCCTTAAATGATTTGCAGCTAAAGCATAAAACTGTAAACTTGAGTTAAAAACAAAACTGAAACTTAATTCACTCACAACTTAATCGTCAAGCTTATCTTAGACTGAGTATGCTAGGTTCCCTTCGTCTTCTTTCCCTATCAATCACAAAATCCAATTAGAAACTGGATATCACAGAAGAATCAACTGAAATATGAAATTACGAGAGCTTCACTGACTTTTCTCTTTTCTTCTCTTTCCTTTCTTCCGCTTGATTCTACTGCTTTCTAGCTCTCACAACATTTATCCTCATATATATATATATTCACAGAAGGACACAGCTGAAGTTGTGAGCTAATTAACCAAGCTCACAGCTGCGTGTCAGTCAAACAATCCACTTAGACTTACTCATCTGATGCCTTTCTGTTTCACGCTTATCCCATTTTATTTTCAAATTGGGCCTTTCAATTGGGCCTAAGACATGGGTGTTACAATATAGACGTACGTTACCATTTTGTTCGGAAAATAGTAGATGAAGGGAACATTCTACTCCAGAAAATTGGAACTACAGACAATCTTGCAGATATGTTAACAAAGGGGGTAACATGGATCAAGTTTTAACATTGCTTGGACTTGATCAATATCTCTCGAGCTCGTATCGCCTAAGGGCGTAATGGAGGCATCATTGATTGGTGGATTCTCGCCAAGGTGGAGATTGTTGACAAATTGGCTCAACTTCCACCTTCTATCTACCACCACCTACATTGTTGACAATGTGGAAACCAAACCACCGGCCACATTCATGGCAACCATTAACCACCATGTTGAAAATGGGGGAGGGTTGTCTCTGCCTTTCCCCTGTAAATAAGACCCTCAGCAAAGCAAGAGAAGGCAAGACAAGAAGCAATTCAGTATTAAGTGCTCCCAGAGAGAGATCTTGAGAGTTGAGAGAAAAACTCTGTTTTTATCATTTCTGAAATAATATAGTTTGTTGTCTCTCGTGGACGTAGGCAATTGCCGAACTACGTAAATATCTATGTTTTTGTGTTGTGTGCACTTTTCTCTATAATTTCTAGCCATTTCCGCAATACTAATATCGTGGCATGGGAGGATATGCATGCATGTTACACTTTATTTGTAATAAAAAAGTAAATATCTTAAAAAAAATCGATTGATACTATTTTCAATTATATTGAAAATCTCTGACTTGCCCTTGTTAGCACAGATTGAATAAATTAATGTATATTGATGCGAGATCTATTAAACAACATGTATTAATTGCATACAAACCAATCCCCACTCATAATATATATATATATATATATATATATATATATATATATATATATATATATATATATATAGCCATACTGTTAGGTGTGCAACCAAAGTCCTACGTTGGCTAGATATGATAATAGTCTTACGTATATATGTATTGAAACAACCTCTATTGGTATGAAACCTTTTTGGTAGATACTCAAGCAAATCCGTGCGGGATTGTCCCAAACGGACAATATCATATCAACGTGGAGAATATGAGTTCCATACTTCTACAACATGCACAAGCTCAATAATCCATCATACATTACTAAACTTTTTTTTGATATTACTCTTCTGATTTTCTTCGATTACTTCCGGTGGCACATCATTTATTTTTCTTCTTATGTTATCACTGTTTTTTGGCTTAGATTATACACAAAAGCCGAACGAGAAGTATAAGCAAAAGCAACTGTAATAGCTAATATTACTACCACCATTGCGGATCATGATATGCAAGTTGTCATGCCTAAGTGTAATTTGGTGAGTTGGGTTGCAGCAGGGTCGGCGCTTGGCTCCTGTTCAGAATTTGTGTATATATATATTGATAGGAAACTAGAATGGATTTAAAGGTTAAAAGTGAAAGTTTACTGGTTCTTCTTTCAAGGGGTTGTTGCTTGTTGAAATTTCGTTGTAGTACAATTTAATTGTTGGGATATTTTGTGATGAATATCTACATAAAATGTTCAATGCAAAGAGTGAACCAAAAAAAAGTTTGAATATTCAATCAATTTTAACTGATATGCTGATTAGAGTGAAGTTTCCTTTGTGTGCTGGAAATCCAAGGATATTTGATAGCTGATAATGAAAGTTCAGCGTTATAATTTCATAGAGTTCGAAAATTCTGCCAAACAGGTCAACGAAGCCAAGATTGAGACATACCAGGTTTAGAATCAAGAGAATTCGAATTTTCAATGTTCTGTTCTCATGTCATCGTCTGCCTTCACATTTCTCACCTTATAATTGTGCGAGATACCAAAAAATTACATGGTTGCAATAGACATGATTTTTTTAATTTTATATACTAGTGGCAGCATCTTAGCTATCATCTGTTTAGTTCAAAAGGCAAGCTCTGATCAACGAGTAAAACCAAAAAACTTGTGTGGGACGAGGTCTCACCATGTAGCTGTAAGACCATCCAGTGTAATTGTGTCATGTAATATAATTTATTTTGGAAATATAAAATAAATTTTGCAATCTTAAAAAGTTTATTATATGATATAATTACATTTGATGGTCTCACTCTCTCACAGTTGACCTTATAAATCACACACAAGTTTTACTCTTAATTAACACCGGTTGGTTTAATTTAGTGAGTACGTCATCATTGCAAACATTCCAGATCATTGCACTTGGTTTGATATTAGTTGCAATCCAGAAGGAAGCATCACCAAGATAAGCTCATATTTTTTCGAATCTAATATATTACCGGATCAAATGATTCCTTTTGACCGTCAAACCACGTTAGATGGTGGTAAGGTAAGCTTAAGGTGATATCACATTAAAAAGAGAATTTTTTTTTACTATAGACACGTGATTTAGTTCTTCTATATTTTGGAAGACCTTCACTGAACTGACACTGATATTCAATTCCCACAAAAATTTCAGATTACATGCCTCTTAATTTCCTGGAAATTCTCTACTCTGCATAGTGAAAAGGAAAAAAAAAAAAAGACATGAAAAGTTTCATTTCAGTTTGAGCTTTGACATAAATTTGCTGCAACTTGTAGCAGAATCAACCAAAACAGGTGAAATGTGGTGCTCTCTGAAATTCATAACAACATATAACATCACTGATCTCTTCTTTACAGTATTTTTCGGATTCCTTTTTCTTCTAAAAAGATGCAGGGATAGGAAAATTAAGCTCAATGCAGAAGCAACAAAGAGTGTAGATACATTCTCGATATGCAATTTGTTTGTTTCACAGACTTACATGCTTAAATTTTATGAAAATCAGAATAAACCTTTTTCTGTTGTTGAACACGAATTCGAAATTGGGTTACGGTCTTTATGTTCCATTATAACATCTGTTATTACATCATCTATGAAAGCTATGCATAATTATCTGGTATTGTCATCTTGTAGTTATTTTGCCGATTTAGTGAAAGAATCTGTCTGAATAGTTTCCTCGATTCCATAGCTGTGAATAAGCGTACTCGAAACTCTACTTATCATATAAAATGATGGAACCTGAAGATCTTTGAATTGAAACTGATTAACCGTCAAGCAACTCATCTAGATGGTGGGTTAAAGCCACACATTTTTTTACAGACGACCATGCATGCAGTGTCCCACCCTCCGATAGGCTGCTGAATGCTTGTATTTTATTCGTTTTGTGTTTGAGGGGCTGTTTTTTTGTATCAATTGGTTTTTTGTTGGGATACGGTCTCTATATTAACAGAAGCAATTTCTGCTCTGTGAGACAATTTATAGCTGCTCTTAGATCGGTTGGGCTGGACCATTTAATAATGGATTTCTAAAATAAAGGACGATATTTGAACTTCTTAAAAATTAAGATTGTATTCGGTTCATCTAATCCAAGATTGATCAATTCAAAAGTTTCTTGAAAAAATTTACACTTCTTAAAAAGAAATTTTTTAAACTGATTTTTTTAATAGATATCCTACCCACCGTCACCTCTCGATATGATTTGATCGATAAAAGCATTCATTCAGTTAGATTATATTATAGATTGAGTCATTGTCACACTCGTACCTGGTTTGAAGTCATCGTCATTTATAAAATCTAGAGAAACTTTCCATAGAGAATCTGTATTTTTATTATTATTTTGAATATATTATTATTAGATAATATTATAATCCTCTGATTTCCTAAATAACCTTTACTTTGTAAATAAACTTTACTAAAACTGTTAAAATTTATGTTTGCTCAATGACATGTGATCATATATTATAAATTAAAATCTATTAGAATTTAAAAGATAAAACCAATTTTTTTTGTCCTCTCAATAACACATCATTAGATAAAAAATAATAATCACTCAGATGGATAGAGTTTATATATAAAAAGATAATTGAATTCTCAACAAAAATTGTAAAGGAGATATATGGAAATTGCTATTTTTAAATATAACGAATTTTCCTCTTCTCTTTTGTGATTACTATGCAAATGATATATCGAATAATTATTTAATTAGAATGTTTTAATACGTTTCACTAGCCAAATTTAACGATGCAATAAATTTTTTAATCTGAAAGTTGACATATTCTGCTAGGATAATATATAATAATATCGTGGGAGGAGACATGTTACACTTTACATGTAATAAAAAGTAGACATCTTTCAAAAAAAAAAAAAAACAAATAATTGATTAATAATATTTCAATTATATCGAAAATCTCTGACTTGCCTTTGTTAGCACAGATTGAATAAATGAAAGAATATTGATACGAGATCTATTAAACCACATGTATTAATTGCATACAAACCAATCCCCACTCATCAATAATATATATAGGGCCATGCACAAGCTCAATAATCCACCATACATTACTAATATTTCTTTGATATTACTCTTCTGATTTTCTTCGACTACTACCAATGGCACATTCTTCTTTTATTTTTCTTCTTATGTTATCACTGTTTTTCGGCTTAGTTTATACACAAAAGCCGAACGTAACTGTTGCCCACGATGGAACGGGTAACTTTCGTTCCGTTGGAGAGGCTGTGGCGACTATTCCGAATAACAGTGATACTTCTTATTATATTTATATCAAAGCGGGCACATATAAGGAGTCCATTTATATTGGTCAGGAGAAAAGGAATGTTGTTATGTTCGGTGATGGAATAGATAAGACAATAATATCTTTTGACAAGAGTAACAGTTCTGGATTCAGAACTAGTGAGTCCGTCACTCTGGGTGAGTTATACGTGTGTATATATGTTATGTTATATATATATATATATATATATATATATATATATATATATTTCTTATAACTTCTAAGTTTTATTCATATCCTCATTTACACAATTTATTTATTTTATTATACTTTTAGTAATCAGTTTATTCGATTTAGTTAAATATCTCATGTCATCCAAAGTTTTATTTGATTATTTTCAATTCCACACACAATTGACAAGTAGCCACCTCATGCTCTATGTCCCGTACTATTTGTGTAGTCCTTTTATCGATCCAAAATTTTATCAGATTTTTTTCTATGTTTCTGCAGATGTAAATTCTCCACATTTTTTAGCCAGAGATATCAGTATCGTCAACTCTGCTGGTCGAGAAGCTGGACAAGCTGTGGCACTTAGAACCGCTGGCGATTACATGGCTTTCCATAGTTGCTCGATTGAGGGGTATCAGGATACTTTATACGTGAATAAAGGACGAAATCAATTTTTCTCAGAGTGTCATATATATGGTACTACCGACTTTATTTTTGGTGATGCAGCAGTAGTACTACAAAATTCGATTCTTCATGTTAGATTACCAAGTAAAGGGCATGGAAACGTTGTCACTGCTGAGGGAAGAGAAGATGATGAGTCTGATACAGGAATCGTGATCCACAATTGCACTGTCATTCCAACACCTGAACTTGCAAAGACGTCCGGTGTCAAAACTTATCTAGGAAGGCCATGGAAGAAATTTTCACGGACGGTTATAATGGAATCCCGTTTAGATGGATTTATTGATCCTGAAGGCTGGTCGAAATTTGATAACAACTCTGATCTAACTGCATTGTACTATGCTGAATACAATAATAGTGGACCAGGAGCTCGTACTCAAGGCAGAGTGAAATGGCCCGGGTATCACATCCTGAATAATCCTAATGATGTTCGGCATTTCACAGTCGATAAATTCATCAATGGCTCCAGCGGGTGGCTTCATGCATTAAACGTGCCTTATACTGGTGGACTTTTAACGGACAAAAAATTAGAGTAATATAGTTTCCATAGTTATTTATATCTACAGACAAAAGTAATGTGTGATATATTTTATTTGCTATTTATTTATGAAATAAATGTATGATATATATATTATTTTATTTATCTTAGCTACAATTTCTACAAATCTAAATTCTCTCTCTAAAGTTGGTGTTATAGATTCGAATAGCCTATGTGGTATATAAAACCAAAAAAAAAAAAAAACAACAGACAAGCACATTATATATATTATACATATTTGTGGTTATCATCAGCATATTCGTTTTTAACGTAAGTTATAATCTCTATTTGAATATCAACAATGTTAATAATTATATATAATTTGTTTCAATATATATATATATATATATATAATTCGGAGGATTAATAGGGCAATTGACTTATTTAATTATGAAAAAGGTTAGAGTTTCTTATAAGGATTTAGCTAATCTGTATAAGGATTTCGTGGCTTTAATTGGGTTATTTAATGCAACAACTTTCATAAAATCTTTCTTTAAATACTTTCAATGTCTATCTATAATTACATAAAATACAAAATTAATAAGGTAATAGAGGGTTGACGATATTGACACCCTTAGATTAGGGATGACAATTTGACCCGTACCTGCGGGCACTCGCCCGAACCCGGCCCTATAGGGTCCGGTGTGGACGGTGAATTTACGACCCGTGGGCCCACGAACCCGTTTAATGAAAAATCCAGTGGGTTCACGGGCGGGTGCGGGTTGGAAAAGCGAACCCCCGGGTTGGACTCGTGAATCCACATAAATAAAATACTTGTATATAAACATACATAGACATTTGAATTATTGTTTTGTAATGTATCAAGTAGAGAATTAAAAATGGAAATTTAATTCAATTAAGTATCAAATAGGTGATTACATGTGGAAATTTATAAATGACAAATCACGGGTTCGTGGGTTGCGGGTTTGTGGATATCCCGCAGGTAAAGCATCCACCCGTGAACCCGTATTGTTTCACGGGTTCGCGAGTGAGGGTATGGGTGCAGCCATAACCCGCGGGTTCAAACCCGCCCGTGAACCCGTTTACCTACGCGGGTTCGAGGACGGGCGTGGGTGAGGAAAATTTTCACGGGTGAGGGTTTGGATTTTACAAAACCCACCCGAACCCGACCCGCTGCCGTCCCTACCTTAGATATTACAAACACACCCATATTTTAATAAAAAAATAATTACAAAGATATTCCAATAGAAATTTACCAAGAACAAATTAATTTAATTAAAAATAAACCAAATACTATATACATTTATTAATTACACCCATATCTTCAACTATATCTCTTTATACATATTAAAAAAAAAAACTCTAATTAAACCTTAATTCTATTTCAAGTATCAAAATATCTCATTATCATAAAACAAAGTAATGAAATACTCAACAAAAATCCAGCCATTAGTTTATTGGGTTTTAAAATGTAAAGCCAAACTCATTCGCTAATTTAATGTGTAACCCAAAACCGATCTATTTAATCTGTTATTTTTTCTTCTTTTAGTAATTAATAATTTTAATTGTAAAAATATGAAAAAAAAAATATAAAAATATTTGAAAACTAATAACACGAATATAAACAAACGTAATATAATGCAATAGTAATATTTATCAATTATCATTATTGATGAAAAAATATAGGTTTATAGATTAGTTTTTAGTTGTTTCGGGTTTATAAACAATTTAATTAATGAATTTAGGAAATTTTAGGGTTCCAAACTCTTTTATTAATGAAGGATGTTGCTCTTGTATGAGTTTATCAAGGGTGTTGCACGTGCTTTGTCTACTTGCATCATAATTACAGATGAACAATTGTTTAAGGTGACATATCATGCAATATCATTTTACTAAACTTGAAATCAAAAGCATTTATTTAATTTTAATGTTTAAATACGTCACCCAATAGGAGTAGTGAGCCAAACACGTTATTAAAACGGTATGACGTGCCCACGTGATGTCATGTACCTAGACACATCACATATATGGGTGACATGCCATGACACATTGACGAAAAGACATGACCAATTCTTTTGCATTGGAACCTGAGGTTACGGTAGAGTTTACAAAGCACAACCTAAGGTTATGGAAGGTCTTACTTTGAGACGAATAATTATTCATTGTGACATTTCAAGTGATAACATTTTACTAAACTCATAATCAAAGGCATTTGTAAAATTTTGATGTTTAGTAGTGAAATTCATATATGTTTATATGATAACAACGTAGGGAGCAGTGGGAACCAATAGCTTGGTGTGAAATCATCTTGGGAGTAACTCAAGTCATATACCTTTTATATACAATGGAACATTTAGCTTCAAAATAGTGTTCACCTTGCGGAGATGACTTCAATTCTGTTCCTGGAAGCCCTAGATACTATCCATGTTAGTAAAGTAGATCAGGAGAGTATTTGCAATGCTTGCTGCGGTGTTGTGGCTGGGAAATATCTCGTTTACCGTGATCAATAATGAAAACCCTGTTGAAGCTGTGGCAGATGAAGGTGAGAATCTTCCAGAAGTTAATATGAAAAATCCACTCCTATTTGTTTTGGAGGGTAGAAATTTATGGTTACATTGTTTTTTTTTTGTTATCCTGATTGAGCCACAATAACTTTAGATTTTGGGTCCACCTTCCTATGTTTATTGCTCAATTCTCAGGTAAAATCAAGTGTTCGATGACTCGATTGAGTGTTTTTACAGGTTTTATTACTAGGGGCATAATGAGGCCAAAAGAATTGAAGTTGGAATCCAAAACAACTCAAAACGGGAAGCTGACGTAAGAAGAGCTAGACTGTCGCAACGAGGTTTGTCGCCTGGACAAACACGACAAAGCAAGCGATAGCAATCCACGCTTCCTAAGTGTCGCTGAAGGAAAATGAGTGGATTTGAGGGTGGATTGTCGCGTCGAGGATTGTAGCCTGGAGATAGGCAACTAAGAAAGCGGCAACAACTCTCGCGTATTAAGTGTCGCTCAATCAACACGCGAATGCAAAAAGAATGAAATGTCACGCCAATGTGTCGCCTGGACATCAACGACAGTGAACGACGCAACAACACGTTGGCACCCGTCTCTATGTTGATTTCTTGCCCTATTTGGATCCCATATAAATACTCTTTTATAACGATAGGAGGAACAACAATTGGCCACACAAGTACTAGACAACCTCAGATTATGCCAAATCAATAATCTTCAAAATCAATCAACTCTTGGACCAATATCAATGCACATAATTTGTGCCCACATCACTGCTTTTCAAAATCAACACATGATCCCTTCATTCTTGGTTGTATATGTAATATCATGATTATAAGCTTGATAGTTGTAATGCAGCTGTTGTAATTTTAATTTGAAATCCCTTCACTTATGCCTTGTAAACAATATATAAAGCAATAATCATAAACTCTAAGCTTCATCCTTTGAACTTAGAAAATTCAGTCAATTATCTTGTATTATTTCATGGTATCAGAGCGTTAGTCTAATGACTCCATTTGCAACTAGTCCATATTAATTCTTCAATTTTAGCCTTTTTTTTTCTTTCTATCTTTTGGCTTTTCTTTGAAAAACACAATCTTCCAGTGCATCAGTTGGTGTTGTGGTACCCAACCTTGCTCATATAGTTTCGATTAAACTTGATAGAAATAATTATGTTCTTTGGCTGGCACAATTTCTACATGTTCTCAGGACCCAAAATCTAATTGGTTTTGTCGATGGAACAAAATCTTGTCCTGCGAAATTCAAGGTCGATTCCTCTGGAAACGATACAACTGACATTGATCCAGCATACACAGAGTGGCAACAAAAGGATCAACTTATATTAAGCTGGATCAACGCATCATTAACACCGAGTGTTCTTTCAATGGTGGCTCTATTATCATCTTCTCATGCAGCTTGGAAATCCCTTGAAAAGAGGTATGCATCTCAATCTAAAACACGCATTTTGCAACTGAAAAATAAACTCCACAACACTAAAAGAGGTGATCTATCGATTTCTGATTTTATCGATAAAATCACTCATATTACCGATAATTTAGCTCTTGCTGGAAAGCCTGTTCATGATGATGGTCTTATTACTATAATTATGAATAATGTTGGTCCTGCATACAAGGTGACCGTAAATTCGGCACAAGCTTGAGATACTTCCATTTTCTTGGATGATTTTATTGGTCTTTTGTTAAGCACTGAAATGCGGTTTAATGAGTTTTATCTGAGAGTACAACTACTGCCTTTTATGCTCCCAAATCTAAAACAAACTCATCGCTTGGTCAAGGTAGCTTTAATCAACAACGCTCCTCTAAAAATCATAAACAACTAGCTTGTTCCCCGAATCCTTCTCCACATTCTAGTTCATCTCCATCTGACAACCGACACAAATGTCAGATTTGTGGTCGTTTCGGACACACAACAATTAATTGCTATCATCGAATGGATCATGCATATGAAGGTCATGTATCCACCAAAAAGTTTGCAACTATGGTTGCTTCTACAAATATGAATAAAGATGATCAAGTTTGGTACACAGACAGTGGTGCTTCCAACCACAACACATTCTATCTTTCCAATTTATCCATACAAACTGAGTATCATGGCAATGATCAAGTTGCGGTCGGTAATGGTTCATGTTTGCCTATATCTCATATTGGTTCTTCTCAGCTTCTTTATAATTCTTCTACTTTTAAAATGAATAATATTTTACATTGTCCTTCTGCTTCTGCTAATTTATTGTCTGTCAATCAATTCTCTCGTGATAATCATTGTTATTTTGTTTTTTACTCTAATGGTTTTTTTGTTAATGACGAAAAAAACGGGAAGACGCTTTTCCACGGCAAGAGTGAACATGACCTTTATCCTATGCAGCTTAGTCATTACAATTCAAATAAAATAATTCAGCCTTTTGCTTTTGTTGGAGTTCGAGTTGCTCATCCAGTTTGACATCATCGGTTAGGACATCCTGCTTTACCAATTTTAAAGCAAATTGTCTCTCAATATCATTTGCCTTTTAAAGGCACTTTTACTAGTAATTTTGTCTGTGAGTCTTGTCCTACGGGCAAAAGTTGTCGTTTACCATTTCAAGCATCAACATCCGTTTCTCGCTCACCTTTGGAATTAATTCATTCAGATATATGGACATCTCCATGTTATTCAATAAAAGGATCCAAATATTATATTCTATTTGTTGATGATTATTCTAAATATTCATGGATTTTTCCAATACGTTTTAAACATGAAGCTTTTGATTATTTAGTAAAATTTAAAACACATGTAGAAAATATGTTTTCTTGTCAAATAAAATCTTTTCAAACCGATGGAGGCGGTGAATATATTGGTAAATCTTTTCAAGCTTTCTTAGAAAAATATGGTATTTCTCACCGATTATCCTGTCCCCATACTCCGGAGCAAAACGGCGTTGCCGAAAGAAAGCACCGTCACATTGTAAACACTGGTTTCACTCTTTTAGCTAATGCTAGCATGCCACCTCAATATTGGGTTGATACTTTTAATACTGTTGTGTTTTTAATTAATCGTCTTCCTACAGAGGTTTTAGAAAATATTTCCCCATATGAAAAACTTTTTCTTCGAGCTCCAAATTATGAAATTCTTCGTGTTTGTGGTTGTGCTTGTTTTCCGTATCTTCGTCCATATAACAAAAACAAACTTCAATTTTGATCAAAAAAATGTGTTTTTTTTGGGTTACTCACTCAATCACCAAGGATATCGATGTTTGGATCTTGATAATGGATGAATTTATTTATCTCGTCATGTTATTTTTGATGAATTTTCTTTTCCTTTTAAGCATCATCACCATTTTTCTCAATTTTCTGAAAAATCAACCGACTTTCCGTTAATAATTCCCATTAATTCATCATTTTCCTTACCACCTCACATGTCACCACCCCCTTCCATATCTGTGCCTAACTCAAATGTACCCATATGTGAACCCCCGACCACCACCACAAAAAATGACCGATCACCAAATTATCTTCATACAGCTGATATACCAGTTCTAACATCCTCGTTTACCCATGCTATGGTTACACGAGGAAAGGTAGGTACTCGTGTTCCTAATAGAAAATATGCTTTGACAATAACTCGAATGCCTGAACAAATTGAACCTTCATGTTTTAGTCAAGCTATAAAACAAATTGAATGGCGTACAACTATGTGTTCAGAATTCAACGCCTTGCAGCAATATGGTACTTGGTCATTGGTTGAGCACACTTTAGATATGAATGTATTATCTAATAAATGGGTGTTTAAAATAAAGAAAAATCTGGATGGGTCTATTGAACGCTACAAAGCTCGACTTGTAGCTAATGGGTTTCACCAACAAGAAGGAATTGACTATACAGAGACTTTTAGTCCGGTTGTGAAACATACTACTATACGAGTTGTTCTATCTCTTGCAATCCATAAAAAATGGCAATTCGACAGTTGGATGTTCAAAATGCATTGTTCATGGATTCCTAAATGAAGAAGTCTACATACGACAACCAAAAGGGTTTGAGGACCCTTCATTCCCCAATCATGTTTGTCGACTTAATAAATCTCTTTACGGTTTAAAACCAGCACCACGGGCATGGTTTAACCGTTTTTCTGACTACCTTGAAAATCTTGGATTTATTGAAACTACGGCTGATTATTCTCTTTTTATATATCATAAAAATGAAGTTACCATTATTTTACTAATATATGCGGATGATATTCTTATTACAGGTAATAGTGAATCTCTCCTCAAGGAACTTATTACAAACTTAGGGAAATTATTTGCTATGAAAGATCTTGGTAACTTGTATTATTTTCTAGGTCTTGAAGCTGATTTAACTGAATCGGGTTTACACTTAACACAATCAAAGTATGCCTTAGACTTGCTTCGCCCAACTAAAATGGAAGATGCCAAACCATATCATTCTCTAGCTACCAGTGGCAAGAAAATGGACCTGAATGATGGTGATCCACTTCCAGATCCTTATGATTATAGAAGTATAGTTGGGGCTTTGCAGTACTTGACGTAAACAAGACCCGATTTAACTTTCTCTGTTAATCAAGTGTGTCAATTTATGCATCGGCCTACCACCACTCATTGGGCTGCTATCAAACGTATTTTACATTATGTTAAGGGAACATTTGATCATGGTTTATTTTTTCAACCAAGCTCATTACATCTTGAAGCATACTCTGACGCAGACTATACTGGAAGTCCAATCGATCGACGATCTACCGGTGGTTATTTTGTGTATCTTGGTCATAATCCAATCTCATAGAGTGCTAAAAAGCAACCAACTTTATCTAGATCAAGCACAGAATCTGAATATTGCTAACTTGCTAGTACCGCAGCGGAGATTTCATGGTTACAGTCTCTTTTAAAAGATCTACGACTTTATCTTTTTACGCCTCGCATTTGGTGTGATAATATACGCTCGATTTCTTTGGATTCAAACTAGTATTTCATGCACGAACAAAACATATTGAAGTCTATTATCACTACGTTCGAGAGAAGGTTGTTCGAAAGAAACTTGAGGTTTGCTATATACGAACTGAACATCAAATTGCTGATATATTCACCAAAGGATTGTCTAGCGCTCGTTTTACTACATTGAAGGACAAGTTAATGGTCTGTCAACGTCCCATTAGCTTGCGGGGGTGTAATAGACAACCTCAGATTATGCCAAATCAATAATCTTCATAATCAGTCAACTCTTGGACCACTATCAATGCACATAATTTATGCCCACGTCACTGCTTTTCAAAATCAACACATGATCCCTTCATTCCTGGTTGTATATGTAATATCATGATTGTAGGCTTGATAGTTGTAATATAGCCATTGTAATTTCAATTTGAAATCCCTTAACTTATGCCTTGTAAACAATATATAAAGCAATAATCATAAACTCTAAGCTTCATCCTTTGAACTTAGAAAATTCAATCAATTATCTTGTATTATTTCAACAAGAATATCCACCCAACAGCCTTTTCACATTCCCATCACCATCCTTACCTACCTACACACTCATACAATTACCACCCCATCTTTAGAGCTTGGGAGTCAAGAAAAGGAAGCTTACAAGACAAAAAGCCTTAAATGACCAACTTGGGTTTTTTCTTTAACTCTTCTATATTTTCTTTAACCTTTTTTATGTGTAACTAAACTCCTAAGCTAGGGGATTGATGTGACCATTTGAACAATTTATGTAATCCTTAGTCTAATATTTTTATTCAATTCACTATTAGTCTCTTTTATTGAAATATTTGCTCTAATTCCCTACCTCATATTCAATTGTGACCTCAATGAATTTATATATTGAGTTTAGTTTATACATGAGGTTGAGAATTAAATGTGGGGGACCATCCCATTTAAGCCTTAACCATAAGCTTAATAATTGAGATAATTTTCATATGCATGACCTTGCTATGTTTAATTAGGCTTAGAGTTTTAATTAAAATTGGTTCTAACCTTTCATCATTATATGACCTTGTGTGAGTTTAGGAAAGGACCAAGTACTTTACATGTTACCCTCAACAAGCCCTAATAGTTGGATTGAAGAACCTTAATGAGATTTATGGATTACAATGAATGGTTCAAGTAGGTTACATTGATTCCCTAGTGTTTCTCTCATCATTCATCTCTTGTGCGTGCTTTTGTGTTAATTTAGTTTATCACTTTTACAAAAGTTAGTTAACTAATAGCCTTTTTCGGACAAGCATTATGCCATTTAGTTTCACGCACTTAGATTAATATTTAATTAGATTAATTGGTGTTCAACTATTAGAATCATCGATCCCAGTGAACGAATTTTTCCTTTAAATTAAACAGAAGTAAAATACTGCAATCATATCCCCTGTCATGCTTCTCATTCATGGAAAAATTTGAAATATTAGAACAAAAAAAAGTCAAAATAAAGTAGAATATTACAATCAAATGAATCGGAAGTGATTACGCAAATTCAATAAGATATATGCGGAAACTCCAACTTAAAATCTTGGTTGTATTCAATCGAAATGGAGTAGTTCACCTGGAGCAATATACCCGTAAATGTCCACTACTAAAGTCCTATTAGACAAGTCATAATGTAGAAGTCTAGCCCGTGCCAAACTCAGCAACAAATGCCTCCAATTCCGAGTTTAATAGAATTTGTTGCTTGATATATCACGAAGGACAATTGGTAGTGTGCAATTATGATGCAAGTAAGATAAAGCATGAGCTATTTAGTTGATGATGTTCACCCTCTTTGTCAAATTCAGTTCAATACCTTCATTTTCATTGTGTAGAGAGTAATACATGCATCGCCTCTACTAATAAACCAAAAACATGCATTTCTTGTGTAAGCAAAATCTGTAAAGCTTCACGATGTTTCGATGTCGTATTTCAGATAGCATACAAACCTCATTTTGGAAACTCTCAGTGAAAGTTGGCTCCTCACATTCTGAATGATGATGCTTTTTCACAGCAACTTCTTTGTCGTTAAGCAGCTGTGCTTTATAAACGCTGTCATAACCTCCCGATCCAATACAATATTTGATATCAAAATCTTCGGTTGCTTCAATTATATCTTCATATGCAATTCTACCATCATAATTCCTTACGGAGAACACATCTCTGGTGTTTGTGGTTGTTGATTTGAAATCAACATCTCTGTTATTATTGCGTTTACAGAGATATAAGACTATAATGATATTAATGGTGTAGACAAGAAACATGCCCATTGAAAATGTAAAAAATTCCAATAAAATAACTGTCAGTACCGGAAGGAGGTGTATCAGGAACATCAGTAATATTAATGCAGGGAGGAAAAACTACCTGACTCACTACACAAACCTTTGTTACCAATAAAGATGCCTATAAAGAGTATCTATTTACAAGATTCTCTGTGAATTTACCCTCCAAATAATTGTATGAAAAGTCGATGAAAGACAACGAGCTCATGCTATCAAGAGAATCAGGAATATTACCTGAGAGGTTGTTGTAGGAGACATCCCTATATGTCAAGGTTGGTGATTTTCCAATTTTGAAACCTAACGTCCCATTAATAAAGTTATTCCTTAAATCAAGAAGATTAAGCTCAACAATTTACTAATCTCAAACGTAACAATTCCTCATAAACAATTGTTACTCAATATCAATTTCTTTAAATTCGAGCAGTTTCCGATCCCAATTGGAATGGGTCCGCTAAGTTTGTTGCAGGAGAGCTCTAGATGGTTAAGAATGTTGAGTACTCCAATGGTAAATGGTATTTGGTCAGAGAGTTGGTTGATAAAAGAATCAGATAATTTAGGTGGATTAACTTGGTATGCACACTTGGAATGGTACCATGTATGTTGTTCCTTGACAGGTCCAGTGACACCAACTTCTTCAGGCTCCCAAGTTCTCGTGGAATCAATCCTGTCATGTAATTAAAAGAATAAAACGATTGATATGAATTGGTTGGGTGAGGTTATTGGAACCCCAGACGTAAAATTTTAAGCTTTAGAAACATATACAAATTCAAGTACATGTGGGGACTAGATGTCTATAACCCAAGACTACTGGGACAACCAAGTCTTGAATTCAAAATTGTGCTACGGTCTCTATATTCACAAAAGCAATGTCTGTTCTGTGAGAAAATTCATAGCCGCTCTTTGGTTGGTTGGGCTAGGCCACTTAATAATAGATTTTTAAGATAAGCAGCGATATTTGAACTCTTTAAAAATTAAGGGGGTGTATTCGATTGAGATTTTAATAGACAATTTTATGGAGCTATGATTTTATAGATTTGTAAGATTATTAGGATAATTAGGATTATACTTTTAGAATTATTATGATTATATGGACTAAATTTTTAGAATTCTGAAAGAGTATTTGGACTTTATTTATAGATTATTAGGATTATCTTGACTTTATTTCAAGACTTTTTTGACTTTTATTAATATGCATTTTCAAAAGTCGATTGTCGTATTCAATTTTCTCCACACATTAACTAATACCCACACTCAATATGACACCCAATATGAATGTGTGGTTGTGATTGAACCCCCTTAACTTATAATTTCAGAACGGCCTTACTATAGAACCATTATATATATTAGTAAAACAGTTATATCTTTATCCACACTAGTCATTACAATTTATGTATAAATAAACCATTATTTACACATATCAAAAGAGCATGAACAATAATAAAGATGTCACGATTAAGAATCATTATTCAACATCTGTTCTATGAAATTCAAGTTTTTTTTTTAAAAAAAAAACAAAGTAAAATTGTTGCACTACTCCACCCTTCTATCTCCAATCTCCAGTCACCAATCACCCATCCGTAGGCCACAACTTGTCCAAGCTGAAGATCTGATGAGGTATGGAAGATCTGATGAGGTATGGAAGATCTGATGAGGTATGTAAATTGAGGAAATTGAAAATTTGACGGGGTGTGGAGGTTAAGGAAGCTGAAGATGATTTTGAGTGAGAGAGAAAAATCTAGAAAGTATTGAGAAAGATGACAAGACAATTTTGGGTTCAAGTTATTTATAAATATCACTAAAAAGTCTGGAAAATCTATTTTGTTATGAAATCCTAAAAATCTTAATCTCAATCCAATACCACAAGACAATTTGTTGCCTTTTAAAAGTCTAGATCCAAAACTACAAGACAATATGGATTTTTTAAAAAAATCTTAAAAGTCTTGATCGAATACCACCAGACTTAACTAACTTGTTAAAAAGTCTCAATCCAATACCACTAAACTTTTATTTCCCCAAATTGTCTAATAAAATCTTGAACCAATACACCCCCATTGTATTCGGGTCATCTCATTCAAGATTGATTACTTCAAAAGTTCCTAAAAAACATTTACATTTCTTATAAAGAAATTTTCTAAAACCGATTTTTTAAAAGATATCCTACCTACTATCACCTCTCAATATGATGTGACCGATAAAAGAACCTCATTAATCTAGATAATATTACAGATTGAGTCACCGCCACCATTGTAGGTGGTTTGAAGTCATCAACCTTCATAAAATCTAGAAAAACTTTCCACTCAAACTCTCTAGCATTATTATTATTTGGAATGTATTATTATTATATAATATTATAATCCTCTAATTTCCTAAATAACCTTTACTTTGTGAATAAACTTAGGTAATACAATCTAATAATATATAATGAAGGATAATATTTTAAATTTTTGTTTGCTCAATGACATGTCATAATATATTATAAATTAAAATCTAATAGAATTTTAAAGATAAAACCAGATTTTTTCGTCTGCTCAATAACACATCATTAAATAATAAAAAATCACTCAGATAGATAATTTTTTTTTTAAGATAATTGAATTTTCAACGAAAAATGTAAATGAGATATTTGGAAATTGCTATTTTTAAATATAACGAATTTCCCTATTTTCTTTTGTGATTACGACGCAAATAATATATCAAATAATTAATCAATTAGAATGTTTTTATATGTTTCACTAGTCATATTTAAGATAGTTAACGATGCAATATTTTTTTAATCTAAAAGTTGACATATTCTGCTTGGACAATATATACTAATTATTGATAAATTTGCTCAACTTCCAACTTCTATCTACCACCACCTACATTGTTGATAATGTGGAAACCAAACCACTGACCACATTCATGGAAACCATTAACCACCATGTTGAAAATGGGGGGGGGGGGGGGGGGTGGGTTGTCTCTGCCTTTCCCCTATAAATAAGACCCTCAGCAAAGCAAGGGAAGGCAAGGTAAGAAGCAATTCAGTATTCAGTGCTTCTAGAGAGAGTTCTTGAGAGTTGAGAGAAAAACTCTGTTTTTATCATTTCTGAAATAATATAGTTTGCTGCCCCCCGTGGACGTAGGCAATTACCGAACCACGTAAATATATGTGTTTTTGTATTGTGTGCACTTTTCTCTATAATTTCTGGCAATTTCCGTAACAAATTGGTATCAGAGCTTTGGTTTTTTGTAAAGTCCAGAATTTTCAAAGTGCTCGAATTGCTGTTCAGAGGATACCGTTGTGTTCCTCTCGGAAGTACGATTTCAACACCGGTGACCGCATCTAAAACGGAGCTCTAACGGTCAAAGTTCGGTCTAAATTGGAAAAATTTCTAGAATTTTTTCTGTAAATTTTCAAGGAAGAAGATGACTTTGTAGCAGCCACGTCATCTGCCACGTCAGCTACCACATCGTTTCAAAATCACACCAGTCATCCGCCATGTCAGCTGAAACAGCCACCAGATCAGTCCACGTCAGCTCGGCATCCGTCACGTTAGCGACAGACATGCACCACGTCATCTCAGTTAGGGACGGTCAGCAACCACGTCAGCACCAGTCATCCGCCATGTCAGCTATCGTCCACGTCAGCGACACGTCGCCAGTCAAAATATTATGTTTCCACCAGAGAATATTCCGTTTCCGTCAGAATATTCCGTTAGCCTAACGGAATATTCCTGAGTCAACTCGGTCCAGAAGTGTTTTTTACCTAACTCAGTGCAATTTTCACCTTTTTTTGACCGAGTCAGACCTATCTCCAACTATTTCGATCGTTCCGGATGCAACTGTGCCATCAGTTTCAACTAATTCTACTTGTAAGTACTATTTGTGACTCACTCACGCTTTATTAACTCTGTTTTTGGGCACGATAGGTGATCCAGAAGCAGAAGAAAACTTGGAACAATCAACTGAACCTCAGACCTCGACATCAGCCAGTAGTTCTTGGCAAAGAAGCTCGATATCTATTGCAAAGTTTGATATTGAGAAGTTTGACGGCACCAACAACTTCGGCATGTGGCAATGCGAAGTTATGGATTTGTTATTCCGAAAAGGATCGGATATTGCTTTAAGTTCCAAACCCAAGGATATTTTCGATGAAGATTGGAAATATGTAAATCGTCAAGCCTGTGGAACAATTTGGTTGTGTCTAGCCAAGGACCAGAAGTACTTTGTCATGAAGGAGACTATGGCATCAAGTCTCTGGAAAAAGTTGGAGGATAAGTACTTGACAAAAAGCATAGAGAACCGACTCTACCTGAAGAAGAAGCTTTTTCGATTCCAGTACAAGAAAGGTATTTCTTTGATTGAGCATTTGGATAATTACAATAAAATTCTCGCTGATTTACAAAATTTAGATGTTGAAATTAGCGATGAGGATAAAGCACTACTGTTGTTAAATTCCCTGCCTGATACATATAAACACTTAACCACAACTCTGTTATATGGAAACGATGAGGTTAAATTCATAGATGTTTCTAATGCTCTGGTGAATAATGAGTATCGGAAGAAGGATCAACTTGATCACAGAGACTCAACATCAGAAGCACTGTCTATTTCCCGAGGCAGGACAGACAATAGAAGATCTGAAGTACCTAGTGAGCGTGGTAAATCTCGCTCAAAATCAAGAGGGGCATCTCTCTCAAAGCCAAGAGGAGAATCATCATTCAGACGTCCTGCGAAGGACAGGCATGCCTATTGTCATCAGAAAGGGCACTGGAAGAAAGATTGTCCAAACAAGGACAAATCTAATGCGAATGTTACAGAAAAAGCTGATGATAGAAAGGATTCAGCTTTTACAGTTTCATCATTAGACAACCATTCTAATAAATGGATTATAATTCCAGCTGTTCCTATCACATATGTCCCAACAGGCATTGGTTCTCAAGCTTCCAGGAGCTTGACGAGGGAGTTGTGCTTATGGGCAACGACAATACCTGTCGAACGAAAGGAATAGGAACTATTCATTTGAATATGCAAGATGGTACAACCAGACGATTGACAGACGTCAGGTATGTCCCTGATTTGAAGAAGAACCTCATTTCACTAGGGGTCTTAGACTCCAGCGGTTACAAGGTGACCATGGAAGGTGGAGTCCTCAAAGTTGTACAAGGTGCATTCTTGGCAATGAAAGGTACTCGACAGAGAAATCTATATTTCCTGGACGGGTACACAGTCACAGGGAGAGCAACCGTCTCCAGCAGTTCCTACGATGAACCATCTGATACTTCCCGACTCTGGCATATGCGCTTAGGGCATGTCGGGGAGAAGACTTTGCAAGGTTTGGTGAAGCAAGGTATTCTGAAAGGTGCCAAGACAGGTAAACTTGATTTCTGCGAGCATTGTGTCATGGGAAAGCAGACGAGAGTCAAGTTCGGCATCGCCATTCATCGTACAAAAGCAACACTGGATTACATTCACACTGATGTTTGAGGGCCTTCCAAAAATGCTTCATTGAGAGGTAACCATTATTTTGTGACTTTTATTGATGTTTTCTCAAGGTATGTCTGGGTATATACCATGAAGCATAAGGATGAAGTTCTAGATATCTTTCTTCAATGGAAAAAGATGATTGAAACCCAGACAGGCAGAAAAATCAGAAGGCTCAGATCAGACAATGGCGGAGAATACAAATCAGATCCTTTCATGAAATACTGTCAGGATGAAGGGATAATCAGACATTTTATAGTTCCTGGTACGCCACAGCAAAACGGCGTTGCAGAACGGATGAACCGTACTCTGGTGGAGAAAGTTTGATATACGATTTCTCAATCTGGCATTAGCAAGGCATTCTGGGCAGAGGCTTTGATGTATGCCTCTCATATTATCAACAGACTACCCGCTTCTGCACTTGATGGGAAAACTCCCAATGAGGTATGGTCCGAACAACCTGTTTCTGATTACGACCGATTACATATATTTGGATGTCTAGCATACTTTCATGTTATTGAATCCAAACTGGATCCTCGAGCCAAGAAAGCTATTTTTATGGGTTTTAGTGAAGGAGTTAAGGGATTCAGACTGTGGAATTCCGAGTCAAAGAAGATCATTGTGAGTCGAGATGTTACCTTTGACGAATCTACGATGTTGAAGCAGACACATCGAGACACAGAGAATGAGAATCCTAATTCTCTACAACATGTGGAGTTTGAGACTCCCAAGAAGTCAGAAAAGGCTTCTCCGATAGTCGATCATCCTGATGATGATCTTGATAGCCAGGACGAGATATCAGTTGAGGTGGAGGATACAACACCACTATCTGAGATCAGACAACAACCTGAATCTATTGCCACCAGCAGACCGAAAAGAGATATTCGGAGGCCTGCTCGTTACACAGACATGAAGGCGTATGCTCTTCTAGTGACTCATGATGAAGTCCCGTACATATACAGAGAAGCTATGGACTGTAAAGACAATGTCAAGTGGAAGATGGCAATGGATGAGGAGATGAAATCACTTCACCAGAATGAAACTTGGAAGCTGACACAACTTCCAAAGGGAAAAGGAGCTATAGGGTGAAAATGGGTCTATGCCAAGAAAGAAGGTGCTCCTGGCAAAGACAACATCAGATACAAAGCCAGATTGGTAGTGAAAGGATACGCAAAGAAAGAAGAAATAGACTACAATGAGGTATTCTCACTAGTTGTCAAGCATTCGTCTATTCGGATCCTATTGGCTTTGGTTGCACAATTTGATCTCGAGTTAGCTCAACTCGACGTGAAGACTGCATTTCTCCATGGTACTTTGAACGAAGAAATTTTTATGTCTCAGCCATAAGGGTTCAAAGTTTCAGGACATGAAAATTGGGTTTGCAAGCTAAACAAGTCCTGTACGGTTTGAAGCAGTCACCGCGACAGTGGTACAAGTGGTTTGACAGCTTCATGATGACTCAGAAGTACACATACAGTCATTTTGATCACCGTGTATACTTCCGTAAACTCCAAGATGGTACATTTGTCTATTTGCTCTTATATGTGGATGATATGCTGATAGCATCTAAGAGCAAGGTGGAGATCTATAGGCTGAAGGCTCAATTGAGCTCAGAATTCAACATGAAGGATCTTGGAGAGGCCAAGAAGATTCTTGGTATGGAGATCAAAAGGGACAGAGCAAAAGGTACCATTTGTTTGACACATACTCAGTATTTGAAGACTGTGCTTCAGAGGTTTGGCATTGATAGCAAATATAAACCTGTAAGCACACTGTTGGCTCCACATTTCAAGCTGAGTGCACTACTAATGATGCAAAGAGGGAAATGGTTCATGTTCCTTATGCAAATGTAGTTGGTGCCTTAATGTATGCGATGGTGTGTACCAGACCCGACATTTCACATGCCGTAAGTATGGTGAGCCGTTACATGCACAATTCTGGTAAGGGCCACTGACAAGCTGTGAAATGGATTTTACGGTATATCCATGGTACTGTAGATGTTGGTTTGAAGTTCGTGAGAGATCAGACGATTGACATACATATCGTAGGATATGTTGATTCTGATTATGCTGGTGATTTAGATAAGCGTCGATCTACTACTGGTTATGTGTTCACTATGGTAGGAGGACTAGTAAGTTGGAGATCAACTTTACAGTCAACAGTGGCTCTGTCTACTACTGAGGCAGAGTATATGGCTGTAATAGAAGCTTTCAAAGAAGCCATTTGGTTTCGTGGTTTAATCAAGGATTTGGGTATTATTCACAAAAATGTGGAGATTTTCTGTGACAGCCAAAGTGCCATTTGTTTGGCAAAGAACCAAGTCCATCATGTTCGCACCAAGCATATATGACAGGACCCACCCCGACTCCTCTCTTGAGTACGAGGGAGGCCCTGTGTGCTGCCACGACTCCTCTCTCTTGAGTACAAGGGAAACCCTATGGGCTCTACATTTACTAGCATGATAAAAGGACTCTGCTGAAATTTCCATTCGGAAATACTTGTTTGAATCAAATAAAATGTGAGGAGAATACTGGAGAATACAAAATGTACATAATTATAATTTCTTTACATATATTTTTGTCCGTTACAAAAAGTTTATCAAAAATGACCGTTCGGACCAAAAACCGACAACTTTAAAAACTAAGTAACCAATCATCCCGAGTGGGAGATGAAACAGGCCGAGTAAGAAAATCGAGTAGGCCGAGTAGACCGAATAGGCCATGTGGACCGAGTAGGTCAGGTAGGCCGAGTAGGTCAAGTGGGCCGAGTAGGCTGAACAGACCAAGTAAAAATCCGACCACGTTCTGACCATGCTACCATCCCGACCATGCCTACCATCCCGACCATGCCTACCGTCCCGACCATGCCTACCGTCCCGACCATGCCGACCTCATATTTTTAAATATGTACATGAAAATTTAAAATGCATGACTTTTATGCTTCATGATGTCATCGAGTGGCCCACCTTAAAACTTCTGAGTCCGCACAACCGAGCAGCTACCTGAATAAATATTTAAGAGTGAAAGGATGAGCGCTAACGCCCAGTGAGTGAATGAAAACTTTTAAAAACACTTTTCTAAACCACTTTACAATAAGCATTCAGCAATACATGGTATAAGATAATATATCTACTTTGTACTGAATAAACTGAATAAACTGAATAAACTGAATGCTTCTCTTTGCTGAATAAGAATAAATGCTTTATAAAATCTTAATCTTCACCAAATTCGTACCGGGAATATCCTCCATACGTAAGCCAAAATATATTCAGGCAAACACAGTCATGAATAATTTCTGGTCATACCCGAACAGAGCGACTCAATTACTCTTTCTCTGGTCATGCTCGGGCAGAGCGACTCTCTGGTCATACAAGTGCAGAGCGACTCTATTACTCTTTCTCTGGTCATGCACATGCAGAGCGACTCATGACATACACATGTGTAGAACGGCCCCAAAAGCCAACCATAATCATAACTGGGGAAGGGTACATGGTGCTTTTATAGAAATCATAATCTCTTCTTGATAATTCATAAAAATAATATTCTGTTTCTAAATGCTAATATAAGCATAAATATATATTTTTGGTTCTCTGTATACTCACCATCAATCATAAAAAGCTTTAAATGATTTGCAGCAATTAAAGCATAAAACTGTAAACTTGAGTTAAAAACAAAACTGAAACTTAATTCACTCACAACTTAATCGTCAAGCTTATCTTAGACTGAGTATGCTAGGTTCTCTTCGTCTTCTTTCCCTATCAATCACAAAATCCAATTAGAAACTGGATATCACAGAAGAATCAACTGAAATCTGAAATTACGAGAGCTTTACTGACTTTTCTCTTTTCTTCTCTTTCCTTTCTTCCGCTTGATTCTACTACTTTCTAGCTCTCACAACATTTATCCTCATATATATATATTCACAGAAGGACACAGCTGAAGTTGTGAGCTAATTAACCAAGCTCACAGCTGCGTGTCAGCCATACAATCCACTTAGACTTACTCATCTGATGCCTTTCTGTTTCACGCTTATCCCATTTTATTTTCAAATTGGGCCTTTCAATTGGGCCTAAGACATGGGTGTTACAATATAGACGTACGTTACCATTTTGTTCGGAAAATAGTAGATGAAGGGAACATTCTACTCCAGAAAATTGGAACTACAGACAATCCTGCAGATATGTTAACAAAGGGGGTAACATGGATCAAGTTTTAACATTGCTTGGACTTGATCAATATCTCTCGAGCTCGTATCGCCTAAGGGCGTAATTGAGGCATCATTGATTGGTGGATTCTCGCCAAGGTGGAGATTGTTGACAAATTGGCTCAACTTCCACCTTCTATCTACCACCACCTACATTGTTGACAATGTGGAAACCAAACCACCGGCCACATTCATGGCAACCATTAACCACCATGTTGAAAATGGGGGAGGGTTGTCTCTGCCTTTCCCCTATAAATAAGACCCTCAGCAAAGCAAGAGAAGGCAAGACAAGAAGCAATTCAGTATTAAGTGCTTCCAGAGAGAGATCTTAAGAGTTGAGAGAAAAACTCTGTTTTTATCATTTCTGAAATAATATAGTTTGTTGTCTCTCGTGGACGTAGGCAATTGCCGAACCACGTAAATATCTGTGTTTTTGTGTTGTGTGCACTTTTCTCTATAATTTCTAGCCATTTCCGCAATACTACTATCGTGGCATGGGAGGATATGCATGCATGTTACACTTTATTTGTAATAAAAAAGTAAATATCTTAAAAAAAATCGATTGATACTATTTTCAATTATATTGAAAATCTCTGACTTGCCCTTGTTAGCACAGATTGAATAAATTAATGTATATTGATGCGAGATCTATTAAACAACATGTATTAATTGCATACAAACCAATCCCCACTCATAATATATATAGCCATACTGTTAGGTGTGCAACCAAAGTCTACGTTGGCTAGATATGATAATAGTCTTACGTATATATGTATTGAAACAACCTCTATTGGTATGAAACCTTTTTGGTAGATACTTAAGCAAATCCGTGCGGGATTGTCCCAAACGGACAATATCATATCAACGTGGAGAATATGAGTTCCATACTTCTACAACATGCACAAGCTCAATAATCCATCATACATTACTAAACTTTTTTTTGATATTACTCTTCTGATTTTCTTCGATTACTTCCGGTGGCACATCATTTATTTTTCTTCTTATGTTATCACTGTTTTTTGGCTTAGATTATACACAAAAGCCGAACGAGAAGTATAAGCAAAAGCAACTGTAATAGCTAATATTACTACCACCATTGCGGATCATGATATGCAAGTTGTCATGCCTAAGTGTAATTTGGTGAGTTGGGTTGCAGCAGGGTCGGCGCTTGGCTCCTGTTCAGAATTTGTGTATATATATATTGATAGGAAACTAGAATGGATTTAAAGGTTAAAAGTGAAAGTTTACTGGTTCTTCTTTCAAGGGGTTGTTGCTTGTTGAAATTTCGTTGTAGTACAATTTAATTGTTGGGATATTTTGTGTTGAATATCTACATAAAATGTTCAATGCAAAGAGTGAACCAAAAAAAAAAGTTTGAATATTCAATCAATTTTAACTGATATGCTGATTAGAGTGAAGTTTCCTTTGTGTGCTGGAAATCCAAGGATATTTGATAGCTGATAATGAAAGTTCAGCGTTATAATTTCATAGAGTTCGAAAATTCTGCCAAACAGGTCAACGAAGCCAAGATTGAGACATACCAGG
The DNA here is from genome assembly GCA_032871835.1 of Dipteronia dyeriana. NCBI lineage: Eukaryota > Viridiplantae > Streptophyta > Magnoliopsida > Sapindales > Sapindaceae > Dipteronia > Dipteronia dyeriana. Next base: position 76,281,305 of record CM065303.1, on the reverse strand, counting down.
TTTAGAATCAAGAGAATTCGAATTTTCAATGTTCTGTTCTCATGTCATCGTCTGCCTTCACATTTCTCACCTTATAATTGTGCGAGATACCAAAAAATTACATGGTTGCAATAGACATGATTTTTTTAATTTTATATACTAGTGGCAGCATCTTAGCTATCATCTGTTTAGTTCAAAAGGCAAGCTCTGATCAACGAGTAAAACCAAAAAACTTGTGTGGGACGAGGTCTCACCATGTAGCTGTAAGACCATCCAGTGTAATTGTGTCATGTAATATAATTTATTTTGGAAATATAAAATAAATTTTGCAATCTTAAAAAGTTTATTATATGATATAATTACATTTGATGGTCTCACTCTCTCACAGTTGACCTTATAAATCACACACAAGTTTTACTCTTAATTAACACCGGTTGGTTTAATTTAGTGAGTACGTCATCATTGCAAACATTCCAGATCATTGCACTTGGTTTGATATTAGTTGCAATCCAGAAGGAAGCATCACCAAGATAAGCTCATATTTTTTCGAATCTAATATATTACCGGATCAAATGATTCCTTTTGACCGTCAAACCACGTTAGATGGTGGTAAGGTAAGCTTACGGTGATATCACATTAAAAAGAGAATTTTTTTTTACTATAGACACGTGATTTAGTTCTTCTATATTTTGGAAGACCTTCACTGAACTGACACTGATATTCAATTCCCACAAAAATTTCAGATTACATGCCTCTTAATTTCCTGGAAATTCTCTACTCTGCATAGTGAAAAGGAAAAAAAAAAAAAGACATGAAAAGTTTCATTTCAGTTTGAGCTTTGACATAAATTTGCTGCAACTTGTAGCAGAATCAACCAAAACAGGTGAAATGTGGTGCTCTCTGAAATTCATAACAACATATAACATCACTGATCTCTTCTTTACAGTATTTTTCGGATTCCTTTTTCTTCTAAAAAGATGCAGGGATAGGAAAATTAAGCTCAATGCAGAAGCAACAAAGAGTGTAGATACATTCTCGATATGCAATTTGTTTGTTTCACAGACTTACAAGCTTAAATTTTATGAAAATCAGAATAAACCTTTTTCTGTTGTTGAACACGAATTCGAAATTGGGTTACGGTCTTTATGTTCCATTTTAACATCTGTTATTACATCATCTATGAAAGCTATGCATAATTATCTGGTATTGTCATCTTGTAGTTATTTTGCCGATTTAGTGAAAGAATCTGTCTGAATAGTTTCCTCGATTCCATAGCTGTGAATAAGCGTACTCGAAACTCTACTTATCATATAAAATGATGGAACCTGAAGATCTTTGAATTGAAACTGATTAACCGTCAAGCAACTCATCTAGATGGTGGGTTAAAGCCACACATTTTTTTACAGACGACCATGCATGCAGTGTCCCACCCTCCGATAGGCTGCTGAATGCTTGTATTTTATTCGTTTTGTGTTTGAGGGGCTGTTTTTTTGTATCAATTGGTTTTTTGTTGGGCTACGGTCTCTATATTAACAGAAGCAATTTCTGCTCTGTGAGACAATTTATAGCTGCTCTTAGATCGGTTGGGCTGGACCACTTAATAATGGATTTCTAAAATAAAGGACGATATTTGAACTTCTTAAAAATTAAGATTGTATTCGGTTCATCTAATCCAAGATTGATCAATTCAAAAGTTTCTTGAAAAAATTTACACTTCTTAAAAAGAAATTTTTTAAAACTGATTTTTTTAATAGATATCCTACCCACCTTCACCTCTCGATATGATTTGATCGATAAAAGCATTTATTCAGTTAGATAATATTATAGATTGAGTCATTGTCACACTCGTACCTGGTTTGAAGTCATCGTCATTCATAAAATCTAGAGAAACTTTCCATAGAGAATCTGTATTTTTATTATTATTTTGAATATATTATTATTAGATAATATTATAATCCTCTGATTTCCTAAATAACCTTTACTTTGTAAATAAACTTTACTAAAACTGAAATAGATAATCTAATCTAATAAAATATAATGAAGGATAATATTTAAAATTTATGTTTGCTCAATGACATGTCATCATATATTATAAATTAAAATCTATTAGAATTTAAAAGATAAAACCAATTTTTTTTGTCCTCTCAATAACACATCATTAGATAAAAAATAATAATCACTCAGATGGATAGAGTTTATATATAAAAAGATAATTGAATTCTCAACAAAAATTGTAAAGGAGATATATGGAAATTGCTATTTATAAATATAACGAATTTTCCTCTTCTCTCTTGTGATTACTATGCAAATAATATATCGAATAATTATTTAATTAGAATATTTTTATAAGTTTCACTAGCCAAATTTAACCGATGCAATGATTTTTTTAATCTGAAAGTTGACATATTCTGCTAGGACAATATATACTAATATCGTGGAAGGTGAGGATATGCTTGCATGCATGTTACACTTTACATGTAATAAAAAAGAAATATCTTAAAAAAAAAACAAATAATTGATTAATAATATTTCAATTATATCGAAAATCTCTGACTTGCCTTTGTTAGCACAGATTGAATAAATGAAAGAATATTGATACGAGATCTATTAAACCACATGTATTAATTGCATACAAACCAATCCCCACTCATCAATAATATATATAGGGCCATGCACAAGCTCAATAATCCACCATACATTACTAATATTTCTTTGATATTACTCTTCTGATTTTCTTCGACTGCTACCAATGGCACATTCTTCTTTTATTTTTCTTCTTATGTTATCACTGTTTTTCGGCTTAGTTTATACACAAAAGCCGAACGTAACTGTTGCCCACGATGGAACGGGTAACTTTCGTTCCGTTGGAGAGGCTGTGGCGACTATTCCGAATAACAGTGATACTTCTTATTATATTTATATCAAAGCGGGCACATATAAGGAGTCCATTTATATTGATCAGGAGAAAAGGAATGTTGTTATGTTCGGTGATGGAATGGATAAGACAATAATATCTTTTGACAAGAGTAACAGTTCTGGATTCAGAACTAGTGAGTCCGCCACTCTGGGTGAGTTATACATGTGTATATATGTTATGTTATATATATATATATATTTCTTATAACTTCTAAGTTTTATTCATATCCTCATTTACACAATTTATTTATTTTATTATACTTTTAGTAATCAGTTTATTCGATTTAGTTAAATATCTCATGTCATCCAAAGTTTTATTTGATTATTTTCAATTCCACACACAATTGACAAGTAGCCACCTCATGCTCTATGTCCCGTACTATTTGTGTAGTCCTTTTATCGATCCAAAATTTTATCAGATTTTTTTCTATGTTTCTGCAGATGTAAATTCTCCACATTTTTTAGCCAGAGACATCAGTATCGTCAACTCTGCTGGTCGAGAAGCTGGACAAGCTGTGGCACTTAGAACCGCTGGCGATTACATGGCTTTCCATAGATGCTCGATTGAGGGGTATCAGGATACTTTATACGTGAATAAAGGACGAAATCAATTTTTCTCAGAGTGTCATATATATGGTACTACCGACTTTATTTTTGGTGATGCAGCAGTAGTACTACAAAATTCGATTCTTCATGTTAGATTACCAAGTAAAGGGCATGGAAACGTTGTCACTGCTGAGGGAAGAGAAGATGATGAGTCTGATACAGGAATCGTGATCCACAATTGCACTGTCATTCCAACACCTGAACTTGCAAAGACGTCCGGTGTCAAAACTTATCTAGGAAGGCCATGGAAGAAATTTTCACGGACGGTTATAATGGAATCCCGTTTAGATGGATTTATTGATCCTGAAGGCTGGTCGAAATTTGATAACAACTCTGATCTAACTGCATTGTACTATGCTGAATACAATAATAGTGGACCAGGAGCTCGTACTCAAGGCAGAGTGAAATGGCCCGGGTATCACATCCTGAATAATCCTAATGATGTTCGGCATTTCACAGTCGATAAATTCATCAATGGCTCCAGCGGGTGGCTTCATGCATTAAACGTGCCTTATACTGGTGGACTTTTAACGGACAAAAAATTAGAGTAATATAGTTTCCATAGTTATTTATATCTACAGACAAAAGTAATGTGTGATATATTTTATTTGCTATTTATTTATGAAATAAATGTATGATATATATATTATTTTATTTATCTTAGCTACAATTTCTACAAATCTAAATTCTCTCTCTAAAGTTGGTGTTATAGATTCGAATAGCCTATGTGGTATATAAAACCAAAAAAAAAAAAAAACAACAGACAAGCACATTATATATATTATACATATTTGTGGTTATCATCAGCATATTCGTTTTTAACGTAAGTTATAATCTCTATTTGAATATCAACAATGTTAATAATTATATATAATTTGTTTCAATATATATATATATATATATAATTCGGAGGATTAATAGGGCAATTGACTTATTTAATTATGAAAAAGGTTAGAGTTTCTTATAAGGATTTAGCTAATCTGTATAAGGATTTCGTGGCTTTAATTGGGTTATTTAATGCAACAACTTTCATAAAATCTTTCTTTAAATACTTTCAATGTCTATCTATAATTACATAAAATACAAAATTAATAAGGTAATAGAGGGTTGACGATATTAACACCCTTAGATTAGGGATGACAATTTGACCCGTACCTGCGGGCACTCGCCCGAACCCGGCCCTATAGGGTCCGGTGTGGTCGGTGAATTTACGACCCGTGGGCCCACGAACCCGTTTAATGAAAAATCCAGTGGGTTCACGGGCGGGTGCGGGTTGGAAAAGCGAACCCCCGGGTTGGACTCGTGAATCCACATAAATAAAATACTTGTATATAAACATACATAGACATTTGAATTATTGTTTTGTAATGTATCAAGTAGAGAATTAAAAATGGAAATTTAATTCAATTAAGTATCAAATAGGTGATTACATGTGGAAATTTATAAATGACAAATCACGGGTTCGTGGGTTGCGGGTTTGTGGATATCCCGCAAGTAAAGCATCCACCCGTGAACCCGTATTGTTTCACGGGTTCGCGAGTGAGGGTATGGGTGCAGCCATAACCCGCGGGTTCAAACCCGCCCGTGAACCCGTTTACCTACCCGGGTTCGAGGACGGGCGTGGGTGAGGAAAATTTTCACGGGTGAGGGTTTGGATTTTACAAAACCCACCCGAACCCGACCCGCTGCCGTCCCTACCTTAGATATTACAAACACACCCATATTTTAATAAAAAAATAATTACAAAGATATTCCAATAGAAATTTACCAAGAACAAATTAATTTAATTAAAAATAAACCAAATACTATATACATTTATTAATTACACCCATATCTTCAACTATATCTCTTTATACATATTAAAAAAAAAAACTCTAATTAAACCTTAATTCTATTTCAAGTATCAAAATATCTCATTATCATAAAACAAAGTAATGAAATACTCAACAAAAATCCAGCCATTAGTTTATTGGGTTTTAAAATGTAAAGCCAAACTCATTCGCTAATTTAATGTGTAACCCAAAACCGATCTATTTAATCTGTTATTTTTTCTTCTTTTAGTAATTAATAATTTTAATTGTAAAAATATGAAAAAAAAAATATAAAAATATTTGAAAACTAATAACACGAATATAAACAAACGTAATATAATGCAATAGTAATATTTATCAATTATCATTATTGATGAAAAAATATAGGTTTATAGATTAGTTTTTAGTTGTTTAGGGTTTATAAACAATTTAATTAATGAATTTAGGAAATTTTAGGGTTCCAAACTCTTTTAGTAATGAAGGATGTTGCTCTTGTATGAGTTTATCAAGGGTGTTGCACGTGCTTTGTCTACTTGCATCATAATTACAGATGAACAATTGTTTAAGGTGACATATCATGCAATATCATTTTACTAAACTTGAAATCAAAAGCATTTATTTAATTTTAATGTTTAAATACGTCACCCAATAGGAGTAGTGAGCCAAAACACGTTATTAAAACGGTATGACGTGCCCACGTGATGTCATGTACCTAGACACATCACATATATGGGTGACATGCCATGACACATTGACGAAAAGACATGACCAATTCTTTTGCATTGGAACCTGAGGTTACGGTAGAGTTTACAAAGCACAACCTAAGGTTATGGAAGGTCTTACTTTGAGACGAATAATTATTCATTGTGACATTTCAAGTGATAACATTTTACTAAACTCATAATCAAAGGCATTTTTAAAATTTTGATGTTTAGTAGTGAAATTCATATATGTTTATATGATAACAACGTAGGGAGCAGTGGGAACCAATAGCTTGGTGTGAAATCATCTTGGGAGTAACTCAAGTCATATACCTTTTATATACAATGGAACATTTAGCTTCAAAATAGTGTTCACCTTGCGGAGATGACTTCAATTCTGTTCCTGGAAGCCCTAGATACTATCCATGTTAGTAAAGTAGATCAGGAGAGTATTTGCAATGCTTGCTGCGGTGTTGTGGCTGGGAAATATCTCGTTTACCGTGATCAATAATGAAAACCCTGTTGAAGCTGTGGCAGATGAAGGTGAGAATCTTCCAGAAGTTAATATGAAAAATCCACTCCTATTTGTTTTGGAGGGTAGAAATTTATGGTTACATTGTTTTTTTTTTGTTATCCTGATTGAGCCACAATAACTTTAGATTTTGGGTCCACCTTCCTATGTTTATTGCTCAATTCTTAGGTAAAATCAAGTGTTCGATGACTCGATTGAATGTTTTTACAGGTTTTATTACTAGGGGCATAATGAGGCCAAAAGAATTGAAGTTGGAATCCAAAACAGCTCAAAACGGGAAGCTGACGTAAGAAGAGCTAGACTGTCACAACGAGGTTTGTCGCCTGGACAAACACGACAAAGCAAGCGATAGCAATCCTCGCTTCCTTAGTGTCACTGAAGGAAAATGAGTGGATTTGAGGGTGGATTGTCGCGTCGAGGATTGTAGCCTGGAGATAGGCGACTAAGAAAGTGGCAACAACTCTCGCGTATTAAGTGTCGCTCAATATGTCGCTCAATCAACACGCGAATGCAAAAAGAATGAAATGTCACGCCAATGTGTTGCCTGGACATCAACGACAGTGAACGACGCAACAACACGTTGGCACCCGTCTCTATGTTGATTTCTTGCCCTATTTGGATCCCATATAAATACTCTTTTATAACGATAGGAGGAACAACAATTGGCCACACAAGTACTAGACAACCTCAGATTATGCCAAATCAATAATCTTCAAAATCAATCAACTCTTGGTCCAATATCAATGCACATAATTTGTGCCCACATCACTGCTTTTCAAAATCAACACATGATCCCTTCATTCTTGGTGGTATATGTAATATCATGATTGTAAGCTTGATAGTTGTAATGCAGCTGTTGTAATTTTAATTTGAAATCCCTTAACTTATGCCTTGTAAACAATATATAAAGCAATAATCATAAACTCTAAGCTTCATCCTTTGAACTTAGAAAATTCAGTCAATTATCTTGTATTATTTCATGGTATCAGAGTGTTAGTCTAACGACTCCATTTGCAACTAGTCCATATTAATTCTTCAATTTTAGCCTTTTTTTTTCTTTCTATCTTTTGGCTTTTCTTTGAAAAACGCAATCTTCCAGTGCATCAGTTGGTGTTGTGGTACCCAACCTTGCTCATATAGTTTCGATTAAACTTGATAGAAATAATTATGTTCTTTGGCTGGCACAATTTCTACATGCTCTCAGGAGCCAAAATCTAATTGGTTTTGTCGATGGAACAAAATCTTGTCCTGTGAAATTCAAGGTCGATTCCTCTGGAAACGATACAACTGACATTTATCCAGCATACACAGAGTGGCAACAAAAGGATCAACTTATATTAAGCTGGATCAACGCATCATTAACACCGAGTGTTCTTTCAATGGTGGCTCTATTATCAACTTCTCATGCAGCTTGGAAATCCCTTGAAAAGAGGTATGCATCTCAATCTAAAACACGCATTTTGCAACAGAAAAATAAACTCCACAACACTAAAAGAGGTGATCTATCGATTTCTGATTTTATCGATAAAATCACTCATATTACCGATAATTTAGCTCTTGCTGGAAAGCCTGTTCATGATGATGGTCTTATTACTATAATTATGAATAATGTTGGTCCTGCATACAAGGTGACCGTAAATTCGGCACAAGCTTGAGATACTTCCATTTCCTTGGATGATTTTATTGGTCTTTTGTTAAGCACTGAAATGCGGTTTAATGAGTTTTATCTGAGAGTACAACTACTGCCTTTTATGCTCCCAAATCTAAAACAAACTCATCGCTTGGTCAAGGTAGCTTTAATCAACAACGCTCCTCTCAAAATCATAAACAACTAGCTTGTTCCCCGAATCCTTCTCCACATTCTAGTTCATCTCCATCTGACAACCGACACAAATGTCAGATTTGTGGTCGTTTCGGACACACAACAATTAATTGCTATCATCGAATGGATCATGCATATGAAGGTCATGTATCCACCAAAAAGTTTGCAACTATGGTTGCTTCTACAAATATGAATAAAGATGATCAAGTTTGGTACACAGACAGTGGTGCTTCCAACCACAACACATTCTATCTTTCCAATTTATCCATACAAACTGAGTATCATGGCAATGATCAAGTTGCGGTCGGTAATGGTTCATGTTTGCCTATATCTCATATTGGTTCTTCTCAGCTTCTTTATAATTCTTCTACTTTTAATATGAATAATATTTTACATTGTCCTTCTGCTTTTGCTAATTTATTGTCTGTCAATCAATTCTCTCGTGATAATCATTGTTATTTTGTTTTTTACTCTAATGGTTTTTTTGTTAATGACGAAAAAACGGGAAGACGCTTTTCCACGGCAAGAGTGAACATGACCTTTATCCTATGCAGCTTAGTCATTACAATTCAAATAAAATAATTCAGCCTTTTGCTTTTGTTGGAGTTCGAGTTGCTCATCCAGTTTGACATCATCGGTTAGGACATCCTGCTTTACCAATTTTAAAGCAAATTGTCTCTCAATATCATTTGCCTCTTAAAAGCACTTTTACTAGTAATTTTGTCTGTGAGTCTTATCCTACGGGCAAAAGTTGTCGTTTACCATTTCAAGCATCAACATCCGTTTCTCGCTCACCTTTGGAATTAATTAATTCAGATATATGGACATCTCCATGTTATTCAATAAAAGGATCCAAATATTATATTCTATTTGTTGATGATTATTCTAAATATTCATGGATTTTTCCAATACGTTTTAAACATGAAGCTTTTGATTATTTAGTAAAATTTAAAACACATGTAGAAAATATGTTTTCTTGTCAAATAAAATCTTTTCAAACCGATGGAGGCGGTGAATATATTGGTAAATCTTTTCAAGCTTTCTTAGAAAAATATGGTATTTCTCACCGATTATCCTGTCCCCATACTCCGGAGCAAAACGGTGTTGCCGAAAGAAAGCACCGTCACATTGTAAACACTGGTTTCACTCTTTTAGCTAATGCTAGCATGCCACCTCAATATTGGGTTGATACTTTTAATACTGTTGTGTTTTTAATTAATCGTCTTCCTACAAAGGTTTTAGAAAATATTTCCCCATATGAAAAACTTTTTCTTCGAGCTCCAAAATATGAAATTCTTCGTGTTTGTGGTTGTGCTTGTTTTCCGTATCTTTGTCCATATAACAAAAACAAACTTCAATTTCGATCAAAAAAATGTGTTTTTTTTGGGTTACTCACTCAATCACCAAGGATATCGATGTTTAGATCTTGATAATGGACGAATTTATTTATCTCGTCATGTTATTTTTGATGAATTATCTTTTCCTTTTAAGCATCATCACCATTTTTCTCAATTGTCTGAAAAATCAACCGACTTTCTGTTAATAATTCCCATTAATTCATCATTTTCCTTACCACCTCACATGACACCACCCCCTTCCATATCTGTGCCTAACTCAAATGTACCCATATGTGAACCCCCGACCACCACCACAAAAAATGACCAATCACCAAATTATCTTCATACAGCTGATATACCAGTTCTAACATCCTCGTTTACTCATGCTATGGTTACACGAGGAAAGGTAGGTACTCGTGTTCCTAATAGAAAATATGCTTTGACAATAACTCGAATGCCTGAATAGATTGAACCTTCATGTTTTAGTCGAGCTATAAAACAAATTGAATGGCGTACAACTATGTGTTCAGAATTCAACGCCTTGCAGCAATATGGTACTTGGTCATTGGTTGAGCACACTTTAGATATGAATGTATTATCCAATAAATGGGTGTTTAAAATAAAGAAAAAATCTGGATGGGTCTATTGAACGCTACAAAGCTCGACTTGTAGCTAATGGGTTTCACCAACAAGAAGGAATTGACTATACTGAGACTTTTAGTCCGGTTGTGAAACATACTACTATACGAGTTGTTCTATCTCTTGCAATCCATAAAAAATGGCAATTCGACAGTTGGATGTTCAAAATGCATTTCTTCATGGATTCCTAAATGAAGAAGTCTACATACGACAACCAAAAGGGTTTGAGGACCCTTCATTCCCCAATCATGTTTGTCGACTTAATAAATCTCTTTACGGTTTAAAACCAGCACCACGGGCATGGTTTAACCGTTTTTCTGACTACCTTGAAAATCTTGGATTTATTGAAACTACGGCTGATTATTCTCTTTTTATATATCATAAAAATGAAGTTACCATTATTTTACTAATATATGCGGATGATATTCTTATTACAGGTAATAGTGAATCTCTCCTCAAGGAACTTATTACAAACTTAGGGAAATTATTTGCTATGAAAGATCTTGGTAACTTGTATTATTTTCTAGGTCTTGAAGCTGATTTAACTGAACCGGGTTTACACTTAACAAAATCAAAGTATGCCTTAGACTTGCTTCGCCCAACTAAAATGGAAGATGCCAAACCATATCATTCTCTAGCTACCAGTGGCAAGAAAATGGACCTGAATGATGGTGATCCACTTCCAGATCCTTATGATTATAGAAGTATAGTTGGGGCTTTGCAGTACTTGACGTAAACAAGACCCGGTTTAACTTTCTCTGTTAATCAAGTGTGTCAATTTATGCATCGGCCTACCACCACTCATTGGGCTGCTGTCAAACGTATTTTACATTATGTTAAGGGAACATTTGATCATGGTTTATTTTTTCAACCAGGCTCATTACATCTTGAAGCATACTCTGACGCAGACTATACTGGAAGTCCAATCGATCGACGATCTACCGGTGGTTATTTTGTGTATCTTGGTCATAATCTAATCTCATGGAGTGCTAAAAAGCAACCAACTTTATCTAGATCAAGCACAGAATCTGAATATCGCTAAATTGCTAGTACCGCAACGGAGATTTCATGGTTACAGTCTCTTTTAAAAGATCTACGACTTTATCTTTTTACGCCTCGCATTTGGTGTGATAATATACGCTCGATTTCTTTGGCTTCAAACCCAGTATTTCATGCACGAACAAAACATATTGAAGTCTATTATCACTACGTTCGAGAGAAGGTTGTTCGAAAGAAACTTGAGGTTTGCTATATACGAACTGAACATCAAATTGCTGATATATTCACCAAAGGATTGTCTAGCGCTCGTTTTACTACATTGAAGGACAAGTTAATGGTCTGTCAACGTCCCATTAGCTTGCGGGGGTGTAATAGACAACCTCAGATTATGCCAAATCAATAATCTTCATAATCAGTCAACTCTTGGACCACTATCAATACATAAAATTTATGCCCACATCACTGCTTTTCAAAATCAACACATGATCCCTTCATTCCTGGTTGTATATGTAATATCATGATTGTAGGCTTGATAGTTGTAATATAGCCATTGTAATTTCAATTTGAAATCCCTTAACTTATGCCTTGTAAACAATATATAAAGCAATAATCATAAACTCTAAGCTTCATCCTTTGAACTTAGAAAATTCAATCAATTATCTTGTATTATTTCAACAAGAATATCCACCCAACAGCCTTTTCACATTCCCATCACCATCCTTACCAACCTACACACTCGTACAATTACCACCCCATCTTTAGAGCTTGGGAGTCAAGAAAAGGAAGCTTATAAGACAAAAAGCCTTGAATGACCAACTTGAGTTTCTTCTTTAACTCTTCTATGCTTTCTTTAACCTTTTTTATGTGTAACTAAACTCCTAAGCTAGGGGATTGATGTGACCATTTGAACAATTTATGTAATCCTTAGTCTAATATTTTTATTCAATTCACTATTAGTCTCTTTTATTGAAATATTTGCTCTAGTTCCCTACCTCATATTCAATTGTGACCTCAATGAATTTATATATTGAGTTTAGTTTATACATGAGGTTGAGAATTAAATGTGGGGGACCATCCCATTTAAGCCTTAACCATAAGCTTAATAATTGAGATAATTTTCATATGCATGACCTTGCTATGTTTAATTAGGCTTAGAGTTTTAATTAAAATTGGTTCTAACCTTTCATCATTATATGACCTTGTGTGAGTTTAGGAAAGGACCAAGTACTTTACATGTTACCCTCAACAAGCCCTAATAGTTGGATTGAAGAACCTTGATGAGATTTATGGATTACATTGAATGGTTCAAGTAGGTTACATTGATTCCCTAGTGTTTCTCTCATCATTCATCTCTTGTGCGTGCTTTTGTGTTATTTTAGTTTATCACTTTTACAAAAGTTAGTTAACTAATAGCCTTTTTCGGACAAGCATTATGCCATTTAGTTTCACGCACTTAGATTAATATTTAATTAGATTAATTGGTGTTCAACTATTAGAATCACCGATCCCAGTGAACGAATTTTTCCTTTAAATTAAACAGAAGTAAAATACTGCAATCATATCCCCTGTCATGCTTCTCATTCATGGAAAAATTTGAAATATTAGAACAAAAAAAAGTCAAAATAAAGTAGAATATTACAATCAAATGAATCGGAAGTGATTACGCAAATTCAATAAGATATATGCGGAAACTCCAACTTAAAATCTTGGTTGTATTCAATCGAAATGGAGTAGTTCACCTGGAGCAATATACCCGTAAATGTCCACTACTAAAGTCCTATTAGACAAGTCATAATGTAGAAGTCTAGCCCGTGCCAAACTCAGCAACAAATGCCTCCAATTCCGAGTTTAATAGAATTTGTTGCTTGATATATCACGAAGGACAATTGGTAGTGTGCAATTATGATGCAAGTAAGATAAAGCATGAGCTATTTAGTTGATGATGTTCACCCTCTTTGTCAAATTCAGTTCAATACCTTCATTTTCATTGTGTAGAGAGTAATACATGCATCGCCTCTACTAATAAACCAAAAACATGCATTTCTTGTGTAAGCAAAATCTGTAAAGCTTCACGATGTTTCGATGTCGTATTTCAGATAGCATACAAACCTCATTTTGGAAACTCTCAGTGAATGTTGGCTCCTCACATTCTGAATGATGATGCTTTTTCACAGCAACTTCTTTGTCGTTAAGCAGCTGTGCTTTATAAACGCTGTCATAACCTCCCGTTCCAATACAATATTTGATATCAAAATCTTCGGTTGCTTCAATTATATCTTCATATGCAATTCTACCATCATAATTCCATATGGAGAACACATCTCTGGTGTTTGTGGTTGTTGATTTGAAATCAACATCTCTGTTATTATTGCGTTTACAGAGATATAAGACTATATTGATATTAATGGTGTAGACAAGAAACATGCCCATTGAAAATGTAAAAAATTCCAATAAAATAACTGTCAGTACCTGAAGGAGGTGTATCAGGAACATCAGTAATATTAATGCAGAGAGGAAAAACTACCTGACTCACTACACAAACCTTTGTTACCAATAAAGATGCCTATAAAGAGTATCTATTTACAAGATTCTCTATGACTTTACCCTCCAAATAATTGTATGAAAAGTCGATGAAAGACAACGAGCTCATGCTATCAAGAGAATCAGGAATATTACCTGAGAGGTTGTTGTAGGAGACATCCCTATATGTCAAGGTTGGTGATTTTCCAATTTTGAAACCTAACGTCCCATTAATAAAGTTATTCCTTAAATCAAGAAGATTAAGCTCAACAATTTACTAATCTCAAACGTAACAATTCCTCCTAAACAATTGTTACTCAATATCAATTTCTTTAAATTCGAGCAGTTTCCGATCCCAATTGGAATGGGACCGCTAAGTTTGTTGCAGAAGAGCTCTAGATGTTCAAGAATGTTGAGTACTCCAATGGTAAATGGTATTTGGTCAGAGAGCTGGTTGATAAAAGAATCAGATAATTTAGGTGGATTAACTTGGTATGCACACTTGGAATGGTACCATGTATGTTGTTCCTTGACAGGTCCAGTGACACCAACTTCTTCAAGCTCCCAAGTTCTCGTGGAATCAATCCTGTCATGTAATTAAAAGAATAAAACGATTGATATGAATTGGTTGGGTGAGGTTATTGGAACCCCAGACGTAAAATTTTAAGCTTTAGAAACATATACAAATTCAAGTACATGTGGGGACTAGATGTCTATAACCCAGGACTACTGGGACAACCAAGTCTTGAATTCAAAATTGTGCTACGGTCTATATTCACAAAAGCAATGTCTGTTCTGTGAGACAATTCATAGCCGCTCTTTGGTTGGTTGGGCTAGGCCACTTAATAATAGATTTTTAAGATAAGCAGCGATATTTGAACTCTTTAAAAATTAAGGGGGTGTATTCGATTGAGATTTTAATGGACAATTTTATGGAGCTATGATTTTATAGATTTGTAAGATTATTAGGATAATTAGGATTATACTTTTAGGATTATACTTTTAGAATTATTATGATTATATGGACTAAATTTTTAGAATTCTGAAAGAGTATTTGGACTTTATTTATAGATTATTAGGATTATCTTGACTTTATTTCAAGACTTTTTGGACTTTTATTAATATGCATTTTCAAAAGTCGATTGTCGTATTCAATTTTCTCCACACATTAACTAATACCCACACTCAATATGACACCCAATATGAATGTGTGGTTGTGATTGAACCCCCTTAACTTATAATTTCAGAACGGCCTTACTATAGAACCATTATATATATTAGTAAAACAATTATATCTTTATCCACACTAGTCATTACAATTTATGTATAAATAAACCATTATTTACACATCAAAAGAGCATGAACAATAATAAAGATGTCACGATTAAGAATCATTATTCAACATCTGTTCTATGAAATTCAAGTTTTTTTTTAAAAAAAAAACAAAGTAAAATTGTTGCACTACTCCACCCTTCTATCTCCAATCTCCAGTCACCAATCACCCATCCGTGGGCCACAACTTGTCCAAGCTGAAGATCTGATGGGGTATGGAAGATCTGATGAGGTATGTAAATTGAGGAAACTGAAAATTTGACGGGGTGTGGAGGTTAAGGAAGCTGAAGATGATTTTGAGTGAGAGAGAAAAATCTAGAAAGTATTGAGGAAGATGACAAGACAATTTTGGGTTCAAGTTATTTATAAATATCACTAAAAAGTCTGAAAAATCTATTTTGTTATGAAATCCTAAAAATCTTAATCTCAATCCAATACCACAAGACAATTTGTTGCCTTTTAAAAGTCTAGATCCAAAACTATAAGACAATATGGATTTAAAAAAAAAATCTTAAAAGTCTTGATCGAATACCACCAGACTTAACTAACTTGTTAAAAAGTCTCAATCCAATACCACTAAACTTTTATTTCCCCAAATTGTCTAATAAAATCTTGAACCAATACACCCCCATTGTATTCGGGTCATCTCATTCAAGATTGATTACTTCAAAAGTTCCTCAAAAACATTTACACTTCTTATAGAGAAATTTTCTAAAACCGATTTTTTAAAAGATATCCTACCTACTATCACCTCTCAATATGATCTGACCGATAAAATCACCTCATTAATCTAGATAATATTACAGATTGAGTCACCGCCACCATTGTAGGTGGTTTGAAGTCATCAACCTTCATAAAATCTAGAAAAACTTTCCACTCAAACTCTCTAGCATTATTATTATTTGGAATGTATTATTATTATATAATATTATAATCCTCTAATTTCCTAAATAACCTTTACTTTGTGAATAAACTTAGGTAATACAATCTAATAATATATAATGAAGGATAATATTTTAAATTTTTGTTTGCTCAATGACATGTCATAATATATTATAAATTAAAATCTAATAGAATTTTAAAGATAAAATCAGATTTTTTCGTCTGCTCAATAACACATCATTAAATAATAAAAAATCACTCAGATAGATAATTTTTTATTTTTAAGATAATTGAATTTTCAACGAAAAATGTAAATGAGATATTTGGAAATTGCTATTTTTAAATATAACGAATTTCCTTATTTTCTTTTGTGATTACGACGCAAATAATATATCAAATAATTAATCAATTAGAATGTTTTTATATGTTTCACTAGTCATATTTAAGATAGTTAACGATGCAATATTTTTTTTAATCTAAAAGTTGACATATTCTGCTTGGACAATATATACTAATTGTTGATAAATTGGCTCAACTTCCACCTTCTATCTACCACCACCTACATTGTTGATAATGTGGAAACCAAACCACTGACCACATTCATGGCAACCATTAACCACCATGTTGAAAATGGGGGAGGGTTGTCTCTGCCTTTTCCCTATAAATAAGACCCTCAGCAAAGCAAGGGAAGGCAAGGTAAGAAGCAATTCAGTATTCAGTGCTTCTAGAGAGAGTTCTTGAGAGTTGAGAGAAAAACTCTGTTTTTATCATTTCTGAAATAAAATAGTTTGCTGCCCCCCGTGGACGTAGTCAATTGCCGAACCACGTAAATATATGTGTTTTTGTATTGTGTGCACTTTTCTCTATAATTTCTGGCAATTTCCGCAACAAATTGGTATCAGAGCTTTGGTTTTTTGTAAAGTCCAGAATTTTCAAAGTGCTCGAATCGCTGTTCAGAGGATACCGTTGTGTTCCTCTCGGAAGTACGATTTCAACACCGGTGACCGAATCTAAAACGGAGCTCTAACGGTCAAAGTTCGGTCAACATTGGAAAAATTTCTAGAATTTTTTCTGTAAATTTTCAAGGAAGAAGATGACACTGTAGCAGCCACGTCATCTGCCACGTCAGCTACCACATCGTTTCACAGTCACACCAGTCATCCGCCATGTCAGCTGAAACAGCCACCAGATCAGTCCACGTCAGCTCGACATCCGTCACGTTAGCGACAGACATGCACCACGTCATCTCAGTTAGGGCCGGTCAGCAACCACGTCAGCACCAGTCATCCGCCACGTCGGTACAATCATCCGCCATGTCAGCTATCGTCCACGTCAGCAACACGTCGCCAGTCAAAATATTATGTTTCCACCAGAGAATATTCCGTTTCCGTCAGAATATTCCGTTAGCCTAACGGAATATTCCTGAGTCAACTCGGTCCAGAAGTGTTTTTTACCTAACTCAGTCCAATTTTCACCTTTTTTTGACCGAGTCAGATCTATCTCCAACTATTTCGATTGTTCCGGACGCAACTGTGCCATCAATTTCAACTAATTCTACTTGTAAGTACTATTTGTGACTCACTCACGCTTTATTAACTCTGTTTTTGGGCACGATGGGTGATCCAGAAGCAGAAGAAAACTTGGAACAATCAACTGAACTTCAGACCTCGACATCAGCCAGTAGTTCTTGGCAAAGAAGCTCGATATCTAATGCAAAGTTTGATATTGAGAAGTTTGACGGCACCAACAACTTCGGCATGTGGCAATGCGAAGTTATGGATTTGTTATTCCGAAAAGGATCGGATATTGCTTTAAGTTCCAAACCCAAGGATATTTCCGATGAAGATTGGAAATATGTAAATCGTCAAGCCTGTGGAACAATTTGGTTGTGTCTAGCCAAGGACCAGAAGTACTTTGTCATGAAGGAGACTATGACATCAAGTCTCTGGAAAAAGTTGGAGGATAAGTACATGACAAAAAGCATAGAGAACCGACTCTACCTGAAGAAGAAGCTTTTTCGATTCCAGTATAAGAAAGGTATTTCTATGATTGAGCATTTGGATAATTACAATAAAATTCTCGCTGATTTACAAAATTTAGATGTTGAAATTAGCGATGAGGATAAAGCACTACTGTTGTTAAATTCCCTGCCTGATACATATGAACACTTAACCACAACTCTGTTATATGGAAACGATGAGGTTAAATTCATAGACGTTTCTAATGCTCTGGTGAATAATGAGTATCGGAAGAAGGATCAACTTGATCACAGAGACTCAACATCAGAAGCACTGTCTATTTCCCGAGGTAGGACAGACAATAGAAGATCTGGAGTACCTAGTGAGCGTGGTAAATCTCGCTCAAAATCAAAAGGGGCATCTCTCTCAAAGCCAAGAGGAGAATCTTCATTCAGACGTCCTGCGAAGGACAGGCGTGCCTATTGTCATCAGAAAGGGCACTGGAAGAAAGATTGTCCAAACAAGGACAAATCTAATGCGAATGTTACAGAAAAAGCTGATGATAGAAAGGATTCAGCTTTTACAGTTTCATCATCAGACAACCATTCTAATAAATGGATTATAGATTCCAGCTGTTCCTATCACATATGTCCCAACAGGCATTGGTTCTCAAGCTTCCAGGAGCTTGACGAGGGAGTTGTGCTTATGGGCAACGACAATACCTGTCGAACGAAAGGGATATGAACTATTCATTTGAATATACAAGATGGTACAACCAGACGATTGACAGACGTCATGTATGTCCCTGATTTGAAGAAGAACCTCATTTCACTAGGGGTCTTAGACTCCAGCGGTTACAAGGTGACCATGGAAGGTGGAGTCCTCAAAGTTGTACAAGGTGCATTCTTGGCAATGAAAGGTACTCGACAGAGAAATCTATATTTCCTGGACGGGTACACAGTCACAGGGAGAGCAACCGTCTCCAGCAATTCCTACGATGAACCATCTGATACTTCCCGACTCTGGCATATGCGCCTAGGGCATGTCGGGGAGAAGACTTTGCAAGGTTTGGTGAAGCAAGGTATTCTAAAAGGTGCCAAGACAGGTAAACTTGATTTCTGCGAGCATTGTGTCATGGGAAAGCAGACGAGAGTCAAGTTCGGCATCGCCATTCATCGTACAAAAGCAACACTGGATTACATTCACACTGATGTTTGGGGGCCTTCCAAAAATGCTTCATTGGGAGGTAACCATTATTTTGTGACTTTTATTGATGTTTTCTCAAGGTATGTCTGGGTATATACCATGAAGCATAAGGATGAAGTTCTAGATATCTTTCTTCAATGGAAAAAGATGATTGAAACCTAGACAGGCAGAAAAATCAGAAGGCTCAGATCAGACAATGGCGGAGAATACAAATCAGATCCTTTCATGAAATACTGTCAGGATGAAGGGATAATCAGACATTTTACAGTTCCTGGAATGCCACAGCAAAACGGCGTTGCAAAACGGATGAACCGTACTCTGGTGGAGAAAGTTTGATATATGATTTCTCAATCTGGCATTATCAAGGCATTCTGGGCAGAGGCTTTGATGTATGCCTCTCATATTATCAACAGACTACCCGCTTCTGCACTTGATGGGAAAACTCCCAATGAGGTATGGTCCGAACAACCTATTTCTGATTATGACCGATTACATATATTTGGATGTCTAGCATACTTTCATGTTATTGAATCCAAACTGGATCCTCGAGCCAAGAAAGCTATTTTTATGGGTTTTAGTGAAGGAGTTAAGGGATTCAGACTATGGAATTCCGAGTCAAAGAAGATCATTGTAAGTCGAGATGTTACCTTTGACGAATCTGCGATGTTGAAGCAGACACCTCGAGACACAGAGAATGAGAATCCTAATTCTCTACGACATGTGGAGTTTGAGACTCCCAAGAAGTCAGAAAAGGCTTCTCCGATAGTCGATCATCCTGATGATGATCCTGATAGCCAGGACGAGATATCAGTTGAGGTGGAGGATACAACACCACTATCTGAGATCAGATAACAACCTGAATCTATTGCCACCAGCAGACCGAAAAGAGATATTCGGAGGCCTGCTCGTTACACAGACATGAAGGCGTATGCTCTTCTAGTGACTCATGATGAAGTCCCGTACACATACAGAGAAGCTATGGATTGTATAGACAATGTCAAGTGGAAGATGGAAATGGATGAGGAGATGAAATCACTTCACCAGAATGAAACTTGGAAGCTGACACAACTTCCAAATTGAAAAGGAGCTATAGGGTGAAAATGGGTCTATGCCAAGAAAGAAGGTGCTCCTGGCAAAGACAACATCAGATACAAAGCCAGATTGGTAGTGAAAGGATACGCAAAGAAAGAAGAAATAGACTACAATGAGGTATTCTCACTAGTTGTCAAGCATTCGTCTATTCGGATCCTATTGGCTTTGGTTGCACAATTTGATCTCGAGTTAGCTCAACTCGACGTGAAGACTGCATTTCTCCATGGTACTTTGAACGAATAAATTTTTATGTCTCAGCCATAAGGGTTCAAAGTTTCAGGACATGAAAATTGGGTTTGCAAGCTAAACAAGTCCTGTACGGTTTGAAGCAGTCACCGCGACAGTGGTACAAGTGGTTTGACAGCTTCATGATGACTCAGAAGTACACATACAGTCATTTTGATCACCGTGTATACTTCCGTAAACTCCAAGATGGTACATTTTTCTATTTGCTCTTATATGTGGATGATATGCTGATAGCATCTAAGAGCAAGGTGGAGATCTATAGGCTGAAGGCTCAATTAAGCTCAGAATTCGACATGAAGGATCTTGGAGAGGCCAAGAAGATTCTTGGTATGGAGATCAAAAGGGACAGAGCAAAAGGTACCATTTGTTTGACACATACTCAGTATTTGAAGACTGTGCTTCAGAGGTTTGGCATTGATAGCAAATCTAAACCTGTAAGCACACCGTTGGCTCCACATTTCAAGCTGAGTGCACTACTAATGATGCAAAGAGGTAAATGGTTCATGTTCCTTATGCAAATGTAGTTGGTGCCTTAATGTATGCGATGGTGTGTACCAGACCCGACATTTCACATGCCGTAAGTATGGTGAGCCGTTACATGCACAATTCTGGTAAGGGCCACTGGCAAGCTGTGAAATGGATTTTACGGTATATCCATGGTACTGTAGATGTTGGTTTAAAGTTTGTGAGAGATCAGACGATTGACAAACATATCGTAGGATATGTTGATTCTGATTATGCTGGTGATTTAGATAAGCGCCGATCTACTACTTGTTATGTGTTCACTATGGTCGGAGGACTAGTAAGTTGGAGATCAACTTTACAGTCAACAGTGGCTCTGTCTACTACTAAGGCAGAGTATATGGCTGTAACAGAAGCTTTCAAAGAAGCCATTTGGTTTCGTGGTTTAATCAAGGATTTGGGTATTATTCAGAAAAATGTGGAGATTTTCTGTGATAGCCAAAGTGCCATTTGTTTGGCAAAGAACCAAGTCCATCATGTTCGCACCAAGCATATATGACAGGACCCACCCCGACTCCTCTCTTGAGTACGAGGGAGGCCCTGTGGGCTGCCCCGACTCCTCTCTCTTGAGTACAAGGGAAACCCTATGGGCTCTACATTTACTAGCATGATAAAAGGACTCTGCTGAAATTTCCATTCGGAAATACTTGTTTGAATCAAATAAAATGTGAGGAGAATACTGGAGAGTACAAAATGTACATAATTATAATTTCTTTACATATATTTTCGTCCGTTACAAAAAGTTTATCAAAAATGACCGTTCGGACCAAAAACCGACAACTTTAAAAACTAAGTAACCAGTCATCCCGAGTGGGAGATGAAACAGGCCGAGTAAGAAAACCGAGTAGACCGAGTAGACCGAATAGGCCATGTGGGCCGAGTAGGTCAGGTGGGCCGAGTAGGTCAAGTGGGCCGAGTAGGCTGAACAGACCGAGTAAAAATCTGACCACGTCCCGACCATGCCTACCGTTCCGACCATGCCGACCTCATATTTTTAAATATGTACATGAAAATTTAAAATGCATGACTTTTATGCTTCATGATGTCATCGAGTGACCCATCTTAAAACTTCTGAGTCCGCACAACCGAGCAGCTACCTGAATAAATATTTAAGAGTGAAAGGATGAGCGCTAACGCCCAGTGAGTGAATGAAAACTTTTAAAAACACTTTTATAAACCACTTTACAATAAGCATTCAGCAATACATGGTATAAGATAATATATCTACTTTGTACTGAATAAACTGAATAAACTGAATAAACTGAATGCTTCTCTTTGCTGAATAAGAATAAATGCTTTATAAAATCTTAATTTTCACCAAATTCGTACCGGGAATATCCTCCATACGTAAGCCAAAATATATTCAGGCAAACACAGTCATGAATAATTTCTGGTCATACCTGAACAGAGCGACTCAATTACTCTTTCTCTGGTCATGCTCGGGCAGAGCGACTCTCTGGTCATACAAGTGTAGAGCGACTCTATTACTCTTTCTCTGGTCATGCATATGCAGAGCGACTCATGACATACACATGTGTAGAACGGCCCCAAAAGCCAACCATAATCATAACTGGGGAAGGGTACATGGTGCTTTTATAGAAATCATAATCTCTTCTTGATAATTCATAAAAATAATATTCTGTTTCTAAATGCCAATATAAGCATAAATATATATTTTTGGTTCTCTATATACTCACCATCAATCATAAAAAGCAATAAAAAGCCTTAAATGATTTGCAGCAATTAAAGCATAAAACTGTAAACTTGAGTTAAAAACAAAACTGAAACTTAATTCACTCACAACTTAATCGTCAAGCTTATCTTAGACTGAGTATGCTAGGTTCCCTTCGTCTTCTTTCCCTATCAATCACAAAATCCAATTAGAAACTGGATATCACAGAAGAATCAACTGAAATCTGAAATTACGAGAGCTTCACTGACTTTTATCTTTTCTTCTCTTTCCTTTCTTAGGCTTGATTCTACTGCTTTCTAGCTCTCACAACATTTATCCTCATATATATATATTCACAGAAGGACACAGCAGAAGTTGTGAGCTAATTAACCAAGCTCACAGCTGTGTGTCAGTCATACAATCCACTTAGGCTTACTCATCTGATGCCTTTCTGTTTCACGCTTATCCCATTTTATTTTCAAATTGGGCCTTTCAATTGGGCCTAAGACATGGGTGTTACAATATAGACGTACGTTACCATTTTGTTCGGAAAATAGTAGATGAAGGGAACATTCTACTCCAGAAAATTGGAACTACAGACAATCCTGCAGATATGTTAACAAAGGGGGTAACATGGATCAAGTTTTAACATTGCTTGGACTTGATCAATATCTCTCGAGCTCGTATCGCCTAAGGGCGTAATTGAGGCATCATTGATTGGTGGATTCTCGCCATGGTGGAGATTGTTGACAAATTGGCTCAACTTCCACCTTCTATCTACCACCACCTACATTGTTGACAATGTGGAAACCAAACCACCGGCCACATTCATGGCAACCATTAACCACCATGTTGAAAATGGGGGAGGGTTGTCTCTGCCTTTCCCCTATAAATAAGACCCTCAGCAAAGCAAGAGAAGGCAAGACAAGAAGCAATTCAGTATTAAGTGCTTCCAGAGAGAGATCTTGAGAGTTGAGAGAAAAACTCTGTTTTTATCATTTCTGAAATAATATAGTTTGTTGTCTCTCGTGGACGTAGGCAATTGCCGAACCACGTAAATATCTGTGTTTTTGTGTTGTGTGCACTTTTCTCTATAATTTCTAGCCATTTCCGCAATACTACTATCGTGGCATGGGAGGATATGCATGCATGTTACACTTTATTTGTAATAAAAAAGTAAATATCTTAAAAAAAATCGATTGATACTATTTTCAATTATATTGAAAATCTCTGACTTGCCCTTGTTAGCACAGATTGAATAAATTAATGTATATTGATGCGAGATCTATTAAACAACATGTATTAATTGCATACAAACCAATCCCCACTCATAATATATATATATATATATATATATATATATATATATATATATAGCCATACTGTTAGGTGTGCAACCAAAGTCCTACGTTGGCTAGATATGATAATAGTCTTACGTATATATGTATTGAAACAACCTCTATTGGTATGAAACCTTTTTGGTAGATACTCAAGTAAATCCGTACGGGATTATCCCAAACGGACAATATCATATCAACGTGGAGAATATGAGTTCCATACTTCTACAACATGCACAAGCTCAATAATCCATCATACATTACTAAACTTTTTTTTGATATTACTCTTCTGATTTTCTTCGATTACTTCCGGTGGCACATCATTTATTTTTCTTCTTATGTTATCACTGTTTTTTGGCTTAGATTATACACAAAAGCCGAACGAGAAGTATAAGCAAAAGCAACTGTAATAGCTAATATTACTACCACCATTGCGGATCATGATATGCAAGTTGTCATGCCTAAGTGTAATTTGGTGAGTTGGGTTGCAGCAGGGTCGGCGCTTGGCTCCTGTTCAGAATTTGTGTATATATATATTGATAGGAAACTAGAATGGATTTAAAGGTTAAAAGTGAAAGTTTACTGGTTCTTCTTTCAAGGGGTTGTTGCTTGTTGAAATTTCGTTGTAGTACAATTTAATTGTTGGGATATTTTGTGTTGAATATCTACATAAAATGTTCAATGCAAAGAGTGAACCAAAAAAAAAAGTTTGAATATTCAATCAATTTTAACTGATATGCTGATTAGAGTGAAGTTTCCTTTGTGTGCTGGAAATCCAAGGATATTTGATAGCTGATAATGAAAGTTCAGCGTTATAATTTCATAGAGTTCGAAAATTCTGCCAAACAGGTCAACGAAGCCAAGATTGAGACATACCAGGTTTAGAATCAAGAGAATTCGAATTTTCAATGTTCTGTTCTCATGTCATCGTCTGCCTTCACATTTCTCACCTTATAATTGTGCGAGATACCAAAAAATTACATGGTTGCAATAGACATGAATTTTTTAATTTTATATACTAGTGGCAGCATCTTAGCTATCATCTGTTTAGTTCAAAAGGCAAGCTCTGATCAACGAGTAAAACCAAAAAACTTGTGTGGGACGAGGTCTCACCATGTAGCTGTAAGACCATCCAGTGTAATTGTGTCATGTAATATAATTTATTTTGGAAATATAAAATAAATTTTGCAATCTTAAAAAGTTTATTATATGATATAATTACATTTGATGGTCTCACTCTCTCACAGTTGACCTTATAAATCACACACAAGTTTTACTCTTAATTAACACCGGTTGGTTTAATTTAGTGAGTACGTCATCATTGCAAACATTCCAGATCATTGCACTTGGTTTGATATTAGTTGCAATCCAGAAGGAAGCATCACCAAGATAAGCTCATATTTTTTCGAATCTAATATATTACCGGATCAAATGATTCCTTTTGACCGTCAAACCACGTTAGATGGTGGTAAGGTAAGCTTACGGTGATATCACATTAAAAAGAGAATTTTTTTTTACTATAGACACGTGATTTAGTTCTTCTATATTTTGGAAGACCTTTACTGAACTGACACTGATATTCAATTCCCACAAAAATTTCAGATTACATGCCTCTTAATTTCCTGGAAATTCTCTGCTCTGCATAGTGAAAAGGAAAAAAAAAAAAAGACATGAAAAGTTTCATTTCAGTTTGAGCTTTGACATAAATTTGCTGCAACTTGTAGCAGAATCAACCAAAACAGGTGAAATGTGGTGCTCTCTGAAATTCATAACAACATATAACATCACTGATCTCTTCTTTACAGTATTTTTCGGATTCCTTTTTCTTCTAAAAAGATGCAGGGATAGGAAAATTAAGCTCAATGCAGAAGCAACAAAGAGTGTAGATACATTCTCGATATGCAATTTGTTTGTTTCACAGACTTACAAGCTTAAATTTTATGAAAATCAGAATAAACCTTTTTCTGTTGTTGAACACGAATTCGAAATTGGGTTACGGTCTTTATGTTCCATTATAACATCTGTTATTACATCATCTATGAAAGCTATGCATAATTATCTGGTATTGTCATCTTGTAGTTATTTTGCCGATTTAGTGAAAGAATCTGTCTGAATAGTTTCCTCGATTCCATAGCTGTGAATAAGCGTACTCGAAACTCTACTTATCATATAAAATGATGGAACCTGAAGATCTTTGAATTGAAACTGATTAACCGTCAAGCAACTCATCTAGATGGTGGGTTAAAGCCACACATTTTTTTACAGACGACCATGCATGCAGTGTCCCACCCTCCGATAGGCTGCTGAATGCTTGTATTTTATTCGTTTTGTGTTTGAGGGGCTGTTTATTTGTATCAATTGGTTTTTTGTTGGGCTACGGTCTCTATATTAACAGAAGCAATTTCTGCTCTGTGAGACAATTTATAGCTGCTCTTAGATCGGTTGGGCTGGACCACTTAATAATGGATTTCTAAAATAAAGGACGATATTTGAACTTCTTAAAAATTAAGATTGTATTCGGTTCATCTAATCCAAGATTGATCAATTCAAAAGTTTCTTGAAAAAATTTACACTTCTTAAAAAGAAATTTTTTAAACTGATTTTTTTAATAGATATCCTACCCACCGTCACCTCTCGATATGATTTGATCGATAAAAGCATTCATTCAGTTAGATTATATTATAGATTGAGTCATTGTCACACTCGTACCTGGTTTGAAGTCATCGTCATTTATAAAATCTAGAGAAACTTTCCATAGAGAATCTGTATTTTTATTATTATTTTGAATATATTATTATTA
This sequence comes from Dipteronia dyeriana, assembly GCA_032871835.1. Classification (NCBI taxonomy): domain Eukaryota; kingdom Viridiplantae; phylum Streptophyta; class Magnoliopsida; order Sapindales; family Sapindaceae; genus Dipteronia; species Dipteronia dyeriana. Next base: position 76,254,396 of record CM065303.1, on the reverse strand, counting down.
GATAATATTATAATCCTCTGATTTCCTAAATAACCTTTACTTTGTAAATAAACTTTACTAAAACTGTTAAAATTTATGTTTGCTCAATGACATGTGATCATATATTATAAATTAAAATCTATTAGAATTTAAAAGATAAAACCAATTTTTTTTGTCCTCTCAATAACACATCATTAGATAAAAAATAATAATCACTCAGATGGATAGAGTTTATATATAAAAAGATAATTGAATTCTCAACAAAAATTGTAAAGGAGATATATGGAAATTGCTATTTTTAAATATAACGAATTTTCCTCTTCTCTTTTGTGATTACTATGCAAATGATATATCGAATAATTATTTAATTAGAATGTTTTAATACGTTTCACTAGCCAAATTTAACGATGCAATAAATTTTTTAATCTGAAAGTTGACATATTCTGCTAGGATAATATATAATAATATCGTGGGAGGAGACATGTTACACTTTACATGTAATAAAAAGTAGACATCTTTCAAAAAAAAAAAAAAACAAATAATTGATTAATAATATTTCAATTATATCGAAAATCTCTGACTTGCCTTTGTTAGCACAGATTGAATAAATGAAAGAATATTGATACGAGATCTATTAAACCACATGTATTAATTGCATACAAACCAATCCCCACTCATCAATAATATATATAGGGCCATGCACAAGCTCAATAATCCACCATACATTACTAATATTTCTTTGATATTACTCTTCTGATTTTCTTCGACTACTACCAATGGCACATTCTTCTTTTATTTTTCTTCTTATGTTATCACTGTTTTTCGGCTTAGTTTATACACAAAAGCCGAACGTAACTGTTGCCCACGATGGAACGGGTAACTTTCGTTCCGTTGGAGAGGCTGTGGCGACTATTCCGAATAACAGTGATACTTCTTATTATATTTATATCAAAGCGGGCACATATAAGGAGTCCATTTATATTGGTCAGGAGAAAAGGAATGTTGTTATGTTCGGTGATGGAATAGATAAGACAATAATATCTTTTGACAAGAGTAACAGTTCTGGATTCAGAACTAGTGAGTCCGCCACTCTGGGTGAGTTATACGTGTGTATATATGTTATGTTATATATATATATATATATATATATATATATATATATATATATATATATATTTCTTATAACTTCTAAGTTTTATTCATATCCTCATTTACACAATTTATTTATTTTATTATACTTTTAGTAATCAGTTTATTCGATTTAGTTAAATATCTCATGTCATCCAAAGTTTTATTTGATTATTTTCAATTCCACACACAATTGACAAGTAGCCACCTCATGCTCTATGTCCCGTACTATTTGTGTAGTCCTTTTATCGATCCAAAATTTTATCAGATTTTTTTCTATGTTTCTGCAGATGTAAATTCTCCACATTTTTTAGCCAGAGATATCAGTATCGTCAACTCTGCTGGTCGAGAAGCTGGACAAGCTGTGGCACTTAGAACCGCTGGCGATTACATGGCTTTCCATAGTTGCTCGATTGAGGGGTATCAGGATACTTTATACGTGAATAAAGGACGAAATCAATTTTTCTCAGAGTGTCATATATATGGTACTACCGACTTTATTTTTGGTGATGCAGCAGTAGTACTACAAAATTCGATTCTTCATGTTAGATTACCAAGTAAAGGGCATGGAAACGTTGTCACTGCTGAGGGAAGAGAAGATGATGAGTCTGATACAGGAATCGTGATCCACAATTGCACTGTCATTCCAACACCTGAACTTGCAAAGACGTCCGGTGTCAAAACTTATCTAGGAAGGCCATGGAAGAAATTTTCACGGACGGTTATAATGGAATCCCGTTTAGATGGATTTATTGATCCTGAAGGCTGGTCGAAATTTGATAACAACTCTGATCTAACTGCATTGTACTATGCTGAATACAATAATAGTGGACCAGGAGCTCGTACTCAAGGCAGAGTGAAATGGCCCGGGTATCACATCCTGAATAATCCTAATGATGTTCGGCATTTCACAGTCGATAAATTCATCAATGGCTCCAGCGGGTGGCTTCATGCATTAAACGTGCCTTATACTGGTGGACTTTTAACGGACAAAAAATTAGAGTAATATAGTTTCCATAGTTATTTATATCTACAGACAAAAGTAATGTGTGATATATTTTATTTGCTATTTATTTATGAAATAAATGTATGATATATATATTATTTTATTTATCTTAGCTACAATTTCTACAAATCTAAATTCTCTCTCTAAAGTTGGTGTTATAGATTCGAATAGCCTATGTGGTATATAAAACCAAAAAAAAAAAAAAACAACAGACAAGCACATTATATATATTATACATATTTGTGGTTATCATCAGCATATTCGTTTTTAACGTAAGTTATAATCTCTATTTGAATATCAACAATGTTAATAATTATATATAATTTGTTTCAATATATATATATATATATATAATTCGGAGGATTAATAGGGCAATTGACTTATTTAATTATGAAAAAGGTTAGAGTTTCTTATAAGGATTTAGCTAATCTGTATAAGGATTTCGTGGCTTTAATTGGGTTATTTAATGCAACAACTTTCATAAAATCTTTCTTTAAATACTTTCAATGTCTATCTATAATTACATAAAATACAAAATTAATAAGGTAATAGAGGGTTGACGATATTAACACCCTTAGATTAGGGATGACAATTTGACCCGTACCTGCGGGCACTCGCCCGAACCCGGCCCTATAGGGTCCGGTGTGGTCGGTGAATTTACGACCCGTGGGCCCACGAACCCGTTTAATGAAAAATCCAGTGGGTTCACGGGCGGGTGCGGGTTGGAAAAGCGAACCCCCGGGTTGGACTCGTGAATCCACATAAATAAAATACTTGTATATAAACATACATAGACATTTGAATTATTGTTTTGTAATGTATCAAGTAGAGAATTAAAAATGGAAATTTAATTCAATTAAGTATCAAATAGGTGATTACATGTGGAAATTTATAAATGACAAATCACGGGTTCGTGGGTTGCGGGTTTGTGGATATCCCGCAAGTAAAGCATCCACCCGTGAACCCGTATTGTTTCACGGGTTCGCGAGTGAGGGTATGGGTGCAGCCATAACCCGCGGGTTCAAACCCGCCCGTGAACCCGTTTACCTACCCGGGTTCGAGGACGGGCGTGGGTGAGGAAAATTTTCACGGGTGAGGGTTTGGATTTTACAAAACCCACCCGAACCCGACCCGCTGCCGTCCCTACCTTAGATATTACAAACACACCCATATTTTAATAAAAAAATAATTACAAAGATATTCCAATAGAAATTTACCAAGAACAAATTAATTTAATTAAAAATAAACCAAATACTATATACATTTATTAATTACACCCATATCTTCAACTATATCTCTTTATACATATTAAAAAAAAAAACTCTAATTAAACCTTAATTCTATTTCAAGTATCAAAATATCTCATTATCATAAAACAAAGTAATGAAATACTCAACAAAAATCCAGCCATTAGTTTATTGGGTTTTAAAATGTAAAGCCAAACTCATTCGCTAATTTAATGTGTAACCCAAAACCGATCTATTTAATCTGTTATTTTTTCTTCTTTTAGTAATTAATAATTTTAATTGTAAAAATATGAAAAAAAAAATATAAAAATATTTGAAAACTAATAACACGAATATAAACAAACGTAATATAATGCAATAGTAATATTTATCAATTATCATTATTGATGAAAAAATATAGGTTTATAGATTAGTTTTTAGTTGTTTAGGGTTTATAAACAATTTAATTAATGAATTTAGGAAATTTTAGGGTTCCAAACTCTTTTAGTAATGAAGGATGTTGCTCTTGTATGAGTTTATCAAGGGTGTTGCACGTGCTTTGTCTACTTGCATCATAATTACAGATGAACAATTGTTTAAGGTGACATATCATGCAATATCATTTTACTAAACTTGAAATCAAAAGCATTTATTTAATTTTAATGTTTAAATACGTCACCCAATAGGAGTAGTGAGCCAAAACACGTTATTAAAACGGTATGACGTGCCCACGTGATGTCATGTACCTAGACACATCACATATATGGGTGACATGCCATGACACATTGACGAAAAGACATGACCAATTCTTTTGCATTGGAACCTGAGGTTACGGTAGAGTTTACAAAGCACAACCTAAGGTTATGGAAGGTCTTACTTTGAGACGAATAATTATTCATTGTGACATTTCAAGTGATAACATTTTACTAAACTCATAATCAAAGGCATTTTTAAAATTTTGATGTTTAGTAGTGAAATTCATATATGTTTATATGATAACAACGTAGGGAGCAGTGGGAACCAATAGCTTGGTGTGAAATCATCTTGGGAGTAACTCAAGTCATATACCTTTTATATACAATGGAACATTTAGCTTCAAAATAGTGTTCACCTTGCGGAGATGACTTCAATTCTGTTCCTGGAAGCCCTAGATACTATCCATGTTAGTAAAGTAGATCAGGAGAGTATTTGCAATGCTTGCTGCGGTGTTGTGGCTGGGAAATATCTCGTTTACCGTGATCAATAATGAAAACCCTGTTGAAGCTGTGGCAGATGAAGGTGAGAATCTTCCAGAAGTTAATATGAAAAATCCACTCCTATTTGTTTTGGAGGGTAGAAATTTATGGTTACATTGTTTTTTTTTTGTTATCCTGATTGAGCCACAATAACTTTAGATTTTGGGTCCACCTTCCTATGTTTATTGCTCAATTCTTAGGTAAAATCAAGTGTTCGATGACTCGATTGAATGTTTTTACAGGTTTTATTACTAGGGGCATAATGAGGCCAAAAGAATTGAAGTTGGAATCCAAAACAGCTCAAAACGGGAAGCTGACGTAAGAAGAGCTAGACTGTCACAACGAGGTTTGTCGCCTGGACAAACACGACAAAGCAAGCGATAGCAATCCTCGCTTCCTTAGTGTCACTGAAGGAAAATGAGTGGATTTGAGGGTGGATTGTCGCGTCGAGGATTGTAGCCTGGAGATAGGCGACTAAGAAAGTGGCAACAACTCTCGCGTATTAAGTGTCGCTCAATATGTCGCTCAATCAACACGCGAATGCAAAAAGAATGAAATGTCACGCCAATGTGTTGCCTGGACATCAACGACAGTGAACGACGCAACAACACGTTGGCACCCGTCTCTATGTTGATTTCTTGCCCTATTTGGATCCCATATAAATACTCTTTTATAACGATAGGAGGAACAACAATTGGCCACACAAGTACTAGACAACCTCAGATTATGCCAAATCAATAATCTTCAAAATCAATCAACTCTTGGTCCAATATCAATGCACATAATTTGTGCCCACATCACTGCTTTTCAAAATCAACACATGATCCCTTCATTCTTGGTGGTATATGTAATATCATGATTGTAAGCTTGATAGTTGTAATGCAGCTGTTGTAATTTTAATTTGAAATCCCTTAACTTATGCCTTGTAAACAATATATAAAGCAATAATCATAAACTCTAAGCTTCATCCTTTGAACTTAGAAAATTCAGTCAATTATCTTGTATTATTTCATGGTATCAGAGTGTTAGTCTAACGACTCCATTTGCAACTAGTCCATATTAATTCTTCAATTTTAGCCTTTTTTTTTCTTTCTATCTTTTGGCTTTTCTTTGAAAAACGCAATCTTCCAGTGCATCAGTTGGTGTTGTGGTACCCAACCTTGCTCATATAGTTTCGATTAAACTTGATAGAAATAATTATGTTCTTTGGCTGGCACAATTTCTACATGCTCTCAGGAGCCAAAATCTAATTGGTTTTGTCGATGGAACAAAATCTTGTCCTGTGAAATTCAAGGTCGATTCCTCTGGAAACGATACAACTGACATTTATCCAGCATACACAGAGTGGCAACAAAAGGATCAACTTATATTAAGCTGGATCAACGCATCATTAACACCGAGTGTTCTTTCAATGGTGGCTCTATTATCAACTTCTCATGCAGCTTGGAAATCCCTTGAAAAGAGGTATGCATCTCAATCTAAAACACGCATTTTGCAACAGAAAAATAAACTCCACAACACTAAAAGAGGTGATCTATCGATTTCTGATTTTATCGATAAAATCACTCATATTACCGATAATTTAGCTCTTGCTGGAAAGCCTGTTCATGATGATGGTCTTATTACTATAATTATGAATAATGTTGGTCCTGCATACAAGGTGACCGTAAATTCGGCACAAGCTTGAGATACTTCCATTTCCTTGGATGATTTTATTGGTCTTTTGTTAAGCACTGAAATGCGGTTTAATGAGTTTTATCTGAGAGTACAACTACTGCCTTTTATGCTCCCAAATCTAAAACAAACTCATCGCTTGGTCAAGGTAGCTTTAATCAACAACGCTCCTCTCAAAATCATAAACAACTAGCTTGTTCCCCGAATCCTTCTCCACATTCTAGTTCATCTCCATCTGACAACCGACACAAATGTCAGATTTGTGGTCGTTTCGGACACACAACAATTAATTGCTATCATCGAATGGATCATGCATATGAAGGTCATGTATCCACCAAAAAGTTTGCAACTATGGTTGCTTCTACAAATATGAATAAAGATGATCAAGTTTGGTACACAGACAGTGGTGCTTCCAACCACAACACATTCTATCTTTCCAATTTATCCATACAAACTGAGTATCATGGCAATGATCAAGTTGCGGTCGGTAATGGTTCATGTTTGCCTATATCTCATATTGGTTCTTCTCAGCTTCTTTATAATTCTTCTACTTTTAATATGAATAATATTTTACATTGTCCTTCTGCTTTTGCTAATTTATTGTCTGTCAATCAATTCTCTCGTGATAATCATTGTTATTTTGTTTTTTACTCTAATGGTTTTTTTGTTAATGACGAAAAAACGGGAAGACGCTTTTCCACGGCAAGAGTGAACATGACCTTTATCCTATGCAGCTTAGTCATTACAATTCAAATAAAATAATTCAGCCTTTTGCTTTTGTTGGAGTTCGAGTTGCTCATCCAGTTTGACATCATCGGTTAGGACATCCTGCTTTACCAATTTTAAAGCAAATTGTCTCTCAATATCATTTGCCTCTTAAAAGCACTTTTACTAGTAATTTTGTCTGTGAGTCTTATCCTACGGGCAAAAGTTGTCGTTTACCATTTCAAGCATCAACATCCGTTTCTCGCTCACCTTTGGAATTAATTAATTCAGATATATGGACATCTCCATGTTATTCAATAAAAGGATCCAAATATTATATTCTATTTGTTGATGATTATTCTAAATATTCATGGATTTTTCCAATACGTTTTAAACATGAAGCTTTTGATTATTTAGTAAAATTTAAAACACATGTAGAAAATATGTTTTCTTGTCAAATAAAATCTTTTCAAACCGATGGAGGCGGTGAATATATTGGTAAATCTTTTCAAGCTTTCTTAGAAAAATATGGTATTTCTCACCGATTATCCTGTCCCCATACTCCGGAGCAAAACGGTGTTGCCGAAAGAAAGCACCGTCACATTGTAAACACTGGTTTCACTCTTTTAGCTAATGCTAGCATGCCACCTCAATATTGGGTTGATACTTTTAATACTGTTGTGTTTTTAATTAATCGTCTTCCTACAAAGGTTTTAGAAAATATTTCCCCATATGAAAAACTTTTTCTTCGAGCTCCAAAATATGAAATTCTTCGTGTTTGTGGTTGTGCTTGTTTTCCGTATCTTTGTCCATATAACAAAAACAAACTTCAATTTCGATCAAAAAAATGTGTTTTTTTTGGGTTACTCACTCAATCACCAAGGATATCGATGTTTAGATCTTGATAATGGACGAATTTATTTATCTCGTCATGTTATTTTTGATGAATTATCTTTTCCTTTTAAGCATCATCACCATTTTTCTCAATTGTCTGAAAAATCAACCGACTTTCTGTTAATAATTCCCATTAATTCATCATTTTCCTTACCACCTCACATGACACCACCCCCTTCCATATCTGTGCCTAACTCAAATGTACCCATATGTGAACCCCCGACCACCACCACAAAAAATGACCAATCACCAAATTATCTTCATACAGCTGATATACCAGTTCTAACATCCTCGTTTACTCATGCTATGGTTACACGAGGAAAGGTAGGTACTCGTGTTCCTAATAGAAAATATGCTTTGACAATAACTCGAATGCCTGAATAGATTGAACCTTCATGTTTTAGTCGAGCTATAAAACAAATTGAATGGCGTACAACTATGTGTTCAGAATTCAACGCCTTGCAGCAATATGGTACTTGGTCATTGGTTGAGCACACTTTAGATATGAATGTATTATCCAATAAATGGGTGTTTAAAATAAAGAAAAAATCTGGATGGGTCTATTGAACGCTACAAAGCTCGACTTGTAGCTAATGGGTTTCACCAACAAGAAGGAATTGACTATACTGAGACTTTTAGTCCGGTTGTGAAACATACTACTATACGAGTTGTTCTATCTCTTGCAATCCATAAAAAATGGCAATTCGACAGTTGGATGTTCAAAATGCATTTCTTCATGGATTCCTAAATGAAGAAGTCTACATACGACAACCAAAAGGGTTTGAGGACCCTTCATTCCCCAATCATGTTTGTCGACTTAATAAATCTCTTTACGGTTTAAAACCAGCACCACGGGCATGGTTTAACCGTTTTTCTGACTACCTTGAAAATCTTGGATTTATTGAAACTACGGCTGATTATTCTCTTTTTATATATCATAAAAATGAAGTTACCATTATTTTACTAATATATGCGGATGATATTCTTATTACAGGTAATAGTGAATCTCTCCTCAAGGAACTTATTACAAACTTAGGGAAATTATTTGCTATGAAAGATCTTGGTAACTTGTATTATTTTCTAGGTCTTGAAGCTGATTTAACTGAACCGGGTTTACACTTAACAAAATCAAAGTATGCCTTAGACTTGCTTCGCCCAACTAAAATGGAAGATGCCAAACCATATCATTCTCTAGCTACCAGTGGCAAGAAAATGGACCTGAATGATGGTGATCCACTTCCAGATCCTTATGATTATAGAAGTATAGTTGGGGCTTTGCAGTACTTGACGTAAACAAGACCCGGTTTAACTTTCTCTGTTAATCAAGTGTGTCAATTTATGCATCGGCCTACCACCACTCATTGGGCTGCTGTCAAACGTATTTTACATTATGTTAAGGGAACATTTGATCATGGTTTATTTTTTCAACCAGGCTCATTACATCTTGAAGCATACTCTGACGCAGACTATACTGGAAGTCCAATCGATCGACGATCTACCGGTGGTTATTTTGTGTATCTTGGTCATAATCTAATCTCATGGAGTGCTAAAAAGCAACCAACTTTATCTAGATCAAGCACAGAATCTGAATATCGCTAAATTGCTAGTACCGCAACGGAGATTTCATGGTTACAGTCTCTTTTAAAAGATCTACGACTTTATCTTTTTACGCCTCGCATTTGGTGTGATAATATACGCTCGATTTCTTTGGCTTCAAACCCAGTATTTCATGCACGAACAAAACATATTGAAGTCTATTATCACTACGTTCGAGAGAAGGTTGTTCGAAAGAAACTTGAGGTTTGCTATATACGAACTGAACATCAAATTGCTGATATATTCACCAAAGGATTGTCTAGCGCTCGTTTTACTACATTGAAGGACAAGTTAATGGTCTGTCAACGTCCCATTAGCTTGCGGGGGTGTAATAGACAACCTCAGATTATGCCAAATCAATAATCTTCATAATCAGTCAACTCTTGGACCACTATCAATACATAAAATTTATGCCCACATCACTGCTTTTCAAAATCAACACATGATCCCTTCATTCCTGGTTGTATATGTAATATCATGATTGTAGGCTTGATAGTTGTAATATAGCCATTGTAATTTCAATTTGAAATCCCTTAACTTATGCCTTGTAAACAATATATAAAGCAATAATCATAAACTCTAAGCTTCATCCTTTGAACTTAGAAAATTCAATCAATTATCTTGTATTATTTCAACAAGAATATCCACCCAACAGCCTTTTCACATTCCCATCACCATCCTTACCAACCTACACACTCGTACAATTACCACCCCATCTTTAGAGCTTGGGAGTCAAGAAAAGGAAGCTTATAAGACAAAAAGCCTTGAATGACCAACTTGAGTTTCTTCTTTAACTCTTCTATGCTTTCTTTAACCTTTTTTATGTGTAACTAAACTCCTAAGCTAGGGGATTGATGTGACCATTTGAACAATTTATGTAATCCTTAGTCTAATATTTTTATTCAATTCACTATTAGTCTCTTTTATTGAAATATTTGCTCTAGTTCCCTACCTCATATTCAATTGTGACCTCAATGAATTTATATATTGAGTTTAGTTTATACATGAGGTTGAGAATTAAATGTGGGGGACCATCCCATTTAAGCCTTAACCATAAGCTTAATAATTGAGATAATTTTCATATGCATGACCTTGCTATGTTTAATTAGGCTTAGAGTTTTAATTAAAATTGGTTCTAACCTTTCATCATTATATGACCTTGTGTGAGTTTAGGAAAGGACCAAGTACTTTACATGTTACCCTCAACAAGCCCTAATAGTTGGATTGAAGAACCTTGATGAGATTTATGGATTACATTGAATGGTTCAAGTAGGTTACATTGATTCCCTAGTGTTTCTCTCATCATTCATCTCTTGTGCGTGCTTTTGTGTTATTTTAGTTTATCACTTTTACAAAAGTTAGTTAACTAATAGCCTTTTTCGGACAAGCATTATGCCATTTAGTTTCACGCACTTAGATTAATATTTAATTAGATTAATTGGTGTTCAACTATTAGAATCACCGATCCCAGTGAACGAATTTTTCCTTTAAATTAAACAGAAGTAAAATACTGCAATCATATCCCCTGTCATGCTTCTCATTCATGGAAAAATTTGAAATATTAGAACAAAAAAAAGTCAAAATAAAGTAGAATATTACAATCAAATGAATCGGAAGTGATTACGCAAATTCAATAAGATATATGCGGAAACTCCAACTTAAAATCTTGGTTGTATTCAATCGAAATGGAGTAGTTCACCTGGAGCAATATACCCGTAAATGTCCACTACTAAAGTCCTATTAGACAAGTCATAATGTAGAAGTCTAGCCCGTGCCAAACTCAGCAACAAATGCCTCCAATTCCGAGTTTAATAGAATTTGTTGCTTGATATATCACGAAGGACAATTGGTAGTGTGCAATTATGATGCAAGTAAGATAAAGCATGAGCTATTTAGTTGATGATGTTCACCCTCTTTGTCAAATTCAGTTCAATACCTTCATTTTCATTGTGTAGAGAGTAATACATGCATCGCCTCTACTAATAAACCAAAAACATGCATTTCTTGTGTAAGCAAAATCTGTAAAGCTTCACGATGTTTCGATGTCGTATTTCAGATAGCATACAAACCTCATTTTGGAAACTCTCAGTGAATGTTGGCTCCTCACATTCTGAATGATGATGCTTTTTCACAGCAACTTCTTTGTCGTTAAGCAGCTGTGCTTTATAAACGCTGTCATAACCTCCCGTTCCAATACAATATTTGATATCAAAATCTTCGGTTGCTTCAATTATATCTTCATATGCAATTCTACCATCATAATTCCATATGGAGAACACATCTCTGGTGTTTGTGGTTGTTGATTTGAAATCAACATCTCTGTTATTATTGCGTTTACAGAGATATAAGACTATATTGATATTAATGGTGTAGACAAGAAACATGCCCATTGAAAATGTAAAAAATTCCAATAAAATAACTGTCAGTACCTGAAGGAGGTGTATCAGGAACATCAGTAATATTAATGCAGAGAGGAAAAACTACCTGACTCACTACACAAACCTTTGTTACCAATAAAGATGCCTATAAAGAGTATCTATTTACAAGATTCTCTATGACTTTACCCTCCAAATAATTGTATGAAAAGTCGATGAAAGACAACGAGCTCATGCTATCAAGAGAATCAGGAATATTACCTGAGAGGTTGTTGTAGGAGACATCCCTATATGTCAAGGTTGGTGATTTTCCAATTTTGAAACCTAACGTCCCATTAATAAAGTTATTCCTTAAATCAAGAAGATTAAGCTCAACAATTTACTAATCTCAAACGTAACAATTCCTCCTAAACAATTGTTACTCAATATCAATTTCTTTAAATTCGAGCAGTTTCCGATCCCAATTGGAATGGGACCGCTAAGTTTGTTGCAGAAGAGCTCTAGATGTTCAAGAATGTTGAGTACTCCAATGGTAAATGGTATTTGGTCAGAGAGCTGGTTGATAAAAGAATCAGATAATTTAGGTGGATTAACTTGGTATGCACACTTGGAATGGTACCATGTATGTTGTTCCTTGACAGGTCCAGTGACACCAACTTCTTCAGGCTCCCAAGTTCTCGTGGAATCAATCCTGTCATGTAATTAAAAGAATAAAACGATTGATATGAATTGGTTGGGTGAGGTTATTGGAACCCCAGACGTAAAATTTTAAGCTTTAGAAACATATACAAATTCAAGTACATGTGGGGACTAGATGTCTATAACCCAGGACTACTGGGACAACCAAGTCTTGAATTCAAAATTGTGCTACGGTCTATATTCACAAAAGCAATGTCTGTTCTGTGAGACAATTCATAGCCGCTCTTTGGTTGGTTGGGCTAGGCCACTTAATAATAGATTTTTAAGATAAGCAGCGATATTTGAACTCTTTAAAAATTAAGGGGGTGTATTCGATTGAGATTTTAATGGACAATTTTATGGAGCTATGATTTTATAGATTTGTAAGATTATTAGGATAATTAGGATTATACTTTTAGGATTATACTTTTAGAATTATTATGATTATATGGACTAAATTTTTAGAATTCTGAAAGAGTATTTGGACTTTATTTATAGATTATTAGGATTATCTTGACTTTATTTCAAGACTTTTTGGACTTTTATTAATATGCATTTTCAAAAGTCGATTGTCGTATTCAATTTTCTCCACACATTAACTAATACCCACACTCAATATGACACCCAATATGAATGTGTGGTTGTGATTGAACCCCCTTAACTTATAATTTCAGAACGGCCTTACTATAGAACCATTATATATATTAGTAAAACAATTATATCTTTATCCACACTAGTCATTACAATTTATGTATAAATAAACCATTATTTACACATCAAAAGAGCATGAACAATAATAAAGATGTCACGATTAAGAATCATTATTCAACATCTGTTCTATGAAATTCAAGTTTTTTTTAAAAAAAAAAACAAAGTAAAATTGTTGCACTACTCCACCCTTCTATCTCCAATCTCCAGTCACCAATCACCCATCCGTGGGCCACAACTTGTCCAAGCTGAAGATCTGATGGGGTATGGAAGATCTGATGAGGTATGTAAATTGAGGAAACTGAAAATTTGACGGGGTGTGGAGGTTAAGGAAGCTGAAGATGATTTTGAGTGAGAGAGAAAAATCTAGAAAGTATTGAGGAAGATGACAAGACAATTTTGGGTTCAAGTTATTTATAAATATCACTAAAAAGTCTGAAAAATCTATTTTGTTATGAAATCCTAAAAATCTTAATCTCAATCCAATACCACAAGACAATTTGTTGCCTTTTAAAAGTCTAGATCCAAAACTATAAGACAATATGGATTTAAAAAAAAAATCTTAAAAGTCTTGATCGAATACCACCAGACTTAACTAACTTGTTAAAAAGTCTCAATCCAATACCACTAAACTTTTATTTCCCCAAATTGTCTAATAAAATCTTGAACCAATACACCCCCATTGTATTCGGGTCATCTCATTCAAGATTGATTACTTCAAAAGTTCCTCAAAAACATTTACACTTCTTATAGAGAAATTTTCTAAAACCGATTTTTTAAAAGATATCCTACCTACTATCACCTCTCAATATGATCTGACCGATAAAATCACCTCATTAATCTAGATAATATTACAGATTGAGTCACCGCCACCATTGTAGGTGGTTTGAAGTCATCAACCTTCATAAAATCTAGAAAAACTTTCCACTCAAACTCTCTAGCATTATTATTATTTGGAATGTATTATTATTATATAATATTATAATCCTCTAATTTCCTAAATAACCTTTACTTTGTGAATAAACTTAGGTAATACAATCTAATAATATATAATGAAGGATAATATTTTAAATTTTTGTTTGCTCAATGACATGTCATAATATATTATAAATTAAAATCTAATAGAATTTTAAAGATAAAATCAGATTTTTTCGTCTGCTCAATAACACATCATTAAATAATAAAAAATCACTCAGATAGATAATTTTTTATTTTTAAGATAATTGAATTTTCAACGAAAAATGTAAATGAGATATTTGGAAATTGCTATTTTTAAATATAACGAATTTCCCTATTTTCTTTTGTGATTACGACGCAAATAATATATCAAATAATTAATCAATTAGAATGTTTTTATATGTTTCACTAGTCATATTTAAGATAGTTAACGATGCAATATTTTTTTTAATCTAAAAGTTGACATATTCTGCTTGGACAATATATACTAATTGTTGATAAATTGGCTCAACTTCCACCTTCTATCTACCACCACCTACATTGTTGATAATGTGGAAACCAAACCACTGACCACATTCATGGCAACCATTAACCACCATGTTGAAAATGGGGGAGGGTTGTCTCTGCCTTTCCCCTATAAATAAGACCCTCAGCAAAGCAAGGGAAGGCAAGGTAAGAAGCAATTCAGTATTCAGTGCTTCTAGAGAGAGTTCTTGAGAGTTGAGAGAAAAACTCTGTTTTTATCATTTCTGAAATAATATAGTTTGCTGCCCCCCGTGGACGTAGGCAATTGCCGAACCACGTAAATATATGTGTTTTTGTATTGTGTGCACTTTTCTCTATAATTTCTGGCAATTTCCGCAACAAATTGGTATCAGAGCTTTGGTTTTTTTGTAAAGTCCAGAAATTTCAAAGTGCTCGAATCGCTGTTCAGAGGATACCGTTGTGTTCCTCTCGGAAGTACGATTTCAACACCGGTGACCGAATCTAAAACGGAGCTCTAACGGTCAAAGTTCGGTCAACATTGGAAAAATTTCTAGAATTTTTTCTGTAAATTTTCAAGGAAGAAGATGACACTGTAGCAGCCACGTCATCTGCCACGTCAGCTACCACATCGTTTCACAGTCACACCAGTCATCCGCCATGTCAGCTGAAACAGCCACCAGATCAGTCCACGTCAGCTCGACATCCGTCACGTTAGCGACAGACATGCACCACGTCATCTCAGTTAGGGCTGGTCAGCAACCACGTCAGCACCAGTCATCCGCCACGTCGGTACAATCATCCGCCATGTCAGCTATCGTCCACGTCAGCAACACGTCGCCAGTCAAAATATTATGTTTCCACCAGAGAATATTCCGTTTCAGTCAGAATATTCCGTTTCCGTCAGAATATTCCGTTAGCCTAACGGAATATTCCTGAGTCAACTCGGTCCAGAAGTGTTTTTTACCTAACTCATTCCAATTTTCACCTTTTTTTGACCGAGTCAGATCTATCTCCAACTATTTCGATCGTTCCGGACGCAACTGTGCCATCAGTTTCAACTAATTCTACTTGTAAGTACTATTTGTGACTCACTCACGCTTTATTAACTCTGTTTTTGGGCACGATGGGTGATCCAGAAGCAGAAGAAAACTTGGAACAATCAACTGAACTTCAGACCTCGACATCAGCCAGTAGTTCTTGGCAAAGAAGCTCGATATCTAATGCAAAGTTTGATATTGAGAACTTTGACGGCACCAACAACTTCGGCATGTGGCAATGCGAAGTTATGGATTTGTTATTCCGAAAAGGATCGGATATTGCTTTAAGTTCCAAACCCAAGGATATTTCCGATGAAGATTGGAAATATGTAAATCGTCAAGCCTGTGGAACAATTTGGTTGTGTCTAGCCAAGGACCAGAAGTACTTTGTCATGAAGGAGACTATGACATCAAGTCTCTGGAAAAAGTTGGAGGATAAGTACATGACAAAAAGCGTAGAGAACCGACTCTACCTGAAGAAGAAGCTTTTTCGATTCCAGTACAAGAAAGGTATTTCTATGATTGAGCATTTGGATAATTACAATAAAATTCTTGCTGATTTACAAAATTTAGATGTTGAAATTAGCGATGAGGATAAAGCACTACTGTTGTTAAATTCCCTGCCTGATACATATGAACACTTAACCACAACTCTGTTATATGGAAACGATGAGGTTAAATTCATAGACGTTTCTAATGCTCTGGTGAATAATGAGTATCGGAAGAAGGATCAACTTGATCACAGAGACTCAACATCAGAAGCACTGTCTATTTCCCGAGGCAGGACAGACAATAGAAGATCTGGAGTACCTAGTGAGCGTGGTAAATCTCGCTCAAAATCAAAAAGGGCATCTCTCTCAAAGCCAAGAGGAGAATCATCATTCAGACGTCTTGCGAAGGACGGGCATGCCTATTGTCATCAGAAAGGGCACTGGAAGAAAGATTGTCCAAACAAGGACAAATCTAATGCGAATGTTACAGAAAAAGCTGATGATAGAAATGATTCAGCTTTTACAGTTTCATCATCAGACAACCATTCTAATAAATGGATTATAGATTCCAGCTGTTCCTATCACATATGTCCCAACAGGCATTGGTTCTCAAGCTTCCAGGAGCTTGACGAGGGAGTTGTGCTTATGGGCAACGACAATACCTGTCGAACGAAAGGGATATGAACTATTCATTTGAATATACAAGATGGTACAACCAGACGATTGACAGACGTCATGTATGTCCCTGATTTAAAGAAGAACCTCATTTCACTAGGGGTCTTAGACTCCAGCGGTTACAAGGTGACCATGGAAGGTGGAGTCCTCAAAGTTGTACAAGGTGCATTCTTAGCAATGAAAGGTACTCGACAGAGAAATCTATATTTCCTGGACGGGTACACAGTCACAGGGAGAGCAACCGTCTCCAGCAGTTCCTACGATGAACCATCTGATACTTCCCGACTCTGGCATATGCGCTTAGGGCATGTCGGGGAGAAGACTTTGCAAGGTTTGGTGAAGCAAGGTATTCTAAAAGGTGCCAAGACAGGTAAACTTGATTTCTGCGAGCATTGTGTCATGGGAAAGCAGACGAGAGTCAAGTTCGGCATCGCCATTCATCGTACAAAAGCAACACTGGATTACATTCACACTGATGTTTGGGGGCCTTCCAAAAATGCTTCATTGGGAGGTAACCATTATTTTGTGACTTTTATTGATGTTTTCTCAAGGTATGTCTGGGTATATACCATGAAGCATAAGGATGAAGTTCTAGATATCTTTCTTCAATGGAAAAAGATGATTGAAACCCAGACAGGCAGAAAAATCAAAAGGCTCAGATCAGACAATGGCGGAGAATACAAATCAGATCCTTTCATGTAATACTGTCAGGATGAAGGGATAATCAGACATTTTACAGTTCCTGGAATGCCACAGCAAAACGGCGTTGCAAAACGGATGAACCGTACTCTGGTGGAGAAAGTTTGATATATGATTTCTCAATCTGGCATTATCAAGGCATTCTGGGCAGAGGCTTTGATGTATGCCTCTCATATTATCAACAGACTACCCGCTTCTGCACTTGATGGGAAAACTCCCAATGAGGTATGGTCCGAACAACCTATTTCTGATTATGACCGATTACATATATTTGGATGTCTAGCATACTTTCATGTTATTGAATCCAAACTGGATCCTCGAGCCAAGAAAGCTATTTTTATGGGTTTTAGTGAAGGAGTTAAGGGATTCAGACTATGGAATTCCGAGTCAAAGAAGATCATTGTGAGTCGAGATGTTACCTTTGACGAATCTGCGATGTTGAAGCAGACACCTCGAGACACAGAGAATGAGAATCCAAATTCTCTACGACATGTGGAGTTTGAGACTCCCAAGAAGTCAGAAAAAGATTCTCCGATAGTCGATCATCCTGATGATGATCTTGATAGCCAGGACGAGATATCAGTTGAGGTGGAGGATACAACACCACTATCTGAGATCAGACAACAACCTGAATCTATTGCCACCAGCAGACCGAAAAGAGATATTCGGAGGCCTGCTCGTTACACAGACATGAAGGCGTATGCTCTTCTAGTGACTCATGATGAAGTCCCGTACAAATACGGAGAAGCTATGGATTGTATAGACAATGTCAAGTGGAAGATGGAAATAGATGAGGAGATGAAATCACTTCACCAGAATGAAACTTGGAAGCTGACACAACTTCCAAAGGGAAAAGGAGCTATAGGGTGAAAATGGGTCTATGCCAAGAAAGAAGGTGCTCCTGGCAAAGACAACATCAGATACAAAGCCAGATTGGTAGTGAAAGGATACGCAAAGAAAGAAGAAATAGACTACAATGAGGTATTCTCACTAGTTGTCAAGCATTCGTCTATTCGGATCCTATTGGCTTTGGTTGCACAATTTGATCTCGAGTTAGCTCAACTCGACGTGAAGACTGCATTTCTCCATGGTACTTTGAACGAAGAAATTTTTATGTCTCAGCCATAAGGGTTCAAAGTTTCAGGACATGAAAATTGGGTTTGCAAGCTAAACAAGTCCTGTACGGTTTGAAGCAGTCACCGCGACAGTGGTACAAGTGGTTTGACAGCTTCATGATGACTCAGAAGTACACATACAGTCATTTTGATCACCGTGTATACTTCCGTAAACTCCAAGATGGTACATTTTTCTATTTGCTCTTATATGTGGATGATATGCTGATAGCATCTAAGAGCAAGGTGGAGATCTATAGGCTGAAGGCTCAATTGAGCTCAGAATTCGACATGAAGGATCTTGGAGAGGCCAAGAAGATTCTTGGTATGGAGATCAAAAGGGACAGAGCAAAAGGTACCATTTGTTTGACACATACTCAGTATTTGAAGACTGTGCTTCAGAGGTTTGGCATTGATAGCAAATCTAAACCTGTAAGCACACCGTTGGCTCCACATTTCAAGCTGAGTGCACTACTAATGATGCAAAGAGGTAAATGGCTCATGTTCCTTATGCAAATGTAGTTGGTGCCTTAATGTATGCGATGGTGTGTACCAGACCCGACATTTCACATGCCGTAAGTATGGTGAGCCGTTACATGCACAATTCTGGTAAGGGCCACTGGCAAGCTGTGAAATGGATTTTACGGTATATCCATGGTACTGTAGATGTTGGTTTGAAGTTTGTGAGAGATCAGACGATTGACAAACATATCGTAGGATATGTTGATTCTGATTATGCTGGTGATTTAGATAAGCGCCGATCTACTACTGGTTATGTGTTCACTATGGCAGGAGGACTAGTAAGTTGGAGATCAACTTTACAGTCAACAGTGGCTCTGTCTACTACTAAGGCAGAGTATATGGCTGTAACAAAAGCTTTCAAAGAAGCCATTTGGTTTCGTGGTTTAATCAAGGATTTGGGTATTATTCAGAAAAATGTGGAGATTTTCTGTGACAGCCAAAGTGCCATTTGTTTTGCAAAGAACCAAGTCCATCATGTTCGCACCAAGCATATATGACAGGACCCACCCTGACTCCTCTCTTGAGTACGAGGGAGGCCCTGTGGGCTGCCCCGACTCCTCTCTCTTGAGTACAAGGGAAACCCTATGGGCTCTACATTTACTAGCATGATAAAAGGACTCTGCTGAAATTTCCATTCGGAAATACTTGTTTGAATCAAATAAAATGTGAGGAGAATACTGGAGAGTACAAAATGTACATAATTATAATTTCTTTACATATATTTTCGTCCGTTACAAAAAGTTTATCAAAAATGACCGTTCGGACCAAAAACCGACAACTTTAAAAACTAAGTAACCAGTCATCCCGAGTGGGAGATGAAACAGGCCGAGTAAGAAAACCGAGTAGGCCGAGTAGACCGAATAGGCCATGTGGGCCGAGTAGATCAGGTGGGCCGAGTAGGTCAAGTGGGCCGAGTAGGCTGAACAGACCGAGTAAAAATCCGACCACGTTCTGACCATGCCTACCATCCCGACCATGCCTACCGTCCCGACCATGCCGACCTCATATTTTTAAATATGTACATGAAAATTTAAAATGCATGACTTTTATGCTTCATGATGTCATCGAGTGGCCCACCTTAAAACTTCTGAGTCCGCACAACCGAGCAGCTACCTGAATAAATATTTAAGAGTGAAAGGATGAGCGCTAACGCCCAGTGAGTGAATGAAAACTTTTAAAAACACTTTTCTAAACCACTTTACAATAAGCATTCAGCAATACATGGTATAAGATAATATATCTACTTTGTACTGAATAAACTGAATAAACTGAATAAACTGAATGCTTCTCTTTGCTGAATAAGAATAAATGCTTTATAAAATCTTAATCTTCACCAAATTCGTACCGGGAATATCCTCCATACGTAAGCCGAAATATATTCAGGCAAACACAGTCATGAATAATTTCTGGTCATACCCGAACAGAGCGACTCAATTACTCTTTCTCCGGTCATGCTCGGGCAGAGCGACTCTCTGGTCATACAAGTGTAGAGCGACTCTATTACTCTTTCTCTGGTCATGCATATGCTGAGCGACTCATGACATACACATGTGTAGAACGGCCCCAAAAGCCAACCATAATCATAACTGGGGAAGGGTACATGGTGCTTTTATAGAAATCATAATCTCTTCTTGATAATTCATAAAAATAATATTCTGTTTCTAAATGCTAATATAAGCATAAATATATATTTTTGGTTCTCTGTATACTCACCATCAATCATAAAAAGCTTTAAATGATTTGCAGCAATTAAAGCATAAAACTGTAAACTTGAGTTAAAAACAAAACTGAAACTTAATTCACTCACAACTTAATCGTCAAGCTTATCTTAGACTGAGTATGCTAGGTTCTCTTCGTCTTCTTTCCCTATCAATCACAAAATCCAATTAGAAACTGGATATCACAGAAGAATCAACTGAAATCTGAAATTACGAGAGCTTTACTGACTTTTCTCTTTTCTTCTCTTTCCTTTCTTCCGCTTGATTCTACTACTTTCTAGCTCTCACAACATTTATCCTCATATATATATATTCACAGAAGGACACAGCTGAAGTTGTGAGCTAATTAACCAAGCTCACAGCTGCGTGTCAGCCATACAATCCACTTAGACTTACTCATCTGATGCCTTTCTGTTTCACGCTTATCCCATTTTATTTTCAAATTGGGCCTTTCAATTGGGCCTAAGACATGGGTGTTACAATATAGACGTACGTTACCATTTTGTTCGGAAAATAGTAGATGAAGGGAACATTCTACTCCAGAAAATTGGAACTACAGACAATCCTGCAGATATGTTAACAAAGGGGGTAACATGGATCAAGTTTTAACATTGCTTGGACTTGATCAATATCTCTCGAGCTCGTATCGCCTAAGGGCGTAATTGAGGCATCATTGATTGGTGGATTCTCGCCAAGGTGGAGATTGTTGACAAATTGGCTCAACTTCCACCTTCTATCTACCACCACCTACATTGTTGACAATGTGGAAACCAAACCACCGGCCACATTCATGGCAACCATTAACCACCATGTTGAAAATGGGGGAGGGTTGTCTCTGCCTTTCCCCTGTAAATAAGACCCTCAGCAAAGCAAGAGAAGGCAAGACAAGAAGCAATTCAGTATTAAGTGCTCCCAGAGAGAGATCTTGAGAGTTGAGAGAAAAACTCTGTTTTTATCATTTCTGAAATAATATAGTTTGTTGTCTCTCGTGGACGTAGGCAATTGCCGAACTACGTAAATATCTATGTTTTTGTGTTGTGTGCACTTTTCTCTATAATTTCTAGCCATTTCCGCAATACTAATATCGTGGCATGGGAGGATATGCATGCATGTTACACTTTATTTGTAATAAAAAAGTAAATATCTTAAAAAAAATCGATTGATACTATTTTCAATTATATTGAAAATCTCTGACTTGCCCTTGTTAGCACAGATTGAATAAATTAATGTATATTGATGCGAGATCTATTAAACAACATGTATTAATTGCATACAAACCAATCCCCACTCATAATATATATATATATATATATATATATATATAGCCATACTGTTAGGTGTGCAACCAAAGTCCTACGTTGGCTAGATATGATAATAGTCTTACGTATATATGTATTGAAACAACCTCTATTGGTATGAAACCTTTTTGGTAGATACTCAAGCAAATCCGTGCGGGATTGTCCCAAACGGACAATATCATATCAACGTGGAGAATATGAGTTCCATACTTCTACAACATGCACAAGCTCAATAATCCATCATACATTACTAAACTTTTTTTTGATATTACTCTTCTGATTTTCTTCGATTACTTCCGGTGGCACATCATTTATTTTTCTTCTTATGTTATCACTGTTTTTTGGCTTAGATTATACACAAAAGCCGAACGAGAAGTATAAGCAAAAGCAACTGTAATAGCTAATATTACTACCACCATTGCGGATCATGATATGCAAGTTGTCATGCCTAAGTGTAATTTGGTGAGTTGGGTTGCAGCAGGGTCGGCGCTTGGCTCCTGTTCAGAATTTGTGTATATATATATTGATAGGAAACTAGAATGGATTTAAAGGTTAAAAGTGAAAGTTTACTGGTTCTTCTTTCAAGGGGTTGTTGCTTGTTGAAATTTCGTTGTAGTACAATTTAATTGTTGGGATATTTTGTGATGAATATCTACATAAAATGTTCAATGCAAAGAGTGAACCAAAAAAAAAGTTTGAATATTCAATCAATTTTAACTGATATGCTGATTAGAGTGAAGTTTCCTTTGTGTGCTGGAAATCCAAGGATATTTGATAGCTGATAATGAAAGTTCAGCGTTATAATTTCATAGAGTTCGAAAATTCTGCCAAACAGGTCAACGAAGCCAAGATTGAGACATACCAGGTTTAGAATCAAGAGAATTCGAATTTTCAATGTTCTGTTCTCATGTCATCGTCTGCCTTCACATTTCTCACCTTATAATTGTGCGAGATACCAAAAAATTACATGGTTGCAATAGACATGATTTTTTTAATTTTATATACTAGTGGCAGCATCTTAGCTATCATCTGTTTAGTTCAAAAGGCAAGCTCTGATCAACGAGTAAAACCAAAAAACTTGTGTGGGACGAGGTCTCACCATGTAGCTGTAAGACCATCCAGTGTAATTGTGTCATGTAATATAATTTATTTTGGAAATATAAAATAAATTTTGCAATCTTAAAAAGTTTATTATATGATATAATTACATTTGATGGTCTCACTCTCTCACAGTTGACCTTATAAATCACACACAAGTTTTACTCTTAATTAACACCGGTTGGTTTAATTTAGTGAGTACGTCATCATTGCAAACATTCCAGATCATTGCACTTGGTTTGATATTAGTTGCAATCCAGAAGGAAGCATCACCAAGATAAGCTCATATTTTTTCGAATCTAATATATTACCGGATCAAATGATTCCTTTTGACCGTCAAACCACGTTAGATGGTGGTAAGGTAAGCTTAAGGTGATATCACATTAAAAAGAGAATTTTTTTTTACTATAGACACGTGATTTAGTTCTTCTATATTTTGGAAGACCTTCACTGAACTGACACTGATATTCAATTCCCACAAAAATTTCAGATTACATGCCTCTTAATTTCCTGGAAATTCTCTACTCTGCATAGTGAAAAGGAAAAAAAAAAAAAGACATGAAAAGTTTCATTTCAGTTTGAGCTTTGACATAAATTTGCTGCAACTTGTAGCAGAATCAACCAAAACAGGTGAAATGTGGTGCTCTCTGAAATTCATAACAACATATAACATCACTGATCTCTTCTTTACAGTATTTTTCGGATTCCTTTTTCTTCTAAAAAGATGCAGGGATAGGAAAATTAAGCTCAATGCAGAAGCAACAAAGAGTGTAGATACATTCTCGATATGCAATTTGTTTGTTTCACAGACTTACATGCTTAAATTTTATGAAAATCAGAATAAACCTTTTTCTGTTGTTGAACACGAATTCGAAATTGGGTTACGGTCTTTATGTTCCATTATAACATCTGTTATTACATCATCTATGAAAGCTATGCATAATTATCTGGTATTGTCATCTTGTAGTTATTTTGCCGATTTAGTGAAAGAATCTGTCTGAATAGTTTCCTCGATTCCATAGCTGTGAATAAGCGTACTCGAAACTCTACTTATCATATAAAATGATGGAACCTGAAGATCTTTGAATTGAAACTGATTAACCGTCAAGCAACTCATCTAGATGGTGGGTTAAAGCCACACATTTTTTTACAGACGACCATGCATGCAGTGTCCCACCCTCCGATAGGCTGCTGAATGCTTGTATTTTATTCGTTTTGTGTTTGAGGGGCTGTTTTTTTGTATCAATTGGTTTTTTGTTGGGCTACGGTCTCTATATTAACAGAAGCAATTTCTGCTCTGTGAGACAATTTATAGCTGCTCTTAGATCGGTTGGGCTGGACCACTTAATAATGGATTTCTAAAATAAAGGACGATATTTGAACTTCTTAAAAATTAAGATTGTATTCGGTTCATCTAATCCAAGATTGATCAATTCAAAAGTTTCTTGAAAAAATTTACACTTCTTAAAAAGAAATTTTTTAAAACTGATTTTTTTAATAGATATCCTACCCACCTTCACCTCTCGATATGATTTGATCGATAAAAGGATTCATTCAGTTAGATAATATTATAGATTGAGTCATTGTCACCCTCGTACCTGGTTTGAAGTCATCGTCATTCATAAAATCTAGAGAAACTTTCCATAGAGAATCTGTATTTTTATTATTATTTTGAATATATTATTATTAGATAATATTATAATCCTCTGATTTCCTAAATAACCTTTACTTTGTAAATAAACTTTACTAAAACTGAAATAGATAATCTAATCTAATAAAATATAATGAAGGATAATATTTAAAATTTATGTTTGCTCAATGACATGTCATCATATATTATAAATTAAAATCTATTAGAATTTAAAAGATAAAACCAATTTTTTTTGTCCTCTCAATAACACATCATTAGATAAAAAATAATAATCACTCAGATGGATAGAGTTTATATATAAAAAGATAATTGAATTCTCAACAAAAATTGTAAAGGAGATATATGGAAATTGCTATTTATAAATATAACGAATTTTCCTCTTCTCTCTTGTGATTACTATGCAAATAATATATCGAATAATTATTTAATTAGAATATTTTTATAAGTTTCACTAGCCAAATTTAACCGATGCAATGATTTTTTTAATCTGAAAGTTGACATATTCTGCTAGGACAATATATACTAATATCGTGGAAGGTGAGGATATGCTTGCATGCATGTTACACTTTACATGTAATAAAAAAGAAATATCCTAAAAAAAAAAAACAAATAATTGATTAATAATATTTCAATTATATCGAAAATCTCTGACTTGCCTTTGTTAGCACAGATTGAATAAATGAAAGAATATTGATACGAGATCTATTAAACCACATGTATTAATTGCATACAAACCAATCCCCACTCATCAATAATATATATAGGGCCATGCACAAGCTCAATAATCCACCATACATTACTAATATTTCTTTGATATTACTCTTCTGATTTTCTTCGACTACTACCAATGGCACATTCTTCTTTTATTTTTCTTCTTATGTTATCACTGTTTTTCGGCTTAGTTTATACACAAAAGCCGAACGTAACTGTTGCCCACGATGGAACGGGTAACTTTCGTTCCGTTGGAGAGGCTGTGGCGACTATTCCGAATAACAGTGATACTTCTTATTATATTTATATCAAAGCGGGCACATATAAGGAGTCCATTTATATTGGTCAGGAGAAAAGGAATGTTGTTATGTTCGGTGATGGAATAGATAAGACAATAATATCTTTTGACAAGAGTAACAGTTCTGGATTCAGAACTAGTGAGTCCGCCACTCTGGGTGAGTTATACATGTGTATATATGTTATGTTATATATATATATATATATATATTTCTTATAACTTCTAAGTTTTATTCATATCCTCATTTACACAATTTATTTATTTTATTATACTTTTAGTAATCAGTTTATTCGATTTAGTTAAATATCTCATGTCATCCAAAGTTTTATTTGATTATTTTCAATTCCACACACAATTGACAAGTAGCCACCTCATGCTCTATGTCCCGTACTATTTGTGTAGTCCTTTTATCGATCCAAAATTTTATCAGATTTTTTTCTATGTTTCTGCAGATGTAAATTCTCCACATTTTTTAGCCAGAGATATCAGTATCGTCAACTCTGCTGGTCGAGAAGCTGGACAAGCTGTGGCACTTAGAACCGCTGGCGATTACATGGCTTTCCATAGATGCTCGATTGAGGGGTATCAGGATACTTTATACGTGAATAAAGGACGAAATCAATTTTTCTCAGAGTGTCATATATATGGTACTACCGACTTTATTTTTGGTGATGCAGCAGTAGTACTACAAAATTCGATTCTTCATGTTAGATTACCAAGTAAAGGGCATGGAAACGTTGTCACTGCTGAGGGAAGAGAAGATGATGAGTCTGATACAGGAATCGTGATCCACAATTGCACTGTCATTCCAACACCTGAACTTGCAAAGACGTCCGGTGTCAAAACTTATCTAGGAAGGCCATGGAAGAAATTTTCACGGACGGTTATAATGGAATCCCGTTTAGATGGATTTATTGATCCTGAAGGCTGGTCGAAATTTGATAACAACTCTGATCTAACTGCATTGTACTATGCTGAATACAATAATAGTGGACCAGGAGCTCGTACTCAAGGCAGAGTGAAATGGCCCGGGTATCACATCCTGAATAATCCTAATGATGTTCGGCATTTCACTGTCGATAAATTCATCAATGGCTCCAGCGGGTGGCTTCATGCATTAAACGTGCCTTATACTGGTGGACTTTTAACGGACAAAAAATTAGAGTAATATAGTTTCCATAGTTATTTATATCTACAGACAAAAGTAATGTGTGATATATTTTATTTGCTATTTATTTATGAAATAAATGTATGATATATATATTATTTTATTTATCTTAGCTACAATTTCTACAAATCTAAATTCTCTCTCTAAAGTTGGTGTTATAGATTCGAATAGCCTATGTGGTATATAAAACCAAAAAAAAAAAAACAACAGACAAGCACATTATATATATTATACATATTTGTGGTTATCATCAGCATATTCGTTTTTAACGTAAGTTATAATCTCTATTTGAATATCAACAATGTTAATAATTATATATAATTTGTTTCAATATATATATATATATATATATATATATATATATATATATATATATATATATATATATATATATATAATTCGGAGGATTAATAGGGCAATTGACTTATTTAATTATGAAAAAGGTTAGAGTTTCTTATAAGGATTTAGCTAATCTGTATAAGGATTTCGTGGCTTTAATTGGGTTATTTAATGCAACAACTTTCATAAAATCTTTCTTTAAATACTTTCAATGTCTATCTATAATTACATAAAATACAAAATTAATAAGGTAATAGAGAGTTGACGATATTAACACCCTTAGATTAGGGATGACAATTTGACCCGTACCTGCGGGCACTCGCCCGAACCCGGCCCTATAGGGTCCGGTGTGGTCGGTGAATTTACGACCCGTGGGCCCACGAACCCGTTTAATGAAAAATCCAGTGGGTTCACGGGCGGGTGCGGGTTGGAAAAGCGAACCCCCGGGTTGGACTCGTGAATCCACATAAATAAAATACTTGTATATAAACATACATAGACATTTGAATTATTGTTTTGTAATGTATCAAGTAGAGAATTAAAAATGGAAATTTAATTCAATTAAGTATCAAATAGGTGATTACATGTGGAAATTTATAAATGACAAATCACGGGTTCGTGGGTTGCGGGTTTGTGGATATCCCGCAAGTAAAGCATCCACCCGTGAACCCGTATTGTTTCACGGGTTCGCGAGTGAGGGTATGGGTGCAGCCATAACCCGCGGGTTCAAACCCGCCCGTGAACCCGTTTACCTACCCGGGTTCGAGGACGGGCGTGGGTGAGGAAAATTTTCACGGGTGAGGGTTTGGATTTTACAAAACCCACCCGAACCCGACCCGCTGCCGTCCCTACCTTAGATATTACAAACACACCCATATTTTAATAAAAAAATAATTACAAAGATATTCCAATAGAAATTTACCAAGAACAAATTAATTTAATTAAAAATAAACCAAATACTATATACATTTATTAATTACACCCATATCTTCAACTATATCTCTTTATACATATTAAAAAAAAAAACTCTAATTAAACCTTAATTCTATTTCAAGTATCAAAATATCTCATTATCATAAAACAAAGTAATGAAATACTCAACAAAAATCCAGCCATTAGTTTATTGGGTTTTAAAATGTAAAGCCAAACTCATTCGCTAATTTAATGTGTAACCCAAAACCGATCTATTTAATCTGTTATTTTTTCTTCTTTTAGTAATTAATAATTTTAATTGTAAAAATATGAAAAAAAAAATATAAAAATATTTGAAAACTAATAACACGAATATAAACAAACGTAATATAATGCAATAGTAATATTTATCAATTATCATTATTGATGAAAAAATATAGGTTTATAGATTAGTTTTTAGTTGTTTAGGGTTTATAAACAATTTAATTAATGAATTTAGGAAATTTTAGGGTTCCAAACTCTTTTAGTAATGAAGGATGTTGCTCTTGTATGAGTTTATCAAGGGTGTTGCACGTGCTTTGTCTACTTGCATCATAATTACAGATGAACAATTGTTTAAGGTGACATATCATGCAATATCATTTTACTAAACTTGAAATCAAAAGCATTTATTTAATTTTAATGTTTAAATACGTCACCCAATAGGAGTAGTGAGCCAAAACACGTTATTAAAACGGTATGACGTGCCCACGTGATGTCATGTACCTAGACACATCACATATATGGGTGACATGCCATGACACATTGACGAAAAGACATGACCAATTCTTTTGCATTGGAACCTGAGGTTACGGTAGAGTTTACAAAGCACAACCTAAGGTTATGGAAGGTCTTACTTTGAGACGAATAATTATTCATTGTGACATTTCAAGTGATAACATTTTACTAAACTCATAATCAAAGGCATTTTTAAAATTTTGATGTTTAGTAGTGAAATTCATATATGTTTATATGATAACAACGTAGGGAGCAGTGGGAACCAATAGCTTGGTGTGAAATCATCTTGGGAGTAACTCAAGTCATATACCTTTTATATACAATGGAACATTTAGCTTCAAAATAGTGTTCACCTTGCGGAGATGACTTCAATTCTGTTCCTGGAAGCCCTAGATACTATCCATGTTAGTAAAGTAGATCAGGAGAGTATTTGCAATGCTTGCTGCGGTGTTGTGGCTGGGAAATATCTCGTTTACCGTGATCAATAATGAAAACCCTGTTGAAGCTGTGGCAGATGAAGGTGAGAATCTTCCAGAAGTTAATATGAAAAATCCACTCCTATTTGTTTTGGAGGGTAGAAATTTATGGTTACATTGTTTTTTTTTTGTTATCCTGATTGAGCCACAATAACTTTAGATTTTGGGTCCACCTTCCTATGTTTATTGCTCAATTCTTAGGTAAAATCAAGTGTTCGATGACTCGATTGAATGTTTTTACAGGTTTTATTACTAGGGGCATAATGAGGCCAAAAGAATTGAAGTTGGAATCCAAAACAGCTCAAAACGGGAAGCTGACGTAAGAAGAGCTAGACTGTCACAACGAGGTTTGTCGCCTGGACAAACACGACAAAGCAAGCGATAGCAATCCTCGCTTCCTTAGTGTCATTGAAGGAAAATGAGTGGATTTGAGGGTGGATTGTCGCGTCGAGGATTGTAGCCTGGAGATAGGCGACTAAGAAAGTGGCAACAACTCTCGCGTATTAAGTGTCGCTCAATATGTCGCTCAATCAACACGCGAATGCAAAAAGAATGAAATGTCACGCCAATGTGTTGCCTGGACATCAACGACAGTGAACGACGCAACAACACGTTGGCACCCGTCTCTATGTTGATTTCTTGCCCTATTTGGATCCCATATAAATACTCTTTTATAACGATAGGAGGAACAACAATTGGCCACACAAGTACTAGACAACCTCAGATTATGCCAAATCAATAATCTTCAAAATCAATCAACTCTTGGTCCAATATCAATGCACATAATTTGTGCCCACATCACTGCTTTTCAAAATCAACACATGATCCCTTCATTCTTGGTGGTATATGTAATATCATGATTGTAAGCTTGATAGTTGTAATGCAGCTGTTGTAATTTTAATTTGAAATCCCTTAACTTATGCCTTGTAAACAATATATAAAGCAATAATCATAAACTCTAAGCTTCATCCTTTGAACTTAGAAAATTCAGTCAATTATCTTGTATTATTTCATGGTATCAGAGTGTTAGTCTAACGACTCCATTTGCAACTAGTCCATATTAATTCTTCAATTTTAGCCTTTTTTTTTCTTTCTATCTTTTGGCTTTTCTTTGAAAAACGCAATCTTCCAGTGCATCAGTTGGTGTTGTGGTACCCAACCTTGCTCATATAGTTTCGATTAAACTTGATAGAAATAATTATGTTCTTTGGCTGGCACAATTTCTACATGCTCTCAGGAGCCAAAATCTAATTGGTTTTGTCGATGGAACAAAATCTTGTCCTGTGAAATTCAAGGTCGATTCCTCTGGAAACGATACAACTGACATTTATCCAGCATACACAGAGTGGCAACAAAAGGATCAACTTATATTAAGCTGGATCAACGCATCATTAACACCGAGTGTTCTTTCAATGGTGGCTCTATTATCAACTTCTCATGCAGCTTGGAAATCCCTTGAAAAGAGGTATGCATCTCAATCTAAAACACGCATTTTGCAACAGAAAAATAAACTCCACAACACTAAAAGAGGTGATCTATCGATTTCTGATTTTATCGATAAAATCACTCATATTACCGATAATTTAGCTCTTGCTGGAAAGCCTGTTCATGATGATGGTCTTATTACTATAATTATGAATAATGTTGGTCCTGCATACAAGGTGACCGTAAATTCGGCACAAGCTTGAGATACTTCCATTTCCTTGGATGATTTTATTGGTCTTTTGTTAAGCACTGAAATGCGGTTTAATGAGTTTTATCTGAGAGTACAACTACTGCCTTTTATGCTCCCAAATCTAAAACAAACTCATCGCTTGGTCAAGGTAGCTTTAATCAACAACGCTCCTCTCAAAATCATAAACAACTAGCTTGTTCCCCGAATCCTTCTCCACATTCTAGTTCATCTCCATCTGACAACCGACACAAATGTCAGATTTGTGGTCGTTTCGGACACACAACAATTAATTGCTATCATCGAATGGATCATGCATATGAAGGTCATGTATCCACCAAAAAGTTTGCAACTATGGTTGCTTCTACAAATATGAATAAAGATGATCAAGTTTGGTACACAGACAGTGGTGCTTCCAACCACAACACATTCTATCTTTCCAATTTATCCATACAAACTGAGTATCATGGCAATGATCAAGTTGCGGTCGGTAATGGTTCATGTTTGCCTATATCTCATATTGGTTCTTCTCAGCTTCTTTATAATTCTTCTACTTTTAATATGAATAATATTTTACATTGTCCTTCTGCTTTTGCTAATTTATTGTCTGTCAATCAATTCTCTCGTGATAATCATTGTTATTTTGTTTTTTACTCTAATGGTTTTTTTGTTAATGACGAAAAAACGGGAAGACGCTTTTCCACGGCAAGAGTGAACATGACCTTTATCCTATGCAGCTTAGTCATTACAATTCAAATAAAATAATTCAGCCTTTTGCTTTTGTTGGAGTTCGAGTTGCTCATCCAGTTTGACATCATCGGTTAGGACATCCTGCTTTACCAATTTTAAAGCAAATTGTCTCTCAATATCATTTGCCTCTTAAAAGCACTTTTACTAGTAATTTTGTCTGTGAGTCTTATCCTACGGGCAAAAGTTGTCGTTTACCATTTCAAGCATCAACATCCGTTTCTCGCTCACCTTTGGAATTAATTAATTCAGATATATGGACATCTCCATGTTATTCAATAAAAGGATCCAAATATTATATTCTATTTGTTGATGATTATTCTAAATATTCATGGATTTTTCCAATACGTTTTAAACATGAAGCTTTTGATTATTTAGTAAAATTTAAAACACATGTAGAAAATATGTTTTCTTGTCAAATAAAATCTTTTCAAACCGATGGAGGCGGTGAATATATTGGTAAATCTTTTCAAGCTTTCTTAGAAAAATATGGTATTTCTCACCGATTATCCTGTCCCCATACTCCGGAGCAAAACGGTGTTGCCGAAAGAAAGCACCGTCACATTGTAAACACTGGTTTCACTCTTTTAGCTAATGCTAGCATGCCACCTCAATATTGGGTTGATACTTTTAATACTGTTGTGTTTTTAATTAATCGTCTTCCTACAAAGGTTTTAGAAAATATTTCCCCATATGAAAAACTTTTTCTTCGAGCTCCAAAATATGAAATTCTTCGTGTTTGTGGTTGTGCTTGTTTTCCGTATCTTTGTCCATATAACAAAAACAAACTTCAATTTCGATCAAAAAAATGTGTTTTTTTTGGGTTACTCACTCAATCACCAAGGATATCGATGTTTAGATCTTGATAATGGACGAATTTATTTATCTCGTCATGTTATTTTTGATGAATTATCTTTTCCTTTTAAGCATCATCACCATTTTTCTCAATTGTCTGAAAAATCAACCGACTTTCTGTTAATAATTCCCATTAATTCATCATTTTCCTTACCACCTCACATGACACCACCCCCTTCCATATCTGTGCCTAACTCAAATGTACCCATATGTGAACCCCCGACCACCACCACAAAAAATGACCAATCACCAAATTATCTTCATACAGCTGATATACCAGTTCTAACATCCTCGTTTACTCATGCTATGGTTACACGAGGAAAGGTAGGTACTCGTGTTCCTAATAGAAAATATGCTTTGACAATAACTCGAATGCCTGAATAGATTGAACCTTCATGTTTTAGTCGAGCTATAAAACAAATTGAATGGCGTACAACTATGTGTTCAGAATTCAACGCCTTGCAGCAATATGGTACTTGGTCATTGGTTGAGCACACTTTAGATATGAATGTATTATCCAATAAATGGGTGTTTAAAATAAAGAAAAAATCTGGATGGGTCTATTGAACGCTACAAAGCTCGACTTGTAGCTAATGGGTTTCACCAACAAGAAGGAATTGACTATACTGAGACTTTTAGTCCGGTTGTGAAACATACTACTATACGAGTTGTTCTATCTCTTGCAATCCATAAAAAATGGCAATTCGACAGTTGGATGTTCAAAATGCATTTCTTCATGGATTCCTAAATGAAGAAGTCTACATACGACAACCAAAAGGGTTTGAGGACCCTTCATTCCCCAATCATGTTTGTCGACTTAATAAATCTCTTTACGGTTTAAAACCAGCACCACGGGCATGGTTTAACCGTTTTTCTGACTACCTTGAAAATCTTGGATTTATTGAAACTACGGCTGATTATTCTCTTTTTATATATCATAAAAATGAAGTTACCATTATTTTACTAATATATGCGGATGATATTCTTATTACAGGTAATAGTGAATCTCTCCTCAAGGAACTTATTACAAACTTAGGGAAATTATTTGCTATGAAAGATCTTGGTAACTTGTATTATTTTCTAGGTCTTGAAGCTGATTTAACTGAACCGGGTTTACACTTAACAAAATCAAAGTATGCCTTAGACTTGCTTCGCCCAACTAAAATGGAAGATGCCAAACCATATCATTCTCTAGCTACCAGTGGCAAGAAAATGGACCTGAATGATGGTGATCCACTTCCAGATCCTTATGATTATAGAAGTATAGTTGGGGCTTTGCAGTACTTGACGTAAACAAGACCCGGTTTAACTTTCTCTGTTAATCAAGTGTGTCAATTTATGCATCGGCCTACCACCACTCATTGGGCTGCTGTCAAACGTATTTTACATTATGTTAAGGGAACATTTGATCATGGTTTATTTTTTCAACCAGGCTCATTACATCTTGAAGCATACTCTGACGCAGACTATACTGGAAGTCCAATCGATCGACGATCTACCGGTGGTTATTTTGTGTATCTTGGTCATAATCTAATCTCATGGAGTGCTAAAAAGCAACCAACTTTATCTAGATCAAGCACAGAATCTGAATATCGCTAAATTGCTAGTACCGCAACGGAGATTTCATGGTTACAGTCTCTTTTAAAAGATCTACGACTTTATCTTTTTACGCCTCGCATTTGGTGTGATAATATACGCTCGATTTCTTTGGCTTCAAACCCAGTATTTCATGCACGAACAAAACATATTGAAGTCTATTATCACTACGTTCGAGAGAAGGTTGTTCGAAAGAAACTTGAGGTTTGCTATATACGAACTGAACATCAAATTGCTGATATATTCACCAAAGGATTGTCTAGCGCTCGTTTTACTACATTGAAGGACAAGTTAATGGTCTGTCAACGTCCCATTAGCTTGCGGGGGTGTAATAGACAACCTCAGATTATGCCAAATCAATAATCTTCATAATCAGTCAACTCTTGGACCACTATCAATACATAAAATTTATGCCCACATCACTGCTTTTCAAAATCAACACATGATCCCTTCATTCCTGGTTGTATATGTAATATCATGATTGTAGGCTTGATAGTTGTAATATAGCCATTGTAATTTCAATTTGAAATCCCTTAACTTATGCCTTGTAAACAATATATAAAGCAATAATCATAAACTCTAAGCTTCATCCTTTGAACTTAGAAAATTCAATCAATTATCTTGTATTATTTCAACAAGAATATCCACCCAACAGCCTTTTCACATTCCCATCACCATCCTTACCTACCTACACACTCGTACAATTACCACCCCATCTTTAGAGCTTGGGAGTCAAGAAAAGGAAGCTTATAAGACAAAAAGCCTTGAATGACCAACTTGAGTTTCTTCTTTAACTCTTCTATGCTTTCTTTAACCTTTTTTATGTGTAACTAAACTCCTAAGCTAGGGGATTGATGTGACCATTTGAACAATTTATGTAATCCTTAGTCTAATATTTTTATTCAATTCACTATTAGTCTCTTTTATTGAAATATTTGCTCTAGTTCCCTACCTCATATTCAATTGTGACCTCAATGAATTTATATATTGAGTTTAGTTTATACATGAGGTTGAGAATTAAATGTGGGGGACCATCCCATTTAAGCCTTAACCATAAGCTTAATAATTGAGATAATTTTCATATGCATGACCTTGCTATGTTTAATTAGGCTTAGAGTTTTAATTAAAATTGGTTCTAACCTTTCATCATTATATGACCTTGTGTGAGTTTAGGAAAGGACCAAGTACTTTACATGTTACCCTCAACAAGCCCTAATAGTTGGATTGAAGAACCTTGATGAGATTTATGGATTACATTGAATGGTTCAAGTAGGTTACATTGATTCCCTAGTGTTTCTCTCATCATTCATCTCTTGTGCGTGCTTTTGTGTTATTTTAGTTTATCACTTTTACAAAAGTTAGTTAACTAATAGCCTTTTTCGGACAAGCATTATGCCATTTAGTTTCACGCACTTAGATTAATATTTAATTAGATTAATTGGTGTTCAACTATTAGAATCACCGATCCCAGTGAACGAATTTTTCCTTTAAATTAAACAGAAGTAAAATACTGCAATCATATCCCCTGTCATGCTTCTCATTCATGGAAAAATTTGAAATATTAGAACAAAAAAAAGTCAAAATAAAGTAGAATATTACAATCAAATGAATCGGAAGTGATTACGCAAATTCAATAAGATATATGCGGAAACTCCAACTTAAAATCTTGGTTGTATTCAATCGAAATGGAGTAGTTCACCTGGAGCAATATACCCGTAAATGTCCACTACTAAAGTCCTATTAGACAAGTCATAATGTAGAAGTCTAGCCCGTGCCAAACTCAGCAACAAATGCCTCCAATTCCGAGTTTAATAGAATTTGTTGCTTGATATATCACGAAGGACAATTGGTAGTGTGCAATTATGATGCAAGTAAGATAAAGCATGAGCTATTTAGTTGATGATGTTCACCCTCTTTGTCAAATTCAGTTCAATACCTTCATTTTCATTGTGTAGAGAGTAATACATGCATCGCCTCTACTAATAAACCAAAAACATGCATTTCTTGTGTAAGCAAAATCTGTAAAGCTTCACGATGTTTCGATGTCGTATTTCAGATAGCATACAAACCTCATTTTGGAAACTCTCAGTGAATGTTGGCTCCTCACATTCTGAATGATGATGCTTTTTCACAGCAACTTCTTTGTCGTTAAGCAGCTGTGCTTTATAAACGCTGTCATAACCTCCCGTTCCAATACAATATTTGATATCAAAATCTTCGGTTGCTTCAATTATATCTTCATATGCAATTCTACCATCATAATTCCATATGGAGAACACATCTCTGGTGTTTGTGGTTGTTGATTTGAAATCAACATCTCTGTTATTATTGCGTTTACAGAGATATAAGACTATATTGATATTAATGGTGTAGACAAGAAACATGCCCATTGAAAATGTAAAAAATTCCAATAAAATAACTGTCAGTACCTGAAGGAGGTGTATCAGGAACATCAGTAATATTAATGCAGAGAGGAAAAACTACCTGACTCACTACACAAACCTTTGTTACCAATAAAGATGCCTATAAAGAGTATCTATTTACAAGATTCTCTATGACTTTACCCTCCAAATAATTGTATGAAAAGTCGATGAAAGACAACGAGCTCATGCTATCAAGAGAATCAGGAATATTACCTGAGAGGTTGTTGTAGGAGACATCCCTATATGTCAAGGTTGGTGATTTTCCAATTTTGAAACCTAACGTCCCATTAATAAAGTTATTCCTTAAATCAAGAAGATTAAGCTCAACAATTTACTAATCTCAAACGTAACAATTCCTCCTAAACAATTGTTACTCAATATCAATTTCTTTAAATTCGAGCAGTTTCCGATCCCAATTGGAATGGGACCGCTAAGTTTGTTGCAGAAGAGCTCTAGATGTTCAAGAATGTTGAGTACTCCAATGGTAAATGGTATTTGGTCAGAGAGCTGGTTGATAAAAGAATCAGATAATTTAGGTGGATTAACTTGGTATGCACACTTGGAATGGTACCATGTATGTTGTTCCTTGACAGGTCCAGTGACACCAACTTCTTCAGGCTCCCAAGTTCTCGTGGAATCAATCCTGTCATGTAATTAAAAGAATAAAACGATTGATATGAATTGGTTGGGTGAGGTTATTGGAACCCCAGACGTAAAATTTTAAGCTTTAGAAACATATACAAATTCAAGTACATGTGGGGACTAGATGTCTATAACCCAGGACTACTGGGACAACCAAGTCTTGAATTCAAAATTGTGCTACGGTCTATATTCACAAAAGCAATGTCTGTTCTGTGAGACAATTCATAGCCGCTCTTTGGTTGGTTGGGCTAGGCCACTTAATAATAGATTTTTAAGATAAGCAGCGATATTTGAACTCTTTAAAAATTAAGGGGGTGTATTCGATTGAGATTTTAATGGACAATTTTATGGAGCTATGATTTTATAGATTTGTAAGATTATTAGGATAATTAGGATTATACTTTTAGGATTATACTTTTAGAATTATTATGATTATATGGACTAAATTTTTAGAATTCTGAAAGAGTATTTGGACTTTATTTATAGATTATTAGGATTATCTTGACTTTATTTCAAGACTTTTTGGACTTTTATTAATATGCATTTTCAAAAGTCGATTGTCGTATTCAATTTTCTCCACACATTAACTAATACCCACACTCAATATGACACCCAATATGAATGTGTGGTTGTGATTGAACCCCCTTAACTTATAATTTCAGAACGGCCTTACTATAGAACCATTATATATATTAGTAAAACAATTATATCTTTATCCACACTAGTCATTACAATTTATGTATAAATAAACCATTATTTACACATCAAAAGAGCATGAACAATAATAAAGATGTCACGATTAAGAATCATTATTCAACATCTGTTCTATGAAATTCAAGTTTTTTTTAAAAAAAAAAACAAAGTAAAATTGTTGCACTACTCCACCCTTCTATCTCCAATCTCCAGTCACCAATCACCCATCCGTGGGCCACAACTTGTCCAAGCTGAAGATCTGATGGGGTATGGAAGATCTGATGAGGTATGTAAATTGAGGAAACTGAAAATTTGACGGGGTGTGGAGGTTAAGGAAGCTGAAGATGATTTTGAGTGAGAGAGAAAAATCTAGAAAGTATTGAGGAAGATGACAAGACAATTTTGGGTTCAAGTTATTTATAAATATCACTAAAAAGTCTGAAAAATCTATTTTGTTATGAAATCCTAAAAATCTTAATCTCAATCCAATACCACAAGACAATTTGTTGCCTTTTAAAAGTCTAGATCCAAAACTATAAGACAATATGGATTTAAAAAAAAAATCTTAAAAGTCTTGATCGAATACCACCAGACTTAACTAACTTGTTAAAAAGTCTCAATCCAATACCACTAAACTTTTATTTCCCCAAATTGTCTAATAAAATCTTGAACCAATACACCCCCATTGTATTCGGGTCATCTCATTCAAGATTGATTACTTCAAAAGTTCCTCAAAAACATTTACACTTCTTATAGAGAAATTTTCTAAAACCGATTTTTTAAAAGATATCCTACCTACTATCACCTCTCAATATGATCTGACCGATAAAATCACCTCATTAATCTAGATAATATTACAGATTGAGTCACCGCCACCATTGTAGGTGGTTTGAAGTCATCAACCTTCATAAAATCTAGAAAAACTTTCCACTCAAACTCTCTAGCATTATTATTATTTGGAATGTATTATTATTATATAATATTATAATCCTCTAATTTCCTAAATAACCTTTACTTTGTGAATAAACTTAGGTAATACAATCTAATAATATATAATGAAGGATAATATTTTAAATTTTTGTTTGCTCAATGACATGTCATAATATATTATAAATTAAAATCTAATAGAATTTTAAAGATAAAATCAGATTTTTTCGTCTGCTCAATAACACATCATTAAATAATAAAAAATCACTCAGATAGATAATTTTTTATTTTTAAGATAATTGAATTTTCAACGAAAAATGTAAATGAGATATTTGGAAATTGCTATTTTTAAATATAACGAATTTCCTTATTTTCTTTTGTGATTACGACGCAAATAATATATCAAATAATTAATCAATTAGAATGTTTTTATATGTTTCACTAGTCATATTTAAGATAGTTAACGATGCAATATTTTTTTTAATCTAAAAGTTGACATATTCTGCTTGGACAATATATACTAATTGTTGATAAATTGGCTCAACTTCCACCTTCTATCTACCACCACCTACATTGTTGATAATGTGGAAACCAAACCACTGACCACATTCATGGCAACCATTAACCACCATGTTGAAAATGGGGGAGGGTTGTCTCTGCCTTTTCCCTATAAATAAGACCCTCAGCAAAGCAAGGGAAGGCAAGGTAAGAAGCAATTCAGTATTCAGTGCTTCTAGAGAGAGTTCTTGAGAGTTGAGAGAAAAACTCTGTTTTTATCATTTCTGAAATAAAATAGTTTGCTGCCCCCCGTGGACGTAGTCAATTGCCGAACCACGTAAATATATGTGTTTTTGTATTGTGTGCACTTTTCTCTATAATTTCTGGCAATTTCCGCAACAAATTGGTATCAGAGCTTTGGTTTTTTGTAAAGTCCAGAATTTTCAAAGTGCTCGAATCGCTGTTCAGAGGATACCGTTGTGTTCCTCTCGGAAGTACGATTTCAACACCGGTGACCGAATCTAAAACGGAGCTCTAACGGTCAAAGTTCGGTCAACATTGGAAAAATTTCTAGAATTTTTTCTGTAAATTTTCAAGGAAGAAGATGACACTGTAGCAGCCACGTCATCTGCCACGTCAGCTACCACATCGTTTCACAGTCACACCAGTCATCCGCCATGTCAGCTGAAACAGCCACCAGATCAGTCCACGTCAGCTCGACATCCGTCACGTTAGCGACAGACATGCACCACGTCATCTCAGTTAGGGCCGGTCAGCAACCACGTCAGCACCAGTCATCGCCACGTCGGTACAATCATCCGCCATGTCAGCTATCGTCCACGTCAGCAACACGTCGCCAGTCAAAATATTATGTTTCCACCAGAGAATATTCCGTTTCCGTCAGAATATTCCGTTAGCCTAACGGAATATTCCTGAGTCAACTCGGTCCAGAAGTGTTTTTTACCTAACTCAGTCCAATTTTCACCTTTTTTTGACCGAGTCAGATCTATCTCCAACTATTTCGATGTTCCGGACGCAACTGTGCCATCAATTTCAACTAATTCTACTTGTAAGTACTATTTGTGACTCACTCACGCTTTATTAACTCTGTTTTTGGGCACGATGGGTGATCCAGAAGCAGAAGAAAACTTGGAACAATCAACTGAACTTCAGACCTCGACATCAGCCAGTAGTTCTTGGCAAAGAAGCTCGATATCTAATGCAAAGTTTGATATTGAGAAGTTTGACGGCACCAACAACTTCGGCATGTGGCAATGCGAAGTTATGGATTTGTTATTCCGAAAAGGATCGGATATTGCTTTAAGTTCCAAACCCAAGGATATTTCCGATGAAGATTGGAAATATGTAAATCGTCAAGCCTGTGGAACAATTTGGTTGTGTCTAGCCAAGGACCAGAAGTACTTTGTCATGAAGGAGACTATGACATCAAGTCTCTGGAAAAAGTTGGAGGATAAGTACATGACAAAAAGCATAGAGAACCGACTCTACCTGAAGAAGAAGCTTTTTCGATTCCAGTATAAGAAAGGTATTTCTATGATTGAGCATTTGGATAATTACAATAAAATTCTCGCTGATTTACAAAATTTAGATGTTGAAATTAGCGATGAGGATAAAGCACTACTGTTGTTAAATTCCCTGCCTGATACATATGAACACTTAACCACAACTCTGTTATATGGAAACGATGAGGTTAAATTCATAGACGTTTCTAATGCTCTGGTGAATAATGAGTATCGGAAGAAGGATCAACTTGATCACAGAGACTCAACATCAGAAGCACTGTCTATTTCCCGAGGTAGGACAGACAATAGAAGATCTGGAGTACCTAGTGAGCGTGGTAAATCTCGCTCAAAATCAAAAGGGGCATCTCTCTCAAAGCCAAGAGGAGAATCTTCATTCAGACGTCCTGCGAAGGACAGGCGTGCCTATTGTCATCAGAAAGGGCACTGGAAGAAAGATTGTCCAAACAAGGACAAATCTAATGCGAATGTTACAGAAAAAGCTGATGATAGAAAGGATTCAGCTTTTACAGTTTCATCATCAGACAACCATTCTAATAAATGGATTATAGATTCCAGCTGTTCCTATCACATATGTCCCAACAGGCATTGGTTCTCAAGCTTCCAGGAGCTTGACGAGGGAGTTGTGCTTATGGGCAACGACAATACCTGTCGAACGAAAGGGATATGAACTATTCATTTGAATATACAAGATGGTACAACCAGACGATTGACAGACGTCATGTATGTCCCTGATTTGAAGAAGAACCTCATTTCACTAGGGGTCTTAGACTCCAGCGGTTACAAGGTGACCATGGAAGGTGGAGTCCTCAAAGTTGTACAAGGTGCATTCTTGGCAATGAAAGGTACTCGACAGAGAAATCTATATTTCCTGGACGGGTACACAGTCACAGGGAGAGCAACCGTCTCCA
Source organism: Dipteronia dyeriana (assembly GCA_032871835.1). Lineage (NCBI taxonomy): Eukaryota > Viridiplantae > Streptophyta > Magnoliopsida > Sapindales > Sapindaceae > Dipteronia > Dipteronia dyeriana. The sequence goes on along the minus strand of CM065303.1, from coordinate 76,212,262 downwards.
GCAATTCCTACGATGAACCATCTGATACTTCCCGACTCTGGCATATGCGCCTAGGGCATGTCGGGGAGAAGACTTTGCAAGGTTTGGTGAAGCAAGGTATTCTAAAAGGTGCCAAGACAGGTAAACTTGATTTCTGCGAGCATTGTGTCATGGGAAAGCAGACGAGAGTCAAGTTCGGCATCGCCATTCATCGTACAAAAGCAACACTGGATTACATTCACACTGATGTTTGGGGGCCTTCCAAAAATGCTTCATTGGGAGGTAACCATTATTTTGTGACTTTTATTGATGTTTTCTCAAGGTATGTCTGGGTATATACCATGAAGCATAAGGATGAAGTTCTAGATATCTTTCTTCAATGGAAAAAGATGATTGAAACCTAGACAGGCAGAAAAATCAGAAGGCTCAGATCAGACAATGGCGGAGAATACAAATCAGATCCTTTCATGAAATACTGTCAGGATGAAGGGATAATCAGACATTTTACAGTTCCTGGAATGCCACAGCAAAACGGCGTTGCAAAACGGATGAACCGTACTCTGGTGGAGAAAGTTTGATATATGATTTCTCAATCTGGCATTATCAAGGCATTCTGGGCAGAGGCTTTGATGTATGCCTCTCATATTATCAACAGACTACCCGCTTCTGCACTTGATGGGAAAACTCCCAATGAGGTATGGTCCGAACAACCTATTTCTGATTATGACCGATTACATATATTTGGATGTCTAGCATACTTTCATGTTATTGAATCCAAACTGGATCCTCGAGCCAAGAAAGCTATTTTTATGGGTTTTAGTGAAGGAGTTAAGGGATTCAGACTATGGAATTCGAGTCAAAGAAGATCATTGTAAGTCGAGATGTTACCTTTGACGAATCTGCGATGTTGAAGCAGACACCTCGAGACACAGAGAATGAGAATCCTAATTCTCTACGACATGTGGAGTTTGAGACTCCCAAGAAGTCAGAAAAGGCTTCTCCGATAGTCGATCATCCTGATGATGATCCTGATAGCCAGGACGAGATATCAGTTGAGGTGGAGGATACAACACCACTATCTGAGATCAGATAACAACCTGAATCTATTGCCACCAGCAGACCGAAAAGAGATATTCGGAGGCCTGCTCGTTACACAGACATGAAGGCGTATGCTCTTCTAGTGACTCATGATGAAGTCCCGTACACATACAGAGAAGCTATGGATTGTATAGACAATGTCAAGTGGAAGATGGAAATGGATGAGGAGATGAAATCACTTCACCAGAATGAAACTTGGAAGCTGACACAACTTCCAAATGGAAAAGGAGCTATAGGGTGAAAATGGGTCTATGCCAAGAAAGAAGGTGCTCCTGGCAAAGACAACATCAGATACAAAGCCAGATTGGTAGTGAAAGGATACGCAAAGAAAGAAGAAATAGACTACAATGAGGTATTCTCACTAGTTGTCAAGCATTCGTCTATTCGGATCCTATTGGCTTTGGTTGCACAATTTGATCTCGAGTTAGCTCAACTCGACGTGAAGACTGCATTTCTCCATGGTACTTTGAACGAATAAATTTTTATGTCTCAGCCATAAGGGTTCAAAGTTTCAGGACATGAAAATTGGGTTTGCAAGCTAAACAAGTCCTGTACGGTTTGAAGCAGTCACCGCGACAGTGGTACAAGTGGTTTGACAGCTTCATGATGACTCAGAAGTACACATACAGTCATTTTGATCACCGTGTATACTTCCGTAAACTCCAAGATGGTACATTTTTCTATTTGCTCTTATATGTGGATGATATGCTGATAGCATCTAAGAGCAAGGTGGAGATCTATAGGCTGAAGGCTCAATTAAGCTCAGAATTCGACATGAAGGATCTTGGAGAGGCCAAGAAGATTCTTGGTATGGAGATCAAAAGGGACAGAGCAAAAGGTACCATTTGTTTGACACATACTCAGTATTTGAAGACTGTGCTTCAGAGGTTTGGCATTGATAGCAAATCTAAACCTGTAAGCACACCGTTGGCTCCACATTTCAAGCTGAGTGCACTACTAATGATGCAAAGAGGTAAATGGTTCATGTTCCTTATGCAAATGTAGTTGGTGCCTTAATGTATGCGATGGTGTGTACCAGACCCGACATTTCACATGCCGTAAGTATGGTGAGCCGTTACATGCACAATTCTGGTAAGGGCCACTGGCAAGCTGTGAAATGGATTTTACGGTATATCCATGGTACTGTAGATGTTGGTTTAAAGTTTGTGAGAGATCAGACGATTGACAAACATATCGTAGGATATGTTGATTCTGATTATGCTGGTGATTTAGATAAGCGCCGATCTACTACTTGTTATGTGTTCACTATGGTCAGGAGGACTAGTAAGTTGGAGATCAACTTTACAGTCAACAGTGGCTCTGTCTACTACTAAGGCAGAGTATATGGCTGTAACAGAAGCTTTCAAAGAAGCCATTTGGTTTCGTGGTTTAATCAAGGATTTGGGTATTATTCAGAAAAATGTGGAGATTTTCTGTGATAGCCAAAGTGCCATTTGTTTGGCAAAGAACCAAGTCCATCATGTTCGCACCAAGCATATATGACAGGACCCACCCCGACTCCTCTCTTGAGTACGAGGGAGGCCCTGTGGGCTGCCCCGACTCCTCTCTCTTGAGTACAAGGGAAACCCTATGGGCTCTACATTTACTAGCATGATAAAAGGACTCTGCTGAAATTTCCATTCGGAAATACTTGTTTGAATCAAATAAAATGTGAGGAGAATACTGGAGAGTACAAATGTACATAATTATAATTTCTTTACATATATTTTCGTCCGTTACAAAAAGTTTATCAAAAATGACCGTTCGGACCAAAAACCGACAACTTTAAAAACTAAGTAACCAGTCATCCCGAGTGGGAGATGAAACAGGCCGAGTAAGAAAACCGAGTAGGCCGAGTAGACCGAATAGGCCATGTGGGCCGAGTAGGTCAGGTGGGCCGAGTAGGTCAAGTGGGCCGAGTAGGCTGAACAGACCGAGTAAAAATCTGACCACGTCCCGACCATGCCTACCGTTCCGACCATGCCGACCTCATATTTTTAAATATGTACATGAAAATTTAAAATGCATGACTTTTATGCTTCATGATGTCATCGAGTGACCCATCTTAAAACTTCTGAGTCCGCACAACCGAGCAGCTACCTGAATAAATATTTAAGAGTGAAAGGATGAGCGCTAACGCCCAGTGAGTGAATGAAAACTTTTAAAAACACTTTTATAAACCACTTTACAATAAGCATTCAGCAATACATGGTATAAGATAATATATCTACTTTGTACTGAATAAACTGAATAAACTGAATAAACTGAATGCTTCTCTTTGCTGAATAAGAATAAATGCTTTATAAAATCTTAATCTTCACCAAATTCGTACCGGGAATATCCTCCATACGTAAGCCGAAATATATTCAGGCAAACACAGTCATGAATAATTTCTGGTCATACCTGAACAGAGCGACTCAATTACTCTTTCCCTGGTCATGCTCGGGCAGAGCGACTCTCTGGTCATACAAGTGTAGAGCGACTCTATTACTCTTTCTCTGGTCATGCATATGCAGAGCGACTCATGACTTACACATGTGTAGAACGGCCCCAAAAGCCAACCATAATCATAACTGGGGAAGGGTACATGGTGCTTTTATAGAAATCATAATCTCTTCTTGATAATTCATAAAAATAATATTCTGTTTCTAAATGCTAATATAAGCATAAATATATATTTTTGGTTCTCTGTATACTCACCATCAATCATAAAAGCAATAAAAGCCTTAAATGATTTGCAGCAATTAAAGCATAAAACTGTAAACTTGAGTTAAAAACAAAACTGAAACTTAATTCACTCACAACTTAATCGTCAAGCTTATCTTAGACTGAGTATGCTAGGTTCTCTTCGTCTTCTTTCCCTATCAATCACAAAATCCAATTAGAAACTGGATATCACAGAAGAATCAACTGAAATCTGAAATTACGAGAGCTTCACTGACTTTTCTCTTTTCTTCACTTTCCTTTCTTAGGCTTGATTCTACTGCTTTCTAGCTCTCACAACATTTATCCTCATATATATATATTCACAGAAGGACACAGCTGAAGTTGTGAGCTAATTAACCAAGCTCACAGCTGCGTGTCAGCCATACAATCCACTTAGACTTACTCATCTGATGCCTTTCTGTTTCACGCTTATCCCATTTTATTTTCAAATTGGGCCTTTCAATTGGGCCTAAGACATGGGTGTTACAATATAGACGTACGTTACCATTTTGTTCGGAAAATAGTAGATGAAGGGAACATTCTACTCCAGAAAATTGGAACTACAGACAATCCTGCAGATATGTTAACAAAGGGGGTAACATGGATCAAGTTTTAACATTGCTTGGACTTGATCAATATCTCTCGAGCTCGTATCGCCTAAGGGCGTAATTGAGGCATCATTGATTGGTGGATTCTCGCCAAGGTGGAGATTGTTGACAAATTGGCTCAACTTCCACCTTCTATCTACCACCACCTACATTGTTGATAATGTGGAAACCAAACCACCGGCCACATTCATGGCAACCATTAACCACCATGTTGAAAATGGGGGAGGGTTGTCTCTGCCTTTCCCCTATAAATAAGACCCTCAGCAAAGCAAGAGAAGGCAAGACAAGAAGCAATTCAGTATTAAGTGCTTCCAGAGAGAGATCTTGAGAGTTGAGAGAAAAACTCTGTTTTTATCATTTCTGAAATAATATAGTTTGTTGTCTCTCGTGGACGTAGGCAATTGCCGAACCACGTAAATATCTGTGTTTTTGTGTTGTGTGCACTTTTCTCTATAATTTCTAGCCATTTCCGCAATACTACTATCGTGGCATGGGAGGATATGCATGCATGTTACACTTTATTTGTAATAAAAAAGTAAATATCTTAAAAAAAATCGATTGATACTATTTTCAATTATATTGAAAATCTCTGACTTGCCCTTGTTAGCACAGATTGAATAAATTAATGTATATTGATGCGAGATCTATTAAACAACATGTATTAATTGCATACAAACCAATCCCCACTCATAATATATATATATATATATATATATAGCCATACTGTTAGGTGTGCAACCAAAGTCCTACGTTGGCTAGATATGATAATAGTCTTACGTATATATGTATTGAAACAACCTCTATTGGTATGAAACCTTTTTGGTAGATACTCAAGTAAATCCGTACGGGATTATCCCAAACGGACAATATCATATCAACGTGGAGAATATGAGTTCCATACTTCTACAACATGCACAAGCTCAATAATCCATCATACATTACTAAACTTTTTTTTGATATTACTCTTCTGATTTTCTTCGATTACTTCCGGTGGCACATCATTTATTTTTCTTCTTATGTTATCACTGTTTTTTGGCTTAGATTATACACAAAAGCCGAACGAGAAGTATAAGCAAAAGCAACTGTAATAGCTAATATTACTACCACCATTGCGGATCATGATATGCAAGTTGTCATGCCTAAGTGTAATTTGGTGAGTTGGGTTGCAGCAGGGTCGGCGCTTGGCTCCTGTTCAGAATTTGTGTATATATATATTGATAGGAAACTAGAATGGATTTAAAGGTTAAAAGTGAAAGTTTACTGGTTCTTCTTTCAAGGGGTTGTTGCTTGTTGAAATTTCGTTGTAGTACAATTTAATTGTTGGGATATTTTGTGTTGAATATCTACATAAAATGTTCAATGCAAAGAGTGAACCAAAAAAAAAAGTTTGAATATTCAATCAATTTTAACTGATATGCTGATTAGAGTGAAGTTTCCTTTGTGTGCTGGAAATCCAAGGATATTTGATAGCTGATAATGAAAGTTCAGCGTTATAATTTCATAGAGTTCGAAAATTCTGCCAAACAGGTCAACGAAGCCAAGATTGAGACATACCAGGTTTAGAATCAAGAGAATTCGAATTTTCAATGTTCTGTTCTCATGTCATCGTCTGCCTTCACATTTCTCACCTTATAATTGTGCGAGATACCAAAAAATTACATGGTTGCAATAGACATGATTTTTTTAATTTTATATACTAGTGGCAGCATCTTAGCTATCATCTGTTTAGTTCAAAAGGCAAGCTCTGATCAACGAGTAAAACCAAAAAACTTGTGTGGGACGAGGTCTCACCATGTAGCTGTAAGACCATCCAGTGTAATTGTGTCATGTAATATAATTTATTTTGGAAATATAAAATAAATTTTGCAATCTTAAAAAGTTTATTATATGATATAATTACATTTGATGGTCTCACTCTCTCACAGTTGACCTTATAAATCACACACAAGTTTTACTCTTAATTAACACCGGTTGGTTTAATTTAGTGAGTACGTCATCATTGCAAACATTCCAGATCATTGCACTTGGTTTGATATTAGTTGCAATCCAGAAGGAAGCATCACCAAGATAAGCTCATATTTTTTCGAATCTAATATATTACCGGATCAAATGATTCCTTTTGACCGTCAAACCACGTTAGATGGTGGTAAGGTAAGCTTACGGTGATATCACATTAAAAAGAGAATTTTTTTTTACTATAGACACGTGATTTAGTTCTTCTATATTTTGGAAGACCTTTACTGAACTGACACTGATATTCAATTCCCACAAAAATTTCAGATTACATGCCTCTTAATTTCCTGGAAATTCTCTACTCTGCATAGTGAAAAGGAAAAAAAAAAAAAGACATGAAAAGTTTCATTTCAGTTTGAGCTTTGACATAAATTTGCTGCAACTTGTAGCAGAATCAACCAAAACAGGTGAAATGTGGTGCTCTCTGAAATTCATAACAACATATAACATCACTGATCTCTTCTTTACAGTATTTTTCGGATTCCTTTTTCTTCTAAAAAGATGCAGGGATAGGAAAATTAAGCTCAATGCAGAAGCAACAAAGAGTGTAGATACATTCTCGATATGCAATTTGTTTGTTTCACAGACTTACAAGCTTAAATTTTATGAAAATCAGAATAAACCTTTTTCTGTTGTTGAACACGAATTCGAAATTGGGTTACGGTCTTTATGTTCCATTATAACATCTGTTATTACATCATCTATGAAAGCTATGCATAATTATCTGGTATTGTCATCTTGTAGTTATTTTGCCGATTTAGTGAAAGAATCTGTCTGAATAGTTTCCTCGATTCCATAGCTGTGAATAAGCGTACTCGAAACTCTACTTATCATATAAAATGATGGAACCTGAAGATCTTTGAATTGAAACTGATTAACCGTCAAGCAACTCATCTAGATGGTGGGTTAAAGCCACACATTTTTTTACAGACGACCATGCATGCAGTGTCCCACCCTCCGATAGGCTGCTGAATGCTTGTATTTTATTCGTTTTGTGTTTGAGGGGCTGTTTTTTTGTATCAATTGGTTTTTTGTTGGGCTACGGTCTCTATATTAACAGAAGCAATTTCTGCTCTGTGAGACAATTTATAGCTGCTCTTAGATCGGTTGGGCTGGACCACTTAATAATGGATTTCTAAAATAAAGGACGATATTTGAACTTCTTAAAAATTAAGATTGTATTCGGTTCATCTAATCCAAGATTGATCAATTCAAAAGTTTCTTGAAAAAATTTACACTTCTTAAAAAGAAATTTTTTAAAACTGATTTTTTTAATAGATATCCTACCCACCTTCACCTCTCGATATGATTTGATCGATAAAAGCATTCATTCAGTTAGATAATATTATAGATTGAGTCATTGTCACCCTCGTACCTGGTTTGAAGTCATCGTCATTCATAAAATCTAGAGAAACTTTCCATAGAGAATCTGTATTTTTATTATTATTTTGAATATATTATTATTAGATAATATTATAATCCTCTGATTTCCTAAATAACCTTTACTTTGTAAATAAACTTTACTAAAACTGAAATAGATAATCTAATCTAATAAAATATAATGAAGGATAATATTTAAAATTTATGTTTGCTCAATGACATGTCATCATATATTATAAATTAAAATCTATTAGAATTTAAAAGATAAAACCAATTTTTTTTGTCCTCTCAATAACACATCATTAGATAAAAAATAATAATCACTCAGATGGATAGAGTTTATATATAAAAAGATAATTGAATTCTCAACAAAAATTGTAAAGGAGATATATGGAAATTGCTATTTATAAATATAACGAATTTTCCTCTTCTCTCTTGTGATTACTATGCAAATAATATATCGAATAATTATTTAATTAGAATATTTTTATAAGTTTCACTAGCCAAATTTAACCGATGCAATGATTTTTTTAATCTGAAAGTTGACATATTCTGCTAGGACAATATATACTAATATCGTGGAAGGTGAGGATATGCTTGCATGCATGTTACACTTTACATGTAATAAAAAAGAAATATCTTAAAAAAAAAAACAAATAATTGATTAATAATATTTCAATTATATCGAAAATCTCTGACTTGCCTTTGTTAGCACAGATTGAATAAATGAAAGAATATTGATACGAGATCTATTAAACCACATGTATTAATTGCATACAAACCAATCCCCACTCATCAATAATATATATAGGGCCATGCACAAGCTCAATAATCCACCATACATTACTAATATTTCTTTGATATTACTCTTCTGATTTTCTTCGACTGCTACCAATGGCACATTCTTCTTTTATTTTTCTTCTTATGTTATCACTGTTTTTCGGCTTAGTTTATACACAAAAGCCGAACGTAACTGTTGCCCACGATGGAACGGGTAACTTTCGTTCCGTTGGAGAGGCTGTGGCGACTATTCCGAATAACAGTGATACTTCTTATTATATTTATATCAAAGCGGGCACATATAAGGAGTCCATTTATATTGGTCAGGAGAAAAGGAATGTTGTTATGTTCGGTGATGGAATGGATAAGACAATAATATCTTTTGACAAGAGTAACAGTTCTGGATTCAGAACTAGTGAGTCCGCCACTCTGGGTGAGTTATACATGTGTATATATGTTATGTTATATATATATATATATTTCTTATAACTTCTAAGTTTTATTCATATCCTCATTTACACAATTTATTTATTTTATTATACTTTTAGTAATCAGTTTATTCGATTTAGTTAAATATCTCATGTCATCCAAAGTTTTATTTGATTATTTTCAATTCCACACACAATTGACAAGTAGCCACCTCATGCTCTATGTCCCGTACTATTTGTGTAGTCCTTTTATCGATCCAAAATTTTATCAGATTTTTTTCTATGTTTCTGCAGATGTAAATTCTCCACATTTTTTAGCCAGAGATATCAGTATCGTCAACTCTGCTGGTCGAGAAGCTGGACAAGCTGTGGCACTTAGAACCGCTGGCGATTACATGGCTTTCCATAGATGCTCGATTGAGGGGTATCAGGATACTTTATACGTGAATAAAGGACGAAATCAATTTTTCTCAGAGTGTCATATATATGGTACTACCGACTTTATTTTTGGTGATGCAGCAGTAGTACTACAAAATTCGATTCTTCATGTTAGATTACCAAGTAAAGGGCATGGAAACGTTGTCACTGCTGAGGGAAGAGAAGATGATGAGTCTGATACAGGAATCGTGATCCACAATTGCACTGTGATTCCAACACCTGAACTTGCAAAGACGTCCGGTGTCAAAACTTATCTAGGAAGGCCATGGAAGAAATTTTCACGGACGGTTATAATGGAATCCCGTTTAGATGGATTTATTGATCCTGAAGGCTGGTCGAAATTTGATAACAACTCTGATCTAACTGCATTGTACTATGCTGAATACAATAATAGTGGACCAGGAGCACGTACTCAAGGCAGAGTGAAATGGCCCGGGTATCACATCCTGAATAATCCTAATGATGTTCGGCATTTCACTGTCGATAAATTCATCAATGGCTCCAGCGGGTGGCTTCATGCATTAAACGTGCCTTATACTGGTGGACTTTTAACGGACAAAAAATTAGAGTAATATAGTTTCCATAGTTATTTATATCTACAGACAAAAGTAATGTGTGATATATTTTATTTGCTATTTATTTATGAAATAAATGTATGATATATATATTATTTTATTTATCTTAGCTACAATTTCTACAAATCTAAATTCTCTCTCTAAAGTTGGTGTTATAGATTCGAATAGCCTATGTGGTATATAAAACCAAAAAAAAAAAAACAACAGACAAGCACATTATATATATTATACATATTTGTGGTTATCATCAGCATATTCGTTTTTAACATAAGTTATAATCTCTATTTGAATATCAACAATGTTAATAATTATATATAATTTGTTTCAATATATATATATATATATATATATATATATATATATATATATATATATATATATATAAATATAATTCGGAGGATTAATAGGGTAATTGACTTATTTAATTATGAAAAAGGTTAGAGTTTCTTATAAGGATTTAGCTAAACTGTATAAGGATTTCGTGGCTTTAATTGGGTTATTTAATGCAACAACTTTCATAAAATCTTTCTTTAAATACTTTCAATGTCTATCTATAATTACATAAAATACAAAATTAATAAGGTAATAGAGGGTTGACGATATTGACACCCTTAGATTAAGGATGACAATTTGACCCGTACCCGCGGGCACTTGCCCGAACCCGACCCTATAGAGTCAGGTGTGGACGGTGAATTTACGACCCATGGACCCACAAACCCGTTTAATGAAAAATCCAGTGGGTTAACGGGCGGGTGCGGGTTGGAAAAGCGAACCCCCGGGTTGGACTCGTGAATCCACATAAATAAAATACTTGTATATAAACATACATAGACATTTGAATTATTGTTTTGTAATGTATCAAGTAGAGAATTAAAAATGGAAATTTAATTCAATTAAGTATCAAATAGGTGATTACATGTGGAAATTTATAAATGACAAATCACGGGTTCGTGGGTTGCGGGTTTGTGGATATCCCGCAGGTAAAGCATCCACCCGTGAACCCGTATTGTTTCACGGGTTCGCGGGTGAGGGTATGGGTGCAGCCATAACCCGCGGGTTCAAACCCGCCCGTGAACCCGTTTACCTACGCGGGTTCGAGAACGGGCGTGGGTGAGGAAAATTTTCACGGGTGAGGGTTTGGATTTTACAAAACCCACCCGAACCCGACCCGCTGCCATCCCTACCTTAGATATTACAAACACACCCATATTTTAATAAAAAAATAATTACAAAGATATTCCAATAGAAATTTACCAAGAACAAATTAATTTAATTAAAAATAAACCAAATACTATATACATTTATTAATTACACACATATCTTCAACTATATCTCTTTATACATATTAAAAAAAAAAACTCTAATTAAACCTTAATTCTATTTCAAGTATCAAAATATCTCATTATCATAAAACAAAGTAATGAAAAAATAATTTTCAGAGGACTCTGATCATGTAGAGGTACGTATTTCTTTTTTCTTTGTTATGACCTCTATCAATAGATAAAAATTGAGAAGTAAGTTTTTTTTTCTTTTAAAGATAGATGTACATATCATTTGAGAAATTGGATGTGTTAATAACTTAAGAGGGTTTATAAATAAATTGTATTAAAATGAATACATTATACATTCATTTAAATACGGGTACCATTGATATTAAGATGAGTGTTTATAGGAATAATTCAATTTTAAATTTTAAACATGAGTATACTTATAAATATGGATGTGCTTATCATAGTTATGGGTGTCAATATCCACACCCATAATAGTGATAAGTTGTGAGATTTTCTTATAATAATAGTCACTCACCGGTAAGAGTAGACATTACAATGAGTTGAATCGAATTGAATAATTATCGAATGGTAAATGGGTTAAACCCAAGTTTTACTCAACAAAAATCCACCCATTAGTTTATTGGGTTTTAAAATGTAAAGCCAAACTCATTCGCTAATTTAATGTGTAACCCAAAACCGATCTATTTAATCTGTTATTTTTTCTTCTTTTAGTAATTAATAATTTTAATTGTAAAAATATGAAAAAAAAATATAAAAATATTTGAAAACTAATAACACGGATATAAACAAACGTAATATAATGCAATAGTAATATTTATCAATTATCATTATTGATGAAAAAATATAGGTTTATAGATTAGTTTTTAGTTGTTTAGGGTTTATAAACAATTTAATTAATGAATTTAGGAAATTTTAGGGTTCCAAACTCTTTTAGTAATGAAGGATGTTGCTCTTGTATGAGTTTATCAAGGGTGTTGCACGTGCTTTGTCTACTTGCATCATAATTACAGATGAACAATTGTTTAAGGTGACATATCATGCAATATCATTTTACTAAACTTGAAATCAAAAGCATATATTTAATTTTAATGTTTAAATACGTCACCCAATAGGAGTAGTGAGCCAAAACACGTTATTAAAACGGTATGACGTGCCCACGTGATGTCATGTACCTAGACACATCACATATATGGGTGACATGCCATGACACATTGACGAAAAGACATGACCAATTCTTTTGCATTGGAACCTGAGGTTACGGTAGAGTTTACAAAGCACAACCTAAGGTTATGGAAGGTCTTACTTTTAGACGAATAATTATTCATTGTGACATTTCAAGTGATAACATTTTACTAAACTCATAATCAAAGGCATTTTTAAAATTTTGATGTTTAGTAGTGAAATTCATATATGTTTATATGATAACAACGTAGGGAGCAGTGGGAACCAATAGCTTGGTGTGAAATCATCTTGGGAGTAACTCAAGTCATATACCTTTTATATACAATGGAACATTTAGCTTCAAAATAGTGTTCACCTTGCGGAGATGACTTCAATTCTGTTCCTGGAAGCCCTAGATACTATCCATGTTAGTAAAGTAGATCAGGAGAGTATTTGCAATGCTTGCTGCGGTGTTGTGGCTGGGAAATATCTCGTTTGCCGTGATCAATAATGAAAACCCTGTTGAAGCTGTGGCAGATGAAGGTGAGAATCTTCCAGAAGTTAATATGAAAAATCCACTCCTATTTGTTTTGGAGGTTAGAAATTTATGGTTACATTGTTTTTTTTTTTGTTATCCTGATTGAGCCACAATAACTTTAGATTTTGGGTCCACCTTCCTATGTTTATTGCTCAATTCTCAGGTAAAATCAAGTGTTCGATGACTCGATTGAGTGTTTTTACAGGTTTTATTACTAGGGGCATAATGAGGCCAAAAGAATTGAAGTTGGAATCCAAAACAGCTCAAAACGGGAAGCTGACGTAAGAAGAGCTAGACTGTCACAACGAGGTTTGTCGCCTGGACAAACACGACAAAGCAAGCGATAGCAATCCTCGCTTCCTAAGTGTCGCTGCAGGAAAATGAGTGGATTTGAGGGTGGATTGTCGCGTCGAGGATTGTAGCCTGGAGATAGGCGACTAAGAAAGTGGCAACAACTCTCCCGTATTAAGTGTCGCTCAATATGTCGCTCAATCAACACGCGAATGCAAAAAGAATGAAATGTCACGCCAATGTGTCGCATGGACATCAACAACAGTGAACGACGCAACAACACGTTGGCACCCGTCTCTATGTTGATTTCTTGCCCTAATTGGATCCCATATAAATACTCTTTTATAACGATAGGAGGAACAACAATTGGCCACACAAGTACTAGACAACCTCAGATTATGCCAAATCAATAATCTTCAAAATCAATCAACTCTTGGACCAATATCAATGCACATAATTTGTGCCCACATCACTGCTTTTCAAAATCAACACATGATCCCTTCATTCTTGGTGGTATATGTAATATCATGATTGTAAGCTTGATAGTTGTAATGTAGCTGTTGTAATTTTAATTTGAAATCCCTTAACTTATGCCTTGTAAACAATATATAAAGCAATAATCATAAACTCTAAGTTTCATCCTTTGAACTTAGAAAATTCAGTCAATTATCTTGTATTATTTCATGGTATCAGAGTGTTAGTCTAACGACTCCATTTGCAACTAGTCCATATTAATTCTTCAATTTTAGCCTTTTTTTTTTCTTTCTATCTTTTGGCTTTTCTTTGAAAAACGCAATCTTCCAGTGCATCAGTTGGTGTTGTGGTACCCAACCTTGCTCATATAGTTTCGATTAAACTTGATTGAAATAATTATGTTCTTTGGCTGGCACAATTTCTACATGTTCTCAGGAGCCAAAATCTAATTGGTTTTGTCGATGGAACAAAATCTTGTCCTGTGAAATTCAAGGTCAATTCCTCTGGAAACGATACAACTGACATTTATCCAGCATACACAGAGTGGCAACAAAAGGATCAACTTATATTAAGCTGGATCAACGCATCATTAACACCGAGTGTTCTTTCAATGGTGGCTCTATTATCAACTTCTCATGCAGCTTGGAAATCCCTTGAAAAGAGGTATGCATCTCAATCTAAAACACGCATTTTGCAACTGAAAAATCAACTCCACAACACTAAAAGAGGTGATCTATCAATTTCTGATTTTATCGATAAAATCACTCATATTACCGATAATTTAGCTCTTGCTGGAAAGCCTGTTCATGATGATGGTCTTATTACTATAATTATGAATAATGTTGGTCCTGCATACAAGGTGACCGTAAATTCGGCACAAGCTTGAGATACTTCCATTTCCTTGGATGATTTTATTGGTCTTTTGTTAAGCACTGAAATGCGGTTTAATGAGTTTTATCTGAGAGTACAACTACTGCCTTTTATGCTCCCAAATCTAAAACAAACTCATCGCTTGGTCAAGGTAGCTTTAATCAACAACGCTCCTCTCAAAATCATAAACAACTAGCTTGTTCCCCGAATCCTTCTCCACATTCTAGTTCATCTCCATCTGACAACCGACACAAATGTCAGATTTGTGGTCGTTTCGGACACACAACAATTAATTGCTATCATCGAATGGATCATGCATATGAAGGTCATGTATCCACCAAAAAGTTTGCAACTATGGTTGCTTCTACAAATATGAATAAAGATGATCAAGTTTGGTACACAGACAGTGGTGCTTCCAACCACAACACATTCTATCTTTCCAATTTATCCATACAAACTGAGTATCATGGCAATGATCAAGTTGCGGTCGGTAATGGTTCATGTTTGCCTATATCTCATATTGGTTCTTCTCAGCTTCTTTATAATTCTTCTACTTTTAAAATGAATAATATTTTACATTGTCCTTCTGCTTCTGCTAATTTATTGTCTGTCAATCAATTCTCTCGTGATAATCATTGTTATTTTGTTTTTTACTCTAATGGTTTTTTTGTTAATGACGAAAAAACGGGAAGACGCTTTTCCACGGCAAGAGTGAACATGACCTTTATCCCATGCAGCTTAGTCATTACAATTCAAATAAAATAATTCAGCCTTTTGCTTTTGTTGGAGTTCGAGTTGCTCATCCAGTTTGACATCATCGGTTAGGACATCCTGCTTTACCAATTTTAAAGCAAATTGTCTCTCAATATCATTTGCCTCTTAAAGGCACTTTTACTAGTAATTTTGTCCGTGAGTCTTGTCCTACGGGCAAAAGTTGTCGTTTACCATTTCAAGCATCAACATCCGTTTCTCGCTCACCTTTGGAATTAATTCATTCAGATATATGGACATCTCCATGTTATTCAATAAAAGGATCCAAATATTATATTCTATTTGTTGATGATTATTCTAAATATTCATGGATTTTTCCAATACGTTTTAAACATGAAGCTTTTGATTATTTAGTAAAATTTAAAACACATATAGAAAATATGTTTTCTTGTCAAATAAAATCTTTTCAAACCGATGGAGGCGGTGAATATATTGGTAAATCTTTTCAAGCTTTCTTAGAAAAATATGGTATTTCTCACCGATTATCCTGTCCCCATACTCCGGAGCAAAACGGTGTTGCCGAAAGAAAGCACCGTCACATTGTAAACACTGGTTTCACTCTTTTAGCTAATGCTAGCATGCCACCTCAATATTGGGTTGATACTTTTAATACTGTTGTGTTTTTAATTAATCGTCTTCCTACAAAGGTTTTAGAAAATATTTCCCCATATGAAAAACTTTTTCTTCGAGCTCCAAAATATGAAATTCTTCGTGTTTGTGGTTGTGCTTGTTTTCCGTATCTTCGTCCATATAACAAAAACAAACTTCAATTTCGATCAAAAAAATGTGTTTTTTTTGGGTTACTCACTCAATCACCAAGGATATCGATGTTTGGATCTTGATAATGGACGAATTTATTTATCTCGTCATGTTATTTTTGATGAATTTTCTTTTCCTTTTAAGCATCATCACCATTTTTCTCAATTGTCTGAAAAATCAACCGACTTTCCGTTAATAATTCCCATTAATTCATCATTTTCCTTACCACCTCACATGACACCACCCCCTTCCATATCTGTGCCTAACTCAAATGTACCCATATGTGAACCCCCGACCACCACCACAAAAAATGACCAATCACCAAATTATCTTCATACAGCTGATATACCGGTTCTAACATCCTCGTTTACCCATGCTATGGTTACACGAGGAAAGGTAGGTACTCGTGTTCCTAATAGAAAATATGCTTTGACAATAACTCGAATGCCTGAACAGATTGAACCTTCATGTTTTAGTCGAGCTATAAAACAAATTGAATGGCGTACAACTATGTGTTCAGAATTCAACGCCTTGCAGCAATATGGTACTTGGTCATTGGTTGAGCACAATTTAGATATGAATATATTATCCAATAAATGGGTGTTTAAAATAAAGAAAAAAATCTGGATGGGTCTATTGAACGCTACAAAGCTCGACTTGTAGCTAATGGGTTTCACCAACAAGAAGGAATTGACTATACAGAGACTTTTAGTCCGGTTGTGAAACATACTACTATACGAGTTGTTCTATCTCTTGCAATCCATAAAAAATGGCAATTCGACAGTTGGATGTTCAAAATGCATTTCTTCATGGATTCCTAAATGAAGAAGTCTACATACGACAACCAAAAGGGTTTGAGGACCCTTCATTCCCCAATCATGTTTGTCGACTTAATAAATCTCTTTACGGTTTAAAACCAGCACCACGGGCATGGTTTAACCGTTTTTCTGACTACCTTGAAAATCTTGGATTTATTGAAACTACGGCTGATTATTCTCTTTTTATACATCATAAAAATGAAGTTACCATTATTTTACTAATATATGCGGATGATATTCTTATTACAGGTAATAGTGAATCTCTCCTCAAGGAACTTATTACAAACTTAGGGAAATTATTTGCTATGAAAGATCTTGGTAACTTGTATTATTTTCTAGGTCTTGAAGCTGATTTAACTGAACCGGGTTTACACTTAACACAATCAAAGTATGCCTTAGACTTGCTTCGCCCAACTAAAATGGAAGATGCCAAACCATATCATTCTCTATCTACCAGTGGCAAGAAAATGGACCTGAATGATGGTGATCCACTTCCAGATCCTTATGATTATAGAAGTATAGTTGGGGCTTTGCAGTACTTGACGTAAACAAGACCCGATTTAACTTTCTCTGTTAATCAAGTGTGTCAACTTATGCATCGGCCTACCACCACTCATTGGGCTGCTGTCAAACGTATTTTACATTATGTTAAGGGAACATTTGATCATGGTTTATTTTTTCAACCAGGCTCATTACATCTTGAAGCATACTCTGACGCAGACTATACTGGAAGTCCAATCGATCGACGATCTACCGGTGGTTATTTTGTGTATCTTGGTCATAATCCAATCTCATGGAGTGCTAAAAAGCAACCAACTTTATCTAGATCAAGCACAGAATCTGAATATCGCTAACTTTCTAGTACCGCAGCGGAGATTTCATGGTTACAGTCTCTTTTAAAAGATCTACGACTTTATCTTTTTACGCCTCGCATTTGGTGTGATAATATACGCTCGATTTCTTTGGCTTCAAACCCAGTATTTCATGCACGAACAAAACATATTGAAGTCTATTATCACTACGTTCGAGAGAAGGTTGTTCGAAAGAAACTTGAGGTTTGCTATATACGAACTGAACATCAAATTGCTGACATATTCACCAAAGGATTGTCTAGCGCTCGTTTTACTACATTGAAGGACAAGTTAATGGTCTGTCAACGTCCCATTAGCTTGCGGGGGTGTAATAGACAACCTCAGATTATGCCAAATCAATAATCTTCATAATCAGTCAACTCTTGGATCACTATCAATGCACATAATTTATGCCCACATCACTGCTTTTCAAAATCAACACATGATCCCTTCATTCCTGGTTGTATATGTAATATCATGATTGTAGGCTTGATAGTTGTAATATAGCCATTGTAATTTCAATTTGAAATCCCTTAACTTATGCCTTGTAAACAATATATAAAGCAATAATCATAAACTCTAAGCTTCATCCTTTGAACTTAGAAAATTCAATCAATTATCTTGTATTATTTCAACAAGAATATCCACCCAACAGCCTTTTCACATTCCCATCACCATCCTTACCTACCTACACACTCATACAATTACCACCCCATCTTTAGAGCTTGGGAGTCAAGAAAAGGAAGCTTACAAGACAAAAAGCCTTAAATGACCAACTTGGGTTTCTTCTTTAACTCTTCTATGCTTTCTTTAACCTTTTTTATGTGTAACTAAACTTCTAAGCTAGGGGATTGATGTGACCATTTGAACAATTTATGTAATCCTTAGTCTAATATTTTTATTCAATTCACTATTAGTCTCTTTTATTGAAATATTTGCTCTAATTCCCTACCTCATATTCAATTGTGACCTCAATGAATTTATGTATTGAGTTTAGTTTATACATGAGGTTGAGAATTAAATGTGGGGGACCATCCCATTTAAGCCTTAACCATAAGCTTAATAATTGAGATAATTTTCATATGCATGACCTTGCTATGTTTAATTAGGCTTAGATTTTTAATTAAAATTGGTTCTAACCTTTCATCATTATATGACCTTGTGTGAGTTTAGGAAAGGACCAAGTACGTTACATGTTACCCTCAACAAGCCCTAATAGTTGGATTGAAGAACCTTAATGAGATTTATGGATTACATTGAATGGTTCAAGTAGGTTACATTGATTCCCTAGTGTTTCTCTCATCATTCATCTCTTGTGTGTGCTTTTGTGTTAATTTAGTTTATCACTTTTACAAAAGTTAGTTAACTAATAGCCTTTTTCGGACAAGCATTATGCCATTTAGTTTCACGCACTTAGATTAATATTTAATTAGATTAATTGGTGTTCAACTATTAGAATCTCCGATCCCAGTGAACGAATTTTTCCTTTAAATTAAACAGAAGTAAAATACTGCAATCATATCCCCTGTCATGCTTCTCATTCATGGAAAAATTTGAAATATTAGAACAAAAAAAAGTCAAAATAAAGTAGAATATTACAATCAAATGAATCGGAAGTGATTACGCAAATTCAATAAGATATATGCGGAAACTCCAACTTAAAATCTTGGTTGTATTCAATCGAAATGGAGTAGTTCACCTCGAGCAAGATACCCGTAAACGTCCACTACTAAAGTCCTATTAGACAAGTCATAATGTAGAAGTCTAGCCCGTGCCAAACTCAGCAACAAATGCCTCCAATTCCGAGTTTAATAGAATTTGTTGCTTGATATATCACGAAGGACAATTGGTAGTGTGCAATTATGATGCAAGTAAGATAAAGCATGAGCTATTTAGTTGATGATGTTCACCCTCTTTGTCAAATTCAGTTCAATACCTTCATTTTCATTGTGTATAGAGTAATACATGCATCGCCTCTACTAATAAACCAAAAACATGCATTTCTTGTGTAAGCAAAATCTGTAAAGCTTCACGATGTTTCGATGTCGTATTTCAGATAGCATACAAACCTCATTTTGGAAACTCTCAGTGAAAGTTGGCTCCTCACATTCTGAATGATGATGCTTTTTCACAGCAACTTCTTTGTCGTTAAGAAGCTGTGTTTTATAAACGCTGTCATAACCTCCCGTTCCAATACAATATTTGATATCAAAATCTTCGGTTGCTTCAATTATATCTTCATATGCAATTCTACCATCATAATTCCATATGGAGAACACATCTCTGGTGTTTGTGGTTGTTGATTTGAAATCAACATCTCTGTTATTATTGCGTTTACAGAGATATAAGACTATAATGATATTAATGGTGTAGACAAGAAACATGCCCATTGAAAATGTAAAAAATTCCAATAAAATAACTGTCAGTACCGGAAGGAGGTGTATCAGGAACATCAGTAATATTAATGCAGGGAGGAAAAACTACCTGACTCACTACACAAACCTTTGTTGCCAATAAAGATGCCTATAAAGAGTATCTATTTACAAGATTCTCTTTGACTTTACCCTCCAAATAATTGTATGAAAAGTCGATGAAAGACAACGAGCTCATGCTATCAAGAGAATCAGGAATATTACCTGAGAGGTTGTTGTAGGAGACATCCCTATATGTCAAGGTTGGTGATTTTCCAATTTTGAAACCTAACGTCCCATTAATAAAGTTATTCCTTAAATCAAGAAGATTAAGCTCAACAATTTACTAATCTCAAACGTAACAATTCCTCATAAACAATTGTTACTCAATATCAATTTCTTTAAATTCGAGCAGTTTCCGATCCCAATTGGAATGGGACCGCTAAGTTTGTTGCAGAAGAGCTCTAGATGTTCAAGAATGTTGAGTACTCCAATGGTAAATGGTATTTGGTCAGAGAGCTGGTTGATAAAAGAATCAGATAATTTAGGTGGATTAACTTGGTATGCACACTTGGAATGGTACCATGTATGTTGTTCCTTGACAGGTCCAGTGACACCAACTTCTTCAGGCTCCCAAGTTCTCGTGGAATCAATCCTGTCATGTAATTAAAAGAATAAAACGATTGATATGAATTGGTTGGGTGAGGTTATTGGAACCCCAGACGTAAAATTTTAAGCTTTAGAAACATATACAAATTCAAGTACATGTGGGGACTAGATGTCTATAACCCAGGACTACTGGGACAACCAAGTCTTGAATTCAAAATTGTGCTACGGTCTCTATATTCACAAAAGCAATGTCTGTTCTGTGAGACAATTCATAGCTCTCTTTGGTTGGTTGGGCTAGGCCACTTAATAATAGATTTTTAAGATAAGCAGCGATATTTGAACTCTTTAAAAATTAAGGGGTGTATTCGATTGAGATTTTAATGGACAATTTTATGGAGCAATGATTTTATAGATTTGTAAGATTATTAGGATAATTAGGATTATACTTTTAGAATTATTATGATTATATGGACTAAATTTTTAGAATTCTGAAAGAGTATTTGGACTTTATTTATAGATTATTAGGATTATCTTGACTTTATTTCAAGACTTTTTGGACTTTTATTAATATGCATTTTCAAAAGTCGATTGTCGTATTCAAATTTCTCCACACATTAACTAATACCCACACTCAATATGACACCCAATATGAATGTGTGGTTGTGATTGAACCCCCTTAACTTATAATTTCAGAACGGCCTTACTATAGAACCATTATATATATTAGTAAAACAGTTATATCTTTATCCACACTAGTCATTACAATTTATGTATAAATAAACCATTATTTACACATATCAAAAGAGCATGAACAATAATAAAGATGTCACGATTAAGAATCATTATTCAACATCTGTTCTATGAAATTCAAGTTTTTTTTTAAAAAAAAAAACAAAGTAAAATTGTTGCACTACTCCACCCTTCTATCTCCAATCTCCAGTCACCAATCACCCATCCGTGGGCCACAACTTGTCCAAGCTGAAGATCTGATGAGGTATGGAAGATCTGATGAGGTATGTAAATTGAGGAAACTGAAAATTTGACGGGGTGTGGAGGTTAAGGAAGCTGAAGATGATTTTGAGTGAGAGAGAAAAATCTAGAAAGTATTGAGGAAGATGACAAGACAATTTTGGGTTCAAGTTATTTATAAATATCACTAAAAAGTCTGGAAAATCTATTTTGTTATGAAATCCTAAAAATCTTAATCTCAATCCAATACCACAAGATAATTTGTTGCCTTTTAAAAGTCTAGATCCAAAACTACAAGACAATATGGATTTTTTAAAAAAATCTTAAAAGTCTTGATCGAATACCACCAGACTTAACTAACTTGTTAAAAAGGCTCAATCAAATACCACTAAACTTTTATTTCCCCAAATTGTCTAATAAAATCTTGAACCAATACACCCCCATTGTATTCGGGTCATCTCATTCAAGATTGATTACTTCAAAAGTTCCTCAAAAACATTTACACTTCTTATAGAGAAATTTTCTAAAACCGATTTTTTAAAAGATATCCTACCTACTATCACCTCTCAATATGATCTGACCGATAAAAGCACCTCATTAATCTAGATAATATTACAGATTGAGTCACCGCCACCATTGTAGGTGGTTTGAAGTCATCAACCTTCATAAAATCTAGAAAAACTTTCCACTCAAACTCTCTAGCATTATTATTATTTGGAATGTATTATTATTATATAATATTATAATCCTCTAATTTCCTAAATAACCTTTACTTTGTGAATAAACTTAGGTAATACAATCTAATAATATATAATGAAGGATAATATTTTAAATTTTTGTTTGCTCAATGACATGTCATAATATATTATAAATTAAAATCTAATAGAATTTTAAAGATAAAACCAGATTTTTTCGTCTGCTCAATAACACATCATTAAATAATAAAAAATCACTCAGATAGATAATTTTTTTTTTTAAGATAATTGAATTTCAACGAAAAATGTAAATGAGATATTTGGAAATTGCTATTTTTAAATATAACGAATTTTCCTATTTTCTTTTGTGATTACGACGCAAATAATATATCAAATAATTAATCAATTAGAATGTTTTTATATGTTTCACTAGTTATATTTAAGATAGTTAACGATGCAATATTTTTTTTAATCTAAAAGTTGACATATTCTGCTTGGACAATATATACTAATTGTTGATAAATTGGCTCAACTTCCACCTTCTATCTACCACCACCTACATTGTTGATAATGTGGAAACCAAACCACTGACCACATTCATGGCAACCATTAATCACCATGTTGAAAATGGGGGAGGGTTGTCTCTGCCTTTCCCCTATAAATTAGGCCCTCAGCAAAGCAAGGGAAGGCAAGGTAAGAAGCAATTCAGTATTCAGTGCTTCTAGAGAGAGTTCTTGAGAGTTGAGAGAAAAACTCTGTTTTTATCATTTATGAAATAATATAGTTTGCTACCCCCCGTGGACGTAGGCAATTGCCGAACCACGTAAATATATGTGTTTTTGTATTGTGTGCACTTTTCTCTATAATTTCTGGCAATTTCCGCAACAAATTGGTATCAGAGCTTTGGTTTTTTGTAAAGTCCAGAAATTTCAAAGTGCTCGAATCGCTGTTCAGAGGATACCGTTGTGTTCCTCTCGGAAGTACGATTTCAACACCGGTGACCGCATCTAAAACGGAGCTCTAACGGTCAAAGTTCGGTCAACATTGGAAAAATTTCTAGAATTTTTTTTGTAAATTTTCAAGGAAGAAGATGACACAGTAGCAGCCACGTCATCTGCCACGTCAGCTACCACATCGTTTCACAGTCACACCAGTCATCCGCCATGTCAGCTGAAACAGCCACCGGATCAGTCCACGTCAGCTCGGCATCCGTCACATTAGCGACATACATGCACCACGTCATCTCAGTTAGGGACGGTCAGCAACCACGTCAGCACCAGTCATCCGCCATGTCGGTACAGTCATCCGCCATGTCAACTATCGTCCACGTCAGCGACAAGTCGCCAGTCAAAATATTATGTTTCCACCAGAGAATATTCCGTTTCCGTCAGAATATTCCGTTAGCCTAACGGAATATTCCTGAGTCAACTCGGTCCAGAAGTGTTTTTTACCTAACTCAGTGCAATTTTCACCTTTTTTTGACCGAGTCAGACCTATCTCCAACTATTTCGATCGTTCCTGATGCAACTGTGCCATCAGTTTCATCTAATTCTACTTGTAAGTACTATTTGTGACTCACTCACGATTTATTAACTCTGTTTTTAGGCACGATGGGTGATCCAGAAGCAGAAGAAAACTTGGAACAATCAACTGAACCTCAGACCTCGACATCAGCCAGTAGTTCTTGGCAAAGAAGCTCGATATCTAATGCAAAGTTTGATATTGAGAAGTTTGACGGCACCAACAACTTCGGCATGTGGCAATGCGAAGTTATGGATTTGTTATTCCGAAAAGGATCGGATATTGCTTTAAGTTCCAAACCCAAGGATATTTCCGATGAAGATTGGAAATATGTAAATCGTTAAGCCTGTGGAACAATTTGGTTATGTCTAGCCAAGGACCAGAAGTACTTTGTAATGAAGGAGACTATGACATCAAGTCTCTGAAAAAAGTTGCAGGATAAGTACATGAAAAAAAGCATAAAGAACCGACTCTACCTGAAGAAGAAGCTTTTTCGATTCCAGTACAAGAAAGGTATTTCTTTGATTGAGCATTTGGATAATTACAATAAAATTCTCGCTGATTTACAAAATGTTGAAATTAGCGATGAGGATAAAGCACTACTGTTGTTAAATTCCCTGCCTGATACATATGAACACTTAACCACAACTCTGTTATATGGAAACGATGAGGTTAAATTCATAGACGTTTCTAATGCTCTGGTGAATAATGAGTATCGGAAGAAGGATCAACTTGATCACAGAGACTCAACATCAGAAGCACTGTCTATTTCCCGAGGCAGGACAGACAATAGAAGATCTGGAGTACCTAGTGAGCGTGGTAAATCTCGCACAAAATCAAGAGGGGCATCTCTCTCAAAGCCAAGAGGAAAATCATCATTCAGACGTCCTGCGAAGGACGGGCGTGCCTATTGTCATCAGAAAGGGTACTGGAAGAAAGATTGTAAGGACAAATCTAATGCGAATGTTACAGAAAAAGCTGATGATAGAAAGGATTCAGCTTTTATAGTTTCATCATCAGACAACCATTCTAATAAATGGATTATAGATTCCAGCTGTTCCTATCATATATGTCCCAACAGGCATTGGTTCTCAAGCTTCCAGGAGCTTGACGAGGGAGTTGTGCTTATGGGCAACGACAATACCTGTCGAACGAAAGGGATAGGAACTATTCATTTGAATATACAAGATGGTACAACCAGACGATTGACAGACGTCAGGTATGTCCCTGATTTGAAGAAGAACCTCATTTCACTGGGGGTCTTAGACTCCAGCGGTTACAAGGTGACCATGGAAGGTGGAGTCCTCAAAGTTGTACAAGGTGCATTCTTGGCAATGAAAGGTACTCGACAGAGAAATCTATATTTCCTGGACGGGTACACAGTCACAGGGAGAGCAACTGTCTCCAGCAGTTCCTACGATGAACCATTTGATACTTCCCGACTCTGGCATATGCGCTTAGGGCATGTCGGGGAGAAGACTTTGCAAGGTTTGGTGAAGCAAGGTATTCTGAAAGGTGCCAAGACAGGTAAACTTGATTTCTGTGAGCATTGTGTCATGGGAAAGCAGACGAGAGTCAAGTTCGGCATCGCCATTCATCGTACAAAAGCAACACTGGATTACATTCACACTGATGTTTGGGGGCCTTCCAAAAATGCTTCATTGGGAGGTAACCATTATTTTGTGACTTTTATTGATGTTTTCTCAAGGTATGTCTGGGTATATACCATGAAGCATAAGGATGAAGTTCTAGATATCTTTCTTTAATGGAAAAAGATGATTGAAACCCAGACAGGCAGAAAAATCAGAAGGCTCGGATCAGACAATGGCGGAGAATACAAATCAGATCCTTTCATGAAATACTGTCAGGATGAAGGGATAATCAGACATTTTATAGTTCCTGGTACGCCACAGCAAAACGGCGTTGCAGAACGGATGAACAGTACTCTGGTGGAGAAAGTTTGATATATGCTTTCTCAATCTGGCATTAGCAAGGCATTCTGGGCAGAGGCTTTGAGGTATGCCTCTCATATTATCAACAGACTACCCGTTTCTGCACTTGATGGGAAAACTCCCAATGAGGTATGGTCCGAGCAACCTGTTTCTGATTACGACCGATTACATATATTTGGATGTCTAGCATACTTTCATGTTATTGAATCCAAACTGGATCCTCGAGCCAAGAAAGCTATTTTTATGGGCTTTAGTGAAGGAGTTAAGGGATTCAGACTATGGAATTCCGAGTCAAAGAAGATCATTGTGAGTCGAGATGTTACCTTTGACGAATCTGCGATGTTGAAGCAGATACCTCGAGACACAGAGAATGAGAATCCAAATTCTTTACGACATGTGGAGTTTGAGACTCCCAAGAAGTCAGAAAAGGCTTCTCCGATAGTCAATCATCCTGATGATGATCTTGATAGCCAGGACGAGATATCAGTTGAGGTGGAGGATACAACACCACTATCTGAGATCAGACAACAACCTGAATCTATTGCCACCAGCAGACCGAAAAGAGATATTCGGAGGCCTGCTCGTTACGCAGACATGAAGGCGTATGCTCTTCTAGTGACTCATGATGAAGTCCCGTACACATACAGAGAAGCTATGGACTGTATAGACAATGTCAAGTGGAAGATGGAAATGGATGAGGAGATGAAATCACTTCACTAGAATGAAACTTGGAAGCTGACACAACTTCCAAAGGGAAAAAGAGCTATAGGGTGAAAATGGGTCTATGCCAAGAAAGAAGGTGCTCCTGGCAAAGACAACATCAGATACAAAGCCAGATTGGTAGTGAAAGGATACGCAAAGAAAGAAGAAATAGACTACAATGAGGTATTCTCACTAGTTGTCAAGCATTCGTCTATTCGGATCCTATTGGCTTTGGTTGCATAATTTGATCTCGAGTTAGCTCAACTCGACGTGAAAACTGCATTTCTCCATGGTACTTTGAACGAAGAAATTTTTATGTCTCAGCCATAAGGTTTCAAAGTTCCAGGACATGAAAATTGGGTTTGCAAGCTAAACAAGTCCTTAACGGTTTGAAGCAGTCACCGCGACAGTGGTACAAGTGGTTTGACAGCTTCATGATGACTCAGAAGTACACATACAGTCATTTTAATCACCGTGTATACTTCCGTAAACTCCAAGATGGTACATTTGTCTATTTGCTCTTATATGTGGATGATATGCTGATAGCATCTAAGAACAAGGTGGAGATCTATAGGCTGAAGGCTCAATTGAGCTCAGAATTCGACATGAAGGATCTTGGAGAGGCCAAGAAGATTCTTGGTATGGAGATCAAAAGGGACAGAGCAAAAGGTACCATTTGTTTGACACATACTCAGTATTTGAAGACTGTGCTTCAGAGGTTTGGCATTGATAGCAAATCTAAACCTGTAAGCACACCGTTGGCTCCACATTTCATGCTGAGTGCACTACTAATGATGCAAAAAGGGAAATGGTTCATGTTCCTTATGCAAATGTAGTTGGTGCCTTAATGTATGCGATGGTGTGTACCAGACCCGACATTTCACATGTCGTAAGTATGGTGAGCCGTTACATGCACAATTCTGGTAAGGGCCACTGGCAAGCTGTGAAATGGATTTTACGGTATATCCATGGTACTGTAGATGTTGGTTTGAAATTCGTGAGAGATTAAACGATTGACAAACATATCGTAGGATATGTTGATTCTGATTATGCTGGTGATTTAGATAAGCGCCGATCTACTACTGGTTATGTGTTCACTATGGCAAGAGGACCAGTAAGTTGAAGATCAACTTTACAGTCAACAGTGACTCTGTCTACTACTGAGGCAGAGTATATGGCTGTAACAGAAGCTTTCAAAGAAGCCATTTGGTTTCGTGGTTTAATCAAGGATTTGGGTATTATTCAGAAAAGTGTGGAGATTTTCTGTGACAGCCAGAGTGCCATTTGTTTGGCAAAGAACCAAGTCCATCATGTTCCCACCAAGCATATATGACAGGACCCACCCTGACTCCTCTCTTGAGTACGAGGGAGGCCCTGTGGGCTGCCCCAACTCCTCTCTCTTGAGTACAAGGGAAACCCTATGGGCTCTACATTTACTAGCATGATAAAAGGACTCTGCTGAAATTTCCATTCGGAAATACTTGTTTGAATCAAATAAAATGTGAGGAGAATACTGGAGAGTACAAAATGTACATAATTATAATTTCTTTACATATATTTTCGTCCGTTACAAAAAGTTTATCAAAAATGACCGTTCGGACCAAAAACCGACAACTTTAAAAACTAAGTAACCAGTCATCCCGAGTGGGAGATGAAACAGGCCGAGTAAGAAAACCGAGTAGGCCGAGTAGACCGAATAGGCCATGTGGGCCGAGTAGGTCAAGTGGGCCGAGTAGGCTGAACAGACCGAGTAAAAATCCGACCACGTTCTGACCATGCTACCATCCCGACCATGCCTACCGTCCCGACCATGCCGTCCTCATATTTTTAAATATGTACATGAAAATTTAAAATGCATGACTTTTATGCTTCATGATGTCATCGAGTGGCCCACCTTAAAACTTCTGAGTCCGCAAAACCGAGCAGCTACCTGAATAAATATTTAAGAGTGAAAGGATGAGCGCTAACGCCCAGTGAGTGAATGAAAACTTTTAAAAACACTTTTCTAAACCACTTTACAATAAGCATTCAGCAATACATGGTATAAGATAATATATCTACTTTGTACTGAATAAACTGAATAAACTGAATGCTTCTCTTTGCTGAATAAGAATAAATGCTTTATAAAATCTTAATCTGCACCAAATTCGTACCGGGAATATCCTCCATACGTAAGCCGAAATATATTCAGGCAAACACAGTCATGAATAATTTCTGGTCATACCCGAACAGAGCGACTCAATTACTCTTTCTCTGGTCATGCTCGGGCAGAGCGACTCTCTGGTCATACAAGTGCAGAGCGACTCTATTACTCTTTCTCTGGTCATGCACATGCAGAGCGACTCATGACATACACATGTGTAGAACGGCCCCAAAAGCCAACCATAATCATAACTGGGGAAGGGTACATGGTGATTTTATAGAAATCATAATCTTTTCTTGATAATTCATAAAAATAGTATTCTGTTTCTAAATGCTAATATAAGCATAAATATATATTTTTGGTTCTTTGTATACTCACCATCAATCATAAAAAGCAATAAAAAACTTTAAATGATTTGCAGCAATTAAAGCATAAAACTGTAAACTTGAGTTAAAAACAAAACTGAAACTTAATTCACTCACAACTTAATCGTCAAGCTTATCTTAGACTGAGTATGCTAGGTTCCCTTCGTCTTCTTTCCCTATCAATCACAAAATCCAATTAGAAACTGGACATCACAGAAGAATCAACTGAAATCTGAAATTACGAGAGCTTCACTGACTTTTCTCTTTTCTTCTCTTTCCTTTCTTCTGCTTGATTCTACTGCTTTCTAGCTCTCACAACATTTATCCTCATATATATATATTCACAGAAGGACACAGCTGAAGTTGTGAGCTAATTAACCAAGCTCACAGCTGCGTGTCAGCCATACAATCCACTTAGGCTTACTCATCTGATGCCTTTCTGTTTCACGCTTATCCCATTTTATTTTCAAATTGGGCCTTTCAATTGGGCCTAAGACATGGGTGTTACAATATAGACGTACGTTACCATTTTGTTCGGAAAATAGTAGATGAAGGGAATATTCTACTCCAGAAAATTGGAACTACAGACAATCCTGCAGATATGTTAACAAAGGGGGTAACATGGATCAAGTTTTAACATTGCTTGGACTTGATCAATATCTCTCGAGCTCGTATCGCCTAAGGGCGTAATGGAGGCATCATTGATTGGTGGATTCTCACCAAGGTGGAGATTGTTGACAAATTGGCTCAACTTCCACCTTCTATCTACCACCACCTACATTGTTGACAATGTGGAAACCAAACCACCGGCCACATTCATGGCAACCATTAACCACCATGTTGAAAATGGGGGAGGGTTGTCTCTGCCTTTCCCCTATAAATAAGACCCTCAGCAAAGCAAGAGAAGGCAAGACAAGAAGCAATTCAGTATTAAGTGCTTCCAGAGAGAGATCTTGAGAGTTGAGAGAAAAACTTTGTTTTTATCATTTCTGAAATAATATAGTTTGTTGTCTCTCGTAGACGTAGGCAATTGCCGAACCACGTAAATATCTGTGTTTTTGTATTGTGTGCACTTTTCTCTATAATTTCTAGTCATTTCCGCAATACTAATATCGTGGCATGGGAGGATATGCATGCATGCATGTTACACTTTATTTGTAATAAAAAAGTAAATATCTTAAAAAAAATTCGATTGATACTATTTTCAATTATATTGAAAATCTCTGACTTGCCTTTGTTAGCACAGATTGAATAAATTAATGAATATTGATACGAGATCTATTAAACAACATGTATTAATTGCATACAAACCAATCCCCACTCATAATATATATATATATAGCCATACTGTTAGGTGTACAACCAAAGTTCTACGTTGGCTAGATATGATAATAGTCTTACATATATATGTATTGAAACAACCTCCATTGGTATGAAACCTTTTTGGTAGATACTCAAGCAAATTCGTACGGGATTGTCCCAAACGGACAATATCATATCAACGTGGAGAATATGAGTTCCATACTTCTGCAACATGCACAAGCTCAATAATCCATCATACATTACTAAACTTTTTTTTGATATTACTCTTCTGATTTTCTTCGATTACTTCCGGTGGCACATCATTTATTTTTCTTCTTATGTTATCACTGTTTTTTGGCTTAGATTATACACAAAAGCCGAACGAGAAGTAAAGCAAAAGCAACTGTAATAGCTAATATTACTACCACCATTGCGGATCATGATATGCAAGTTGTCATGCCTAAGTGTAATTTGGTGAGTTGGGTTGCAGCAGGGTCGGCGCTTGGCTCCTGTTCAGAATTTGTGTATATATATATATATATTGATAGGAAACTAGAATGGATTTAAAGGTTAAAAGTGAAAGTTTACTGGTTCTTCTTTCAAGGGGTTGTTGCTTGTTGAAATTTCGTTGTAGTACAATTTAATTGTTGGGATATTTTGTGTTGAATATCTACATAAAATGTTCAATGCAAAGAGTGAACCAAAAAAAAAGTTTGAATATTCAATCAATTTTAACTGATATGCTGATTAGAGTGAAGTTTCCTTTGTGTGCTGGAAATCCAAGGATATTTGATAGCTGATAATGAAAGTTCAGCGTTATAATTTCATAGAGTTCGAAAATTCTGCCAAACAGGTCAACGAAGCCAAGATTGAGACATACCAGGTTTAGAATCAAGAGAATTCGAATTTTCAATGTTCTGTTCTCATGTCATCGTCTGCCTTCACATTTCTCACCTTATAATTGTGCGAGATACCAAAAAATTACATGGTTGCAATAGACATGATTTTTTTAATTTTATATACTAGTGGCAGCATCTTAGCTATCATCTGTTTAGTTCAAAAGGCAAGCTCTGATCAACGAGTAAAACCAAAAAACTTGTGTGGGACGAGGTCTCACCATGTAGCTGTAAGACCATCCAGTGTAATTGTGTCATGTAATATAATTTATTTTGGAAATATAAAATAAATTTTGCAATCTTAAAAAGTTTATTATATGATATAATTACATTTGATGGTCTCACTCTCTCACAGTTGACCTTATAAATCACACACAAGTTTTACTCTTAATTAACACCGGTTGGTTTAATTTAGTGAGTACGTCATCATTGCAAACATTCCAGATCATTGCACTTGGTTTGATATTAGTTGCAATCCAGAAGGAAGCATCACCAAGATAAGCTCATATTTTTTCGAATCTAATATATTACCGGATCAAATGATTCCTTTTGACCGTCAAACCACGTTAGATGGTGGTAAGGTAAGCTTACGGTGATATCACATTAAAAAGAGAATTTTTTTTTACTATAGACACGTGATTTATTCTTCTATATTTTGGAAGACCTTTACTGAACTGACACTGATATTCAATTCCCACAAAAATTTCAGATTACATGCCTCTTAATTTCCTGGAAATTCTCTACTCTGCATAGTGAAAAGGAAAAAAAAAAAAAGACATGAAAAGTTTCATTTCAGTTTGAGCTTTGACATAAATTTGCTGCAACTTGTAGCAGAATCAACCAAAACAGGTGAAATGTGGTGCTCTCTGAAATTCATAACAACATATAACATCACTGATCTCTTCTTTACAGTATTTTTCGGATTCCTTTTTCTTCTAAAAAGATGCAGGGATAGGAAAATTAAGCTCAATGCAGAAGCAACAAAGAGTGTAGATACATTCTCGATATGCAATTTGTTTGTTTCACAGACTTACAAGCTTAAATTTTATGAAAATCAGAATAAACCTTTTTCTGTTGTTGAACACGAATTCGAAATTGGGTTACGGTCTTTATGTTCCATTATAACATCTGTTATTACATCATCTATGAAAGCTATGCATAATTATCTGGTATTGTCATCTTGTAGTTATTTTGCCGATTTAGTGAAAGAATCTGTCTGAATAGTTTCCTCGATTCCATAGCTGTGAATAAGCGTACTCGAAACTCTACTTATCATATAAAATGATGGAACCTGAAGATCTTTGAATTGAAACTGATTAACCGTCAAGCAACTCATCTAGATGGTGGGTTAAAGCCACACATTTTTTTACAGACGACCATGCATGCAGTGTCCCACCCTCCGATAGGCTGCTGAATGCTTGTATTTTATTCGTTTTGTGTTTGAGGGGCTGTTTTTTTGTATCAATTGGTTTTTTGTTGGGCTACGGTCTCTATATTAACAGAAGCAATTTCTGCTCTGTGAGACAATTTATAGCTGCTCTTAGATCGGTTGGGCTGGACCACTTAATAATGGATTTCTAAAATAAAGGACGATATTTGAACTTCTTAAAAATTAAGATTGTATTCGGTTCATCTAATCCAAGATTGATCAATTCAAAAGTTTCTTGAAAAAATTTACACTTCTTAAAAAGAAATTTTTTAAAACTGATTTTTTTAATAGATATCCTACCCACCTTCACCTCTTGATATGATTTGATCGATAAAAACGTTCATTCAGTTAGATAATATTATAGATTGTGTCATTGTCACCCTCGTACCTGGTTTGAAGTCATCGTCATTCATAAAATCTAGAGAAACTTTTCATACAGAGTCTGTATTTTTATTATTATTTTGAATATATTATTATTAGGTAATATTATAATCCTCTGATTTCCTAAATAACCTTTACTTTGTAAATAAACTTTACTAAAACTGAAATAGATAATCTAATCTAATAAAATATAATGAAGGATAATATTTAAAATTTATGTTTGCTCAATGACATGTCATCATATATTATAAATTAAAATCTATTAGAATTTAAAAGATAAAACCAATTTTTTTTGTCCACTCAATAACACATCATTAGATAAAAAATAATAATCACTCGGATGGATAGAGTTTATATATAAAAAGATAATTGAATTCTCAACAAAAATTGTAAAGGAGATATATGGAAATTGCTATTTTTAAATATAACGAATTTTCCTCTTCTCTTTTGTGATTACTATGCAAATAATATATCGAATAATTATTTAATTAGAATGTTTTAATACGTTTCACTAGCCAAATTTAACGATGCAATAAATTTTTTAATCTGAAAGTTGACATATTCTGCTAGGATAATATATAATAATATCGTGGGAGGAGACATGTTACACTTTACATGTAATAAAAAGTAGACATCTTTCAAAAAAAAAAAAAACAAATAATTGATTAATAATATTTCAATTATATCGAAAATCTCTGACTTGCCTTTGTTAGCACAGATTGAATAAATGAAAGAATATTGATACGAGATCTATTAAACCACATGTATTAATTGCATACAAACCAATCCCCACTCATCAATAATATATATAGGGCCATGCACAAGCTCAATAATCCACCATACATTACTAATATTTCTTTGATATTACTCTTCTGATTTTCTTCGACTACTACCAATGGCACATTCTTCTTTTATTTTTCTTCTTATGTTATCACTGTTTTTCGGCTTAGTTTATACACAAAAGCCAAACGTAACTGTTGCCCACGATGGAACGGGTAACTTTCGTTCTGTTGAAGAGGCTGTGGCGACTATTCCGAATAACAGTGATACTTCTTATTATATTTATATCAAAGCGGGCACATATAAAGAGTCCATTTATATTGGTAAGGAGAAAAGGAATGTTGTTATGTTCGGTGATGGAATGGATAAGACAATAATATCTTTTGACAAGAGTAACAGTTCTGGATTCAGAACTAGTGAGTCCGCCACTCTGGGTGAGTTATACATGTATATATATGTTATGTTATATATATATATTTCTTATAACTTCTAAGTTTTATTCATATCCTCATTTACACAATTTATTTATTTTATTATACTTTTAGTAATCAGTTTATTCGATTTAGTTAAATATCTCATGTCATCCAAAGTTTTATTTGATTATTTTCAATTCCACACACAATTGACAAGTAGCCACCTCATGCTCTATGTCCCGTACTATTTGTGTAGTCCTTTTATCGATCCAAAATTTTATCAGATTTTTTTCTATGTTTCTGCAGATGTAAATTCTCCACATTTTTTAGCCAGAGATATCAGTATCGTCAACTCTGCTGGTCGAGAAGCTGGACAAGCTGTGGCACTTAGAACCGCTGGCGATTACATGGCTTTCCATAGATGCTCGATTGAGGGGTATCAGGATACTTTATACGTGAATAAAGGACGAAATCAATTTTTCTCAGAGTGTCATATATATGGTACTACCGACTTTATTTTTGGTGATGCAGCAGTAGTACTACAAAATTCGATTCTTCATGTTAGATTACCAAGTAAAGGGCATGGAAACGTTGTCACTGCTGAGGGAAGAGAAGATGATGAGTCTGATACAGGAATCGTGATCCACAATTGCACTGTCATTCCAACACCTGAACTTGCAAAGACGTCCGGTGTCAAAACTTATCTAGGAAGGCCATGGAAGAAATTTTCACGGACGGTTATAATGGAATCCCGTTTAGATGGATTTATTGATCCTGAAG
The DNA here is from genome assembly GCA_032871835.1 of Dipteronia dyeriana. Taxonomy (NCBI): domain Eukaryota; kingdom Viridiplantae; phylum Streptophyta; class Magnoliopsida; order Sapindales; family Sapindaceae; genus Dipteronia; species Dipteronia dyeriana. The sequence continues at coordinate 76,177,084 of CM065303.1, read as the reverse complement.
GCTGGTCGAAATTTGATAACAACTCTGATCTAACTGCATTGTACTATGCTGAATACAATAATAGTGGACCAGGAGCACGTACTCAAGGCAGAGTGAAATGGCCCGGGTATCACATCCTGAATAATCCTAATGATGTTCGGCATTTCACTGTCGATAAATTCATCAATGGCTCCAGCGGGTGGCTTCATGCATTAAACGTGCCTTATACTGGTGGACTTTTAACGGACAAAAAATTAGAGTAATATAGTTTCCATAGTTATTTATATCTACAGACAAAAGTAATGTGTGATATATTTTATTTGCTATTTATTTATGAAATAAATGTATGATATATATATTATTTTATTTATCTTAGCTACAATTTCTACAAATCTAAATTCTCTCTCTAAAGTTGGTGTTATAGATTCGAATAGCCTATGTGGTATATAAAACCAAAAAAAAAAAAAACAACAGACAAGCACATTATATATATTATACATATTTGTGGTTATCATCAGCATATTCGTTTTTAACGTAAGTTATAATCTCTATTTGAATATCAACAATGTTAATAATTATATATAATTTGTTTCAATATATATATAATTCGGAGGACTAATAGGGTTCTTATAAGGATTTACCTATACTGTATAAGGATTTCCTGGCTTTAATCGGGTAATTTAATGCAACAACTTTCTTAAATCTTTCATTAAATACTTTCGATGTCTATCTGTAATTACATAAAATACAAAATTAGTAAGGTAATAGAGCGTTGCCGATATTGACACTCTTAGAGCATCTCCAATGGAAGCGTGACTTGCGAAAAAAAGAGATGTCACATAGGATTAATATATATTCTTTTAAAAAATCTTTCTCCAATACAGCCGTGCATATTCAATATCAACTTGACATAGCAATTTTTTTTTAGATATTGTCAACACGACCGTCCACTTTTAGAAGGTCTGTTGCACGACCCTTTTTTAGACTGACTCAGCAAATATTTAAAATTGACATTAATTTTTCATCTATATTTGGTAACGAAATAAAATAAAAAAGAAAATAGGAAATAAAATTGGATACGTTATTAAAACAAAATGTGTTTTAAACAGAAGTACTAGAGATAAAATTTTAAGTTGATCGTCTATTAAGTCTATATTTATGCTACATAGGAAGCAAGTTCTTTGACATTGTTGTCATGTCAACAATAATTCATATACAAGTCATTTTTGCATTGGAGATGCTCTTAGATATTACAAACACAACCATATTTTAATAAAAATAATAATTACAAAGATATTCCAATAGAAATTTACCAAGAACAAATTAGTTAAATTATAAATAAACCAAATACTATGTACACTTATTAATTACATTCATGTCTTCAACTATATCTCTTTATATATATATTAAAAAAATAAACTCTAATTAAACCTTAATTCTATTTCAAGTATCAAAATCTCTTACTATCATAAAACAAAGTAATGAAAAAATAATTTTCAAAGGACTCTGATAATAAAGAGGTACGTATTTCTTTTTTCTTTGTTATGAACTCTATCAACAGATAAAAATTGAGAAGTAAGTTTTCTTTTTTCTTTTAAAGATAGCTGTACATATCGTTTGAGAAATTGAGTGTGTTAATAATTTAAGAGGGTTTATAAATAAATTGTATTAAAATGAATACATTATACATTCATTTAAATACGAGTACTATTGACATTAAGATGAGTGTTAATAGTAATAATTTAATTTTAAATTTTAAACATGAGTATACTTATAAATATGAGTGTACTTATCATATTTATTGGTGTCAATATCCGTACCTGTAATAGTGATAAAGTTTTGAGATTTTCTTATAATAATAGTCACTCACCAATAAGAGGAGACATGACAATAAGTCGAATCGAATCGAATACTTTTCCAATGGTAAATGGGTTAAACCCAAATTTACTCAATAAAAATCCACCCATTAGTTTATTGGGTTTTGAAATGTAAACCCAAACTCATTCACAAATTTAGAGTGTAACCATTTTTCTTTTAGTAACTAATATTTTTAACTTTTAGTAACTAATAATTTTAATTGTAAAAATATTAAAAACAAATATAAACAAACGTAATATAATGCAATAGTAATATTTATCATTATTGATGAAAAAATATAGGTTTATAGATTAGTTTTTAGTTGTTTAGGGTTTATAAACATTTTAATTAATGAATTTAGGAAATTTTAGGGTTTCCAAACTCTTTTATTAATGAAGGGTGTTGCACTTGTATGAGTTTATCAAGGGTGTTGCACGTGCTCTGTCTACTTGCATCATAATTCTGAACGAATAATCGTTTAACGTGACATATAAAGCAATAACATTTTATGTACTAAACTTGAAATCAAAAGCATTTATTTAATTTTAACGTTCAAACACATCACCCAATAAGAGTAGTGTGTCAAAACACGTCACATATGTGGGTGACATGCCATGACACATTGATGAAAAGACATGACCAATTCTTTTCCATTGGAACCTGAGGTTACGGTAATGTTTACAAAGCACAACCTGAGGTTATGGAAGGTCTTACTTGTAGACGAATAATTATTCATTGTGACATTTCAAGCGATAACATTTTACTAAACTCATAATCAAAGGCATTTATTAAATTTTGATGTTTAGTAGTAAAATTCATATAAACACGTATGATTAACAGCGCATGGAGCGTAGGGAACCAATAGCTTGGTGTGAAATATTCATCTTGGGAGTAATTCAAGTAAGTCAGATACCTTTTATATACAATAGAACATTTAGCTTCAAAATAGTGTTCACCTTGCGGACATGACTTCAATTGAGCTTTCCTGTTTTCTTCAAGTGAGAGGAAAAGCTCACCTGGAGCAAGATACCCACAAGTGCCAGCAAGAACATTTTGATTGGATGAATCAGGATCGAGAAGTCTAACTGTGCCAAAATCAGAGACGAAAGACTCCAATTCTGAGTTCAACAGGATGTTGTTGCTTGATATGTCTCGATATATGAACAATCAGTGGAGTGGAATCATGATGCAAGTGAAACAAGGCATGTGCAGTGCCTTTGATGATGTTCACCATGAAAGTTAGGGATTCGATTTCTACTAGTGCTGAAATTTGAATTATTTGAGAGTTAGGGATTCGATTTCACGTCATTGTGGTGCCCTTTCACTTATCACGAATCAGGAATACTTTTTATTTTTTTTCATTTGTTACAGATATTTTGGAAATGTTAGTTTGATGCATTTGTCTACTTCAATCTGTTCCAGGAAGCCCTGGATACTGTCCATGTTAGTAAAGTAGACCAGGAGAGTGTATTTGCTATGCTTGCTGCAGTATTGTGGCTGGGAAATGTCTCGTTTACTGTGATCAATAATGAAAACCGTGTTGAAGCTATGGTAGATGAAGGTGAGAAACTTCCAGAAGTTAATATGAAAAATCCACTTATGTTTGTATTGGACGGAGTAGAAATTTTTGGTTACATTGGTTTGTTTTGTTATCATCTGTCATGCTTCTCATTCATGGAAAATTTTGAAATATTAGAACCAAAAAAAGTCAAAATAGAGTAGAATATTACAATCAAATGAATTGGAAGTGATTACGTAAATTCAATAAGATATATGCGGAAACACCAACTTAAAATCTTGGTTGTATTCGATCGAAATGGAGTTCACCTGGAGCAATATACCCGTAAGTGTCCACTACTAAAGTTCTATTAGACAAGTGATGATGTAGAAGTCTAGCCCGTGCCAAAATCAGCAACAAATGCCTCCAATTCTGAGTTTAATCACGAAGAACAATTGGATGTGTGCAGTTATGATGCAAGTAAGATAAAGCATGCGCTATATAGTTGATGATGTTCACCCTCTTTATCGAATTCAGTTCAATAACTTCATCTTCATTGTGTAGAGAGTAATACATGCTTCCCCTCTACTAATATACCAAAAACATGCATTTCTTGTGTAAACAAAATCGGTAAAGCTTCACGATGTTTCGATGTCGTATTTCAGATAGCATAAGAACCTCATTTTGGAAACTCTCAAAATAAAGTTGGCTCCTCACATTCTGAATGATGATGCTTCTTCACAGCAACTTATTTGCCGTTAAGCAGCTGTGCTTTATAAACGCTGTCATAACCTCCCGTTCCAATACAATATTTGATATCAAAATCTTTGGTTGCTTCAATTATATCTTCATATGCAATTCTGCCATCATAATTCCACATGGAGAACACATCTACGATCTTTGTGGTTGTTCATTTGAAATCAGCATCTCTGTTATTATTGCGTTCACAGAGATATAGGACTATAATGATATTAATGATGTAGACAAGAAACATGCCTATCGAAAATGTAAAAAATTCCAATAAAATAACTGTCAGTACCGGAAGGAGGTGTCTCAGGAACATCAGTAATATTAATGCAGAGAGGAAAACTACCAGACTCACTGCACAAACCTTTGTTACCAATAAATATTCCTGTAGAGAGTATCTATTTACAAGATTCTCTGTGGCTTCACCCTCCAAATAATTGTATGAAAAGTCGATGAAAGACAACGAGGCCATGCTATCAAGAGAATCAGGAATATTACCTGAGAGGTTGTTGTAGGAGACATCCAAATATGTCAAGGATGGCGATTTTCCAAGTTTGAAAGGTAATGTCCCATTAATAAAGTTATTCCTTAAATCAAGAAAATTTTAGCTCAACAGTTTACTAATCTCAAACGTGACAATTCCTCCTAAACAATTGTTACTCGATATCAATTTCTTCAAATTCGAGCAGTTCCCAATCCCAGTTGGAATGGGACCGCTAAGTTTGTTGTAGGAGAGCTCTAGATGTTCAAGAATGTTGAGTCCTCCAATGGTAATTGGTATTTGGCCAGAGAGCCAGTTTGATGAAAGAATCAGATAATTTAGCTAGATTAATCTGGTATGCTCACTTGGAATGGTACCATGTATGTTGTTCCTTGACAGGTCCAGTGACACCAACTTCTTCAGGCTCCCAAGTTCTCGCGGGATCAAGTCTGTCATGTAATTAAAAGAATAAATCGGTTAATATGCATTGGTTGGGTGAGGATATACAAATTCAAGTACATGTGGGGATTTCTGGGACAACCAAGTCTTGAATTCAAAATTGTGCTACGGCCTCTATATTCACAAAAGCAATTTCCGTTATGTGAGACAATTCGTAGCTGTTCTTTGGTTGGTTGGGCTGGACCACTTAATAATGGATTTTTAAGATAAACGGCCATATTTGAACTCCTTAAAAATCAAAATTGTATTCGAATCATCTCATCCAAGATTGATTACTTCAAAAGTGCTTCAAAAATATTTACACTTCTTAAAGAGGAATTTTCTAAAACCCATTTTTTGAAAGATATCATATCTATTATCACATTATCACCTCTCAATATGATTTGACAGATAAAAACACCCCATCAAACTAGATAATATTACAGATTGAGTCACCGTAACCATTGTATATGGTTTGAAGTCATCCACCTTCATAAAATCTAGAAAAACTTTCCATACAGAGTCTATATTATTATTATTATTATTATGAATGTAATATTATTATATAATTTTATAATCCTCTAATTTCCTAAATAACCTTTACTTTGTGAATAAACTTAACTAAATCTGAAATAGGTAATACAATCTAATAAAATATAATGAAGGATAATATTTAAAATTTATGTTTGCTCAATGACATGTCATCATATATTATAAATTAAAATCTATTAGAATTTAAAAGATAAAACCAAATTTTTTCGTCTGCTCAATAACACATTATTAAGTAAAAAAAATTCACTCGATAATTTTTTTGTAAAGATAATTTAATTTTCAACGAAAATTGTAAAGGAGATATATGGAAATTGCTATTTTTAAATATAACGAATTTTCCTCTTTTCTTTTGTGATTACGACGCAAATAATATACCAAATAAATAATTAATTATAATGTTTTTATATGTTTCACTAGCCATATTTAAGATAGTTAACGATGCAATAATTTTTTAATCTAAAAGTTGACGTATTCTGCTAGGACGATATATACTAATATCGTGGTGGGAGAGGATATGCATGCATGCATGTTACACTTGTAATAAAAAAGTAAATATATATTAGAATTTAATATTGATAAAATATTCAATTAGTTAACAGATTACAGATAAACACGGCTATTTAGATGTTTTTATATATTGATATTTAAAAAAAAAAGAAGATAAATCTCAATGAAAAGACACCTTTGATAATTGTTTTAGTTTTTAAAGACAATATCCTTTTGAAAAGATACGACTGTCTGTAAATTTTTATAAAAGAATGTGCATAGAAATGTTAAAAAATATATTGTTAACAAAAAACAAAAAATCTCTCAATTGTCAGAAACCCAAATTCCATATTTCCATTTGTGGATTTTCTATCTTACTTGAAACAAATTCACTTGAAGGCTTGTCATATCAGACCCATAAATTTTAATCAGTTAGGGTACTTGAATAAATTAATATCACAATTATATAAAAAAATATTGAAAAATTAAGATTATAGTAAAATAATTTTTTTATATAAAATAAAATAAATAGAACACTTGTTCAGATGAATTAAATAATCTTACACTAAAAAAAAATAAAAACAAAAAACAAAATTAATAAATAAATAATAATATGAAAAACAATATAAAAAAATAAAAAAATTACAAGAATAAATTACAATCTAATTTTATAATAAGAAATTTTGTTTTACATTTATAATGCATTCAATTTAAATTTATATAAAAATAATTTATTAATAACTGTTACTAGTCATGTTTTTAACTTTTTAATTCTTTAAATGATTGGTAAATTATTGATTTATTGATTCTTAATAAATTAAAACTATAAAATAAAGAAAAATAGTATGGATAAAATAAAATGAATCATAGCAATATATTGATTATTTTAATCCAATAAAATAAAATATGAGATTTTATGATTTATTGATCGAACGTGTTAAGTATGTCAAATTAAAGCTATTATAAATAATAAAAATCCAAAATAATAATATATAATTTAATATAAAATAAAAGTGAATTTAAGTAAATGAAAATTAATGGTAATTAAGAAATTGACAACGATGAAATAGAGAAATGAATCGGAAAAGATGGTAAAATAAATAAGACATAAAAAATTAAAAGAAAAAATTTGAATTTAAGAAGTAGCTAGATGAGACTTGAACCATGCACCCTTATGTGGCGTTTGGTTACCACGGTGGAATGAGAATTGGAATGGTAATGAGAATGAGAATTGGAATGGAAAACTGATTTCTTTGTTTGGTTGAGACATAAAAATCAATATCTGAATCAGTAATATTTTGTTTGGTTAACAACTGAATGGAATGGAATCAACTGTATTTTGACCAAAATACCCCTAATTACAAAACATTTATAATAACATTATATATTATGGATAAAAAAAATGAAAGTATATATAATATTATATTTATATATAAATATTATATATATATATATATATATATATATATATATTATATATTATATGTTAGTAATATTAATACTATTATATATTATATAATATATATCATATAAATATATTACATAATAATATATATAATATAAATATTATATATATATATATATTATATTAAATAAAATATATCATATATATATATTAGATAATAATATATATTATAAATATTATTATATATATATTATAAATATTATTATATATATTAATATATAATAACTATATATTATATATTATATATTATAATATTATAAATATTATATATTATATATTAGAAATATTGATATTATTAATATTAATATTATTAAATATATAAATATTATATATAATTATATAATGTGTATATATATGTATATAATAATATATATAATTAGAAAATATAATGTTCATTTTGGATAATAATAATAAAATATAAAAGTATAAATTATATAATAATATATATTATAAATATTATATATATATATATGTTAATATATATTATATATTATATATTAGAAATATTATATATTATATATTAGAAATATTGATATTATTAATATTAATATTATTAAATATATAAATATATATAATGTGTATATATATATAATAATAATATATATAATTAGAAAATATAATGTTCATTTTGGATAATAATAATAAAATATAAAAGTATAAATTATATAATAATATATATTATAAATATTATATAATTATATATATATATTAATATACATTTATATATAATATAATATATAATATATATTATATATTAGAAATATTGATATTATTAATATTAATATTATTATATATAAAAATATTATATATTATTATATAATGTATATATATATACATTATATATATAATAATATATAATATATAATATAAATAATTAGAAAATATAATATATATAAATATAATAATAATAATATATTTTGGATAATAATAATATAATATAAAAGTATAAATAATATAATATAATATAATATAATATATAATAATATATTATACGCAATAATATATATATAATAATAAATATTATATAATAGTATGATATTTATAATATATATATATATATATATATATATTATTTTTGGAAATGAGGGTATTTTTGGAATTGAGTTGTGGAATAAATGGTTATTTTTTGAAAGAAAATTTGTTAATGGAATGGAATGAGCATTCCATTGGTTTTTGAATGGATTGCTCATTCCACCAAAATGGTGAAATCCTCATTCTAATGGAATGCTCATTCCATTGGAATTTAACAAACCAAACAAATAGAATGAATTTCTTTTCATTCCATTCCACCCAACTAAACACCACATTAGTTTTGAAAAGAACATCCACAACCAGCAATGCTAACTTCTACCTATTGTTAACTGTTCTTAATAAATATGTATATATACAATATACACGGAATCAATTTTTTTAAAATAAATTGAGGTAGGGCACGGGCCTTACCTGGACTCCACATGGATCCGCCCCTGTCTCGAAGGCTATTTACAAAGAAACCCGTAAGCAATTAGAGAGGGTGCAAATTTGCTTTTTGGAAAACGTACATACTACGTGTTTCAAGCATATCTCAAGAATTTCCAACAATCAAAAAGCGATATATATCAATGGAGACCGTGACGACTGTATCCACAATCAAAGTAATGAATCAAGATCTTGTTCGACTCGATCGTTTTGATGGCTCGAACTTCACTCGCTGGCAAGACAAATTGAAGTTTCTGTTAACTGCTTTGAAAATTTTCTACATTTTGGATCCTGAATTGCAACCACTGTCAGAGCCTACTGATAAAGATTTCGATGAAGTAAAGGCCGCTAGAAAGAAACGTGAGGAGGATGAGTTAATCTGTCGTGGATACATTCTGAATGTATTATATGACAGACTCTACAATCTCTACACCAACACTAAATCTACCAAGGAGATATGAAATGCATTGCATTACAAATATAAGGCTGAGGAGGAAGGTACCAAAAAGTTTCTGATCTCAAAATATTTCGATTTCAAATTTTTTGATAAAAAACCTCTTTTACCTCAAATTCATGAACTGTAAATCATAGTCAACAATATGAGGGTTGTCAACATTGAACTTCTTGAACCGTTTCAAGTTGGTGCAATTATTGCTAAATTGCCACCAGGTTGGAAGAGGATTATTTACAAGAACGAAGATTACTCTTTGAAAGAGATTCAGAGGCATCTTCACATTGAGGAAGAATCACGTTCAAGAGACAATACTGTTGAAGAGTTCAACACTGGCAAGACAAATACTGTAAACAAACCCACCAATCCCAGAGGAAACAAACAGAAAAGAAATTCTGGAAACAACCCGGAAAAATGAAATTTTAGAAATTCTCTTGGTCCAAGGCAGGATAAAGGAAAATTCAAGAATAACAAAAAAGGGGGTCTGCTTTGTTTGTGGCAAATCTAGGCATTATGCTCGTGATTGTAAATTCTGAAAGAAACAAAGTGAAGAGGTTAAGGTTAATGCCACATAAAAAGAAATCATTGTTGTTGTGAGCGAGATTTGTGATGTCCAAGGAAAAATACAGGGCTTGTGATACGATACTTGTGCAACAGTCCATGTTTCTTATGACAAATCTCTCTTCAAGACATTTGAAGAAATCAGTAATAGACAAAAGGTTCAAATGGGAAACGAAGGTTGCTTTAAGGTCCTTGGCAAAGGAAGCATCGAACTCTCATTCACTTCAGGAAGAAAAATCACTCTGGTTAACGTATTGTATGTTCCTGATATGATTTCAATCTAGATGTGGTTTAAGAACGTTGATACGGTAAACATGATTAAGGGATCCTAAGGTCCAAACTAAGTTGTTTGAGCCAAACCGTTCCCAAATTTGCAAACATAAACTAATTTACAAACCAAGTCATAGAGGACGAAACCAAGAGCAATGTTGCAAATATTGGTGACTAATGTTGAACATAGGATCCACATTATTAGAAGTTACGATTTTAAGAGAAATATAAAAACCAAAATCAAAGAATGATGAGGGGATCAAGAAAATTACCAATAAAATAAAATATGTATCGGTTGAAAACTCACTACAAAAACAAACAGAAAACCATTCTAGCGGTAGATGTTGATACTATTGATTGAAATTGAAGATTTAAGGATGTTTTTTTGTTACAGACAAACTTGACAGTGATTGCCGCAAAAAGCTCTGGATTCAAACTCCTGGTGCTGCTCTGTTCAATTTGTGAGTTTTTTTTTTTTTTTTTTTTTTTATAAATTTAATAATGGTATGATTGTTAGGTATCATGTAATGATGTTTCTGCATAGAAAGTATTCATGGAAGTGTCATCTTGTACGATTTATTCCTGTTGAATATGAAAATTGTGGATAAAGAACTAACAAAAACTGAACAAACCCACTACTATTTTGGTGTATCAAAGTCGTTTAGAGGACTCCTTCGAGATGACTATGTTGTAACACTTCATATTATCGGTGACGAAGAGAAATGAGCTTTCATCTGTGGGTTGTGGTTTATAATCAGAAGTTGTACAAAAGCTGCCATTAATGGCCACTTCCCATCCGAGGAATAGCTACGTTGAAAAAACTGAATACCAATTCCCAACTAGGAAATATATTCATGATTTGTGTACTACAAATGCATCTCAAAAAATAAAAATAAAAAAAGCTTGACGAGATATGGACACTTCTAACAATGGCTACCATTTGTAAATTAATAACTCCTACTTTAGTTTGATTTTCATACATGGCTATCTCTTCGTTTCAAATCATTAGAAAAGAGAGATTCGGCGATGAAGCATCACCATCTTCAATGCCACTACAAAGTAGACATCTTCAAGGCGGCATCAACAATAGTTCAAGTTTCCTTTCGGAAGAACATCTAGAACTTGAGAAATTCAATCGGAAAATTGAAAGATAGATTAAGAACACAGCAGGAGATTATGTGATTTGAAATCATATCTGGGCAGTCATTGGGAAAATATATTACCCAGTGAACTTGTTGCAACACCATGCTGAAATCTTTGACAGCCAAAAGAACCATTCTACAAACAAGATATCTATTAGAACCTACAGCTTGGACATTTTGCTCCTTCGCTAGTCAATATTCGCAAAACAGTATCACAATGCCAAAGATCGGTTCTACTTCTACATCATTTAGTCCTTCGATATTCACATTCCTAAAGACCGGTTCTACTTCTAGATCATTTAGGTCAATCACACAAAACAAATGAAGACTGTTATTCACCACTTTCTACCTAAATAAACATGAAAATGTTCTCACTATCAAAGAATGACATACAATACATAAGTCAGATACAAGCCAGAAACAACTTGTTTAACCAGAAATACCTGATGGATCGATCTATTGCATTAACACAAACACAATGGGAAGCAGGAGTATGCAAACTTCAAAATCGAGACAAAATAGGGCTCCGTCCTGTAGTCATTTTTCAACCCGTTTTCGTTTTTATTTTTCAAAAACGATTTCGCAAACGCGTTCGTTAACAGTTTTTCATTTTGTTTTCAAAAAACAAAATGAAAACGAAAAACAAAATCAGTGTTAAAAGTGAAAGATTTGAAAAACACAAAATACTTGTTTTTCGTTTTTCGTTTTTGTTTTTCATTTTGTTTTTCATTTTTTTTTATTTTAAAAAAAAACTTAAACTATTAATCATACTGTTATGTGTTTGATATAACTAGGACAAGACGGAACAAGATTTTTAAATTATCAAAGTGCCCTTCTTATATATATATATATATTATAATTATAATTATAATTTTATATATATATTATAATATATTATTATAATATTTACATAATTAGTAAATTAATCATATAAAATATTATAATATAGTATAATATAATATATATATTAATATATATAAAATATTATATATAATATATATGTAATAATATAAATTATATTATTATATATATATATTAATATATATAAAATATTATAAATAATATATATGTAATAATATAAATAATATTATTATTATATATATATATATATATTAATACAATATACATTATGATATATATATATATATATATATATATATTTATAAATATATTATAATATATTATAATATATACATAGGATATAATGTCATATATTATGTATTATTATATATATAAATGTAATATAAAAAATATAATAATATTTCATATATAAAAAATATAATAATTTTTAATATATAAAATAATATATATATATATATATTATAATTATTTATTTATAATTTAATAGTTTTGTTTTGATTAATTCATTTTTTTGATATGATTTTTTGAATTAATTTTTGATGTGTTACTTTTATTTAATTTAAAAATTACAATACAAAAATTATATTAATTAATTATTTAATCAATTTGTTTATAGTTGTAATAATATTAAACAATATACTAAAATTAATATTTCAATTTTTGATAGTTTTCGGTTAACCTACCAGACGCGATTTTTCCGTTTTCATTTTCAAAATACAGCTTTCATTATTTGCTACCAGACGCGTTTTCAGAAATCGAAAATGAAACAAAAAATACTGTTTTCATTTTTATTTTTATTTTTAAAAAATAGCAACTGAAAAACGCTTACAGGACGGGCCCTAAAATACTTATTTTTCGTTTTTCGTTTTTCGTTTTTCGTTTTTCGTTTTTCGTTTTCGTTTTTCATTTTGTTTTTCATTTTTTTTATATTAAAAAAAATCTTAAACTATTAATTGTACTGTTATGTGTTTGATATAACTAAGACAAGACGGAACAAAATTTTTATATTACCAAAGTGCCCCTCTTATATTGATATTATAGTTATATATAATATATATATATTATATTATAATATTTTATATGATTATATATATCTTATAATATTTTATATATTATAATATATATAGTTTATAATTATGTAAATATTATGAAATAATATTCAAATATTATATATTTACATAGGATATAATGTCATATATTATGTATTATTATATATAAAAATGTTATTTTTAATATATATATATATATATTATATTTATTTATTTATAATTCAATAGTTTTGTTTTGATTAATTTATTTTTTTGATATGTTTTTTTGAATTAATTTTTGATGTGTTGCTTTTGTTTAATTTAAAAATTACAATGCAAAAATTATATTGGTTAATTATTTAATCAATCTGTTTATAGTTGTAATAATATTAAACAAAATACTAAAATTGATATTTCAATTTTTGATAGTTTTCGGTTAACATACCAGACGCGTTTTTTCCGTTTTCATTTTCAAAATACAGCTTTCAGTATTTGCTATCAAACGCATTTTCAGAAATCGAAAATGAAACAAAAAATACTGTTTTCATTTTTATTTTTATTTTCGAAAAACAACAACTGAAAAACGCTTACAGGACGGACCCTAGAATTTCCCACACAGACCCTTCAGATTATACTGCAACCCAAAGCCAATTTACATTGATGCCTCATGAATAGTAATTGTATATCAACTAAAGTTAAACAAAGTGAAGCAAACAGATCATAAATAGATAGAATGACATGAAAAAAAAAACCTGAAAAAGAAACAATTAGGAACACAACTATTTATTTTGACAAATAACTTAGGGAAATAACATCTATTGAAATGATGCCTCATGAATAGTGATCGGCATACCAACTGAAGTTAAACAACGTGAAGCAGACATAATATAAATATATAGATCATCATGACGAAACCTGAAAAGAAGCAATTAGCAACAAAAAAATATTAATTTTGACAAGCAACTGATGGAAATAACATCTATTGACAAAGGTAGATATGTCTATTGTATGCAATATGAAACTAGTTGTAGCTGATGGCCAATCGATTACAATATGAAACTAGGTGAATTAAAATGACTGAAAGTGACCTAAATCCAATCGCTTGGCTGTTCCCCCAATTTGATAGCAAGGCCTGTACATCATACACAGAACTTCCAACATCTCAGCACCTCTGCACCTCCTAGCCTATAATTGTCTTCAATTATCAATTACTGCAAGTGTTAGAACAGCAAAATATGATCAGTACTGACCTTAAATCTTTCCAGGAAAAGAATGATAAAAATATGTTGGAGTACACCAATCCAGATGATACAAAGTGGAACACAAAATGTGCAACTATAAATGAAGCATTGGAAAAAACCACAAACAAATGCATTCATTGCACCTGGAAATGAAGCGTCTGGAAAATCACATATAAAAAGAAGGAAACCCATTTAAAGGAGCATGAAAGATATTTGCACACAAACAAAGATCATAATAAAACCAGAAATAAACCCTCAGTACTGACCTTAATCAAGCTATCAATAATCAGGCTGACATCAATGACAACAAACCAATCTCACAACTTGACCGAAAATGACATAATAGAACTCATAAACCAATTAGGTACGTACTGATACAAAAAAGAATCTTGATCCATCACAACATGATGAATTCAACTCTTCTCTTGGAAGCTCTTAGCCTAAGAGCTTGCTTGGCAATCCCATGAGCCACCAAGTTACAATTTCTGTGTGAGAAAGATAAAAGAAGTCACATTGCAACTGTCATGAACCACATTGTCCGCCTCATATCTGGAAAAAAAGTCTCCATTGCACATCTTCACTACATTTAACACATTAGACTCTACAAGGAGAGGGAAAAAAACCATGCATGCAGCCATCCTCAAACCCTCCAATATCGCCCTAGCTTCCACAATTTCCACATCCATCGATCCTGTTGTTGAGAAAGCTGCTGCATCCCTGACAACTCCCCTGTCATCCCTAATCACTGCTCCCAACCCAATGAATCCATTTTTGATATTAACAGCTGCATCCACATTAAGTTTAAACTCAGATTTTGGAGGGGGATTCCATCTCAGCCTTGAAGATCTAGGAGGACAAGGAAACCTATCCGCATCACAGGACTCTAAATCATACAAATAATTTCCTGCCATATTCCATATTTCATCACAAGGCAAGCCTTTCCTACTATGAACCTTTAAGTTCCTGTTTCTCCAAACCAACCACGACATCACAAGAACGAGCAGGGTTGCATCCTCACTTTATAGATTGTACGCTCAGAGCAAAAACGACCCATTAAGTCAAGAAACGTGAGGTTAGCCATGCCCGCCACAAAATTGCATCCTTCCCAAATCGCTTTGGCAAAAACACAGCCCCACAGCACATGGTCGGCAGTTTCATCTTCACGCCCACAGAACTCACAAATCGGTGAAGCAGCAATCTTCTTCCTCCATAAAGTAGTTTTTGTTGGTAAAATCTCTTTGCAGTCTTTCCAACAAAAAATGTGAATTGCAATTTTAAGGACCACAGCCTTTTCCACCAACCATCTGGACCCTTTGGGCTAGAAGGAATCTCAAGGAAATGTTGAGTCAAATCAACTTTGTAGGCACTCTTAGCTGAGTGCTATGTGTACTAGAAAAGAATACTTGTACACTTGAACTGTCGATGACTTTTTACAAAATAGATTTCTGATGCAAGTTGTGTAGGTCGGTGTTTTTCTTGCAAATATAAGCTTCATTAGTCATTACAGAGTTAGCTTCCAACTCTAGTGTGTTTCTGGTCAAATTCTGTAGCTAAGGAAGCATATACATGTATTTTCATTTGCGACATTATATAACAGAGAGAGAATGCAATGGCCAGCAAACTTTCTTCTCGAACAGATGATTTGCCGTTTATATATACAAGGAATGAAGTGCTTGATAGCAATGTCGGATCAGAATGATGCTAAAGTTGACAACAGTTTGCACTAATCCTGTAGGACCTCAACATGAACACTGTTATCTCTGAAACATGATGGCTCAAGGTTGAAATTAAAATAAATAGAGAATACACAAAGAATGAAAGAAAAATAGAAGTACATAAGAAGAAGATTCTATTTAGAGATAGAAAAAATGATAGTATTAACATACTCTATGAACGAAACATACACAAATGATTAAAATTCATTTCTACAGATCTATTCTCCAAATTTCTCCTCTCGTGCAGCAAAGTTTTTTTTTTTTTTTTTTTGTATAAGAGATGGGTAACTTACGGTTGTCTGGTTGTCCATCAGTTGTTCATTGATTAGAGATCAAGAAATTTTTGATTGACCTGAGTTTGTATAGATCCCACTTGGATAGGGGGTTGAGGTTATTGCATCCGATGATGCATATTGATATTAGGTTGGTGGGCAACCCCCCTTCTGGATACGACTCAAGAAGAATACAATTACTGATTGTCAAGTGTTGAAGTGACACGACCTTGTGCATTCCGTTGGGCAACGTTGTGAGATTCTCACAGTCGGATATTGAAAGGGACCTTAGGTTTGGTGGTAACCCCACCTCAGGAAAGGACACAAGTTTAGGACAATTGCTTATCAACAATTTATCAAGATGGACGAAGTTGTCAAGGTCATCCGGCAAATATTTAAGCTTGATACAATCTCTAATCTCGAGCACATTAAGCCTTGATTAGGAGTTGGAAGAGAAGGATGGAAAAATACTTGAACAAGTCATCGGGAATGAAGTGAGTGAACATCCAGTGATCACTAAATGTTGTAGACAATTGTTCTTGAGCAGCAACCCTGCAGGTAGCACATTTAGATTTGGACAGTATGTGATCTTCAGTTGCTGAAGAGTTAATGGTAGCTCACCGAATGGAAAAGATACAAGAGGACAACCTTCAACCTCAAAGAATTCAAGAGACAGCTTCGTGTTTCGCATTAAGCCTTCAGGTAAGGAAAATAAAGACATACAGTCCTTGATCGATTCCTAAGATTGGATGGAGAGTCCATCTCTGGAAGGGCAATAAGACTCGGACAATTGATGATTTTCAATGTGTTGAGATATTTGAGGCTGTGTAGTCCATGTGGAAGCTGTTAGAATATTATCATTAATTAGGAGATTGTATAGTTGTCTTGACTGATTTGATTAGAATCAATTAGAGGATCAATTAGGATCAATTAGCTTAATTGTAGATTGTTGTTTCCTATTGTATCTATTCTATTTTCCTATAAATTACCTCCAATATGGAGAAGAATATATAACAAAAATTCTGAATTGTTCATGGTATCAGAGCCTAAGTATTTAGGTTTTCTGTTTCTACTCTTCTAAATAAAAATTTCTACAGTTTTCTATCTTTTTTTTTTTCCTTTTTTTTTTCTTTTCTAAAGCAATAGGACTGCTACCTATTGTTTTTTGGTGTCTTACCGGAATAACTGTCGCCGGCGTCATATCAACCTCGTCGGTCTTCTTCAACCCATCGCCGATCGTTCCAAACCCAACATCGATCGTCTTCAGCCTTACCATCTGCTCACAATCTATCGCGACCCGACCCGATCCACATCGGTTCTTTCTCCTGTTGCGACCCACGTCGCCTCTAAACCGGTTGCTCTTCATCGCAGACCCGACCCGTGTCGGCTTTCTTTCTCCTCCATTAGCGACCCACGTTGCCTGATTTCACCTCCATCAGCGACCCACGTCGCCCAATTTCTGTTTATATATATATATATATTTACCAGTAAAAAAAAAAAAAGAAAAAAAAAAAGAAGAAGGTAAAAGTCAAATTTTTCTTTCATTTGCTTCCGCTGATACTTTTATACTATAACTACTATGGGCAACGGAGATGAAGAATCAGACGTATCTAGCCACACAATTCCACCACCAATACTTCCTCAAATTTATTCTCATGATAACTCATCTAAGATTGAGATTAAATTGGATGGATCAAACTACCATTTATGGTCCAAGTTTGTTAAGATCTTCGTGGCTGGAAAAGACAAATACGGTTTTCTCACAGGGGAATGTGTTAAGCCTGCCACCACCAGTCCCACCTATAGGCGATGGTTGGCCGATAATGCTCTTGTGCAAGGATGGCTCCTCGGATCTATGACTCCCAAAATTATGGGGATGTTTATCCGATTACCTACTGCTCAGGCTATTTGGGAAGCAGTTGCTCGTACTTACTATGATGGTGCAGATCAATCCATCATCTATGAACTCAACAGCAAAGCATTCCATATGCGTCAATCTGGACGACCTATTGCTGAGTATTACAGGGAATTGAACACAATCAGGTAGGAGTTAGATCAACGTTGCCCGAATGATATGACTGATGCTACAGATGTGGTTTGACTGAATGATCGCATTGAAAAACAAAGAGTATACATGTTTCTTGCAGGACTAGACCCTGAATTTGACAAAGTACGAGCTGATGTGTTACGTATGGATCCATTTCCTGGTGTTGAAGGAGCATTTGCCTATATTCGTCGTGAGGCACAGCGTCAAGCCATTATGTTTCTTGAAAAACAAAGAGTATACATGTTTCTTGCAGGACTAGACCCTGAATTTGACAAAGTACGAGCTGATGTGTTACGTATGGATCCATTTCCTGGTGTTGACGGAGCATTTGCCTATATTCGTCGTGAGGCACAGCGTCAAGCCACTATGCTAGCTTCCCCACAAATAAGTGACAGCTCTGCTCTATTAATCAATAAAAGGGTTTCAGGAGACAGAAAATGTACTCACTGTGGACAGAAGAATCATATCCGAGATGCCTGCTGGAGATTGCATGGGTATCCTGAATGGTACCTGGAAAAAAAAAAAGAAAGGGCCTCCAAGAACTGGAACTGCCTCTCTTGCGTCTTCTTCCAGCAACTCATCCATTCCACAGAGTAATATGTGTGATTCCAAAATTCAATTCCTCAACTCAGGTACATTTCATTCTGCTTTTAGTGTTTCTACAATTTCTAGTAATAATACCTGGATAATTGATTCTGGTGCAACAGATCACATGACTTTTAACTCTCAAAACTTTAGTCATCGTACTCCGACCGAAACAAAGAATGTGTCATATGCTGATGGTACACCCACCCCCGTTCATGGGGCTGGATCCATATCACTAACTCCATCCTTACATTTATCATTTGTTTTACATGTGCCCACTTTATCTAACAACTTACTCTCAATCAGTCAAATCACTAAATCTCTAAACTGTGTTGTGACATTCTGGCCTTTTCATTGTGTATTTCAGGACATCACAACCAAGGAGACGATTGGAACTGGTAGGGAAAAAGGAGGGTTGTACTTCTTTACTGCAGACAATGTTTCCAATCATCCTCACAAAGTAGCACAAGTTAGAACCAACAACGAGAGTAATATTTTCCTTTGGCATAGGCGTCTAGGTCATTGTTCTTTTGAATATCTCAAATTTTTATTTCCTTCGTTGTTTAAAACTGTTGAGCACAATAATATACAGTGTGAGACATGTGTTCTGTCAAAACATCATCGCACTGTTTTTCCCCCTAGTAATAGTAATAAAAGATCTATGCCTTTCTCTCTTGTTCATTCTGATGTTTGGGGTCCATCTAACGTTGTATCTATATCTGGTATGCGTTGGTTTGTTACATTCATTGATGATTGTACTCGTATGACATGGATTTTTCTTTTAAAAATAAAAGTGATGTATGTGACGTTTTTCAAAATTTTTATTATATGATTCTCACACAATTTCATAAGAAAATTCAAGTTTTACACTCAGATAATGGTGGTGAATATTTGAATCATAATGTAAAAGCTTTTTGTTTGAAAAATGGTATTCTTCACCAAACATCTTGTGCACATACCCCGCAACAAAATGGTACTGCCGAACGTAAAAATCGTCATCTCTTAGAGGTTGCACGATCTTTACTGCTCGGAATGCATATGCCTAAATCTTTTTGGGGTGATGCAGTACTATCTGCTGCATATCTCATTAATCGTATGCCATCCAGTGTTCTATCTTTTCAAACTCCGTTACAATCCTTGTCTCATTACTGTACTGTTAACTCTGCATTGCATATTCTTCCTCGGGTTTTTGGCTGTGTGGTATATATACATGTTCATACTCCTCATCGAGGAAAGCTAGATCCACGTGCTCTTAAGTGTGTTTTTATAGGATATTCTAACTCACAAAAAGGATACAAATGTTATCATCCTCCATCCCGTAGGGTATTTGTGTCACAGGATGTTACTTTCTGGGAGAATGATGCATATTTTACCTCGGAGACTTCTCTTCAGGGGGAGAATCTGAACTATGAAGGGAAGTCTCCTAAAACTGCTGAAAATGGTATACCTATTAGTCTGAGAAGTCAATCTTTCGAGGAAAAAAATCTATCTTTGGAAAGTAAGATTCCTGATAGTCTCACAGAAAAGATAGAACCAACATTTGAGAGTGTTTGAAAGAAGGAATAAAGAGAAAGAGAAACAGGGGGAGTCAGTTCTCATACAGGCAGTACAACCTTTCTCTTCTTCATCACCGGTTCGTCAATCAGACTCTAAGGTTGAAAATGCTCCTGAGGTAACTCTTGAACCCTCCTCTTTATCTAATGATATATCCAATCACACAGATCCTGATCCCAGTTCAACTACTAGACGGTATCCTAGTCGAGAACATAGACCAACTGTACGATTTGATTTTTCCCCCGAACGACCTCCAGCAGATAGTAATGCTCTTTACTCTATTACTAATTACATCTCAACTCACAGACTATCTGAAACATTTAAAACCTTTGCACATCAATTATCCTCTGTATCTATTCCTAGTAAATTGCAGGATGCACTGACAGACCAAAATTGGGTCCGGGTCCGAGCCATGGATGAAGAGATGAAAGCTTTACAAAAAAATTGTACCTGGGAGATAGTGGATCTTCCTAAAGGAAAGAAGGCTGTTGGATGTCGATGGGTATATACCATCAAACACAAGGCAGATGGCTCAATTGAAAGATACAAGGCTAGGTTGGTTGCCAAATGGTACACTCAGACTTACGGGGTTGACTACCAGGAGACCTTTGCCCCGGTAGCAAAGTTGAACACTGTGAGAGTACTTCTCTCACTAGCAGCTAATCTGGAGTGGCCTTTGAAACAATTTGATGTAAAGAATGCCTTCTTACATGGGGAACTCAGTGAAGAAGTTTATATGGATCTCCCCCCTGGTTTTGATTCTCAAACTGGTAAAGTCTGTAAACTAAAAAAGGCTCTCTACGGACTAAAACAATCACCTAGAGCCTGGTTCGGACGACTCAGTACTTCCATGAGGAAATTTGGATATAAGCAGAGTAACTTTGATCACACCTTATTCTTCAAACGAAAGGGTGACAAAATCACTATACTAGTCTATGTTGATGATATGATTGTTACAGGAAACGATGATCTGGAGATGACTAATCTTCAAAGTCACTTGGCCACAGAGTTTGAAATGAAAGACCTAGGAGCATTACGGTACTTTCTGGGAATTGAGTTAGCTTGGTCAAAACATGGGATTTTCCTTAGTCAGAGAAAGTATGTTCTTGATCTGTTTACAGAAACTGGGATGCTTGCTAGCAAACCAGCAGATGCTGATTGAGCTGGTTGGTAAACTTATCTACTTATCGCATACTCGTCCTGATATTGCATATGCGGTGAGTGTGGTAAGCCAATTTCCCACTGAGAGTCACATGGATGCATTACTTCGAATTCTAAGATACTTAAAAGGATCTCCTGGCAGGAGATTAATGTTCTCTAAGAATGGACATCTAGACATCAAGGGATACACAGATGCTGATTGGGCTGGGAATGCTAGTGATCGGAGGTCTACTTCTAGTTACTTTACCTTTATAGGAGGTAACCTAGTCACGTGGCGAAGTAAGAAATAGACTGTGGTGTCACGATCCAGTGCTGAAGCAGAATTCGAGGGATTGCCCAAGGAATTACTGAATTACTGAATTACTGTGGTTGAAAAACTTATTAGGGGATTTGGGATTTCACCCAAAGGATAGTATGAAGCTATATTGTGATAATATAGCTTCAGTATAGATTGCCAATAATCCTGTCCAACATGATCGTACCAAACATGTGGAAATTGATCGATTCTTCATCAAAGAGAAATTAGAAGGGAAAATAATTGAGCTTCAGCATGTATCAAGTAAAGATCAACTTGCAGATATCCTTACAAAGACCATTAATGGAAGGAACTTTCATGACTCAATTAGCAAGTTGGGTATGAGTGACATCTATGCACCAACTTGAGGGGGAGTGTTAGAATATTATCATTAATTAGGAGATTATATAATTGACTTGACTGATTTGATTAGAATCAATTAGAGGATCAATTAGGATCAATTAGCTTAATTGTAGATTGTTGTTTCCTATTGTATCTATTGTATTTTCCTATAAATTACCTCCAATATGGAGAAGAATATATAACAAAAATTCTGAATTGTTCAGAAGCTTGATCATGTTATTGCAGCAAGCTATTTCCAAATATTCAAGTACTGGGGGCAACCGTTGTTCTTCCTCAGGCCATAGAAAGATTAAGGAGCACTTCCGAATTGTCAATTTTTGAAGAGAAGTGTTGTCTGGTAATCCAATCTGGTTGGACAAAATTGTGAGTTCATCACAATGAACAACCTCCAAATAATGGAGTGCTACTAACCTATTGAAAAACTCACAGGGTAGATGCTTGAGCTTAGCAACTTTGTGAAGATATAGCTTCTCAAGTGAGGTGAGGTCCAACACACTTTCCAGTAGAACTCGATCACATTCTTCTAAGACTAAGGTTTGGATATGTGGAAAGCACGGGATCGAAGACAGTTCCTTGCAGTTACGTATTTTAAGAGTCTTCAAGGATGCAAGAGATCCAGGTATCTCCTTTGAGAGTTTCGGACAGTTCTCTATACAAAGCTCATTGAGGCAAGGGAATTCTCCAACGCCTAAACAAATCCATTCCCCCCAGGCATATTCTTGAACTTGAGAGTTTCTAAGGACTGGAATGGTTTAATCAAACACCACCAAGCATCGTAGAACTCATGACCTACACTGTGTACAGAATCCATTCCTTCGATAACAAGGTTCTTTCGTGAGGCTAGTTGGCCAAGTGGTGGTAAGCATTTGCAGTTTGTACACTTGCTAAGACTGAGGAACTTTAAATTTGGAAATGATGGACCCCCTGTCCAGTTTGGAAACTTTGTACCGTTAAAGTGATTAATCGAAAGCTCTTTAAGATTGCTATGAGGCTGTAGTGCATCAAGCACATCTTCATCTAGTGTACCATCAAAATCTCTACTCCATTCCAACACCAACTTATTGAGATACTTTTTATCCTTCAAGTTCGCTTCCATTGCATCTGTGTCTTTCTCCACATATTCCAGCTTTAATATGCAGAGATCCCCGCGTAGATATAACAGATCTTTCAACTCTACTATTCTCGAGCCACTGTCTTTGCTCACGAGGAAATATGGCAATGTGCGGAGATTTTTCAGTCTACCAATATTTGGTGGCAACTGCTGCAATTTAGTTCCTCTGATATCAAAAACCTGCAAATTAACCAGGTTTCCTAAATTTGTAGGCAGTTGAATGAGATGTCGACAACCATGTAAAATCAATGTTTGCAGGTTGTATAACGTAGCAGTTGATTTAGGCAACAGTTTGATTGCTGTTTTGGAGAGATCGAGATAGCGTAGGTGTTTCAACTCACTGAACAAGTCTGGCAGCTCAGTGATCTCATAGTGACTCAGTGATAACACATGTAAACGACTAAATGCTCTCAGTAGATGATGCACTGCCTTATTTGTTATTTGACAAATTCCAAACCCACCATCCAATGGTAAGAAAGTTCGCAAACACTTATGCAATGTGAACTCTTCAAAATTTAAGAGGCCACCACGTCTTTGTTGAATATATGATAGATGACGAGCTTTTTTCCAATTCTTTCCTTGATTAATACCTTCCTCCCATCTAAAACATCTTTCCCCGGCCGCAAATTGAGCCAAATCATTTATAAGATCGTGCATTATAAACCGAGAAATATTGCCATTAGAGCATTGAAAAAGTGACCTTGAAAGTAGATCATGAAAATATCGGCTTCCAACATCTTCAATCTGCATATGTTTTTCTCGTTGCTGCACTAGGCCTTCTGCTATCCATAAACGGACTAGTTTCTCTTCATCGAATTCATAGCCCTTGGGGAAGATAGCACAATACGCAAAGCAGGGTTTCAAATGAGAAGGGAGGAGGTAGTAGCTCAAACTTAATTCTGGAAGAATGCCGCATTGCTGATGAGGTAGTTCCCACACTTCGCTGTTCAATATATGTTGCCACTCATCAACACCTAATTTAGAGCGTAGTAAGCCCCCTAGCGCCCTTGTAGCCAACGGCAAACCTTTGCATTTCTTAGCTATTTCTTTACCGATGCTCTCCAACTTTGGACGCACTTCAGAATTGAGTTTAGAAAACGCATGTTGTGCAAACAACAACCAACAATCATCATCCGACATTTGCTGGAGATGGAAAAGGGGACCAGCTGTGTTCACAGTTTGTGCCACCGTTTGACTACGAGTTGTCACAATGATCTTACTACCACGTGCACCCGCTCTAAATGGAAGTTGCAAAACATCCCATCCACTATAATTCTCATTCCATAAATCATCCAAAACAAGTAAAAACTTCTTCATCATCAGTTTCTTTCTTAGAGCACTTTGAAGTGGTTCCAGATTAGAAGTAAAGCACGATTCACCTAAAGACTCAAGAACAGCCTTTGTTACCCTCACCAAATCAAAATCACCAAACACATAAACCCATGCTTTCAAATCAAAATGTTCACCCACTTCTTTGTCATTATACACAATCTGGGCCAACGTTGTCTTGCCAATACCACCTAAGCCAACTACAGGAATCACACACAAATCATCATCAACGACATCCCTTCGCAAAGACTCAATCAAGTTCTTGGCATCGTCAACCCTTCCAAAGACGCGATCATCCACCAAAGAAGTTGTTGGTAACTTCCCCCAAATCCCCCTAGACTTTTTCTTCTCTCCAACAACTTCTCTCAAACCAAGCTCCACTGTTTGCCTCGCAATCTCTTCCAATCTCTCTGTTATGGCCTTTGACTTGGAAGCCACCTGCAAAGGGGCCCAAAATAGAAATCTCGCTTGATCCATGTTCTTATATTTTTCAAACAAACATTGATCCATGTTCTTATATTTTTCAAACAAACATTGATCCATGTTCTTATAGTTTTCAAACAAACAGTTTTACGATTATATAATTGAGAATCAGTCATATGGACTCACATCTAATCTCATAGTGTAATGTAGCATTGTAAAAACAATTTTACAGTATTATATAAAGGTTGAAATATGCATACCTGGATGTTAAAGAAAACAGCTCCAACAGGATTCAAGGGGCTGAACAAATGGAGCATGAAATTGGTGCGTTGTTGCCTTTCAGTAAACTGGTGCTAGATTGGAGTCTCAATAAATTGGTACAAGAAAGAAATTGGAATTCTGCTGGTAAGATAGAAGAAGACGTGCTTGGTGCACCACAACCTCATAGGAATCTCAAAGAGCTTTCAATTAAGCATTACGAAAGTGAGAAATTTTCCAATTGGAATGCAAGTCCATCATTTTCAAATTTGATGTCTGCCGATCTTAGTAATTGTAGAAAATCCAAATCCTTCAAATTAATTTTCAAAAGCATCATTTTAAAAATATACCAAACGTGACTTAAAATTCATAGAGGTAGGTTGAGACAACTTATCATTGTTCCAAACCTCATAAATGCAACTGTGTCCTCAAATTCAAGATTTTTTGCATCCACGAATTCGATCCATCTGAGTAACCAATTTCCCTTCTCATCTGAAAATTAATAGACACTGAACTGCATCTATTCTCCTTTTATTAAACTACAAAACAGAATGATATCAAAAGTACCTCTAATAAGTCGAAATTTCCACTGGTTTCCATGAAAGTCCTTAGCATTGAGCTCATTTTGGAGATCCATCAATACCTTATCCTACAACAGGGAATTTTAACAAAATTTTAGGTACTAATCTATCAAAAAGATTCGAATTACAGTAAAAATGGAAAGCATAAAATCATACCAAACGAAAAACTTCTGTGTAAACTTTGGGAGGAATCAATAAGTTTATCATACCAGAAAATTCAAGTGTTCTTTTCGAGAACAAGCGATTCAATCAAGTAGTGTAGAGCGACTGAGAGAGTATCAATAAGTTTACAAAAGTTGAATTTATTTATTCCTATTCCTTCTAAAAACTGTCCAGGGTATAGCAAATATGATGATTATTCAATAAAGTTGTTGACAAAAATAAATAAAACACAAATGAACATTCTCAAAAGTTGATGAAAACATGTTAAACACATTTCAAAAGCTGATGAATACAAAATGGCATGTCCCAACATCATTTTCCATTAACCCTAGTTAAGACAAAAGGACAAAAAGAAAACCCCAAAAAAATAAGACACGCAAACGAAGCTAATCTCACCCAAGTAAACAAGAAAAAACAAAAATGTCTTGAGAAAAATACCTACATTTAACTTTCCCAGCAGCTAATAAACAAAAAAGAAAACTCAAAAAGAAGATAAATGTATGCACCTGATCTTGATCTTGAGTAGCTTAAAGAAGAATCTTCTTTCTTGTTTTTATATTTGTCTCTACAGACGCACTAACACTCTCATCAAACCCCAAAGACAATCCAGAAAATGAAACGAAAAAAAAAAAAAACAGAAAAGAAATGAAAAGACTCTGATCTGTTAACATCTTCAAGAACAGAGAGACATTATATAGGACAAGTCTGGTTAATTACTCTCGTACCCATAACGGTCATATCTGAAGGACACAGCTTTTCATTTTTTACAAGAAAGATCATTTTACATTTTTACCCTTCTCGGTCGTCACTCAACACTCAAGCAGACCAGACCCACCAGGAAAGGTTATGAAAAGTAAGGATTAAAAAATTGATGTTTTTAGGGTCCTAAAATCAATTATTTGGTATTTGGGGTCACTTTATTTTATCTTTGAATTTACCTCCTTAGTACTTCCACCACTCATCGAGATCCGAGACCGCAAATACACACGTGTCAACTTTTATGAAGTTCCTCGGCGGCGAGGAACCAGTGGGACCGACACCGTCCGGTAGCTGGTCGCCGTGGAAGAAGAGAACCTCGAAACCACGGACGTCGACGATCGAGTCCCTCGACCGCGACATCCTCTGCATCATCTTCTCATCTCTCGGACTCTTCGACCTTGTTCGCTGCTCCGTCGTCTGCAAGTTCTGGTACTAATTAAACATCTCTCTTAATCGCTAATTAACTCAAAAAAGATTCATATTTTAACTTAGTTACAGACAAAAAAATTTGATTTTGATATTTTATTTTCCTATGAAGGAATGCAGTTATCAACAGATGTAAGTCACTGCAAATACTCTATTTCAACCTGCAGTGTGATTCTTCTGAATATGTTTCGAATACGTCTGGCTCTTCGCGGCAATCAATGTCGATGCTTTTAGAAGAGCTAGCTATGAAGCATCATAGGTTGTCTTTAGAAGAAGGTCGCATTGATATTGATCAATGGAAAGGTCATTCGCTCGGGTAAATTCCTAGTCACACTTTTTTCAGTTTGCCTGAAATTTCAATTTGATATCGTTTTTAGCAGTTGAATTCAAAAGCAATTAAGAGTTTGAAAAATAGTTAATGGTGAAGTTAGTTTTGAAATTTTTGCTGGAGGTTTTTAGATGTAGTTTGTAGAGTTTGTACCGAATTACTGCTCATTTGAATGAAGGAACTATTAGGCTTTGGAGAGATATTGAATTTTGTTTTGCATCTCGATTTTGAGTTGTATGTGTATGCGTGTATTGTTTTATAATTTTGCCAGTCTTTTAGGGTTGATCAATGCCGAATGAAGAGGGGCATGATTCTTACTGGTGTAGGCGATAAGGTATGTTCCATTGGATACTAATTGGATAACTGTTTTTGAGTGTTGTGTGCTTGAATTAGAAGCCAGGTTTCTGTTTTTGAATTTTGCTTTGTTAGAATCTCTGACTTGATTTTATAGATGATAACCTGTTGGCTTTTGCATCGGTTCTATCTGCAATGCATAATGACTCTGCCCTAGTCACGATAAGTAATATCTATTTTACAATCCTGCTGAACTGAAGGCTAAAAAAGTGAGGGTTGTATCTGAAACTCCCTTGTAGATGCATCCTTCCAACATCGCAACAGATATTTTCAATCACTTTTTGAGTTTAATAAATTAGGTTCCAGGTCATGTCTAAACCACTTGGAGTCAGCTTTACATCTCTAGAACTTTAGGTAGATATCATTGTACATAGCATACTTTTCCTGCTCCCCTTGACAGATGAAATTTGTTTTGAACCTTAATTTTCCTAATGATTTTCAACTGCAACATTTTCAGGTTATGCGTCTCTGGTCATTAGAAAGGTACAAATGTGTGGAAGAGTATCCCATTCCGGGTACACTCCCTCTGATTGACTTTGATTTTGATGAGAGCAAGGTAACTCAAAGAGATCCATATGTTGTTCCTTTAAGTAAATGCATGATTTATATTTACAGATCCATTCCTGAATAAATTGGGAGTTAATAATATTATTTCAAGGTCATTTTAAGTTGAAGATACTGCCATCAAGTTTGCTAATTTCTTATCTTTTCATGTTTTGTTTTTTCCTGCTTATTAATTTATCTAAGACTAGTGCTTTGGTGCACAAGAGCTAAAATCCAATATAATATAACCTATTGAATAAACTGTCATTAGCTACTAAACTATATGTTTATTTGTTGATTCTTTTATTATGTTTAAGCTCCAAAAGTAATTAGTCTACACACCAGAATCTAGCCCTCATATTATGTATAATTGTCCTCCTCACTTTGATGCATCTTTTAGGATTTCTCAGCACATAACGCCACATGAGTACAATGCAACTCCAACCCTTAATTCGCAGTTTATCACCAAAAACGTTTATTTTTTATTTTTTATGATGTAATCTTTATGGTTAATGGTTATATTGTATTGTAGTGTCTGGATAAAATTTTCAATATCTATGGGGGAACTTCTAATATTTCTCCAAATATCATTTGTAGATTGTTGGTTTAGTTGGCACTCGTATATGCATATGGAGACGCAATGGAGCAAGAAGCGTATTTCCCTCACAAGAAGGCACATTTGCAAAGGGTTTATGCATGCGGTACACAGACAGTTGTTCTGATTACATTTATTTAAAATATTACCACTATGTATTTCTTTATAAACTAGTATAAATTAGTTTGATACACAGTCAATATCTCTGTATACAAGATATAGTAGAAAGTTCAAGTATAAGATAAACGAGATTATGAATGCATGATTTTGCAAACGTTAAGCTATTTCTTTCGCCTTAAGCATCATAACTCGGTAGCATTCTAATAGGTAACTTAGGGAACTAAAAACTCACTTTTCGGAAATAAATACTGATTTCATTCGATTACTTAATGTGTTATCCTGTGGATCCATAAACATACAAAGAGTTTCTTATTTAGACATATACTGATATGCTACAATGTTCTATCTTTTGGTTTTTATGCTTTTTTCAAAGTGTGAACTTTGATTGTTTCTCCTTGTAGCTACTTTGATCCTGAGGCTGTGATTGGATGTGATGATGGGACTGCCCGTGTGTTCGACATGTACAGTAGGAAATGTTCTCGAATCATTAGGTGTGTACTATGTGAGAAATATGTCAAATTTTGTATGTTTCATTCTTTGCTTGCCAGTACTCTATTAAATTATAATGGGTATGTTTTAGACTGTTATCAATAGTTACAAAGATGGTGTGGTTGAATTGGTAATTATTTTTCTTAACTTTGTTATTCAATTTTCATGCGCTTCTTTTCTTATGGTATTACTTTGATCTCCAAATCGCAGGATGCATGGTGCAGCTGTAACATGCTTGTCTTTGAGTGAAGATCAATTAATTATTAGCGGGTCCTCCCTTGGCAGTATCACGATCTCTGGTCTCGTTTCTGACCAGAAGGTATCTACACTAAGATCAACTGATTCCACAGGTTTGTATCATATGCCTGCTGTCAAGTTCTCTTTCTCAAATATGATGTTAAATCACATTGTTTGAATGTTTTCTGCAATTGAGTGCTTGAATTATTTTTCTTCTTAATCTGACAGGCATAAAGACCTTGTGTTTCAACCCAAGTTCTCATCTAGTGTTTGCCGGTAGCAGTGCTGGATATGTACGAAGTTGGGACATTAGGTATGCAAAGGACTCGTACTTTCCAAGCAACTTTAAAATGCATCCGTGGCATGTTTTATGTTGTTAGGCTAGGTGAATCGTTAAGCAATTCACGAGTATCATGATTATTAATTGATTATGTTCTGAAACTTGCAGGACAATGAAACCTTTATGGGAGAATCGAGTGAGTCCAAACGTCGTTTATTCTATACAACACCTACAGAGCGACAGATCAACATTGGCCATTGGTGGGATAGATGGTGTATTACGGATTCTGGATCAGAACACCGGAGAAGTTCTCTCAAGTTGTGTCACTAGTATCAGCACATCATCAAATTCCTCCAGACATACTTCCACGGCAATCGAAAGAAAAAGAGGTGCAAGGCTCTCAGAAGATATCCTCATCGACAGAATTCCTAAGAGCGCTCGACCTACGATCACATGTTTGGCTGTTGGGATGAAAAAAGTTGTAACCACACACAATAGCAAGCACATCAGATTGTGGAAATTCAACAAATGAGTGGAGAAAGAAAGAGTTCTTTTTGAGTTTTGCCTGTATTGGATTTTGTAGTGTGTGATGTTAGCAATTTAACTTATCGAAAAGCACTTTTAATAATACCACAGGTATTTACAAAAGAAAGTTGTTTTATCTATCCATCAATATATATATATATTATTTGCAGTGATGGCAACTCGACTGCAACTTGAACATTATAGAATGAATGAATGAGCATTCTTAAATATATATACAGTATTTACGGTGACGGTAATTTGAACTTGAACATTTACGGAATGAATGAATACTCTTAAGTCTTAAGAAAATTACGGATTATGGGTTTAATAAACAACTAAAATAGTAATAATGTCATTAACAAAATTTCGTAGGACAAAAACGACATCGTTTTAGTTCCATACTCACAAACCCAATTTTTAAGCTCAAGCCAATTGCCCAATTGCCCAAGTCCCAAATATTAACCCAATTAAAGCTGACAAAATCAACGTTCTCTTCTCCGAGTTCTCTTTCATAACAAAAATCGAACCAGCCAAACCTTAATCGAAAAACAATGGTGTGCATACGGAAGGCCACGGTGGATGATCTGTTGTCGATGCAATAAATGTGTCGTATTTGTTGATTTTTTTTTTTTAATTTTAAATAATAATAAATCAATAAATTTGATAGGAAAAATTGAAATCGAGACAATTCTAAAAAAGATATTCAACGCATTCATTGAATGTATTTGTTGTATTTGTTGGTTTTTTTAATTTTAAATAAAAATAACATATCAAATAAAATTTTGTATTGGAGTACAATATTAAAATCACGTACCAAATATAACATTTTACTATTTTTATATCAAATTATATTAATATATATCTCTCGAAAATGGTACGAAATAAAGAAGAATAAGAAGAGAGACTCGACCAAAATGGCCCAACCTAGATGCATGGCACTCTACAACGCGTGTGCTTTGAATATTCTCTCCAATCTCTTAACACTCCATTTTTAGTAAAACCATATCTCTTTATTTCCTTCTATTAATTATATTTCTTAAATTTTGGTATTATACATTACAAGTGTAATTATGTGAGATTCTTTTTTTTAGTTTCCTCTTCTTTTTTTTTATTTTAAATCTTCCAATGAATAATAAAAATGCAGTAATTATACTAAAACTGTATAGTAACTTCATTTTTTTTCTCTTTTATTTTATATGCACTCACTCTACAAAACAAACGCAAAGCCAATAAGCCACCATTTTGTGATGCGTAATTTTTTTTTTTTCCATTTTATAAGCAATTTAATATCTTGTAGTTAGTAGGGTTTATCAAGTTGAATAGATTGGAAATCACGAATCCATTTTTGTTTTGGATCAAATATTGATTGACTGATTGATGGGTGCACTTCTGATTTTCATCTTCTTCTCCTTCATTGGTGTTATATCACCTTCTTGTAAGTACCCTTTTATTGTAATCATTTTGTTTTGAATTGTTGTTTCTTTTTTAATAATTTGTTTCCACATAAATAATATATATAAAAAAAAAATACAATTTTTGGGGAAAATTTTGGTGATATGCAGATGGGTATGATCCATTGGATCCTCATTCCAACATAACTATCACTTGGGATCTTCTACAATCCAATGAAGCTACAAATGATGTATGTATACAAATATAAAATTCTCCTCCTTTTTTATTTCATAATTTTTTCATTTCTTTTTCTCTTTTGTTGTTATTGAACTGTTCATGTTCCCTTTTTTTTCTGTTTTTTTTTTTGGATTATAAGTATCGATATTGATTTACTTAAAAATAAAACTGATATTGATCGATGAATAGTAGTAAACAATTAGGGCAGATAAGATAGAAGAACGATTTTATTCTTATTTTAATTATATTTTGGTATAATTTGAAATTATAAAATAAATAAATAAAGAAAGGATAATTTTAAACCATAGACACATATTAACGACTATAAAACGAAAATACTTATAGATAGTTATTAACATACATCATAAGAACACATATTAACGCTCCTTATAGATATCAGAAGGATATTTTGTCTGGTTCTTGATTGAGTGATCCGACAAAACCCCCCATATGACGTTTTGGGTGAATTGTTAATTCGTGATTGTCTTTTGGATGGCGTTTTGGTGGGGTTGAATTTTTCTCCAATCACTTTCCACCACATCTTCATACCAAGGGTATTTCTCTCTTTTTAAACAAAAAGGTATATGAGTAAATGACTTTCTAATTAGGATTTGGGATTCTACTATATTAATAGCATTATTGAAAATCCCCAAATATTTAATTAGGTTTCTGACTTTTTAAAATGATCAATCGAGATTTTTATTAAAGATTTTTTTTTTTGAAGACTACTGATACAAAATTTTGAAAATATGTATATGGTTGAATTGAATCCCAAAATAGCTCTTAAATACAATTAAAAAAAAAAAGAATAAAAAGATGTTTTCCAAAATATTGTTTAAAAATTAGAATCCACAATTACATGAAACTTTTTTAAACTACTTGGGGGATCGGGAATCAAATAAGTTGAATTCCATATTCTAATAAACAAGCTCTACAAACGTAAAATGTTAAATTTGGTTTGAATTTAAACTCAGGGATTCAACTTTCAATAATTGAATCACTTAGGATGTGTAGTTACAAATTACTTTTGTTACACTATAATACACAAACTTATTATGTAACCTTGCATTTTGATTCAGAACATTCAAAAATTGATTGATTTGTTGTCTTTTGCATTCTACTCATGTAGAATCTAAAACAAAATGGTTTGATTTCAGGTTTTGATGTCTATATTCAACTTCCAAAGCTATAGACATGTCGATGAGCCTGGTTGGAGAGTGAGTTGGGCGTGGTCAGCGGATGAAGTAATATGGAGCATGGTGGGAGCCGAGGCCACGGAGCAAGGCAACTGCTCTGCCTTCCAAGCCAGAGTCCCACTCCCTCATTGTTGCGAAAAGAGGCCTGTCATTGTTGATCTTTTACCCGGAGCACCTTACAATCAACAGACCAAGAATTGTTGCAAGGGTGGTGTTCTAACTTCCATGTCACAGGATCCTTCCAAGTCTGCTTCAACTTTCCAGATGAATGTTGGTGGTGTCGTTAACTACACAGGTTTCGCGATGCCTGTAAATTTCAGTCTTGGTGTCCCAGGTTATACCTGTGGGGATCCATTTGAGGTCCCGCCAAGCAGGTTTTCTACGGATAAAGGCCGTCGATGGACACAAGCTCTTAGTAAATAACCTTAATTACCACATTAACATTTCCACTATTTCTTACACCAACACTGTCAATTATCTAAATCTTAATTTTTTTTTGTAGGGACATGGAATGTGACATGTATGTACTCTCAAATCATAGCATCACAAAATCCAAAGTGCTGCGTTTCATTGTCTGCATTCTACAATGATACAATTATTCCTTGCCCTAGATGTTCCTGCCAGTGTCAAGATGATCCCACTGCAAATTGCATAAAGTTAAAACTCTTTTTACTTCTCTTTAGGGTCTTCTTCCGTCAGGATCGACCTGATTGATTTTTATTCACCGATTATCACGTGATAATTTATGGTATATGTTCTCTAAAAACTGTCAAGGTATGGAGAAACACCTTCTTTGTTGCAACAAAAGCATGATCCAAATGAGGAACCGCCACAAGCCGTCATCTGTTCGGAGCATATGTGTCCAATAAGGGTTCATTGGCATGTGAAGCAAAGCTATAAAGAGTATTGGAGAGTGAAGATCACAGTGACAAATCTGAATGTGATGAGAAATTATTCTCAATGGAACATGGTGGTGCTTCACCCTAACTTGCAGAGTGTCACACAGGTTTTCAGCTTCAATTACAAGCCACTTAACCAATATGATGGTTACATAAGTAAGTTTGATCAAGACCCTTTTAATCATTATTAGTATTAGGGTTCAGCTACCGTTCTTAGCATTATATGTGTTGTTTGATTTTGCCTACAGATGATACTGGGATGTTTTGGGGAATCCAATACTACAATGACATGTTACTCCAAGCTGGTGAGAGTGGAAATGTACAAACAGAAATATTGTTCCACAAAGATGAAGGAATATTCACTTTCGGTCAAGGATGGGCTTTTCCGAGAATAATTATGTTCGATGGAGATGAATGTGTGATGCCTCCTCCAGATCACTACCCAACACTCCCCAACACTGCCCACCACTCTGCATCCGCACCAACTTTCATCACCATTCTCTTATCCTTCTTGTTGTTTCTTAAACTTGTCTTGTGAAATTTCATTCTGACTAGTTAGAGAAAATTTATGTGCCACTCTGCCAGAAGATACTCGATGAGTTAAGTTGGTCATTGCAAAATATTAATTTAATGTTTTATTAGCCATCTTAAAAATAAAATCTCAATAGAATTTGTACGGTAAAATAAAATCAAACTCTATGGTTATCTTTGTCTTTCTAAGTTATTTGTTATTACCATTCTCTCAAGGGGCTTTGCTCAACTGGTAGATGGACCATTAGTGGTCCTGACTATTCCAAGGTTCATGAATAAAATCTAAAAAAGGGGTTCATACCTATAAAATCATCCCCACTTCATCCCAAAATAAAAATTGAAAAAAAAAAATCCATTATTTTTATGTCTCCAGATACCTTTTTTTTTTTCTTTGGTTGGTAAAGAAGAAATGCAGAATATATATATAGGTAATAATTACTAGGAGAGTATAAAACTTGAAAAAAAAATTGGGTTTTGTATCAAAATAAAACGAATTGGATTAGGTTCTAATTTTGGTTTTGGTATTGTTTAAGTTTTTTTTACGACATAACCCATAACAACAACTCACATCATATGTTTAGAGCCCCTAGACATGATAAGTCCAGGTCGGGCACCCACCCTTGACCCACCCCAAGACCGCCCCTGAGATGGATGAGTTTGGGTTTGGACAAATAACTCATAAGTCAGCAGCTCGATTTTTACCAATGACAAAAAACTTAAAAATAAATACCTAATTTAGATAGATTGATAGATAGATACCGTAAAAAAATATATAATTTAACTGTAATACAAGACTGACATATTTACCACTAAGTAACTATGATACAATTATGTTAATTTTTTTAGAACTTTTAAATTTTGTAGAATACTGAATTCCAATAACTTATTATTATTAATATTATTATTACTTGGTATCAACTAACCTTTTGTATCATTTTACTAATTTATTTGATAAAAGTATAAGAGTATAATGGTCCATTCATACAATTGAAATATATATATATATATATAAGACTTTCTAACGGTCAAACTCAGTCAATGCAAACGGAATGCTAACGGTGTTAGTTGATAGGAGAGGTTTCTAAAATAAAAGCATTTGTAACTGTACATCTAATAATAATTCAAATGTGATTAGAGATTTTTAATATTAATCCTTAATAAAATAAAATAAAATGTGAGAATTATAATTTACGAAGGAAAAAATTATTTTATGGATAATTTTATCTTTAAAAATAACAAAATTACAAATGAACTAAAAGTATTGAAAATGTGTATTTGCTTTAATTTATAAAAAAGACAAATAAATATATATACAAGTTTATTGTCAATGTTTTTAGTTCATTTATAATTTTATTATTTTTAACAATAAAATTGTTTACAAAATAACTTTTCCTTTATAAGTTAATATTTCCATCTTTTATATAATTTATTAATTTTTATCTAGTAAACGTATAAAGGTATAATGGTCCATTCTTATAATCGAAAGTTAAACATATAAATATTTTAGACCTTTTAACTACGTAACTCATAGGGAGGTTTTTAAAATGAAAGCATTCATAACTATATATCCATTAATATTTAAAAAGTAAGGGCAGATTTTTAATATTAATCCTTAACAAAACAAACCCAATTTTAAAGCCAATTAAGCTGACAAAATCAACATTCTCTTTCACAACAAAAAGCGAACCAGCGAAACCCTAATCGAAAAACGATGGTGTGCATACGGAAGGCGACGGTGGACGATCTGCTGGCGATGCAAGCCTGCAATCTGTTCTGCCTTCCGGAGAATTACCAGATGAAGTACTACTTCTATCACATACTCTCGTGGCCGCAGCTGCTCTACGTGGCCGAGGACTACAACGGCCGCATCGTCGGCTACGTATTGGCCAAGATGGAGGAGGAGAGCAACGAGTGCCACGGCCACATAACCTCCCTCGCCGTCCTCCGCACCCACCGCAAATTGGGACTCGCCACCAAGCTCATGAGCGCCGCCCAGTCCGCCATGGAACAGGTCGGTTTTTGTTTTTAATAAATTTCGTGTCTGTGATGTTTGATTTTGTTGTTTGTATACTGTTGGATTGAAAAGTTAGGAGATTTGTTTTTACAATGTTGATTTATAGAAGTTTGGATTTATTTGTTGTTGATTTGATTGTGTATAATTAGGGCACTGTTTACGTAGGTAGTGAATTCGTGAACAATTAGCTCACATTGAGTATACCGTTGAGTTGAGAATTTGTGCTATTGAAGTGTAGTATTCAACTATTCATAGCCTGTAAATGCAACTTCTGGATATATTTTAAATTTTAATTTTTGCGAGCTAAAAGATGGGTTTTAAATGCTAATCGAACACTAAAAAGATAAGAATTTTTGAGTGATTGAGTACTCTTTAGTTTAGATATTGAAGCTTATTCATAGCTTGTTAATGCAACTTTTTGGGTAAATTTTAAAGCTAATCGAACATTAAAAAGATGAGAAAGATAAAAAATGTTGGACGATTGGGTATAGTTTAGCTGAGATTTTGAAGCGTGTTCATAGCTTGTTAATGCATAACTTCGATAAATATTTTTTGAAAGCTAAAAAGATTGGTTTTTTATTCCAATTGAATATACAAAAGATATTAAAAGCTAATTTTAATCTTGATGTGGTATCATGAGAATTAGCTTCTTGAGGCAATTCTGTTGAAAAGTAGCTTGGTGGATTGCATATAGTAGCAGAACATGGAAAATGATGTAGATTTCATGAATTAATATATTGTTTTGAAAGAGATGTAAACAGGTGTTTGGAGCGGAGTATGTCTCGTTGCATGTGAGGAAGAGTAATCGGGCAGCATTTAACTTGTACACAGAAACTCTGGGTTATCTAATCCACGACATAGAGGCAAAGTATTATGCTGATGGGGAGGATGCGTATGATATGCGCAAGCAGCTAAAGGGAAAACAGATTCATCACCACGGGCACCAACACCACGGACACCACCACCACGGACACCACCACCATCATGGTGGTGGGTGTTGTTCGGGTGAGGTGAAAAGTGCAGACGCAAGGAGCGTTGAGTCAAGAGGAGAAGCGAAATCGGATTCGAAAGCCAGCACGAAATCAGATTCAGCAAAAGCGTGATGACTGGATGAAGGAAAATGAGCATGTATTTGGAGAAAAGTTAGAGCCGTGGTCTGTTGTTAGGTTTGCTGGAACATTTTCGTATTGGTCTTGTTGGTTTATGTTAATGCTATTTGATACAGAGTTATTGTAATGAAGCTGAGTTGTTATTTTAATTTTGATGTGGAATCATAAGAAGTAACTTCTTGAGGCAAATCCTTAGTTTCTGCGCAAAACTAGCTTTAGTATATTGAATACAATGACAAAAAACATGGACAATAATATAGATTTAATGAATTAAGATTTTATTTGAATGAAGATTTTAGTTTGAGAACAATGTAAACATGATGTAAATGGGTTAAATGATATGTCGAGATTAATCAATATTTATTCACTTCGATTAAGGATATCTATCTCTATCTATTTAAGTTAGATCTATTTAAGTGAACTAGTTAAGATTGATGGTACATTATTTAAGTTAGAGTAATGTATACATAGATGATGCAAGGGCATGGGCATGCATAATGACACAATCCACCTTATTATATAGAATGTCAAAATCATGTTTTCTCATTGACTCTATAACCCACTAGATGAATCTCCAACATGAATAATGGAAAGTATGATGTATGCCTGTATGGTATTGTCATGTTTTGAATAATATATTCATTGAAAAAAGTTGTATAGTGCCCTAGTTAATGGCTGTTATATTCATCATATTCTTGTTTCACATTGCCTTTGTTTATTTCCATTGGAAAAGGTAAGCACTTGGCAAATCTATATATTTTTCTAATGCATCATCACAATTAATTCAATTTTCTTGTCACGTTTCCCACACGTATGACTCTTTTGATTTTGTAAAAAAAAAGAAGAAAAAAAGTGTTCTACAAAAACAATTCAAAGTACTTTTGAAAAATGTTTATCTAGTGCTTTCTGGGATTAAAAAAAAAAACACTTGTAAGAAAAACATATCCATAGAATACTTTTTCCAAGTGTATTCTAACTAAACAAAACAATATATGTATAAAAAAAATGGTTTTACGTAAACGTTTTTAACTATACCAAAACATACCCTAGTATCCAACTAACTTTGGTGGTGCATGTATGGTCTTATCTTTAATAGGGTTCTCGGATTAAACTAGTATTTGTTTTGATTTCAACCAACGTAATCCCCTACAACAAAATTCCCTTCTAGACTGAGAAGTTGAAAGCCTAAAATGTTACTCACTCGGTCACTCCATTAACAATTAGCATAAAGTATAATAAGGCCAGATTGCCAGAATCTGATTTTGCAAAATAGTTAAATCTAGATCAGTTTGTTTGAATTTGTGGTTCAATATTTTACTAATATCTCTCCACACCTAATTTGTTATTTCCTTCTCATTTTTAATGCTAAATTGAATTTTTTAATTAAGGCAAACCCAACCTAACACACTTCAATAATTAAATCCTCAACTAAGATAAGCAAGCAATACAGCTTCAACATTCAATTACAACTCATGCAGGTTCTTGCAAGATTTTTATACACAATGGAGTACAATTCAATAGCAGAAAACTAAACGCATAAAAATAATTAAATAAAAAAATAAATTGTGGGGATTTTTCTTTTCCCCACATCGAATATCCTAAAAGTATATGCAAAAAAAAAAAAAATGATACAAAAAGACAGGACTAAAAGACACTTTAGTCATTGTAGCATTGTTGATTTGGAATCTCAGTGGGCTCTCACAACACTTTCCTCCATGATCAGAAAACCTCCAATAATTGTAAACCTTTTTCTTTCAAATATATCTTCATATTGATTTCAACTGTTCTGGATTACTTGCCTGGAGCAGCTCCATTGGTTGCTCGGGAGTCGTCGGACCCCATTGAAGTCGACTTGAACATAGTACTTTTTTGGAGGATGTTCCCAAATCATGTTTGATGTTTTTGCATAACATTTTTTTTTTTCATATGCTGATAGAGAAAAAAAAAATCATGCCTTAAGCTGTTGATGAGCTAGGTGTGAAAGATGTTGATGAGCTAGGTGTGAAAGCTATTGATGAGCTAGTTGTGAACCGGCGTGGTACTCTAGGCGTAGGCACGACAACATCACGACCAGTTTTGATCAGTAAGAGACGGTCTTTGATCGTTTTATCGAACAATCTGTTGTCAGGATTCTCTGCATAGCAAGCATAGTAACAACTCACACAGGCATGAGGCACTGCCATTGCAATCCTGGTCTGTTACATATACAAAAAATTTATAAATCATGTCAAAAAGATTATTAAATACCCCAAGTTGAGCATAAGATTAGAAAACGTTGTAATTGCGGAGTATAATATAGTCGAAAAGGGCAAACTAACCATGAGGTATCCAACGAAGAAAGCTAGAAGAGAATTGGAGGCAGTGAAGGGCTGATGGACTGTCGTGGTCCAAGCAGCCACAACTATGACACATATTGAACCACTGCAGACTCCAGTGAGGAAGCAGATGGCGCTGGTAATGTCAGAATCGACTATATTCTCCATTTCTTGCCTTTGAAAGAGCTCCCAAGTGTCTTGTGATGCCTGCACAAAACCTTTCCCATATGCAGCTATCTGTATTATTACAATCAAAATAAATTTAGAGTTAAATTATTGACCAGAATAATTCACTTCTATAAACAATTTAGTCTGGACCACATTGACAGTGAGGATTTTAATGCTTCGATTGCAATGGTATGAAATTCGATATTTCGGAAATAATTACAATAAAAGAGTTGACAAATGTAAATAAAATGAGTAAATGACAATAAACATTATTAGATGACTTGTTAGTAATAATACCTGTACATAGGCCCAGCTATTGCCATATTTGAAAATGGACTCCATGACATTAAGACAGCAATGAGCACAACAACACAAGAACTCATCTTCTCCCTTGAGCAAATTCAGAGCTCGGGCTATGATTCTGAGAGCTTCGATTGTTGGTACGAACAAAGATCCAAGACAAGCACTTCCAAGATTTATAGTCATGGCCCTTTGGAAGCAAAATTGAGTGCTAGATTGCATTCCTCTTAGATAATAAAGAGCAATTACTCTACTGACAGTTAGATTGACAACGTTCCTCATAACTTCTGTTGTCCAAGCCAAGCTCAAGGCCAAAGCGATGATGACCAAAGGAGGGACACAAAAATTCAAGGCGGTTAAATTCAAGGCTCCAACCACCGCTAAAATCCATAGAGAAATCCACATGAAACCAACTCCAAGTGTCCAATAAGT
Source organism: Dipteronia dyeriana (assembly GCA_032871835.1). Lineage (NCBI taxonomy): Eukaryota > Viridiplantae > Streptophyta > Magnoliopsida > Sapindales > Sapindaceae > Dipteronia > Dipteronia dyeriana. The sequence continues at coordinate 76,135,464 of CM065303.1, read as the reverse complement.
AGGTTGATTCAAATCAGAGAATTTCGAAATGGGTTCGAAGGATTTGATCAGGACCTTAACACAGAACCCGAGTCTCGGATTGACCCAACAAGCATACAAACCACTGCCAATTGAAAAGGTAATGAAGCACACTCCAAGACCAGAAGTAGGAGGGTCTTGGAAGCAAATCAGGAGGATTCCAGCGGCAAGCGACATGAGGAAAGTACTCCATAGTATGAAATGAACCATGAATCTAGGCCATAGCCTGACCGCCTTTTGCCAAGAAAACGCGAGAGTGATGCTCAATAGAGATGCAGCCTCAACTTGAGGAAGCAAATACTTCAATACCCTTTTCTCTTTTCTTTTAATAGAATCTGATGCCACAATCAAACCTTGAACTCCTTTGAATACAAGAAAACACACCAACCCAACAGCCAGAACCATATGCAGAGCAAAGATGAACAGAGATATCTTGTTTGTGTACCTTCTTGAATTCAATGTAGTCAATGATTGCTGACCACAAGAACAAAATCAAAATCAAAATCTCAAGCTTATAGTTATAATATTTCCAAAATTAGTAAGATTTTCAGGTCTGGAAACTAATTACTCAAAAGATAAATCTATACAACTCTTAAACACTATTAAAATAAAGATAAAAAAATCGTTTAAAATGCATACTTGAGGGGTTGGAGCTGGAGTTGAGCGAGGCTGAGAAGCTTGAGAAGGAGAAGGAGTTGCCATCCTAGGAGCAGCAACTCTTGTACCTCCATTGATGACAATTCTCAAAGGGTTTGTTGGGTTCAATCTGTGCATCATTGGCTCCTGAAACTCTCTACCTATCTTCTGTTGTTGTGGATGATGTTGTTCATGGTCATGAAAATCATCATCATCTTCAACATTTTTATTGCTCGCCACCACTTTTTCTTCCACACCCACCTCTCCTCTCTCCAAATCCTCCTCCTCTTTTCTCTCATTTTCTTCTTCTTCTCTTGCTTCTCTCTCTTCTCTCTCCCTCTCTAACACCTGAAAAAAAAAGTCTTCTTTTTTCAGTATCCAAACTCATCAGTTTATATTCAACACCAAAAAATATATATTTTAACCAAAAAAAGAACACTACAAGCTATGCTATGGAGGGTGACTTACAGGCTCTAAGACAACCATGTCTACGGTGATGACGTCACTTCTCTACGGCGACGGTGTGGCGGTGATGTCTGAAGATATTGTTGTTGTCGGAGTTTGTACGTATGTTTCTAGTGATGTTGTTTTGGTTTTGCATTTATGTTTGTCGTTGTTTTGACTGTTAAATTATTTATTTATTTATTAGTTGCAGAAAATAACGTTGGAATACACGTGTGAGTCGTTTCGAAAAGCGAGTGGATTATACGAACCAATGAGAGGAGATCTCCGTGCATGTGTCCGGATGACACATAGAGCACGTGCGAATAGGGTATTTGTTATATGTGTGTGAGGTACAACTTAAGAGGGTCAAAATTGGAGTCCTGATGATAAAATTTGACGGCTTAGATTGATTCAATTGGATAGACTCTTTTGAGTCTCTTTTTCCTTTTCTTTTCAAACAAACGAACATGAATGGGACCATGAACCATCTTTTTATAACGTTTATGTAAATGAATATATATATATAAATATATATATATATGGGTATAACTCGAATATGTAACCTTATGGGATATATATGAGGGGATTTACTATCGGACTAACCTCATATCGTTAAAATATATATAACAAAAATATATTGTCGTTGTCAATTATCTGGAACTAATAAATCATATATTGGTGAAGCTTTCTTTTATTGGCTCTTTCCTTTTGTCATTTTCAATTTTTTAGTTAAATTCAAATACGGTAATTGACTTAATAACATTATTGAAATTACATAATATATTAAATAAAAATGTATTAAAAAACAATTTGAGTAAGGCTTTTGAAATACGATAAACGATGAAAAAAAGAGAGGAAGAAAGTGGTAATAACTTTCTAGATTTAACTTGAAGAGGAAGGAGAGGAGAAATGAAAAGGAGTTTTCTTTGAAAAAGAAAGAAAAAAAAAAGGAAAATAAATCAAAAAGATATAATTTTGGGTAAATTCGGGGTTCTTATCATGAAATATTACTTGGACGTGTAAGACACTACAAGCTACTATTATTATTGGTTCTTTTTGTAACCACTAACAAATTTTTCGGTTTTCAAATCAATTTGGACTGTTATGGGGTTTTATATTTGGTAACTCTTTTTCTTTTTCTTTTTTAAACAAACTGTGTTAGTATTACTAATTAACTTGTATAATTAGGTTTTTAGTGTTTGAACTTGGCATTTGATTTTGCAAAATTCCCATAAAAAAAAAAAGGTTAACTTTGATGGTAACATTGTCTTTTTTTGTTGTTGTTGTGTAATTCAAGGATATAATTGACAGTATTTTGATTATAGTGCTTTCTTGTAGTAATGTTTCTCAAAACAACAATAATTTAAAGTAAAGATTAACGATATATGTGTGGTCCGGATATCTTTTCCTATAATTCGGAAAGAAAACTCTTCACACATACTTATAATACTTATAAAATATGTAATGTAAGATTTGAATTCCCCACCACTTATGTGATAGTGAGATATACTATCAGTTCTGTTATTAAGTGACGAATAATTTGAAATGTAATTTTCATTATAAGGAAGAGGTCTTTCACGTTATCTGATTTAATAGATAAAAGTAAAATTCAAATCCCATTAATTTATCAGGTAAATTGAAAGGGGACATGTACAAGTGTACAACTAATTTTGCTAAAAATGAACACGTCGCAACCACTTGATTTGAATGCACACAAATTTTGGCTCTCGATTCATAGGCCCCTTGAAGGACCTAAGAAATAAAATGACTTTAAAGTAGCACAAAATTAAAAAATTCACCATGAAAATGCCTCGTATTAAGTGTTATTCTTTCAAGCATTAAAATTGCTGTTCTTGTATTACGCTACATTCATTTTCAATGTCCATGACTTAAAGGCAAACTAATCAATGCATGACATGTGACACAACACAACCAAAGACAAACTTTTTAAACAACTCTAGGGTTTAAGTTGAAGAATACTTTAATACTGACCGATAAGTATCTAAGATACTGACTCTATCAATAGAATAGTGATACGTGGTCTATTTAATTAGATAATAATAAAAAAATTAAAGTAAGAAAGTCACGTAATAATATCCCATTAGAAGGATTAGTATCTTGGATACTGATCGATCAGTACCTAAGTATTTTTCGTTTAAGTTTAATTAGTAAATGAAATTCCTTTAACATATTAATTTGATTAATTGTCATTAAAAGAGGACTGAATAAATAATCCAACGACGGTTGACGGTTAGTTAACTGTAGAGCCCATCTGTAGTTCGACGTAAGTTGACAGGTACATGTTCTGTTAACGTCGGAAATCGAGCTCTTTTAAGAGGCAAAATTTGTCACGTGCTGTGTAGGAGATGATAAGAACACAGGACAGAACCTTACATTATTTTGGACTATAATAATCTCTGTCAGAATTCAGATAAACGTAATTGTTTACAGTCTAAATGTGGATGACTAGGATCCACCTCACCTTGTCTACTGTTGTCGTGTCTCAATCCAACAACTCATCATTCAGATTGGAAATGTTATGCTACGGGCACCCTCATGGTAAGAACCCCTTCATCATATTAGGCTTTCAAGTTTCAAGATCGTAGAAAAGCTCTTCTAAATGTTCTATATTAACGTACGAACATATAAAGAAGAAGGTGGAAAAGCTCTTCCAAATATTTTGTATTGACATATGAACGTAGAAAGGAGACCGTAGAATACTAGAATAGCCCTTCCAAACATTCTGTTTTGATGGATGAACATAGAAAGAAGACGTAGTACGACCATAACCCTTCTCTTCAAAGACTTATATACATATATATATGTACTTAAAGTTATAATTCTTTGTGAAGGTCAGTCATGTTGAGAAACCAATTCCACATAATTCAAATAAGCCCACATAAAAAATTTATGATTTCAAAGGAAAAGTACAATCAACATATGACTTGTCAGTTGTCATTCTTGTCAAAATTTCAAATCTGTGTTATCTGGAAATTCAATCTTAGTCTACATTACAGATCTCTCCTTCAAAGCCTTCATCAACCAGAGTAAAAGCAACAAAAATTCGGATCTTCATGTCCATAAAGTGGTGAGTAACAAATTGAAAAAAAAGAAGACAAAAACATGACCATATCAAAACACAAAAGATTTTCAACATGAATATTGGTTCGGTTTATATTTCGAAACGGTGCTCCATGGTTATGCTTCTTCAGTTTGGCCGTCTTTCTTGTTGCTCGCAGGCTCCCCTTTGACAATACTTAGTTGGCCACCCTCATTGTTAGCACGAGTGGCTGCCTTCATCTCGTTGCAATTGTTTATGAATTTTGTCACCTCCTGATTTCATCAGATAAGGGGGAGATAAGCCATCAGCAATGTGAATGTCGACAAACCAGTAAACCAGATTTAACAGTCTGATGGCAGTGTTTAAAATTTATTCCAATCGAACCTACAATAACACCACGTAGCCAAATCGCTAATTCGCTACTAAAATTGCTTCTTTTGTAATCATATATCAGGATGAGGAGAGAAAGGTTTTTATTCAATAGCATTAAGATTTAAAACTATAGACTGTAGTTATAATATACTCTTATTTGATCCCTATTATACCTGTCTCCGCTATTTAAACAGACTATTTTAAGGGTATAAATCTATGATTGTTGATGTGACAAAAACTCTAACAAATTGGAAATTTGAAAGCGTTCCCAGCAATATTATATGAGGAACATCAATCTACTATTCAATTGCCGACTCATTTATGTTTTAGGTTTCCTGACCAACTATAATTTCTCTAAACTAATTCTTGAACCAGAGGGTTATAGAAAGGCAACTCAGAGTACGCAAACACGGAAACCTTCACAATACAAAAGGGTGTTATTTTCAATCTGATGTTTTCAGTCAAGCATCGGCCCATAAGACCCTTCCGGAAGCCTAAACAGAAACTAACAGAACAGTTCCCCCAAAATTTCCTTTAACAGACAGAGTGAGCAATCAATGACCTCCGACTCCGTTCAATCCACTAATGCTGGAGAAGGGTATGGTGTTCACTATATCAAGAAAAAAGTACAGAAAGCCGAAGAGAAGTTACACAAATCTAGCACCTCTTTCTAGCAACGAAGACATACTTACAATATCAAGATCGTAGAAGATAACTGATAACTTCAGCAGACTGACAAGATTACGATTAACTTATACAAACCATCAGCCTAGCTAATAAAATAAATCGATCAATTTGCAATTAACAACTATCTCCACCTTCATAAGAACCAAAAATTCGAAATTTTAACACTAGAGAGCCCTACTTTCATAATCCAGAAAATCATCCACGGAAACGCTCCCCTACAAGTTTCTCTACCACCAAAAACGACACAAGTAAATATTTTCACACCCAAAACGGCCTCCATTAATAGGGTCTGCTAGAATCAAACCTCATAGTATACCACCAGCTAAACTTAAGTACGAGAACTTCAACCGAACATAGAATTATCGCTAAAACAACATAGCAGATACTTTGTAATAATAATATGCTCCTCAACATTGTTTTCCAACGAATTTCAGCTAAAAAAAACGAAGAAATCAATAATTTTTTTGGGAGTCAAGAGTGAAATAAAAACGTACCCGATCGACATCCATGTCCTTTGTAACTTTAGATGGCTTCACGTTTCTCTTCCCTTCACAAACAAACATAAAAAAAAAAATCACTCAAAATTCAACAAAATTAAACAAAAAAAAAGCATAAAAAGAAGTGGATAAAGCTTTGAACTTGCCTTTGCGAGTCTGAACTGCTTTTCCGTGGCGGTTAGGAGGAATTGTTTTCTTCTTCTTTTGGCCTTTGAATAGACCCCCTTTCTGCGTCATCTCTATCCCTTCGTCGTCTGTGTTGTTTTGTTAGGGTTTTTGTTTTTTCAAATTTTTATCCAATTGGGGTTTCTTAGGGCTTGCTTTTATATCAAAACAAAAATAATTATGAGTTTATTTATTTATTTACGTTTTCTAAATAACCTTTCATGAATTAATTAAAGGAGAAAAATTATTTAATTATTTTTTCTTTTTTTGAAAGAAGGAGAAAAATTATTTTAAGACATGTTGGTGTAGTATTTACAAATTTACAATACAATTGGCTCATAGTTGCCTCCTAAATACATTAAAAAAAACATTTTCGATCTTCTATGACCTCTAAGGTTTTCCAAATCTTTTAAACGAAATTAACGACGCTAATGGGTATTACCCAATAATAGTTAAAACCGGTATATTTTCTGATTTTTTGGGTAAGATTTAAGTAGAAACGAATTTCATATTAAGTTATCAATCACTCAAACGTCTATATTTTTAATTTTGATTTAATTTTGACCAAAATTCTCTCCATTTAAGGTTATAAATCGTTTATAATACCCCTTCAACTCAATTTTCGACCCTACGTAACTTTGTAGGTTTACAATAATCATTTTACAGCTTCCAACGGATGATAACAGATATAATCGACACTAACCGATAGTAGTTCAGACTTTTAAATTCTTATTCTACGAGATGCAGAGGGATAAAAAAACAATTAAAACACGAATTTTAAGAAATAAAAAAAAATGGTGGCTGAATCTATTGGTCTCTCTTGGATTGTGTTGGAATATTCATTTCTTTTTCTTCAATCTGTTAAATGAATCTATTTGTTGTGTCTATCACTATGAAATTTAAGCCAGCTAGAATATAGTGAATCATGATATCATGCAATACACACACATCCATTTGTATCCACATATACATAAAGAATACATTATGTATATGCATGTGATGGAGGCTTACAGAATTCAGCTGGAAGCTAGAATTTGTAGCCCTTGTTCGAATGGCTTAACATGATGAGATGCATACACCAATGGAGGGAGGAGTGTAACAGGAGAATTGGAAATAGGGAGATCAGCTTGAAGAAGATCCGAGAAATATCGTGATTAGAATATGCTCGCGTTGAAACTTGCTGATGTACAAACATAAACTTCAAAGTTTCTCATTAAAGTTTCAAATGAGAGACCGAATGTATATACATTTTTATGGCCAAGAACATGAACAATTCAGAATTTTTGTTATATATTCTTCTCCATATTGGAGATAATTTATAGGAAAATACAATATATACAATAGAAAACAACAATCTACAATTAAGCTAATTGATCATAATTGATCCTCTAATTTGATTCTAATCAAATCAGTCAAGTCAACTATACAATCTCTTAATTAATGATAATATTCTAATAGAGTCAACTATACAATCTTCTAATTATTGATAATATTCTAACACTCTCCCTCAAGTTGGTGCATAGATGTCACTCATGCCCAACTTGCTAATTGAGTCATAAAAGTTCCTTCCATTAATAGCCTTTGTAAGGATATCTGCAAGTTGATCTTTACTTGATACATGCGGAAGCTCAATTATTTTCTCTTCTAATTTCTCTTTGATGAAGAATCAATCAATTTCCACATGTTTGGTACGATCATGTTGGACAGGATTATTGGCAATCTGTACTGAAGCATTATTATCACAATATAGCTTCATACTATCCTTTGGGTGAAATCCCAAATCCCCTAATAAGTTTTTCAACAACAGTAATTCAGTAATTCCTTGGACAATCCCTCGGGATTCTGCTTTAGCACTGGATCGTGACACCACAGTCTGTTTCTTACTCCGTCAAGTGACTAGGTTACCTCCTATAAAGGTAAAGTAACCAGAAGTAGACCTCCGATCACTAGCATTCCCAGCCCAATCAGCATCTGTGTATCCCTTGATGTCTAGATGTCTAGATGTCTATTCTTAGAGAACATTAATCCCCTGCCAGGAGATCCTTTTAAGTATATTAGAATCCGAAGTACTGCATCCATGTGACTCTCAGTGGGAGCGTGCATAAATTGGCTTACCACACTCACCTCATATGCAATATCAGGACGAGTATGCGATAAGTAGATAAGTTTACCAACCAGCCTTTGATATCTTTCTTTGTTTGCCGGGGTTTGATCAGGATGATCTGGACATTCACATAACTTGTGATTTTGATCCATAGGAGTATCTGCTGGTTTGCTAGCAAGCATCCCAGTTTCTGTAAGCAGATCAAGAACATACTTTCTCTGACTAAGAAAAATCCCATGTTTTGACCGAGCTAACTCAATTCCCAGAAAGTACCGTAATGCTCCTAGGTCTTTCATTTCAAACTATGTGGCCAAGTGATTTTGAAGATTAGTCATCTCCAGATCATCGTTTTCTGTAACAATCATATCATCAACATAGACGATTAGTACAGTGATTTTGTCACCCTTTCGTTTGAAGAATAAGGTGTGATCAGAGTTACTCTGCTCATATCCAAATTTCCTCATGGAAGTACTGAGTCGTCCGAACCAGGCTCTAGGTGATTGTTTTAGTCCGTAGAGAGCCTTTTTTAGTTTACAGACTTTACCAGTTTGAGAATCAAAACCAGGGGGGAGATCCATATAAACTTCTTCACTGAGTTCCCCATGTAAGAAGGCATTCTTTACATCAAATTGTTTCAAAGGCCACTCCAGATTAGCTGCTAGTGAGAGAAGTACTCTCACAGTGTTCAACTTTACTAGCGGGGCAAAGGTCTCCTGGTAGTCAACCCCGTAAGTCTGAGTGTACCATTTGGCAACCAACCTAGCCTTGTATCTTTCAATTGAGCCATCTGCCTTGTGTTTGATGGTATATACCCATCGACATCCAACAACCTTCTTTCCTTTAGGAAGATCCACTATCTCCCAGGTACAATTTTTTTGTAAAGCTTTCATCTCTTCATCCATGGCTCGGACCCAATTTTGGTCTGTCAGTGCATCCTACAATTTACTAGGAATAGATACAGAGGATAATTGATGTGCAAAGGTTTTAAATGTTTCAGATAGTCTGTGAGTTGAGATGTAATTAGTAATAGAGTAAAGAGCATTACTATCTGCTGGAGGTCGTTCGGGGGAAAAACCAAATCGTACAGGTGGTCTATGTTCTCGACTAGGACACCGTCTAGTAGCTGGACTGGGATCAGGATCTGTGTGATTGGATATATCATTAGATAAAGAGGAGGGTTCAAGAGTTACTTATGAGCATTTTCAACCTTAGAGTCTGATTGACGAACCGGTGATGAAGAAGAGGAAGGTTGTACTACCTGTATGAGAACTGACTCCCCATGTTTCTCTTTCCCTTTATTCCTTCTTTCATACACTCTCAATGTTGGTTCTATCTTTTCTGTGAGATTATCAGGAATCTTACTTTCCAAAGATAGATTTTTTTCCTCGAAAGATTGACTTCTCACACTAATAGGTATACCATTGTCAGCAGTTTTAGGAGCCTTCCCTTCATAGTTCAGATTCTCCCTCTGAAGAGAAGTCTCCGAGGTAAAATATGCCTCATTCTCCTAGAAAGTAACATCCCGTGACACAAATACCCTACGGGATGGAGGATGATAACATTTGCATCCTTTTTGTGAGCTAGAATATCCTATAAAAACACACTTAAGAGCACGTGGATCTAACTTTCCTCGATGAGGAGTATGAACATGTATATATACCACACAGCCAAAAACCCGAAGAAAAATATGCAATGCAGAGTTAACATCACAGTAATGAGACAAGGATTGTAACGGGGTTTGAAAAGATAGAACACTGGATGGCATACGATTAATAAGATATGCAACAGATAGTACTGCATCACCCCAAAAAGATTTAGGCATATGCATTCCGAGCAGTAAAGATCGTGCAACCTCTAAGAGATGACGATTTTTACGCTCGGCAGTACCATTTTGTTGTGGGGTATGTGCACAAGATGTGTGGTGAAGAATACCGTTTTTCAAACAAAAAGCTTTTATATTATGATTCAAATATTCACCACCATTATCTGAGCGTAAAACTTGAATTTTCTTATGAAATTGTGTGAGAATCATATGATAAAATTTTTGAAAAACGTCACATACATCACTTTTATTTTTTAAAAGAAAAATCCATATCATACGAGTACAATCATCAATGAACGTAACAAACCAACGCATATCCGATATAGATACAACGTTAGATGGACCCCAAACATCAGAATGAACAAGAGAGAAATGCATAGATCTTTTATTACTATTACTAGGGGGAAAAACAGTGCGATGATGTTTTGACATAACACATGTCTCACACTGTATATTATTGTGCTCAACAGTTTTAAACAACGAAGGAAATAAAAATTTGAGATATTCAAAAGAACAATGACCTAGACGCCTATGCCAAAGGAAAATATTACTCTCGTTGTTGGTTCTAACTTGTGCTACTTTGTGAGGATGACTGGAAATATTGTCTACAGTAAAGAAGTACAACCCTCCTTTTTCCCTACCAATTCCAATCGTTTCCTCGGTTGTGATATCCTGAAATACACAATGAGAAGGCCAGAATGTCACAACACAGTTTAAAGATTTAGTGATATGACTGATTGAGAGTAAGTTGTTAGATAAAGTGGGCACATGTAAAACATATAATAAATGTAAGAATGGAGTTAGTGATATGGATCCAGCCCCATGAACCGGGGTGGGTGTACCATCAGCATATGACACATTCTTTGTTTCGGTCGGAGTACGATGACTAAAGTTTTGAGAGTTAAAAGTCATGTGATCTGTTGCACCAGAATCAATTATCCAGGTATTATTACTAGAAATTGTAGAAACACTAAAAGCAGAATGAAATGTACCTGAGTTGAGGAATTGAATTTTGGAATCACACATAATACCCTGTGGAATGGATGAGTTCCTGGAGGAAGACGCAAGAGAGGCAGTTCCATTTCTTGGAGGCCCTTTCTTTTTTTTTTTCCAGGTACCACTCAGGATACCCATGCAATCTCCAGCAGGCATCTCAGATATGATTCTTCTGTCCACAGTGAGTACATTTTGTCTCATGAAACCCCTTTATTGATTAATAGAGCAGAGCTGTCACTTATTTGTGGGGAAGCTAGCATAGCGGCTTGACGCTGTGCCTCACGACGGATATAGGCAAATGCTCCTTCAACACCAGGAAATGGATCCATACGTAGCACATCAGCTCGTACTTTGTCAAATTCAGGGTCTAGTCCTGCAAGAAACATGTATACTCTTTGTTTTTCAATGCGATCATTCAGTCGAACCACATCTGTAGCATCAGTCATATCATTCGGGCAACGTTGATCTAACTCCTGCCAGATTGTGTTCAATTCCCCGTAATAATCAGCAATAGGTCGCCCAGATTGACGCATATGGAATGCTTTGCTGTTGAGTTCATAGATGATGGATTGATCTGCAACATCATAGTAAGTACGAGCAACTGCTTCCCAAATAGCCTGAGCAGTAGGTAATCGGATAAACATCCCCATAATTTTGGGAGTCATAGATCCGAGGAGTCATCCTTGCACAAGAGCATTATCGGCCAACCATCGCCAATAGGTGGGACTGGTGGTGGCAGGCTTAACATATTCCTCTGTGAGAAAACCGTATTTGTCTTTTCCAGCCACAAAGATCTCAACAAACTTGGACCATAAATGGTAGTTTGATCCATCCAATTTAATCTCAATCTTAGATGAGTTATCATGAGAATAAATTTGAGGAAGTATTGGTGGTGGAATTGTGTGGCTAGATACGTCTGATTCTTCGTCTCCGTTGCCCATAGTAGTGGTAGTATAAAAGCATCAGCGGAAGCAAATGAAAGAAAAATTTGACTTATACTTTTTTTTTTTTACCTGTAAATATATATATATATATATATATATATATATATATATAAACAGAAATTGGGCGACGTGGGTCGCTGATGGAGGTGAAATCAGGCGACGTGGGTCGCTAATAGAGGTGAAAGAAAGCCGACACGGGTCGGGTCTGCGATGAAGAGCAACCGGTTTAGAGGCGACGTGGGTCGCAGCAGGAGGAAGAACCGATGTGGATCGGGTCGGGTCGCGATAGATTGTAAGCAGATGGTAAGGCTGAAGATGATCGATGTTGGGTTTGGAACGATCGGTGATTGGTTGAAGAAGACCGACGAGGTTGATACGACGCCGGCGACAATTATTCCGGTAAGACAGCAGAAAACAATAGGTAGCAGTCCTATTGCTTTAGAAAAGAAAAAAAAAAAAAAAAAAAAAGATAGAAAACTGTAGAAATTTTTATTTAGAAGAGTAGAAACAGAAAACCTAAATCCTTAGGCTCTGATACCATGAACAATTCAGAATTTTTGTTATATATTCTTCTCAATATTGGAGGTAATTTATAGGAAAATACAATAGATACAATAGGAAACAACAATCTACAATTAAGCTAATTGATCCTAATTGATCCTCTAATTGATTCTAATTAAATCAGTCAAGTCAACTATACAATCTCCTAATTAATGATAATATTCTAACAGAACATCAGTCGAATGATGAAGAACCTTATCTGTACTAATGTGAAGAGAATGCTTCGGAAAAACTGTATCAATATATTCTAAAACAAAGAAATTTCAAACAAGACTATTCTCTTCTCGGATAATCATCCGATAGAATCACTAATATACAATGCTCAAAGGATATACAAGTAGAACCAAATTCCATATCTCGAAAACAGAGGTACTAAATCAGGATCGGAACAAGAAACTCGATGTTTAAGCTCTGATAAGAAAATTATGAAAACTGAGATACATACGAAGCCTAAGCTTCCCGCTTGGGTCTGTTCCGAGTACGAGGAATTGAGAGTTCTTGTGCCTTCTCCTCCAAATAAGTTTCAACATCATCTTCATCGTCGTCATCGTCCTCCTCCTCCTCCTCCTCATCTCCTTCCTTCATTGCTTCTTGGAGTATAAGCTATATACAATCAAATCATGAAAGTCAATACAATGATTATAGAAATCATTTTAGACACAACAATCATTGAAACACATTCCACTAAAAATACTTCTTAGAGTCTCAAAATGACAGCTTAGACTTAAAATGAGAGAAACTGCACTCAGTAAACCACAATAGCGCTCGCTCTCTAGAGTTGGATTCTAACATTCATAAGCAGAAGCATAAAGTAATTCTCAAGTATTGAATCTCTGATTTAACAAAAATCCAGGTCACAGTCACAGCTGTTGTGATTACTGTTATTAAGGTCCTAACTGAAGCTTTCATGGAATTTTGACAGATCGTAAGGGACCTTGACCATATCATAACTCGTCAAAACAATAAAGATTTTGATCAAGACCTTCACAAGGATCACAACAATGATCAAATTTTGTTAAATCAGTGATTTTGCACTTGCAAAAAAAAAAAAAACATACTATGAAACTAATTTCCAAATAAGTTCTATCTGTAACAATATTCCTTCTCACAACCAGTCACAATTCACAAACATAACAATTGAATTAAGAGTAAAAACAGGAACTTCACATAATACAGAGTACAGAAGAACCATGAAGGTGCACCAAAGTTCAAAAGTATGGAAGAACAGTATATCAGAATCTAGCTGAAAACGGAATTGGAAACGAACCCAGAAGCATAAAATGAGAGATGTTGAAACACAGTGAGTATAAGCTATATCCAATCAAATCATGAAAGTCAATACAATGAGTATAGAAATCATTTTAGACACAACAAACATTGAAATACATTCCACTACAAGCACTTCTTATAGGCTTCAAAATGAGAGATGTTGCACTCAGTAGCTACAATGGTGCTCTCTAGAGTTGAATTCAGACATTCATAAACAAAAACATATAGTAATTCTCAGGTATTGAATCCCTGATTTAACAAATATCCAAGTGAGAACCGCCATGATTAATGTTAAATTGAAGCTTTCATGGTATTTTGATAGGTCGTAAGGGGTCTTGATCATATCACAAATTGTTGATCAAGACCTTCACAAAAATCACAACAAAGATCATGACCTATTAGGAATTTTGTTAAAACAGTGATTTCAGACTAGAGAAAACTACATAAACATATGATGAAACTAATTTCCTAATAAATTTTCTATCTGTAACAATATTCAAAGGTTCACAATTCACAAACATAACAATTGAAATAAGAGTAAAAACAGGAACTACACATAATACTGAGAACAGAAGAACCAGGAAGGTGCACTAAAGTTTCAAAGTATCTAATTGGAAGAGCAGTATATCAGAATCTAGCTAAAAACTAAATTGGGAAAAAAAAAACCAGAAACATATCATGATAATCAGCAAATTCAATAGATTCAATCATAATTTTCCATGAAAAATAATCACCATTTACTCAATCAAAAAATCACTTACTACAAATCAATGAATATCCAAGCTCCTACTAAAGTAATTAATATCTTTCAAATTGACATTCAACAATACTAATGAACGCAGCCGAATCAAACAACCAAACACAAGAAACTTAAAAACCCAATTCAAAAAATATCAAATTAACACCACCCACAACATTAAATTTCAAACACAAATCCAAAAAATTGTCACAAACAAATCAAAACAAAAGAAAAGTAATACAAACCCAGTTGAAAAAAGAAGACGAGAAACAGCAAATACCTCCTCAAGAAATTCGTCGTCAAGCTTATCTGCTACTTTGATCGAAGCGAAGATAGTGATAGCCAGAAGAGAGAGAGGAAGCACGAAAGCGAACACGTAATTGCTGGTGGTGGGCCCGGCACGTGTCACCACACCGGTCGTCAAGCCTCTGGCTTTGCGGGAGAAATGGACTCCCGGATAGAGTGACACGTGCGGGGGACGGAAGGAGGCACGTACGGGCGTGGTGGGAAGAGAAGGAGACAGTGAGTTGAAGATGAGGAGGAGACTCGCCATTAGCTCTCTGTAATAAAATCTCCACTCCACGGTCGTTAGTGGTGGTTATGTAACCGTTTATTTTGTTATTTAAATATAACATACAAACTACTTCTTTATTTTGATATTATTTAGTGTTTGTAATTTTATGATGATAAAATAATAATTCAATAAATTAAATATATATATATTAATTATCTCGTTCGAGATCCTGTAATTTACATACAAAATCCTAATTCAAATTCAATAAATAAAGATTATGTATGAAAATATATATATATATATCTCGACTGTCAAACCGTATATATTACTTATGTCTGAATATATGGTGCTATAAAACTGATTATCATATACGATAATATTTGATAATTAGTGACTGTATATATAAATTATGGAGTAATTTTAGATAGTCTAAAAATTTAATCTAAATTTCGACTCAAATGATGTAGTAAGTGATTTTTTCACTAACCACATCATCACATATTATGTGTGGTGATGACAACTCACTTACCATATCATTTGAGTTGAAACTTGGATTAAATTTTTGGATTGTCTAGTATTACTCATAAATTATGATACGGTGTTTGCACATGATTTAAGCACAAGTACTTTTACCAAAATGATTGGACACTTCTCATTCACTTACGTGATAGTGGTTTGAGTCTCACATTTAACCATTAAATCGTAAAGTATAACATCACTGGTTCTCATTAGACCTCTAACCTTATTAATGTTTCTTTTACAAGTCCGACCGATTAATATATTAACATATATGATACAAACGGTTATGGATTTTGCAACTCTACTGGAAATGTAATTATATAGAATAATTAACAAAAGAGTCCATTAATTTTCTTGATCAAAGGAGGCTATGAATGCTTCAAAAGGAAGAGACAATGGAGTAAAAGGTCAAGGATTATTATGTTTATGTGATTGCAGTTGTTTTTAGTATTATTTCCTGAGCCTAATGATACAAAGTGCCGCAATCTGAGAATAGAAAATTAAAAACCTGATGCAAATCTCAATTAGAGCTTCTGAAATCTGAGATGCTACCAAATTATCAATCAGCTAATTATTCTTGCTTGGATATATCTTTTTGTACCCTTTTAGTTTTGATAATAGAATATTAAAATTTTTCTGTTTGACTGATTCATATCTCAATCGAATCAAGGTTCTTGGTAAGAAAGTGGAGTTCCCGATGTTAAAGAGCTTTAGATCATTGTTTGAACTCTTACCTGATAGGGTCTAGTGGTAACCGACACCAGACTATATAATTTGTTTATGAGACAGAATGATAATATTTTAGTGAGTTAATCGTGGAGTCCAAGTCTGCAGGAAGATGAAATGGAGTATAAATTTAGTTGCCACAACTTTCTTGAGCAATCACACAACTTAATACACAGACTGCAAGCTTCCCTGATGCCCAGCATAGCATTAACTTTCAATATCTTACAAGTTCTTGCTAGTGTTCTTATATATACTGGTGATTTGTTAGTTCAGAGTTCTTGATTCATATTTCATCAGCCTAAACTTGACAGAAAATGAGGAACCCGATTATGCCATTGTTCGCTCTACTGTTTATTGTATTCGTTATCGATAAGCAAAGCCTCATGCCAAGAATGGTTGATGCCAAAAGCAATGTAAATCATCTCAAATAATCCACAAGATTTCCTGTTCAAATGTTTGATAAATGTTTTTCGCTTTCTATACAGGTTCATATTGTTTATCTGGGAGAGAAGCAGCATGATGATAATAAGCTCGTCGTAGATTCACATCATCAAATGCTAGCAGAGATAGTAGGAAGGTATGGCATGCATGAAAATCCTGTCAATTTAATACAGGACACTTGACTGAAAATCCTGTCGGTTTAATACATAGTTTGTTTTACAAGCAAATTCTATTCTGCAGTAAGGAAGAGGCCTCCAAATTGATGGTGTACAGTTACAAACATGGTTTCTCAGGTTTTGCAGCCAAGCTTACAGATTCTCAAGCACTACAGCTTTCTGGTACATGCGTTGAAACAAATATAATTGCTTCTTCTTTTTTTCTTCTTTTTCCTTTTCAATTGAAGCATGAACAATTGAACATGAATATGCTTTTATATTTCTGAACAAATTGATGATCACATGCAGAGTTTCCCGGTGTTATTCGAGTGATACAAAATAGAATTCTCAGCCTGAAAACGACCAGGAGTTGGGATTTCCTTGGCCTCTCTTCTCATTCACCTAATCTTCTTCATACTAGCAACATGGGAGAGGACTTGATCGTAGGCCTCCTAGATACAGGTTCTTCGTATCTCTCAATCTCTCTGTGATCACTTATGCACTTTTCGAGACTGAAAAATGTAAATTCTGATGAACAGGATTATGGCCTGAGTTGAAAGCTTTCAGTGATGAAGGACTTGGACCAATTCCATCTCACTGGAAGGGTGACTGTGAATCTGGAGATCAATTCATTGTAACAGGAAAATCATAGGAGCGCGTTGGTTTATTGATGGATTTCTTGCTGAGTACGGTGAATCATTTAACAAATCTGAAGTCATGAGTTCTTTTCCCCAAGAGATGTCATTGGACATGGGACACACATATCAAGCACTGCAGCTGGTTCGTTAGTGCACAACGTTAGCTACAATGGCCTTGGTTTTGGCACGATCAGGGGTGGTGCTTCACGTGCACGTTTGGCTATGTATAAGGCCTGCTGGAATGTGAATAGAGACAATGTGCCTCTGCTGATATACTGAAAGCCTTTGATGAAGCCATACATGATGGTGTTGATGTTATCTCTCTCTCAATCGCAGGCCAAAATCCTTTATTCTCAGAAGTTGATGAGCAGAACGGAATTGCTACAGGTTCTTTCCATGCAGTTACTAAGGGCATCACCGTTGTTTGTGTAACACCCCCAAATTCAAAGAGTAATTAAACACTTTGATTCGGAATGTTATATCATAAACCATCAATTACTCCACCTAAAGAAACTAATAATCATCGAATAACTCCAAATAAATCATTCTAAAATGTAAATATATCTCCAAATAATTCCAACGACAAGGTTCAAAACACTCTAAAGGAAAATTAAAATAATACCGAGCACCTAAACTTAAATTCTAAGTAACAAAACAAAGCAGAACATTACATATAATCTCAATAACTTCACCCTCCTAAAAGTCTATTGCTCTAGCGGTCAGCTTCTAAGATAGTTATTCTGCAAAATGTTAAATGACAAGGGGTGAGTTGTCAACTCAGTAAGTATTGCATAATACGTAATCGAAAACATTTATGAAATTTATAATAACATTTACTATATACATAACTTTTCAAATATTCAGATACAATTAAAATTACAAAAGTAACATTTTCAATATATAAGTAAACTTGTAAAAGTAATATTTTCAAATACATGTACACTTGCAAAATTATCATTTTCAATATACGATAACAATTAATAACATTTCATAAAAATAAGCTTAAGTCAAGTAGTGTCACCAATACCCCTGGTGACCCAGCCATTTACATTTCAGAGATTGGTACAAGATCAAAATCATTACATTTCATTTCTCGTGCGCGCTGCATATACTTTATCACCGGTGATTAACATTTCATTTCATTTCATTTCATTTACTACTGACATTGAGCTAAAACATTACTTTCAAAATATGTATATCATAATACATTTGCACTTCCAAAGCGCAAAAGAACCAAACATTTAAGCATTTAAACAATAAGTTCTAATAAGAGTAAAACTTATTCAAACAAAATTAGGTAACGAATATGTAAGTAAAGACTACATAAGTAGAAAATGAGTTTATTTACATATATAAACATATATAATAAAATATTTTAGATCATAACTGACAGGACCCACCCCGACTCCTCTCTTTTGAGTTCGAGGGAGGCCCTGTGGGCTGCCCCGACTCCTCTTTTGAGTACGAGGGAAACCCTGTGGGCTCTACTTTTACTATCATGATAAAAGAATTTTCTACCAAGATTTTCATATAAAATAATTTACTTTTAAATATAAATAAAATGAAAGGGAAATATTGGAGTGTACAAAATGTGCATAATTGCTATTTCTTTTCATATTTTCGTTCGTTACAAAAAGTTGGTCAAAATGACCGATTGGACCCATAACTGACCACTTTAAAATCTAACACATCAGTCCGTCCCGACCAGAAATCTGAGCAAGCCGAGTAAGAAACCCGAGTAGACCGAGTAGACCGAATAGGCCATGTAGGCCGAGTAGGTCAAGTAGGCCAAGTAGGTCGAGTAGGCCGAGTAGGCCGAACAGACTGAATAGAATTCAGATCACATTCTGACCATGCCTACCATCCCAACTATGCCTACCGTCCCGACCTCATATTTCTAAATATATACATGAAAATTAAAATGCATGACTTTTATGCTTCATGATGTCATCGAGTGGCCCACCTCAAAACTTCTGAGTCCATACAACCGAGTAGCTACCTAGATAAAATATTTAAGAATGAAAGGATGAGAGCTAACGCCCAGTGAGTGAACGAAAACTTTTAAAAATACTTTTCTAAACCATTTTACAATAGGCATTCAGTAATACATAGTATAAGATAATATATCTACTTTTGTACTGAATAAACTGAATAAACTGAATGCTTCTCTTTGCTAAACAGAATTAAATACTTTATAAAATCTTAATCTGCACCAAATTCATACCCGGGAATATCCTCCATACGTAAGTCGATTTACTTCGGACAAACGCAGTCATGAATAACTTCTGGTCATACCTGTGCAGAGCGACTCAATTACTCTTTCTCTGGTCATGCACATGCAGAGCGACTCATGACATACACATGTGTAGAACGGCCCCAAAAGCCAACCATAATCATAACTGGGGAAAGGTACATACAGGGTGCTTTTGTAGAAATCATAATCTCTTCTTGATAATTTATAAAAATAATATACTGATTCTGATTGCTAATATAAGCATAAAATATATACTTTCAGTTCTCTGTATCATCACCATCCATCATAAAAAGTAAAAGCTTAAAATGATTTGCAATAATTAAAGCATAAAACTGTAACTTGAGTTAAAAACAAAACTAAAACTTAATTCACTCACAACTTAAACGTCAAGCTTAATTCAGACTGGGTATGCTAGGTTCCCTTCGTCTTATTTCCCTAACAATCACAAGATCCAATTAGAAACTGAATATCAAAGAATCAACTGAAATCTAAAATCACGAGAGAGAGCTTCACTAACTTCTCCTTCTCTTTCCTTTCTCTTTCCTTTCTTCCGCTGGACTCTACTGCTTTCTAGCTCTCAACGTTTTATCCTTCTATATATATACTTATGAAAGGACACAGCTGAAGTTGTGAGCTAATTAACCAAGCTCACAGCTGCTTGTCAGCCATATAATTAACTTAGGCTTATTCACCTGATGTCTTTTCTGTTTCACGCTTATCCAATTTTTTATTTATTTTTTGTTTTTCAAATTTGGCCTTTCAATTGGACCTCAAAGACATGGGTGTTACAATAACAATAAAATAAATAAATTTGGTTTTTAAGAAAACATTTGTGCAATTACATACTATGCAAAAATGAAAAATCTACTTACCTCCGATGAACAAGTTTAAGGTTTCACTAACGATATTGGGAAATCACGAGAGAAACCTAAACATATAGAATATAATCCCTCAATTAAACCAGCAAAATGAAAGAGATCTAACTCAACTTTATAAATATATATATTTTTGTTCATTTTCCTGAAGAGATTTCAGAAAACAGATTTTAGTGCACAAACGCTAGTGATTCGAAAATCTTTAAGGGCTTGAAAAATTTCAAAACTTAGTAAATAAATCCAAACATTAGATTACTAACTCCCCTCAAAATTTAAGAATTCTATCAAACACTAATACATTTTTAAAATTTTCTAAACAAACAGGGGTCAATCCTGACAGCATAAATTTTGATCATCTAGTCAGACCTTGTATTAATGTTTAACAATCCTACCGACTATGGAAAATTCCAAAATTTGATTTATAGACTAAGACATCAGTACTCTATCTCTATACAGAAGATAAAATTTTTACCTATCTCTGTTTGTGAATTAAAATTCCTACAACACCAAGAGCTCATGACTATCAGTATAAATATTATGGTTTAAATATCAAATATACCCAAAGAATTAAATTACTTACACATCACCAAAATTCATGAAAATTTATGTCAAGATTCAATAATGTCTTTAAAACTATTTTACCAAAAATCAGACCTAAATCCTTCTCCAATCTCAATTTAAAATTATTCATTTACAATAAGTTCAGTTTAATAATTCAGAAAATTTCCCACCCACAATTGGTTTAGAAATAAAATCTTTCAAAGCTAAACACCACCAAAAATTCCGAAGATTATAGCACATGTTGATATATGTGTCTACTATTCTCATACCAAAATTCACTATTAATTGCAACCGAAAAATATAACTGAAATAAATAAAATAGTAACATGCTTCACCAATATTAAACAAACCAAAAGTTCAACCTACAAACACTCAATCTTGAACTCTTTAATGGATTCAAAAAATCCCAGCAATTTATTATAAACTTCATGTAAATATATATATTTCATTCACTCCAAAATTCATACATTAAAACATCTCCATAAAACTCAAATTAAGAAATTGTTAGAGGTTTAAATTTTGTAAATGAGATATTTTGTGTCAAAAACAAAAAGGGTTTGAAAAAGACTATAACTTTAATAAATAAAAAATGAAACAAGGCTTGAGAAAATCATACCTTCAAGGAGTTTTAGAGTAGTATGAAAATGATACTTTTATTGACATTCCTTTGAAAAATATATGAATATGTGAGTAAATATAAAATATTGGAGTTATACTTATCCTACCAATTTTGCTAGTATATCCAAATCTCTATAGATATGGAGTTGATTTGCTTGGTGATTGTCCTTGATTGATATTAGGGAATCAATCACTAGTAATTACTTGCCTTAATAAAATAAACTAGTAGTTAACTATCATATATATATATATTATTAATGTCATAATACTATTATCATTAATAAAAGGAGAATTAATTTGGGTCTTATATACAGTTCCACTGATTTTGCTAAAATATTACGGAATTTGACTTATTTCAAATCACTATAAATGCGGAAATTGATTTATTTCAAATCTTATTAAATTGACTTGTAAATTGTAATAATACTAGAAAATCAATAGTTTACTGTCAAAATATTCTGCTTTAATACCGGATGATTTAGTTACCTTAACCTAAAGAAACATAATGAATGTATTCCTATTTATATTAATATTATTATTAATACTAATAAAAATGGAACAAAATTCGGGTCTTACAGTTTGTGCAGCCGGAAATCAGGGACCTTCAGCTGAGACAGTGAAGAACACAGCTCCATGGATCATAACAGTCACGGCTAGTTAGGGTCAAGGTTTATTTACAGAAAAGGAGATTAGTTTTACAGGCTTAGTATACGCAGAGGAAACGACACTCTGTGTCGCTTCAGAAGGGTAGCTAAGCTATATACAATCTATGTCAATATGCTTTGCAGCAAATGAAATTGTGTAATTCACTTCTTCATTTACTAATTTTCAGTGAATCTCAAAATCCACCACTTATGCAAGTTTGGTAGCTGGGAAAGTGGTGCTCATATTCCCCTCACTGTATCATAAATAACCAAATGCACAAAATTTGTAAAGGCAGCAGGTGCTGTTGGTAATTTTTTGCGAGAACTCCATATGACACCTTATTACCATGTGACAATGACTTCCCTTGCATTGAAGTCGATTTCAACGTTGGAACCCAGATACTCTTGTACGTGCGTTCTTCCAGGTATATATAATCATTTTCAACTTCTTGATTGTAATTACTAGACTATATAAGTAATCCTTGTGTGTTCTTTGTTTTCGAATTGGATTAAACAGATCGCCTGTGGTGAAGTTGAGCCCAGCGAAAACATTCGTAGGACAGCCTCTTTCAGCCAATGTGGCATATTTCTCATCATGGGGGCCTAACTCCATTGCACCTGCAATTCTCAAGGTACATTTTTATGACTCCATTTGCACTTGCAAACTTTTTCTATGATTACCTCGAACATCAAATAGACACTTGAATTATATACGAATGAGCTCAATGTCAATGTTTCATACATTATTATGAGGCCTTGTTATCTTGTGTGAACACAGCCAGACGTTGCTGCACCTGGTGTGAACATAATAACTGCCAGTTCTCCACTTGGTCAGTACTTTGATAATGGATTCGATATGTTAACTGGAACTTCAATGGCAACACCTCATGCCTCGGGCATCGTTGCACTTCTCAAATCTGCTCATCCTGATTGGTCTCCAGCAGCCACTAAATCAGCACTAGTCACAACTGGTATTATTTCTATCTCAGAAAACCTATTATATGATTTCTGCCAACATTTTTGATACTATGCATTCACAAACTTTTGATTGTTGCAGCATGGAAGAATGGTCCTTCAGGTTCTCCGATATTTGCTCATGGAGCTTCTCAAAAGCTTGCTGATCTGATCCGGGAGGCGGTGTTGTAAACCCAAACAAGGCAGCGGATCCTGGTCTGGTATATGACATGACCACAGCTGACTACATACACTACCTATGTGCTATGAGCTACAGCAATTCTGCTCTCTAGACTTACAGGGAAACCGACAATGTGCCCCAGTAAAAAACCATCAATTCTGGATGTAAATGTACCTTCAATAACCATACCAAGTCTCAGGAATTCCACCACCCTCACCAGAACTGTAACAAATGTTGGAGGAGACACTAAATCCATTTACAAAGCAGCAATTGAATCCCCACGTGGCATAATTGTATGTGTAAATCCTGAAGTCTTGGTATATGATACTGCAACCAAGAAGATCTCTTACAGGGTTACTGTCTCCACAACCTATCAAGTGAACACAGTTTTCTTTTTTGGCAGCTTGACTTGGACCAATGGAATTCATGCTGTGAGAATTACCATATCTGTGAAAACTGAGATCATGCCAACTTATTGATGTGTTGTTAGGTGTTCAAGTTTTTCTTTTATCTCATGCCGAATTATGTTTCATTTCATGATCAATGCAATGGAAATAAAGTTATGATTTACTTACATATGAAATCTCAAGTTTGGATTAAAATACAGATAAACACACTCGTTCAATAATAATAAACGGTGAAAAGACCGGAAATAGAAATTTAATTAGTTATGATTACAGGGAAAAGGACAAAAATGGTGGCTAGAATGACCACTTGCTAGCTACTTAATTATTGATAAATTTAGTGACCACTTGCAAAGTAAAAAACAAGATAGCAAAACCTACAAAAACTATCAAGCACAAACAAAAAGCCATGAAAAAAAATTATCAATAAGCAGTCTAGGAGACATAAAACACTAAACGGCTTAAACAAATCTATAATTGGCCTGCCCAAATTAAAAAACATTGCAACAGTGAGTAGAGTTTGGTATAATTTACAAATGTATAATCATTTTCTAATGCAGACATCCGTATTTTTTCCTTTATATTGATATTGAATTCTTTGTAAGGAATTCATGTTGAGATTATAACTCTCTTGAGGAATTCAGTCTAGGAGACATAAATCACTAAACGGCAATAAACAAATCTCTAATTGGCCTGCTAAAATTTTAAAAACATTGCAACAGTAAACTGAGTGTGTAATTTACGAATATATAGTCATTCTCTAATGCAGACGTCCATATATTTTCCTCTATTCAGTTATGGAACTCTCTATAAGGAATTCATATTGAGATTATAACTTCTATATAAACGTTTGGATTGAAAATTTTCTATACAAATTAGAATCTCTGAAAAATTAAATCCCTGATGCCATCATAAAAAACAATTATTCTTGCTTGGCTATATCTCAGTTATAAGTAAGTATCTCACTGTACATGTTTGCATGTAGATCATAGAAATTTTTTCTAAGTCAAGTCAACAATCCAGGAGACAGATTCAAATATTTTACACGTTTCCTGTGGAGTCCTAACATCTCTGCCGGCACGAAAATGACTGTATAATAAATTTCTATAAGCAAATCTCAGAACCTGACAGTCTATTGAGTTACTATAAATAACAGCATTACTAACTTCACTGAATCACACAACCACAAAAGCATCAAAGTTTCCCTATCTTGTGCCATTGCTAGATAATATGAAAATGAGCAACCCAATTTTGCCATTGTTTATACTACTTCTGTTTAGTCTCTTTTTGCTAATGAAGATTGAAGCAAAAAGCAATGTATGTAATTTTCACTTCAGAGTAGATGGAAATTAAGCTTTAGGATTCATACATATTTTGATGAACTTGTGTTTTTTCATATATAGGTTCATATTGTTTATCTGGGAGAGAGGCAGCAAGATGATCCAAAGTTCGTCATAGATTCGCATCATGAAATGCTTGCGAAAACTGTGGGAAGGTATGTCATGAATGAAGTTGGCAAATTATATTGAAAATTCTGTGTTTGTTATATGGTTAATGATTTACATGGAAATTTACTTTTGCAGTAAGGAAGAGGCCTCTAAATTGATGGTATACAATTACAAACATGGCTTCTCAGGATTTGCAGCCAAGCTTACCGAGCCTCAAGCACAAAAGCTTTCGGGTATTTTTCAAAACCTATATAATTGTTTGTTCTGGTTTTAGCTCATGATATCTGAAAGTTGTTATATTTTGTTATATCAGAGATACCTGGTGTTGTTCGAGTGATACCGAATAGCATTTTCAGCCTGCAAACCACCAGGAGTTGGGATTTTCTTGGCCTGTCTGCTGATTCACCGAATAATCTTCTGTACAATAGCAAATTGGGAGAAGGAAGTATCATCGGTCTCCTCGATACAGGAATATGGCCAGAGTCTGAATCTTTCAGTGATGAAGGACTAGGACCGGTTCCATCTAGTTGGAAAGGTACTTGTGAATCAGGAGACAGATTCAATGCAACAGTTCATTGTAATAGAAAGATAATTGGGGCACGTTGGTTCGTCGATGGATTGCTTGCTGAGTACGGAAAAGGATTTAACATGTCTGGAAATATTGAATTCTTCTCCCCAAGAGATGCAGATGGACATGGTACACACACATCAAGCACTGCTGCTGGTGCATTTGTGAAAAACGTGAACTACAAAGGCCTTGGTAATGGTGTTGCAAGAGGCGGTGCACCACTTACTCGTTTAGCAATTTACAAGGTCTGCTGGAATGTGGAAGGAGGACAATGTGCAGCTGCCGATATACTAAAAGCCTTCGATGAAGCCATACATGATGGTGTTGATGTGATATCAGTTTCAATCGCTTCAGAAATTCCTTTACTCCCAGAAGTTGATCAACATAATGCAATTGCAACCGGTGCCTTCCATGCTGTGGCCAAAGGCATACCTGTAGTGTGTGCAGCTGGAAATGATGGACCGACATCTCAGACAGTGCAGAACACAGCACCATGGATCTTAACTGTCGCAGCAAGTAGCACTGATCGAGCATTTCCTACACCAATAACACTTGGAAACAACAAAACTCTAACGGTAAATAGTCTTTCTCATGGTGGTAAATTGAGCACACCGTCTCTATAAACATTTATCGATTTTTTCGATACAATTCAATGCAGGGTCAATCAACTTATACAGGAAAGACGATTGATTTTACAGGCATAGTGTACCTAGAATTGGATGAACACTATGCAGCTTCTGCAGAAGGGTACGTAGCTATAGGTAGTTCACATGAATTTTCTTAAGCATATAATCAAATTCTAACTGATCCAACAATTTCTTCATTTATACCACTTGCAGCAAAAATGAAGCTCTACTACTTAATGCAACTTTGGTAGCGGGAAAAGTGGTGCTCGTATTCCCCTCATCACCTCTTAGAGTTAGCCTGACACAAGTGAAAGCGGCAGGCGCTGCTGGGGTTCTTTTGGCTAGAAATCCGGCTTATGCCTTCGCTCATTGCATAGATGACTTTGCATGCATCGAAGTTAGCCCTGAAGTCGCAAGTCGTATACTCTTGTATGCCCGTTCCACCAGGTATATATATACACACAATGTTCCATATCTATTTTCGTCTTCATGATTAGGACTACCATCACTAGATTCGCTTATGTATTGTCATTGTTTTCGGATTGGAATACACAGGTTTCCTGTAGTAAAGGTGTTGCCTTCTAGTACATTTGATAGCAAGCTTGTTTCACCCAAGGTGGCCATTTTCTCCGCGAGGGGTCCTAACTCCATAGCACATGAAATTCTCAAGGTATATTCTCTAACTTAAATAGTTCATTTCAATGATTGATACGTTGTGGACTTGAAGCCTTGTTATCTTGTGTGGATTACACAGCCAGATATTGCTGCACCTGGTGTGAACATATTAGCTGCCACTTCTCCAATTAGTCCATTCAGCTTTAACGGATTCGATGTGCTCTCTGGAACTTCAATGTCAACTCCTCATGTCTCAGGAATCGTGGCGCTTCTCAAACTTGCACACCCTGATTGGTCCCCAGCCGCCATCAAATCAGCACTTGTCACAACTGGTATGTAATTGACAAATTCATCAATTGAAATGGATTGATCATTTGATTGACATAAGATATAAATATTTACTTGGTTCTATTGAATTGCATGCAGCATGGAAGAACGGTCGTTCAGGTTCTCCAATATCTGCACAGGGATCTCCTATAAAGCTTGCAGATCCCTTCGATTTCGGAGGAGGCATTGTCAATCCAAATGAGGCAGCCTACCCTGGTCTGGTATATGACATGACCACAGATGACTACATACATTACCTCTGTGCCATGAACTACAACAACTACATGATTTCTGGGCTTGTAGGAAAACAAACAATGTGCCCAAGTGAAACCCCATCAATTCTGGATGTGAATGTACCTTCAATAACCATATCAAGTCTCATGAACTCCACCATAGTCCTCACTAGAACTGTGACAAATGTTGGATACCCTAAATCCATTTACAAAGCAGTGATTGAACCCCCAGTTGGCATAGTTGTGTCTGTGAAACCTGAAGTGTTGGTGTTTGATCCTGCAACCAAGAAGATCTCCTACAGAGTTGCTGTCTCCACAACCCACCAAGTGAACACAGGGTACTACTTTGGTAGCTTGACTTGGACCGACGGAATTCATGCTGTCAGAATTCCATTGTCTGTGAGAACCAAGAAAACTTATGCCGATAATTAGACAAGTAATAAAGTCATGTATGGTATGGAGCTCCTGTTTCAGTTTTTCTATCTTGTTCTCTCCTGACCTCCTGAACTCTATAGCCTGTTCAGGAGATTTGGTTCCAAGTTATGTTTCTGTCTTGTTTTCAATGCAATGAATAGAAGTTGTAGTTTACTTATACGAGGAAGTTTTCAGTTATCTGTCTTGGAGATTGATTAAAAACACACAGAAATACCATTAAAATATCTGGTTTTATTAACAGAGAAATATCAAACTACAAACACTTAATCGAATTCTCCACAAAAAAAAAAATGAAAGCTTTTGGAATTGTGATAAGAGAATGTGAATTATTTTGTGGCCAATAACAAGCTACATATTTCAAGATGCTCAGGGACTCAAGAACAGAAAATATAAGACAATACAATAATATCAAAGCCAGATTGCCAAGTTCTCACAGAGAAAAATTCTATTCTAATCTTTGTTTTGTTCTTCAATTTGTACAAAAGTAATTGAGAGTAATGATATCCCACTACAAATGTAAGAATGTGGTTTCTAATCTATACATCCTTATTACAAATCAATGTCTTCAAATTGACATTCAACAATACTAATGAACCCAGCTGAGTCAAACAACCAAACACAAGAAATTCAAAAACCCAATTCAAAAAAGATCAAATTAACACCACCCACAACAGTAAATTTCAACACAATTCCAAAAAATTATCACAAACAAGACAAAACAAGAGAAAAATAACACAAACCCAGTTGAAAAAAGAAGAAAAGAAGAAGGAGCAGCAATCAAATACCTCCTCAAGAAATTCGTCGCGAAGCTTATCTGCTACTTTGATCGAAGTGAAGACAGTGATAGCAAGAAGAGAGAGAGGAAGCACGAAAGCGAACACGTATTGCAGGTGGTGGTCGTCAAGCCACTGGCTTTGCGGGAGAAATGGACTCCCAGATAGAGTGACACGTGCGGGGGCCGGAAGGAGGCACCTGTGGGCGTGGTGGGAAGAGAAGGAGACAGTGAGTTGAAGATGAGGAGGAAACTCGCCAATCGACATATTTAGCTCTCTGTAATATCTATCTCCACTCCATGGTCGTTAGTGGTGGTTATGTGACCGTTTATTTTGTTAATATTTTCACTAGTTATTTAAATATTTCTTTATTTTGATACTAAAATAATAATCTAAAAAATCATATTTATATATATATTAATTATCTTGCTCGAGATCCTGTAAATTTTTTCATACCAAATCCTAAAGCAATACAATATATAAAAATTTCGTATGAAAAAAATTATATATAATACTTATCAACTCAGGCAGTATATATTAGTGATTCTACATATATCAATTATGTCTGAGTACTCGTGGTGCTATGATTGTCATACGTGAATATGTGATACTTAGTGATTCTGTATATAGATTATGTTACCATGTTTGCACATGATTTAAGCACAAGTATTCTCAACAACATAATTGAATATTTCTTATTCACTTATATAATAGAGGTTTGAGTCTCACATTTACCCATTAAATCATAAAGTAGTGAACATCTCTAAATCTCGTTAGACCTCTAACCTTATTAATGTTTCTTTTACTAGTGGGATGGATTAATACTAGTAACATATATGATACAAGCTGTTATGGATTTTGCAACTATACTTGGTATGTAACTATATAGAATAATTAACAAAAGAGTCCATTCGTTTTCTTGATAAAAGAAGGCTATGGCTGCTTCAAAAGAAAGATACAATAGAGTTCGTTTTTAGTAATATTTCCTGAGTCTAATGACAGAAAGTGCCGCAATCCGAGAATAGAAAATTAAAAAACCCGAGTAAATCTCAATTAAAGCTTCTGAAATCTAAGTTGCTACCAAATTATCAATCAGCTGATTATGCTTACTTGGATATATCTTCCCTAAATCACACAACCACAACAGCATCAACTGTTGTTGCTACTACTACCGATTAGTCTCTCTATGCTGATGCAGATTGAGGTAAAAAGCAGTGTATGTAATTTTCGCTTCAGAGTAGATGGAAGTTAAGCTTTAGTAGTCATATCCATATATATATATATAGATTAAATTGTGTTTTCTTTATACATTTGTATATAGGTTCATATTGTTCATATATTTTGATGAAGCCATAGATGATGGTGTTGATGTGATATCAGTTTCAAACTTTCAATCTCTCTAGGTTTGCTACCAGAAGTTGATCAAAATAATGCAATTGCTGTCGGTTCCTTCAATGCTGTGACCGAAGGCATCCCTGTGGTGTGTGCAGCTGGAAATGATGGACCAACATCTCAGACAGTGCAGAACACAGCACCATGGATCTTAACCGTCACAGCAAGTAGCACACTGATCGAGCATTTCCTACACTTAAAAACTCGGGAACAACAAAACTCTAACTGCATATTGTCTCTCTCATTGTGGTGAACTGAGCACTGCCTCTATAACAGTTATGATGTGTTTGATATAATTCATTGTAAAGACGAATGATTTTACAGGCTTAGTGTACCTAGAATTCATGGATTCTATACAGCTTTTGCAGCCACGTACGTAGCTATATATAGTCCACATGAATTTTCTCAAGCATATAATCAAATTCTAACTAATCCGATAATTTCTTCATTAATTTATCCACTTGCAGCAACAATGAAGCTCCAACCTCTGCTCTCACATTTATCGAATCCAAACACTTTCGGTTCTCCAATGAATCGAATGCAGCTTGGAAGCATGGTCCTTCAGGGATCTCCAATCAAGCTTGCTGATCCCTTCGATTTCGGAGGAGGCAATGTCAATCCAAATAAGGCAGCAGACCCTGGTCCGGTATATGACATGACCACAAATGACTACATACATTACCTCTGTGCCATGAGCTACAACAACTAGGCGATTTCCGGGCTTACAGGGAAACAAACAGTGTGCCCAAGTGATGAAACCCCATCAATTCTCAATAACCATATCAAGTCTCATGAACTGTGACAAATGTTGGAGACCCTAAATTAGCATCTTTCAACCTTCAAAAAGCTCAAAACTTGAAACATAAATACTCATAATAAGCAGCTAATTGATTCAACTTTAACTTCAATTTGAGAGTAATGAAGGTTTTGTAGCCTCTCATCAGATGGGGAAAAAAAACAGATAAGCTCGGCTAGGTTAGAAGCTGTACCCAGATAAGGAAATTGTCGCTGGTGTTGCTGATGAGACGACGCGTCGTTTAAAGTTCGCGATATACAATCTGTGAGAGTGAAGTAGTGAACCATCTTCCTTCTTCAGATAGAGAACAGAGAGAAGACGCAGAGGAGTTTTATATGGAGATGACGTGTCCCATATTTAATGACGTGAGTGGGCACGTCAGTACTTAGCAAGGTACATTTGTTGACATGTACCGCCACGTCAACACGTATTTGATAATCACGTGATTCGGTTTTTATTCAATAACCATGTGCTGATATGTCCCCAGTAATCGATGACGTGGTCGAGATATCAATACTTTTTCTGTTAAAATATGATGACGTGCTCACGTAATCAGGCACGTGTCAGTACTTGTTCATCTTTCCATATTTTATTGCTACAAAATTACAAAACAGTCCCCTTAAAACTCTTAAACAACCAAGCTCGGTCAAAAAAAGTCTTATTATTTTCTTTTCTCAGCAGCTTCACAAATCCAAAAAAAAATGGCGAATCATTTAAAACGCGTATGAAGTCCACCAGTTCCTTTCCCCACGAGATTCCATTGGACATGGGACACACACATCAAGCACTGCAACTGGTTCGTTAGTGTACAACGTTGGCTACAATGGCCTTGGTTTTGGCACACGATCAGGGGTGGCGCTCCACGTTTGGCTATGTATAAGGTCTGCTGGAATGTGAATAGAGGAAGATGCATGTGCCTCTGCTGGTATTCTAAAAGCCTTTGATGAAGCCATACATGAAGGTGTTAATGTCATCTCTCATTCTCTCTCTAAATCGTTGGCCAAATTTCATTTATTCTCAGAAGCTGATGAACACAACGAGATTGCTATAGGCTCTTTCGGACGTTATTATGAGCCTTGTTATCTTGTGTGAACACCGATAGGATTTCGATTAACATAATAAAACAAAACAACATGTATAGGCATATAATTAATCTCAATAACGTAAACATGTTTCTATATCATGATTAACCAAACCCTAATATATATAATATAACTCATATCAATCCAAGAGAAAATAAGTAAATCTAGAAAGTGGAAGCGTACCTGAATTCATTATTGGAGGTTGGTGGACGGGTTATGATCTTCCAAATTATCAAAACCTTTATGAACCCTACCGTGTTCTATTTTGCTCTGTTGATGGGGATACAAATAAAACAAAAGTATCGTGTAATTTGGGGACCATAACCCTAAATATATATAATAATCAAATTATTATATGTTGGCTATTTCTAATTCGGCCCCTCAACAAATTAGAAATAACACTCTGGTCTCTACACATTAATTCCATGATAATTATACCCTTAAGCCTTAATACTTTAAATCTTAATTAGATCACTTTAATTTAGACTTAACCAAAAGATAGCACAACACATTTTATGTTCACATGTGTTGCCCCATATGATGGAATTTTCCAATAATCTCCCATTGGACCACATATGTAACATTACAAATGTGTATGACTTTATGAGCTACAAAACTATGCTATCACAATTTTATGGTATATCTGAACAATCTCGTCCATTTATTATTCCAACATAGGATCAAAGTGGCTTTCGTCACATTTAGCGTGACTAAACCCATCAATGGTCACGTATACCAACATAACCAAATGACTTAGATCAATCATGGATGCGTAGCATCGAAATTACATGCAATGTGATCTATACATGTCTATTCCAATTGGTCCTACTTTATTCCTTAGTGAGATCAAAACTTAACACAATATAACAGAGTGTAATTAACCAAATACTTTATTTCTGATCAGAAAAATATCTAAATACATAAATGCATAAATATATCCAAAATAAAAATATAGAGCAATACAATACAAAATTATACAAACTTCCACTATAGTGTGATATCCTCACACAAAATAACACCCATATGAGCAGTGTGCTCATGAAAGACATTGGGTGGTAATCCCTTTGTAAGCGGATCCGCTATCATGGAGTTTGTCTCAATATGCTCTATGGATATATGTTCACTCTGTACTCTTTTCTTCACAACTAGGAACTTAATGTCAATATGATTTGACCTAAATGAGTTCCTGTTGTTGTTAGAATATAGCACTGCTGACTTATTGTTACAATATAGTTTGAGTGGTCTTTCAACACCCTCCATAATGCGCAGCTCAGTGACAAAATTCAGCAGCTATATTCCATGGTTGGATGCCTCATAACATGATACAAACTATGTTTCCATGGTGGAAGAAGTTATGAGTGTCTATTTGGCACTCCTCTAAGATATAGCTTCACCAGCCAACAAGTATTTGTAGCCTGATGTGGATCTCCTACTGTCTTGGCATCCAGTATAATCAGAGTCGGAATACTCTATGATCTCAAACTGATCTGATCTCCTATATGTGAGCATGTAATATTTTGTTCTTTTCAAATACCTTATAACCCGATTGGATGCTTTCTAATGATCCATCATAGAGTTACTTAAATATCTGCTTAACATATAAATAACGTACGCAATATCCAGACGCGTACATACCTGAGCATACATTAGACTCCCTACAGCTGATGCATAGGGAATCTTATGCATTTCCTTAGCTTCAAGGTTACTTTTAGGGAACTGATTAAGAATGAACTTGTCTCCCTTAGCGACAGGGGTGTCATCTGGTTTGTTGTCCTGCATACTAAACCTTTTTAGCACTGTATCGATATAGCTCCTTTATGATAATCCAATAATACCCCAAGAGCGATCTCGTTGTATCTGGATCTCTAATACAAAGGAGACGTCACCAAGATCTTTCATCTCAAAATTCTTTGATAGAAATCTTTTGATTTCATGCAACATGCCTATATC
The DNA here is from genome assembly GCA_032871835.1 of Dipteronia dyeriana. Lineage (NCBI taxonomy): Eukaryota > Viridiplantae > Streptophyta > Magnoliopsida > Sapindales > Sapindaceae > Dipteronia > Dipteronia dyeriana. The sequence continues at coordinate 76,101,420 of CM065303.1, read as the reverse complement.
ATTTGTGGCAAGCAGTATGTCACCGACATATAAAACCAGGAATATGTGCTTACTCCTACTGAATTTGTGATACACACAATTATCAACAATGTTTATCTCAAAACCAAACGAGATAATCACTTGATGAAACTTATGGTACCACTGACGGGAAGCTTGCTTGAGTCCATAAATGGATTTTTTTCAATTTGCAAACCATATTCTTTGGGTCTCCCGACTCAAAGTTTTCTAGTTGCACCATATAAATTGTTTCGTCAATATCACCATTGAGAAACACCGTCTTGACATCCATCTGATGAAGCTCAAGGTCAAAATGTGCAACAAGTGCCATGATTGTCCTAAAAGAGTCTTTCGTTGAAACTGGAGAGAAAGTCTCTTTATAGTCAATCCCTTCCTTTTGGGTAAAGCCTTTAGCTACAAAACAAGTCTTATACCTCTCCACATTACCTTTAGAATCCCTTTTGGTTTTAAATATCCATTTACAACCAATGGGCTTCGCACATTCTGGTAATGGGATAAGTTCCCAAACCTTATTGTCTTGCATAGACTTATATTCCTCATTCATGGCATCAATCCACTTTTGAGAGTTGGAACCCTGCATGGCTTGATGGAAGTTGATTGGATCATTTTCCATCATTCCAATGGCTTCCTCATATTCCTGAAGAAATACGTTAAAATCGGTCGGAATATCATTTCTTCTTTCTTTAGTGGATCGCCTTAATGACACTGGTTCTTAAGGTTGTTGAGTTTGTTCCTCATAAACAATTACCTCATCTTGAATGGGGGGTTGTTTAACATTGTCTGGTTGAGGATCCAAATTTGCTTTTGACAATGTGCAGGTTTCTTCCTCAAAGACAATGTCTCTAACCTTATTTCTCCCCTCAAACTCAACATCTTCAAAAAATGTTGCAGTTTTCGTTTCAAAAATTGACCGAAGTGTGGGATCATAAAACTTATAGCACCTTTTGGAGTCCAATTTCTTTTCATGTGGCTTGTAAGGCCTTGCCTCAGCTGGACATCCCCAAATATGAAAATGTTTTAGACTAGGCTTTATGCTTGTCCAAAGCTCATAAGGTGTTTAGCAGCTTCATTATTCTTCCTTTATTTGCCCTTATCCTTAGAGGTGCTAGCTAAATGAGCACTTTCGGTCTTGTCTCGCTTCAATCTCTTTTCCTCTTGCACACAATAAGAAATGAGATCATTAAGAGTCCATTTCTTCTTTTGACAGTTGTAACTGACCTTAAACTGAATGTATTGTGCAGGAAGTGATATTAATACCAAATGCACGAGCAAGTCGTTAGACAACTCCAGCTTCAATGCCTTAAGCTTAGAAGCAATATGAGACATTTCCATAATGTACTCCTTTATGTTCCATTTGCCCTTGTACTTTATAGAATCAAGCTTTGCAAAAGCGTATTTGTTTCTGCCTTATCGTTTTTCATAAAACGTTTTTCAATTTTGGTTAGGAACTCTTTGGCTTTTGTTATCTTTTCAGATACCGTGCCCCTAAATGCCTCTGAAATGCCGCGCTTCATGATTATAAGACTCATGCAATTTGAGCGATCCCACTTCTCAAAGTTCTTCCTATCATTAGGAGAAATTGCATCCGTAAGAGAAGCGGGTTGCTCAATCCGAAGTGCAAGGTCTAGATCCATGCAGCCAAGAACAATTTCTATGTTCTCCTTTCAATCCTTAAAGTTAATCCCATTAAGCATGGGTATATAGTTGGTATTAGCAGATATAGTAAAACATTAACTTGAAAGAGAACAAAACAAACACACAAACATGCTCACATTAATAACCAAATACAATGATCAACGAATTCATATAATGGTAAGTCTCATCTCAAGATACCTAGCACAACATTAATATCAATTATTTGGATAGTAATATTAATTGTAAGTGGTACTCTTGTTGTAGTGATCAAATATTGACAATAATTAATGTCAAATAATAAATCTATCTTTGGATCGACTTATTATTCATATGTAAAACCCTATAATCCTCACATATTTATCACCACATGTGTGTGTGCAATTTGGCTGAGTATTAACCTTTCTTTGGGCCGACTAATACTCGTATGAATTTACATACACACAAACATCCAACATCCCTCATGAATAATCTACACAAGAGATGTCACTTTGGCGATATCTTACTTCATAGCCCATTTAGAATGATAGACCACTTTATTTAACCATAAAAGATATACCAAATAATGGTCGGTCCTATCTTAAGATACCCAGTACAACATTAATATCAAGTTTTTAGACAATAATATTAATTGTAAGTGGTATTCTTGTTGTAGTAATCAAACATTGACAATAATTTATGTTAAATAATAAATCTATTTTTGGATCGACTTATTATTCACATATAAAACCTTATAATCATCACATGTTTACCACCACAGATGTGTGTACAATTCGACTAAGTATTAACCTTCTCTTGGGCCGGCTAATACCCGCATGAATTTATATACACACACGTGGTACTCCTTTAGTAGTGATCAAACATTGACAATAATTTATGTTAAATAATAAATATATCTTTGGATCGACTTATTATTCACATGTAAAACCTTATAATCGTCACATGTTTACCACTACAGATGTGTGTACAATTCGGTCAAGTATTAACCTTCCTTTGGGCAAGTAAATACCCGCATGAATTTACGCACACACGAACATCCAACCTCCCTCATGAACAATCTACACAATAGAGGTCACTTTGGTGACATCTTGTTTTAATTAGCTCATTTAGAATGATGGACTACTTTATTTAATCATAAAAGATATACCACAAAATATTTGAATTTGAGTTGATCTTTAAAATAAAATGAAAATAAATAAAAATTTATTTTATTTTATTAAAATTACAAAAGTGCCCCTTATTTTATAAAATTACAAAAAGGCCCTTCAAGTTTTTATAATTAAAATTTAGCCCAAAACTTTTAAAAATTATAAAATGACCCCGTAACTTTTCAATAATTACAAATATACCAAAAACTTTTTCGTAATTGTAAACATGCCCTGTAAGTTTTAGAAATTATAAATTGACCCCAACAGTTTATCAAAATCATATAATTGCCCACATAAATTGTAAAATGTCCCTCAAGAATTTCAAATTTTCAAAAGAAGGGCCTGACAAAAAAAAGTTCTATAAACCCTAGTTCTACGCCGTTCACAGCACCAAAGGCCACCACGTCATTGCTTGGAGGCAACAACGCACGGTGAAGTAGCGGTCGACGGTTCGTAAACCGAGATCGGTGATCGATCCACTTGGATCGAAGGAACGGTGGCGCAAACAGCAGTGAGTCGCCCGATCTGGTCCAGTTCGTCAACGATGACTGGCGGTCGACCTTCTCGCCGCATAACGCTCAACCTCCGATCCCACAACTCACCGGAAAAAGGGCGTTGACCGAGAAGCCAAGAGGGAAACCAGATGGGTCTGGGTTGAAACCCAACAACCCGAAAATGGATCCAGTTTTTTTTTTCGAAAACATGTAGAACTTTTCTTTCTTTTTTTGTTCGAAATCGCAAAGAAAAAAAAAACAAAAACTTTGTCCGTGCACTGAATCCAGATAACCATATACGATTCAATCATTCTTTACAACAAAATTAAAATTAACTTTAAACACTGAAGATCAAAACCCAAATAATATTCCAAAAGAACATCATTGATCTAAACCCTAAAATTTCTAGAAATTTCTTAAAACTAAATATTCAAATCTCAATTCTCAAGAATCGATCATGGGAAGCTCTGATACCAATTGATAGGATTTCGATTAACATAATAAAACAAAACAACATGCGTAGGCACATAATTAATCTCAATAACATAAACATGTTTTTATATCATGATTAACCAAACCCTAATATAAATAATATAACCCATATCAATTCAAGAGAAAATAAGTAAATCTAGAAAGCGGAAGCGTACCTGAATCCATTGTCGGAGGTTGGTGGACGGGTTGTGATCTTCCAAATTATCACAACCTTTATGAACCCTACCGTGTTCTATTTTGCTCTGTTGATAGAGATACAGAGAAAACAAAAGTATCGTGTAATTTGAGGACCATAATCCAAAATATATATAATAATCAAATTATTATATGTTGGCTATTTCTAATTCGGCTATTCAATAAATTAGAAATAGCACTCTGGTATCTACACGTTAATCCCATAACAATTATACCCTTAAACCTTAATATTTAAATCTTAATTAAATCACTTTAATTTAGACTTAACCAAAAGATAGCACAACACATTTAATGTTCACATGTATGGCCCCATATGATAGAATTTTCCAACAAACACAGCAAGACATTACTGCACCTGGTGTGAACATAATAGCTGCTAGTTCTCCACTTGGTCAATACTTCGATAATGGATTCGATATGTTAACTGGAACTTCAATGGCGACACCAAGAAGAGAGAGAGGAAGCACGACAGAGAACAAGTAATTGCTGGTGGTGGTCTTCAAGCCTCTGGCTCTGCGGGAGAAATTGATTCCCTGATAGAGTGGCACGTGCGGGCATGGTGGGAAGAGAGGGAGACAGTGAGTTTAAGATGAGGAGGAGACTCGCCATTTTTAGCTCTCTGTAATATCTCTCTCCACTCCACGGTCGTTAGTGGTGGTTATGACCGTTTATTTTGTTAATATTGTCACTAGTAACATACAAACTACTACTTTATTTTTATATTATTTTGTGTTTGTAATTTTATGATACTAAAATAATAATTTATATTAGTGATACCTTATATATTAATTATGTCCAAGTATGTGGTGCTACCAAATTAACTGCTTATTATATGTGATACTTGGTTAGTAATTCGGTATATAGATTATGTTACTGGGTTTACATATGACTTAAGTACAAGGAGTCAAATGGTTGAACACTTCTCATTCACTTATGTGATAGAAGTTTGAGTGTCATCTTTATCCATTAAATTGTAAAGTATGACATCTCTAGATCTCGCGCGTTAGACCTCTAAACTTTCGGTTTAATACTAGTAACCTATATGATACAAACGGTTATGGATTTTCAACTATACTGGAAATGTAACTATATAGAATAATTAACAAAAGAGTCCATTAATTTTCTTGATAAAAGGAGGCTATGAATGCTTCAAAAGGAAGAGACAATGGAGTAAAAGGTCCAGGATATTATTATGTTTATGTGATTGCAGTTGTTTTAGTAATATTTCCCGAGCCTAATGACACAAAGTGCAGCAGTTCAAGAATAGAAAATTAAAAAACCTGAGGCAAATCTCAATTAGGGCTTCTGAAATCTGAGATGCTACAAAATTATCAATCAGCTAATTATTCTTGCTTGGAAATGTCTTCTCTAAATCACACAACCACAACAGCATCAAATATTGTTGCTACTACCACTGTTTAGTCTCTCTATGCTGATGCAGATTATATTGCTAAATAATATGAATATGAGCAACCCAATTATTCCATTGCTGCTACTACTACCGTTTAGTCTCTCTATGTTGATGTAGATTTAGGCGAAAAGCAATGTATGTAATTTTCAATTCAGAGCAGATGGAAATTAAGCTTTAATAGTCATATATATATATCGATAAAATTGTGTTTTCTTTATACATTTGTATATAGGTTCATATTGTTTATCTGGGAGAGAGGCACATGATGATCCAAGCTAGTCATAGATTCGCATCATGAAATGCTTGCGAGAACTGTGGGAAGACACCTCTAAATTGAAACCATACATGATGGTGTTCATGTGATAGCAGTTTCAATCTCTCCAAGAATTCCTTTTGTCACATAAGTTGATCAACATAATGTAATTGCAACCGGTTCCTTCCATGCTGTGACCAAAGGCATTCCTGTGGTGTGTTCAGGTGGAAATGATGGACCTTTATCTCAGACAGTGAAGTACACAGCACCATGGATCTTAACTGTCGCGGCAAGTAGCACTAATCGAGCATTTCTTACACTCATAACACTCAGGAACAGCAAAACTCTAACGGTATAGTCTCTCTAATGGTGGTGAATTGAGCACTGCCTCTATAAACAGTTATTGATGTCGTTGATACAATTCACTATAGGGTCGATGCAAGTATACAGGAAAGACAGTGATTTTACAGGCGGAGTGTACCTAGTATTGGATGGATTTTATACAGCTTTTGCAGCAACAATTAAGCTCTGCAGCTTTATGAAACTTTGGTAGCTGGAAAAGTGGTGCTTGTATTAATTAATTACGACTACACGATTTCCGGGCTTACAGGGAAACAAACAATGTGCCCAAGTGAAACCCCATCAATTATGGATGTGAATGTACCTTCAATAACAATATCAAGTCTCATGAACTCCACCACCATAGTCCTCTCTAGAACTGTGACAAATGTTGGAGACCCTAAATTAGCATCTTTCAACCTCCAAAAAGATCAAAACTTGAAACATAAATACGCATAATAAACAGCTAATCGATTCAATTTTAACTTCAATTTGAGAGTAATAAAGGTTTTGTTGCCTCTCATCAGATGGAGAAAAAAAACCAGATAAGCTGGGCTAGGTTAGCAGCTGTACCCAGATAAGGAAATTGTCGTCAGTGCTGCTGATGAGACGACACGTCATTTTGAGTTCGTGATAAACAATCTGTGAGAGTGACCCATCTTTCATTCTTCCTTCTTCAGAGAGAAAACAGAGCCACTCACACACAGAAGACACAGAGGTGTTATTTATGGTGATGACGTGTCTCATATTTAATGACGTGAATGAGCACGTCAGTACCTATTAAGGCACATTTATTGACGTGTACAGCCACGTGAATGCGTATTTGATAATCACGTGTTGGTTTTTTATTCGGTAGCCATGTGTTGATATGTCCCCAAGTATTCGATGACGTGGTCGGGAAAGTCAATACTTATTCCGTTAAAATATGATGAAGTGCTCACGTGGTTAGGTACGTGTCAATTCTCGTTCATCTTTTCATATTTTGCTTCCGTAAAATTACAAAAAAAGTCCCCTTAAAAGCCTAAACCAACCAATCTCTGTCAAAAAGTCTTCTTTTTCTTTTGTCAGCAACTTCACATATGCAAAAAAAAAAAAAATTGGCAAATCATTTAACGCGTCTGAAGTCCACAAGTTCCTTTCCCGAAGAGATGCCATTGGACATGGGACACACACATCAATCACTGCAGCTGGTTCGTTAGTACACAAGGTTAACTACAATGGCCTTGGTTTTGGCACACGATCAGGGGTGGCGCTCCACTTACGTGCACGTTTGGCTATGTAGTCAGATTTGGTCAAGTCATATACCTGCAGCAGGCCGTGGGCTGCAGGTATATGACATGACCAAATCTGACTACATACACTACCTTTGTGCCATGAGCTACAACAATTCTGCTATCTCTAGGCTTGCAGGGAAACCGATACCAAGGCACGAGAGAGCGGATCAATGGAGAAAGCAATTGGGGAGAGCAGGATTTCAAGTTGTGGGGTTTAAGTGTTTGAGACAAGCTAGAATGATGTTGTCTGTGTATGGTTGTGATGGCTACTCTTTGGGTAGTGAAAAAGGGTGCCTTTTGCTTGGATGCAAAGGCAGGCCTATAATGCTTGCTTCTGCTTGGCAAGTGCACAATGTTAATTTCTTCCTCTTGATTGTGTATTTTTTTATTAAAAAAAATTTGAGTTATTGAATTTATTGGTGTTGGAAATTTGAAAGTAATAAGGTGAATTAGTACCTACTACATACCCAATCGATAGTTATAGAATTTTTCATTGTTTGTGGTAGACACACCTGACATACCAGCTGACTCAACATATCTGCTGTGGAGGCTTCGATTTCGTACAAGCCATCCTGGAATGAAGACAAGTTGTAACAGTTTGGAGAGTTGAAGTTGGTGTGGATTATAGTGATGTGGCCTTGCAATGGAAATGGAATTAAAGAGTAGTAGATCGAGTACCACCTATTGGTGGATATGACTGCAAACTATGTATTGGAAATTCTGGAGATTGGATGAATACATTTCTTCTGCTATTTCAGAAATTTGTTAATTTTAATCAAGGCGTATATTAATTATGTATATAATTGTAGGATTTCCATACTCACTCATTATAGATCATATAATAGAGTGTCATATGATCCGTCTTTTTTTACTTGTAAAACACTCTATTGTAACGTACATACCACAACTAAAATTTATATAAAGAGAAATTTCAGAGTTGTAGTAAATTTAGAATTCTAAAATTAAGCCACCAAGTTTTCCAAGTTTCCTTTTTTGATATTTAATTAAAAAAAACACAATAACGTGTAAAAAAAGCAATAAAAAAAATACAATAATGTGTAAAAGAAGCAAATAATTAAGACACCGAGTTCAGTTAATTAATTTCCTTAGACTTCAAGTTGTAACCTTAACCTAATTAATCCATTGTTATCTCTGTTTCCACTTGGTATTTCTTCAATAAATTCAAATGTAAAATGTATACATAATGTCTAAAAAAAATCTAAGAACAATGACCTAAATCAATATATGAATATAGCCTTGTAGAAAAGAGAAATGCAATTCATGAATTGAAAGATCATAAATTGGTAATAATAATGTTAAAACAGATATTTGTATAATTGGAATAAGCTTATAAACTTTTAGTATTTTATTCATAGCTAAGTTATTACGTACAATGTTTGCGGCTTATTTAGTTAGTGTCTTCTGTTGCAGAATATTAGCACCATGAATTAGGGTTCTAGTAGTAATTGTAAATAAGTTGAAGCAATATAAAATATATAAAAATAAATAGAAATTTATATAATCTTTCATTGTAAATATGTGGGATCATCGTATAAGAATTTGTGCCGGTGCATAATTTTGACGCAGAACAGAAGTAAAAAGGGATTACCAACGTAAGTACTCAGACCACAAAAACTGGATTCCACTAGAAAAGATATCGAAATTCAACTAAACTTTTATTATTTCCTCAAAACAAAGAACAAGAGGTTTAAATAGTTTCTGCAAACCCTAACTAAAACAGAGAGACCAAATTGGATATTCACTAAACAAATAAAAGCTAAAACGAAAAAAACTAAAAAATTAAAATAAAATTTTAAATGTCCGATAGCCTTCCTTAATCATTGATTTTGAGGATGCAAACGACCTCAACTGGGAGACCCGGATAACATGGTGTAGATAGCCAAAATCCCTCTCTGAAAATATATTATAATAGACAATCGGACAACCGTGCTAAAAGTTATACCCGTTTATTCGAACCAGCTCTTTTAGCCGTGCTTATTTCTCTCTTTATTAATTTTCTATCAAACTCCTCTTCAAACTCCAAAATTAATTGTCCTACATCAAATTTCCTCATTGTTGTTAAAACCGATCGACTCAATCAACGAACTGTACATGTTCTAAGTTCAAGAAACATACAAGAATTTTCTACAATAACAAGAACATAAATTATACAAGCACCAAAAACAACTGAACCAAGTTTCTATCATATCAATTTCTAATAAGATGAACAAAGAAATTTAAAGAAAAATAGAGAAAGAAAGAACACAACAATATATCGTGGTTCGGCCAAAATTTGGCCTACATCCACGTTGAGTCAGGTCGAAGGACTCACTCCACTATATGAATATCAGATTACAAATCGATTATTACACTTAAATCAACCTAACAAAAAACCCTCAAAGGGAGCCCAGAAGCCCTGAATCATAAAACCCTAACTAGTCAGACCTCAAAACCAAATACCTAAATCTGATCACAACCCCGAACTGAACAAAAAACATATAAGAAGATTCACAATACACAGATCTATCTTTCTTTCTTCTAACTCTCTGGCAAATACAAAGCAGAGAAACCAGATATTCAAGATGAATACCTAAAACACAAGAACACTAAAGAGAGAAGAGAGCTCTATAAACAAAACCTAAAAAACAGAAAAAAGCTATTGAATGAATCTCTCTTCATCGCTTCATTTATATAGTCAATAGGAGATAATGTCCATATCAGCAGAGCAAAGCCATTCACAACAAGCCATCTCAGCCAGCAATCCTGACTCAGCTTCTTCAAGTGATCAGATAAGGTAAGTAAAACGCAGCGTACTGGATCATAAGGTCTGATAGCATGCTTCATTCATCTGGGCTTCTTCTGGCTTCAACCAATTTTATCATTGGGCCAAAAGAAAATTGGGCCTGGAAAAACCGATGGACTAATAACACTACAAATTCCACCTTAGTTCATCATCATTTTCATATAGCTGAGTAAGCTCCTCCATACATGCTCAAAAAACACACAAAAAATAATTATCCATAATCACCTAGTTTCAGCAAATTCAAGCAGTGCTTGAACTTGCTATAGGGAACCACTTTAGTCCCCATATCTGCTGGATTTTCTTCAGTGGATATCTTTTCCACCTCAACTATTCCTTCAGAAATCTTATCTCTTATAAAATGATATTTAACCTCTATGTGTTTAGTTCTTTCGTGAAATACAGTATTTTTACACAAGTGCAAGGCACTTTGACTATCAGTAAAGATGATAGCTTTACCTGTAAAAGCCTTAATCTCACCTAAAAGACATTGAAGCCATATTGCTTCCTTAATAGCTTCTGTAACAGCAATATACTCAGCTTCAGTTGTGGATAAAGCCACAACTGATTGAAGCTGACTTTTCCAACTTATACAACAGCCAGTTATAGTGAAAAAATAAGAAGTTGTAGATATTCTTTTGTCTCTATCACCTGTATAATCTGAATCTATATATCCTATTAAATCTATAACAGAATTAGCACAACTATATACTAAACCAACTGTTGTGGTTGAATTAATATACCTTAACAACCATTTCATAGCATTCCAATGACCTTTACCAGGATTTGCCATATATCTAGATAAAACACTAATGGACTGTGCTAAATCTGGTCTAGTACTAATCATAGCATACATAATAGATCAAACAGCACTAGAATAGGGTATGGATTCCATAAATCTTTTCTCTTCTATAGATCTAGGTGATAGGGCAGCAGATAACACAAAACTAGGTGAAAGAGGAACATTGGCAGGTTTACTGTTTTTCATAGAAAACCTATCCACAAGTTTTAACAGATAATTTTCTTGCTTAAGACACAATGTTGACTCTTTCCTAGTTCTAACAATTTCTATCCCTAGAATTCTTTTAGCATTTCCTAAATCTTTCATGTCAAATTCAGTTTTCAATTTCTTCTTTAACTCTCTAATCGTAGGCATACTCTTACTAGCAATTAATATATCATTAACATATAAGAGTAAATAGATGGAATTTAAAATATTTTCACTAGTAAAGTAGAAACATGCATCATATTTACTCTTAATAAAACCTAAACTAGTAATGTAACTGTCAAATCTTTTGTATCATTGCCTAAGTGCTTGCTTCAAACCATAGAGAGATTTCTTTAGAAGACAAACATAGGAAGATTTAGTCTTAGACTCAAAACCCTCAGGTTGTGACATGTATATGGTGTCATCTAAGTTTCCATGCAAGAAGGTTGTTTTCACATCTAGTTGCTCAAGTTCTAAATCATAAAAACTGACTAATGCAAGCACAATTCTTATGGTTTTATACTTGACTACGGGTGAGAAAATTTCATTATAGTCTATTTCCACTCTTTGGGTAAATCCCTTAGCAACTAACTTAGCCTTCTATCTAGGTTGATCATTTTGTTCTAAGCCTTCTTTCAACTTAAAAATCCATTTACAATCCACAATCTTTTGTTTTTCTGGTTTCTTTACATGAGACCAAGTTCTATTCTTTTCAAGAGATTTCATCTCTGCTCTCATAGCATTCAGCCATTTTAGCCTATCAATTGAGTTCATAGCTTCCAAATAATTCCTAGGTTCAGCTGATTCTATCTCTTGACCAGTATATAAGGCAAAAGAAATTACATCTGCATAAGCATACTTACTATTAGGTTTAATAATTCTTTTAGCCCTATCTCTAACTAACTCATAATCAACTAAAGACTCTTCTACTACTGGCTGATTTTGACTATCTTCCACCTGATTATCATGATCACTGTGGACAGATTCATCATCATCAGTATGATCAGGCTGAACTTGAACTTGTTCAAAAGAATGATTATTAATTTCTACTTGAGTCTTGTCTTTAATATTATTAAAAGATTTTAGGTCAGATTTATCAGTATTATCAGTTTCTTTGCATGGTATTTTACTCTCATCAAATACAATATCTCTGCTAATTATTACTTTAAAACTTTTACAGTCCCTAAGCCATATTTTATATCCCTTAACTCCTAAAGGATAACCTAAGAAAACACCTCTTAAAGACCTAGGTTTAAGTTTCCCTTCAGATTGATGAGCATAGGCAGCACTACCAAACACCCTTAAATGTTTTAGACTATGAAGCCTACCAGTCCATTTTTCTTCTGATGTTTTTAGACCTTTAGCAGTAGATGGTGACCTATTAATCAAATAAGTAGCTGTAGCAACAGCATCCCCCCAAAATTTCTTACTCAAACCAGAACTTATTAATAGACATCTAACCTTATCTAGGATGGTTCTATTCATTCTTTCAGCTACTCCATTCTGTTGAGGTGTGTACCTTACTGCTCTATGTCTTTCTATGCCATTATCACTACAGAATTTATTAAACTCATCTTTACAAAATTCTAAGCCATTATCAATTCTTAGTACTTTGACTTTCTTAGAAGTTTGATTCTCAACTAACTGTTTGTAAGTCTTAAAACTCTCAAAAGCTTGATCTTTTGACTTCAATAGGTATACCCAGACCTTTCTAGTGAAATCATTTATCAAAGATAGAAAATACTGATTTTCACCATTAGTTGTGACCTGTGAAGGTCCCCAAAGGTCTGAATATACATATTGAAAGACCTCTTTAGTGTTATGTTGAGTTGTACTAAAACTTAACCTATGTTGTTTTCCTAGGGTACAGTTTTCAAAAAATTCCAGATTATCAATTATGTCCCCATTAAGTAAATTATGTTTACTTAACTCATTTAAGTCTCTTTCACTCATATGACCTAATATTTTATGCCATAAGAACGCAACATTATTAGTTTTAGTTGCTACATTAGCAGTATCATCAATTACAGTTTTACCCTTTAAAACATAAAGACCATTTATCTTATCACCTTTCAAGATAACTAGAGAACCTTTAGAAACTTTTAAGACACCTCCCTCAGCCTTGTAACAGTATCCTTTTTCATCTAATACACCTAAAGAAATCAAGTTTCTTTTCAGATTAGGCACATATATAACATTCTTAAAAATTATAACCATACCATCATACATCCTAACAGCTACAAAACATATTCCTTCTACCTCACACTGCTGATTATTACCCATCAGCACACTGCTGCCACTAAGTTCCTTAAAATCTGTAAACCAATCTTTCCTAGGTGTCATATGGAAAGAGCAGTCTGAATCTAAAATCCATTCAGTTTTTATGTCTTCAGTTGTAACTGCTAGGACTTCACTAGGTTCAAATGATTTAGAAGCAATAGATGCATCACCATCATTTTGGGTCTTTTCTTTGTTCTTTTTCTTAAGCTCATAGCAATATTTCATAATATGACCCTCTTTACCACAATAATAACATTTTCTATTACCATTTCTGTTTTTAGACTGAGATCTATTACGATTAGGAGTCTTACTTCTACCATTTCCTTTATTATTATTATTGTGGTTATTATTATTGTTATTGTCATTTCTTACTGTTTGTCTACCTCTAGCAAACAAGTTCTCACCATTATCTTTCTTTTCTATCTTAAGTTCTAAGTCTTTAGATTTTAGAGCAGAAATACGTTCTTCTAAAGATAGAGAAGTTCTACCATATTTAATGGCAGCTTTTACATCCTTAAAGGATTCAGATAGTGAGTTCAAAAGAATAATTGCTTTATTTTCATCACTTAGTTTTTCATTCTCTCCTGCATTGGCTAATTCTATGGTCATTTTCTTGAATTCATCTAGATTTTGACCTAAGCCTTTACTAGGATCCATCTTAAAGCTAAACAATCTTTCTTTTAGATATATCTTGTTTGTTAAAGATTTTGTAAGATATAGACTTTCTAACTTTTTCCAAACATCACTAGCAGTAGTTTCCTCATTAACCTCTCTAAGAACATTATCAGATAGATTTAAGATAATATTGCCTAAGGCCATTTCAAGCTTATCAGTTTTCTGTTCTATAGTTAATGAGTCAGACAGTTTATCAGGGCCTTCGATGGCCTTGAGGATTTTCTGCTGGGAGAGAAAAGCTTTCACCTTTCTTCTCCAATTGCCAAAATCCCCAGTTCCATCGAACTTATCTATTTCGAATTTCATGTTCATAAATGTTGAATTGAAATTACCAAAATCACTAAAATTAGAAAGTTTTATCCCCTCTGTGCTACTAGCAGCTTCACTGCTATCTTCGTCGTCGCTTTCTCTAGATGATTCGTCAGTAGCCGACAGCTCAGCCACCGGTGCTACAACAACTAGAGGCTCGACCGCCTGTTGTTCTTGGTCCTGATTGTCCGCCATTGGTGCTGGTGGGCTTTGATACCACTGTTGTTAAAACCGGTCGACTCAATCAACCAACTGTACATGTTCTAAGTTCAAGAAACATACAAGATTTTTCTACAATAACAAGAACATAAATTATACAAGCACCAAAAACAACTGAACCAAGTTTCTATCAAATCAATTTCTAATAAGATGAACAAAGAAATTTAAAGAAAAATAGAGAAAGAAAGAACACAACAATATATCATTGTTCGGCCAAAATTGGGGCCTACATACACGTTGAGTCAGATCGAAGGACTCACTCCTCTATATGAATATCAGATTACAAATCGATTATTACACTTAAATCAACCTAACAAAAAACTCTCAAAGGGAGCCCAGAAGCCCTGAATCATAAAACCCTAACTAGTCAGACCTCAAAACCAAATACCTAAATCTGATCACAACCCCGAACTGAACAAAAAACATATAAGAAGATTCACAATACACAGATCTATCTTTCTTTCTTTCTTCCTTTCTTCTAACTCTCGCAAATACAAAGCAGAGAAACCAGATATTCAAGATGAATACCTAAAACACAAGAACACTGAAGAGAGAAGAGAGCTATGTAAACAAAACCTAAAAAACAGAAAAAAAATACTATCGAATGAATCTCTCTCCATCGCTTCATTTATATAGTCAATAGGAGATAATATCCACATCAGCAGAGCAGAGCCAATCGCAGCAAGCCATCTCAGCCAGCAATCCTGACTCAGCTTCTTCAAGTGATCAGATAAGGTAAGTAAACGCAGCGTACTGTATCACAAGGTCTGATAGCAGGCTTCATTCATCTGGGCTTCTTCTGGGTTCAACCAATTTTATCATTGGGCCAGAAGAAAAATGGGCCTGGAAAAACTGATGGACTAATAACACTACACTCATCAATGCTAATAGTTCGATAAAGATTATTATTATTAGTATTTGTAGTATCAGCCACCTCAACCTGAACATGTTGGGTTTCGAAATCTGCTTCAATTCGTCCCTCGTAGTCGTACCCACAACAGTTTCCATGTGAACGTCACGATCATCACCATACCATTTGGTTTCTTGAATGCCCTCTAATTTGGGGATGAACGAGAAGTTGTTTCTTGATCCAGTGTGAACTATTTGATTGCCATTATAAGAAAAAATTTCTTTATTTGCAGCCTACTGATGGGTTTGGAAATCTGCTTCTGTTGTAGCCACACCAACATCATGATCACTTGGACCAAACTGGGTGGTTCTTGATCCATTATCACAATCATCATTATAATCTGAAGCACCCCATCCCTATTTACCCTTCTTCTTCATCTTCTTGATTTTGCAAAGCACGTACAAGTTGTTTTGATCGAGTTGGCAGCCTTTCAACCGGTACTCGTGCATCACCACGTGTCGCGTTTTCTTTAACTCCCTCTTTAGGGATGTACGAGAAGTTGCTTTTGGATCCAAAGTGGATCATTTGATTGCCATTGTAACAAAAGGTTTCTTTATCACCTTGCTGACCCTTCCACATACCCGAATCAGTCACTCTATCTATTCTTTTGCCCTTTCGGTCTTCTTCTTCAATCTTGTAAAGAAGTAGAGAGTGTCTTCTTCCAAGGCTTCAAAGAGTCCCTTCCATACACGGTTGTTACCATAAACATCACATTCTTTGACAGCAGTAGTATATGGAAGTGAATTTCCATGTACCTTGTTGAAGAGGTAAGCCACAATGAGCTCTTTGTCGGTCGGATTGAATCGGTAACAGACGGTCGGTACTTCATTATTCTTCACAACTTGATGATGATGATGATCATCGGAAAAATTCTTGAACATAATACTTTTGGAGATGGAAATTAGAAACGTGAGAGAAGAAGAGGGTGTACGTGAAAGACAACAAAAATATGTGAAAAGGAATGGAGTTAACAAATGTATATTTATATGAATTGTTTTTAACGTCCTTATTAAGATAGATTTCAGTGTTACAGTAAATTTAGAATTGTAAATTATATGAATTGTACTCCACGCCACCGCTGCATGATTATATGAAATGTAAATTTAGAATCGTAACTTCCTGATTAGTTGAGAGGCAGTAATAATATAAATAGACTCCACATTTTGATACATTTTTCCTATCAAAATTAATCTTTGAACCTCAATCATCATTATAAAAACATACTGAATAATTGTGTGATTATGTGAAGCCCAAGAAACTTCTTGGCATTGCTCTGTTTTAGGTTGCTATAAAATTATAATATTGAATAGAAATAACATTTCTTGTAATATCACAATAGATCATAGTTCGAAGGTCGTCGTAACATTCTCTATATATTTCTTATAAAAATGTGTGTTTGTACAGCATATACAAGCAATTGTTATAAACATATGATACACTTATCTCTTGTTAACATTATGTAGCTTTTCTATGTAATTTTCAAATGTCTTGAAGGATTAAAAAGTCATTTCGGTTTTAAACAGAATAAATGGGTCTATAATTCTTATACTACCTATCCCATTTTTTATATATAGAGATTCAAATGAGATAAGGTCATACCTCATGAAGCTATGATACCACATCAAGATTAAAATTAGCTTTCAATATCTTTTGTATATTCAGTTAGCATTAAAAACTGGTCTTTTTAGCTTTCAAAAAATATTTATCAAAGTTATGCATTAACAAGCTATGAATACACTTCAATATCTTAGCTAAACAGTACGAGTCCTTATCTTTTTGATGTTCATTTAGCATTTATTCCTCTTTTAGCTCTCAAAAATTAAAATATACCCAGATCAAAGTTGCATTTTTAGGCTTCGGTGACACAACAAGAGAACTTCTCCGGTGTTCTAGTCAAGAATCCATAATTAATACACCATATATCCGACCAACTGCTAATGTTGATTTGTCACTCGATTCTCCCATAAAGGTTTCATTGTCCTACAAGATGCAGAACATAATCGGTCATTATTTCCTTAAACGGTGTGTTTGGTAGGGATGAAAAGGGAGAGGAAAGAAATTGTAGAGGGAAAAGAGAGAAGAAAATGAGGAAGGGTGTTGTTTGGTACGAGAGAAAAATGGAAGGAAAAAATTATGAGTAGGATCCACTAATTTTAATCCTTCCAAAAGTGGACAGAAAATGGAGAGAAAATAGAGAATGTTTTTTTGGTTTAAATGAAATTACAAATTTGTCCATCTTTTTTTAATCATCTCACTATAATATAAGGATAAAATAGTAAAATTAATAAATAAAATTTTCTATCCTCTGTCTTTTTCTCAACAATACCAAACTAAAGAAAGAGAAGATCCATTATTTCCTTCCTAACTTCCTGTTTACCAAACTACTCAAGGGAAAAAAAATCATCATGTTTTCTATCTCTCAAAATCTTTTTATTCTTCCGTTTTCTTTCCTCCTTATCAAACACATCGTAAGTTCATCATTAGGTGCTTGCTGACAGAGAAGATCCCGTAAACTAACATGTGAAAAAAAAAATTAGCACCACTAATAATGAATAACAACAAAATCTAGATGGTCAACTGCAAATTCAAGAGGGCTTGCTTTCTGTGTTATCTTCTCTTTACTTCCTCCAAATTACTGAAGTTGTTATATATATATATATATATATTATCAAATGAACACGTCACTGACAGATAAGACAACCCTCCAGGAAGATTGTCAGATAAGCATACAGACTGACATCTTAACAAACACCATCGGTGGCATCGTCCAGTCACAGGAGTCCGAGTAAGGCCGAATATTAATACTCGGTACATTCAGCTTTACTCGGGTCAACATGTGAAGCCCGAATAAATAAGTAGTCAACTCGAGACATGTGATGTCACAAACTATCTTGGACACGCAACCACGACTCAAATATAAAAAAGAATTGTCTCACTCAAACAAGGAATCTAGAATCATATTCCAATAAGGAAATATTATTTCCTCTTCAATGTCAGAGAATTCTACTCAGGAAAAAACTCAAAACTTCCAGAAGGATAAACACAAAATAGGAAACGAGTCCAAATCAAGCAATAACTCTGCTCTTCTAGAATACTGCACACCGATCAGGAAATAAGTCTTAAACGGACTATTCAACCAGAATCCTATGAAAACTCTAACTCAATACACAAGATCTCTGAAATAGGAAAAAAGATAAAGACCACTCCAACAAGTAACCATTTATCGGTGACACGTCGTTGCAGTGTCGTCAAATATGAACATTTAAGTTCGGTCTCGCAAGGGCGTAAGTCACAGAGACTAGCACAATGGAAAGCAAGGGATCGATCCATATGGAGGTGGGATTCACTGATCGTCTCTAGTTCTAGCTATTTTTACAACACTCCAATCGGACTCATGTGTTGCGTGTGCGGAAAAGTGAATAATAATATAACTAAATAACTTATATAAATGATAGATGGAATGATAGATGGAATGGAGATATGCATGAAATATGGTTACACTAGAGAAAAGACTCAATCGTGACAATCCTTCTAATTACGTTCTAGACTAACCTAATCCTCACATGTGCAAGTATATCATAGGCTCGTATCCCCTTAATTAATCTCTAATCTCTCTCGATGTCTTAGAGATAGTATCCATATATACCCGAAATCTCTCTCGAGCAATCCGGACAATATATATGAACCCATTAAGCACGTGAAATACAAATCGAACCCTATACACTAGCCTAGTGGTTATAGCACTTTCTAGTCAAGCATAGTGAATGTTTATCTAAGCATTGTCAAACGCGTCTCCTCTCGGTACATAGCATCTAACCATGGATCAATTACAAAGTGATCAATTAAGCAAAAGCTTTAAGCATTCAAAACATCCATATAACTACACAAGCACAAAAGAAATGTTGGTGGTCATTACTTCTAGGTCAAAGATTCGGTTTAGTCAACTCCCTAGGATGGCTAAACATGGGAAACAAGTTTACCTAACAACTACATGCAACAATGTGATTGTTATATCGTTAAGAACATTCAATTTAGGTTAAAGGTTCTTCCTCTTGATTAGGGAATTTTCCCACAATCAATTCATCACCCAATCATGTCATGTGGATGGATAATCGTGTCTTAATACAAAGACCCATTAAGAACAATGATATGAATCAAGGTCAATTTAGCAACTAAAAGCCTGAACTGAAACATTTTCTACTCTTTAGGGCTAAAATCCCTATTACTCAAATTACTCAATACATGAAATTTCAAGTCATCCATCAATCAATCAATCAATAATGATGAGTATCTCATTTGTACTCTAAATTACAATTACTCCTAATCTCAATCATGGACACATATTGATTTCTAACAATTCATACATATGCATATCATATCAAGAGCATAAAAACACATATATCAAGAGCAAGAGCAAGAGCAAGAGCAAAACAAAACCCAAATGAATTTAAGTACAATCAATACATTTATTACACAAGTGTAGGTTTACAATATCCCTAAATTGGTGGAATACATCAAAGAAAACAAGAAATACAAAGAAATGAGTAAATAAGAGCAAACCCTTGAAGACAAGTCCTCCAAAGATGCTCCTAGCCTTTCTAGCTCGAATTTGGCTCCTAATTCCTTTGTAATCTACTCTAAGATAGATGGAGGAAGTGTATAGTAGGGAGATGGAGGCGTATGGTGAGCTGTCATGGAGGAAAAACCGCATGGGAGTAAAATTTGAAAGAAAATGGAAGAAGAAAAGAAGAGGCATGAGAAAGGGAAAAGAGGGGAAAAGATGTCTAAGAATGAGGAGAAAATTGGGTATTTATAGTGTAGGAGGTTAGGGCAAGAGTTTTGGTTAAAAAGACAAGAATACCCCTCTGAAAATGGCTGAAAAAGCAGTGCTGCCCAGAAGTGCGGCTTGGTGTGTGGTTCACTTCGACACATCGTACAGCACATCAGTTTGATTTTAGAGGCTGTCTTCCTATGCGGTACGAAGTGTGGTACGCATTTCCTTCTGGTGCAGTACGCGTACTGCACTTGAAGCTTTCTATAATTTCCTCTGCCATCTCACGTGGTACGAAGCGCGGTTCACTTCGACGTCGCGTACCGCACTGATTCTACTGCTCTCCTATGCGGTACGAAGTGCGGTTCACTTCGACGCCGCGTACCACACTGATTCTGCTGCTCTCCTGCACGGTACGAAGTGCGGTTCACTTCGACATGGTGTACCTTACTTCTATAAATATGCTCTTTAATCTCCAAAAAACTTCAATTAAGCTCAAATATCTTCCGTAGGGAACATGTACCTACACAAGGCTCACAAACACATAATATACCAAAATATGCTCGAAAACGAGAACAAAAGTTAGGTAATGTGGACCTCAAATACGTATATAAATCATTCCGATCAACCATCTCACATTAAACACTATCACATTTCCTTATTCGTGTAACAAGGATTAAGGTTATATGCACATATAAATAGACCCATAATCTCATTGTAAAAGGAGAACACAAAATATACGACAAAAAGATAGGCAAGAGAGATCGAGAGGTGTAATTTGTTATTCAATAGTGATTTGGTTTGGTTGTGCATACAAACACCCGTGGATGTTTCTCCGGTCATCGGAGTTTTACCACGTATACTCGTGTCACACTCATATCAATTGCATTCTTGATCTTTTTCTCTTTTAACTGGTCATAATCTAACCAAGCGTTGTTGACTTTCTTGACTATCGAGAAATAGATGTCAACAGAAGTCTTGAACAATTTTCTGGAATGGCTATGAAGAAAACAAGGAATCAAAAGTACAAGCACTAAAATGCATCTACGTTAAAGAAAGAGATCATTGTTATCCTTTATTCAAAGAGTAAACTTTTCTAACAAAAGAAAAAGTTATTTATTTTAACTTTCTTTTGGAAACAAATGTGAAAAAGGACTAAAGGAGACGACCCAAGGTCTTCTCTTTTCTTGAATTTTTTTTTAAAAATATATATAAATGAAAATAATTTTAGAAATCTAATTTACAGAGCTGACCATTGTTTCAATTTCATTCTTTTCACCTCGAAATTAGCCTAGTACCCCTTTGACAAAACAAAATAAAACAATCAATATAACTTGTCAAGGAAGTTTACTTCAGAAAACAAAAACAAAAATACTTGACAGAAAACAAAAGAAAAAAACTTGTCAAGTAATTATTTTTTTTATTTTTTTTTTAAAATTGCAAGGGAAGTTTTTATTTTAGTAAGGATTTTTATATAAATTAATTATTTGGTGATTAAAATATGAATTGCATATTCATTTAACCTTTTTAGATGATTATTTTATTTTTCTCCCATAAAATTGAAACTGAAAAAATAATGCGAATAAAAAAAAAAGAATATTTTAAATTTTAATAATATTGTTGACGTCGATTTCTAGATGTATGAGAAAAGCCAACAAGGAATGGATTTTATCTGTGATTTCAAAGATAAAGATAAGGAGAAAGTAATCGGACCCAAGTTTTTTACGTGGTAAAACTCTGATGACCGGAGAAACGTCCAAGGGTGGTTGAATGAGCAACCAAGCCAAAATCCACTATGAAATAATATAAATACAATTATCGATCTCTCTTACTTCTCTCTGTATTTTTCTATGATTGTTGTATATCCCTGTGTGATGAGATTATGGGTCTATTTATATGTTTATAGAACCCTAATCTTCTTTGTACAATTAATAAAATATCTTTGTATTTAATTACGATTGTTTTCTTGTTCGAAGTGGTTTGTCTTCTTTCCTGTTTCGGAAACTTGTATTGAGACCGAACGGGACTCTGGTAATGTACTCCAATTAGAACTTATTTCCTTATGAGATTGTAGTCTTTTTAAAGAAATAAAATTGTTGCCTGATTAGGAACCCTTTCTGCTTGATTATTCTGTTCTTCTTGGAATTCCTCTTTGATACGGATATCTTCGTGTATTTTAATGACTTGATTCGTGTGAGTCACGTGCTGGGCTTTTTATTCAGCTTTCTTCATGTTTGTCCCGAGTAGAAAACGATATCAGCTAGTCCCGAGTGACATCACCTGATCCCGAGTAGACAATGTCATCAATTAGCCCCGAGTATGTTTAACTAACCTCGAGTAGTATATGGCGCCAGTTAACCCCGAGCAGGTCTTGTTCAATATTTGTTTCTACGGGCTTCTCTTCTTTGGTGATGCCTTGCAGGATGCTTATTCGGACGTCCACCTGACAAATTTATCCTCTTTGTTAATGACGTGTATATCTGATAAAATTTACATACGACAATACCCCCTTAAAATATTTTTGCCAAATAGAATTTCGTTTCGGGCAAAAGTATTTTAATCAATTCAATTTCTATTTCTGTGTCAGAGTAAATGTCTTATCATTATGACGTGTCTTAATTGTGACCCTGTAAATCCGATTTGCCTCCTCACGCGGGATCTTCAATGATGGCGACGTTTTGAAATTCTGACAGTAAAAGCATGTTTTTTTCTTGACACGTGTCTTATGTCGCTTCGTTTTTCGATTCCATTTATTAGAAACGACCTTCGCGTCTCCCCATGCGCAGCCTACGTCATTAAATCTCATCATAGATTTTTTCTCGCCTTAAGAACCTAGGGTTTCATGCTATCACCCCTTTAAATTCTTCACTAAAGGGTTGCGCTGGTTCATTCTAAAAAACTTGAAAACCAGAAAATTCTTTGCCAACCCAGATTTCTTCGCAGCAAATCGCCATTTCTCAGTAGAATATTTTACGTTTCAGATTTCTTCATTCAAGGTTAGTGTTAATGAATCCGTCCTCTCGTCAACGATTTTTTACTATCGCTTTCGAAGCACTCGATCATGGGGATTTCCAACTGGTTTCCTACGTTCGAAGATTATTGGGGAAATCCCCATTGATGAACCTCTATGTTTAGAAGTTGATATTTATGGGCTTCACCCTAACGTTCAATTTTCTGTATCCAATTCTTTATCTAGTTCTGAATCTGATGTTTCTAATCACAGGGGACCTTTGCGAAGGATGGGAAAACATCAAAGCAGAAGTGAAGTCCATAAGCATGGCTCAGGAGGCGTTCGGATTAGGGAGCAGAATGTTAACGAGAACAACATTGAAGAGGCATTCAGAGTATCTCGTCTCACTTTCTCTGTTAATCGCCCGAGTGGGTTTGACACCGAGCCAAATGTGATCGGGACGGATGAGATTGAGAAGTATCGTGCCCGATTCGATTTGGATGACTCGGTTATTCTGGTTCCCGCTGGTGATAAAGCTGTATGGAATCCTCCCCCGGGCATGGTGGCCATCTATGGATTCATGCTCTGCTGCGGCATCACACTTCCTCTTCAGCTGTTCATTGCCTGGTTTTTAGCTGAAGCAGGGATCGCCCCGGCTCAACTGGCCCCGAACAGTTACAAGATCCTGATGTGCATGTGGCACATGTACAGCCGGATGAACTTGTCGTCGCCATCCCCGAGTGAGATCAGGTATTTCTTTACGTTGAGGCAGTCTGGCAAGACAGAGACCTATTTTCTCATATCTAATCCACCCGATTGTTGGGTCCCTGAGGGGACAAAGGTGAATCGGGATGTCGACACCTCTGATGACCCTAAAAAGAAGGGGTTTGTATGGGGATTCCCTTCATCCAACAAGTTTTGAAAAAATAGTTGGTTTTTCGCTGGAGAAAATATTTGTCTTTAAGTCACCCTCTAGTCTGGGAAAACTCGGAGGGTGCTAAAAGCTTCCCGCTTCTTCTGTTTTCCTGAGATTTGGAACAAGAAGAAGCTTAAATTTAGTGACGATTAGCTGACCAGGCTTGCTCGAGCAGCAGTTCGCACGCTGGAGAAGATGAGCAGGTCTTACCATTTCAACGAAGCGAAGATGATAGAGCTCGATTTCTTCAGCCAAATTTTGGCTTACCGCAGGCGATGTAAGTGATCTTTGTAACCTCTTTCTTTTTTTATATATTGTTTATTTACTTTTCATATTCTGACACGGTCCCCCCTTTTTTTTCTAAGTGTACGACACGGACATCGTCTGAGACCTCCAAGCTCGTCAAGTGAAGTCGATTCTTCAGAAGAACCGAAAAAAAGTTTCTCGTCAGAGCAATGATGGTATTTCCCAGCCTGAGTCTGACTAGGAAACCGATGTAGCCGAGGAGCAAGTCCCTGAATATGTCCCCTAGAACGTTGTTCAGTCGACCACCGGGGAGACTAGTGATCTCAGTGGCCCGACAGATACTCAACTGCCTAATGATAGGGAGAGGCAGAGTGAGGGTCTTGGTAAAGAACCTGTTGTGCGGTCAGCACCGGTGATAAAGGTAATACATCCGTGGGATAAGTACCTTCAGGTCCTGAATTTTTTGAATCTTTTCGAGATGATGCTCAGAAAGATCCCACAGCTGATCTCAGCTTCCACCGTTCTTAGGCTGAGAAGCGAAAGGCAGTCAGCTCTCCAACTCTCCCTCTCAAGGTCCCTCGGGTGGTCTCATTCATCGACTCCAGCAATGAAGATATTGTGGTTGACATTCCCCCGAGCGTTGATATGGGAGCATCGGTGGATACGGAGACTTCAGAACCGAACAGAGGTTCCCTTCCCCCCGAGGTTGAAGATTAAGGGGTTAAACCCTCGGGGATTCCTTCATATCCTTCTTCCTAGGATATATTGCTAGAGATGTCATCTGGTCAGGCTTTCATCGGGAAGACCTCTGGAATTTTTTTCGGTATGGCTCCCTGATAGACCGTCTTCAGAACATTTTTAACGGTGCATCTTATGTAAGTTATCCTTAACTTCTTCAATTGTTGTTTGTTCACCCGATTTTTAATTAAACTTATTTGTAGATGGTGGTCGAGTTCACTGAGCTAGTACAGACGCAGCAACATCAAACTGATAAAATAAGGCATCTCGAGGCTCAGCTGAAGGAAAGTGAGGATAGCCGTGCGGGTAGAAGCGGCTTATGAAAATAAGGTGGGCTCCGCTCAAGTGTTCACCGACCACTGTTTGGCGAAGCAGGTTGAGGCCGAGGAGAAAGCTTCTTTGGCAGAGGAGAAGGCAGCTTCACTTCAAAATTTATTGTCCTCTACCCAAGAATCAATGCTTAAAGCCGAGCAGAAAGTGGAGCAGTCTAAGTCGGCGTATGAGCAGAAAATCGAAGACTTGGAACACCAGGCTCTGACGGTCGAGTCCCTATCCAATGAGGTCAGGCTGGAACTAGAAGTGCAAGGGGTAGATCGTTTCAAGAGATCCCCTGCCTACGATTCTCTTCTCCTTCGGGAGTTTCAGCATTGGCTGGTTTCAGCTGGTGAGTTCTTCAAGGTTAAGAATCGGGCAACTAAGAAAGCTAGAGCCAACTGGGAGTTGTCGATCAAAAATCATGTGGATCAGTCCTTAGAATCTCTTTGGACTCAGATGAAGGAGTGGAGAGCTTACTGTCATAGCCGAGGCAAAGAGCCCCATTCTATGCATTTGGAGGTTCCATCCGAGTACTCCCTCTCAACTTTTTATGCCAGTCAAGAGTCTGTCGTGGATGGTGTGGTCCCTGATGTCGGACCAATCCCAGAAGAAGATTACAGCCAGTGGATGGACGATTCGGTCAACACAATTGTTTAGCCTTCCAATGAAAGTCTGTTCCGCGGATACGAGATGGTGTCCGACCCGAGTATTGGAAAATCCTCACAACCTTGATTTTTATAGAATTTTCATATGTTTTTTGTAGAAACTCTAACAATTCTTTGTAATTCTTTGTAACAATTCTTTTGTAAAGAATACTTTGTAATTCTTTGTAACAATTCTTTGAAGAGATTAATAAAATCCTGAGTTTAGCTTCTGATTTCATTGCTCACGAAATTTCTTCAACTTGACTCTATTGTTGCCGAGTATCTTATTAAACCAGCTATTTCTGTTTGGGTAACTTAATCGAGTATCTTATTAAACCGGTTTCGTTCCCTGAATAATTTTTAACGCTAACTATCTTATTAAACTGGATGTTGCAATCTTCATGCCAAGTGTCTTATTAAACTGGCTAACTCTGATGTTCGGGTAATTTCACCGAGTATCTTATTAAACCGGTTGTCACCCGAATAATTTTAATGTCAAGTATCTTATTAAATTGGCTCTTGCAATCTTTATGTCAAGTATCTTATTAAACTGACTAGTATTATTAACCGAGTCATCTTAAAACAGACAAGTAGGTTTATACTTGTGTTTCATACACGGTTGCTACCCGAACATTACATCAAGGCTCATAATGATCATATGTTTGAGTCCTTACGTATTACCGATGACGTCTCCCCAATTTTTATACATAAGGGTTTGCCGAATCGTTAAGCTTTTTGAATCGCTTAACACAGCTACACATTTCATCGGA
The DNA here is from genome assembly GCA_032871835.1 of Dipteronia dyeriana. Lineage (NCBI taxonomy): Eukaryota > Viridiplantae > Streptophyta > Magnoliopsida > Sapindales > Sapindaceae > Dipteronia > Dipteronia dyeriana. Next base: position 76,074,633 of record CM065303.1, on the reverse strand, counting down.
ATTTTTTCCGATAGCATCCCGAGCTGGTGCATCGGGTTTGCCTTTTTGCTAAGGTCAATTGATCTTGCTCGACTAGCAGGCTCCTTCGAGCTTCTCCCCCATTCAGGAATCAATGGTCCCGAGTATTCTATTTGTATGTTCTTATTATCATGCTTGTCTTCCATATGTTCTTATTATCATATGTTCTTTCGGAAATCTCGAATTTGATGCTTTATCTTTCAGAAATTCAGAGTTTAATTTTTATTCATAACTGCAAAATCAACAAAGTTTTAAATTTCACAGCTAATATCTAACCTAACTAAAATTATCCTGACTAGAAAAAAGAATAAAAAATAATTTAAGGATAGAAAATCTTCAGATATTGGGTATTGCGTGGTCGGGGTAAAACCCCTCTATTGGGTCGTGCAATCCAATATGCTCAATGGTCAGCTAATCCTTCGACTTTGTACGGGTATTCCCATTTGTCAGCCAGGGAACCTGCAACTTTATTTTTTATGTTCAATGACACCTTCCTGAGTACCAGGTCTCCTAGCTGAAAATTTTCTGACCCGAACATGAGAGTTGCAGTGGCGAGCTACTCTTTGCTGATATGTCATATTTCGTATTCGAGACTTCTCCCTTTTCTCTTCTAGCTCATCTAGACTTTGCAATAGCATATCAAAATTTTGTTCTTCATCATATAACCTGACCCGGGGTGACGCATATGACATTTCTATGAGGATAACAGTTTCTATTTCAAACGCTAAAGTGAATGGAGTCTCTCCGGTTGACGTTCTTGCTGTTGTCCGGTATGCCCATAATACTTCGGGAAGCTTTTCAACCCAGCTTCCTTTCTTGACATCTAGCTTTGCTTTGATTGTGTGCTTGATGATTTTTTTCACTGCTTCGACCTGCCCATTTGTTTGAGGGTGGGCAGGTGTGGCATAGTAATTGGCAATCTGGTATTCTTTATACAGCTTTCTGAATTTCAGGTTATCGAACTGGGTGTCGTTATCAATGATTATAGTGTTTGGGACTCCAAACCTATAAAGTATATTCTTTTTCATGAAATTTATGGTGTTTGCTTTTGTGATATGCACCAATGCTTCAGTTTCTGCCCACTTCGTGAAATAGTCAACGGCTACTATGGCATACTTCGCTTCACTCCCTGTCCCGGCTGGCATTGGGCCGATTAAATCCAACCCTCACATGGCAAATGGCCATGGGGATGTGAGGTTTTTGAGATGTTCAGGTATTGCAACTCTTGGCAAGTATTGCAACTCTTGGCAAGTATTGCAACTCTCCGAACATCTTTGTGCATCTGATAATAAAGTGGGCCAATAATAACCTTGCCTGAGTACCTTGTGTACTAAACTTTTACCCCCAGTGTGGTTTCCGCAAACTCCTCTATGGATTTCCTGTAATATTTATATGCATCCTCATTTGACACACATCTTTGGAGTGTTCGGGAATACCCCCTTCTGTATAGTTCTCCTCCAACCAATGTGTGTCTTACTGATCTATACCTGATACGTTTTGCTTGTAAGGGATCTTCTGAGAGTACGCCTTCTTCTAAGAACCTTTTTAACTGAGTCATCCAAACGTCTGGCGGTGTTCGAATTTCTAAAAATTTTAAGTTTCTCGGTTCAGCTGTGCTCGGTTTGAGGAGATATGCAACCGAAATAGTCTTTGGTCTGATTGTGGTTGTTGTTGACGCTAGTTTGGATAATGTGTCTGCATTTTCATTCTCCTCCCTGGGGATCTAGGCAATCTTATATTCTTTGAATTTCTGGAGGAGCTGTTTTGCAATATCACGGTAGGCTATTATGCCTTCATCCTTGGCTTGGTACTCGTCCAGAACTTGGTTGACAACTACCTGTGAATCATTGAATATCTCGACTTCATCTGCATCGAGAGCTATGCAGACTCTGAGTCCAGCTAGTAGCGCCTCGTACTCGGCTTGATTGTTGGTTGTTTTGAAATCAAACCTCATGGCACATTCCACATCATCTCCTTCTGGGGTCCATACTACGACCCTTGCCCCGCTACCATGAGTGTTTGAAGAGCCATCAACATGCAATTTCCATGGGAAATTTTTTCCCAACATCCTCTTTGATTCCAGGTTTGGCTCATGAACTCTGCTATAAAGTCTGTCACTGCTTGCCCTTTAAAGGATGTCCTAGGGACGTAGTGGATATCAAATTCACTTAGCTCGATAGCCCATTTGGTCAGTCTTCCTGAAATCTCTGGCTTTTGTAGAATTTACTTTAATGGGCAGTCGGTGAGAACCTGGATTGTATGAGCATGAAAATATGGTCTTAGCTTCATTGCTACTGAAACCAATGCTAGTGCCATTTTCTCTACCTGTGAATACCTGGTCTCGGTTGGTAGAAGTGTCTTACTGGTGTAGTACACTGGCTTCTGTACTCCATCTTCTGTTCTAACTAGGACTGAGCTTGCTGCTAGTTCTGTAATTGATAAGTACAAATTGAGTGTCTCTTTCATATGTGGTTTTGAAAGGATGGGAGACTGCCCTAGGTATTTCTTGATTTTTAAAAAAGCCTGCTCTCACTCTTCGTTCCATTCGAGTCCTTTTCCTTTTTTAATTACTTTGAAAAAAGGTGCGCATTTGTCTGTGGCCTTTGAGATGATCTACCCAAGGAAGCTAAGCATCATGTTAGGTGCTGTACTTCTTTTAATGTCCTTGGTGAAGTCATTTTCTATAGGGCCTGGATCTTCTCAGGGTTGACTTCGATTCCTCTTTAGTGAACTTGAAAACCCAGAAATCTTCCTAAAGGAACTCCGAATAAACACTTGTTCGGATTTAGCTTCCATTAACTCTTCAAGACATCAAATGTCTCTCGCAGGTCTGAAGTATGATTGTCTGCTGTGATGCTCTTGGTCAGCATGTCATCAATGTATACTTCCATGTTCCTTCCTATTTGTCGTGCAAAGATTCTGTTGACCAGCCTTCGATATGTTTCCCCTGTATTTTTTAACCCGAAGGGCATTACTGTGCAACAGCACAAACCCTGATCAGTTGTGAATGCTATTTTTTCTTCGTCAGCCTTGTTCATCCGGATTTTGTTATATCTCAAGTAGGCGTCCATGAAACTAAGCAACTCATGGCCTGTCGTAGCGTCCACCAACTGATCTATCATTGGAAGTGGAAAACTGTCTTTTGGGCATACCTTGTTCAGATCTGTGAAATATACCCACATTCTCGATTGTACATTCTTCTTTTGGACAAGGGCTACATTAGCGACCCATTGGGGGTAGTTAACCTCTCTAATCGACCCTATAGCGAGTAGCTTCTCTGCTTCCTGTTTGATTGCCTGACTTCTCTCGAGATTGAATGATCTTCTCTTTTGTATCACCGGTTTTACATTTGGGTCTACTGTGAGATGGTGAGATATTATTCGAGCATCTATCCCGACCATGTCTTCATGACTCCAAGCGAACACATCCCTATATTCTTTGAAAAGATCAATGAGGCTTTGTTTGACTTTTCCTTCCAAGTTGGCCCCAATCTTGATCCTCTTATTTGGTTCATCTTCTTTCAAGATAATTTTTTCGACCGGTTTAATTTTGGATTCATTCGGTTCTTCCCTTGGATCGAACTCGAATGACAGTAGCTCTTTGTTCTATCTTAGCTGTGTTATAGTGCAAACTGTTCATCATTCTTGTCTTTGTATACTGACAGATTAGCTCTTCAGGCCATCTCTTGGGATCCCTTGACTACCCCGACCCCCTGTTCGGTTGGGAATTTGATCATTAAGGCATAAGTGGCTGTTACGGCCTTGGTTTTATTTAAGAATGGCCGACCCAACAACGTATTATACGGCCAATAGTCTAAGTCTACTACCACGAAGTCGACCAATACAGTTATCTGACAAGGTGCCACTCCGATCTTCACAGGTAGCTTTACCGTCCCGAGTGACCTGACCTCAATTCCTCTGAATCCTCTGAGCGGGGTAGATCCTTTCAGTCCAACCTGAGTTGATCATAGACGGCTACATTGAGAATGTCTGCCGAACTTCCATTATCTATCAAGATTCTCCTAACTTTCCGGTGACCAATCCGGGCACTTATGACCAGAGCGTCATTTGGCTGAACATCGACGCCATGTGAGTCTTCTTTTGTGAATATTATTGGGTCTCATCCTTCCTTTATCCTTTTCGAGTCTGGCTCTACCGAGTTTACATCAAAGTTATGTCTTGCTTCTACTGCTTCTCTGATTTCATGTGTTCGTTCTTGGTTACTTCTCCCAATGGATGATCCTCCAAAGATCGTATGTATTACTTGATTGGCCTCTGGATTGGCCTTTTGATTTCGACCAGAGCTGTGATCGGCCATGATCTCTTTCTTTGTTTCTGATTTCTCATCCCTTTTCAAGATTACATCTTATAGACGTCCTTCCCGAATGAGGGTTTCTATGTAATCTCTGAGCTGGTAACACTTGGATGTCTCATGACCGGTTTCTTTATGGAATCTACAATATTTGGTCGTATCTCACCAGGTGAACTGAGACTGTCGTCGTGGCTCTTGTATCATATTCTTTACTTTCAAAATGGCCAGAATTTCCTCCTACTTTTTCTGAAGAGGGGTATAGTTGTGTATCTACCTCGGTATTTCTCCGTGGTCTGTTCGGTATTACACCTGTTTCCCTTGTCCTTGCTCTTTTCTTTACTATTTTCTTTTTGTTTCCCCTTTTGGTTCTACACCTTGAACTCAGCATCCTTTTCAGGTTTTCCTCCATGCATGTAGCATCCTCCCGTGGCTAACTCTTCTTTCTCGGCTAGTGCATATCCTCCTACCATATCTATCATATCTGCATATCTGGTCAGACGGGCTCTTCTTAAGTCAAAAGACAACCGTCCATTCTATAGGTTGTTGATGAATACAGCAATTATTGCTTCATCGTTTGCACTGTCGATTTCTGATACCGCTTGACCGAATCTCCACAGGTATTTCTTCACCTACTCATCTTTCCCTTGTTTTATTTGTGAAAGGTAAGCCACTGATTTTTTCCTGTGAATATTGCTCAAAAATTGCCTTAAAAAACTCCTGCTCAGTTCACTGAAACTTTCGATGCTTGCTGGGGGCAATCTCCCAAACCATTTTGAGCCCATGTCTCCTAGAGTTTGTGGAAAATTGAGGCATAGTAATGGATCGCTATGGGCATATTAGGTCATAGCACTTTCATAGCGTCTGACATGTTCTTTTGGGTCTGTATCCTTTTTGAACTGTTCTACGTGTGGCATCTTGAATCTTTCTGGGAATGCAGTCCGCAGGATATCCCTAGTGAATGGGCTGTCAGAATCCTCGTCAATAAATCGTTGTACCCATAACGTCTGACCAGTGCGTCCATTTGACGCCTATTGTTCTCGACTTCTCGAGTTAGGCTCTGGATTACGATATCTCTATCTCCCACCGGACTTCCCTGATGGTTGAACCGTTGGGTGATTGTCATTCCCCTTTCTGGCTCTTCACTTTGATGCAGGGTTTCACTTATGATTCCATGATGACGCTTACGATGGTGCCGATATCTATCTTCTGATGACGACCGATCATTGTACCGGTCATGTTTGCGGTGTCTAGCAAGGACTGTCTGATCCTGGTTCTGCTTTTGGTGTGGTTGTTCCTCTTCAGGTGTTTCACATCCAGCCTGATTGATTGGAGCAGAGTTCCTTTCGGCTTCTGATGCATTTAGTTCTGGCCCTACTACAACCGAATGAAGCCTCGCAGCTGAGAGGTTAGGAGTTTGTGCTTCTTCTACAGCCAGTAGATCAACTCCTTCATTTGTTGAGTCTGCCACCAATTGTTGCAACGCCTCTCAAAAATATTGTGTCAAGTCTCTGCTGGTCGGAGGAACTTGTTGAATCCCTGCCAAGAATGTAGGTTGGTTTTCTGTGGTTGCAGGGAGATCTCACGAGCTACTGCCAACATGGAAGTTATCTGGAGATTTTTGGACATCCCCAGAACTGCTTCTGCTTCCTGCCATTACTTTTAATTAAATCAAAGGTTCAAGCCTCCTTCTTCTAGTGCCAATTGTTGACGTCGATTTCTAGATGTATGAGAAAAGCCAACAAGGATTGGATTTTAGCTGTGATTTTAAAGAGAAAGAGAAGAAGAAAGTAATCGGACGTAAGTTTTTTACGTGGTAAAACTCCGATGACTGGAGAAACGTCCACGGGTGGTTGAATGACCAACCAAACCAAACCAAAATCCACTATGAAATAATATAAATACAATTCTCGATCTCTCTTACTTCTCTCTGTATTTTTCTATGATTGTTGTATATCTCTGTGTGATGAGATTATAGGTCTATTTATATGTTTATAGAACCCTAATCTTCTTTGTACAAGTAATAAAAGATCTTTGTATTTAATTACGATTGTTTGCTTGTTCAAAGTGGTTTGTCTTCTTTCCTGTTTCGGAGACTTGTATTGAGACCGAATGGGACTCTAGTAATGTAATCCAATTAGGACTTATTTCATTATGAGATTGTAGTCTTTTTGAAGAAATAAAATTGTTGCCTGATTAGGAACCCTTCCTGCTTGATAATTCTGTTCTTTTTGGAATTCCTCTTTGATATGGATATCTTCGTGTATTTTAATGACTTGATTCATGTGAGCTACGCGCTGGGCTTTTTATTCAGCTTTCTTCATGTTTGTCCCGAGTAGAAAACGATATCAGCCGGTCCCGAGTGACGTCATTTGATCCCGAGTAAACAATGTCATCAATTAGTCCCGAGTATTTTTAACTGACTCCGAGTAGTATATGGCGCCAGTTAACCCCGAGCATGTCTTGTTCAATATTTGTTTATTCGGACTTCTCTTCTTTGGTGATACCTTAGTAGATGCCTATTCGAACGTCCACTTGATAAATTTATCTTCTTTGTTAATGACGTGTATATCTGATAAAATTTACATGCGACAAATATATAATATATTTGCTATTATATTTTCATACACAATAAAGTGTTATAATAAGTCTTTCGGTTAATATTACAATAGTTGGAGGTTTGAAGCGGGAGAAAATATTTCAAAAATATTTCAACCCATACCTTCTTGACTTAGGTGTAATGGTTTATTTTACACCTTATTTATTATATTTTAATATTTTAAAAAATATAATTTACCTGACAAAACCCAAAAATACACGAGTGTAGAGTCAAGTTCATGCATAGTCAAATCCTATATAGAGTCAAATCAAATGCAATCATGCAAATGTAGTACCAGACGTGAAACAAAAAAATGCGCGTCGGATAAAATAAGTTTGGAAGTCCAGCCCAGTAACGCCGTTTTGCACTGGACTAAATAATCAGGTGCGAGCCAGAATAAGTATATACACCGGATTAAGTAATCCGGTTAGAAAGTTTTGTCAAACATCGACAGTAATAAATTAGTACTATCCGGTCTATTAATACAGTCCAGTACGGTTAGCTATGACATACAATGGTTGCTGTTTATTTAGTTAGTGTCTTTTGTTGTAGAGAATTGGCACCGTAAATTAGGATTTTAGACTTTTAGTACTAGTACATCAGTTTAACCAATATAAAATATATAAAAAGAAATTGAAATTAATATATTCATTCAAGTATGTGTGGCATCATCACGCCGGTACATAATTTCCTCATAAGTGCTAATAGTTGGATTAAGATTATTATTACTAGTATTTGTAGTATCAGCAACCTGAACCTAATGACTTGTAAAACAATCTATTGTAAAATTAATGCACATACTACAACTCTGAAATAGAGAAATTTCTTCAGTGTTGTAGTAAATTTAGAATTCTAAATAAGCCACCAAATTTTCCAAGTTTCCTTTTTTGCATTTCTCTGCCACTCTGTGTTGCAGGCTTGCAGCTAACGTTGCCACTCTTTGTTTGATCAAACCTGAATCCGAGCCTTATAGCTATTTAATTATATTTTCTATTTATGATTCATATGTTTTCTTTTAGGGTTAACTTTTTTTTAATAAATAGACATAGTTGAAGGTATTGGATTATGGGGTGTTATCCGAAAAATCTCAGAGAACAGTTAGCCGGGAGGTACGGGACCATATGTAGTTGACCCTCTTTGTGAAAATGTTGTAGCTCACCAGAACTGTAAGAGGAGACACTGAAACCATTTATAAAGCAGCAATTGAACCCCCACTTGGCATAATGGTGTCTGTAAATCCTGAAATCTTGGTATTTGATGAAGCAACCAAGAAGTTCTCTTAGAAGGCTACTGTCTCCAAAACCTATCAAGTGAACACAGGTTTCTTTTTTGGCAGCCTTACATGGGCCAATGGATCCCATGCTCTGAGAATTCTCATATCTGTGAAAACTGAGATCATGCCAACTTACTGATGTGTTAGGTATTCAAGTTTTTCTTTTATTTCAATGGAGGCTCAACTCTATAACCAGTTTGAGAGATTCAGTCACAAATTATGTTTCGATACAATGTAAATAAAGTTACGATTTACTTACATATAAAATCTCAAGGTTTGATTAAAATACAGATAGACGATAGACATACTCGTTTAGTAATAATATTAAGTGAAAGGACCAAAAATAGAAATTTAATTCATTATAATTCTAGGGAAAGGAACAAATACAGTGACTAATATTTGCATTGACCACTTGCTAGCTACTTAATTATTGATAAATTTAGTGAGCCTTGTGGTCCTTGCAAAGTAAAATACAAGATAACAAAACCTACAAAAACTATCAAGCACAACCAAAAAGCCATGAAAAATGAGTATCAAGAGCAGTCTAGGAGACATAAATCACTAAACGGTTTAAACAAATATGTTAATAGTAAAATTTGGTTAGGGATCAAAAAAGAATGTTTCACCTTCCAGCCTTCAAGCAGGGGTCTAATTCCGGGTCTACGTAGCGAGGTATAGAGGTCCTCTAGGTCGAGGTACCTTATGACCCCGCAGAAGCAGAGCGAGGTAATCAACACCTTCTCAAACACCTTGCATGCATTCAGGCTCTCCAATTAAAGCCCGCTACCCCGCTAAGAAGCCTGCATAATTAGGTCGAGCTCCATGATAAAGTTCGGCGTAGCTAAACAAAGCTCTCAGCTACAAGGTTGGAACCCTATGGGATATTTCGCCCCTAAAATGGTTAGCACAAGCTCCATGGGAAGACCAACATGATCGATCTAGCTCCGTGACAATCGAGAGGTCCCCGGGGGATCCCCGCTAGTGTACTGGATCCTAGGGTACCTCGCCTTCAAGGAATATCAAATGTCACCTCAGGTAACCTCCATGAAGTACCTCTCCAAAGTGACATGCAGAACTAGAGCTCTCCTTTCGGCAACGTAGGAAGAGAGGGTTGACTTTCATGACATTTAAAGTACCATTAATGAGGTCAACCGTATTAATGGATGTAGTCAACCCTATTAATGAGGTCAACCATATTAGTAGAGGTAGGCAACCCTATTAATGACATGATCAGCGCCATAAATAAAAGAATATTCAACTCTTTAATGACCACCATTAGTGAAAGAATCCAAAGAGGAAATAAATACTTTTACCTCTAAGATATCCTCCATATCCGATTCTTTGGGGTCAACTACAACAGAAAACCTCGTTTATCAAGGAAAGAAGAGTCCGAAGAGGAAACAAACACATCTTCTCCGAGATATTAGCTACGATCCGATCAACTACATTAAATGAAGAATCGTGTTCAATAAGGAAAGAAGAACAATTCAAGAGTCATGGACTTGCACACCAAGGTAGTTACACCATGTATAAATATACCTGTAATAGCATCGATAAATGAGATCGAAGAACACACAGTGGAGATCACACATATCATTTCCAAACCCAAAAATGACTAGCCCTAGGAATGTTTACATGATTCGTTTAAAGTTCTCTCGACATCATCAATGTATGTGTTACCTTTACCTATAAGATATCGGTATCGGCCTACATTGGACCACCATTGTAAGCTCTACGGAGCGACTACGTTGTATTATTTCACCATTCTTGTAAGCTCCCCGGAGCATTCTTTGATATATACATAAGGAAGGGTATTTCTCCTTCCGCTGGATACTGCCTTGGGGTTTTTCAGCATGTGATCATTCGTGATGCTTTTCCCCCTTGGTCAATCCATCTCCCTCTATAAAAGACTTGTGTTTCTCTTACTTGTGTCCTGTGTAATGCATGCGTATATGAGTGCAAGCTAGATTTCTACCTCGCTGGACCTAGCGCTCTTATCCTTCCATCTACATGTCAAAGTCGCACATCAAGATGAGGAGAAACCACCTAGACTAGCTTGAAGGAAGTCGATGAGCTCTCATGCATCATCTCTATGGAAGAAATCGAGTTCTCTGACACTGGAGCTAGATAAGCCTCCCTCCTTACTTGCTATCTAGGTCGGGAAATTATAGGAAGGAATCGGGCTCCAGAACCGGGCTCCGGGTACCAAGATCAACCCCTTCATACCAGTAAGGGAACCTCGAGCTCCCTTCGTCTCCGACCTACCACGAAGCCCGACGGATGGGTTGACTCTTCTCCTACCTACCACGAAGCCCCGACGGGAGGGATGACTCGTCTCCTACCTACCACGAAGCCCGACGGATAGGTTGACTCGTCTCCTACCTACCTTGAAGCCCGACGGGAGGGATGACTCGTCTCCTACCTACCTTGAAGCCCGACAAGAGGGATGACTCTTCTCCTACCTACCACGAAGCCCGACGGATGGGTTGACTCGTCTCCTACCTACCACGAAGCCCGACGAGAGGGATGACTCGTTTCCTACCTACCACGAAGCCCGACGGATGGGATGACTCGTCTCCTACCTACCACGAAGCCGGTAGGTGGGATGACTCCTCTCCTACCTACCACGAAGCCGGTAGGTGGGATGACTCCTCTCCTACCTACCGCGAAGCCTGACGAGGGGGATGACTCCTCTCCTACCTACCACTCCATACTCCATATTCATACAAGATCACCAAGGTACCAAAGGTACCAACCCTGGCCACCACCTTCGTGGTAGTGGTCTCGAGGGTGTTAGCTGTAATTCCTCACCTTGAACGAATTTTCCGTTAACAAAATCAATAATTGGCCTGCCCAAATTAAAAAAACATCACGACAGTGAGCAAAGTTCGGTATAATTTACAAATGTATAATCATTCTCTGATACAATGGTCTGGATTGAAAATTTATTCTTGGAATAAGGCATTGGCATATTAGAATCTCTGAAAAATGAAATCCCAGATGCCATACCAATTTATTATTGCTTGGCTATCAAATCTCAGTTATAAGTCGGTACCTCACTGTACATTTTTACATGTAGAAATAGAAAATTCTTCTGCTGGACAATCCAGGAGACAGACTCAAATATTTTACAAGTTTCTCATGGAGTCAAAAGTCTCTGCCGGCAGCGAAAATGACTGTATAATAAATTTCTATAAGCAACTCTCAGAACCTGACAATCTGTTGAGTTACTATAAATAACAGCACTACTAACTTCACTGAAGCACCATACCAGCATCAAAGTTTCAATAGCTTGTGCTACACATAATTCACACAGATAAGATGAGCATCCCAATTATGCCATTGTTGCTATTACTACTGTTTAGTCTCTTTACGCTGATGAAGATTGGGGCAAAAAACAATGTATGTAATTTTCACTTCAGAGTATATGGAAATCAAGCTTTAGTAGAATAGTAGTCATAAATATTTTTATGAAATTGTGTTTTCTTTATACATCTGTATATAGGTTCATATTGTTTATCTGGGAGAGAGGAAGCATGATGATCCCAAGTTGGTCATAGATTCGCATCATGAAATGCTTGCGAAAACTGTGGGAAGGTATGTCATGAATGAAGTTAGCAAAATAGATTGAAAATTCTGTGTGTTTCACATGGTTTTCATGCAAATTTTAATTTTGAAGTAAGGAAGAGGCCTCTAAATTGATGGTGCACAATTACAAACATGGCTTCTCTGGATTTGCAGCCAAGCTTACTGAGTCTCAAGCACAAAAGCTTTCGGGTATTTTTCGAAACAAATATTATTGTTTGTTCTGGTTTTAGTTCATGAATTCTGAAACTTGTTATATTTTGTTATACCAGAGACACATGGTGTTGTTCGAGTCATACCGAATAGCATTTTCAGCCTGCAAACCACAAGGAGTTGGGATTTTCTTGGCTTGTCAGCTGATTCACCGAATAATCTTCTTTACAATAGCAAATTGGGAGAGGGAAGTATCATCGGTCTCCTCGATACAGGAATATGGCCAGAGTCTGAAGCTTTCAATGATGAAGGACTAGGACCTGTTCCATCTAGTTGGAAAGGTACTTGTGAATCAGGAGACCGATTCAATGCAACAGTTCACTGTAATAGAAAGATAATCGGTGCTCGTTGGTTCATCGATGGATTGCTTGCTGAGTACGGAAAAGGATTTAACATGTCTGGACGTATTGAATTCTTCTCCCCAAGAGATGTAGATGGACATGGTACACACACATCAAGCACTGCTGGTGGTGCATTTGTGAAAAACGTGAACTACCAAGGCGTCGGTAATGGTGTTGCAAGAGGCGGTGCACCACTTGCTCGTTTAGCAATGTATAAGGTGTGCTGGAATATTGCGGAAGGAGGACACTGTGCAGCTGCCGATATACTAAAAGCATTCGATGAAGCCATACATGATGGCGTTCATGTGATATCAATTTCAATGGGTTCAAAAATTCCTTTGCTACCAGAAGTTGATCAACATAACGCAATTGCAACCGGTTCCTTCCATGCTGTGGCCAAAGGCATACCTGTAGTGTGTGCAGCTGGAAATGATGGACCAACATCTCAGACAGTGATGAACACAGCACCGTGGATCTTAACGGTAGCAGCAAGTAGCACTGATCGAGCATTTCCTACACCGATAACACTTGGAAACAACAAAACTCTAACGGTAAATATTCTTTCTCATGTTGGTAAATTGAGCACACCGTCTATATAAACAGTTACAGATTTTTTCGATACAATTCACTGCAGGGTCAATCAATTTATACAGGAAAGACGATTGATTTTACAGACATTGTGTACCTAGAATTGGATGCGGAAGGGTAAGTAGCTATAGGTAGTTCACATGAATTTTCTTAAGCATATAATCAAATTCTAACTAATCCAACAATTTCTTCATTTATACCACTTGCAGCAAAAATGAAGCTCTACTACTTAATGCAACTTTGGTAGCTGGAAAAGTGGTGCTTGTATTCCCCTCATCACCTCTTAGAGTTAGCCTGACACAAGTGAAAGCGGCAGGCGCTGCTGGCATCCTTGAGGCTAGAAATCCAGTTTATGCCTCCACTCATTGCATAGATGACTTTGCATGCATTGAAGTTAGCCCTGAAGTCGCAAGTCAAATACTCTTGTACGCCCGTTCCACCAGGTATATATATACACACAACGTTTCATATCTATTTTCGTCTTCATCATTAGGATTACCATCACTTGGTTCGTTTATTTATTGTCATTGTTTTCGGATTGGAATACACAGGTTTCCTGTAGTAAAGGTGTTGCCTTCTAGTACATTTGATAGCAAGCTTGTTTCACCCAAGGTGGCCATTTTCTCCTCGAGGGGTCCTAACTCCATAGCACATGAAATTCTCAAGGTATATTCTCTAACTTAAATAATTCATTTCAATGATTGATACGTTGTGGACTTGAAGCCTTGTTATCTTGTGTGGATTACACAGCCAGATATTGCTGCACCTGGTGTGAACATATTAGCTGCCACTTCTCCAATTAGTCCATTCAGCTTTAACGGATTCGATGTGCTCTCTGGAACTTCAATGGCAACTCCTCATGTCTCAGGAATCGTGGCGCTTCTCAAACTTGCACACCCTGATTGGTCCCCAGCCGCCATCAAATCAGCACTTGTCACAACTGGTATGTAATTGACAAATTCATCAATTGAAATGGAATGATCATTTGATAGATATAAGATATATTTGTTTACTTATAATGAATTGAATGCAGCATGGAAGAATGGTCCTTCAGGTTCTCCAATCTCTGCACAGGGATCTCCTATAAAGCTCGCTGATCCCTTCGATTTCGGAGGAGGCATTGTCAATCCAAATGAGGCAGCAGACCCTGGTCTGGTATATGACATGACCACAGATGACTACATACATTACCTCTGTGCCATGAACTACAACAACTACACGATTTCCGGGCTTGTTGGGAAACAAACAATGTGCCCAAGTGAAACCCCATCAGTTCTGGATGTAAATGTACCTTCAATAACCATATCAAGTCTCATGAACTCCACTATAGTCCTTACAAGAACTGTGACAAATGTCGGATATCCTAAATCAGTTTACAAAGCCGTGATTGAACCCCCAGTTGGCATAATTGTGTCTGTGAAACCTGAAGCGTTGGTGTTTGATACTGCAACGAAAAAGATGTCCTACAGAGTTGCCGTCTCCACAACACATCAAGTGAACACAGGATACTACTTCGGTAGCTTGACTTGGACTGATGGAATTCATCATGTTAGAATTCCATTGTCTGTGAGAACCAAGAAAACTTATGCTGATAATTAGACAAGTAATACATCTTATGTTGTATGGAGTTCCTGTTTCAGTTTTTCTATCTTGTTCTCTCCTGAGCCAAGACTGTTCAGGAGATTTGGTTCAAAGTCATGTTTTGCCTTATTTTCAATGAAATGAATAGAAGTTATAGTTTACTTTTATACGAGGAAGTTTTCAGCTTTCTGTCTTGAAGATAAATTCCATTAACATGTTTGAATTTAATTATTGAGACATGTCCAACTGCAAACGCTAATTGAAATTGAACAAATAATAATAGTGCTTTGGATAATCAGCCATTTATATTTCTTGCCCTGTGAATCTGTGATCATGACGAATGCAAATATGCAATGCAATCTTCATCACAGCGGTCACAATTTCCATAACCTCAAAGAATGCATACTTTCTTATCAAAAGTAAATCAAACACCAAGTCCAAAAATATATCAAAATACACTGCATTCTAGGATGCATACAATGAGAGAAGGCCAACTGGGATAAGGTGTATTTATAAATTTCTTTGGAATTTCAGTTTTTATAATTGAGTACATAGAAAATGAGTATCAAAAGAAAAGAAAAAAGTTAATTTTGGAAAAAATTGAAGTGTCTTTAGAAATATTTTAAATTTTAAATTTTAAATTTTATATCGAAATATCTTTAGAAAATGAGTGCCGAAAGAGAAAATTGGATAATAAGAAGAAAATATCATTCTATTCTCAATATAATTTTTTAAGATATTATCAATTATTGGGTATAATTTTTCTTTTATCAAAAAAATAAATAAAAATCATGCACCATGGATCAAATATAAAACTTTTTTGAGATTGATCAAATATAATTCTCAATCTCTTTGTTTCTTCTTGATGTCAATGCAATGAAGCAAAGTTAGGATTTACTTCATTACTTTCATGTACATGAAATCATTTTTAGCGGAGGTCGCTAAGATAGTTTGGTAGTAATCACGTCTCACAAACAAATGTTGCGGTCCAAAGTTTAAATCCCCTCCACTAATTCTAAAACAAACAAAAAAACAAAAACAAAAAAAAAAACTTTCTTGGTACTCTGTGATGGTATGATAATTCCTTATAGGTTTTGGCTCGTATTTTCAAGTGAATCCAATGTTAACTAAACAAGACTCAATTGATGTGGAGCTTCCTGGAGACGTGAGATAACGTTTGGAAGTTGAAGATGGTGTTTGATGGAGGTTTGAAGACAAAGAAGAACTGAAGAAGCGAAGTCCGGTAGGTATCGCGGCCTGGACCGCGGTGCGGACACTTGCACAGGGAGCGGTCGAACTCCTGTGGATTTACGCGGCGGAGGCATTGCACCAACCGCAATACTCAGAACGGTGGTCGACAGTTTTGGTCTGTGGTGTTGGGTGCGGGTGGCCAACATAGACCCAAACCTCGGCAATAATGGATCTTGCCTAAATTAGGAATGTTGCACGAAAATAGGAAAGATGTTTTGTTTCTGGAAGTTCTTGTGCTAATCAGAAAAGGAAAGAGTTTGTCTTCATAAAGAATAGGAAAGTCATGTACTTGAAGGATAAGGATTTCTCCTTAACAAGAAGACTTGTCATAAATAGAAAACAGTATTTATGTGGGACAAGTAATTCTTGTACGTTTAGGAGTAGGATTTCCTCTTTTGTTAAACTCCTTATAACTAGTATAAATAGACCTTGTATCTAGGTTATTTTATGTGGAGAAAAAAGAACACCATGTAACATCATAGAGTAGTAGAGAGATCCGGGTGAGAGACCCGTAGGAATATCCATGGAGGGATCAAAGGGAATATCAGTGGATCAAGTTAGAGATCCGTAAGTGATATTCAGGGGAGACCTAGGGGATATTGTGGGGTTCTTGGTGAGGATCTTGTGAGCGTGGTTTAGAGTTAGGGTGTGAGAGAGAATCCTGGAATATATGGTTGTAACAATTTATCATATAGTGGAATTTTCTTTGTCGTCCTGACAACCCGTGATTTTTTACCCGATTTGGGTTTTCCACGTATATATTGTGTTGTGATTGGATTATTTTCTCTCATCTATTTTTTCTGCTATTGACGTTATTAATTGCTATGAGTTATGGGCATATATTAGGCACGACGATTCCGCATTCATCGGTTCCAAAAATTCTCCAACAATTGGTATCATAGCCCTTGGTTCGGCGATGACGTTTTTACAAGTCTTTACGGGAAATCATATGGAGGACCTGGTGGTAATCGGGATGATGATGATGATGATGATGATGGTTGCCTAAATTGGTTTAGCAAAGGAGATACGTCTTGAAAGCGGTTTCGAACTCGGTGGGTTTGATAAAAAGAAAAATAGAGATTGAGGAGAACTTTTTTTTTTAGGCTTGTGGTGGCAGGTACAAGTCATGGAGATCCAATCTGGGTTACACAAGGCGTTTATTGAATATAAAAAAAATTGAACGCTCGAAGTCTCTGGTGGTGGTGTGGGGATTATCCGGCAAAGCACTCCCCGTTCTAGTAGCAAGTCTTTCACCAGGTATGTGATGCAAGGAAGGAAGGTCTTTCACAGGATTGGGTGATGCAAGGATATGATTATCCTTTTGGCAGTTTTCCCCACTGGCCATGGAAGAGGATATGTTGTTGCTAGTGGTCCATAATTGTGCACAAAGCATTGGTCAGAAAGTGATGCAAGGTGTGTGGTGGACAAAGATGTCGATGGCTGACGAACTCCCTGGTAATCTAACGTGAGGAATTGCACCACAATTTCAGTAAGTATTTTTCGACATGGTGCCGGAATAACGAACACAAAAGAAGAAGAAAAAAAATCTTAGGATGGTTCGTTCCTAAGTGGTTATACCTTGTGGGGGTATGTTGATTCTTGGTGATGAGAATCGTGGTTGTGGACAAAGGTCTTGAGAATTCAAGTCAAAAGGGAGAATTGTTAGGTTTTTACTCGGATTCTCAAGTGAACCCAATATTAACCAAACAATACTCAATTGATGTGGAGCTTCCTGAAGACGTGGGATAACGTTTGAAAGTTGAAGATGGTGTTTGAGGGAGGTTGGAAGACAAAGAAGAATTGAAGAAGCGAAGTCTGGTAGGTACCGCAGCCTGAACCGCGGTGAGGACACGTGCACAGATCGTGGCACAAGGAGCAGTCGAACTCCTGTGGATTTACGCGGCGGAGGCATTGCACCAACCGCGGTACTCAGAATGGTGGTCGAAAGTTTTGGTCCGTGGTGTTGAGCGCGGGTGGCCAACATAGACCCAAACCGCGACAATAACGGATCTTGCCCAAATTAGAAATGTTGCACAAAAATAGGAAAGATGTTTTTTTTCTAGAAGTTCTTGTGCTAATCAGAAAATGAAAGAGTTTGTCTTCATGAAGAATAGGAAAGTCCTGTACTTGAAGGAAAATGATTTCTCCTTAACAAGAAGACTTGTCATAAATAGGAAATAGTATTTATGTGGAACAAGTAATTCTTGTACGTTTAGGAGTAGGGTTTCCTCTTTTGTTAAATTCTCTGTAACTAGTATAAATAGACCTTGTATCTAGGTTATTTTGTGTGGAGAAAAAAGAACACAATGTAACATCAGAGAGTAGTAGAGAGATCCGGGTGAAAGACCCGTGGGAATATCTGGGGAGGGATCAAAGGGAATATCAGTGGATCAAGTTAGAGATCAGTAGGAGATATTCAGGGAAGACCTAGGGGATATTGTGGGGTTCTTGGTAAGGATCTTGTGAGCGTAGTTTAAGGTTTGGGTGTGAGAGAGAATCCTGAAATATATGGTTGTAACAATTTATCATATAGTAGAATTTTCTCTATCGCCCTGACAGTCCGTGGTTTTTTACCCGATTTGGGTTTTCCATGTATATCTTGTTTTGTGATTGGTTTATTTTCTCTCATCTATTTTTTCTGCTATTGATGTTATTAATTGCTATGAGTTATGGGCATATATTAGGCACGACGATTCCGCATTCATCGGTTCCGAAAATTCTCCAACAATTACACCCCAAACATTTTCATCTTCATGAAAATTGGCAAAGTGAATATACGTAAATCATCGTGTGGCCAATAACAAGCTACAAATTTCAAGATGGAGGTGACGCCGGTTTCTGTTCGGTCTGGCTCCCGGTTCAGAACCAGCGGTTCCGGTTCCGACAGTTCCACCAGTTCGGTTCTTTCTTTTTCTTTTATTGTTTAAAAACAAATATAAATATATATATATATATACACAACCACATGTCATTGTCAATTTGTCACACTAAAACCTTGTCTTTATTATTATTATTATTAATTTAAAAAACTAAATATCTAAAAACTTAAAAATTAAAAAAAAAATCCGGTCCGATTCTGCATTTTGAGGAACCAGAACTTCTCTAGTTCCGGATCATGGTCTGGTTCCGAGGCACATAGTTCCGGTTCGGTTCCACGGTTGAAACCGAACCGACATCACGTCTATTTCAAGATGCTTAGGGACTCAAGAATAGAAAATATAGACATCCAATAATATCACTGCCAGATGAGACAAGGGATGGCAACGGGTCGGATTCGGTCGGGTGTTGCCAAACCCACGAGACATTTTGCTATCTGAATCCATCCGTAAACTCGTAAAATTAAGCGGTTTCGAGTTTGGGTTTTGAGGAAACTCTTACCCGTCCATAAATCTATGAAAATTTCAAAATTTTAATATTATTATATTATTTAATGATAAAAAATATTAAAATATTAAAGATTAAAAGAAACTTGAAAATAAAAAAGAAGAATATAGTAAGTAATATTCAACTCATTTCAAGATTACATTTTAATTAAGATAAATACCACTTATAAAGAAGTAAAAGGTGAAGGGTTGGGTTTAGATTTTTTTCTAGACTCTCAGCCAAACCCAAATGAGTTGAAATTTTAAACTCATACCCGTACACAGGTTCTGCTATCACAACTCAAACCCTCACATAGTAAATTTGGTTCAGACGTGTCCTACTGATTCGGATGAAATTATCATCCCAAAATAAGACTATAGCTTCAATATCTAGAATAACCACTTGCCAGCAACTTAGTGAGCCTTGGTTAGTGAGCCTTGGGGCCCTTGCAATGTAAAATATAAGATAACAAAACCTACAAAAACTATCAAACACAAACAAAGAGCCACGAAAAAACAATGATCAAGAGGCAGTCTGGGAGACATAAGTAACTAAATGGCTATAATCAAAACTATAATTGGCCTGGCCAAATTATAAAGAAAAAAACTGAGTCGACATAATTTATAAATGTCTAATCATTTTTTAGGACAGACGTCTTTATATTTTTTTTCTAAATAGATATATATATATATAAGCTTCTATAAGGAATTTACAAATGCCTACATTGAAAATTTTCTAAACATGCAAGGCATTGACAAATTAGAATCTATGAAAAACGAAATCCAAGAGGCCATCATAAGAACCAATATATTCTTGTTTGGCTATATGCCTATATGGCTATATCTCAGTTACAAGTCAGTATCTCACTGTACATAATCACATGTATGACAAAAAAATTCTGCTGGACAAACTTTTGTCCACAGAATCAAGCTTCTGGTGAAGGATGTCAGTCAAGTCAACAATCCAGGAGACAGACTCAAATATTTTACATGTTTTTCGTGGACTCCAAAGTCTCTCTGGCTCTCTGCCAATTGTGGATAGACGAAAATGACCGTATGATAAATTTCTTTAAGCAACTCTCAAACCCGACAATCTGTTGAGTTACTATAAATTAGAGCCGGCAAAATCGACCCGTAACCCGTCAACCCGATACGAATCCGAGGTACTTAAACGGGTTGGGTTGGCTTCTTAACGGGTTCGGGTCATAATCGGGTCAACTCGTATAACCCGTTTATTATATGGGTCGTGCCGGGTTTGACTAAACGGGTTCACGGGTGACCCGTTTAACCCGTTTAGTCATATAGATACATTTATAATTGTTCTTATTACAAGGGTTATAAATGACTTTTGGCATACTATATAAAAGCATTCTTTGGTTACAACAGCAGCCATCACACTAACACTCTCAAATCCTTAACCCTAACTTCACCAAAATCACATCTCACTCTCTCCCTTTCACTCTTTCTCTTTTTTATTTCTTCATTTCACTATGCTCGACTACTCTATTTTATTTTAAAACTCAGATATCCTCTCAATCAGCAGCGACTGATGATCGACGGCGGAAATCTGATGACCAGCGGCAGAAATCTGACCAGCGGTGACTGAAATCGATGGCGGAGCAGCGGCGACTGATGATCGACGAAACTGAGAGGGAGCAGCGGCAATTGATGATCGACGAATTCTGGGTGGGATCAGGTTGTTGGTGCGACGGTGCTGCGACGGTGCTGCGACGATGCCGGAGAGCTGCAGCAACTGATGTGCGACCGGTTTAGAGAGACGGCGGAGGATCTTGGTCGAGCTGGACTCCTTCAATTCACGGCGGCGGATTTTGGTCGATCTTGTTCTTCAATCTTTTTTTTTTTATCTTTTTAACGGTGTAATACTTGGTTAATAACATGTAAATCTTGTTGATCCATTGTATGATCATTCAACAAAAACATGGAAGTCATTTGTAATTTTGTTTGGTTTGGTCTCATCAATACAACACTATCTGTGTTAAACGGGTTCGTGTTAAACGGGTCACACGGTTGAAACCCGATTCATTATAACCCCGATTAGATTATTAAACGTGTTACGGGTCAACCCGTCTAACCCGTATATTTATTCGTATCGTGTTGGGTTTTAAAAGGTCAACCCGTTTAATTAAACGGGTCGTGTCGGGTTAAGGATTAATATTATTCGGGTCGTGTCGGGTTGAGATCAACCCGACCCATGAACCCGAATTGCCAGCCCTACTATAAATAACAGCACTACTAACTTTACTGAAGCACCATACATAGCACCATCAAAGTTTCAATAGCTTGTGCTACTCATAATTCACACAGATGAGATGAGCATCCCAATTATGCCATTGTTGCTACTACTACTGTTTAGTCCCTTTAAGCTGATGAAGATCGAGGCGAAAAGCAATGTATGTAATTTTCACTTCAGAGTACATGGAAGTCATATAAATATTTTTTATGAAATTGTATTTTCTTTATACATATGTGTATAGGTTCATATTGTTTATCTGGGAGAGAAGCAGCATGATGATCCCAAGTTGGTCATAGATTCGCTTCATGAAATGCTTGCGAAAACTGTGGGAAGGTATGTCATGAATGAAGTTAGCAAAATAGATTGAAAATTCTGTGTGTTTCAAACGGTTTACATGCAAATTTTAATTTTGCAGTAAGGAAGAGGGCCTCTAAATTGATGGTGTACCATCATTGCAAACATGGCTTCTCTGGATTTGCAGCCAAGCTTACTGAGTCTCAAGCACAAAAGCTTTCTGGTATTTTTCGAAACAAATATTATTGTTTGTTCTTGTTTTAGTTCATGAAATCTGAAACTTGTAATATTTGGTTATACCAGAGACACATGGTGTTGTTCGAGTCATACCCAGGGCCTGCCCTGGTTAGTTGTTAGAGGGGCAGCCGCCCCGGACCCTTTTTTGTTTTAGTGGACTCCAGAGTCTCTCTGGCTCTCTGCACTAGTTCAAACCCCATTTTTTGTTTTACGTCATATTATAAAGGATTCAAAAATTTATTATGAGAATTAGTAAAAGGGTCGTATTAAAAAAGTTCAAAAGTTAAAATAAATAAAAGAAAATTGGATCAAGACAAAAATTGTCCAAATGAAATTTTGAATATGTTTTGTTTTCTTCAGACATATCAGTACTTAAAAGTCTAGAGTTCCATTTTTTGTTTGTATTCCCAACCACCAACATCTCTCTCAACTCTCTTCTAAATAAAAAAAAACGTCTCTCTCAATTCTCTGAGCTCTCATTCCGTATTAATATCAACTAAATTTTCCTTTTTCATTGTATTTTATGTAAAATAAGAAAAAACGAGTCATTTAATGACAACTCTTGGATTAATCTAAGAGTTGACATTAAACTGTGTTGATTTTATAATATTTAAAAAATTAAAAGAAATGGCATATTTGATAATAAGTGGGATGTATTTACAAAATTTCATCTTTTAAAAAATTTTAATTTGGTGTCATACAAATAGAGATGCATATACCAGTTTTTAGGGATTTAAATATCATCAAAAAATCATGGGATCCATTTTGTGACAATATCTTATTCCTTATTGACATGTCATAGAGTCCATTTTTTCTATTTTTTACATTTTCACTCCGGACCCCAAAAATGTCAAGGCCAGCCCTAGTCATACCGAATAGCATTTTCGGCCTGAAAACCACAAGGAGTTGGGATTTTCTTGGCTTGTCAGCTGATTCCCCGAATAATCTACTTTACAGTCGTAAATTGGGAGAAGGAAGTATCATCGGTCTCCTAGATACAGGAATATGGCCCGTGTCTGAAGCTTAAATGTGCATTTCTTATATATATTTTCAGTGGTTGCTACATTGTTGACTCGAGGCCTTTGTTATCTTGTGTGGAGTACACAGCCAGATATTGCTGCACCTGGTGTGAACATATTAGCTGCCACTTCTCCAATTAGTCCATTCAGCTTTAATGGATTCGATGTGCTGCTCTCTGGAACTTCAATGGCAACTCCTCATGTCTCAGGAATCGCGGCGCTTCTCAAACTTGCACACCCTGATTGGTACCCAGCCGCCATCAAATCAGCACTTGTGACAACTTGTCTGTAATTTTGACAAATCTATCAATTGAAATGGATTGATCATTTGATTGATATAAGATATATATATTTACTTATAATGAATTGATCAATTGAAGTCTATAGACTGTTAAGGAGATTTGGTTCGAAGTCATGTTTCGTCTTATTTCATTGCAATGAATAGAAGTTAAAGTTCAATTTTATAGGAGGAAGTGAAAGTTAAAAGTTATCAAATATAATCCTCATTTCTCTTTTGTTTCATCTTGATGCCAATGCAATGAAGCAAAGTTACGATTTGCTTCATTACTTGCATGTAATGTCATGCAGCAAATTTCCATCAAAATTGGTCCAGTGAATGTGAATTATGTTGTGGCCAATAACAAGCTACATATTTCAAGATGCTCAGCAGCTCAGGGACTCGAGAACAGAAAATATAGACAAACCAATAATATCAAAGCCAGATTGCCAAGTTCTCACAGAAAAATTCTATTCTAATCTTTGTTTGTTCTTCAATTTGTACACAAGTAACTGAGAGTAATGATATCCCACTTCAAATGTAATAACTGTGGTTTCTAATCTATACATCAATAAAAGTTAAAGAGTCGATAAGATATCTCTCTTCAAATTGTCCAGCAGCGCTTGGGGAAAGATCGGGAAGAACCAAATGAACCAAAGATATCTGGATATGCCACAATAAGAAGCCCGTCGTGCTCTTTCTTTGTCTTTTCACTCCTGATTCCTCCCTTTAAAGCACATTTAGTAAAAAATCAACCGACCATTTAAACAGGAAGGGGAAGAACAAGAAGCAATCAGGCGAGGAAATCTATCAAGTTTCTATGAGGAGATGATCATCATCATTTACTCCAGGCGAGACAATGGTGGAACAGCTGCTTCATGATGAGACTCAATAGCTTCAATATTTAAGACCCTCCTAGCAGTGGCCTGGTGCTCTATGCTTCTATTATCAGCCTTTCTTGAAGGAAGGGATTGAGAAGCAGCAGCTCTTGACGAGTTACTACTGTCGATGGATGCTAAGAACTTTTTCTTTGAAAGAGTTGTCTGGGCAGATGCAATAACAGAGGAGAACACGCCCGACTCTCTTAAACCTTGTATTATTGCCTGTTATGAACCAAAAAAATAGATTGAATTAATGTGAAATAAACTAATAGGAAATCCAAGAGAAACGTTTAGAAGTTGTTAGCCACCATAAGGCAATATCAAATTTACTGGCAAGAGATAAACTGCATAAGGTGTTCTGTAGCGAGCTAAGCCACCAAATGACTACCTCACTCCCCTCTTTTTTTTCCCATTATCTTCTTCCTCTAAACAAATGATGAACATTTGAAAGTAGTTTTATACCCTTCTGTTTCTTTTTCACTCTTATTTAGTTTAACATTGGTTAAAAACACCATTATCATGCTTACCATGGGAGAATATATGCGAGTTAGAATTCCCTTCCTGAGGAGTTTCATTTTGATGTCCTTGTCACCCCAAACAATGTGTTCACGGTACCTAAAAGAGAAACAAAGGCTCAAATTTCAGTAATAATAATAATAATAATATAGAAGAACAATAAAAAGAAAAGGACTGCAATGATAGAAGTTATTAAAACAAAATATCTTCATCTATTTGCAGCATGAATTCACGAAGTGCCAATGAACTCAAATCGGGGAAGAAAGAAACCATGAAGTGACGGGAAAGAGATATTAAGCATCTTCATCTCAAGTATTTACCAATTTAGCATTTCCTCTTCAGTTGCTGTTGAAGCAATTATAAATGCCTGCAAAGCGTAACATTTTTTCAGGTGAATGAGTTATCAAATAGGACTAACATCATATATAAATCCAAGTGCTGAGTAGCAAAGTAATTTAACCCTACATCAAGTTATTGTTTTAAGCTAAGCAAGAATAGAGAAAAGCATGATAAATTCTCTCTCATTCGCGGAATAGCTCAGCTTGTCATCAAAATTCTTAAATTAGCAAAGAAGCTAAGTCTTTCCCTTTCTGATTTCAATTCTACTAGTTCAGCATAAACAACATTGAAAGTCGCACATTTTTATAAATTGAACACAAACGAACTATCCTAAATTGAAAATAAAGAATTCCATATTCATATCTATGCTGCCACTTATTCATGAAAAGTTAGCAGTGGTACAAGAAAAGCAAATAATCAAGAATAACAAATGAAGGCATTGAACTCACGGATCTATCAAATTCCAACATAAAGCATCTTTTGACATCCTCCTTTGTGGGCTTGCAGCCACACCGATCACGTCTAGAGGTAAGATCTGAAAATTTAGCATATGTGTAGTGTAGAACAGCAGCCTCCTCCAATTTGATCTCACTGAGAAGAACAAGAACAAATATAATTAGTAACATGGAAGTCAATTAGAACAATAGCCCATTACTACCAACACAGTTAAACAGAAGTATTACCAATAACAAAATAAGGGTTTATGGAAAAAAAAAATAGCAATTATGTACATTATAATCCTTCATAAGAGAAGGGGAAGAGAACCGAAAGCACATGTACTCATTCACATTTGAGAATTAGATAATGTTGACTCATAAGAAGTACTATCTTCTTTCTGGACTTACGACTTAAGAGATGATGCAGGTAGATGTATGCAACTATGCATTATTAGGTTAAGAAAAAACAACAGATTCAGTGTCTGTATAAGACAATAACATTACATACTTTGGGGTTTTCATATAGTTGTGCCACCTATGTGCACCATTAGGACGAAGATGATCTTGAATTCGAGCAACTGATTTCCCATTTCCATAAGTCAAGAAGTAGTTGGGGTTACCCCGAGTTGATTCTTTGTACATACCAAAGTATGTATCCTTAGGAAGATGGTCATAGTTCTTCTTGAACATAGATACCTGTTCACACCGATACAGGAATAAGATTTATTCCAAAGATTAATGCAGGATCTAGAAAAAAAAGATGGCAGAAATGACATATCTTACCGATGAAAACAAGTTCCTAGGACATTTTTCATTTAAAAATTATTCAGCAAAATTATAAATGTTCTTATAATTTATAAACAGGAGAATTTTTCCCCATTACTTCCATTACCATTTACTCAAATCACCCAGCCTCAACTTCCACTCACTTTCTCTCATCAATTCAGTAGACAAATGTCATAATCTCACTTTTCTATTTTCTAAAGTCGATCGCCTCTATAGAGACATTTTAAAAAATAAAAACTGACTTGTGCTGGTATCCTGCTCATGTTTATTTTCTCATGAATTCATTAAGTTGCCCATGCATTATACATGAATGTGAGTTTTGTTTAGACGTTACTGAATCGAGAGTGTATCAAAAACAGATCAACTGATTAGGAAAATATCAATGTTTTTTTTCTGGCAGTGCTAACTGCCATACAGTCTACATTTTAGGAACTCATCATGAGAATGGTGGAATGGAAGTTTAGACTAACGAGTGCGAAAGATTGAACGTGTAAATTGATAATTGATATATTACATAACATATCGTAGCACCCCCAAAACATCTCTCTGTGTCAAACAGATGACTCAAACTTCAAAAGTTAAATCTATCAAATCAAGACAAAAGCACGGAAGTTTGACAATATAATAAAAGAGAATTACCTCACTAAAAGGATCCTTGATATCATCTCTTTCGACACTACTCTCCTACACAATAATAAATATCACCATTAGTCAAATTACAAAAAGGGGGAAAAGGATGGCATGGTATTGTTAGAAGTTACTTAATTGATATCATCACTAACATAAAATTTTAAAAATCTAAAAGATGGCACTTACATAATTTGGGAATATGACCATATCTACATTCCCAGGCACATCAAGAAGCAATTGCCTCAATGAATACTCACGACCACCAGCTGGATGTATCAACTCATCAGTGTCCAGATGAAGTATCCAGTCCATGCCAGCATCCTAATATGTTAATGAGTAACAAAACAGATTGATCAAACTAAATTCAGTACTCACCATCCACCAATGACTAAGAATAATAAACATTAAATAATGAGATTACAATAGTTCATAATGCATACCCTTGCCATGACAATAGCCATTTCCATATTGAGAGATTGCTTCACGAATAGCTCATAATTGCACGGTTTGTAAAAGAAACTCGATAGCCATGTCTCATTCCAGATACGACTGATGGACCCCAAAAGAAGATAATATGTGAACCAAGATATCATTAAAAAAAGACAAAAAAATCAAGTTAAAGCTCTAGCTGAGAAGTTGCATTAGCTATATAGACATAAAATATGGACGGTCTAATCATTTGAAACATTGTCAATAGATACGAAGCGATATACAACAGTAGAGATGAAAAGGAAAAATGTAGCAACTCTAAATCCCAAGGGATTCAACTATCTAAGTAGAAGGAGAAAAATCAACAAACCTTTTAGCCTGTTGCTCCTCCAGCTCTTTGGTTCTGTATATCACTTTCACTCCCTGACGAAGCAACACAAAATTAATATTCATACAAACATTAAACAACCAGCACATGTAAATCAAATTGTGATGATTCCATTTCCAAAACACTTAGGAAAAGAGAGGGTTATATTAACTCACAGGAATAGATTCCAGAACTTTAGATACATCTGGGGATGCAGCCTTTCCTTCCACAAAAAGGAAAAAGGTTGTGACTCCAATAACCTTGTGATAAAACATCCAAGGCAGAATCTGATCTAAGCCAGCTGATGTACTTGTCGTAACACATATCTACATAAGGATATAAACAAATATTACAGTTACATATAAGCTAATACAGACACGAGAAGATCATTGCCTCATAAAAAAATAATATGAGTGGGACACCTCAATGAGAACCCAATCATTACAACAATTTTTACACCGAAGAACTTTTAAAATAATCTCCCAGTACTTGGTATATAGTCGAAAGTTTTCCGAGTAGCATCAGCAGTTTTGCAGTGACAGTTCACGTAAAAATCTGAGCTTGAGACATGTAAAACCATATTCACATACGACAGAACATTCAAAATGAAAACTCCATCACCAAAATGATAATCCAAGGCAGAATCTGATCTAACCCTGATGTACTTGTCCTAACACATATCTACAGAAAGATATAAACAAATATTACAGTTACATATTTATACAGACACGAGAAGAACATTGCCTTGTAAAAAAAAACGACACCTCATAGAGAACCCAAACATTACAACAATTTAACACTAAAGGACGTTCTAACATAATTAAACCATCAAACTGAAAGGCTCTTCCCAGTACTAGGTATTTAATTGAAGGTTTCGCATTGACAGTTGAAGTAAAAATATGAGCTTGAGACATGGCAACCATATATATTCACATACAGCAGAACATTCAAGCATCAATGAAAACTCCATCACCAAAATGAAAATCCAAATTACAGATCAATCCCAAAAATCGGTAACTAACCACAAGCATCAATGAAACACAAAAAATAACAGTACCCACCAGAAACAGATAAACAAAATGCAAAACCCAGAAGCAGATCAGTCTCGATCCACCCAACAAAAAAAAAACAACGATTAACCGGAAAAAGAAAGCCACCCAGATACCTTAGGCTTCAAATTGATCTCGAAATCGAGCTTCCAGTCCCTGTAATACGGGAACGAAGGCGACCCACTACGTCCGAGACTGAGGCAATCAGACTGCGAGAAATGTTGACCTTTAGGAGAAACAGAGGAAGAAGAGATCTCCATGCCCGGGAAAACTTCGTGGTTCTGGAGATGGGACCCATGTGGGGCCCATCGGGAGGTGGAGGAAGCGGCGTTTGCGGGATCGGTGAGACCGCTGTCTCCCTTCCATTGGAGGACGAATGCCAGCAGAGCCAGAGACAGTGGGAGCAGAGTGAGGAGTAGAAGAAGCTTCGACGTGAACGAAGAGGAAGAGGAGGACGTGGAGGAGGAGAGTAGAGGAGTGGAGCGGTGGTGGTGCTGCTGCTGCTGGTAGTAGTTCGGCATGGTTGGCGCACGCGCAGACACACGCGCACCAGAGAGAGAGAGAGAGAGAGAGATGTACAAGTGTTGTATTGTTGATGGTGGATTGGTGGTTGTGGTGGAAATAATAAATATATTTTTTGTACTACATTAACTTCTTCAATTGATTGAAATTTATAGAAATTTTAAAATTTTATGTGTATTCAAACAAAAAAATAGAAGGCGTATTCAATTCTCCATATATGTAAATATGGTAGAAATCTAGTAAAATCTTGCGTGTAGATATTTTAATAAATCTAAATAAATTTGATAAATTTTAAAATGAGATTTATAAATATAATGATCCCTAACAAATCTTGACATATCTCTATATAATTTTATATAAAAATCATAATTTTTTAACTGGAGGTTTTATAACATATTTATAAGTTGTAATGGTAGCAATTCGACCTTTATCGATCCATATTAGGTTATATTTTAAATAAATTCTTGAATTTTAAAAATTCAAACACAATCATAAATGGTTCGGAAAAAAAAAACTCAATGTCATTTATATGAATGATATTATAATATATTATGACTGTGATCAAGAATATTTGATAGGGGTCGATTTATCGAAATTAAATCATAAATGAGTGTTTATAAAATATATTAATTTTTAAACCTATAAAATGTATATTTACTTCAACAAATATACTAATTAACTTTTTTTTTAATACCGTTTATAATGGTGTCAACTCGAACATTTACCAATCTATATTGGATAGTAACTTAGATAATTTCTTGAATTTTAAAAATTCAAACACAATCTACTTAAAAAACAAAGTTATTATTATGAATGATCTTGTAACATATTATGATTGTGATCAAGATTATTTGATAGGGATCGATTTATCAAAATTAATTCATAAATGAGTGATCTAGATATATTGATACATTCCTATAAAAATCAGTGTTCGAAAATACGTACCTAAACATTAGGTGGTCGTCGGCCGTCCAGATTATGACAAAATCAGTCGTATTAGACGACAGTTTAAAAATTAGGAGATTTGTCCAACTTATCGACCAATTTTACCGATTAATTGGTTTAGACGGAGTCAGAATCGTTTTTATATCTTAGTTACACAATTTAAAATGTAAATATTGATTTTTTAAAAAAAGATTGAATATTAGTTTTATATGTGGGAAAAATAATTAAAAATAAATAAATCATCGACCTTCTAGACGGTTGTTACTAGAATATATATATATATAGCCAATTATGAAAAGGCTTTCCAAAACACTACCCCGATCATTGCTTCTAACACAAAGTTCACCAGACTGCCAGATGGTTCGAATCGAACCACCTTTGAGCCTATCACCACTCCAGAAGCCACTCATAGCGCTCCACCTGTTTTCAAGTTCTCATGATCCCGTCCTGTCACCTCCGAGGATGACATCCCTATTCACAACTTTGAAGCTGACGGATCTCCAATTTACACTGACAAGATCAACGGTCACTTTATATGGGACGTTGATCCAGACATGTACGATGTAGGTTGTGATTGTAGACCATGCTCCAAAGTCATGAGGTCTTCTTGTAAGTCTCTTTCACTCACCCGTAAACCAGAAGATCCCAATAACCCTTGGATTGGGTTACACCCTGTCAAAAATAAACCTCTCTCTATTTATGACAAAGCCCTCCAAATCCTTAAATCTGAAGGTATATTGCCAAAAGAGCCAGAAAAACTCTTTTCCCCTCTTCTTGCATCCATACCTTGTTTCATGGCTTCCAGCTATGACAAAGATTTTCCCCTTATGGAACCTACCTCCAATCCTGAAAGAAATCTATTTTCCAGACCTTTTGTCCAATCCACTGAAGTCCTCCTTGATGGATCATTAAAACAGCCTTCCCAGGTTGAACAAGTTCTTAACTGACATTCTCATAAAGCCAAAGTACAAAATAGAGTTTTACACTCTATTGACCAAAAGATTGACCAAGTTACTTATCATATTTCTCAACATGATCTTCATCTTCAACATCTTGATTCTTCACTCCACAGCATGTACACCGATCTACAGTCCAGAGTTGCCAGATTATATTCAGATCTCCACCATTACATCAACCAGTGATACTTTGGCCTTGAGTTTGATAACAAGGAAAGAGAGATCAGACAATTGAAGGAACAACTAAACCAGATGAATAGAGACCATTTATCCAGTACATCATATGTACCGAGGCCCTATCCCTATTCATCTTCTCTTATAATTCCAACTCAGTCTCCACCATATGCTTCCCCGTCCAGAGCACCTGACCACTCCCAATTTTTCAAGTCCACTGGAGACCTTTTCAGAAAATATCATCCTTTGTCTCCACCAAAAAGGTCAATTAAGCCTTCATCTTCCACTCACCCTACTCGGCCTTCGAAGAAGTCTTCTCCTTCTTAAAAAAAAAAACAACCAGTGTCAGAACCCTACGAGCACACCTTTTACACTTCTTGTCAGCCTACTTCTTCCTCTGAAGAAACATCATCAGTAGAAGCTACATCTATACCCTCGAAGTCTCACTGCTTATGGGAAACACACGCTTCATCCTCGTCGGACCAATTCTGTCCGTCTAACAACCTATCAGACTCTAATGCCTTAGCAGACCTTTCTCGAGTCTTTATGGCATCCCAAACAGATCCTCAGCCTTCGACCCAAACTGTTGACACCCTAGAATCTTTAGATGAAACTACACCCATTGTAGAAGAACTTCCAGAACGTCATTCTCCAGCTCCTACCCCTAAACCAATGAATGGTCCCTGGTTCAATTTAGAAGATTCTGCTCCTCACCTATGGAGATGAAAAATGTCCGAAATGAGTGTCTGGCTTGATCTCCAAATTACAAAGCAAGAGCACAATACAGAAACCATCTTACAAAAGTTTGTATCCAGATTCACTGGATCTCTTCGAGATTGGTACCAAGCCTTAGGCGAATATCGTCAGTTACAACTAATTCGATGTGGCTCCGTCTCTCAAGCTATGGGAATCATTTTTTGGGAATTCCTCAACGATGTCACTCAGTTCTACAAACAGGCTCGGTAAGAATTCTTCGAAATGCGTTGTTGCTCTCTCAACAGAAAGGATATAGACTTCTATTTTAGGCGCATGTCTTTCAGATATCATGCCCTCTGTGGAATCAATTATGAGAGTTTACGACAAGTATATCTAAACTCTCTCCCTGTAGAACTCTAAGGTGAACTCCAACGAATACTTGAAACCTCCGGTAGATCCCTCCGGGATATTACTTTAGGAGAAATTCACATGTTCACCCTTGCCACCTTAGACAAGCTATGTGCCACACAGAGAATCTTCTCCAAAATGCTCAAATCTGTTGAACACTGGGATTGCAAATCAAAAGGGAATAATCATTTCAGATGGATATCCAGGAAAATAAAAACTTTTTCTAGCAATAAAAAGAAAGGAAGTTCAAATACTATCAGAAAAAGGCTAGATGATCTAGAACAAGTCCTCTAAATGTTTCGACTGTGGACAGCAAGGACATTACGCCAAACAATGTCCGAACAAGAAGGCAAAATCTGCCAAGCTCATTCACCAACTCATTCACCAACTCAAGCAAATAGTTGATAAAGTTCCTTCTATTGACATCGAATCCATCTTATCGGGAACGAGAAGATGTAGATCCCCACACCACTTTTGTGCTTCAAGACTCCGACTCTCCATCAGAATCCTCTGAGTATTCAGATCCTAATTTTCCCTCAGAAACATACCAAACAGCCGCCAAAGACAACCTATCAACAGGTCCTCAAATTCCAGTACAAATCTTTTCAGAAAAATACTCAAAACCTGTTCCGGCTATAGTTTATTTAGACATTGGGGCCCATACCACCATGATGAACCCTAAGGTTCACCTTCCATTGCTTAGAAGAAAAAGGTTCACCATTTCCTAGCTACTGGTGGTCAGACTTTCTGTACCAACCTTGTCTCAAAAATAAAATTGGTATTCGAATTTTCCCCTCGTATACCTTATGGGTCCGTGTTATTGGTACACCTCTGCCAGACAAAGATGTCCTAATTGGCTGGGACGTCTATAGCCAAGCTAAATTCCTCATAATCCTCCCAACTGGAATAAGATTTAAGTAAGAATTCAAACCATTTTTCAGTATACCAAAAATCTTCCCTTTATCTACCATCAATCCTTCCTTCCAACAGATTCAAGAAAAGCTCATCACCTTTTAAGCAAATAGTCATGTTGATTTCAAGCATTCTAAACCTCTATGGTGAAATCCTGATTTCTTCATCAGGCTACCTTTCAAGCTCAATGAAGATGTCAACTCAACCAAGGCCTCTCACTCAGGAATGTATCTTACTGATCTTCAATTGGCCAATAAAGAATGTGATTAACTCATTCGTTAGGGTTTGCTAGAACCCACTTCCTCTCCATGGGAATGTCAAGCCTTTTACGTTGCAAAACGCTCAAAACAGCTTAGAGGAAGAAAGAGGTTAGTCATTGACTACAAGCCGCTCAACCTTTTCCTCTGTGATGATAAGTTCATGGTTCCCAGAACCATCACTCTGTTTTCTCAACTCCCTAGTGCAACTGTGTTTTCAAAGTTTGACCTTAAATGAGCTTTTTGGCAAATAGGGATTCACCCTGAAGAAAGATACAAAACTACTTTCTGCCTCCCAAATGCACAGTACCAATGGACTGTTCTGCCATTTGATTTGAAAATTGCCCAATCTCTCTTCTAAAAAGCTATCACAAGGATCTTCCTTCATATTTTGCATTCTGCCCTGCTGTACATTGATGATATACTATTATTTTCTCCAGACAATGTCTCTCATAACAAACTCTTACACCAATTCCTTGAGATTTTAGATCAGTATGACATCATGCTCTCTGAAAAGAAAAGCACAATCGGAGTAACTGAGGTCAAATTCCTTGGCATGCACATTTCACAAGGAACGCACCACTTTGGCCCTCACCTCGCCAAACAATTGCTTGATTTTCCAGATTCAAACCTCACCATTAAACAAGTCCAGTAATTCCTTTGCATCATCAACTATATGAGAGACTTCATCCCTCAAGCTAGCTACTACACTACTATCTTATCTAGTCTCCTCAAGAAGAACCATCCCCGTGGGACTCCTCCCATTCTGATGAGGTTGCTCATCTCAAGAAAGTTTCTCAAGAGCCGCTTCCTCTACATATACCCTTCACTGGTCAACTCATCCTCCAGACGGATGCTAGCGACCATTTCTGGGTGCCATCCTCATCAAAGAAAAGGATGTCAAACGCCACTACTATAGCCATGCCAGTGGCCAGTTCAAATATACCCAGGAACATTATCACACGATCTACAAGGAGATCCTTGCGATAAAAAATGAGATCTCAAAGTTTGACTTTCATCTTAGGACTAAAAGCTTTATTATAGAAATAGACAACTCTTCCTTCTCAAAGGTCCTGGATTTTCGTAACAAAATTCCTCCTAGTCCCCAAATGTTAAGGCTCAAAGATTGATTCTCTCGATATGACTTCACTATTCGCCACGTGAAGGGACATGATAATATCATCCCCGATATGCTTTCCAAACCCTCGTCTGTCACCCTTATCACCCAAGCCGGCCTCATTCCTCTGATTTACATGGTTACCTCAACGATTTCATCCTTTGCCTCCTCTCTGACAACTCCTTCTCCTCCTAGTTACCCTTCTGAATTGATAGCAACACTGTCATCTGGTCAAACAGCCTCGCTGCTACAAATACAAGACTTTGCTAAAACACACCTTCCCATTTATCTTTCTCAACTAAATGCCCATGATTGCATACACAGGCTCGTTAACCTTACCAAGCCATTCCTTAACCCTTTCATATCTCCTCCATTTTACTATTACTCTCCTCAAGGGTTATGGTATTTATGATGTTTATCAGTTCTACATCATCATGTTATGGTCTTTCCTCTGTAAGCTCTGTATGAACTAGTCCATGATTCAACCCATTACGATTCAACCCATTACAATTCAAACCTTCGTACTTTCCTTCAGTGGTTTAATCCTCTGTTTGAGTGGAAAAATAAGCTTACTAGACTCATGGGTCGATATCATATGTGGAAATTAGACCCTGAAATGGTTGCTAAGGTATCTTTCATCTGGATTTTTCACAGGTCTTACCGTTAAAATAAGACCTGTGAAAAATCCGCACACCAGACTCTTATGGACTTCCAACACTAGTTACGAGTGGGATACTTCATACGATTATGAAAAATCGTATCCTCTCTGCATCCAGATCCCCTACTCAATTTTCTCTGTGACGTCAATGGTTCAACAGATGTCCACTTTATCCTTCCTGGTGTCCCAAAAGACCCCACTCAGAGTTGGCATCCATTTCAGAATTTTTATCTGTTGGAATCACATGACCCTATGCGGGAAGACACGTGGCCCTGTTCTATTGTGGAGCCCTCAATTGTGATGATGAAGACCACGCCAACTGCAATCTCAGCTGCCCATGATCTTATCCCTAAGTCCCACACCTTTTTATTGTGATTTTTTATCTTGCTTGCCAGCTGTCAGACAGCTTTATCTAATTATTGTTTTCTTTAATTATTGCTTTGTTGTTTACCTGCCATCTGTCAGACATTATTTTAATTATTTTGCTTTTGTAAGATATGTTTGTCGGTCAAGGCTTTGACCTTATCTTGTATCACTTCCAGAGCTCTCTCATCTCCTCTATACAAGGATTGAGACGCTCTCTTTGTAAGATATTGAAATATCAAGAGAATAAAAATATCAATGTGTTTATAATTTCCATGTCTTTCTAAGTTTCCACTTCCTGATCTTCAGGAAGTTCTCTATGCTATGATCTACAGTTCTTTAAGATCTCAGTATGTTGTGTGCTTGCCTCCTACGAGGATCCTGCATATTAGAACAGATTGGTTTAAGGTCTCTGTCTATCTCCGGTTTGTGTCTGTGTAAATGTGAGTACCCTGTTAAGGCCGCTGGGATAAAGCCGTTTGTGGGGAAAAATGTGTGATGACACCAGTAGAGATGGTTCAGAGATCCCTGCCACCGATATATATATATATATATATGGGTGGACCACTATGGAGGTAAGCAAAGGTCATGGCCCCTGTTGACCCACAGAAAAAAAAAATATAGTGTAAAAAATTACATTTTAGTGTTATAATTTTTAAGTTTTTATTATTTGAACCCCCCCAATTCCGCCCCAAAAAAACATATATTTACTACAACAAATATACTAACTAACTTCTTTTTTTAATATCATTTATGATGGCGCCAACTCGACCCTCTACAAACTTATTAACGGTAACTTAAATAATTCAGGGATATAATCATTTTTCCCCAATATAGTTTCATTAATAATCATTCCCCCCTGAAAAGAAAAATATTAGACACTTTACCCCATATAATTTCAGTAATGACCATTATCCCTCCTGAAAACTAAAAGATTAGACATTTTACCTTTTGACCGTTTGGAATTCCGTTAGTCAAGTACTTTGACAGTAAAAAAATCAATTAAATGATCTTATTACCCTTGAACACATGAGTCCCCTAATGAAACCATTAATTTTTTTAAGAAAAAAATCAGAAAAAAATACTAATAAAAGTATTTTAAAACAACAAAATTGAAAATAAAAAAATAAAAAAATAAAAAAATATATTTAAACAAAAATTAATATAAATAATTAAATGTAAAAATAAAAAAATATTTAAAATAACATTAATTTAAAAAATGAAATGTAAAAACAAAAAAATCGTTTAAAGAATAATAAAATAATAAAATAAATATAATTGTAAAAAAAACTAAAACAATATTAAAATTTATTTTGTTATATTGAATTGTTTTTATTTTTGAAATACTGAACTTTTTTGTTGCTAATTTAAAAAAAAATTAATTTCAATTCTATTTATTAAAATACTTTTATTAGTTTTTATTTCTGATTTTTTTTCTTTGAAAACAATTAGTGGTATCATTAAGGAGCATAACTCATATGTTCA
Organism: Dipteronia dyeriana; assembly: GCA_032871835.1. Lineage (NCBI taxonomy): Eukaryota > Viridiplantae > Streptophyta > Magnoliopsida > Sapindales > Sapindaceae > Dipteronia > Dipteronia dyeriana. The sequence goes on along the minus strand of CM065303.1, from coordinate 76,037,506 downwards.
AAAGTAATAAGGTCATTTAATTGATTTTTTGAAGGTCAAAGTACTTGACTAACGGAATTCCTAACGGTCAATAGGCAAAATGTCTAATATTTTGGTTTTTAGAGGGATAATGATCATTACTGAAATTAGAGGCGGTAAAGTGTCTAATATTTTGCTTTTCAAGGGGGAGTGATCATTACTGAAATTAGAGAGGACAAAGTGTCTAATATGGTAAACTACAGGGGAGGAATGATTATATCCCAATAATTCATTGAGTTTTAAAATTTCAAACATAATCGTAAATGGTTTAAAACAAAAAAACAGAAAGTCATTGTTATGAATGATCTTGTCACATATTATAATTGTGATCAAGATTATTTGATAAGGGTCGTTTATCCAAATTAAATCATGTTGACGTTGATTTCTGGATTGTATCAGAAAAGCCAACAAGAATTGGATTTCGGCTGAGATTTCAAAGAGAGAGAGAAGGAGAAAGTAAACAAGACACGAGTTTTTTACGTGGTAAAACTCCGATGACCGGAGAAACGTCCACGGGTGATTGAATGATCAACCTTGTCAAAATCCACTATGAATTTGGAATATTACAAGCTCTCGATATCTCTTTTTTTTCTCTGAATTTTGCTATGATTTCTGTGTATGCTCTATTGTCTATATATTTATTGGACGAGATTATGGGTTTAGTTATATGTTTATAGAACCCTAATCTGCTTTATACAAGTAATAAAAGATCTATGCATTTAATTGTGATTTGGTTTATTGTTTGAAGTAGATTTGTTTTCTTTCCTGTTTCAGAGACTTGTATTGAGATCGAATGGGACTTTAGTAACGTAGTCCGATTAAGACTTATTTCTTTATAAGAGTGTAGTCTTTTTGAGGAAATAGAGGTGTTCTCGGATAAGAAACCCTTTATGCTTGACATTCTCTTTCTTCTTTAGAGTCTTTCTTTGATAAAGATCCTTGCGTGACTCAACTTGTGAACTACTCGCTAGGCTTCTTACTCGGTTGTCATGTTTATCCCGAGCAGGATATGATGCGTGTTGGTCCCGAGTGATGTCTCCTGATCTCGAGTAGAAAATGCTTTCTGCTTGCCCCGAGTATGTTTAATTGATGCAGGTTTTGTTTTAATACATGTCTACTCGGGCCTATTCTCTTCAATGATGCTTTGTAGGACGTTTCCTGAGTGCCTATTTGGATGTCCACCTGGCAATTTTATCCTCTCTGTCAATAACGTGTACGTCTGGTAAAATTCACATACGACAAATCATAAATGAGTAACTTAGATATACTGATTCATCCCTATAAAAAAATATTTTTTTAAAGACCTAGTCAACTGGATATATATTTCAAATGTATATAATTTTAAACCTATAAAATAAATATTTACTCTAATAAACTACTTTAACGGTTTAAAAATTTATTTATTTAAATATGCAATGATTATATGATATCTAAAACTAAATTTTGTTTTTGTTTTTTTTTTGGGAAAATTTCATCATCTTTTTAAAAATAAGATTTTTTTTAAGGAAATTAAGATATACTAGTTTGATAGTTTTTTAATTAAAATTTATTTTACCCTGATTTTTTTTTAATTTTTTTTTGAAAGATTTTGCCTGATAATTTAAACTAGGGGAAAAAATAATAATAATGATAATATATTATAAAAATAAAATAAAAACATCCAAAAATAAATAAATAATCATCTTCAAAAATAAATAAATAATCAAAGAGCACAAAATCGCTTCAATCTCAAGTGACAGGCCAGAGAAACCTAACCCTAACCAAAAACCAAAAAACCTGACAGTAGTGTTGTTTGTTTCCATATCTTATTTATCGTACAATTTCCTTAAAAAAAAGAAAAACCAGTAGATGCTCAGTTCCGTTTTAGGAAACACAGGACTAGGGGGAGAAGGAGAGGGTTATCTCGTTAAATGCTCTCTCCTTTCTTCTTCTATATATACTCTTGTCGTCTTTTCATGTCTTCAATCATCAAATCTACCTCATTCGCTTCTCTGCCTGCTTCAGGCTACTCTCAAACCCTAAGTCCTCGTCATTTCCTTGTTTTCTCCAATATTAATAATAAGAATAGTGTGAGCTTTCTGAGTTCTGCTGTTCGGCGCTGTACAAAACATGAGTGGTTCTAAGGAGGTGGGCTTTTTTTTTTTTTTTTCTGACTTGATAAAGATTGGATTTTTTAGTTTGTTTTGCATGATTTTGTGATTTTATTTGTGGGTGTTTGGTTTTATGAGGTTTAGTTGAAAAATATTGGGAATTGGATGTTTTTAGTTTGAATTAGGTTTTCTTGTTAGGTCAAGAGTTCGTATTTATGGTAGCTGTATTTGCTTTAGATTTTATTGGATTTTGATTGATGGGTTATTGATTTACAATTTTTATTGAACAAAAAGATTGGATTTTTATTTCTTTTTGAAGTGAAGATTGGATTTTATTTGTTTGTATTGATTGCGTATTAATTTTCTATGATCAGATTTTACATTATTGTTGATTTAACATTTTTTTTATTAAGAGATCATCCATGAATTTATCCAACTGTTGTGTAGTCTGGTGTGCTTGTAATTTCTTATTTTGATAATTTCGATTCATCGTCATATTTGTTTCTCATGTGAGAGCAGGTATTTGTGTTTGGGTCATTCACTGAAGATGAAACCAAGTCATTGCTGCTGAGGCGGTCGTCTGAGACTGCTAAAAAGCCTGATTCATCTGGGAAAGTTGAAAAGGTTGTGGAAGTGAAAGAGCTGCAGTTTGGTTCGTTGAATGTTGCGACTGGAAAATCTGTAGATGGTGCAAATGGTCTGTCGAGCAGACAGATAGGTACTGTGGATGGGCCGGTTATTTTCCATCCCCCCTCAACTCCACTTAAGAAGGATGATAAAGTGAAGAGTGTGAAACCTGCAAACGATCACTCACCGAGAGTCTCAGAAACCCCAAAAGTAAACGGAAGCATCAAGAGTCCCATCAATAACTTTTTGAAAGAACCAAAAGCCGATAGTATTGATTTAAAATCGTTGTCATTAAACCAAAATGAAGTTGGTCACACATATCCATCCCCAAGTACGAAATTTCATGTCCTGGATGGTGAAAATTTAACGGATGAGGATCAAAATGGGACAATGCATGTTTCACCAGTTCCTATCTCTAAAGAGGAAGCCCAGAAGGCACCTAAAGAGCCTGTTACAGCTGTTAAAGATTTACTGCCAAGAGGTTTAATCAACTCGGGGAATTTATGCTTTCTTAATGCAACTCTTCAGGCTCTATTGTCCTGTTCTCCTTTCGTTCAGCTCTTGCATGAAATTAGAAATCGCAACATCACCAAGGTTTGTTTCTTTGATAGGGAGATGCTTTATTTAGTGGAAATGCACTACAAGTGTAATGTGATTTTAGTTTTGTTACTTAACTAATCTATACTTGCATTGTTAATCCTGGATGTTGATATTGGTAGGTGGGAAATCCAACAATAACCGCATTCACTGAGTTCATTGCTGATTTTGACATGCCCAGTGGTTCAAGCTTAAAGAAGAAAGATGTTGCTTTTGTTGAGACTGGTAGGCCATTCAAACCTACTGTGTTTGAAGCTGTTCTAAAAAAATTTACTCCAGATGTGCCAAATAGTATATCCGGCAGGCCAAGGTTTGTGTGCTTTGTGCATCATTCAATAATTTGTCGTTAGTTCTTTTCATATTAGCCTTGAACTTCCAAAATTGTGCTCCATGTTGTGTGGATGTAAAGAATACCGTAATTATATATTTCTTTGCTTGTCTTCCGCATTATAGAAGGAGCTATTATCTCTCCCCTACTGTTCCCCTTGATAATGTGTAGACAACATGTTGTTATTGTGTCTAATGAGTGATTTGTAAGCTGGTTTTTGAAGTAATTGTTCTTTTCAGGCAGGAAGATGCTCAAGAGTTTCTAAGTTTCATCATGGATCAAATGCATGATGAATTACTTAAGCTTCAAGGACATTTAGCTAGCTCTAATGGATCCAAGTCATATCTAGTCTCTTCTGAAGAAGAAGATGAATGGGAGACAGTTGGCCCCAAGAACAAATCTGCAGTGACAAGGACACAAAGCTTCATTCGCTCAGAGCTGAGTGATATTTTTGGAGGACAATTGAAAAGTGTGGTGAAGGCAAGAGGTATGCTATTTTGCTCTTGGAAGTTGGAAATACCAATTGAAAATTCTCCTTTAAGTCTGGTTTTGTGCTTGTGTTTCATCTCTCTGACTTGATAAGCTTTGTCTTGGAAATTAGTGAGGAAAAGCGTTGTTTTCTTTATTTTTCTTCTACTCAATTGTTTCCCCTTACACTATTCTTTTATGTAGTTTCATTTTAATGTAGTCCTCTTTTATTTATTTATTTTTGCATCGAGCAGGAAATAAAGCTTCTGCTACTGTTCAACCATTTCTCTTGCTGCACCTTGATATTTATCCTGAAACTGTTCGGACCATTGAGGATGCACTGCATTTGTTTTCTGCACCAGAAGATCTCGAGGGATACCGAACGTCAACAACTGGAAAGGTATATAAATTATCTGTTCTTTCTTTTTTTGTTATTATTGATATGATATGGATTATGCTTAGTTTCCACTATCATAGGCCGAAGGAGCTCTCATCATCAGCTTATATAATGTGTGGTCTGAGTCCAGAAAAATACACTCAAAATAATGATAATGAAGTTGGAAATTAATAAGATATATCAAAATTCTAGATGTGTATTTTGACTATTTTCAAGATATTAAGAAATTCCTTCCTGTGATCATTTATAAATTTATAAATGCTGATGAGTCACAAATGGACATAGTTTTGACATACCATTGAATTATAATTATACAGTTAGTGTTGTCTACTTCTAGTAGTCTTCAATCCACATTCATGGAAATTATTATCGTAAGTTTTTTTTAAGTGTTTTGACAAGTATGACAGGATCAGTGTGTTATGTTTGAAATGATTCTTTTTATTCCATATGTCTTGCTTATGGATCTTGTGATGCTTGTATATTTTTATGTCATTACAGGCTGACGTTGTGACTGCCAGAAAATCTGTCAAGATACAGACTCTTTCAAGGATAATGATATTGCATCTGATGCGCTTTAGTTATGGAAGCCAAGGGAGCACCAAGTTGCATAAGCCTGTACATTTTCCTCTTGAATTGGTGCTGGGTAGGGAACTGCTTGTTACTCCATCTGCTGAGGGACGAAAATACGAGCTTGTCGCCACACTGACCCACCATGGAAGAGAACCCTCAAAGGGGCATTACACTGCTGATGCTCGTTACCCCAATGGTCGGTGGCTACATTTTGATGATGCTTCTGTAACTGCCATTGGAACTAGCAAGGTACTGCATGACCAGGCATATGTCCTCTTTTACAAACAAGTATAGAAGATTATCAAGGGGTTAAATTTACAATGAAATGGAAACCCTTTTCGTGTTTAAAAAAGTTAATTGTGATTGAATCTGAATATCTGATTACCCACTTTCGGCTAGCTCGGGTTGAAGACCCCCTTTGTTTTAGTTTTGCTTCAAGAATCTCATACAAATTCAGTTTGGGAATTATGAAATAGTCGTAGCAATTTTGTAACTGATTTTTAGCCTTTGATACGAATGTGAAAATGTATTTGAAGTTAAATTAAATGTAATGAATGTTTAATGATTGTGATATATTAATTTGTCGGCAGCAAAGCTTGAATTTTCTGAGTTGCAACAATTAGATACAGCTTAGTGGTTTTTTTTTTTATGATTTTGTGAACATAGAAAGCAAATCTTCATTGAAGGTAGAAGATTTTACTTTCTGGAATTTGCCTTTAGTGATTCAGATCTGCTGGCAAACTATCAGTTTATTATTGTTTTGTTTTTTTAACCGTCCAACTTGTTATGGTAATTATTTTGTTTTTGGCATGGTGTTGTTTTGGAATGTATATGATGAAACTTGAACCTTTCACCACTAACATGAAAGGGTAGGTGCATAACATGTGTGCCAATAGACGTGCATTGTAATTAAAGTTTTTGTGATGTACTATTAAAAACAATATAATAAGGCATACAAAAAATGTATATACAGTGACAGATAAAAATAAATAAATAATAAGCGCATATGCGGTGAAATTATATTATAGGATGATGATTTACTATAAAGCAATCAGCAATTGTTATATTTGTAAAAATGATTTACTATAAACCAATCCGCAATTGTTTCATTTGTAAAACTGATGATACAAATTAAGAGAGAAAGGACTAAGGAGTGGAGTTCTATGAAACATCATCCGAGGAATCCCATTTGTGGAAATCTTAGATAAATGTGTGTTGCACTTGCACCTCAAAAAGCTTCAACAGAATACAAAAACTCCCTTCTCTGATTTTACCAACTTTCTTGCAGGGGCCGACCCAACAATTCTCTCAAGCTATGACAAACACAACAAACCAAGTTAATATTTTTTTATATCTGCATTCTAATATAAGGATGCAGGCATTCATTTATGTACACATATCAAAAAGGAAAAAGTGAATAATTTTTTTTTTTACACAAGCACAAGTATATTCTATAGAGAATTTGGAAGAAAAATGAAGTTTTCACACAGATTCAACATTAAGCATTCATCAGATGTAAAACACCACCATAATGGCAGAGAACACTGCTAGACACTGCAAGAAACAGTATCGTACAACACTCTGTAATGCAATCATGCTATCTACACACTGCACAAACATTGTTATAAGAGATCAAAACTGTTACCCGGAGCTGATCGAAGCGAGAAAAAAGCACAGTGCATGTCATGTTATGGGACCCTTCAAGCATGTTTACAATCTGTGATACGATAGAAAGTTCCATAAGAACCAAAAATTAGTTTTATTTAAATGGACAAAGAAACAATATTAGTATTCTGGATACAACGATAAATCCGATAATACTCAACCAGACACCTGAGCACATATGGACAATGGTAATAAGTTTACAGATATCATGCTCACCTCGGGGTAAAACTCCTTCCTCTCTGGCAGGGAATAGATTATTAAATTTTGAATTCCACGGATCTGCTCACCAGGGAAAATAAATAGAAGCATTAACATTATGCAGCAACAAAAGATTGATTTGAAAATTTTCGTAAGTGTGTTAAGTACCAATGAATACAGTCCAAATTTGTCATAGCCATTGAGAATTAACAATCAGCAATTTGATAACAAGGGCGCAAAGTTTAAGAACCTTGTATCTGTGATAGAAATGGGCTCTTTCAGTGTAGAGAATCATCTTTCGCTTTCCTTCAAAGAACCAAACCCGTGCACGGGATACATCACTTGTTTCAGTGTAACTATAGAGCAAAGCTAACATCATTATCCCATTTACAAAGAGCAGGAAGTGTCACAAAATTTGAGTAAAAAATCCAATATAATAAAGTAGGAATAGAGCTTCTTACTCCCCAAGCAGACAGAAGGATGCACTCTGTGACTTCAAAAAATTTCGAATTCGAACAAATTCAAGATAAGAACTGATAAATAGCATAATCCCCCCCTAATAGATGACAGAGTTTATAAAAGAATTAACGCCGAAGGCAATGAGCTTGAAAGTTATGTGCATCATAATTCATTTTCAAGACTTCAAACAAAAACAAATACCTGAATAGAATCTTTTATCTTTGGAAATACCTGCATCAAGGAAATCATTAACATCATACCTGCATCAAGCATGTTTAACTACCAATATATGTGTTTGCATCATTAATGGTTCACCATGTACCTTCTTAGTAAAATACTCAAAACGAGCATCATCGGCATTAGCAATTGAGTCTGCATTAAATCGTTCATAGATCTGTAAAATCAAATAGTAATAAAATGTATCAACATAAATAAATCTCATTATCTTCCCTGAGGAGATAATATATCTGCAATAGTAATCAATGAGCCTGAAACCATGTAGAGAAAGCCTCCTAATTGTGAGTTGAGAAACTAAATATATTTAACCATATTCATTATTATCATTTAATATTTCTTTTTTCATGCATATCAAAGGAATAATGATAATTGGGATAGTTTCAACTGAACATTAGTCATGGCCATGAAATAAATTGTTTATTTGATGTCATCTATATTACTTAGTGTTGCAATGCATTTCCCAAGATGATGCAAAAGGGTATAAAGAACTAGATTGTCATTTTAAGAGACATTCAACTTGACACAATTCTATTCACAAAAACCAAAACCGATATGCTACAACAAGTTCTTGATGTTATATCATGGAAAATAAATAAAATACATCAATAATATTATGTAAATTGAAAACCTAAAATTAGGTTCTCTTAAGTGATGACAAACAAAAAAAGGGAAACATACCTGCCGCACTTGGAGTAATACTTTTGGAAGAACACCTTTATACTCACATATCAATTTTACCTGTAGATATTTGCTAAATTAATATTACAGACTTAAAAAGAATCTAAATGAATGAAAAGTTTAAATTTTAGGTTCCCTTTCCTTTTATCTTCTCTACATGCATTCCTGATGGAGGTATTAGTTATTTGAGCCTTGAAGCAGGCATTAAACCATCTCAATAGATTTTATAAGGCATTGAAAAGTGTCTCGAAGAATCCTCATTGATGCACAAAGTACTAATTATAGAAGACAAAATGAACGAACCTTTCCTTGATAGTTAGTGCAATGGTGATTGAAAAAGGCATTGATGTCTGGAACAAGAATGAACAGAAATGGGTTAGACATACTAACTTCTCCTAAGTAAATCAGTAAATGGCTTGAACAATGCATAAAAGTAATAAATATAAGTTAGAAACAAAAAGAAGTCTGACAAAGTTAACTAAAGCATGGCTTGAAAGAAAAAGGAAAAATTGGAAACTCCCGCACCTGGGTTTGAATAGTAACTTAAATTTATAGTTTGCCTATAAAACTTTGCATATCCCTCCAGGTACCTATACATAAAATACAATATTCAGGAGTCAATAAATTTATAAAACAATACTAAGCCAATCCAATTTTATCTACTCAATATTTCAGTAAAAAAAATAAAAATTAGTCATCTTCTATGATGATGGCCTTTTGAGATTTCTGCAAAATATATAAGATCTTTGCCTTTACAATTACAATTAAGTTCCAAAACCTAGATAAAAAGCATTCCTTTAGCTAACTATTGAAAGTTAACAAAGTAAATAATAAAATGTATATTTGTATCAAATGAACGGAAAAAAAAATCTCAACGTATCTCAACGTACCATGGTCTAATGCGCATAACATCAGTTCTACTCTGCTTTGATGGTATACAGTTCAATTGATTAACAGCAGTGGTCAGAAGGGACCAATTCTGGATATTGTTCATTAAAAAAGGGGAAATAATGAACAAAAAATGGAATGACATTGTATTTCATATGCTTCCTGCAAAAACACATATTTCAACTAAATAAATAAATTACTAGATGTACCTGCATTGAGATAACATCTGCATGATCAATAATAAGAACCTGTTCATAACAATGCAACATAGTCTCTTCATTAGCATAAAAGAAAGCAGCATGACCACAATCAAGAAATGAGATATAACATAAAGCATCAACAGATACTTCAAAAAACAGATTTATACCTCTATAGAAGACAGGTAATCGACATCTGAGTCCTTGTTTTTCTCAGCCTTCCCAATTTTCTAACAACAATAATAAGAATAAAAATAAACACTGTCAATTACATGCTTAATCAAAACATACGTAACTGTGCATCAAACAGAAAAGGATGAGCAGTTACTATGAAACAAGAAAACCCATCATCGAGATTGGATTAAGAAGGTCATTGCTTACTGCATTTATATTGACAGCAGAAGCAACAATCAGGTCTGAGGTATAGAAATCATTGTATAACTTAATGCTCCTCCTGAACACAAAGGAAAAAAAATGAAAAAAATAATACAGAATGACAAACAAGAAAATTTGCACTCTTATATAACAACGTAAAACTTGCAAGTAGCTAAAACAGAAGGATTTTGAAACTTTTAAGTGAGAATCTGACCAGACAAGGAAGATCTAGCACAGAAACAAAAAATGTAGTGATCTTTGTGTCAACATATTTGTATGGTCTTTAAATCTACTATTTTCAAGGAACCTGAACATTTGTGATCACAAGGTGCCCTCATAATATTTTCCTCGAATACAAGACTTTTTTATGATTGTCTTCAGATTGTAAAATAAAAATTGATGATACACTTTTTAAAAAAAACGCAACATGAATATTTTCAATATAAGGATTTTCTGACTTGTGCAAATAAACTTCAAATGGAAAATTGGTACATAAGAAAATTATACCTTGTAAATTTAATGCCTATCATGAAGTCATCATCATTATTCCCACCAAAAAGCATTTGAAAATCAGAAGGTTTGGAAGATTTCTGAGAGTTTGAATTTCCAGTGCCATCGAAATTGTTGTCCTTTTCGACTTCCTCTTCTCCAGTTCCAAATTCAGCACAGAAACGTTCATAGTGCTCCACATTTGCCTGAGAAAATGATAATAAAGGTAAAGCAGGGAGGATATGAACCTTTAAACAGTTGTTCTGTCATTTTTGTTAGAAAGTAACTAAAAATATCAATGCTTTTTTTAAAATTATTTTTTGCTGTTTCTATGCATAGGCCTTGCGGGGAAAACAAACAATTAACCCTGAAATTGGAACAAAGGAATATCAGTTAGCTCTCTTCTAACAATCGTTTGGTTTGCTTGACATATCATCATAAAATAAGATTAAGACAACAGGAAGCTTAGTCTAAAACTTTTACAATGTTAAATATGCGGAAAATGAGAAGCTCAAAAGGTAATTATAAAGGCTTTTAGATGAAACCCATGACATTAAATATAACTATCCTTTCAGCCAAAATAGATGGAGGAAAAAATAATAATAAGGAAAGTTAAAACTCAGCAAAGAACCTAATTCCTTTACAAGATTTTTATTTAAGGATGCATCTAATTCTTAGTTTTGACTATTTAGTATACAAAATTAGGATGAAAGAATTATTCATGAATTATTCATGAATTTCAGCTTACTTTTAAATTGTGTTTAGGATGATATTGTGCAATTTTGGATGTTATGGAGATAGGGTATTAAGTTAGGGTTTTTTTATGTACTGTATCAAGAGTTGGAAAATATGCTGCATAAAGACAGAAATTAAGCTGTAAGAAAATGAGGAATTTGGTTGGAATAAATAACTGAAGATTCATTAGTTCTCCTTTTCCCCTTTTTTCTCAGTTTCTAAAACCCTACCTTAGGTTTGATCTATCTTTCTCCCTTCTTGTGATGTCTCTCTGTGCCTGATTCTCTCTTCTGCCTAATTTGCCTAAGAGTTTTCTAATTTGTATTCCCTAAATTTCTAGCTGTATCACTGTTAGAGATGGTAAATCAAGCACAAATGTCTGAATTAGCCAATCTGAATACAAGTCAGTAGAATTTGGAGATTCACCAAAAATAACCAAATACTGTCAGTACAAGCAAGATATAGGGACTCAAAGAATAAGAAACAGGTTTAAGCATAGTTTAGAACAATGTATTAGTGATACAGTCCTATAAAAAAAATGTATTAGCGATACAGATGTTGGTATTAACATCTAAGGCATTTAGCAAATGATTAACCCAGTGACCAACAAGACATACTAAAATTACCTTGTAAGCTTTAGGAGTCAGTCGTATTAATCTCTTAACAACATTGAGAGCAACGCTTCTCAGCGGCAATAATAGCAGAACCTGGAACACATAAATAAAAGTGATATTACAAACTTTAAGTACAAAATTGATACTACAAGCTGACTATATACAGTGATAGGTCTTTATAAGAAATGAAAGGATAAAAGTACTTTTAATGCTTTCATACAACTTAGTTTTCTTATGAAGGAGACAAATTACCATTGGAGAAAGAGACTCAGTAAGCACTACACACGAAAACCAAGGAAAAACACGAGCATAAAAAAAGTGCAAGAGATATGATGCAGAAGAGTTGTACAAGCTCAAGAACAACATAAGTCTTAATCAGATGATTAAAAAGTTAATTGTTCCTATAATTAACATGCCAATACAAAGAGCTCACTATGGAATCCTCATTTTGGAAGTATCAAGATCAAGGCTCTAGACATGCAGTGACCATAACTAGCTAATAATAAATTATACAGCACTCAACACTACCTTAGGACGGGTGAACCCTTGATCAAGGAAAGCACCACCAATTAGCATTTCTTCCTTAGAATTTTCTTTATTCTTGGCTACCTTTGCATCATTCTTTGTTACACGATCCCTATTTCTGAAAATATGATTGAGCTGCACAAGACACTCTTATTTCATTATTATGATAGAATGACAGCTCACAATTTATACATGAAAGGGCAGCTGGAGTTTCTCTAGAACAAGGGACAGAGGCAAGTACTTACAGAATGCATAAGGTATGCATTCATAATATTTGAGTCTTCTTCCAGGCCTTTGAGATAAAAAGGTTTCTTGTTACAGTGAAGTATATCCCGATAGCTGTTAACTAGAAAAAAGAAACAGGGTAATGTTACCCACTTAATGACAAGTTGAATCAAAATTGCCACTTAAAAGTAACAAAAGGCTTGAGTAACAATAACTGAATTATTCGAAATTTTTATACACTGTTTAAAAAGTTCAAGCAGGGAAACCTCCAAAAACATCCATTAGAAACTTAGAAAATCTATGATCAAGTAAGTTAGCATATTTGGTGAGTAAACCGATGATCAACGGGGAATTCTGTTTACCAATCATCAAAGAAGGAAACCAAAGAGACTGAATGTTCTAAAGAAACCACTAGCAAGAATCTCAACACATATCCAACAAGAGAAAGACAAAATGTAAACTGTGCAGGAAAACAGCTACTTTCAGATTGTTTCATGAGGCATACGTACACAGGGAGAAGAACCATCTTTGTTTAGATAAATGGAAATCTTTGCCTCCAGATGTCTTGTAAATATCCAACCAGTGATTATACAACTTTGCTTTGACTCCGAAATCAGAATTCAAATCGACATCCTGCAAAATAATTGAATTAAATGGGAATTTTACCAAAATTTAGGATTTGAAAGATGAAAAAAAAAAAAGGAAACAAAAGAACAGGAGATACAAGATAGAAAAGTTAAGTCTCACTTTTATAAGAATTCTGATTACAATCCTTTGATTATATATACGTCTTAAACATACAAGGGACAGCTTCTACAACCAAAAGGATGCAAGACATACCTTAAGGAAGCACTCTCCTGTTCCTGTCCACTTGCAATTTGACATGTCAACAGCAGGTACCTCCCATTCATATTTCCATTTCTTCTTTGACAGATCATCAACCTCATTTTTAGATAAATTGTATCCAAAGTGCTCATTAAATGAACTGCATTATAAAACTTGTATTCAAACATTTATAATGACAAATATTCAAGTGTATCGGTTGTGCATGCGAAAAGAACAGAAATCCTAACACTTTAAAAAAAAATCTCAACATGATGATAAGAATATCAAATACTACACAAATTTATACTAGGAAAAAATATAATTAATGTGCCATCATGCAAATAAACCTTGCACGTGATGATGCCTTCACAGAAGATTGATCATTCACACCCAAGCCATTCTCTTCATCTGTGTCAGAGGCCTCACTATCAACCTCAATTTCAGCATCTTCGCTCTGCTCCTCAATACTAACCATGCCATCCTCTTGCAGTCTACTCTCCATCGTAAGACTTTCAGGATACTCATTATCAGTTCCTACAAAAAAATATGAAAAACCATTCAGCACAACAAATATTCCAGCAGAAGCATACAATTTGTTTAAGAAAAATGAAAACTTCAAATATGCTTGTACACACAAAAACAGTCCAAGAAGCCAATTAATGAAATAACAAAACAACTTGATCCATCCCCAATTACTGGCTTCTTAAAAGACAAAAATTAACTCGATCATCAAAGAAAATTATATAGACAAATGAAGTTTTTATAAAGAAACCTAAAAACTGTATAAAGAAATAATAAGGTGCTTCTTACCATCATCATCATCATTATCCTGCTCCGACACACTAAGAGATTCAGAGCCATCAACTTCATCTTCTTCTGACTCACTTCTACCTTCTTCTTGTCTTTGCCTATACACAAAGACACATAAAGACAAGAATTATAGTTTTGAAATTTCGATCTACCTCAATTTCTAATTAATAATAAACTTCGATGGCATAATTTAATCGTAAAAAAACTTACAAAAGGTTAGTCCATGACAAAACGATATACTCATAATTAAACAAAATGCAGTTTAGTAAGTGCTACGTACGAAAATCCAAGGTTGTCCAGCTATATGATTGATTGATTAAAGGTTCTGAGAAACATTCCAGAGATGAAAACTGCTAAATGGAAGGTTTAGAGAAGCAAAATGGCCAATTTGAACAGTAAATTAAATACTGAGGTTCTAGAGATTATGCAAATCCGCGCTACTTTCAAGGTCATGATGAAAGGGTGGATAATAAACTATTTGTATCTTATAATATTTTGAATTGTAATTTCAGAGAAAAAGAAGAAGAAATAATTAAAAAAAAAAATAAAGGTTTAACATCCACATGCCCTTCTACATGAACCGGATGAAATTTCAAATCTTTAGGCAGTTAGTGAGTAATTCTTATAGAGCACTCAATAACTAGATATAGGTATATAACACATTGAAACATACCTCATCTTATACACATTGGCAAGAGATTTACTACTTGTCCCGAGTTTCGTTAACAGATTATCATAAACTGTCGGCTCTTTATAAACTACTTCGTCAGGTGCAACACCACTAGATTCTTGATCAGTTGAATCCCCTGTATTAATGAATTCATTGAAATTCTCATTAGTTTCCATACAAGGGTGGCCGGTGTAAACCCACCATTTTGAATTCATATACGAAATTGAAGGACAAATCCTACAACACATACTGGTCAGTAATTCACCAGTCAATTACATTAATCAAACACAAAACAGACTGTAAACTAAAGAGTTAACATGCCTGAGGTACTGGGAGAAGGACTACGAGCTACATTTTGTTCTTTCTGTTGATTTTTCCTCGGATATTGATTTCTATCAACATTACGCCTCTTCAATCCTGATCGAATAAACAAAGTTAACATACTACAATTTCAAACAGTCATATACATATGTAGTCGAAAAGATTAGCCAACCAACTTCATTAATCATACAATTCAAGTCTCAACTGATAAACTGATTTCAATTATTGAGTTTCATACATTTTGATATAAAACTGAAAACAAAAAACAGTTCAATATTGCGACCCAATAACAAACTTGGCTTTTTTCTAACCCAGTTAGAAACATAAAGGTAGAAGTTTTGTTTATATTCAATATAAGTTGACTCTTGTTAAATTCAAAATAACTTAGCTTTTTTTCAGCAACCAAACTGAAGTGAAATGGAGAAACAAACATACCCCGTTTTGCGCCAAATTGTCTCCCCATTGTAACGATGATTGTGCCTGAGAATTGTTTAGTAGGAGACCGTAAATTGAAGACTTGGAGGTGTTTTGTTGTTCAAGAGAGGATTTTTAATTGAAATTAGGGTTATTTTTTAGAATTCTGATCCTTTTTTAATTAAAAAAAAAAAGTATCTTTCGTAGCATCAAATCGAAAAACCCTGAGAAAAATAAACCCTTTGTTTCTAGGGTTTTAGCGGGAGAAGAAGATAGGTCGATGACTTGAACCGGGTTCGGATTTCGGATTCGGTTTTGAACTGAATTTGGGGTTTGGCCCATTATTAATTATCCCCTATAATTTCTCTAAATACACCCATTTCAGTTCCCTATTATTTTTTTTCCCTAAAAAGTGTAAAATGAAAATCCATAACTACTCTCTCCACTATGTTTTTTTTTTTTGCTTAAATTTATAGTGTCATTCATGCATGCATTTTACACAAGTTTTAATATTTATTAAACCAATTATTATTGTTGTTTTAAATATTAAGAGCGCTTTTCCTACAAAAGTGCTCAACCTAATTGAACTTTTTTGAATGGTCCCTCCAATATATTTTTATTTTGCATGAGTTTTGTTGCATCCCTTCAAAGATTTGCTGGTACCGTTGCTTTATATGGATGCTTGATTTTTTTTAATTACTTCAAAAAATAATGTTTTCTCAACCAAAATAGAAGAAGCAAAGATTGGTCCAATTTGGAGAGTTGTTGTTCTTTGTATTATAAGAATATGTGAGCCAAAAAATTGTAAAAAGCAGTTTTGTTGAGAAAAATATGTTGTTGCTTTGGATGGTAATCATGGTATAGGGTGCTTCCTTTGACATAAATCAACTCTTTTTTTTCTTTTTGAGGTCCAATTTTACAAACTTGAAGATGATTAAATAATTGAATAAATTAATGCCATTACAACCCAAAAAAAAAAGGTTTGGAATCAAATACAAGTGCAGGCGGCATTTGGTTTGCATTTAAAATATATATATCTCTTGGTACTATATGAAATCTACAACTAAATATCTGATTTAGAAAACATTTTTTTTTTAGTTCAGGTACTTGGTGTGTGACTCAATTTCCACCGTATCCATTTTACATTTATTCCCGGTGTTGTGAAAGTAGATATCTAGATTACACATATAGTATTTGATCTTGATAGGTTCCAAAAGTCCCTTAACATGTTCCGTGTTATATTTAAAAAAAGGTATGGTTGGATACCATAGATGATTTACTTGAAATGATACACCTAATTAATCTTGTTCTGTCAAACTTATGATTAGTTCTAGATAAAGAACAATTCTCTTAAGTAATCCCAGAAAAAGCAAAAAGAAAATTGTGTTGATGAAGAAAAGAACCAAAGTATAATAATATTATTAAGGCCCCTTCAAAATTAATAATAATAATAATAATAATAATAATAATAATAATATTAAGGCTACAGTCTTTAGCTTATAGCTGTGTGTGTTTTGTATACTCTTCCAATGGCGGTGGTGTTGCATTGTCATATTTTAAGGGTGAAAATGCCATGTTCTTGGGTCCAACCCCAATGCTAATCACCTGATCAAACTTAATTATTTTTCTTAATTACTAGCAAGCACATGATCCTAACCGGAAATCATGATTGAAGACACTAAACAACAGAAAAACAGCAACATGACCACATGATCATGATGTAAGTCGGTGCCATAAGAATTTAAATAAAAAAATTCTGTTCTTCTTTCATTGATTTGATCCCTAAGAGTTCTAATTACAATTGATGGATTGATTCCCAGGGTAGACTTTCTAAAAGATCAACCAGGTATTTCCCTTGGGTTGTATCGGGGCAATGAGTGAATTTTTGGGTATGAAGGAAATGGAATGTGGTACAAACATTACCGATCATGCTAATGGTGATTTAACTTTATGACTCTACTTCTATTTCACTTTGAACTTGAATGTCTAGGCTATGACTTTGAATTGAACTTTTTGTACTACTATTGTACTCTTATTTTTTTTACAAACTTTCCGATTTAAGAACTTGAAGGCTTTAACACTATGTTTGGTTGATAGAACTGGAGAGAAAGGAAAGTGTTGACGGGAAATTTACTCGAGATGAGAAATTTCTGTTAACACCCTTGAAACCACTACCACGAAAGCGGTGTCCGGGGTCGGTACCATTGGTTCCCGGCCTGTTTAAGAGAGAGATGAAAGGTAATAACAGTAAATGAGAGCTCTATATTTGATATATTGCTTTAAGATACAAATAACTCTCTTATTTGCTCACAATCTCTCGGAGGTGTAGGGTGGTGGCACCTTGGTGCCTGTCGAATAGTGGAGATGAAGGTGACCGTGTTCTGTAATCAGAATTTAGGCCCTCCTTCTATGTGTAGGTCTGCTGTTTATAATTTTGTCTCTGTCGTTCGTTTTTTTTTTCTCTGTCGTTTTTTTTTGTCTATGTCGTTCGTTCTTTTTTTTTGTCTATATCCTTCCCCTTGCTTGGCTTCACATATATATATATATATATATATCGTCCAAGTAGGTTTTTAGTTTACGAATACTCTACCGTAATCTCATGAATCCGTTCCCTCCTTATCGGACGGGATTTGTTATTTAAATTTAAATTATTTTCGGATTCGATGGCATCGTTGACGAAGATAAGTTGGTTCCCTTATTTGAATTTAAACTCTTGACGTGTATGTTGATATCATGTGGAGATGATCCTGTGTGCATTCGTGCCATCGATCTTCATGGAGGTCACCCTGCCAGTTGTCCGTTGCCCCGTAGAGCGAGGTGGATCCATGCTTTGGCTCTGTTCTTAGAAGCTTAAGATGGATTTTCCCTGACCTGTGGGGGCTTGAGGTGCTCTTGTAGACCTCTCCGGGAGGTAGCTGGGGTAGTGTAGATCCAGGCGTAATTCTTCCCTCATGCCCATGAAGGACAACGGGCTTCTGGAGAGGTTGGCGGGCTTCTTTCGAATGTCCCTTGAGCTTGGAGACTTCCCCTGGAATTTACGGGCGATTGTGGAGCTCGACCTTTGAGCTGAGGTTTCCCGATAGATGGCCTGGAGAAGCCCGGGCTCCAGTACTCCTGTGGGGGCTCGTCCCGGCCGCGTCTGGCTTATCTTCTGGTAACTTTGAAGCCGAACCGGCCTTTCCTGCTCTTGTAGGGTGGCTTTTCCGGGCTTCATGATTGTTGATTGAAGGTGGAAAATTTCTCTTTGACCCCTGGCCAAATTTCCCTATTAACAGAAGTCCCCTCTGACTTGAACACCGGTGTTTGAGTTGGGGTTGGAGTCAGATTCCTTGTTTAATTGAGAAAGTTTTTCGCCATAAAGATAATTAATGAGAGCGAAATTTTCTCATTAGTTACCCAACATTTTGAATTTGAAACTGAGTGTTATTAAAAGAAAAACGGTTGTAATACGACGGTGATCTTCCCGAGGATATCGCCCGTAGACCTCTATTTAAGCCAGGTCTGACCGTCACCTTCTTCATACTTCCTCAAATCTCAAACTTTCAAATTTCTTCTTCCCCGTTTTTTCCGTCGAAATCTTTCACTTGCTCTCTCACCTCTCTTTCCCATCGATGTCGACTTCCACAGATAGTGTTGATGCCTAGGTAGAGGGCTCCGGGGGCCCTAACCTAGCTTCTCTTAAGCGGGTGCGAGGGATTTCAAGCGACGAGGAATCTTCCCCCCTCCGCCAGCACCGTCGTTCAAACATAGACGCTTCTATCGGCTCTGGCTTTTCGAACCGGCCTGACAACCCTCTGACCTTAGTCGACGAAGACTCTGACGTCGGGGAGAGATTAGATGCGGTCGGGGGGGCTTAAGTCACGGTGGCAGAGCTTCCTCCAGTGATAATCCTTCCTTTCGAACCTAAGGTTATCCCCGATTATACTATCGATCCTCAGTCGATCGGCCGTCTACAGGACAAGTATGGTATTCCTGATACCGTTTCTCTAACCGTCCCCCATCAGAACTACAATGCTTTTAGCCCGCCCAAAGGCGTGCTTCCTATCCATGTCGCTGCTTTTGAGAGCGGGGTGAGGCTTTCTTTCCACCCCACCCCACCCTACGGCGGGCTCTCAATGCCCTTCAGCTGGCTCCGCTTCAACTGACGCCCGGCTTCTGGAGGCATCTAATCGGCTTCCTGGTATTGTGGAGGGAGCAATGCGAGCTGAGCGTTGTAACCAGGGAGCCCCGTGCTGAGGAGCTCGCCTTCGTTTTCCAAATCGGCAGTCTGGCAGGAGTCCCACGAGGCCAATTCTATGCCAAGGCTAAGAATAAGCTCAACTTTATCATTCTCGGGGCTTCAAAGAAGGACCCCGCTTGGAAAAAAGACTGGGTATTGGCCGGGGGAGACTGGGGGAGCTCTGTCTTCGTCGGCAGGCATGAGCTCGAGGTTCCTACCACCTTTAGTGACAAACCCACCTGGGGTCGGGATTCCTTGCTCGATGAATCTGAAGCCGTGCTGAAGACCATCCTAGCTCGGAATTATTTGAATCTGAAGTTTCCGACCGCCGACTCCTTCGATCCCCGCAGGGTGAACAGGTACCTACGGATATCCGGTGCTACCCCTCGTAAGTATCTCGATCTATCTTGCTTTTCTTTTTCTTTTTCTTTTTTATTTTTATTTTTATTTTTAATTTTATTTTTATTTGAAGGTTCAGTTCTGATAATCTTGATTCTTTTCTCTAACAGTATTTGTTGTTGCTCCAGCTTCCCGCGAAGCCCGACAAGCTGGGATTCCTCCTCCTCCTTCCAGATCGTCTCCGGGAGCTCTCCCGACTGTTCCGAAGAAGGGGGGTCAACCACTAAGGTAGCTGTCTCGTTCGTTCCTTCCCCTTCTCTTTCCCAGGTGAAGTCCAAGATGGCTCTTCTGGCGTCTCGGGCTGCGAAGGCTTTAAACCGAGGAGGGTCTGCTTCCCAAGTCGTTAATAAGTCTGTTTCTGCCCCTCCTTCA
This sequence comes from Dipteronia dyeriana, assembly GCA_032871835.1. NCBI lineage: Eukaryota > Viridiplantae > Streptophyta > Magnoliopsida > Sapindales > Sapindaceae > Dipteronia > Dipteronia dyeriana. Next base: position 76,017,096 of record CM065303.1, on the reverse strand, counting down.
GAAGTTACTGCTCCAAACGATCCCCCCCGAGTCCCGCTACCCCTCTCTGCAGAGGGCTTAAAGGCTCCACCCTCGGGATCTGGAACTGTAGGATTGGAGAAAAAAGCATCCGGGTCAAAAGCCGGAGTGTTTGGAACTGACTGAGGCTCGGCTACTGGAGGGTCTGCGGGGGTAGAGGCTGGATCGTCTGTCCAGGTTCTCTTCATCTGGCACTCATAAGCCCTCCGGTAATACCTCGAAGCTCCACTCGAGCTCTCTCTAAGCACCATCTCCTTGAGGCTCTTAACCTCTGCTGTGAACCCCTTTAAAAGACGTGAAGAGCCCATCTGTCAAGCGGGTCTTGACTCATCCATCTCTGACTCGTCCTCCTCTGCTCTATCCTCAGCTGCGTCCCTATATGGAGGGTCTGCAGGGGTAGAGGCTGGATCGTCTGTCCGGGTTCTCTTCCTCTGGTGCTCATACGCCCTTTCCGTAATACCTCGGAGCTCCACTCGAACTCTCTCCAAGCACCGCCACCTTGAGGCTCTTAACCTCTGCTATGAGCCCTCTAACAGGCGTGAAGAGCCCATCTACCCAAGCGGGTCTCGGCTCGTCCTCCTCTGCTCTATCCTCAGTTGCGTTCCCAGATGGAGGGTTTGCGGGGGTCGAGGCTGGATCGTCTGTCCGGGTTCTCTTCCTCTCCCGTAATACCTCGGAGTTCCACTCGAGCTCTCTCCAAGAAACTCCTCCCTGAGTCTCTTAACCTCTGCTGTGAGCCCCCTTATAAGCGTGAGAAGCTCTTCTGCCCAAGCAGGTCTCAGCTCGTCCATCTCTAGCTCGTTCTCCTCTGCTCTATCCTCATCTGCATCCTCTGATGGATCTCCTGCTACTGCTTCGGCTGCTCTCTCACTCAGCTTCCTCTTTTTCTTTTCAGATTCCGACTCGAGCCAATCAATTCCCCTAGGTTCAACCACCTCATTGTAGGCTCTCCGCCCACAGTCACCATCTAGCCATTTGATGTCGTCCTAAGGATCATCTACCTTCACCTTTGTTTCAGGATACTCATTATCAGTTCCTACAAACAAATATGAAAAACCATTCAGAACGACTACAAACAAATACGAAAAACCATTCAGGAAAACAAATATGCCTGCAGAAGCATCTTACAATTCGTATAAGAATATGAAAACTTCAAATATGTTAGTACACACAAAAACAGTCCAAGAAGACAATTAATGAAATAACAAAACAACTTGATCCATCCCCAATTACTGGCCTCTTAAGACAAAAATTAACTCAATCATCAAAGAAAATTATATAGATTATAGATAAATGAAGGTTTTTATAAAGAAACCTAAATACTGTACGTCTGTTATGAAGAAATAATAAGGTGCTTCTTACCATCAACATCATCATCATCCTGCTCCGACACGCTAAGAGATTCAGAGCCATCAACTTCATCTTCTTCTGACTCACTTCTGAAATTCTTCTTGTCTTTGTCTATACACACAAGACAGAGTTATAGTTTTGAATTTTCGATCTCCATCAATTCCACTTTAATAAGCTGTGATAACATAATTTTATCATCAAAAAACTTACAAAAAGTTAGTCCATGACAAAACCATATACTCATAATTAAACAAAATGAGGTTTAGTAAGTGCTACATAAGAAAATCCAAGGTTTTCCTGCTATATAATTGATTGATTAAAGGTTCTAAGTAACAAAATATAGTATGAAGTATGCAATTATTATCACCATTTCCCAATCAACTCCAGCTTGAAATAAAATTATGAAAAAAAGAAAATTACCAACAAATTAACTATTAATTTATAGGAAAAAGATCAACACAATCCACAATTCCAAAACTAGATGGTTGGTAAATTCTCACTTCATGATAAACTGCCTGAAAATGGAAAGTTTTGAGAAGCTAAAAGGCCAATTTGAGCAGTAAATTAAATACTGACATTGTAGAGATTATGCAAATCCGCACGCTACTTTCGAGGCCATGAAAGGGTGAATAATAAACTATCTGTTTCTTATATTCGTTTGACCTGTAATCTCAGAGAAAAAATAAAGAAGAAATAAAGTTTTACATCCACATTGCCCTTCTACGTGAAGCAGACAAAGTTTCAAATCTTTCAGCATTTAGTTAGTAATTCTTATAGAGCACTCAATAACTAGATATAACACAATAAAACATACCTCATCTTATACACATTGGCAAGAGATTTACTACTTGTCCCTAGTTTCATTAACAGATTATCATAAATGGCCGGCTCTTTATAAACTACTTCAGATGCGACACAACTAGATTCTTGATCAGTTGAATACCCTGAATTAATGAATTCATTGAAAAATCTCTTTAGTTTCCATACAAAGGGTGGTGGTGTAAACCCAACCTTTTGAATTCATAAACAAACTTGAAGGAAAAATCCTAAAACACATACTAGTCAGTAGCTGAACCGCCAATTACATTAATCAAACACAAAACAGTCCTTAAGCTAAAGAGTTAACATGCATGAGGTACTGGGAGAAGGACTACGAGCTACATTTTGTTCTTTCTGTTGATTTTTGCTCGGATATTGATTTATATCAACATTACGCCTCTTCAATCCTGATCGAATAAACAAAGTAGTTATACATATGTGTTAAAAAAGATTAGCCAACAAACTTCATTTATCATACAATTCAAGTTTCTACTGATAAACTGATTTCAATTATTAAGTTTCAGACATTTCAATATAAAACTGAAAACCCAATAAAAAACATGGCTTTTTTTAACCCAGTTAGAAACATTAAAGTAGAAACAAACGTACCCCGTTTTGCGCCGAATTATCTTCCCCATTGTTATGACGGTGGTGTGGTGATGTTGTTTTGAGAAACGATTGTGCCTGAGAGTTGTTTAGTAGAAGACTGAGGATTTGGGGTTTTAGGGATTTTGACGAAGAGGGTCTGATTTAGGGGTTTCAGAAATGAACACTACAGTAGCCGTAGAGAGAATTTGAAGGGGGAGGCTTCCCAAAACGCCGCGTTCTGATTAGGGTCCGATTGGTTCTGCTAGTGGAACGACACCGTTCTATCATTTCCCTTATTTCAATTTAAAATGTAGTTGTATCGGTGAGCTCTCTGTAGAGGATTCAATCTCAGGGCCGCTTGTTTTCCTTTGTCAGCTTCCTTATATTTTCTTAAAAAAATATATGAATTTCCATCAAGTTTTAATATATATTAAACCAATTATTGTTGTTGTTTTAAATATTAAGAGTGCTTTCTACAAAAGTGCTCAACCTAATTGAACTTTTTTGAATGGTCCCTCCCTTCAATGTATATATATTTTTTGTACGAGTTTTGTTGCATCCCTTCAAAGATTTGCTGGTACTGTTGCTTTATATGGATGCTTGATTTATTTTATTTACTTAAAAATAATAATAATGTTTTCTCTACCAAAAAAGAAGAAGCAAAGATTGGTCCAATTTGGAGAGTTGTTGTTCTTTGTATTATAAGAATATGTGAACACATAATTTGTAGAAACCAGTTTTGTTGAGAAAAATATGTTGTTGCTTTGGATGGTAATCATGGTATAGGGTGCTTCCTTCCTGTGACATAAATCAATTCTTTTTTTTCTCTTTTTGAGGTTCAATTATACATACTTGAAGAAGATAATATAATTGAATAAATTAATGCCATTACAAACCAAAAAGGTTTTGGAATCAAATACAAGGAAAGTGTAGGCGACATTTGGTATACATTTTTTAAAAAAGATAAATAACTCTTGAAAAGTAAATATTTTCAGGGTACTTGTATGAAATCTCCAACTAAATATTTGTTTTAGAATTTCAAGTATGCGGTTTGTGACTTGATTCCCACTATACCCATTTTATAAGAACGTATGAAAAGTTTTTTCTAAACTATGGAAGTAGATATCTAGATCACGTATGTAGTATTTGATATTGGTAGGTCTTGACAGACTCGTAAAATGTTTCGTGTTATATTTTAAAAAAGGTTTGGTTGGATCCCATAGATGATTCGCTTGAAATGACCCAACTAATTAATCTTGATCTGTCAAACTTTTGATTAGTTCTAGATAAAGAACAATTCTCTTAAGTAATATCCAAAAGAAGGAAAAAGAAAATTGTGTTGATGAAGAAAAGAACCAAAATATACTAATATTATTAAGGCATTCATTCTTTAAGCTTATAGCTGCGTGTGTTGTGTATACACTTCCAATGGTGGTGGGGTTGCATTGTCATGTTTTAAGGGTGAAAATGCCATGTTCTTGGGTCCAACCCCAATGCTAATCACCTGATCAAACGTTTTTCTCTTAATTAGTAGCAAGCACGTGACTCTAATGAGAAATCATGACCGAAGACATTAAACAACAGAAAAACAGCAACAGGAATAAATGATCATCATGTCAGTCAGTGCCAAAAACATAAAAATAAAAATATTGTTTGTCTTTCATTGATTTGATCCCTAAGAGTTCTAATTACAATTGATTGAAATGAAACAAAAAACCTGTGTGTGAGACTCAACAAAAACCAAAGAAATCACACCACTCAACCCACAAAAAAAAAACACCAAATCCAATTCTTCTAATGCTTCAAATTTAACCTGCTATACCTATGTTACAATTTGAATAACAAATATATATGGACACAAAAAAAATTCCCGATAAACCCAACTATGGAACCACTGAAAACACAAAAACAAAAACCAATTCAAGTCTTCATGATGGACTTCTCTGTTGTTGTAAGATTGTTGTTGTTGTCTTCTTTATGATCATCAGCAGAGTGTTTTGGCACCCACCAAACTCTAACAGTCTTGTCAAGGCCTCCACTGTAGAGCAAGAACCCACCACCAACACTATTAGGTGATGAAGCTTGCAAGCATTTGACAGGCCCTTCATGTCCACTAATGACTCCAATTTTACAAATCTTACCAAAACATTCTCTCTTCCAAATTCCAATACTCTTATCAGCTGAACCACTACACAAAAACTGATCTCCAACCAAACACACACACAGAACAGCCATTTGATGTGCTTTTGTCTCACAAACCAATTTCCAGCTAACAAAATCAGCACTCCCTTCCCAACCCATCACAAATCCATCCGATCCACCACCATAAACCCACCTCCCATCGTCAGAAACCACCACGGAATTCAATGAAACATCCTTGTGACCCTCCAAAATACCCTTCAATGAATGATGAGAGCTCTTATTGGTTTCTTTACTCCAAGCTTTAATCTTCCCATCTGCAGAAGCTGAATACACTATCCCTCTACAATCAACAAGCCCGTTTATCGCGTCGTCATGAGCCTTAATTGACTCTAAACACTTCAAATCAGACACTCTCCACACCTTCAATGTCTTGTCCCAAGAACCTGAATAAATCAACCCACCAGAAACTGCTAAACAAGAAATACTATCAGCATGTTCAATCCACAATCTCTTGTGATGCCTCCTGGTTTGCACATAATTGCTCTGTTTCATGAACTTGCCTAAATAGTCCTTAGTTGTTGGAAGCGTATCGACAAGCCTGAAAACATTCTCTGATCTTCTTGACACTTTCCACACACGAATTCTACTGTCTTGATGAGCAGTGAACACTTTGTTTCCAACTGTTACAAGCGCCTTCACCGAACCATCTCCTTGTCCGAATTTCGTAAACAGTCTCAAATCAGGCTGTTGCCACACAATAATGTCTTTTCCTTGAGAGGCACTCAATATAAATTCCCCACATAGAGCCAAGCAAGAAACAGAGCCTACATGTCCTGAAAGAACAGCTAGAGAGCGATACGACTGGAACCCATTAAAGGGCTTGCACGGAATAACGTACCCGATATCTCGGAGCTCGAACCGCCGAGACGGAAACGGACTGTCGTCAACTTCGCTGCTAGTGCTGCTGCTCGTGCTGCCGCTCATGCTTCTGGTACTTGTTGCTGCAGACAACAACAGCGGTGTTGTAAGTATAGTTTGTTCTGTGAACATGTTGAGTTTGCGTACAACAACAAAAAGGTGTTGGGTTGTTGAATTCTTCGCAGAATCAAAGAGAAAATAAATAAAGGATTTTTTTTTTTTTATAGTTTCCTTCTCAGGAGCGGAGATGCTAAAGAGGAAGACACAGGTTTCAGGTTTCTTGATGGAAAAAAGAAAAAAAAAGGGTTATTAATTTAAACGTTAACGGGGGTGGTGCAACGGCTACTTTGACAACATAGATTTATATATTATGTATGTATATGGTAGGGACCAGTGATACTGGTTCTTTGATTTTTCTTTTTCGTGAATATATTAATGGAGGTTTTCCTGGACTTTTTTGTATTTTGGTGATTGTTGACCAATTATAGCTTGACATGTCCAAGCTTTTTATTAGAATAGTATATGTTCATGGGATCCTTCTCCAATTGGCTCCTCTTGTGAAAACATTTATTTGTTATTTGAATTCAACATATGATGGTATATACACTTCTTACAGGACACAGGTGGTATACTTGATCGATTTCATTTTTTTATATATATTTAGTTTAATGGTTAATTAAAAGACTTCTTATCGAGTTAAATTTTCAATAAATTCAACTTTTATATATATATATATATAATTATTATAATTCCGATTCGGGAGTCGATATACTGATATCAAATAGTACATGTACGGCTGATATATTCAACTCCTATAACTAAAAATATCTACTTTTGTAACATTGAAAGAAAACATTTGCACACGTATTTGGAAAAAATGTATAGAGAGAGAAACTCGAAACCTCTACCACAAACTTGAAAGGTGAGATGCCCTCTAACATCGAGTCTGATAATCTAGTATATCACTCGACGCAAAATCTAACACTTATCAACACCGATAGTCTAGTATCCTATATAGGATGGCAACGGGTCGAGTTCAGGTGGGTTTTGTAAAATCCAAACCCTTACCCATAAAAATTTTCACGCGGGTTCGAAGGGGGGTTTGAACCGGCTGGTTATGGCTGCACCCATACCCTCACGGCTCACCCGTGAACCCGAGAAACAATACGGGTTCACGGGTGGATGCTTCACCAGTGGAATACCCACAAACCTGCAACCCACGAACCCGTAAACCCGCGATTTGTCATTTGTAAATTTTCACATTTAATCGTGTATTTGATACTTAATTGAATTAAATTTTCATTTCTAATTCCCTAATTGATACATAAAAAACAATAATAACCATAAAAATAAAAATGATAAAAAATAATTCAAATGTCTATATATGTTTATATACATGTATTTTATTTATACGGGTTCGCATGTCCAACTCGCGGGTTTGTTTTTCCAACCCGCACCCATCCACGAACCCACCGGATTTTTTATTAAACGGGTTCACGGATCCACGGATCGTAAATTCACCATCCATGTCCAACTCTACAAGGACAGGTCCGGACGGATGCCCACAGCCCACGGGTGCGGGTTAAATTGTCATTCCTAAATTCTTGCACTTGAAACCTGCTTATACAGTGACTTCACAATTAATACATCTTACCTTAACGATACAAGACAATAATAGTGCTAATCCTACCAAAATAAAATAAATGATTGGACATAAATTCTTCCTTAAAAATCTAGCACACCAAATCTTTCTTTGTCCTTAATATCTCTCTGACGTTACCTTTTGTCAAAATAAATAAATAAATACAGTTACTGTTACTGTCAAAATAAATAAATAACTACAGTTACTGTTACAAACCATTTTGTCAGAAAATACTGTTCTTTAATTACATTAATTAATCCACTAGCAATTTAACATCCACAAAAATGGAAAGAGACAAATTAAATGGGTGGCGGTGCATTCAAGTTAATTGTGATTTGGTTAAGCTAGAAATTAAATTGTAATTATAAGAACTTTAAAGAAAGTAAAAATGCATTCCCACCTAATACTTAATTGTGATTATTTTCATAGAGCCATAAGAACTTAAGAGTATTATATTGCTAATCTTGTGAAATAGGACCAAAGTTAGAGGATTATTCTTTTAATTATAGTGTGGTCGGCTACAAAGAACAAATGAGCATCAATTAAAGCAAATAATTTATGAGACAATTACAAGAATTGTATACAATTTGATTAGAACAAATTCATATTTAATTTAACCGAAGATGGGTCCCAATGTTGTACCAATAGTAATGTTTGTTGTTTCTAAAGTTACATAAAGAATAATACATTATCCAAAAAGCTATTAAGGATATGAGATATATATTTCTTAAATATCTATATAAAAAGATGATTATTTAATCGAAGTAGCTGGAAAATAACATGAAAGTTAGTCGGTATCATATTCAATTAGGTTGGTAATATTGAAAAGGGTTCAATTTACTTGTATTATTAGGGAACACATTAATGTAATTATATATATATTTTTTAAAAATTAATTATTTATGTTTTATTTACACATTGAAATTAGCCATAGTTTTTTTTTATATATAAAAAAAAACAATATAGTGCAATAGTTTGTTGGTTTGGTGTTGGTTTTATTAATTAACAAGATATATGAACCATAAATTGACTGAAGTTTAATATTTGTTTTTGCAATAAGAGACCTGTTGTTAGTCTTAGACTCTTAGGAATCCAAAATAAATCATATATGAGAAATCTATAATTTTCATGTCAAGTGTCAAGGCTTGAAGGAAGCTCCACAACTTCATAAAACTTATTAGTCACCAACCAATACTTGTAAAATAATCTTATTAGATCTGCTATAGAAGCGGTTTCCAACTTTCCATTGAAATAATTAAACAAAGTTTGGATGATGAAACTATATATGTGACACTGCAAATGGTACAGTTGGGGTTAGGTCTAGCATTACATGTGAAGTGTCATTGTGTCAAACTAACAATAATAAAGAAAATATAAATATAAAACATAGATTAAAGCAAGGAATCTCGGTGGGTGTCTCTTCAAAATCAGGTGAAATTTTCTATATAATTCTATTTGTTAATGGTTATGAGCATGTTTGTCACTACGGAAATATCTTCAATGTAGCGGGATTCATTATACATCTCTAATCTCTTGATAGGATCCCTGTCATACCTGCCATACGGTGAATTTCGCTGCATGGAACAATCCCAATGATTGATGCAATATCTTCCTCGACTACAATTCTCAAACAAATGATCATCACCATTTTTAGGAATGTAACGGATCTCTAAAAATATAATAGACATATAAATGAGATGTGGTATGAATTTCATTATGGTTTTTCTCCCTCTCCTCTCATATTATTGACAAAAAGTTATGGTAGAATAGTACTTATTAGTTATATTACAAAATCTAACAGTACTAGTGTACAACAAATTGAAACTCAAACTAAACAACTGCTCATATATGTTTCAGTCTCATATCATCCTAGTTTTTCTTACAAACACACAGTTAAGAGAAACATGATATTAACAACACAATTACATAAATTAAGTACATACATCAGGTCTGATTCCAAAGCTAGCATATATATATAAAAATTCACATAAGTGCGTACCGATAGAATTATATAAGGACATTGAATATGATTCACTCATGTTACAAATATGATTTTTAAAGCGGAACATGAACATAAAACAGGGACTTCTATTTTTTCTTTCTATTACCCGGAAGATTATAAATGGTTAATGATTTTTAACACCTCCGGTTTTATGCCTTCTTGCTTCGTCATTCTGTTGCTCGTGAGTGGATTACCAATATCGCGATGATATTTTGTGTGGGTTCTCTTGGTGATAATTTGGATAGCTATATCGTCGATGACAATGAGTTATGTACTTGCCATTGTTGTTCTGTGCACCAAAACCCGACTGTCGGTTATGGCACGAATTGTTTGTATGGTTTCTTGTTGCGGCAGTTCTCGTTCTTGTCCATCTAATTCGTGGTGCAATTAAGATTGTGAAATATTTTTAAAACCATATAAAGTGTGGATTTTGATTTTTTTTTTAAGTTAATTTTTAAAAATTGGATTGGAAAATAAATATGGAATGGCCAATGGGCAATTCACGTATAAGGATTGCATGTCATTCCGTGCCGGACCAGGCTCAACCCGTTTTCGAAAACAGGTTGCGGCAGGCTGCGCCTGTTAGGCCAAGCCAATCCAGATTTACAGTATTACATTACACATAAAAATGCTATGAACGATGCACATCACTACTTTGCATCATACCAATTCTCACGGTTAGCTTAACGAAACTGAACATTTTAATTTGATGAAATTATTACAAACAATTGGAAAATAAATACCATTTGCATTAGTCAAGTAATTAGGAGGTCCAAACAGTTGAGAAACTACGTATTCTTTGTACAAGGTTTTTTGTGTAAGTTTTTATTTTTTCATATGCAAATTTTTGTGTCAAGCATGGACCGTAATGAGGGCTAAGGCGATTTTGAGGGCTAAAGCTGTTAGGTTTTGGCTCGTATTCTCAAGTGAACTCAATGTTAACCAAACAAGACTCAATTCATGTGGAACTTTCTGGAGACATGGGATAATGTTTGGAAGTTGAAGATAATGTTTGAGGGAGGCTTGAAGACTGAAAGAACAGATGAAAATAGGAAATGTGTTTTCTTCTTGAAGTTCTTGTGCTAATCAGATTAGAAAAATCATGTACTTAAAAGAAAAAGATTTCTTTTAAACAAGAAGACTTGTTATCAATAGGAAATAGTATTTATATGGAACAATCAATTATTGTACGTTTAGGAGTAGGATTTCCTTTTATCTTTAACTCCCTGTAATTCATATAAATAGACCATAATAGCTAGGCTATTTGGTGTGGAGTTAAAAAACACCATGTAACATCAGAGAGTGGAGAGAGTGGAGAGAGTAGAGAGATCCGGGTGAGAGACCCTCGGAAATATCCGGGAAGGGATCTAAGGGAATATCAGTGGATCAAGTTAGAGATCCGTGGGTGATATTCAGGGGAGACCTAGAGGATATTGTAGGGTTCTTGGTAAGGATCTTGGGAGCGTAGTTTAGGGTTTGGGTGTGAGAGAGAATCCTGGAATATATGGTTGTAACAATTTATCATATAGTGGAATTTTCTCTGTCGTCCTGACGGCCCGTGGTTTTTTACCCGATTTGGGTTTTCCACATATATCTTGTGTTGTGATTGATTTACTTTATCTCATCTATTTTTTCTGCTATTGACGTTATTAATTGCTATGAGTTATGGGCATATATTAGGCATGACGATTCCACGATCATCGTTCCGAAAATCTCCAACAATTGGTATCAGAGCTATGGTTCAACGATGACATTTTGTCAAGTCGTTACGGAAGATCGTATGGAGGACTTGGTGGTATTGGGATGATGATGATGGTTGTCTAGTATGGTTTTGCAAAGGAGATACGTCTTGAAAGAGGTTTTGAACTTGGTAGGGTTTGATAAAAAGAAAAATAGAGATGGAGGAGAACTTTTTTTTTTTGGCTTGTGGTTGTAGGTACAAGTCATGGAGATCCAATCTGGGTTACACAAGGCGCTAATTGAATATTAAAAAAAAAATTGAACGCTCAAAGTCTCTGGTGGTGGTGTGGGGCTTATCCGGCAAAGCACTCCCTGTTCTAGTAGCAAGTCTTTCACCATGTATGTCATGTATGTCATGTAAGGACGGAAGGTCTTTCACAGGATTAGGTGATGCAAGGACATATTTATCCTTTTGGCAGTTTTCCCCACTGGCCATGGAAGAGGATATGTTACTGCTAGTGGTCCATAATTGTGCACAAAGCATTGGTCAGAAAGTGATGCAAGGTGTGTGGTAAACAAGGATGTCGATGGCTGACGAACTACCTGGTAATCTGACGTGAGGAGTTGCACCACAATTTCAGCAAGTTATTTTTGACATGGTGCCGGAACAATGAACACAAAGCAAAAGGAAAGTCTTAGAATGGTTCGTTCCTAAGTGGTTATACCTTGTGGTGGGGTATGTTGATTCTTGGTGATGAAAATCGTGACTGTGGACAAAAGTCTTGAGAATTCAAGTCAAAGGGGAGAATTATTAGGTTTTGGCTCGTATTCTCAAGTGAACTTAATGTTAACCAAACAAGACTCAATTGATGTGGAACTTTCTGGAGACGTGGGATAATGTTTGGAAATTGAAGATGGTGTTTAAGTGAGGCTTGAAAACTGAAAGAACAGATGAAAATAAGAAATGTGTTTTCTTTTGGAAGTTCTCGTGCTAATCAGATTAGGGAAATCCTGTACTTAAAAGAAAATGATTTCTTTTAAACAAGAAGACTTGTGATAAATAGAAAATAGTATTTATGTGGAACAATCAATTCTTGTACGTATAGGAGTAGGATTTCCTTTTATCTTTAACTCCCTGTAATTCATATAAATAGACCATAATAGCTAGGCTATTTGGTGTGGAGTTAAAAAACACCATGTAACATCAGAGAGTGGAGAGAGTAGAGAGATCCGGGTGAGAGACTCGTGGGAATATCCGGGAAGGGATCTAAGGGAATATCAGTGGATCAAGTTAGAGATCCATGAGTGATATTCAGGGGAGACCTATAGGATATTGTGGGGTTATTGGTAAGGATCTTGGGAGCGTAGTTTGGGGTTTGGGTGTGAGAGAGAATCCTGGAATATATGGTTGTAACAATTTATCATATAGTGGAATTTTTCTCTATCGTCCTGACGGCCCGTGGTTTTTTACCCGATTTGGGTTTTCCATGTATATCTTGTGTTGTGATTGGTTTACTTTATCTCATCTATTTTTTCTGCTATTGACATTATTAATTGCTATGGGTTATTGGCATATATTAGGCATGACGATTTCGTGATCATCGTTCCGAAAATCTCCAACAAAAGCTAAATTAAGGAATATCAATATCATACTCCAAATATATGTATTGTTACGTTTACATTGTGAATCGTAAATGCAACTTCAATACTTAGAAAAAACCATCAAACCATCAAACCATCACTTTTATATGAATCCATATGTTTTCGTTTTCTACTTGATGTTCACCATAGTTCTTTTGTCCTTTTACAGCTTTTAAAACATATATGGCTACACAGGGAGATACTGAAACCGCATCACAGGCACATAATGGTTGTCTTCATCAGAAGCTTGATTGGATCGAGAAAATGAGTGCTTCTCTGATGATAGTAGCTTTATTGATTGCTACACTTTCTTTCCAGGTTTTTGTTAATCCTCTGGGTGGTGTTTGGAAGGACACCAAGCCAGGTTTACTAAACACAGAAGACCCCTAATCACAGGAACGTGGACATAAAACAGGGACTTCTATTTTTGCTTTCTATTACGCCGTAAGATTATAAATGGTTTATGATTTTTAACACCACCGGTTTTATGTCTTCTAGCTTCATCATTCTGTTGCTCGTGAGCGGGTTACCAATATTGCCGATTTTTTTATAAGGGCTCTCTTGGTGATAATCTGGATAGCGATATCGTCGATGACAATAAGTTATGTGTTTGCCGTTGTTGTTTTGTAGATCAAAAACCCACTGTTGGCTATGACATTGTTTGTATGGTTTCTTTTTGCGGCAGTTCTTGTTCTTGTCCGTTTAATTCGTGGTGCAATTAAAATCGTGAAATATTTTTAAAACCATATGGAGTGTGGATTTTGATTTTCTTAAAAAGTTAATTTTTAAAAATTGGATTGGAAAATAAATATGGATTGGCTAGTGGACCAATTGCGTACCAGGCTTGTGTGCCATGTCATGCCGGATCAGGGTCGACCCGTTTTTGAAAACGGGCAGCGGCGGGCCATGCCTATTGTGCCGGGCCAATCCAAATTTTGTAACTTTTTCGTTTTCTATTTTCTGATTTTTATTTGTTTTCGAAAAATGATTTTTAGATTTTTCGGATTCAAAAACGTATCTGATAGCAATAGTTAAAACGATACTGAGAGAATTAAAATATGAAAAACACGTATGAAAGAATTATCTTGTTATATGGATCTTTTAAGGCCTACTCCAATGGGTCTCTATTTCTCCGAAATGCAACCATCTCCAGTGGTTCTCTAGTTCACGGAAACCGATGAGCATAATTTTAGAGATCAAAAAATCATCTCCATATTTGGAGATCCAAATCCCCAACCTCCATTTCACTATTTACTTTTTACAATCCCACTTTATTCTCATATTCTTTCTTAAATTTCTCTTATATCCTTTTCATCTTTTTAACTAAATTCAATTAATTTATTATAACTTTTTATTTATAAATATAATTACTATAAAAATTATACCATTAAAAATATTTTGTTGAGATCTTTCATCTAAGTATAATATTGACTATATTTAAATAATTTTTAATTTTTTTAATTTTTATACCTTCTATGTTAATCAATGAACTAAAAGTATTTTTTTGCAATGTAAAACAAATGTTTTCAAACCATCAATTTTAATTGATGTTTTCAAATTATCGATAACATTAACATTTTTAAATTAAAATATTGTAATGGAAAAATAACAAAAAAATACATTGAAAATTAAAATAAAACCAATACAAATAACATTGAAAATTAAAAGTTAACACTAGTATTATGACAAGTCATTTTCACTTCAACCATATCAATTTGAAAAGGGACCAAAATTACTAAAATTACCGGACGATCCACCTAGAAATTACCCGAAACTATTAAAATTGACATAGGTAGTATTAGCAATTGATCTTTGTATTTGGTAAAAAAATTAAATATTCTATTAGGTGAAAATTTAGATAACAAATATTAGGTGCTAAAGAAAGTTAGATAAAAAATATACAAGCTAAAATTTAGGTAAAACATATTATGTGTAGGAGAAAGTTAGATAAAAGTTATTCAATCTAAAATTTAGATAAAAAATATTAGGTGTAGGAGATAGTTAGTTAAAAATAATAAAGTAAAATAATAATATTTTATTATTTAAAGATTGTAAAATGGAGAATGATTATAGTTGTAAATTTATAAAGATGAAATATTCCATTTTCAATCTCCGAAATGAAGAAAATTTTAAATAACGATCGGAGATGACCTAATAGGTCGTTGAACTTTTAATAATGGATCTTTTAATATTAAAATATAAGTTAAAAATCATTTTTTTTTATAATAAAAGTAAAATAAAACAATAATTTAACTTGTAGATCCACAAAAAACGATAACAACAAATTGAGAACAAATGTGTTGTTTTTGGTAGGCGCTACTTTTTACGCTTTAAACCAAAAAACGGTTTTTAAAGTTGCCTTCTTTTTTTTTTCAAAATGTTTAAACTCAAAAAACCTAAAAACTAGTCTAAGAAACGACATCAAACACGTCCTTAGATTTATCTGATAGTCGCCGGAGTTGGATCGCTGAATTTTTTGTATCGTAGAGACGAAAACAAAAACGAAAACGAAAATGAAAATGAAAAGAAAACAAGGAAAACGATATCGTTAGTGGGCACATCATTAAAAAATACTGACGTGCTAATAGCTTCTGTGTACGGTGACATGCTACTGAATGTCTGACATGCCTACATGTGATAACAGCAAATATTAACATTTCGGACACATCAGCCTTTCATAACATCAAGATGAGAATCAATCAACCAACATGTGATTGGTTGATTGATTCTCTCATCTATGGCATTTGATACGTGAAGAAGCACACACCACGTATATGAAGAATGGTCTCTTATGTAAACTGATGATAAATTTATCTTTTTGGTGCCTGAATAACATCAAGTTTCCACCTTTATGCTGTCAGAATTGGACAACAATTATTAAAGAGATGGGCGGCTTACTGGCTTGTATGGTTTGTTGCTGCTGATGTTTATTTCTGATATAATAATATATAACATAGAAATTAATCATGTTTCTGTTTATGTTTGATCAACTATCTCTATCAGCCAGGTGCTTCTCTTCAAGCATTGTCCAAACAATCAAATGGAAACTATCAAGGTTTCAATGCAAATGAAGAAATGGAAACAATCAACAGGTGGTGGACGTAAAGGTAGAGGGCAGAGGAAGGTATAATAACAATAATAACAGGGTTCGGTGTCAAATATGCTACAGGTTGGGACACACAGCTCAGAGATGCTATTACCATTTCGATCAAACTTTTCAGGTCTCAAGTAACATGCTATTACCGTAGCTAACACTGGAGGTGGAAACAATGGACAAATGTCAGCTATGATTGCCACACCAGAAACTCTTATTGATCCAATTTGGTACCCTGATAGTGGTGCAACAAACCACTGCACACCTGATGGAAACAACTTGATGCACAGAGCTGAGTATCAAGGCAAGGAAAAGGTCTACCTTGGCAACGGTACAGGTTTGAACATATTTGACTTTGAACTTTCTCAGGAAAGTTACAGAGAAAATCAACTAGAAAATTTAGAAAGTAACTAACTGAATTTCTAGAGAATATTGGACAACAATTGTCCGTCTGATGTTTATTTCTGATGTAAAAATAACAGAAATTAATGATGTTTATGTCTGATCAACTATCATTCAGCAGGTGCTTCTCTTCCAGCATTGTGTTCTTTCTTATTGTCCAAAGCTTAATCATTTCCAAATGGAGGTTTCCCATCTCACTTTCTTCTCTGAGCATTACTGGATGCCCGTTGCTGTCAGAGCGGTGTCAACAGAACCAAGGGGAGGATTGGCCCAAGATGCCTACAAGGTAATCAATGGAAAAGTAATGTAATGAGCTTTGGATGGAAGAGAATTGGATATAGGCAGAGAAGTGAATCCAACTATCAGCCAAGTGCTTCTTGTATGCTTCACAAGTATGGCAATGCTATTTTCACACAGTCTGGTATTTTGAATTCGATGCAAACAATGAATATACAATCATTTGTGTTGCAAATTTAGAATTGTTGATTTGGTGTCTTATATTTTTGTTCTGCAGATTGCACTTTTAATACCATGTGTTGTTGGCTTATGAAATCCACCCACCTACATTGAATGTTTAATTCCATAATTTAGATCATCAGTATCATATATTAAATAGAACATTTAGATCTTGTTCAGTAAAAATGAATAACAAAGAGAGTAAAACTGATTTCTTAAAGAGGGCCTTATAATTCTTTATAATATATGAGTATGACTTGGTATTTCAAACACAAGAGACGAGGTTTTGATTGCAGACTGTTAACCAAGTTAGAGAAATTCAACATCTGTTTAGGGAAGATGTCTTTTAACAGAATTTAGAATGATCTTTTTCAAAAGTGAAAATATGTTTCCCTCTTATATGATTTAGTATGAATTCAAACAAAACAAAGTGATTTGGTTATCTGTACCTTTCCTAAAGTCTTGTGAGACCTATGATACCAATAATTCATCATTATAAAAGAAAAGGAAGGAACAGAGAAAGTGCAGCCGATACTTTCATTTCATAGTTAAAATATTCATCATCAACATCATCTTCTTCTCGTCGTTCTTGCCTTACTCTATCAATCTATTACTTGTCATATTTCAGTAAAACAGAACTACATGGCTGGTGGTATTATGGCAGGAGGATCTCTTCTTTCTGCTTATCTTCAAGGGCTGCTTGATAAGCTCACTTCTGGAGAATTTGTTGAATTTTTTCTTAGAGTACACAAACTAGTTCCACCGGTGAGGAACTTGGTTAAAACAATTTTAACTGTCAACACAGTGCTTGATGATGCTGATGAGAAGCAATTCAAGAACCCAGCAGTCAGATGGCGGAATACCGAGCTTATTGAAGTTACTTATGATCTTGGGGATCTAAAGGAAGAGATAAACATTGAAGTCAAGTCTCCTGATACCAACATCTCGACTGCATCTACTTGGCATTCTAGAAGTATAAAACACCGGATCATAGCAATAGCTGACAAAATGGATTATCTTGCGAAGCTCAAAGACGCACTTGGACTAAAAACAGCTTCAATGACAGCAATGGAACCTTATCATCTATCAGTTGCCACAGACTGTTGTAGTTTTGATAATGAAACTCAAGTATTTGGTAGGGATGAAGATAAAGAGGCTTTAATTAAGTTGTTGCTTTCAGATGGTGTATCTGCTGATGATCATATAGATGTTTTGCCATGGTGGGTATGGGTGGAGTTGGCAAGACCACCTTTGGTCAGCTTGTTTACAACGATGAACGAGTGAAGAAGCATTTTGATTTCAAAGCATGGGTTTGTGTTTTGGAGCATTCCGAGGTTTCCAGGATGATTAAAAATATTCTTGCCGCACTCACTTCTCAACCTTCAGATACAGAGGACTTGCATTCCCTTCAAGTTAAAATGAAGAAATTTCTACTCATTTTAGACGATGTTTGGTCTAAGAGGAACTGGGAAATGCTGCGATCATCTCTTACAGCTCGGGCAAATGGAAGTTTGCAGCAATTGTGCGCACTCTTCCTGCTGCCAACCTTTTGGAGCCGTTAACTTATGAAGATAGCTTGATGCTATTTGCAGAACATGCATTCCCAACAAAGAAACCATTTCGGATTCCAAATCTCAAATTCCTAGACTACACCGGGCTTAAACACCTCGCATTTCTTAAAACATTGGAGATCAACTGCTGCAACAAGCTTCAGTGCTTGCCTGAAGAAGGCCTGCCTTGTTCCCTTACTTCTTTATATATCAGCGAGTGTTCTTTGCTGAAACCAAAACTTCAGAAGAGGAAAGGGAAAGATTGGTACAAGATAGCTCTTATTCCCCGCATTCAAATTGATGAAGAAATCATGTAATGAGTAAGTCAACAAGAGCCTTATTTTTCACAGTAAGATAGTTTTATGCGTATTGTATATTAAAATCAAAATGCGTCAATTTTCAGTTTCCAGAATTATCATTTGTATTGGACAAGTGTTGGAATTCATTATACATAAAAATCTCTCAGACTGAGCTCACTAGGACACTTTAAATTTTAGTTCAAAGCAACATAAACAAGGTGCAGAAGTACATATTATATTTAAGTTATGTGCACAGTTTCTTCATCTTTATCTATCAATCCTACCCAAATGATGTAGGTGCATGCAAACTTCTGATGTAAAGGAACAATTAACATAAACAAATGTTGTTGAAGGTCATTTTGTGCTGAAGGATATGCAATTCTGCTCGGAAACTTGTTGCGGGATCATATGTATGGCTTCGGTTTCTATCTTGCGTAGGTAGAATTGAAAGTGATTTTGGAATGATAAATTTGCTGATTTTCTTCTCACTTAATTTTACACACTTGAATCACTTTCTGGTTAATAGGTGGCTTCTTCCATTCTTGCTCTTCTTTAATTTCCTTTGCTAGGTAGTTTTTTTAAAGACACTGTCACTCGTAGAGAAATATTTTTCTGCACATGTTTTAGCGGGGCTTGGAAGTTGTTGAATAATATATGATGGTATTTGGGTTGGGCTTGGGTGTCCAGTAGATTGAGTCCATGGACGTAGTGATGCATCAAAATAGCCGTAATTCACATATTGAAAATGTTCCGGGAATGTATAAATTTTATTTCATAATCAAGCAAAATATGCATCATATTTGGTTCATTCCATCTTGAATCCAAATGTTCCTTTGGTGAAATAAACCATTGCATGCTGCAAAATTTTGAATTTTGGAAGAAACACTTCTCATGCACTGCTTAAATACACCATGAAATTTAACAACAGCTACCAAATCGTAGTCTGTAGGAGAAGAAAATGCAAAAGCAAGTACATATTCGTCAATAGAACAAATGGTGAGAGAAACAGAACCACAAAGCATTTGTCCGGAAGAACATCTCTCGTGTGAAAAGAAAAGAAATTGTAAGTTCATCTGTCTTTAGTTCCATCTATTGGAGAAGTCTGCATCTACCTGCATCATTTGGGAAAGATCAACAGATAACAAGCTGTACACAGCTGAAAACCAAAGTTCATTTCTGTAAGTTCCATACGTTGTTCCTTTGAACTTGTATATATAAGTTCTTTTCTCCTTGGTATACAATGTTTTGTTTTTAATCAATACCGTCAATTGTATAGGTACAAGTGCTCATTAAAGTCTTACAGAACAGAAAAACATTCTAGAAATCTATGCATTTTATGCAATTACATCATGCTAGAGTTCCACAATACATATGCACACTTAAATATCTAAGTGAAATTTTACGACTGCCAATTCTTGTGAATTTTATGATGGTACAATTTCGGCCATGGCATTATAAGTACTAATCGACATGAACTTGGATACTGTGATAGATTGGAAGTTGCAAAAGCAAATACATAATTACCAAGCCTCCAAACAATTTCTCTGCTGTAGATTGAATATTGTCAGGAACACAACCACAACAATGCATCTGTACACAGGTAGTCAAGAACCGCTCCCATGTGCTGAGAAATGTAGAAACTAGTAGAAGCTTATGTTATTAGTTCTATTTACAGCAGAAGTCATCATGCACCTGCATCATTTGGATAGGATCAATGGCGTGCACAGAACTAAAATTGTGAAATCAAATTGTGCATTTGTTACAAACTTCTAAATTTGTATGCTTGATGATCCCCAATGGAGAGATTATTAATGTCAAAAGACTTCCAACATTTGCAGAATAGAAAATTTTAAAGGTGGAAATTGATAATGAGAAGGTAAGACTCACTGTAAACTGATAGTTAATAAATCCTTGCACTTTAAAATGGAGGATATTCCAGACCTATGAGATTACTTTCCCGTCAAATTGTATGTGATGAATATGAGCTATCTTGTACCACTCCTTCCCTCTCCTGTTTTGAAGTTTTGATTTCAGCAGAAGACAGTCACTGACGTACAAATAACTTAGAGAAGAAGGCAGGCCCTCTTCAGGCAAGGATTGAAGCTTGTCACAGCTGTTGATCTTCAATGTTTCAAGAGATTTTAGGTGTTGAAGCCCCTTGTAGTTCAAAATTTTTAGATTTGGGAATCTGCCGATTTGTAGAGAGCTGAGGTTCCTTGGAAGCAAGTTCTGCTCAGGAAATGACTCCAAGTCTCTACATCCACCTTCAATCTCGATACGACTAAAATTATTTAGCTTATGCAATCCCCATTCAAGACAGGGTGTGAGTTTGTGGCAAGAACTGATGCGAAGTAAATTTAAGCTAGAGGGAAGACCGCCTTCTGGAATTGAATCAAGTTCTGGACACTCGTTTATAATTAGTGACTGAAGAGATGTGAGCTCGTGCAGCTGGCCTGGAAGTTGTTTGAGATTCTTGCAATTAGAGATCAAAATTGATGTCAGCTTGGGGGTACCCAATCCACTTTTCCATAAAGATTCCAAATTTGTGCAATCTCGGATTTCCAAGGAATTTAAGGTCTTGTGATCTTCTGTAATTGAGATGGAATTGAAATTTGCACAATCCCAGATAGAAAGGTTTTTGAGCTTCGGAAAAAGAGCTAATGGGAAGGACTTTAGTGAATCGCAGCTGCTTTCTATGCACAAGTGTTCAATGGATGTATGCCTGCCCATTGTTTCCTCAGCGGAGAGAAACTCTAATTTCTTACATTTGCGGATATATAGAGTTTTCAAGGCAATGGGTAAATGGCTTACTTGAATGGACTTGAGAAATGGACAATCGATGATATACAAATGTCGAAGATTGCTGTGCATTAATTCCTCTATAAGAAACTTGAGGGCTTTGCATGATTCAATTTTGAGACTATACAGCTTTGGAGGCAACCTTTTCAATTGTGAAATTTCTGAAACATTCAAGCTCTCTTGTTCAGGACTAGAAATGTCCTCCAGACTTTCTTCATCATACCAAACATTGATTGGATCATCAGTATTGGTATCAGATGAAATTTCAGTTGCATACGAGGAGTTATCTGATGCACCTATATGCTTAGAACTCGTATCCTCAGTCAAACGCTTGGAGGATTCTGGGGGTGGGCTATTTGATATGGCTGAGACATCAGTTCTCCGCACCACATTGCTGACCAATTCTTCTATTTCTTGAAATCTTGAAGTTGAAGGTCTATCCAGTAGCTTCTCGTTTCCTCTGAACTGTGCCTCCTTGCCTTCATCATTGATTGGATCATTAATATCAGTATCAGAATCAGATGAAATTTCAGTTGCACCTGAGGAGGAGGTATCCAATGCACCTCCATGCTTAGCACTTGAATCCTCAGTCAAAGGCATGGGGGATTCTGGAGGTGGCCTACTTGATGTGATTGAAACATCAGTACTGTGTGCCACGTTGATCTCAGGTAACTGCAGTTCTTCTACTTCTGGAAGTCTTAAAGTTGAAGGTCTACCTAGTAGCTTCTCCTTTCTACTATTGCTTTCACGTAACTGCTTTTCAGCCGTAACTGGAGGTTCTGGAAGAGCCAATTCATTTGAAAGGATGGACGATTCAGGAGGAGAGCTAAGTGATGTGCTCCAAACATCCTGAAAGGCAGTTTCACCCTTGTTTTTTAGTTGCACCCCATAGCTGTCAGGTAACTGCAATTTTAACCAAATTGGAGGCAGCGGCGGCCTAGCCGGCTTGTTTTCACTTACGAACTTTATCTTGTTGCCATCTGTAACTGGAACTCGTAGAAGTGAACATCCTGAAAGTTCTATTTCTGCTGATGGAGGGAGATACAAGGGTGAGCATTTTGCTAACTTGGGGCATCCTAAAATGCAAATCTGCTTAAGGCTAGGGAATACTTCTCCCTCAACTTCGGGAGAAATCCATTCTTCCCATTTCAACATTACCCGAAAAACTAAAATCTCTAGAGATGGAAATGGTTTAGCCAAAGAAGAATTCATCCCGTAGAATTCTGGACCAACCATTTTCACACCATTCATACCTTCGATTTCGAGTTCCTGTAAAGACGGTAGCTGCCCAAGTGGAGGCAAGTGTGGGCAGCTATTACAGTTGCTAAGATGCAAGAACACCATCTTGAAGAAGGAAGAATCTCCCAACCAATTTGGAAATCTTGTCCCACCATAAGATATAATGCTAAGATTTTTCAAATTTCTATGAGGTTCCAGCTGTTCAAGGACACCTGTTTCATTCTGGGAATCCACCGCAGCATTACTCCATTCTAACTCTAGTCCTTGAAGATATGTCTTATTTTTCAAACTTGCTTCAGATGCGTCTCCATCAGATACCACATTTTGCAACTGTGAAATGTGAAGGATCCCCTGAAGATTTGAAAGGGGCCCCAACTCTTTAATCTTTGATCCACTGTCATTGCCAACAAAAAAATCAGACAAGTATTGGAGGTTTGTTAAGCAACCCATATCTGCTGGCATCTCTTGCACTAAAGTTCCTCTGATATCTAGATATCGCAAATTAATAAGGTTCCTCATGTTCTCAGGCAATTCAGCGACAAAACAATGTGACAACAACAATGTTTGCAAATTGTAGAGAGAGCTTACACTGTGAGGTAACTCAGTAATTGCAGTGTAAGAGAGGTCAAGGAACCGTAAATATTTCAACTTGCCAATCGAATGAGGCAAGATAGTGATATCATAAAAAGGCAGAGAAAGTACCCGTAAGCGTTGTAGTGCCTCGAACAAATCATTCAGTAGCTCAACACTTAATTGACATGATTCATTCTCCCAATACGGCTTATATAGTATGAGGGTCCTTAAGAACTTAGCTGTACCAATGGCCTTACATTTCTCAGCAAGGTTTTTGTCTCCAGAAATTAGTAAATGACGAGTATTTCTTGACACTTTGAAATATTCATCATTCCCCATTATGTCACATATAAATCCAGATTCTGAAGGAGCTAAATCTTTCAAAAGATCATTCGATATAAAACATGATTTATAGGCACCGGATGGCTGAAAAAAGGACCTATAAGTCAAATTACGAAAATACTCTCGGCCTACTTCTTCCATTCTTGTACCTTCCTTCTGTTGCAGAAAACCTTCTGCCATCCATAGGAGAATTAACTTCTCCTCTTCATAATTATGATAAGGTGAAAATATAGAACAATACGCAGCACATCGCTTTAGATGTATAGGAAGATCATTATAGCTCAACTCTGAAAAAAAGGTTATAGGATCCTCACCCCACTTCAATTTGTTATTTTCCAATAGTGCACGCCATTCTTCAACTGGTTTAAAGCTCAGGACTGAGCCAAGTATTTTTGCTGCTAAAGGCAAGCCACGACACTTGTCCAAAATTTCTTTTCCAATGTCTTCTAGTTCAGGATGTAAACAAGAATTTTTATCTGGAAAGGCATGTTTTGCAAATACCATCCAGCTTTCTTGGTCTGTTAGAGACCTTACAGTGAATGCTGGAAGAGTACCCATGGTTTCTTGAAGCTCTGGATGACATGTAGTGACGATAATCCTACTTCCTTTTTCCCCAGCTGTAAGAACCTTTTGCAGGTTTCTCCAATCAGAACGCATAGTAAGATTGTCCAAAACAAGTAGAAATTTCTTCTTACAGAGACATTCCTTCAAACTAGTTTGAAGAGAATCTAGATCTTCGATATCTGAAGGCAAGGAAGTAAAGGCTAGAAAGATAGTGTTGGTCAACAACAGATCATCCAAATCCTCCCAAACCTGGATCCAGACTTTGGAGTCGAACTGTTTCTTCACTTTTTCATTGTCGTATACAAGCTGAGCAAGGGTGGTCTTGCCAACTCCATGCTCACCCACCATTGTAATAACACGTGTCTGATCAGTAGATACACCATCTGAAAGCAACAACTTGATTATAGCCTCTTCATCTTTTTCCCTACCAATTACATGGGATTGTTGACAAGGTTCCCTTTTTATCCAGGAAGCTTCCTGTAATCCAAGAATTTCACTATGTCTCTGAAGATTTTCTATTTTTACAGTTATCTCTTCCAGCCGCTGTTTTATAACTTTTTCAAGTGAACTCAATTTAGCAGAGAAGATTCCCTGAATCCTAATTTTTATGTGCCGAGGCTTGTCCTGGTGAGACAATTCTTCCATGACAATCTCCTCCAGCAGATCCTCAAGATCATAGCTAACTTCATTGAGATCATCAAGCCACACTTTCACTTCTTTGTTCACGTATGCTTTGGACTCGGCATCACCAAGAAGCTTATCAAGACTTAGCAGATTGTTCAGCCACTTCTCATTCAGCTTCAGTCTACGAAAGAAATCCGAAACCTCTGGAGAAGAAATCATGTGCCCCAGCGGTTTTAAAAAAACTGAGGAAAATGATTCTCTTACAGATGACTCAAAGGTTTTTATCTCAGACATGTTTTTCTGCGCCTCAAACATGTTTTCCTGAGACAGTAACTGCAATTCTTCTATTCCTTGAAGTCTTGAAGTTGAAGTTCTATCCAGTAGCTTCTCGTTTCTTCTGAACTGTGTCTTATCGCCTCTATCATTGATTGGATCATCAGTACCAGGATCAGATGAAATTTCAGCTGCAGCTGAGGAGGTATCCAATGCAACTTCATGCTTGGCACTTGAATCCTCAGTCAAATGCTTGTAGGATTCTGGAGGTGGCCTGTTTGATTTGATTGAATCATCAGTACTGTGCACCGCATTGTTGTCACGTAACTGCAATTCTTCTATTTTTTGAGGAGTTGAAGTTGAAGGTATATCCAGTAGCTTCTCCTTTCTGCTATGGCTTTCATGTAACTGTTTCTGAACAATGACTGGAACTTTTGGAAATTCAAGTTCAGCTAAAAGCATGGGCGATACAGGAGGAGAGCTATGTGATGGGCTCAAAATATTATTAGTCCTATGCTCCAAATATTGCGAGGTAATTTCATCATCATTTTTCAGTTGTACCCTATACCTTTCAGGTAACTGAAATTTTGTCCAAACTGGGGGCGTCAGAGGTCTCCGTGCTAGCTCGTCATCACTTCTGAACTGCATTTTGTTGCCATCTGTAACTGGAACTCCTAGAAGTGGACATCCTAAAATTTCAACTTCTGCTGATGGAGGGAGATGCAAGGGTGAGCATATTGCTAACTTGGGGCATCCTGAAATGCAAATCCACTTAAGGCGAGGGAAATTTTCTCCTTCAACTTCAGGAGAAATCCATTCTTCCCATTCCATCATTTCTCGAAAAACTAAAATCTCCAGAGATGGAAATGGTTTGTCTGAAGAAGGATGAGATGGAAATGGTTCATCTAAAGAAGGATGAGATGGAAATAGTTTATCTGAAGAAGGATTCTTCCCATAGAATTCTGGACCAACCATTATTATCCCATTCATCCCTTCGATTTCAAGTTCCTTAAGAGACAGTAACTGTCCAAGAGGAGGTAAGTGTGAGCATCTTTTGCAGTTGCTAAGACGTAAGAACACCATCTTGGTGAAAGAAGAATCTCCTAGCCAATCCGGAAATCTTGTCCCATCATAAGAAATAATGCTGAGCATTTCCAAATTTTTATGAGGTTTCAGCTTATCAAGCACAGGTCTTTCGGTATGGAAATCTACTGTGGCTTTATTCCATTCCAACTCTAGCCCTTGAAGATATGCCTTCTTTTCCAATCTTGCCTCAGATGCAACTCCAGCAGATTCCAAATGCTGCAACTCTGAAATGTGAAGGGTCCCCTGAAGATTTGAAAGGTGCCCCAACTGTTCAATCTGTGATCCACTGACTTTGCCGACAAAAAAATCTGACAAGTGTTGGAGGCGTGTTAAGTAACCCATATCTGCTGGCATTTGATTCAAGTTTGTTCCTCGGATATCTACATGACGCAAATTGTTAAGCTCTCTCATGTTGTCAGGCAAGTTAGTGACGGAACAATGTGACAACAACCATGTTTGCAAATTGTGGAAAGAGCTTACACTGTCAGGTAACCAAGTAATTGCAGTGTAAGAGTGGTCTAGAAACTGTAAAGATGAAATTTTGGGGACGGAATCTGGTAACCTAGTGAGACGAGAACAATGCGACAACAGCAGTGTTTGCAAATTGTAGAGAGAGCTCACACTGTCAGGTAACCCAGTAATTTCAGTGTAAGAGAGGTCTAGGAACCGTAAATATTTCAGCTTGCCAATTGAATCAGTCAAGATAGTGATATCAGACCGAGACAGAGAAAGTACTCTTAAGCACTGTAGTGCATCGAACAATTCAGTCAGTAGCTCAATACTTAATTGACATGATTCTGTATCCCATGACGATCTATACAGAATGAGGGTCCTTAAGTACTTGCATGCAGAAATGGCCTTACATCTCTCAGCAATATATCTGCCTCCAGAAATTAATACATGCCGAGTTTTGCTCGACACTTTGGACACTTCTGAATTCTGATTACTCCCCATTCTGGAACATATAAATCCTGATTCTACCAGAGCTAAATCTTTCAAAAGATCATGCATTATAAAACATGATTTATTGGCACCAGATGGCTGAAAAAAAGACCTATAAGTCAAGTTACGAAAATACTCACGGCCTACTTCTTGCATTCTTGTACCTTCCTTCTGTTGCAGAAAGCCTTCTGCCATCCACAGTAGAATTAACTTCTCCTCTTCATGTTCATGATGCGTGGGAAATATGGAACAATAAGCAACACATCGCTTTAGATGTATAGGAAGATCATTGTAGCTCATCTCAAGAAATGAGGTTATGGGATCCTCATTATCCCACTTCAATATGCTGTTATTGTTCAACAGTGCTTGCCATTCTTCAACTGGCTTAAAGTGCAGGACTGAAGCCAGTATTTTCGCTGCTAAAGGCACACCACGACACTTCTCCACTATTTCTTTTCCAATGTCTTCTAGTTTGGGAAGTAAACTAGAACTTTTATCTGGAAAGACATGTTGTGCAAAAAGCATCCAGCTTTCTTGGTATGTTAAAGACTTTACAGTGAATGCAGGAAGAGTACCAATGGTTTCTTGAAGCTCTGGGTGACATGTAGTGACAATAATCCTGCTTCCGTTTGCCCCAGATGTAAGAACCTTTTGCAGATTTGTCAAATCAAAATGCGTAGTAAGATTATCCAAAACAAGTAGAAATTTCTTCCCGTAGAGATGCTTTTTCAAACTAGTTTGAAGGATATCTAAATCTTCAATATAGGAAGGCCGGTCAGTAAAGGCAAGGAAGATAGCTTTTGACAACAACAGATCATCAAAATCCTCCGAAACATGGATCCAGCCTTTGAACTCGAACTGTTTCTTCACTCGTTCATCGTTGTATACTAGTTGAGCAAGTGTGGTCTTGCCAACTCCACGCTCACCCACCATTGTATGATGGTCATGATCAGCAGATACACCATCTGAAAGCAACAACTTGAGCAGAGCCTCTTTATCTTCAGCTCTACCAATTGCTTGGGATTCGTCTTCAATACAATATCTGCCAACTAGTTCCCTTCTTATCCGAGAAGCTTTCTGTAATCCAAGTGTGTCACTCTGTCTCTGAAGATTCTCTATTTCTACTGTTATCTCTTCCAGCCGCTGTTTTATAACTTTTTCAAGCGAACTCAATTTAGCAGAGAAGATTCCCCGAATCTGAATTTTTATGTTCCGAGGCTTGTCCTGGTGAGACAATTTTTGTGTGACAATCTCATCCAGCAGATCCTCGAGATCATAGCTAACTTCGTTGAGCTTGTCAAGCCACACTTTCACTTCTTTGTTCACGTATGCTTTGGACTCAGCATCACCAAGAATCCAACCAAGCCTTTGCAGATTGCTCTTAAAACCGTTCAGCCACTTCTGATTCAGTTTCAGTCTACGAAAGAAATCCGAAACCTCAGGAGAAGAAATCATGTGCTCCAGTTTCTCAGACATTATACAACCATAGGAAAATGATTCTCTAAACGATGAATCAAAGGTATTTACCTCAGACATGTTTTTTCGGCGCCTCAAGCATGTTTTTGTGAGCCATCAGTAAACAATTTATAGCCTAATAATGGGAAGATGAGGATGGAGAATGGACGAACACGAAGATATAATTTAACCTAATTTTAGTGCAAAATGAAATTACAGTAATAGGTTTCTTACCATTATTCCTCTATTGACTTAACAGATTATTTTAGATTTTGGAATGGAAATTGTTACGCTACCAACTGGTTTTTTTTTTTTTTTTTATCTATCATTTAGATCTGATTTAATGTGATAGTTAACTTGATATTTCTTTATCGGTTTCTACATCGTCACGTCATTATATTTTAATTATTATTTTATATTAAAGTATTAGAATTAAAGAATATCTTTTTTTTTATTCAATTCATTTGATATAATAATATTACATATCAACTACCACGTATAAATCGGATGTAATCGATATATAAAACGTTTATCATAATTTTATTTTATTTTTATTGGTAGGGGGGAATATAGTTAGGAATGACAACAGATCAAGTTCGGACCGGCTTTGGTAAAATCCAAACCTAAACCCCATGATATTTGTCATTCAAACTCGTCCATGAACCCATACAAATAAACTGATTCGGCTTCGGGTTTCATCCATGGGTTTAAAGGAAACCCAAATCCGTCCACGAATCCATAGAACAAACGGGTCCACAGGTCAAATCATAAATCCATGAAACTGTTAATTTTTTTATTTGAAAAATATTTCTATATTTTTTAAATATATAAAAATTATAATTTTAAAGACCGTAAACGTTTATTGCAGTTAAAATTTTAACTTATTTCAAATAAAATTTTTAGTTAAGACAAGAGTCATAAAAGTCAAAGCATATTATTATTATTATTTTTATTTAAACGGATTTACGGGTTCACGGATCACTCGTGGGTTTATTTTCTCAATCCAAACCCACATCCAAATTTACTGAATTTTTACTATATGGATTCGTGAGTTCGTGGATTGTAATTTTATATCCAAACTCTTTCCAAACAGGTTGGGTTAAGACGGATCATATGAATTTGAGTTTTATTGTCATCCACAAGTATAGTGGTTGAATCTGTCTTCGAATGCTGGGGTCAATGGACCCCATGCCCATCCTTTATTAACAGAGAGCATAAACATTTCTGAAAAAAGAAAAAAAGAAAAAAAAAACCTGAAATCTAAATTTTGCCTGTTTTTTTTTTTTTCTTGCTTCCCGCAAAGAACAGATCATGGTGTTCGTAGTCGAAGCAGTAATAAGTACTCTGCTATCAGCTTCCCTTCAAGTTCTGTTTGACAGACTATCTCCTCGAACGAATCTTTTCGAATTCCTTCGGAGACATAATTTCGATGAGATTCTCTTCAAGAATTTGGAGACCACACTGCTGCAAGTCAATGCCGTCCTTAGAGATGCAGAGGAGAAGCAGATCACAAACCTCTCCGTCAGACAGTGGATTGATGAGCTTAAAGATGCTGCCTACCATACTGCCGACTTGTTGGATGAGATTCACTCTCTGGCTCGGTCCGAATCTCATGCAAGTAATTCTTCTTCTCTCAATAAAGTAGTTCAAAAATCAAAATCTAAGCTTGAAAAGATGAGTAGAAAGCTGGATAGCATCGCAAAGCACAAAGATGTCCTTGGTCTGAAAGAAAGTTTCAGTGAAAAGCCATCTCCAAGGTTGCAGCTAACATCTTTGGTAGATGAAACTGAGGTATATGGTAGAGGAACCGATAAAAGGAAGATTATGGATTTTCTGCTATCTGGTAGTGTGGAAGTAAATGACATTCCTGTAGTCGCAATAATTGGGATAGCTGGAGTTGGGAAGACAACCCTTGCTCAGCTTTTGTACAATGACTCAGACGTGAAGAGGCGTTTTAAAACAAGAGCGTGGGTATATATTTCCCAAGATTTTGATGTGTTCAAGGTAACTAAAACTATTTATGAGTCAGTTACTTTGCAATCTTGCAATATCAAAGATCTGAATATACTTCAAGTTAAGTTGAAGAAAATACTCACAAGAAAGAAATTTGTGATCGTCTTAGATGATGTGTGGAATGAGTATTATAATAAATGGGATGCTTTGCGAAATTTCTTAAAAGTTGGAGACTCCGAAAGTCGAATTATTATGACAACGCGCAGTCAAGGTGTTGCATCAACCATGCGTGCCATTCATAATTGTCATCTTCGGCCATTAGAAGATGAATATTGTTGGTTGGTGTTTGCAAATCATGCATTTGGAAGTCCTCAAGCTTTTGCACCTCCCAAGATGAAGTCAATTGGCCACAAAATAATGAAGAAGTGTGGAGGGTTGCCTTTAGCTGCAAAAGTATTGGGGAGTCTACTTTACTCTAAAGTAGATGCCCTTGAATGGAAAAATATTTTAAAGAGCAATATATGGGATCTCCCAAATGGTAAGAGCGATATTCTTCCTTCTTTGAGATTGAGCTACTACTGTCTTTCTTCTCGTGTAAAAGAATGTTTTGCCTTTTGTTCAATATTTCCGAAGGGTTATGTATATGATAAGGAAAAGTTAATTTTGCTATGGATGGCCGAAGGTTTTTTGCTGCAACCAAGGAGCGACAGAACAATGGAAGAGGTGGGTATCGAATGCTTTCATGAATTATTATCAACGTCATTTTTTCAACAAGCCAATGATGATAAATCATGTTTTGTAATGCATGATCTTATCAATGACTTGGCTCAATTTGCATCCGGTGAATCTTGCTTCAAGTTTGAAATAGGCATGTCACACCGTATTTCTAAGAGAGCTCGTCATTTTTCTTATGTAAGGGACCAGACTGTTGATGGTCTTGAGAAATTTGATGCCTTGAAAGAGGCAGAATTTCTGTGGACCTTCCTTCCATTGGGCTTGTCAAGCTCCAGTGTATCATGTAGCATCAATATGACCGTTGTTGATACATACTTACCAAGACAAAAACGGTTGCGAGTGTTATCATTGTCCCATTATGGGAATATCAACAGCTTGCCTGTTGAGCTTGGAAAATTATTACATTTACGCTATTTGGACCTTTCGCACAATGCAATTGCAGAATTACCAAGGTCAATAGGTTGTCTGTATAACTTACAAACATTGATACTGTCACATTGTGCTCAACTGGTTACATTGCCAGCAAGCATGAGAAACCTGATTAATTTAGGCTACCTTGATTTGAACAGAACCACCTCCTTGAAAATGATGCCACTCGAATTTGGTAGCTTAAAGAGTCTTCAAATACTCACTGCCTTTGTAGTGAGCAACAGTACCCGAGGTTCAAGAATTAGTGAGTTGGGTGGATTGTTGCTTCTTCGTGGCAAACTTACCCTTTTAGAGCTGCAGAATGTAAGAAATGTTGAGGACACCGACAATGCCAAACTGAAGGATAAAGAGAATGTCAAAGAGCTAGAATTCAACTGGAGCAGTAACGTTGGTCATGATCAGGAAACTATTCTTGAAAAGTTACGCCCTCATGAAAATATAGAAAAAGTCTCTATTGCGGGGTATGGAGGTACAAGGCTTCCGGAATGGCTGGGAGATTCATCATTCTCTAACATGGTGATCCTACATCTTAGTGACTGTCGAAATTGCTTATCCTTACCATCATTGGGGCAGCTATCATCTCTCCATGAACTACATGTTAAGAACATGGAGTTATTAAATAGCATCCAAGTTGGTTTCTATGGGAATGGCTCCTCTGCTTTTGTTTCATTCGCATCGCTAAGCATTTTGAAGTTTGAGGACATGCCAAATTGGATACACTGGTCATCATTGGCAGTTACAGGAGGAGGATTTCCCTCACTGCAAGAGCTTCATATACAGAAATGTGAAAATCTGATTGAGATACCAAACTGTCTTCCTTCATTGGAATTACTCTTTATCAATGAGTGTTGGCAGTTTCAGTTTGATGATTTCATAGATTATCCAGCACTCCAGACACTGCACATAGAAAGCTGTAATTATCCAACAAACTTCACATTAAACTTCTCCAGCCAGATTAAATTTCTTCACATCCAGAATTGCAGATATCTCAGGTTTTTAGAAATTTCAGAAGAACTCCATCAGGAGCTCAGTTTATTTTGGGAGTTGGAAATTAGTGAATGCCCCAATGTGGAATTATTTTCTGGAAGAGGATTCCCCGCTCCTAACCTGAAAACGTTTTCGGTCTTGTACTGCAACAATCTCAGGTCAATGCCAGAACAGATGCACACACTCCTCAGTTCCCTTCAAACCTTAAAAATATCAGGTTGTCCACAACTTGTGTCATTCCCGGATGGTGGTTTGCCTCTGAGCTTGCAGACGCTAACCATCCAAAACTGTGTCAATCTCACTCCCCAGAATACTTGGGGTCTGAGAAATATGTCATCACTCACTCGGTTGATAATAGAATGTGCATATGATAATGTGACCTCATTTCCGAATGAGGGTCTACTCCCCGCGTCTCTTACTTCTCTTAAAATCAGTGGATTTCCTGTGCTCAAAATTTTGTATCTCGGCGGGCTTCAGCACCTGATTTTGCTAAACGATTTGCATATAGAGTGTAGTAGACTTCAAACCTTGTCAGACGGGACGCTGCCCAGCTCTCTTTCTTCCCTGAGAATCAGTGGATGTTCTTCCATGACAGACCTGTGCCGAAAGGACCAAGGCGTTTATTGGGACAAGATTTCTCACATCCCCAACAAGGTTATTAACAGCAATGAAATATATTGAGCATTTCAAATGGAAGCAGAGATATGAACCCAACTTTTAGCCAGGTAATATGCTTCTCTATCACACAATCATGCATAACTTATTAGATTCATTTTAAACGGTGACAAAAAATCATCAGCCTTTCTGGTTTATACTTGTGCATTTAGTGCAGTCACAATTTTTGTTTTGCAGGATTAATGATGAATTCCTCCCACTCTCTTTGCTTGTTAGAAATTAAGTCTGAAGTTCCACAGTAGAACACATTTTTTTTATGATCATGTTTTCATTCTCAATGTTCATTGAATTGAAGAGAATTACAAGAATTAGCGTAAGTCATTTATATTTTCTAATGATTTTTTTCCTTGCTTTTATCCGTGAAAGTGTACAGCAAAATGTTATTGGAGATGGAAAACTCTAAGATGATCAAAATTCTCTACATTCAACCAATTTCTTGAATGGTTTGAAGTTTTGAAAGAAGCAAATGGTAGGAGAGGACCAGTCCAGAACTGCAGATGGCAATGTTGCTTTCCTCATGGCACCACACATTTCCTATATGCTCAATACTTCAGTTTCTGTCAACAATCTGTGGTTTTCTGCTCAGTTGATTTGCTAGGACTTCAGTATAATAACCGCATTATAACCTAAAATTATAGAACATTTTGGTTAAATATTTATGCAAATGTAATTGTTAACACTAAACCCATAAACAACTAATATAGTATAGGAACAAATCACTTTCCACATAGTTTAATTGGTTTCTGAACTAATTTTTTAAATACCCTAACTACACAAATATTTTTAGAACAATTACAAAATAGGTCCTGAACTTTTTTAAAATTTCAAGTAATTTATGATTTTTATACAAGTAAGCAAATTGATCCTCATATTTTTTTTTTAAGTGTTAAATTAGTCCTCTTTAACTAAGGAGTCGTTTGATTTTTCCACTTAAAACTTAATGAGTCAGAATCATAACTATTAAGTTGTTTTGTTTATTTTTTTAAGTGATCAAACAACTTAAAAATCCTAAAAAACAACTTAAAATAAAAAGTAAAAAATCCTGACTTTTAACTTAATTGTAAATCACTCAATTGCATTAAATGCAATCTAAAATATTTTCCCCGATATTATCCTCATATATAACATATTTTCAATTTCATCAAAATTACATATGGTATAGAAATCTTTATTTTAATATATTGTTTATTTTAAATAGCTTTAAAAATAAAAAAAGAACCCAAATAAAAAAGAATCATAATCACTGTTCATATTGGTGTTTAATATCGATACTTTATTCTAATATTATGGTGACATATATATATTAGAGTGTTTTGTGCGAGTTTTCCTGATGTCCTTTTAAAATATATATATATATATATATATATATATATATCTTTTCTTTTCTTAGAAAAATGAAGTTTGTTTCTAATCAAATATGAAGATCATGAATATTCATGATATATGTGTTCATATATAATTATTATTTTTATATTGTTTTTATTCCATATTTTGTATATAATTATTTAGTATAGGTATAAATGTAAAATTACTTAAATTTAGACAATTTTACTTTTAAAAAACAAACGTGTTGACAATACATTCAGATGTGAGAAGAAAAAAAAATAAACATGTCATTCAGATTCAGATTTAAGTCTTTATTCAGTCATTAGAAAAAATCAGGACTGTTCAGTTTTCAGACAAAAAAACAAACGACCCCTAAGTTTCATCAACTTTAACCGTATGTGGATAAAATTATATTTTACTCCTTTTAAACAATTTTCATATAATAATGAAACATGTATATCTTTTTTAAACAAATGTATTTTTTAAAATTTATATTAATTAATAACCCTAGTTACTTCTTACTCACTCTAATCGGGCAATACCATCCACTCAAACAAGGCAACCCAAACCTCTTTTTTTTTTTTTTTACAGATCAAAAGTTTACTCTCCTCACTCTTTTTTTTTTTTTTTTTTTGTCTAACCTTCCATCATCCATCCCACCACCATTTACAGTTAGTGGTCATTTATTTTTTAAAAGAACTCCTCGGTTTTATTTTAATTGTAAGAGGACGATTTACCCTTAGACCACCATTCAACCTTAAGTTGACTATCCAACAATTAGTCAATATTTTTCATGAAAGGTTTGTCCCCTATAAAAGAAAATTTGAATATACATTTAATTTTTTCTAAGTATAGGGATTGTTTTGAAATTAACCCTAATTGAAAAGTCCGACCCCATTTATTAATTTCCATGGATAAAGTTGTATCATCTATGATTTGTGACGTACTTTCTTGTATTTAATGGTATCTTAAATTCAAACTTCTTTAATTCTCTACAAGCAAAACTTCAAAGAAACTAAATGGTTTTTGACTAATGATACAGAAAGTTTGTGCAATTTTGGACAAAACTTTAATTCTACGTGCCAAACTTCAAGGATACTTAGTGTAATTACCCCCAAAGTAATATTGATTTTCAATTGCATACCACAATTAACCTACAGTTTAAAAATTATTTATGAACTCCACAATAGTTTCACAAAATTATAATAGAGTCCTTACTTTGAAACATTAACAGAAACAATCCCTACTATAATATAATTTTTATAAATTAAGAAGTTTTTCTCTAGGAGGCAATCAAATGTGAGAATACTTATATCACACTTATTCACCTTATTGTTTTTTACCATATAAGCACTATTTCACCCAAATGTATTATTTTTTCTAATAAAAAGTGATGAGGTGGATAGTTGTACTATAAGTATGTTCACATTTTTATGTCTACCAGAGAAAAAATCATAAATTAACATTGAAACTTTTATAAAATCTATAAATTAATAGAGATGTTAATTTTTCGATAAATTAATCGAAAAAAAGATCATTGACACGTTAAGTTAAAATCTATCAACTTGAGATATTGATACGTTAAATATGAATCATTTACCATTAAACCACAATGGAGGGTCAGAATTACCGGTTTAAAAACTTTCAAAAGCAAAACTTCTCAATTAACATATTCCTACAAAAGATATAACATAAAGTTCATGATATATTTGAATTATTGTCAATCATTATTGCTTCTGGGGTTGTGTTTATATCTGGGTACTCTGATCAATTGTTACTATAACCTTCTCTGATCAATTGTTACTATAACCTTATCTGCAACATGGACCGAGAAAAGGATATAAATTATTCAAAGTACAAAAGTGCTTAAAATTCTTACCTAACCTAGTGTCTTGGTACAATTGAGTATAATATTAATTAAGTACAAAACATCTTGTTGGAATCCAAGTATCCAACCTAATCTGGCTACCACACTCTTATTGTAATTTAAGGGTATGTTTGGTAGGAAGGAAAAGGGAGAGAAAAAAAAAGTGAAGGAAAATGAAGAAGAAAATGGAAAAATATGTGTTTGGTATGGAAAGGAAAATGGAAGGAAATGAAAAATGGATGGGTGGAACGAACAAATTTTAATCCTCTAAAAAAAAGGAGGAAAATGATATTGGTGTTTAGGTTAACTAAAATTATAAATTTACCCCTTTTTTAATTTATTTAAAATTTATTTTTTAAAATAACTTTATAAAACATAATGTATTATATATATATATATAATATGTTACAAAGTTTGAAGTCATTTTGTAAAAAAAAAAAAGTTGGATTCAATATTATTTAAATTATAATTATTTATTAAATATAAAAATATATAATATATAAACTATAATGTAAGGGTAAAATAATAAATTTGATAAAGAAGATTTTCCATCAAATCTTCTTTTCTTCATGTTTATCAAACAACTCAAAAGAAAATTATTTTCATTTATTTCTCTAATTTTTTCTATCCCTCCAAATCTTTCTATCATTCATATTTTATTTCCTCCATACCAAACATACCCTAAAAGATCAACTTAACGAGGAGTTGGCATCCCTCAATAACAAGATCAAGCATATGTGTTTTATGTCCAAATGATTTTTTATCTTTACATCAAGATAAAAAATGTGATGATGCAAACAGTGATTTTTTAGGCCACCATAACGGGTAGATTGCCGTGGAGGAACAATCTTTCAAAACAATCCCACAAAATCAGGAAACAATAGCGGAAGTGGAAATAATGCATAATCAAAATTTTAAAAATCCCGTTATTAATGTCGAAGACAAAAATGGTAGTATCCAATTATCTCCACATTTATTTGAATTAAATATAATTGATACTCAAGAAGTGAATCGGGGAAACATCCAAATTTGAAGTTGACCCAATCCGTGAAGGGCGGTTGTCGATGATAATCAACACATTTAATGCATGAGGAGTTGGCATCCTTCAATAATACAAATTCCAGATAATAAAACCCCTATACCATAGTTTAAGTTTAAAAGCTTATTTGGTTAGACTTTTAAAAAATGTCTATCGATAAAAAATTTGTTTGTAATAGATCTATTAAAATAGAGTTTTTGAAATATATATATTTGAAAAAGTACATCTTCGTGAGATTTTGTCTAGTAAAGGTTTAAATTCTAGTAACCTCTACTCAATTTAAAATAGACTCAAATAGATGTTTGTAAACTTTTTAAGACAGTAGAAAGCTCAATCAAACAAACACTAAGTCCATGAAAGCTTTCTCTTGTATACTTTAGTCATGACTCATGATGCAAAATGTATATAAACCAAAAGCCCTTGGCACATAATAATCGTTCACACCCTTTAAACAGTAAAGATCGTGACATGGAACCTACTGATGAAACAGCAAGTTCAGGAACCATGTTTATGTAAACACCAGGCAGCTTCCCACCCTCTGTAGATGTATTATCTAACATCGTAGCCTCACCAAATTGAATCTAAACCAAAATTCTGATAAATTGAAGACCATTCGAGAATATGAAACACACTCATACATTTAAAGTATCTTAAACCAAAGAAAAAATAAACAGCAGTTTGTCAAATTTTGTTATATGGCCAAGCAACCAGAAGATCAGATCCATTTAAGGGTGACATATCATAACAATAACCAAGGACTTCATCCCATGAAGGAAGGGAACACTGGAATATTTACATGCATGCCTTGGGAACTAACTAATAATCTAGGGAAAACATCTACTGTTTGTCATCTTTTCCTGATGTTTAATACTTCATTCAATTAAAACTCACAGTGCCTTAACTCAACAAAAGCCTCAATCTGCTATTTTACTTCATGAAAGCCACAGCTAAATCAAATAAAGGCGATATGAAATATTAATTTAAAGACACTTATGTAGTACGATCCATTATGTGAAGAAAATAAAATCTATAAAGATTTAATCCACATCTAAATAGACTCCAGAGTTGATATGGTTCATCGCTATACTCTTTGGTTATATAGCCTTCTACTAAACTCAACTTCACAAAATTAAAGAAATATTTTACAATTTTTGGACCAGTTACGAACATTTAAAAGATTCCATGCACATTAGATTGCAATACAGGGATACAATCAGAATATATTTTATTGAATAACAATCGATGATGCAGGACTTAGGATTGGACTGAGTCCAAATTATGTTTGTGCTTGTTAAAACTTTATTTAATTTGAGAATTGTTTATCCTATTTTGCTTCTGGTTTTCTCTATTTTGTCATTTTGTTCTTTAGGCTCCGTTTGGTGTACGGTATTGGATTAGACTATTTCATGAGATTTGATTGGATTGAGATAGGACTGGAATTAGATGAGATTGGACTGGACTGGACTGGACTGGACTGGACTAAATTAATATTATATTGTGTGTGAAGAAATATGGAACTTGACTAAATCAATACTATACTATGTTTGGAAAAACATGAGACTGACTGAATTAAATAATTAATACTATATTTTGTTTAGTGAAAAATGAGATTGGATTAAATATAATAATATTTTTAATTTGATAATATTTTAAACTTGAATAAAAAAATATTGAAATATACATTACTTGTTAGACTTTGAGAAATATCAATCTCACTTTTGTGAATTTATCAAGAAAGGACTTAACACCGATAGCCTAGAGGCGATGTACAAGAAGGTATATGTTGTCATTCTAAGTGTAAAGAAATCAGAGAGCATCCTTCCAAGGAGAACGTGAGGTAAAGTGCAACTTTTTTTTAATGTTTGGTAATTATAAATTATATATTATATATACCGTGTATGGTCACAATCTTTCCAACATACAAGCATCAAAATTTTACTATATATTAAAAAGAGTTCAATACAATATGTAGTAAATATAAGTGGAGACCACATATTGGTGAGATGTATTAAATGAGTGGGAACCACATATTTATTAGTCTTAGGATAAGTAAAAATGGGATGGGAGGTGTGTTTATTTAATCCCACAAACATAAGACTAATTTTGTTTTTAGGATTACTAATCCTATATCCAAAACTACCAACAATTAAGAATAGTTTTCCCTTCTTTGCTGCATTAGAAACTAAATAACAAGCTTATGATAAAAAAGGACAGTTCTTGTCAGATTTGTAATATGAGTACCTTTATGTTTTGTTGAGATATAAGGTGACATTCTAGGATTCCACTTCCTAGTACCATAACCAAAAGGAATTCCTGCTTCCATCATCTCTTCTAAATTGATATTCCAATATCTTCATCTTCTTGCCATTTCTCCCCATACTTCCTCTTTTTTTTTTTATCAAAAAAAGATTTGATAAAAAAAAGAGAGATGAATGAAACAAATAATTGTTCCAATGGAACCTTCTCTTCTACCGGAGATTGGCCATTGATAGGCCAACACCAAACATCGGATTGGGTCTAAAATTGTCTAATCTCATTCCAATCCGGTGTGCCAAACAGAGCCTTATGGAGTTATACCTATAACCTTGTTGTTGTTCAAAACAGATGGCATTATTATTGTTATTTTGAATATATTACAATCTTCTTGTCCATCTAATTCGTGGTGCAATTAGGATCGTGAAATATTTTTAAAACCACATCAAGTGTGAATTTTGATATATACAGGCACAAAAAAGCATAGAATTATCTTTATTTTTAGTTGTTAATTTGGTTCTGTTAAATCGGAGGTGGAGTCGTAATATATATATATATCCCTATAGCCTTGATGTTAGTTTGAGTTGTTATTTTTAGTTGTTAATTTGGTTCTGTTAAATCGGAGGTGGAGTCGTAATATATATATATATATATATATATATATCCCTATAACCTTGTTGTTAGTTTGAGTTGTTATTT
This sequence comes from Dipteronia dyeriana, assembly GCA_032871835.1. Taxonomy (NCBI): domain Eukaryota; kingdom Viridiplantae; phylum Streptophyta; class Magnoliopsida; order Sapindales; family Sapindaceae; genus Dipteronia; species Dipteronia dyeriana. The sequence goes on along the minus strand of CM065303.1, from coordinate 75,976,635 downwards.
TTAGTTGTTAGTTTGGTTTATTTTTAGTTGTTATAATATCACGACAATGTTTTCAAATATTGTTTACGTTTTTTTTTTTTTTTACAAGATTTGGTTACTTCATTAATTTGCTTCCATTTTCATTGACAAAGCTGGAATTTTATTAGTTTCTTCTTTACGATTGTGATCATTTTTTAATGGGTTAAATAATTCCTTTGAAATACATTTTCCATTTAAGGAATCTGGGCTTTAAAAATGGTTATGGATTAAAATTAAACTAGGCTGGGCTAGGCTGAGCTTTTAAACAGCCCACATTCCTCTTAATTGGAAATTTTTGCTGAAAGCTGGCTCTTGTTTCTGTTGCTGAAATTTTTAAATACCCCACATTTCTCACTCTCTCTCGAACTCCTCATGTATTTTTATTTAATTTTCAATTTCATATGATTTCTAACTTTTAAATTAATTATGAGTAACATTAATGTACAAGACTAGGGTGGGTGCAGGAGCTGTGATAAGAAATAACGAGGGTAAGGTGATCGCTGCATATTCAAGGTTGTTAGCAGAACAATATTGAAGCCAGAGGAAGATGGAGACCGAAGAAGTAGCTCAACATAGTTTTGGATTCAAGATTGTTAGCCAGTTAACAGCAAAGGTTAATATACAGACGTTAATTAACAGAAGTTGTTTGTTGAGCTGTAGCATTGATGCCATCTCAGCACAAGTTTGTTTTAAGTAGAAATCATATTATATATATATTTATAGTGTACTTGTGATTGCTCATTAAATTGAGATTTTAATAGAAACTCAACATACACTCCTAGAAGATTGACAGTTATTTTTTCTCTTTGAAATTTTCTTTTCTCAGTAGTTTTCTCGGGAAAATCTCAAACTCAAAAAAGGTTGAAAGTTCATTGGGTTGAAAGAGATGATGTGAAAATTATAGCTAGTGTCGATCTGTTTGTTGAAATTATATGTATATAAAACAGTCACATTCATATAGTTATAGGCCAATTGATTCCAATGAATTTGGGTCAACTTAAAAACTTCGGCCGAAAGCCTTTTGGATGGGAGTGAAACATGCATGTATTGTTCATTTATAGTTAAAAAAAAAAAATTTGAAATGCCTTTAGAATCGTAAAAATAAATTATTTATAACATCACGAGGAGGATCGATAATAACGTCAATATGGAATTTTTTATAAAAAAAGAATAAAAGAACAAGGATTTTTAGAACAAACGTTTTTATTAATTTTATGTTTATTTTTTAAAATGAAATTAATGCCCAATGAAAAAAAGTATGAGAAACAAAAAGGATATTTTGGGGCAATATGAATTGTGTTTAGAAATTTTATATAATAATAACAGAAAAAACTCTTATATTAAACTTGTATGATAACATAATGTGTACTTTATATTAACCATGGACCCATGCATCCAACAAAAAAAAATTGTAAAAATCGTAAAAAATAACCTAACCACATAAGACCATCTCCGACGTGTATGTCATATCAATGTCAAATTTAACAAAAAAAAATATAATGTTATATTTAGCATATCAATTTTGCAAAACTTTTGCTTTGAATATTAAAAAAAAAATCTAAAATACATTTTAGTTTTTGTACTTTATAAGTTATTAAAAAATATCTTTTTTATTTTAAAAAATTATATTTTTCCAATAAAAAAGTTGTATTAATAAATATTTTAAAAAAAATCAAAGCAAATAAAACAATTTTAATTTGTTTTGTTTTGTATTTCTAATTATTTTTAATATTAATTAAAAAAAAAAACAATTTCTCTTTTGTTTAAATGAATGAATCTCCACCATCCATTTAGGTGATGGATGGTTGAGATCCATGTTCTTTTATTTAAATTTCTAAAGAAAGTTTCCAATTTTTGTTTGTTTTTTTTAAATAGTTTTTGTCTTTTTCTGAGGTTATAAAAGTAAATAGATATACTTAGGGGTATTTGGGACTTTTATATGGTCTGACGACCGTTGAATGATGGCAGGGGATGTGGATGTCAATTAACAATTAAATTGTTTCCGTATGTAATAGAGCAAACCTCAGGGGAGGTTGGTGTAATTAGTTCTTTATCAGATTTTCGGATTCTGATCGGTTTTGGTTCGAACAATTTTGGGACAGAGTTTCATTAAAAAAATATTCCAATCGAATATTTCGACTGGATTGTTGAATCGAATTTGAACTTATTTTGAATGGATTCGGATTTTTCTAAAAACAATATTTTAGAAATTGGAAATAGCTCTTTTTAACCAAAAAATTAAGGGGGGTTTTATTTTTAGCCAGTATTAATGCTTTGATTGTTTTTATCAAATTTTTTATTAAAGTGACAAATTTAACATTGCACTAGATTAAACACATTGGAATTAAACACACCGAAAGTTTACTAAAAACAAACAAAACTCTAATGTTGGTTAAAAACAGAAACTCCACTGAGTGTATAGTTAGTTTTAATTTTAATCTTTAGAAAACAATTTAAATTAAACAATGTCGGTTTTTAAAATAAATAAATAAATAAAATATTCAATATACAAAGTGTGCAGTGTGTTCTCCGAATCAAATTGTTCAAAGTTGCAACTCCTATGCACCACATCATTCTCCACTTTTGTTTCATTAATAATTAATACTAATTAAAGACCATCTCCAGCCGGACAATTCATTAACCCATTTCTGTTTCTGCACACTTTCCTATATAATCAGCTCAAGACTCTACAGCAGATCCCGGTTGGGTCCGAGTGCTATGCAATCATACAAAAATTGACTGTATCATACTATTATGAATAGTAATTTATTTGATCCGTTGGATCATTCGGTAACTTAATATAATAGATTTGTATTAATTTTAAAAAAAAAATCTAAGAAACAAGTTAAACCGGCTTCAAGCCATTACTAAATATGTATTCCACGATTGATTTCCATTATCTTCAGATATGAGAATTTATCACGCGTTTTTTCTTCTCATCTATTTGTCTCTCTTGGACTGCCAAATTTGCTCCGATCATCGTCATCGACTAACCTCCACCTCCGACTGATCGTCACCTAGATTGCAGATCGCCGTCGTCGACCGATCGCCACTTCCATTCTCAGTTCTGAGTTCCGATTCTCATACCACCACAATCAATTCCAATTTCTCACCATCTCCGTCGTCGCCAACTCCAATGCCACCACCACCACTTCATTCTTCTCAGTTTTGAGTTGGTAATTTGTTACGACTTTCAAATCTGCTCCGACCTTCAAATCTGCTCCGACCTTCAAATCTGCTCCAACCATCGTCCCTGACTGATCTCCACCTCCGACTGATCTGCACCTAGATTGCAGATCGTCACCGTCACTTCCATTCTCAGTTCTGAGTTCCAGTTCTCAGCCACCACCATGACTTCCAATTTCTCGTCACCTCCGTCGTCGCCAACTCCAACGCCGCCACCATCACTTTCATTCTTCTCAGTGTTGGAAATTTGTTACGAGATTCTGACTTCTTTATTTTTTGGTTATAATTTAATTTTCATTAATTTTTTGTTTGGTTTAAAATTGAATCTGCAACTTCCGAGTGGTTGAGAATGTGTTGTGGTGTTGGTTTTATAGCTGAAAATTTTGGTTCCGTTTTTTTTTCCATTTTAACTGAAAATTGATAATGCAGTGTAACAAGTGATGTTGCTTAGTTGTTTATGTGATATGTCGGATTTATTTGATTATTTTTAACATTATTTGGTAATGTGGTATGTTTATAGATATTCTTTTTCATATAATTAGAGTATTTAGATTGTGGTATTGTTGTTGTTGATTTTCCGGTATGTAGTTTAGTTGACTCTTTAACTGGTCAGAAGTTAATCTTTAGCATTTGGATTCCTAAAATGAAAGCTAGTCGTTTTTTATATTTGTTCATTTAATTAAAATACTTTTAAGAAGAACAAATAAAAATTGACCTATTAATTATTAATCATCATAAGAGAAAATATTTGGTCTCTACTATAATGATGCTTTGAAGTTGATCCTTAGGGTATGAATGTTGAAAAAGGTTTTTGGTATTTTAAGCAATCATCTCCTGTTAGTAATTTGCAAATTCATATAGCTCAGAAGGATAAGCAAAAGTGTTGTTGATTGATAATGAGTTGGATTTCTAAGTGATTGTTTTTGATGAGTGGGTTTGTGTTTTGTTGGACCATGGGTCAAATGGAAAATGATTTGGAATGAGACGTTGGATAGTTTTAGTTTCTTTCAAATTCTGCACCAAATCTTTCCTCATAATGATAATGTAAGGATCGTTCCCACAGAGATAAAGGATATGATTACTGGAATTCAAAGGCTAGCATACTATTTGAACAATCTAAAAACATGAGTTTCCAAGAGTTATACTAAAGTAAATTATCTCAAACACAAACTATATTTTCTAACACAACACTTAGAGAAATGTAATGAAAACGTGTTAGAACTCGAATCCGCTCACCCTTTCCAATAACACACTTGACTCTTATGACTTCTAATTCGTGCGTGTAAATGCCATGGTTTGTATTCCTTAAACAAATCTCTAATATCTCTCGATGTATTAGAGATAGTATCCATATATACCCAGAATCTTTCTTAAGCAATCCGGACAATATATATATATATATATATCCATTAAGCATTTGGAATACAAATTGATCCCCTATACGCTAGACTAGTGGTTCTACCAGTTTCTAGTCAAACATAGTGAAAGTTTATCTAAGCATTGTCAAATGCGTATCCTCTCGGTACATAACATCTAACCATAGATTAATTACAAAGTGATCAATTAAGCAAAAACTGTAAGCATTCAAAACATCCATATAGCTTCACAAGCACAGATAAAGAAATCAAAGAGACATCCATAAATATATCAAGGATTAAGCATCATCTTGTTCTAACACTAGAATATTTAGCTCATACTATACAAAAAAGCCATAGATGAGCTAACATTAATACACTCCATGAACAATACAAAGAAACTAAATATAATAAGAGTTAAAGAGATAAAACTAAGTTGTAGACTCCTTCTCTTGAAGCTTCAGCTTCAATAGATTCCTTGGATCAACCAAACATTGCCCTAGCTGCTCCAAACCTTGAAGAACTCAGTCCAAAACGAAGAGAGAAACTTCAAAAACGTGGAGAAGAGAAGTTGGTATGGTGTGCTGATGATTTTTAGTTTTAGGAACATCCCCTCACCATACCCAATCAAAGATAAAAGAGGGGGGCCAACAATGAAACACTTTCTTTGTTCATGAAACAAAGTACTCAAATTATGCCATTGAATGCGGTTCGTCGTGCGGTTCGCTTTGACACGGCGTACCGCACGACAGTATGATTTGAACTACTGCCAAGAGATGTGGTTCGTCGTGCGGTTCACATGTTCTTCTGATGCGGTACGCGTACCGCATGTGGAGCTTCTTGCACCTACTAGCCTATGATTGAAGGAAAAATCGCGCAACAGAAGCGTAAAATTTATAAATTAGGGTTTGGTATAAATAATTTTTTTCCCTTTTTAATAACAAGAACCTTAACCATAGATTAATTGATGTATAAAAAAAGTGTCGTACCTTTTTCTCGTGACGATTGAACTAGCGCCGAATTGAATCCGTAAGATCTTTCAATCCAATCACGAACGTGAATCATCTAGGAGTGTGGGCTCCATTACTTTAAGTCACAATCAACAAATGATTCACTTAGGTCCGATCTAATAATTTTAGTTCATTCCACTAAATAACTAAAATTGCACTCTTAAATAAAGATAAAATAAGTTAATATTTCTTACTCATACCCTAGACAACATTATTGGAGAAAGTATATCCTCGTGAAAAATATCAGTAATCGCCAAGAGCTCATAGACCTCCTATAGCTCTCCAAGTTACCATATTCACTCATATGACCACATTTTGAACTTGGATATTTTGATTTGTCCAGAAGCCATGTTTCAATAGATACTATTGAAAACTTACCGTTAAGATTTAATATCCAAACCTCAAAACATCCATATGATGATATTCTACTCTCATTTAATAAATGGAGTCACGATGTCCATATCTATAAATGAAGTCCTCTATCGATTAACAGATAAATACCACCAAACTATCAAGGATAGGCTATGATATATAACCGTACTCATTGATAGCTCAAATGACAACACTTTGCAACCATAAGTCCATCATTTATCTCATGATTGAAATAGACTCTCCGATTGTCTTCAAGTGAAAACTTCTATCCATTGACGATTCTAGATAAAGTATTTCACTGTGATCCAATTCAATGCACCCAGTGCACTAGATTCTTTTGCCAAAGACACCACACTTTGATGATTTTAGACTTATCATAACACATTTGATCCCACACAAATACTAGCAAAAGAATCTACAACTTTGACAAGATAAAGACGCTCAACCTTTATCTTAAGTTGTGAATATTATTCAAGACTAATTAAAGAATTGTATCTACCTCATTCATATCTAGATGTATGAACAATTCTTTTTTTCTCATAGTCTTTTGACCCTATGATTATTTACTTTTGACAATTATAATAATTAAACTATAAATGCTATAAGATTTGTTAAACTAAAAATCATTTTATCAATATGAAAAGATTGTCAAATACATTATTATACTCTTGTTATCGAACATAATCCCAACAATGATGCGATACGATATGCGGTTCACCTTGACACGGCGTACTACACTTCACTCCAGTGCATCTGTCGTCCGCCAACACGGTACGCGATGCGATTCAGCTTTCCTTCTAGTGCGGTATGCGTACCGCACTGCTCACTCCTTTTCAAGCTAGAATCTTCATTTTCGCCACGAAATCTCCCGGTTCCTCATAAGGACAATCCTAAAAAGAGGGGATATGTTTAAGAAATTAGGAACATCAAAAGAAGGAATTTACAAAGAAAACGAGTGCATAACTATACAAAATGACGGGTACATAAAGCATAAAAATGAGCTTATCAGAAACCGCTTTCAAGACGTATCTCCTTTGCTAAACAATACAAAGCAACCATGAATCATCATCCCAATACCACCAAGTTCTCCATACGATCTCCCGTAAAGACTTGAAAAACTCCAACGCCAAACCATAGGCTACCAAGTTTTCCATAGGACATCTCGTAAAGACTTGAAACCGCCATCGCCAACCAAGCTCTGATACCAATTGTTGAGAATTTTGAACCGATGATAACAGAAGCGTTATGCCTAATATACACCCACAACTCATAGCGATTAATAATGTTTATAGCGGAAAAATAAATGAGATAAGAAAAATCAATCACAACACAAAATATATGTGGAAAATCCAAATCGGGTAAAAAACCACTAGTCGTCAAGACGACAGAGAAAGTTTCACTATATGATAAATTATTACAATCATATACTTCAGAATTCTTTCTCACACCATACCCTAACCACTCTCATAACGCTCACAAGATCCTCACGAAGAACCCCCCAATATCCCTTAGGTCTCCCCTAAATATCACCCACGGATCTCTAACTTGATCCACTGATATTCCTTTATATCCCCCCTGATATTCCCATAGGTCTCTCACCCGAATCTCTCCACCCTCTGACGTTATATGGCGTTTATTAACTCCATACAAAATAACTTAATTACAAGGTCTATTTATACTAGTTATAGGGAGTTTAAGATAAAAGAAAACCCTACTCCTAAACGTACAATAATTACTTGTTCCACATAAATAATATTTTCTATTTATGACAAGTCTTCTTGTTTAGGAGAAATCTTTTTCCCTCAAGCACAAACACTTCCCAAAAGCACACTTTCCTTTTCCGCATAAGATATCCCATTTTACGCATGCTTATGATTGACTACGATTAGAGTCACGGTTGCACACCCGCTTCCTAACCCGTTGCAAGTCACCTGGAATGCACCACGTTCTTCGTTTCTTCAGTTATTTTGGTCTTCAACCTCCCTCAAACAACATTATTCCAACTTTTAAACGTTTCCCACGTCTCTAGGAAGCTCTACATCAATTGAGTCTTGATTGGTTAACATCAGGCTCACTTGAGAATACGAGTCAAAACCTAATATTAATGACAAAAAGATTATGGTAGAATAGTTATTAGTTACAATATTTCAAAAACTAACGGTATAAGTGTACAACACATTGAAACTCGATCAGACTAAATAGCTTCTCATGTTTCAGTCTCATGTCATCCTAGTATTTTTTTACAAACACGTAGTTAAGAGAAACATATGACATTAAATAACATAATTACGCAATGTATATGCATCAAGTCGATTTCAAAACCTAGCATATTATATATACATACATACAAAACCATATTGTAGATCATGAAAACTACAACTATTTAATTAGTTAGTCGGTGTCAGTTATCCGGAAACACAAAAGCTCGGAGGATTCGGTTAAATTCAACAAGGTTGATGGATGCGTTAGAGAGTGGTGTATTTCAGCTTTCAGCCTTTCAAGCTCAATGGCTTTGCTAGCTTCTTCACAAAGTACTTTGCATGACCTAGTGGTGACTTGGGTCCTTTTCTTCCCTTGGGAGATTTTGATACATTCAAGACCTTCAACAAAATTTGGCATTCATTACAATACCTGTTTGTCAAAATAGAATAACATTCAAGTTGATTACAAATTATTGCTATTTAAACTAATACTTATTGACAAAATGATCAATCAAAACAAAAAGTTAAAGAGAAAAAAAATTGGAGGTTTCTGTTAATTCGGTTAACTAAACCAAAAACTCGAATTCCACTAAGATTTGTACAATTGTGTAGCTTGAGTCACGTTTTGTTTTAGTATAATATAATGTTTTCATGATTATCAACTTGTTGAAGCTATAATTTGTGCTAAAAAAAATCAAATAAAAAACATGAAAAAGAAGGCGGGTTCAACGGTTACGTTTCAACTAAAATTACTCGAACATGAACCGGATCCAAACGTAACCATTGAGATTTCAGAGGTTGAGATACTATTCCTTTTGACATAGACGAATCGGAATTTATAAGTGATTATAATCTTAATTGAAGAGAATTTCATTCAAAAATCAACAAAAAAATAAAGAAATTTACGGAAGTGAGCAAATTTCATTAATGTCGATTATGGTCGTTTAAACGATTTTTGAAAAGTTAAGGAGCTAGGTAAGGACTTTACCGGATGGAGTTTTTTAAATTACAATTAACAATTTATATGAGGTTACTGGTGGAGATTTTTATTTTACAGTACTTTGAGGACCCGTAATATTGTGCCACGTGGAGAAAGTTATTTGGGCCAGGAATAGTAAACTGAGGCCCAAAACAAAACCGAGTCGACAAGGTCACCATTTTCAAAGCCTGGCGCGATTTTGTTTGGCTTCGCTTCACTGACCCTCTCACTCTCTCTAAATAAAAAAAAAGCTCTAAAATTTGATCGAAGTGATACCTGAGAAGATTAGATAGACTGAATCGAAATGGAGAACCATACGAAGAGACGTGTTGTGTGCCCAGAGAACGAGGAATTGGCAATGTACATGTTGCAGAAGAGGCAGGAAATGGCGGAGAAGCCAAAAGGGTTATCGGAGAACATCGACATGACTCTCTCCAAGGCTTATAACAACATCTGCGATTCAAAGCATCCCATCAAGACTCTCAAGGACTTGTCTCAAATCAAGTTTGTGTTTTATTTTATTTTATTTTGTTTCTGGTGTTTTAAATTATATTTGGAAATTAATGTTTAATTTTGATGAGAAAATGTTGAAAATCGAAAGATAATGGTGATTAGAGTTCTTTTTATATGTCAAAACAATGTTAAAGTTTTTATTTTGATCGTGTTTGTGTGTTTATAGGGGTGTTGGAAAGTGGATTCTGAAGCTTATGCAAGAGTTTTTTCGTGCGGGTTCTGGCAATTCTGAACCAGAAGACTTGACTGATAAGGGTACTCTACGTCTCTAACTGTGTCTTTGAAAAATTAGTTTTTGTTTACGGTTAATTATATGGAGAGTATGTAGCTCTTATTGTTCGGTTTTCGTTTGATGATTTTAGGGAAGAAAAGTAAAGGAACGAAAGCTAAAGGAACCAAACATTATATGCCTCAAAGGAATTCTGTGTCGTATGCCTTATTGATTACGTTATACAGGTGAATTGTGTCTCTTTTGCTTGGTATATGTACATACATTTTCCCCAATGAGTACTGAACTATGAACTGAATAAATCTTTGTTATAAGGGGGACTGCAAATGGGAATGAGTTTATGCGTAAACAGGAGCTTATTGATGCAGCTGAAGCAAGTGGTCTTTCGCGGGCGCCAATTGCGTATGTTGATTTATTTGGTTTTTTAGTCTGCTTTTGCTTTTCCATTAGTTAAATTGATCTTAGAGGTACATTGATGATTTTAAATTCGGTTTATATTTTCTTAGACCGGAGAAGGGAAAAGGGAAACCTGGGCAGTTTGGAAGTTCTCCAAGAGAATGGTATAGTGGATGGAGCTGCATGAAAACTTTGGTTACCAAAGGATTGGTTGTGAAATCAAGTTGCCCAGCAAAGTGAGGCTTCTCTTGATTGTAACTTTTTTTTTTCTGTACCATTTTGTGTGTGTGTAGAGATTGTTAAATTTGAATTACTAGAGTTTCACTATTTTATATTCTTATAGGAAATGATGACGTAATTCATTGTTATCTTTTACTGAATACTGACAAATAGCAATGGATGAGATCTGTAAATGATAATTCAAATATGACATTCGCTTATTTTCTTATTAGTATTTTCTTAAGTTGTGTGTGTGTGTATGTTGAAACTGCTAGATCAGTTAATCTATAAGAATTGCACTTTTGCCTACAATAACATTGGGTATGCTTGTTTTGGGGTTTTGTTGTAATGCATTTAGAGAGACTTTTTTAAGACAGAATCTTATGATATTTCCTTCTTCGTACATTTTTAAGTAGACTTGATTTTGAAAGTTGACAATTCAAGATATTTTCAGTGTGTGGAATGTGAAGTTAGTCACATGACATGGTTAATCTTTCATGCTTTAACATTTTTTATTTTATGTCTTATGCATGGATGATTAGCTTTTCCGTATTCCTTTCAGGTACATGCTGACTCAGGAAGGGCGTGAAGCAGCACGTGAATGTCTCACGAGATCGGGTTTGGCAGATCCCATAGAGAACGTGGCTGATGAACGACATGCTGATCTTGACCGAGCTATTGTCTCTGATATGGAGCTTGCTCGCCCTGATTCGTCCGGAGATGTGGCACTGCGATCTGTTGGTTTGAGCAGGCAGAAGAAATCAGTTGATGTTCCTCCTGAGTCTCTTGAGAGGGTTTGTATTCAACTGCTGTTACAACTATTCCTTGTTTTTGCAAGTTTGCATATTTGTAGGCTGGGCACTAATCTCTGGCTTTTAATTTTATCATGACCTGCACGCCCTCCCATTAAACTCTCTCAGAAGGCCTTTGGTCTTAGTTTGCTCTTTTGACTACATAATCTAATTTTTTCCTTGATAAATGGCTCCATAAGTCAAGGTATCCCTAGATGTCATGTCTATACAATCTTGGTCTCATCTCATCGATGTCACCTGTCAATTGTTGTCTGACTCTGACCTGTGCATTTAATGAAGAAAGCAGGTCCATTCCTTGTTTTGGTTGTTGCAGTTTAAATTGCAATCCCCATTCGCATCACTTTATTTTCATAAAAGTTGTTTTCTGATTTAGATTTCCCTATTTGCAGTTTACGCGCATGGGGTATTCCAAGGAACAAGTTCTTCATGCTTTTAATGAAGTCTCAGAAACTTCCCAAAACAAGGAGATCTTATCACTCTGGCCTGCTGTTCTATGTCGTCTTCGAGAAGATCAATTGTATGGCTCATATCCATCATCTCAAAATCTAAGAGAGGATTGTCATGCAGCATCGACAAGTTATGCATTTAAAAGTGGTAATAAGTTAAATTTTTGAATGTTATGACTGAATTTAAAGTTAACCATTTACTTTTGTTAGATAATTTTCATATTTTTCTTTATTGAGCACTTGTAATTTCTCAGGTCAAGTAGATCTTGTTAGGAGTCGGAGTAATCAGATGGATTCTGCTATTGATGGTGGAAACGTGCCAAATTTCGTTGCTGTTTCTGCTCCAAACTCATTTGCCTTGAAATCCTGCTCGTCATTTGTACGTGTGCATTTAGGTGATTTGAATGAATACTACATTGTGCATTAGCAACATCTTGTGTCTATGTCTCAAGCATATATTGTGATCTTTCATTTAGTGCTATTTATGCTTTTTCAACGCCTAAAATTAGAGCGGTTTGATGTGTTGAAGCATCTTCATAGAATTTAAGAACTTTTACCATTAGATTTTTATGTTTTACACTCTTTCCTTCTTCTTCTTTTTTAAATGCAAACATGGTTAATGTCTGAAAGGTGCATAAAAACTATTCTCTGAACCAAACCATTGCCAGATGTATCTGTTATGCATACTTGGTTCTATTTGCAAGCTACACTACAGGCAAGAACAGTAGGTTGATGCATAGCAAGGTTTGCTTATATCAACAGTTTCCTATATTGCAATATCGTTCGACGTGGTCTGTTAATTTTAGAAGATATGTACTTCTACAATAGTCTTAATTATTTGAACCTCATTTAGTTAGAAGTGATGCTAAGTAGTTGAGTCTGAATTTTCCATTAATTTGTTATCATAACTAACTTTATACATTATTCATAACATTGCTCATTAATTGATTATATTCATTAGGATTATTCTGCCCCAAAGTCAAGATCAACTGGTCCAGAAACAGATATGAATGCTTTAAGTATGCCACCTCTGAGCTTTGGGGAGAGATTTGAGGATGTGTATGAAGTAATCTTAATATTAGACGATCGAGAGCAATTTGCCACTCAAGGGTTTGTAACTTCTTACTTTTACTTCATCCTTTCTAACTCACGCAACCTGTGGGAAGCAAGTCGATGACATCTGCTGTACCATTTTGGATTTGATTCTGTGCTGTGTTTTAAACAACATTAATACTTGATTTATAATTATTTTCTTGTTGATATGTGTTTGCTGGTTTATAGGTCTCGTTCCAGGAGAATTATTGACAATATCTGTTCTCAGTTCAAGATTCGAATAGAGGTGAGCTCTTTGAGTTGTCTGTGTTGTTATCTGCAACAATTATTGCATATTATTGGGATATTGGTACTGTTTTCCTGGGTGTGGTTGCTATCTACTTTGTAAATGTGCTGCCAATTGCTGGTCTACTTTTTTCTCTGCCAACTTAGTATGCTGCTTTTTAATCCCTTGGGTACTTTCTGATTGGACGTTTGAAAATTTTCAATTATAATAGGTAATTGTGTTTGATTAAGGTCTTTAAACTACGGAGCTCCACCTGACCCAGTGGAATTTTTAAGTTCTATTGTAAAATTATTAACGTTATATTAGTTTTCATATATTAACTTAAATAACTGATGCTGTTTACATAACAATCATGCAACAGGTTAGGCGGTTACCAGTTGGAGATGGAATTTGGATAGCTCGTCATAAGCAATTCTTCGATGAATACGTTCTAGATTTTATTGTTGAGAGGAAGAATATTGATGATTTACGCTGTTCAATCAGAGATAATCGCTATAGGGATCAGAAACTCAGGCTTCTGGTACCGACTCCCATTCAAATAACTTAAATTGTTCATCTTCTTTAATGCAAAGGTTTCTGTTTTTCTTCTCTAATGCAAGGTTTCCTGTGTCTGAAAAAAAAAAAAAAAAAAAACCCCTTAAACCATTTGTTTCTTTGTTTGTGATTTTATAGTTAAATGGCATATGTGGTTCCAATCATATTGGTCAAAGTTTCCTATTACCATATTTTATAATAATATATAAAAGTAGACATTGAAAGCATCTATTAGGTCATGCAAGATATTGAATTTTTTTTCCTGTAACCATTCTGCTTTCATTGCAAGTTGGCAAATCTATTGCCTAAAGGGTCCAACTGAAGTCCATTGAAACCCAAAACTCAGTTAAATTTCCAAAATTTTGTGGTGATAATAAGGATTTCTGAATTTAGTTATTTGTGGGTCATAAGTAAATCTATGTTGTCATGTTGTAGTTAAAATATTGCAAGTAATTTCTGGAGCATAATGAACCTGAAAGTTTAGCTATGGTTTTTCATTAGTGACTAACTTGACTACTAAACACAATTTACTGCACGATAGATTAAAAATTCGACAGTCATTCAAATTGGATGTCAAACTCTAATATATTGGTCAACCTAGTTTCCTTTGCTAACCTTTAGCTAGACATGGTAATAGTGTTATTTTGTTATCAATACTCCTGCTGAGTCCTGCATATGGATGTGATTTGTATTATGACACAGTGGCTATCCTTTTTTGGCATTATATGTTGTTAGAGATGTGGACTTAAGAAGCTGATATATCTTGTGGAAGGAGACCCAAATACTTCTGAAGCTGCTGAAAGTATCAAAACAGCGTAAGCATTTCTCCATCAATTTCTTGAACTTAGAGATAATGTATTTTGATTTATTAAGAAAGCAATTCACATGATTAGAAGACAGACTTTGACTCCAGTTTTTCAGAAAAAGGATGATAGCTAATTAGCTATGTTATTAATAGTATGAAGTGGACTATTCCCTAATTAGGCATCCGGAAATTATGACTACTTGATGCTTTTGATAATAGATCGTGTGACTTGAGGATGTACAATACTCTTACATTGTTTTTGTATCTCATTGAGCCATTTATTAGTTTTAAAGCCTGGAAGTTGTTAATGGTGTGTACTTTTTTATCGTTTAGAGTATCATGTTTAAGTTACTATTGGAAATGATTTTCAATCTAGAACCATCTGATTTCTTTAAACTAAGTATTCCAACTTTATTTGTATAAAATCATATCCTGTGCAGCTGTTTCACAACAGAGATTCTGGAGGGATTTGATGTGCAGAGAACTAATGGTTTAGCTGATACACTGAGGAAGTATGGTTATCTTACTCGAGCAATAACTCAATATTATAAATTAGAGCTGCCCGAGGACCAGCTAAAGTATGCTGGGGTCTGTCCTCCTTTTGAAGAATTTCTCAAAAGGTGCAAAGATTTGGACAAAATGACAGTTGGTGATGTATTTGCCATTCAGCTTATGCAGGTAATAACTATTTTGTAAGGAGGATAGACTTACCCTGTTGAATTATAACCATTATTGAAGCCTCCATGAGTAACCAAATGAGCTTTGGCTTAATGAATTTTTTTTCCCCATGTTTCTATGACAACTATATAATTGTACTTGTGCATTTATATAGAAGCTTACAGGCTGGCAAAAACTTGTTCATATCTCTAGTAGTATTGATTTTGATCGACTTGCTTACGGATTTGCTCTTTTTTTCATTATTGAACTTACCTAGATATGGCAGCTTTTAATAGTAAAAGAATCAAGTTTGATGTGGAATGTGTGGGTTTACATATCTACAGCCCTGAATAATTATGTAATTGAACCTGAATATTGTTGTTTATACCACAAAATGGATGTTTAGTTAACGCTTGAAATTTATGACTGCAGGTCCCACAGGTAACAGAGGAGGTTGCCATTGCTGTTTTGGATTTGTACCCAACCCTTCTATCTCTTGCTCGTGCTTACTCTCTTCTTGTGAGTCCTTTTTTCCTTGGCTGAAATTTTACGAGCTAATGGATGACTCATTTGACTGTCAAGTAGTCCACTGTTTTTGGTGCAAATGGCAATATTTGGTTTTGTTGTTGATGAATGTGCTGTTTTTTATTTGCTTTTCTGCCATTGAAGCACACTTAAGTCTGAAATTTTCTAAATATAATTATTCTTTTGGTCTATTTGTTCAATTTCAGTTATATTTGTTCCTTTTTTTTTAATGCTGAGGACTGGGTAATCACTAAACATAAGTCTTTTAACCCTTTCCTTCTATTTTTACTTTTGGATAGGAAGGCGATGTTTGTGCACAAGAGGAGATGCTTAGGAAGCAGAGTAACAACGTGATCGGTGCAGGTGCCAGTAGGAATATTTTCCAATTGGTTTGGGGCAATTGACTTTTCGATCTCCTCTGGCTGAAAACAATCTATCATAATTCATGAAGCTTGATTTTTGAGGAAGCAAAAGCAATCTGCATCATCTGTTACTGCTGTTCCATGTCATACAATGGAATTAAGATCAATAGCCTGTATCTTGTATGCACTTTTCTAGAGCATTTGACACAGAGCAGCATTCTAATGTACATTATCTAGTTGCAAACTGCATCAACTGACTGTATTTTATGAAAATATCTTCAGGTATGTTCTCAATGCCAAAAAGTTGTGAATTGAAGTGCATTCATATATGTTGTCGATGAATTTATTTTTGCTTTTGCATTCTCTCATTTTTCAACATAAAACGTTACATTTATTAAATAAAATAGAAAATATGTATGCTCTGTTTCACTAGTTATCTGTCTGCTCATCTATCCTGCTTTTCTGATGATACGGAAACTGTCTTCAACTTTTCTTGTATCCGCATTGACAAGCTGCAAAAGTAGAGAAAATGAGTAGGAAACTCAAGATTCAAGAATGATGGGTCAACAGGCATGCTGAAAACTCTGGTGTGTACAAACCTCTAGTTTAAGTTCTTTCTTTGTTGCATGCCCTCTTAGATACCCGAATTTCGAAATCCTTGACAAGCTCCAATCCTCCTGCATATATAAAAACAGAGTTCTTAGAGTGCACTCAAAAACAACAATTTCATGTATAATGTAAGGGAAAAGATCTAATTACGTTGAGCTTGAAATTGTCCAACTTGAAGCCAGCCATGCCGATAACTGCTTGCACTGGAGAACTGTAATTGCTGTGATCATATGTGTCTATACCCTGTTGATCTTTTGTAGGCATGGCCAAGCACTTCCTTTTATAAACTGAACAGGTTCTCTCATAGTTGTGAACATGGCCGAATAGCACCAGATCAACCTGATTCGTAAAATAACAAGTTCATTAAAAGTTCGGATCAATAGAGGATCCTTATCGGTTGATATGATATGTAATAAATCATTAAAACTCACTTTATTCTCCAGAAGCAACGGTTCTACAACCTTGACAAAGTTTATATCAACGTTCAACAGTCCTTCGGTCGAAGTATACATGGGTCTATGCCTGCATTTTGCAAACATTGAAGAGTTTAGACTGATATATAACAACAAAGAAGAATCCATCTGCAGCTTTAACTTACCCAGTAAAAACCAACCAAGGGGTTTTTGATCGATCAACAGAAGCCATATCCTTTTTCATCCATTCATACTGAGAGGATATTGTTTGATAAATTAGCGTAACAAAAATCAATATGGGGTCAGAATTTGCTAGAAAAACAATATGTTTAAATGTGATTACCTGTTCAGATTTTGCAAACCAGTTATGCTCAGTTGATATCACAGTGAAGTGAACAGGTCCTTGTTCTATAGAATACCATGGCTTGTCCTTCGCCGGAGTTGGCATCGGAAAATAAGTCTCATAGGGTACTCCACATTCTCCACCTGAATCAGGAGTAATATACAATGACCCTGAGTCCACATAATCCCTGAAAAAAAAAATTGTATTCTTCAACTTTGTGACAAAAAATCTGAAGAGAACACAAGTCTGCCCAGCAAGATATGTACCTCTCATGGTTTCCAATTGCAGTCATGTAAGGAACTCGAGAAGCTAGAGGATTTATAAGGTGAAGAAAGTAATCCCATTCAACTAAGAAGCCTGTTGCATAGCTTATGTCTCCAATGTGGAAGATGGAGTCTACATTGCCATTGTTTACCTCATCAGCCATGGCTTTGGTCACTGGGATCGATCCTGGCTGTATTTCCGGGACCACAATGTAAACCTCGTCAATTCATTTAAGCAAGATTCGATCGTGGACATCTATAAAAGATCTTCTCATATAGGTATTATAAGGTTCTTCTCTAGTCAGGTCGGTCTTAAAATAATGAAATTTATTTTCCAGGATAGTTTTCACCACCCTATCAATTTCATTAACTTACCTGTATATAGTGTTCAGTAGAATTATCACGAGGAGCCTTTCCCATGTCACCATATGCAAGAAACTTGAGTTCATCTGATCCTACGGCAGGCGGAGTCCGGAACTGGATTTGATCACTCCAACCAACTGATTCACTGCATTACTAATTAATTAATAGAAAATCAATCTCAAGCTTTGAGCTCTAGCATTGATTTCTACAGGGGGATTGTATGTACATGTTCGATATTCAATTTTGTAGCACTACAAAACTGATTGTCACATCCGATAAACTAACTGCACTTAAAATACATAATACATACCTTCCATATCTGTAAGAGAAGTTGCTTGAAGGCTGAAGACCTGTCATCACTGCAGAGTGAATGAATCCAGGGTCATGCCACCCAAAATCCTTGGCTGGACTTGGCAAAACAGAACCTGAAAATTTGCATGGAAAATGGTTTTGAAAATTATATATATGACTATTAAAATTAACCTAAAAGAGAAGCAAACAGTATCATATGTGAAAACTATGCTAACAAGGAACTCACTGCACATATTTTTTTGTGAAAATGTAGAAACCTGAGACATCTGTGTTTTCCCATCTCCATATTGAACTTGTTGAGTTCCATTATCCCCACTAACCCATGTTAGTCTCATCTGCACCACCACCTTGTTAGCTTTCAGGTGTGGGGTTTCTGCAGGTTTTTTCATGCAATATTGATTCTGTAACATTACATATATTTTTAAAAATACGGAAACTTACAGAAGTTCCAGTTGAATCGGTGCTTGATATGTGTCCATATAAAGGCTTTTTCGGATTGGCGAAATTGATAGGACCTGTCCTGCTCAAAATGCAAGGACTTTCGAACCCACCGGAAAATACCACAAATCCAATGTCTGTTCTGATGTTGATTACATGAAAACTTAATGAACCACTGCAATCCTTCTTCTTGCAACTTAGGTAGTCTGGATCACTCCTCATGAACTGTGCCTGCAATTTTCAGTAAGTAATACAAATTAATTATAATATCTACAATCTATAATTTTCAAATTATGATTTACAATCTATATGTATTGATGAATTTCCTGTGACTGAATTGTCATTTCTGAAAAACTTTCAATTATGACTATTTTGAATTTGAATTCGAATTCATACATGGACCCATACATAAACTAGTAGCCATTTGTCTGAAATATGTTCAATGAAGACCTCAAGTTGATCCTACTCCATTTAGTTCATTTAACATTAATTTTTAAATATAACTTCAAACCAGTATGATATATAAATTCTCTAGTCAAGTTGATATTTCAAGACCAAAGTTGTATAACATTGTGAAACTGATCCCATTACGTTATATAACTAAACATCTAAATGACAAGGGAAACAACCATGTATACATGACAAGGGAAACAACCATGTATACAGACAATGATACAACTGGAAAGTTTGGTCTCTCAATGTGACTTGATTTAAGTTAGTTATAAATGTCAATAAAAGAAAGACGAGACACGTGTGGCCAACTTTTTGGTTGGCGGACACTATTGGTCTGTAATTCAGTCAATCCCCACCATTTTTGGTCTACTTCTACTTTACAGACACATGCAATAAAAGCAAAGATTGTGTGCTAATGTTTCGGAAGAATAATTGATTTTATTTATTTATTTATTTTTAAAGAAAAGGACATATGTTAACATGAACCTATTTTCGTTTTCGTGATCGAATTATAATTAAAATGAATGCATGGACGAAAACAGTATCGAGTTTAATTGAATTATAATCGTTACATACTACGTACCTTGACAGGATAATGGCAGAGAAGAGGAAGCTTACTGATATCACCAGTCTGTGCATAGAAAAGTGCATTTAATGGACAACTTGAAACACTGCATTTATATTTTGAATGATCAACAAAATTAATCACATGATCAAATGTATATAATGTTATTATAAGAAAATATACGGTACTTACTCAGCATGAGAAGGTGAGATCATGGCAACCCAATCATTCTCAGAAGGATTCGTAACCCCGGTGACAGTCACCGTGACTGTTTCCTCATCGGAAATGTTGGATCCCGGACTGACGTTTATATGTATAGACGGGTTCAAATCATGACAGAGAGATAACCTTTTTCGGTTCACTATCCTGAACTCGGATATTGCAGTGTGATTTCTGTGTTCAATCGTTGTATCGATCAAAGAAGGCAGCAACGTGGAGGACAACGAAGAAGAAAAAAAACCTGAGGAGAAAATCAGAAGAACCAAGAAAATTATGGAGACATGAAAGCTGGAGAGTTCCATTGGACTATTGGAGAGATCAGATCAAGAACACATTGATTTTGTAAATGCTAAGGTTGTAACTAATGACATGACATTGAGATCATGTTCGGTTGGATTTTTGATCAATATAGTTATGGGACACACATGAATAAATTTATAGATAAAAAAACTTTTGTTCCTTAACGTAACATTATTGGTTGTATTGGAACGAAAGAAAGGTGATCATAACTGAATAACAATCACTTTTCTTATAATCTAGAAATCCCTCGAACCCTATCAAATTTGAAATTGGAACCTTTGGTAAAGAGAAAATTATGGTCTCGAAACGGGAGTCTCTATCGAATCCTACAAATTTTATGGGATTTAAATCATTTATTTTGTTGATTTCTTTCTTAATTATCACTCTCGATTAAAAAAAAGAAATAAATCTCAACCATTAATTACAGACGATATGATCGTAGCTGAAGTTCTCAAATTCGACTTTTCAAGAGCAGAACCATGCAAATCACTTTTGTAGTTTTATTTTCTTTGATTTTACTGCAATCAATGCCTCCCAACTTTTTAGTTGTATTGTTTTGACAAATTGTAACTTGCACGCAAGAAATGTTGAAACGTGCATGATCAATAGATCTTTAAGTTAATTTCATGATTTTTTTTTTTTGTTGATTCGTTGTAATTTATAAATATAAAAAATAATTTTAAGAAAAAGAAATAGAGTAATGAAAATGATGATCACGTCTGTCCATTTCATGATAAATAAGATTTTATTTATTATTATTCCAATCAAAACTGTACAAAGAGAGATTTACAATCAAGTGGTGACAGACTATTAGATTAAAAATTAAGGAAGTGTATTAGATTGAGATTTTAATGGACAATTTTAGGCTGCAAGAATTTTATAGATTTACAAGACTATTGGGATTATTAGGATAATTAGGATTATATTTTTAGGATTATTAGTATTATATAGACTAGACTTTTAGGATTCTGAAAGAGTTTTTAGACTTTATTTATAGACTATTATGATTATCTTTACTTTATTTCAAGATTTTTTAGACTTTTATAAATATGTATTTTTAATAGTCGATTGTAGTATTCAATTTTTTCTACACATTAACAAATACCCACAGTCAATATGAGACCCAATATATGTGGTTGTGATTGAACATCCTTAACTTATAATTTCAGCATGTCCTTACTAAAGAACCACTGTATATCAGTGTTCTAGAAATCGGTACGGCTGGTTATTGAGGAGAATTGGTCAAAATCGGCCTCATTCAACGGTCTCTGACTAATCGTGTAAGGCGGCTACTAATCGGCTAGGTGGCCAGACAGAGTCAAAGCCATTGACCGAGACTAGCCAGTTAAAAAAAAAAAAAAATCTTGTTTTTAATTTCAAAGCCTTACTTCTAAGTTTTTACAACTTACAAACCAAAACCAATTTGTTTCTTTTATCTTCAATTGGATAATTAAAGATTGGTACAAACCAAAACCAATTTGTTCCCTTCATCTTCAATTGGATAATTTGATTGGGTAAAATTAAAGATTGATAACAAATTAAGTAGCTAGTAGTTGCTAGTTGGTGACACCGACACGTCATGCTTCTTCGGCTTGAGTACGTGATCAATGACATAAATTGTATAATTTACAATTTGTCATTTTTATCAATTAGTTTGTTAACTTGTTTATGTTTGGATTTGAATTGGTTTGTGATTGCATTTCGATGGGTGTAAGAGGATTTTGATTGGTTTATGATTGAATTTGATTGATAATTTACTAATCAGGCATTTGTGGATTTAGAAAGAATTTTCTTAGGATTTGATAATTTTAATTTATATATAATTGTGTTTTTCGATTAATCACCGACTAATCGGCCTAGGCACTAGGCGCTGGATCTCTGTTCGACTAGCGTCTAACACTTACTAGAACATTGATATATATTAGTAAAACAACTATATCTTTATTCACACTAGTCATTACAATTTATGTATAAATAAACCATTATTTACACCTATCAAATGAGCATGAACAATAATAAAGACGTCACAATTATGAATCATTATTCAACATATGTTCTATGAAAAAGTTTTTTTTTTTAAGAAGTAAAATGATGCACTACTCCACCCTTCTATCTCCAATCTCCGATCACCAATCACTCATCCGTGGACCACAACTCGTCCAAACTGAAGATTTGATGGGGTATGGAAGATCTGATAAGGTATGAAAGTTGAGAAAACTTAAAATTTATGATGAAAATTTGATGGGGGTGTGGAGGTTGAGGAAGCTGAAAATGATTTTGAGTGAGAGAGAAAAGTCTAGAAAGTATTGAGGGAGATGACAAGACAATTTTGGGTTCAAGTTATTTATAAATATCACTAAAAAATATGAAAAATCTATTTTGTCATAAAATACTAAAAATCTTGATCTCAATCCAATACCACCAGACAATTTTTTGCCTCTTGAAATTCTAGATCCAATACCATAAGACAATATGAACTTAAAAAAAAAATCTTAAAAGTCTAGATCCAATACCACAAGAAAATATAGATTTTTTTAAAAAAATCTTAAAAGTCTTGATTGAATACCACCAGACTTATCTAATTTGTTAAAAAGTCTCAATCCAACACCGTTAGACTTTACTTCCCCTAATTGTCTAATAAAATCTTGAACCAATACACCCCCCTTAAATACTACAGTACTTACTTCACTTAATTATTTATCTATTTTGCTTCTTCGTGATGCGAAAAATGCCCTCAACATCTCTTGTATCTGTTGTTTTTAATATGCAAAAACAATCTGGTTCGAATCTGCAGAACATAGCAAACAGAAACAAAACGTTAGGGAATCGAGGCCTGTGTTTCACACGATGTCCTTAAGACAATTTCGCCGTATATAACATCGTATGTGTATAGTGATTGTCTCCCAGGATACAACGATTCAACAATGGAAATACGAAGCACAACCACTCTCAGCGAACTCAAATTAGGTTCGAACTTACCATGCAATGAAGAAGAAGAAGAAAACCGAGAAGGAGAGAAGAAATAGACTTCTAATTTCGTGAGTGCAAGAAAAAAAATCAATTCTAAATGTGTAGACTAGGGTTTCTTATGTAACCGAAGTCAAAGAGATCAATTTGGAAATTGCTTAATTACTACGTTTTAAACGATAAGGAAAGAATAATCTTCTAAAAGATTTATTCATGATTGATCAATGATTCCGATCACTTAGTGATCAAGTAAGTATCAGAATCCAAAACTGATCACTGATTCTGATTACTTAGTGATCAAGTAAGTATCATAATCCAAAACGAAAATAAACTATTTCCTTAATCAAAAATGGAAATTACCATTCTTCCTCATCATTCTTTTAAAACGTTTGACTTAGGGAAAATAAATAATTCTTTCCTTACCAACAAACTAATTTAGAAAAATTTAAATTCAAAACAGTAGTAAAATTTCGGTAGTACACTCACGGTCCTACCGGAGCGGCATTCGTGTACGCGGGACGCGCCCACACACGAGTCGTGCAATTGAAGGTTTGAGGCCCTCGATTCGCACCCCCTCCAACCCTGTGCGCGCGAGAGAGAATGCCTCTATACCACAAATCTTGACAAGCTACTATCACATGCTTACTTATATAGTACATATAAGTTCCTTACCCAACCAATGTGGGATGCTATTTTTCCCTACACAATGGGCTCCCTTTGAAACTCAATTTCTCATTCAACATTAATCGATTTGTGAGTTTGAGTATACCACTTCGAAACTCTCACGAAGGAGAATTCGAATATACATTGATCTTTCATTTTCATGAAACCGATCATACTCAAATAACCTTCTCAAACCGGTAGTTTGTCACAAATTTTTCCAACAGTATCTGCATTCACAAATTGTAAAATAAATGATGAAAAATCAGTGTGACACATTGAGGTTTCAGGCATGGATGCCCTGCATTTTTTCTCTGAGATTCAATTCTCTAGTTCAATCTAGTGAACTAAAGTTAAGAGAGTTCGATCTATAACGTTATAGAGGTGAAATCATTAAAAAAAAAACTTATGAAATCTCACACCTAATAATATGCACGCTCTCCATATAGATGTATACTCACGACAATGATAAATAACATTGTACATAACTAATTTATTCATTATTTTATAAATTTAAGAGACCCTCTTGCAAATATAATTTATTCATTATTTTATAAATGGATTCATGTATTTTCGAAGTTAAAAAAGCACATATATGGTGTTACATAACCATATTGAAAATCTTAGAATTTGTAAATATCATTTGAAGTGAAAATTTTTAACAATCTTCACTTTTACATAACTTTTAAAGATCCTATGACATATCAGTATATGATTTTTTTCTTTCGTTTTATTTTGAAATCATTCACAAGCATATGATGCGTTCAAATAAAAACTTAGATCGGATCAATCAAGAGACGGAATTAGGCATGGCCAAGGTGGGTTGTAGTGATGGAATTAGGTACGGATAGGGTGGGTTGTAGCCCACCTACAGCCCACCCTAGCTTTTTGAAAAAAAAAAGTTTTTAAAATAGTTGTAAATACTCCTTATTTAATTCAAAGTATATTCCAACCCAATTTTGATTTTGACTTAACTTATCATATTTTTTTTAGGGTACGGATATTGACACTCATAAAACTTATTACTACATCCATTGTTATAAGTATATTTATATCTAAAATTTAAAAATTAAATATTACTATAAGCACTCATCATAATGCCAATAGTACTCTCATTGAAACAAATATATTCATTTTAATACATATTATTTATAAACACTCTTAAATTATTATCACACCCAATTTATTAAAAAAAAAAATTATAGGTCCAATTGACTCTTGTAAATATTTCAAATGTATGAGTTTTATAAAAGGGATGTGGAACCGTACATGGGATCAAGAGATTTTCAATCTGGAATTCTCTTATTTATACAGCTATCTTTAATAAAATATATCGATATATACGGTTACTTAAAAAAAACTTATTGATATCTACAACTATTTTTTTTGTTGATAACGTTCATAACTATACATAAAAGAAAGATAAAAATAATATAATAATCATGTGATGATGAGAAAGTTTTATACTTGAAATAAAATTAGAATTTAATTATGGTTTATCATAAAAATTAGGGTTTATCATTTTTTAAATGTAAGTTTTTTTTTAATAAAGAAATATAGTTGAAAATATGAGTGTAATTAATGAGTGTATATAGTATTTGATTTATTTTTAATTAAAGTAATTTGTCCTTATTGGTAAATTTTTATTGGGATATTGTTATAATTATTATTATTTTTAATAAAATATGGGTGTACTAATAAGTTTCATGAGTGTCAATATCGACAGTCTTTTCTAGCTAATAAATCAAATAACTTAAAAATATGCATCAAACTCATTAAACCCTATTATATTTCCTTAATCAAGTGAAAAATCAAATTGGAAAATTTTAACCCCTTAACAACAAACCAAAAGCAATATATTTGCTGTATAAATTAATCTCATAATCTCTAAGAATTTCAATTTTATGAGTTCTATTAGTTTTTGGATTTGTGGAGACCGGTATATAGACATCGATATGAAAAAACTGTAAGTTTTATTTTTATTTTTATTTTTATTTTTATTTTAAAGTTTATGTTGTAAAATTAAGTTTTATTTCCGGCTATCAAACTTGTCAAAATGTCATTGCGTAACAAGATAGATGATGAGTTTTTAAGAATTATATTGTTGTTTATATTTAAAGAGAACTTTACGATTGATTCAGATTTAATAATAAATGATTTTGCTTTTTTGAAATCTCAAAAGTCAACATTTAACAGGATTTTATTGTATTTACATTATATGTATATATATATTTTTTATTTTCTTAATTAGAATATGTATTTTACAGTAAAATTCATTATATTTTCTGACTAGTTATATTTTTTTACTTTATCTAATAAAATTTGGAGGGGTTTTCAAAGGAATGCCCCCCATCAATCCAGTTTAAATTTGTTCTAATAGCGCGCACGTCACAGCTAAGTCACGACGTCGTTTTTACTTGTGTGAGCACTAGACCCAATATTTTAGTAGAGTACCAAACACGATGTAAAATAGAGGCATGTAAGAAGTCAATTGTTACCTGTGCACGTCACTAAATAGTAACGGCGTCGTTTTAGTATTTTCGAGGAATTAGCCGATTCATGGCGAATACCCAAGCCCAAGATAAACAGAAACTATCGTTGCAAAGTGCCCATTTTTACCCTTCCTGGGCACGCCACGACATAGTGACGATGTCATTGTTATTTTTGCGTGGTATGGGCTGATTCAATTCGTGAAGGCCCAAGCAGCCCAGAAAAAAAAATGTTGGTTGTCTTTTGACCGGCCCATTTTGAATTTTTGATCCTGCGTGAGCACGTCACAGCATTGTGACGACGTCGTTTTTATATTTCCGAGGATTGGGTCGATTCAATTCGTGAAGGCGCAAGCTCAAAATAAACAAAAGTGAAGATTGTGACTTGCCCATTTTTATCCTGCCTGGGCACGTCACAACATAGTGACGACGTCATTTTTAGTTTTGTGAGGATTGAGCCGATTCAATGGTTCTCTTCATCAACCAATCTCTCTCCACCTCTTAGAAATCAAAGTCTTACTCTTTTTTTTTTATGTAATTTTTTTTTACTGATTTTTTTTTTACTGTTTTTTTTTTGTATTTGTTATTATATATTTATGTGTATTTAGACATATATGTGTGATTAGCACAATAAATGTACACAGTATACTAAGAGTAAAGCTAAATATTTGTCGTATGTGAATTTTACCAAGCATACACGTCATTGACAGGAAGAAGAAAATAGTCAAGTGGACGCCCAAATGCGCACTCAGGAAATATCCTACGAGGCATCATTAAAGAGAAGAAAGTCTGAGTAAGCATATATTGAATGAAACATACTCGGGATCAGTTAACAACACTCGGGACTGGTTAAACAATGCTTCCACTCGGGCTCAAACGGCGCTACTCGGGACCATCAGGTATTACTCTTACTCAGGAATAAATACGACTCGAGTAAGAACTTAGCGTTTATTTCACACGGATTAAGTCATTAAATACGCGAAGATATCCATCAGGAAGGAATCCCAAATAAAATGGAACATTAAGTTAGAAGAGTCCCCAATCAGGAAATAACTTGATTTCTTTACGAAGACTGTATTCTTATAAGGAAACAAGTCCAAATTGAACTACACTACTAGAATCCCACTCGATTTCCATAAGAGACTCCGAAACAGGAAAGAAGACAAATCAACCTCAAGCAAGTAACCGAATCCCAATAAAATACAAAGATCGTGTATTACTTGTACAAAGCAGATTAGGGTTCTATAAGCATATAAATAAACCCATAATCTGGCTCCAAAATATATAGGCAATATAGCATACAACAATCATAGCAAATACAGAGAGAAAAATGAGAGATCGAGAGCTTGTAAACATCATATTTTCATAGTGGATTTTGGCTTGATTGACCCATCAACCACCCGTGGACGTTTCTCCGGTCATCGGAGTTCTACCACGTAAAACTTGTCTTCGTTACTCTCTCTGAATCTCTTTCTCTTTGAATCAATAGCCGAAATCTAATCCTTGTTGGCTTTTCTGACATAATCCAGAAATCGACGTCAACAATTGGCGCTAGAAGGAAGGGGCGAACCTCCGAACTTGTTAAAAGCAATGGCATGAAGTATAAGCAGTTCAGGGAATGGCCAAAAATCACCAGGCGATTTCCATGTTGGCAACACGTCACAAGATCCTGCAGCAAACACAGAAAACCAGCCTGCACACCTGGCAGGGATCCAGCAAGTTCCTCCAACCAACAGAGATCTTACGATGAGTTTCCAAGAAGCCCTGCAGCAATTGGTTACAAACGCATCAAGGGAAGGGATTGATTTACTGGCTGCAGGAGCACATACTCCCAATTCTCCACCCGTAAGGCTCCGTTCGGTGGTGGTTGGGCCAGGAATAACTATGCCAGAAACCAGAATGAACTCTTCCCCAATCAACCTGGCTGGACAGGAAACACTTGAAGAGGGACATCACCAGAGGCTGGACCACAATCAAACAGTACGCACTAGACACCGTAAAAACGACCGGCACAGGGATCGGTTGTCATCAGAAGATAGCGATCGACCTTATCGCAAACGTCATTACGGAGTCATGAGAGAATCTCGGTATCAAAGTGAAAAGCCAGAAAGAATGACAGTTACCCAACTGTTCAACCGTCGAGGAAGTCCGGTGGGGGACATAGATGTCATGATTCAGAGCCTAACTCAAGAAGTCGAGAACAATAGGCGTCAGATGGATGCGTTGGTCAGACGTTATGGCTATAACGATTTATGTGACGACGACTCAGACAGCCCATTTACCAAGGAAATCTTGCGGACCCCTTTCCCAGAAAGGTTCAGGATGCCGCACGTGGAGCAGTTTAAGAAAGACACGGACCCGAAAGAGCACGTAGGATGCTATAAAAATGCCATGGCCCAGTATGCCCACATCAATCCCTTATTATGTCTCAATTTCCCACAAACTCTGGGAGACATGGGGTCGAGGTGGTTCGGAAGGTTACCTTCAGCAAGCATCAAGAGTTTTAGAGAACTAATCAGGAGCTTCTCAAGGCAATTCCTGAGTAACGTTCACAGGAAAAAGTCAGTGGCTCACCTTGCTCAAATAAAACAAGGGAAAGATGAGTCACTGAAGAAATATCTAGGGAGATTCGGCCAAAGGGTATCAGAGATTGGCAGTGCAAACGATGAAGCCATAATCGCTGCATTCATCAATAACTTACAGAATGGACGGCTATCCTTTGATTTGAGAAGAGCACGGTTGACTAGGTATGCTGACATGATGGATATGGCAGGAGGATACGCACTGGCCGAAGAAGAAGAATTAGCTACAGGAGGAAGCTATATGCACGGGGGAAAGCCTGAACAGAAGGATGTTGAATCCAAGAGGCAGAATAAAAAAGGAAAGCTAAAAGGGAACGAGAAAGAGAAAAACAAGGATGGGGGTAATGGGTTCAATGCCGAGCGGTCCACAGAGAAATACCGAGGCAGATATACCAATTACACCCCTCTTCGAAAGAAACAAGAAGAAATTTTAGCCATCTTGGAAGAGAAGAATATGGTACAAGAGTCGCTGCGACAATCACAGTTCCCCCGAGAGATACAACCATGTATTGCAGGTTTCACAAGGAAACCGGACATGAGACTTCAAAGTGTTTCCAGCTCAGAGATTATATAGAGACTCTTATTCGGGAAAGGCACCTGCAGGATGTAATCTTGAAAAAAGATGAGAAATCAGAAACTAAGAGAGAAGTCAAGGTTGATCACAACCCTGGTCAAAATCAAAGAACCAGCCCCGAAGTCAATCAAGTAATACATACAATTTTCGGAGGACCCTCTACTGAGAGAAGCAACCGAGAACGAACTCAGGAAATCAGAGAAGCAATAGAAGCAATAGAAGCAATAGAAGCAAGGAATAACTTCGATGTAAACTCGGTTGAGCCGGACCCGAAAAGGGTAAAGGAATGATGGGACCCAATAGTCTTTACAGAGGCAGACTCCCATGGCGTCGATGTTCTACCTAATGACGCTTTGGTTATAAGTGCCCGGATTGGCCATAGGGAAGTTCGGAGAATTTTAATAGATAATGGGAGTTCAGCAGGCATCCTAAGCGTGGCCGTATACGACCAGCTAAGACTAGACCGAAGAGATTTACAACATTTCCATACTCCATTAAGAGGGTTTGGAGGAATAGAGGTCGGGTCACTCGGGACAGTAAAACTACCCGTAAAGATCGGAACGGCACCATGCCAGAGGACTGTTCTGCTCGACTTCGTGGTAGTTGACTTGGATAATTGATCGTATAATGCATTATTGGGCCAGCCATTCCTGAATAAAACAAGGGCCGTAACGGCCACTTATGCATTAATGATTAAGTTCCCAACAGAACAAGGGGTTGGGATAGTCAAGGGATCCTAAGAGATGGCCCGAAGAGCAAACCTGTTAGTATACAAAGACAAGCATGATGCTGAACAAGTGTGCACCATAATGCAACCAAATTAGTGTAAAGAATCCTTGTCATTCGAACTAGATCCAATGGAGGACTCGAATGAATACAAAATAGAATTGGTTGAAGTAGTACTTAAAGAAGACGAACCGGATAAGAAAATCAAGATCGGGGCTAACTTGGATGGAAAAGTCAAGCAAGACTTGACCAATCTGCTTAGAGAGTACAAAGATGTATTCGCTTGGAGTCACGAAGATATGATCGGAATAGATGCCCGAGTAATATCCCACCACCTCGCAGTTAGCCCGAATGCAAAACCGGTAATACAAAAGAGAAGATCGTTCAATCTTGAAAGAAGTCGAGCAATCAAACAAGAGGTGGAAAAGCTACTGGCATCTGGATCAATCAGAGAAGTCAGCTACCCTCAGTGGGTCGCCAACGTAGTCCTCGTCCAAAAGAAAAATGGACTATGGTGGATGTGCGTAGATTTCACGGATCTCAACAAGGCATGTCCAAAGGATAGCTTCCCACTTCCTAGGATAGACCAGCTGGTGGATGCCACAGCAGGTCACGAATTGCTTAGCTTCATGGACGCTTACTCGGGATACAATCAGATCCGGATGAACAAAGCTGATGAAGAAAAAACAGCTTTCACAACGGATCAGGGTTTATATTGCTACACAGTAATGCCCTTCGGTTTAAAAAATACAGGTGCTACGTATCAAAGGTTGGTCAACAAAATCTTCACTCGGCAAATAGGAAGGAACATGGAAGTGTACATTGATGACATGTTGACTAAAAGCTCTAGGCAGATGAGCATGCCCGGGACCTCTAAGAGACATTTGATGTTCTGAGAAGATACCAGATGAAATTAAACCCGAACAAATGTTTATTCGGAGTCCATTCGGGAAGATTCTTGGGTTTTCAAGTCCATCAAAGAGGAATCGAAGTTAATCCCGAGAAGATCCAGGCTTTGCAAGAAATGACCTCACCTAAAACATTGAAAGAGGTACAGCGCTTAACATGGTGTGTAGCTTCCTTGGGAAGATTCATCTCAAAGGCTACAGACAGGTGCGCACCCTTCTTCAAGATAATCAAAAAAGGGACAGGACTCGAGTGGAATAAAGAGTGCGAGCAGGCATTCTTAAAAATAAAAAAGTACTTGGGACAGGCTCCCGTTCTCTCAAAACCATAAAAAGGGGAAATACTTCAGCTGTATCTGTCAATAACCGAACTTGCAGCAAGTTCAGTCTTAGTCAGAACAAAAGATGGAGTGCAGAAACCAGTGTATTATACCAGCAAGGTACTCTTACCGGCTGAGACCAGGTACTCACAGGCAGAGAAGATGGCTTTAGCACTGGTTTCAGCAGCAAAAAAGCTGAGACCATATTTTCAGGCCTATACAATCCAGGTTCTCACCAATTGCCCCATTAAGACAAATTTTACAAAAATCAGAAATATCAGGAAGACTTACCAAATGGGCAATCGAGCTAAGTGAATTCGATATTCATTATGTCCCCAGAACCTCCCTCAAAGGACAAGCTGTGACAGACTTCATTGCCGAGTTCACAGAACCAAACCTGGAAGCAAAAAGACTATTGGATAAGAGTTTCCCATGGAATCTGTATGTTGATGGCTCTTCAAATAATCATGGTAGCGGGGCAGGGATCGTAGTTCACACCCTAGAAGGAGATGATGTTGAATGTGCCATGAGATTTGATTTTAAAGCAACCAATAATCAAGCCGAGTACGAGGCATTGTTAGCTGGAATCAGAGTCTGCATAGCTCTCGGGGCAGACGAAGTTGAGATATTCAGCGATTCACAGGTGGTTGTCAACCAGGTTATGGACGAGTATCAGGCCAAAGATGAAGGTATGATAGCCTACCGTGACATCACGAAACAACTCCTCCAAAAATTTAAAGAATACAAGATCGCTCAGATCCCAGGGAAGAAAATGTAAAGGCTGACACATTGTCTAAATTAGCGTCAGCAACAACCTCAATCAGACCAAAGACCATTCCGGTTGCACACCTCCTTAAACCGAGTACAACTGAACCTAAGCAATTGGAAATTTCAGAAATCCGAACACCACAGGACGGTTGGATGGTCCAACTGAGAAGGTTCCTGGAAGAAGGCATGCTCCTGAAAGATCCGGTACTAGCAAAGCGCATCAGGTATCGATCGGCTAGGTATACCATGATCGGAGGAGAATTATACAGAAGGGGGTTTTTCCCGAGCTCTCAAGAGATGTGTGCCAGAAGAAGATGCACATCGAATACTTCAAGAGATCCACAAAGGAGTTTGCGGGAACCACACTGGGGGTAGAAGTCTGGCGTATAAGGTACTCAGGTAAGGCTATTACTGGCCTACGCTTTTCTCAGACGCACAACAATGGTCGGAAAGTTGCAATACATGTCAAAGGATTGCTAAAGATATCCGACAACCCCCAGAAAAGCTCAGAAACCTCACCGCCCTATGGCCATTCGCCATGTAGGGCCTAGACCTGATCGGCCCAATGCTAGCTGGGACAGGGGGTGGAGCAAAGCACGCCATAGTCGCTGTCGATTATTTCACAAAATGGGCAGAAGCTGAAGCGCTGGTGCATATCACAGAAGCTAACACCACAAGTTTTGTAAAGAAATACATACTTTATAGGTTTGGAGTTTCGGACGCTATAATCACTGACAATGGCACCCAGTTTAATAACCTAAAATTCAGACAGTTGTGCGAGAAGTACCAGATTGCTAATTACCATGCCACACCAGCCCATCCTCAAACAAATGGGCAGGTAGAAGCAGTAAATAAAATTATCAAGCACACCATCAAAGCAAAGTTGTATGCCAAAAAAGGAAGCTGGTTGAAAAGCTTCCAGAAGTATTATGGGCATACCGGACGACAACGAGGAATTCAACAGGAGAGACTCCATACACTTTAGCATTTGGAACAGAAGCTGTTATTCCTATAGAAACATTGTATGCGTCACCACGGGTCAGGCTATACGATGAAGAACAGAATATTGATATGCTACTACAAAGTTTGGATGAGCTAGAAGAAAAGAGGGAAAAGTCCCGAATAAGAAATACAACATATCAACAAAGAGTGGCTCGCCACTACAACTCTCGTGTTCGGATCAGAAAATTCCAGCTAGGAGACCTAGTGCTCAGGAAGGTGTCATTGAACACAAAAAATAAAGCTGCAGGATCCCTGGCTGATAAATGGGAAGGTCCATACAAGATCGAGGGGATAGCTGGCCATGGAGCTTATTGGATTGCTCGACCCAATGGAGGGGTTTTACCCCGACCAATATCTGAAGATTTTCTATCCTTAAAATTACATGTTCTTTTTTTCTAGTCAGGACAATATTAGTTAGGATAAATATTAAACTGTAATTTGAATCTTTGTTGATTTTTACAGTAATAAATAAAACTACTCGAAATTTTCGAAAGAAAAGCATCTAGCTCGGGATTTCTAAAAGAAAGCATATGATAATAAGAACATATGGAAGAAGAGCATGATAATAAGAACATGCAAATAGAATTCTCAGGACCGTCAAATCCCGAATGGGCTGAGAAGCTCGTAGGAGCATGCCAGCCGAGCAGGGTCAAAATGACCTTCACAAAAAGGCAAACCCGATGCACCAGACTTTGGAAAAATGTTCGGGATGATATCGGGAGAAATTTCGGTGAATTGCATAGTTGTGTTGAAGCAAATTTTTTTTTTAAAAAAAAGAGCTCAACGATTCGGCAAACCCTTGCGTATAAAAACTAGGGAGACATCCTTGGTATTGCGTAAGGACTCGAACATATGATCATGGTGAGCCTTGATGTAATGTTCGGGTAGCAACCGAGTATGAAACACAAGTGTAAACTTACCTGTTTCAAGATGACTCGGTTAATAATAAATAGCCAGTTTAATAAGATACTTGGCAATTAAAGTCATTCGGGTAACAACCGGTTTAATAAGATACTCGGTTAAGTTACTCGAATATCGAAGAAGCTAGTTTAATAAGATACTTGGCAATTAAAGTCATTCGGGTAACAACCGGTTTAATAAGATACTCGGTTAAGTTACCCGAATATCGAAGAAACCAGTTTAATAAGATACTTGGCAATTAAAGTCATTCGGGTAACAACCGGTTTAATAAGATACTCGGTTAAGTTACCCGAACATCAAAGAAATCAGTTTAATAAGATACTTGGCAATAGAAGTCATTCGGGTAACAACCGGTTTAATAAGATACTCGGTTAAGTTACCCGAACATCAGCCACTTTAATACAGCACTCGGCAACAATCAGCAATAAACAAATCAAAACCATTCAATTCAAATAAGATTTTATTGCTCATAAAAGAGTGGTTACAGTTCAAAGAATGATTCTGTACAAGTAAAATATAATCAGAATTTTCTACAGTTCTACAAAATTAAGGTTGCAAGGATTTCGAGCCTTTGCCAATACTCGGATCTGGCACCATCTCGTACTCACGAAGCAGGCTCTCATTAGACGACCAAGAGATATTGTCGACAATATCATCCCTCCACTGGCTATAATCTTCACCCGGGGCTGGCCCGACATCTGGGACTACACCCTCAACCGACTCTTGACTTGCATAAAAGGTAGAGAGAGAATGCTCGGACGGAATCTCTAAATGCATGGGATGGGGCTCTTTGCCTTGACTACGACAGTAGGCTCTCTATTCCTTCATTTGAATCCGAAGAGATTCCAAGGACCGGTCCACGTGATGTTTGATTGTTAGCTCCCAATTAGCTCGGGCTTTCTCGGTCACACTATTCTTAACTTTGAAGAACTCGCCGGTCAAAACTAGCCCACGTTGAAATTCCTGAAGAAGTAGGGCATCGTAAGCAGGGGATCTTTTAAAACGATCCACCCCTTGGACTTCCAGTTCCAACATGGCCTCTTAGGAAAGGGATTCAACTGTCAGCACTTGGCGCTCCAAATCTTCGATTTTTTGGTCATACGCCGACTCATGGATTCTTCAGTAGAAGATAGAAGATTTTGAAGTGATGCAACCTTCTCCTCTGCCAGAGATGCCTTGTCCTCGGCTTCAATCTGCTTCGCCAGACAATGGTCGGTAAATATTTGTACAGAACCGACCTTCTGCTGGTAAGCTTTCTCGGCTCGAGCACGACCATCCTCACTCGCCTTCAGCTGAGCCTCTAGACGCCTTATTCGATCAGGTTGATGTTGCTGCATCTGAGCTAACTCAGCAAATTCGGTCACTATCTGTAAAGAGATATATTCAGAAATCTGACAGAAGCAAAACAATAGAGGAGTCGGATTCAACTTACATAAGATGCACCGTTAAAAATATTTTGGAGACATTCGGTCAGGGAACCATCTAGAAAGCCGCTCCAGCGGTCTTTCCTAATAAAAAGCCCGACCGGAGGACATCTCCCGTAGCATATCATGGAGAGAAAGGAATAAAGGAACCCCCGATGTTTCAGCTCCCAGATTTCTAAACTCGGGGGCGGGAGAAGCCCTGTTCGGTTCTAAGGATGGAGAAGGAACCCCCGAAGGTTCAGCCTCCATATCTCCAACTTCGGGGGTAGAAGAAGCCCTACTCGGTTCTGAAGCGGCCGCATCTACTGATGCACCAGCGCCAACACTCGAGGCAATCTCATCCGCTACATCTTCATCACTGGAGTCGATAAATGAGACTACCCAAGGAACTTTGAGAGAATGAGACGGCGAGCTAACTGCCTTTCGTTTCTCACCCCGAGAACAATGGAAGTTAAGGTCAGCATCAGGATCTTCCTGCGGATCATCTCAGAAAGACTCAAAGAATGCGGCACCTGCAGGCACTTGATCCGTCAAGACGTTACCACCGTCGCTGGCTAAAAACCGCCCAACAGGCTCTTCACCCGAGCCTTCACATTGCCTCTCTCTATTAACAGGCAGTTGGGTGTCAGTTGGCTCACTTTGGCCACTCGGACTGCATAATCATGAGTAGAAGGCTGAGCACCCTGGTGAATGTACTCGGGGATCTGTTTCTCAGCAATGTCGGTTTCCTCATCAGGCTCAGGTGGAGCAATACCTTCATCGCCCTGACGGGAAGCTTCCTTTCTACTCGCTTGCAGAATCGCCTTCACCTGGCGAGCCTGAAATCGCTGACGACGTCCGTATCGAACACTAGTAAAAAAAAATATTCATGTTAGAAAAGAAAATGAAAAGCAGAAAAATACAATAGAAATGGCACCGGGTTACTTACATTGCTTGCGATGGCCCGAAATCTATCTGAAGAAGCCGAGCTTTATCAAATCCTCCTTTTTAAAAAGGCAGCTCTTGCTCCTCTTCTCCAAAGTACGAACAGCTGCCCGAGTCAGCCTCTTCAGCTCAGAATCATTATAATCAATTATTTTTCTGTTCCACACTTCGGGGGAACAGAAAAAAAATCGGGAACACTCAACATCGTTCGGGAATCCCCAGATCCAACAGTGACGTTGAGCCCGAGAGCCCCTCCAGCAAAAAACCAACTGTTCTTCCAAAATTTATTGGATGTAGGGAATCCCCATACAAAACCTTTTTTTTTTGGGTCATCAGAAGCATCGACCTCCTGATTCACCTTTGCTTCTTTGGGGACCCAACCGTCCGATGGAGTAGATGCAAGAAAATAGGTCCCCGTTTTGCTAACCTGCCTCAGCGTAAAGAAATGCCTGATTTCATTCGGGGAAGGCGGCGAAAGGTTCATTCGACTGAACATGTGCCACATGCACATCAAGACTTTATAACTATTCGGGGCCAACTGAGCTGGGGTTATCCCTGCTTCAGCCAAAAACTAGGCAATAAAAGGTTGAAAGGGAAGTGTGACACCACAGCATAACATTGATTCATAAACCGCGACCATACCCTCAGGAGGATTCCATACGGCTCTATCCCCCGCAGGAACCAAAGTGACCGAGT
This sequence comes from Dipteronia dyeriana, assembly GCA_032871835.1. Lineage (NCBI taxonomy): Eukaryota > Viridiplantae > Streptophyta > Magnoliopsida > Sapindales > Sapindaceae > Dipteronia > Dipteronia dyeriana. The sequence continues at coordinate 75,939,441 of CM065303.1, read as the reverse complement.
CGGGCAAGTCGAATCTGGAGCGGTATTTTTCTATCTCAGCTGGCTCGACCACATTCGGCTCAGTATCAAAGCCACTCGGGCGAGTGTCAGAAAATGAAAGACGAGACGCCATGTACACTTCATCAACGTCACCCTCGTTAACAGTCAGTTCCCTGGTCTGAACGCTGCTCGAGCCGTGCTTGTATACCTTACTTCTGCTCTGATGTTTACCTATCCTTCGAAAAGATACCCTGTGATCAGAAATATCAGAATCAGAACTAGATGGAGAACTCGATACATGGCTGAAAGTGACGTCAGGGCGAAGCCCAGAAACATCAACCTCTAAGAATGGAGGTTCATCTATTGGGATATCTCCCAGTAATCGTTTAATGCAAGAAACTAACTGGAAATCCCCAAGTTCTAATGCATCAAAAGCGATTTTAAAGAGACGATGGCGGGAAGATGGCCCCATTAAAACTAACATTGAATTAAGATTGATGCAAGATCTTTAAACGAAGAATCGTGAACTTCTGGATAAAGAAATCTGAATTTAAAGAAATTTCTGCTGAAAATTGTTGAGAATAAAGCGATGTCTCTCAACAAAGAATTTAAAAAAGAGACGGCACGAAACCCTAGGATTTCAAAGCGGGAAAAAACTTATGACGAAACTCGATGACGTAGGCGGCGTTTGGGGAAACGTAAAAATCATTTCTCATAAATGATATTGAAAAACGAAGAGACGAGGGACGCGTGTCAAAACAGGAAGTAGCCCTCGACCGTCAGAACTTCAAAACGTCACCATCATTTAAGATCTCGCATGATGAAGCGAATCGAAATTACAGGGTCACCATTAAGACACGCCATTATGACAAGACGGCTATTCTGACGAGTGAAAATTAAGACGATTAAAATACTCTTGCCCGAAATGAAATTTACTCGGCAAAAATATTTTAAGGGGGTATTATCGTATGTGAATTTTACCAAGCATACACGTCATTGACAGGAAGGAGAAAATAGCCAAGTGGACGCCCAAATGGATGCCCAAATGGGCACTCAGGAAATATCCTACGAAGTATCATTAAAGAGAAGAAAGCCCGAGTAAGCATATATTGAATGAAACCTACTCGAGATCAGTTAATAACACTCGGGACTGGTTAAACAATGCTTCCACTCGGGCTCAAACGGCGCTACTCGAGAATAAATACGACTCGAGTAAGAACTTGGTGATTATTTCACACGGATTAAGTCATTAAATACACGAAGATATCCATCAAGAAGGAATCCTAAATAAAATGGAACATTAAGTTAGAAAAGTCCCCAATCAGAAAATAACTTGATTTCTTTACGAATACTACATTCTTATAAGGAAACAAGTCCAAATTGAACTACACTACTAGAATCCCACTCGATTTCCATAAGAGACTCCGAAACAGGAAAGAAGACAAATCAACCTCAAGCAAGTAACCGAATCCCAATTAAATACAAAGATCTTGTATTACTTGTACAAAGCAGATTAGGGTTCTATAAGCATATAAATAGACCCATAATCTGGCTCCAAAATATATAGGCAATATAGCATACATCAATCATAGCAAATACAGAGAGAAAAAAGAGAGATCGAGAGCTTGTAAACATCATATTTTCATAGTGGATTTTTGGCTTGGTTGACCCATCAACCACCCGTGGACGTTTATCCGGTCATCAGAGTTTTACCACGTACAACTTGTCTTCGTTACTCTCTCTGAATCTCTTTCTCTTTGAATCAATAGCCGAAATCTTATCCTTATTGGCTTTTCTAACATAATCCAGAAATTGACGTCAACAATATCCAACCTAAAATCTCATATTTTTCATCTTAATACATATAACTTGTAAGGTATTAAATTGGGAGTGGATACATATTAATGATGTTTTATCTCATCTATCACGTTAATCTATTCACTATTCGATATTTCATATGCCACGTTTTATTAAAATAAAAGCATGGAATCTTATTTGGAATATGTAACATTTAATGAACCGGAAAAGCCAACAGCTGAAATGTTAGTACTCTTAAGTTATTAAACAGCCGAAGAAATAAAAAATCAATTTCAGAAAGAGAATCACATTACATGACAAAATTAATAACAATCTTCTACCAAAATATATTAAATTTCAAACCTTGTTAGCTCTGGAATCCTTTTTCATTATCTCTTCAAATAGCCATCGATCAAAAGGCCGTAAGTAAGTCAATTATCACTCTTTTACATCGATCAAAGTACTATAAGTAACTGTGTCAAGTCTTTATAGTCTCTACACATTTCTCTAACTTTCCATATAGCCACTCTACTTCCATCTTAAGCTTATTTATACTATCTTTGTTTTTACTACAATTAGTGCCTCCCAACTTTTTAGTTGTATTGTTTTGACAAATTGAATCGTGCATGATTAATAAATCTATAAGTTTTTTTTTAACACTAATACATTCATTCGGGTTTTTAAGAGGGGAGGACTCGAACCTATAACTTCATAACATAAGTGTGAAGAGTTTACTACTGGACATATCTCATATTATCAATAAATCTTTAAGTTAATTTCATGAATATTATTGTTGACGTTTGATTTTGGATATGCCAATAAGGATTGGATTTTGGCCGTGATTCTAAAGAGAAAGAGAAGGAGAAAATAAACAAACCCGAGTTTTTTACGTGGTAAAACTCTGATGACCTGAGAAACGTTCACCAGATGGTTGAATGATTAACCAAGCCAAAATCCACTATGAAAATATGATATTTACAAGCTCTCGATCTCTCTTTCTTCTCTCTGTATTTTTTCTATAAATGTTGTTGTATCTTCTTTTTTGAGATTATGAGTCTATTTATATGTTTATAGAACCATAATCTGCTTTGTACAAGTAATAGATCTTTGTATTTAATTACAATTATGTACTTGCTTGAAGCTGATTGCCTTCTTTCCTGTTTTGGAGTCTTGTATTGAGAGTGAATGAGACTCTAGTAGCGTAGTCCAATTAGGACTTATTTCCTTATAAGAGCAGTCTTTTTGATGAAGTAAAGTTACTGCCAGGTTGTGAACCTTTCCTGTTTAATATTCTATTTTTATTAGGATTCATTTTCTTGATATGGATATCTCCGTGCATCCTAATGACTTTATCCACGTGAGCTTCGCTCTGGGGCCTTTATTTGATTTTCATCATGTTTGTCTCGAGTAGCTCCTTTTGTTCCTGTGTAGAAATGTCACTTAATCAGCCCCAAGTGTAATTTATCTGATCTTGAGTAGTATTTAGTTGATCATGAGTAGGTTTGGTTCAACATTTTCTTACTCGGGTTTTCTCTTCTCTGGTGCTATCTTGTAAGTTATTTTCTGAATACTTATTCGGATTTCCACCTGGCAATTTATCCTTTTTGAAGATGACGTGTTCATCCGATAAAATTCACCTATGACAATACCCCCTTAAAATATTTTTACTAAACAAGGTTCCTTCGGGCAAAAGTATTTTAATTAGTTTTCGATATCTTTTCAGTACCCGAGTAAGATCTTGTCATAATGACGTGTCTTAATGGTGACCCTGTAAATTTGATTTGCCTCCTTATGTGAATTCTTTAATGACGGTGACGTTTTGAAGTTCTGATGGCAAAAGCTGGTTCTCTCTTTGACACGTGTCTTTTGCCTCTTCATTTTTCGATATCATTTATGAGAAACGACTTACGCGCTTCCCCATACACCACCTACGTCATCAATCCTCATCATTGTTTCTTTCCCGCCTTGAGATCCTAGGGTTTCGTGTTTTTATTTATTTAAATTCTTCGCTGAGAGACAACGGTGGTTTATTCTTAACGATTTTCAACAATTTTTATTCTTAACGATTTTTAATTTTTTTTCTTCTTAAACCCAGATTTCTTTACACAGAAGACCTCAATTCTCCGTTGAAGATCTTGCATCAAACTTAATTCAATGTTAGTTTGAATGGAGCCATCTTCCCCGCCATCATCTTTTTAGTATTGCTCTTGATGTATTAGAACGCGGGGATTTTCAGTTGGTTTCCTGTATTAGAAGATTACTGGGGGAAATCTCTGCTGATGAGCCTCCATTTTTAGAAGTTGATATTTTTGGGCTTCACCCTGACGTCACTTTTAGTCCTGTATCCAGTTCTTCATCTAGTTCTGACACTGACGTTTCTAATCACAAGGTACCTCTACGAAGGATAGGGAAACATCAAAGCAAAAGTGAAGTCCGTAAGCACAACTCGGGCGATATTCAAATTCGGGAACAAATTGTTAATGAGAACGACGTTGAAGAGGCATCCAAGATCTCTCTCCTTTCTTTCTCTGCTACTCGCCCGAGTGGATTTGATACTTAGCCGAACGAAGTCGGTAGATGAAATAGAAAAGTATCGTTCCCGATTCGATTTGCCCAATTCGGTCACTTTGATTCCAGCGTGTGATAGAGCTGTATGGAATCCTCTCTCGGGTATGATGGCGATCTATGGATCCATACTCTGCTGCAGCGTCACTCTTCCCTTCCAGCCATTCATTACCTGGTTTTTGGCTGAAGCAAGGATTGCTCAGGCTCAGTTGTCCCCGAATAGCTACAAAATTTTGATGTGCATATGGAACATGTACAGCTGGATAACTTATTGCCGCCATCCCAGAGTGAAATCAGGCACTTCTTTACACTAAGGCAATCGGGCAAGTCTGGAACTTACTTCCTTATGTCTAACTCACCAGATTGTTGGGTCTCTAAGGGGACAAAAGTGAGTCAGAAAGCTGATATCTCTGATGACCCTAAAAAGAGGGGTTTTATATGGGGATTTCTACGTCCAACAAGTTCTGGAAGAACAGTTGATTTTTCACCGGAGGGATTCTCGGGCATGAAATTACTGTTTCAGCTGGGGGTACTCGGACGGTGTTGAAGGTCCCCCGTTTCTTTTGTTCCCCTGAGATTTGGAACAAGAAGAAAATCAAGTACAGCGATGTGGAGCTGACCAGACTTGCTCGGGCGACAGTTCGCACTTTGGAGAAGAGGATTTCAAGCTATCGTAGGCGGTGTAAGTGATTTTTACAACCTTTTCCTTTCCATTGTTATTATTTTCTGCTTTTTATTTTCTGACGTGGTTTCTCTTTTCTTCTAAGTGTACGATGCAGACATCATCTGCGATCTTCAGGCTTATCAAGTGAAGTCAATTCTTCAAGCGAGCATGAAAGAGACTTCTCGTCAGAGCGATGAAGGCATTGCCCCACCTGAATCTGACGAGGAAACTGGCACGGTTGAAGAGCAAATTCCTGAATACATCCCCGAGGACATCGTTCAACCAACCATATAGGAGTCTAGTGGTTCAAGTGGCCCAACGGATCATACCCATTCGCCTAATGACGGGGAGAGGCAAAACGAGGGTCCTAGTGAGGATCCTGTCGAACAGTCAAATATTGGTGATAGAGGTAATACCTCCGTGGGACAAGTACCTGGGGATCCTGAATTCTTTGAGTCCTTCCGGGATGACACTCAGGAAGATCCCACAGCTGATATGAGCTTTCACCGTTCTCGGGATGAGAAGCGAAAGCAGTCAGCTCCCCGATTGGCCTACTTAAGGTCCATCGGGTGGTCTCATTCATTGATTCCAACAATGAAGATGTTGTGGATGAGATTCCCCTGAGCGTTGATGCTGGAGCGTCAGCGGATGCGACGGTTTTAGAGCCGAACAAGGGCTCTCCTACCCCTGAGGTTGGAAATCTATGGGCTGAATCATCGGGGGCTATTCTGACGAGCTCTTCCTCTGATACACATCTTTGGAGTGTTCGGGAATACCCCATTTTGTATAGTTCTCCTCTAATCAATGTGTACCTTGCCGATCTATATCTGATACGTTTTGCTTGTAAGAGATCTTCCGGGAGCACACTTTCTTCCAGGAACCTTTTCAGTTGAGTCATCCAACCGTCTGGCGGTGTTCGGATTTCTAAAATTTCTAAGTTTCTTGGTTCAGCTGTGCTTGGTTTAAGGAGATGTGCCACCGGAATAATCTTTGGTTTGATTGTGGTTGTTGCTGACGCTAGCTTGGACAATGCGTCTGCCTTTTCATTCTCCTCCCTATGGATCTGAGCAATATTATATTCTTTAAATCTCTGGAAGAGTTGTTTTGTAATGTCATGGTAAGCTATCATGCCTTCGTCCTTGGCTTGGTACTCATCCAGGACTTGGTTGACAACTAACTATGAATCACTGAATATCTCGACCTTATCTTCCCCAAGAGCTATGCAGACTCTGAGTCCAGTTAGTAACGCCTCGTACTCGGCTTGATTGTTGGTTGCTTTGAAGTCAAACCTCATGGAACATTCGATATTATATATTTCCAGAATGCATACTACAGTCTCTGCCTCGCTGCCATGAGTGTTTGAAGAGCCATCAACATACAGTTTCCATGTGAAACTTTTACCCGACATCTTTTTTGCTTCCATGATTGGTTCTATGAACTCTGCTATAAAATCTGTCACTGCTTGCCTTTTGAGGGATGTCCTAGGGACATAGTGGATGTCAAATTCACTTAGCTCGATAGCCCATTTAGTCAGTCTTCTTAAAATCTCTGGCTTCTGTAAAATTTGCTTTAATGGGCAGTCGGTGAGAACCTGGATTGTATAAGCTTGAAAATATGGCCTTAGCTTCCTTGCTGCCGAAACCAATGCTATTACCATTTTCTCTGCCTGTGAATACCCATTTTCGACTGGTAGAAGTGCCTTGCTGGTGTAGTACCTTGCTGGTGTAGTACACCGGCTTCTGTACTCCATCTTCTGTTCTAACTATGGCTGAGCTTGCTGCTAGTTCTGTGATTGATAAATATAGCTAGAGTATCTCTCTTATCTGTGGTTTTGAGAGGATGGGTGCCTGCCCTAGGTAATCCTTAATTTTCAGAAAAGCCTGTTCACACTCTTCATTCCATTCGAGCTCTTTTCCTTTTTTGATTACTTTAAAAATGGGTAAGCATCTGTCTGTTGCTTTTGAGATGAATCTACCCAAGGAAGCTAAGCATCCTGTTAGACGATGTACCTCTTTGAGTGTCTTTGGTGAAGTCATTTTCTGCAGGCCCTGGATCTTCTTGGGGTTGACTTTGATTCCTCTTTGGTGAACTTGAAAACCCAGGAATCTTCCTGAAAGAACTCCGAATAAACACTTGTTCGGATTTAGCTTAATATGGTATCTCATTAAGACATCAAATGTCTCATGCAGATCTGAAGTATGCTTGTCTGCTGTCCATTCTTCTTTTGGACGAGGACTACATTAGCTACCCATTGAGGGTAATTGACCTCTCTAATCGATCCTACAGCGAGTAGCTTCTCTACTTCCTGTTTGATTGCCTAGCTTCTCTCGAGATTGAATGATCTTCTCTTTTGTATCACCGGTTTTATATTCGGGTCTACTATGAGATTGTGCGATATTATTCGGGCATCTATCCCGACCATGTCTTCATGACTCCAAACGAACACATCCCTGTATTCTTTGAGTAGATCAACACGGCTTTGTTTGACTTCCCCTTCCAGGTTGGCTCCGATCTTGACCTTTTTGTCTGGTTCATCTTCTTTCAAGGTGATTTCTTTAACCGGTTCAGTTTTGGATTTATTCGGCTATTCCCTTGGGTCTAATTCGAATGATAGTGGCTTTCCGTTCTGACTCAGCTGTGCTATAGTGCAAACATGTTCATTATTGTCATTGTATACTGCCAGGTTAGCTCTTCGGGCCATTTCTTAGGATCCCTTGACTACCCCGACCCCCTGTTCGGTCGGGAATTTTATCATTAAGGCATAAATGGCTGTTACAGCCTTAGTTTTATTCAGGAATGGTCGTCCTAATAGTGCATTATATGGCCAATTGTCCAAGTCTACCACCACGAAGTCGAGCAATACAGTTCTCTGGCAAGGTGCAACTCCAATCTTCACAGTTAGCTTTATCGTCCCGAGTGACCTGACCTCAACTCCCCCGAATCCTCTGAGTTGTAGGTCCTTTCGGTCTAACCTGAGTTGATCGTAGACGGCTACATTAAGAATGTCTGCTGAGCTTCCATTATCTATCAGGATTCTTCTGACTTCCCGGTGACCAATCCGGGCACTTATGACCAAGATGTCATTTGGCCGAACATAAACTCCATGGTAATCCGCTTCTGTGAACGTTATCGGGTCTCATCCTTCCTTAACCCTTTTCGGGTCTGGCTCGATCGAGTTTACGTCAAAGTTATTCCTTGCTTCTACTGCTTCTCTGATTTCTTGTGTTCGTTCTCGGTTGCTTCTCCTAGTAGATGGTCCTCCAAAGATAGTATGTATTACTTCATTAGCCTCTGAACTGGCCCTTTGATTTCGACCAGAGCTGTGATCGGCCTTGACCTCTTCCTTTGTTTCTGGCTTCTCATCATTTTTCAAGATTATGTTTTGTAGATGCTCTTCCCGAATGAGGGTTTCTATGTAATCTCTTAGCTTGTAACACTTTGAAGTCTCATGACCGGTTTCTTTGTGGAATCTGCAATATTTAGTTGTATCTCGCCTGGCGAACTGAGACTGTCGTCGTGGTTCTTGTACCATATTCTTTTCCTCTAAAATGGCTAGGATTTCCTCCTGTTTTTTCTGAAAGGGGGGTGTAATTGGTGTATTTTCCTCAGTATTTTTCTGTGGTCTGTTCGGTATTACGCCCATTACCCCCGTCTTTGCTATTTTCTTTACCGTTTCCTTTTTGTTTCCCCTTATGGTTCTGCACCTTGGACTCGGCGTCCTTCTGTTCGAGTTTTCCCCCATGCATGTAGCATCCTTCCGTGGCTAACTCTTCTTCCTTAGCCAATGCATATCCTCCATCTATATCCATCATGTCTGCATATCCGGTCAGTCGGGCTCTTCTTAAATTAAAAGATAGCCGTCCATTCTGCAGGTTATTGATGAATGCATTGATTATTGCTTCATCGTTTGCACTGCTAATTTCTGATACCGCTTGGCCGAATCTTCCCAGGTATTTCTTTAGTGACTCATCTTTCCCTTGCTTTATTTGAGCAATATGAGCCAATGACTTTTTCCTGTGAACATTACTCAGGAATTGCCTTGAGAAACTCCTGCTCAGTTCACTACAATTTACGATGCTTGCTGGGGGCAATCTCTCGAACCACCTTGAACCCATATCTCTCAGAGTTTGTGGAAAGTTGAGACATAGCAAAGGATCACTGTGGGCATACTAAGCCATGACATTTTTATAGCGTCTCACGTGCTCCTTTGGATCTGTATTTTTCTTAAACTGCTCCACGTGTGGCATCCTAAACCATTATATGAATGGGGTCTGCCAGATTTCCATGGTGAATGGACTGTCAGAATCGTCATCAGATAAATCGTTATACCCATAACGTCTTACCAGTGTGTCCATTTGACGTCTGTTGTTCTCGACCTCTCGAGTTAGGCTCTGGATTACGATGTCTCTGCCTCCCACTGGACTTCCCTGATGGTCGAACCGCTGGGTGATTGTCATTCCTCTTTCTGGCTCTTCACTTTGATACCGGGTTTTATGTATGATTCCGTGATGACGCTTATGATAGTGTCGATAGCTGTATTCTGATGACGATTGATCCCGGTGCCAGTCATGGTTGCGGTGTCTAGCACAGGTTGTCTGATCCTGGTTCTGCCTCTGGCGTGGTCGTTCCTCTTCAGGTATTTCACGTCCAGCCTAATTTATTGGAGTAGGGTTCCTTCCAATTTCGGGTGTATTTATTTCTGGCCCTACTTTGATCGAACGAAGCTTTGCAGGTGAAAGGTTAGTAGTTTGTGCTTCCGTAGCCAGTAGATCAACTCCTTCATTTGCTGCATCCACCATCAATTGTTGCAACGCCTCTCGGAAGCGCTGTGTCAGGTCTCCGCTGGTCGGAGGAACTTGCTGGATCCCAGCCAGGAATGTAGGTTCGTTATTCGTTGTTACGGCGAGGTCCCGCGAGGTACTGCCAACATGGAAGCTGTCCGGAGATCTTTGAACATCCCCAAAATTGCTTCTGCTTCCTGCCATCACTTTTGATCAAGTCGGAGGTTTAACCCCTTATTCTAGCACCAATTGTTGACGCCTGATTTTGGATATGCCAACAAAGATTGGATTTTAGCCGTGATTCTAAAGAGAAAGAGAAGGAGAAAATAAACAAACGCGAGTTTTTTACGTGGTAAAACTCCGATGACAGGAGAAACGTCCACGGGTGGTTGAATGATCAACCAAGCCAAAATCCACTATGAAAGTATGATGTTTACAAGTTCTCGATCTCTTTTTTTTTTCTCTCTGTATTTTTTCTATGAATGCTGCCGTATCTTTTTTTTTGAGATTATGGGTCTATTTATATGTTTATAGAACCCTAATATGCTTGGTACAAGTAATAGATCTTTGTATTTAATTACAATTATGTACTTGTTTGAAGCTGGTTGTCTTCTTTCCTGTTTTGAAGTCTTGTATTGAGAGTGAATGAGACTCTAACAACGTAGTCCAATTATGACTTATTTCCTTATAAGATCAGTCTTTTTAAAGAAATAAAGTTACTGCCAGATTGGAAACCTTTACTGTTTAATATTATATTTTAATTAGGATTCCTTTTCTTGATATGGATATCTCCGTACATCCCAATGACTTTATCCACGTGAGCTTTGCTCTGGGGCCTTTATTTGCTTTTCATCATGTTTGTCCCGAGTAAGAGCAATATCTGCTAGTCCCGAGTAGCTCCTTTTGTTCCTGAGTAGAAATGTCACTTAATCAGCCCTGAGTGTAATTTATCTGATCTTGAGTAGTATTTAGTTGATCCTGAGTAGGTTTGATTCAATATTTTAATACTCGGGTTTTCTCTTCTCTGATGCTGTATTGTAGGATATTTTCTGAATGCTTATTCGGATGTCCACCTGACAATTTATCATTTTTGAAGATGACGTGTTCATCCGATAAAATGACATGTTCATCCGATAAAATTTACATATGACAATTATATTTTTTGATTCGATGGAATTTATAATTATAAAAATAATTTCAAGAAAAAGAAAGAGAGTAATGAATAATAATGATCACGTCTGTCCATTTCATGATAAATATTATTATAATCTAAACTGTACAAAGAGAGATTCTTGGTTGATTACAATTTACAATTAAGTGATATTATTAACTATTTCACTTAATTATTATGCTACTTTGCGATGCGAAAGCTGTCCTTAACATCCCTTGCATCCGCATTCACAAACTGAAAAATAAATCAAGAAAAATTAGAGTGACTATGTATACTTTTTTATTTTAACTAATAAAAATTGTGAAATACTATCGAGATTCACCATTAAAATGTTTTTTTTTTGTTATATAGTATATATTTTTTTTATATGAAATTATCTACAACCCATAAAAAAAAAATTATGGTTTCCCCTCTGGATCAATCTAATCACAAACATGCCTTAGTCTACACAAATATATATGTTGAGAAAACAAACCTCTAATTTCATGTCTTCTTTTGTTGCATGTCCTCTTAAATATCCAAACTTGGAAATCCTTGATAAACTCCAACTATCTACCTGTAAATAGATTATATTTACAAATGATCAATAGGTTTCAGCTGCGGGATCCCGTATGTTTTTTTGTGCGGGATCCTAGATTATCGGTCCTGATATTAATCTATGAACAATATATATCTACTTACATGGTCTGGGAACTTGTCCAAACTGTAGCCAGCCATGCCTATAACAGCCTGAACTGGTTCACTGTACTTGGTGTGATCATGTGTCCACACCATTTTCATCTTTTCTAGGCATAGCCAAGCATTTATCTCCATAAACTGAACATGTTCGCTCATAATTGTGGACATGTCCAAACAGGACCAGATCAACCTATTCCTCAACCATATATATTTCCAAACAGATTAGTCATTGCACATTACGATTAACAACCCGAAACAGGCTGTTTGATCTAGCTAGTCTCCCCGGAGAGGTGATTACCTTGTTATTGAAGTAAGGGCTCTACTGCTTCAACAAATTTCCTGTCAACACTGGATTCTGAAGAAGTATACATTGGCCTGTGCCTGCCTTTTTGTATTATATGGGCTGAAATATATTTTTAAGAAGCAAAACACTGTTAACTATACTCCTTTGACTTACCCTGTGAAAATTAACCAGGGTGTTTTTGATCGATCAATCGAAGCCATATCCTTTTTCATCCATTCATACTGTTGAAATTAAGATTCAATATAAGGCTGTGTCAGGACTCACATTAGAGAGAACAAAAATATGTATTAAGAGTGACTAATTAATAAACCTGTTCAGAATCTTCTGACCACTCATGCTCAGTTGATATCACAGTGAAGTGAACAGGTCCTTGTTCTATAGAATACCATGGCTTGTCCTTAGCTGGGGTTGGCATCGGAAAATAAGTCTCGTAAGCAACTCCACACTCTCCACCTCAATCAGGAGTAGTGTACACTGACCCTGTCCCTATGTAATCCCTGGAAAATTAAAATACACAAAATGTAAAAATTAAGCTGTCTTCTCCAAATATCATCAGAATTGACATGAGTTGAATTGAATTGAATTGAATTTAATGGGCTAGCTATATATATATATATAGATATGTATGCACCTCTCATGATTTCCGATCGCGGTCATGTAAGGGAGTGTGGAAGCAACAGGGGTTATAAGGTGAAGGAAGAAATCCCATTCAACTAAGAAGCCTGTTGCATAGCTTATATCTCCAATGTGGAAGATGGAATCCACACTGCCATTCTCTACTTCATCAGCCATCGCTTTGGTCACTGAGAGCGATCCTGGCTGAAATTTTCGGAAAATACAGGATTTATATTGTTGCAAAAGGCTAGTTTTAAAAAAGTTATATTATTTCAGCCACTAATTGAAATTCAATAGGTAATTCACTGTTCAATAACATTATCGAACCTGTATGGTAGCATAATCAGTACTAAACATCAGCGGATCATGGTACCTGAATGAAGTGTTCAGCAGATGCATCAAGAGGAGCCTTTCCCATATCACCAAATGCAAGAAATTTGAGTTCATCAGAACCTCCACCAGGTGGAGTCTTGAACTGGATTTTGTCACTCCAACCAACTGAATCACTGAATCACTGAATTCAGAGAACATAAGATAACATTTTTCTGTTTATTTTTATTGTACTGTTGAAAATTTGAAAATCCTGTAGAGCATTTAATCAAGAAATGTTGTTGTACCTTCCATATCTGTAGTAGGAGATGCTTGAAGGATCAAGTCCTGTCATCACTGCTGTATGAATGTAACCTGGATCATGCCACCCAAAGTCCACTGCTGGGCTAACTAGAGTAGAATCTATAATCAAAACAAATTCAACACAGGAAAATGATTAAGAACAAACAACTAATATATATTTTCTTGATAAATCAACTTCAAGCGAATCCACAGAGCCATCCATGGCCTAATGTGACCAAAAATTAAATTTTACTATGGAACTCACTGCACATATCATCTTTTGAAAATGTTGAAACTTGTGATGTCTCTGATTTTCCATCTCCATATTTAACTTGTTGGGGTTGGTTATCGCCACTAACCCATCTCAATCTCATCTGCACCGAATCAAATGTTGAAAATTTCGTCACGTGTTTAAAGATGTCCTGATTTCTGGACTAGTAAATACATTCAACGACTAATATCAGTTGTATTTTTAAACAGACAGTTTGCTTACAGATGTTCCTGTAGAATCTATGCTAGAGAGATGACCATATAATGGCTGGTTTGGATTCGCAAAATTGACAGGGTTTGATCGGCTCAAAATACAAGGGGTATCAAATCCACCAGTGAAGAACACGAATTCAATGTCAGTTCTGATGTTAATAACATGAAATTTAATCGAACCACTGCAAGTAGTCACCTCACATTTGCCATTGTTATATTTCTTGCATTGCTTCTTCTTACAACTTACGTAGTCTGGATCATTGCTCATATACTGAGCCTGCAAATTTGGAGAAATCAATCTCCAATTCAAAACATTCTCTATTTGTGATCAATTTATATAATTTTAAAAATGATCAAATTTTAAGTACCTTAACAGGATAATGGCAGAGAAGAGGAAGAGGAAGGTCACTGATGTCACCAGTCTGAATATACATAGCTATTGTTGAAGGACAACTTGACAATAACAATAATTTTGATAGTATATGTCGTCAGAACACACGTTAAGTAGAAAAAAGTAACTTCGAAGAGGGTAATTATATTTTCTTACTTAAGAGTTGGTAGGTGAGATCATAGCAATCCAATCATTCTCAGCAGGAAGCAAAACTCCACTGACAGTGACTGACAAATTCTTCATCAGAGAGATCATAAGTTTTGCTAACATTAACTTGCAAATAAGTGTTCACATGATCCTGATCAGGACACTGAGACAAAGCCCTTCTGTTCAAAACCCTGAAAGCAGAAATGTCTGTGTGGTTTCTGTGTTCAATGATGGAGTTGGCAACCAGCGGATGCAACGAAAAAAGAAGAGCCATGAAAGAATATGAACAGCAAGACAAAGAGTATCATCATAGAAAGTTCCATTATTGGAGAGGAAAATAATGAAAGCTAGTTGTTAGCAAATTTTGGAGTGTGATTTATATTTTATGGTGAAGATTACTAGAATTTCTGTATTGATGATTATTAAATATGGCAAACATTACATGAGAATTTCGGTTTCTTGATGTGAAGTTGTAAACATTGTTGGATATGTTGATACTAAAGAGGTTGATTATTATAAATTGTCACTGTAGTTCTTCTTATTCTAGAACAAATATGACATATGAGACGATATTAATTCAATTCCCGGAGTTATAAGTAGTATAAAAGCACTTCAATGGTTTTTTTGGTGAGTTGGGAAAAGTGCTTTTTTTCTCTGGAGCGAACTCCAGATTGGCATCAATTAGTGCTAGAGAGTATCTTTATTTCTATGAGACGATACAATTTTCTTAATCGAAAATTGTTGGTACGTAGATCAATACAACTTTTGTGGTGTGAAGCACAGAAAATGTGATGAATAGACGACGGTGGAGCCGTGGAAGAATACAAAGAAAACAGAGGGAGAGCTATAGATCTGCTACAGCCTACATGACAGAAGAAATAATCCCACATCGACAAAAAGAAGATATGAGAAGCAAACCACTAACTTATATAAACAACGCTTCGAGCGACATCTAACTTACGGAGCCGTGCGGTGAACACAAAGCGAACTATTCTTTCGCCTTTTACTAAAGAATACCGTGTGTTCGCCGCTGATAGCGGCATACGCTTATTTTTGGAGGGGATTTCCAAAGGAATGCCCCCATCAATTCTAGCTAAAATTTTAACTTCTGGCGCGCACGTTACAGCCAAGTAACGACGACTTATTTACTTGTGCAAGTGCTGGGCCCAATATTTTAGTTGAGTTTCAAGGACTTTGTAAATATTTTTGTACGTCAAGTACCAAACACTGTACGTCACAGATAAGTAAAACTACAATTTTGTGTGTGAGAGCTGGACTAAACATTTATTTTAGTCGAATACCAAACACGATGTAAATAGATAGATACGCTGTCACGGCGTGGTTGTAGTATTTATGAGGAATTAGCCGATTCATGGCGAATACCCAAGCCCAAGAAAAAAAGAAACGATCGTTGCAAAGTGCCCATTTTTACCCTTCCTGGGCACGTCACGACATAGTGACGATGTCATTTTTATTTTTTGCGTGGTATGGGCTGATTCAATTCGTGAAGGCCCAAGCAGACCAGAAAAAAATAATTGTTGGTTGTCTTTTGACCGGCCCATTTTGAATATTTGATCCTGCGTGAGCACGTCACAGCATTGTGACGACGTCGTTTTTATATTTACGAGGATTGGGTCTATTCAATTCGTGAAGGCGCAAGCCCAAAATAAACAAAAATGAATATTGTGACTTGCCCAATTTTATCCTGCCTGGGCACGTCACAACGTAGTGACGACGTCGTTTTTAGTTTTGCGAGTATTGAGCCGATTCAATGGTTCTCTTCATCAACCAATCTCTCTCCACCTCTTACAATTCAAAGTCTGACTTTTTTTTTTCTTTTTTTTTTATGTAATATTTTTTGACTGAAGTATTTTTTTTGTATTTGTTATTATATATTTTTATGCGTACTTAGACATATACATGTGATTAGCACAATAAATGTACACAATATACTAAGAATAAAGTTAAATATCCAAACTAAAATCTCATATTTTTTATGAGAGAAAATAAAAAATAACCATAACTATTATGATTTTTTTTTAATTACATACGTAAATTTATTTGTTAATAGCCACTTTTAAAAAAAAAAATCGGTGTATGTCCGTAAATTACAAAAATATCATTGAATTTGAATTTTTTAAAAAAAACTGAAACAAAACTTGAAATCATGACTAAAATCTGGAACCAAACTTGAAACTTGAAACTTGAAATCTTGTTTTTAAAAATGAAATCTTGAAATTTGAAATCGTATTTAAATTGAAATGTTGAAACTTGAAATGTTGCCTAAATTGAAATGTTGACTAAATTGAACTGTTCAAACTTGAAATTTCTGGGTTTCTAGTATTTCGTTTTCTTTCCTTTTTTTCAGCAGATCTAATCGCCGGCGGAGGGGGAGCTCCACGGCGTTGCTGGACGATTGTGAAGCCCAGGCGACGGCACTCCGGCAAGCCGTCGATGACATGTGAGAGAGAAAGGAAAGGAGAGAGAAGAGATGTGAGTGAAAGAGAGAGAAAGAAGAGAGAGAGTTGCGGGAGAGAGAAGAGAGGATGGGTGAGAGAGAGAGGAGGCCGGCGACGATTCACCGGCGGGAGAGAGAGACGAAAGGAGAGAGAGAGATAGGGGAGAGAGGAAGGAGAGAAAAAAAAATGAGAAAAGAGAGAGAAAGTGTTTGGGGATGGTTTTTATATGGGGATATTCAAATAATTTCTAATAAAAGTGGTTATTAACAAATAAATTTTTGTACGTGGTTAAAAACAAAATTTTCATATTAGTTGTTATTTTTAACAATTTCCACATTTTTCATCCTCATACATATAACATGTAAGGTGTTAAATTGTGAATGGATAAACATTAATGATGTTTTATCTCATCTATCACGTTAATCCACTCATATTTCATGTGCCATATTAGAATAAAAATGTGGGATTTTATTTGGGATGTGTAACGTTAAATAAACCGGTCAAACCAAAACTTGAAATGTTAGTACTCTTAAGTTGTTAAACAGCCAAAGGAAAAAAAAAATCAATTTCAGAAACAGAATCACATTACATGACAAAATTAATAACAATTATCTACCAAAATATATTAAATTTCATTATCTCTGGAATCTGGAATCCTTTTTCATTATCTCTTCAAATAGCCATCAATCAAAAGGCCGTAAGTAACGGTGTAAATTATCACTCCTTTACATCAATCAGAGTACTATAAGTAACTGTGTCAAGTCTCTCTACACATTTCTCCAACTTTCCATATAGCCACTCTACTTCCATCTTAGCTTATTTATACTATCTTTGTTTTTACTACAATTAGTGCCTCCCAACTTTTTAGTTGTATTGTTTTGACAAATTGAAACCTGCATGATTAATAAATGTGTAAGTTTTATTTTTCTACACTAATACATGCATTCGGTTTTCAGGAGGAGAGAACTCGAACCTATAACCTTGTGGTATGAATATGAGGGGTTTACCATCGAACCTATCTCATATCGTAAATAAATCTTTAAGTTAATTTCATGAATATTATACTTTTTGATCGGTTGTAATTTATAATTATAAAAATATTTTCAAGAAAAAGAAAGAGAGTAATGAATAATGATGATTACGCATGTCCATTTCATGATAAATATTATTAGAATCAAAACTGTACGAAGAGAGATTCTTGGTTGATTACAATTTACAATCAAGTGATTAAATTAAATATTACATTATTTATTAACTATTTCACTTAATTATTTTACCTATTATTCCTCTTTGCGATGCGAAAGCTGTCCTCAACGTCCCTTGCATGTATCTGTATTCACAAACTGAAAAATAAATTATGTAAAATCAATGTGACATATATTGTGGTTTTAGGCATGGATGTCCTTCATGCAATATTAAATTTTGTAACATTATAGATTCGAGAGAGTATTTCATATTGTAATGTAATAGAGTCAAGATTACAGAAAAATGTACGGGATCCCATACCTTACAATACACACTCTCTCGTCTCCATATACTTGCAAAAACAATAAAACATCATATATTACTAATTTATTCATTATTTTATAAATATCATAGACACTCCTACAAATATAAATGGATTCAACTAGTTTTGGAGTTAAACAAACACATATATGGTGTTACATAAACCACATTTAAATTCTTAAAATTTGTAAACATCGTTAAAACAAGATTCTTTAATAATCTTATCTCTTACTGAACCTTTAAAGATCTTGTGACATATCAGTATAATTAATTATGATTTACGAGTGACAATGGTTTTCTCTTTCTTTTTTTCTATTTTTGAATAGATAACAAATATTTGATGTGTTCAAATAAAAACATAAATCAGATCTATCCAAAATTCAAAGATAATATGCCTTAATGTACTAATATATGACTTGTGAAAACAAACCTCAAATGTCATGTGACTCATGCCTTCTTTTGTTGCATGTCCTCTGCAATATCCTAACTTAGAAATCCTTGAAAAACTCCAACTATCTAGATGATGAAAAATGCAAATGGTAGTAGAACAAGCAGGTTTTCAGGTAAGGGATTTCACACGTTTTTTCATACAGGATCCTAGATTATCGGATCTGATATTAATCTATTAACAATATAGTATATTTACTTACAATATGGTACGGGAACTTGTCCAAGCTGTAGCCAGTCATGCCAATAACAGCTTGAACTGGTGCACTGTAATTGGTGTGATCATATGTGTCTACACCATTTTCATTTTTTCTAGGCATAGTCAAGCATTTATCTCCATAAATTGAACATGTTCTCTCATAATTGTGGACATGTTCAAACGGAACCAGATCAACCTATTCCACAACCATATATATTTCCACACAGATTAGTCATTGCACATTACATTTAACAACCCGAAACAGGTTGTTTGATCGGTTCTAGCTAGTCTAGCTGGAGGGGCGATCATACCTTGTTAACTAGCAGTAATGGCTCTACTGCTTCAACAAATTTACGGTACATTGACATGTGCCTGCATTTTTGCATTATATGGGCCAAAATAGCTTTTCAAGAAGCAAAAAAAAAAAAAAAATGTTAATTAAACTGATTAATTATCTTACATATACATCTTGACTTATACCCTGCAAAAATTAACCAGGGTGTTTTCGATCTATCAATCGAAGCCATATCCTTTTTCATCCATTCACACTGTTGAAATCAAGAATCAAAATGACTATGTTTCCGGATTACATTAGAGAAAACAAATATATATGTTTCAGAGTGATTAATTAATAAACCTGTTCAGAATCTTCTGACCAATCATGCTCAACTAAGAGCCATGAAAGAACATGAACAACAAGAAAAAAAGTATCATCATCATAGAAGTTTCCATTATTGAAGATGGATATAATGAAAGCTGGTTGTTTTAATCAAAATTTTGAGAGATTTATATTTCTGGTGAAGATTACAAGAATTTCTAGATTGGATAGTTTATTAAATTTGGCGAACATTACATAAGAATTTTGGTTCCTAATTAAATGGGATCATTCAAACATTGTGAAATATGTTTGATACTAAAGAGGTGATTATTATACATAAACTGTCACTGTTGTTCTTATTTTAGAACAAATGAGACAATGCTTACAATATTAATTCAATTCGTGAAGTTACAAGTACTATAAAAGCACTTTAATGGTTGTTTTGGTGAGGTGGGAAAAGTGTTTTTCTTCTTAGTTTCCAAACATGATAATGAGTTCATGATTAATGAGCACACACAAGCTCATCTACTGTGAGCACATACAATGAATTAATTCATTTCTTTATAAACTGAACTGCCGATTGCCACCAATTAGTGCTAGAGATTATCTTTAATTTTTTTTTAGTTGATTAAATTTTCTTAATCGGTAATTGTTGGTACGTAGATCAATCCAATTTTGTTGGTGTGCAGTACAGAAAAATGTGATGAATAGACGGTGGAACCGTGGAAGAAACTACAAAGAGAACAGAGACAGACTGGGAGCTGTTACATGAGAGTCCCACATCGAAATGAAAAACACGTGACAAGAAAGCCTCTCAACTATATAAACCACGTTTCGACGAATGACTTAAATTACGGAGCCGTGCGGTGAACACAAGGCGAACTATTCTTTCGCCTTTTACTAAAGAATACCGTGTGTTCGCCGCTGATAGCGGCATACGCTTATTTTTGGAGGGGTTTTCCAAAGGAATGCCCCATCAATCCCAGTTCAATATTTAACTCGTTGCGTTCACGTCACATTTAAGTAAAACGTCATTATTGCTTGTCTTAGCGCTGGACCAAACATTTATTTTAGTCTACCAAGCGCGTTGTAAACAGATATATACGCTGTCAACTGTGACCTGTGCACGTCATGAAGTAGCAACGGCGTGGTTGTAGTATTTATGAGGAATTAGCCGATTCATGGCGAATACCCAAGCCCAAGATAAAAAGAAACTATCGTTGCAAAGTGCCCATTTTTACCCTTCCTGGGCACGTCACGACATAGTGACGATGTCATTTTTATTTTTGCGTGGTATGGGCTGATTCAATTCGCGATGGCCCAAGCAGCCCAGAAAAAATTAAATGTTGGTTGTCTTTTGACTGGCCCATTTTGATCCTGCATGAGCACGTCACAGCATTGTGACGACGTCGTTTTTATATCTGCGAGGATTGGGTCAATTCAATTCGTGAAGACGCAAGCCCAAAATAAACAAAATGAAGATTGTGACTTGCCCTTTTTTATCCTGCCCTGGGCACGTCACAACATAGTGACGACGTCGGTTTTAGTTTTGCGAGGATTGAGCCGATTCAATGGTTCTCTACATCAACCAATCTCTCCACCCTTTTACGATTCAAAGTCTTTACCTTTTTTTTTTTTTTAATGTATTTTTTTTCTTCTGTTTTTTCTGTTTTTTGCATTTGTTATTATATTTTTATGTACTTAAATATGTACGTGTGATTAGCACAATAAATGTACACAATATACTAAGAATAAAGCCAAATATTCAATCTAAAATCTTATATTTTTCATCGTAATACATATAGCAAGTAAGGTGTTAAATTGAAATTGATACATATTAATGATGTTTTATCTCATCTATCATGTTAAATCTACTTACTATTTGATATTTCATGTGCCACATTTTATTATAATAAAAATGTGAGATTTTATTTGGGATGTATAACATTTAAGTAACGACGTCGTTTTTATCTGTCTAAGCACTGGACACCATGTGTTAGTAGAGAGGCCCAAAACATGATGTAAACTGATATGTGAGTAGTCACTTGTTACCTGTGCACGTCACTAAATAAGAACGGCGTCGTTTTAGTATTTTCGCGGACCGTGCTGATTCAGTTATAGCCTATGTCCAATACCAAGATAAAAAGTAATTTTCGTTGCGACCATTTTTACCCTTCCTGGCCACGTAACGTCATAGTGTTGTTGTCATTGTTATTTTTGCGTGGAATGGGCTGATTCAATTCTTGAAGGCCCAATCCAAATTAAAAGAAATGTTGGTTGTCTTTTGATCGGCCCATTTTGATTCTGCATGAGCACGTCACAGCATTGTGACACGACGTTGTTTTTATTTGCGAGGATTGGGCCGGTTCAATTCGGGAAGGCCCAAGCTCAAAATAACCAGAAATGATGATTGTGACTTGCCTATTTTTATCCTGCCGTGGCACGTCAGTGCGTCACAATATGATTAAAATTTTCAGAGCCATGCGTTACTAAGGAATACCGTTGCCGCTTATAGCGGCATACGCATTTTTTTGGAGGGTCATTCCAAAGGAATGCCCCTTCATTTTTAGTTTAAATTTTAATATCTAATTGGTGGATGTGGGGTTTTCCAGATTTACTAACGGTGTAGTCTCTAGTTATTAAGCGTTGGGCCATTTAAGCTTGTCGATTCTCAGGTCCAAAATGTTTGGAATTTTGTGGGCCAGTGGCCTGTAAGCTTTTTACCTATCCTGGGCAAAGCCCCAATTTTTTAACAGTGACGACGTCGTTTTCAATTGGTTTTTAACGTTTCATTAACAATTTAAGAATAATAATACTTTATCATTCTTAAATTAGTTTCCTTCATATTAATTATGCAATAAGAAAACCTTAGCCCCTTTTTCTTCTTTTATTTTGTTCTTTGTTCGTTATGAAATTATTTGATATGGTATTAGAGCATAATCTTATAGAACAAAATTTAATCTTTTCGTAAGGTTCATTTTGCACAGTTTTACAGAATTTGTTTTGGGTTATCCGTACGGTTCTGACGGCGAGCTTAGTTTGCAAGGCTCTTATGGTTATCTTCTAATCCCAATATGGCCGCCTTGGTTGAGAAAATTCAGAAGTTCCTAGTCTGAGGGTTGAGGAGATGCTTAAAATTTACCCTTAATTTCATATCAACTTTATTATTAATTGGTTAATTGATTGTACTAATTTAAATATGCTTATAAAAATAATTCTAAGAAAATGAAAGTAAATAATGGTAATGTCATGAAAAATCAGATTTTATTAAATAGAAGCAAACTGTACATATGTTACTATACTTAGTTTTGCCTCTCTTATTTTTTTGTATTTTTTATTTTTCATCTATTTTGCTTCATGGTGATGTGAAATCTGTCTTCAACTTCTCTTGTATCTGAATTAACAAACTGCAAAATTAACAAAAAATATTAGAGAGATATATGTAAAAAAATGTGCAAAATCTAACATTTAAAACCCGATATACATATACCGACAACGTACCTCTAAATTTAGATCTTGTTTTGTTGCATGCCCTCTAAAATAACCAAACTTAGAAATCCTATATAAACTCCAATTATTCACCTGTAATGATATTAAATTTCACTTCATTAACCTCAATACAGTTGATCTATTAAATTAAATATCTAATAATTATCGGAAGCATAAATCTGCACGCTATACGGTGATTTTGTAACGTCTATAACGTTGAATCATGTACGAAAAAACGTACGAGATCCCACGCCTGATTTCTCCTCTGAGATATCTAAACATCACTTACATCATCTGGGAACTGGTCCAAACTGAAGCCAGCCATGCCAATAACAGCTTGAACTGGTGCAGTGTAATTGCTGTGATCATATGTGTCTACACCATTTTCATCTTTTGTTGGCATTGCCAAGCATTTACCTCCATAAACTGAACATGTTCTCTCATAATTATGAACATGTCCAAACAGAACCAGATCAACCTAATTTTAGAAGAAAAAAACAATCATTGTTTGATCATCAATTGTCGATTGACCGAAGCCAGAGAAGCTAGCTCACCTTGTTATCAATCAACAATGGCTCTACAGCGTCAACGAAATTCTCATCAACACTAGATTTTAAGGAACTATACATGGGTCTGTGCCTGCATTGTACAAAATTTTGTTAAAAAATTTCATATATGTTAATTGAAGTAACATATGATTTAACTTACCCTGCAAAAATCAACCAAGGGGTTTTCGATCGATCAACTGAAGCCATATCGGTTTTCATCCAATCGTACTGTTGATTACAATTGTAAACAATTTTCAAATAGAATCAAAATGGGGTTGATCAAACAGATTTGATTACAAAATATATATCAGAGTGATTGATAAACCTGTTCAGAATCTTCTGACCAATCATGCTCAGTTGATATTACAGTGAAGTGAACAGGGCCTTGTTCTATCGAATACCATGGCTTGTCCTTGGCTGGTGTTGGCATTTGAAAATAAGTCTCATAAGCAACTCCACATTCTCCACCTGAATCAGGAGTAGAGTACACTGACCCTGTCCCTATGTAATCCCTGAAATTGAAAATTTACTAATGCATATAAAAATCTGTCTTCTCCAAGTATCATCAGAATTGGCCTGATCGAATTGAATTGAAATTGATGGGCTAGCTAGAGGATATATATGTGTACCTCTCATGGTTTCCAATCGCGGTCATGTAAGAAACCTGAGAAGCAATAGGGGTTATAAGTTGAAGGAAGAAATCCCATTCAACTAAGAAGCCTGTTGCATAGCTTATGTCTCCAATGTGGAAGATGGAATCCACATTGCCATTCTCTACTTCATCTGCCATTGCTTTGGTTACCGAGAGTGATCCTGGCTGTACTTATCAGAAAATTTAAACCTATTAGCTCGAGGAGACCTTTACAAACAGTCATTAAATAGAATCCTCGGTTGACCTGAACTCTCGATAAACCTTTAAACATCTTGTAACATAATCATTATTATATGCCATTTGAGCTTTACTAGTAAATTGTCTAATGCTATATCAGAAGATCTTTAAAAGCTCGGCAGGAGCTTAGATCAGTATAGGATTTCGGTTCATACCAAATTTATTAATTTGCGGTACCTGAATGTAGTGTTCCACAGAGGGATCAAGAGGAGCCTTTCCCATATCACCAAAAGCGAGAAATTTGAGCTCATCTGAACCTCCTGCAGGTGGAGTCTTGAACTGGATTTTGTCACTCCATCCAACTGAATCACTGAAATAGAGAATAAAAGATCAGTTATCGATCACCAAAACCTTCGAAAACAAGGCTCTATCGGTCATGTAATGTACCTTCCATAGCTATAGGAGAAGGTGCTTGAAGGATCAAGTCCTGTCATGACTGCTGTGTGGATGAAACCTGGATCATGCCACCCAAAGTCCACTGCTGGGCTCTTTAGAGCAGAACCTATCAAAATTCAGCACAGGAAAATGATCAATAACAGACAACTAAGATACAATTTCCTGATAAATCAACTTCTAGTGACACAGAGCCATCTATGGCCTAATGTGACCAAAAAAAATTAATATGGAACTCACTGCACATATCATCTTTTGAAAATGTTGAAACTTGTGATGTCTCTGAATTTCCATCTCCATAATGAACTTGTTGGGGTTGGTTATCTCCACTAACCCATGTCAATCTCATCTGCACAGAATCAAATGTTAAAAATTTCATCAGGTTTGGACGTTTTGATTTTGAACCTGTAAATACATACAATGATTGATACCTGTCTATCGTATTTTTGTAAAATGAAAATTGCTTACAGATGTTCCCGTAGAATCTATGCTAGAGAGATGCCCGTGTAATGGCTGGTTTGGATTGGCGAAATTTACAGGGCTTGATCGACTAAGAATACAAGGAGTATCGAATCCTCCGGCGAAGAACACGAATTCAATGTCAGTTCTGATGTTAATAACATGAAATTTGATCGAACCACTGCAAGTAGTCACCTCACATTGGCCATTGATATATTTATTGCATTCCTTCTTCTTGCAACTTAGATAATTTGGATCATTGCTCATAAACTGACCCTGTAAATTTGGAAAATTTTAATCTCAAATTACACGATTATGGGAGCTCAAAATGATAATAATGGTCATAAAAATGTGCCTAATGATTTTATTTATATTGAATTAAAATAATTAGAAATTTTCTTCTATAAATTTCTAAGAAACTAGGAATCTATTTTTTTTTTTAAATGAAATATAAAATATAAAATTATTAGAGCGGTCTATCGTCGTAAAATTAGATGATACATCTAGACGAGCAAAGTTCATGCTATATATCTTCTATTGTGATCATATCATATGACATATTTGGATAAACGTATTCATGCATGGTGGAATTGATTTATTTCTTTTTAAAACCAGAGAAAACAAGCTGGCCAGGTGGGTTCACAATGAGGGCATGGTGTATTTGATGCTCCAAAACTCATCTCCTATTACAAACTTTGTCGCAGGTTTTGTTTTCTTGAGGTGACTTTCTGATTTCCCAACATTCTTGTTTGTTTAATTTCTGTGTATTCGCATAAATTAATTTGTTTAATTACTCTAATACAAAGTAATAATAATAATAAATTGATAATCAACCTAGGCATAGCCTCTTTGAATATTGCATATATGCATATATAATGTAACTATTAAAATAATTTTTCTTAAGAAGTCTTCAATAAGATAAACATAATAAAAATAAATAATCAAATTTATTTACCTTGACAGGATAATGACAGATAAGAGGAAGGTCACTAATATCACCCGTCTGTACATATAGAGCCTTAGTCAAAGGGCAACTTGAAGCACTACAAATAACAATAATTTGAATCAAAATTTAGAAAATAATTATAGTAAAAACAATAAAAATTAGTTGATTGTGACTTCTTTTTACATGCGTTCTTATAACACGTCTTAATTAACTAATCTGAAACCTGTATAAAGATATATATATATTTATTCTTACTCGGAATCAGCGGGAGAGATCAAAGCAACCCAATCACTCTCAGCAGGAATCAAAACACCACTAACAGTTACAGTGACAAATTCTTCATCAGAGAGATCAGAAGTTTTACTAACATTAACTTGCAAGTAAGGGTTGAAATCAGGACACTCAAACAAATTCCTCCTGTTCAAAACCCTGAAATCAGAAATGGATGTGTGGTTTCTGTGTTCAACGGTGGAGTTGACGACCAGCGGATGCAACGAAAAACAACAAAAACCATCGAAGAACATGAACAAGATCACAAAGAGTATCATGATCAGTTTCAGTACCCTAGAAGAAATAGAGGGTTCCATTAATAATATTTGTAGTTTGAAGAATTTGGAATTTTTTTGGAGATATTTATAATGTCTGAATTTGTGGAGAAGATTACAAGAATATGTGCGCTGGATTCTGTCTGTAATTTTTTTTTGATGATAATGTTTACAAAATTTGGGCGAACATTACGTGAAAATTTCGGTTTCTTGATGTAAACAAAGTGGGCTTGTATATTTGACACTAAAAATGTTGTTTATATAACTGTCATTGTTGTCTGGTCCTTCATGCTATATTTGCTTTATATTCATATTAGTCATTTTCTTTACATATTTTTTTAAACTTGGAATATGCTTTTTAAGTGATTAATCAAACCTACGTGGAGAGTGAAGTTGAGTAATTTAATTTTCATCGGAAAAAAACGATGGGATTATTAGCCAACTCGAGTAGTAATATGTATATCATAAATACGTACAGACGAATAATATTTTGTTCAATGATAAAATATGAAGACCGAACAAATAGTACTAAATTTAAACTTTTATGATCGATGAACAATTAAACATGGTTAAATCAATAAAAAGCCAGTTTCAATGTGATGATAAGAAATATGTGACGTGTGAGAGAAGTTATTTCAAGAACTGAAGTAATAATTTGGTTATGCATGTCAAAAGCATTTTAATTAATGCTTGTTTTGCACAGGTGAAGTAGTGGGAACAAATGAACAATCAATTTCTGTTCACAATATTTTTCTGATACCAACCAAAAGTTAAAACAGCAGCGGCTGATGGTGCCGTGAACGGGCAGCTGATTTGGTGACAGTGATCGATACGAAGACTACTAATATAAATCTGTAATTCCATAATTGAAGTTACGTTTAGGTTAGGCAGTGTTCTTGATCAGTTCAAAATTCAAATACATATCATGTTTGCACATCTATTCTGATAGATTGATTATGTAATTTTTCTTTCAAAATTTTGAGTATGGAGTTCACATTCTATTTTTATCGGAATATGAGTTCCTATTGCTGGTATAGTCCCGGAGAACTCTATATTCTAAAATTTACTCTATTTTTTTTATGATATCTATCTATCTATATCATATATTTTTTAAAAGTTTTTATTATTGGTAATAGGGATGAGTGTGGGGGCCCAATGGGGCGGTAGAGGGTACCCCCACCCCCATTCCTCAAACCTCCCCCACCACCTCCCTCGAAATCCATTTGGGGGGACCAGTGTGGAGATGTTTTGGGGGAGGTTTCCATAGGTAAACGTTCATCTTTAATCGGTAGGATTCGAACAATTAATTTAAGAGTCGGTTACTTAAATCCCAAACTTACTCTAGAATTTACACGAACGTTTTAAGAAATTACAAACATCCACACCAAGTAATTTTCATGTCATTCACAACATTATATTAAAGAGACTTGTTACAAGTCAAAGAAGAATTTATGTCCACATCGTTGAACAGAAAGGATCAAAAGTTTGGCCCATTAATATCCAATTAGAAAACGAGAATGTATGCCCACATCGGTTGGGCTTTAATAGCCTTTTATGTTGAAAAATTCAATTGCAAGAAAGGTTCATACTTGCCTTGATCATGGACTTAGACCTAAACAAAATCTAACACCGAACAGGTTATAGGTTTCTTATTAGAGGTATATCGGGATCTGAATTGAATATCCAATAAATCTTGATTTTACTATTTAAATTGTATATTTATTTATTTATTTTTTTAAAAATGAAACTTCAAAATTGGGCTCTTAGAGTGCTATTGAATTATTGTATGAACATCTTTTAATAGCGAATTCTTATATATAAATATGCTTTCAGCCACTAAATGAAGCTTTTTCAAACCATAACTCTTAAATATTTTATATTTGAATAATCCTAGACGATCCAAAATTTTAGTCCGAATTTCAATTCAAATAATGTGGTAAATGAGTTGTCACCATCACACACACAACATGAGATAATGTGGTTAATGAAACAATCACTTATCATATCATTTGAATTGAAATTTAAACTAAATTTATAGATCATCTAATATTACTCATAATATTTAGCTTTTCTATTATTAACTTATTTCTCCCCAAAGAACTTTTACATTAAATATTGATATCTTCTCAACTAAAAAAATAAAATAAAAAATTATATTTATTATCTTCTGAAAATGTTGAGTGTTAAATACAATCCTACCACTAAAAGACAATCAACTAAAAAACAAAAAATATTAACTATGGTACAAAATCTGGGCTGCCATTAATGGAGTAATTACTCAACTCATAAAAACCCATTTTGAATTTTGAATTAAAAGAGTTACACAATTTTTGTCTTCGTTATCCCCCACATAACAATTCCATGCTCGTGAGTCGTGACCTAACCCCACTTTGAAATTATTGAACAAAATTAAATATACTTCAATTAAAGTTAGAAGAAGATGTTATTAATAAATTCCCATTTTAATCTCATATATTTTAGTGGTCCTCTCATGTGGGATTTAAAAAAATAAAATAAAAAATAACTCTAATTCCAACACAATCTGTCCAGTTTTAGCTGAATTTGAGAGGAATTTACACTAGTCTTACTTGCTTTTACTTAAAGAATATATATAGGAAAAAACTTGGAGACTAACCTCTCAATGGAGTGTTGTCCCATGACAAAAACTCCTTAATTTTTTACCATTTTCTTCTTGCTTTGAATTACGTATCAACCATCCATTGATTGGTCAGTATAGGATACTGACCGGTCAGTACCCAAACAATATATATATATATATATATATATATATATTTCAGTCAATATCTGAATTTTTTTTCTTTTTCAGAACAGTTATTTTGGATTTCAAAAGTACCTAATTTCACATAACTGAAACAAAATATTTTTATTTAATTTTATAACGTTATAAATATTATTTAAAATTAATCTTATATTCGAGGTTTATACATGAGAACTCGTGTTATATATATCAAGAGAACCACCACTAACAATGCTTCCCAGGCCAGAAAGCTACAAAAATGAGGTCTTTCCTAGAAATCTCCCCATCGAAACATTGTTAGAATCGATGGAAGTGCTTATGACAATCACATAAAAGTAGCTTTCATATAAAATGCCAATCTTGTTTTTGTCTTTCTTGCTCATAATTAATCCACACTCAACTTAATTGCTTTCTCTTTCAAGTTTGAATGGTAAAAACTAAAAACCAAGCTTATACACTTGAAAACACCTAATAATATTTGCATTTTTATATCTTCTACAATTGTATTTAGTGAGCTTCCATAGATTCCAATTTCCAAGCCAAGAACAAAAGAAAGAAAAATTAATAACCTTGATTATTTTATAGGATAATTACTCTAGTGGTCATCAACTTTTAACCGCCACTATCAAAATGACCACCAGATGGAGAATTGGTTTCAAAATGATCATTTTTGGTAAACAATGTTACACTAATAACCATTCCATCCAATTCTATCTATTTTCATTCAATTCCATAAAATAAATGGTATTTTGGTCAATAAGGAGATACCATTAATTTATTTTAGATATTTTTTGGAAATCAATTTTTCTTTTATTTTTTGAAACAAATAATTATATTTAGTGTATGTATATACGTACAACATATATATCAAACATGTATATATATATATATATATATATATGTTTGAGATATGCTATACGTATATACACACATTAAATATAATTACTTATTTCAAAAATCAAAAGAAAAAAATGATTTCTAAAAAATATCTAAAATAAATTAATAGCATTCCCTTATTTACCAAATTACCACTCATTGGATGAGATTGATGAAATGACCATTAATGTAACAATGTTTACCTAAAATGACCATTTTGAAACAAATTCCCCGTCCGGTAGCCATTTTGATAGTGGTGGTAAGAGTTGATGGCCACCGGAGTAATTATCCCTTATTTATGTTAGGTTTTAAATGTTCTTATGATAGATTTTTTTCTACTATCTAGATGTAGATCCGACTCTAGTACTTATCAATATTTGTGTTTAATGATATGTTGAAAAACCTTATACCATTACATAAAATTCGAACACTTTTAAGTTATATATATCTTTTATATCTTGACCTTAATTTGATTAGAGGGTATCAGATTTTTGAATTATGAGGTTTAAATTTATAGTCAAGATCAATTCATTTATAAGCACCATGTGGGAGGCTTAGTTTGACTTGATCAATAAGTTTGATTACCAAATGTGAATGGAAATAAATGTAAACACATGGATAACATCAAAGAATTTTTAGAAGCCAAAATATTTATAGGTAATTAATATGAGAAGGTGAGGTAGTATCTTAGGTATATCATATATGGTGAGTAAAAACAAAGAGAGATGCTTTGTGTTGTCATGTTATGTTTGGCAATATATATATTGGAAGAAATGGCTGAATTATTCCTGGATGCTTTTCTGGAACAAAGATGGATTTTTGGCGATAGAATAGAGGTTATGCTTTGTCTACCAACTATTTTATATACTTGTTGTAAATGTTGACCACTACAAAACAAAAATTGTATAGAAAATGAAAGAAAGTGCTTTTCCATCTGTTTACCCACAAGAGAGACAGACATGAAATATGTACATAGGCATGTCACATGTGTAGAAGACCATAGAAGATTATATCTGTAATTGTGTATTAAGGATTTAATGATGCGTTTTTTAATCGGGAATGAAATAAAATAATTGGAAATCAAGTTTCATATAAAAGAGAACTTGCATTATTAACCGGAAGGGTAATTTCTAATTTATGTGTGGGACTCGAATAATGTGATTCCTAAATGATTTTGGTAAAAACTCTATTCCCAAATCATTAATTAAGTTTCATTTTCTTTTATTAGTATTCCTGAAATCATTCGGTGCCACACTTTTTATGCGAAGGTCTACCTGTTCCAACAGAATTTGTGCATATTTTCCAACCACAACAAACACAAAGAAAGTGCTGGCCACTAATACTACCACCACCAAAACCAATTAAAAAAAAAAAAAAGAGAGAGAGGGAAGAGAAGAGCAAATCATAGGAGCTCAGTGGGTTCATATTTTCCCACTTGCAGATTCAGCTTATCAAGACAGACAATACAAATGATGTAGTTTAGCACCATTAATACTAGATTTTGGAAATGAAATAATGTTGTTATTATTATTATTATTATTATTATATTTTGATGAAAACATTTTTAAGTAAACAAACAATTGGATTAGATACTCCAAGCAACTTCAGTCTTCCACCTAAGTCTTCCACCTAAGACTCCATCTACAATCTACATACACCAAAAATTAAATATTCAATCCACTTTTGGCTTTTTCCCACAATCTTATGCTTGTTTACTTTTGTCTTGGTTATATTTATAACAAAGGAAAAAAAAAAGGGTACCAAGTGGATGATGGTCTATGATCTATCTAATTTCTGTGCCCCTTGGAAAGAAAACAAACAAACAAACAATGGATTTGGAAGCACTTGTCAAAAAGCTCTTCCCTTGCAATCCCCACCACCATATCACCCACTAAGCAACAAGCAAAGGGTGCTGTTTTGTTTTGTTGGGGCATGTTTGGATTGGTGTTGTGTTTAAGCATATTACCAAGTTTTGGCCAGCTCTTATTCCCATCCACCTTGCTTGAAGACAAAAGAATCCAACTTTAGAGAGAGAAAGAGAGAATGAAACAAAACAGCGGGAGATGATTTTAGAGAGAGAGAAAGAGAGAGAGTGAGTGGCTCTGTTTTGTATTGTATTTCAAGAAATTCCATATTCCTCTAACCCTTCCAAAACGACAAACAAAAACAATGAAGACAAAAGCTACCTCTTGTGTTGTCGCCAAAGCAGCCATGGAAAAGCTCTTCAAGACAAGAGCTTTAATTCCATTTCTCACACTTTACAACGACAAAACCCTAGCCCACAAACCCTACCTTATACTGCCTCTTGACCGTCTTGTTCTACTTTGATGGATTAAGAGACTTTCTTTAAAATCACTAAAGCTTGCAACTTTTTTTTTCTTTCCTTTTTGTTTTACAAAGGGTTTGTGGGGTTGTGGTCAATTTCGAAACCCAGTTGAGAATTTTAAATTCTGTTGCTGCGTTTCATCTTTACTTCTCAGGAGGAGCTAGATAGTGAGTCTCTCTGGTGAGTCTCTCTCTGTTTAGCTTGTTTTTCTTGATTTTCACTGCTTAAAATTGTGAATTTTGAAAATAATAGTCACCCAATTGAGCTTCCACTGTGTTTTTAATTGTAAAGGAGGTGAATTTGCTTTTGTTTGTGGTATGCTATTTATTTAGTGTCTGTTTGGTTGCTGAGAAAATGCTTGAAATTACTGTGTTTGAATTTCCAGTTTTCAAAAATTTAGATCTTTCACTCAAGTGAGCCGCATACTAGCTTAATTGACGTAGAAGCATATTGTTTGACAATTGACTACTGACAAAACATACAAAACATGATCTTGTTTCACATTTCCACTATTTCTCTGCTATTGAAAGAGGATCAATTTGTTTAATTTATTTTTTCAGGGAATGGTTTTTTCTAACTGTAAGTGATCTGGTATACTAAAGGACTTGTGGGGTTTAATTTGGAATTTTAACTGAGACTAACACAACTACCTGGCTCAGTTGAATTGTTCTTCAGTCTATCAATTGTTGTTGTTTTGTTTCTTTTAAAGAAAAAAGACTTGTAAGAGATTCGAATCAAATTGGTTTGGCCATCAGATATTCTAATTCTAGTTATTTTTCGTCTCAGCTTTTGATTTCGGGGCACCGAGTTTGCTGTTATTGTTAATGGCAGGAATGGTTCAAGAGGAGGGATCATCATCAGTAACTTCGTCACCGCTACAGTTCTTCTCTTGGATGTCACTATCTCCTGGGTTAGGATCACCATATCCATGGCATAGGGAGCTGAAATCCGAAGAAAGGGGTTTGTGCCTGATTCAACTCCTTGTTGCCTGTGCTAACCATGTTGCTGCTGGTAGTATTGAGAATGCTAATATTGGTCTTGAGCATATTTCTCACCTTGCTTCTCCTGATGGCGATACCATGCAGCGAATTGCTGCATACTTCACCGAGGCACTTGCTGACAGGATGCTTAAAGGTTGGCCTGGTCTGCACAAAGCCCTGAATTCTACGAAAATATCATCAGTAACCGAAGAAATACTTGTTCAAAAATTATTCTTTGAGCTCTGCCCCTTCTTGAAGCTTGCATATGTGATCACTAATCAGGCCATCGTAGAAGCTATGGAAGGAGAAAAGATGATTCATATTATTGATCTTAATTCGTCTGAGCCTGCTCAGTGGATCAACCTTCTTCAGACATTAAGTGCACGGCCAGAAGGTCCACCGCATTTAAGGATTACAGGCATTCATGAGCAGAGAGAGGTATTAGAACAAATGGCTCTTCGATTGACAGATGAAGCCGAAAAATTGGACATTCCATTTCAATTCAACCCCATCGTTAGCAAATTGGAGAATCTTGATCTTGAACGTTTACGTGTAAAGACTGGAGAAGCTCTTGCAGTCAACTCCGTTCTTCAGCTACACACCCTCCTGGCAAGTGACGATGAGATGCTTAGGAAGAATTCACCATCAGGATCGAAAGCTCAAAATTCTAATCACTTGCAAAGAGTCTTGCAGATGAACAACCATCGTACGTTAGGAGAGTGGCTTGAGAGAGATCCTGTCCATGTGCTCAGCCCAAGCCCTGAGTCTACATCAACAATATCTCCACTGTCTCTATCTGCTTCCCCAAAGATGGGGAGTTTTTTAAATGCCCTTTGGAGTCTCTCGCCAAAGCTGATGGTAGTAACCGAGCAGGAGTCAAATCATAATGGACCTACATTAATGGAGAGGGTCATCGAAGCATTGAACTTCTATGCTGCAATGTTCGATTGTTTGGAGTCCACTGTATTATCAAGAGCATTGATAGATAGACAGAAGGTTGAAAAGATGCTTTTCGGAGAGGAAATCAAGAATATCATAGCATGTGAAGGGATCGAGAGGAAGGAGAGGCACGAGAAGCTTGAGAAATGGATTCTGCGGCTTGAGCTGGCTGGATTCGGTAGGGTGCCTTTAAGCTACAATGGAATGCTGCAGGCGACAAGGTTGTTACAGAGCTACGGCTATGACGGGTATAAAATCAAAGAAGAGAATGGATGTCTGGTTATTTGCTGGCAAGAAAGACCTCTCTTTTCGGTATCTGCTTGGAGGTTTAGGAGGTAATTGAAATTGTTGACCATGAAAGGAATGTGTTTTCTTTTTTCCTTTTCTTTGTATAAAGGATCTTGAGATTTACTTTCTTTTGCAATTGCATAGTGTTTTCACTGAAAAAGGTTTGAACAACTTCATCTTCTGTTGCACATTTTGTTTTGTTTATTTACATTCTAATTTGTTAGCTCTAGAAATTATGCATGTGGTAAACTATGATTCCACATGGATAAAAAAAACATACGGGATTCCACGTCTGAAACGGCTTTACACTAAGATAGAGGATAATTCTATGAATTCATAAGAAAAACAGAATCAAAGAAAGCCTTTATAGACCTTGTTTTCTGTTGACATCATTTCACAAAATTGTAAATTAATTTCTCTTGAACGAGCAAACAACCCAAATAAATAAACTCAAAACAACTATAACAATGTGAATATCATCTTGACATGATCAGAATTGCCTCCTCCTCGCCTATTTCTGCTAACCCGAATCAAGATTCAAGAAGATGATGATCAACCGTGAGTTACGTATACATTGTACTCAACAATGGCATCTCCAGTATTGTAATCGAACAAAATTGTGTGTGCCAGTGCATATCCATGAGCAGACCTAAACACCCCACTTCCTCCTACAATCGGCATCTCTCTAACATCATCAAAAACAGGATTTCTCCCGAGAATGCTAATGCTACTCCCGTTATATTTCCCATCCAAGAAAGCCAGATTCATAACCAAGAGCAACGAAATATCACGCTGTGAGGCTATGGCATACATTCCTTGAGCTCTTCCGACCAGTTTTGAAGTCAGGTCAGGCCCGTCTGTTAAAGGATCATCTATCATCACCGTACTGCCAAACCCGTATGCAGTACTATTAGGAGGTCCGGCAATTCTCACAGCAGTTGCATTCTTCCCACTCACAATGTCATGGAAGTAGAAATGGAGGTGGCTCATTTTCAAGAACCGTGTAAACGTTATGCCTTCTGTGATTTCCTCACAGAAATCTCCATTAGTGGTACTCAAACAAGCTGAGAAGAGAATGAAACAGAGAGTGTAAGTGAAAGAAGGCGGCATTTTGAATGTTTTTTCTTCTTCTTTTAGCAAAGGTAGTGAGAACTATGTCAATTTAAATAGTAGAGGCAGTGGAAGTTTGATGCTTTGCCAAGTTATGTTTCATCATCATCATCATCATTTTTTCCACATGCAAAGGTGCATGCTTGAAGAAAAAGCTTTTCTGTTCATGAAGAAAAAATGATTATGGTTCATCATTGATACACACCTCACTATCATCATGTACTTTGGTCTGTTTTAATCATATAAAGTAGAGATAATTGGAATATTTGTTAAAATGCATAATATGATTTCTTGTACTTTGATCTTATTTATGTCATCTTGATACAGAATAAGGGAAATAGGTTGCAAAGTATTTGAAATTTGATTGCGAAACATTTTTGGAAGAATAATAGTAAGTTTGAGATATTATTCATTATTCTTATTTTTCAATCTGTTTTGTCAAATACAAAAGAATTGATTTTGGAGACATAATATGGTTAATCACTACATTTTTGCTAGTTTTAAGCAACTAAATTTTGTGTTCATCATCAGATTCCTACTTTGATCTTCTTTGCTTTGCTGTTTGTGCAATTATTGAAAAGCTCTGCATACAGAAGTTGGTTCCATGTGTCCGGAAGCCCAGCAACACACCAGTGAGTGCAGTCCATGCCTTTGAACCCATTGTAGGAGCTTGGATGTGCATCTTTTCTCAGCTGTGACAGAGTTGTTATATTCAGCAATTGAACAGGCTTCTTGATGCCACTCAACACCTCCTGCAACACGTATGATGCCTCCGGCAAACCTGCCGAGTACGTTGATCCGTTCATCGGCAGCTTCTCCATTCCACAGTTTGTCCTTCCTGTTTCGTTCCATTCCTCACCACTGTTGATCACGACACGAATGGTATAATGAAAAACCGATACAAAAAAAGTTATATATGTCTTGAGTATGTACGTCTGCACTTTATCGAAGATCACATTCAGATCATGATTACTAATCAAGAATCTTAACGAGGGAAAGAGGATTTAATTCTTGATTTGTAATTACCGTGTTTATTAAAATTGATCTGGAATCAAATTTAATGGGTCGAACACATAAATAAGAATTAAGTTTCTACTGGAAAGTGAACTTAAATCCCGCTCCTAAGTCCCACCTAAGGAATCAAGCTCTCTTTCCCGATTCCCTTTCTAATAGAACTTAAATCCTTTTTATTTCATTCTCAATCAGTAAACGTGTCTGTACTAGCGTCACTAGAGAATTTATATGGAAATTGAAAAGAAAGGAAGGTGATCTGACCGGTAATGAGAAGGAGAAATTCCTTGGAAAAAGACTGTAGTTTTTGTTGGATCAACATCTGAGTCAACCCACTTGGCCCAAGTTGTCAAAGCTCTACGAAATGCAACCATTCGATCCATGTCCTTGAAAGTCTTGTTGCCATATTCAATATAATCCCATCTGGGCCACAAAATCACATCATGAAAAATTAGGCCTAATCACATCATTAATTTCATAACAACCAATTTATTATTCACTGTCCTAAAATTTTATTCCCTGTTATAATAGTTGAGTTGATAGAAATTCTTACGGTTGTTTAGGTCCTGCTCGGTACCACCATTGCCAAGTGTTGAAAATCAATACGTCCATGTTCTTCCAGATATCACCATTTTTAATGGAATCAAGCTTCAAAACTCTACCATCTTTTTCCACTTCAATGTCTACGAAATAATGAGAACTTAATAGAATCACTGACACTCCATAGTCCTGCAACAAAATCACCGGGATCTTAGTTAAATTAATTTATTTAGAAAAATAATTTGTACCCACAATTAGGTGGAATTTAATTTCTCAAAATTCATTGATTTTCAAAAAAAAAAATCTCTCTAGAAGATGAAAAATTCTAATTGGGGTTGGTGAACTGGAGCCCATGGAGGCTCTATGCCTTTATAGAGTCATATCTTGATGATCATGCATGGTTTTACTTTTAGAGCTGGAATGGAATCTATTAATAATTTTGGGTAAAATTTCAGGATCGATTTGACTAGCGTAGAATAATTAATATCTATAACAATAATTGATTTACCTGGAAAATCACTGTGGAAAAAGTGTCATTACGCTGCTTGATGATATTGGAATTAGGCACAGCAGTCTGAAGTAAACACAACAGTGATTGCATGTGATTTAGGCTCAGTGAATCCCCTACAAACATTATCTTCTTGCCCTCGAATCTCTTCAGAAAATCCTGACCGTCGAACCTGCATACATACGATTCTAAATAATTTATATTCTAGACTTTATAATAATTACGAACCTAATTCCTAAATTTCATATTCTTACAACACCACCGGCCACCACCCAACTTTCTACTACCTTTTTGTGGAAAAAAAAAAAAAAAAACTATATTCAAAGCAACATGTGAAGCACAGCTACTATCCTTGGGATCACTAGTGATGTACTTCTAATTATTTTTAAAGCTATCATTTACGGTTAACATGAATGAAGGTATCACGTCGTCCATTTATACAGAGCGTGTGTACCTGGGCAAGTCGCAGTCATTAGGCTGCCATCTGTAACTAAGATAGAGGCAATCCGGGCGGCCATATTTCTGGCAATCGAACTCCTTTCGAATGTTTGAACAAGCAGAGGAGTTGTAGAGAGGATACGAATCGTCGTAAACCCAACTCCCTTGATACAGATCACAACGACTCCTCTGTTCTTCCAACTTCATGTCTCCGCTTCTTCTTGTGCTTTTGTTGAACAAGAACATCTCTGAACTCGCTACGCAAATAAAACAAGACAGAACAACAACAACAACAATGGCAGCAGCAAAAACATGACAAGATCTTTGTACCCCAGAAGTACCCATTTTGTTTTTTTTTTTAGAGAGAGAGACAAAGAGGAAGGAGATCGACCCTGTTTTGTATTTATAAGGTGATTGAAAACTGAAAAGAGAATCTAGAGAGAAAATGACAACATTGGATTATTTGTTCCAAATTATTGATTTTGATTAAAATTTTGAAGTTCATGTAATTAATTTTGTTTCGACATAGAGTTAATGTAATTAATAGATATTGTTTCTATGAGAAATCAGTTGCAATTTAATTAAAAGAACAATTTTTTATCATAAATTTGGCAACTGTTTTTCCCGTGCATATTACATAGAGTAATTGAGATCTATCTTTTCTAGCAAACTTTATAGAGTACAAGTATAAAATTGCCTTTTAGTACCATAAATATTGGCGGTCAATTTAATGAGGGATTTTGTGAAGTCTTTTTCACTTACCTCCTTTTGTTAAATTCTGCATTGCGTTAAGGCTCTATTTAAATACGTCTGCATGATGTCTATCTCATTGAGAAGGGAGGGATCGCCTCATATATGTTTTACGGTGACAGTTCATATAAATCTATTTTCAAATTTAGTATACAAATTAGAATTATTAGTATTATTTTATGATTTATAACGAGTAAAGTGACAGAGAGTTTTGATTTCAATTGAGACCCACTTTTCTTCCTAGGAAGGTTAGTATTTCCATAGAATATGACTTTTTTAGAGGGTTGGCTGGATTAGTTAAACTATGTTATATGTAGATTGACAAAAGTCTAGATCTAGCCAAGGAGTGTGCAATGGTATATAAATTTTCACATGCAACACATGGAGAACAACTCAGTTTAGGAACATGTCACTGTTTTTTACAAAGCCTCATTCTTGCATTTCTGTGTGTAGAATGCATAAATAATACCTTAAAATTATATTACTATTTAATAATATTAAAAGGGAATGTGTTTGAAGAAAGTTGTCTATCTTGGTGTATATATATAAATAATTAAGTTGAAGATGTGAAGTGTGTTTTGGCTTTCATGGAAGCTTTAGTTGACCTCTCAATAAATTACAAGTTATAGGAATAATATTAAAGAGAAAACCAAAAATAGTCATCGGAAATATTAAACTTTCGTTAGTAATCACTTTTAAAACTTTAATCGTTAACAACCACTTTTTTAAAAAAAAAACAGTGTGTCTATAAATTATAAAAATACCTCTGAATTTAGTATTTAAAAAAAAAAACTATAAACAAACTTAAAATTACGACTAAAATCTTGAAACAAACTTGAAATAACGATTAAAAACTTGAAACTTGAAATTTTACCTAAAAACATAAATTTTGAAACTGAAATATTGATTAAATTGAAATGTTTATATTTGAAATATTGACTAAATTGAAATGTTAAAAGTTGAAATGTTATGGGTTTCTAGGTTTTTCGTTTTCTTCCAGATCACATCACCGGCGGAGGGGGAGCTTGACGGTGCTGCTGGACGGTCGTGAAGTCCAGGTGACTGCACACCGGCACGCCGGTAAGCCGGCGACGTCGCGTGAGAGAGAGAGAGAAGTGGAGAGAGAAAGAGAGGTTCAGTGAGAGAGAGGGGAGGCCAACGAATCGTGACGACGCCGGTGACGATTCGTCGGCGCATCAACGAAGGGGGGAGAGAGAGGAGAGGATAGAGAAAGAAAAAGAGAAAAAGATAAAAAGAGAGAGTGTGTGTTTAGTGATGGTTTTTATATGATGACATTCAAGTAATTTCTTAAAAAAGTGGTTATTAACAAATAAATTTTCGTTTGTGGTTAAAAACGAATTTTCTAATGTTATGTATGGTTATTTTTTATAATTTCCACATAATATTAAAGTATTACTACTTTATTTAAATTTGATATTCTTTTTTCTAAATGATGTGACAACATTAATCCATTCATTTTAATTGGATTATACTTGCATAATTTAAATGAATGAATTAGAGTGTTGCCACATCATTTGGACGTCAGATTTGGAGATCAGATTTGGACACCAGATTTGGATATCAGATTTAGATATCAGATTTAGAGACCAGATTTGGACATTAAATTTGAAAATCAAATTTAAACACCAGATTTGGATACCAGATTTGGACAAATATCATTAAATTTTAAATCAAGTAATCTGATAATTTCAACAAAAAAAAAAAAAGATAATAAATTAGGATTGGATTCCTTAAGATTACCTATCTTATGTAATCAAATAGACAAATACTATGAAAATGTTTCGTTTTGCAAAAGCTTATAAGGTCTTGCTGGAGTCTTATTTTCACATTCACAAAATAGTTCAACTCGAGAAAAATTTGGGGGGTGGTGAAAGTGAATTCGATAAATTATTAATTTTTAATTGAGTTATGAAGAAATTTTGAATTTAAAACGGGTTTTGTCATATATATATATAGTTTCGTTATATTTAAAAGGCCTA
Organism: Dipteronia dyeriana; assembly: GCA_032871835.1. Taxonomy (NCBI): domain Eukaryota; kingdom Viridiplantae; phylum Streptophyta; class Magnoliopsida; order Sapindales; family Sapindaceae; genus Dipteronia; species Dipteronia dyeriana. Next base: position 75,898,252 of record CM065303.1, on the reverse strand, counting down.
ACTTTAGTTGAATGTGATATGTAAAGTGTGATTATAAATGGAAACTTGTGACATAATGGGTTGTATTATCGGATTGTCAAGGGAACATATCGATCAAATATTGTGACTAAATCTCAAAACATAAAAATCAAAATTGTCAGTTTCCATATATTAATCATTACAATCGATTACAAATGCATTTACAAGGGCACATTTTGTTAGTCTGGCACGTACATTTTATAGATATTTTTGGTGAGTTTGTTTTCGATAGATGTTTGGATCGCATATGAAGTATTTGATTTGATAAGTCCCGATAAATCCTTAATCCGTTTGGTGTTAGATAATTTTTTTATAAAAAAAAAAGTAATGATATTTATACCCTTAAAAACCGTATTTACATCCTAAATTAGTATCTTTCTGAAAATCCAATATTACTCTTTAGTAAAATACTAAAAGGATTAAATCCCGTATATCGCAAAATTATTAATTAGTTTCCTTTAAAAAAAAATTATTAATTAGTTTTCTATTAAAAAAAAAAAACAGTTTCCTACTTTTTTTTTAAGGTAAAATTGTTATTCCAAAACTAAAACACAATTATATAGCACGAATGGAAATCCTAGATTCAAATCCAATATTTCCAAAAACAAATGATCTGATTCTTTAGTAGTTACCTTAGCTAGAGAATGAGTTATCCCAACAAGGTAAAATTGTTTGGATTTTTTATTTATGAATACTTAAGTTTATTTATCTGCAATCTTTTATTAACTTTCATATTCAACATTTAAATATATAGTTCAATTTTTTTTCCGATAAATAATCTTAGTTGTCTGAGTTATTTAAATTTTGTTTGCAAGTATATCCCTAAATTATTAATTAGTTTCCTTTAAAAAATATATTAATCAGTTTCCTTGAAAAATAAATTAATTAGTTTTCTATTAAAAAAAAAAAAACAGTTCCCTACTCTCTTTTTTAAAGGTTAAGTTATTATTTCAAAATAAAAACACAGTTATATAGCACGAATGGAAATACTAGATCCAGATCCAAGTCTTAAAAAAAAAGGATCTAATTCTTTAATAGTTATCTTAGCCAGGGAATGAGTTATCCAAATTGTTTGGATTTGTTGCTTGTCTCGGGCTCTTAGTCCTCCCTTTCACAAAAAAAAAAAAAAAAAAAAAAAATTGGACTTTTTATTTAACTACAATATTTTATTAACTTTCATATTCATCATTTACATATATAGTTCAAATTTTTGTTGAGTTATTTAATTTTAGTTGTGTACAATAATATTTTATATGAGTATTATAATATATAAGGTCTCTAACCTACAAACCTCTTATCTTTGTTCATTCTTTTGATCAAAATCTAAGGATCGTTGTATATTCTCTATTCTATCCTAACACTTACACGTCAACCCTCAAGTGTGAGTTTGTATATAATTTTATATTAAGGGGTTTGTAGGTGAGAAATATATATATATTCTATTACTAGTTCAAACTGATATAATAGTTTTTTAGATGTGGGTCATTATATTTACATGATATTCACTTGACAAAATATCTTTTAAATCTAATGGTTTATATACAAGGAACTGATATATTTTTATATCAGTTCGAACTGACAATAGAAAAACTATATATATATATATATATATATATATATATTGGTTTTTCTATCGGTGCGTTGTATGTAGATCACTAATTATGAAGAAGTTTTTACAAATGTATATACATTTTGAGTTAAAGTATGTAAATCTAATAGTTTATATCTAACACACTGATAAAGTTATATCAGTGCGTACTGACTTGAATTTATATATATATCATTATCTTCTTGCTATTCATTTTTATCTACCATGTAAACAAAACTTGTTCAAAATCCAACTCATTTTGGTATAATTTATGTATTTATGAGTTAAAATTTATTTATTTGAACAAAAAAATATATAAATAAATAATTTTAAATAATAATAAAGTGATTTGGCAACAAAAAGAGTGTAAGTATGTGTAATCACTTAAATAAAGGATAATTTTGACATTAATTAAGGATTATTTACAAACTATTTTTTTTTTAAAAATTTAATGGGGTATACTTATGAAAACGGTATAGATACAGTTTTTTAAAAAACTCATTTATAAGGGGCCATTCGTCTTCAAATTGGGTTGGGCTTTGGATTACACAAGCTAGCCCAATTTGTATGGGTCTTCGGGTTAAGGCCGGAAATACAAACCCATTTTACAATCGAACCCGGTTTACAGTGACAGCTTCTGCTTCAAAGCTGCAACTTTCTTCTTTGTTGTGTCGAATTTGGGATAAAATCCTCAAATATCATGCCCCAACCAACCCGAAGCCTCATCGTCGCCACAGCACCGGTTAACATTTCAAATTTGTTGAAAAGGTTAGTTTTACTTGTTTTTTATTTTTTTTTGAAATTCTACAATTTAAAAGAGAGTTAATTAAATCCATGAAGAACTTGATGCTTAAAATTTTCAACTTTTTATGGGATTTCATTTCAACTGAGGCTTTTGCTCCATGGTTTCTGGGAATACTTTTTGGGATACTATCATTTTCCCTCCTGTATTATCACCTATTAGTAAATTTCCCCTCTGTATTTTGCTTAATGGCCAATCTCCCCCCGAAACTGAAAATATTCACAATATTCCCCCCTCCCGTTAGCTACACAGTTAAAAAAGTGATTCTCACATTAAAAGACAATTTTGTCCTCAAAATCAGAATTATTAAAAAAAACTAATGAAATTCACAGGGTCATACCATACCTGTCAACGAAAAAAATCAAACCCAGAAATAGTGATCATCATCAGTCACCACCAAACCACCGTTAGCATCACCAAGCCACCATCATCAAATTCCAGTCACCAACACCAAACCATTACCATCATCAAACCACCGAAGCCTAATCGAAAACCTCCAATCGAAAACCCGTAATTGAAAACCCCCAATCGAATCAACCACAGCCATCACCCCAATCCCAAACCCTACTCCAAACCAACACCCACAATTCAAAACCCTAATCCAAACCAAAATCCCAAACCCAGAAAGAGAAAGAGAAAGAGAGAAAGAAACCAAACCAGAAATCAAAACCTCCAACCCAGATACTTTTTTGAGCTAGTTGAGATCGGTTGTGAGAGAGACTGAAGATTTTTTTTTTAATCCAAACGGAAAAATTAAAGACAAAAACATCACAATTCACACAAAATCAACAAATTCTACACAGTGAAATCGTGTATCGGGTCACAAACGGGTCCTGGCTTTTCTTCCCAATCCGCCGCTGAATCTGATTCTACGGTGCGCCCGCGTCGTTCGCCGTTTTCCTCGCCACCTTCTCCGAGCTGTTTGCGATCTTCTCCAGCCCCGATCGTTTCTCTTCCTCTCTTCCTTTTTCTCTTCTATTTCTTCTACTGCTTCGTTCCAGTCCGTCGCCCTTCACACTGTCGCCGACCCTCGCACCGTCGCAGGACATCGGAACCAGTTGCCACCGGTCCCGCTGAACTTCCCTACCGATCTACCCTTCCCTCCCCTCTCTCTTTCCTCTCTTTTTCTTCTCCATCGTGAAAACACTGATAAGGTTTTTTTTTGTTATATTGTTGTCGTTTTTTTTTTTAATTACAATTATATCTAATTTATTATATATATAAATAATTCTTAATTTTACATTCCTTTCAAGTTACCATTTTACCCTTATCCATTTAAATTTATAACAGTATACCTAAAGGTGTAAGGGGGGAAACCGGGAATACGGAAAGCTAGAGGGGGGAGTTTAGCCATTAATGAAACTAAAAGGAGAATACGGTGAATATTTTCAGTTTTAAAGGGGAAATTGACCATTAAGCAAATTACAGGGGGAAAGTTACTAATAGATGATAATATAGGGGAGGAAAATGATACTATCCCTTTTTCACTGTTGTTGCATATATCCCAAAGTGTTCTTATTTATTTTTCATCCGTCTATTTTGTTCGTTTCTATCCTCTGAGCTTTTCTATGAAAGTCAATTTTCATTTTATGTTATTATAATTTTCACTCAGCATAAGGTGATCACGCAACTCGAAACTTTGACACTCATTTTCTGCAAGAATCAATTTGTTTTGTTTTCTTTTTTGATTGCAAGTTGAGAAGAAACTAGCTTGCTATTTTGTTTATATATATAATATGCATTTGAGTTGTTTATGTGTTTGTTTACTGAATTTATTGATGGTCAATACTTTGTTTGTTAGAAATTACGTTTTGTTTTATCATTTATGCTATTTTTCTTAGTTGAATAGATGGAGGACAGTCTAGCTGAGCAGCTCTACTCAGAAAGTTTGCGGTTTTCGAAATTAAAGTTGGAACAGGATTCTACTCAAATTACAATCAATCGTGAGTTTTCATGCCATCATCAATTCTTAGTTTGATTTGATTTGATTTGTTATTTATTTGTTTGTGTGCTCTTCACTGAATTAAGGTTGTATCGGAAATTTTTAGTTGTAATCTTATATGTATGTGAGGTCTAGGTATTTTCACCGGCTCTTTATTGTGTTGAGTGAGTGGCAAATTGGTTTATTATATCTTTGACTTATAAAAATGAAATCTTTACTTTTCAAGGTATTAAGATTGTATTTGCTGTTCAATTCTATCTACTAAGGTTTTCATTTTATGTTTGGCTTGCAACGTTGGTAGAGTTGAACTTGTTGCAAAGAAAGAAGATTTGTAATTACTAGTTAGAGAGTTATATGTTGGAAGAATGGAGAGACTTTGATCCTCTACTTTTCGCATGAATTATGGTTCTTATTTTTAGTTTGTTTGGTCTGTTGGGAGAGATGCCTTCAGTTGGTTAATTAGCTTTTTGGTTGTTGGTGATGATTTGGGGGATAAACATGCAGTCTTTTGCATTATCTCTTTCTTTCTTTTTTACATTTTTTTTAATCTTTTTAGGCACTTTACTGGAAGGAAGAGTTAATAAAATTGAATAGTGAAACACACACACATACACACTCACACACACTTTCTTGTGAGAATTGTTAACAATTCACTTTCTTGCTCAAGGGTTGCTTATTTTAATGGATCATACATCAACATTTTCTCGTAATTTAGTTTTATACTTGCTAAAGCAATTAAATTCATTTGTCAAACAAGACAACTGATGTATTGTGTAATTTAAGGTGTCGAAGAAGGTGACTTGCAAGATGGGGATGGATCTTTGTGGGGTGATTCTGATGAGGAAAAATTTGAAAAATCATCTGATTTGGATAGAGAATGGCAGAGGAGACATGATCAATTCCACACTGTAATTTGAAAACTTGAAGTTGATTTTGATTATGATTTTGCATTTATTTTTACCGTGCATGAGACTTTGATTGTTTTGAAACCTATATGAATATCCTACCTGATGAATTTCAGATGGGATATCGTGATGGTATCATAGCAGGAAAAGAAGCTTCTGCTCAAGAGGGATTTAATGCAGGCTTTAAGCAGTCATTTCCTACTGGATACAATTGGGGTCTTGTTATAGGTGTTACCAGGTAAAGAAAAAACAGAAATTATTTTTTTCCCTCGATATATTAGTGTTTCCGGCCTGTGAATAACTTTTTGTTCGTTTTTTATGTTGGGTGCCTCTACTCACATGAAGTGCGCTGGCATGCCTTCCTGATGAGCTGAAAGAGATGTTGATTAAAACACAAGAAAACAGATACAAATTTCAGGACTTGCATGAATCAGTGCATTCACTTTCAACAGCAGATGCACTCGGGTTGTTTCATGATGATATTTTGACAAACAAAGCAGTAGAACCCAGTGAGCATGTAGAGACTAGCTCCACCATATCTGGTTTGCAAGAGCATCGTGCAGACTGCAGTCGTCTGGAGAATCTTTCCCGGGAGCTTCAATCTCTTCTCCTTGAAACTCCTGCAATTCAAGTGCATTTAGCAGTTCACAAATAGATTTGGGAAATAATAGTTTGTACTGGCAACAAGATAGGCAATGGAAGTTATCTGCCTCCAAATGACAATATCTTTGTTGCATTGTGAAATACATTTATTATATTCTGTTATTCATGACATTTATTTTTTCCTTTTAACTCTGTTTGTTTCGATGGATTTTGGCGTTTATGTGCTGCTATGGCGTGTGCTTGTGCGTAAAGATAAAAGATAGTACCTAAGAGTCGTTTTTCAGATGTTTGTTGAACATTGATATTCAAGAGTAAATTTCTTTTGTTCACTTTGTAGAATGCATAGCTTTGTCAATATGGAGATGCTAAAGAATATTAAATAGTTAGATAACATAAATTAAGTTATAATATGATTACAGGTACATAATCTTAGACATACAACAACTACAGATAGATGACATAGCATTCAGTTGAACAAACGAACGCCATGAGTTCTATTGTTCATGCATACATTATTGAACTAACACTTTCACTTTCACTCAGGGGAAACCAGTAGCTATGCCTATAGTTTGATCTCCATCTACCTTCGATGATTCGATCCATCAAGCTGCATTGTCTTAGCTGTTCCAAAACAGCTTACTCATGATATCTGGTATGATTTGCCTAAGTTGCCTGTTCTTGACCATCTCCTGCACACCAAATGAGAAGAATTACTTGATTGTTAGATATCAACCAGAACTTGGTCTCATAGTTTATACTTGTTAAAAAAATAATAATACAGTTTTAAGAGATAAAGTGAGGTTGTTTATTACCTAGGCAGGCAACATCAGTTACAAGCTTGAATTTGTCTAGCGGGAGCAAAGGAAGCTGAAGAATGCTTCCGATATGATTCATATTTAGGTACCGGCGTGATTGTTTCGAAAGCCTCAACTAGAAGTGCCACCTTCCTCTTCCTAGCAGGAGCGAGTTTGTTGACAGTCTGTCTGAGCGCAAAATCAACCATCCATTCCTCTGAGTTTTTTCTTTCATCCATCATCTGATGCCTGAGATCAACCTTTTCCGGATCAGGCTCAGGTACCTCATGCAGGTAGTTTGGATCTTTTGGATTGAATTTCCTCAGTTCCTCCTCTTCATCGATGATGGTTCTCCTGGATCCTATTTTCCATTTCTGATTGCAACAGGTGACTGGCGGTTCTGGGTTGGACTTGCTCTTTACAAGAAATGATGTTCTCTCCTGTTCTGGGATGGTTCTAGTGGTGGTCATGAGGGATGTTTCTGTTGTATCCGGTTGGTTGCTTTCTTCCACTTCCATTTTCTCGACTTCTCCGGTGTCTGTTTCAGCCAAACTGATCTTATTTTTACTTGAATCCTTCGGTTCCTCAAAATCCATTGAACTACGGATTTTGAACTTCTTTTCTTCATCTTTCTCCAAAAGGTTCTGATAATCTGTAACATTAACGTTACCATTCTGATTCTCTGATGAATGCTCTTGATTTTCATCAGCAATGTCTTGACTCGAGTTACTATCCGCGGCAAAGTCTTCAAGCTGGCATTGGACAGTAGTCATTTCCTGGTGTTGATTGACATCTTCCTCAGCATCATCTTGATCTTCTTCATAAATACTGTCAGAGAAATCAGGATTTTGGATTCCAATTGATATTTTGGTGACAGCAACTTGTTCTTCCTCTTCCATTTGATCCTCAATTTCTGGAAATTGGACTCCAATTGATCTTTTGGTGACAGCAACTTGTTCTGGCTCATCTGTTTGAACTCCAGCTTCAATGTGGGAAAGTTTCTTCTCTACAGCAACTGGCTCTTCTGTTTGAACTCCAACATCAGTGTTGGAAAGTTTCTTCTCTACATCAACATCACTGGTGGCAACATTTGTATCTGTTTTTCTATCTTCAAAATCCTGGCCTCCACTGTTCTGAAAAGCATCAGAGATTTGATTCTGAATTTCTAAAGTTTCATCTGCCACCTCTGGGTTGTAGTACATCTCAACATCTTCAAGTTTAGGACTGGCATCAGGGATTTCATTTTCAGCTTCAGGAACTCCATTCTTCTCCTGATTCTCCTCACTGGAAGCTATTAGTTCCAAACTTGGCTCCACGGTAGCTGAAGCAACCATAACTCCAGTCAAATCTGTCTCATTTTGTTCAGTGGAGAGTTGTTGATCATGAGTTGAGCTGTCAGACACTTGGTTAAATCCAGCAATCTCCAAGTTCTGGCTTCTGTCTTCTATTTCAGAATCACTATCGTTGCCTTGTATGTCGAAGGATGCACTTTCTTCTTCAAAGTCTTTATCAGCCAGAATCTCCTTGTGACCAATAAAAATGTTCTCGGATTTGATAATGGGTTCATCATGCAAATTATGATTGTTGTTTTCTGATAAATACCCATCATCCAAATCAGATTCATCGTCTCTTTTTATTGAATAGTTGGCTTCGGTATCAGGCTCCAATGTAGAAAATTGGCTCTCCTCCCACTCCATATCAATAACCTCTGAAATGCTGTCACTCCCTTCACTGCTGGCACTGCAATCCTCTTCAAAGTCACTTCCATTGTAAAAACTTTCTAGTACCGCTTCATTTTGAACCACAATTGACAAGTAGTCCTTGTCTGGATCTTCTAATTTTTGTTTTTCAGGAAAACCCTTTGAGGCATCAATTCCGATTGAAATGATATCACCGTATTGCTCAACCTTGTCATCAAAATCAATCTCAGAGTGTGGTGATCCATCAGACAGGCTCACGGCAACTTGTTTGTCATTATTGTGTTCCACTTCTACTTCATCACAACCTCGGAAAGGAGACTCACCCTTGCCTTCTTTATTTTTAGCATAGATTTCAATGAAAAACTCCATGCCCCCTTCTTTAATTAAAGGAGACCTGGGCGAGCCATCGAAATCTTCTTCCTTGTATGCAGGTTTGTCAACAAAAATAACCCGTCGTGCATCAATTTCTTCACCAATTGGCTTGACTCTACGTGGGGATAGAGCTTCCAGTTTCATACCCTTCTGTGTCTTCAACATCCTCCTCCTTGCGGACAAAAAACACTTCAATGGCGGCAAAGGAGTGTGGTGATGGCCATTAAGAGAACAATACGTGTAGGGGCACACCTTCATAGCTGAAGTTCCTTCAGCTTCGGTTGCCCCAGGACTAAGCGAAAGATAAGCAGGAAATTTTGTGTCCTTGAGAGTTGAAGAACAGGTAGATCTCTGTGCATTCATGTCTGCACAGATCACAACTCTAGAACATGTTTTGGATGCAGCTCTAACATGCTTAAAACTAGGTGTCTTTGTCAAAGTCCTCACCATCATCAAACTAGATGACTTTGTTAACGATCTTATTGTTTTAGAACTACAACCAGAGCTGGCTTTTGAATTACTACTAGAGTTTCTTCTTCTATATTTTTTTCTGTCATCTGAAACAGTAATTGGAGTGTTCCGGGAAGAACTCACCTGGGAACTCTCCTTTCTTGCCGCTGAACTGCTGGTGGACTTCATGTAATTCGGAGACCCCTCAGCCGTTCTCATCACAGGCTGCTTCTGTGGAGTAGTTGTAGTAGTAGTAGCTGCCATGGTTTCAGGACTAACATTGAGGAGAGGTGGTGGTTTTCCAGGTTGTGAGATGGTGGTCTTCTTCAGGGTTGATGATGATCTCAAGCTCTCAATATTCTTGATTGATCTAGACTTCTTCATAGTTTTCTTCTTCATTTCAGGTCCTCTATTAATCCTGCTGACATCCTGCAGGTTCTGATAAGAAGTTGCTTTCAGGTTTGCCAACCGCTTCTCGGATTTCACATGGTGATGATCAGCTTGGAATCCAATTCCAAGCTGGTTGGGCGCCTTTCTTTGAACCATCTTCAAAGAAAATACAAAACCTGAAGCATCATCAATCAACCAAAGAAGATAAAACCTGAAAGTTGGTTTTGTTGGTTGTGTCTTGGAGATGGAGGAGGAATACAAAACAGGGATGGAATTCTTGAAAAGACAACAGTATTGAGATTCCTTCTTGTTATTGCTTTGGTTGATTCTGGCTTTTTCAGTGGGTGGCCTTTTTGTTTATTTTTATTTTTATTTTTCCAATTTTTCCAATTTTTCCATTTTTTTCAATAGTGAATTAGCATGTCAAATTTGAACTTAACAAGGCTGATTTTGGGACCCTTATATTTTGAACATTGAACATTGAACATTGAACATTTTCTGAATTGAATTATTATATGGAAAATCTACACATGACACAGATTTATTATTATTATTATTATTATTATTGTTATTGTTTTATCTCTTTTAAGTTTTTTTTTTAATTTTTTTTAATATTGATTATATGTCCTAACTTACTGATGTCTTTTTGAAAAGGACAGAAATACCCTTCGTTATCTAGATAAGCATTACCATCATGATGGTATAACATGATATGAAGATGATGGACCTTTAACATAAAATTTGTCACCATTGACACATAACCCCTTTATAATATTGTCGTGAAGATGATGGACATTTAATATAAAATTTGTCACCATTGACACATAACCCCCATATAATATTGTCCTATCAAACTCCATCCATCAAATAATGTTTTGATAATGAAATGAAAGAGAAGCATTTGTACATGGGTGCTTTTCTTTTTATGATAAAAACACTTGCAGCTTCTTAGTTTATATGAGTAAAAAAAAACAATTTAGTGATGGTAATGCTTTTGACAAATAATCAAATATATATCTTGGGTGCTTTGCTTTTTATGATAAAAACTCTTGCAACTTCTTAGTTTATAAGAGTAAAAAAGTAAATAACAATTTTGTGATTGGTAATGCTTTTGACAATAATCAAATATATATATATATATATATCTTGGGTACAAAAATTAGGGAGTAAGTGAGGGGTATTAAAGTAATTTCAAGTACAGAAATAAATCTAAAAGCACTAATTTTTTTTCTTCTAGGTTGTTTAAAGATGATAAACTGTTGAGTAGAACTCCACCAAGCAGTGTAGGTTGGGCGGTAGCACTTTTAGAAAAGGACATGATAGAGAGGGAGTGGTGGGTGAAATTGGGCCACTTATGGGGTCCACTTAGGCCCAAAATGGGCCCATTTTTTTTGCAGACGCTCCTCTTTGTATTCCCCAATGAAGAAAAAATAAAAACAACGAAGAAAAAATCACGACCCCACAACCAACTCAAAAAACATTTTTTTTTAAAAATAAATAATTCAAAGCATGCTCATGTTTAAAAATAAAAAGAAATACTTTTAAAAAGTCGATATAATCTTCTTTACAGTTTAACTAAATTACAAGCATACTATTTCTATTTAACATTCACCCAAATTTTTCTTTTGAAATTCTGAATAAATAATGTTATTAGTAATCATTTAGTTCATAAAGGTTATTAAATATGTCTATTTTCAAGTCAATATGTCTCGTACGTTGGTATTAACTAGTTTAGTGGGTGAATGGAGGAAAAACTTATTTATATTTCAGTTATATTAAAGATAATATATTTAAAAAAATCATTTATTATCTACCAAATTAGACAAATAATTGTTTCTAATTAGAAAAAAATTATCAAAAAGACAAAAAGAAAATACTCAAATAGAAGCTTGAAGCCGGTCTATTTCTATTTAATGGTAATTAAAGGTTATTAATTGAAGTGGTCAAAGTCTTTTACCAATTCTTACAAGTTCTTACAAGTTCTTACAAGTTTAATTGTTTGGCTATGACTTTTTCATGTATGAAATAAGAGTAAATAATTCTATAATTAATATGGATAGTTTAAAAAAAAAAACAAATGAAGATGGTGCTTCAGATTTCTCGTAACCTTGTCTTAACTTTAGTTTTCAGCCAACACTGTTACCATTTTCTCTACCTTTCGGCGATTCTTTACTTTTAAGACTCCCAAAATCCTGAAAACTTGCCATTTTCAATCACCCATATGGCCATATATATGTTTCTCTGAATATTCTTGAAGTTGTGTGTCAAGGATGCTATTTGAACCCAAATGAGCTGCTTTTTTTGAACTTGAAAAACAATATATATTGGCATAACTTTGAATTTTTAGGTATGTTATATAGAAGAGTTTCATGACATAACTTTGAATTTCAAAGAAAACAGGTATGGTATAGAAGAGTTTCATGTCAATCATCTTTTGAATTTCTCTGGTAACATGGCCGGCCCTGAGATTTTCGGGGCCCGAGACGAACTACAAAAAAATGAGACCCTCGATACTTTATATATATTTACTAGATTTTTTTTCTCTAATAAATACTTATAAATATCAATATAATAAGAGTGTTTTACCCTTTCTTTAATATATAAAAGATAGTTATTGTTGGGATTATGATTCAAGTATTCAAAACACCATAATAATTGAGTTTTATAATTTATGGGTATCCTAAAATGAAATATGTTTAGTGGGCAGCCTATTTTGAACTCATTTTATAAGTTTATTAGTTTGAAAAAATTAGATGTTCAGTGAGTTAAACTCATTTTTATAGGTTTATTAGTTTATATAAAAGTGATATGTAAAATCATTTTTTTTTAAACTTTGGAAGCCCTTATAGATCGGGGATCCTAGGTTGTCGTCTCACTGGACTTCCCCTAAGGCTGGGGCTGTCCAGTATGGTAGCTAGTTTACATTGAAACAATGTTTTTTTTTTCTTCTGCATTGATACTAATTGATACGAATCTATTGGATAGAAATGTAGAACCATCCTTAAAAACCGGTTTGTAAAGAGTCGGTATCCAATAAATTTTACATTTAATGTGGAATCATCTTCAAACCGGTATGAGTTTTTTAATTTGGATCAGAAAAACAAAATATATAGTAGCTAAGGGTATCTAACTTACATAATACAATGTAGCTTGCGTCCGCATAGTAATTTTGTTTCCAAGTTCTCTTTCAAATTAGTACAAGGTGTTTGGATAAGAAAAACAACAATCTTGCTTGCTTCACAAGATTTTTTTATCTACTTACTCTTTAAACTAATTCGAGTCTTTAGATATCAATTAGATATCAATAAAAACATAAAGATAACTATATGTTTAACCTAAAATATATGAATATGGTGTCTTCATTCTAATTTTGTAAAAATCCGAATCTTAAAATGTACTCTTTATTCTTTAATGGATAAAGATTTAAGTAAAAACAAGAACACTCCATGTTTAAAGATAAAGATATGTAAAGGGTTTGTGTTTCTTTTTGGCAGAGATGAGATTAGATTGCTTGTGAGATAAGACAGAGTACAAGGTATGATATATGATGGAAATGGAAACCATCCATGTGAGAGTGCATAGAAAAGGACAGGCCTCCCATTCATCAATATCATCATGTATATACATTATGGAAGCATTCTATAATGCCAAAATTTTCACATGAAAAATCCCATGTTTTCTTGTTTCCCTGCCTTAACCAAAAATAAATAAACAATTCAACAGATTCTCATATTCTCAAACCCTTCAAAGTTCCAACTCCATGCACAGTCTGTTCTCTTCCGACAATCCAAATTATTTGTGCATGAAATAGCTAACATACCAACCAAGATTTTTGTCAAGTTTTTCCAAATTATGAAGCTTTTTATGGAAATTAATTGATCAACAATAATTTGGTGGGTATATATATATATAACTGAATATGTGTTTATTCAATATGATCAGAAACATTTGATAATGCTTATTGGAGATAAAAAAAGTTTGCACAAAACTTAATTTAAAAGGGTTTTTTTGTTCATTTTAATCTAGCACTAAAAAATATGTGTAAGAAAAGAAAATGTTGTCAACCGTTTAAAATATTTTTAAAAATGTTGACGAATGCTAGTCAAAATGGCACCTAACTAGTATCAAAATGTTAAGAAATTGCTGATTTGGGAAGATTAGAAACCTAATAATTGACAAATGAAGCAAATAGTTAAGCTTATTAGGTTGAGATTAGAAGGATAATTAAAGCAACTTTATCAAAAAGAAAAAGTTGATATGAGTTGCTTATTACACCTTTCAAAGGTCCATCCAGTATCAACTTTAGACACAATTTGTTTTCTCAAAGTAAAATAAATTTCAGTGACTTTAACAGGAAAGATCTTTACAAATCTGCCTTTTTTTTTTCCTTTTTTGTTATGGTGCATAAAAATCATGGAATGGCCAAGAAACAGTTTCAAGTTGATGGTTATAAAACAATTATTTTCTTTTGAAGAAAATTAATCATGATGGTGGAGTAAGGACCCCCAAAGAAATAATAACATATGCCTTTCACTTGCTCCACTCCTTTTTGTTTCCAAATTCTAACAATCTAAGAGATTCTAAATGAATAATTTTCAAATAGACCAAGAAAGAGAGATCAATTTAGTACCATTTGTCATAGATCGAATGTTTATGAATTATGATCATTAGAAAAACTAACCAACCGGTTTGAGAAATCCAACTGATGGAGAGTTTCATATTGTTCGTATTTTACCTGATAGTATAAGTTTTTGAGTTCGCAAACAGGTTTGCCAAGATTTCTGAGTTCAAATCATCTCATCTCTATTGACTTTCACTACTATTCTTGCTGGGTTTGTCCCATAAATGGGTGTGTTACCAGAGAGCAACTCCAAATCTCCAATCCAACACACCAAATTTTATACCAATTTGTTATAAAAAAGTATCTTTGTCATATCATTGTTTTTTTCATTCCAATGCATCTACACCAATTTTAACACCAAAAGAGTATGTTTAACAAATATTCTTCCAATAAATCTTTAAATTGTTATAAGATTTTAAATCTGTTAAATATATAAATATATATATATATATATATATTAATATGGATATCATTTTAAAGATATTAACGAGATTTTTCTAACGGTATATTTTTTATAAATATATATTGTTATAATTAATTATGAAAGGATTAAACTAATAGTTTTTTTTTTAAAATGATTGATGTGACATTTGAAAGAGAAAAAAAAGATTCGGTGTAGCTACGGTGTTCACCAAATTTGGTATGCACCGTAGCTACAGTTTTTTTTTTGGGTGTACTTAGTGTATTTATCGGAGAGGAATTTACACCAAATTAGAGTGTTTGATGCAATTGATGTGTTGGTTGGAGATGCTTTGATAGTTTAAACATTTGGTTAGTCCCTAATAGATACCTAAAGGGCTAACACTAGCACCGGTTTATAAAAATAATTTAAATGGAATTAGTTAAGCCCTAAGGGTCTAGTAAGATAGATACATGATTAAAGTGGAACATACATAATTAATTTGGAAGTTTGTTTGAATTGTTTGCATTCTATAAAGGAAAATGATAAACTAAGTCAAGTGGATTTGTTGGATATACATATAAAAAGATGATAAAAATAATTAGAGCTAAACACAAATTCAAACATAACTTCAATCTAAATATAAAACATCTTACTGATTTTGTGGAGGTAAAACAGTAAGCTTTTACTTAAAATAATAATAATAAAAAGAAAAAGAAAAAAGAGAGCAAAACTAATAGCTTTGAAATCCATTGCGTATTGAGTTTCGCATCCCAAATCTCAAAACAAGGATGTTTTAAATTTTATGATAAAGATATTATCAACATGCATAATAATTAAATAATTCAATCTTTTTCCTACACCATTGTTGCACAAATCAAATAATAAATATAAACTACCCCAATTAATCATGATCAAAATAATAAATATAAACTACCCCAACTAATCATTGATCATGATTGAAAGATGAACAATAATACTTGGATGGTTGCATAATAATGAACTCAATAACAAGACTCATAACTTCCTCCTAGTCACCGTGCCTAATTGTAGTAAAATTTATGGAAGCATTTGTTTAAACTCAACAGCCGGCTGCGTGCTGAGTTTCGTATTCACCGTCTTTTTCACATTGTGACAATCCCAATTCTGAACCAGGACAACATCAAACAACAAGAGCTCTCACATTGTTTGAACTAATTACATAGATTGTTACGGAGACTACAACTATAAACTTTAGGTGTATAAAACAATTGTATTTATTATAGACCGAAGTTAATCAGGGAGAAGGATGGAGCTTGTAGTTGAAGTAACTTCAACCGAGACTATCAAACCATCTTCTCCAACCCCGCACCACCTCCGCCATTTCAGGTTCTCGTTTCTTGATCGTTTGGCTCCTCCTGTTTATAGTCCTTTGGTTTTCTTCTACCAAGCTGATAAAAACAATCGAGAAATCACCAACAATGTCAAAATTGCTAGTCACCTTAAACGATCATTATCCAAGGTATTGACTAGCTTTTATCCACTAGCGGGACGAAACAAAGACAACTGTTCCATAGACTGCAATGATCAAGGCGTACTCTTTGTGGAAGCCACTGTGAACTGCCCTCTTTCGCAAATTACCGAGAATCCGGTCCCTGCTCAGCTTAACAAATTACTCCCATTTGAACTGGATGATCCTCAAGAACTGGTCCTTGGGATCCAATTCAACAGTTTCAAATGCGGTGGAACTGCGATCGGTGTCTGCATTTCTCACAACATTGCAGATGCTGCATCTGTGTTCACATTTGTGAAAAGCTGGGCAGCCTCTACACGTGGAGACGGAGACTTGGTGCGTGTAGAATTCGCATCCGACACAGTCTTTCCTCCAAGGAACTCATCTGGATTTCAAACGCGAAGTGGTATCACAAAAGAGAATATAGTAGCAAAGAGATTTGTGTTTAGTGCATCAGAAATAGAGGCAATTAGAGATAAATACACTGCTTACAGCACAAACCAGGAGCGGCCATCACGAGTTGAGGCGTTATCAGCTTTCATATGGAGTCGTTTTGTGGCAGCCACCAAGGCGGAATCAGCCTCTGATGATAAATTATACTCATTGCTTCATGCAGTGAACCTGCGCTCAAGAACTGAGCCGCCACTGCCAGATTACTCTTTCGGGAATCTGTTTCGAATGGCAGTAATATTTCCTTCCACGGATGATACAGGGGATCGTGTTGTCACCCAAATGAGAGAATCAAAAAACATGATTGACAAGGAATATGTGAAAAGAATCCAAAAAGGCAATGAACATTTGGAATTCCTCAAAAATAGATCCGAAAAAATCAACAAAGGAGAAATGGTCGGGCTTAGCTTCACTAGTCTTTGCGGGTTTCCATTATATGAAGGTGATTTCGGTTGGGGAAAGCCTCTATGGGTGACCTGTGCCAAAATGACTTACAAGAATCTTGTAGTATTCATGGATAGTTTATCCGGTAACGGAATCGAAGTATTGATTCACTTAAACCAGAGGGATATGGGTAAATTTGATTCACAGTGGCAGAGCCACCATAGGACACAGGTGGCTCACGCCGTCCATGGTTCTAGACTTTGAGAATGAGTCAGTATACCTCTTTAATTTCATTTATACTCTTATAAGTTGTCACTATTGAACCATTTTGAATCCGCCATTTTGGTAACAGATGATAAAATGGTTCAACTTTGATATCGTTTTTCATAGATCAAACTCCTTCAATCACTAAAGGGAGGAGACTAACATATATAGTTATATAGTCTACTCACAAAAATCCAGCATCGGAATAATAAATCATATTAGCTAACATAGATGTATGATAAATGAATCATTGATGAATTATTTGCAATGTATAAACATGATAAACTCAGTCACATATAGCATAACTAATGATAATGTTGTCTTGCAGATGACTAATATAATTTTCATGCAAAAATGACATCACTCCAACAACCCATCTTATTTTTTCTCCCAAATACAATGTTTAGGACAGAATCATTGTGCAACAACTGGACTAGTTTGGATGGATGCTATAACTAATTTAAGAACAATTGTTTCATTATTGGAGGGTTTTCCTCTCTTTCCTTCCTCAGACGGCTCTAATTAGCCATTTTCTTGAATGCATATCCTGCTTTACAGTTCGATAATGTAATTATTTCGAAGGCATATTGACTTACTCATCAGTCATGTAGAAGCTTTTATTTATTTAAGTTTTATCAACTTCAAAGTACACCCTTTCGGATTGAATATCTTACATTCTATACATTTTGAGGGACAGAAATGGTTAGCCACATCCTAGTTGAAAGTTCTAATTTTCTAATTTAAATTTCCTTTCTGTATGGCAATGAATAGTACTATAAAAACAGGAGAAACAAGAAATATCATATATGGGAGGGCTTGACTCAGTGCACCTTCTTCAATTTCAGCCTCTTGGAGAGGGTAGTTGATTTTATAATCTCTGATAAAAGCCTCGAAATAGTTCTGGTACCCTGTTTTCTTCTTCGAGAGATTTGAGCTTGTAATCTTCATCATTTCCATGGCCTGACATTAATGAAATTGTAACTATTATGGGAAGTGTTATAACAAAGAAAGAAATCAAATGAGTTTCAGATCATGCTTCAAATATGCTGAGGCAATACTGAATTTGCAAAACATAAATTGTGTTGATTTTGAAACCAACACCGGAAACTGGAAAGGTTTTCCTTACTGATAGTTAAAATCATATTCAGCATTTAGTTTGTCACTACACATACAAGATATAAATGATCGGCACAGTTCTTTATGGATATATACCTGAAAGCTGAACAAAAATTGACTGGCTTTCTTTCTCACCGAAGCATTTGGGTGCGATTGAAGCTTCTCATACATAATTCGAGCTTCATTTGGCCTGCAAGCATTGCAACTAATGAAGCTCTGCCTAGTTGATAAGGTAAACAAAACATTTGACCATTCGACAGAGAAGAGCACAATTCAACAAAATATTGCACAAAAATCCAGCAGAACTTTAGATGCATTCACATTTATAGATGGGAATGAGGTGAAAAATTAAAGTCATAAAGTCCCGTCTCTTAATAGAGTACTGAGAAAATATTCTCACGAAACTTTCATCCATTGTTTTATAAGTTACTTGTCTAAAATCATATGTGAAATACAATAAACAGAATGGGTTTCTATAGGATGCCCAAACTCCTTAATAGGATTCTAATAATTAACAATATACCTATGAAGGGAATCCTGACAAACAGACCACTGCAAAGCCGCTAATCCATAAAGTTCATTCTGCATAAATAAAAGTTTTGCAAAATTAAGTAACATACTCCAAGGAGTAAAGATTACATAATAATTGCAAAGATTGCATAATTAATTATACTCGAGCTAAAGAAAGAGGCAGTGGATGAAACAACGAATTCCATTCTCCTAACTGATTTCTTGCTAATAAGACCATGGATACAATGAGCCAATTCTTCGTAAAAGAGATACCACTACAGTTCACATCTTGAAGAACACTTACCTTAAATGCCATTTTGTTCATAACTTTTTCAAAATAAGGCAAAGCATCCTTAAGCTTCCCTGAATCCATCAAGGCATCGCCATCCTTCATTGCCTATATTTACGAAAAAGTTAAATTAAGAAAAGAGTTGCTTAAAAATTTACAAATCAACATGACCTACAGTAAAAAATAACACACAAATGCATATCTGCCACTATTAGCAATTTTCACATCCTTGAAGTTAAGCATGAATGTTAACATGTACGCTAGAGTTCGATTAGAGATTCACATACTAATGACATTCCACAGTAGCAAATTGCTTCAAATGAATTTTGTATCGGTCAGCATATAAATGTTATACAATATATAATGAGAATTTTAAAGTGAAAGTATAATTTATGTTTGAGAAGTACCTTCTCACACTCGGATTTTAGCTTTGGATCAACACTTAATCCAACCCTTTTCTTGTAGGCAGCAATTAGCTGTTTGGTGTGTTTTTCTTTGGCAGCTCTATCTTCTGCTGTTTCAATAACATCTCCAGGACGAATTGTTCTCCCACCACCAAACTTAAAATGAAAAAGCACGAAAAGGTATATCAGACAAGGTTTTTAGTGTAAAAAGAGACTCTCAATAATGACAGAGATTCGAAGCATAAAACTCAATACCGTCTTGGAAATATTTTCTGGTCTAGGAAAAACTCCCCATGTAGAAACCTTAGGTTTGTAAAAATCCGACTTATCTTCTTGTTGAGTTGGCTCAGGCTTCAACACCGTTGCTTCTTCAAACTTGCTGGTATCCCCAACAATAATCTCCACATCAGGACCGTCTCCTTCGGGAAAAGGGTCCGACAGTGGAACCAATCCAGCCGGCACTCCCCTGCCAGTCTTCTTATCCGCAAAGTTAAGACCGACAAAATCAATGTTTGAAATCGTCAGTTTTTCCTTCATACCAACCCCTTTCTCCACAGACGGCATTTGGCCCTTATTTTCTTCCTTCAAGCCTAAAATTCAATGTCACAATTGCATTTCAAAATGTGTAACCTTTCATCAATCAACGAAAATACCCTGATCATACACTCCATTCACGATTATCACATGATCAGACAGGTAGCTAAAACAACTAAAAAGAAAGAAAATTAAGTCCAAGATATCCAATTTTTGATAATTCACCATCCAATAAATGTCAAAACTCAAAACCAAAATAATCATCATCTAAGAGCTCTAAAAAACAGAATATTCACCCTTTTATGAGTCTTAAAAACAAAAAATCAATCCTTTAACAACATAGATAACCTGTAACATATAAAGCTCTACTCATTTACTCATTTTTCTTTGCAATCAAAAAACAATTCTCACACTTTACATTCTATCATTGCAATACCTGAACTTGTTCCAGTACGAAAATACCCGAATCATATACTCCATTTGTGATTATCACATGATCAGACGGTTAGCTAACACAACTCAAAGCAAAAAAATTAAGTCCAATTTTTGATAATTCATCATCCAATGAGTGTCAAAACTAAAATATTCATCATCTAAGAGCTCTAAAACAACAAAATATTCACCCTTTTAAGAGTATTAAAAACAAAATATCAATCCTTTAACAACATAGATAACCTGAAACATATATAGCTCTACTCATTTACTCAGTTTTTTTGGCAATCAAAAACCAATTCTCACACACTACATTCTATTATTGCAATACCTGAACTTGCTTGACTCTCAACAGTCCCTTTGTTGTTGTTGTACTCTTCTGTCTTCTCCATTGAAGCCATTGCCGAAGCCTGCACTGTCTTATCACCATTATTACCAATCCCAGCAGAATCTTTATCTGGGTTCTGCTCAAATTTCGAAACCGGGGCCGATTGGATGGACTTCTTCTTGTAGGCCTTGGCTTTTTCAAAAGCGAGTTTGACAGGGTCTAGAGTGGTTTCTGGTGGTGCTGAGTCTGGTGAAGTGGGGGGCTGTGCAGGTTCATTTTCAGTTTTGGTTGATTGGTTCAGAGACAATGAGACTTTGAATGAGACGTGCTTTGGTTTTGTGCAGGAGTAGATGGTGTTGAGAGATGAGAGCCATGTTGGTTGCAGTTGCAGAGAAGTCATGGCTTTTGATGAGGTGTGAAGTGAGTGGCCATGAACAAAACAAAGTTAGAAAAAAGACGGCAATGAAAATCATTTTATTTTATAATTATATATATATATATTTATTTTTTGTGAGACAACCGATTTATATAATTTATAATTTGTTAAATCCATACATTTTAACATTCACACATGCAGTTGAGATTCATAAGGTCGTCGTTGAGATTCTATCCCCTTTCCGAATCCCAACTTTAATGTGATAGTTAAAAAAAAAAAAATTCACAAAACAATTTACAGGTATTTTATTTATGTCCCGTTTAATGAGTATGATTGAATTGGATTGAGATGAGATTGAGATTAGATTGGATTGGATTGGATTGGACTAGACTTGACTAAATTAATATTATGCTGTGTTTGAAGAAACGTGAGATTAGACTGAACTAAGATCATGTTTTGTTTTGTAAAACATGAGATTTGATTAAATTTGATAATATTTTGAAATTGAATAATAAATTATTGAAATATGTATTTAAAGAAAATAAATGTTTTAATTTATATATTATTAAAGTAATATATATACACACACATGTGGGACTATTAAGAGAAATTATGATTGATATAATTTCGGTTTTTAATAATCGAATAGAAATTGAATAACAAATTAGTATTTGTTATATGTTTGGTACAATTTTGGATTGGATTAATATATACATATATATATATATATGTATCGTATTATTACTTTTTTATTAAAAGTAAAGTTATAGTATATAATTTATTAAAAATATTTTTAAATAAAAAATATTTTTTAAAAAGTGAACAAACATAAATGAATTTAAGAATAAATTAAATTACAACTTATATATGAAATTATTATAAATTAAAAAAAAAATAATGAAAAGAAAAGATAGAAAAATAAATAAATAAAAAAGATGGTTTTAATCTCAGGATAAATAAACCCACCAATAATAAACCCACCAATATATGTAGATTTATTTGGGTATTGTTGGGAGATACCTTGAGGTTGCCAAACGCAGGATTAGGACTATATTAGTCCAATCCTAGTCCAAACCCAGGCAACAAACAGGGCCTTAAAGAAATGCAGTAGGCGTCTCTGTTTATTTGATTGTCAGGCCAGTTTCATGATATCTCTTGCATGTTTTATGTTCAATTATTCAAACATGTTACCATGTAAATATAAAAACATTGTAGCTGCTGCTAGTTTGGAATTCTGATCAGCTCACTTCAGCTTGAACAGCATTAGAATCAGGCCTACTTTGCTGATTTTATTCAGAGTTGATCAAAATGTTCAACAATATTGAAGTTCAACTCTAGATAATATTCAAGCTCTTACATTTATCATTCACATGGAGTATAATTATTCATGAATGACCATTAACCCCTGCTAGTTTACAATAAAAATTACCAAGGCAAGGCTGTGAACATCGTCATTCATCTGAAAGTTCGAAGTGAATGGTTTACACTTGTGAATCCTCCATCCACCATGAGATTGGTTCCGCTTATATACCTTGCCTCATCGCTCGCTAAGAAGAGCACAGCATTAGCCACATCATCAACTGTCAACTCCACCCCTTGCAAGTTAGCATGTTTCCCGACAAAATCACGGAAACCAACTAAGGCATCCTCAGTCCTCTCGTCCTCCGGCAAGTGAGCCAAAGCCAATCCTGTTGCAACTGCATAAGGTGAAACACAGTTCACACGTATCCCATATTTTCCCAGCTCGGCTGCAACACTCTTGTTGAGCCCCGAAACAGCATGTTTGGAACCTGTATATGCATGTGGACCAATGCCACCAGCTGCACTTGAAACACTACAAATAGAAATGATACTGCCCTTATTTTGTGGGATCATGATCCGAGCAGCATGCTTCATTCCAATGAAAACACCCTTAACGTTTATGTCAAATATTTTTTCAAAGTCTGATAGTTCCACATTGCGGATGTCCGGACAAGGTGAGCCTGCAATCCCAGCATTGTTGACCATGATATCAAGTGTGCCAAATTTATTAACCGTGAAGTCAACAGCAGAGCGAACATCATCCTCCTTCGTGACATCACAATGGAAAAAACAAGTGTTTGGGTCACCACCGAGGGACTCACACACCAGCTGACCAAGATTGGCCTGCACATCTACTATGCAAACTTTTGCACCGTGCTTGTTTAATAGGCGCACAATGCATTCTCCAATCCCAGTTGCTCCACCCGTGACTAATGCCACTTTCCCTACTAATCTGGGGACAGAAACAAATAGTCATAAGTTCATACCTATCTAAAATATAAAGATAATGATATGAAACATAGAGTTAGCCAAAAATTGGGGCAAAAATAAAAGGAAGCATTTTAAAACTGTTTAGAGGGTGAAATTAAATCTTGCAGAGACATCGGTTTCCTGCAGATTGCTTCCAATGACCATTTGCAGTAGGCGGTACGCTTTGTAAGCAATTTATGAAGCTATGATTGACATCGCAAGATTTCTAAATCCATATATCGTTGTACCAGACAACATTAACATCATCGTGGATGAAATTCTAAGACACATAAGATCAGTTAATTATATCATAAAACAAAAACATACATCACTGGTTTTAGAACTACTTTGAGGTCCCATGGACAGATTTAAATACAATCTGAGGAAGAAGACATATGAAAGATTTCATCACATGGTAACAATATTCGACTACAATTTCAAGCTCAGAAAATGGCACTTCTGACCAAGTTTCTCTTTCAAATAACCTTTAAATATGAACAATTTAAAGTAGGTATGTAAACGAAACTAGTAAGACTTCTGAAACTTTCTAGTTTGCTTTCTGTGTTACTGAAACGTTATCTTCTACCAGTCACGATCAAGCCATGGCTATTTCCCTTTGTATCTAACAAATAGACAGCAATGATTAAATGAAACACTAAATTCCCACGCCAATTATTACATGCTCAACAGCCACAAGAATCTTATCCTTTAGTTTACAAAGAGCAAGTCGAAACGCAACAAATGGCACTACGGACAAATACTATAAACTTGGAACATTCAACATATCATAGTATCTATTTTAAGTTTAGTTATTAGTTGGAACATAAGCCGCCTAAATCTAGATCCAAAGCGGATTCCAAACTCAACTCCTTCGACCGGGAAAATTTGGTTGCAACTCCGAAAACTCAACGACAACATCAAGGATCAATCAAACCCAATTACACGATTGTCATATTCTTTTCAATTTGGCAAATATGGAACATTATCTGAAAAAATTTAATATACATACCAAATTACCAAGAACACTTAAATTCTATAAACAGCTGTGAATCACCAAACTATGATTACAGATAATCAAAATTAAGTATATCAACTGTTACACAAGAGCTAACCAGCTAACATAAAATTAAATCTAACAAATTTTGATCAGAAACCATGATTATATCACTAACCATCCAAAAGCTTACACACTGCAACTAAAACAAAATCAAGATCAGGATCTTTGATCACCCAAAAAAAAAACCCACATATATGAGAAAACAAACAATAAAAGAAACTAAATGATTGCATGAATAATGAACTGGAGCATGGAAATGAGAAAGATCGCACCTTTGAGCAGAAAGTGAAGAAACAGTAGAACATGAGCTTGGTGTGGACATGACTGACTGGCCGAGAGGTTGAGCTGGATTGTTCTCTGCTTCTTAGTGTCTGCTTTTGAGCTGTGTACCTCACTCTTAACTCAAGTCAACAACTTAGATTACTTTACTAACTGTCGACTGCTTTTGAGTGGCTGGAAGAGTCAGAGAAGCGTACAAGGAACGTGAACAATTGCCAGGTCACAACTCACAATCACCTCGATAATCTTTAAATATATATATACCCGAGTCGTTGGATTGGATCTTGGATTCTCATATTAAAATCGGCCAAATCAACCAAATATATGATCTAATTTATATTCGTTCAGTTTATTTTGTTTTATACAAATGAAAATTGAATAAATTTAAGATGCTATTGACTATTGTATTTTGTTATAATGAATGATTACTTTTTATTTTCAAACTCTTAATGATTGTATTCATGTTTGTGTTTAAAATTTATAATTTGTTAGGTTTTTTGAACTTTAAAATATATAATTATATATAAAACACTGTATGAATTAATTATTTAATTTTATACATCCTCAAAAGTTTTCAACTTTTATATATTAAAAATTACTTTATATAAATTTGATATGACATGTATCATTCTTAATAAAACAATAAGATTACTATCCTACGAGTTAAAGTTATTAGATAAATCTATTTAAATTATTTTTTTAAAAATATAATAACTTGTTGTATCTATAATAAAAAAGAAAGTTATTAATTATATATATATAAACCAATAGCTAAAAAAACTGACTTACTTAAAATTTACTTAAGTCTCAAGTTAGTAATACTAATTACTCAAAATTTTAACTAAAAAAAATTAATTTTTCAAATAATAAATTACTATTTAAAAATAAATAAATTACAATTTATTTAATTTGTTAGTTTAATTACATCATAGTATAAATAGAACTGGGCTTGAAGTCAGTGATTAGGCGGGATCGGATCCAAATAATTAAGCCCGGCCCAAACTTGCCTCCTTCTCTTTTTCTTGAACATATTACACACTCCAATTATTTCCAGTGACTTTTTATTTTTTTGCACAGGTTCTCATAGAACCTGATTTAAACCCTAATTTTTCATTTTAAATCCACAAAATCTCTGCTTCTGTTCTGTTCTTCACTAAAGAACTTTGACAATGACCAAGGTCTACGGTACCGGCGCATACGATTTCAAGCGGCACCGGGTCGCCGAGTATCCGGTCGAGTTACAGAGCCAGCTCGGCGACAAGCCGCTGGAGTCGAAGCCGGGGTCGACTCTGCCGAGCTCGATAACGCTCTCCGAAATCCAGCGTGATAGGCTGACGAAGACCGCGTCGGAGAATTGGTTCAAGGCGGAGAAGCCGTTTGATGCGGAGCTGGTGAAGGAGATTTACAAGACGGAGCTGACGGTGAAGGAAGGGAGGAAGACGGTGCCTTTGCATAGAGTGATGATTCTGGAGGTCAGTCAGTACTTGGAGAATTATCTGT
The DNA here is from genome assembly GCA_032871835.1 of Dipteronia dyeriana. NCBI lineage: Eukaryota > Viridiplantae > Streptophyta > Magnoliopsida > Sapindales > Sapindaceae > Dipteronia > Dipteronia dyeriana. Next base: position 75,871,981 of record CM065303.1, on the reverse strand, counting down.
GGCCGAATTTTGAAGCGGAGACGGCGTCATTTGAGCATGTGATGTCGATGATACTCATGGTTAATGAGAAGGTAATGGACATTGAAAATGATTACTTTTTTAGCGTTCTTTTTAGATTGAGTATGAAAATTATATGTTTTTTTGGCTTTTTTTTTTAATGAATTTTGTCATCGAGAAATTGCAGTTTCGAGAGAATGTGGCAGCTTGGATATGCTTTTACGATCGAAAGGAGGCATTCAAGGGATTTCTCGAGAGGGTTATTCGTCTCAAGGAGGTTTGTGAACACTCAAGTTTTGTTATTTTTGGAAGTAAGATAAGTGAAGTAAACAGAAAATAAGTACTAGACACCTGTGTGGAGATTTTGAATTTAGTTAGACGAACGAATTAACAAAAGATAAACTAACTAAAAAAATGCTATTGCAGGTGGTAAAATAGTTCATTATTAGTGATTAGTGAATCATGCTCGTAAAAAGGCATTAGGTTTTGAATTGGGAACAGTGTGTTTACTTATTGTCAATTGTGCCCGAAATTGCATCCTAATTGCGGTACTATATCTTAAGCATGTTGCTTTCGGACAATATCCTCTATCTACTTTCTCTTGCATGCATTATTTGTTAGACCAGCTGAATTTTTATTAAATTGTATTGCGCTTAGACGCATTTATTAATTTCTTGTATTTGAAATGTGGTTGTAGGGAAGGGACTTAACTATAGCAGAGAAGACCAATTATTTAGTTTTCATGATTAACGCTTTTCAGGTATGTTGGCACTCTAAACATGCTTTTATTCGATACACCCTGCTGAAAATTATTTATTATGATAGGTATCTAGACATATATGATAGTTCTTCATCTTCAAGAAAATATGGATAAGAACCGTACTGGAATATGTAAAGCCATCGAGTGATTTTAAGTTTTTCTTTTTGGCTTTTACATTACTTAATCAAATACTTTATGCAACAGAGTTTGGAAGATGAAATTGTCAGCGAAACAATTCTGAGATTAGCTAGTTTACAGTCCTGGCACAGTTTGTCATATGGCCGTTTTCAGGTAAAAATGTAAAATATACTCTATTAGTTTTGTTTCGTGCTAGATGGAAATTATCCGAGTCCAATTTGATGCATAATTTGCTTTTGTATTTGTAGATGGAGCTTTGTCTTAATCCAGATTTGATCAGGAGATGGAGGAGGATGATAAAGAGAGAATCTAAGGAGGCTACGAAACAAGGGGAACCCTTTGACCCCTTGTCATCTTTTGAAGTTAAATTCTTGAGAAATCTTATGGAAGAGTTTTTGGAGGTGCTGTTTATGCTAGCAAAATGATTTGTGGTAGTCATGTTTTAGTCATGGTGCTCGAGGATTTTAAATCTAATCTTTTTCCACTATTAATTTTCACTAGGTGCTCGACCATAAGGTTTTTCCACAAAAGCACTCTACCAATGATGATGATCTCATGAATGTTGATGGTTTTCAGAAAGTTGATGATGCTTGTGTCTTGTATTGTGAGAGGTTTATGGAGTTTCTTATTGATCTATTGAGCCAACTGCCTACAAGAAGGTATAATTGCTGCCTAAGTTGTGGTCTTTTAAATATCATTTTACGATTTTTATATTTATTTTTGGAGCTTTATTTTTTTCTTTGTATATAAAGGATTCTTGTTGCCAAAACTACGTAGTTTAGGTGTAAGGCTCACTAGCGTTGAGTTGCTTTTAGAGATTTTGGCTAAATTCCTTGTTGTCTTTGGCTAGTTTTATTTGAAATACGTAATGCAGAGATGAGCTAAACAAGAAGAAAATATAGAATTGATCCCTGTTCTTTTTTACATTATTGAACTTATTTCTTATATGTGTCAATTGTCTTATATATGATTTGTATGCTCTTGAAAGGTGGAATCTTTTTGTAAATCTGATTATTTAATGCTATAATTTGTTTGTTTTATTCTGTTTTGCTATTTTTCAATTTCCTTTTTCCTTGGGGGTGCAGGTATCTTAGGCCTCTCGTGGCTGACGTAGCTGTTGTTGCCAAATGTCATTTAAGTGCTCTTTATAATCATAAAATAGGAAAACTCTTTGCACAACTGGTCGACTTACTACAATTTTATGAAAATTTTGAGATTAAAGATCATGTTGGTACACAACTGACGGATGATGAGGTGCTTCAATCTCATTATGACCGTCTCCGTTCCTTCCAGCTACTTGCTCTTAAGAAAGTTCCCAAGGTTTGTTATAACCAATCATGTTTGATCAGTTGGTTGTCTCACTTGTAAATAGCTGATGCTCTGGATATTGAGACTTGTTACTTGCTGCTATTGTTATTGTTTGCAGTATCTGAAATTTTTCCTATGTGGTGATTGTAGTTGCAGGAACTTGCAGTGGCTAACATTGGTGCAATTCACAAGCGAGCTGATCTATCAAAGAAATTGTCTGTACTCTCACCACAAGAGCTACAAGACCTTGTTTGTAGTAAGGTTTGTTGATGATCTATTGTATGTGCCTTTTTGGTGCATATGCTATTAGGTTTCCAGTATTTCACTTAATATGGGTGTTGTTTCATCTTCGGGGATTTATTTCATGGGGTTAGAGTCAGTTATTGTCAATCTCTTATAAGCTTGTGGTGATTTTTATACATTTTATAGTAATAGCTTTTGCTCGATTTTCAGGTATCTGCTTTTGTTTTTTAAATTTTAACAGTGATGTAGATAGCAAATGTATGGGTTAAAAGTTGTTTGGAGAGAATTTATAACAATGATAAGCTTTTTCTGATTGCTCCCATTGTTAATTCTTTTGTTTCTATACCATGATTTTGTATAAATATATATGATAATGGTAATGTTTTGTGTATAATATTTCTCCCCTGAGAATTTAATTCTCTGTGCAGCTCAAACTTGTGTCAAAAGAGGATCCTTGGTCACAGAGGGTTGATTTTCTTATTGAAGTCATGGTCTCGTTTTTTGAGAAACAACAGTCTCAAAAAGAAGCCATAAACGCACTACCACTATACCCAAACGAGCAGATCATGTGGGATGAAAGCCTTGTACCTAGCATTAATTATTCTGGGGAAGGATGTCTTGCTCTTCCAAAGCTTAATCTTCAATTCTTAACTCTTCATGATTATCTCCTACGAAATTTCAATCTCTTCCGTCTGGAATCAACTTATGAGATTCGTGAGGATATTCAGGAAGCTGTGCCACATCTCCTTGCGTACATTAATAACGAGGGAGATACTGCTTTCCGTGGCTGGTCAAGGATGGGTGTGCCAATTAAGGATTTTAAAATAGCTGCAGTAAAGCAGCCTAACATTGGAGAAGTCAAGCCGTCATCTGTGACAGCGGAAGTAACTTTTAGCATTTCAAGCTACAAAGCACAGATTAGATCAGAATGGAATTCCCTCAAAGAGCATGATGTATTATTTTTACTTTCTATCCGTCCTTCATTTGAACCACTAAGTGCAGAGGAAGCTGAGAAGGCTAGTGTGCCACAGAGGCTTGGCCTTCAATATGTACGAGGATGTGAAATTATTGAGATACGTGATGAGGAAGGAACACTCATGAATGATTTCACTGGAAGAATTAAGCGTGATGAGTGGAAGCCTCCAAAAGGTGATTTGAGAACTGTGACTGTTGCTTTAGATACAGCACAATACCACATGGATGTCACAGACATTGCGGAAAAAGGTTCAGAAGATGTTTATGGGACATTTAATGTGTTGATGAGGAGGAAACCTAAAGAAAATAATTTCAAGGCGATCTTAGAATCTATAAGAGATCTCATGAATGAATATTGTATTGTTCCTGACTGGTTGCACAACATTTTTCTGGGCTATGGCAATCCTTCTGCAGCACAGTGGACTAATATGCCCGATCTTCTGGAAGAAGTAGATTTCAAAGATACTTTTCTTAATGCAGATCACTTGAAAGAGAGTTTTTCTGATTATCAGGTTGCTATTGCTTTTCTCTTGCTTCTAATTATGAGTTAGTCCTGGTGTTTTATATGTTAGTAATACTTTAATGCATCCTGGAGATAATGTGACTTAAAGACTTGATTTTCTCTCAATTTCTAGGTTTGTTTTGTAAGTCCAGATGGTACGGAAAACTCGGATCCAAGGCCTCCTTTTCGAATTAAGCTTCCAAGGACACTTAAAGGCAACACTCATGCGCTTCCTGGGAATAAGAAAGTAACTGCTGATTCAATGAGTGATGTCAATATGGTGGATGCTTCTTGCGAAAAGGATCAACTTATTGTTGAAGCATACATCCCTCCTAACCCAGGTCCTTATCCGCAAGATCAACCAAAACAGAACTCTGTCAAATTCACATCAACACAGGTGCTAGGCTACTCTTTTATGTGTTAACTTCTTCTCCAGTCTTTCATCTTAATTTCAATGTATATATATTGAAATTCTATTTAGGAAGTTGCAGTGACTGGTGCTTTTGTTGTTCTTGAAGAAGTTGATATTCTTTATGGCTCTTCTCTGTACTTTTTTTCAGAACATTGGAAAGGGGAAGGGATAGGTGGCGATGGCCTACCTATTCACAGCCATATAGTTCTTATTAACAATTTAAATTTCAATTGAGTTTAACATAAAAAGGAAATGAGAATCTGGTAATGGACAATTTCTTCTAGATTGTTATACTTCCACTTGTTGACCTGTTTTTAATAGTTGTCCTTCTATGGACTTCCTACATTCCTTTACAATATAATTCAAATGGTTGTTCTCGTGAAGTGTATTTAGTATATTACTTGAAGTGTTGCCTCATATGCCCTCTTTCAAATTAAAACATTTTCTAGGTTATTGGCTGTGTAATCTTGCAAATTATATGTGAAATACTCTTGAAATTTCAGGTAGTAGTTTCTAATTAATATAAATTACAGATTTTGAATGATGACAAGTATTGGTGTTATCATTGAATTTCTTTTTTATGCCTAATCACTTTTAATTTTTATTGTGCAGATTGGGGCAATTATATCAGGCATTCAGCCCGGTCTCACTATGGTTGTGGGTCCTCCTGGCACAGGAAAGACTGATACGGCTGTGCAAATTTTGAATGTTCTGTATCACAATTGTCCTTCTCAGAGAACGTTAATAATCACTCACTCAAATCAGGCTCTGAATGACCTGTTTGAGAAGATAATGGAGGTATTACATTTTAAGATTAGCCATACTTAGAAATGACCCACTTTTGGTCCTGCTTTCCATATTGTATAAGTGAAACATGGCACTTTGTGATTCCCCGCAAGCCCAATAGTAAAACTTATGTTTCGTACAATATAATTGGCATTTTATAAAAACTTTCTTAATATTTGTTTCATTTGCTGTCTCAGAGAGATGTGCCTGCTCGCTATCTTCTACGTTTAGGTCAAGGTGAACAAGAGCTAGCAACTGACCTTGATTTCAGCAGGCAAGGGCGAGTAAATGCGATGCTTGTTAGACGGTTAGAATTGCTTAGTGAGGTTGAGAGGCTCGCTAGATCTCTCCAGCTGCCGGGGGATGTAGGCTATACTTGTGAAACTGCTGGATATTTTTGGCTGCTTCATGTATACTCCCGCTGGGAGCAATTCCTTGCTGCTTGTGCAGATAATGAAGATAAACCAACCATTGTACGAGATCGCTTCCCATTCAAAGAATTCTTCACCAACACCCCCCAGCCAGTTTTTACTGGTGAGTCATTTGAGAGAGACATGCGGGCAGCTAAGGGGTGCTTTCGTCATCTTAAGACTATGTTCCAAGAGCTTGAAGAGTGCAGGGCATTTGAATTGCTCAAGTCAACTGCCGATCGAGCAAATTACTTAATGACGAAGCAGGCAAAGATTGTGGCAATGACTTGCACTCATGCAGCTCTAAAGAGGAAGGACTTTCTTCAATTAGGTTTCAAGTACGATAACCTATTGATGGAAGAAAGTGCCCAAATTTTGGAGATTGAGACTTTCATCCCAATGTTGCTTCAGAGACAGGAGGATGGTTATGCACGTCTTAAACGTTGCATACTGATCGGTGATCATCATCAGTTGCCTCCTGTTGTGAAGAACATGGCTTTCCAGAAGTACAGTCACATGGATCAGAGCTTATTTACAAGGTTTGTTCGTCTTGGTATTCCTTATATAGAGCTCAATGCCCAGGGTAGAGCCAGGCCAAGCATAGCCAAACTTTACAACTGGAGGTACAGAGATTTGGGAGACCTTCCTTATGTGAAGGAGGAGGCAATCTTCCACAGAGCAAATGCCGGGTTTTCCTATGATTATCAATTAGTTGATGTTCCTGATTATAATGGGAAAGGCGAGAGTGCCCCTTCTCCTTGGTTCTATCAAAATGAGGGAGAGGCCGAATATGTTGTCAGTGTCTATATATACTTGAGACTACTAGGGTACCCTGCAAATAAGATATCTATCTTGACAACTTACAATGGCCAAAAGCTCCTGATTCGTGATGTTATCAACAGGCGATGTGTACCGTATCCCTTTATTGGTCCACCCAGTAAGGTAAGTTTTTAATCGTGGCCAGTTTGACTTAGAATCTGGTTAGATATTATCAGTTAAATGAGATTAGGCTCAAAATGTATAATGATTTTCCTTTATGTAACTGCTTTGGTGTATGTGCTTTAGGTTGCAACGGTTGATAAGTTTCAAGGTCAGCAAAATGATTTTGTTTTGCTGTCTCTTGTGCGTACTCGCTTTGTGGGACACCTTCGTGATGTTAGAAGATTGGTTGTGGCCATGTCTCGTGCCCGGCTTGGTCTGTATGTGTTTTGTCGACGCTCTCTATTTGAGCAATGCTATGAACTGCAGCCCACATTTCAACTTTTGCTTCAAAGACCTGACCGACTTGGGCTCAATTTGAATGAGAATACTTCATATACAGAACGTCATGTTGAAGACGTTGGAGAACCATATCTTGTGAGTAGCGTCGAGCATATGGGTGATATTGTCAATCGCTTATATCAGGTATATCTCTCTCTGATTGATATGTTATGCATGCAGCAGTTTAATTTCATGGGCATCACTTTTAGCTTAAAGGTTTAATGTATTATTCTATTTTCTTGTTGCAGGCACGTGTTGCAAGCTATGAATATCATCAGTATATGGCTTATTCAGGATCCATGGATGCATCCCGGGAGCAGAGTAGCCAACAGAATTTGATGCCCATAGACGATGCCACGGATACTGATGGACCAGCATCTGCAAATGGTTCTCAGGGTGGTATGCCAGATGGAAACCAGTCGGAGGAAGCCACTGAGATGGATGGCCTTGCAAATGGGGAGGATACATCTCTTGAGAATCGATCAAATGAGGAAACAGAGACCGTGGTTCCTTCTAACCGCGAAAATGGCACACCACCTGAAAGTGACTTGAATGAGGACAATAAGGCGGAGTAGTCTAATTGGAGATAAGCTTCCATTGATATTTTTCTCTACTGGAACTGAAGAAAGCACCAGTCCAGCTAGACAGATTATCCACCAATTTAAACTACACAAATGCAGAACACGGAAGCTTGGTTTCGCCGGTATCTGTGGGGATTGACAACTTTTATTTACTCCATCTATCTTGGGGTTGAAAGCTTATTCGAAACTATTTGAAACTTACGGAACATAAACCAAGCTTCAGTTGTATCTTATGTGAAAGGAGATGTTGATGTACAGCGCTTACCTCGGGGGGATTTTTCTTGTATTAGTACTTGAATAACGGTGAATTTAACTGTACTAGTGTATTAACTATTGAGGAAAGAAAAAAGATGATGTAAATTGTGTTATTGAGTTAAGATAGTATTGCATTGTCTGACGCAGGGCAAGAGCAGGGCAACAACAACTAATTCCATCAGATATTTTAATATTTTTAATTGTTAATTTTTTGCCATTTAGCTTATTTGTCATTTTCTATTTTGTTATGTTTTTGTCTTTTAGTGTCTAGTCTTTATCTTTTATGCGTGTATTTTCTGGAGGGACATCAGTTTTTGGAATATAAAGATATTTTCTTCTTTGGCTGTTCAAACTCTGAGAATTTGGTTTTATCAGTGAGTTTTGTTATTCCGACGAGCCATGACCTTTCGGAGAGTGTTTTTCCGGAGTTTAGTCGACTTCTACGTCAACTGGTATCAGAGGAACGGTTATTTCCCGACACTCGATGGCAGAAGGCGGAGATGATAATCGTGATGCTCAAGCCCTACGAAGTTCAATGACAACTTTGGAACAAAAAGTAGATCTAATTGCTGAATCACTTCGACAATTAGTTACGAATCTCAATTTTACTGGACGAAATGCAAATAGAGTGAATCCTCGTCGAGACCCACAGCCACATGTAGGGTTGAATTTGGGGAATCGACGAAATACTCCACTTCACAGGTCAGATTCAGAGGAAGAGCTGTATCAACTACCTAATCCACCTTTTGATACTGGCATTGATGAAGAGGTAGAGGAATTGCATCTCAGGAATCAACGAGATGGTGGTCGGCGACAACCAAACAGAGCATCTGACTATCAATTGAAAATCGATATTCCAAATTTTGATAGTCATCTTCACATCGAAGAATTCCTTGATTGGATCCAAACCGTGGAGCATTTCTTCGAATACATGGAAGTATCTGAGGACAAGCAAGTGAAACTAGTGGCCTACAAGCTTCGAGGGGGAGCCTTTGCTTGGTGGGAACAACTGATGTATAATCGAAGGAGAGAAGGTAAGGGTTCAGTGAGGACCTGGAATAGAATGAAGCAATTGATGAAGAACCGCTTCTTACCAGCTGATTATGAACAAATGCTCTATGTCCAGTACCAACAATGTCAGCAAAAGGGGAAATCAGTTCATGATTATACAGACGAATTTTATAGGTTGAGTGCTCGAAATAACTTGAACGAAACTGATGTCCAGTTAGTAGCTCGGTATGTCAGTGGATTGAGGGAAACTATTCGTGAAAATCTTGAGTTAAAGACTATCTGGAGTCTACCTGCAGCCATCAATTTGGCAATCAAAGTTGAATCTCAAATTGCTAGAACCGCGGGTAGAACCTACTTTACTAAGAAACCGTCTGGAAATATTAGTAGTGAGAAAGATAAGAACAATTCCTCAGCATCTACCAGTTCACCAAAACAAGGCAGTGAAGGTGTCATTGAGCCCAACAACAAGAATCAAGGGAAACTTCCTTCAGTCCAACCGAGAAACAACCCGTATGCTCGACCAACTCCTTGTAAGTGTTTTCGTTGCAATTTACCTGGACATAGATCAAATGAATGCCCTCTAAGGAAACAGATTAATATATTAAATGATCATGAAGAAGAGGATGGAGAGTATGGTGAGGCTGAGGATGAGTTTGGAGATGATATAGATGAAGTATATGGTAATGATGGACAACTGGTTACCTGTATTTTACAAAAACTTTTATTAGCTCCCAAGCAGAAAAGCAACTCTCAGAGAAATACGATTTTTAGAACTCGTTGCACGATCAATAATCAAGTTTGTGATGTGATAATAGATAGTGGTAGTAGTGATAATGTGGTCTCGAATGCATTGGTCAAGGCTTTGGATCTCAAAACTGAGAAGCATCCTAAACCGTACAAGATTGGATGGATCAAGAAAGGAATTGACACAACAGTGACTGAGGTATGTCTAGTTACTTTCTCAATTGGTAAGTATTATCAAGATCAAGTGTTGTGTGATGTTATAGATATGGATGCTTGTCATGTACTTTTGGGGCGGCCATGGCAATTCGATGTTGATGCTAACCATAAGGGAAGAGCAAACAGTTATGTGTTTCAGTGGGGAGAAAGAAAGATAGCTCTTATGCCGACACCAACACCACCAAAACCTTAACCAGTTGAAAACACTGACCAACAATCATATCTAATTTTATCTAAGAAACAATTTATATTGGAGGCTACCAAAAGTCAGGGAATGGTGTTATTGGTTGCTAATGAAGCTCCTACAATCTTCCACTCATTGCCTAAAATGGTACAGCCATTACTGGAAGACTTTAAAGATGTAGCCCCTGATGATCTACCAGCAGTTTTACCTCCGGAGAGAGATATTGAACACCAAATTGACCTGCAACCTGGAGCTAGTTTACCCAACTTGCCTCATTACAGGATGAGTCCTAAAGAACATGAAGTATTGCAATCTATTGTTGATGATTTACTATCAAAACATCTTATAAGGCCTAGTTTAAGTCCCTGTGCGGTGCCAGTTTTACTAGTACCCAAGAAGGATGGGAGTTGGAGAATGTGTGTGGATAGTAGGGCAATCAATAAAATAACTATCAAATATAGGTTCTCAATTCCTAGAATCGAAGATCTATTGGATAAGTTGGAGGGGTCTGTCATCTTTTCAAAGCTGGACTTGAAGAGTGGTTATCATCAGATAAGAATAAGGCTGGCGATGGGTGGAAGACCGCTTTCAAAACAAGAGAGGGATTGTATGAGTGGCTAGTGATGCCCTTTGGTTTGTGCAATGCTCCTAGCACCTTCATGAGGTTAATGAACCATGTTTTAAAGCCATACAACGGTAAATTTCTGGTGGTTTATTTCGATGACATTTTGATATTTAGCTAGAGCCTTGAAGACCATATGGTACATTTGAAGCAGGTATTGGAGTTGCTGCGACTTCATAAGCTTTATCTAAATTTAAAGAAATGTGAATTTCTCTCAGAAAGTTTATTGTTTTTAGGATTTGTTATTAGTAATCAGGGAATTATGGTTGACGAAAAGAAAGTAGAAAGTATAAGAAATTGGCCTACTCCAAAATCTATCACTGATGTTAGAAGTTTTCATGGATTGACATCATTTTATAGGAGGTTTATCAGAGGGTTCAGTAGTATAGCTGCTCCAATTACTAGTTGCATGAAAAAAGGTAAATTCGAGTGGGGGCATGAGCTGGATGTGAGCTTCACGTTGCTTAAAGAAAAATTAAGTACTGCACCAGTATTAGCTCTGCCTAATTTTGACAAGGCATTTGCTGTGGAAACAGATGCTTCTATGATGGGCATCGGTGCTGTACTCAGCCAAGAAGGTAGACCACTTGAGTATTTTAGTGAAAAGTTGAATGAAGTCAGGCAAATGTGGAGTACCTATGAGCAAGAGTTATATGCTATAGTGAGAGCCTTACAACATTGGGAGCATTTCCTTATTCAGAGAGAGTTTGTGTTGGAGAGTGACCATCAAGCACTTAAATTCATCAACTCACAAAAGAACCTCAACCGTATGCATGCTAGATGGGTTTTGTATCTCCAAAAGTTTACCTTTGTTTTTAAACACAAATCTGGACAGCTTAATAAGGCTGCTGATGCTCTCAGTCGAAAAGCAGGCCTTTTGTCTAGTTTGCAAAGTGAGATTACAAGCTTCCATTGTCTCAAAGACCTATATGCCACTGATGTAGATTTCCAATTCATTTGGGAAAAATGTCAGAATAACTGTAGTCCAGCAGATTTCCATATTCATTGTGGCTACCTGTTTAAAGGAACTCAACTCTGTGTCCCTGCCACTTCTCTTCGCGAACACTTGATTCGAGAGTTCCATGTGGGGGGACTTTCTGGACACCCTGGTAGAGACAAAACAGGAGCCCTGCTCATTGAACGATTTCATTGGCCTCACATGGTTAGTGAAATCACTAAGTTTGTTAAACGTTGTGGTATTTGTCAGCATGCCAAGGGGCAGGTTAAAAACACTGGGTTATATACCCCATTACCAATTCCAGAGTCGATTTGGGAGGACTTAAGCATGGACTTCGTGCTTGGTTTACCAAAGACAACGAGACATGTTGATTCGATTTTAGTAGTTGTGGACAGGTTCTCAAAGATGGTTCATTTCATTGCTTGCAAGAAGACATCGGATGCAAGTAATGTTGCTTGGCTTTTCTTCAAAGAGATCGTGAGACTCCATGGTGTGCCCAAGTCGATTGTTTCCAATCGAGATGTTAAGTTCCTATGCCACTTCTGGAAAGAATTATGGAGGAGATTTGATACCAACTTGAAATTTAGCAGTACTTCTCACCCACAGACTGATGGGCAAACTGAAGTAGTAAATAGGTCTCTTGGTAACATGCTGAGATGTTTAGCTAGTGACAAGCCAAAACAATGGGATCTAGCTCTTGCCCAAGCCGAATTTGCATTCAACAGCCAACCCAACAACCAACCCAACAGGTCTACAGGGAAGTCACCGTTCTCAATTGTTTACCTCAAATCCCCAAACTTCACAGTTGATTTATTTGATTTCACTGGTGCTAAGAGCAAATCAGCTACTGAGCTAGCTCAATTTGTAACTCAAGTACACCAAGACATTCGAGAAAGTCTTCAACGGTCTAATTCCAAATACAAGGCTGCTGCAGATCAACATCGTCGCCGGAAACTATTCAATGAAGGTGATTTAGTGATGGTCCATCTAAGGAAGTATCGATTTCCTGCTGGCACATACAGTAAACTCAAGAGCAGGAAATATGGGTCTTTTCGAATTCGTCGTGAACTTGGGGACAATGCTTATCAGGTCGACCTTCCAGCTGAATTCAACGTTTCTAACACCTTTAACATTGCTGATATTTTTGAATATCATCCACCGGATGATGCGCCTGTCATCATTCAAGATTCAAGGGTAAATCTTTTTCAAGAAGGGAGATTGACGCAGGGCAAGAGCAGGGCAACAACAACTAATTCCATCAGATATTTTAATATTTTTAATTGTTAATTTTTTGCCATTTAGCTTATTTGTCATTTTCTATTTTGTTATGTTTTTGTCTGGGAACGGGCCAAACAGAGCACCTGACTATCGATTGAAAATCGATATTCCAAATTTTGATGGTCATCTTCGCATCGAAGAATTCTTTGATTGGATCCAAACCGTGGAGCATTTCTTCGAATACATGGAAGTATCTGAGGACAAGCAAGTGAAACTAGTGGCCTACAAGCTTCGAGGGGGAGCCTCTGCTTGGTGGGAACAACCTCTGAGCGATGCCTGGGAACGGGCCTCAGGATGGGTTGGGGGTGCAGGTCTGCAGGCCTGATAAAGCAGTGGGCCATGCCCAAGCCATGCCCGGCCATGCAGTTCGCTGCCTCTGAGCCTGATGGGTCTCTGAGCCGGATTGGGCCTCTGAGTCCCTGTATCATTATCGCTGCAAATTTTGAATTTTAAGTGGCGGATTTGTTGAACCCATTGTTGATAAACATGTAAATTCAATGTTACATAAATCAACCTGCCCTGATCATTGGGTCCGAAATTCCTCAAGTATTCTCCCCTGAATACATAATTTTTGTCCTCGATGTATCCATCAACATACTGTATTTCCTCCAAATGACAGCCTACCTGAGCCCATTATGTATTTCCTCCAAAATGACAGCCTACCTGAGCCAGAAAGAGATTCAAGTGTGTAAATTTTAGACAAGACTGAAATTAAAGATTACATATGACACCCTGCAAGGCTGCAACAAGTTTCCAGGCAGAGTTGCATATCCTTGAGGGAAAAATGAGGACCATCATCATCACCTTCAACAAGGTAAGCAAGTTTTGAGAAATTGAATTTACATTGAAATAATAACCTATTATAGATAAGATGCCATATGGAGTAAATCAGGAATCCACATAATGAAAAATATTCTGGAAATGAACAAATTTTATTGCACAATCAAGCAAAACGGTCGTCTTCGCTATAGAAGCAATTAATATACATCATATATGGTTCATTTCATCTTGAACTCCAATGGTCCTTTGATGAAACCATTACACGCTGTAAAATATAGAATTTTGAAAGAAACACAATGAAATTTTAACAGAAGCTACCAAACCGTAGTCTGTAGAATAAGAAAATGCAAAAGCATGTACATAGTTGGAGAACATAGTGAGAGGAACAGAACTGCAAAGCATGTGTCCCTATGGATCCACTGTAAAACATTGAAGAGTCCAGAAGAACATCTCCCGCGTGCAAAGAAAAGAAATTGTGATTGCATCTGTCTTTAGTTCCATCCATTGGAGAAGTCTGCATCCATCTGCATCATTTGGGAAAGATCAATAGATAACAAGCTATACACAACTGAAAACCAACATGTATTTCTGCAAGTTCTATATATACATATATATTTTTGCTCTGAAGTTGTATATATTGATCCTTCTCTCTTTAGTGTGTACTCTAATGGTACAAATTCGTTATAATCGAAGAAAAAAAGAAGTGAAACTCAATAGATAATGATAGTTAACGTTTATTTTTTTGTTATTCTCATATAATAGCATCAATATATTTTGATATTTTGCAGATGAAACTAGAGCTATTCCGGACATATTCATGATATTACTTTACCATCCATTTGTACATGGGAAATGTAAGCTATGCTGTGCCACTTTTCTTTAAGTTTTTATGTTTTGATTTCAACAATGAACACTCACTGAAGCACAGAGTAGTAAAAGTTTGTTTTGTTGGTAATCTAGTGACATGATTGTTATTTAACTACTTAATCCAAAACCTAAAAAAATATCTAACACAACCCGTTATGTGCAAGATCAAAGAACTTACCACATGGTTCAAACCCAAATAAAAACACAACAATTAAAACTCTTTATGTGCAAGACCAAGCAAAGAATTCGAACCCAGCCGTCCTAGTAAAATTGCCTCCAATATTATTTGAATAACAGCTAAATATAAAAGTCATCCAAAAACTTTAGCTGATGGGAAATAATCCAACAAAAGTATTTAAGTTTTCTAACAAACGTTAAATATCTTGGTGAAGCCGTTTCATTTGTTTTGACACGAAACTTTTTTCTATCCGTATTCTCTTGAGATGGTTTTGTAAATTTTACAAATAATAGACATTTTGACCAAACAATGATATTAGGCACCAAGTAACCAAAAACATAACTGCACATGAACAACAGAATCAAAGTAGTTAAGTGATGTTTAGAAATACCGATAAAAACAATTCGGATCAAAGTAATTAAATATATATATATATATATATATATTAAAATGTACTAATGAACAATTGAACAAATCTCCTGAAAATGTAATTAGCATGGAGTAGATCAAGAATTTGAAATACAAAAAAAAAAAAAAAAAAAAAATTGAAATCTTCGGATTTTATGCAATTACATCATAGTCCCATGGTAGAGTTTGACAATACATAATCCTTATGCATACATAAATATCTAAGTGAAATTTTACGACTGCCGATGAATTTTTATCTAAGTGAAATTTTACGATTGCCAATGAATTTTATGATGGTATAAGCATTATAAGCACTAATCAACATATTTACCAAGCCTCCATGCAATTTCTCTGTTGTAGATAGAACGTTGACAGGAACACAAACACAACCACAACCATGCCTCTGTACATACACAAGTAGTCGAGAACTGCTAACCACCCGCTGGGAAATGCACTAACTAGCAAGTGCTTTTTTTATTAGTTCTATTTACAGCAGAAGTCTTCATGCACCCTGCGTTATTTTGATAGGATCAATGGACGACAAACCCATGCATAGAACTAAAATTGTGAAATCGTATACTGCAAGTTGTGCATTTTGTCAAAACTTCTAAATTTGTAAATGCTTGATGATCCCCAATGGAGAGATTATTATTTATCAATGTCAAAAGATTTCCAATATTTGTAGTATAAAAAATTTTAAAGGTGGAAATTGAAAATGAGAATGTAAAAATCACTTAATAGTTAAATGGAGGATATTCCAGACTTACTTAAGAGATTACTTTCCCATCAATTTGTATGTGAGGAATATGAGCTATCTTGTACCACTCTGTCGCTCTCCTGTTTTGAAGTTTTGGTTTCAGCTTAGGACAGTCACTGATGTACAAATAACTTAGAGAAGAAGGCAGACCCTCTTCAGGCAAGGATTGAAGTTTGTCACATCTGCTGATCTTCAATGTCTGAAGAGATGTCAGGTGTTGAAGCCCCTCATAGTTCAAAACTTTGAGATTTACGAATCTGCTGATTTGTAGAGAGTTGAGTTTCCTTGGAAGCAGGTTCTGCTCCGGAAATGACTCCAAGTCTCTACATCCACCTTCAATCTCGACGCAACTAAAATTATTTAGCTGGTGCAATTTCCACCGAAGACTGGGTGTGAGTTTTTCGCAAGAACTGATGCGAAGCAAATTCAAGCTAGAGGGAAGGCCACCTTCTGGAATTGAATCAAGTGCTGGACACTCAGTTATAAATAGTGACTGAAGATATTTGAGCTCGTGCAGCTGGCCTGGAAGGTGTTCGAGCTTCTTGCAATTAGAGAGCAAAATTGATATCAGATTGGGGGTATGCAGTCCACTCTTCCATAAAGCTTCCAAATTCATGCAATCTCTAATTTCCAAGGAATTTAGGGGCATGTGAGCTTCTGTAATTGAGATGGAATTTAAATTTGGACAATCGCAGATAGAAAGGTTTTTGAGCTTTGGAAAAAGGGCTAATGGGAAGGATTTTAGTGGATCGCAACTGCTTTCTATGTACAAGTGTTCAACGGATGGACCCATTGTTTCCTCAGCAGAGGGAAACTCTATTTCCTTACATCTACGGATGTATAGAGATTTTAAGCCTTTGCGTAAAAGGCTTGCTGGAATGGACTTGAGATATCGACAATCGATGATATACAAATGCTGAAGCTTGTCGAGCTTTAATTCTTCGGGAAGAGACTCGAGGACGCCTTCAATTTTGAGACTATACAGCTTCGGTGGCAACCTTCTCAATTGTGAAATTTCTGAAACATTCAAGCTCTCTTGTTCCTCCAGACTTTCTTCATCATACCAAACATTGATTGGATCGGTATCAGGTGAAATCTTAGTTGAAGCCGAGGAGTTATCTGATGCACCTCCATGCTTAACACTTGAATCCCCAGTCAAAGGCGTGGGGAATTCTGTGGGCTGGCTTTCTGAGGTTTCAATGTCCCCCAAACTTTCTTCAGCATCGATTGCATTTTCAGTATCAGATGATGAATTTTCAGTTGCAGCTGAGTAGTCATCTGATGCACCTCCGTGCTTAGCGATTGAATCCTCAGTCGATCGATTGGAGGATTCTGGGGGTGGGATTTTTGATGTTATTGAATCATCGGTTCTCTGTACCACAATTAACTGCCATTCTTTCCAAGGTACACCAGCTAGCTTAAAACTGCCATCAGGTAACACTATTTGCAAATTTTTCATGGAGCACAACGATTCAGGTAACTTAGTGAGACGGTAACAATTTGACAACAACAATTTTTGCAAATTCTTTAAATTCGGTAAACCGGCAGGTAACTCAGTTATTGCAGTGTGAGAGAGGTCTAGTAACTGTAAGTTACTCACCTCGTAAAACGAAATAGGTAACTCAGTTAAACGAGTACAATGTGACAACAACAATTTTTGCAAGTTGCGGAGATACCGTACAGAGCGAGGTAACGTGGTTATTGCAGTGTGAGAGAGGTCAAGGAACTTTAAATTTCTCAACTTGTGTAAGGAATCAAACAACTCAGTGAGGTAAGAACAATGTGACAACAACAATGTTTGCAACTTTTCGAGATGCCCTACACTGTCAGGTAACGTGGTTATTGCAGTGTGAGAGAGGTCAAGGAACTTCAAATTTCTCAACTTGTGTAAGGAATCAAACAACTCAGTGAGGTAAGAACAATGTGACAACAACAATGTTTGCAACTTTTCGAGATGCCCTACGCTGTCAGGTAACTTGGTTATTGCAGTGTGAGAGAGGTCAAGGAATTGTAAATCTCTCAAATTTTTCAAGGAATCAGGCAACCAAGTGAGGCAAGAACAATTTGACAAGAACAACGTTTGCAACTTTTCGAGATACCCTACACTGTCAGGTAACTTGGTTATTGCAGTGTGAGAGAGGTCAAGGAATCGTAAACTTCTCAAGTACCGTAAGGAATAAAATAACTCAGATAACTCAGTGAGGCAAGAACAATTTGATAATAACAATGTTTGCAAATTTTCCAATTTGGAAAGAGACCTTACACTGGCAGATAACTGAGTAATTGCAGTGTGAGAGAGGTCTAGAAACCTTAAACGTTTCAATTTTCCAATCGAATCAGGCAACTTGGTGATATCATAGCCAGACAGAGAAAGTACTCGTAACCATTCTAGTGGCTCAAACAAATTGTTGAGTTGCTCACCACTTAATTGACATGATTCTTTCTCCCGTGACGATTTACAAAGTATGAGGGTCCTTAAGAACTTAGCTTCCTCGCTTCTCTCAGCAATCTCTTTGCCTCCAGAAATTAACAAATGCCAAGGCCTGATTGACGCTTCTGAACACTCATCATTCCCCATTCTGGAACATATATATCCAGATTCTGAATGAATCACATCTTTCAAAAGATCATGCATTATAAAACATGATTTGTTGGCACCAGATGGCTGGAAAAAGGACCTATAGGTCAAATTACGAAAATACGCACGGCCTTTTTTCATTCCACCATACTCCTGTCGCAGAAACCCTTGTGCCATCCATAGTAGAATTAACTTCTTCTCTTCATATTCATGATGCGTGGGAAATATTGAACAATAAGCAGCACATCGCTTTAGATGTATAGGAAGATCATTATAGCACATCTTAAGAATTGACTTTAAGGGATCTTCCCACTTCAAGATGCTGTTATTGTTCAATAGTGCTTTCCATTCTTCTTTATCTGGCTTAAAGCGCAGGACTGAAGCCAGTATTTTCACTGCTAAAGGCAAGCCACGACACTTCTCCACGATTTTGATGATCTCTTGTTCGGGAAGTAAACTAGAAAGTTTATCTGGAAAGACATGTTGTGCAAAAAGCATCCAGCTTTCTTGGTATGTTAAAGACCTTACAGTGAATGCAGGTAGAGTACCCATGGTTTCTTGAAGCTGTGGATGACATGTAGTGACAATAACCCTGCTTCCGTTTTCCCCAGCTGTAAGAACCTTTTGCAGGCTTCTCCAATCAGAACGCGTACTAGTAAGATTATCCAAAACGAGTAGAAATTTCATCCTTTTGAGATGATCTTTCAAACTATTTTGAAGGGATTCCAGATCTTCATTATCTGTCGGGTCAGTAAAAGCATGCACGATAGCTTTAGTCAACAAGAGATCATCAAAATCCTCTGAAACGTGGATCCAGGCTTTGAACTCAAACTGTTTCTCCACTTTTTTGTCGTTGTATACAAGCTGAGCAAGAGTGGTCTTGCCAACTCCACCCTCGCCCACCATGGTAATAACATGTGTCCGATGATCATCATCCGAAAGCAACGACTTAAGTATATCCTCTTTATCATCATCCCTACCAATTACTTGGGATTCATCTTCATCTCCATCTTCAAACTCTTCACTGCCAGAAGCTTCCCTGCCTTCCGTTAATCCAAGTTCGTCTCTCTGTTCGTGTAGACGTTCTATTGTTTTTGCTATCGCTTCCAGCGGATTTTCTTCAAGTGGTACGCCAGGCTTCTCGGAAATCTTGTCCAGCAGATCCTTGACATCGTAGCTAAATTCACTGAGCTCGTCAACCCAAGTTTTCACTTCTTCGTTCCCATTTGCTTTCGACTCAGCATCTTCAAAAATCTCATCAAAACTTCGCAGAATGCTCTTGAAACCTTCCAGCCACGTCCTATCCGGTTTCAGTAAAAGAATGGATTTTGAAATCTGAGGCGATTCGATCCTCTCAACCAGCGGTCGAAAAACATAGGAGGTTAATGACATCCTCTTTGTTACTATCTTTTAACACAAATGAAAAAGAGAGAAGATGAGAAGAAGACGATGTTAATGATGATGGAGTTTTCACTATGAAAGTTTCTGCAATTTCTCTGCTGCTTTCTATCTCCAAAAACAGATGGAAAGGAAGCAAATTGATTCCTTCATGGATAGCTACTTAGCTAGCGTCAACCGTCAAGGGCAAATTTTCAAATTACTTCTTAAATTATTGGTAAATTAAAAATAGTCCTTAAGAACGTTTTTTTAAGCCAACAATAAAAAATCAAGAAGATTTTTTGACAAAAATGTCCCCCAGCTTTATACCATATCAACTTAAGTTGTGGCTTTTCATTTTTAGTCGTCGATTCACCTATTTAATTTGTTAAAAACATTAAATCACTTTTTAACTTAATTACACCTTCTTTTTTTCAACAAATAAAAACAACCGATTATAATATGATTCCAACCAAAATAAATTTAAAACAAAACTCTGATGAAAAGTTAACAAAAAATTTCAAAATAAAATATCCTAGATTGAAAAAAATCGTGTAAGACAGGTTAAAGGATTATATAATAAGTTCAACTAAAACACGATCCGTTTATTTAACCGGTTGAATGTGTTGACTCGATATTAAATCAAACTCAATGAATTAGAATAAGTTCAAACAAAAAATACGATCCGTTTATTTAACGAGTTGAATGTGTTTATTCGATAGTAAATCATACTCGCTAATTTCGTGCTGTGTCAACAATAACCCACAAATTGAAATATTAATTGGACGCTCTCACCACTTCTCAGACGTCCAAGATATTCCTTACAAGTTTCACTACTTTATTTCAACTTCGATTAAACCCCCAAAAAAGTATCTTTTATACGATAGAAGTTTTGTACCGATACAAGCCAAAAATATTTGATGAAAACTAAGGTGTTTGATGTAAAGGAAAAGCTTGACCGATGAAAAATGAGTCTTTAATGAAAAGGAAAAGCTTGAACGAAGAAAAATGAGTCTTTAATGGAGCCTGCAGAGTGCAGACTGATTTTTCTATTATTGAAGAAGATAATAATAAGAAGGAAGAAAATATTGGTATATATGGGACTTCCAATTTTATGGATATTTTGGAGATAATATCGGTATCGCTAGATATTTTATTACAAAAAAACTCTTCTTTTTTTTAAAAAAAAAGGATATTTGCATGTAAGGTAAGGGATATTTTATAAAATTGTTGGTCTTTTTTTTTTTTTGAAGTATTACAAATATTATAATTAACATACTAAGATCAGAAAATACATGTATGATCCGGATAACTACTCCCACAAACCGGAAGACCTCTCCACACATGTTTGTAATATGAATTTAGATCCTATGATCTGATCTTTTTCCTGACTTTATATAATCTCATGACATGTAAGCATTGCAATGAATAGGTGGTTAAGATGGGATTGGTTTTCACAACCACTTTATCAACAATCATTCACGTGCTTTAATCGGTGCGTTTGACACGGATATGGAACGAGACAAGGCGGGACGAGACATGACATGCCATGTTGTTCTATATTGTGTTTGGAAGGTCTGGGAAAAAACTGTTAATTGTATTGTTATGCGTTTGGTATGACTGGGGTATGACGGGATAAGAAGTTTAAATGACCAGAATACCCCTCTTATATTATATTTTATATATATATATATATATATTAATATATAATATAAATATTATTATATTAATATGTTAATATATATGTATAAACTATTGTATATTATGTTATATATCTGCACATTATATAATATATAAGTAATAATATATATTTATATATATAATATATTAATATATATCATATATCATATTATATATGTATATTATATATATACACAATAATATAATACATACTATTTTATATGTAATAGTATTTAATATCTATTTTATATATTATTTTAATAATATATATCGTAATAATATATATAATAGTATATATTATTAAACATGTTGTAATTTTTTTAAAATTTAAATTTAAGGGTAAAGTCGTATTTTTTCCTTGTCCCATGTTATGGGACAACATTGTCCTAAGGTCTTAGGTGAGATAAAAATTGATTTTTTTTGTCCCACTTTGTTCCGTCCAGTCCCATGCTAAAGACGCGTCAAACATGGGACAAGAGAAAGTTGTCTCACGGTGTCCCATCTCGTCCCATCTCGTCCCGCGTACCAAACGCACCAAAAAAGATCAAGAAAAAAATCAGATTAATAGAGGATTTAAATGCATTTGTATGGAAGGACTCGAACACCTCACCACCACTCTGGAAGGGAGGTACACTATCATCTCTACTAAGAGGTGATGTGCAAAATTTTAGATTAGTCCTTACTTTTTTCAAAACTCATCACTTTAGTCCATTTAACCAAATATTTGAAAGTCAACAATTTTAAAATCTGTGAAAGTACTCTTTTGCCCTTATTACTATTTAACTTAGCTAAAGTAATTATCTTAGCTTTAAATTAAAAT
Source organism: Dipteronia dyeriana (assembly GCA_032871835.1). Classification (NCBI taxonomy): domain Eukaryota; kingdom Viridiplantae; phylum Streptophyta; class Magnoliopsida; order Sapindales; family Sapindaceae; genus Dipteronia; species Dipteronia dyeriana. Next base: position 75,849,896 of record CM065303.1, on the reverse strand, counting down.
AAAAACAATAAAATTCTCAATAATAAAATCTAAAATAAATATATTACAAAAAAATCTAAAATAAATAACAAATAAAATAAATAATTTTTTTCTTATTTTGTATTTTTTTTCATAATGAATTTTTATTTAGCTTAAATGATTATATTAGATTTAAATTAAAATGAAAAACAATAAAACTCTCAATAGTAAAATCTTAAATAAATATATTACAAAAAAATAATCTTAAATAAATAATAAATAAAATAATTTTTTTTTATATATAATGGATTTTTATTTAGCTAAAATGATTATAATAGCTTTAAATTAAAATGAAAAAAATAAATTATAAATAATAAAATCTTAAACAAATAGATTACAAAAACAATTGTGAAAAAAAGAACTTTAAATTTAAGATAATCATTTTAGTTAAATAAATATCCATTATGAAAAAAAATAAAAAATAAAATAAAAAATTAATGGATTTTATTATTATTATTTTTTTAATTTTTTTTTATAATATATTTATTTAAGATTTTATTGATGAGAATTTTATTGTTTTTTATTTTAATTTAAAGTTAAGATAATCATTTTAGTTAAATTAAATAGTAATAAGGGTAAAAGTATACTTTCATAGGTTTTAAAATAGTTAACTTTCAATTATTTGGTTAAATAGGATAAAATGATGAGGTTTGGAAAAAGTAAGGACTGAAGTGATGAATATAGAAAGACATTTTTAAATGTGATAAATCACTAAAAAGATGAGACTTTTGTGAAATTCTACATTTTTTAATTTAAGTTTTGTGATACTAAAGTTATGTTTGTTAGGAATATAATGCAGTTATATATGAATAAATATCCATCAATCCATGAAAGAAACTTCCATCCTTTTATATTCTCACTAGTTTTATTATAATAATCAATTTTATGATTCATTATAATATAATTTATATATACTTAATGTAATGTGGGATTGTGAGGCTACAAAAAGGGTCTCACACCATTGTATTTTACACACTTTGTGATGAGAACAATTGAGGAATAAAATACTTCTCTTTTAGCTATTCTTTATCTCTACTCTTCTATAAGTTTATATTTTATATTTTTGTTTATTCTTAATCAATTTATAACACGTTATCAACACGAATCTCTAACCATTATATGTTTCAGGTTTCGAATATGAAAGTTTCTTGTTTGAAGACAATACGTCATATAATCCAAATTCAACACGAGATAAGAGATAATACTTTCTTGATAAGACCAAGAGATCCAAGCAATTGTAAAGTATTTCTTTATCTAATTTTAGGAAAAAAAAATGGTTTATATTATTTCTCTTCTTAATTATATTCTTAGTATTTATTGGGTTGCCAATAAAAGAAAACATAGATTAATTGATTATATTGCAATCAGAAGATTGTAATAATGAAACTAATTATATTGCAACCAAAAGATCACGAAATCAAAGAGCTTGAAGCTCGATTTGATATATATTTGATAATTGTTAAATCCAAAAGCTTGAAGCTTAACATAATGATAATAAAAAATCTTATTGGAATTTATCGATTGCAAATAATGAATGTACATTGAATAAGAACCTCAAATTGTAAATTCCAGATGAAGTAATAATTATTTTTGGAATCCGAAGTTCTAAAAAACTATTATTTTAAAATATAAACTCGATGTTTATATATACATGTAGAGTCATAATGAAGTTTTAAACTTCTATTAAATATGAATTTTGTTAAGAACCTGAAGTTCCGAAACAGAAAATCATGGACTTAATACTGTGATATAATTATAACCAAATATCTATTTGTTCATAGATATTGGGCAATCACTTTTGTGATTTACTTTAGAGGATATGGACTATAAAATAAAGTCCGAAATTTGAAAAAAGGCTATATATATTTTTTAAAATTTTGAGCACGATCCAGGTATTTCAATATGATTTACTTTATTGTTGTTTAGATTTAATTTATTTATACAACTATTTTTTATGAGTATTCTTTATGGTTAACACTATATTGGATCTTCTACCACAGAAAATAAATTTATTTTTATTTCCAACGGTTCATATTTCAATGTTGTGATTGGAATTGATCGATGTATATTGAACCAGAAGTTCTGTATTCAAATCCAATTAGGAACTATAAGTTCTAAATTTGAATCAAATTGAGAACTTGAAGTTCTAAATTTAAAGATAAACCAAAGGTTTCAATAGGCAATATGATTTTATTAAGAATCTAACATCTTGAAATAGTAAATCACTATCTCATGGTGAGACCATAAGTTCCAACAAATTGTAAAATATATTTTTCTCTATCTCAAAAGATGATTTTATTTTCTTTATTTTATTTTATTCACATTATTTTGGTTTTGGGTTGTGAAGAAATGAAAAAAAATTAGATGATTGTATTTCAACCTGAAGATTGCAAAAATATAGTGAATTTCTTGCAACCTAAAGATTTCATAAATTAAAACTCAAACAAATGTTAGATTTTACGATTGCAAAATCAAAGAGTTGGATCTCAATTTGATGTTAATCCTGAAGAGCCAGAAGCTCAATCTAATTATGAATTATAATCAAATCAGAACATGAAATTCCAAATTTAAATCAAATTAGAGCTTAAAATTTTGAATTTCAATTTATGTGATTATTATTTGCAACCTGAAGTTCTGAATTCATATTTTTAATTATATCTATGAAATTTATATATGAACTTGATGTTGGAAAAATTCCATCATATGGGGCCACACATGTGAACATTAAATGTGTTGTGCTATCTTTTGGTTAAGTCTAAATTAAAGTGATCTAATTAAGATATAAAACATTAAGGCTTAAGGGTATAATTGTCATGGAATTAATGTGTAGACACCAGAGTACTATTTCTAATTTGTTGATAGGCCGAATTAGAAATATCCAATATATAATACTTTGATTATTATATATATTTAGGGTTATGGTCCCCAAATTACACGATGCTTTTGTTTTCCCTGTATCCCATCAACATAGCAAAATAGAACACAGCAGGGTTCATAAAGTTCGTGATAATTTGGAAGATCACAACCCGTTTATAAATCTCCAAGCAATGGATTCAGGTACGCTTCCGCTATCGATTCTTTTCCATCTTTTCTCTTGAATTGATATGGGTTATGACATGTAAATTAGGGTTTGATTAATTATGATATAGAAACATGGTTATGGTTTTATGTTAATGGTTTTGTGTTAATCAAATCTTAACAAGTGGTATCAGAGCTACCCATAATTGATTCTTGAGGATTTATTATTAGGATTTTCAGAATTAAAAAAAAATATCTGGATTTACTTTGTTTGCTGAGGTTGATGCAATTTTATTGTTTAATATGTGTTGAATCCATAAACAAAATATTATGTTTGTGTTTGATTTTGTGATTTCTGTGATGGATTTGTTTGGTTGATGAACATAAGTAAATCTGGATTCATGTTTGGGTTGTTTGATCATCTGTGTTTTGAGTTTTGTTTTAAAAGTTTCTTTAAAAAAAAAAACTGGGTTCTTCAGGTTTTCGAAGAAAAAAAAACGAATCTGGGTTGAAACAGGTATTGAATCAGATCAACCCAAATCTGTGGTTCTTTGCTTTGATGGGTCACACCCATACCCGATTCCATCTCCTTCAACCCACACCCATACAGTCCCGATGGCCCAGTTTCCCTCGCCCAAAATCAGTTTCTCTCTCTCTCTCTCTCGGTCAACGCCATGCCAGGTCTGAATTTTCAGGCGAGCTTTGCGATCGACCCGTGCTATTTCACAGTGAGGAAGAGGATCGCCGTTCGGTCGACGTCCAGATCGGCTGATCCACTCCGCTTACTGCCGCCGTCGCTCGATTGGGTTTGGATCGGTTTTGGCCTTCGTCGATCGTCTATCTCGGTTTACGGGCCGTCAACCGCTGCTCCGTCGTGCTTTGTTGCCTTCAGGAGACAAGATGGTGGTCTTTGGGGCGGTGAACGGAAAAGAATCAGGTCTCAGACCATGGTTTTACGTTGGGCCACTTTTGAAGAATTTGATATTCTTTAGGGACTGTTTTGTAATTTATTTGGGCCATTATATGATTTTGTTAAACTTTCGGGGTCAATTTATAATTTCCAAAACATAAAGGGCCTTATTGCACATATGAATTTTTTTGGGCAGATTTATAATTATTAAAAAGTTACGGGGTCACTTTATATTTTTCAAAAGTTTTGGGGCCAAATTTTTATTATTACAAATTACCGGGCCAGTTTATGATTTTAACAAAATACAGGGGTTGATTTGTAATTACTGAAACTTAAGGGTTCATTCTGTAATTTTATAAAATAAGGGTCACTTATATAATTTTGATAAAATAAAATTATTTTATTTTATTTTATTTTATTTGAAGGATCAACTAAAATTCAGATATTAGGTGGTATACCATTTATGGTTAAATAACGTAGTCCATCATTCTAAATGGGTTAATTGAAACAAGAATGTCACATAAGTGACCTCTCTTGTGTAGATTGTTCATGAGGAATGTTGGATGTTCATGTGTGTGTAAATTCATGCAGGTATTTACCGGCCCAAAGGAAGGTTAATGTTTGGTCGAATTGTACACACATTTGTGGTGGTAAACATGTGACGATTATAAGGTTTTACATGTAAATAATAAGTCGATCCAAAGATAGATTTATTATTTAATATAAATTATTGTCAATGTTTGATCACTACAAACAAGAGTACCACTTACAATTAATATTATTGTCCAAAGACTTGATATTAAAGTTGTACTAGGTATCTTAAGATGGGACCGACCATTATTTGGTATATCTTTTATGGTTAAATAAAGTGATCTATCATTCTAAATGGACTAATTGAAGCAAGATGTCGCCAAAGTGACCGCACTTGTATAGATTATTCAAAAGGGGTGTTGGATGTTTATGTATGTGTAAATTCATTCAAGTATTAGTCGGCCCAAAGGAAGGTTAATACTTGGCCGAATTGCACACACACCTGTGGTGATAAATATGTGACGATTATAAGGTTTTACATGTGAATAATAAGTCGATCCAAAGATAGATTTATTATTTGACATTAATTATTGTCAATATTTGATCACTACAACAAAAGTACCACTTACAATTAATATTACTGTCCAAAGACTTGATATTAATGTTGTGCTAGGTATCTTGAGATGAGACTTACCATTATTTGAATTTGTTGATCATTGTATTTGATTATTAATGTGAGCATGTTTGTGTGTTTGTTTTGTTCTCTTTAAAGTTAATGTTTTACTATATCTGCTAATACCAACTCTATACCCATACTTAATGGGATCAACTTTAAGGATTTGGAAGGAGAACATACTCATTATTCTCGGCTGCATGGATCTAGACCTTGCACTTTGGGTTGAGCAACCCGCTTCTCTTACGGATGCAAGTTCTCCTGATGATAGGAAGAACTTTGAGAAGTAGGATCGCTCAAATTGCATGAGTCTTATGATCATGAAGCGCGGCATTCCGGAGGCATTTAGGGGCGTTGTATCTGAAAAGATAACCAAAGCCAAAAAGTTCCTAGCCGAAATTGAAAAACGTTTTATGAAAAACGATGAGGTAGAAACAAGCACGCTTTTGCAAAGCTTGATTCTATAAGGTACAATGGCAAATGGAACATAAGGGAGTACGCTATGGAAATGTCTCATATTGCTTCTAAGCTTAAGGCATTGAAGCTCGAGTTGTCTAAAGACTTGCTCGTGCATTTGGTATTAATATCACTTCCTGCACAATACATTCAGTTTAAGGTCAGTTACAACTGTCAAAAGGAGAAATGGACTCTTAATGAGCTCATTTCTTACTGTGTGCAAAAGGAAGAGAGACTGAAGTGAGACAGGATCGAAAGTGCTCATTTGGCTAGCACCTCTAAGGATAAGAGCAAATAGAGGAAGAATAATGAAGCTGCAAAATAAATTATGAGCTTTGGACAGACAGAAAGCCGAGTCTAAAGCATTTTCACATTTTGGGATGTCCAGCTGAGGTAAGGCCTTACAGGCCACATGAAAGGGAATTGAACTCCAAAACTGTGAGCAGCTACTTCATTGGCTACTCTGAGCGATCAAGGGGCTATAAATTTTATGATCCCACACTTAGGTCAATTTTTGAAACGGGAAATGCAACATTTTTTGAGGATGTTGAGTTTGGGGGGAGAAATAAGGTTAGAGACATTGTCTTTGAGGAAGAATCGATTTCGATTCCTACTATCGCTTTTGACAATGTGCAGGTTTCTATACCTGTCATTGATCAAGAAGCAAATCTGGATCCTCAACCAGACAATGTTGAACAACCCCCATTCAAGATGAGGTAATTGTTCCTGAGGAACAAACTCAACAACCTCAAGAACCAGTGCCATTAAGGCGATCCACTAGAGAAAGGAGAAATGCTATTTCGGATGATTTTTTCGTATTTCTCCAAGAACATGAGGAAGACATAGGAATGATGGAAAATGATCCAATCAACTTCCATCAAGCCATGCATGGTTCCAACTCTCAAAAGTGGATTGATGCCATGAATGAGGAATATAAGTCTATGCAAGACAATAAGGTTTGAGAACTTGTCTCATTACCGGAAGGTGCGAAACCCATTGGTTGTAAATGGATATTTAAAACCAAAAGGGATTCGAAAGGTAATGTGGAGAGGTATAAGGCTCGTCTTGTAGCTAAAGGCTTTGCCCAAAAAGAAGGGATTGACTATAAAGAGACTTTCTCTCCAGTTTCAACAAAAGACTCTTTTAGGACAATCATGGCACTTGTTGCACATTTTGATCTTGAGCTTCATCAGATGGATGTCAAGACGGTGTTTCTCAATGGTGACATTGATGAAACAATTTATATGGTGCAACCAGAAAACTTTGAGTCGGGAGTCCCAAAGAATATGGTTTTCAAATTGACAAAATCCATTTATGGACTCAAGCAAGCTTCCCGTCAGTGGTACCATAAGTTTCATCAAGTGATTATCTCGTTTGGTTTTGAGATAAACATTGTTGATAATTGTGTGTATCACAAATTCAGTGGGAGTAAGCACATATTCCTGGTTTTATATGTCGATGACATACTGCTTGCCACAAACGATATAGGCATATTGCATGAAACCAAGAGATTTCTATCAAAGAATTTTGAGATGAAAGATCTTGGTGACGCCTATTTTGTATTAGGGATTCAGATACAACGAGATCGTTCTCGGGGTATTCTTGGATTATCACAAAGGAGCTATATCGATACAGTGCTCAAAAGGTTTGGCATGCAGGACTGCAAACCAAGTGACACCCCAGTCGCTAAGGGACACAAGTTCAGTCTCAACCAGTGCCCTAAAAGTAACCTTGAAGTTAAGGAAATGCAGAAGATTCCCTATGCATCAGCTGTAGGGAGTCTAATGTATGCTCAGGTGTGTACGCGTCCGGATATTGTGTACATTGTTGGTATGTTAGGCAGATATTTAAGTAACCCTGGAATGGATCATTGGATAGCAGCCAAGCGGATTATGAGGTATTTGAAGAGAACAAAAGATTACATGCTCATATATAGGAGATCAGATCAATTTGAGATCATAGGTTATTCCGATTCCGATTTTGCTGGATGTCAAGACAGTAGGAGATCCACATCAGGCTACATATACCTGTTGGCTGGTGGAGCTATATCTTGAAAGAGTGCCAAACAGACACTCATAGCTTCTTCCACCATGGCAGCAGAGTTTGTAGCATGTTATGAGGCATCCAACAATGGAATATGGCTGCAGAATTTTGTCACTGGGCTGTGCATTCTGGAGGGTGTTGAAAGACCACTCAAACTATATTATGACAATAAGTCATCAGTGCTATATTCTAACAATAACAGGAGCTCAGCTAAGTCAAAGCATATTGACATTAAGTTCCCAGTATGAAGGAAAGAGTACAGAGTGGACATATATCCATAGAGCATATTGGGACAAACTCCATGATAGCGGATCCGCTTACAAAAAGATTACCACCCAAGGTCTTTCATGAGCACACTGCTCATATGGGTGTTATTTTGTGTGAGGATATCACATTATAGTGGGAGTTTGTATAATTATGCATTGTATTGCTCTATATTTTTATTTTGGATATATTTATGCATTTATGTATTTAGATATTTATCTGATTAGAAATAAAGTATTCAGTTAATTACACTCTGTTACATTGTGTTAAGTTTTGATCTCACTAAGGAATAAAGTAGGACCAGTTGGAATAGACATGTATAGATCACATTGCATGTAATTTCCATGCTACGCATCCATAATTGATCTATGTCATTTGGTTATGTTGGTATACGTGACCATTGATGGGTTTAGTTACGCTAAATGTGACGAAAGTCGCTTTGATCCTATGTTGGCATAATCAATGGACGAGATTGTTCGGATATACCCTAAAATTGTGATAGTAAAATTTTGGAGCTCATAAAGTCATACACATTTGTAAAGTTACATATGTGGTCCAGTGGGAGATTGTTGGAAAAATTCCATCATATGGGGCCACACATGTGAACATTAAATGTGTTGTGCTATCTTTTGGTTAAGCATAAATTAAAGTGATCTAATTAAGATATAAAACATTAAGGCTTAAGGGTATAATTGTCATGGAATTAATGTGTAGATACCAGAGTACTATTTCTAATTTGTTGAGGGGCCGAATTAGAAATAGCCAATATATAATAATTTGATTATTACATATATTTAGGGTTATGATCCCCAAATTACACGATGCTTTTGTTTTCTCTGTATCCCATCAACAGAGCAAAATAGAACACAGCAGGGTTCATCAAGTTCGTGATAATTTGGAAGATCACAACCGGTTTACAAATCTCCAAGCAATAGATTCAGGTACGCTTCCGCTATCGATTCTTTTCCATCTTTTCTCTTGAATTGATATGGGTTATGACTTGTAAATTAGGGTTTGATTAATTATGATATAGAAACATGTTTAGGTTTTTTGGGATTAATTATATGCCTATGCATGTTGTTTTGTTTTATTATGTTAATCAGAAATCATAACACTTGAAGTTCTAATGAAACTTGAAATTTTAATTGAATATAAATTTTGTTTAAACTTAAAGTTTTGAATTTGTACATCATAATCATAAAGTTTTGATATAAGTAGGTTCAAAATTAATTTTTCTAACCTTTTGAGTTTCTTGCAGTTATGATATTTCTACCTCATATTCATTGTTTATATTTCATATGAAAAGACTTCATCAATGTGATTGTTCAGTCTTATCACGGTATGTAGAGTGTAAGAGATTATATTTTTACATACAAGACAATATGAATTTTGGTAATTTGCACACCTATTAGTCAAAAACTGTTTCTATTATTCATTCATTGGTTTATGAATTCACTCTGCGATATTTAGTTTTATGATTCTCGAATTTTGTGATTTTCAAAATTGGTGGTTTTATTATAAAAATAATTTGCTTTCACATGGTATTAAAATTAAGTTTTTGTATTGTTTTAGTAGCTTTGAATTATCATAACATGAAGTTGCTTTCAGGGTTTATTTATCATAATACTTGATATGGATTTTTTATGAATTAAATTTTACTTTAATTCCCATCTCTAATTAAAAAAAATTATGATAAAAATAATGTTATTTCTTCCATAATTTTTTCTCTTAGTGATGTCTGTAAGGTACGAAAACTTTCATAGAAAATATAAAATTTCAAACTTTTCATCATATAAATTTTACCGTCATATGTACATTTTAATATATTTACATAATACATATGAACACTTAATATATTTACTGATTAATATATTACATATAATAATTATGATATCTAGCATTCTTATTAAAATTAGATATATTTTGTGTTTAGATTTTCATCATTTAAATTGTTACTCAAAATCATATTGATTTGTTATATTGTATCATTGTTTTTGTTTATTTATGATAAATTGAAATATAAGTATTTCATGGTAAAGATCCAATAGTCCTTTTGATTCGATAAGATGAAAGATTTGATTACCAAGAAAAGACATGATTGAAATATATTACAAGTCGTGACTCAAATATTTGTTCCTGAAGTAATAATATATATTATGATAATTACATGCCTCTAATCTGCTCTTAAAGGAGCAATATTGAGATTAGTAATTTGAGAATATTTGGATTAATATCATTCCCTGAAGTGAATGATGTTTCTTTTCAAAATATCACGATTGTGATTGCAAATATAGATAGTTGAAATAATTATTGAAGCTAAGGTGATCACTACGAGAAATTCATTTCAATCCACCAGAAGTGGAATAACACCAAAACAAAGCAAGAAATTTTGAAAGCATTTTGAATATACCTTTCAGGAATTATAAAATCTTTCTTCTTGCTTTAGGTGTTAAATGAAAAGACAAATGAGCATATACGATAAATTTTAATATTTTATTGATTTTTAACAAGATAAAATGATTGCTTTAAGAGATATTATTTTAATACAAAGTGAAAAATAATTACATGAAAATACTTTGTATTTATTAGATCTGGAAGATCAATGAACAAAAAAAATATTTTGTGTCAATTATAAAAAATATTTTACATGCCAGAAGCATGCCTGTTTTTATAGTTTATCATGTCATAAGATCATATGATTAATATTATGTTATGAACTAGAAGTTCAATTAAAGAAAATGATGCATCGAAATATTGTAATATTTTTCCTAAATGAAAAATATTTTTGCTACTGAATGTCTCCGAAAGACATAAGACGATAGTCCTTAAAGTACAATATGACAGAATAAATGAGATCATATAGAAAATTACGATGATGCATAAAATTTTCTTGAAATTTAATTTTCTCGTCGTTTTGGGGAAATTGTCATAAATTGATAAACGACGTGAAATTACATTGTATGTATCATCTTGTGATTTGTATAGTATGCAAATAATTTTTTAGATGATTCGAAGAAAATAATAAAATTACATTCTGCCAATAAACAAACCCGGGTGGTTGTTCATGTAAAACAATTTATGAAATTGTAGAAAAAATCATCTGTTAATAAAAGACAATTTAGTTCAAATGATAAGGTTCCCTAGAAGTGGAATTCATAATATCATAAACATAGTGAAAATAATACTCAAGCGATAGTTAAATCATCATCATCAAAGACTCCTGAAGAGTCAGTCTCTCGTAAGTAAAAAAACAAAATCCTGAACATACATAGAGAAATGTTAATCCCCCCTATGAGACTCTTGGAGTAGAAAATAGAAAGATCTCAATTGTCCCAGTAGAGACATATGTACCAAAAATAAAGAGATTATATTTCTCCTAAAGAAATATTTATATAAAGAGGCATGCGTACCGAATATTAAAGAGGCATGCGTACCGAATATTAAAGAGGATTCAATAACCCCTGAAGAGGCACCTGAAATACGAAATGTAAATAAATTAGATTGATATTATAGAAATTGAGATCATATATTGCTCTGCGTATTTTGAAAAATATGATGATGGTCTTAAACTATAAATTGTATATATGTCGACACAGTGGTGAAAAATAAAAGGCAGAGTTATACTTACTTTATATTTGAAAATATTATACCTGCAGTCCAAATGTTTGATGACATCAAATTTATTGAATATAATTATTTTTCGTACGAATTAAGATAAAAGATTTACTGCAGAAACCTAGTTTGACAATGAATAGAAATCCTAGAAGGATTTAAATGCCTGAAGCAAGTAATTTGATACTACATTATAATATATATATATTATAACATAATGCATGTAATACATATGCATTTTATGAATATTGTGTTGAAAGAATCCACAAATTTGATTCCAAAAAAGTATATGTTGATCGTTTGAGACTTATTAATACTCCCGACGAGTTTACAAATTATACGTTTAAAAGAAATAATTTCGAAGACGAAAAATTCTTTAAAAGTGACATTTAGTCTCGATTAATGGCCGTGTTGATTGTTTTTTTAATTAGCATAATAATACATGAATCAACATATATAATAAAAGGTTCCGGGACACTTTTTCATGGATAAAACTTATTGGATGGATACCTTGATGCTTATTACATAAAATTAAAGTGATGTACAATCCTCTCTCATTAATGAAAATGATAATGAAGAACCTTTTGGTCTTGAAGTACCAAATCTATGTTCAAATGGTGTTTTATAATTATAAAATAACATAATATTCTATATAACAGGTTGCACCAATTTGAAAAGCAACATTAGTAAAGTTCTTCATACAAGATTTCCAGATGGTTGGGATGTGATAAATAGAAATATCTTAGCAAAATATTAAAGCATCCACATAAGAATGAGGGGGAGCATACTTATCAAGGGTTTTTACTATTATGAGGAAATACAATGCAACTGTACTATTTTTCCTTCACTAGGTTTTTATCCCACCAGGTTTTTCCCTAGCAAGGTTTTTATGAGACAGTTTTTGCACCCCATTACCTTTAAAGATTAATTTGAGATGTAGATGAATAATGTACTCTTTTTCCTCTACTAGTTTTTTTTCTCACCAGGTTTTTATTAACAAAAGTTTTAATAAGGCATATTCACTGTATGATTGATGAAGATTAATTCAAGGGGGAGTGTTATGAATATAATGCAATTATATATGAATAAATATCTATCAATCCATGAAAGAAACTTTCATCATTTTGTATTCCTACTTGCTTTATCATAATGATCAATTTTATGATTCATTATAATGTAATTTATATATACTTAATGTAATGTGAGATTGTGAGACTACAAAAAGGGTCTCACACCATTGTATTTTACACACTTTGTGATGAGAACAATTGAGGAATAAAATAATTCTCTTTTAGCTATTCTTTATCTCTTCTCTTTTATAAGTTTATGTTTTATATTTTTGTTTTTTCTTAATCAATTTATAACAATGTTTGCTTTCTGAAGATAGTATTAATTATATTGAAAACCGAAAACTATTAAAAACTAAGAGTATTTCCAATGCAAATATACATTTGGAGAATTTTGATTGCCATATATGATAGATATTTAAGAAGTTAAAAAAACTATGTTCAATGTAATTATTTAACATCAATATGGAGATGATGTGGCAAGAAAAAAGTTAGAGAATATGGAGTTGAGTTTCTAATTCTAGAAACTCTCCTAGAAATGTTTACTATGATTTATAACTATTTCCACCAATAATATTAAAGCTAATTTATTTGTATAATAAAAGAATAGAGAGAATGAAATAATTGTTTTATTATGATTGATCATAAAATGTATATATATTTGACTTTATAATTACATCAGAGATATAAATATGTATTTTTCTAAGTTTTTTTTAAAAGTGGACTCATAATGAATAGAAATATTGATGTAACTCTATTTAGAAACTAAAAAAATGTATATTTATATTAGAGATACTCTAAAAAGTTAATGACATAATTTATATTTAATTAAAAATTGAATGTAAATTAAAAATGTCTTTAAACAATTTTTTTTTTAGATACCACATGCGATATGACGGTGGTGGCAATTTATGTTAGGATAAATGTCCTTACCACTACACCAAGTTGAACCGCAGTTAAAATAACAAATTCTTTTATAATTATGCTCTTTTAAATTGTGTTTACAAGTATGGGCAACACCATCAGTCTACAGGATACGGTGATCTCATGCCATGCATCACATCTCCAGACTGTTGTAGTCTGTAGAAAATGTGTTTAGAATAAATGAATGGAAGTGTGGGACAAAGAAGAAATATAATTATCGGTGCTATCAGCTATGGAGGTGAATTATTGTCCTTTATTTTTCTACCTTTTTACGGGGCTGAGAGAAGAGCGGGAAAAAAAAAAATTGGCTTTGCTTTACTGCCGTTACTGGTTTTAGGGTACAAATATTCAAAATTTGGTCCCCATTGATGTATCTAAATTAAAGTTGCATCTGATGCAATGATGCAAACATATAATTTTGTCCATGAATCATGTAGGATTGACTTACAATTTATATCCATGAATTTTTTTAATGTGGATCACATTGGATGAAGAATATATACAAGTCAATATGAAATTATGAATCAAATAGAATAGTTTATGATGTAGAACAAGTGGCTGAGCCCTACATGGCTTGGTGGGACCATCCTAAATCCAAGATTAAATGAATCGGTGAGATCTTCAGAAGTCAAACCTTTGGTGTTGCGGCACGTCTTTTTTCTGCCAAATTCCATCATTTAGGCCCCGAAATCGCAATTCTTTCCTTTTTGGAAAATTTCCATTTTTATCATAAGTTGACTTTGACAAGCCAGAATCGCCTACCGTTAATTCCGGCTTGTTTATGGTCGTTAGTATATTTTATTTCCGTAACTATTGTGATTTCGTTATTTTTGACAGTTTCGCTATTTATGGCAGCTTTTGGTATGTAATCCCGTTTCTTGTCCAACAAGGATTCGGGTTAGGATTTTCACTATAAATAGTCTTGTAAGACGAAAGGCTCACCAGTTTAATTTTCAATAAAATTCAGACTTATTTCTTATTTTCTTTCTGGTAGATTCCAGTTTCAATAGAACTTAGACGTCGCTCTAGTTTTTTCTACGTTTTCACTGCGTCAGTTTAGTTAGGTTAAAGCAACGACAATACCCTCGAAAATGGGTTTAAAAAATAAATAGCACTTTTTGAAGGTGACATTTCAATATCGTCACTGTTTTAATAACTTATGTTTCAAAGACATCTATTATAGTGAACGGACAAAAATGCCCCAAATAGTTGTTCCATCAGAATAATTTCATTCATTTTTTTTACAGTGAGAGTTATGAAATAGAGAGAGAAAATTCCGTTGAAACTTAGACGCTACGCATACGCATTCGGTGGTCGAGCTGCTCAGTCAGCTTGTTTGCAGGGGGGTAGGGGGCAGCGCCCCCAGAGCTTTTTTTTTCCTGGTTAAAACTTCAAAAAAAATATTCTCGATCTTTTAAAAAATATGCTCGATTCTTTAAAAAAAAAATCCTCTATTCTTTCTAATATATACTCGATTTAACTAAACCTAATTTTCTAAAAAAAATTATCGATCCTTTGAAAAATCATCATTTGAAAAAAATTATCGATCATTTGAAAAAAATCTCGATCCTTTGAAATATCTTCTCGATCCTTTGAAAAAAAAATCTTGATCCTTTGAAAAATATTCTCGATCCCTTGAAAAATATTCTCGATCCCTTGAAAATATTCTCGATCATTTGAAAAAAATTCTCGATCATTTGAAAATTTCTCGATCCTTTGATAAACGCTCGATTCTATCAATTATTTCAAACATATGTTCGATTCTTTCAAAAATAATCTCGATCATATTAAAAAAAAAACTCTATTTGTCTACAAATATGTTCGATTTAACGAAACTTTATTTTCAAAAATAAAAGACTCGATCCTTTGAAAAATAAAATGTTCATACATGTTCATATAAAGACTGGACAACAAATCATAACGAATTGATACATTGTTAAACCACACAGAAATATATGAAAGATACATAAACGAAGATCACAGATATATGTTATCTTCTTATGTAAAATATGGAGAGAGACAAGTTTTTTGCAGAGAGAGATGAGTTATCATTTTCAAAGTGTAGATGGAAACACAATAAGAATAAAAAATAGATTATTTAAAGACAATCTGGGTAGTTCACTTAAGTGCATTTTAAACTTAAGTTATTAAAACGGTGACTTCATTGTAATAAAAAAAAGATGACATATCTCACTATTTCTATCTCAAAAATTAATAATTACTGTTACGGTTACAGATATTTAAAATAAAACATAAAAGTCTTTGGTCTTTTCACAAAGTCCACACACAAAAGTCATCTTCTTATAGATGAGATCTTTGGACATTCTCTTCCATAGGAGAAAATTGTCAGTCTCCTCCCGTCACAAGGGAGATCTGACCTCCACAGTGGTGGTCTCCCATTACCAACAAAGTTTTTTAATTTATAAAAAGTAAATGAACGAGTTTAAAAATTAGTTAAATAATTTATATATCAGCGGTTCGAATCCTACCAATAACGAAAGCTTTTTAAAAAAATATATGATCTTAAATTAATAAAATTTATATATTAAAAAAAAATTGGGATTTGAGGTAGATTTATAATTATGAAATCTTTTTAGGGTTTTTTTATTATAAAAAAATTAGGTCGATTTGTTTTTAAAAACAGTTTTAGGATCATTGTTAAATTATTTGTTTTACAAGAAAAAAAAACACCAAAATATCCTCTAACTTTTAAGAGTTTACAAGGTACTTTAAAGACCTCGACTTTCAAAGCACAGTTGATCTGAGCCATTCTTCTCATAAATCGTAATTCTGGTTGTTCAAGCCTTTTCCTTTTCTTTTTCGCTTCCCGCAAAGAAGAGATCATGTTGCCCGTCCTAGAAATAATATTTGGTGCGGGAGTAGCATCAGCTGCCCTTCAGGTTCTGGGTACAGGAATATCTCCTCGGATGAATATTTGGGAGTTCTTGAAGAGGCATGAACTCAATGAGATTCTCTTCAAGAATTTCGTGACCACAACGCTGCTAGTCAATGCCGTCCTTGGTGATGCCGAGGAGAAGCAGATCACAAACCCATCCGTCAGACAGTGGGTTGATGAGCTTAAAGATGCTGCCTACCATGCATCCGACTTGTTGGATGAGATTTTTTCTCTGGCTTTAGCTGATCCTCATGCAAAAAATTCCTCTGATCTCACGAAAGTGGTTAAAAACCGTAACCATGAGCTTGAAAAGATGACTAAAAAACTGGAAATCTTTGCAAAGCACAAAGATGTCCTTGGTCTTAAAGCAAGTTTCAGTGAAAAGTCATCTCCGAGATTGCAACTAACTTCTTTGGTAGATGAAACTGAGGTATATGGCAGAGAAACTGTTACAAAAAACATTAAGGATTTTCTGCTATCCAGTAATGTGGGCGGAAATGAGATTCCTGCTGTAGTCGCAATAGTTGGGATAGCTGGAGTTGGGAAGACAACCCTTGCTCAGCTTTTGTACAATGACTCAGAAGTGCAAAATCATTTTGACAAAAGCTCATGGGTATACATTTCCGAAGATTTCGATGTTTTCAAGGTGACTAAAACTCTTTATGAGTCTATTACTTTGAAGCCTTGCAACATCAAAGTTCTAAATATACTCCAAGTTAAGTTGAAGAAAAGACTCACAAGAAAGAAATTTCTGATCGTCTTAGATGATGTTTGGAATGAGTATTACAACAAATGGGATGCTTTGCGAAATTTCTTAAAAGTTGGGGACTCCGAAAGTCGAATTATTGTGACAACTCGTAGTCAAGGTGTTGCGTCAACCATGCGTGCCATTCATACCCATCATCTTCAGCCATTAGAAGATGATGTTTGTTGGAAGGTTTTTGCAAATCAAGCATTTGGAAGTCCTTGTGCTCATGATGCGTCTCCGAAGCTGAAGAAAATTGGTGAGGAAATAACGAAGAAGTGTCGAGGCCTACCTTTTGCTGCAAAAGTATTGGGGAGTCTACTTTACTCTAAAGTAGATGCTCATGAATGGGAAAATATTCTAAACAGCAATATACGGGATTTGCCAAGTGATAAGAGCGATATTCTTCCTTCTTTGAGATTGAGCTACTACAATCTCTCTTCTCATCTAAAGCAATGCTTTGCTTATTGTTCAATATTTCCAAAGGATTATGTGTATGATAAGAAGAAGTTGATTTTGTTATGGATGGCCGAAGGTTTTTTGCCGCACCCAAGAAGTGGCCAAACAATGGAAGAGGTAGGCATCGAATGCTTTCATGAATTATTATCAAATTCCTTTTTTCAACAAAGAAATGATGGTAATAAACAACGTTTTGTAATGCATGGCCTTATGCATGACTTAGCTCAATTTGCATTCCGTGAATCTTGCTTCGAGTTTGAAAAAGGCAAGTCATACTGTATTTCTAAAACAGCTCGTCATTTTTCGTTTGTCAGAGGCAAGACTCTTGATGGTCTTGAGAAATTTGATTCCTTGGATGAGGCAAAATTTCTGTGGACCTTCCTACCATTGAGCTTGTCAAGCCCTACCGACTCATCATGTAGCATCAATCCGGAAGTCATTCAGGATAGGTTGCCGAAGCAAAAACAGTTGCGAGTGTTATCTCTGTCCCATTACATGAATCTCAGTATGTTGCCTGACGAGTTTGGACAATTATTACATTTACGCTATTTGGATCTTTCACATACTGCAATTAAAGAATTACAGGAGTGGGTAGGTTGTTTGTATAACTTACAAACATTGATACTGTCACATTGTGTTCAACTGGATAGGTTGCCTGAAAAGATGGTAAACCTAATTAATTTAGGCCACCTTGATTTGAACAGAACCGACTCCTTGGCAATGATGCCACTTCATTTTAGTAAATTAAAGAGTCTCCGAATACTCACGACCTTTATAGTGGGCAGTAGTGAGGAAGCTTCAAGCATCAGTGAGTTGGGTAAATTGTTGCTTCTTCGTGACAAACTTTCCATTTTAAAGCTACAGAATGTCGGAAATGCTGAGGATGCTGTGAATGCAAAACTAAAGGATAAGGAGAAGCTCAAAGAGCTAGAATTCAACTGGAGCAGCAACAATGGTCTTGAACCGGAAACTATTCTTGAAAAGTTACGGCCTCATGAAAATATAGAAAAAGTCTCCGTTGTGAGGTATGGAGGTACAAGGTTACCAGATTGGTTGGGAGATTCATCATTCTCTAACATGGTGACCCTATATCTTACTGACTGCCAAAATTGCTCATCCTTACCATCATTGGGGCAGCTATCTTCTCTCCGAAAACTACGTGTTACAAACATGCAAGGATTAAGAAGCATCCAAGTTGGATTCTATGGGAATGGTTCCTCTTCTTTTGTTTCATTTGAATCCCTACTCATTTTGGAGTTTAAGGACATGCCAAATTGGGAACGGTGGTCATCATTGGTTACTGGAGGAGGATTTCCCTCCCTGCAAGAGCTTCTTATACAGAACTGTGGAAAACTGATGGAGATACCAAAATGTCTTCCTTCGTTGGAATCACTCTTTATCTTTCAGTGTAGGAGATTGCGTTTTGATGTTTCCAAGGATTACCCGGCACTCCAGACATTGCAGTTAAGAAGCTGTAGTTATCCGGCCAAAATCAAATTAAACTTCTTCAGCAAGTTGAAATCTCTACAAATCCACGGTTGCTTATTTCTCAGATTCTTAGAAATTTCAGAAGAACTTCACCAGGAGCTCAGTTTTTTTCAGGAGCTGGAAATTAGTAAATGCCACGGCATGGAATTATTTTCTGGGAGAAGTATATTGCCTGCTCCTAACCTGACTTCTTTTACAGTCCGGGATTGCAAAAATCTCCTTTCTATGCCAGAACAGATGCACACTCTCCTCAGTTCACTTCAAACCTTGTCTATATCAGGCTGTCGAGAACTCGAGTCGTTCCCAGAGGGTGGTTTGCCACCGAGCTTGCAGAAACTGGCGATCCAAGACTGTGCCAAACTCCAGTCAATGCCAGAAAAGATGCACATTCTCGTCGCCCTTCAAACCTTAAAGATATCAGAATGTCCAGAACTTGAGTCGTTCCCGGAGGGTGGTTTGCCACCGAGCTTGCAGAAACTGACGATCCAAGACAGTGCCAAACTCCAGTCAATGCCAGAACAGATGCACATTCTCGTCGCCCTTCAAACCTTGAAGATATCAGGTTGTCCAGAACTCTTGTCGTTCCCGAAGGGTGGTTTGCCACCGAGATTGCAGACACTGACGATCCAAAACTGTGTCAAACTCCGGTCAATGCCAGAACAGATGGACATTCTCCTCGCCCTTCAAGCCTTGAATATATCAGATTGTCCAGAACTCATGTCGTTCACGGAGGGTGGTTTGCCCACGAGCTTGCAGACACTGACGATCCGGAACTGTGTCAATCTCACTCCCCAGAATGCGTGGGGTCTAAGAAACATGACGTCGCTCACTGCCTTGTCAATAGAATGCGCATATGCCAATGTGGCCTCGTTTCCGGATGAGGGTCTAGTACTGCCGGTGTCACTTAAGTTTCTTCAAATCAGAGGATTTCCGGTGCTCGAAACATTGAATGTAAGCGGGCTTCAGCACCTCACCGTGCTTAAAAGTCTGGAAATACATTCATGTAATCTACTTCAAATCTTGTCGGGCTTGGGGAATCTGCCCAGCTCTCTTTCTTCACTGACAATCGATGGATTTCCTTCACTGACAGACCTGTGCCAAAGGGACGGGGATTATTGGGACAAGATTTCTCACATCCCCATCAAGGTTATTAACGGCAAAGTAATACATTGAGCATTTCAAATGGAAGCAGAGACACGAACCCAACTTTTACCAGGTACTTCTTATATGCTTCTCTATCACACATCATACACAGCTTATTAACACAAAAATCCATTAGCCTTTCTGGTTTATAATGTCGATCGTAAAATTTTCAAACATATAATAGTTCAGGTCACAATTATGTTTTGCAGGATTAATGATTAATTCCTCACTCTCTTGCCTTATCAGAAATTAGGACCTAGTTAGTTTCACAGGAACATTTTTTCTTTTTTTGATGATCATGTTTTCTATCATCTAACATCTCATGTATGAGGAAGGAAAACCTTGGTCCTGCTCAAACTAAATGCCATGGATAGAAATATTTGGATAACTTCACAGGCTTTTTTCTTTTCTTTTTTTCAGATTTTCTGTTAAGAATGTCTCCTTGCCCATTCTTGACAATTTTCAATAAGTTGGTAGACAAAGGCTATATTAATAATAATAATTTCAAGATTAGAATCATTTTATTCCTTGAATGTCTCTTTTCAATGTTCATTCAATTGAAGAGAATTACAAGAACTTGCAAAAATCCTTATTTGTTGAATCGTGAAGCTTGAATCATTAATGTTTATGACACAGACAATAAAACATATAGAGCCGAAACAATAATCTGATAGCGGAAATTGAGTGTTGGTGTACTCCATGATATAAAGATCACATTAATTGCCAACCTAAAATCTCATGTACTCTCTTTATTATTTTTTTTCTTTGCTTTCGTGTGCATTGTTTTGTTATTGTTAATTTGTTAGGTTTGTATATTTCATAACATTATCTTGGTCCTAACTACTAAATTAATATCTTGAAATCCTTCACTATCTCACCTGGTTTAATTTACACATTTTCGTTAAGACCTAGCATATATCATTTATATTATCTAATGATTTTTCTTTCTTTCACCTGAGAGTGTGCAGAAAATGTTACTGGATATGATCGGAAATGATCAAAATTCTCTGCATTCAACCAACTGACCACACAATCCAAGTTTTGAAAGAAGCAATATGTGGTCTCCTGCTCATTCTGTTTTCTTTTGTAATGGCAATAGAAAACTCCTACTTTGATATTACTTGTACCGTTAGATTTGTTACTTTGAGGGACCAGCACCAGTTGTGTTTTTTTTTTTGAAGGACCAGTTATGTTTTCAGGTGTGCTTGTTGTTGGTTTTTTTTCCTTTCAATTAATTGGCGTGCTTAGCTTATTTTTCTATCTATTATATGAACAGAATTGAATTTGATTGAAATATCAATAACAACATTTGCTATATCTGTTCTCATTTAGATTTTGTTTTTATATTATGAGTAAAATGTTAATTACCTTTGTATTCCACATTGATCCACTACCTTGATCCAAACTAGTACTGATGTGATCGATGATGATTTAATATAATTTACTTGTCACTCATCATTTGAGTTTAATATATAGCCACAATATTAAATGAGATTAAGGTAGGATATAAAGGTGAAAGCTGTGATTTCTGGCATTACCCTTATAATATTCACCATTGAAAGCTTATTGGTAACTAGATTCGCACAGATGACCTACACCATGGCCTCACACAGATGACCTATTTATATATTGAACTTTTATAACTATTTAATATCTTGCTAATATTTTTTAAAAGGTAAAAAAAAAGACTGGCAGCTTGATAATTTTTTGTGGATAAATATTTTTATTCTTATTTCATGTGATAGGTTTTGAAAATTAGTTTTGATTTTGTTAATTGTTTGTATGTAAGTTAAATATATTTTTATCATTTTTTAAATTAAATTTTGTGATACTAAAGTTGTGCTTGCTTTTCGAAGATATTATTATTTTGATTAAAAACTAAAAAAGAAATGACATAATTTTTTTTTTTTTTTCTTAAAACACTATGGTGGCGTTTGGTTACCATGGCGGAATGAGAATTGGAATGGTAATGAGAATGAGAATTGGAATGGAAAGGAATGAAAAACGGATTTCTTTGTTTGGTTGGAACTTTAGAATCAATATCCGAATCAATAATGTTTTGTTTGGTTAACAACTGAATGGAATGGAATCAACTGTATTTTGACCAAAATACCCCTAATTACAAAACATTTATAATAACATTATATATTATGGATAAAAAAAATAAAAAATGAAAGTATATATAATATTATATTTATATATAAATATTATATTATAAAATATATATTATTACAATATATGTTATATATTTCTATATTATATATTATATATTATATGTTAGTAAATATTAATACTATTATATATTATATAATATATATCATATAATAATATATATAATATAAATATTATATATATATATATATTATTATATATATATATTATATTAAATAATATATATCATATACATATATTACATAATATATATTATAAATATTATTATATATTTTTTAATATATATTATTATATATTATATATTATAAATATTATATATTATATATTGTAATATTGATATTATTAATATTAATATTATTAATATAAAATATATTATATATAATTATATAATGTGTATATATATATAATAATAATATATATAATTAGAAAATATAATGTTCATTTTGGATAATAGTAATAAAATATAAAAGTATAAATTATATAATAATATATATTATATTAGAAATATTATATATTACATATTATATATTATAAATATTATATATTATATATTTTAATATATATTATATATTAGAAATATTATATATATTATATATTATATATTAGAAATATTGATATTATTAATATTAATATTATTAAATATATAAATATTATATATAATTATATAATGTGTGTATATATATATATATAATATGTAATTAGAAAATATAATGTTTATTTTGGATAATAATAATATATATTTTGTATAACATAATATATATTTTGGATAATAATAATATAATATAAAAGTATAAATAATATAATATAATAATGTAATAATAAATATTATATAATAGTATGATATTTATAATATATATATATATATATAATTTTTGGAAATGAGGGTATTTTTGGAATTGAGTTGTGGGATAAAGAGTTATTTTTAGAAAGAAAATGTGTTAATGGAATGGAATGGGCATTCCATTGGTTTTTGGATGGAATGCTCATTCCACCAAAATGGTGGAATCCTCATTCCATTGGAATTTAACAAACCAAACAAATGGAATGAATTTCTTTCCATTCCATTCCATTCCACCCAACCAAACACCACCTATATGCGATGTGATGGCGGTGGCAACTCATATTACCTATAGGATAATCGGCTTTACCATTAAATCACGTTAGACTGTGGTTAAAATAACAAATTCTTTTATATTAATACTCTTTTAAGTTGTGTTTACAAGTATGGGCAGCACCATTAGCCTACGTGATGTGGTGATCTCATGCCATGCATCACATCTCCAGACTGTCATAGAAAAGGGAAGTTTGTAGCGGTGGCCACGGTTTATTTAAACCAACGGTTAAAAATCGTAACTGGAATTTAAAAATCGAAACCGAAATCGAAACCGAAACCGAAACCGACGGTTTGAAAACCAGTTGAAAACCGGTTTGAGTTGGTTCGGTTACGGTTTGACTCTCTCCAAAATCGACTAAAACCGTCGGTTTATATTATAAAAAACCTACCAAAACCGACCCAAACCGTCGGTTAAACCAAAACCGAAATCGAAACCGTCAAACGGCGATTTCAAAACCGAACCAAACCGTGTATGGCAATTTTGGTTACAGTTTCTCCGATCAACCATACCGAAACCAAACCGAACCGTAACCAAACCAAACCGTGACCACCTCTATATGTTTGGTAGGAAGGAAAAAGGAGAGGAAAGAAAATGATAGAGGGAAAATGGAGAAGAAAATGAGAAAGTGTGCGTTTGGTATGGAGAGAAAAATGGAAGGAAGAGAAAAGTGGGAGGAAAAAATTGATAGATGAGATCCATTCATTTTAGTCCTCCCAAAAGTGGGAGGAAAAATGGAAAGAAAAGTGTGAAGGCTTTTGATTTTAAATGAAATTACATTTTTTTTTATTTACTTAAAATTTATTTATTTATAAATAAAATTGTAAAACATAATGTATTAATTTATATATATATAATATTACAAAGTTTGAAATCATTTTGTAAAAAACAAGTTGGATTCAATATTATTTAACTTATATTTATTTATTAAATATAAAAATATATAATATATAAACTATAATGTAAGGGTAAAAAGTGAAATTGATAAAGAAGATTTTCCGTCAAATCTTCTTTCCTTCCTGTTTACCAAACAGTTTAAGGAAAAATTATTTTCCTTTCTTTCTCTTATCTTTTCTATCCCTTAAAATCTTTCTATCATTCTTATTTTCTTTCTTCCCTACCAAACATACTTAAGAAACATATCTAAGTGAATGGAAGTGTGGAACAAAGAAGAAATATAATTATTGGTGATATGAGGTGAATTATTGTCCTTTATTTTTCTACCTTTTGACGTGGCTGAGAGAAGAAAGAAAAAAAAAATACTGGTTTTGTTTTACTGGTTTAAGGTACAAATATTCAAAATTTGGTCCCTATTGATGTATCTTAATTAAAGTTGCATCCGATGCAATTATACAAACATATAATTTTGTCCATGAATCATGTAGGATTGACTTGACAATTTATAAGCATGATTTTTTTTAATGTGGATCACATTGGATGAAGAGTATATAAAAGTCGGTATGAAATTATGAATCAAATAGAATAGTCTAGTTAGGTTAAAGCCACGAAAATACCCTCTGAAATTAACAATTATAATTACAGATATTTAAAATAAAACATAAAAGTCTTTGGTTTTTTCACAAAGCCCACTCACAAAGGTGATCTTCTTGCAAATGAGATCTTTGGACAATCTCCTCTATGGGAGAAAATTGTCATTCTCCTCCCGCCACAGGGAGATCGGATGACAAGACCCACCCCGACTCCTCTTTTAAATACGAAGGGAGGTCTTGCGAGCTGTACTTTACACTAACATGATAAAAGGATTTTGACTAAAATTTCATAGAAAATACTTGCTTTTAAATATATATATATATATAATGTATATAAAATGTACATAATTGCTAGTCCTTTATTGTCATTTTCGTTCGTTACAAAAGTTGTTAAAAAAATGATCGATCGGACAAAAAACCGACCACTTTTAAAAACCGACCAGTTAAAATCCCGATCAGAAAACCGACCAGAGCCGAGTAAGAGACCGACCAAGAAAACCAAGAAAACCGACCACGAAAACCAAGAAATCCGAATACTTTTCGACCATGTCCCAAAATATGAAACAACATAAAAATCAAAATGCATGACTCTTGTACTTTATGATGTCATCGAGTGGTCCACCTCAAACCTGAAGAGTCCGCACGACCGAGCAGCTACCTGGAAAATAATTTGAAGATAAAGGATGAGCGCTAACGCCCGGTGAGTGAATGAAAACTTTTAAAAAACATATGAGTTTTGTTCCAAGTGATCTTTTCAATATGCATCAATTAATCTATACTAGATATTATTGTATCATGCAAAATAATTCCATAAATAACAAAATTGGGTAGTTGAAGATAATATATCCACAATCACATTTGATAAACTGATGCAAATCTTTTCTGATCAAGAACAATGTAATTTATAAAATCTCATTCTGCACCAAATTTGTACCCAGGGATAATCTTCAATACGTATGCCGAATTACTTCGCGCATACGCAGAGTTGGGAATAACATCTTCATACACGTGCAAAGCGACTCAAGACTCTAAACATATGGCATACACATGCAGAGCGACTCATCTGACATACACATGTGTATAACATCCCCAAAAGCCAATAATAACAATAACTAGGGAATGGTACAGACATGGTGCCTTTCATGAAATCAATCATAATCTCTTCTCAATATTTAATAAAAGTAATATACTTAATACTTTTGAGTACTAATATAAGCATAAAACATGTTTTCAATTATCTGTATAATCACAATAAATCATAAGAAGAAATAAAACACTTAAATAATTTCCAAGCAATTAATTTAAAACGTAAAAATGGAAAAGTTTGAGTTAAGAAATAAAACTGAACTCTTTTTCATTCGCAACTTATACTTCAAGCTTAATTCGGACCAAGTACGCTAGGTTCCTCTACTTCGTCTTCTTTCCTTAACAATCGCACAAAAATCCAATTAGAATTTATGGAATTCAAAGAAGAAATCAACCAAAAATCTAAAAATCACATGAGAATTTCATTGACTTTTTTCCCTTTTTCTTCTTTCTCTTTCCTTTCTTCTACTCTATTCTATTGCTTTCAAACTGATCATGTTTATCCTCCTTTATATATATATATATATATATATATATATATATATATATATATATGGATAGACACAGCTAAAGTTGTGAGCTAGTTATCTAAGCTCACAACTGTCTGTCAACTAGACAGGCTACAATGCTTACTCACCTGATCAATTTTCACCTTTTTTTAGCCTCTCAATTTGGGCCTTTATTGGGCCTGAATGGTTTGGGCGTTACATCGGACCTTTATTAACGGTGGTCTCCCATTACTAATGGAGTTTTTAACTTTTGAAAAAATAAATAAAATTGGGATTTGAGGTAGATTTATAATTATGAAAATTCATCGAACCATCTAGACCCCCGATTACCTAGAGTTTGAGGGAACATCCTACACATGAGCACATCATCATAGTCATATTGCACCATTGCACTCTAGTATCTTCTGACATGCTCATGGGATCGGTGTTAGCCATGAATTATTCCATATGGGGCATCCTGAACTTTTCTGAGAAACGTGCTTGTCAATTCGTATCTGAGAAGGGGCTGTTTGAATTTTGGATCAACATATTACCTCGGCCCTACCTACGTTCCAGTGCTTCTATCCTCCATAACAGGACTTCTCGATCACCCTCCGGTTCCCCCAATGCATCAAATTTTAAAAGAATGGTGATTCCATAAAGATCCCCCGGTATACATCATGTAATCTAAGCGTTGTGCTGGTTGTACCTAACTGAAGGACTGGTCGCTCAACGTCTTATAGGTGAGATATCCTCATCAGTCAAGGTTGACTGGGATTTTCTTTTGTGACCACCATGCTGGTCATCCAGGGTGTACTCAGTTCGGTCACCTTTCATCCCAATCATCTTTTCTTTTGTGGTCCCTGTTGCCCTGGTGACCATCTTCCCCGAGACCACAGTCGTCTTGGTGATCATCTTTTCTTTGGGAAAGCTCCCTACTCTCACGATAATCTTCCCTATCTCTATAAGTTTT
This sequence comes from Dipteronia dyeriana, assembly GCA_032871835.1. NCBI lineage: Eukaryota > Viridiplantae > Streptophyta > Magnoliopsida > Sapindales > Sapindaceae > Dipteronia > Dipteronia dyeriana. Next base: position 75,822,328 of record CM065303.1, on the reverse strand, counting down.
ACGAGGAGCACATGGAGTTACACCCACTATCTCAAAGTGCTCCTTAGGGTCTTGGTCCACTATAGATGTGGACAGTTGGTACGGGAAAGTTAAGTTAGTGGTCACTGTTATGCTGATTCCATGCCTAGATGTATTATCAATGGTTCTCCACAGGAATTTTTTGGACACGTTGGAATGCATATGGGAAAACCCCAACATGAGTGTCTGTGGAGGTTATCACGGCTTGGCCGTTTGTGATTGGGGTTGTAGAAGGTAGCCCTCCTCCAATAACACTGGCTTTTATCAGGCTAGAGATGTTAACACCGACGCGGGGTGTTAACATCATATGAGGTTTGACTTTTATCTCCACTAGCTTCCATGCTAGCTCTTCACAAGTTTTTGAGGTTGATCTCGTAATACTGTTATCTGATTATCCCCCCTCCTTATAGCGCTAATTGTTGACGGTGATTTTTTACTTATGTAAAATTAACCACGTATCCAACATGTTAATAAGAATTAAGAATTGAACTGTAAATGAGAAAGAGAATCAATCATACAAAACACAAAGTTTTCTGTGGAAAGCCCAAAAAGGGAAAAACTCACGGTTGCCGAAGACGATAAGGGAGAATCTTTACTATGAACGTTTTATGTTACACACTCAATCTCTCTCAAACTCTCTGTATGCTATTTGCACTAAGAGTTACGATGATGTTTTATGGTCTATTTATACATGCATAGAACCCTAATTTTTGATATACAAGCAAGGAAAGTCGACGAAGTTTAGTAGGATTCTAACTGTAACACCCAAACCATTCAGGCCCAACAAAATGCCCAAATTGAGAGGCTAAAAAAATGAATGTGAAACAGAAAAGTGATTAGGTAAGTAAGCTACCATAATCTGTCTTATTGACAGACAGTTATGTGCTTGGACAACTCTGAGTTGTCTCTATCCACATCTATGTATAAAGGAGGAAAAAGGGATATCAGAGTTCGAGTAGAAGAAAGGAAAGAGAAGGAAGAGAAGGGAAAGGAAGTCAGTGGAGTTCTCATGTGATTTTTAGAGTTTTCGGTTGATTTCTTCTTTGAATTCCACAGATTCTAATTGGATTTTTATGCGATTGATAGGGAAAGAAGACGAAGTAGAGGAACCTAGCGTTCTTGGTCCGAATTAAGCTTGAAATCTAAGTTATGAGTGAAAAAGTTTTAAGTCTTGTTTTTAACTCAAACTTTTCCAATTTTGTGCTTCAAATTAATTGCCTGGAAATTATTTAAGTGCTTTATTTCTTCTTATGATTTACTGTGATTATACAGAGAATTGAAAGTATGTTTTATGCTATTATTATCACTCGGAAATAATAGATATATTACTTTTATTAAAGATTGAGAAAAGATTATGATTGTTTTCATAAAAGCACAAGATCGGTACCCTTTCCCCAGTTATTGTTATTGTTGGCTTTTAGGGTCGTTCTACACATGTGTAGGTCAGATGAGTCGCTCTACACGCGTATGACAGATGTTATTCCCAACTCTATGTATATTCGAAGTAATTCAGTGTATGTATGGAAGATTTTCCCTGGGTACAAATTTGGTGCAGATTCAGATTTTATAAATCATATTATTCTTGATCAGAAAAAAGTTGTATATCAGTTTATTAAATGCGATAGTAGATATATTACCTTAACTACCCAATTTTGATATATTTATGGAATTATTTGATATGATAATACTGTGTATATATTAATGAATGCATATTGAAAAAGCTGTTCAGAAAGTTTTTTTTTATTTTTAAGTTTTCATTCACTCACTGGGTATTAACACTCATCATTTTACCTTTAAAATATTTTTTTCAGGTAGCTGCTCGCTTTGTACGAACTCTTCAATTTTGAGGTGGGCAACTCGATGACATCATGAAGCATAAGAATCATGCATTTTGATTATCTCAAATGTTGTACATATCTTGAGATGTATGGTCGGTTTATATGTTCGGACTGGTCGGTTTTATATGTTCGGACTGGTCGGTTTTTCATGGTCGAATTGGTCGGTTTGTGTGGTCGGACTGGTCGGTTTTGTATGGTTGGGTTTTGACTGGTCGGGTTTTGGAATGATCGATTTTGATTGGTCGGGTTTTGACTGGTCGGGTTTGGAAATGGTCGGTTTTAGACTGGTCGGGTTTTAGACTGGTCGGATTTGTATGGTCGATTTTTGACTGATCGGTTATTTCCTGACAGTTTTGTAATGAACAGAAGTATGCAATAAAAGACTTGCAGTTATGTACATTTTGTATTCTACATTTCTTTTATGTTTAAAAGTAAGTTTTTTTTTGTAGAATTTTTTTTTAGTCAAAAAACTCATTTATCATGTTAGCAAAAGTGCAACTCACAAGACCTCCCTCGTACTCAAGAGAAGAGTCGGGATGGGTCTTATCACCAACTTATCAGAGTTGTCTTTACCTTCCTTCTTGTTTCGCATCTTTTGCGTATTAACTGAATTAGATTTTTTGCCTGATTGAGACTGATATCTATGAGGAAATTTGTTTCCTTATCAGAATATGCTTTGTGGTTCCTTACTGGAGTAAAACTCTTTCCTTGCATATTCAAGTCGTGATTGCTCTAAACAACTGAACTCAATATCGCCCATGTGTTGCTCAGCTGACCATCTATCTAACCTGATAAGATCTCATTTAAACTGACCGGTTACTCAATCCTGACCGAATGTCTTAACTCGATCGACCCAGTTACCCGATCATGACATCTTTACCCGATCAATCTGGTCACCTTGATCGGGTTATCTTAACCCGACCGTCTGGATAAACCTGATTGGTCCTTGAGATCATATATTGGTCAACTATGGTTGGTCTTCTCCAGTTGACCTCTAATGACATGGCACATCTGATCACCATATGTTTTGGTAATTATGCTGACTTGTCAGTCATTCTAATGTTACCAATAACAAAATCCAAGCCAATAAACCTACCTAAACCATTCTGACATTTTTTAGTTTGGTTTGAATCGGTTTAGAAAATCACATTGATTTGGTTTCGGTTGAAATTTAGTCAAACCGATCTGTAATGGTTTGGTTTGACAATGAGTTTCAACCCAAACCAAACCAAACCAAAATTGCAAACCCATGTTCCATTAATTCATCCACTAAGGCTGCCATGTGTGTAGTTGATATATTTGAGCTGACATCCTACAAAAAACTAATTATGAGATTAATCATGGGTATATAAGCTATTAGACACCCTTCTTTTGCAAGTTGGTCCTAAATAAGTCTGTATTTATGAAATCACCCAATGTTGTGGATTGGTATATGCCTGATTATATAAGATACTTCTCCTATCAGGACTACTCAATCTAATTGTTATATATAAGATACTTCTCCTATCAGGACGTCGTAAGGCTCAACTGCATCCACATGTTTTAATAAGTTTAAATGTTTGTTAAAAAAAAAAACAGCCTTTTATTTAAACATATGGTAGTGGTTGAAATTATAATTTCAGAACATTCTGATAGAAGGATATATATATATATATATAATATCAAATTGGGTTGAATTGGTCGATCCATACCATTTACCAAATTTGGGCTCTGTGCTTGTCTCGAAGGGTTACTACCTTGGCTAGCCAAGTTAATTGACATATAGTCAACTTGAGATACAGCCAAGTTAATGGGGCAAGTTGCTTACCAGAAAATTTAAAAACTGAAATGTGTTGAACTAGTCATTATTCATTAATAAATTATCCATATGTAGTTTTCCAAAACTAGATATGAATAATTTTAGATGGTTGCTGATTATACGGAGTTTACAAACCGAAAAAGCATGCTACCACGGCATATTCATTGTATATTTGTATGTGATTGCTACCGTGTACATCATTCATGGGTAATGACATCTTATAGACTTCTCGTTTAAAAATTTACCCTAACTTATATAACAAAGGGTGATAACAACAAAGATCTATTTAATATATTTTTTTCTCCTTACATGCCTTGAAAACTGACAACAACAAATATCTATTTAATATTGTGTTTGATTGAAATTATAAATGAAAGTATAGACATCTTCTTATAGACACCTTATTTAGAAATTTCTCCTATCTTATATGACAAATGGTGACAATAACAGAGATCTATTTAATATTGTATTTAATTGAAATTAAAAATGAAAATGCAGGCATCTTCTTAATTTCTTTTTGCTTCTTGCCGTCCTATTTAAAAGTTTCTCCTGACTTAAATAACAAGTTGTGACAATAACATAAATCTATTTAATATTGTGTTTTATTGAAATTAAAAATGAATGTTATATATATTAAACGCCCCACTTGCTTTCCATGTACCTTTAAGACTTTTTAAAAATTTAGGGGACCAATTTACTATCTGCTACCCTTTTAGTATGAATTTTATTAGGTTAAATCTACAGATATGAGAATTTTCAAACCTTAAAAAAAAAACATAAGAATTTTCAAAAGAAAAACATGTTTCTACAAAATATATAGCAAAAAGTATTTAAATAATTGTCGTGGTGACAAAAACAAAGATCTGTTTAATATAAATTTTTCTTGTTGCTTACATAACAAGTGGTGAAAACCGACAATAACAAAGATCTACTTAATATTGTGTTCGATTGAAATTAGAAATGAAAGTGCAGTCATCTTCTTATAGACGTCTCATTTAAAAATTTCTTCTAACTTATATATAACAAGCGTGACATTAACAGAGATCTATTTAATATTGTATGTAATTGAAATTTAAAATGAAAATGCAGGCATCTTCTTAATTTCTTATTGCTTGTTGCCGTCTCATTTAAAAGTTTCTCCCGACTTAAATAACAAGCTGTGACAACTATAAATCTATTTAAATTGTGTCTTATTGAAATTAAAAATGAATATTATATATATAACCCCCCACTTGCTTTCCATGTACCCTTAAGACTTTTCAAAAATGTAGGGGACCAATTTACTATCTGCTACCCTTTTAGTATGAATTTTATTAGGTTAAATCTACCGACATGAGAATTTCAACCTTAAAAAAAAAAACATAAGAATTTTCAAAAGAAAAACTTTTTAATCAAACATATTTCTACAAAATATATAGTAAAAAGTATTTAAATAATTGTCAAATATCATTTTTCCTAATGGAATATCCTAAACAACAGCCCAATGTTGAATTAGTCACTAACATAAATTATCCATATGTAGTTTTCAAAACAATTATCCAGTTGTTTTCGTTGTTATTATACTATACATAGTTTACCTATTGAATGGATACACACCCCTATATTTAATTTTTTTCCTGACTTAGATGATAAAATATGTAAACCTAATTTGATTGGGACTTGAAATGAATATTACGTTAGAGAAAAAAACAACCCTCTTGCTTTTCAAAATGTAAAAAAAGAAAAGAAAAAGGAAAGATAATCAGGAGCTCAATTTATGGTCTGCTATCTCTCTGCTAGCCGATCTTGAGATTTTAGGGGTACAATATGAATTATAAAAAAGAGGACATCGATCCTCTATGTATATTTATTTAGAAATTTTTTATTTTGTAAATAGTAAATATTTATAAAAATCAATATAATAACTACAAATCAAGACTACAACACAACCAAATAACAAATAAAAAGTGACAAATAAATTTTTTATGATGGCATCAAATAATGTATCACTTAAACATTACCCTTCTTATATTTTTAAAAGCAAAAATATTAATTAAGTATTATAATTGTGTATTTTTCAAGAACCCTAGAATTGATTTTAATTCTTTTTAGAATATTTGATAGATTGAAACACTATTTAATCTTATATGTATGTTATTAAATATTATAATTGTATTTATTTGGTGGGCCTTTAAAAAAAAACACACTAAAAAAAATAGTACATGGACCTCCAAAGTTATATTTGGTCAAGTGGCATATGGGCTATTTGTTTTTAATAAAAAAAAAACTAGTACATGAACTTCCATACTTATTTTAAAACCAAATATATAAAGTTTATTTTCGATCTGAAATATGAGGTCCTTGTAAAATAGGGCCATAAGTGGTCGTCTCGTGGGCCTATGTCCAGGGTCGGCCCTGTCACTCTGATATTAATCATTAAATTCAAATCTACCAGCTTAAAAAAATTCAAAAGAAAAACTTCTCAATTAACATATATCTTCTACAAAAGTTATAGATGGCAAAATAGATTTGAAAAATTGTTAATCATTATTGCTTCATAGTTGTGTTTACGTCCCCATTCGATCAGGGCTGAACTCTGATCAAGTAACTATATCTGTAACATGGACAGGGAAAAAGAGGATCAATTACACAAAATTATACAATAATGAAACAGTATTATATGGTTCATGAAACCAGAAAATAGAATATTTATCATCAACCTAAAGCTTTATAAATCTTAGGGTAAAGTTCCAACTGGTAAAGGGTTAGGAGGCCCAAGCCCAACCCTGATGGTTTTAAAGGTTTTTTTATCAGAACTATTATATTTTAAAATTCAAAAAAAATAGTGGCAACATTTACACCCCATTAAAATGTATGTACTTTTGGTAAATACACCGTATTAAAGTTCGATTAAAAAATTACAATATGTAATTAGAACCCACTTGTTTTGAAGTAATTGGGACCCATTTTAATACGACAAATTTAATTTCTTTGATTTTACTGTATTATAAATTTGTAAAAAACCTCACTAAAATTATTTCTTTGATATTATTGTATCATTTTTAAAAAAAAATAAATCTCACAAAAACTTTTTTTTTTTTTTAAATAGAATTATATATAATGGGTTGTATTTATCAAAGGGTGCAAATATAATTTTAGAATAGTGTAAATATCTCTACTCTAGGAGAAAAAAACATGTAAAAAGTTATTCATGAATTGTATTATGGCCACAATGTATTATTTAGGCTATATATAAGTGTATTAGTTTAATTCATTTCTTTTTCCATAAAATGTAGAAAGAAGTATGAACAATATATTCTTCTCGAAATATGATCAATTTTCTCCATCGATGTATGTATACAAAGAGTTGTGATTCTGAACAGCAGTGATAGATGTTCACTTATATACCGATGATGTAATTTAAAGTTCTGTTTGTGAGGATACTGCTTCCCATTCGCAAATCACAAGCCTGTTATCAAGAGCAAAAACACAACCATCTAAACTATTTGTTCAAAAGTATACCAAATGCTATATCCATAATCCATGGACTCAAATCTGCTGGACATCAAGCCCAGCCCAAAATGTCACATCAAATCTCAAACTCGTTTTGGATGCATCGCAATATCCATGGACTCAATCTGAACAGTGTCTCAGGTAGGTATATAATTGTATTTTTCATCGATATCAACTGTCATGCATGAATTTAATTATCGAGTTGACGGGCTCACCCTTCATCACCACCATTTTGTAGAGTAGTACCGGTTTATGGAGATGGGTAATTAGAGTCAAGGATTTGCTTTAGTATCCGATTTGAACGCTAGAGTCTATTTTCTTATATCATGTTACCTTGAGAACATTGTTAGTTTTACCTTATTGGATTTTCGTATTATAAGGATTGAGTTTTAATAAACAGTTATTTTGGAGGTTACATATGATTTTTTCACGAATAAATCCTCTCTTTTGTGAATGTTTTTAGTCTTTATAGTTGGTAAACTTAGAAGATTTACATATTTATGATCGAGTATCATCCTAATCCTTTGGTATCGAATTTGGGGTGTTACAATTAACATTTTTTTTTTTTTTGTTATTCTCATATGATAGCATCAATATATTTTGCGGATGAAACAAGAGCTATTCCGGACTTATAAACGATATTACTTCACCATTCATTTGTACATGGGAAATGTATGTTATTCTGTGTCATTTTTCTTTAAGTTTTGAAGTATCGATTTCAACAATGAACACTCACTGAAACACATAGTAAGTTTGTTTTGTTGGTATATCTAGTGACATGATTGTTAATTAACAACTTAATCAGCTAAGAAAAGGTCTAACACAACCTCTTATGGAACGAGCTTACCACATTGTTCAAACTCAAATAAAACACACAACACTTGAAACTCTAACACAATGCCATGCCTTAAGTGCAAGACCAAACACGGAATTCAAACTCAGCCAGCAGTCCTAGTAAAATTGGTTCCAATATTATGTGAATAACCGTTAAATATAAAGGTAAATAAAAAAACTTAAACCGATAGGAAATGATCTAACAATAGTATTTAAACTCTCTAACAACATTAAATGTCTTGGTGAAGCCGTTTGGCTTTGTAAATTTTCACAAATAATAGACATTTGTCCAAACAATGATAAATAAATGGAAATCAAATTATGTTATTAGAAAAGTACCTTTGATGCTGGCCAGGAAAGTAGCAGGCACCAAGTAACCAAAAAAATAACTGCACATAAATAGCAGAATGAAAGTAGTAATGAGATGTTTAGAAATACTGATAAATACAATTCTGATCAAAGTAACTAAATATTTTTAAAAAATGTTCTAGTAAACAAGTGAGTAAATCTCCTGAAAATGTAATTAGCATGAAGTAGATCAAGTGTTTGAAATAGAGAAAAACATTCCAGAAATCTTCGGATTTTATGCAATTGCATGATGCTAGAGTTCCACAATACATAATTTTTATGGACACTTGTATATCTAAGTGAAATTAGACCTCCGTTAATTCGTGTGATTTTATGATGGTACAATTTCAGTCATGGCATTATAATTAAGTACTAATCAACTTGAAATTGGGTCCTGTGATAGAATAAGAAGATGCTAAAGCAAATACATATTTACCAAGCCTCCAAGCAATTTCTCTGTTGTAGATTGAATGTTGACAGGAACACGTCCACAATCACAACCATGCATCTGTATGTACACAATCACAACCATGCTTTTGTTATTTGTTCTATTTACAGAAGAAGTCTTCATTCCCCTGCATCATTTGTATAGGATCAATGGATGACAAACCCGTGCACGAAACTAAAATTGTGAAATCTTATACTGCAAGCTGTGCATTTTGTTAGAAACTTCTAAATTTGTATGATTGATGATCCCCAGTGGAGAGATTATTAATGTCAAAAGACTTCCAACCTTTATAGAATAGAAAGTTTTAAAAGTGGAAATTGAAAATAAGAAAGTAAAAATCACAGTAAATTGATAGTTAATAAATTCTTGCACATAAAAGTGGAGGATATTCCAGACTTACTTATGAGATTACTTTCCCGTCAATTTGTATGTGAGGAATATGAGCTATCTTGTACCACTCCTCTCTCTTGTTATGAAGTTTTGATTTCAGCAGAGGACAGTCACTGATGTACAAATAACTTAGAGAAGAAGGCAGGCCCTCATCAGACAAGGATTGAAGCTCGCCACAGCCGGTGATCTTCAATGTCTCAAGAGATGTCAGGTGTTGAAGCCCCTTGTTGTTCAAAATTTTGAGATTTGGGAATCTGCTGATTTGTAGTGAGTTGAGTTTCATTGGAAGCAGGTTCTGCTCTGGAAATGACTCCAAGTCTCTGCATCCCCCTTCAATCTCGATACGGCTAAAATTATTTAGCTGATGCAATCCCCACCCAATACGAGGTGTAAGTTTGTGGCAAGATCTTATGCAAAACAAATTTAAGCTAGAGGGAAGACCCCCTTCTGGAAATGACTCAAGTTCTGGACACTCATTTATAAACAGTGATTGAAGAGACGTGAGACTGTGCAGCTGTCCTGGAAGTGCCTTGAGATTCTTGCAATTAGAGAGTAGGATTGATGTCAGGTTGGGGATACGCAGTTCTTCAGGGAAAGATTTCAATTGAGCGCAATCCCGAATTTCCAAGGCATCTAGGTACTTGTGATCCTCTAATCCAATTGAGATGGAATTAAAATTAGCACAACCCTGGATAAAAAGACTTCTCAGCTTCGGAAAAACGGCTAATGGGAAGGAATTTAGAGAATCACAGCTGCTTTCTATGCACAAGTGTTCAAGGGATGTATGCTTGCTTATTCTCCCCTCAGAGGAGAGAAACTCTAATTTCTCACATTTACTGATATATAGAGTTTTCAAGGAATTGGGTAAACTTCTTGCATGAATGGACTTGAGAAAATGACAACCGATGATATACAAACGTCGGAGATAACGATTGTTGTTGTGCATTAATTCCTCAGGCAGAGACTCGAGGGCATCACTTCCTTCAATTTTGAGGTCATATAGCTTCGGTGGCAACCTTTTTAATTGTGAAATTTCTGAAACAGTCCAGCTCTCTTGTTCAGGACTAGAGATGCCATCCAGACTTTCTTCGTCATACCAAACATTGATCGGATCATCAGTATCAGTATCAGATGATCTATCAGTTGCAGCCGGAGAGTTCTCTGATGCTCCTCCATGCTGAGCACATGAATCCTCAGTCATCGAAACATCAGTTCCCTGCACCTCATTGGTGTCAACTAACTGTGATGATTCTACTTCTCTTGAACTTGAAGGTCTATCCGGTAGCTTCTCATTTCTTCTGAATTGTGACTTATGACCTTCATGTAACTGCTTTTCAACAATAACTGGAAGTTTTGAGGGTGCCAATTCAGTTAAAAGCTTGGACATTTCAGGAGGAGAGCTGTGTGATGTGGAAGGGACATCAGTCCTATGTTCCATAGGTTGTGAGGAAAATTCAGTCCTATGCATTGGAGGTCTACCTGCTACCGTATCATCATTTTCAAACTGCATTTTGTCGCCATCATGTAACTGCAAGTCATCTCTCACTGGAACATTTAGAAGTGGACTATTTGAAATTTCAACTTCTGCTGATGGAGGGAGACACAAGTGTAAGTCCTTTGCCAACTTGGGGCATCCTGAAATGCGAATCCACTTAAGGCTGGGGAATTCTTCTCCTTCAATTTTAGGAGAAATCCATTCTTTCCATTCAAACATTTCTTGAAAATCTAATCTCTCTAATGATGGAAATGGTTTGACCCGATAATAATTGATCCCGTAGAATTCTAGACCAACCAATTTTACTCTATTCATCCGTTCTACTTTGAGTTCCTTAAGAGACGCTAGCTGCCCAAGTGAAGGCAAGTGTGAGCAGCTATTGCAGTTGCTAAGATGCAAGAATACCAAATTGAATGAAGAATCTCCTAACCAGTTTGGAAAACTTTTCCCACAATAAGATATAATACTGAGTTTTTTCAAATTTTTATGAGGTTCGAGCTGTTCAAGTGCAACTCTTATATTTTGGGAATTCACAGTGCCGTCACTCCATTCCAACCCAAGCATTTGAAGACCCGCTTTATTTTTCAACTTGGCCTCGCATGCATCTTCAGCAGATACCACATTCTGCAACTGGGAAATGTGAAGGGTCCCTTGAAGATTTGAAAGGGGTCCCAACTCCACAATTTTTGAGCCCCTATCTTTGCCAACAACAAAATTAGATAACCTTTGGAGGCTTGTCAAGAAACCCATTTTTACCGGCATCTCTTCTAAACCAGTTTCTCTTATGTCTAGATACCGCAAGTTAACAAGGTTCCCCATGTTTTTAGGCAATTCAGCTAGCGAATGACAACAAGACAACAACAATGTTTGCAAATTGTAGAGAGTACTTACAGTGTCAGGAAACCTAGTGATTGCAGTGTGGGAGAGGTCTAAGTATCGTAGAAGTTTCAATTTCTTGATTGAATCAGGCAACTCGGTGATATGATAATGAGATAAAGAAAGGACTCGTAAGTGCCGTAGTGCCATAAACAAATCCTCCAGTTCACTTAATTGGCATGCTGTTTCCGCTACTGGCAATTTATATGACAAAAGGGTCCTTACCAAGTTGGTTTCTTGACAAATGGCCTTACATCTCTCAGCATTTAAGTCTCCAGAAAATGATAAATGTCGAACTTTAGGAGACACCATTTGAGACTTGTTATTCACCAATCTGGAACAAAAATCTCCTGATACAAGTCGAGCCAAATCATTCATAGCAGGGTGCATAACAAAGCGGGATTTATTGGCACTTGATTGTTGAAAAAATGACCTAGAGGTCAAATAATCGAAGTACTTACGACCAACCTCTTCAATTTCCGGTTTCAGTTTCCAGAGTAGCCATTTCTGAGGTCTCGAATGATTAATGTACTCAAAACCTTCCACTACATGTTGCAGGAGGCCTGCTGCCATCCATAAGAGGACTAACTTCTCCTTTTCATACTCATAACCTTTGGGAAAGATAGAACAATAAGCAAAGCATGGTTTGAGATGTTCAGGAAGAGAATTATAACTTATGAGAAGAACTGGAATAAAGTTGCTTGTGCACGAGTCAGGGGTCTTCATTAAAACAGCTTCCCATGCATGAATTTTTAGGTCAGAGCGCAGCATGGACCCTAGTGTCACAATTGGCAAAGGCAATCCATCACACTTGGTAACAATTTGTTTGCCAGTGGCTTCTAATTCCGGATCTGAACCGTTATTTGTATCATCAAATGCATGTTTTGCGAAAAGCATCCAGCTATCTTTGCATCTTAATGGGTCCAAAAAATGAGCAGTATGAGTACCCATCTTGCTTGCAACTGATGCAGACTGTGTAGTTACAACAATCTTACTTCCTTTAGCTCCCGCTAGAAGAGGCTCACACATCATTGCCAAGACAGAAGAGTCCTCACAGCAAACATCATCCAAAACGAGAAGACATTTCTTCATGTAGAGACTCTCCTTCAACTTGACTTGAAGGTCACCAATGTCTTTATTATCTGAAGTCTGACCAGTGAATACCTCGAGAAGAGTTTTGGTGAACCGGAAAACATCAAAATCGTCTGAAACATAAACCCACCCTTTCAAGTCGAAGTGTTTACTCACTCTATTATCTTTGTATACAAGCCCAGCAAGGGTGGTTTTGCCCACTCCGGACACCCCCGCAATGGGAATAACATCCATACGATCAGCATATACATCGTCTGACAGTAAGAGCTTAATAATAGCCTTTTGATCTTCATCTCTACCATATACTACTTGGAAATCATCTTCGAAACGTTCTTTCACTACTGGTATTAAATAACGTTGCGTATGTTCCGTGGGAGCATATGTCGTGGAATATCTGTCCAATGAGAGAAATGGTAGTCCAAGTATTTTATTCTGTATCTGAAGATATTCTATTCTCGCAACTATCTCCTTCCACCGCCGTTCTATCAATGTAGTAGAGATGATTTCCCGAAGCCAAGTTTTTATGTTCTGAGGCTTGTTTTCCAAGCGGCGACGCAATCTTTCCGTGGCAATCTCGTCCTGCAGATCATCACGATCATACATGACTTCTTTGAGCTCGTCAAACAACCATTTCACTTCTACGTTCTCATATGCTGACTCAGCTGCAGAAACAATCGCACTGAAACTTGGCAGATTCTTCTTAAATTCAGGTCGCCAAGCGATCTTCTTCCAAGATATCTTTGGTCCCTTAGGGATCGTCTTCCAAGACCTCTTTTTCTTGTCGATCTTCTTCCAAGACATCTTTTTCTTTGCTCTCTCTTTCCAAGACATCTTTTTTTTTTCCTTCTTTGTCTCAGACGTCTCGTCTTCCGGCATCTCTTTCCGGGACATCTTTCCCTTGTCCATTTTTTTCCCTGACATTTTTTTCTCAGACATGTTTTCCTCAGCCAACTGTATCTCGGACATGCTTCCCTCAGCCGTCTTAATTATCTCAGACATGACTTTTTGTGATATAAAAACGAGATATTATATAGAAAATGAAGAAGAAGAAGAAGATGAAGAGAATGATGATGGACTGATGGAGTTTTCACTAGGAAAGTTTTTGCATTTTCTCATCTGCTTGTATAATTACACTCAATCTAACTGGGGTTTGGCTATTCACTGACAACTTTTCTAAATGAGGTTTCACTATTCATTGAACAAGAGTGAAGCAATAGTCAAATTTGGTCAAAATTAACTCTCGCAAGAGTATTTTCATCTTTTAATCCGATTCTTGTTTTCTTAAAAATGAAAAATAGTGGAGATAATAAAACCGCTATCCATTAGAAGGCAAAATAAAAACCTATACAATGCTTTAACTAAATTTGATTAACATTTCGTTTGAGAATTGTACTTGACATAATGGCAATCAAATTGCCCAAAATCATTTTTCCACACTCACACACCCTAAATTTAATCATTCTGTTAGATTTTCTCTCGTTGAGTTATAAAAAATCTAAAATACCCTTACGTATCAATAAATAATAAAAACAAATGACAAAGTCTATGAAATGGTAAAATAATGGCTGCCACATATCTTGTTGTCTCTTTACCTTTATGGAGAGAGGAGGATTGGGTCCAACACGGCAACACCTTCATCTACCATTTCAACAACCTCTTTTTCCCCACCTCTAAAAAACAACCTTTCTTGCCTTATCTCCTACCTCAACCACAAATCAAACTGGTCCAAGTCCAAGAGATCATCTCTCACTCACACATTTCAACAAACACTTCTCTCAAACCTCTTTTGCCTTATCTCCTACCTCAACCACAAATCAACTTGATCCAAGTCCAAGACATCATCTCTCACACATTTCAACAAACACTTCTCTCACATAATCAATGCACACCCATTGATTTCAACTCCCTTCCAAAATTTACAACTAAGACACTCAAAACAAAAAAGACATCAAACAAAAACAACCCAAAAACACCGAAACAAAATAGACATCTCACATCACTACTACTGCATCCACATCTACCATATAATTCAAACGTAATCTATCAAAATTGTCAAAACCCATCAGACAACCACAATCCATCCACGCCAGGATACAGATGCAGAAAACCAATGAAATAATTATAGTTATTCTTGTACATAAAAAATAAAAAATAAAAAATAATATGAGCGTCTAGCATACTTACATTGACTCTCAAAGCACAGTTCATCTGAGCTATTCTTCTCATAATTCAGTTCGTTGAAGTTGAAGTTGAAGTCGAAGCTGAAGCCTTGTTCTTTTTCACTGTTGCAAAGTAGAGATCATCAGATCATGGTGTTTATTGTCGAAGCAATTGCAAGTGCTGTTCTATCAGCTTCCCTTCAAGTTCTGTTTGATAGACTATCTCCTCGGACAAATCTTATCGAGTTCTTTCGAAGGCATGAATTCGATGATATTCTCTTAGAGGATCTGGAGACCGCAATGCTGCAAGTCAATGCGGTCCTTAGTGATGCAGAGGAGAAGCAGATCATAAATCCTTTCGTGAGACAGTGGATTGATGATCTTAAAGATGCTGCCTACCATACTGCCGACTTGTTGGATGAGATCAATTCTCTGGCCTTGGCTGAACATAAGTCGCAAGAAGATAGCAAATCCAAACTCGACAAAAGGATCAAGGAGTCGAAGTCTAGGCTTAAAAAGATGACCCTGAAGCTCCAAAACATAGTGAAGCACAAAGATGTTCTTGGTTTGAAAGAAAGTTACAGCGGAAAACCATCTCCAAGATTGCAATCAACATCTTTAGTGAAGGAAACTAAAGTATATGGTCGAGAAAATGATAAGGAGAAGATTCTGCATCTCTTGCTATCTGATAATAATGCAGGTGGACAGGACATACTTGTGGTTGCAATAATTGGGATCGCTGGAGTTGGGAAGACTACCCTTGCTCAACTTTTGTATAATGACTCGAACGTACAGAAGCATTTTCCGAAAAGAGCCTGGGTATATGTTTCTGAAGATTTTGATGTGTTCAAGGTGACTAAAACTCTTTATGAGTCGGTCACAAATCAGCAATGTGACGTAACAGATCTAAATATGCTCCAAGTTAAGTTGAAGGAAGAACTCAATGGTGAGAAATTTCTATTCATCTTAGATGATGTTTGGAACGAGTACTATAGTAAATGGGATGTTTTGCAGAATTTCTTAATAGCTGGGACATCCAAAAGTCGTATTATTGTGACAACGCGTAGTCAAGGTGTTGCATCAACCATGCGTGCCATTCATTCTTGTCATCTTCGGCCATTAGAAGATAAAGACTGTTGGTTGGTGTTTGCAAATCATGCATTTGGAAGTTCTCTGCATCATGCACCTTCGAATCTAAAGTTAATTGGTCAAGAAATAATGAAGAAGTGTCGAGGCTTGCCCTTAGCTGCAAAAGTATTGGGGAGTCTACTTTACTCTAAAGTACAAGTCCATGAATGGGAAAATATTTTAAGCAGTAATATATGGGATCTTCCCAATGATAAGAGTGATATTCTTCATTCTTTGAGATTGAGCTACTACTATCTTTCTTCTCCTCTAAAACAATGCTTTGCTTATTGTTCGATATTTCCGAAAGGCTTTGAATTTGACAAGGAGAAGTTAGTTCAATTGTGGATGGCCGAAGGTTTTTTGCAACAGCGACGAAGTGGTAGAACATTGGAAGAGGTAGGCATCGAATACTTTCATGAATTACTATCAAGGTCATTTTTTCAACATGCAGGTGATGATAATAAATCATATTTTGCAATGCATGATCTTATCATCGAGTTAGCTCAATTTGCATCTAGCGAATCTTGCTTCAAATTTGAAAAAGGCAAGTCACACAGTATTTCTAGGAAGGCTCGTCATTTTTCATATGTTATAGACCAATTTGATGATAGTAATATTGAGAAATTTGATGCCTTGAATGAGGCAAAATTTCTACGGACCTTCCTACCATTGAGCTGTTCAGGTTCTGGTGGATCGTGTAGCATCAATAGAATGGTTGTTCATGAATTATTACCGAAACAAAAGCGATTGCGGGTGTTATCTCTGTCTCACTATGGAAATATCAATAAGTTGCCTGGTGACTTCAAAAAGTTGTTACATTTACGGTACTTGGACTTCTCTCACAATGCAATCACAGAACTACCTAAGTCAATAGTTTGTTTGTTTAACTTACAAACATTGATTTTGTCATATTGTATCCAACTCATTGAGTTGCCAGCAAATATGGGAAACCTAAATAAATTAGTTCATCTTGATTTGAACGGAACCAAGTCCCTGGAAAGAATGCCACTTAAATTTGGCAGATTAAAGAGTCTTCAAATACTCACAACCTTTGTTGTGGGCAACAGTACCAAAGGTTCAAGCATTTGTGAGTTGGGTGGACTGCTACTTCTTCGCGGCAAACTTTCTATTTTAGAGTTGCAGAATGTAAAAGATGTTGAAGACGCTGAAAATACCAAATTGAAGGATAAGAAGAATATCAAAGAGCTAGAATTCAACTGGAGCAGTAATGGTCAAATTGATAAGGAAACTATTCTTGAAAAGTTATACCCTCATGAAAATATCGAAAAACTATCCATCGCGGGGTTTAGTGGCTCAAGGTTACCGGATTGGTTGGGAGATTCGTCATTTTCTAAAATGGTGATCCTACAACTTAGTGACTGCCGAAATTGCCCATCATTGCCATCACTAGGTCAGCTACCATCTCTCCAAGAACTCTCTGTTAAGAACATGCCAGTATTAGAGAGCGTTGGTGTCGATTTCTATGGGAATGCCTCCTCTTCATTTGCATCTCTAGGCATTTTGAAGTTTTACGACATGCCAAGGTGGAAAGAATGGTCACCATCGGCAGTTACTGGAGAAGGATTTCCCTTGCTCCAAAAGCTTCATATTTGGAAATGTGAAAATCTGAGTAGGTTACCAAACTGTTTTCCTAGTCTGGAAGAACTTGATATCAGTGAGTGCTCGAAACTGGAGCCTGTGCACATAAGGAGTTGTAATCATCTCGAGGAGTTCACACTGAACTTCTCCGGCATGCTTAAAATTCTTGAAATCCATGATTGTAAAGATCTCAGAATAATAAATATCTCAAGGAATCTCCACCAGCATCTCAATTTCTTGCAGGAGTTGAAAATTAGTGAATGCCACAATATGGAGTCCTTTTCTGGAAGAGGATTGCCAGCTCCAAACCTGAAAACTTTTTCAGTCTCAAATTGCAACAAGCTCAAGTCAATGCCAGAACAGATGCACACACTCCTCAGTTCCCTTCAAACCTTAAAAATATCAGGTTGTCCAAAACTCGTGTCGTTCCCGGATGGTGGATTGCCCCTTAGCTTGCAGACGCTGACCATCCAGAACTGTGTCAATCTCACTCCCCTGGATGCGTGGGGTCTGAGAAACATGACATCACTCACTCGTTTGACAATTGAATGTGAAAATGCCAATGTAACTTCATTTCCAGATGAGGGTCTGCTGCCCGCGTCCCTTACTTCTCTTGAAATCAATGGATTTCCTGTGCTCAAAATTTTGTATCTCGGCGGGCTCCAGCACCTAATTTTGCTGAACGATTTGCATATCAACTGTACAAGACTTCACACCTTTTCAGACGGGAAGCTTCCTAGCTCTCTTTCTTCTCTGCGAATCAGTGGATGTTCTTCACTGACAGACCTGTGCCTAAAGGACCAAGGCGATTATTGGGACAAGATTTCTCATATCCCCGTCAAGGTTATTAACGGCATCCAAATAAATTGAGACGCAGAGACATGTTTAGCCAGGTACTTCATTGCAGTCTTATTAGATTCATTTAAACCGTAGCACAAAAAATCATTAGCCTTTCTGGTTTATACTTGTCAGTTTAGTGTGATCACAATTATTGTTTTGTAGGATTAATTAATGGTGAATTCTTCCCACTCTCTTTGCTTAATAGAAATTAAGTCTGAAGTTCCACAGACCACAGTAGAACATCTTTTTTTATTATTATTATTATTGATGATCATGTTTTCTCTCCTTAAACATCTCAATGTTCATTCAATTGGCCCTTCATGTTTTGGGTGTATTGGTTTAGAGAATTTACACAATCAAACACACAAACAAAAGAAAAAAATAAGAGGCACGATATTTAAAGTGGTTCGGCGTAAGCCTACGTCCACAGAACGCACATGCACTCAACTTCCACTATGAAATCGGTGTTTATAATAGTGAAGCTGACGGGACCCACCCCGACTCCTCTCTCTTGAGTACAAGGGAGGCCTTGTGGGCTGCCCCGACTCCTTTCTTGAGTACGAGGAAAACCCTATGGGCTCTACATTTACTAGCATGATAAAAGGACTTTTTGCTGAAATTTTCATAGGAAATACTTGCTATTAATCAAACAAAATGTAAGGAGAATATTGGAGAGTACAAAATGTACATAATTGCAATTCCTTTACATATTTTCGTTCGTTACAAAAAGTTTATAAAAAATGACCGTTCGGACAAAAAACCGACCACTTTAAAAACTAAGTAACCAGTCATCCCGAGTGGGAAACGGAACAGGCCGATTAAGAAATCCGAGTAGGCCGAGTAGACCGAATAGGCCATGTGGGCCGAGTAGGTCAAGTGGGCCGAGTAGAAATCCGACCATGTTCCCCGACCATGCCGACCTCATATTTCTAAATTTGTACATGAAAATTTAAAATGCATGACTTTTATGCTTCATGATGTCATCGAGTGGCCCACCTCAAAACTTCTGAGTCCGCACAACCGAGCAGCTACCTGGATAAATATTTAAGAGTGAAAGGATGAGCGCTAACGCCCAGTGAGTGAATGAAAACTTTTAAAAACACTTTTCTAAACCACTTTACAATAAGCATTCAGTAATACATGGTATAAGATAATATATCTACTTTCGTGCTGAATAAACTGAATGCTTCTCTTTGCTGAACAAGAATAAATACTTTATAAAATCTTAATCTTCACCAAATTCGTATCGGGGATATCCTCCATACGTAAGCCGAAATACTTTGGGCAAACGCAGTCATGAATAACTTCTGGTCATACCCGAACAGAGCGACTCAATTACTCTTTCTCTGGTCATGCTTGGGCAGAGCGACTCTCTGGTCATACAAGTGCAGAGCGACTCTATTACTCTTTCTCTGGTCATGCACATGCAGAGCAACTCATGACATACACATGTGTAGAACGGCCCCAAAAGCCAACCATAATCATAACTGGGGGAGGGTACATACATGGTGCTTTTGTAGAAATCACAATCTCTTCTTGATAATTCATAAAAATAATATAACTGATTCTGAATGCTAATATAAGCATAAAACATATATTTTCAGTTCTCTGTATCATCACCATCAATCATAAAAAGCAATAAAAAGCTTAAAAGATTTGCAACAATTAATCTTAATCATAAAACTGGAAACCTTTGAGTTAAAAACAAAACTAAAACTTAATTCACTCACAACTTAGATGTCAAGCTTATCTCAGACTGAGTATGCTAGGTTCCTTTCGTCTTCTTTCCCTATCAATCACGAGATCCAATTAGAAATTGGATATCAAAGAAGAATCAACTTAAATCTGTAATCACGAGAGCTTCACTGACTTTTCTCTTTTCTTTTCTTCCGCTTGATTCTACTGCTTTCTAGCTCTCACAACATTTATCCTCATATATATATACTTATGGAAGGACACAGCTGAAGTTGTGATCTAATTAACCAAGCTCACAGCTGTCTGTCAGTCATGCAGATCAACTAGGCTTACTCACCTAATGGCTTTTCTGTTGTACGCTTATCCAATTTTATTTTTTTCAAATTGGGCCTTTCAATTGGACCTGAAAGACATGGGTGTTACAGAAGCAATATCTCTCTCCTTACGACTCTCAATATTCTTTTCTCTCTATACAGCACACACTAACACATAAGAATTATAAGAGTATTTATAATAAGGTCTAAGTTAAAGCTAATAGGAATCATTTCCAAAAAAAAGCAATAAAACACTGCTAAATAGAATAGAGAATCAATCCTAAATAAAATAGGATTTAGGTTTCACAACCCAATACTTCACTGGCAAAACTAAATGCCATGGCTAGAAGAAATATTTGGATAACTTCACTGGCTTTTTCCTTGATGTTTTCACTAAACATAAATAGATTAGTGTACAAATTTATATTTATAATACTTAATGTGATGCACCTCGAACTTATTACATTATCAGACTGAATGAGTCGGCACCAAACTAAGTTGGGAGTGGTTCTTTTCGTACCATTTACTTGTCCATTATTGACAATTTTCAAGAAATTAATAGCCAAAGGATATAATAATAATTTCAAGATTAGAATCATTTTATTTCTTGAATATGTAACTGTTCAATTTTCATTCAATTGAAGAATCACAAGAAGTAGCATAAATCATTTATTTTTGCTAATATTTTTTCTTTCTTTCACCTGAGAGTGCAGCAAAATGTTATTGGAGATGGTTAAAATTCTCCGCATTCAACCAATTTCTTGAATAAACAAGCATAGTTCAAGTTGTGGAGGCAACAAATGGTAGGAGAGGACCAGCCCAGAACTGCAAATGGCATTGTTGCTTTCCTCATGTCTTCCTCCTGGCACTACACATGTCATATATGATCAATATCAATACTCCAGTTTCTGTCAACAATATATGGTGTTCTGCTCAGTTGATTTGCTAGAACTTTGCTCATTCTGTTTGCTTTAATAATGGTAACAGAAAACCTGTACTTTGTTATTAATTTTACTGTTAGATTTGTTACTTTGTGGGACCAGCACCAATTATGATTTCAGGTTGGATATGGGAAGAGTGGATTGAAATAGCATAATGAGATTTATCCTCAGATAAGGATTTGATTTCGATGTATTTGTAATATTTTATTTTTCATTTTATTTTTTTACAAATGACTTTTCGAGAATTTAGTTGAATTGAACTTTTGAATTCTTGGTGATTTATTGTGGGTATTTTACGATTGAGGAATTTGTTGAAAGGAAGCTGTTTGTGTTAAATACTTAAATATAAGAGAGGAATATGATTAATATTAAAAATCTCCCATCACCTTTGAATTATTATTGGATATATATTTACATATGTTTTTATTTTAGAAACCTCCCCTATGAATTAATATTATTAGCATTCCGTTTGTGTTGATTGAGTTTGACCATTAAAAAGTCTAAAATATCTTATTTAAGCTTCAATTTTATGAATTGACCATTAAACCCTCATACTTTTACCAAATAAATTAATAAATGATACAAAATATGAGAATGTTAACTTGCAAATGAGAATTTATTTTGTAGATAATTTTATCGTTAAAAATAACAAAATTACAAATGAACCAAAAATATTGAAAATGAGTATCTGCTTGGATTTATAAAAAAAATACAAAAAAATACATAAATAAATACATATTTGGGTTTATTTTTAATACTTTTGGTTCATTTGTAAAAAAAAATTATTTTTTGGGATAAAATTATCCACTAACTACTACTTTGAAAGTTAACATTCTCACTTTTGTATCGTTTTATTATTTTTTTTATTAGGTAAACGTATAAGAATATAAATGTCAAGCATACAATTGAAGCTTAAATATAGATATTTTAAATTTTTTAACGGTCAAACTCAGTCAACACAAATGGAATGTTAACGATGTTAATCTATAGAGAATGTTTTTAAAATAAAAGCATTTGTAACTATACATCTAATAATAGTTTAAAGGTGAGAGGAGGTTATTAATAGTAACCCAAGAAAAATAATGTGCTGCTATCTGATTAATTCTATATCGCTTTTTTTTTTTAAACAAAATTTATATTGTTTTCAACCTCAAGTTTAAATGGTGTTGACAAGAATGGGCATCAGCGTACCTGATGTGGTGACTGTTGGGTTTTGTGAAGCCTGAAATTAGCCTGAGGAACGATTTCGTTAGGAAGCGCGACGTATACCGCGGTGCAGACAAGGAGCTCAAGTCGCGACATACACAATAGTGGATTCCAAAAGATTGATGCTATGTAGACCGTTGGGCGGACATGGCACACATACCGCAGTGTTTTCTAGAGGGTGATTCGCGATGTAGATAACGACATATATATATATATATGCACGTGTCGTGTTGTTCTAAGCGTTAGGAAACAAAAGGATAACCGTGGTACAAGGCACGGGCTGCAAACCGCGGCCCATACCTTCTCCAGTGATGGGTTTGATGAGTCGTCGCTTCGACTTGATATAGCTTCAAACGCTATCGAAAAAAAGAAAAACCTAACTTTAGCAAGAAGAGATCGTGCTACCTTATAAAGGACGAGACAATCGTAACAAAACTAAACTATCATTCAAGTATTCACGTGATCACTATTACTACTTGAAACTCACACGATTGACTACTCGATCAATCTAGTCTGGCTGTTGAAGACCTATTAAAACAACCTGGGTAGACAACGAACTCGAAACTTACAACCTAATGGTCGATATTTCCGTAAAGATTAATGGCTCTATTTCCTATTTTAGAGTAACAAACAAATTTTACTAACAAAATTCAAGAAATTTTGGATCAAACATTGGAAAAAAGAAGAAACTCAAAATGCATTCAAAAGCCAGAAGCTAACCAATTTTCCAGAAGTTTAACAAAAGCAGTTAAACGAAATCAAACAGGAACCAAAGAAAGAAACCAAGAAAAACTTACTAGAAATCAACATGGATGACTGCAAAAGTTACCGGAGACTTGCTAGAGATGCTTGAAAGATGAACGACTGCTTCTGGACTTTTCAAAAACAAACCGCTTTAACGCTGAGAAAAAACCCTTGTTTACCAAAGTAAAGAAAAAAGTGAGAAGCTTCTGGGTTATATAAAACCATAAGGGACACGTGTCACGAATCAAAGGGAGATGTCGTTTCGAATGACGTCAACTGAAAAGACATTTACTTACCACCCACGAATTCTAAAGGGTGCCAATTCGAAATTCAAAAACCTCGATAAACGTACCTATCAGGAATCTTGCCACGTCAACCTTAGAAGAGTTTTAAAAACTTAGAGAATCGGGTCCCTACACTCAAGAGGAACTTAACCATACCCATACCCATAAGTTGCTTGATGTACACCCTCAACCAAAATTCTATGCTCTCTTGTACCTATTAAGAGTTATTCGATAAGAGCAGTAAAACCTATTAAATGCATGGTCTTTTGTTCGAAAGCCATGGTGTTCGATGTCGACCAAATAGGTACTTCGATTTAGCTCGACATGAAATGTTAAAATTGAATTATAATCAACTCTCCAACTCGAGATTTCGAGCTTGCAAAGTGGGAGACAAACTGTAATGGTCAAAAATTGGGCCACCGGTCTAATTTACAAGCCCATTAGTAAATAAACATAGGTTTCTCGTGAAACCCATCAAACATAAACCCAAAGACCCAAGGACTGGTCCACAAGTCATCAGAACATGTCAACACATAGTCAAATCAAGTCATAAATCAGTCAGTTATGATTTGACATTTCAGGATTTCAAATGTATTAATTGTCAGATTCAAACGACTCAAAACAGACAATTCGATACCATGTGATCTGCACCCTCACGTAAATGATACAGATGTTGAGAGGCTCTTAGCCCTCACTATATATACGAGACCCTTTTCCCAAAGAAAATGGTCCTGATTTTTTACTCTAAGCTCTCGTGAAAGCTCTCTCCCTCTCATTCTTTTCATCTTAATCTCATATTGCATTTATTGCGGCCCTTAACTCCGTATTAATAGCTGGTTCTCACCCCAAATCAGATCAACTTAGTCGCTCGCAAGCCTACGATAGACTCGACAATCGACGATCCTCGAGTCGAACCAAGGATCCAATCCAGGATTCGATCGATTAAGCTCATCAAAGCTCAACATCGTTCATATCCTATATCAAGTCACAACGACCAATATATTTGACTCCCTAAGTCGACCAAACCATATTGAAGAATAGCTCGATCCCACACGACAAGTAAACTGGTATGTTCTCTTATACAATTTTACTTAAGCTATTTAATCGAATAAATACTGACTTGAGCATCGGAGAGTCTTCTAAAGGGAATATCCCTCTGTGGCTCGACCTTCGCTCTCCTTTTTTCCCTCTTAATTCGTAGGTTGTCAGTGTCCACATCGACGATTCAAATTAATTGTAGATTCGATCAACAACAATTACTAAAAATATGGAGACCATCGCCTATTGAGAGAATTCTACTGATCGACTAGCACGAGTTCGTCATCGCCTGTTGTGTTAAAAAGACCTTACCTAAATCCCCTCCATACCTCCATTGTATCATCGAATTGTATGTAATTATTAGTTTGTTAATAAAAGAATCCTCCATTTGTAAATTACATGATGTAACCATTTTAATACAGAATATATTGGTGCCTAGTGGTACATCTCCAATTGTGACCTACCAGGTCGCAAGTTGCAGTTTGAAACTTATTAGTCAGGAATTGTCTTTCATTAGCAACTGGACCTGAACTGTCGATTTATCTAAGGCGTTTTTTTTTTTAGAATAGAAAGAAAAACAAAGCCAAAACTAAACCGAACAATCATCGAGAACCATATTTGATGTAGAACAAGTGGCTGTGTGATCGGTCTATTTTTGTACATGTTTTAGATCCCCATTTCCTATTATTTGTGCTTTGTTCTTGGGTAAAATTAGGTATTTTATGTGTTTGTTGAGCATGTATAGGTCACATTCCATTCAAGAGGTGTTAGATGTTATTTTGGAGAAAAAGAGCAAAAAATCAATTTTCGGACCAATGCAGAACAGTAATATTACGGGGCCTATATCTTTCAGCTCAGATCGAATTGTGTGTCCTACTACCTATGGATTGAAAGCCCCGAAAGTCTAGTTTCCGTCACACTTTACGGATCGCAATTCCAATATTCCTAGAAGAAGTTATGTGCAATTTAGTAAACAAAGGTCAGTGCTGGATAGTCAACCGCGGCCTAGACCGCCGTCCAGGCACAAGACCTAGCCAGCAGTCTACTCCACAGTCTGGACCGCGGCGACCTCCGGAGCGACCCAGGCCGCGGTTTGATGGATTTTTGGCGGAACCACTCCGAATTGCTCCAAAACTTCCCAAATCAAATTCTAATGATTTTAGAAGACCAAAACATGTTTAGGAAACTTCCAAAACTCAAATTTTGAGTCAAATATCAAAAGGGAAAATTCAATTTAGGAAAGAATTATCATTCCTTGTCTCATTCAACTTTCCCACTTGATGGATTTCCTAAACCTAAGAAGAATTGGGGGTTCACAAGGAAAAATCATTTATAAATACTCCATATTCTTTACAATTAAGGGAAGCAAAGGGAGGTCCCAAGCCACCAAGGGGGTCGTCCCCTACCACTCCACTACCAATCCATCACAACACATCAACATTCATCTCTATACATCGAAGATTGAAGACGAAGAAGAATTTATCAATGGGTTTTATTGTTTCTTTCTCTTCTCTTTCTATTTTCGTCATATGTAACTAATTCCATACTAGGGAATCAATGTGAACCTCTATTAATGCTCTTTGTTAGAATTAACTATATTTAATTAAATTAAGTTTTGATTCATTCAATTTATCCTATGTCTTAATTCTTATTTGTTGTTAATGCATGATCATACGTTGGCATGAATTTAGGGATTTGATAATTTAATGATTAAGGTTGGAGTATTGATCTATACGTAATCTTAATTAATATTCAATTGAATGGATAAAGCTGATCTTAGTATTGATCTATGCAAGTAGATTTTGGTTCATTGTTCTTGCACTTAATGGGTTCTCGATTGTAGTTTGCGCCATTGATCTATGGGTAAATTGTAATTGAGAACACTTGATTCATCCCATGATCATACGGTAATAATCATACTTAAGATAAGAACGAACCCTTAACTTGATTAATATCTTTCACAATCAATTCGAAACATTGAGTAAACGTAGTACGGGAGCATTGATGATCTAGTGTTTTCTCACCTTTGATCACAACCAAATCTTTTTAATTACTTTCTTAGTTTTAATTTAATTTAGTTTTAGTTTAAATCAAACAACATCAATCTTTTGGTTACTTTCGGTTTAACTTTAATTAGAATTGGATTTAACCAAATAAATCTCTAATCCTCGTGGGAACGATCCTTACTTGCCGCTGTACGATATTTTCACGATTCGTGCACTTGCGAGTATTGTTTTTATAAACACGATTTACATCACATCACTGTGTCCTACATGGCTTTATGAGACCATCATAAATCCAAGAATAAATGACTTTAATTGAAGGGAATCGACTAGATCTTCTGAAATCAACACCTTTGGTGTTGAGACACGAACTTTTTTTACTAAATTCCTTCATTTAGGCTCCGAAATCGCAGTTCTTTCCTTTTTGGGAAATTTCTTTTTTAGTAAGTTGACTTTGACAAGTAAGAATCGTCTACCGTTAATTCTGGCTTGTTTGTGGTCGTTAGTATATTTTATTTCTGTAACTTTTGTGATTTCGTTATTTTTGACAGTTTTCGCTATTTTTTACAGTTTTGAATATGTAATCCCGTTTCTTATCTAACAAGGATTCGAGTTAGGATTTTTATTTTAAATAGCCTTGTAAACCGAAAGGTTCAGCAGTTGATTATTCAATAAAATTTCAAAACTTGTTTTTAATTTTCTGGTGAATTCCAATTTCAATAAAATTTAAATCAATCTAATTCTTTTTATATTTTCACAGCGTCAAGATTTTTCACACTGACTTCCAACTAGACCGAATCCCCAAGAGAGGATAACTTGACTTTTGTTAAACGATGAACCGCCTGATTAGCGGGCCGAGGAACAAAAACTACTGAACTAACGTTAAGCTGCTCAGCTAAAAAAAAAATAAAAAAAAATCTAAGTCATTGTTAATTTGTAATTTGAACATTATTTAAATTAGGATAAATATCACTTGGTGCCCCTATACTTTACCTTAAATACACTAAGATTATAATAAATTATTACATGAGGTTTACACTGATATTTAAATTTCTGAAAAGATAAAGGACGAATATCAAAACCTGTTGGAACTAATAAGTTTATGTTAATTAAATATTAAAGTACAGTGATTAATCCATTATTTTGTAATCCTTTATTCCTTTATAATCAATAAAAATATGTGTTAACTTCAACGTAATTTCAGATATCAATATTGGTACCAAACTCAAATGATTTATTATTATTTTATCATTTTAATAATTTATATAGTAATGATAAATTTCTTGGAAACTTTGATCAATCACTTGAGTAAAAGCTGGGGCAGCCCTGGGTAGGTCAAGGGGGGACGCCCGCCCCGAGCCCCTCATGTCTAGAGGTCCAAATATACGATGTGTTTTTATTATGGGTTAAGTTGTAAAAAAAAATCTAAAAAAAAACTCAAATAATACGAAAAGAAATTTAGAATCCGGTCCAATTTGTTTTATTCTAGTTACAAAATCCAATTTTTTAAAGTTTTATATTTTTCTATCACCTGATATTACCTTTCTTCATTTCTTCTTTACTCGCCAAAGGAAAAAAACAAAAAAAACAATCAGAGATATAAAAGTTGTGAATTTTAAGATTTTACTTTTATTTTAGGATGAAAGAAGGATGATTTTATTAGTATAAAACTTAGTTTTTAGATTTTATCCTAGAGTCTCGGAATAGGCCAGATCAATCACTTGAGTAAAAGCCACGGGATAATTGAAAATGTGGATGCACAACTTTTGAAGACAATTTCGTCTGAACAATGTGGATGGTTCTCTAGAAGACGAGACTTTATCAACCAGATTAAGATTGAAAATGTGGACGCATGACACATCCATTGGATTCCATTTGATCAGAATTCTAAAAGAATCAGTCTCCTACTTTTTTTGTCTTTTTCGGACCATATATCTCACTTAAAAATTCAAATTATGAAATGTATGATACACGAACCACAAACAGTGTTTTAATGGATTTTTCTATGATGTTGAATTAGTTACTAATAAATCATTTCCATTTGTAGTTCTCAAAAACAATTGGTTCGGTTTTTTTATATATAAATTAACCCAATAATATAACCCTCGTACTTAAACTATTGAAATTTAAAATTATTGGTTGGAGTTAGATCCCTTTCTTCAAATTTTGAATTAATTGTAAATATAAAATGACAATAGTAATAATAAAATATTCATATATTAATTTTTCAAAACAATGGCAAGATACTTATCATGTTTGTCTGGAGAAATCTTCAGTATTAAGTTATGCTTAGGAATTTAAATTGAGCAAGTTTTAAATTGAATCCCAAGAAAACCTAACTTTCCGGATAGCATGATGTTGCCTATATAATCGAAATTTGTTTACTTTGGGATTACATGATCATGTCTCATGGATAAATAAGCTACAACTAAATAGGTAAACCGTAAACCATACTCATCAAGCCTTATACATTTGATCTGTTTAATTTCAGATTAAAAAAACAATAAAAATTTTATTTATTGGGTGAGAAATCATAATCAAAATTACAATGCAAAGCTGTGCCAGTGAGGCAAGCCCATGGATTCAATCTGCTGGACACCGAAGCCCAACCCAAAAAGCCATATACTATGCAACTCCGATTTTGAATGCATCACTCTGTCCATGGACTCAATCAGCTGGACACCCAAGCCCAACCCAAAATGCCATCATTTATTATTCACATTAATTTCAGCTTTAGAAAAATATTGTTAGTACTTGAGCTTCTTGCTCTTCTTCATTCATGTATGGCTAATGGCCTGATAATATGTACTGCTTCACCTTGTACATGTTACTGTTTTGAACTAAAGTTTAAAGTGTCATAGATTTTCCCACATTTGTCCAATACAACTGATAGTCCTGGAAACAGAAAGTTGACATATTTTGTTATTACATAATATACAATCAGCACAAAACTATTGTGAAAAAACGGTTATTGTTGACTTACTCCAGACATGATTTCTTCATCAATTTGTATGCGGGGAATATGAGTTATCTTTGTACCAATCTTTCCCTTTCCTCTTCTGAAGTTTTGGCTTCAAATCTAACCACTGGATCTTCGGTCAAAGTCTAGAGGATAACTGGAAATAGCTGTGCTTTGTGGTTGTTGCTTCAGTCCTCAGCTCAGAATGCTGTGAGGTCACTTCATCATCACTTCTGAGCTGCACAATGTTGCTGTCAATTAACTTCAATGCTTCTATGCTTCTATGTATTTGCTCGACTTCACTTCTGAGACTGTGGAACCTGATAGTTGATAAGGTTCCATTACTGTCATTAAAGCTGTTTTTAGTCCAAGTGCATCTTTGAGCTTTGCAAGATAATCCATTTTGTCAGCTATTGATATGATCCAGTGTTTTATACTTCTATCATGCCAAGTAGATGCAGTACTAGAGATGTTGGTATCAAGAGATTAGACTTCCATCATCTTGGATTGCAATGCTTCAGTTTTTATCTCTTCCAATAGATCCCCAAGATCATAAATAACTTCTATAAGCTCCTTATGCCACCATCTGATTGCTGGGTTCTTGAATTGCTTCTCATCAGCATCATCGAGCACCGTGTTGACAGTTAACATTGTTTCAACCAAGTTACTCATGAGTGGAACTATTTTGTGTCCTCAAAGAATTCAACAAATTCTCCAGAAGTGAGCTTGTCAAGCAGCCCTCGAAGATAAGCAGAAAGAAGAGATCCTCCTGCCATAATACCACTAGCCATGTTTTCTTGTTTTACTGAAATAAAACAAGTAATAGATTACAGAAATAAAACAAATTTTTACTTTTGAAAAAGATCATTCTTGCGATTGATTGTCTCATGCTTCTAAAGGGTGTTGAAAAATATCTTCCCTTAGTGGATTTGATCCAAAAAGCTAATGTTTTGTCTAAAATCAAAACAGATGTTGAACTTCTCTAACTGGGTTAACAGTCTGTGTATTATAAAGATTTATAAGGCAGTCTTTAAGAAATCAGTTTTATTCATATAAGGACATTTTTACTCTCTCTCTTTTTTTCCCTCTCTTTCTTTTTCAATTTTAGTGGACAACATCTAAATGTTCTATAATACATATGAATGCAGGTGGTTGTTGAACTGTGAGAAAGCTTCATTGTTGATTTCTAACAAGCAAAGGGAGAGGTGGGTGGATTTCATAAGACAACAACACATGGTGTTAAAAGTGCTACTAGCTGCAAAAGAAAAATGTAATTCGACTCCAAATGAACAATCATACACTAGCAAAACACCAATTATGTATTTCATTGTTTACATCAGACTGAGACTGTGTGATAAAAGAGACAATTTTGCATATTTTTGAAACATAAAAGAAGCACCTGGCTGATGGTTGGATTCACTTCTGGTTGATAGTTGGAGTGAGATCAACAGCGACATGATTACCAACATCATTTCGCTTCTGGGTTCTTTCTCCTCCTCCTTTTCATCACTGCGATTTTGCGATTTTAGGGTTTACAACACAGGAACTAATAAATTTTCTACTAGGGGACGTCAGCCACGCTTTGCTCACGTGACCGAGCACGTCAACGAAACTGGCTGACCTGTCGAACACGTGTCCCGCTAGATCAGGGTAGAAATGCTGACATGTCCGGAACGTTAGTGTTCGTTGACTGATGTGCCTGGGCACGTCATCGGATTACTTATCTTTTGAGACATGTCAGCTACAGTACGCAAATGTTATTGGCACGTCAGCATTTTTTAATGACGTGCACACTGACGACGTCGTTTCCTTGATTCATTTCTCATTTTTATTTTGGTTTCCGCAATGCCAAAAACTCAGCTATCTAACTCCGGCGACGATCAAAATATACCTAAGCTTCTCTTCTGCTTAGATTTTCACTACACTAGACTAAACTGGGCTTGAATCAAGAATTCGCAGTCCTTCAAAACCCACCTCCAGTGCTCTCCAGAAGACTGTTCCTTCCTTCCTTCTGTTCTTCCATCTGGGGTTCTTTGCTTTGACTGGCGGCAATAGAGAGTTGGATCCTCGACAAAAGGCATGTATGTTGTGAATTTATATGTGTGTTCAATTTTTTTGAATTTTATTTGTAAATGATGGTGTAAGTTTCTGCATTGCTTCTTGTTTATATTTTTGGTAGAGAGGGATTTCACTTTACTGTCGTCATAGGTAATTATTTTCAACTTTTTTTTTTCTTTTGTGATGTTTGGTTGTTAGGAAAATTAGGACTATTCATGAAGTCTGCAGGAAATGGTTGAAAATAACAGTGTCTAAATTTAGCTATGTAGTCAAGGTTTGATAAAGTAAAACAACTTTGATGATCATAATTTGTACTTCTCTACCAAACTTGAAAGACCTTACTTTGTAATCTATTAAAAATGCAAAAGAAATTCCACAAACAAAGCTTGTTTGTTTTTGTTTTTATTTTTCTGGTGAATTGTTTAGTACTTCAAGCTTTAGATCAGGTTCAAGTTTGTGGTAATAATCAATAAAAATCAAAGCTGGTGGTGGTGATGATAATCAACAGTAGTACTTCAAGCTTTGGATCAGGTCAGGTACAAGTTTGTGATAGTAATCAATAAAAAATCATATATGCTTCGGATATATTTACTCTTTCTTTTTCTTATTTACTGAACAAGATCTAAATGTTCTATAATGTATATGAATGCCGGTGGCTGTTGAATTGTGAGAGCTTCAGTGTTGAATCTTAACAAGCAAAGAGAGAGGTGGATGGATTTCTTAAACTAAAAAGTGCTAGCTGAAAAACAAAAATGTAATCGACCCCAAATGAGGAATCATACACCAGCAACACCAATCATAATATTTTCTTTGTTTACATTGAATTTGAAAGGCCAGACTGTGATAGTTAAATTCACTTCTCTGCCTCTATCCATTTCTCCTACATCTACAGAGCTCATTGCATTACTTTGCCATTGATTACCTTGTAGGCGATGTGAGAAATCTTGGGCTAATCCTCCCCTTGACTCTGTTGACACCGCTCTGACAGCCACTCAGAGAAGTGAGATGGGCAGCTTCCCTTCTGACAAACAGTGAAGCTTAGTAGCTTACTACAGCTGTTGATACGCAGCCCTTTGAGGGAGGTGAGAAATTGAAACCCCCTGAGATTCAACATTTCAAGCTTTGGTAACTCACCAACTTGAAGAGAAATAAGAGAGGCATGCAGTAGAACCTCCTCTGGAAACAACTTCAAATTACTACATCCACCTATGATTGTCATACGAGTGAGTGACTCCATTTTGTTCAGACCCCAACCTTTCTGAGGAGTGAGATGGTCACAATTTTCGATCAACAGCGAGTGTAAGTTAGGTGGCAAACCTCAATTTGGAAATGATTCAAGTTTTGGACAATAAGATAGACACAATGCTTGAAGAGAAGTGAGGAGTGTGTGCGTTTGTTCTTGCATTGACCCGAGATTCTTGCAATTTGATAATGACAAAGATGTCAGGTTGGGAGTCTGCATCCCTATTCCGGAAAAGAACTCCAGATGATCACAATCACTGATGTCAAGGTCTTGAAGAAATTTGAGCTCTTGACAAAGATCCTTTGAGATTTCTGTACATTTGAGATGGCTGCAATCCTGGATTTGAAGATTTTCAACCCTGTTGGCCAAGTCTACAGGGAAGAATGTGAGAGAATCGCAACTATTTGTTATATGCATTGTCTGGAGCTCTGTGTAGTGCATCATATCTTGAAATTGGATTTGTAAACTCCTACATTGATAGATATGCAGTAATTTCAGTGATGGAAGAGAACTTGGCAGGTTGCCAATAAGATGTTTGCATTTTTGTACATGAAGCTCCTGAAGTGAAGGAAATCCATGACCATAGGCTACAAAAGATGACCAATGCTTCCAATTTGGCATGTCCTCAGACCACAAATTCTCACATTTTTGATATAATTTAGCATATATCAATTATATTTGCTAATGAATTTTCTCCCGAGTGTGCAGCAATATGCGACCTATTGGAGATGAACAACTCTGAGATGATCAAAATTCTCAGAATAATTCAACCAATTCCTTGAATAATAAACAAGTTGACATATGTAAAGTTAAAGTTCTGAAGGAAGCAAATGCTAGGAGCTATGCCGAACTGCAGATCATGGCAGTGTTGCTTCAATCATGTCTTGTTGATTTGCTTAAAGTTTGCTATTTGTTTTCTCTTTTCCCATGTGCTTTGCTATTGATTGTACTGTCGAGTTTGTTACTTTAGAGAGAACGGCTCCGGTTATATTCACCACAAAATAAATGAAACAGAAACTTCTATTTTAAATCTGAATAGATGTTGAATTTGATTGAAATCTCAATAAATGTAAATGCATAAATTCAAACCATACGTTCACTTATGTTTTCTTATATCTGTTTTTTCTTCTTAAGATCTCACATGGAAGTTGTTTGATGAATTTTGTCAAACACAAACAACAGAATGAAAGTGGCATGTAATGTTTGGAAATTCTGATAAAAAATAAATAAATAACCAATTGGGTCAGGGTATGGAAAAACATTCTATAAATATTCAGATTTTATTGCACAATCAAGCTATTGGATGCATATAATGTATGGCTGCAGAACACAGGTTGAACTTCCTGTTCTGAAAATCATACTTGTTATGCATACCATGCATACACATTTCAGTTAATTTCATCACTGTTGATTCGATGCTAAATTTCAGTCATAGCATAAGTACTAATCAGCATGGAATTGGGTCCTGTGATAGAATATGAAAATGCAAAAGCTGTTACATACTCATCAAGCTCCATGCAAGTCCTCTTTCGTAGTTTAGAAGCTGAGAGGAACACAACCACAAGGTCCGCAACTATGCATACAAGTGTCAGGAAGTCCTCCTGCGTGCTCTGACATGTTGCAATTGCTTCTGTTAAATGTTCTATTTACAGAAGAAGTCTGCATGCACCTGCATCATTTGGATACTATTAATGGATGTGTAACCTGTACACCGAAATAAAATTCAAGATCTACTATTAGAAATTGAGCATTTTTTATGAACTTCTACTTATTTGCACTTGATGTGCGCCAATATATGATCAATGGATGAGATAATCACTATAAACTAGAAGTTAATAATTAATATCATTCATACACGATAAGCAGAAATATAAATATTCACACATAAAATTGAAGATATTCCAGACTTACTCAAGAGATTACTTCCTCGTCGATTTGTATGTGAGTAACATGAGCTATCTTGTACCACTCTTTCCCTCTTCTGTTTTGAAATCTTGCATTTAGCAAAGAACACTCATTGATGTACAAATAAGTCACTGAAGAAGGCAGGCCCTCTTCAGGAAAGGATTGAAGTTTGTCACATCCGTTGATCTTCAATGTTTCAAGCGATGTTAGGCGTTCAAGCCCCTTGTAGTCCAGGAATTCGAGGTTTGAGAGTCTGCTGATTCGTAGACTGTTGAGGCTGCTGGGAAGCAGATTCTGCTCTGGAAACAACTAAGGTTGTTTAGCTCATGCATTTTCCACTGAATACTGGGAGTGAGTTTGTGGCAATTAGTGATGCAAAGTGAGCTTAGGTTCTCAGGAAAACATCCATGTATAATGGAACTGAGTTCTGGACATCCAATGATAAAGAAAGACCGAAGATATATGAGGTTGTCCATACGTTTTGGAATCCCCTTGAGATTCTTGCAATTAGATAGAAAAATTGATGTCAGGTTGGGGGTATGCAGTCCCTCCGCAAGGAAAGATAGAAATTCAGGGCAATCCCTGATTTCCAATGCATCAAGTGACGTGTGTTTCTCTGAAATTGAGATAGAACTGAAATTTACACAATCCCAGATAGCAAGGCTTCTAAGTCCTGGAAAAAAGGTTAAATAGAAGGAACTTAGAGAATCACAGCTGCTGCCTATGCACAAGTGTTCAAGGAGTGCATGCTGCTTTGTTTCTGAAGGGGAGGGGAATTTTAATTTCCTGCAGTTACGGATATAAAGAGATTTCAAGGTAGTGGGTAGATGGTCTACGGAAAAGGATTCAAGAAAACTACAATCGATAATGTACAATTGTTGGAGATGGATTTTTTTGAGCATCAGTTCCTCAGGTAGGGACTTAAGGGCATCACATCCTTCAATTTTGAGGCTATGCAGCCTCGGTGGCAACTTTAATAATTGTGAGGTTTCTGAAACCTTCAAGTTTTCAAGACTACAGATCTGGGAATACCATATGTTGATTGGATCATCGGTATCAGATGAACTTTCAGTCATTTTCAAGGGAATTTCCGATGCACCTTCATGCTTAATACTTGAATTTTCATTGGAAATCTTGGAGGTTTCTGGAGGAGAGCCAAGTATAGACCCCTCGGTCAATACAGCCTCTTTGTCTGTCTGATCCAATTTCTCTTCAAGTGCTTCATCCTGAATACCAAAGAATGCTTCAATTTGGTTTTCAAAACTATCAATAATTTCCCGTCCCGCAAGATTTTCCATTTCTTTGATTATTTCTTTCATCCGGTCTTCTATACCCTTTTCGGGTGAAGTGGATGGTTCATTACTCCGGTCTTCTATATCCTTTTTGGGTGATGTGGATGGCCTATGCTTTTTTAAAAAACATCGAAATGTCAAGTTGCAGCAGTAGCTCCATAGAGATGTAATGATCTTGAACTCTGCTTCCAACTTGGCAACGTCATGTAGAATATCATCAAGATCGAGGATAATTCCATGAAGAAGGTTAAGCCACGGTACCCAATTACCTGATTCTGTAATACCATGATTAAACCTATCAACAAGGAGCAATTTTTCATCAATATTTTCCATTTTTTCCTTCAACTTCTTCAGTAATGCCTCATCAAGTTTCTTTCTCTGAAAGAAAATTGAAAATCCTTCAGAAAAGATCATCGTGCGTTGTACATGAAAATGAGCAATAAGTTTCTTACTCATGAAGTTGTACACTTCAAATGAAATTAAAGGAAATGATGAATAGGAGAAGGCGGTGACGACGGAGTAGATCTTCATATATTGTTCAATACTAAGACCTAGTGATGTATGGCAAAAGAACAAGAGGCTGAAGAGGCGATGCAGGAGCAGCAGGACATCATGTCTCACAAGGACAAGAATGATGATAAAGTACATCATTTTGGATTGTCTAATGGCTTTGAAGCGATAGAGTAAATGGGCTAGGCAGATGATTAGCAAGAAGTAGAGGATAAAGAAGATCATGATGGATTGATCACTACGATAGATATTTTTTCAGATCCGAAACCGAGATGAAATTAATTTGATCTAGTTGGAAGTCTTGAGTGGTGTGTTATGGAACCCTGCATATTAACTGTGCCGTGACTCATATCGAACATGGCACTTCAACATCCTGGATAATAACTTTTAGTATAAGTTGCATAAACATATCCGGATTTAGGTGTAATTGCACAAATATGAAACTATTGCTTATAATTATATAAAGAGTAATGTCAGATATTTTAATTTTTTTTTTCCTAAACAATATACTACATAATATGTCAACATCTTTTAAATCATGAGATTATATAATAATTAATGTTATGTTGACACCTCATTTATAATATCATTTGGAAAAAAAAATTGAAACATTTAACATTTTTCTTACACAAATATCTCTTGATGTTAGTGTAATTTTATTATTTATTTGAGTATTTTTCAGTATTTTATTTATTTGATTATTTTAACTATTTTATTTATTTAATAAAACGTTCATTAAAAATCACTTATTTTTTTCTAAGGTAATAAAATCTTCGCCAATGTAAAAAAAGAAAAAAAGATGCTTCAACATTCTCAATTTAAAAAAAAAAAAAATTAAAAAATACATTCCTTCAATCAAGTAGCAAATATGTTATGGAGATTACTAGTCATATGGCCCGCGCTTTGATGCGGGAGTATTATTTTCAATTTTAATAAATTTTATTTATCTAAATTATGAAACAAAAAAAAAATCAAGTAAAATAATAATTCTATACCAAATAAAAATATCAATTATATATATATATATATACATAAAAATACGAAAACAATATATGCATATTGCATTGAATATTTATATAACACTCCTAAAATCAAAGAGTAAGTAAACACTTTGATATGGAACGATAAACCATAAACCATCAATTACTCCACCCACATAAACTAATAATCATCAAATAACTTTAAATAAACCATTCTAAAACGTAAATATATATCCAAATAATTACAATAATAAGGTTCATAATACTCTAAAGGAAATTAAAAAAATACTGAGCACCTAAACTCAAATTCTAAATAACATAACAAAAAAAAAACATTACATATAATCTCAATAACTTCCAACACCTGAAAGTCTATCGCCCTAACGGTCAGCTTCTAGGATATTTAGTCTGTAAAATGTTAAATAACAAGGGGTGAACTGTCAACTCAATAAATTAACACTGAAAAGTGTATGTTTACTAAGGGATAATATCATCATTTTACACTTCCAATATGTTTAATTCCCCAATTTAGACATAATTTCGTTCGTTTGTTTAAATAAATGTGTTGCGTAGTAATCAGTGTATTTTTCTTTGTATTTCAGAGGTAATTCGATCAATTCAGAATCATAGAGAAATCAGATGGCAAAAAAAATATCGTTTTCAAGTTTAGAACGTCAAAAAACCTTAGCAAGACCACGAAGGGTATTTTTATAATTTTGACTATCCACTGTTAACAGTTGTCTTCACTGTTCACAGTTGACTTTCACTGTTCACTATTCACTTCACGGATGGGTTACTGTTCATTGATGATGTGGCAAAATCTGGACGCTCCATTCTAAATTCATCCGATGGTCAATTTTCATCAGTATTTTGTATAAATAGCCCCCCCCCCCCCCCCCCCCCCCCCCCCCGATTTTGATGTTCTGAATCCAAATCTGATGTTAGATTTATGAAATTCTCTCTCTTTTGTTCTCAAATCCTCAGTTTAAATAAAATAGCTATTTTCTAATTAAATTATGTCTGACTAATTTTATATAGCTGGGGCCAAAGGTGATACCGTTGGTATGAAAAATATGATCAAATTTGGTAAGTTTATTATTTTTATGTTGTCTCCCTTCTGATTTTTGTGGAGTTTTTGACTCACTATAGACAGACAGATATTGTCTAGCACAGTGAGTACTCTTACCCATATCTATTAGAGAGTAGTTTATCCCCTCGGATCTTTGTAGAGTTTTGACTCACTGTAGACAGACAAACGTTGTCTAGCACAGTGAGTACTTATGCCCATATCTATCAGAGAGTAGTCAGTGGAGTGGAATACCATCCTATTAATCTGGACTAAATATTAATTATTGGATCATATTCGAATTACCAACAGTGGATCCCTTAGCCCCAGTTTTAATATTAATTGATTTTCATTTTATAACAAGCTTATAAACTAATCTAGATAATTAATTCTACAATGACAATTGAACAACCTCACTGTGGTTCGATCCAGTCTTACCGGTTAATTTATTACTATGACACTCTTATACTTGAGAGTAGGAACACTTCTTTAGGATGTGTCAAGTTTTTGACGCCGCTGTCGGGGAGGTAAGTCTGTATTTTCTTTGTAGAAGTAATTTCTTTTTTTTCTTTTTTTTTAGTTTGTTATTTTTTTTTTGTTTCTCTCTAATCTTCCTTGTTCTTATTTTATCTTCAGTTTTGCATCGCTCATCTTAATCATAAACTTCATCCACTTAAAAAAAAAAGACACTTGTAATCATTAATCACATTTTTGCATTTTAGTCATTGTACTTTTTATTTGTATTTTAGTCCTTGTACTTTTTATTTGCATTTTATCATAGATATAGTTTGTATTTGCATATAGGTCATTTTATTTTTCATTTTCACATATCAGTCCCTGTAATTATTATATTTTCACTTTAGTCCCTTTATTTATAATTATTTATACTTTTACCCCAATACTTGTGCATATTTGCATTTAAACCCCTAGAATTTTGCAATTTGTCATTTTCATCAATTTTCTTTTGTTTTCTTTATTTTTGTGTATTTCACCTCTATGAACCCTTATTAAATTTGCATGAGACGTTGGTCTCGAACATCTAGTGGTAGATTAATTAGGAAATCATAATCACCCACATTCACCAACAACATGGCTGAAAACCCACATAGACATCCAGCAAGAAACCAAGCCGAGAACCTTTTAGACAACCTTGACAACATATCTCAACACATCAACTATCCGTCTTATGTTAACCATGACCAACACATTAACCCAAATCCACCTAGAACTCTTAGAGACTACATGAACCCTACACACACTGGAGCACCTTCATGCATAGATTTCCCACCAAATGCAACACACTTTAATTTTAAACTGGAATCATTCAACTTTTATCCAATTTTCACGGTCTTGAATCTGAAAACCCATATTGCATCTTAGGTAGTTTGAGGAAGTCTATAACACTTGCACTGACCAAAATGTTAGCATGGATATAATCAGGCTTAAGTTTTCCTTTTTTCCTTAAAAGATAAAGATAAAG
The DNA here is from genome assembly GCA_032871835.1 of Dipteronia dyeriana. Taxonomy (NCBI): domain Eukaryota; kingdom Viridiplantae; phylum Streptophyta; class Magnoliopsida; order Sapindales; family Sapindaceae; genus Dipteronia; species Dipteronia dyeriana. The sequence goes on along the minus strand of CM065303.1, from coordinate 75,782,255 downwards.
CTAAAACTTGGTTACAAAACCTTAGGTCAGAATCAATCCAAACTTGGAATGATATGCAACAACAGTTCTTAAGGAAATTTTTCCCAACTCATAAAACAAACTCTCTTAAGAGGCAAATCACTTCATTTGCCCAAAAACTTGGGGAAACACTTTACCAATGTTGGGATAGGTTCAAAGAGTTGTTAAATGTCTGTCCACATCATGGTTTTGAAACATGAAGGATAATGTCACATTTCTATGAGGGACTCATACCCCAAAGTAGACAAGTCATTGAAATGATATGTAATGGGGAGTTCAGTGACAAACATCCTGAAGAAACACTTAAATACCTTGATCATATCGTCGAAAGTGCTCAAAATTGGGTCACCATTGGTTCCTATGAGTCCATGAGAAAACCACAACCATCTCCATCTAGTGGAGGCATTTACAATCTTAGGGAAGATCATGACATTCAAGCTAGATTCGCATCCCTATCTAGGAAAGTTGAAGCTTTAGAAACTAAAAAGAGTGAACATGTAAAATCTATACTATAAATCACATGCCATGTATGTAATTATGATGATCATATCACTCATAGTTGTCCAACTTTGCCAGCCATAAAAGATTGCCTTCATGAACAAGCCAATATTTTGCACACTTTCAACAAGCCAAATTCCAACCCATACTCACAAACCTACAATCTTGGTTGGAGAAATCATCCAAACTTTAGTTGGAGGAACAACAATCAAGCCCAGTCTTCACAACCACCAAGTCCATCACATCCACAAACATACTAGAATTTCCAAAACCCACAAGGTTATACACATTATGTCCCACAATCTAGGAAAAACCTTAAAGACACTTTACACTCATTCATTGAGAAGCAAGAATCCATTAACAGCCAAACTGCACAAACCTTGATAGATGTTAAAGATACTTTGGCAAAGATTGCTTCTACACTCAGCACACACGAAAAAGGTAAGTTTCCATCTCAACCCAAAGCTCGTTACACGGGTTAAAGAGAAAGCTTAAGGGGATTGTACTAAAAAAAACATCTGCAATCCGAGTAATTAAGGCCGTATGAGTGTTCTAACACTTAATGCCCTAAAGCCAACTGGTTTGGGAGTCATTAGCCTAAATTTTGCTACATGGATTAAAGATGAAATGCTTGTTTCCAATTTTGTTTTATTAAAAAAAACCAAAAAAATGAATAAGAAATAAAACTACTGTCTAAGGAAGAAGCCCTGATGAGATTTCGGAATGAAAATGTTGTTTGATTTCAATTGAATCTCATAGTTATTGTGTTGATCTTTGTTGAGTACAAAAAAGTTTGATTGATAACTCAATTGATGACTAGTGGTTAAAGGGTGAGAAAAGAGGTATGGAAGAGTTTGTCTATTTGGTAGTTTAGAGATTTGAATTTAAGTTTTTACTGTTTTCGCTTTAATTGCTAGGGACTAGCAATAAATTGGTTGGGGGGGTGGTATGATTAACACTGAAAAGTGTATGTTTATTAAGAGGTAATATCATCATTTTACACTTTCAATATGATTAATTCCCCAATTTAGACATAATTTCGTTCGTTCGCTTAAATAAATGTGTTGTGTAGTAATCAGTGTATTTTTCTTTGTATTTCAAAGGTAATTCGATCAATTCAGAATCATGGGGAAGTCAGATGGTAAAACAAGCATCGTTTTCAAGTTTAGAACGTCAAAAAACCTTAGGAAAACTACGAAGGGTATTTTTATAATTTTAATTATTCACTGTTCACTGTTCACTCACGGATGCATTACTGTTCACTATTCACTTCACGGATGGGTTACTGTTCACTGTCACTGTCACTGTTCACTGATGACGTGGTTAAATCTGGACACTCCATTCTAAATTCATCCGATGGTCAATTTTCATCCGTATTTTGTATAAATATGGGGCATTCTCCCTTAATTTTGATGTTCTGAATCCAAATATGATGTTATATTTATGAAATTATCTCTCTTTTGTTCTCAAATTCTCAGTTTAAATAATATAGCTATTTTCTAGTTAAATTATGTCCGACTAATTTTATATAGCTGGGGCCAAAGATGATACTGTTGGTATGGAAAATATGATCCAATTTGGTAAGTTTATTATTTTTATGTTTTCTCCCTTTTGATCTTTGTGGAGTTTTTGACTCACTATAGATATACAGATATTTTCTAGCACAGTGAGTACTTTTACTCATATTTATCATATAGTGGTTTCTCCCCTCTGATTTTTATGGAGTTTTTGACTCACTGTAGACAGATAGATATTGTTTAGTACAGTGAGTACTCTTACCCATATCTATCATAGAGTGGTTTATCCCCTCTGATCTTTGTGGAGTTTTGACTCACTATAGACAGACAAACGTTGTCTAGCACAGTGAGTAATTATACCCATATATATCAGAGAGTGATCAGTGGAGTGGAATATCATCCAATTAATTTGGACTAAATATTAATTATTGGATTATAGCCGAATTACCAACAGGAGATCCCTTAACCCCAGTTTTAATTTTAATTGATTTTCATTTTATAACAAGTTTAGAAATTAATCTAGATAATTAATTCTACAAGGACAAGTGAACAATCTCCCTATGGTTTGACCCGGTCTTACCGGTTAATTTATTACTATGACACTCTTATACTTGGGAGTATGAACACTTCTTTAGAACTTGTCAATACGTAATTGAAAATATTTATGAAATTTATAATAACATTTGATGAGTACATAACTTTTCAAATATTCAGATACAATTAAACTTATAAAAGTAACATTTTCAAATATATAAGCAAACTTGCAAAAGTAATATTTTCAAATACAAGTAAACTTGTAAAATTATCATTTTCAATATACGATAACGATGAATAACATTTCATAAAAAATAAGCTCAATTCAAGTAGTGTCATCAATACCTCTGGTGACCCGCCATTTACATTTCAGAAATTGGTACAAGACCAAAATCATAACATTTCATTTGTCGCGTGCGATGCATGTACATTATCATCGGTGATCAACATTTCATTTACTACTGACGTTGAACTAAAACATTAGTTTCAATATAAAAAATATATATATAATACATTTGCATTACTAAATCATAAAATGACCAAACATTTAAGCTATTAAATAAATAGTTTCAGTAAAGGTAAAACTCATTTAAAAAGAGTTAAGTAAAAAATTTGTAAGTTAAGACTAAGTAGGAAAATGAGTTTATAAACATATATAAACGTATATAATAAAATATTTTAGATCATAACAATATGATAAATAAATTTGGTTTCTAAGAAAACATTTGTGCAATTACATACTACGCAAAAAAAAAAAAATCTACTTACCTCTGATGAGCAAGTTTAAGGTTTCACTAACGATATTAGGAAATCACGAAAGAGACCTAAACATATAGAATATAATCCCTCAATTAAACCAGCCAAATTGGAGAGATCTAGCTCAACTTTATAAATATATTTTTTTTTTGTTCATTTTCATGAAGAGATTTCAGAAAAACAGATTTCAGTGCTCAAACGTTAGTGATTCGAAAATTTTAAAGGGCTTCAAAATTTACAAAACTTAATTAATAAATCCAAAACTAAGAACTAACTCCCCTTAAAATATCATAATTTTATCAAATACCTATAAATTTCTATAATTTTTTAAACACACAAGGGTCAATCCTGATACCATAAATTTTGATCTTTCAATCAGACTTCATATATACCTTTAACAATCTTACAGACCACGAAAAAATTCCAAAATTTTATTTATAGATTAATACACTAGTATTTTATCTATACATCGAAAATTAGAATTTTACCTTTCTCCGTTTGAGAATTAAAATTACTAAAACACCGAGAGCTCATGATTGTCAACCTGAACATTATTGCTTAAATATCAAATATACCCAAATAACTAAAATACTTGTATATCACTAAAATTCACGAAAATGTATATCATGATTCAGTTATGTATATAAAACCATATTACCAAATATTAGACCTAAATACATCCTTAATTTCAATTTAAAATTACTCCATTACAATACGTTGAGTTTAATAGTTCATAAAATTTTGCATCCATAACTAGTTTAGAAATAAAATCTTTCTAAGCTAAGCACCACCAAAAATTTCTAAAATTATAACACAAGTTGATATAAGTGTCTACTATTCTCATACCAAAATTCACTATCAATTGCAACCGAAAAATATATCTAAAATAACCGAAACAGTAAATTGCTTCACCGGTATTAAACAAATCAAAATTTCAACCTACAGTAACACTCAAACTTGAACTCTTTAATGGACTCTAAAAATTTCAACAATTTATTATAAGCTTCATGTAAATATATCTATTTCATTCACTCCAAAATCTATACATTAAAACATCTCTATAAACTAAAATTAAACAATTGTTAGAGGCCTAAATTTTGTAAATGAGATATTATGTGTCAAAGGATTTGAAAAAAAAACTACAACTTTAATCCAAATTTAAAAAATGAAACAAGGTATAAGAGAATCGTACCTTCAAAGAGTTTCAAAGTAGAATGAAAATGATACTTCCATTGATATTCCTTTATAAAATATACTCATATGTGAGTAAGTATAAAATATTGGAGATATACAAATCCTATTAATTTTGCTAATATATTCAAATCCCTCTAAATATAGAGTTGATTTTCGTTATGATTGTCTTTGAATCAATCACTAGTAATTAGTTGCATTAATAAAAGAAACTAGGAGTTGACTACAATATATATATATATTAATGTCATAATACTATTTTCATTACTAAAAGGAGAATTAATTCGGGTCTTGCATACAATTGACTTATTTCAAATCTCATGGAATTGACTTGTAATAATGCTAGAGAATCAATAGTTTACTGTCAAAATACTCTACTTTAATACCGAATGATTTAATTGTATTAACAAAAAGAAACTAAATTAATGTGTTTCTATTTATATTTATATTATTATTAATACTAATAAAGAAGGAACAAATTCGGGTCTTACAATAAATATGAGAAACAAAAGTCTATGCATTAAATATTATTGTGAAACAAAAGTATCATGCATTACACATATTTTGTCTATTGAAATAAAATTATTTAATTAAATGAGTAAGTGTAACAAACATTAAATATATTTAATATTAAACTTATGACATCTCTTAAAAGCTAAACAGGTTCAAAAACCGAAAGAAAATAAGTTGAATCTTATTTTTATTTTTGGCTGCATAAATTTATAGTCAAGTCAAATTGGATCTTGAAACTTGAGATTTATTTTATAATAATTTTATTTTCAATATTTGTGATTTGAAATTTAGTTGTACTATAAAGAAAGTTTTGTTCATCATCCAAAATTAAAAAGTAAGTCTAACATTTTCTTGGCTTCGTTTTATTGAAGTTTGAATTATTGGTACTGTGGTAGTGGTTGAATGTCATTTTATTTTATTTTTTGTTTTTTAAAGAAAAGATAGAGAGAGATTGAGAGTATGAATGACAATGGGTAGGGTTCGGGCAGGTTTGGGAAAAACCAAACTCAAACCCACAAAAGAAAATCACATCCAAACCCATCCACGAACCCACGAAATCTAGTGGGTTCGAGTTCGGGTTTCACCCGCGGATTTTGGCAACATCTAGACCCGCCCATGAACCCGTGAATTTCCGAAGATTTGTTGTTCCAAAGCGACACACATCTGTGTGCGTAACTCGATCCGAGTCAAACCTAGTTGCCGATAGCCATCCAAGTTAGTTTTCTTCTTTCAAACTTCAGAGAAAATGAAAAAAAAAAGTAAAATAAAAAAATGCTTAAAAATATCTGAGAAGAAGAATATATGAAGAAGAAGAAGAGTTTAAATTTTGAAGAGACAAATAAAAAATAAAAAATAAGTTGTAGAGGAAATAAATGGAAAAAGATGAGTTTTAATTTTGAAGAGAGAGTGCGGGGGTTGAAGATCGAAAAAAAAAAAGAAATGAAAACAAAAGATAAAAAAAAAAAGAAAAAATTAATTAAAGATCTTTTAAAATATGAAAAGACAAATAATGGCAGACAATTGTACGTGATTTAAGACAAAAATAAAATATAAAAATAATTATTATAATATTATTTGTTAAATAATTATTAAATCAAACGGGTTCGCAGGTTCGGGTTTAGTTTTTTTTCCACACCTGAACCCCGAACCCGTGACGGGTTGAGATTTTAAATCCAAACTCGTCCACGGGTTCTATTTTCATATACCAAACCCTCTCCAAGCTGGTTGGTTTCGGACGGGTCCCACGGGTTTGGGTTTAATTGTCATTCCTAATTGAGAGAAAGAGAGGACTGTGTGTAGGAGAAGGAGAGAGAGAGAGAGAGAAGTGGTGGTACTGTGTAGTGGTTGAGTGTTATTTTATTTTATTTTTATCATCCTTTAGAATGACATTTTTGTAAATAAATAGAAATATATTAAATTTTACTATTTATTAGTGTTCTAGAAGTTGGCCGCCTAGACCGATTAATCAGTAAAAATAGGCTAGGCGGCTGCTTACTGAAGCGAAAATGGGAAAATCGCCCAAATTACGCGGTGGCCAACTAATCGGGGAAGTCGCCGACTAATCGGCTAGGAGGGGGTCAACGGCGTTGACTCCGCCTAGGCAGTTTTTTTTAAATGACCAATGTTTCACCCATTTCCTTCTTCTTCGACCAAAGTGGCAAAGTCACCAAACATTCAAATAACGTCCAAATCTCCTAAAGAATCTTTTTGCTGCTTGCCTCCAGCCGCTGAGATCATCGACAGTTGTCGTTTTTCGTCGTCAGGTCGCAGTAGACTCCACTTTCAAGTTTGTCGGTCTGTCACCAGTGGTAAAAGATCCCATTTTGTTTAAACACCAAGGTAAATGGCCCCTTCAATTTTAACACCACTCTCCAATTCTTTTTTGCTTTATTCTTTGGTTTGGTTTGGTTTACTTATGGCAATGGATTCAATTCTTTTTAGGTTATGGTTTGGTTTTCTGGTAACTTTGGTTTTTTGGGTTATGTTTGGATGGCAATGGATTCAATTATTTTTGGGTTATGGCAATGAATGTTTTGGGCTTTGTTTCAATGATTTAATTAGAAAATGAGGTGGACATTTTTATTACAAATAAGGAAAAATGAGAAAGGATGTGAATGATTTGGTTAGGGTTTGGTGGGTGGCTGTTTGTTGTGTTTCAAGCTTGGGTTTGGCTAACTGGTTGCTATGTTTCTGCACTGTTTTGTGCTATTGTTATGGGTATGTTTTATTGTTTGGTGTTGCCGTGTTCCCTTGTGTTGTTCTGGTGTTGCTTTGGTTTTATGGTTTTGTTGTGCTGTGTTGTTTTGAATGAATATTGAATAGGTTGGAAACTACAATAATCACATGCAATCGATACGTGTATATGAGACTTGATTTAGCTCTGTAGCGTTGAAGATCCAGCTGAATGAATTATAAATTCATAATAGAAAAACAATTGGAGACAGAACTTGGTTAATTACCCAAAATTTTAATTTTTTTTGTGAACCCTCTTAATTAAATAATATACACCAATTTTTCAATTAAATTATTAGAAAGAAGATGACCAAAAAAAAAAGTAAATTTGCCTAAAAAGTCTTGGAGAAGTCTTGAAAACTACAAAAATGAAAATGTCAATTTGGCCAAATGTTTTTTTTTTTTTGTTAATTTGACCAAAAAAGGGAAAATGTCAATTTGTCCAAATGTTTTTTTTATTAATAACATTTTTGAATTGTGAATTGGTACAATTTTATTCACTCTGTTTTTTTGTGTCTTTTGTTTTGTGAATTGTGAATTAAGATTTTATTTTATTTGATATTTTGATTTCAGATTTTAACATGAGTTCATTACCTAATGCTTCGGGTTCCTCTGATGCCAATTCCGTGTTGAAACGAAAATCAAATGATATTGGGTGGGAGTTTAGCCAATTGATTGATGTAAAGAATTTGGATAAAGTGAAATGCAATCTGTGTGGAAAGACATTTTCATAGGGGGTATATAGACTGAAAGAACATATTGATAACATAAAGGGAAACGTGACTTCGTGTTCGAAGTCAACAAAAGGAGAATATTGATTTATGTAGAAAATCAATTGACGATGCCAAAAACAAGAAGAGAAATAAGAGAAAGGAAGAAGATGAGATAAGAGCAGGAGTGAATATCAGTGGCAGAGATGAATGTGAGGAAATGGAAGGGTTATGGTCCTTAGGGACAATGAAATGGCCTAATTTTCTTAGCCCTATGGTCAAATTTGCAAAGTCCATTGAGTCTAGTTCTCTCGGGGGTAGGTCTTTGAGACAACAAAACATTAATAAATCACTCTTTAAAGAAAGGACATCGGCAGTGCAAGAATATGTGGCACAATGGGTGTATGAAACACGCATTCCTTTTAATGTCATTGTCGGTGACAGCTTCAAACGAATGGAATTTGGATCGGGTTTCCAACCTCCAAGTCAATGGCAGTTGAGGGAAACACTATTGAAGAAAATGGTTGACAAAACCAAAGTTGCCATCAAAAACCAAGAAGAATAGTGGACACTTACTGGGTGCTCAATTATGACGGATGCTTGGACGGACAGAAAAAATGAGGAGTATCATGAACTTGTGTGTGAATTGTAGGGAAGGAACCACTTTCCTTTCGTCTAAGGAATGCTCTGACGATGCACACACCGGTGAATATATTTTTCAGTATGTGTTAAAGGGGATTCAACAAGTTAGGGCACATAATGTTCTTCAGGTGATCATTGACAATGCATCCAACAATATGGTTGCTGTAAAGTTATTGAAGGAGAAGATGCCATATGTTTTTTGAAGCTCGTGTGCCATTCACACCATTAACTTGATTCTTGAAAGTATTGGCAAACTACCAAAGTACAAAAAATTTATCGATTCGGCCAAAGCTTTCACAATCTTCGTTTATGCACATCATAAGACGTTATCGTTAATGAGGAGCTTTACAAAAAGGAGGGATATAGTGAGGCCGGGAGTCACTAGGTTTGCCTCCGCTTTCCTAAGCTTGGAAAGTTTGGTGGCGAAAAAGAATGGGTTGAAACAAATGTTTACTAGCGTCAAATGGGAAAAATGCAAATGGGCTAACACCGTTAAGGGGAGAGAGGCCTACTCAACTATGGTGAGCCTTGGTTTTTGGAATGGTGTGAACTTGTGCTTAAAGGTATTTGGTCCATTGGTGAAAGTGCTTCGATTGGTTGATGGAGATCGAAAGCCATCCATGACCTTTTTATATGGAGAGCTTTTACAAGCAAAACTTGAGATAAAAGAGGCGTTGAACATTGTTGAACAACATTATCTACCTATCTTTGCAATTATTGATGAGAAATCCAAATATCGGCTAGATACTCCACTACATTTGACGGTTTATCTATTAAATCCCTACTACTTCTATAAGGATTTATCCATTTTTGGTGATGATGTAATTTCTACTGGGTTTACTACATTTACAGATATGTACATTTCTAATAACCTTGATATGCAAGATATAGTTGTGAATATTGAGTTCACCAAGTATAGCAGGAAAGAGGGTTCATTTGGAAAGCCATTGGCGACAAAAGAATGTTTAAAGAATGATGACAATTACGATCCAGGTTAGAAAACTACAAATTATTCAATTCGTTTTATTATTTATGTTTACGTTAGTATTTATTTTATAACTTATTTATCATTTATTCTTTTTATGTAGTTCAATGGTGGAAAATGTATGGATCTCAAACGCCTAACTTGCAAAGAGTATCAATTAGGATCCTCTCTTTAACTAATAGTCCATCCGGATGCGAAAGGAATTAGAGCACTTTTGAAAGGGGGGGAGGGGTCTCATAACTCATAAATAACACATGAATGGCTTGTTCATAAAGATGATAAAAAAGTAGAGCTTGATCTAGAAACGGATGATGATATGGATGAAGAAATTGAAGTTCAATTTGAGTCCGATGAAGAGTGTGCCGATATCCTTGGAGAAGGAGACTTAGACTAAGTAACTTATATAGTTTTTCATTTCTTGTCTTATGATTTGCATTTTGATTGTTGTTGACTTGTTGATGTTTGATAGAAGTTAGAACTTGGAATTTATCATTTTGATTCAATTGTATCTTTATTTTGGATTTGGATTGGTTTGTGATTGCATTTGGATCGGTATTTAGGGATTTGGATTTGTTTATGATTGGATTTTGATGGTAATTTGACATTTGTGGATTTAGAAAGAATTTTCTTTGGACTTTGATAATTGGGGATTTGGATTGGTTTATGATTGGATTTGGAAACAATTTGTTGGAAAGAATTTTATTTTGAGTTCTAATTGGAATTTATGTATAATTAAGTTTTCCGATTAATTGGCCTAGGCGCTAGGCGTTGGGTCTCTACCCAACTAGCGTTTAGCGCTTACTAGAACACTGTTATTTATATAAATAGTTCAATTTTAGAGCTGTTTTAGTATATATAATAATTCTCACTATATTAAGCGAAAGTCCCTGGAATCGAGGTTTACAAGAACCAAAACTTTTCCAAATATAAGACCAGATAAGGTTGGTCTGTTATAGGTTCGAGTCTCTCTCTTCACCTCATAAAAACTCCTAATTATTGTAATATTTAAAAATATATAAAAAAAGAACGTTCTCAAATATATATATATATATAAAATCAATTCCATTCAAAAGCTGAATTTGCATATTAATTATCTAAAAGCATCTTCAAAGCAAGCGTGATTTGTGAAGAAAAAAAATAGCGTAAGATTAATAGACAAATCGTTAAAAAAAATATTTCTCCAATACAGTCATGCATATTAAACATCAAACTGACGTAGTAAAAAAAAATATTAGACATTATCAATATGACCATCCACTTTCATACCGTAGTGAAAACAAGAATTCCAATTTAAAATCTAGGACGTGGTAGTGTGATTACACTTGATATCGATATAGGTGAATGTTGACTTGAATTCTAATATCCAAAGACGTGGGAGTTTTCTAAGCCTACAGACCAAGACTATCGGCACCAAATCAAAAATCATGAAACTACAGCATCAATGATGATTGTGTTGTCATAATTTACAATGAAATTAAAAAGCTATGCATAATCTGTGATAAGGAAGCAATGTCCATATATATGTGCGAAGCATACAAAAAGTACCTGGAAAATTGGTTTCGTTTCTCTGCCTCCATATATATGCTTCTCTTCCATATAAAAAGCTCATCAAATTATACCACCATTAATTTCCCTGATCTGGATGTGACGAATCTTGGGCCAATACTCCCCTACGTCCTTTTGGCACAACTGTGTCAGACAAGAATGTCCGGTGATGTTCAGAGAAGAAGGAGAACTCGGCAGCGTCCGGTCTACAGAAAAGCTTTGAAGGAAATCACATGAGTTGATTTGCAGACTTTTAAGCAAGGCAAGGTCCTGAAGCCCCTTGAGATTCAAAGTTGCAAGGACAGGAAATTCACTGATTTGGATTATTGCAAGAGAGGCAGGTAGTAAACCCTCATCTGGATATGAGTTTACATTGCTACATCCACCTTTAAGCGTCAAACAAGTGAGCGACGTCATGTTGTTCAGGCCCCAATCATTGTGGACAGTGAGACGATCACATTTCTGAATCAACAGTGTTTTCAGGCTAGGGGCAAACCACCATTTGGAAATGATTCAAGCTTTGGACAACAAGATATGTCCAACGTTTCAAGAGAAGTGAATAGCGTGTTCATCTGTTCTGGCATTTGTTGAAGACTATTGCAATTCGAGATTGAGAAAGATGTCAGGTTGGAAGCATGCATATGTTCGGGGCATTGACTGAAGACTGTTGCAATTCGAGACCAAAAAAGACTTCAGCTTGGGAGTATACATATGTTTCGGCATTGGCTGAAGACTGTTGCAATTCGATGTCAGCTTGGGAGTATTCATATGTTTCGGGGCATTGACTGAAGACTCTTGCAATTCGAGACCAAAAAAGATTTCAGCTTGGGAGTATGCTCATATTTCGGGAATGACTCAAGGCTGTTGCAATTCGAGACCGAAAAAGATGTCAGCTTGGGAGTATTCATATGTTCCGGCATTGAGATTGACTGAAGACTGTTGCAATTCGAGAATGAAAAGGATGTCAGGTTGGGAGAGTGCATCCTTCCTCCGGAAAATGCTTTCAAATCATCGCAGTTACTAATTTCGAAGTGTTGAAGAAGTTTGAGCTCCTGATGATGATCATTAAAAATTTCTATGCAATTGAGATTCCTGCAATCCTGGATTTTGAAATGTTTAAGCTTGTTGAAGAAGCTTAATGTGATTTTTGTGAGAGGATCACAGCTGCTCTTTATCTGCAAAACCTGAAGATTTCTGTAATCTTTGATATCATCAGATGGGAAATCCAATTTGCAACACTGATCAATATATAGTAATTCCAACGAAGGAAAATGGTCTGGTAGCTTCCCAATTAGTTCTGGACATTTCAGTATAAAAAGCTTTTGGAGAGATGATAGCTGTCCCAATGGAGGGAATGATGAGCAATTTTTGCAATCACTAATTCTCAAGATCACCATATTATCAAATAACGAATTCCCTAACCAATCAGGCAACTTTGTACCATTGTACCCTTCAATGGAGATATTCTCTATATTTTTGTGAGGGTGCAACTTTTCAAGAACAACCGTTTCTGTTTCCTGATCATGACCATTATTGTTCCAATGAAAAGCCAACTCCTTAATGCACTGCTTGTCCTTCAATTTGGCATTCTCCGCATCTGCAATGTCCTGTACATTTTGCAACTCTAAAATAGAGAGTTTACCACGAAGTCGTAGAAGGCCACCCAATTCACTTATGCATGACGCTCCAGTATTGTTACTCACCACAAAAGTTGTAAGTATTTGAAGATTTTTCAATCTACCAAATTCAGGTGGCAGCTCTTTCAACGATCTGGTTCCATTCAAATGAAGATAGCCCAACTGAATTAGGTTCCTCATCTTTGCTGGCAACTTTACAAGTTGGAAACAATCCAAAAGCTTCAGTGTTTGTAAGTTATAAAGAGAGCATGTTGATTCTGGCAATTCCGTTATTGCTGTTCCAGAAAAGTCCAAGAAGCGTAAATGTTTCAATTTGTTAATATCTGGACACGTAGTGATGATCTTATAACCTGACAGAGACAGAGCTCGTAAGGAACTCAAGGACGGCAGCAAAGTATGAACCATAAACTGACATATGTGATTGGAGCCACTGGGATTTGATGATAAGCTCAATGGGAGGAAAGTACGCAGAAACTTTGCCTCATTCAAGGCCTCAAACCCATCAAACTTGTCCCTTGCATATGAGAAATGGCGAGTCTTCTCAGATATGCCATGTAATTCGCCACTCTCAGAATGAAAGCAAAATTCACCAGAAACAAATTGAGCTAATTCATTAACTAGGTCATGCATTACAAAACCTGGTTTAACGCCACTTTTTTGGAAAAGCGACATAGATATTAATTCATCAAAGTAACAGTTGCCTACCTCTTCCATGCATTTCTTGTCTCTTGGTTGTTGCAAAAAACCTTCGGCCATCCATAGCATAACTAAAGTTTCTCGTTCAAATACATATCCCTTTGGCAATATTGAACAATAAGCAAAACATTGTTTCAAATGGGAAGGAAGATAGTAGTAGCTCAAACTCAAAGATGGAAGTATGTTGCTCTTATCGCTCCGTAGATCCCAAATTTTGCTGTTCAAAATGTTATCCCATTCATGTGCTTCAACTTTAGAGTGCAACAAACTTCCTATTATTTTTGCAGCTAATGGTAGGCCTTGGCACTTCTTCACTATCTTCTCTCCAATTGGCTTCAGCTTTGGATGTGTTTGAGAATTTATGCTTCGAAAAGCATGCGTTTCAAACACAGACCAGCAATCTTCGTAAGATAATTGTTGAAGAGAATGGGTAAGACTAGCACCCATGGCTGATGCAACACTATGACTACGCGTCGTCACAATAATTCGACTCCCCTTGGCACCATCTTTGAAGGAATTTTGAAGAAAATCCCAGCTAATGAAATTCTCATTCCAAACATCATCCAAGACAAGTAGGAATTTCTTCCCGACAAGTTCCTCCTTTAACCTGATTTGGATTAAATTTAGATCGGTGATGTTACAATCCCGTGAAGTGACAGACTCATAAATAGTTTTAGTCACTTTGAACACATCAAATTCTTCGGAGACATATGCCCATGCTCTTGTTCTGAAATGTTTCTTCACCCTCGAGTCATTGTACAAAAGCTGAGCAAGCGTTGTCTTCCCAACCCCAGCCATTCCAGCTATTGCAATTATGGGGATCTCAGTTCCATTTTCTCTAACAGAGAACAAAAAATCCATTATCTTATTTTTATTTTTGTTTCTGCCATATACCTTACACTCATCTACCAAAGACGTTGTTGGCAATCTTGGATAGAGTTTTCCACCAAAACTTTCTTTGAGACCAAGAACATCTTTATGCTGTGCTATGTTTTCAAGCTTTTTGATGATCTCGTGAAGCCTAGATTGCAGTGTTTCACAGATATTGCTGTTCTGCACCGGATTGTTGCTTGCTTGACATTCTGTTAAAGCCAAAGTAGCAATCTCATCCAAAAAGTCCTCAGCTTGGTAGACAACATTTTTAAGCTCATCAACCCACCCTTTCACAAATGGGTTTGTGATTTGCTTCTCCTCTGCATCGCTAAGCACCACATTGACTGTCAGAAGTATCATTTTCAACCTCTCTAACAGTAGTAACAGATCAGTACCATCGAACCGCTTCCGAAAGAAGTCTACAAATTGCCGAGTTGCCATTCTGTCAAACAGCACCTGAAGGAAACCTGACAGCAACGCACCTACTACTGTTTCGACCCAAACCATCTCTGCCAAGTTGCTGGAAAAATGAGTCACCGGAAAGAAACTTAGATCAATTGCACAGTGAAAGTCACTGTAAAATGAACTGCTTCTAGTCTTAATTAGTGGAAACCGGGAAGGGTAGCTTCTGTGATGCCAGGATAGAATATCAATCAGCTGTTTCAAATAATTATTTTGCTTAGATAAAAAATGATAGGGTTAATAGCACCGATAACCCCTGAATTATATGTGAAATCGTATGTTGCCCTATGAACTTTTTTTCTTAGCATTAAAACCCTTAAACTTACAATTATTGATAAAAGCTAAACTTTCATTTATCGGTAAAAGCTGACAGAAGAGTGACAGACGTTAGAAGAAAGTTACATTTATATATCCTGATTATATGTATAATTACATTAAAACCGAGAAAAAAATATATAATAATAACACCTACACATCTTTTGATTCATTGATTAATGTCCAAATAATAATAATTATTATTATAAAAATTAAATGAATTTTTTAAAAAAAAAATGAACATTGTTGGAGATCATGAATCTTTACAATCCCAAATTCATCAATCTTTACCATCCCAAATTCATCAATCTTCATTAATTAAATTTCCAACACCTAGAAACCAAAAAAAAAATCAAGGATTTCCATTTTCTTTCCTTCATTTTATTAGCAACCAAACAAAACAAAAACTCATTTCACAAACCCATAAAATAAATCAAATTAAAAAAAATCTGAAAAAAAAAAGAACATTGATGGATCTTTAGATCTCCATCAATGCAGAAACATATGGGACTTCATCAAAATCGTCGCAACCAAATGGCTAAACACAAACACAAAATCACACCACCACCCAAACATAAAATCGCACTAGTCAAACCACCACAAAAATCCAAACACGAAATCGCACCACCACTAACCAGAAATCGTACCAGTCAACCACCACCAAATCCAATCACGAAATCATATGAAATAGAAGAGAAAGAAGGTAGAGAGAAGATAGATCAAAGATCAGAAATGGAGGAGAATGATGGAGATGGATTGACGAAGAGATAGAGAGAGAGATCAATGAACCAGATGTGAAAAAAAAAAGACACAATGGCGGCTAAAGGAGATCGAGCGCGATGTGAATAGAAGACGCGGCAGCTGGAATGAGATCCATAGAGAGAGAGAGAGTACGATGAACTAGATGTAAAGAGGGAGAGAGAGAGAGAATACTCGATGGCTTTTGAATGGTGGCAGTGGCTAGAGTTTGGGTGTTAGTGTTGGTGGAAGATGGTGATGATGATGATTGATGAGTGTTTGGAAATATTTGTGAAAATGGTGTTGGGGTTCATTATTTTTTAAATTAAATTGTTTAATTTGTATTATGATGATGATGATGATCTCATGGAGAGCATAATTGTCTAGTTTTCCCCACAAACGGTCTTACCTCAACGACCTAAACAGGGTACTCACCTACAAAACATTATCAGAGATAAGTGGAGATCTTAAGCCAAATATGTTCTGATATGTAGGATCCTCATAGGAGGCAATCATAGAGCATATTGAGGTTTTGTAGAACTACAGATCTCGACATAAAATTATCTGAAGATCAGGACGAGAGAAACTTAGAAAGCCATAGATAAACAAACACTCAGATTTTATTTTCTTCGATTGATTTTACAAGGAGAGCATCTCAAGCTATTTATAGAGGAGAAGAGAGCTCTGGAAAAGATAAGGCCAAGGCTTATGGCCGACAATCATATCTTACAAAAAGAAAATTTAATCCCTGTCGGACAGGTGACAGACCTACATCAAAGCAAATAAAAGAAAAGTTTTCTGACAGTTGGCAAGCACGATAATAATTAGACATCTAAAAGATAAATATGAGATAAGCTTGGAGAAAAGTTATGGACTGCTGAGGTTACAGGTGGTATATTATTCATCATCAGAGTCGAGAGCTCTACAAATGGAACAGGACCACGTGTCATCCTGTAGCGGGTCTTGTGAATCCAGAAGATAAGAATTCCGTAAAAAGTGTTAACTTCGAGATAGGTCCCTTGGGACACCTTGAAGGATGAAGAGGACATTCCTCGTGTCACCATTGACGTCACAGAGGAAATTGAGGAGAGGGATCTGGATACTGATAGGATGCAGTCTTTCGTAGTCATACGATGCATCTCATTCGTAGCTGATATTAGAAGTCCACAGAAGTCCGGTATGTGGATTGTGATGATAGGGCCTGTGAAAGATCCAGATACAACATAGCTTGGCTGCCAAATCTGGGTCCATCTTCCAAAGATGGTATTGACCCATGAGCCTAGTAAGCTCAGTATGCCAAGAGGACAGAGGATTAAACCATTGAAGGAAGGTCCGAAGATTTGCATTAAGGGAGGACGGGTCTTGGATGAGGCCATATAATGCTTGGAGGGGAAAAATCATAGCATGATGATGTACGACAGATAAACACCATAGGAACCATAAGACCTGAGGAGAATAATAGTAAAAATGGGGAGACACAAAGGGGTCAAGAAATGGTTTTGTAGGATTGACAAGTTGGTGTCTGCAGTCTTAGTCATTGATCTGGAAGAGATAAATTAGGAGGTATGTCTTGGCAAAGCTTTGTATTTACATAACAGAAGGAGATTGACCTGGTGGTATGGTCGCCATTAATTTTGGGGGAAAGGAGAAGGAGGAGGTATAGATGGAGAAAAGGTCGAGGAAGATGCCGAAGAGGTTATCATATAAAGTAAAGGAATGGGTCCAGGTTGAGAGATAAGGGTGACAAGATGAGGTCTGAAGAGCATATCAGGAATGATGTTATTATACCCTTTAATGTGTTTCATAGAGAAATCATATCTAGAAAACCAATATTTGAGCCTTAGAAGTTGAGGGTTTGGAGGGAGTTTGTTGCGAAACTCAAGGACCTTTGAAAAGGATGAATTGTCCATTTCTATGACGAAGCTCCTAGTCCTGAGGTGGAAGTCAAACTTGGAGATCCCATTCTTTACCTCAAGAATCTCTTTATAGACTGTGTGATAGTGCTTTTGGGCAACTTTAAATTGTCCACTGCCATAATCGCAGTAGTGGCGCTTTCTTTTTATTTCTTCAATGAGGATGGCTCCCCAAAAATGATCACTATCATCAATTTGGAGGATGAGCTGTCCTGAATAGGGTATGTGCAAATGAGTTGGTTTCTGAGAGATTCTCTTTAGATGGGCAACTGCTTCAGAATGAGATGTGTTCTACTGAGGAGGGTTCTTCTTAAGAAGATTGGATAGATTGTAGTGTAATGGCTAGCCTATGGGATAAAATCCCTAATGTAATTGACGATGTCAAGGAATTGTTGAACTTGCTTTTGAGTGAGGTTCGAATCAAGGAAATCAAGAAGCTGCTCGGCCAAATGAAGACCAGGGTGGTAGGCCCCTTCTCTTATCTGCATGCTGAGGAATTCGATTTCAGCAACGCCAATCGAACTCTTCTTCTCAGAGAGCATAATTCCATATTGGTCTACGATCTGATAGAATTGTCGTAAAAGCCTGTCATGAGACTCCTTATTTAGGGAGAAAAACAGAATGTCATCAATATATAGTAAGGAAGAATGGAGGATAGGACAGAAAATCCTGGTGATGACCTTCTAAAAAAGTGAAGGAGCAGTTTTTAGGCCAAAAGGTAAAACGGTCCATTGTATTAAGCATTTGGGAGACAGAAAGTCGTTTTGTATCTTTCTTCAGGATAGATGACAATCTGCCAGAAGGCTTCTTTTAAGTCAAACTTGGAAAATATAGTAGCTCCAGGTAGCTGTGAGAACAGGGAGTTGGCTCTCGGGACCGGAAACTTGTCATCTTGGAGGAAGAGATTGAGATGCTTGTAATCAATGATCAGTCTCTTCTTTCCTCTAAGCTGTTCAGATCTTTTTTCAACATAAAAGGCCTGGTAGGCCCAAGGGGAGGAAGTGGGTTCTATCAATCCTTGTCGGAGGATTTCTTCACATTCTTTGTTTGCTAGGAAAAGGTCAGTGGGTGACATTCCCGAATGAGAAGCTTTGGTAGGGTTGTCATCCTCGTTGAGCTTGAAGTGAAGCTTGATGAAGAAATCTATATTTTTCTGCAATGGATTTGGGTTTTTAAAGTCAACATGACTGTTCGTGCAAAATCCTATGAGTTTTCCTTGAATTTGTTGGAAGTTAGGATTGATGGTGGAGAGAGGGAAAATCTTGGGTATGTTGGTGAAAGGTTTGAATTCAAGTTTGAACCGGATGCCGATATGAAGAATTATGATGGATTTGGATTGGCTATAAACATCCCATTCAATTAGAATATCTTTGTCCGGAAGGGGAGTACCAATAACATGAGTTATAGAGTGTATGAGGGGAAAAATTGGATGCCAATATTCTTCCTAAAGACCAGGTTGGTAATAAAGATCTGGTCATCAACTGCCAATAACTCATTGCTCTTTTCTTTCCAAGCTTCTGGGGGTAGAACCCTAGGGTTCATCATTGTGGAGTGTGTGCCAGTATCGAAATAGACAATGGCAGGGACCGGCTTGGAGTATTTTTCTGCCAATATCTGAACCTGGATTTGAGGGCCCAGGTTATTATCACTTGTTGCCTGGTAGGCTTCTGATGGGAGGTCTGGTTCCGAATAGTCTGAGGTTTCTGAGGATGAGCTGGAGTCATCTAAATCTTGGAGCATGAAAATGGTTAGTTGGTTGACATCTTATAGTTGGTTGACATCTTCTTGTTATGAGAAGTTGGATTCTATGTCAGCATCAGAAGAAACTTCATCAGCAATCTGTCTGAACTGTTGAATGAGTTGGCTGATTTCGTTCTTTTGTTAGGTCATTGCTTGGCATAGTGTCCCTTTTGTCCGTGAGCAAAACACTTGTCTAATTTGTTCCAGGATCTCCTAGCCTTCTTTCGAAAATATTTATATTTTCTATTTATCTTGTTATTAGAGAAATTCTTCTCTTTCTGTGGTTGTCTTCTTGGAGGATGACCGCTGTAAAGGCGGTAGGATCTGCAATTGTCGTGATCTGTATTCTTAAATTTGAGGTGGTATGAATCAGGTAATTTACAGTACATATCATAATTCCTGCCTTCTCTGGTCATTTTTGTGAAAACTCTTTGTGTGGCACAGAGTTTGTCCAGGGCAATGTGAGTGAACATGTGTATTTTTCCTAGGGAGATATCTCGAAGGGTCCAGTTTGAGAGCTCAATCAAACGATGAAGTTCACCCTGAAGTTCTGCAGGGAGGGAGTTCAAATAGACCTGCCTTAAGCTTTCATCATTGATTCTGCCAAGGGCATGGTATCTGAAAGACATACGTCTGTAATGAAAATCTATATTCTTTTTGTCAAGAGAACAACACCGCATTTCAAAGAACTCTTGTCTACTCTGTTTGTAAAACTAAGAAGCATCTCCGAGAAATTCTCGAAAAATAATCCCCATAGCTTGCGATACATAACCACATCGGACTAACTGTAGCTGTCGGTATTCTTCGAGAGCCTGATACCAATCCCTAAGAGATCCAGTGAATCTGGAAACGAATTCTCTTAAGATGGTTTCTGTGTTGTTTTCTCGCTTTGCTGTCTGGAGATCGAGTCATGCACTCATTTCTGACATCCTTCTTCTCCATTGACGGGGAGCGGAATCGTCAAGATTAAAACATGGGCCATTTGTGGGTCTTTGAGTGGGAACAGGGCCTGGGGGCCTGTGATCTGAAGGTTCTTCCACAATGGGGGTTGGCTCTTCAAAAGTCCCCTCGGAAGTATCAGAGGTGTCCACTGTCTGAGTGGACGGTTGGGGGTCTGTTCTGGATGCCATAAAGATCTAAGAAAAATCTGCAAGCTCATCTAGATCTGATTGGTATGATTGATCAGTTGATATAGGGGAGTATGTTTCCCATGAAAAATTGGACTCATATGAGGATTCTGTGGGGGCAGTAGAGGTTTCGGCGGATGAGGTATGTTCAGAAAAAGAGGTAGATTGGTAAGAAGTATAGAAGGCGTGTTTGTGATGGTCTGAGGTTTTCTTTCTCCATTGAGATGATTTTTTAGAAGGTCTGGTAGTTCTGTTGGAAGATGGCTTATCTGGTTGCCTTGGTGGAGATAAAGGCGGATATTTTCTAAAAAGGTCTCCAGTTGATTTGAAAAACTGGGGGTGGTCAGGAGGTCTAGAGGTATGAGGTGAGGATTGGGTTGGAAATATCAAGGATTGAGTGTAAGGATGTGGTCTTGGAACATAGGGTGCACTGGTGAAATGGTCACGACTTATTTGATCTAATTGGTCCTTAAGTTGTCTGATTTCTCTTTCTTTGTTGTCAAAGTCAGAACCAAAATATCCTTGGTTTATGGATTGATGGAGGTCGGGATCCAGTCTGGCAACTCTAGATTGCAAGTCTGTATACATATTGTGTAAAGAGGCGTCCAAATGTTGAAGGTGAAGATCATGTTAAGAAACATGATGTGAGAACTGGTCAATCTTTTGATCAATAGAGTGTAAAACTCTATTCTGAACTCTGGCGTTGTGGGAATGCCAGTTAAGGACTTGCTCAGCCTGGGAAGGCTGCTTGAGGGATCCATTAGAAAGGACTTCAGTGGTTTGGACGAATGGTCTAGAAAATAGGTTCCTTTCGGGGTTCGAGGAAGGTTCCAGAGGAGGAAAATCCTTGTCATAACTAGAAACCATGAAGCAAGGAATGGGAGTCGAGGCAGAAGGTAGGAATCCTTTAGGTTCCTCTAGCTCCTTTGGCAGCAAACCTTCTAATTTAACGATTTGAAGGGTTCTATCGTAGATAGAGAGAGGTTTATTTTTGACTGGAATAGGCCTATCCAGCGAACATCTGGTTTTCGGTAGGAACGACTTGGTTTACAAGTTGACCTTATAGCCTTGGAACAAACTATGCATTCACAGTCTGTATCACACATTTCTGGATCAACGTCCCATATGAAGTGGCTGTTAATTTTATCCGTATAGATAAGGGTTCCGTCAGCTTCGAAGCAATGAATTGGAATTTCTTTTTCGGAAGTGACAGGTCTGATCATGAGAACTTGAAAAACAGGAGGTGCACTAGGTGTTGGTGCACTAGTGGATACTTCAGTGGTTGAAGTACTGATTGGTTCATAAGTGGTTTGTATGGAGCCATCAGACAGTTTGGTGAATTTTGTGTCTGAAGCAACAACATGAGTGGTATTTTGGAAGGCTTTCTCATAATTGGTGATCCATTTGAGAGGCATAATTTCAGTCAGCTTGTCCCTAGGAAGTTGCTTGGGAATTTGAATGATGGTGGGAACTCCATCTTCTCTTTCTGCTTTTATGAAGATAGTATCTCCAGTATGTCCAGGAATAGAGAGATCAAGGGCATGATCTTGAAGCCTGTAGGCGATCTGATGATGCAACGTTGCCATGTAGGAATTAGGCATCATTGGTGCTCCTACCACTTGAAGTTGAATTTTGAGGCAATTATAAAGATTCTGATCTCTGAGAGGGATGTTGAAATTGAGGTAGTAAGTGAGAGAGATACTTCCTACATAGAGTGTTGACAGGTAAGTTCCGATGATTGCATGCTCATATTCTTTATAGATAGTATTGAGAAGAGCAATCCTGGCAGTGACGGGTAGTCTTTTTCTTCCATGAAGGGTGAGGACTATCCTTAGGGCTCCAATATGTAGGTGAGAGTAGCCTTCTTTGATCCATTGATCAATCAAAGGCTGACCTATTTCCATAACAATATATTGTTCGGCTGTGGATATTGGAACTAGACAGTTGTTTAGGGCAATGGATTGGACATACTCCTTTATTGGAGGAGAACGGTGTTGGACTAAAGCCGTGACCCTTCTAGAGAGTGACTTACTACGTTTGAAAATAGTATAAGATTTAGTAGAGGAAGAGAAGTCTCATAGATTTGAGCAGATTCTCGGATATGGGTATATTCAACAAGGTTTTGTATTTTGTTTGTCTGAGTCTGACGAACAGAGATAACAGAAGAAAGTCTAACCAGAGTGTTATCAGATATACTATTTGCCATTGTTTTGGAAATTCCTTTTCTTCATCCTACTTTATGCCGATATAATTATTATTATTTGTAATTGAAATTCAATCAACCTATTTAAAAAATGTGTTTTTTTATTTGAATTTGTTTTAAAAAATATTTCTCCACTGTCCATCTATGAGATGGATGTGGAGAATTTAAAGATGTTTTTTTTAAGATTTAAAAATTTATAATAATAAAAATTATTATTATTATTATTATTATTATTAGTCAATGAGTCAAAGGGTGTGTAGGTGTTATTATAATATTTTTTCCGTTTTAATACAATTATACATATAATGAAGATATGTAAGTGTAATTGTCCTCTAACGTCCATCATCATTCTGTCAATTTTTATCAATAAATAAAAATTCAAATGGCTTAATGCTAAGAAAAAAAAAACTTAGGAAACAACATACGATTTCGTATATAATTCATGGGGTATTAGTGCTATTAACCCAAAATGATAAAACGACTCATTTCAATAAGATTCAAATAGACTAAAATATGAAGAAAAAAAAAAGAAAAACTCAAAATTTACGTGAAAAGATAAATTTGAGTTATTTTTGTCACCTAATACACGAAATCCTAAGTAAATTGAAACAAATGAACTTGTCTAAAACAGAAAAAATGAAAAATGGAAGTTAAAGCGACCCTTTTTTTTTAGGAAAACAGTGATCATGTAGACGATATATAATGACCCAAAACGGATGTTTTTTTCTCCACCAAATGTCTTCCTAAAAGACAATAATTTCTCAAAAAAAAAAAAAACTGAGAATAAGTGAGAGAAAACTTGAAAAGAGAAGGAAAAGCCAAAAGAGTAATTTAAGGAAAGCTAAATCTTAGATAAAGAAAGTGAAAATTATCAAAAATAACCATATAAATATGTAAAATTTATTTTTAACCACATAAGAAAGTTTAACCATTGATAACCTCATTTTCATTTCATAACTAAAATTATAAAAATATCCCTACAACCAGTGGCCGAACCATTGCGGAAGTAATTGGATGCCCCGGACAGCCCTCCAGAAAAAAAATTACTATATATATTTTAATTTTCTTTTACGATTGTAGATAATTCTTTAAAAAAATTAAAAATGATTTCAAATAATTTAGATTTACTTCATTTTGTTCTATTTATTAGTTTAAACAATTTAAACCAATCATTAATAGTAAATTTTCATTTATGTAGAATTCATTTATAAACATCATATATACAGACTAGGAATAGGTGTGGAGGCCTATTGGGGTGGGGGAGGGTCCCCCCACCTCCGTCCCCAAACCCTATTTGGGGGAAGTGGGGATGGGGGTGTTTGGGGGGGGAGGCTCCCCTGCCCCTACTCCCGTTCCCCATTTTTTTCCATTTTTCTCATTTTCAATCCTAATATTTTTCAATTTAAAATTCAGAATTTAGAATTTGAAATTCGAAATTTAATCAATCAAATCATTATATTCACCCTATGTCAATGCCCAATCCAATAAATAATTGATTTAATTTAATTCAAAATTAACACAAATAACTATAGTAATATAGTATTACACATAAATATATATATGGAAATAGGAAAAATGGGTAGAGAGTAAATGAGTATTAGAGTTAAAGTAATTATTTTTTTGGAAAATGAAAGTAAAAATATATAAATTTATATAGGGAAATGGGTTCCCTACCCCCATCCCCATCCACATCCCCATCTAGATTTTGGGGGTAAAATTTACCCCCACCCCCAAACTCCATTTGGGGATACATTTTGCCCATAAATAGGGGTGGGGCTCCATGGAGGCCATACTCATCCTTAATACGGACTAAATTATTCAATGTGAGGGTTTGTGATGTTGGAATCTCGTTCACTGATCACTCTTCGGAAGTAAGGTTTTAAAATTTTTAATATTGATCTACGATCTGAGACCAGTGAACTTGAGATCATAATTCTTTTTTCGGAACTTAAACATATAAAATTATTACAATAATAAAATATACGTGTATATACAGGAAATTGTAATCAATATAAAGAAGATCTTACCAACATTTGGAAGCTCCTTTACTTTACGATGTGCTCATGTCTGAAACACTCGATCTTCCTCGCTATCTTTCAGACTGATAACTACGTATAGACGCATCACGGTCTTAAGAACTTAAATGAAGGATATAACGAGAAGAAGAAAAAACTATTTCTTCAAAGTAAAACTATCTAGAATAATTCTAGTTAAAAATAATATATATATCGTTTGTGTCACTGTGTAGTGCGCACGACTCGCATTCAAAGCCCAAAAACCAATATATTTTTTTTACTTTATCTCTCTCACTTTATTTGTGTTTGATGCTTCACATACAGTTGATATATATATGTCTAAAAATCAAACACCGATATACATGTTGATATCGGGTTTAAGTGTTTTAGTTTGATATAATTTCACACACCTTCAATTTGCATCTTATGTAAATACTGATGTGTTTTTTTTCAAAAGAATGTATATATCAAATATATATCTTATGTCTTTTAAAAATTAATAATATCTATTTGATTTTAAAATCTTTTAAATGATATCTCATATCTTTTATTTTAAAGGATAATTAAATATTTATTTTGAATTTAAACATTTTAAAATCAATTTTAAATATTTAATTTAATAAAATAAAATAATCATATTATCTTATCTTATTCTATTCAAAATCAAATATCAACTAACACTTTCCATTTAGTGATTAATAATGTTGACGTCGATTTCTGGATGTATGAGAAAAGTCAACAAGATTGGATTTTAGCTGTGATTTCAAAGAGAAAAAGAAGGAGAAAGTAATCGGACGTAAATTTTACGTGGTAAAACTCCGATGACCGAAGAAACGTCCACAGGTGGTTGAACAATCAACCGAGCCAAAATCCACTATAAATAGAATAATTACAATTCTTGATCTCACTTTTTCTCTCTGTATTTTTCTCTATGTCTTCTATATATTTTCTATATATTTTTTGTGACGAGGTTATGAGTCTATTTATATGTTCATGGAACCCTAATCCTCTTTGTACAAGTAACTAAAGATCTTTGTATTTAATTATGATTGGTTACTTGTTCGAAGTAGTCTGTCTTCTTTCCTATTTCGGAGATTCATATAGAGATCGAATAGGACTTTAGTGATATAGTCCAGTTAAGACTTATTTCCTTATAAAGGCGTAGTCTTTTTGAAGAAATAAAATTGTTGTTTGATTTTGGAGCCTCTTTCCTGTTTGGTTCCCTTGGGTTTCTTCCTTGATATGGATATCTTCACGTATTTTAATGACTCTTGATTTGTGTACGAGTTATGCGATGGGTTTCTTTATTCGGTTTTCTTCATGTTTGTCCCGAGTAGAACACGATATTAGCTGGTCCCGAATGACGTCATCTGATCTCGAGTAGAACATGTCATCAGCTAACCCCGAGCGTCGCTAACTGATCCCGAGTCGTATATGACGTCAGTTGACCCCGAGTAGGTTTTGTTCAATATTTGTTTACTCGGACTTCTCTTCTTTGGAAATCTTGCAAGATACTTTCTGAATGCTTATTCGGATGTCCACCTGGCAATTTTATCCTCTTTGTCGACGACGTATATGTCTGATAAAATTTACATACGACAATACCCCCTTAGAATATTTTTGCCAAACTGGGTTTCGTTTCGAACAAAAGTATTTTAAACAACCCTTCAACTTCTTCGTTTCTTTTAATGCCAGGGTAAATGTCTTGTCATAATAGCGTGTCTTAATGGTGACCATGTAAATTCAATTTGCCTTCCCATGCTAGATCTCAATGCTTGTGACGTTTTGGAGTTCTGACGGCATTGGTCAGTTCTTCTCTTAACGATAAATACAAAGCACGACTGGTATCAAAAAGATATGCTCAGCAACATGGAATAGATTATACTGAAGTGTTTGCACCTGTGGCACAATTAGATACTATTCGTTTGGTGATTGCCCTTGCAGCTCAAAAAGGATGGATCATCTACCAGTTGGACGTGAAATCTGCTTTTCTACATGGTGAACTTAACGAGGAAGTCTTTGTTGAACAACCTCGTGGGTATGAGAAGAAGGGTTATGAGTAGAAAATGCATAAGCCGAAGAAAGCTTTATATGGGCTTAAACAAGCTCCTCGAGCTTGGTACAGCCATATAGAGTCCTATTTTGTGAAGGAAAGTTTTGAACGATGTCCCTATGAACACACTTTATTCATCAAAACAGAAAAAGGAGGTAAAATCTTGATTGTAAGTTTATATGTTGATGATCTAATATTCACGGCACTGATGAGTCTATGTTTGCTAATTTTAAAAAATCTATGATGCTTGAATTTGATATTACCGATCTTGGGAAAATGAGGTATTTTCTTGGTGTTGAGGTTATGCAAAGAGCTGATGGTGTCTTCATTAGTAAAAAGAAATATGTACTGGAAGTCTTGAAACGTTTTGGCAAGGATAGAAGCAACTCTGTTCATAACCCCATTGTTCTTGGTTATAAGCTTTCGAAAGATGAAAACGGAGTAAAGGTAAACAACAGTTTTTATAAGCAAGTTGTGGGAAGTCTTATGTATTTGACTGCTACTCGACCAGATGTGATGTTTGTAGTAAGTCTTCTCAGCAGATACATGGAAAATCCCACTGAACTTCACCTGCAAGCAGCTAAGAGGGTTTTAAGATATTTGAAAGGTACAAATGACTTTGGAGTGTTCTACAAGAAGGGAGGAAATGGGGAGCTAATTGCCTACACTGACAACGATTATGTTGGGGACTTGGATGATAGAAAGAGCACATCGGGGCATGTATTCTTGATGAGTTCAGGGGCGGTGTCTTGGTCTTCAAAAAAACAACCAGTGGTCACTTTATCAACCATTGAGGCAGAATTTATTGTTGCAGCCTCAGGTGCTTGTCAAGCACTATGGTTGAGAAGGGTTTTAGAGAAGCTTGGTCATACTCAAGGTAACTCTACAACTGTCTTTTGTGATAGTACCTCAGCAATCAAGCTTTCCAAGAATCCAGTGATGCATGGGCGTAGCAAGCACATAGACGTGCCTTTTCATTTACTTCGTGAGCTCACAAAAATAGGGACTGTGAAGATAATTCATTGCAGTAGTCAGGAACAAGTAGCAGATGTGATGACAAAGCCTCTAAAGCTTGATGCTTTCAAGAAGCTGCGTGATCGGTTGGGTGTTTGTCCAGAGCCTATTGCAAACTAAGTGTTAATAACATTTAGTTTAAAGGGAGGATGTTAAAGTATTAATATTAATAGTATTTCTAAGTTTATAGGATACTGTTTGGCAGTTTGCTAATGCACAGTTAATATCTCCTTTTAGATAGAGGGTGTTTGTTTGTTTGAATTAGTCTTTGGTCTGTACCACGCTTCCATGTTTGTTCAACGTGGGTTGCATCTTTCAGTTTTTCAGTGTCAGTTTTAGTTCGTTTGTAAGGCTATTTATATAGCCAACTTCTATCGTTATTAATGTAGAGTTTTTCCTTTCAATTATTATATACACGAGTCTTTCTTAGTTTTTTAACAGGATGTATATTTATAAAAAAAAAATATTTTAGAAATCTCCGTTGTAAACTAACATTGTTAGTATTCCGTGTGTGTTGAATGAGTTTAACCATTAAAAAATCTAAAATATCTCTATTTAAACTTCAATTTTATAAAAAGACCATTATACCTTCATATTTTTACCAAATAAATTAATAAAATTATACAACATATGAGAATGTTAAATTGCAAAGATGAAGTTATTTTATGGACAATTTTATCCCTAAAAATAACAAAATTACAAATGAACAAAAAAACGTTGAAATTGAGTATTTGTTTAGATTTATAAAAAAAAATACAAAAAAATACATGAATAAATACATATTTTGATTTATTTTTATTGTTTTTGGTTCATTTGAAAATTTGTTAGTTTTTTGAATAAAATTGTCCACAATAACTTCTACTTTACAACTTAACATTGCCACATTTTGTATCATTTTATTAATTTGTATTAGATAAATGTATGAGGGTATAGTAGTCAATTCATACAAATGAAGCTTAATTATAGATATTTTAGACTTTTTAACGGTTAAACTCAGTCAACACAAACGGAATGCTAAGATGTTAATCTATAGGGGAGGTTTCTAAAATAAAAGCATTTATAACTATATATACAATAATAGTTCAAAGGTGAGGGGATGATTTTAATATTAACCCTATTGAAGAGAATTTCAAGAACTTGCTCAATCCTTATCTTGTTCTTAAATTAGTTTCTCCAAATCATTCAAAATCCCACTTAATTAGTTTTTCACATTTTCACTAAACCCTAGCATATCTCACTTATATTTATCTTCATGAAACAAAAATGGATGAACTCATAGTATTTTAGTGCAATTAACTCAAAAAGTCAAATAAATAATAAATTAGATATTAGGGACATTTTAGATCTTTCACATGGGATGTTAACTTTTAATCTTTGACCAAAACTACATTTGTATACAATTAGGTCAAATTTCAAGGGACTCTGTGCACTTTGCCCTAAAAACTAATTTATCCTCCAAACTTATTATATTAATGAGGTGAATTATTGTCCTTTTTCCAACCTGCACATGGGAAGCAGAGACTGTCAGATAGGAGTCTAATTTGGCCTGCTTTGGATGGCTTTTTGGGGAGTGCTTTTGGCTTTTGAGAGTGTTTGGATAACTGGATGTCCCATTAAAAGAGCTTTCAGTTCCATCCAAAATACGCAAAGCCATTTTTATTTAATGAAATTTTTTTATTGGTCATTTTACCCTTTAATTGATCAAAAGCAAACAAAAATTACACTTAGGCCATCTCTTTCTGTCCTTAAATGAAGCCCGCAACCCAGTTCAGATCTTTCTTTTATTGAAAGATCCAAGTGAATCCTTTGTAAAAACACACAAACAACACAAAATAATCAAACCCAGGAAGAAGAACACAAAATAATCAAACCCAGGAAGAAGAAATAGACGAGGAAAAAATTATGGGCTTGCTAGAGAGAGAGAGGTGTGATTATAAGAAAATGAAGAAAGAGGCGAAGAGGAAAAATTGAGAGTAAGAATGGTAAAAAAAATAAAATAAAAAAACAGAAAGAGTAAAAAGGATGTTTGATTTTCCATGGCAGCCGAGATATGTGTGGGTGTCGAGGGTTGGGTCGTGTATGGTTTAATGGAGTCGATGTCTGCTGTTTGCCTGGACATTGTATGAGTTTAGGTGTAGATTAGTTTTACTTTTATTTATACTTATTTTTTTAAAAAAATTGTTTTTTAAATGGTTGTTTTTTTAAATTTAATTAAATACTTTATCATTTTCAACTACATGATTTAATCATTTATTTTAATTAAATATATATATAAATATAAAAAAGTTACCAATATTATTAATCTTTCTGATTAGAATATTATGGATGTACTCTAACTATGAAATATTTAGAAATATTTCAACATACAGTTTCAAAAAGCTCTTCTGAAATATATTATCCAAATAGTTTCTGATTTTTTTTTTGTCAAAAACAAAAAGTAAAAGCTATCCCAAATAAACATAATATCAAAAAATATATAATTAATAGAACCGATGTCTCATATACTTATAGCGTAGTTGTATAGTACCCCCTAAGTTTTTTTCTTGACACTTAACCCATTGAACTTTCATAAATTTATAAAAGCTAATAGAAGTTAAACGGACGCCAGTAGCAAATTACATTTATATACCTTGAATATATGAATAATTACATTAAAGTAGGAAAAATATAATAATATCATATAAATACCATTTAACCTATTTGACTAATATATAAAAAATCAAAATAAAAATATTAATAACATTAATTATTTTTTAAAAAAATATTATTAATAATAATAAAAAACTTTGAAAATAATAATAATAATAATATTAATGAACTTTTAAAAATAAAAATTATAATATATTAACAATAATAATAAAGAAAAATTAAATTAAAAATATATGGAACCTAGATTTCTAAATTCCAATTAAACATTTAAACTACCCATATTTCCAATAAAGAAAAATAAACTACCCATATTTTTAACTTATTTTTTCTTTATTATTATTGTTAATATATTATAATATATGGAACCTGGATTTTTAAATTCCAGTTAAACAATAAAACTACCCATAATTCTAATTAAATAAAAATTAATTAAATTACACATATTTTTAATTTAAATAATTGTATTTTAAAAAAAGAATTTGAAATCCAGATTTATCAACCCAAACCCATATTTATTCTCTTCAAAACTCAAATTTATTCTCTTCGTGCAACAACCAAATCCATACACAAACCCAACACCAACACCATCACTCATCATCATCATCATCTCTAGCCACCAACACAAACACTCATCAGTCAACAACACCATCTTCCACCAACACCAACACCCAAACCCTAGCCACTGCCACCATTCAAAAGCCGCCTCTTCTTCTCTTTTCACATCTAGTTCATCGCGTGTGTTCTCTCCCTCTCTATGGATCTGGTTCCAGCCGATACGTCTCTTCACATCGCGCTCAATCTTCTTCAGCCACTGTCATGTCTTCTCTCTCTTTTCACATCAGGTTCATCGATCTCTCTCTCTCTCTCTCTCTGTACCATCGCGAAACCATCTCCATCAATCTCCTCCATTGCCGATCTCCGATCTATCTTTTCTCTACCTTCTTTCTCTCTTATTTCATGTGATTTGTGATTGGGTTTGGTGGTGTTTGATTGGTGCGATTTTGGGTTGGTGGTGGGATTTCGGGTTGGTGGTGGTGCGATTTCACGCTTGGATTTGGTAGTGGTTTGACTAGTGCGATTTCATGTTTGGGTAGTGGTGTCATTTGGTGCTTGTGTTTGGCCGTTTTGGTTGTGACGATTTTGATGGAGTTCTATATGTTTCTCCATCGATGGAGATCTCTTCTCTTTTTTTTTCAATTTTTTTTTAATTGGATTTCGTTTATGGGTTGTAAAATGAGTTTTTGTTTTGTTTGGTTTCTGATAAAATGAAGGAAAAAAAATGAAAATCCTTGATTTTTTTTTTTTGGTTTCTCAGTATTCGAAATTTAATTAATGAAGATTGATGAATCTGGGATGGTAAAGATTAATGAATCTGGGATTGTAAAGATTCATGATCTCCAATGATGTTCATATTTAAAAAAAAAAAAATCATTTAATTTGTATTATTATTATTATTATTATGGACATTAGTCAATGAGTCAAAGGGCTTGTGGGTGTTATTATTATATTTTTTCTGCTTTAATATAATTATTCATATATCCAGGGTATGTAAGTGTAATTTGTCACTGATATCTGTTTTACTTCTGTCCGTTTTTATAAATTTATGAAAGTTGAAGGGTTAAAGTGTCAATAAAACAAATTAAAAAAGTACTATAAAACCGCACTATAACCCAAAAAGATAAAGAAAAACTTGTGTCACGTCAATTTATTTTTTCGAAAATAAGAACGAACATCTGAGAAAAATTGACTTGACATGGTACCTACCATTTTCATGGTTGGTGGGTATACTACCATGAAAATGGTTAATTATTTTTGCACTATTGTCCTAGATATTTGCAATGAGGTGAATTACAGTCCTTTTTTCAACCTGCGCATGGCAAGCAGAGAGCTGTCAGATAGGAGTCTACAAACATATTTATTATTTTTTGAAACAGCTGATGAAGAAAAAGAGATTAGAGAAATGTCTAATGTGTTTTTAGTTTTTTTTTTTTTATATAAATATTTATTATTTAATTCTCACTTTATCTTCAAATCTGATAGTACATGATTAGGAAATGGGACAAAAGTTAATAATCCGTCAGTTTTTTAGAATTTATGAAAATTTAAAGGGTCTAGTACTAAGACAAAATATTTGGGGGACTCTATGCTACGACACTATAAATTCAGGGTATTGGTGTAATTAAGTTTTAAACTTAAAAAAAATCACACATTTTATATGAGTTTAATAACTAATCATTAGCAGGATACGTCTAACCACTTTTATTATCCACATGTAAGGGGCTTATTGGCAACGGGATTCACACATATGAATTATGACCAACACCCATATCTTTTGACATAACATTTTCAATTTATTTAATCTATTTATAGTAGGCCTAAATTATATATTGGTGTTTTACAACTATGCAGTATCGTGCTAATGTTTAAATAAAGGGTAAATATCATTTTCATACCTATTGTTTACAATATTATTCATTTTGATCCTTATTGTTTCAGTATTAGCCATGCAAGTTTTTGTCATTTCAGTTAATCCCTATTTTAGTTTCTACCATCCAATTTTATTAGGGTTTTTGAAATTTTCGTTAATAGAGCGAGGGTAAAATAGTAAAATGAAGGGTAAAATGGTAAATTGGTAACTTTAAAAATTAATAATAATAATATCATCATTAATTTAATAAATAGTATTAAATTATAAATTAAAAAAAAAAGGTTTTAAAAAAATATATAAAACTCTTGTCTCTCCCTTTGAACCCTAAAAATTATCAAATTAAAAAACTAATATTAAATGTATTTAAAATATTAAATATAACTAAATCAAATAATTAAATCAAATAAATAATAAATAAGATAATAGGGACATTTTGGACCTTTTACATTATCATGTTAATTTTGGACCTTTTGGACTTTTTGCCATACATCTTATGTTAATTTTCTGGGACGTGATGTTGGTGTAACGCCGGAACCAGAAGATCCCGCTTGAGTATGGGTCGGTTCTGAAATATCAAATTCATCGTTGAGCATATTCAAACCGTCCGAAAATAAGACTGCTGGTTAGGATCAATTATCTGAATAAAAATATGAGCACTATAGTAGTTAATAGTCAATATTCAAATTTAAAATCAATATTTACTAACAATAATCTTAATTTACTAACAATAATTACTATAACTAATACGACACTTACAATAATTAATTTACTTAAAAAACAAATTAAATAAACAAAAAAATCATAATCTACTAACAAAAAATTCTAAATTCACTAGTTCACTACTAAAAATAAAATTGATAAATTTACTAACATAATATACTAACATAAAATTGATGATTTGAACCACAACTCTTAAATTTACTAACATAATCTACAAATGAAAAATTTTAATTTATGAAAAAAACAATATCAAACGTAATTACTACACTTAACATTCATCATTTACTTATTACAAAAAGTAATTTCAGTAATACAAATTAACTTTCTAAATTTATTATTAACAAATATTAAAATTACTACTAAACTTAAAAATCTTAATAAACTAAACAAATAATATTAACATTAAAGCCCAAAAATTGATAAACTAACTAACTAAATAGATAATGTTTTCATTAAGTAACTCAAATCTAAACATAAACATATAAATTTACTATGAGAATATGTTAGATCAAAAGTAATAACAAAATTGTACCTTTTAAATTTGGTGTGTTGGTGGAAAATGTAGAGAATTTTGTAAAGAGAGTAATAACCAAATTGAATGAAAAAGTTTAGAGAATTGGAGAATATATTAGAGATTGAGATTTGAGAGAATGAGAGATTGAAAGAATGATAGAGAGAGTTAATAGAAAATGAAATGGATGGAATTATTTATAGAAAAATTTGATTTGTGGGTCAAAATATAATTTAAAAGATTTTAGGGGGGGTTTTGGTAAAAAAAATTTCCTCCAACGGCTAGAAAAAAATTCCAGCCGTTGGAGGATTTTTGAAAAAAAAAAAAAAAAAAAATTTTACCCGAACGGACAGACGGATGGGTCCGCCAGGCCTGGTACGTCGGATTGGCGTGCCAGGCGGGCCGGCCTGCCGGGCCTCCTCCCAGCGGCCCGGCAAGCGGCCTGGCCCTCTTCCTTCACTGGCCGTTCCCAGCACGGCCCGTGAACTTCCTGGGCCAGCCGGACCGGCCTGTCACCGGCCGACCCATTTTTACACCACTAATTAATACTATATATATAATGTTATTATATTATATTATAATATTTAATATATATTTAATATATTTAATAATATAAATTATAATTATTTATTTATAATTTAAGAGTTTAGTTTTGATTAATTCATTTTTTTATATGTTTTTTTGAATTAATTTTTTATGTGTTATTCTGTTTAATTTAAAAATTACAATACAAAATTATATTGGTTAATTATTTAATTAATTTATTTATAATTGTAATAATATCAAACAAAATGCCAAAATTGATATTTCAATTTTTGATAGTTTTCGGTTACCCTACCAAATGTGTTTTTTTTTATTTTTATTTTTAAAATACAGGTTTCAGTATATGTTATCAGACGATTTTCAGAATTCGAAACTGAAATAAAAAATACCCTTTTATTTTTATTTTTAAAGATCAGTAACCAAAAAAGACTTATAGAACCACCCTTACTGTCCTACTTCGGTTCTTACTACGCGCACATAACAAGCACAGGCTGTCAGATAGGAGTCGACAAAACTGAAAAAGAAGAGCTGCTGTAAAATAATTGAGGGGCCAAACTTGGTGGTTTATGATGAATCATAAATGTTGTATCACTTGTGTGTCACTTATACATAGGCCCAATTTGGTATTGATGTCACGTGGGGAGATGTGTTTTTAAATTGCTGTGAAAGAAATTGCTTTTAAAATTGTTGTAGGAAGAATCAGCTGAGTGTTTGATAAACTGCTTTTTAAAAGTGTTGTGAAAATTAAAAGCAATTTCAATATATTTGGTAAACCGAAGTAAAAAGTGTTGTGAGTATGTAAAATTACTAAAAGGATATAGACATCTAAATTGTGTTAATGTGCTATACTTTACATTTTTCTTGTTTATTTGTGTTTAGTGTTAAATGCTATATATTATGGTACTTCGTTGAATTAATTAGTCCTATTTTTTTATTCTATTTTATTAAATTAATTAACCTCATTTCTTTATTTTTTTATTCTTTTATTTTATTCTACTTTATTCTTTTATTTCTTTTTATTATACTTTATTGAATTAATTAGCCACATTTTTTTAGAGTTATGGCAACATTTTTTTTTGTATAGAAATGTAAACCTAATTTTTTTTGGTAAATTTTTTTTGTATAGAAATGTAAACCTAATTTTTTTTGGTAAATTTTATTAAAGTCAAAGACAAAGTTGAAAAGTTGGTAAAATTTTATTTAATATCACTATAGCGTGTTTTCCAAAACCAAAAACCAAAATCCAAAAGCATGTATTTATAGCTTCTCAAAAACTCAGTTCAGAGAAGATAAAAGTGATCAAAAGCACTTTCCCACGATTTTACCAAACACCATGTCTTTGGTCCATTTAATATTAATGTATCACATTTTCTAAAAGCAGAAGTCAAAATCCAAAAATATATATTTATCGCTTCTCAAAAACTCAGTTGGAAAAAGCTAAAAGTGACTAAAAGCATTTTCCCACGATTTTACAAAACGCCGTACTGAGGGGCCCAACCTGTTGGATATGAATCATAAATGTTGTATTACTTGTGTGTCACGTATACATAGTCATGAAGAAGAACAAGCATCTGAGTCGAATTGACTGGACAATTCATGTCCGAATTCCGATGCTCAAACGTGAATGTGAATCACATTGTGTGGAGAGTGAAGACTATATAGAAGACAGTTAATCAATACCAGTACAAATGTAGTTTAAATTCGGTTGGTATGCATTTATGCAATGGCCAACATGATGGGGGGCCACGATGAAACTCATTTGATTTGATTTGTTTTGTTTTGTCTTAAAGTCATAACTCATAACTCATAAGAAAACAGTTGTTCTGCATTAGGAACTGGAGCTTAATTGCCGATTCATACAAGGCATTCACCTAAGTTATTAAATGGGAAAAAACAAACAAGCCCTAATTCATCATCCGCCTCCTTTGTTGAGAAAGATTATAAATTTATAATAAATTATTGCAAGAGCTAGGTTTACAATAATATTTGAAATTTCCGAAGAGATAAGAGATGATATCCAAACCTGTGGGAACTAATAAGAGTTTGTAAGTTAAATATTAAGAATGGTAAAGTGATTAATCCATATTATTTAATTTCTTTTGGATGCTTTTGAAGCGTTAATCAACAATGTTAAGCTACAAAGAAATAACACGAATCGAGAGCGAAATCCAACAAGAGGGGAAAAATATCAAAGAAAACTATAACCATCAAAGAAATAGCAAATGTTGTGGAGACACGGTTTTACTTTCAAGAGTTTTAGAGTTTAACCTCTAAATGGAGGATCATTACAGATATCCGTAGCCATCGATAAATATGTCATCCCTACATTCGAGAGAGAGATATACAACCCGAGTTTTGCTCAAAAAATTTACTTGCAAGTGAATTGTTAACTGCAGCTGTGATTTTGAATGCATCACTCTGTCCATGGATTCAATCTGCTTGACATCGAAGCCCAACAGCGATTTTGAATGCATCACTCTGTTCATGGGGCATGGACTCAATCTTCATGACATCCAAGCCCAACCTAAAATGCCATCATATATTAATCACATTAATTTCAGCTTTCAATCCCAGAAAATAAAAAATCCTCTACAAGTGAGTATTTCACAAAACTGCTACCTAACAAAAGGAAATAAAAGAAGGGGAAGAATGGAAAAAGCCACCTATTAGCCATAAATTCAAATGTGTAAATTTAAGCGAGGAAAAAAGAAAAATCAGCACATATTTCATTTCAAAATCACTCTCAATTATTCTACAAGGGCAGGACAGAAACTAAAGACAAACATATGACTATGCAACAAGTTTCCAAGTAGAGTTGTACAACCTTCAAAACAAAATGAGGAGAGCATCACCTTCAACAACATTTGTTTTTTAAGCCGAAATTCGTTTCTTTTCAAGTGGGTATGTGTAAACATCTTCGACCACTTTCGAGATTTTTTAATCTCAAAATAGTTCACATTTTACGGTATTTGATGGATTTGAAGTTCTGGGATGCAAGTATGTGACCACCCTTGATATAATAGCTGACTGTAGTTTACTTTGAGCAATAAAACAAGCAAAATTCAATTTTTTGGGCTCAAATGTGTAGTAATATTTTATGTTAATAGTTCCTTTACACCAGAAGTTTGCATGCATCATTTGGATAGGATTAATAGATTAGATGAAGAAGCTGTCCACGTAACTTAAATATAATATGTACATGTTGATTTTAACTAAAATTTAAAGTGTCCTAGATTTTTATGTCCGATGAATTTAAAACATTTTTCCAAAACAAATGATAGTCCTGGAAACTGAAAGTTGACGTATTCTGTTATTAATATACAATCAGCATAAAACTATTGTGAAAAAAAAAGGCTCTTGTCAACTTACTCATGAAATGATTTGCTCATCAATTTGTATGCGGGGAATCTGAGCTATATTGTACCAATCTTTCCCTTTCCTCTCTGAAGTTTTGGTTTCAGTAAGGAACACTCTTTGATATATAAAGAAGTCAGGGAAGAAGGCAGGCCTTCTTCACGCAAGTTACCGAAGCTTGTTGCAGCTGTTGATCTCCAATGTTTTAACTTTTAAGAAATGCCAGGTGTTGAAGTCCAGTGTAGTCTAGGAATTTGAGATTTGGGAAGCAGCTTCTGCTCTGGAAAAGACTTTATGTTCCTGCATCCACCTTCGATCTAAGACACAGCAGTTATAGCTTCAAACGTGATTTTTCTTTACTGAAACTGAAGAAAGCACCAGTCCAGCTAGACAAGCTTGTATTCACCGGTATCTGTGGTGAACGACAAGATTTTTATATAATTCATCTATCTTGGGGTCGAAAGCCTCTTCGAAACCATTAAAAATTTACAGGACACAAACCATGCTTCAGCTGTGTCTTATGCTACAAGAGAAAACTGGAAGTTGTTATGTTGATGTACAGTGCTTACCTTAGTGAAGTTGACTGTACTACTAGTTTATTAACTATGGGGAAAGAAAAAAAGATGATGTAAATTGTGTTATTGAGTTAAGATAGTATTGCAATATTGCTTCTAATTTTGAGTTATAAGCAGCAGAGTAGTTGAACCTTTCATCATCGATAAACATGTAAACTCCGTGTTAATGACCTCACCGAGTATTCTCTCCTGATGCATAATTTTTGACATCGATATATCATATATCTATCAACAGACTGAAATTCCTCCACCGACAGCAACTGTAGCGGAAACTAGTTATTAAAAAAAAAATAAAAAAATAAGGAGGACTTGCTTGCTCTGTTGTTTTTTTAATAAAATAGCTATTTCAAAAAAAGAAAAAAGAAAAAAAGACAGCAAGTGTGTAAATTTATGTGAGAAAAAGATCATCACATATATCATCTCAAAATCACTTTCTATTCTACTATGGCAAGACACAAGTTCATTAAAGTTTTATAGAACAGAAAAACACAGTAGACATCTCGGATTTTATTCAATTACATCATGCTAGAGTTCTGCAAACTTTACAAATGTCAATTTGTGTGAATTTTATGATGATACAATTTCAGTAATGGCATTATAAGTACAAATCAACATGAAATCAAATCACTATGATAGAATAGGAAGTTGCAAAAGCAAATACTTATTTCCCAAGCCACCAAGCAATTTCTGTGTCATAGATTGAATGTTGACAGGAACACAACCACAACCACAACCATGCATCGGTACATACATAAGTAGTCAAGAACAGCTGCCACTGACAAATGTAGTAACTAGTAAGAACTTCTGTCACTAGTTCTATTTACAACAGAAGTCTTCATGCAACTGTATTATTTGGATAGGATCAATGGATGACAAACCTGTGCACATAACTAAAATTGTGAAATCTTATACTGCAAGTTGTGCATTATGTTACAAACTTCTAAATTTGTATGCTTGATGATCCCCGATGGAAGATTATTAATATCAAAAGACTTCCAACATTTGTAGAATAGAAAGATATTAAGGCGAGCGGAAATTGAAGACGAGAATGCAAAAATCTCTGTAAAATGATAGTTAATAAATTCTATTGTTCATATATGATAAGCACAAATATGTATTGCACTTAAAAATGGAGGATATTCCAGACTGACTTATGAGATTAGTTTCCTGTCAATTTGTATGTGAGGAATCTGCGCTATCATGTACCACTCCTCTCTCTTGTTATGAAGTTTAGATTTCAGCAGAGGACAGTACCTGATGTACAAATAACTTAGAGAAGAAGGCAGGCCCTCTTCAGACAAGGATTGAAGTACACCACAGCCAGTGATCTTCAATGCCTCAAGAGATGTCAGGTGTTGAAGCCCCTAGTAGTTCAAAATTTTGAGATTTGGGAATCTGCTGATATGTAGTGAGTTGAGTTTCATTGGAACTTGGAAGCAGGTTCTGCTCTGGAAATGACTCCAAGTCTCTGCATCCCCCTTCAATCTCGATACAGATAAAAGTATTTAGCTGATGCAATCCCCACTCAACAAACAGCAAAAATGGATTACAATGTACCTGGGCCAGCTCCAGTTGTCCACTTAAGTGCGATTGTACCGCTTTCTTCGGATTGATTCTATCCAATATAGCTTTTTTAGGTACCTCAGCTCTCGGGCTCTGAAGACCACCAGATAAAGTCCTTTCATAATTACTTTTGGTCTGTGTTTGTTTAACTTCCAATGATTCCGTGGACAACTTTTCCAGGACTTCCTTGGGGACATCAGGCTCAGGAAGCTCTGAATTTGTTGGCACTTCAACTGCATTTGCATCTCGAATAGATGTGCTGCCATTGTAGCTATTAGGATAATCTTCAGTTTGCTTGCGTATCTGAGGAAGGCCATGTTTCAACTATTAATTACCAGATTACATACAAAGAATGCTAGCAGGAAATGATAAATTCATTTGATTACCTTTAACTAGATTTGCAAGAAAAAAGACTGCCAAGTTTGATAAAAAGCACTCAGGGTCAATACAACATACCAAATTCTGCAGATTTTATATAGCCGCTATCATAAAATTTGGACTGAATTCTTTGTTCTATAATCCAGATTTTCTGGTTGGCAAATACACATCTAGGTTTTTGGATTCACAAATCTATTGGACAACTATGGTGAGATTGAAGTATTATCTCAACTTCAACTTCATCAGGGTTGACTCCAGTTTCCTAGAGAAAGGAAAAAAAGCTGCCAAGCATGTCATCTGTTGGCCAGTAATTCCCCCTATATGCAGATATGAACTGCAAAATCATGATAATCAATGATCAGTGCCATACATAACCATGTTATACCATAACGTCAATAAGACAGAGACAATGTCTTTTTGTTTGTTAAGGACAAGTACAGGCACCTACTATATATTGTATACATCAGTAATGGGATTTCGAAGAATTAATCTAGACCTTCAAATCCAAACAACAAAATGAGAGTAAAGAAAGATTACCATGTATCACATAAATGATTTAAATAGAATTACATTTACTGCTAAAATGTGATGACACCACCTATAAACTCATCTAAGGATCAGTAGCAATGTAGCATAACAGGTTTTCCAGAGGTATTCCCCAAGTAAGTGATATAACGAACTTAAACAATAATACTTCTGCATAAATTTTCTACTTCACACAGACTCCCAACAACTTTCCCAATTTTATGGAACCATACCTTAAGAATTCCCTGCTCTGCCTCAAGCCTTCCAGCAGCTATTGTAGCTCCTCTAGCCAAGAAACTTGAAAGATGGAATGTTCTTTTCTTCTTCTGGAAGATATAAAAAGTGGATCATTTATTTTGAAAAGTTAAGACCATTTAAAAGGAGAAAGTGATCAAAAAAGTTGTTTATAAGTTTGTTTTAACTCTTACCATTTAAAAAGGAGAAAGTGATGAATTTGAATGCATCAATATGTCCGTGGATTCAATCTGTTGGACACCGAAGCCCAACCCAAAAAGCCATATATTATGCATCACTCTGGTCTCTGTCCATGGAGGCATTGACTCAATCTTCTGGATATCCAAGCACAACCTAAAATGCTATCATATATTATTCAATCCCAATTCCCAGCAGAAGAAAAAAAAAATCTCTACAAGTATGTCTTCACTAACAAAAGGAAATTAAAGAAGAGGAAGAATGGAAAAAGCCACCTATTAGCCAGAAATTCAAATGCGTAAATTTTAGATGAAAAAAAAAACAGCACATATTTCACTTCAAAATAACTTTCAATTATTCTACCACGGCCAGACGGAAACTAAAGACTACATAGTTTACTTTGAGCAATAAAACAAGCAAAGTTCAAATTTTTGGGCTCAAATGTGTAGTAATATCTTATGTTAATAGTTCCTTTACACCAGAAGTTTGCATGCACCATTGCACCTGTATCATTTGGATAGGATTAATATATTAGATGAAGAAGCTGTGCACAGAACTTAAATATAATATGTACATGTTGCTTTGAACTAAAATTTAAAGTGTCCTACATTTTCATGTCCGATGAACTTCTAACATTTGTCCAATACAAATGATAGTACTGGAAACTGAAAATTGACATATTTTGTTATTAATATACAATCAGCATAAAACTATTGTGAAAAGGCTCTTGTCAACTTACTCATGAAATGATTTGCTCATCAATTTGTATGCGGGGAATATAAGCTATATTGTACCAATCTTTCCCTTTCCTCTTCTGAAGTTTCGGTTTCAACAAAGAACACTCGTTGATATATAAAGAAGTCAGGGACGAAGGCAGGCCCTCTTCAGGCAAGCACTGAAGCTCGTTGCAGCAGTTGATCTCCAATATCTTAAGAAATGCGAGGTTTTGAAGCCCAGTGTAGTCTAGGAATTTGAGATTTGGAAGTCTGCAGATACGTAGAGAGTTGAGACTGTTGGGAAGTAGGTTCTGCTCTGGAAATGACTCCAAGTTCTTGCATCCACCTTCAATCTCAAAACGAGTAAGATTTTCAAGCTTATGCAATCCCCACGATGTATTGGGTGTGAGTTTATGGCAAGAATTGATGCAGAGCGAACTTAGACTATTGGGAAAACCCCCATTTGGAATTGACTCAAGTTCTGGACATTCGTTTATAAACAGAGACTGAAGAGATACAAGTTTGTGCAGCTGCTCAGGGAGAACCTTGAGATTCATGCAATTATAAATCAAAATGGATGTCAGGTTGGGAGTAGGCAATCCTCCTTTAGGGAAAGACACCAATTTAGGACAATCTCCGATTTCCAAGGCATCGATTGACATGTGATCCTTTGTAATCGAAATGGTACTGAAATTTGCACAATCCCAAACAACAAGACTTTTAAGTTTCGGAAAGGATGCTAATGGCAAGGACCTTAACGAATCACAGCTACTCCCTATGCATAAGTGCTCAAGGAGTGGATACTGGCGCATTGTCTCTCCGGGGGGAAAGAATTCTAATTTCCTACAGCTACGGATGTAAAGAGTTTTCAAGAAAGTGGGTGGATAACCTCCATGAAAGGAGTTGAGAAAAAAACAATCAATGATGTACAAATGTTGGAGATAAGGATTGTTGTGCATCAATTCCTCAGGTACAGACTTTAATGCATCACATCCTTCTATTTTTAATCTACGCAGCCCTGGCGGCAATTCCATCAATTGTGAGATTTCTGTAACTTTCAAGCTTTCAGAACCATAGAGGACTTGAAAACTGTATTCGACATACGATGTGTCATTACGCGCATCAGGTTCATATCTAACCACTGGATCCTCAGTCGAAAGTTTAGAGGATGACCGGAAATAGCTGTGTGTTGTGCTTGTTGCTTCAGTCCTTTGCTCAGAATGCTGTGAGGCCACTTCATCGTCACTTCTGAGCTGCACCATGTTGCTGTCAAGTAACTGCAATGCTTCTATGACTGGACGTCTTAGAGGCCTATGAATTTGCTTGCCATCACTTCTGAACTGTTCCTTGTTTCCTGAAAAGAATTGTGAGTGAGGTACATCTGAAAGTTGTGGAAGTGCTGGACATTCTGAAATTTCAATTCGTTTGGAAGTGTCAAGGCGGTTGGGTAACCTCTTCAGTTTAGGACATCTGCGAATACAAAGCTCCTGGAGGCATGGAAACTCTCCACCTTCAACTTCTGGAGAAATCCATTCTTGCCAGTTCAACATTCCTTGGAAAACTAATGTCTCTAGAGTTGGAAATGGCTTGGCTGAAGATGAATTCATCCCCAAAAATTCTGCACCCACCTTTTCAACTCCGTTCATCTCTTCTATAACGAGGGCCTTAAGAGACGGTAGCTGCCCAAGTGGAGGCAAGTGCAGACAGTTATTACAGTTGTTGAGACGTAGGAGCACCATATTTGAGAAATAAGAATCTCCCAACCAATCTGGAAATCTAGTCCCATTGTACAATTTAATGCTCAGCTCTTTCAAGTTTTTATGAGGTTTCAGCTGT
Organism: Dipteronia dyeriana; assembly: GCA_032871835.1. Classification (NCBI taxonomy): domain Eukaryota; kingdom Viridiplantae; phylum Streptophyta; class Magnoliopsida; order Sapindales; family Sapindaceae; genus Dipteronia; species Dipteronia dyeriana. The sequence continues at coordinate 75,738,098 of CM065303.1, read as the reverse complement.
TCAAGCACATCTCTCTCATTCTGTGACTCGACTTGGGTGTTACTCCATTCCAACTCCAGCACATGAAGTTCTTTCTTGCTTTTCAAACTAGCCTCAGATGCATCTCTAGCAGCTACCACATTTTGCAACTGTGAAATGTGAAGGGAGCCTCGAAGATTCCTAAGAGTTCCCAACTCTTTAATCTTTGAGCCACTGTATTTTCCCACAATAAAATCTGACAATATCTGAAGATTCGTTAATTTACCCATATCTGCTGGCATCTCTTTCAAGCTCGTTCCACCAATGTCTAGACGACTCAAATTGATAAGGCTTCCAGTTTTTGTTGGCAATTTAGTGAGAGAAGGACAATTTGACAAAATCAGTGTTTGCAAATTGTAGAGAGCATTTACAGATTCAGGCAAACTAGTAATTGGAGTATGAGATAGATCTAAGTACCGTAGATGTTTCAATCTGCCAATCAAATCAGGCAACTCTGAAACATGACAATTAGACAAGGAAAGCACTTGTAACCATGGTAGTTCCTCCAGCAAATTCTTCAATACCTCATCGCTTAAACTACACGATTCATCCTCCTGGTGTGATTTAGTAAGCATAAGGGTCCTTAAGAGCTTCGATTCACAAATAGCTCTACCTGTCTCGGCATTAAAATTGCCTCCAGAAAATGACAAATGCCGAGTTTTTCTCATCTCTTTTAAAGGCTCATCATTCACCAATCTGGTACAAATATGTTCAGATACAAACACAGCTAACTCATTTAACAGATCATGCATTACAAAGCATGATTTATCCTTACTTGTTGGCTGAAAAAAACACCTTGCTGACAATTCAAGAAAGTACTCATGGCCTACTTCTTCCATCCTTCCATGTGTCGGCTGTGGCAAAAGGCCTTCTGCCATCCATAAGCGGATCAACTCCTCCTCTTTAAACTCAAAACACTTGGGAAATATCGAACAGTAAGCAAAGCATCGCTTTAAATGAGCAGGAAGAGAATGATAGCTCACCTGAAGAACTGGGTTAATGGCACTCTTGTCATCTAGAGAATTGAATATGTAGCTCTTCAATACAGCATCCCATTCTTCTATTGTTGGCTTAAAGCGCATACAAGCCCCGAGTAATTTTGCTGCTAAAGGTAGGCCTTTGCATACTTCCACAATTTCTTTGCCAATGGATTCTAGTTTGGAATCGAACATGATTTCTTTGTTGGGAAACGCATGTTCTGCAAATAGCATCCAGCTATCTTCATAATTTAAAGGCTCCAAATGGTTGGAAGCAGGAAGAGTGCGTGCAATTGCTGCAACATATGAATCGCGTGTTGTCACAAAAATCTTACTTCCATTTTCCCCAGCTGTAAAAGCTGATCGCAGCATTTCCCAGTTCTTCTTAGACCAAACATCATCTAAAATGATTAGAAATTTCTTCATTTTGAGACTCTCCTTCAACCTATCTTGAAGGAAATGCAAGTCCTCTGTATCTAAAGGTTGAGAAGTGAGTGCGGTAATAATATTTTTCATCATCCGGGACACATCAAAATGCTCCAAAACACAAACCCATGCTTTGAAATCAAAATGTTTCTTCACTCGTTCATCGTTGTATACAAGCTGAGCAAGGGTGGTCTTGCCAACGCCACCCGTACCCACCATGGCAATAACATCTATATGATCATCAGGAGATACACCATCTGAAAGCAACAACTTAATTAAAGCCTCTTTATCTTCATCCCTACCAAATACTTGAGATTCATTTTCAAAACTACTACGCTCTGCAGGAACTGATAGTTGATATGGTTCCATTACTGTCATTGAAGTTGTTTTTAGTCCAAGTGCATCTTTGAGCTTCGCAAGATAATCCATTTTGTCAGCTATTGCTATGATTCGGTGTTTTATACCTTTATCGAGCCAAGTGGATGCAGTTGAGATATCGGTATGAGATTTGACTTCCATCATCTTGGACTTCAATGCTTCAGTGTTTATCTCTTCCATTAGATCCCCAAGATCATAAATAACGTCTATAAGCTCGTTATGCCACTGTCTGATTGCCGGGTTCTTGAATTGCTTCTCATCAGCATCATCAAGCACCGTGTTGACAGTTAACATTGTTTCAACCAAGTTCCTCACCAGTGGAACTAGTTTTTGTCCTCTAAGAAAGAATTCAACAAATTCTCCAGAAGTAAGCTTGTCAAGCAGCACTTGAAGATAAGCAGAAAGAAGAGATCCTCCTGCCATAATACCACCAGCCATGTTGTCCTGTTTTACTGAAATAAAACAAGTAATACGTTATAGATAGAGTAAGCAAAGATGGGAACAAGATGATGGATTTTTTCACTATGAAATGAAAGTATCTGCTGCAGTTTCTCTGTTCCTTCCAAATCTTTTGTGCTACTTTTATAATGGTAAATTATTGATATCATAGGCACCACAAGACTTTTTTGGTGTGTGTATTCATACCAAGTCATATAAGCGGGAAACAACTTTTACTTTTGAAAAAAATCCTTCTAAATTCTGTTAAAAGACATCTTCCCTTAATCTATTTAATCCAAAAGCCTATATTTGGTCCAACATCAAAACAGATGTTGAACTTCCCTAAGTTGGTTAACAGTCTGCAATTAAAACCTTGTCTTTTGTTCGAAATATGAAGTCATACTCATGTATTTTAAAGATTTATAAGGCACTCTATAAGAAATCAGTTTTATTCATTTAAGGTCATGTTTACTCTCTTTTTTTTCCATCTCACTTTTTACATTTTCACTGGACAAAATCTAAATGTTCTATTCAATATATAATAGTGATGATCTAAATTATGTGATTAAACATTCAATGCAGATGGTCGTTGAACTGTGATAAAGCTTCATTGTTGAATTTTAACAAGCAAAGAGAGAGGTGGGTGGAATTTCATAAGCCAACAACACAAGGTATTAAAAGTGATATCTGCAGAACAAAAATGAAACTGGCACCAGATCAACAATTATAAACTAGCAACACAAATGATTGTATTTTCATTGTTGTTTACATCGAATTTAAAAGGCCAGACTCAGGCTGTGTGTTAAAGAGACAATTTTGCATACCTGGCTGATAGTTGGATTCACCTCTCTGTCTCTATCCGTTTCTCTTCCATCTAAATACCTCATGAGTCGTGATTAAGAAGCGAAGTTTCTTTCTCCTCCTCCTCCTTCTTCATCGTGATTTTGACGATTTCTAGGGTTTACATCACAGAAACAAAATATCTACTAGGGGATGTCACGTCAGCCGCTCTTTGCTGACATGACCGAGCACGTCAGCGAAAGTGGATAACCTGACAGATACATAACCCGTCAAGTAAGGATAGAATGGATGACGTGTCTGAAGGTTAATAACCGTTTACTGACACGTTTGGACACGTCAATGATATTTAAGGAACGTTATTAAATTTGGATGACGTGTCAGATATATCAGCGTAGATTCGTTGTGTCATGGCACGTCATCGGATTTTAATGACATTTCGATGCATGCCTGTCACTGTACGCATAAGTTGTTGGCACGTCAGCATTTTTTAGTGACGTGCCCACTCACGACGTCGTTTCCTTGTTCATTTTCGTTTTTGCCTCAGCTGTGCAGAAAGTGAGAAAACTCAGCGATCCAACGCCAGCGACGATCAAATAAATATGATTCTCCGTTTTCACTCAGTTACTATTCTTCTCTGCAACACATCTTCAGCTCTAGAATTCAAAGTCTTCAAAACCCACCTCCAGTTATGTCTAGAAGACTGTTCCTTCCTACCTTCTGTTTCTTCAATCTGGGATGCTTTGACTGCCGGCGGCAATAGAGTTGGATCCTCAACAAAAGGCATGTATGTTTTGAATTTATGTGTGTTCAAAAAGTTTTGATTTTTATGTCTAAATGATGGTGTAAGTTTCTGCATTGCTTGTTGACCTGTTGTTTAGAGGTTTGGTAGAGAGGGATTTCACTTTACTATCTTCATAATTTATACTTTTGTACCAAACTTGAAAGACAATAATTTATGCCAGCAAACAAAGCTATTGAGACTTGAGAGCTTGTTTGTTTTGTCTGGTTTGGTTTGGTTTTTTTATAGTGAATTGTTTAGTACTTCAAGCTTTGGACCAGGTACAAGTTTGATAAAATAATCAATAAAAAATCAAAGCTGGGACAAGATCTAACTGTTCTAATATATATATATATATATGAATGCAAGTGGCTGTTGAATTGTATTTTAACAAGCAAAGAAAGAGTTGGGTGGATTTCATAAGCCAACACATGGTATTAAAAGTGCTAGCCGCAAAACAAAAATGTAATTGACCCCAAATATGCAATCAATCAAACATACACGAGCACCACCAACCATTGTGTTTACATTGAATTTGAAAGGCCAGACTGTATGATGATAGTTGGATTCACTTCTCTCCTCTGCCTCAATAACCATTTTTCCTACATCTAAAGAGCTCATTAAGTTACTTTGCCATTGATTACCTTGTAGGCGATGTGAGAAATCTTGGGCCAATCCTCCCCTTGGTTCTGTTGACACCGATCTGACATCAACGAGCATCCAGTGATGCTCAGAGAAGAAAGCGAGCTGGGCAGCCTCCCGTCTGACAAGCAGTGAAGCTTACTACAGCTGTTGATATGCAGCCCTTTTAGGGAGATGAGATATTGAAGCCCCTTGAGATTCAACATTTCAAGCTTTGGTAATTCACCGACTTGAAGAGAAATAAGAGAGGCAGGAAGTAGATCCTCCTCTGGAAATGATTTTAGATTACTACATCCACCAATGATTGTCAAACGAGTGAGTGACGCCATTTTGTTCAGACCCCAATCTTTCTGAGGAGTGAGATGGTCACAGTTCTCTATCATCAGCAAGTGTAAGTTAGGTGGCAAACCTCCATATGGAAATGATTCAAGCTTTGGACAATGAGATAGACACAATGCTTGAAGAGAAGTGAGGAGTGCGTGCATTTGTTCTGGCATTGACCTTAGATTCTTGCAATTCGATAATGACAAAGATGTCAGGTTAGGAGTCCACATCCCTCTTCCGGAAAAGAACTCCAGATCATCACAATCACTGATATCAAGATCTTGAAGAAATTTGAGCTCTTGACAAAGATCCTTCGAAAGTTGTATACACTTGAGATGGCTGCAATTCTGGATTTGAAGATTTTCAACCTTGTTGGCCAAGACTAAAGGGAAGAATGTGAGAGAATCACAGCTACTTGTTATATGCAGAGTCTGGAGCTCTGTGTAATGCATCATCATATCTTGAAATTGGATTCGTAAACTCCTACATTGATAGATATGCAGTAATTTCAGTGATGTAAGAGTACTTGGCAGGTTGCCGGTCAGCTGTTGGCATTTTCGTATATGAAGGTCCTGAAGTGAAGGAAATCCATGACCACAAGCTACGAAAGGTGACCAATGCTTCCAATTTGGCATGTCTTCAAACCACAAACTCTGCAAGGATTTGAATGGACTAATAGAAAAGGAGCCACAACCGTAGAATTCGGGACCAATGCTTTCTAATAGCTCCATTTTATCAATATGGAGTTCTTCAAGAGATGACAATTGTCCCAGTGATGGCAAGGACAAACAATTTTTGCAACCACTAAGACGCAGGTATACTACGTTAGAGAATGATGAACTTCCCAACCAACCTGAAAACTTTGTTCCACCGTACCCCTCAATTGTGAGTTTTTCTATATTTTCATGAGGAACTAACTTTTCAAGAACATCTGTTTCTTTTCTTATATCATGACCACTAGTTTTCCATGTGAAAATTAACTCCTTGATATTCTCCTTGACCTTCAGGTTGGCATCTTCGGCGTCTGTAACATTCCTCACATTCTGCAGCTCTTGAATGGAAAGTTTACCACAGAGATGTGGAAGTCTGCCCAACTCACTCATACTTGACCCGCTGCTTTTGCTCACAACGAAAGTGGTAAGTATTTGAAGATTCTTCAATCTACCAAATTCAGGTGGCATCTCTTCCAGCTTGGTTTCAGTTACATCAAGATGACTTAAATTAATTAGATTGCGTGTGTTCTCTGGCAACTCAACCAAATTAAAACATTTTGACAGCATTAATACCTGCAGATTGTACAAAAAACCGGCTGATTTTGATAATGTTCTGATTGCTGTGGATGATAGGTCCAAGTAACGTAAATGTGTCAAATCATCAAACATGTCGTCAGGCAACCGGATGATAGTATAATCAGCTAGAGACAATACTCGCAAGCACGTCAATGTTGGCAACAGTTCTTCAACAACAATCTTATTCAAGTAATGGGATCCATCAGGATATGTCAAACTTAATGGAAGGAAGGTACGCAAATACTTTACCTCATGTAAGCCCTCAAATTTCTCAATACCATGAAACCGGTCAATTACATATGAAAAATGGCGAGCCTTATCAGAAATGCATTGCTGGTTACCACCCTCAAACTTGAAGCAAAATTCACCAGACACAAATTGAGCCAATTCATTGACCAAGTCATGCATTATGAGAAGTGATTTATTGCTACTTAATTGTTCAAACAATGACCTTGATATCAATTCATCAATGTACTCATGGCCAACCTCTTCCATTCTTTTCGAATGATCACTTCTTGGTTGCTGCAAGAAACCCTCGCCCATCCATAGCAGAACTAACTTCTCCTTGTCAAATACATAACCCTTTGGAAATATTGAACAATAAGCAAAACACTGTTTCAGATTTGAAGCGAGATAGTAGTAGCTCAATCTCAAAGAAGGTATTATTTTGCTCTTATCACTTGGCAGATCCCATATTTTGCTGTTTAAAATTTTATTCCATTCACTAACTTCTACTTTGGTGTACAATAAACTCCCGAGTACTTTTGCTGCTAAGGGTAACCCGTTGCACTTTTGTATCATTCTTTCACCAATTAACTTCAGTTTTGGACTAACATTGGTGTTGTCACTTCTAAATGCATGTTTTGCAAACACTAACCAACAATGTTCATTAGACAGCTGCTTGAGGCCATGAGAGAAAATGGCATGCATACCTGATGCAACACCTTGGCTACGCGTTGTCACTAGAATTCGACTCCCGCTGGCTCCAGGCTTGAAAGAATTTTTCAGAGCCTCCCAATGAATGAGATTTTCATCCCAGACATCATCCAAGACAATTAGAAATCTTTCTCTTGCCAGTTTCTCCCTTAACCTGACAAGAATTAGATTCAAATCTGTCATATTACAATCCTGCGAAGTGATGGACTCATAGATGGTTTTGGACACCCTCAACACATCAGATTCTTCAGAAACATATACCCATACTTTTCTGCTAAAATGCATCATCACCCTTGAATCATTATACAAAAGCTGAGCAACAGTAGTCTTCCCAATTCCACCCATCCCAGCTATTGCAATTACAGGAATCTCATTTCCATTTGCAGTACTACCCGAAAGCAAGAACTTCATAATCTCCTCCTTATCGAAATCCCTACCAAATATCTCAGACTCATCTATCAAAGATGTTGTTGGCAACCTTGGAGACGGTTTTCCACTCGGACTTTCTTTCACAAGACCAAGGACATCTTTTCGCTCTGTTAGATACTCGAGCCTCTTTGTTATGTTTTCGAGTCTGTCTTCGAAATCTTCTCTAATTTTATTGAGAGTGTACAAGTTGCTTCGTACCTGAGTGTTCCTTGATTGATTCTCAGCTTGCACATTGCATTCTAGAGCCATAGTGCCAATCTCATCCAGCAAGTCCTCAGCTTGATAGGCAGCATCTTTAAGGTCATCAACCCACTCTTGTACAAATGAGTTTGTGATCTGCTTCTCCTCTGCATCGCTGAGCACCCCATTAACTGTCAGCAAAGTTGTTTGCAGCCTCCGTAACAGAGAATGATCGAATTCCCTTCTCCGGAAGAAGTCAATAAACTGTCGAGAAGCTAGTCTGTCAAACAGTACTTGAAGGAAAGCTGACAGAAAGGCACCTCCTACTAGTTCAGAAATCATGGTTTCTACTCTGTAACAAAGAAAGACAGAGGCTTCAAGAGACACAGAATATGATGTTAAATATAAATCAATATTTCTGGGAAGTAGCGGATATGTGTTTTATATGAATCCACAATCGTATTTACTTCACGTAGAGTCGTAGACTGTCAACTGAGTCTAACATTAATTAAAAAAACACAATTAAAGTCAACACAGTAGCTTGATATCGTGTAATGTTGTGTCAGCAAGGCTTATTTATGGTCATACAGCAATAATCCATTCCAGTCCAAAAAGGAGGCTTTCATGATGACCGACCCAAAAGTTTATAATAAATTAGTGAATCAAAAAGAATGAATATGTGGTGTGCAACCAAAGACTTTAACAATAAATTACCAAGAAATATATCTGTCGAATAAATAACACAAAATGAATTCTATAAAAGGGAAACAAAGAAATAAACTGTTAAAAGAGGTTTCTATCACTTTTAGTGTATTCTAAAACTTTAAATTATTTCATATTTTTATGACTCAAACATCTCTTAACTTCTTGCAATTTAATGATATTAAATAAATATTATTCATATAGTCACATGACACATCAGGGTTACACGAAATTTGATTTATATTCGAGCAATATTAAAATAAATAAATAAAATTTAAAAGAGTGTATTAGGACATTGATTCCATTGAAGCATATATTCTCTTGAAGGTTTAAAATTAAAAATGATATTTTGCAATTTTCATGATGAAAGTGGTTTCAAATGTGAACAACCCGGCAACCACCATTAAAGATTTGACTCGGATAGAAAGAAGATGCTCGTTTACTTTTGCCTTTTGGACAAGATGTTTCTTACTTTTGATTGTTAAGTAACTTGACTTTGGATTGTAGGTATGGACCGTATGGTCAAGGGCCCAAACCCCAACCTTTACGCAAAAAGAATACGCACAATATTTTGGGCTAACCAAGTAGAGTCCAAAGTTTGCCTTCAGAGATTACTTAACTTTGGACCTAAAAAATTATCCGACAATTTGTAATATGTTTGTATGAAATTTATAATATACAAAACCCTCGCATAAATAAATCATTCGAAGATATATAAAGTTGTGTAACTGAATATTTAGTAATATAACTTTATATAATATATTCAGTTACACAACTTTATATAATAAATTACGGTGGTGTTTGGTTGGATGGAATGAAATGGAAAAATATCCATTTCATTTGTTTGGTTTGGTAAATGCTAATTGAATGGACATTCCATTGGAATGTGGATTCCACCATTTTAGTGGAATGGGCATTCCATCCAAAAACCAATGGAATGCCCATTCTATTCCATTAACACATTGTATCTTCTAAAAATAACTATCTATCTCCAACTTTATTCCAAAAATACTCTCATTTCCAAAAATAACTTTTATATATATATATTATCATAATACATATTATTGTTGCATATCTTATATTATTACATATTATATATAAATATATTATATTATATTATATTTTAGTATATTATGTATTATGTATATATATATTATTATTATCCAAAATATATATTATATTATAGTATATATATAATATTTATTATAATACTATATAATTTATACTTTTATATTTTATTGTTATTATCCAAAATATATATTATATTTTCTAATTATTTATAATATATTATTATTATTATCCAAAATGAACATTATATTTTCTATTATATAAATTATTTTATTATTTCTAATATATATTATATTATATTTAAATATATATTAAAATATATATAATTATGTAATATATTTATATGATATATATTATATAATATATAATAGTATTAATATTATTTACAATATATATTATATATTATAATAATATATAAATATATAATATAATATATATATTATATATTATTATTATCCATAATAAATAATGTTATTATAAATGTTTTGTAATTAGGGGTATTTTGGTCAAAATACAGTTGATTCCATTTCATTCAGTTGTTAACCAAATAAAATAATACCAATTCAGATATTGATTCTAAAGTCTCGACCAAACAAAGAAGTCAGTTTTCCATTCCTTTCCATTCCAATTCTCATTCTCATTACCATTCCAATTCTAATTCCACCATGGTAACCAAACGCCACCTATGTAACTTCAAATCAGTATTTGTTCAAACCTAATGATGCGAACAAGTTATTCTTATTGACAAGCAATTCTTGTATTATTTATTTTCTTACAAGTGTCTCTTATCCACAAACTCCATAATAGTTTTGCAACTAAAGGAGGCATGACACTTCACTATTTTTTTCATCATTTTGCTCCAAGTTTAAATAATTATAGTAGTCGTCATCTTAAAATGTGTACGTAACAAAAATTAATCAACAATGATCATCAGATAACAACCATTAGGATAAATAAAAAATAGTATTCATAGTTAATGCAACGCCCTTAATTGCATGTTGTCACAATAATTCAACTTAATATTTCACAAAACATTATAGTAACTAAAATTTTCATTCCACATATCATACAAGTAAAGTTTTTCACTTATAAATGTCAATTGTAAATTGTCTGAGATCACATCTATATTTTGCAATAAAGTATAATCCTACACCTTAGGCATCAAATTTATTTGAAATATGCACCCAAAAATGAAATTATAATTTCTATGTAGATGGCAAATAAAACAATTTTTATAACTACTTGAACTTAGGAATACTGCAGTAGAAAATAAGGAATCCCCTAATTAATATGGCAATGTTGTATCATGGTAACCCATTGTGAATTTTTTTATTTAAAACATGCACTCACACCCTTTTTGAAAAATGTTTCTTCAATTTTAAGTGGTCGGACAATAATTTAGTCAATGTTGTTTCCTAACTTCAGTCATTCATATATTGCAATTATCGAGATCTCAATTATTAAATTACCATTCATCAAAAAAATAATCACATATATTTTTATCCTTCTTCGGACCAAATGTTTTTGATTCATCAACTATAGATATTGTTAGCAATCTAGTATTTGTTTTCTCACAAATTTTTCTTTCATCGTATCAAATTGAAATTAAAGCAACAACTGTATAATGAGCTAACTCTATGATAAAGTCATGCATAACGTAACATATTCATTGTCAACCAATACATTATAAGATATCTATTTCTTCGGTATACAATTCTTCAATAAATGCTAGCCCTGATAAAAATTTGTTACAATAATGAATTTTTGTTGTAACAATTGATATATATGACTGCATATTAGAATATGATCAACCTCACACCAATCTAATAATTTTTTCACACAATATCCATTAATGAAGAACTTTTCAATATTTTCATGTGGTCACAACTTCCTAAAATAATCGTGGCTATATCAATATTGCAAACAATATTTTTATCCTAAACAAAAACCAATTCCTTAAGGTTCTTCTTATCGATATCTATATGATCATTTACTTTTTACAAATTTGAAATAGAAAATTCACCATAAAGATGTAGAAAAATCATCAACTCACTTATGTCCAATTATAGCAATGATGAACAATTTTTGCAACCATTGATATATATGACTGTATAATAGAATAGGACTAGCCCCACACCAATCCAGTAATTTTGTCTAACAATATCCATTAATGAAAACATTTCAATATTTTCATATGGTCACAACTTTCTAGAATAACCTTGGTTTTATTAATATCACAAACAAAAATTTTATCCAGAACAAAAACCAACTCCTTAAGGTTCTTCTTATTGACATCTATATCATCCTTTAACTTTTACAGTTTTGAAATAGAAAATTCAGCATGAAGATGTAGCAAATTAAATCAACTCGCTTTGTCCGATGATAGTAATAATGCACAATTTTTGCAACCGTTGATATATATGACTAGCCCCATATCAATATAGTAATTTTGTCCCACAATATCCAGTAATGAAAAAAAAATCAACATTTTCATGTGGTCACAACTTCCTAAAATAACCGTGGTTTTATTAATACCACAACCAACATTTTTATCTCAAACAAAAATGAATTCCTTAAGGATCTTCTTATTGATATCTATATCACTCTTTACCTTATATGGTTTTAAAATGGAAGTTCACCATGGAGATGTAGAAATTTTATAAACTCACTATATCCGGTGATAGCAATGATGAATAATTTTTGTAACCATTGATATATATGATTGCATATTAGAATATGACTAGCCCCACACCAATCTAGTAATTTTGTCCCACAACATCTATTAATGAAGAACTTTTCAATATTTTCATATGGTTACAACTTTCTAAAATTACCGTGGTTTTATTAATATCCCAAACAATATTTTTATCTCAAACATAAACCAACTCCTTAAAGTTCTTCTTGTCGACATCTATATTATCCTTTACTTTTTACAGTTTTTAAATGGAAAATTCACCACGAAGATGTGGAAATTTTCCCAACTCATTTATATCCCATGATAGCAATGAAGAACAATTTTTACAACCATTGATACATATGACTACATAATATATGTCCAACCCCACACCAATCTAGTATTTTTTTCCTCATAATATTCATCAATGAAGAACTTTTTCAATATATTCATGTGGTCACAACTTCCTAGAATAACCGTGGTTTTATTAATATTCTAAACAACATTTTTATCTCAAACAAAAACCAATTCCTTAATGTTTTTCTTATCGACATATATACCATCATTTACCTTTTACAATTCTGAAATGGAATAATCACCATAAAGATGTAAATTTTTCTCAACTAATTGATGTATAGAGAGAGTAATAATGAACAATTTTTACAATCATTGACATATATGACTGCATATTAGAATATGATCAGCCCCACACCAATCTGGTAATTTTGTCTCACAATATACATTAATGAAGAACTTTTCAATATTTTCATGTGGTCACAAATTCTTATAATAACCGTGGATTAATTAATATCACAAACAACATTTTTATCTCAAACAAAAAACCAACTTCTTAAGGTTCTTATTGGCATCTTTATCATCATTTACCTTTTATAATTCTGAAATGGAAATTCACCATAAAGATGTAGAAATTTCTTCAACTCACTTATGTTTGACCATTAGTACAACTAGTCACCATAAAATTTGTTCGTTTCGAAGATTTTCCAACTTACCCAAACCAGGTGGCATCCTTTCCAAGGATTCAGTTTGTCTCAAATCAATATAACTTAAATTAATTAAGTTTCTCATGTATGTAGGAACCTCAATAAGATCGATACAAAATGTCAAAAGTAATGTCTCTAAGTTAAAAAAAATACATGTCTAGTTAGACAATGTTCTGATTGGATTGTACAAGAAATCTAAGTACCTTAAATGTATCAATATACCAAAATTATCAAATAACTTTTCAATTTTATAATTGAAATTTGATAATTGAATAGAGATAACACCCGTAACTAACTTTTTACCCCAATAAAGTTTTTAATATTAAATATTCATATCATTTATATGAATGATTCTGTTACTTGTGGAAATGCTCAATGGCAGCACGGTCTGTAAACACATACCCTTCCTCAAAACTTTAAATAAGTAATTTATAGAGTCAAAACTCTCCATTATATATAAAAAACGGTAAGTCATATGAGAAATATCATATGGATTGCCAATTTTAAATGTAAAACAAGACTCCCCAAATATAAATTGAACTAAATCATTAATAAGGTCATACATAAAACATGGTTTGACATCACTACATACTTATTGAAAAGACGATCTGGATATTAATTCCTTAAAATATTCGATTCCCACTTCTTTCATTGTTTTATAACTTTTCGATGGTAAGAAAACTAGTGTCTTTGATAATAAAATTTGTTTCTCTTTTTCAAATAAATACCCATTGGGAATAGAGAAAAGTAAGAAAAATATTTTTAAAAAAATGAAGATGATAATATTTCAAGCCCAATGAAAAAAAATATTTGAGTTTTTATCACTTGGAAAATCCCATATTTTGGTATTTAAAATGGTTTTTCATTCATGGGCTTCCACTTTGGATTATAATAAACAAACCGGTAGTTTTGAAACTAAAGAGAGCCCTTAACATTTCTTCACTATTTTTTCACCAATTAGCTTTAGGTTTGGATGATTAGCTTTAGGTTTGGATGATTATGGTAGTCGTTATTTTCAAATGCATTTGTTTTTCACATTAGTTAATGTATATTAGGTTGGATTTTTAAAAAGCAATTCGTATGAAGCTCGTATACCAATCATCATCCCAAAGATTTATCAAATTTATGGGTTTTAGTCTCTTCGACTAGTCAATGTGATATATATTTCAACCTAACATGTTACAAGTGATGAAAAGTAGTATTTTGAATATGTCATAGTTTCTAATGAGTGGAAATCTAGATCATTAGTTTTCGAATCGGTATCATACTTATAAGAAGTACTTTCATCGTCAATTTTGAAGTTCACCATGTTGTTATTGACTGTCCGTAAAGTTTCTACATTTGTAAGTATTGAAGTTTTTAATATTCATATCATTGATATGATTGGTTATACCATTTATAAAAATGCTCAATGGCAACACGGTCAGCAAACACTTAGCCTTCCCCCAAAACTTTAAATAATTTTTTTATAGAATCAAAACTCTCCATTAAATATGAAAAACGGTAAGCCATATGAGAAATATCATGTAGATTGTCAATTTCAAATGAAAAGCAAGACTCCCTAAATACAAATTGAACTAAATCATTAATAAAGTCATACATAAAACATGGTTTGTCATCACTACATACGAGTTGAAATGACGACCATGATCCTAATTTTTTAAAATATTCATTTTCAATTTCTTTCATTGTTTTATAATTTTAATGGTAAGAAACCTTATGTTTTCCATAACAAAATCAGTTTATCTTTTCAAATATATACCCCTTGGGAATAGAAAACAATAAGAAAAATATATTTTTTAGAAATGAAGATGACAATATTTCAGACCCAATGAAGAAAATATTTGAGTCTTATCACTTGGAAAATCCCATATTTTAGTCTTTAAAATGGTTTTCCATTCACTGACGTTTACTTTTGGAATATACTAAACTAACAAGTAGTTTTAAAACTAAAGATAGACATTAGCATTTCTTCACTATTTTTTCATCAATTAGCTTCAGGTTTGGGTGACTATGGTAGTCGTCATCTTCAAATGTATTTGTTTTTCAAAAATTGCTCGATAATGATCATTAGTTAATGAATATTGCTCCAGGTTTTTAAAAATCAATTCGTAGGAAAAAAATCATCATCCCAAAATGTTTTCAAATTTATGAACTTTAGTCTCTTCGATCAGTCAATGTGATATATGTTTCAGCCCAACTTGTTACAATTGATGAAAAGTGGTATTTTGAATATGTCATAGTTCCTAGTGAGATTTCCTCCATAATTTGTTAGAATTCTAGATCATTAGCATCTGAATCAGTATCATACTCAAGAAATACTTTTATCGTTAATTTTGAAGTTCACAATGTTGTTATTGACTGTCTGTAAAAATTTTATATTTGTAAGTATTGAAGTTTTTAATATTCATATCATTGATATGATTGGTTATGCCTCTTGTGGAATGCTCAATGGCAGTATGGTCTGTAAACACTTGGTCTTCCTCAAAGCTTTAAATAAATCTTTAGTGGAATCAAAACTCTCCATTACATATGAAAAACGGTAAGCCATATGGGAAATGTCATGTGTCTTGCCAATTTCAAATGTAAATGATGACTACCTAAATATAAATTGAACTAAATCATTGATAAGGTCATACATAAAACGTGGTTTGTCATCACTACATACTAATTGAAAAGAATACATTGATACTAATTCCTTACAATATTCAATTTCCACTTCTTTCATTGTTTTATAATTTTCCGATGGTAAGAAACATTTTATCTTCCACAACAAAATCAGATGTTTTATAAATATAAACCCATTGGGAATAGAGAATGATAAGAGAAATATTTTTCAAAAAAGAAGATGACATTATTTCAAGCCCAATGAATAAAGTATTTGAGTTTTTAATTTTTTATCACTCGGAAAATCCCATATTTTGATCTTTAAAATGGTCTTCCATGCATGGGCTTCTACTTTGGAATATAACAAACTAACAAGTGGTTTTGCAATTAAAGATAGGCTTAACATTTCTACAATATTTTTTTACCAATTAGCTTTAGGTTTGGATGATTATGGTAGTCGTCATATTTAAATGCATTTATTTTTCAAAATTACTCAACAATGATCATTAGTTAATGTATATTAGTCTGGGTTTTTAAAAATCAATTTATATGAAGCTCGTGTACCAATCATTATCTCAAAAAGTTATCAAATTTATGGATTTTAGTCTTTTCGGCTTTCCCCCGTTTAATATGATATATGTTTCAACCCAACATATTAGAATTGATGAAAAGTATTATTTTGAATATGTCATAGTTCCTAGTGAGATTTCCACCATAATTTGTTGGAATTCTAGATCATTAGTATCTGAATCGGTATCATGTTCAGAAGAAGTACTTTCGTAGTCAATTTTGAAGTTCACCATATTACTATTAAGTATCGACTATCCGTAAAATTTCTACATTTATAAGTGTTGGACAACTATAGGCTAACCACAAATAATCTTTACTTGAATTATTGGAATAAGAAGACTTGAATATTCTGAAAACTTAACTTTTTTCTTTTTTTGAAGGTGGAAGGTGCTCGGGCAAACTCTATTTAAGCTTTGGGCATATTTGAATATAAAGCTCCCAAAGGTAAGAAAACTCTCAACTTCAATATAAGCGAAAATCAATTCTTGTTATTCCAACCTTCTAGAGATGGAAAGGGTCTAATTGAACGATATATCTTCCCGTATAATTCAAGCCATAAACTTAGCACTGGATCCATATTTTCTATACACATGTGTTTCAGGAATGACAAGTGAGAGTAGTTAGAGTATCAAAAGATTTAAGTGACTTACAAAATTGAACATTTGAAGTTTCAGCAAACTAGCAAGGCGAACCTTTGTCTTAAGCAACATTTGAATACTTGTCCATCCAAATCTTTCTAGTGGAATCTCTATTTCAAGCCGTGTATGAAAAATCAACTCAATACAGTTAGTCGCCAGCAAACTGAGCCGAAATGGATAAAACCGGTCTTATTAGTCGATGGCCGATTAATCGGCCATATCAACGATTAATCGATCAAATCAACGATTAATCAGTCAAAAATGAATTAAGAAGATGAAGGTAGATGGAGAGAGAGATGAAGAGTAATAAATTTTTCAATTAATCGGCCTATTTTCAAGTGAGTTTTCCTACGAGCCGTATACAACAAACAAATAGAATAAATTCTTAAATATTAATTAAACATCCAACAAGTTAAGAAAAAAAATACCGGAAACTATTAAAAACCAATATCAAGGACCCGATGAACTATGAAGATTTTTGTTTCTAAAAGACAAACAAACATTTTGAACTACCATAATGAGTTTCCATTGACATTAATTAATATTTCAATCAAAAGAAGATCATTATTAAATTATATAAAGCAAAAAACAAATCAACATGTATTAAAACTAGTAGTAGCTTGGAAAACCACTCCATATCAATTGTAAAACATGAGACTGCCATAGTGAGTTTCCATTAGCATTAAATAATATTTTATACAAAAGAAGATATCATTAAATGTTGTAAAGTAGAAAACAAATCAACGTGTATAGAAACTAATAGTAGCTCGAATTTTTTATGTTTGTAAGTATTGTACAACTATAGGCTAACCACGAATAATCTTTACTTGAATTATTAGAATAAAAAGACTTGGACCTTTTGAAATCTTAACTTTTTTTTTGGAAGGTGGAAGGTACTCAGACAAACTCTATTTAAGCTTCACGCATATTTGAATATAAAGCTTCTGGAGGTAAGAAACTCTCCACCTTCAATATAAGCTAAAATCAATTCTTGCTATTCCAACCCTATAAAGATGGAAAGGGTCTAACTGAACATTATATAGTCTTGTATAATTCAAGCCATAAACTTAGCACAATGTCCATAATTTCAATACACATGTGCTTGAGGAATAACAAGTGGGAGCAGCTGGAGTGGCTAAGATGTAAGTAGAGGTATCCACGGTTCGGTTAAACCGTTCGAAACCGTCTTCCAAAAACCGTAATCGAAACCAAACCGTAACCGTCGGTTACGAAACCGATTGGAAACCGGTTTCCCGACGGTTCGGTTACGGTTATCCAATCCTAAAAACCGTCTCAAAACCAGCGGTTATAACCGCCGATTTTGGTATATTTTATTAAAAAAAAACTAACAAATAGAATTACGACATGTGGCAATTCATTTGCAAAAAAAAAAAAAAAAAACCAACCGTAACCGAAATCGAACTGTAGCCGAACCGTAACCGCCAAACCGGCGGTTACGTAACCGAACCAAACCGTCCCCCTCCGGTTACGGTTACGGTTACGATTATACCATTTTACGAAACTGAAACCGTCGGTTCGTAACCGAAACCGAACCGTGGACATCTCTAAATATAAGTGACTTACAAAATTGAACATTTGAAGTTTCAGTAAACCAGCAATGCGAACCTTTGTCTCTTGGAATCACATCAAGTTTAGGCAACATTTGAATACTTGTCCATCCAAATCTTTGTAGCGGCATCTATCTCTTCCAAGTGAGTTTTCCTCTTAGCCGCACACAACAAACAAATAGAATAAAATTTTAAATATCAATTAAACATCTAACAAGTTAAAAAATAAAAATTACCGGAACTATTAAAAACCAATATTGAGGACCCGGTGAACAATGAATATTTTTGTTTCTAAAAGACAAACAAACATTTGAGCTACCATAGTAAGTTTCCATTAACATTAATTAATATTTCAATCAAAAGAAGATCATTATTAAATGATATAAAACAGATAACAAATCAACGTATATGAAAACTAGTAGCAGCTCGGAAAACCACTCCATACAAATTGTAAAACATGAGACTACCATAGTGAGTTTCCATTAACATTAAATAATATTTTATACAAAAGAAGATCATCATTAAATATTGAAAAACAGAGAACAAATCAACGTGTATAGAAACTAGCAGTAACTCGAAAACAACTTCCTACAGATCGTAAAACATGAGGAATACCTTGTAAAAGAAAAAAAAAGTCTCTACAAAACCAAAGCATAGAGAAAGGAAGCTAGTGATACTATTTGAGATTGGATTGGATTTAAATATGAATAGGTTAGTTGTAAATGGAAATTGCATGTATTTATGTTGGATAGGTAAGATTGAATTACATTAATTTTTGAATAAAATATAAATTAATTCCAAGAAAATAAAATTATTTAAATTTACTTTTGAAGAAACAAAATAAAATTATTTTTTTGGATGATACTTAAAAAATATTAATTTGCTAAAATTGTTTTTATAAAATATTTTAGATTTATCTTTTAAAACAAAAATATAAAGTTAATTTATAAATTATAAAGATACTGACAAAAATAGATACTATATAAGAAAACCTAACATGTCCACTGTAAAATGCATTGGACTAAACTAAGGGTGCATATATACTATGCAGCATGTATGAAAAGTCAATCAATTGAGTTTTTCTTGATACATGACATCCATCGATTAGAAATTTAGAATGGATTGCATTGCATGCATGATTTTCTTTGGCTACGAGGAATTGGTGTCCAATCAGAGTCCTAATCAAAACGGTTAAAATTAGTATGCCAACCAAACTGTTAAAATTAATTATATAAAATATGAACAACATGTTCTATTAAATGAAATCTTCATGTCGAAGTGTAAGGAATGATCCATATTTGACATTGATTCTTTTGACACATGTTTGATGAGAACTAAGCAGTATTTTGTTTTGCTTGCTTGACATTTGAAATTACATCCAAATAAATCTCATTTTCTTTTGATGTCTCACTTAAACAACAGTAAAATCCTTGATCAATATAATTCTTCTATAAAAAGACAAAACCTTAAAATCATTTTGATGGCTGTAATGTAATCACTAAGGAACTTCCGCTTCTTGAACATGTTCATGTACATGTACGATTTGATAACTCATTCAACCTGAGCTTCACTCGATAGAGAATGAGGACCGGCTAGAAAGCCTAGAACAGTCAATTGGAGAAAAATTTAGAGGAAAAAGAAAAGGCAGCCTATTAGGCATGTTGTTACCTGATAAAGCCACATCAATTCAAACCGAGGACCAATCTCCGTCAGCTCAATCGAGTTAGGACTTGAAATCCCACTACTAACATAGTAACATGTAAGGGTAGGTGCACTACCAAACTAATTGTACATAGTACATTTGTATTCATATTACTACTGTTATATACATACTCGAAAATTGTATGTTTATTAATGTTATGGACGTTTGGGTTGGGCCTGACTTTAATAAATTCATATTTGGACTGATTTTGAAAACATGCACCAGGCCAAAAGGTCCAAGAGGTTAAACAGCCCATAAGTTCTACATATATTTGTGTTATTCATTTCATTTTGTATTACATATACCCATTCAAATTTGACATCAAGAGGATGATAAAAAAAATATATTCTTTACATCACAACTACTCTTACATAAATAAAGTTTTTTTTTTTTTTCAAATAGTGTGATTTGAATTTAAAAGTTGAACCTTTGTTGAGAGATGTAGACCCAGTTTGATATTGTTGTGCTGTGGGAAGAAGTGCTTTTAGAATTGTTGTGGGGAGAAGTGCTTTTGGAATTGTTGTGGGAAGAATCAGTTGAGTGTTTGTTAACTGATTTTTAAAACTGCTGTGAGAACTAAAAGCAATTTCAATGTGTTTGGTAAACTGAAGTAAAAAATGTTGTGAGTGTGTAAAATTACTAAAAGGACATAGACATCTAAATGATGCTATTGTGTTTTACTTTATATTTTTATTGTTTATTTGTGTGTTAGTGTTAAGTGTTATATAATTATGGTACTTTATTGAATTAATGAACCCCATTTTTTATTTTACTTTATTGAATTAATTTGCCTCATTTTTTTTGTTTTATTTTTTTTTTTACTTTATTGAATTAATTAGCCCCATTTTTTTTTGTACAGTTATGACAACAAAAATTTTATATAGCAATGTAAACCAAATATTTTTGGTAAATTTCGTTACAGGTAAAGACAAAGTTGGAAAGTTTGTAAAATTTCATTTAATATCACTATAGCGCGTTTTCTAAAAGCAGAAGCTAAAATCCAAAAGCATATATTTATAGCTTCTCAAAAATTCAGTTGGGAGAAGCTAAAAGTGACTAAAAGCACTTCCCCACGATTTTATCAAACGCCCTATCTTTGATTCAAAATCACTTTTAGCCCTAAAAGCAGTTGGAGAAGCAATACCAAACTGGACCGTACTTTACCAACGTGTTATGCCGAGGACCACATACTCAAAATTCTTTCGGGCTTTGGAACCCATAACTTCATATTTAACTCATGTTATTGATTCCACCAAATTTATATGAAATGGGACTGCATTAAACATTTGGTTTTGTAATCATATATTTAAATTCAAATTAGTATATTACTATTGCCTTGTATTCGTTTGGGCTTTGTCTGGGCCTTAACTTAATAAAATCATCTTTGGGCTCATTTTGAAACATGAACTAGCCCAAAAGGTCCAAGAGGTTAAACGACCCGTAACCATAAGTTTTATGGAGATTTTTGCACAACTCCTTAGTCGTATCATTTTGTATTACATCTAAAAATTCAAAATTGACATCTATATAATTATAAAAAAAATTCTTTAAATTACAACTACTCTTACTTAAATAAAGGTTTTTTTTTTTAATTTCAAAACAATTTTAAAATTCTAATCTTTACTCTCCCTTTTTTCTGTTGTTTATATGCTTATAAACAAACGAGAAGAAGGAAAATGGAAATAACAAATAAAAAAGAGAAAAAACAATTTGAGTTGCATAAGGAAGATAAACACATAAAGATCATGATGTATGATTGATAATTGGAAAAAGTTGTACATTTGCGACCTAGGACATTTCTAAACACTAAAAGACAAACGTATACTAAAAAATTTATAAGAAGATAACCCAAAGATTTAACTCTTCTTTTTTCATCTCAAATGAACATGCAATATTCTCAAAATAACACAATGATGTCACTGAAGTCATCAACTTAAAAACCATACTTTATTCTAAAGTAGATCTTCAAAAAATATATATACCACCACAGCCCACATAGAGGTCTAACAACAAGAAACTAGTTAAATTTAAGCGGAATATGTAGATACCAATCAAATTAGCAAAATCAAGACTGCAGATGTAAAATAATTTTTAATTCGACAACATGAGTTGAGCAGAAAAGAAAAAATGTAATAAGAATTGTTTTGAAACAATGCATATTGAAGTATATAAAAATTAAGATGAATAATGTAACTTAAATGGCGTGAATTGTCTCAAAATAACTAGAATCGGCATGTAAGAGCTCAAACGGTGAACACTTGTGCAATTGTTGAATTCAACTTGGGATCTCCATTCTATGCTAGGTGCCTAGGTCAATAAGCACCACCAGAGTTGATTCTCCTTACTTAACAGTTAACTCTATGTTGATCAGTTCTAAATATCTTGTCAGGCATCCATAGTGATTTCTCTCGAGTATCGATTTCCTTATCAAATTCAGTTCAGCTGTTCTAATCCTATTGATGGCTTCGGTCACGAAGTGTAGTAGAAGTTGAATGACGCCATTTTAATTCAATTTTCTTTGAAGGCAGCAATGCTGGTGAGTGCTCATAAGTGGTGGTACGGAATCATTAAACTGGAAAGATTTAAGAAAGAAAAGTTTCAGCTAGGCCACGTCTTGCTTTGATGAGGGAAAACATATATCAATTCAAGACAGTAAATTAATCATACTGAGGTGGAACTAGAAATACATCTTCTATCCAAATTAGCAGAGAAGAAATCAAAATCAATTCAAGATAACTAGCACAAAAATTCAAACATAAAGCTCCTCACTGACACAAGAATCACCATTTATGAAGGAGCATCTTGTTACTGAAATTAAACAGCACTGTCAAGGGAATTTTTTTTAGTGGAGAATAAAGTTTTAGTTTTGATTCTAATATGCTTGTTGAAAAAGAATTACTAGAAATTACGAAGCACTAACAATATAAACAGGCTAACCTCCTTGAATTTGATTCCTTAACCCCATCATTCTGCATATAAACGCATAACTAGTGAAACACAATAGGTTGGAACATCCTTTTGGTTCTTTAATGGCACAACAAATAATTGGGAACCCTGATGAGAACCCTGGAATGAGAAGAAATAAGCATGGAGCCAAAGAAACAGGTGATTTCTTTTACTAACTTCAGCACACACCCCACCTCACCAAACCTGTTTCTTCTTCTACTTATTTCAAATGGTGCAGTGTGATGTGAACTATATTTATATATGTGTCAAATAACAACATCCTGTCAGGGAAGATAATGCATTCTGATAAGAAAAAGGAAAGGATCTTTTTCGAAGGGTGGTAAGTTATCTCTTCAAATAAGTCTCCAGTTCCAGTTTTCCTAGCAAAACCACTTCAGGTTCGCAATTCGTTCTCGTACAGGCAGTCACTAATCAACTATCCTGTATATATTATGGTGCTATTTACGCAGCTTTGCTACTCTATTCTGCTGTTGATTTTAATTCAAGTTTTACTGCTGACAAGAAGCCATCAAGATGGCAGTGCAGTGTATACCAGAGCCCGAAAGTCACAAACTTTCAGCTGAAATGTAGCTTTCAACTTAATAAAAACATAAGGTATTCACATATATTTAATTTCTTTTAGAGTTTTAACATGCATTGGTACTTGTTAGCTTAGTGAAGCCATTTCCGGTTAAAAATACTATCAGCCACTACTGACAGACAGAATAGTAACACAATACAACAATTTACAAGCAAACACAATCATCAGCAATCACCAATAAATCCAAAGAAAGTATTATCACTTAAAAAATGCAGCAAAAACAAATATGATCTTTTCCGAGATGAAGTAAGCAACATTCTAGGATCTCTTTCTGTTGCATTAGCATATTCATCATCAATGTGAGTCTTTGGGACTATTTTTTGGCAATCATAAAAAGAAGCATATCAACAGCCATACCCAACTATGCAAATCTTTTCTCCAAAATAAAAGAGAAGCACACAAAACATTAACGTAATGAACATAAGACTATTTCAAGTTAAACCATGCACCAATTCATCAGCCCCACAATTTAAAAACCCTTTGAGAGAAAAAATAGCTTCTTGCTCAAACAAATCTTGTTTTATATATCTTACATAGAATAATCAACACTCTGATAATCAAACTATATTGAAGCAATTTCCCAACATCTTACATTTTTTTAATAATTTACAACTCCGCAACATTTTTCAGTTAATTGTCAAAAAACAGGTGCATATCTCTGCCTTAGCCATGTAAAAACTTATGGATATAAATAGACCTTGCATCAAATCCAATTCAGTCTAGTCCAACTAGCTGTATATGTGTATTTCTTAGACAGAGTAACACAATACAAGCTAATAAAACACAATCATCACTCATCAGAGCAACTGGCAACAAATTGAAAGCAAGCACTACACTCCTAGACTTCAGATTGTATAATAATACCGAGCAACGATGAACAATACCAGCAGTGTTTTCGTCTTCAATATCGATTTCTTCACGAAGCGCTGCCTCCTCGTTCCTGAGCTCGGTGGGAATCGGTTTTCCCTCTGAAAAACACAAAATCAAATTTTGTTACTCTAAATACATTGAATTGAATTTATATATTTAAACAACAATAATGATAATAATAAAGAACAAACCTTGCAATGCTTCTTTGATTTTTCACTTCTCCTCATAGAGCCTGTACAAGTACTCCCGTCTCAATCGAATGTTGCGACGCAACATTGTTGCCCTAATTAGATAATCTAGATGAAATTCAAATTATTTTGACATTTTTGCAAAGAATAAATGAGCAAGCAAGAGTCTTTTGTTGTTGATGCTTGAGGAAGAAGAGGAATGCTGGGATTTTAGGGATTCGGATTTCAATTGGTTCGAAACGACGACGTTCAGATGGATTTGAATTATGACCTCTCCCGCACCGTTTAATCAACAACAATGTTATATAGGAAAAGTATTTTTTTTAATTATCATTATTATTATGACAGATTTTTTTTTAACCAAATGAAATTCGTCAAATTCAATTATAACCGGACTGTGATAAAATTTTGTTTTTAACCAATATTGCTTGTAAAAAGACTATACGCCCTTAATGATTTGTTAACCTAATTTTTGTTTTCATTAGATTTAACTTTTCAATTTTGTTTGAAAGAGAGAGAATGAGAGATATGAGCAATTTCTACACCATTCGTTGCGAGAGAAGGAGGTGCTAGGAGAGAAGTTGTTGTCGTCAAAGAAGCTGCGTGAGAGGACCTGTCAGCCAAAGAACAACCATCTAGTGCAATTCTCTTGACAGCATCGAGAGAGAGATTTCGACGAGAGAAAGAGATTTCAGAGAGAGAAAGTGAAGAACTAGGAGAGAAGAAAAAAAACTAGGGGTAATTTCGTCTCTTTTAGGTTAGTTTTGACTATTTTTTTGAAATTTTGGTTGAATATGGTTTTATTTTGAAAACATAGCTAAAATTGAACTCCAATTTAAAAAATAGGTTAGATTTGTCTATTTCTTCTATTATTGTTTATATTTAATTATTTAATTATTTTTAATGAAATCTCCACAAATGTTGCCAAACAACAACAAAATATAAATAAATAAAATGAAATTTCTTACTTTGATACCATTTTTTATATCCTTGATTGAACAATTTTACTTTAATTAAACTAGTCAATATCCAATATTATTATGACATCTTTTTGTAATCCGGTTCAATATAATGTAACCGTTACATTAGCATATAACTTGCTAGATTTGTTTTGATCATTTTACAAGTCATACCATATACATGTATAGAAATCTCCAACAAGAGTCAATTTTATCAAATTTCCATTTCCGGTTCATACAATTGGATATGGTTTTGATAGTGATCACGGCTAATCACAAGAGCACATTACCATCATTTTTGGGTTGTTTCTTTTTATGCTTAGCATCATCTAAAAGATCCTTTAAAAAAGATGCATGGGTACGCATACTTGTTGTATAGATGGAACTAATGGCAGAAGTACCGACTATTTCTAGTTCTCTGGATGCAGAGGCCCTGTA
Source organism: Dipteronia dyeriana (assembly GCA_032871835.1). NCBI lineage: Eukaryota > Viridiplantae > Streptophyta > Magnoliopsida > Sapindales > Sapindaceae > Dipteronia > Dipteronia dyeriana. Next base: position 75,711,950 of record CM065303.1, on the reverse strand, counting down.
GAGACTTGTGATTTGTGGTTCGATTGTTCTTGCGTGATTGTCATAAGGCAGGTGATGAGATAACATTTGCTGGAGTTGTACAAAAAGCTTATGAGATCACTTTATTGTAGAGGTAGTTGCATTCCGAACGGTGCATTATTTATCGCTTGTTATTCTTATTCCAAGTTGAGAAAACTGTCAAGGGTCTGAAGGTAAATAAGTAAATCATCTGATGCATCCTCTTTCATTTCTTTACCAAACATTAGTAGATCCAGTTATAGTTGTACTCGGGTCAATAGTCTCAATACCACCAAATTATAAATTATGGTATATCATATCATCAAAGACACAAGTTAGATGAGTTAGATTCCTGTTAAAAATAAACAGACAAACCAGAATAAGGCCCAGTTTGGCATTACTGAGCTGTGGGGATAAGTGCTTTTGAAATTGCTGTGGGGGGAATTGCTTTTGGAATTGCTGTAGGAAGAATCAACTGAGTGTTTGATAAACTGATTTTCAAAAATGCTGTGAAAACTAAAAGTAATTTCAATGTGTTTAGTAAGCTGAAATAAAAAGTGTTGTGAGTGTGTAAAATTACTAAAAGGATATAGACATCTAAACGGTACTGTTGACGTCGATTTATGGATTATGTCAGAAAAGCCAACAAGGATTGGATTTCGGCTATTGAGTCAAAGATAAAGAGATGCAGAGAGAGTAACAAAGACAAGTTTTACGTGGTAAAACTCTGACGACCGGAGAAACGTCCACGGGTGGTTGAAGGATTAACCAAGCCAAAATCCACTATAAGAATATGATGTTTACAAGCTCTCGATCTTTTTTTTTCTCTGTATTTTCTATGATTGTTGTATGCTATATTGCCTATATCTTTTGGAGCCAGATTATAGGTCTATTTATATGCTTATAGAACCCTAATCTGCTTTGTACAAGTAATACAAGATCTTTGTATTTAATTGTGATTCGGTTACTTGCTTGAGGTTGATTTGTATTCTTTCCTGTTTCGGAGTCTCTCATGGAAATCGAGTGGGATTCTAGTAGTGTAGTTCAATTTGGACTTGTTTCCTTATAAGAATGTAGTCTTCGTAAAGAAATCAAGTTATTTCCTGATTGGGAGACTCTTCTAACTTAAAGTTCCATTAATTGAGATTCCTTTCTGATGGATATCTTCGCGTATTTAATGACTTAATCCGTGTGAAATAAGCACCAAGTTCTTACTCGATTTGTATTTATTCCCGAGTAAGAATAATACCTGATGGTCTCGAGTAGCGTCGTTTGAGCCCGAGTAGAAGCGTCGTTTGAGCCCGAGTGGAAGCGTTGTTTAACCAGTCCCGAGTGTTGTTAACTGATCCCGAGTAGGTTTCATTCTACATATGCGTATTCGGGCTTTTCTTCTCTTTAATGATGCCTCGTAGGATATTTCCTGAGTGCCCATTTGGGAGTCCACCTGGCTATTTTCTCCTTCCTGTAAATGACGTGTATGCTTGGTAAAATTTACATACAACAATACCCCCTTAAAATATTTTTGCCGAGTAAATTTCATTTCGGACAAGAGTATTTTAATCGTCTTAATTTTCACTTGTCAGAATAGCCGTCTTGTCATAATGGCGTGTCTTAATGGTGACTCTATAATTTCGATTCACTTTATCACGCGAGATCTTAAATGATGGCGACGTTTTGAAGTTCTGACAGTTGAGGGCTACTTCCTGTTTTGACACGCGTCCCTCGTCTCTTCGTTTTTCAATATCATTTATGAGAAATGATTTTTGCATTTCCCCAAACGCTGCCTACGTCATCGAGTTTCGTCATAAGTTTTTTCCCACTTTGAAATCCTAGGGTTTCGTGCCGTCTAGTCTTTAAATTCTTTGCTAAGAGACATTGTTGGTTTATTCTCAAAAAATTTCAGCAGAAATTTCTTTAAACGCAGATTTCTTTATACAGAAGTTTGTGATTCTCCGTTTGAAGATCTTGCATCAATCTCAATTCAAGGTTAGTTTTAATGGGGCCATCTTCCCGCCATCGTCTCTTTAAAATCGATTTTGATGCATTAGAACATGAGAATTTTCAGTTAGTATCTTGCATTAAACGATTACTAGGGGATATCCCAATAAATGAACCTCCATTCTTAGAGGTTGATGTTTCTGGGCTTCACCCTGACCTCACTTTCAGCCCTGTATCGAGTTCTCCATCTAGTTCTGATTCTGATATTTCTGATCACAGGGCATCTTTTCGAAGAATGGGTAAACATCAGAGCAGTAGTAAGGTATACAAGCACGGTTCGAGCAGCGTTCAGACCAGGGATCAGACTGTTAACGAGGGTGACGTTGATGAAGTGTACAGGGCGTCTCGTCTTTTGTTTTCTGATACTCGCCCGAGTGGCTTTGATACTGAGCCAAATATGGTCGGGCCAGCTGATATAGAAAAATACCGCTCCCGATTTGACTTGCCCGACTCAGTCACTTTGGTTCCTGCGGGGGATAGAGCCGTATGAAATCCTCCTGAGGGCATGGTCGCGATTTATAGATCCATGCTTTGCTGCGGCGTCACACTTCCCCTTCAGCCTTTTATTGTTTGATTTTTGGCTGAAGCAGGGATAGCCTCAACTCAGTTGGCCCCGAATAGTTACAAAGTCCTGATGTGCATGTGGCACATGTTCAGTGGACTGAACCTTTCGCCGCCTTCCCCTTATGAAATCAGGCATTTCTTTACGCTGAGGCAAATTAGCAAAACGGGGACCTATTTTCTTGCTTCTACTCCTTCGTACGGTTGGGTCCCCAAAGAAGCAAAGGTGAATCGGGGGGTCGATGCTTCTGATGACCCAAAAAAGAAGGGCTTTATATGGGGATTCCCCACATCCAACAAGTTCTGGAAGAACAGTTGGTATTTTGCTGGAGAGACTCTCGGGCTCGACGTCACTGTTCGATATGGGGATTCCCGAACGGTGCTGAGTGTTCCCCGTTTCTTCTGTTCCCCCGAAGTGTGGAACAAGAAAATAATTGATTATAGTGATTCTGAGTTGAAGAGGCTGACTCGGGCAGCTGTTCGTACTCTGGAGAAGAGGAACAAGAGCTATCTTTTCAAAGAGGATGACTTGATAAAGCTCGGCTTCTTCAAACAGGTTTCGGGCCATCGCAGGCGATATAAGTAACCCGGTGCCCTTTCTGTTGTATTTCTCTGCTTTTCATTTTCTTTTCTAATATTTTTTTTTAGTGTTCGATACGGACGTTGTCAGCGATCTTCAGGCTCGCCAGGTGAAGGCGATTCTACAAGCGAGTAGAAATGAAGCTTCCCTTCAGGGCGATAGGGGTATTGCTCCACCCGAGTCTGATGAGGAAACTGATATTGCTGAGCAAATTCCAGAGTACGTTGATCGGGTTGATCGGGTTGATCGGCCTTCTACTCAGGATTTTACTGGTCCAAGTGGCCAAGGTGAGCCAATTGACACCCAACTGCCTGAAAATAGAGAAAGGCAATATGAAGGTGCGGGTGAAGAGCCTGTTGGACGGTTTGAAGCTGGCGACGGTGGTAATGTCTTGACGGATCAAATACCTATAGGTGCCGAATTCTTTGAGTCTTTTCGAGGCGATCCGTAGGAAGATCCTGATGCTGATCTTAACTTCCACCGTTCTCGGGGTGAGAAGCAGAAGGCAGTTAGTTCGCCGTCTCGTCCACTCAAAGTTCCTCGGGTAGTCTCATTTATTGACTCCAGTGACGAAGATGTTGCGGATGAGATTGCCCCAAGTGTTGGCGCTGGAGCATCAGTACATGCAGCCGCTTTAGAACCGAGTAGGGCTTCTTCTACCCCCGAAGTTGGAGATATGGGGGCTGAACCTTCGGGGGTTCCTTCCCCATCCTTAGAATCGAACAGGGCTTCTCCTGCCCCCAAGTTTGGAAATCTGGGAGCTGAACCCTCGGGGGTTCCTTTATTCTTTTCTCCCCAGGATATGCTATGGGAGATGTCCTCCGGTCGGGCTTTTATCGGGGAGGATCGCTTGAACGGTTTTAGAGATGGTTCACTGTCTGAACATCTCCAAAACGTTTTCAACGGCGCATCTTATGTAAGTTAAATCTGACTCAGTTAAATCTGACTCAGTTAAATCTGACTCCTTAATTGTTTTGCTTCTGCCAGATTACAGCCAGTGGACGGATGACACTGTCGACGATATCACTTGGCCGTCTAATGAGAGCCTGCTTCGTGAGTACGAGATGGTGCCAGATCCGAGTATTGGCAAAGGCTCGAAATCCTCGTAACCTTGATTTTATAGAATTGTAGAAATTTCTTGATTATTTTTTACTTGTACAGAACCATTCTTTGAACTGTAACCATTCTTTAGGAGCAATAAAATCTTATTTTATTCTGAATTGAATGGTCTTGATATGTTCATTGCTGATTGTTGCCGAGTACTGTATTAAACTGGCTAGTGTTCGGGTAACTTAACCGAGTATCTTATTAAGCCGATTGTTACCCGAATAACTTCAATTGCCAAGTATCTTATTAAACTGGCTTCTTCGATGTTCGGGTAACTTAACCGAGTATCTTATTAAACCGGTTGTTACCCGAATTACTTCAATTGCCAAGTATCTTATTAAACTGGCTTCGATGTTCGGGTAACTTAACCGAGTATCTTATTAAACCGGTTGTTACCCGAATGACTTCAATTGCCAAGTATCTTATTAAACTGGCTTCGATGTTCGGGTAACTTAACCGAGTATCTTATTAAACCGGTTATTAAGTTATAATTATTCTAATTCCATCCCATTAGTTATCAGGCGTGTTTTGGGGTTGTAGTTTATAATGTAACACAAATGCCAGAGGTTCATGACATATTTTAATAACCAAGTTATTCAAATGTTGAAGTTTCTAGATTCGAAAAGATCTGATTTTTTTTTAAAATAAAACAAGAAAAAATTAAAATTATATTTCTAAATTTTCAGATTGGATCTCCACCATCCATTAATAACCATGATTTTCAAATATTTATTATTATTTCTTAATTAATTTACTATTATTATTATTATTATTATTATTATTATTATTATTATTATTATTATTATTATTATTATTATTATTATTATTATTATTATTATTATTATTATTATTATTATTATAAAATATTTAAGGATATATAAATAAAAAAGATAATTTAATTATTTAGAAATTTAAATTATTTGAAAATCATGGTTATTAATGGATGGTGGAGATCCAATCTAAAAATTTAGAAATATTATTTTAATTTTTACTTGTTTTATTTTACAAAAATTCAGATCTCTTCGAATCTAGAAATTTCAATGTTTTGAATAAATTTGTTATTAAAATATGTCATAAACCTCCGTCATGTGTTACATTATAAACTACAATCCCAAAACACACGTACTGACTAATGAGATGAAATTGAAATAATTATGACTTAATAATCATGACTTTCAAATATTTATTATTTTTATTATTTTATTAACGCCATTATTATAATTATTATTACTACTACTACCACTATACTACTATTATTACTTTATTTATTTTAAATATTATTTGTTATTGTTTCTATTATTTTTATTTTATTTTATTCATTATTATTATGATGATTATTATTATTATTACTATTAAATATTTAGGGATATTTAAATAAAAAAATATCATTTAATTATTCAGAAGATTAAATTTAAAATTTTATTATTATTTAACCATTATTTTAATTTTTTTTAAAAATTAATTTTTAAAATTTGGTCAGAGGGGTATTTAAGACATATTATTATATAGTTTCTGGTTTTATACAATTGTCTATATAATCAGGGGAGCACATTGTAATATGCCATAACATAAAAATGGATGACGTTAGGCTTTGGACCTCAACTGTAAAGAAAATGAGAATTCAGGGGGTTTAATGATCATTTTAAGAATTCATGGACATATCAGCAGTTCGTGATTAATTCAGGGGCATCCGTATCATTAAGCCAATTATATATTGCAAAAACACTCAAAACATTATCAATTATGCCCTTTCATTTAATTATGATTTTTTTTAACATGAAAAAAATTATTATAAAGAAATAAATTCTAAACAATTAAAATAACTATTTTTAATATATATACACACGCCCACCGATGTACAAACTTATGAGTTGTTTAACTAATTTCCTTTTTTTTTTCTTTTTTCTTTTATGAAAGTTGTTTAACTATTTTTCTCTCTTCATAAACATAAGGATAAGGGATATTATCTATTTATATATATAAAAAATGTCAATAAAACCCAACCCCTTCCTTCTTTAGAGTGGGAGTTGCATTTCAAGTCATGCCTGTATAGCTTGATCTCAATAGTCTAGTCATTCCATTAAACTCGATTATTTTTAGAGTTTAATCTCATTGGCCCATTAAACCCTAAAGCATGAGGAGACCCCTTGTGCGGAAGCTGCATTTCAAGCCGTCCTTGTAGAATTTAATCTCAACAACCTAATCTCATTGCCCATTAAACCGGTCCATGATTGTAGAATCTAATATCATTTGCCACCCCTTCCTCATAGTGGTAGTTGCATTTCGAACGATGCATTATTTATCTATTGTTATTCTTATTCTTAGTTGAGGAAACTGTCAAGGGTCTGAATGTGAAAAAGTAAATCATCTGATGCATCCTCTTTCATTTCTTTATCAAACATTAGTAGATGCAGTTATAGTTGTACTTGGGTCAATAGTCTCGATACCACCAAATTATAAATTATGGTCTATCATATATCGTCAAAGACACAAGTTAGATGAGTTAGATTCCTGTTGAAAAATAAACAAAAAGGCCACCCACTGACAAACCAGAATAAATCTAAGCAAGAAGAATCTCTCCTCAAGAACAAACCACAACAAAAGTACCTCCATCTGGAGGTCATGATTGTACAAAACTGACCACAACAATGACAATTAAGTTATGTTATGATATAAATTAGTGATCGTTGATATCAGAGAGGGCTTACTTGATAAATAAGATTTAGAAGATTCTTACAAGACCACTCACCAGCTGTGGCTTAAACTGAAGCAGTATGAAGAAGTTTAACAATGAAAGTGACTTTGGAGAAGAATTCAGTGCCAGCACTAGAAGGGATATAGCAAACTGAACCTCCACTGAGCAACCAGACACAGATTTGGTTGGAGTTACAATTGCCTCAGCTACAAAACAGCCGATAGCGGAATCAACAGCTTCCCATGAGGAGATTTTGCCATTCAGGCGAAGACTGAGTTCCTGAGCAGAAAATGAAATCCTTGAGATTATGAATTTGATCCTCACAACTCAGTTCCGCTTGCTAACAAGACCATGCATATATGAAGTTGATCCTTGCCCAGTGAGATAGAACTAATGTATTTGGCAGCTCAAAATTTTGAAATAACTATGGTTCACTTCTTAGAAAACTGACCAAAAATGCTAATTTATCAATAACTTTTCCTTAAGCTTCCCTGAATTCATCGAGGCATATGCATCCCTCATTGCCAACATTTACCAAATGCTAATATAAGAAAAATTATGTATTTTTTTTACCAATAAACATGTTATAAATCAGCATAACCTACAGTGAAATAAAAGGTTAAAATAAGAGTCTTATAATTCATTATAAGAGCCTTCTTTTTTATCTTCTGCTGCCAAAGTGAAATTTGCTGACTTCATAGCCATACATTGATAGTGTGGGTTTTCTTATCATTTCATTATCTGGTCCTTTTTGTACAAAATTCAATAAGCACAATCTTTTTCCCACATTTTCAACTAGGGCTAGTATATTCTGGTATGGCAGGCAAGAAGCTTTTTACTTCTGCAGAAAGGGAAACTTTTTTCCTAGAAAGGCATATACAAACCAACTAGTGAAATTATGTATCCCCTGCCATCAATAGACGAAATGCTTGTCCTTAAATGTACTGAGAAATCAGAACAATATCTTAAGCAATAGCTATTCTCACAAACTATTTACAGATCAGCTAGAGTTCAACTATAGACTCACATATTAATGACATTCCACGATAGCAAGCTGGTTCAAACACTTTTTTTTATCTGTCAGTATATAAAATATTATACAGACATAATGATAATATGATTTTTTTTAATGGAAACTCAGTTTACTTCTTTTTCTTTGAATTTTAAAGTTTAAAGGTAAAATTATAGTTGAAGAGTACCTTCTCAGACTCCAATATTATCTGTTGATCAACGTTTATCTGCAAGTAGTTGTCTAGTGCAGTTTTCTTTAGCAGCTCCATCTTCTGCTGTTTCAAACACATCTACAGGGTGAATTGCTCTCCCACTGCCAAATATAAAACGAAACAAGAAGAAATCCGTATTAGATAAGATTTAGCTTAAGAAAATGCTACCTATAAATGAGATTAGTAAAGGCATAAGAGTTGTCAAAAACAAAGAAAATGGAAAGGCACAAGATTAACCTTGGAGATACTGCCAGGTCTAGAAAAAACATCACATGTAGAAACCTTGGGCTGCTTGTAAAGATCAAATTATCTTCTTGTGAAGATTCAAGTTTCAACTTTGTTGCCTTTCCAGACTTGCTGATGTCCCCAAAACTCAAAAGTAGTCTCGACCACAAGAATTTCAGCTTCAGAATAAGGGTCAGTCCATCTGGTAGTTCCATTCCTGTCTTATCAGAAAAGTTAAGAGCCATGAATTCAATGCTTACTCTTATAAAGAACTGGATTTTACAATGATTCAATCCTTCGTTGGAGAATAGCTGTTCTTTGTTTCTGTCAACAATAAATACAGCATGGATGCAGAATAATACTATGTGAATATTAGATAAGAAAATGCATTGTCATTGCACTTCAAATGGCCATTGATCCCATCAAAGAAAAATTGATATGCAATAAATGAATGCCTATACTATGAGTTTAAGGAACCGCAAACCAGTACAAAAAAGAGAAATGTGGCACAAAAACAAAACTAAAACAGCTTGTGCAAATTTACCAAGTTCCAGAATATGAGTGCAAAAAAGCCAACCAACAAATCCCTAAACAGTTCATATTGATGGTGGTTGATTACCCCGTTGCCATCACACAGGGCACATAATAAGAAAGCATAAACAAATTGTACACTATCATGTATCCAACAAATTTTCAGACTAGCAAAAAATGAGCCAAAAGAAAAAAAAGAAGAAGCAAATTGTCCAAGCAAAATGTCTTCACAGAACCACCTCCCACTTGCTACCAAACTCTTTAATATCTCCCATTTATGGCTGCTGCTTTATCTGAGTCAAATCCACTGCAATAACAAAGTTTGAAGGTCATGAAAAGGAAAGTAGAATTACATGTGTTACAAACATTACATGGCCTCTTTTAATTCACATGACATAATTACCTAGTTGAAATGGAAAGGCTGACTGAGCTGTAGCCAAAATTGAAGAGTTCCAAATTTTGAAAAATTATAAATAATACTTTTAGAACTGAAACAAATATGTTTTACCTTACACCACTTCGCCATTGATAACCTTGTTTTGGATTTCACGAATCTTGAGCCAATCTTCCCCTCCAACTTGGCACCGCTCTGTCAGCAAAGGACAACCAATGATTTCCAAAGAAGAAAGAGTGTTGGGCAGACTACCTACTGACATGGAACGAAGGCTAGCACAAGTATTGATCTCCATCTTTTCAAGAGAGCTGTTGAGCTGAAGTCCATTTAGATTCAATGTTTCAAGATGAGGAAATTCACTGATTTGAAGATAAGTAAGAGATGCTGGCAGTAAACCCTCTTCCGGAAATAACTTTAGATTTTTACAGCCACCTATAATCTTCAAACTAGTGAGTGACACCATATTGTTCAGACCCCATGCCTGCTGCGGGGTGAGAAGATCGCATTTTTCAATCAACAGTGATTGTAAATTAAAGGGCAAGCCACCATCCGGAAATGGCTGAAGTTTTGGACAACAGAATATACTTAATTCTTGTAGAGAAGTAAGAAGCCTATACATCTCTCTTGGCATGAACTTAAGATTGTTGCAATTTGAGATAAAAAAAGTTCTTAGGTTGGGAGCGGGCAAACCTGGTTCAGAAATTAAATTCAACTTGGGGCAATCATGAATTTCCAAGTCTGTAATGAAATGAAGGTTCCAATTAGCATCATCCGGAACTTCTATGATTTCAAGATTCTTGCAATCCTCGATCAAAAGATATTTAAGCTTGTTGAAGGACTTCAGTTTAAAATTTGTTAGAGAATCACAACTGTTTTTTATTTTTAGAATCTGAAGATTTGGATAAGCTGCAGTATCATTTATTAGGAAATGTAATTCATGACACTGCTCAATCTGTAGCTTTACCAACGAAGGGAGACTCCCTGGCAACCTCCCAATCAATTTCTCACATTTTTCTAAATGGAGCTCTCGAAGTACTAAAAATTGTCCCTCTATAACTCCTGAAGTTTCCCAAAACTCCCAATTTGGAATGTTGACAAATTTCAAAATAGACAAGGATTCAAATGGAGCAACAGATTTTCCATAGAATTCAAAATCAACTTTCTGTAACTTTTCATATCTTTCACATGCAATTCTTCAAGATATAATAATTTCCCTATGGATGGTAAGAATGGACAATTCCTACAACTGCTCACACACAGGAATACCATGCTAGAAAAGGATGAATCTCCCAACCAATCTGGTAATTCCGTACCAAGATATCCCTCAATAGATAGCTTTTCAATATTTTCATGAGGACGAAGTTTTTCAAGAACAATTGTGTACTTATCCAGATCATGAACAACATTTTCCTCCAAACTGAAAACTAACCCCTTTAAACCTTTCTTATCCTTTAATCTTGCGTTCTCAGCATCTTCACCGTCACATACATTCTGCAGCCCTAAAATGGAAAGTCGGCCACAAATACGCTCAAGCTTGCCCAACTCGCTGATTTTTGACCCTTTGTCATTGTTACTCACAACAAATGTTGTCAGTGTTTGAAGCTTTTCCAACTTACCGAATTCAGGTGGCATCCATTTTAAAGATTTAGTTCCATTCAAATCAAGATAATCTAAATTGATTAGTTTCCCAAAGCTTGTAGGCAATTCAATGAGTTGTGTACAATGTGACAACATTAGTATCTCTAAGTTGTACAAAACCCCTGTTGAGTCGGGCAATGTCGTGATTGGATTGTATGAAAAATCCAAATACCTTAAATGCATGGATTTGTTAAATTTACAAGTCAACCGAGTGATGTTATAACCATATAAAGACAGTACTCGCAACTGCGTTTCCACCTCCAACAAGTTTGTAACAACTTCATCAGGAATGCCACGGTCAGAATAAGAAGTGTGTAGAAAAGCTCAATGGTAGGAAGGTCCGCAAAAAATTAAGCTCAGTCGAAGATTTAAATATGCTAGTGGTAGAATCAATGTTGTCCCTTATATAGGCAAAATGGCGAGTACCCCTAGAATTAACATTGCTAATTTCATACCTGAAGCAAGACTCGCCAGCTGTATACTCAGCTAACTCATTATGAAGGTCATGCATAACGTAACAAAATTTGTTGTTGTAGTGTACTTCCCGAAAGAATGACCTTGATAACAATTCTTTAAAATATTCATTACCAGCCTCTTCCATTGATTTATAACTCGTTGACAATAAGAATCCTTCTGCCTTCCATAGCAAAATCAACTTCTCCTTTTCAAATATATAACCTTTAGGAAAGATAGAACAATAAGAAAAGCATCTTTTTAACGGATGAGGAAGAAAATGGTAGCTCAAGCCCAATGATACAAGTAAGTCATTCTTCTCCGCAGGCAATTCCCATATTTTGCTATTCAACAGTGTCTCCCATTCATAAGTGTTCACCTTGGAGTACAACAAACTACCAAATAATTTTGCTGCTAAAGGGAGTCCTTGACACTTCTTCACTATTTTGTCACCAGTGTCCTTCAAGTTTGGATGTTCAAGGTAGCCACCTTCAAATGCATGAGTTAAAAAGATTGACCAACAATCTTCATGGGACATCAGATGGAGTGGATAAGAAAGAATAGGCTGCATAGTTGAGGCAACACTTCGGCTGCTTGTTGTCACAATAATTCGACTCTCCTTGACCTTCCCAACTTTCAAAAGATTCCGTAAAGTATCCCAACAACCAAAATTTTCGTTCCAAACATCATCCAACACCAATAAAAACTTTTGATTTGCCAATACATGTTGTAACCTTTTCTGGATTACACAAAGATCCGTGGTGTTACAATCTTGCAAAGTAACCGACTCAAATATGGATTGACACACCTTTAACACGTCAAGTTTTTTAGAAGCATGCAGCCACACTCTCCTAGAAAAACGATTCACCACACTTGAGTCGTTGTATAATAGCTGAGCTAAGGTTGTCTTCCCAACTCCGGTCATTCCATATATGACAATTACAGGGATGCCATTTGTTGCACTAGGATTCATCAAAAAATTCAAAACATTTCTTTTGTCCTTGTCTAGACCGAAAATTTTGGAGTCATCCACTGAAGGTATAGTTGGCAACAGAGATCTTTTTTCAGCAACACTTTTTTTCATCATTTGAAATACATCCATGTGTTTCACTAAATTTTCTGCCTTTAAAATCATGTTTTCAAATCTAGGTTTAAAATTCTCTGTAGATTTTTTTATCCTCCTTGTAAGGCTTCCAGCTAGACCCAGATAAGCAATCTCATCGACTAAATCCTCAGCATCATAGATAACATCTTTAAGTCCATTGATCCATTGCTTAACCTTTGGATCTGTAAATTGCATCTCCTCCGCATCATTAAGAACAACATGAACAGCCATCATTGCGTGTCTTAACCTCCGTAACAAATCATCATCTACATCCTCCTTCCGACAATAGTCTAGAAACTGTGTAGAAGCTAGTCTATCTAACAAAACCGAAAAGAAACCCGAAAAGCAAGCTGAAATCAATGCACTCCCAACAACCGTTTCAGCAAATCCAACCATGTTTGTATCTGAGTAAAAAAACAAACAAAAGCACATCAAGAAAATGAAATGCAAGAAAAAACCTAAAATCAAATGCATATTAAAGGCTAGCATAACAGGTGATGGGGCTCCTACCAAATGGAGGAAACTTTGGAATGTTCAGTTTGAGAAACAGAGTCGATGTATTCTTCCTTCTCTGAAAAAAAAAATGAAAATTGCTTTAAAATTAGGAAAAAAAAACACAAACACACAAGAAACTAAAATACATGAAAGGTGCCCATAGCTTACCAACAAAGAATGTGATTGGGCATGCAATGTTGAACAATCTTTTGTGAAAAGTTATCTATTGCTCTCTCACAATCCTGCACCAAATCAAATCGCCATTAAGCCTCAATTTTGACATAGAACATATTGGTACTATAAATGCAGACCATAATCTAAACCACAAAGTCATTTTCATCAAATAATTCATTTCACCAAATAAACAATCCCCAAACAAAGCATCTAAACCACCAACATAGGATAAATTAATAGTCATTATACAGACACAAGGTAAATCAAATCATCATTAAAGCCTCAATTTTGACACAGAACCTGGTGGTACTATAAATGCAGACCAGAATCTAACAGCCATCGTAACGGATGATTCATATTTAATTAGTTCTCAAAGTAATTGTCATGATGATACATGTTTGGTCGTTTTCATGTATGGTTTAATGACCCATTCGATCTGAGCTTCACTCTGATCAACCATTTAATTTCTAACTTTATGTGCATTGCAAATATAATAATGTTATGTGCAATGTTCTTACACTGTATGTACAAAGTTCATCGATTTAAATATAAGTCAAGACAAGCATCATGATATATCCAACAACAATCAACCTGTATGAAATGTAAGTAGTTGGACTAATTCACAAAAGTGATAATGTGCTTAGTATTGGTTTTGACACCAGAAAATAGATGCTTTAGAATGTTTTGACATGTAGAATATATATAGAATAACTCTCCCCTGCAATTACACAAGTAGTTGAATTTTCCAACAGGATAGGGATACCTTGGTTTTTAAGTTGTTAAGAATCAAATCTGAGTTGCTTGTTTATTGTTACTGTCATGTCAGGTAAAAACATAACAAAATACTCAAATGTTTCTACTCTATTCTGTCAATAAAAAAAAAACAAATATCTCTACTCTATTCATGTATGTATCTTATAATAGTTATGAATACCTCAATAACCAAATTCTAGGGAGTGTAAGCTAGAACGTTAATGAAAATCAAAGCATCTAAACCACCAACTTAGGATAAACGTGTTGTTAGCATTCTAAAAATGTCATATCCAAACTCAATAACAACATCTAAAACCCAATAAACAATTAAATATTAAACATTATAAAATATTTTATCAAAACAGAGTGTATTGATCATGTCAATATCCTACACAATATTAGGAATCCATTGTGCTTTATCAGCTGACACTTGATGCTAGTTCCAAGCAGTTTGATGGCCACTCAAGAGATGCTACAGTTTATCTTTCTGGATTTCATGTTAATGCTTGTAATAATAAGTGGTTAGTTGATCAGATTTCAGCATGTGTGAAGTCTAGATCATGTACTAAGTGTTGTGATGAAGGAATTGCAATCACACAAATCTAAACATAAATAGAAAGCAATAATAAAAGAAGACACAAAAGATTTTACGTGGTTCAGCAATTTGCTTACGTCCACGGAGCGCACCGCACTTAATCCACTATATATCAGAGTTGATTACAATCCCTCTGTCTCTCTTTCAGTCTCTCTACAATTGCTCTCTCTCTTTAGCAATTTTCTCACACACTACGCACTTGTGTTTTTGCTCTATTCTTCACACACTTTTAAGTACAAATAATGGTGGTATTTATATGGGAGCACTAGGGTTAGTCAAAATCCTAATTGAAATCTATTTCCTATTCCAATTGCTTGTGCACACAGGATTTCCAATTCCTCGCGAAACCCGTCACTACCGCGGTCTGGACCGCTGTGTAGGCACATGCCTGCGCCGCGGTTTACAACGTGTAACATCTCTGTGAAACTCGGCTCCACAGACCGCGGTGTGTGCACCTTGTCTGCGCCGCGGTACGCACAGCATGTATCCTCTGTGATTCTTCGCTGTGTGTGCCGCGGTCTGGGTCATTGCCTCCACCGCGGTCGCCGCCGCGCCACCTGACAGAATTATTTTCTTCGCCTGTTTCTGGCTTCACATAACCCAACACTAAGTCCTTGTGTAAATATGGTTGCTTCAGACATTGTACAGAAACTGCTGTTGCTTCTAAGAATAGTGTAGCCTTATGGCATTCAAAACTTGGTTATCCTAGTGATAAAGTTCTGAAACAAATAAATGTATCTTGTACTGATTCCTCTTTTGAATGGTGCGGTTCGTGCAAGCTTGGTAAAATGCACCGGCTACCATTTCAAAGGTCTACTATTAAGACTGAGCTCTAAGTCTCCTCTAGCACTAGCCTATACTGACAATTGGGGTCCCTCTCCAATGGTTTCCACTTCTAGTCACAGATATTATATCTCTTTGTAGATGATTGCCAGATTTACCTGGTTGTATCCCATCACATTAAAATCCAAAGCATTGCATACTTTTTTAAGCCTCAAAAGGCAAGATGAGTTGCAGTTCAACACTAAACTCAAAGCCTTGCTAAACTAATATGGGTACGGAGTTTCAAACTTCACTCCTAGTCTAAAGCAATTAGGATAAATGTGTTGTAAGCATGTTAAAAACACTTTAAAATGATTCATTTGAATATCTAATATCAATATTCACTTCACTGTATGTACAAAGTAAAATATAGCCAAGACAAGTACCTTAGATTAAACAATAAACAAAGCTGAACAAATTGTAGTCAGACTGATTCGTAAAATGTGATAATCCATTTAGTATCCAGCTCCGCCAGCGGAAATAGATATTTTAGGATGTTTACCGTCTTGATTAAGAAAGAAAACTTAATAAAAAGGGAAAACAAGTAGAACATATATAATAATTCTCTTGTGCAATTTCCTAAAAATTATTTGTTTCACAATAAACACTACAAAATATTTTATCAAAACAGAGTGTATTGATCATGTCAATATCCTACACAATATTAGGAATCTATTGTGACATTTCCAAACTCAATAACAATACAATCAACATCTAACAATGTAGAGTACCGAGTAGTGAGACTCTGCATTAATACCTCAAATGACACAGCACTAACATCACCGTATGAAAGCAATACTCTAATCGTCGAGTCCCTTACGAAATCAAGCGAAAAGACTTTCTACCTGTCGAAAGGTCGAACTGGATTACTATACAAACAATGTGACTGTTTGTGAGTTAATTCATGTAAAGATTCAAATATTAATCAATGAAAGAAATATCACTAATCAAATTTATGGCATATAAAATGTAATATTTGAAGCTTCTATGCTAATTATGAGTTCCTAAACCCAAGTAAAGAATTGTGAACATGAAAAGCAAAAATTTAAAGCGCAGAAGATTGAAAGTGACAATAGAGAAACGAATACAAGAGCGGACCAACTTAGGACTGTAAATTGCAACCCCAAAACACTTAAAAATGTTTCCTTTTTTTCATATCCAAACTCATTAACATTACTAATAGCATCTAAAACCCAAAAACAGTTTAAAAAAAAAATTCTTTTTTTGTAAGAAAAACTTCCATTCTTTTCATAAAAAAGTTTCATATTTTGTAAAAAGAAGTTCCATTTTTCCATCTCCAAACTCACTAACAATACAAACAACATCCAGCTAACAATGTAAACTAGTAAAAGGAGTACCGAGTAGTGAGACTTTGTATTATTACCTCATATGGCACAACTCTAATGTCACTGTATGAAAGCAGTACTCTAACCCCCGAGTCCCATTCGAAATCAGGCGGAAAGACTTTCTATCCGTCCAAAGGCCAAACTGGATTATCATTCAAACAATGTGATTGTTTGTGAGTTAATTCAAGCAAAGATTTAAATATTAATCAATGAAAGAAATATCACTAATCAAATTTATGGTATTAAAAAATGCAATATTTGAAGCTTCTTTGCTAATTATGGGTGCCAAAACCCAAGTATTGTTAACATGAAAAGCAAAAATTTAAACCGCAGAAGATTGAAAGCAATAACTGAGAGGAGCCGACGACACCAACTTAGGACTTTAAGTTGCAACCCCAAAACTCATTAACATTACTAACAATATCTAAAACCCAAAAACAGTTTAAAAAAATCATTTTTGTAAGAAAAAGTTTCAATCTTTTCATAAAAAAAGTTTCATTTTATCATCTCCAACCTCACTAACAATACAAGCAACATCTAACAATGTAAAGTAAAAGGAGTACTGAGTAGTGAGATTTTGTATTATTACCTCAAATGGCACAGCTTCCTGGCAGCAACTGAAACGTCACGAGCACGTCACCAACAGTGAGCAGAGAAAAACTCCACCAAAGAGAACCCAAACAACAAGAGGTGTCGAAGCAAAGAGAAACCGAAAGAAAGAAAGAAAGTTTAAGTTTTAACAAAAGAAAAGAAAAGAAAGGCTACGGTGAAAATGGAAAGTTTTGCAGAGCTACTGTACGGTGCTTAACGGGAAACAAGAAATTTTTAATATTTTATTTATTTTAATTTGTTTGACTCAATGGTCAAATCCCATATTCTTAAGTGATAGCAACACCCCTACTTATTTGATAAATGTCCATTTTTAAGTTACACCGCTAAATTATTTTTTAAAAATGGTTTAATTTTCCTAAATGTATTCATGTAAATTACAAAAATGCCCTTCAAGTTCTTAAAAAAAAAAACAATTTTTTTCTGTCATTGATTTCTCATTTGTGGAGTTAAAAAAGGTTTTACTAGTTGAATTTGGGTTGACCGATCAAAATTCATATATTCGGTTTTATATCGACATTAATTTAGTGGCTAATCAATCGAAACTCGGTCGAGAGAGAATTCCAAACTTTTGATGATTAAGGCATCTTTCCACTTGAAAAAGATAAATATAGGATTATATTTGAGATGTTAAGGGGTCTTTCCCGTAGCAATTAAAAGATGATATTATCATATTAGTATGGCAACCAAACTGTTAAAATTAAATAAACAGAAGAAAGATCAACACCATATTCTACTAAATGAAACATCCATACTGCATTGCAAGGAATGATTCATAATTAATTAGTTCCCAAAGTAATTGTCATTATATGATATATGTTTTTGGTGTTGATGTACAATCTAATGGCGAATTCGACCTGAGCTTCACTTCATAATAATGTATGTGCAATGTTCTTGCACACTGAGTACAAAGTTCACCAAGTTATATTAAACGAGTTTTCCTTGTCATTTTGTCATGCATTAATTGATTAGAATGCCAACCGAACTGTTA
The DNA here is from genome assembly GCA_032871835.1 of Dipteronia dyeriana. NCBI lineage: Eukaryota > Viridiplantae > Streptophyta > Magnoliopsida > Sapindales > Sapindaceae > Dipteronia > Dipteronia dyeriana. The sequence goes on along the minus strand of CM065303.1, from coordinate 75,693,658 downwards.
AAATTAAATAAATAAAATAAAGATAAACACTATGTTCTATTAAATAAAATCTTCATGTTATAAGGAATGATCTATATTTCCCATTGATTCTGACAGAGACTTTGCTTAGAGCTAATCAGTATTTTGTTTTGCTTGATTGGCATTTGAAATTTACATCAAAATAAATCTCCTTTTCTTTTGGTTTCTCAAAACAACAGCAAAATACTCTTATCAACATAATTCTTCATTTCTTCTACAAAAAAGATGAAAGCTTAAAATCCTTCTAATGACTGTCAAGTCAATCACCAAGGAACTTCGCTTCTTGGACGTGTTTATGTACGGTCTGATAAGTGATAACAACTTTACCTAAATCACAAATAAAAAGGACCATTAGAATAGTCAGTTGATGCAAAATGGCAAAGTGTTGCTGAAGGATGTGAAAACAAATACCCTTGAATCTCCTAATAATATGGGAACAATATTTTTTTTAATTATAATTTTTTTTTTTTAATAAAATAACTCCACAAATGTTGCCAAAAAACAATAAAAATAAATAAATTACAATGAAGTTTCTTACTTTGGGATCATTTTTTATATCCATAAGTGAATAATATTATTTTAATTAAATTAGTCAATATAGATTCACTTATCCAATATTATTATACCATCTGGATGTAACTCATCTGGATGTAACCGTTACATTAGCATATAACTTACCAGATTTGTTTTGATCATTTTACAAGTCATACCATATACATGTATAGCAATCTCCAACAAGACTACACAAATCAAAATTTACTAAAGAATCCATACAAAGACTCAATTTTGTCAAAATTCACTTTCATATTCATACAATTGGATATGGTTTTGATAGTGATCACAACTAATCACAGGAGCATATATTCTAACTTTCATGCTGATCAATCTCTTTCTCAACTTTTTTCTTCAAGCACTTTTCATGTTCACAACTTTTTTTAATTACTTACCAAACTGTATACTGTTATCTGCAAGTTAAATAAATGTTGATGAGGTAGAATCTTAAAAGAAGCCTTGTAACCTAAAAACAGGTGATAATAGCTAGTAACCAACAAAGCTGTAACTTTTTTCTTTCTTTAGTAATTTCAATGGAGATGCAATTTTCAACTAAGTTATGAGTACAAAAAATGCTCAACATGAGGCTTATGTGTGCACCATGCACTGCTCGTACCACTTGAGTGTGGATGAGATCCTGGAAGACCATGGATATGGAGTTTGATACTTAACTATGGTTCACAACTTTAGAAAACTGACCTAAAATGCCAATTTATCAATAACTAGGGCCAGTATCTTAAGGTATGGCAGACAAGAAGCTTTTTACTTCTGCAGAAAGGGGAACGTTTTTCCTAGAAATGCATATACAAACCAAATCTTGAAATTAAGCACCCCCTGCCATCAATAGACGAAATGCTTGTCCTTAAATGTACTGAGAAATCACTAACAAATCTTAAACAATAACTATTCGCACAAAAGATTTGACAAACAATGGAGGAAGGTGGTAGTACAAGGTTGGTTTATCCATTGAATCCATATGAAGTGATTAACATTTCTAACAGTACATCAAATTAGACAAGTAAAAGAATCCTAGTGGGGGTGGGAGCCTTTGGGGCCAGGGTTTAAGAACTAAAGCAGGCCTACCTAAGTAACAATGGAAGTGACTTTGGAGAAGAATTCAGTGCAGCACTTGAGGGCAAGCTAAACCTCCACTGAGCAACCAGAGACAGATTTGGATCCCCTTAATTTTTTAGAGACTAATTGTAAATCCCCTTAATCTTTGTCCTGGTCTTTTAAGATTTTGCCAAAAACCTGGAGCAATACAATTATACAAATTAATGAGTGTTGATATCAGAGAGGGTTTACTTGATAAGTAGAATAAATTAGAAGATCCATACAACACCACTCACTAATGGTGGCTTTACACTGAATAAGCAGTTGCTGGAAGTTTTAACAATAGAGGTGACTTTGAAAAAGAAAGCAATGCCAGCTTTTTCTTGTGCCACTTTTCTAATATCAGAACCTGATTTTGAACCCAGTTATTCAATAAAAAACAATAATGAAACTGATTTAGATGACGGGTGTAGTGTTTATCACAAATCACGAATCATGTTTTGCTAGGTGAACCTATCATCAAATCAGAGAACAATGTTATTGAATGCACCTATCAAATTTTGGCTGATTTAAGCTTTGAAAAAGGAAGTGCATGCTCCAGACACAAGCAATTAAAGATTGTAAATTTGAATGGATAACAGACACTAGAATCAACAACCTGAGACAGATTTTGTTGCATTTACAATTGCTTCAGCTACAAAGGAGTGAATTGCGGAGCAAACAGCACCCATGAGGAGATTTAACAATTCAGGTGAAGAACATCATAACCTACAGTAAAAAAAAAGAGGTTAAAATAAAAGTGCACCTATAATTCATTACAAGAGGCAAGAGCCTTCTTTTTTATCTTCTGCTGTCAAAAGTGAACTTGTGAAAATTGCTGACTTCAAAGCCATACATTGGGAGTCTGGACTTTCTACTCATTTCAATATCTGGTCCTATTCTATACAAATTCAACAACCACCACGATCTTTTTTTTTTTTCCACATTTTCTACTAGAGCTAGTATCTTTAGGGTATGGCAGATTTCACTGCTGCAGAACTAGAATACCTACTCATGATTTTCCTTGGGTGTACTAAGAAATCACTAGAAAGATCTTAAATGAGAGCTATTCTCAGCCAGTGTAGGTGTGTAACGAAAGATTGACAACAAAAATTGATGGAAGGTGGTAAATACAAGGTTGGATTAGCATTTCTAACAGTACATTAAATTGGAAAAGAAATGTATCTTAGTTGGGGTCAGGGTCCCAAAAATAATCTCCACCTCAGGAATTTCACCTTCAAAAAAAGGGTCAGTTACTGGAACCAATCCAGCTGGCTGTCTCCAGCCACTTGAAATCAATGCTTACTCTTTACACTGAATGGGAGTTTACAATGATTCAATCCTTCAATATTCTTCTTTTAGACAAATCAAACTTGTGTGTTGTATATGATTTTCCGTCAATAATGAACAGAGCATGGATGCAGTATAATCCGGGTGAAAAATAGTTAAGATAATGTACTGTCATTGCAATTCAAATTGATTGTTGATTCCAGCAAAGAAATATTGACATGAAATAAAGGGATACCTAGACTATGAGTTCAAGAGACTGGAAACCAGTGCAAAAAGGAGAAATGTTGCACTAAAAGAGAATAAAAACAGTTTGTGCAATCAAATTCACCTAGTTCCAGAATATGAGTGAAAACAAGCCAACCAACAAGTCCCTTAAACAGTTCATATAGATGGTCGTTGATTACCACTATTGGCATCACACACAGCACACAATAAGAAAGCATAAACAAATTTGTACACTCTCATGTATCCAACAAGAAGAATCTCTTCTCAAGAAACAACCACAACAAAGTACCTCCATCTGGAGGTCATCATTGCTCAAAACTGACCACAACAATGACAATCAAGTTATGTTAAGATACAAATTAGTGACTTTGACATCAAAGAGGGCTTACTTGATAAATATGATTTAGAAGATTCATACAAGACACTCACCAGCTGTGGCTTAAACTGAAGCAGTATGAAGAAGTTTTAACGATGGAAGCGACTTTGGAGAAGAATTAAATGCCAGCACTTGAGGGGATATAGCGAGCTGAACCTCCACCGAGCAACAACCCTCCACTGAGCAACCAGAGAAAGATTTGGTTGGAGTTACAATTGCTTCAGCTACAAAGGAGCCAATTGCAGAACCAACAGCTTCCCATGAGGAGATTTTTCGGTTCAGGTGAAGATGAAAGACCAGAATTTCTTCCCTCTTTATTAGTATTAATAATAATATTTATAAAATAATATTAATATAAATAGAAACACAGTTCATTCAGTTTTTTAGTTAAGGTAATTAAATCATCCGGTAATAAGTAGGGTATGTTAGCATTAAAGTATTGATTCTCTATTATTATTATAAGTCAATTCCACGTTTAAAGGGATTTGAATATTTTATCAAAATTAATGAAATTATATATAAAATCCGAATTAATTCTCCTTTTATTAATGATAATAGTATTATGATATTAATAATATATAAATAGCAATATATATATTGTAGTCAACTCCTACTTTCTTTTATTAAGACAACTAATTAGTAGTGATTGATTCTTTAATATTATTCAAAGACAATCACAAAGAAAATCAACTCCATATTTAGAGGGATTTACATATACTAGCAAATTTATTAGGATTTGTATATATCCAATATTTTATACTTACTCACATATGTATATATTTTACAAAGAAATATCAATGGAAGTATCATTTTCATTCTATTCTAAAACTCTTTGAAGGTACGATATTCTTAAACCTTGTTTTATTTTTTTAATTTTGATTAAAGATATAGTCTTTTTCAAACACTTTTTGTTTTTGACACGCATATCTCATTTACAAAATTTAGGTCTCTAACAATTACTTAATTTTAGTTTATGGAGATGTTTTGATACGTGGATTTTGGAGTGAATGAAATATATATATTTGAAGCTTATAATAAATTGATGGAATTTTTGAAGTCAATTAAAGAGTTCAAGTTAGAGTTTTAGTGAATGTTGAAATTTTGATTTGTTTAAACTAGTGAAGCAAGTTATAGTTTTATTTATTTTAGTTATGTTTTTCTGCTGCAAATGATGGTGAATTTTGGCATGAAAAATAGTAGACACATATATCAACTTGTGTCATAATTTTCGGAATTTTTGGTGGTGTTTAGCTTAGGGAGATTTTATTTCTAAACCAGTTGTGGGTGGGAAATGTTTTGAATTATTAAACTGACCTTATTGTAATGGAATACTTTTAAATTGAGATTGGGGAAGAATTTAGATCTGATTTTTGGTAATATGGTTTTAAAGACATTATTGAATCAGGATATGAATTTTCATGAATTTTGGTGATGTGTAAGTAATTTAATTCTTTGGGTATGTTTGATGTTTAAGCCATGATATTTAGGATGACAGTCATGAGCTTTTGGTGTTGTAGGAATTTTAATTCTCAAACGGAGAAAGGTAAAATTCTGATTTCTAGTAAACGGATAATTTAATGGTGTTCTAGTCTGTAAATAAAAGTTTTGAATTTTTATTACTCGGTAGGATTGTTAAATGTTTATACGAAGTCTGATTGAATGATCAAAATTTATGCTGTCAGGATTTACCCTTGTGTATTTAAAAACTTATAGAAATTTATAGGTATTTTATAAAATTATGATATTTTGATGGGAGTTAGTAATCTGATTTTTGGATCTATTGAATAAGTTTTGCAATTTTTGGAGGCTCTTAAGATTTTCGAATCACTAACGTTTGAACACTAAAGTCTGTTTTCTGAAATCTCTTCATGAAAATGAACAGAAAAATGTATTTATAAAGTTGAGTTAAATATCTTTTATTTGACTGGTTTAATTGAGGGATTATATTCTATATGTTTATGTTTCTCTCGTGATTTCTCAATATCGTTAGTGAAACCTTAAACTTGCTCATCGAAGGTAAGTAGATTTTCCTTTTTGCATAGTATGTAATTACACAAATGTTTTCTTAAAAACCAAATTTATTTATCATATTGTTATGATTTAAAATATTTTATTATGTACGTTTATAAACTCATTTTCCTACTTAGTATTTACTTACATATTTGTTACCTAATTCTTTTTAAATGAGTGTTACCTTTACTGAAACTATTTATTTAAATGCTTAAATGTGTGGTTCTTTTGCGCTTTAGCAATACAAATGTATTATGATATTTCGAAAGTAATGTTTTAGTTCAATGTCAGTAGTAAATGAAATGTGAAATGAAATGAAATGTTGATCACCGGTGATAATGTAAATGCAGCGCGCGCGACAAATGAAATGTTATGATATTGGTCTTGTACCAATTTCTGAAATGTAATGATTTTGGTTTTGTACCAATCTCTGAGATGTAAATGGCCGGATCACCGGGGATATTGGTGACACTACTTGACTTGAGCTAGTCTTGTGGCCAAAGGATATAGCCAAGAGATAGCCAAGAGGAAGGTCTAGATTACAGCGACACTTTTGCACCAGTTGCCAAGCTTGTTACAGTGTGTGATGTTCTTGCAATTGCTGCAGTTAAAGGTTGGGGACTCCACCAATTTATGTACAAAATGCTTTTCTACATGGAGATTTTCTTGAGGAAGTGTTCATGCAATTGCCTCCAGGATACTCAAAACAGGGGGAGCTTAATTGTCGTAGAGCAGTATGTCGATTACATAAATCCTTATATTGAGTCAAATAAGCATCTCGTCAATGGTTCTCTACGTTCTCAAATGCTCTTATTTCAACTGGTTTTTCTCAATCCAAGGCAGATTATTCACTTTTTTATAAAGTCTACTGCTGATGATTTCATTGTTATCCTTGTCTATGTTGATGATTTGTTGATAACAGGATCAAACCCAATTGTTATTTCAGCTTTAAAAAAAATCATGCATTCTCAGTTCAATCTCAAAGATTTGGGTCCACTTACTTATTTCTTAGGCTTAGAAATTACTCGCAGCTCCTCTGGTATTTCTGTTTGCCAAAGAAAATATGCTCTTGAAATCATTTCAGATGTTGGCCTCCTTAGTTCAAAACTAGTACATTTTCCGATGGATACCATCACCGAACTTTCTGTTGATTCAGGAGAATTGCTTCACGATGCTTCACCATATCATCACCTCATTGGCCGATTGCTCTACCTTACAATAACAAGGCCAAACATATTATTTTATGTCAATCTTCTAAGTCAATTCATGAGTGCACCTCGTCAGTCTCATCTTGCTGCAGCTTATAGAATTCTTCGTTACCTAAAGGGCAGTCCAGGACAAGGAATTTTCTTTTCAGCATCTTCCTCTCTTGATTTACAGATTTATTGTGATTCAGATTGGGCATCTTATTCTTACCAGTCGTAGATCTACTTCAGGTTATTGTTCTCTCATCGGCTCCTCGCCAATTTCCTAGAAGTCTAAGAAACAATCTGTGGTCTCTTGCTCTTCAGCGGAAGCTGAGTATCGTTCTATGGCTTCTGTTGTTGCTGAAGTAGTTTGGTTGTGCCAACTTCTCACAGATCTAGGTATGTCACAACTTCTTTCAACCATAGTATATTGTGATAATCAAGTTGGTCTTCATATCACAGCTAATCCTGTTTTTCATGAAAGAACAAAACATATAGAAATAGATTGCCAATTTATTCGTGAAAAACTTCAATCTCATGTCATTCAGACTAATTAATATGTCTCCACTGATCACCAATTAACAGATATGGTCACAAAGGCTCTTGGTCAAACTCCTTTAAAGTTTCTATTATCCAAGTTGGGATTCATTGACATTCATCGTTTAACTTGAGGGGGAGTATTATGATTATGATATTTCTCCAAGATTTGGTCAACCAATCATCCCTAAGATCATAGCTATTAATTACAAGATTATAAATGTTAAATATTTGTATAATTTTAATTATATTAGGGGCTCAAAAAATAAATAGCACTTTTTAGAGGTGACATTTCAATATTGTTACTGTTTTAATAACTTATGTTTAAAATGCATATATTATGGTGAACGGACAAAAATGCCCCCAATAGTTGTTGCATCAAAATCTTTCATTCATTTTTTTACATTGAGAGATATGAAATAGAGAGAGAAAGTTTCGTTGAAATTCAGGCGCTACGCAAACGTATTTGGGGGTCGAGTACTTTAAAAAAAAATCTTAATCCTTTGAAAAATAAAATGTTCATACATGTTCATACAAATACTAGACAACAAATCATAACGAATGGATACATTGTTAAACCACACAGAAATATATAAAAATATATAAACGAAGATCACAAATATAGGTTATCTTCTTGTGCAGAATCTGGAGAGAGACAAGTTTTTTGGAGAGAGAAAAGTTTTTTGGAGAGAGAAAGAAGTATCGTTTTTAAAGTGTAGATGGAAACACAATGAGATTAAAAAATAGATTATTTAATGGCAATTTGGGTATTTCACCATAATAGGTGCCTTTTAAACTTAAGTTATTAAAACGGTGACATCAGTACAACATATATAAAAAAAAGGTGACATATCTCACTATTTCCACTTATATTAGTTAGCCTCCTTTTTAGTTTCTTTCCTTCTATGATGTACATCTTATATCTATATATACAGGGCTTGACCCCAAGTGTAATATTCATTCAGTAATCATCAAATTCTCGACTCAATTCTTGAAAAATTTGCTTTGTATAGCCTAAATTTGTAACGATTTCCTTAGGTCAGATGAAAATCTCAATTATGAATCTTCGAACATTTTCAATATCTTTAAATGTAATGTTAAATTTATAATTGTGGGTCTTTTACACCTATTGTATTAGGTGAATAAAAACCAATGTTCGAAAATACACATCCAGACGTCTACCTAGGCGCTAGGCGGCCTTCGGCCGTCCCGATTAAAACAAAATGGGCGCGGCATATAAAAAAGCTGACGATTTGACAATTTTATCGGTCGATTTTGCCTATTAACCGGTCTATGCGAAGTCAAAATCGTTTTTATATGTTAATTATATTGTTAAAATTTGAATATTGATTTTTTTTTTAAAGAGATTGAATATTAGTTTTATATATAGGAAAAAGAATTTAAAATAAATAAATTATCGACCGTCTACGTATCTAGACGCTAGGTGCTGAGTGACCGTACGACTAGCACCTAACGTTTATTAGAACACGGATAAAAATGTACTAATCTCTAAATTTTATTTTTTAAAATAAAATAAATTTATTTAAAGTTATTTTTAAATAAAATAAATTTACTTGAGTGAAAATAATAAATTTCTTTAAATATGTTTAATTAAAAAACCAATTTATATTTTAAACAAAAAATATTAATTTTTTTTTAATGAAGATAAAGGTATTGCATTACAATCCAACGGTCAAGTGTCGTACCCTGATTGTAGCGGGAACGTGCAATTTCATTTATAGGGTGTCCTTGACATTTGATCCAATCAAAACAATCCGCAAAGCCATCGTTTAACCAATTTTTTTTCAATTGCCCCAATCCCGCAAACTGTAACAATTTTAGAACTCAGAATAGCTACTTTTTTCTGTACCAATTTGTTCCAAAATCCAAAACCATAACATCGCCGGCTTCCTTTTCCTGTGTTACTTTGGAGAGAGTGGACTCTCTATTTTACCGTTGTTTAAAAGGTAACGCTACTTGTAATCTCTCGTAAAATCAAAGTTTAGATTTGCACGTTATATGATTTGTAGGGTGTTGTTTACAACGTACCCTTGGGGTGCGTTTGGTACGTGGGACGGGACGGGACGGGACAACTTTCTCTTGTCCCAAGTTTGACACGCCATTAGTATGGGACAGGACGGAACAAGGTAGGACAAAATCCATAAAATCCTGTCCCACCTTAGACCCTCGGCCAGACTTGTCCCATGTAAAGTCTGGAAAAGAAATTTTTGCTCTCAAATATTGTAAAAATTACAAAAATACCAATTATAAAATAAAACTCAACCCTTCATTCTCTCTCATTCTCACGCCTCTCTCTCTGTGTTCATTCTCATGCTTCTCTCTCTCTCTCTCCATTTTCTCTTCTTTGGCCGACGGCGAGGAGCAGAGATCTCATTCTCTCCCGTCGAACCAGGGCTGTAATTTGAGGTGTTGACTGAAAGCAGGGCCGTCGAATCGGTGCGCTCGTACACCGCCGCACCAAGCCCGCCGAGATTGTTCTAGGTTTTATTGAAGCTGGATTCGGTGTTGATGGTGGCGATCTGGGTTTTAGTTTTTGGAGAATTTTTTGATTTGTTGTCGTTTTTTGATTTTTTGGTTTGGCGATCTGGGTTTTAATTTTTTGGTTGAACCAGTTTTTGATTTGTTTGATTTGTTGGATTTGTTTGATTTGTTTGAATTGGAGCATTTTTTTCTAGATGAACATGACTGGATTTGGTTGTGAACGGTGGTCTGGTTTGGTCGACGATGATGGTGGTTTGGTGTTGACTGGGTTTGGTTTGATTTTTGGGTTTGGTCGGATTGAAGCTGGATTTCTGGGTTTGGTTCGAATTGTTTCATATTTGTTTTCAACTTATTGGTGTTTTGGTGTTGACCGGGTGGAATTGATTTGTTGGTGGTTTGTAAGAACATATTAATTGATTAAGAACATATTAATTTGTATTGTGAAATTGATTTGTGGAATTAATTGATTTCAGAACAGATTCTGGATAATGGAGGTTGAAGATGAAAAAAACAATGGAAAGATCTAGGGAAAAACTCCAAAAAAAAAATTATTTATTTTTATTTCTTCATTATTTTCTAATTTTTATAAGTCCATCAAATAAATAAATTACATACAATTCTCTATGAAATCCAACCAATTCTACATAAAAATAATTTTCAATTACAATATTATTATTAATGTTAAATATGATATATAAAAATATTTATTTAATAAAATCAAATAAATACTGAGGATATTCTGGTAATTTGAATCACTTGTTCTGTCCTATCCCAGTCATACCAAACGTTTAATAGTACAGTCCATGGTTCTGTTCCAGGTATTCCAAACACAATATGGAACAACTGTCCCGTCCCGTACTGTCCTGTCCCATCTGGGTGCCAAACGCACCCTTGTGGTTGATATGTTTTCTGCTCTGCATCATTGAATCTATCTGATTTTGAGATTCTTGTAATCTGGTGTCTAATTTCATTGTGGAATTGGAGAATTAAATTGAATTCTCCAGCTGGCTGCTTTCTCTCTCTCTCTCTCTCTCTCTCTATATATATATATATATACATGTTTCTGACTTCTTTTGAGTGAACATTATGTCCTTACTTTTGTTTTAAGGTGGACTTAAATCATTTAGATTATTATGTTATGTATTTTGTAATCTTGTGTTTTTAACAGTTCCTGTTTTTCATTTTCTTCCCTTTTAAGCAGTTTTTGGATGCTTAATTGAGCCACCTAATTAGGATTAAGAAGTATTCATAAAATAGGATTGAGAAGCATTCAAATGTTGCCCAAACTTGATGTGATCCCAAGATATGGTCCAATTTTTTACCAAAAGGACAAGGTTTGCATTGCTTATTTACTACCTACTAAGTTGAACAAGGTACCAAAACTTCGAATGTTCAGTTTTGTGGGTCACTTGCATCTTAGCCACCCAAACTGTTCACATTTGTCTGCATTTGGGATACTGCCATTCCTCAAGTACATGTGTATCAAAAATATAGATCGGGTGCTAAGTCTGGGCCTCGAATTATACGGGAAGATATACCCTTCGGTGAAGCCCTTTCTGTCTCTCGAGGTATTAATTTTTCAGGAAATGTTGGAATGGCAAGAATGGATATTTGCTGATATCAAAGGCGGAGTGTTTCCTCACCTCCAAGAGCTTTATATTCAAAGATGCCCAAAGCTTAAATGGAGTTTGCCTAGATACCTCCCACCCTCAACAAAAAAAGTTGAGATTTCAGGATGTCCAAGTCTTTTGATTCCAAAACTTCCAAGTAAAGATTATTTGTGGTAAACCTATAGTCCTCCAATACTTGCAAATGTAGAAGATTTGCCGGCAGCCAATAGCAACACGGGGCAACTGAAAATTGAGGATGAAAGTGTTTCTTCTGAGTATGATACTGATTCAGATACTAATGATCCAGATTTCAAACAAAGCATGGAGGAAGTCTTATTAGGAACTATGACATATTCAGCATACTACTTTCCATCAACTAAGATGCCATCACGAGTTTATGCCCTTATAATTGAAAGACTTTTTGGTCTAAGTTCTGTACCCGAGGGATTGATGCAAGAAAATCCTTGTCTTAGAGATTTGTCGATCATCAGTTGTCCTTATCTGGAGTCATTTGATGAAGGCCACCCACCTCTTGGCCTGAAAATTCTATACATCAGAGATTGTAGGAAATTAGAATTTCTTTCCCCTACAATAACAGTGTTTCAAGATACATTCCTTGAGGATGTGCAAACAAGCAGCAGTTGCGATTCTCTAAAGTCCTTCCCATTAAACCTCTTTCCAAAGCTCAGAACTCTTGTTATCAACGATTGTGATAATTTCAGTACCATCTCGGTTACACAGAACAATATGTCGCTTCGTCAATTGCATATATGGAAATGCCCCAAACTGATATGTTTTCCTAAAGGAGGATTGCGTAGCCCCAAGTTGAGGTCAATTTTGTTTTCAAATTGTAAGAATCTGAAAGCTCTTCCTGAACAGCTGAACACACACACCTCTCTTCACATACTAGATTTAAATGAATGTCCTGAACTCGAGTCAATTCCAGAAGGAGGTCTTCCCCGTAACCTAAATTATTTTTGCATTACCTCTTGCCACAAACTTACACCTTGTATTGAGTGGGGAATGTTTAAGCTTTAAAAACTTACTTGCTTTGAGATTGACGATGGATGTACACGCTTGGCGTTATTTCCAGATAAGAATCTGCTTCCCAGCAGCCTCAAAAATCTGTTGATCAGTAGACTTGATAATCTTCGATTCCTAAACCACAGAGGGCTTCAACAACTCTCGTCTCTTAAAACATTGACAATCAACGGTTGTAACAAGCTTCAATCCTTGCCTCGAGTGGGCCTGCCATCCTCCCTCGGTGATCTGAATATCCATGACTGTTCTTTGTTGAAATCAAAATTTCTATACAAGGTAGACAAGGACATGTGGTTCAATACGTACATTCCTCACATGCAGGTTGATGGTGTAGAATTATAGAGTGAGTAAGTTTCGAAAAATCCCTAATTTTATTTGCACGAATATGTGCTATACATGCAATGGTGCAGTTTTGATTTTCACTTGTGTACAGGATTGAGTACAGCATCAACAATTGATAGATACCGTCGAATGATCAATGCAGGTGCATATGCAGATTTCTTGCTTCCACAGATGGAGCAAATGACCGAAGCACTTACAATTTTTCTTCTTTGACTGCTGGAGATTCTGGACTCGATGATGTTTTACAAGGGCCACATAAATTGACATGCTTTGTGCTTTTGTTCCGCTCATGGTTTCTTTCTTTCAATGTGTTGGCGATTGCGGATGATTGTGTTTTATTAGCTTGTAATTTACAATGTCTTGGAAATAGACATTCATGCACAACTCCATATACTTTAAGCTTTTGCTGTCTATAGTTTGATCTTAAAGTTGTTAGTTGAAGCGAATTTGATTTGATGCAACTTTTATTAACATGTTATGTAGTTTAATGGCCAAGACAGAGATGCAGAGCTGTACATTATTGGTACTGGATGCCCAATGTAAGATGTTGGAAAGTGTCTGCAGGAAATTAGTTGTGAGACTGATGATTTGGAAAATGCTAAATGAAATATTTTTCTTTTTAGCATTGTTGTCTGTTCATATGTTTCTTCTTGTAATTACTAAAAACCAGTCCCAACGTTTCACATGGTTGGGCATTGCTGTTAATCATTTTAATCATGGTGATAAGATAAAGATTATCAAGTTCTTTTTCATGGTTAAGTCTGATACAATTCTTTTGGAATGAAAATCTTGGATTCTATACAATTGGAGGGACAAAATGTAGCCTCTTGGAGAGGGTAGTTGCTTTGATCTTCAACAAGACTCTTCAAAGTAGCAACACTGAACCAAAGTTTCCTTGTTTAATAGTTTGTGGTTATAACCTATCTGCATTAAGTTTATTATGCGGTGTGCACATTTCATCACAGGTATTTATGAACACCTGAATGCTGAATGAAATTTTTCTGGCTTTGTTGCTCATGAAGCATTTGGGTTATAACTTGAAGCTTCTCAATTCTCATACATAATTTGAGCCTTATTTGGCCTGTGAGCATTGCGACAGATTAGCATATGTGATAATGTTCACCGTACTGGGACCAGATAACAAAATTTTGCACAATATTAGATGGCAGAGCAAGATAATGTAATATAAAGGAAATATCCGTAGATGTCTACACACTACATGGAAAATGCACAAGAGACACAAGGTATTCAGACTATGCGAACAAGAGAGAGAAAGTACAATTACATTTATTGGACCACATCTCCTCGAAGCTTTTAAGTTTTTGAGATTACTGGTTCATTAATAATGGTAACAACAGCTAATGGAGAAATTCTTAAAAGTGCATGACAATCCTACAAAAACTCAATCAGCCATTGTTTCACACAATTTGACAAAAGCTAATAGGTTTATAACATCATAAATTCTTAGTTGGACAGAGTTGGATTTGATACAACTTTTTATTAATATGTTATATATTTAACATTCTAAAAGCATCTATTTTTTGGCGTCAAAGCAAGATACTAAACACATGATCACTTTAATGAATCGGCCCAACTGCATTTTATACAGGTCGATTGTTATTGGACATATCATTACTACATTTGCGATGTAGAAAAAGTTAAAAATGGTTGAGAGTGAAGCTCAAGTCGAATGGATCATCAGACCATACATAAATATGACCTAACAAATATCATCATGACAATTATTTTGGGAACTAAATATATACCGATCATTCATTCTAATGCAGCATGGATATTTCATTTAATAGAATATATATGGTGTTGAACTTTCTTTTGTTTATCTATTTTTAACAATTTTGTTTATTTATTTTTAATAGTTTGGTTGCCATACTAATATGATAAAATCATCTTTCAATTGCTCTAGAATATATGGTTTGTCTCTCTTCATAGTTATTTTGAGTGTTAAGTTTAACTACATATACGATATACCCCTTAACATTTCAAATATAATACTAATTATGAAATCACCACTAACCATAGTTTGATGGTAATTTACAAGAGAGCTCATTTATTCCGACAATATCTTATTTCGAACCATCTACAAGAGTGGACCACCGTGGAAGTGAGGAGAGGCCATGACCCCCTAGTCCACACAAAAAAAAAGTAAAAAAAATAATAATTATAAAATGTGTATTTTACATTTTAGTTCTATATATTTTAAGTTTTTAGCATTTGACTCCCTAACTCAAGACTTCCGGGTCACAGCCACTGCAAGTGGTATTTTTTTAAAAAAAAAAATCCTAATTTTGAAACTTTTGTAGTTTTACAATAATCAACATTACAATCACAATGTCAGTTTGTAATTATCAAAAGTGTGAAACTATGATCATTAGAATGGGTAGAGACATGACCGTGGTTCGGTTCTTGTTCCAGGGGGAATGGGGAACCAGAACTAGAACCGAAACGTTTGGAGGAAGGTTTCGGTTAAGGCGGTTCGGTTCTTTTTTAATATATATATATTATACACTTACAGGGAAAAATGTGAAGAAATTGATAGAAATAAAATTTAAAAAATTGTTGAAAATAAATTTGAAAAAAAGGTTGAAGATGAATTTGAATTGAGTAAAAAAAATGTAATTGCAATAAAATAAATTTAATTAATTCAGTAATTGAGAGAGAATTAGAGAGAATTGGAGATTTGGAGTGATGAGATTTTGGAGTAATTGGCACCAATGTCCCTTGAAGTATATGAGAATTTACATGTTACCCTAAACTTTTTTTAAAACATTAAACCCTTCGAATTATCGTTTATCGGCAAACATGGGGCATTGATGCTAATTACTCTAAATAATAATAATATTTTTATTGGAGTTGTTGAGCCTCCAGTGGCTACAACAATTATTTTTTTAAAAATTAAAATATATATATTGTGGAACCATCGGTTCCAAAACCGGGTTATATCTACAAAATTTGGAATCGAAATCGAATTTTCAGTTTCGGTCCAGTTTTGAGAGGGGCGGTTTTGGTTTGATTCCACTGGTTGAAACCGAATCTTGGTCTTATCTAGAGAGGGATACATGAGTTATCATGAGATTTTTTTTGTAATTAAAGTCTTTTAAAAAATATGGGTGGAAAAATCATATTTATGGACGGTAATATCAGAACCCTTTAAACAATGTCTTTTTTTTTTTAAAATCATTATAAGAAGTAAATATTGTGTTGTGATTTTATTTGGTAAATAATAAAAATAAAAATAAAAATCCAAAAGAGCAAGAAAGTGGAACCAGTTTGGGGCCTTAATCGAACCAAGGAACCTAACAGAGATTGGATTTTTGTTTTTTATTTCGGACCCAAAACACATTTGTGGTTGTGGGTGTACCAACTCACTTTGGTTGGGCTTAGCTTGCATACTTACAAAAGAGGCCATTCTGGGCACGTCACCGTCGATGACATGACAGGGGGACGAACACATTATCAGGTCATAACTGATGTGCCCAAGCATGTCGGTATATAAATCGTGTTCACTTTTGGTCAACCTTTTGAGATTAGTCGAACATTAAATCTAGTTCATTTTTAGTCAACCCGTTGAGGTTGGATGAATATTACCATCATCAGGGATGATATGTGTTTAAAGAGTGATAAATTTATATTAAAAGATAACGATGTTCGGATAAATTTACTCTATATATAAAAATATATTATCCATATCGGTAGGTATAATACTCACCCGCCCTCTGAGATGGGTGAGAAAAATGGCCTCATATAAATCGCTGATAAGATAGGCACGCCACCATATTCTGCTGACTCCTTTAACACGACAGCAGGCCAACGCTGGCTTGGAATGTCACATCAGCGAGTCAGAGCTGAATTTGCTGACCACATCATCCGAAATTGCTGACAGAAGACAGAAGTTCATCGGCTGGTTCTTGACTTCTTGTCACCTGTTTCTTTGACTCCATTCTGATTTCCAATAATTTGTTGTGCCGTCAGAGAACCAGAAGTCCAGAAGGATGTTCCACCCTAGTGGCTTATTTGTTTCACTGCTTTTGTGTTTATATGCAGAAAAGACAGGGTTAAGGAATCAAATTCAAGGAGAGCAGCCTGTCTATATCGTTGGGCTTAGTTCTAGTAATTCTTTTTCTATAAGCATATTAGAATCAAAACTAAAACTTTATTCTCCACTAAAGAAAATTCCCATGACAGTCGGTGTTGTTTAATTTCAGTACCAAGATGCTCCTTCATAAAAGGTGTCCAATGATCGTTGGCTGTCTTTTTGGTTAGTTCTGACTATTGCTTTTGCTGAACTCAATAAATTATTTCCACATAAACATCTGCTCAATGAAAACTATAGATAACTTGATTATTATTTCAATACTTAAATAATCAGCATTACAATCACAATGTCAGTTTTTTTTTTTTTTTTTTGCACATGCATTTTGATCGATCTCCATACGTGACTAGTAAACCCTAGTTCAAGTACACAAATGAGAAATCAATGAAAGGAAATTTTTTTTGTTGAAACTTGCCGTGCATGATTTTACAGATGTTGTGTTAGTTCACGAACATCGTGGTGTGCCAGATGGTTTGAATTGCGGCTTTATCAGGTTCGTTTTTCCTCTCAGTTTTGCTGGTTATTCCTGTAAAGACATATGATGTGTGAAAATCCATATGAGCCATGCAAGCAAAGTTCCCATGGATACATGCAACTCGATGGCTGACTCAGTCATTAGAAAGCCAAGTCTCATGCATGCATGCAACTCTGTGGCTCACTCAAACAATAGTTATCTTTAGTTATCTTTAGTTCTCTTAGTGGATTGAATAAATTAGTTAGATGAAGATTGATTCGTTGAGATTGTGCACATGTCAATCTGTTCCTATTGTAGGGGTCGATAGTTATCATCGTGTAAACCTATAAATGGTCCAAATACTATTGAATAAAAGCATAGAATATTTTAACCAAAATCTTCCTCTGTTTTCTCTGTTTTTCTCTTCTTCACCTCTCCCCTAAATTAATTCACATCGCACATGCCAATCTGTTCCTACTTTAGGGGTCAATAGTTATCAAACTGATGAGAATAAATTTAGGGGAGAGGTGAAGAAGAGAAGAGCAGAGAAAACAGAAGAAGATTTGGGTTAAAATATTTGATGCTTTTATTCAATAGTATTTGGACCATTTATAGGTCTACACGATGATAACTACTGACCCCTAAAATAGGAATAGATTGTCATGTGTACAATCTCAACAAATCAATCTTCATCATCTAACTAATTTATTTAATCCACTAAAAGAATTAAAGATAATTAAATATAACTATTGTTTGAGTGAGCCACCGAATTGCATGTGTGCTTGACTTTCTAATGACTGAGTCAGCCACCGAGTTGCATGTATGCATGGGAACTTGGCTTGCATGGCTCATATGGATTTTCAGACATCAACATACTTGTACAGAAACAGTATTTGCGTATTTTAGCTTTGTGAGAACTGCTGTAGGAGATTCAAGGGTATTTGTTTTCACATCCTTCAGCAATACTTTGGCATTGTAGTAGTGTAATTTTCAAGCAACCGACTATTCTAATTGGTTCTCTTTTTCTGTATTCGTGATTCAGGTAAAGTTAAGAACGATTGATCAAAGTGAAGCTCAGGTGGAATGGGTTATCAGACTGTACATGAACACGTCCAAGAAGCGGAAGTTTCTTGGCAATTGACATGACAACGATTAAAACGATTAAAACGATTGACAAATGTCAAGATTTTTACAGTATAATTGAATAAACTCAAACATACCTTGTCCATTGCACTTTATCTAGAAAATGATCAAGTTGTGTAAAGACAATCCTTAAAAGAAATAATTTGTGTTTCTCTCTCTTAACCTGTTTTATTTAAAGTACTTTTATTGATGGAAATAGAGTATTGATAATTATTTTAGATAGAGAGAGGACCAAAGTTCTATATATATATATATATATAAGGTTTAAACAATATATAAGGTTTAATAATGTCTTCTATCAAAACACAACTATTTAGAAGAATTACATCTCTTCAATACCGAAGAGTTGCATCTCTTCAATACTAAGAGTCGCATCTTTTCAATAGCCAATATGATTTAAGCATAGAAATTATTATTAAATTATGATGTTAACTTATCAGACAAGTAAATTAATATATGTAAAAAACCGTCAAACCGAACAAATCCGCTTAACTCAATCCAAACTTTATGGATTGGTTTGGTTTTACATATAAAAAATTTATTAATCGGTTTGACATTTAAAAAACCCGATCAAAGAGTGGTTTGGTTTGGGTTGCTAAAAATAAAATTCATACAACCCAAATCAACCCATATATTTAATAAATCAAATCCACATTTCCTAGGGTTTTATAACTTTTATTTATACCTATTTGTTTCTTATATAGATATTTTTTTTTCTTCTCATTCGTTATCATCAACTATTTGATATTGTACTACTCATCTTTCTTTTATTTATTATACATTTTTTTAATAAAGTTACTCATCCTTTTCGATGCATTTTAGAATATGAGTTATATTATGCTTTTTTTTTTCTTTTGTGACACCTTTTATTGTTAATTTTTTAATTATAATATTTTTAATTTTTAAAATAATTACATAACACCTATATTTAATGTTTTTATATTTAAATATTTTTTTATAATATTACAAAAAATGATTTTTAGGTTCAATCCTAAACTGTTAAATCAACTCAAACCAATCTGATTTTTTTTAGTTTGGTTTGAATCGGTTTGACAAATCACATTGGTTTGGTTTGAGTTGAAATATAGTCAAACCGATACATATTGGTTTAGTTTGACATTGAGCTTCAATCCAAACCGAACCGAAAATGCACACCTCTAATGTCAAATATCGATCATTCCATACAGTTCAAAATGAAGATTTCATTTAATAGAACATGGTGTCCATCTATCTTTCTTTAATTTATTTAATTTTAATAGTTTGGTTGGCAAACTAATTTTAACAATTTTGATTGGCAAACTAAATTCTTTTCCTCCCATGTTTTTCTTTCTATTTGTTGGCGATTGGAGAAGATTGTGTTTTTATTACCTCGTAATTTACAATGTCTTTGGGAAGATTGTGTTTTGATCTTAAAGTTGTTAGTTGGAGCGAATTGGACTTGATGCAACTTTTATTAATATGTTATGTTATGTTATGTATTTAGATCTAAAAGACAGAGATGCAGAGCTGTACGTTATTGGTACTGGATGCCCAATGTAAGATGTTGGAAAGTGTTTGGAGGAAATTGGTTCCATATAGATGGGTTACACCAAGAAGCTCAATTAAAGTGTTTTTGATGGGTTACACACTTACACCAGTCCCAAGGTCCCACATGGTTGGGCAACGCTATTAATCATTATAATCAGGTTGATAAAAATAAAATAAAGCATTATTAAGTTCTTTTTCATTGTTAAGTCAGATAAATTTCTTTTGGAATGAAAATCTTGGAAAGGGTAGGTGATTTGATCTTTCAATAAGACTCTTCAAAGTAGTTCTCCATGTCCTGGACCAATAGGTTATGGTTATAACCTATTGCATTAAGTTAATACAACAGAGTGCACATTTCATCACAACAGTTTTTTATAAACACTGAAAGCTGAATGAAAATCTCATGGCTTTGTTGCTCATGAGGCATTTGGCTTATAATTGAAGCTTAAATTCTTTTGGAAAGGGTGGTAGTTGATTTGATCTTCAATAAGACTCTTCAAAGTAGTTATAACCTATCAGCAATAAGTTTAATCAACAGAGTGCACTCATCACACCAGTTTTTTATAAACACCTGAAAGCTGAATGAAAATTTCCTGGCTTTGTTGCTCATGAGGCATTTGGGTTATCCCTTGTAGCTTCCCATAAATAATTTGAGCCTTATTCTGCCTGTGAGCATTGCGACAGATTAGCATATGTGATAATGTTCATTAGACAGGGACCCGATAACAAAATATTGCACAATATTAAATGGCAGAGCAAGATATTGTAGAATGAAGGAAATAGCCATAGATGTCTACACCCTACAAGGAAAATGCATGCAGATGACACAAGGCACTCCGCACTCATACTATGTGAATAATAGAGATAAAGTGTCATTACATTTATTTGACCATTTCCTCTAAGCTTTTAAGTTTTTAGATTACTGGTTCATCAACAATGGTAACAGCAGCTAATGGAGAAATTCGTAAAAGTGCATAAATATCCTACAAAAACTCAATTAGCCATTGTTTTACACAGTTTGACAAAAGCCAATAGCTTGATAACATCACAAATCCATAATCACCAAGACTTTATAGAAAGGAGGTCAGAAACTAAATTTCAAAGTCCCTCGATTTAGCCTAACAGACAACGTAAAAATATCATCAGTGCACTAAAAGAATAGACAGCCTCACTCAATGCAACAAATAAACATTACCTGCAACAAGTCCCTAAAATTTTCATATATAAAAGCTGGCTGATTAAATGCTATTGCATTCATGTGGCACAAGAAGAGAACAAAGTAACTCATGCAAACTTACAAATGTCCAGAATATGAGCGCAAAAAAGGACAACCAACAAGTCTCTAAATGGTTCATACAGATGGTGGCTGATGACCACTATTACAATCCCACATGGCATGGAAGCAAAAACAAGTTGTATACCATCTAGAATCCAACTTCAAGTCTGCAATATATGCGCCAATTCAAAGAGAAACAAAAAAAAAAAAAAAAGCAAATTGTTTTAGCAAAAAGCCCCTCGCCAGTCACCACCCAAACTCATATGGCTGCTGCTGAATCTGGGTCAAATGCACTGCAATGACAAAAGTTAATTTAAAGGTCAGGAAAAGGAGAGACTAAAACACAATTACAAGTTTGTTACAAACATTACATAGCTTCTCTCAATTCACATAACAGAATTACCTGAATGAAATGCCAATGCAGGCCATGAGTTGTTGCCAGACAGGTGAAGCCGTGAAGCACAAATGCCAGCCTGGTGAGTAAACCAATTAGGTTGTGACTTGTGAGTTCCAGATTTTGAAAATTTATAAATAACATTATAAGAACTGAAACAGCCATGTTTTACCTTACATTACTTCGCCATTAATAACCTTGTTGGTGATGCGAGAAATCTTCTCCCAATCTTCCCCTCCATATTGGCAGCGCTCTGTCAGCATTAAACATTCAGTGATTTTCAGAGAAGAAAGAGAGTCGGGCAGCCTCCCGTCTTCTGACATGGAACGAAGTCTAACACAAGTCTTGATCTCCATCATTTCAAGAGAGCTAAGTGACTCAAGTCCATTGAGATCCAAAATTTCAAGCTCCCGAAATTCACCAAATACAAGAGAAGTAAGGGAGGCTGGCAGTAGACCCTTAGCTGGAAATGATTTCAGATTCAGACCAGGACTACCACCTATAATTGCCAAATGAGTGAGTGATGTCATATTGTTCAGACCCCATACATTCATTGAATCCAATTGGTAACATTTCTCAATGAACAGCGATTGTAAGTTAGAGGGCAAGCCACCATGCGGAAATGACAGCTTGTGTTGACAATGAGATATAATTAGAGTCACGAGGCTGGGAAAGGGCCAGGCATAACCACTGAATCCTCGAAAAATGTTGCAATTACGAATTTCCAATTTTTTAATAGATAGGTGAGGCTTCAATGTAGCCCGAATTCTAATGAATTGTTTGCAATCCTTGATGAAAAGATCTTCTAGCATCTCAAAGGAGTTCAAATCGAATGCCCAAAGGTCATCACCGCTCTTTTCTATTTTTAAAATCCGAAGTTTCTCAAACTTTATGCTATCATCATCACATGGGAATTTTAGTTTCGGGCAGTCCTTCATATACAGTTCTTCCAACAAAGGAAGATAGCATGGCAGCAGCTTTCCAGTCAAATTCTCACAATTTTGCAAATGAAGCCTGCAAAGTTTAGAAAATTGTTGATCTGCAACTGCAGGATATAACCTTTTCTTCCACACCGGCATGTTCACGAACTTCAAAATGCGGAGGGATTCAAATGAAGTACAGAAGAGGGACCCCATAGAATTCAGAATCAATACTTTCTAAGGTATCCATTCCTTCAACATAAAGTTCTTCAAGAGATAACAGCTGGCCCAATGATGGCAAAGATGAACATCTTTTGCAGCCATTGATACACAGGACTGCCATGTTAGACTATGACGAGTCCCCCAACCAATCTGGTAATTTCGTCCCGCTATATCCATTAATGGACAACTTTTCAAGATTCTCATGCGGTCGCAACTTCTCAAGAATAACTGTGGCTTTATGAATATCACAAACAACCTTGTTATCCCAAATGAAAACCAACTCCTTAAGGTTTTTCTTATCCTTCAAGTTGGCATTCTCAGCATCTATATCATCCTTTATATTTTGCAGTTCGGAAATGCAAAGTTCACCACGAAGATGCGGAAGTTTCCCCAACTCACTTATGCTTGACCCTTTAGCACAACTGCTCACCACAAAAATTGTAAGTGTTTGAAGATTTTCCAACTTACCAAAAGCAGGTGGCATCCTTTCTAAGCATTCAGTTTTTCTCAAATCAATATAACCTAAATTAATTATGTTCCATAGGTCTGTAGGCAACTCGATAAGATTATTACAATATGCCAACAGTAATGTCTACAGGTTAAACAAAAGACATGTTGAGTCGGGCAATGTTCTGATTGGATTGTACGAGAAATCTAAATATCTTAAATGCATCAATATACCAAAATCATCGGACAACTTTTCAATTTTAAAATCGAATAGAGATATCATCCGCAACTTACTTTGTACCCCAAGAAAGCTTTTAATAGTTGTTTCAGTGACATGATCAGTTCTGCCAAGTGTGGGAAAGCCCAATCGCAGCACGGTCTGCAAACACCTAGCCTTCTGCAAAGCTTTAAATATGTCATCAGTAAAATTAAAACTATCCATTACATGTGAAAAACGGCAAGCCATCTGAGAAATGTCATGTGGCTTGCCAATAAAGCATGACTCCCCAGATACAAATTGAGCCAAGTCTTTGATAAAGTCATGCATGATGAAACATGGTTTTCCCTCACAACATACTACTTGAAAGAACGACCTTGACACTAACTCCTCAAAATATTCGCTGCCGACTTCTTCCACGGTTTTATAACTTCCCGATGGTAAGAAACCTTCCGCCTTCCATAACAAAATCAGCATTCCTTTTTCAAATACATACCCCGTAGGAAACGGAGAACAATAAGAGAAACATTTTTTCAAATGATGAGGAAGATGACAATAGCTCTTGCACAATGAATGAAGTATGTGAGAATTATCACCGGGAAATTCCCATATTTTAGACATTAAAATAGCCTTCCATTCACTGGCTTCTACTTTGGAGTATAACAAACTCCCTAGTAGTTTTGCAACTAAAGGGAGACCTCGACACCTCTTTATTATCTTTTCACCGATTAGTTTCAGGTTTGGGTGATTATGGTAGCCGTCATCTTTAAATGCATGAGCTTCAAAAATTGCTCGGCACTGATCATCAGATAACAACGGTAGGTGATGAATAAAAATGGCATGCATAGTTGATGCAACTCCTTGATTACGAGTTGTCACGATGATTCGACTCCCCTCCTGCACCGAATCTTTCAAGATATATCGCAAAGCATCCCAATAACTGAAATTTTCGTTCCAAACATCATCCAAGGCAAGTAGAAATCTTTTACCATTCAATGCCTTCTGTAACCTGTCTTGGATTAGATCTAAATCTGTGATGTTGCAATCTTGAAAAGTGAGAGAATGAAGTATGGTTCTGCACACCTTTAACACATCAAATGTATCTGAAACGTGCACCCACACCCTTTTAGAAAAATGCTTCACCACTTCTGAGTCGTTGTACAACAACTGAGCAAATGTTGTTTTTCCAACCCCAGCCATACCCCATATTGCAATTACTGGTATCTCACCTACTGCATTACCATTCATCAAAAACTTCATCACAAGTGATTTATCCAGCTCTCTGCCGCATGTTTTTGATTCATCAGCTAGAGATGTCGTTGGCATTCTAGGAGGTGTTTTCTCACCAATACCTCTTTTCATCAAATCAAATATGTCTCTGTGCTTTACTGCGTTCTCCAACTTCAAAATCATCTTCTCAAATTTGCCATTAAAATTCATAATAGATGTTTTGCTCTTCCCCTGATGTTTAGCTACAAATAAATAATTAACTTCATCCACTAGATCCTCTGCAAGATAGATTACATCATTAAGCTCATCCATCAACTGTTTCATCAATGGGTTTAAAAATTGCAGCTCATCTGCATTGCTAAGCATAACATAAACCGTAGTTATAGTGTTTTTTAACCTCTGTAACTGTGTGTCATCTACCCCCAGATTCTTGATGTGCTCCAGAAATTGAGAATCTAATTTATCAAATAACACAGAAAAGAAGGTTGAAAGTGCTGCACCTCCAACAACTGACATGGTCTCTTATCTGAGGAAAGAAATACACAAAAAGCACATCAACAAAGCAAATTACAATAATAAAAAAATATACAAATCAATTGCATATTAGAAGTTAGCATAGGGACTTTACATTGCAATCCAAAAACACTTAAAAGAGTTAAAAAAATTCCATAAAAAAGGTTTCATTTTTGGCATATCCAAAGTCCTGATAACACTAACAGCATCTAACACTGTTTATATATCCATTAATGAAGCAACATGTGATTTCATTACAAGTTGTAGTATGAAATGCATAACTATTTATATATATCCGTTATCTCAGTTCAATGAAGATAGGGCTTTAAAAAGTAAGATTAAGATAAGTAAGCGCACTCTTCATTTAGCCTGTTTTTATTGGGCGGACATCCCGCTTCTACATTATTGAATTGCTATGCACTCAACCACATGTTTTAAAAATTGGAAAGTCGAAGAATATAATGAAATCAACAGGAAGGAGCAAGTTTCTGTTTAACTAATTGTCAATCCGAAAGTTAGACAACAATGAGTTTTGCAATAGAAGAAGAAACAATCAACTCTATTCTCTATTTTTGCCCTCTGGCTTGGTTTCACAGCGTTGTTACACATGGGCTGGAGTGGATTGGGGTAATTTGTTGTATAAACTAAAATTATCCTTTTCTATAATTGTGTAATGTATAACCATTAATGTTTCATAATTTATAATACCAATTTTGATGAACATGGTGATACGAGCATCTCAAGGAATTCAATGAGATTCAAAATAGGTTGTAAAGGAAGAGGCTTTAGGAGTTGACTTGCCTCTATATATAAATATAATGTATACAAACGAATTGCTTGGAGAATCAGAGATATCATTGATTTTAGACCAAATTCTTCTGTATTTCCATAGTTTTGTTTTGTTTTTATCATAATAAACAAAAGATTTAGAAAATACTATAACATCAACAATTGTGAGTTAATTCAATACAAAATTCACTTTTAAAATTCTAGTATTAACACAAATACAACAGAGCAAAGATTCAAATATTAATCAATGTAAGAAATATCACTAATCAAATTTGTGACATTATATAATGCAATATTTGAAGCTTCTTTGCTAATTATGAGTACCTTAACCCAAGTAAAGTATTGTGAACATGAAAAGAACAAAATTTAAACTGCAGAAGATTTAAAGTGATAACAGAGAGACGAATACAAGAGCAAACCAACTTAGGACTCTATGTTGCAACCCCAAAACACTTAAAAATGTTTCTTTTTTTTTTTCATATCCAACTCATTAACATTATTAACAGCATCCAAATCCCAAAAGCAGTTTAAAAAAAAATCATTTTTGTAAGAAAAAGTTTAATGTTTTGTGAAAAGAGTTTCATTTTTTCATCTCCAAACTCACTAACAATACAAACAACATCTAACCATGTATAGTAAAAGGAGTACTGAGTAGTGAGACTTTGCATTATTACCTCAAAAGGCACAGCTCTAATGCTAACATATGAAAGCAATACTCTAACCGTTGAGTCCCATTCGAAATCAGGTGGAAAGACTTTCTACCGGTCCAAAGGCTGAACTGGATTACAATACAAACAATGTGATCGCTTGTGAGTTAATTCAAGCAAAGATTCAAATATTAGTCAATGTAAGAAATATCACAAATCAAATTTATGGCATTATAAAATGCAATATTTGAAGCTTCTTCGTTAATTATGAGTGCCTAAACCCAAGTAAAGTACTGTGAACATGAAAAGCAAAAATTTAAACAGCAAAAGATTGAAAGCAATGGAGATGAGTTCAAGATCAGAAAACACCAATTTAGGACTTTAAGATGCAACCCCAAAACACTTAAAATGTTTCTTTTTTTCATATCCAAACTCATTGACATTACTAACAACATCTAAAACCCAAAAACAGTTGGAAAAAACTTAATTTTGTAAGAAAAAGTTTCAATCTTTTCATACAAAAGTTTATTTTTTTTCATCTCCAAACTCACTAACAATACGAGCAACATCTAACAATGTAAAATAAAAGGAGTACTGAGTACTGAGACTTTGTATTTTTACCTCAAATGGCAAAGCTCTAACGCCACCCGGATGAAATCATCAAAAATAGGTGAAAAGACTTTCTACTTATCCAATGGCCGAACTAGATTACTATACAAACAATGTCACCGTTTGTGAGTTAATTCAAGCAAAGATTCAAATATTAATCAATGAAAGAAATATCACAAATCAAATTTATGGCATTATAAAATGCAATATTTTGGAGCTTCGTTGCTAATTATGAGTGCCATAACCGCAGAAAATTGAAAGCAATAACAGAGAGAAACGAATGCAAGAGCAGGCGACACCAAATTAGGACTTTAAGTTGCAACCCCAAAACACTTAAAAATGTTTCCTTTTTTTAATATCCAAACTCATTGACATTACTAACAACATCTAAAACCCAAAATCGGTTAAAAAACTTCATTTTTGTAAGAAAAAGTTACATTTTTTCATCTCCAAACTCATTGACAATACAAGCAATATCTAACAATGTTAAAGTAAAAGGAGTACTGAGTAGTGAGACTTTGCATTATTACCTCAAATGGCACAGCTCTAAGGCCACCGTATGAAAGCAATTACAAGCTACGAAACGGAGACGAACTAATTCCACCTTTCGCTTCCGTTACAACAAGAGGTCTTCCTGGCAGCAACCGAAACGTCACGAGCACGTCACCAACAGTGAGCCGAGAAAAACTCCACAAAAGGGAACCCCAAACAAAAGAACCGGAGGTCTCGAAGCAAAGAGAAACCGAAACAAAAGAAAGAAAGTTATGGAGAAAATGCAAATAAGTTTTAACAAAAGAAAAGAAAAGAAAGGCTATGGAGAAAATGGAAAGTTTTGCAGATCTAACAGTAGACACTGCTGCTACTGTATGGTGCTTAACGGGAAACAAGTAAATTTTTTTAATTTTTTTTTGGAAGATTACCGATTATGTTCCGAACTTTTTTTAAAATTTCAAGTTATTTGTAATTTTTATAAAAATAACTAAAATAGTCCTTATATTTTTTCCAAGTATCAAATTAGTCATTCTAACTAAGTTCCGTCGGTCAATTTTAATTGCGTAGGGGTAAAATTATACGTTATTACTAGACACTATAATAATGACACATACACAATTTTTTTTTAACACGTGTATTTTTGTTTATTTTATTTTTGGGTTTTGAATTTTAAATAATTTTGAAAACAATACTTGTATAATATCAACAAAAAAAAACATTTATATAAAAATGGTACAAGATGAAACTGGAAATGAATGATAATTTTGTTTATAAAATAAAGGTATAATTGACATTGACTTATTAAATTATTTTTAGATAATTTTAATTAAAAAATATACAAATTGTGTTTCATTAATAATATTTTTGGATTTTTTTAGTAATTATAATAGTGAATTTAATACATAAAAAGACAAAATAATTTTGTTATAATATGACAAATAAAGGATATTTACGTACTTTAACTAAAATTGTTAAAGTCAACTGTTATATTTAACACCATTAAATCGTTAGAGAGACTAATTTGGTCACTTCTAAAAAAACAGGGACTAATTTAACACTTGGAAAAAACGTGATTACCAATTTGATCACCTTTATAAAAGTTACAAACAATTTAGAATTTTTTAAGAAAAAAACCCTAGATCTAATTGGTAATTGTCCTTTTATTTTATTTTAATTTGATTGACTCAATGGTCAAACCCATTGTCTTAAGAGAGATTTAGATAACAAAAGTGATAGTAACACCCCTGCTTATTTGATAAATGTCCATTTTTATGTTATACAACACTATTTTTTTTTTAATATGGTTTAATTTTCCTAATTGTATTTATGTAAATTACAAAATGCCCTTCAAGTTCTTTAAAAGAACATTTTTTTTTTCTTTCATTGATCATTTCTCATTTTTGGACTTAAAAAAAGTTTTACTAGTTGGGTTTGTATCGATTGATCAAAATTTATATATTCGGTTTTATATCTACACTAACTTAGTGGATTATAAATTTGGTTTTATATCTACACTAATTTAGTGGTTAATCAATCAAAACTCAGATCGTGAAAAAATGAAAAAGATAAATATACAAAATTAAAAAAAAAAATGACTTATTGATTATAATGGTGATTATTTTAAAATTACACAAACTTCAAAATTAGGATTATATTTGAGATGTTAAGGCATATATATAGTTAAACTTCCCAAGAGCAATTAAAAGATGATATTATCATATTAGTATGGCAACCAGACTATTAAAATTAAATAAACAAAAGAAAGATCAACACCATATTCTATTAAATGAAACATCCATGTTGCATTGCAATGAATGATTCATATTCAATTAGTTCCTAAAGTAATTGCCATGATGATATATATTTTTGGTGTTGATGTACTAATAACCCATTCCTAAAGTGACTTTGGAGAAGAATTCAGTGCCAGCAATTGAGGGGATATAGCGAGCTGAACCTCCACCGAGCAACAATCCTCCACTGGGCAACCGGAGAAAATTTTGGTTGGACATTGGAGTTACAATTGCCTCAGCTACAAATGAGCCAATTGCGGAACCAACAGCTTCCCATGAGGAGATTTTTCCATTCAGGCGAAGAACTGAGTTCTTGAGCAGAAAATGAAATCCACAGCAAATTCTCCTCAAACATCTCATATAGATGGTGCATATCAATTTTTCTATAGTTAGATGTTCATATGTATTAAAATTCTAATCATGAGACAAGATCAAATTCTCCTCAAACATTTAAAGATATATATTATCAAGTGTGGGATCCCGTATAAAAAATTCGTGTGGTCTCACTATTTCCAACCGGTTGGAATTAGTATAATTTTTTTGGCACTAATTCCAACCAGTTGAAATTATTGAAACCGTACGAAAATTTCGTACGGGATCCGTATTAGAAAGTTTATATATATATATATATACAATAATAATAATAATAATAATGAGTTGCTCATCTAAAATTCTCTGTGAGACATAATTAGCAGATTAAGTCTTCATAGATTGCCCAAACTACTTTTATTAGGATTCAAATAATTAACAATGAAAACAATATACTTATGAGAATCCGGACAAAGAGATCACTACAAACAGTTAATCCCATAAGTTCACTTCGAATATATGAAACTATTGTGTGATTTAAAAAAAATGTTACAAGAAGAAGAGATTGTACAGATTAATTTAAAGATTACATGGTTTAGAATAGTTGGAGATAAAGAGAGGGACAGTCTTGCTAATAAGACCATAAATATATGGAGTTGATCCTTTCTCAGTGAGATAGAACTAATATATGTGGCAGCTCAAATTTTTTAAATAACTATGGTTCACATCTTTAGAAGACTGACCTAAATTGCCAATTTATCAATAACTTTTTCCTTAAGCTTCCCTGAATTCATCAAGGCATGTGCATCCCTCATTGCCTACATTTACCAAATGCTAATCTAAGAAAAAAATATGTAATTTTTACCAATAAACATGTTATAAATCAGCATAACCTACAGTAAATAGGAGTGCACTTATAATTCATTATAAGAGCCTTATTTTTTATCTTCTGCTGCCAAAGTGAAATTTGCTGACTTCACAGCCATACATTGGTAGTGTGGATTTTCCTATCGTTTCATTATCTGGTCCTTTTTATACAAAATTCAACAAGAAGCACAACCTTTTTCTTCATTTTCAACTAGGGCCAGTATCTTCAGGTATGGCAGACATGAAGCATTTTACTTCTGCAGAAAGGGAAACTTTTTTCCTAAAAATGCATACACAAACCAACTCTTGAAATTAAGCATCCCCTGCCATAAATAGATGAAATGCTTGTCCTTAAATGTACTGAGAAATCACTAACGAAATCTAAATTTTAAAGTTAAAAGTAGAATTATGGTTGAGGAGTACCTTTCTCAGACTTCGATATTAGCTGTGGATCAACGTTTATCAGCAAGTAGGTGTCTAGTGCATTTTCCTTTAGACCCTCCATCTTCTGCTGTTTCAAGCAAATCTCCAGGGGTGAATTGCTCTCCCACCGCCAAATTTAAAACGAAACAAGAAGTAATCCATATTAGATAAGGTTTAGCTTAAGAAAGCACTCCCTATAAATGGCAGAGTTAGTAAAGGCATAAGAGTTGTCAAAAATAAAGAAAAGAAAAGGCATAAGATTAAAACGTTGGAGATATTGCCAGGTCTAGAAAAAGCTTCCCATGTAGAAACCTTGGGCTGCTTGTAAAGATCAAATTATCTTCCTGCGAAGATTCAAGTTTCAACTTTGTTGCCTCTCCAGACTTGCTGATGTCCCCAAAACTCAAAATAGTCTCGACCACAGGAATTTCAGCTTCAGAATAAGGGTCAGCCACTGGAAACAATCCATCTGGCAGTTCCCTTCCCGTCTTCCTATCAGAAAAGTTAAGAGCCATGAAATCAATGCTTACTCTTATAAAGAACTGGACTTTACAATGATTCAATCCTTCGTTGGAGAATCGCTGTTCTTTGTTTCCGTCAACAATGAACACAGCATGGATGCAGTAATATACTAAGTGCATAATAGATAAGAAAATGCATTGTCATTGCACTTCAAATGGTCATTGATCCCGGCAAGAAAAATTGATATGCAATAAATGAATGCCTAGACTATGAGTTCACGCCCTTCAGGGAACTGCAAACCAGTGCAAAAAAGAGAAATGTGGCACTAAAAGAGAATAAAAACAGCTTGTGCAGTTAAATTTACGAAATTCCAGAATATGAGTGCAAAAAATCCAACCAGCAAGTCCCTAAACAGTTCATATAGAAGGTGGTTGATTACCACTGTTGTCATCACAGGGCACATAATAAGAAATCATAAACAAATTGTACACTATCATGCATACATTTTCAGACTTACAAAAGATAAACCAAAAAAAAAAAGAGCCAAAATGTCTTCACACTACGTACATACTTCTACTGTTCTACATGTCAATAGAAACACCAAATCCAATTCAGTCTAGTGACCTAGTCCAACTATCTGTATATGTGTATTTCCAAGACAAGTAACACAATACAACAGTTCAGGACCTAATAAAACACACAACTGCCAACAAATTGAAAGAAAGCACTGCACTCCTATACTTCAGATTGTATAAACATACAGAACAACGATAATACCAGCAGTGTTTTCATTTTCAAGATCAATTTCTTCGCGAAGCGCCACCTTCTAGTTCTGAGCTTGGTGGGAATCGGTCTTCCCTCTGAAAGACACAAAATCAAATTTTGTTACTCTAAATACATTGAATTGAATTTATATATTTAAACAATAATAATAAAGAACAAACCTTGCAAGGCTTCTTTGATTTTTCACTTCTCCTCATAGAGCCTGTACAAGTACTCCCGTCTCAATCGAATGGTGCGACACAACATTGTTGCCCTAATTAGATAATCTAGATGAAATTCAAATTATTTTGACATTTTTGCAAAGAATCAATGAGCAAACTTGGTTGAAAATAGCATCTCCATTGAAATAACTATAGAAAGAAAACAATTACATCTTTGCTGGTTACTATCACCTGGTGCATGCTTTAATGTAACTTGCAGATAACAATATATAGTCTGGTAAGTAATTAAAAAGAGTTGTGAACATGAAAAGTGTTAGAAGAAAAAAAGTTGAGAAAGAGAATGATCAGCATGGAAGTTAGAATATATGCTCCTGTGATTAGTTGTGATCGCTATCAAAAGTCAAGACCATATCTAATTGTATGAATAAGAAATGGAATTTTGACAAAATTGAGTATTTGTATAGATTCTTTATTAGTAAATTTTGATTTGTGTAGCCTTGTTGAAGATTTCTATACATGTATATGGTACGACTTGTAAAATGCTCAAAACAAATTTAGTAAGTTATATGCTAATGTAACGGTTACATCGGATTGAATTGGATTACAGATTTACAAATCCATCTGAACGTCGTCGTTTCGAAACAATTTAAATCCAAATCCCTAAAATCCCAGCATTCCTCTCCTTCCTCATACATCAACAACTAATTATGTGTACAAAAAATGCTCAACAGGAGGCTTATGTTATGTAATGTGCTGCTCGTACCAAAAAGAAGGGAAACGAAAGCTTTTATCAAATGATGGTACGTCGTTTTCTTGGACAAAATATCATTTTTCCTTGTTACTAGCAAAACTAATCGAGTTTCTGATATTTAACCGTGCAGCCTAGCCGCATTGTTCTGATGTTGGCTCTGTGACATGTGCTTTGATTGTGACGTTGTTGTTGGATAAGAGAATAAGCAACAAGAGATGGCACAACACTGCTGATCTTCCATAATAAAAGTTACAAATATTCAGCTTATATTTGCAACTTTCAACTTATTACAAACATGTATGTTCCTTAATGGTGTTTGAGTCTATATGAGTGACATCCATTTGTATGAGCTTTATATCTATCTATCTATCTATATTAATTTTACTTTGTTTGGTAGATTTGACCAATCTTGAAGGGTTTTAAACTTCTATGTTGAATTAAATTCTATCTAACTTTCATGTTCTTCGATGCTTTTCAAAATGGATAACGTAGACATCCCAACACTTTTATCCATCGTTTACATCCAACTAGACGTGCAAAATCATCACACCAAATAAGTTGAATTAAAAAAAAAAATGTATTCCTTAAATCTAATACTTTAATATAAAAATAAAATAAAATATAAAATAAAAATATGATGATGTGGCAGCTGATGATAAGGAAGTACCATATCTATTATCATATCAAATTGGAATTGAATGTAAATAATAGCCAAAAGACAAAAGTATTGGATGTATAACATTATTCTTTCAAGATTGTTGTTGTTGATTTAGCATTGGAATAATGTATTGTGTTCATTGTATGTTTATATATGTTATTGATGTTGGGTCGGGTCTGACTTTATTAAATTCATCTTTGTGCAAATTTTGAAACCTTATATTGCATCTACTGATTCAAATTTGTCATCAAGTGGATGTTAAAAAAAAAATCTTCACATTACAACTACTCTTGCTTAAATAAACTTCTTTATTTTTTTTTTTACTAGTTCTAATATTTATTCTCCCTTCCTTCTGCTGTTTATATTCTTATTGACAAACGAGTTGATAAGCATCTTCCTCCTCTTCGTTCTGTTTGTTATATTCCTATAAACAAACAACATAATAAGCACTTGCAGCGTTAAAAAAACAAATAGAGAAGGAAACTGGAAATCAGCTATTTGAGTTGCATCACATAAAGATCATGATGTAAGATTGATAGCTGACAAAAGTTGTATATTTTAAACTAATCAAGAATGATTATAAAGATTAGAATTCAGTTTCAGGGCATTCCATGAAAGCAAAATTACTCTCCAGCATGCAAGATGATCAAAATAACAGACATGCACCAAGTTCATCAGCTAAAATACTACACAACATTTCAAAGCCAGCCCCAGCCTTAAAGATTAACAACTGACACAACTTCTTTTAGTCCATAACAACAGACATCAAAAATAATAATAATAATTAAAGTGTTTAATCCGAATGCATATGCTTTTTGTACAGCTCAAGAAAATGTTATCTCATTTCCTGCCTTCATATAACCATGTGAGAGGAATGGAACCACAATGCAAGACCTCCAAGTCCAGAACATCTCCTGCATCCAGAGAACAAAAATAGTAAGTTCTTCTGTCATTAATTCCATCTATAGAAGAAATCTGCATTATTTTTAAAGGATCAATGGAAGATGCTATACATAGAACTGAAAAATCAAAATGTACTAATGCATGTTTGCATTTCTTGCTTAGAAATCATATAAAGTTAAAGAGCCACAAAGAAGAGATCAATTGAGGTCAAAGACCTTTCTTACATCTGTCAAACAGAAAGATAATAAAAGAAGAAATAAGTGAAAATTACTGTAAACAGATAATTAACAAATTTTCCTATTCTTAGATGAAGGCATAGTCAAAGTTTTTCAACACTTACTCACGATATTACTTCACCATCTATCTGCACATGACGAATATGATCTACTCCGAACCACCTTTTCTTCTCCACAATATTGTTTCGGAAATTTGATTTCAGCAAAGGACAATCTTTGATATGCAGAGAAGTGAGCGAGGATGATAGGCCATCATCAGGCAAGGTTCGAAGCCATTTACAGTTGCTGATCACCAATATTTCAAGGGATCTGAGTTGTTCAAGCCCCCTATAGTCCAAAAACTGAAGATGTTGAAGTCTGCTGATCCGAAGATGATTGATGCTGCTGGGAAGCAGATTTTGGTCGGGGAATGACTCCAAGTCCCTACATCCACCTTCAATTTCAAAGTAAACAAGATCCCTAAGCTTACACATTCCCCACTCAGTTCGAGGTGTGAGTTTTTCACAAGAAATAATGCGAAGAGAAGATAGGTTACAAGGAAGACCCCCTTCTGGAATTGATTCAAGTTCAGGACATTCTCTTATATCTAGTTTCAGGAGAGAAGTGAGCTTGTGTAGTTGGTCTGGAAGACCCTTCAAATTCTTGCAATTAAAGAGCAAAATTGAAACCAGGTTGAGGGTACGCAATCCTCCTTTGGGGAATGATATTAGTTTAGGGCAGTCTCGAATCAGTAATTTCTGAAGTGACATGTGATCCTTTGCAGTCAAGATGAAACTCAAATTTGCACAATCCGATATAGTAAGACATTTGAGCTTTGGAAAGCGGTCTAATGGCAGAAACCTTAAGGAATCACAGCTGCTCTGTATGCACAAGTACTGAAGGAGTGAATTCTTGAACTTAGTTGTTGTAGGTGAGATAAATTCTAATTTTCTACAATTCTTGATATATAAGATTTCCAAGGCAGTAGGCGGATAACCACCATGAAAGGACTCTAGATAACAACAATTGATGATAATCAAATTTCGTAGATAACGATGCTCACGAGTCAATTTTTCAGGTAGAGAAACTAAGTCAACACATCCTTCAATTGTGAGGGTATAGAGCAGTGGAGGCAAGTCTGTTAATCCTAAGTATTCCGAAACCTCTATCCTTTCTAATTCAGATTTGTCCAGATTATTGTCGGTATCATTATCAGTATCACTATCAAACATGTTTGACATATCAGTATCATTCTCAGAAGTTTCCCAGGCAATTTCTTCATTACTTTTGAGTTGCACCGTGTTGCTATCAACTCTCAGCAAATCATCAACAATTACAAGTATGGGAGGATTATGCCGTAACCACTGATAATCTTTGTTTGGAATCACAAGATTCGGACAAGCTGAAACTTCAACTTTTACGGTTGAAGGAGAAAGGTACTTGGGTAAGCTCCATTTTAGTTTGGGACATCTTTGAATATAAAGCTCTTGAAGGCGAGGAAAATCTCCACCTACAACTTCACCAAAAATCCATTCTTGCCATTCCAACATTTCCCGAAAACATAAAATCTCTAGAGATTGGAAAGGTTTGATGGTGGAATAACCTATCCCATATAATTCAAGACCTATCCTTTCCACTCCATTCATCTTCTCGATAGTGAGGTACTTGAGGCATGATAGTTGCCCAAGTGGAGGCAAGTCCGAACAGTGACTACAATCACCAACATTTACGCGTACTAGAAAATTTAACATCTGAAGTCTTGGGACCTTGTATAATACAATGCCCGGTAAGCATTGCTTGAGACCTGGCAGTACCATAAAATCAAAATCAATATGCACCTTGCCTTGTCGAAAAATAAATGGGCCATTCGACAGCATTTCAAGACTTTTAAATCCAGGGGACTCAAACTTGGACAACTCTGGAGGACATCTAAATCTAGACAATCTAGTCATCCTTTCAGCTAAGTTCCACCTACAAGATTAAGAAACAACAAACAGCAACAGTTGCTAATCAATTGAGTATCAAATGTATTGCCAACATACAAAACGACCATCAAAACTTTAGATTACAAAAATTATATTGAATAGATACTAAACAATAAATTATTCAAGTGTAATAAACTTATCAAACATCATGAAACAAGGACTACGTATACAATGAAGAATTCAAGTCTTCAAACTGTAGCACAAAATTAGTACTCAAGAAACAAGAAAATGAAGACAAGACAGATAAATCACCAAATTTTCATGACTTTCTCATTAAGTTAGCAGAATATCAAAAATCAAAATGACGCACAGAAACCAAAAGAAGAATACATGGAATAGAGAAGCTCAAAAACAACTCGATTGCACAAAAAACATAATGAACCCACCCAGTTTGAATGGCCACCTCTTCGAATAAATAAAACATGAAATATTAAAGATGAAAAGAAGCATTACCGTACAAAATCCACTCTCTGTGAAGCCGGCGGTGTTTTTACGTTGTTGAATATAAAGAGATCAAAGAGTTTATGATTTGAAAATCTGAAGCATTACGTTGTTCAATTCAATGAAGCGATTTTTGTTCTTGTCAAAAAAAAAATTGAACTTTGTCAAAGTAATTGATTATTTGTGATCAAATCCCAAAATCTTTGGGCTTGGGTCTTGGCTTCAAAAGTAAGGCCAAAGATGAATTTAGTAAGCGATGGTCCAGCCCAAATATAGATAACATAGTTTACAAATATATATAATTGATGGTCCAGCCCAAATATAGATAACATAATTTACAAATACATTTTATATATATATATAAGTGAGTACGTACCGATATAAATTCGTCAGTACTTTGAATATAAACTATTAGATTTACATACTTTGACTCCAAATGTATGGATTTGTCAATCTAATGTAACCGTTACATTAGCATATAACTTACTAAATTTGTTTTGAACATTTTACAAGTGGAACCTTATACATGTATAGAAATCTTCAACAAGGCTACACAAATCAAAATTTACTAATAAAGAATCTATACAAATACTCAATTTTGTCAAAATTCCATTTCTTATTCATACAATTGGATATGGTCTTGACTTTTGATAGCGATCACAACTAATCACAAGAGCATATATTCTAACTTCCATGCTGATCAATCTCTTTCTCAACTTTTTTTCTTCAAACACTGTTCATGTTCACAACTCTTTTTAATTACTTACCAGACTATATATTGTTATCTGCAAGTTACATTAGAGCATGCACCAGGTGATAGTAACCAGCAAAGATGTAATTGTTTTCTTTCGTTAGTTATTTAAATGGAGATGCTATTTTCAACCAAGTTATGTGTACAAAAAATGCTCAACAGGAAGCTTATGTTATGTATGCACCATGTGCTGCTCGTACCAAAAAGAAGGGAAACGGAAGCTTTTATCAAATGATGGTAAGTCGTTTGGACAAAATATCATTTTTCCTTTGTTACTAGCAAAACTAATCGAGTTTCTGATATTTAACCGTGCAGCATTGTTCTGATGTTGGCACTGCGACATGTGCTTTGATTGCAGTGTTGTTGGGTAAGAGAATAAGCAACCAGAGATGGCACAACACTGCTGATCTTCCCCATAAAAATTACACATATTCAGCGTATATTTGCAACTTTCAACTTACTACAAACATATATGTTCCTTAATGGTGTTTGAGTCTATATGAGTGACATCCATTCGTATGAGCTATATATATATATTATAATTATTATAATTTTAC
The DNA here is from genome assembly GCA_032871835.1 of Dipteronia dyeriana. Lineage (NCBI taxonomy): Eukaryota > Viridiplantae > Streptophyta > Magnoliopsida > Sapindales > Sapindaceae > Dipteronia > Dipteronia dyeriana. The sequence goes on along the minus strand of CM065303.1, from coordinate 75,654,829 downwards.
TTTGTTTGGGAGATTTGTCCAATCGTTATGGGTTTCAAACTTGTATGTTGAGTTCAAGTCTATGTAAGTTTCTTGTCATTCAATGCTATTCAAGGTTTTTGTTGATTTCTTACAACTTACAAGCATTTGAATAATGCACAGTTTTCATTGTATGTTTATTTATGTTATGGATGTTTGGGTTTAGACATGACCACGTTTGGTTCGAACGTGGAACAGAACCGTAACCATGTGAAATGAGCCGTAACCGTGAAACTGGTTCCAGAACTGTAACCGGAACCGTGGAACTGAAGGTTTGGTTCTGGTTCTCCTCCGAAAAATTCCAGAATATATATATATATATATATATATATATATATATATTTTCTTATGTTAAATTGTAAAAAAAAAAAAAAAGAACCGAACCGGCGGAACCGCCTGTATACGGTTCCGGTTCTGGCTCCTTCCGGAACCGACGGTTCCAAACCGGTCGGAACCGTGGGCATGCCTATTTGGGTTGGACCTAACTTTAATAAATCCATCTTTGAGCTATCAATCATGTGTTGGTGTGAGTGATTCGACGCTTTCATCCTTTAAGCAAGGTCGTAAGTTTAACCCCCTTATGAACGGATTTACACATACTGGAAACACTTTACCCTTTAGTGGAACGACCCGGTACGAGTCAGGATTAGTCAGGGTGTGGACAGAACTGATTGCACCGTACGGTGGATCCGTCCCACCCGAAAACGGGATGGTTTAAACCCAAAATAAAAAACCATCTTTGGGCTAATTTTGAAACCATGGACCAGACCAAAAGGTCCAAGAGGTTAAACAACCCATAAGGTTTACATAAATTTTTGTACAACTCATTTCATTTTTTATTACATCTACCAATTCAAATTTGACATCACGAGGATGATAAAAAATATATATATATTCTTTACATTCAACTACTCTTACTTAAATAAACTTTTTTTTTTTACTTGTGCTAATATTTATTCCCCCTTCCTCCTGCTATTTATATTCTTAAAAACAAACAAGATAATAGGCACTTGCAGAGTTAAAATAACAAAATAGAGAAGGAAACTGAAAATCAGCTATTTGAGTTGCATCACATAAAGATCATGATGATTGATAGCTGGCAAAAGTTGTATATTTTAAACTAGTGAAGAATGATTATAAAGATTAGAATTCAATTTCGGAGCATTCCAGATCATTCCATGAATGCAAAATTACTCTCCAGCATGCAAGATGATCAAAATAACAGAGATGCACCAAGTTCATCAACTAAAATACCACACCCCATTTTAAAGCCAGCCCCAGCCTTAAAGATTAACATAAACATATACAACCACAACCTACACAGAGGTCCAACAACAGGAAAATAGTCAAATTTCAGTGAGATGTGTACCAAAAATCAAGTATGGAGTCTCCTCCACACAAGGCAGCCTGCAATCCAACCTACGCAACTTCATTTAGTCTATAATAACAGAGCAAAAGTAATAATAATAAAAGTAGGTATGCATAAGCTTTTTGTACAACTCAAGAAAATGTTATCTCATTTCCAGCCTTGAGATAACCAGAACCTCTCCTGCATCCAGAGAACAAAAATAGTAAGTTCTTCTGTCAATGATTCCATCTATAGAAGAAATCTGCATCATTTTTAAAGGATCAATAGAAGATGCTATACTCTTTCAAAAAAAATAAAAATGGAAGATGCTATACATAGAACTGAAAAATCAAAATGTACTAATGCATGTTTGCCTTTCTTGCTTTGAAATCATATACATAAAGTTAAGGAGCCACAAGGAAGAGATCAAACTAAGGTCAAAGACCTTTCTTACATCTGTCAAACAGAAAGATATTAAAAGAAGAAATAAGTGAAAATTACTGTAAACAGATAATTAACAAATTTTCCTATTCTTAGATGATGGCATAGTCAAAGTTTTTTAACACGTACTCATGATATTACTTCGTCATCTATCTGCACATGACGAATGTGATCTACTCCGAACCACCTTTTCTTCTCCACAATATTGTTTCGAAAATTTGATTTCAGCAAAGGACAATCTTTGATATGCAGAGAAGTGAGCGAGGATGACAGGCCATCATCAGGCAAGGATCGAAGCCATTTACAGTTGCGGATCACCAATATTTCAAGGTAATTGAGTTGTTCAAGCCCCCTATAGTCCAAAAACTGAAGATCTTGAAGTCTGCTGATCCGAAGTTGATTGATGCTGCTGGGAAGCAGATTTTGGTCTGGGAATGACTCCAAGTCTCTACATCCACCTTCGATTTCAAAGTAAACAAGATCCCTAAGCTTACACATTCCCCACTCAGTTCGAGGTGTGAGTTTTTCACAAGAAATAATGCGAAGAGAATATAGGTTACAAGGAAGACCCCCTTCTGGAATTGATTCAAGTTCTGGACATTCTCTTATATCTAGTTTCAGTAGAGAAGTGAGCTTGTGTAGCTGATCTGGAAGACCCTTCAAATTCTTGCAATTAGAGAGCAAAATTGAAACCAGGTTGGGGGTACACAATCCTCCTTTGGGGAATGATATTAGTTTAGGGCAGTCTCGGATCAGTAATTTCTGAAGTGACATGTGATCCTTTGCCGTCAAGATGAAACTCAAATTTGCACAATCCCATATACTAAGACTTTCGAGCTTTGGAAAAAGGTCTAATGGCAGAAACCTTAAGGAATCACAGCTGCTCTGTATGCACAAACATTGAAGGAGTGAATTCTTGAACTTTGTTGTTGCAGGTGAGATAAATTCTAATTTTCTACAATTCTGGATAGATAAGATTTCCAAGGCAGTAGGCGGATGGCCACCATGAAAGGACTCCAGATAACAACAATTGATGATAATCAAATTTCGTAGATAACGATGATCACGGGTCAATTTTTCAGGCAGAGAAACTAAGTCAACACATCCTTCAATTGTGAGGGTATAGAGCAGTGGAGGCAAATCATATAATTCTAAGTATTCTGAAACCTCCATCCTTTCTAATTCAGATTTGTCCATATCATTATCGGTATCATTATCGGTATCACTATCAAACATGTTTGACATGTCAGTATCATTCTCCGAAGTTTCCGAGGCAATTTCTTCATTACTTTTGAGTTGCACCATGTTGCTATCAACTCTTAGCAAATCATCAACAATTACAAGTATGGGAGGATTATGCCGTAACCACTGATAATCTTTATTTGGAATAACAAGATTCGGACTGGCTGAAACTACAACTTTTATGGTTGGAGGAGAAAGGTAGTTGGGGAAGCTCCATTTTAGTTTGGGACATCTTTGAATATATAGCTCTTGAAGGCGAGGAAACTCTCCACATACAACTTCACCAAAAATCCATTCTTGCCATTCCAACATTTCCCGAAAACATAAAATCTCTAGAGATTGGAAAGGTTTGATGGTGGAATAACCTATCCCATATAATTCAAGACCTATCCTTTTCACTCCATTCATCTTCTCGATAGTGAGGTACTTGAGGCATGGTAGTTGCCCAAGTGGAGGCAAGTCCGAACAGTGACTACAATCACCAACATTTAAGCGTACTAGAAAATTTAACATCTGAAGTCTTGGGACCTTGTATAATACAATGCCCGGTAAGCATTGCTTGAGACCTGGCAGTACCATAAAATCAAAATCAATATGCACCTTGCGTTGTCGAAAAATAAATGGGCCATTTGAAAGCATTTGGAGACTTTTAAATCCAGGGGAATCAAAGTTAGACAACTCTGGAGGACATCTAAATCTAGACAATTTAGACATCCTTTCAGCTAAGTTCCACCTACAAGATCAAGAAAAAACAAACAGCAACAGTTGCTAAACAATTGAGTATCCAATGTATTGCCAACATCTAAAAGGCAAATAACAAAAAGACCATTAAAACTTTAGATTACAAAATTATATTGAATAGATACTAAACAATAAATTATTCAAGTTTGATATAAACTTATCAAACATCATGAAACAAGGACTAAGTATAAAATGAAGAATTCAAGCCTTCAAACTATAGCACAAAATTAGTACTCAAGAAACAAGAAAATGAAGACAAGACAGATAAATCACCAAATTTTCATGATTTTCTCATTAACTTATCAGAATTTCAATTATCAAAATGACGCACAGAAACCAAAAGAAGAATACATGGAATAGAGGAGCTCAATAACAACTCGATTGCACAAAAAACATAATGAACCCACCCAGTTTGAATGGTCACCTCTTCGAATAAATAAAACATGAAATATTCAAGATGAAAAGACGCATTACCGTATAAAATCCACTCTCTCTGAAGCCGGTGGTGTTGTTACGTTGTTGACGGTGAAGAGATCAAAGAGTTTATGATTTGAAAATCTGAAACAGTCTCAACTCAGATTTTAAATCTGGTTAGGGATTGAGAGTTTTACGAATACGAACCACATCGAAACAAAAGTGCGCTTTTTTTTTAATAAAGATGGATAAAATCGCTTCATTGAATTGAACTTTGTCAAGTAATTGATTATTTGTGATCAAATCCTAAAATCTAGATTTGGGCTTGGGTCTTGCCTTCAAAAGTAAGGCCCAATATGAATGTAGTAACTGATGGACTGATGGTTCAGCCCAAATATAGATATCATAATTTACGAATACATTATAAGGCCATAATCATAAATATCACTAAAATTAAAGAAGTATATAAAAATATAATTTCTCAATAATATTTCTTTTTCTAACAAAGATAAATAATTTTAGATAAAAATACCCTTAGTGCAAATATCACACGTAAGGATAACAACTTATTTTTAATCATCCTTATCATCTTCATCAATGGAGGTCTAATCCATACCTCCATATAGAAGTTTGTTCGACCTCTATTGATGGATGTCTGTTCGATCTCCATCAATTGAGGTTAGAAATTTTTTTTTTTTTTTTTTAGAAAATCGAAAATTGGAAGACATATTGAAAAATAAAAAATTTAAAGTTTTCTAAAAACATTACACGCTGAAATGTAATTTTAACGTCTAATCCTTTTATAATTTCAGTATATAAAAATGCATTTCAGTGTGTAAAGATGAATTTCAGCATGTAAAAATATTGATATTTCAGCTTATAAAGAATTTCATCGTGTAATCATATTGATATTTTAGCGTGAAATCAAATACTTTCAAAGGACTTTTAAGGGGGTAAATGATATTTGATTTTTATCTGTAATATATAGTTAGAATCATTTTGAGGAGGAGAACAATATTTTAAAGAGAAAAGATAGGAAAAAAAGTTTTAGAGAGAGAAAATGACAATAAGAAATTATGAGAGAGAAAAAAAGTTGTCAGATAATAAATTGAAATGGTAAATAAGACCAATTTTGGCCAAAAAAACATTTATCTTTGATAAAAAAAAAACTTATTGAGATGTGATAATTCTGTATACTGTATTCATTTTCAGACAAAAAGAAGGAATTTTACCTACATTATATATATATATATATATATTTGAAACTTTTCTTCTCAATACATTATACGTGGACCATTAGATTCAATTATTTTGACCCTAATTTTTGATGATTATCCATAATCTATACCTCATATAAAACGTACGAATATATTATATTTAATATCAATGCATATCTAGAAGGAAATGAATATATATTTTTTTGTACTGAAAAGTCAGCGTTGCAAAGCCATTTTTATAACTATATAAAATACGGTCTTAAAGTTTTCTTTTATTATCTGTACTTTTTAATTTATTTCTAGGAAAAAGCAAAAAAAAAAAATTCTTGATGAGAAAGAGGGAGATTAATGGATGGGGCGGGTCGGGTACAACGGAAATGTTTTTCTCATCCCCATCAATATACTTCATTTATAATTTTTTATTATTATTAAAATAGCAAATATCTAACGATTGAAATAATAAACTTGAAGAAAGAAAAATTTTGTTTTTAAACTTTAAATTTTAAAAGTTATTTGAAAAAAAAACTTACTGTATATCGAGTTATTTGAGAAAGAAACTTACCGTATGTCCTCTTGTATTTGAGGTTGAAGCTTGAACGATAAACTTCGAGTTGCAGTTTGCGGCTAAGGATTTTTTAATAGTATTTTGTATTGTTAATTTGTGTTAAATAACAATGAAGAGATGTAAAGTTAGGGTTAGTATATATATATATATATATATATATAAAATTTCAAGTCAGTGCATTGGATGTGGACAATTAGATTTACATACTTTGACTCAAAGTGTATGCACTTGTCAAAACTTCTTCATAATCAATGACCCACTTATATCAGTGCGTACTAACCGGAAAACCGCTATATATTTTTTTTTGAAATTACGTAGTTTAACTAAGCATTATTTTAAACGGGGCGGGGAGTATAGAGTCCATCTTCGTCCCATACCCATTACGGGTTAGACTATCTATCTCCATCCCCACTAAATTGAAACTCATCTCCACTCCAAAAGTACCGATCCCTGCGGGTAATTTTGTTATCCCTAGTTTTCAAGTGTTTCTTGACTAATTTTTGAAAATGACTTATTTGGTAGCTTATGGGTATATTGTTTTTTTTTAAAAAAAAGAATCCATTTAAAGACTCCAACCATTAAGACAAGAGGCCATAAGTGGTTTTAATGTAAAATTTTGTTAATTGAAAACTATTTAATGCAAAATTCTTAAGGTTGCATAAATGATGCTATCTATTTAATCATATAATGTATCTTTTACTAAGTAAACATAAAAAGATTTCATAGTATAATCAATGAATGAAAAGCATGTGACATGACAAATGAAAGTGTTTTATTTTAATCCTAGGATAAAAACAGAGAGGGTTTTCTTGCTTAATTGAAATTAGAAGATTCATACAAGACTACTTAAGTAATACAAGGAAATTTTAACAATGGAGTGACTTTGAAGAAGAATAGTGGTGCCACCAGCACTTAAGAGAACGATAATGAACATGATTTAGATGACAGTTTTTCATCTAAATGGCAGTTTTTCATCAAACACCTTACTCATCTTTCGACAGTGAAAAAGAAAGTCATGCTTCAGACACAAAAGCAACGAAGTAAAATTTAAATTAGTGGTCAGACACTAGAATTATGAGATTTGCAGAACCCACATAGGCGTCTCGACGGCTCAAATTACTATCAGCAACCCTCCACTGAGCAACCTGATACAAAAATTAGAGATTCAGCCATTCAGGTGAGCAGAAAATGATCCCTGAAACCAGTACTAAAGATAGAGATGTTCATGTGTATTAAAACCCTAAGGTGATATAAAAAACTTATGAAGAGAATCCTGACAAATAGACCACTGCAATGCAAAGCAGCTAATCCAAGAAGTTCACTTAAATAAAATGTTACTAGAAGAAGAGATTATTATACAAACTAATATCAAGATTACATCGTTTATTATATAGTTGGAGCTAAAAAAAAATGGGGCCAGTCTTGTGATTATGGATTTGATCCTCCCAACTCAGTTCAGCTTGCTACTAAGACTATAAAAATATGGAGTTGATCCTTCCTCAGTGATATAGCTCAAATTTTTGAAATAACTATGGTTGATATCTTTAGAAAACTGAGCTAAAATGCCAATTTATACATAACTTATAATAAGGCAAAGCTTCACTGAATCCATCAAGACATTAGCATCCTTCTTTGACTACATTTACCAAAAGTGAATCTAAGAAAAACACTTTTATGTATTTTTTTACCAATAAACATGTTATAAATCAGCATAACCTACAAGGTTAAAATAAGACTGCACTTAAAAATTCATTATAAGAGCCTTTTTTTTTTTGCTGCCAAAAGTGACCTGGTGAAAGTTGCTTAAAAAAGAATACACAAATCTACTCATGATATTATTAAGTCTCCCCTGCTATTGAAAGATGAATGATTGTCCTTGGGTGTACTAAGATATCACTACAAAAGCTTAAACAATAACTATTCTCAGCTGGTGTAACAAAAGATTGACTAAATTAGAGGAAGGTGGTAACTACAAAGTTGGATTATCCATTAATTCCATATGAAGAAATTAGCATTTCTAACAGCACATTAAATTAGAAAAAAAAAAAAGAATCCTAATAGGGGTGGGAGCCAGAGTTAAAGAACTAAAGCAGGAATACCTATGTATGTATCAATGCCTATAATATATGCAGTAACTATTATTTACTATATTGATTAAGCTACCCAGCACACACACAAACAAGAGCATGTCCACCACTACTAATTATTTTCACGCGAAAATGCTGGCAGATAATCTAGAGTTCAACTATAGACTCACATACTAATGACATTCCAAAATAACTTACTCATGATATTATTAAGTCTCCCCTGCCATAGAAAGATAAATGATTGTCCTTCGGTGTACTAAGATATCACTAACAAAAGCTAAAACAATAACTATTTTCAGCCAATGTAACAAAAGATAGACTAAAACCGGAGGAAGGTGGTAATTGCAAAGTTGGATTATCCATTACTTACATATGAAGAAATTAGCATTTCTATCAGCACATTAAATTAGAAAAAGAAAAGCAACCTAATGGGGTGGGAGCCATGGGAGCCAGAGTTAAAGAACTGAAGCAGACCTACCTATGTATCAATGCCTATAATATATGCAGTAACTATTATAAACTACATTGAATAAGCCACCCAGCACACACACAATTGCACAAACAAGTGCCTGTCCACCACTACTAATTATTTTCACGCGTACATACTGGCAGATAATCCAAAGTTCAATTATAGACTGATACTAATGACATTCCAAAATATCGAACTGTCTCAAATACTCTTTTATATGTCAGTACATCCAATGTTATAAATATAAAATGCTAAAATGAGCAAACTCAGTTTCTTCTTTTTCTATGAATTTTAAAGTTAAATTAAGATTATGATGAAGCTTGCAAACTCATATATTAGCTTGGAAGCAACATTTATCCAACCTTTTTCTTTTAAGCAACAATACGTTGGACTCAGAAATTAGATTAGAAAAGGCATAAGATTAATACCTTGGAGATATTGCCAGATCTACGAAAAACTTACCATGTTGTAACCTTGGCTTGCTTGTAAAGGTCTGAATTATCTTCTCGAGAAGGTTCAAGTTTCAACATTGTTGCCTCTCCAAACTTGCTGGTGTCTTCAAAAGTAATCTCCACCTCAGGGATTTCACCTTCAGAAAAAGGGTCAGACACTGGAACTGGTCCAGCTGGCAGTCTCCTGCCCGTGTACTTCTCAGCAAAGTTAAGACCCTTGAATCAATGCTAGTAGTCTTATACGAAACTGGAGTTTACATGATTTAATTCTGTTACAAATAAAACATGTGTGCTGAAATTTCTTTGGAATGTTATCAGCTGTTCTTTTTTCTGTCAATAATGAATAGAGCATGGATGCAGTATAATACAAAGTGAAATTGCCATTGCACTTCAAATTGATCATTCATTCCAGCAAAGAAAAATTGATATGAAATACCTGAATGTCTAGACTATGAGATCAGGAGACTGGAAACTAGTGCAAAAAAGAGATATGTGGCACAAAAGAGAATTAAAAAAAATTATGCAAGTTCAAGAAGTTCCACAGTATGAGTGCAAAAAGCCAACCAGCAAGTCCCTAAAAGGTTCATATAGATGGTGGCAGATTACCACTGTTACCATCGCACATGGCACATAAAAAGAAAGCATAACAAACTGTCCACCATTAAGTATCCAACAAATTTTCAAACTTGCAAAATGCGAGCCAAAAGAAAAGAAAATACAAAAACAGGCAAATTGTCTTAGCAAAATAACCTTCATAAATCAAATCCCACTTGCTACCGAACTCTTTAATGTCTCCGTATCGCTGGTGCTAAATTTGAGTCAAATCCACTGCATAAGAAAGTTCGAAGGTCATGAAAAGGAAAGTCTGAAAAAGAATTATGACTATGTTAGCAAACATTACATAGGCTCTCTTAATTCACAAGACAGAATTACCTAGTTGAAATGGAATGGCTGGCCATGAGCTGTTGCCAAACTAATTAGCATCAGTGCCAGTATGCTGAAATAAAAACATTTTGGAAATGAGTTCCAGATTTTGAAAATTTATAAAATAACACTTTTAGAATTGAAACAAGTATGTTTTACCTCACAGTACTTAGCTGTTTATAACTATGTTGGTGATGTGAGAAATCTTGGACCAATCTTCCCCTCCATCTTGGCACCGTTCTGTCAGCAAAGAACATCCGGTGATTTTCAGAGAAGAAAGAGTACGGGGCAAACTTCCTGCTGATATGGAATGAAGGCTAGCACAAGCATTGATCTCCATCATCTCAAGAGAGCTGATGAACTGAAGCCCATTTAGATTCAAAGTTTCAAGCTCCGGGAATTCACTAATTTGAAGTGAAGTAAGAGAGGTTGGCAGTAAACCCTCCTCCGGAAACAACTTCAGATTTTTACAGCCACCTTTAATCTTCAAACTGGTGAGTGATATCATGTTGTTCAGACCCCATGCACCCTCTGGAGTGAGAAGATCACATTTCTCAATCAACAGTGATCGTAAGTTAGCGGGCAAGCCACCATTAGGAAATGATTGAAGCTTTGGACAATTGAATACACTTAATTCTTGCAGAGAAGTGAGAAGCCACATCTGATCTGGCATGGACTCAAGATTGTTGCAATTTGAGATCAAAAAGGTTCTTAGGTTGGGAGCAGGCAAACCTGCTTCAGCAATTAATTGCAACTTGAAACAATCTTGAATTTTCAAATCCGCAATAAATTGAAGGTTCCAATTTGCATCGTACGGAACTTCTATGTTTTCAAGATTCTTACAATTCTTGATCAGAAGATGTTCAAGCCTGTTGAAGGACTGTAATTTGAACTTCTTAAGAGAATCACAACTGCTCTTTATTTTCAAAAATTGAAGATTTGGATAACATGCACTATCATTTACTAGAAATTCGAATCTGCTACACTCCTGAATGTGTAGCTTTACCAACAACGGGAGACAGCTTGGCAGCTTCCCAATCAATTTCTCACATTTTTTTAAATGAAGCTCTCGAAGTAAAGGGAATCTTCCTTCTGTAACTCCTGAAGTTGCCCAATACTTCCAATTTGGAATGTTAACAAACTTCAGAGTGCACAAGCATTCAAATGGAGTATTAGATTCACCATAGAATTCAACATCTACCTTTTGTAAATTTTCCATATCTTCCACATGCAATTCTTCAAGAGAGGATAATTGCCCTATGGATGGTAGGAATAAGCAATTTCTACAACAGGTTATACACAGGAATACCATGGCTGAATAAGATGAATTCCCCAACCAATCTGCCAATTGTGTACCTTGATACCCCTCAATCGATAGCTTTTCAATGTTTTTGTGAGGATACAATTTTTCAAGAACAACTCTATCCTTATCCTGATCATGAACAATATTTTTGTTCCAGCTGAAAACTAACTCTTTTATGCCTTTCTTATTCTTCAATCCGGCTCTCTCAGCATCTTCACCGTCACTCACATTCTGCAGCTCTAAAATTGAAAGTCTACCATGAATACGCTGAAGCTTACCAAGCTCGCTGATCTTTGACCCTTTCTCATTGTTACTCACAACAAATGTTGTAAGTGTTTGAAGCTTTTCCAGCTTACCGAATTCAGGTGGCATCCATTTTAATGATTTGGTTCCGTTCAAATCAATATAATCTAAATTGATTAATTTCCCCAAGCTTGCTGGCAACTCAATGAGTTCTTCACAATGTGACAACATCAGTATCTCTAAGTGATATAAAACCCCTGTTGAGTCCGGCAATATTTTGATTGGATTGAATGAAAAATCCAAATGCCTTAAATGTATCAAGTTGTTGAAATCACTATACAACTTATTGATGTTATAATCAGATAATGACAGTACCCGCAATTGCTTTTGTGACTCCAACAAGTCTTTAACAACCCACTCTTCGATGTTCTGTGAACCGGTGGGTGCTGAAAAGCTCAATGGTAGAAAGGTCCGCAAAAACTTGCCCGAGTTAAATTTATTAACTATAGAACCAAAGTTATCCTTTGCATAAGAAAAATGGCGAGCACCCTTATAAATGTCAAGTCGCTTGTCAATTTCGTACTTGAAACAAGACTCACTGGCAATATACTGTGCTAACTCACTATAAAGGTCATGCATAACATAAAAAAATCTTTTGTCACAGTGCACTTTCTGAAAGAATGACCTTGATAGCAATTCTTCAAAATAATCGCTGCCAACTTCTTCAATTGTCTGGTAACTCCTTGACAATAAAAATCCCTCCGCCTTCCATAGCATAATCAATTTCTCCTTTTCAAATTTGTAACCTTTGGGAAAGATAGAACAATAGGAAAAGCATCGTCTTAGCGGATGAGGAAGAGAATAGTAGCTCATGCCTAATGATGCTAGTAAGTTGTTCTTGTCAGCCGGCAATTCCCATATTTTGCTATTCAGGACTGCCTCCCATTCATAAACGTTCACCTTGGAGTATAACAATCTCCCGAATAATTTTGCAGCTAGAGGGAGACCTTGACACTTCTTCACTATTTCTTTACCAATGTGCCTCAAGTTTGGATGTTCAAGGTAGTTCACACCTTCAAATGCATGAGTTGCAAATATGGACCAACAATCTTCCTCAGACACCGGATGGAGTGGATGAGAAATAATGGGATGCATGGTTGAAGCAACACCTCGGTTGCTTGTTGTCACAATAATTCGACTCTCCTTGACCATCCCAACTTTCAAAAGATTCTGTAAAGTATCCCAATAATCAAAGTCTTCGTTCCAAACATCGTCCAACACAAGTAGAAATTTTTTATCTTCCAATGCCCCTCGTAACCTTTCGTGTATTAAATCAAGATTTGTGGTGGTGCAATCTTGCAAAGTAACCGACTCAACTATGGATTGACACACCTTTAACGTCCCGAGTTTTTTAGAAGCATGCACCCACACTCTGTTAGAAAAATGATTCACCACTGTTGAGTCATTGTATAATAACTGAGCTAAGACTGTCTTTCCAACTCCGGTCATTCCATATATGACAATTATAGGGGTCCCATTTGCTGCACTAGGATTCATCAAATACTTCATAACATTTTTTTTGTCATTCTCCAATCCAAATATTTTGGATTCATCTACCAAAGACATTGTTGGCAACGGAGATGTCTTTCCCGCGACACTATTTTTCATCATTTGAAAAACGCCTCTGTGTTTCACCAAATTTTCTGCCTTCAAAATCATGTTTTCAAATCTTGCTTTAAAATTCTCTGCAGAATTTTTTCTCATCTTAGTTTGGCTTCCAGCTAGACCCACATAAACAATCTCATCAATTAAATCCTCAACGTTATAGATGACATCTCTAAGCTCATCAATCCATTGCTTAATCATTGGATTTGTAAATTGAATCTCCTCAGCATCATTAAGCACAACTTGAACAGCTATCATTGTGTGTCTTAACCTCTGTAACAAATCATCATCTAGACCCTCCTTCCGAAAATAGTCAAGAACTAGCGGAGAAGCTATTCTATCCAACAAAACTGAAAAGAAAGCTGATATCAAGGCACCCCCAACAGCAGTTTCAGCAAATCCAACCATGATTTTATCTGAGTAAAGAAACAAACTAAAGCACGTCAAGAAAATCAAATGCAAGAAAAACCTCAAATCAATTGATATTAAAAGTTAGTATTATAGGTGATGGAGCTCTTACCAAATGGTGGAAACTTGGAATGTTCAGTTTAAGAACACAGCTTTTTGGTATTCTTCTCTTCCCTGAAGAAAAATTGAAAATTGCTTTAAAAAAATTTAAAAAAAAAAACACAAACACATGATAAACTAAAATACATGAAAGGTGCCAATAACTTACCAACAAATAAGTTGGACAGGCCTACAATGTTGAACAACCTTTTGTGAAAAGTTATCTATTATTCTCTCACAATCCTGCAACAAATCAAATCACCATTGACTCATTGAGCCTCAATTTTGACATAGAACCTGTTGGTAATATAAATGCAAACCAGAATCTAAACCACCTCATAAAGTCATTTTCATCAAATAATTTATTTCACCAGATAAACAATCCCAAAACAAAGCATCTAAACAACCAACTTAGGATTAATAAATAGTCCTTACACAAGGTAACTCCATGTAGATAAATTAAATCATCATTAAGCCTCAATTTTGACATAGAAGAAGAACCTGGTGGTACTATAAATGCAAACCTGAATCTAAACCACACATTGTAACAAATGATTCATATTTAATTAGTTCCCAAAGTAATTTTCATGATGATACATGTTTGGTCGTTTTCATTTATGGCTAGATGACCCATTGACCTAGCTTCACTGAGATTAATCATTTCTAACTTTATGTGAATCGTAAATGTAATAATGTATCTGCAATGTTCTTACACTGTATGTACAAAGTTCACCAGTTTAAATTTAAGTCAAGACAAGCATCTCTGATACATGATATATCCAACAACAATCAACCCGTATGAAACCTAGTTGGACTGATTCACAAAAGTGATAATGTGTTCGGTATTGGCTTTGACACCAGAAAATAGATGCTTTAGAATGTTTTGACATGTAAAATATATATAGAATGCTTTAGAATTCTGCAACAAGGGATACTTGGTTTTGAAGTTGTTAAGAATCAAATTTGGTTGTTTGTTTATTGTTACTACCATGTTAGGTAAAAACATAACAAAATACTCAATGTCTCTACTTTATTCCATCAAAAAACAAATCTCTCTACTCTATTTATGTATGTATCTTTTAACGGTTATGAATACTTCAATAACCAAATTCTAGGTTAATCGAAATCAAAGCATCTAAATCACCAACTTAAGATAAATGTGTTGTTAGTATTCTAAAAACACTTCAAAATGTTTCATTTTTGTCATATCCAAACTCAATAACAACATCTAAAACCCAATAAACATTAAACATTAAAAAATATATTTTCAAAACAGAGTGTATTGATCATGTCAATATGCTACACAATATTAGGAAACTATGTGCTTCATGCTTATAACAAATACATTTCCTACACATTATGCTGTCATTTCTAGATAACTTCAACAAGAGTTCGACAAAAATATTATAATCCTAGATTAGAAAGTTCTCAAAGAACTTATTTAAAAGGGTATTGATTACATACCACTCTAGTGTACATAAAAAGTGGTCTACTAATGCTCAAACGGTAGAAAATGCTAGAAATATGACTACTATCTAAATATAAAATATGACCAAATTAGATCTTTAGAAATATGACTACTATCTCAAAACAAGGTTGTAATAAATTTTCAAGTCAAGTTGTACAGAGTAAATCCTTCAATGTCTCTAATGTCTCTACTCTATCCTGTCAAAAAAAAAAAAACTAATGTCTCTACTCTATTCATGTATGTATCTTTTACGGTTGATGTACTTCAATAACCAAATTCTTGGGAGAGTAAGCTAGAATGTGAATCGAAATCACCCACTTAGGATAAATGTGTTGTAAGCATTCTAAAAACACTTAAAAATTCTTCTATATTTCTATAGAGTTGTTTTGTTTTTGTGACGAGTATAGCTTTAGCAGCAGCTATACCAGATATCACAAACAAAGATCAATTAAGCACAGGTCAAGCTTTGCTGTCTCAGTCAAGAGTAGTTACTAATCCTGTGCTTCTCTGAGTGTTTGATCACAAGATCACAACCACACTTCCATGCTACTTCTAAATTAAAAACAAAAGCTCAAGAAGGAATCCTAGCTGTACATCATAGCATGATCAAACATAAAGCAACGGCTCAAGATCAAGCTAAGCCTAACAGAATTAGGCGCCAAAAGTTTGTAACTGCCAAGAGTGACTTGAGCCGTTGTTAGGTTCTCCGTGACCAAGGAGATTAGTTAGAGAGGATTCTAGAAGCTCTTGTAATACATATTCTCTGTAATATTGATTATTTTGCTAAGCTTTTCATTAATAAAAAATGTGTTTTCCAGTCTCCATTGCAGAGCCGGTTTCGAGCTTCATGGAAAGCTCTCATCAAACAGCTTCATAGACCTTGTTGTTGAATAATGTTCTACATGTTCCTCATATAGCTAAGAACTTGTTGCGTATATCTAAACTTACACGTGACAACAATGCCATAGCTGAATTTTGTGATGATTGTTGTCTTGTTAAGGACAAGGGTACCAAGAAAGTTCTGCTAAGAGGTTCTCTTAAAGATGGTCTTTATCAGCTTGCATTTGATGGCTTGATGCTAGTTCCAAGCAGTTTGATGCTCACTCAAGAGATGCTACAGTTTATCTTTCTGAATTTCCTGTTAATGCTTGTAATAATAATCAGTTAGTTTATTAGATCTCAGCTTGTGTGAAGTCTAAATCAACATGTACTAAGTCCCTTCTTTGTGTAAATAAGGTTGCTTCAGACATAGTACAGAAAACTGCTGTTGCTTAAGAATAGTGTAGTCTTATGGCATTCAAAACTTAGTTATCCTAGTGATAAAGTTCTGAAACAAATAAATGTATTTGTACTGATTCATCTTTTGAGTGGTGCGATTCATGCAAGCTTGGTAAAATACACCGGTTACCATTTCAAAGGTCTACCATTAAGTCTAAGTCTCCTCTAGCACTAGTCTATACTGACATTTGGTCCTCCCCAATGGTTTCCACTTCTAGTCACAGATATTGTCTTTTTTATTAATGATTTCGCCAGATTTACCTGGTTGTATCCCATCACATTAAAGTCCCCATTACCTACTTTTTCACTAAACTCAAAGCCTTGCTGAACTGATATGGGTATGGAGTTTCAATCCTTCACTCCTAGTCTAAAGCAATCAGGATAAATGTGTTGTAAGAATGCTAAAAACAGTTAAAAATGTTTAATTTGAATATCTAATATCAATATTCACTTCACTGTATGTACAAAGTAATATATAGCCAAGACAAGCATCTTAGATTTTAGATCCAACAATAAACTAACCTGAATGAAATGTAGTCGGACTGATTCAAAAAGTGATAATTCATTTAGTATCTTGCTTCGACACCGGAAATAGATGTTTTAGGATGTTTACCGTCCTGATTAAAAAAGAAAACTTAATAAAAAGGGAAAACAAGTAGAATATATATAATGATTCTCTTGTGCAATTTCCTAAAAATTATTTGTTTAACAATAAACATTACAAAATATTTTATCAAAACAGAGTGTATTGATCATGTCAATATCCTACACAATATTAGGAATCTATTGTGCTTCATGCTTATAACAAATACATTTCCGAACTCACTAACAATACCAACAACATCTAATAATGTAAAGTAGTAAAAGGAGTACTAAGCAGTGAGACTACCTTAAATGACACAGCTTTATCGCCACCGTATGAAAAAAATACTCTAACTGCTTAGTCTCATTCGAAATCAGGCAGAAAGACTTTCTACCTGTCCAAAGACCGAACTGGATTACTATATAAACAATGTGACCGTTGGTGAGTTAATTCAATCAAAGATTCAAATATTAATCAATGAAAGAAATATCACTAATCAAATTTATGGCATTATAAAATGCAATATTTGAAGCTTCTTTGATAATTATGAGTGAAGTGTTGTGAACATGAAAAGCAAAAATTTAAACCGCAGAAGATCGAAAGTGATAATAGAGAGACGAATATAAGAGCAGAGTAGCAGACCAACTTAGGAATTTAAACAACCCCAAAACAATAAAAAATGTTTCCTTTTTTTCATATCCAAACTCATTAACATTACTTACAACATCTAAACCCAAAAACAGTTGAAAAAAAGTTCCATTTTTGTAAGAAAAAGTTTCAATCTTTTCATAAAAAAGTTTCATTTTTTCATCTCCAAACTCACTCACAATACAAGCAACATCTAACAATGTGTAAAAGGAGTATTATTACCTCAAATGGCACAGCTCTTTTCGCTTCCGATACAACCAGAGGTCTTCCCCGGCAGCAAGTGAAACGTCACGAGCAAGTCACCAACAGTGAGCCGAGAAAAACTCCACAAAAAGAACCAGTGGTCTTGAAGCACAGAGAAACCGAAACAAAAGAAAGAAAGAAAGTTACGGAGAAAATGCAAGTTTTAACAAAAGAAAAGAAAAGAAAGGCCATGGAGAAAATGGAAAGATTTGCAGAGCTAACAGTAGACTGTGCTGCTACTGTACGGTGCTTAACGGGAAACAAGTAAAAAAATCATTTTATTTTAATTTGTTTGACTCAATGGTCAAACCCATTGTCTTATCAGAGATTTAGATAACAAAAGTGATAGTAAGACCCCTGCTTATTTGATAAATGTCCATTTTTAAGTTATACAACACTATTTTTTTTTTAATTTGGTTTAATTTTCCTAATTGTATTTATGTAAATTACAAAAATGCCCTTCAAGTTCTTAAAATGAATTTTTTTTCTTTCATTGATTTCTCATTTTTGGATTAATTGAACAAAAATTATATATTTTGTATTATATCAACACTAATTTAATGGATAATCAATCGAAACTCAGACCGTGAGAAAATGAAAAATATAAATATACAAAAAAAAAAAAAATGACTTCGTGATTGTAATGCTGATTATTTTAAAATTACACAAGCTTCAAATTAGAATATATATCGTTAAACTTCCCCAAAGCAATTAAAAGATGATATTATCATATTACTATATTAGTATGGCAACCTAACTGTTAAAATTAAATAAACAAAAAAGATCAACACCATATTGTATTAAATGAAATATCCATGTTGCATTGCAACGAATGATTCATATTTACTTAGTTCCCCAAGTAATTGTCATGATGATACATGTTTTTGGTGTTGATGTTTGATCTGCTGAATGAGATTCACTTCACTTCTAACTTTCAAATATAATAGTGTATGTGCAATGTTTTTGCACTGTACACCAAGTAATATTACATGAGTTTTCCTTATTATTTTGGCATGCATTCATTGGTTAGAATGCCAACTAAACTGTTAAAAATAAATAAATAAAAGAAAGATAAGCACCATGTTCTATTAAATGAAATCTTCATGTTGAATTGTAAGAAATAATCCATATTTAATATTAATTCTTTTGACACATGGTTGCTGAGAGCTAATAAGTATTTTGTTTTGCTTGATTGGCATTTGAAATTACATCAAAATAAATCTCCTTTGCTTTTGGTTTCTCACTTAAAACAACAACAACCTCAATCAACATCATTCTTCTACAAAAATATAAAAGCTTAAAATCATTTTAATGGCTGTCATGTCAATCACCAAGGAACTTCTGCTTCTTGGACGTGTTCATGTAAGGTCTGATAACCCATTCGATCTGAGCTTCACTCTGATCAACCGTTCCTAACTTTACCTGAATCATGAAAACAGAAAAAGAAGACCAATTAGAATAGTCAGTTGCTCGAAAATTACACTTCTACAATAATGCCAAAGTACTGCAGAAGGATGTGATACCAAATACCCTTGAATCTCATATAGCAGCTCTCACAAAACTAAAATACACTAATACTATTTGTTTACAAGTATGTCTTCACAGGAATATCCGGCAAAAGGGGAAAACTGAGAGTGAGAAGAAAAACAAAAAAGCAGGCAGCCTATTATTACCTGATAAAGACGCAATTCAAACCGAGGACCAATCTCCTTCAACTCAATTGATTTAGGACCCCCTGATTTCTCATAGATGTGATGCCTGCATGTTTACAAGTTATTAAAAGGAGACGATGTTTGAATATCTAATATCAATATTCACTTCACTGCATGTACAAAGTTCACCAAGTACAATATAGCCAACACAAGCATCTTAAATAGATCCAACAATAAACCAACCTGAACGAAATGTAGTCAGACTGATTCGCAAAAGTGATAATTCGTTTAGTATCCGGCTTTGGCATCGGAAATAGATGCTTTAAGATGTTTACCGTCCTTTCACCTAGCTACAAATGATTAAGAAAACTAAATAAAAAGGGAAAACATGTAGAATATATATAATGATCTCTTATGCAATTATTTGTTTGACAATAAACATTACAAAATATTTTATCAAAACAGAGTGTATTGATCATGTCAATATCCTACACAATATTAGAAATCTATTGTGCTTCATGCTTATAACAAATACAATTCCTACACATAATGATGTCATTTCTAGATAAGTTAACAAGAGTTCCATAAACATATTATAATCCTAGATTAGAAAGTTCTCAGAGAACTTATTTAAAAGGGTATTGATGTACATACCACTCTACTCTACATAAAAAGTGGTCTACTAATGCACAAAATGTAGAAAATGCTAGAAATATGACCAAATTAAATCTTGTCTTACAATCAGCTCTCTCAAAAACAAGATTGTAACAAATTTTTCAAGTCAAGTTGTACAGACTGAATCCATTACATGAATTCACCAACAGAGATAGGATACCTTGGTTTTGAAGTTGTTAAGAATCAAATGCGGATAAGCCTCGGGCATTGTTCCCATGGCTTTTTTATCCTTAATGTCATGTCTGGTAACCTACATGAAAAAATATAAATTAAATACTCAAAACCAAGAAAAATCGATCAAAGCAAAGGTCAATAAACAAAATGCATACTTACCACATTGAGTAATCCAAAATATGCAGTTGGGCCAAAAGGTAGATGACTTATTATTAAACCATCCGGCACACCGCGATGTTCGTGAACTAACACAACATCTGTAAAATCATGTGCACGACAAGTTTCAATAATTTCAGATATAACCTGCAAAGAGTGAGTTTTTGGAAATTGTATTAATCTTCTAAGATATTTATCAAGTCGCTCTGCTTGAAGATTAAATTTACAATGTTGCTTTATGCTACAAAACAGCGTGTAGTAGTTAATCGTTTTAATCGCTCAAAAATAAAACAAGTTGAGAGAGACATAAGATGTTTTAACTTGATCCAAGCAAAGACATAAAAAAAGACAGATAAGAAAAGAGGACAATAGAGTCCACGATCTATATCATGAAAAAGTTAGTAAATTAGACCACAGTTTGGATTTCAGAGGGGGAATTTGTAGTAACGTTCTATTACTGCATAAATTCATAAAGGTGGGTAGCATACAATCAGATGTATCTAGATAAATACTGTAATTGAGTATGTATCAGATCAATAGAATATAAAACTGAAAGATAAAGATTTGACAACTATTGTGCACAAGTCTTAAAGGGAGAACCAGAATTATCCAAGGTTAAGCAAACAAAGTCAAGGTGAATAATTCAACAAAAGACTGACCTGGCCACCTCGATTCATTCGTTGTGCATTAGGGAAGACAATCTTCAGTTCCTGCAGAAATAAAACCAATTGAATAAAACTGACAGTCAAAACAAACTCACACTCCTATCAGCATCACTGACAAAAAATAAACAAATATATAGCTAGAATCAGCAGATATAATAGTCAAGAATATCGTGTAATGAGACCAACCTTTACAAATTGTGTAAGAGGAGCACTTGGATTCCGAGAAGTAGTCAGCAAAATTTTAGGATCTCTTTCGGTTGCATTAGCATATTCATCATCAATGTGAGTCTTTGGGACTGTTTTTCAGCAATCATAATAAGAAGCATATTAACATCAATGCCCAACTACGCAAATCTTTTCTCCAAAACAAACGAAAAGCATACAAAACATTGGCGAAAAGAACCTAACTAAAACTATTTCAAGTTAAACCATGCACCAATTCATCAGCCTCACAATTTAAAAACCCCTTGAGAGAAAAATAGCTTCTTGCCGAAACCCATATTGTTTTATATATCATACATAGAATCAATAACACTTGATACTAAAGCTATATGGCAACAATTTCCCAAAGATATTTCCCAACATCTTACATTTTTTAATAGTTTACAACTCCACAACATTTAAAAATACAACCTTTTTCATTTAATTGTCAAAAAACAGATGCATCTCTGCATCTCTGCCTAACCATGTAAATACTTGTAAATATCAATAGAATGTGCATCAAATCCAATTCAGTTCAATCCAACTAGACAGAGTAACACAATACAACGATTCACAACTACCAACAAATTGAAAGCAAGTACTACACTCCTATACTTCAGATTGCATAATAATATCGAGCAACGACAAACAATACCAGCAGTGTTTTCGTCTTCAAGATCAATTTCTGCCCGAAGCGCCGCCTCCTCATTCCTGAGTTCGGTGGGTATCGGTTTTCCCTCTAAGAAAAACACAAAACCCCATTTTGTTACTCTAAATACATTGAATTGAATTTATATATTTAAACAATAATACTAATAAAGAGCAAACCTTGCAAGGCTTCTTTAATTTTTCGCTTCTTCTCATAGAGCAACCGCTCTTTGCCTTCCAAGCTCTTTCTGTACAAGTACTCCCGTCTCAATCGAATGTTGCGACGCAACATCGTTGCCCTAATTAGATAATCAGATGGAAATTCAAATTATTTTGAAATTGTTGCAAAGAATCAGTGAGCAAGCAAGAGTCTTTTGTTGTTGAAGTGTGAGGAAGAAGAGAACTGCTGGGTTTTTAGGGTTTTGGAGTTTAGACTTAAATTGTTTCGAAAACGACGACGTCTTTCTTACCAAATTTTAAGTTTAAATGCACCGTTTAATAATTTTTTTATGTCAAAAAAAATATTATTTATTATAATTTTTTAATAAAATAACTCTACAAATGTAGACATGACCGCTGTTCGGTCCGGTTCTAATTCCAGGGGAACCTGGAACCGGAACCGCCTAAGGGGTGGTTCCGGGACGTTTCAGTTTCGGTTTCGGTTCCACAGTTCCGGTCCGGTTTTTCAGTTCCACTGTTCCAGTCTAGTTTTTCGGTTCCGGTTCTTTTTTTATATATATATTACATACTAACTAAAAAAATATATTACATATGTAATTATGTGAAATTGTAAATGAAGTTGATTGGGTAAACTGAAATTAAATTAAATTAAATATATATATAAAAATATATTTTTATTTATATAAAAATTTGAAAAAAAAATGAAAAAACTAAAAAAGTGGTTGGAACTGGAGGTTCCAGAACCGAAACCGAACCGTCCGCTCCAGTCCGATTTGTTTAAAGGAATCGGAACCTTACGGTTCACGGTTTCAGTTTTTTTTTCTACAATTACGGTTCGGTTCCACGGTTTGAACCGAACCGTAGTCATATCTACACAAATGTAGGGAAATGTCTATAATTGAGCAAGATTATTTGAATATTATTATAATACCATATCATTGTAATCCAATATTAATTGATAATTCAATCCAGTCTAATGTACTAACCATTAGCATATGAATACATGATTTATAATTATAGTAATATCTAACTAGGCTACAAAGGTTGTGCTTGAACCATCACTATTTAATATTTACTATAGATTCCATACAAAGACTTGATTTTGTCAAAATTCGATTCTGTTCATACAATTGGATAAGGTTTTGATAGTGACAACCAATCACAATTGCATATATTCTAACTTCCATGCTGATGATCAATCAATCACTTTTAATCTCTTACCAAATTATACAAAATTGATCATCTGCGGGAATCTTGCATATTTTTCCCTTACAAAATCTCCATTGCTATTGGTGTAAAATACATATTATTTTCATTTTATGTTAAAGCCAATTAGGACCCCATAAGGAAAAAACGCACAATTGCCAAAACCGATAGTTTTTACCGGTTATATAAATCTTGATGTTGTGGAATCTTAAAAGAAACCTTGTAGACCAATCAATACAAGGCTTTTTCTTTTTTTTTTCTTTTTTCTTTTTTTTCACTTTCCAAGCTAGAAGGATCTCCTTTTGTGAACTGATATCTTAGCTGTTGAAAAACTAAACAGCTCTCTGCCAGACTGCCATGGCCATTTTCTTTAGTGGAGAATAAACTTTTTAGTTAAGTTTTGATTCCAAGATTTGTGTGGAAAGAGAATATGTGTTGAACTAAACATTACCAACCAATTTTGGATTGATTAATAAATTGCTTAAACCCCATATTTGTATGCATATAAATACAAAAATCGGTGGTAGCAATAAGCTATTATTAGAGTACTAGAAATCCTTCAGGTTCTGTAATGGAATCAGCGCATTCAAGTGAAAAATACCAGTCTCCCAAGGCACACAATCAGACTGTGAAACAAAAAACAGGTGATATATAAAAGCTAGTAACCGGCTTGTTATCTTTCTTTCTTTAATTGGTTATTTCATTGGAGATGTTATTTTCAACTTATAAATTATGTGCAACAAAAAAATGCTCAACAGGGAAGAAGATTAAATGCCCTATGTGTGCACCATGCGCTACTCGTGCCAAAAAGAAGGGAAACGGAGGCTTTATCGAAGGATGGTAAGTCATTTTCTTGAACACGTACAATTATGATCCTTGGAAAATTCCTCTTTTTTACTAGCTAAACTAATCCAGTTTCTGCTACTTAACCGTGCAGCCTAGCCGCCTTATGCTGCTGTTGGGTCTGCGACATGTGCTTTGATTGTGACGTTGTTGTTGGATAAGAGAATAAGCAACAAGAGATGGCACAACACTGCTGATCTTCCCTATAGAAATTCAGCTTATATTTGCAACTTTAAACTTACTACAAACATATATGTTCATTTATGGTGTTTGAGTCTTATACTCTAATTATGAGTAACATCCATATATATATATATATATATATATATATATAGTATAATTATACTTTGTTTGGGAGATTTCTCCAATCTTTGGGGGTGTTTTATTCTTGTATGTTGAGTTGAATCCTTCGTAAGTTTCTTGTTCTTCAAAACTTTTCAGGATTGTTGTTGTTATATGAGGATGATAATATAAGATTTGTTATAAGGATTGGAATAATATTTAAGTAATCTATAGTTTTCATTGAGCAGATGTTTATGTGGAAATAATACAATTATTGAGTTAATTAAAAAGGACTATTTTGCAATTTATACAGAAATGGACATGATCATTGATTTAATTCATATTAAACTTGTTTAAAAATGCATGAATGAGGCTGTAAATTTAATTTCTCTTCTTCTTTTTACTTGATGAAAACAAACAAACAGAGGACTTTTAATTATCTTTTTTCAGATATCCATAGTGATTTCTCTCGAGTATCTCGATCGACTTCCTAAATCGAATTCAGTGAAGCTGTGCTAATCCTATAATGGCACCATTTTGCTTCACTTTCCTTTGAAGGCAACAATGCTGGTGACCAAACATGGGAAGAAGAGCAGAAACAGGCTCTCAAAGAGTCATACACACGTGTGACAGCGAAAAAAAATTTGATAAGTGAAAACATATATCAATTCAAGATATCTTGTACATATAAGTAAATTAATCATACCGAGATGGAACTAGTAATACATCTTGTATCCAAATTAGCGGAGAGATCGAAATCACCTCAAGAAAACTAGCACAAGAAACTTCGGATCTGTTTCTTATACCGTACTGAACCGGATTAGAGGGTCGGAAAATACTAATTTAATACTATCCGGTGTTAAGTTCAATTATTTGACCGAGTTAATCCGGTAGATTAGCTTTATCCGGCCCACACAGGAATAATTGGTCCAGTGTTAAAGAGCGAGACGGGGCTGGATTTTCAAACTGGGTCTCTCAAGTGCAAAGTTTGTCTTTTGGAAATTCCTTCCAGCTTCACGATTTGCATCTATTTAGAAGCTGAATGCCTTTATTTGACAATAAATTCTTGTAGTTTGGGTTTTTGTTTTGATAAAATTTAATTTAAAAAATAAATACAAATATAGAAAACTAAAAAAGCGTTTGAAAAGAAAAGTAGTATTTTAAAGATCAAATATATTAAGTGAGAAATAAATAAATAAATAAATAAATAAAATTGAATAATTAAGTATCCAAAAAAAGACAAGAGTATCGCCACCGTCACCACCAACCGTAAAGAGAATTCATTCAGCCTGATAATGTTCAATGTTGGAATGGTTGTACACCAAGTAATATATACAAATAATAATAATAATAATAATAGAATGTACTCAAATAAAATATTAAAAAAAAAAAAAAGATTGATTCATGTTGTTTCTTCAATTTAAATTTTAGAGGATAAAATAAAATAATTAATTATTTAAAAGAAGACAAAAGCATATAAAATAAAATATAAATATATTAAAATAAAATTTTGATAGATGAACATGTGGCAACACAGTCCATTACAGTATAGTACTATGTAACATCAAACATAACACTATAATAAACATAATCCTATCCAGTCCAGTGTAGTAGTACTGTTCAACATGCAAATCTTGGCACAAGGACTTTTATGAAGGAGCATCTTGGTACTGAAATTAAACAGCACTGTCATGGGAATTTTCTTCAGAAGAGAATATTTTTTTTAGTTTTGATTCTAATATGCTTGTGCAAACAGAATTACTAAAAATTACAAAGCACTAACAAAATACACAGGCTAACCGTCCTTGAATTCGATTCCTTAACCCCCATCTTTGTGCATACAGACACATAACTAGTGAAACACAATAGGGTGGAACATCCTTGTGGTTCTCTAATGGCACAACAAATAATTGGGAACCCTGGCATGGAAACTAAGCATGGAGCCAAAGAAACAGGTTACAAGAACCAGCCTACGATTGTTCCTTAATTTTTACCACTTATTTCAAATCAAATGGAGCCGTGTGAACAATATTTATGTGTCAAATTATAACATCCTAACAGGGGAGATGATAAATTCCGAGGAGAAAAAGAAGAGGAGCTTTTGGGCAGGATGGTAAGTCATCCTTTTCGAATTATCAGTTTCCATTCACTGGATTTTTCAGTTTCACTAGCAAAACTACTTTCAGGTTCTGCAATTCATTCTAGTATAGATAGTCTCACTGATCAACAATATTGTGTATTATGGTGCTATTTATGCAGCCTTACAACTCTATTCTGCTGTCGCTTTTAATTCAAGTCTTACTGCTGATAATAAGAAGCAGGCAAGCAGCCATCAAGAGATGGCAGTACAGTGTATCCCAGAACCCGAAAGTCAGACTTTCAGCTTAAATGTTGCATTCAACTTATATATATATATTGATTTATAAGATCCATGGGCACTTGTTAGCTTTGGGAAGCCATAGCAGATTAAATACCATCAGCCATCACTAGCGGACAGAGTAGTAACACAGTACAATTTACAAGCTAATATAAACACAATCATCAGCGATCACCAATAAATCGTAAGAAAGTACGACCACTTAAAAAGGCAAGCAGTTTTATTGAATAAATCAATAAAACATCATTTCATTCATTGTTCTAGTGAAGCCATTGCAAGAAGACAGTTGGATTTCTGCTTATGTGTGATCGGATTATAGGTGACGTGCCCTTTTTGGACACATCAGCAATTTCAGATGATGTGGCCGATGAATTCAGCTCTAACTCTGTGTTTGGACAAGTCAATAATATCTTTGTTGATATGGCAAAACAGCTTACCATGTTTCGCTGACGTGACATTTCACGCTAGCATTGACCTGCTGCCGTGTTAGTTGAGTCAGCATAATATGGTGACGTGCCCATATTAGCTCAATTTAGAATATAATTATTATTATTATATATCACACGTCATGTTCTTTTCTATCGTAATAAAATCTATAGTTTCTGCTTTACATGTGTATTCTTCAATGCTTCTACTCTCCCATCATTAAATGGTAAAATTTACAGAAGAAAATGATCATCTTTATAATAATAGACTGTGAATACTTTTGCTATTATTAAATTCAACCTGGGATCACCAATCTGTGCTAGATCAATGAGGAGCACCACTTCAGCAGATTCTCCATAAACTGAACTCTCTGATTTCTCTCCAGATCAAATTCAATGCAGATTTCCTAAACATATCGTGGATTCGGTCAGGAATAGTAGTAAAAGTTGACTGACACCATTTTCCTTCACTTTTCTTTGAAGGCTTGATAGTTGATACATACTAGAATGGGAAGCAATGCTGCTGACTGCTCATAAGAGGTGACAATGACTGATTCAACTGGTGAGATTTAAGAGGAAAAAGCTTCTGCTGGGCCAATCTTGGTTGAAAAGCATAGATTTCTACCGACTGAATCTTCGAAGAATTGTGACACAAGCTCTCAAAGAGTCATGAGCACATATGTGACAGAGAAAAGGAGTCAATGAGGGAATTATATTCTCAAACACTTTTTTCCTTATCAAATTTAGTATAAACATCCCATGTTTGATCCTATATGCGAGTAAAATAATCTTACTGAGATGGAATTGGAAAGAAATCTTGTATCCAAATTATCAGAAATGAAAATCAGTTCAAGATTACAGTCACAAGAATCTTCAATCACATTTTTGATGTGGCATCCTAGTATCAAAATTAAACAACACTGTCATGTGGGTTAGCTTGACTGGCACTGGTTTGTCCCAACTCGACTCAAACACTTCTCTCACCTTGACTTGATATAATTATAGGATTTGGAACAAAACTGGAAAACCAGGAGCCACAAATAGTTTCAAGAGCTTGGCCTAATCATAGTTTTCACTGTATTTTATAATTTTACCATAAATCTAAGCAATCTGTACTTTGAAACGATAATTTGCTACATGTTCCATTTCCTAACATATAATTCACTGAAACAGTCCAGTGCACTGCTAAGCTTAGTCAATTTCATCTCCCAACAGCATCTCACTTAGATTAAATGTGTCACGATTATGCTATTCTTGAAGAAAATCTTATTCTTGTTCAGATTGAAGGAGAATCTCTTTTATGTTTTGTGCAGACTACCATCAGACAGCAGTCTACGATGTTGATGGAGAGAGTGAGATTTAGATTCTGCAAGCACTAACAGACTGAGGAAGTAAGCTTATACCCAAACTACTAAAATTCTTTTGCAGTCCTATACATACAAATTGGATTGGAAATGTTAAAACTTAAAAGATTGATAATATATCATTGAGAACAGTTAGCAGGAAAGAAATGGCAAGCATGCGCTGTGCATGGTTTAGAACAGGAAACACAAGAAGAACAGGTGACAGGAGCCACCCTCAATCAATTCTATTTTAATCTCTCTAATCTGCATACACAAACACAATTCACAAACAAAAACACACACACACTTGTTTTCAGTAGATGGATTTTTTTATTTGTTACAATTTTTTATTGAATCTATAAATGCAGCTGGATCATTAATAGAACATAATCCAGATACAACAGAGAAGGGAAGTAGAATGGATCGAAGTTTCATTTGGTAAGTCTATTCATTTTATTTAAGGGAGAAAAATTTATTTTCCTATATCATTATCATCATCACAATCAAAACTATACGAAGTTTCATATTTTAAATCTCCAACAACCAAAAACACATTACTTGTATTTCTTACCATACTTTAACCACTTCATATAGACTTTGGTCATAGATATATGAATGATTTTGGATTTTCAACTATGCAGCCTCTTCGTGCTGTGCTGCTGTGGGCTATTTGATGCTTGCTGTGATCTCGGTGTAGAAAAAGAACCAGAAAGATAGTAGCTGTATTTTTGTTTCTTCAACTCCAACTCAAATTCTCTAATCATGGAATCCGTTATGCTATTTTATTAATAAAGTTGCATTTCTTTTGACAAAATTTATCTAATTACTCTGAGTCTCTGACCTTGAAATTAGTTACTACTTTTCAGCATTTCTGAGATTATTTTGGAATATGAGAGGAACAGAAGGACAAATTTATTCACCAAACACAGAAAGCTACTAACCTACCAAGACCAAATTATTTGCATTTTTTTTATAGTAGAAGCCTCTTATTGATCAATACAAGCATCAATCAATCTCTTATTGAATTGTTTAATACATTAAGTAAATTGAGAAATTTCAAGAACTTTAAAAATCCCTCAAAAATGCCAAGTATCGACCTAGCATGATGAAACCATGGTTCCTCAACCTTTTAAAATAACAAGGGAGCACCAATTGTTCATGCACAATTTCAGATTACTAAATTATTAATCATAGGGATGTACAAACAAAGCCGCAAAACAATCAAAATCACAACACAGAAAAAGGTATTTCAATCACGGGGATCTACTAAATCAGTATCATGTTTGAGTTGGTGGGCTGATTGAGTTTACACTTGATCTAGTTAACTCCTATGACCATCTTTATATTAAATTCAGTGCAGCTTTCGTAATCCTATTGCTGGCTTCGGTCAGGAAGGGAAGTAGAAGTTGAATGACACAATTTTCCTTAACTTTTTTTTTTTTTTTTGAAGCCTTGATGCATACTAGGATGGGAAGCAATGCTGATGAGTACTTACAAGTGGTGATACTGACTGACTGATCTGGTACGATTTAAGAAGGAAAGCTTCTGCCGAGCCACATCTTGGTTGAAAAGCATAGATTTCAACTGACCAAATATTGGAAGAATCGCTCACAGGCTCTCGAAGAGTCATGAGCACATATGTGACAGAGAAAAGGAGTCAATGAGGGAAATCATATCTCAAACACTCTTTTCCTTCACAAATTTAGTGTAAGCATCCAATGTTTAATCCTATATGTGAGTAAAGTAATCTTACAGAGATGGAATTGAAAAGAAATCTTGTATCCAAATTAGTAGAAATCAAAATCAGTTCAAGATTACCGGCACGAGAATCTCCGATCACCATTATGATGGAGCATCTTAGTATTGAAATTAAACAACACTGTCATGGGAATTTTCTTTAGTAGAGAATAAAGTTTTCTAATATGCTTGTCTAAACACAAAATATAGAACCAGGCTGCCCTCCTTGAATTTAATTCCGCATCTAGATACTAAACCAGTGAAATAGATAAAACAACAGGGTGGAACATCCTTCTGTTTCAGTGTTTCTCTAATGGCACAAAAAAAAAAACTTGAGAGCCCTGACAGGGGTAATGGGCAAGGAGATAAAAAAACAGGTGACAAGAACCCACCTACGATTGCACAAGCCAACCTATTTCTTTGTTTACTTATTTGAAATGGAGCAGTGTGAACTATAATTACATATTTCAAATTAAAACATCCTAACAGGGAAGAGGAGGCATTCCAAAAAGAAAGGAGAGAAGAGCTTTCTCAAAGGATGGTAAGTCTTCTGTTTTAATAAATCACCATTTAGGTTAGCTATGTGATGCTTGCTCTTAATTGAAGTCTTACTACTGATAAGAAGCCAGCAAAATGGCAGTGCAGAGTATCCCAGACCCCAAAAGTCACAAACATTCAGTTTAACTGTAGCTTTCAACTTAATAAGAACAAAACTGTTCAAATGTATAGAATGTTTGAGCAGCTATAAGTGTCCATTTAATGCATTTATTTGAGATTCAATATCGTATAATTTTACATATGTAGAAGACATGTCATAGCTTAAGAATTATGAAACAAAATCATAAAAGTTTATGAAGAAACTATCTAGATTCTGTTTAATCATTTAGGTTCAAGCAAACCAAACATCAATCAAGTATAATTCAGATATTAAGAAGCCTTGTTAATGAGATTCAATACCTCAAAAATCCCAAGTATCAACCTAGCATGAAACCATCCATGGTTCCTCAACTTTTTAAAATTGCAAGGGAGCACCAATATTTCGTGCACAGTTTCAGATTACTAAATTTTTCATCATAGGGATGTACAAACCAAGTCTCAAAACAATCAAAATCACAATAAGCTTTTCATTTCTGGTTCTAATATGCTTTTCACAAAGAAATTATTGAACCAGGCTCCCCTCGAATTTAATTCCTAGAATTCATCTTTCTGCATATAAATACAAAACCAGTGGAGCAGAAAGGCAAATAGGGTGGAACATGAATATCCTTCTGCTTCTCTAATGGGACTTCATAACTGTAGCATTAGATTTGAGTTGAGCAATGAATATGGAGCCAATAAAACAGGTGACAGGAACCAGCCTGTGATTGCCCACCAAACCTATTTCTTTCTTTACTTAATATTTATAATATTAAAATATCCCAACAGGAAGAATAAGGCATTCGAAAAGGAGAAAGGAGAAAGGAGAAGGGAGATAGGAGAGGAGCTTTCTCAGAGGATGGTAAATCTTTCTTTAATCCTTTTCAAATAAATCACCACAATGTTAACTGGATTTTCATTATTTTAAAAGCAGAACTACTTCAAGTTCTGCTATTCATTCTCGTATAGATAGTCACTGGCGGACAGCCTTGCTGCTACTCTATTCTGCTGTTACTTATAATTCAAGTCTTACCATTGATAAGAAGGCAGAAAGGCGGCAATGCAGTGTATCCCAGAACCCGAAAGTCACAAACTTTTAGCTTAAATGTAAGTATGTAACTTCAATGTTATAAAAACGTATGTGTTCAAATATATAGAATATTTTGAGTTTTAAGATCCCATTGGTCCTTGTTAGTTTAAGGAAGCCATTGCAGGTTAAAAATACCATCAGTAACACAATTCAAGCATTTACTTTACAAGCTAATAAAAACACAAATATCCACAATCACCAATAAATCCAAACAAAGTATTAAACAATAAAAAAGGCAATAGAAGATTTGTCAAAGGATGGCAAGCAGTTTTCTATAATATATCAATAAATAGTCATTTCTTTGTTGTTTTAGTGAAGCCATTGCAGACAAAGATGAAAACATCAATTATCACGCTAATAAAAACGAAAACAGTGACATACTTGCCTTGTCTTGCCTTCAATCGATCGCTTTGTACTCGATATATTTGTAGGAATTGGAACAATTGCCTTCGGAAGCCATTTCGTTAATTATTATTCGATTTGATTTTTTAACCTAGAAAGTAGAAACAGTGACGTTTGGGGATTTTGAAAGAAGACAATTGAATTTCCCGTATCGGTGGTGACGTGATATGACACGTCACTGATGACCTTGTAACTTATTTTAGCCACGTTATGGAATTTGGATGACTTGGCAGGTCAAGTTAAAATTTCATCAGACTTCGCTGACGTGACAGTCTACACCAGCGTTGGCCTGCTACCGTGTTAATTACGTCAGCAAAATAGTCTGACGTGCCAATACAAGGCCTGTTTTGTCAGTATGCAGGCTCAAATTTTTCAAATGTATTTTGGACCCAAAAATCGAAAAATCCGAGCAGTTTGAAATCTTAATCTGTTGGGGGTTATATCGAACTGTTTTATAGGATTTGATAGGATTAAAATATGATTAAATTAATATCATATTATGTTTGTAAAATTATGGGAGTAAATTGAACTAATATTATATTTTATTTGATAAAATATGAGGTTAGATTAAATATAATAATACTTTAAAAAAAATATAGACCGATTTATAAAATAAAAAAAAAAGCAAAACTTTTTACTCTTTTAGTAGAAGTTGAGTATCTTGCCACTCTCCGGCCTCATAATTCTGGTAATTTTATGGATTTATTTTTTCTGATTGCTTTTTGTTGAATTACTATTTTCATTATTATTATGATTGTTAACATAGTTGCTGTTATCTTGAATTTAAAATATATACTAAAACAAATGTTTATTTTTATCCAATTTTGATCAACCCCGTTTACAATAAACTTTTAAATGTTTATTGTGATAATTTTGTAATTAAAATATTTATTAAAATATTGATATGCTTATCATTAATATGAGCGGTAATATCGACACCAAAAAAATATTTAAATTGTAAAATTATTAGTTATTAATTATTCTAAATGAAATTTTTGTATATAATATTGATTTTTTAGTATGACAGGTTTCTAGAAACCGAACAGATTTCTTCACAGATTTACTACATGTTCCAATTCCTAACCGAAAAAATTCGTTGAAACAGTCCGATTCGTGCACAGCAGAGCTGCAGAGCTGAGTACATGAATGAGTCCATTTCATGTACTCAAAAGCATCTTACTTTTTGATTAAATGTGTTTAACGTTAAGCTATTACCAAATAAACCTTAAACATAAAACAGTTCACTGGTCAGCCTACCAGGGTTAATAATAATGATTAACTGAACAGATTTCTTCAAGAATTTGCTATATATTCCAATTCCTGACCGTGAAATTTGATGAAACAGTCCAGTCCAATTCAGCGCTCTTCAAAGCTGAGCTCATTTCATGTCGTCATCAATTTATGTCGTCATCTGCATCTTACTTTGATTGAATGTGTGTCACCTTAAGGTATTATCAAGTAAAGCTTAAACAGAAAGCTTCACTGTTATGTTGCTTTTATGAAGCTCATATTGGTTTTTAAATAAATCATCAATGAATTCTCATCAGTGGAGAATAAAGTTTTTGTTCTAATATGCTTATATATATATATATATATATATATATATATATATATAGAACTGGAAATCAATAAGAACCAAACCAGTGAAACAGATAAAGATAATAATGGGAAAAGGTGTGGAAGAGCTTCAACCAAAATGTGGAAGGTCACCTTGTGGAAGCGAGGTGAACGTAAATGTGGATGTGAAAACCAAAGGATGCGAATGAATCACCATTCAACTCCTTTCTTCAGGTTCTCTAATTCATTCCCCGTATAGATATTAATCAGTGACGATTTTTTTTGTACATTGTGGTGCTCTGTTCAGTTGTTGGGGACTCGATCTATTATGCTGTCTAGGTAAATGTTACTGTTGGGCACACAATCCATGCTCTGCACTGTTCTGTTGTTGCGGCAATCCATGCAGTTGTTGTTGCGGAGACAATAGTTGCTGCTGTTGCTGTTGATTCAAGTCTTACTGCTAATAAGAAGCCAGTAAATTGGCTGTGCAGCAGCAGTCTACATCAGAAATTCGCAAACTTTCAGCTTAACTGTAACTTCCAACCTAATAAAAATATGTGTTCAAACTTTCTGGTTAATTTAACCAGAAATATAGTAGCTGTACGTTTGTTTCTTCAACTCCAACTCAAATTCTCTTGTCATGGAATCCCTTTATGTCACTTTATTAATAAAGTTTCATTACTTTTGACAAAATTTATCTAATTACTTTATTAGAAGAATCACTAATAGATGAGCACATATGCAGGGCCGTCTCCAGATATTTTTGGATCCAAACCATTTAATTATATTAATAAAAATCGGGACCCTATATAGAAATTAGAACGATGCTTAGGTATTGACTAGTCAGTATCCAAAATACTGACCCCACCAATGGAAGTGTAGCACGTGTCTTTTGTTTTTTTTTTTTACTTTTTACATTCATCTCACAAATTGGGTGTTGATTGGTCAATACGCGGGTATTGTTTTAAAAATTATTATCATTAAAGAAATGTTAGCAATTCAATTGAACTAGGTTAACAAATAAAGTGGACTCTAACGGAGTCACGGAGTGAGTGGGTGACGATTTTGACTAAGTTATCAAAGAAATATTAGCATTTCAATTGGACTCTCTTATAAACAAAAATCAATTAAACTCTCAAATAATGTAAAATTAAATCTAATATGTTAGAATCAATTGGGTTTTGATGTTCATTTGTATAAAATAGAACTAGATATAGATAGTTGGACCTTATTAAAAAAAAAAACCTATATTTCAAATTGGGCCCTTCTTATATTAAAATAAATTGAACATGAGGTCCAAAAGAAGAAGAAGTAGATTAAACCATTTGGGTACCCTAGTAAAATGACGGGTTTGCTGTACCTATGGGTCGGCCCTGTATATATGTGACAGTGAAAAGGAGTCAACGACGAAGGAAATCATATCTTGAACACTCTTTTCCTTAACAAATTTAATGTAAGCATAAAATGTTTGATTCTATAAGTGAGTAAAGTAATCTTTTACCGAGAAGGAATTGAAAAGAAATGGTATATCCAAATTAATAGATATCAAAATCAGTTCAAGATTATGTGCACACCAGAATCTCCGAGACCACCATTATGATGGTGCATCTTAGTATTGAAATTAAACAACAATGTCATGGGAATTTTCTTTAGAGGAGAATAAAGTTTTCTAATATGCTTATATAAACACAAAATATAGAACCGGCGGTTCCCCCATCTAAATATATATTTTAATTTTTTTTTATACATTTTTTAGTTTTATTTTACTTTAATTTGTCATTTATTTATTTTATTTTATTTTATTTTCGGATGACCCAATAAAATACATTTATAATTTTACATATCTAATTTTTTTATTCAACAATATTAAATATAAGAAAAAAAAAAGAACTAACTCATTGGTTTCAAACCGGAATCAAAACCGGCGTCATGTCTATTATCAACCTAGCATGATGAAACCATGGTTCCTCAACCCTTAAAATAACAAGGGAGCACCAATTCTTCATGCACAGTTTCAGATTACTAAATTTTTCATCATAGGGTGTACAAACAAAGCCACAAAACAATCAAAATCACAATACAAAGAAAAAGGTATTTCAATCATGGGATGTACAAAATCAGCATCATGTTTGAATTGGTGGGCTGATTAAATGTGCTTAATGGATTCCAGTGAAAGTTACAGCCTCCTTTGAATGTGAAAATTATGAAAACTTATTGTCTGCATAATCAAGGCTGGATAAAGGGCAATAAGAGGGGAAAAAATAAAACAAATCTAGCAGTAAAACTGAAGCAATTCAAGATCATTCTTCATATAAGGAAGTCAACAATAATTTCAAATATCAGCAGATAATGTGAGTATCATGTTTACTGCAACTTTAAAGCAAAAGTTGAAGTGAATAGATCTATCAAAAACTTTGTATTCTAATACGTATATAAACTAAACAAACTAGCTGCATTTCGATAACCCTGTCAAATTCTTCGAGCTGCTTTATAGCCCTGACGATTGCCTCCTGGTTTTTCTCGTCCCACTTTTTCTTTCTTTCTTTCTGCCAAGAATACAAAAATGTTAATTGAATCATTGCCCTATCTCTGTAAATGAAGTTTGCAATCAAGAATGCAGCCAATCAACGAGTCGAATCACCATTAAATTTAAATCAGCTTACCTTCAAACGAGAAGACAACGCGTCCGGAAATAACTAATATATCATTTTAAAACCAACATGCCATTCACCAGAGGTGACAATGACTAATTGAACTGGTGAGATTTAAGAGGAAAAAGCTTTTCGACTGACTGAATCTTCGAAGAATTGCGACACAAGCTCTCAAAGAGTCATGAGCACATCTGTGACAGAGTCAATGAGGGAAATTATATCCTATAAACATCCGATGTTTAACCCTATATATTATAAAAGGAAGAGCATCTAAGAATCCCAACCAAGAGCATTCGGGAATCTCTCCCGATTAAAATCTCAGCCATTGACAAGTTGACCCTATCATCATTTAAGATGATGATTCTGTTGATCTTGCTATTTATTGTCCAGAGTTGACTTACGAACAGAATCTCTAGTTTAAACAATGTCTTAATTGTACAAGATCTTTTATTATAGGCAGTCTTCTAGTATTCCTTTATTGATTATAATTGATGTAAATATATACACTGTTGAATGAAATAAGATAACCCAAATTTTCACATCTTCACATGGTATCAGAGCATCACACTCTCTAAGCACAACCTCCGGTTCTTCTTCTCTCCCTTCTTCTTTCTTCGTTCCTATTTCTCTATTTCTATTCTTCTTTCGTCAATGGCCAATCCCAATAACCAAATCACCATTCCCAATGACAAAGATCCCAACAAGCCTATGTTTGTTATCAATATTTCCTTTCAACATAACATTAAACTTAATTCCACCAATTACCTATCATGAAAACTTCAATTTCATAAGCTACTTGTTGGCTACAATCTCGATGGATATGTAGATGGTTCTCATTCAGCACCAAAACCAACCAACCAACAAAATTGATGATCATGACACTCCGAACTTCGACTACATCACATGGGTTCGCCAAGACAAACTTATTTTCAGTGCCATTGTTGAATCTCTCACTCCTTCCATAATACCACTCGTTCAGTATGCCACCACCTCTCAGGGGGCTTGGTCCATCCTTGCCAATACTATGCAAAACCCACTCACGGACATATCAAGCAGATTAAAGATCAACTTAGACGTGCCAACAAGGGATCCCGCAGCATATCAGAGTACATGCAGTTTATCAAATCCCGAGCGGATGAACTCGTTGTCATGGGTAAGCCTCTTGATGTTGAATATCTCATTGAAAAGGTTCTAGATGGACTTGATGATGACTACCATCCTCTTATTGATGTCATCAATGGTCGGGACACAACCATCTCCTTTGGCTAACTCCATGAAAGATTAATCACAAAAGAACTGTTGTTGACTCAATCTAGAGCATCTAGTGTATCACTCTCGCCACAGAAAACCCGGTTACACCCCGTACCCAACCTTGGTGACCTCCATCTCAGTCTCATAGATCTCATGTTGTTGGACCACATTCCTCATTTTCACATGGGTCTCATCCTCCATCCAAACCATACCTTGGAATCTGTCAGGCATGCAACACTCAAGGACACACCGCTAAGCGTTGTCCTTCATTCAACCTGGTGGCCTCTCAGTATCAGAATACCCGACCTCCCCAATAGCCTTGGCAACCGCGTCATCCATCTTCCTAATAGCCCCGACCACTAGCTCATTAAATGCCTCGAACCCACTATACAGCTGTAGAGAATAATGGCACTTCCACTTGGCTAATTGACAGTGGTGCCTCACATCATGTTACCTCTAATCTCAACAATCTCTCTCTTCACTCACCATATACTGGTTCGATTGATATTGTGATTGGTGATGGTGCGGGACTTTCCATAACACATACGGGTTCCACTTCTTTATCTCATCTCACTCGTAACTTTACTTTAAATAATATCCTCTGTGTTCCCATTATGCGTAAAAATCTTATTTCCATCTCTCAAATATGTCCTTCTAACAATGTCTCTGTTGAGTTCTTACCCACTGCCTTTCATGTAAAGGATCTTTGCTCGGGAGCCATCCTTTTGTGGGGGCAAACTAAATATGGCATGTATGAGTGGCATGCACCTCCTGTTAAATCTGGCATTTTGCTTGCTTTCGCTAGCGTCAAGACCACTTCGTTCGAATGGCATCATCGATTAGGACATCCCACAGCTCCAGTCCTCCGTCATCTTGTCTCCAACTTCGGTTTAGAATTATCGAGTCCTATATCTTAAACTTTTAACTGTAATGCATATCAATGCAATAAAAGTCATAAGTTGCCCCTTCATTCTTCATCTCTTGTCTCTACTCAACCACTACAAATCATATTCTCTAATGTGTGGACATCTCCGATTTTCACTTATGATGATTTCAAATACTATGTGATTTTTGTTGATTATTACTCCAAATATATATGGTATTATCCTATCAAACGAAAATCTCAAGTCTATAAGGTGTTTATTAAATTCAAAGCCTTAATGGAAAAGTTTTTTTATAAGAAAATCATCACTTTGTACTCGGATAATGGCGGAGAATATCAGGCACTGGCAGCATCCCTTTCCACCAATGGTATCTCCCACCTCACCCCCCAACACTCCTGAACATAATGGGTATTCTGAACGACGTCATCGTCACATAGTAGAAACTGGCTTGTCCCTCTTGCCTCATGCCCCACTTCCACTCACATATCAGAATCATGCCTTTGCCACTGCGGTCTACCTCATAAACCATATGCATACACCGACTCTCAATCTTCATTCTCCCTATTAAACACTCCTAGGTTCACCGCCAAATTATGCTAAACCCAGTGTATTTAGGTGTCTATGTTATCTCTGGCTTCTTCCTTATGTGTCACATAAACTTGATTCTCGGTCCATTCCATGTGTCTTCCTCGGGTACTCTCTTACACAAAGTGTGTATCTGTGTCTAGATCCGTCCACCTTTCGCATCTACACATCTCATCATATGACATTTGTCAAGTTCGTATTCCCTTACAAATCTCTACAGAGTCATCTTCCTCATCGTGAGCCCGACTCCTCTTCGGACTGGCTTTCTCAAGTGTCTGTCATTCCCCCCGTCAGTAATCCTCACCCTACTCAAGAGTCAAGCCTTTCCCGAGTTCTCGACCAAGAGTCCACTCATTCCCGAGTTCCCCGAACCTAAGACTACTCTTAGGGTTCTCAAACCTGAAACCTCTGTTTCTCTTCTTACTGAACTTGGTATCACTATTCCAGCCACTCCTGTTATTTACTGTGATAATATTGGTGCCACACATTTATGTTCCAATCCCATTTCTCACTCACGTATGAAACATGTTGCTTTTGACTATCACTTCATCCGTGATCTTGTCCAGGGTGGGGCACTTCGGGTTGCTCATGTTTCTTCTGTTGATCAACTGGCAGATGCCCTCACTAAACCTCTTCCTCGTGTGCGTCATCTTCTTCTCTGTGACAAGATTGGCCTCGCCGCCCTCTAGGTGTTCCATCTTGCGGGGGAATATAGAAGGAAGAGCATCCGAGAATCCCCACCAAGAGCATCCGGGAATCTCCCCCGACCATTGACAAGTTGACCCTATCATCATTTAAGATGATGATTCTACTGATCTTACTATTTATTGTTCAGAGTTGACTTGCGATATTTATACATACAAAATCTCTAGTTTAGACAATATCTTAATTGAATAAGATCATTTATTATAGACAATCTTCTAGCATTCTTTTATTGATTATAATTTATGTATATATATACACGGTTGTTCAATGAAATAAAATAACCCTAATTTTCACATCTTCACATATATGAGTAAAATAATCTTAATGAGATGGAATTATAAAGAAATCTTGTATCCAAATTAACATAAATCAAAATCAATTCAAGATTATAGTCGCAAGAATCTTCAATCACATTTTTGATGTGGCATCTTAGTATTGAAATTAAGCAACACTATCATGTGAGTTAGCTTGATTGTCCCAACTCAAACACTTATCTCACGTTGACTTGATATAATTATAGGATTTGGAACAAAACGGGAATGTGTGTTTAGTCCAGTGCACAGCTAAGCTTAGTCAATCTCATCTCCCAACAGCATCTCACTTTAATTAAATGTGTGTCACGATTATGCTATTCTTGAAGAAAATCTTATTCTTGTTCAGATTGAAGGAGAATCTCTTTTATGTTTTGTGCAGACTACCATCAGACAGCAGTCTGCGATGCTGATGAGAGAGGTTTAAATTCTGCAAGCACAAACAGACCGGGAAAGTAAGCTTAAACATATAACTAAAATTCTTTTGCAGTCCTATACATACAAATTGAATTGGAAATGTTAAATGAGTGTTTAGTTTAGTTTAATTTCATCTCCCAAGTCCTAACAGTATCTCAATTTTTCACTTGAAATAAAATTATAATTTTTTCTTTTAATAAAGAGATATAGTTAAGGATATTTGTAATCAATAACTATACATGGTATTTGGTTTATTTTTAATTACAATAATTTATTCTTATTAGAAAATTTCTATTGAATATTTTTATAATTAAAATATGGATGTACTTATCATATTTATGGGTGACAATATCAATATAAAAAAAATATTTAAATTGGAAAATTAAATACGTTTAAATTGAAAAATTATATTATTAGTTATTAGTTATTATAAGTGAAATTTTTGTGTATAAATAATAATAATTTTCTAATCTTGAAACAAATTCACTAAATGTTCCAATTTCTGACCTTAAAATTCGTTGAAACAGTCCGATCCGTGCACAGCAGAGCTTAGTTCATTTCATGTACTCAAAAGTATCTTACTTTTTGATTAAATGTGTTTGATGTTAAGCTATTACCAAGTAAAACTTAAACATAAAGCACTTACTGTTCAGTCGACCAGGAATAACAATAATGATTCTCTAGTTAGTCAGTTTTCTGACCGTAAAATTTGATGAAACAGTCCAGTCTAATCCCACGCACTGTAAAGCTGAACTCATTTCATGTCGTCATCAGCATCTTACTTTTGATTAAATGGATGTCACGTTAAGTTCACTCTAAAAACCTTTTATGTTTATTTTTTAAGTCACCAACAAAAAACAATTCATCAACACGACAAAATAAAGTTACAAAATGTTAACAAATAAGAACACAAATTCAATCATCAATTCAATATTTTTCTTTCTTACATTTTCTCACCACCCAAACACAATTCAAATATCTTCAACCAAATTCCAAGAACAAAAAAAAAAAAAAAACCCCAAAACCCAAATAATTTACGGTAATCCAACTCAATTGTAATAATTCCAGTCTTTATTTTTTTTCAATCAAAACTTCATCTATTTTGTAAAAAAAAATTAAGGAAAGAAATTCAATCGGTACAAACAGAGCAACACCAGAGTAGATCGAAGAAACCCAAAAACCCATTTTTCTTTCTTACATTTTCTCACCACCCAAACACAATCCAAATTTCTTCAACCAAATTCCAGGAACAAAAACCAAAAATCAATTCCAAAAACCCAAATAATTTACGGTATTCCAACTAAATTGCAATAATCCAAGTCTTCTCCTTCAATCAAAACCACATCAATTTTTATAAAAAAAAAATTAAAGAAAGAAGTTCAATCGGTACAAATGGAGCAACACCAAAGTAGATCGAAAAAACCAAAAACCCATGGAAGAGTAGATCAAAGATGGAGACGATGGTGGAGAGAAGCTTGGTTAGGGTGATAACTGATTCGCGGGGATGCGGT
This sequence comes from Dipteronia dyeriana, assembly GCA_032871835.1. Lineage (NCBI taxonomy): Eukaryota > Viridiplantae > Streptophyta > Magnoliopsida > Sapindales > Sapindaceae > Dipteronia > Dipteronia dyeriana. The sequence goes on along the minus strand of CM065303.1, from coordinate 75,612,409 downwards.
GTTGAGATTGTTTTTACGGTGGTCGTCGGCGACGAGATTGAGAGAGAGTGATGAGATCGGGAGAGATGATAATGGTGATTTGGTTGTGATGGTGGATCGAGAGAGATGAGATTGAGGGAGATGAAGGTGATATGGATCGAGATAAATGAGACTGATAGATGATGATGATTTGTTTTTAAAGGGATCTGGAATTCTGGAAAGATAACATTTTAAGAGCTTTTGTTGAATTGTTTTTTTTTAATAAAAATTAAAATAAAAAAGGAGATATGTGTATAAATTTAATTTAGAATTTCATATATTAATAAATAAAAAATTGATAAGTGGAATGTTTTTCTTTTTATTAAATTTTGATTTTAAAGTTAAGGGTAAAAATGTCATTGTATAAGTTTTTAACGGTTGACTTGTAAAATTCTAGTCAAAAGGATGAAATTGAGTGGTTTTTAAAATTATGGGTCCAATCCAATGAAAATCGAATAAGTGAGTAAAAAAAAACAATTCAAAAGAACATAAGGAGTAAATCAATAATATCCCAATTCTCAATAGAGGAGAATAAAGTTTTTGTTCTAATATGCTTGTTGAAAATGAATAGATATATATAGAACTGGAAATCAATAAGAACCAAACCAGTGAAACAGATAAAGATAATAGAGTAGAACATAGAACATCCTTCTGATCTCTAATGGAAAAAGGTGAGCAAGAGCTTCAACCAAAATGTGAACGGCAACCTTGTGAAAGCCAGGTGAACGTAAATGTGGATGTGGAAACCAAAGGATGGTAAGTCTTCGTTTCGAATGAATCACCATTAATTAACTCCTTTCTTCAGGTTCTCTAATTCATTCTCGTATAGATATTGATTGGTGATCGATCACTTGACAATTTTTTTTTGTACATTGTGGTGCTGGTGCTATTTATGCAGTCTAGCTACTCCGTTCGGTTGTTGGGGATACTATCTATGCAGTCTAGCTAATCTGTTCTGTTGTCGGGGATGCAATCCATGCAGTCGAGCTACTCTGTGCTGTTGTCACGGATTCGATCGTTGTTGTCGTTGCAGATACGATCGTTGCTGTTGATATTGCTGTTGATTCAAGTCTTACTGCTAATAAGAAGCCACCAAATTGGCTGTGCAGCAGCAGTCTACACCAGAAATTCACAAACTTTCAGCTTAACAGTAACTTCCAACTTAATAAAAACATGTGTTCAAATATATATATATATATATATATAGCAATCTCGGTGTAGAAAATGAACCAGAAAGATAGTAGCTGTATTTTTGTTTCTTCAACTCCAACTCAAATTCTCTAGTCATGGAATCCTTTATGTTACTTTATTAATAAAGTTTCATCTCTTTTGACAAAATTTATCTAATTAAGAGTCTCTAACCTTGAAACTTTTTCTTAAATGTATCAACTTATTACTCATTAGTTACTACTTTTCAGTATATCCGAGATCATTTTGGAATAAAGAGAAATAGAACGACACATTTATTCACCAAACACAGAAAGCTACTAACCCGACCAAATTATTTGCATTTTTTTTTATAGTAGAAGCCTGTTATTGATCGATGCAAGAATCGATCGATCTCTTATTGAATTTTTAATACATCAAGTAAAATTGAGAAACTTCAAGAACTTTAAAAATCCCTCAAAAATGCCAAGTATCAACCTAGCATGATGAAACCATGGTTCCTCAACCTTTTAAAATAACAAGGGAGCACCAATTCTTCATGCACAGTTTCAGATTACTAAATGTTTCATCATAGGGATGTACAAACAAGGCCTCAAAACAATCAAAATCACAATACAAAGAAAAAGGTATTTCAATCATGGGGATGTACAAAATCAGTATCATGTTTGAATTGGTGGGCTGATTGAGTTTACGCTTGGTCTAGTTAACTCCTATGACACATCTTTAGATCAAATTCAGTGCAGCTTTCCTAATCCTATTGTTGAACTCGGTCAGGAAGGGAAGTAGAAGTTGAGTGACACCATTTTCCATCACTTGTTTTTTTTGTTAAGGCTTGATGCTTACTAGAATGGGAAGCAATGCTGATGAGTGCTTACAAGAGGTGATACTGAATGATTGATCTGGTAAGATTTAAGAGGGAAAAGCTTCTGCCAAGCCACATCTCGGTTGACAAGCATATATTCAACTGACCAAATATTGGAAGAATCACTGACATGGGCTCTTGAAGAGTCATGAGCACATATGTGACAGAGAAAAGGAGTGACCGAGGGAAATCATATCTCATACACTCTTTTCCTTAACAAATTTAGTGTAAGCATCCAATGTTTAATCCTATATGTGAGTAAAGTAATCTTACAGAGATGGAATAGAAAAGAAATTATCCAAATTAGTAGAAATCAAAATTAATTAAAGATTACCGGCACGAGAATCTCCGATCACCATTAAGATGGAGCATCTTAGTATTGAAATCAAACAGTCATGTGAATTTTCTTTTGTGGTGAATAAAGTTTTCTAATATGCTTGTCCAAACACAAAATATAGAACCAGGCTGCCCTCCTAGAATTTAATTCTGCATATAGATGATAAAACGTCCTAACAGGGATGAGGAGGCATTCCACAAAGAAAGGAGAGAAGAGCTTTCTCAAAGGATGGTAAATTTTCCTTTTTAATAAATCACCATTAAGGTTGGCTATGTGATACTTGCTCTTAATTTAAGTCTTACTACTGATAAAAAACCAGCAAAATGGGAGTGCAGAGTTTACCAGACCCCAAAAGTCACAAACATTCAGTTTAACTGTAACTTTCAACTTAATAAGAACATAACTGTTCAAAATGTATAGAATGTTTGAGTAGCTATAAGTGTCCATTTAATGTGTTTGTTTGAGATTCAATATCTTATAATTTTATATATGTAGAAGACATGTCATAGCTTAAGAATGATCGGAACAAAGTCTTAAAATTTTATGAAGAAATTATCTAGATTCTGTATAATCATTTAGGTTCAAGCAAACCAAACATCAATCAAGTATAATTCATATATTAAGAAACCTTGTTAAAGAGATTCAATCCCTCAACATGCCAAGTATCAAACTAGGTTCCTCAACCTTTTAAAATTGTAAGGGACCAATATTTCGTGCACAGTTTCAGATTACTACTTTTTCATCATTAGGATGAACAAACTAAGCCTCAAAACAATCAAAATCACAATACATCGTTAGTAAAATGAACAGCGGCATTGTCATGGTAATCATCTTTAATGGAGATTAAAGTTTTAGTTCTGGTTCTAATATGGTTTTCACAAAGAAAATATTGAACCAGGCTCCCCTCGAATTTAATTCCTAGAATCCATCTTTCTGCAGATAAATACAAAACCTGTGGAGCAGAAAGGCAAATAGGGTGGAATATGAACATCCTTCTGCTTCTCTAATGGGACTTCATAACTCTAGCATTCGATTTGAGTTGAGCAATGAATATGGAGCCAATGAAACAGGTGACAGGAACCAGCCTGTGACTGTTTCATTTATTTTTATAACTTTAGCACACACCCATACCCACCAAACCTATTTCTTTCTTTACTTAATATTTATAATATTAAAATATCCTAGCAGGAAGAATAAGGCATTCGAAAAGGAGAAAGGAGATAGGAGAGGAGCTTTCTCAGAGGATGGTAAGTCTTGCTTTAATCCTTTTCAAATGAATCACCACAACTCCTTTGCTCACTGGATTTTCATTATTTTAATAGCAGAACCACTTCAAGTTCTGCTATTCATTCTCGTATAGATAGTCACAGGCGGACTCACTATATGGTATATTGTGGTTCTATTTATGCTACTCTATTCTGCTGTTACTTATAATTCAAGTCTTACTGTTGATAAGAAGGCAGAAAGGCGGCAATGCAGTGTATCCCAGAACCCGAAAGTCACAAACTTTTAGCTTAAATGTAACTTCAATGTTATAAAAACATATGTGTTCAAATATATAAAATATTTTGAGTTTTAAGATCCCATTGGTCCTTGTTAGTTTAGGGAAGCCATTGCAGGTTAAAATACCATCAACCATCACTGGCAGAGTAACACAATTCAAGCATTTACTATACAAGCTAATAAAAACACAAATACCCACAATCACCAATAAATCCAAACAAAGTATAAAACAATAACAAAGGCAATAGAAGATTTGTCAAAGGATGGCAAGCAGTTTTCTATAATACATTAATACATCAACAAATCGTCATTTCTTGGTTGTTTTAGAGAAGCCATTGCAGACAAAGATGAAAACAACAAAGATCAAGCTAATAAAAACGAAAACAGTGACAGACTTGCCTTCACTCGATCGTTTTGTCTGGCTTTGACTCGATATATTTGCAGGGTATAGAACACTTGCCTCCGAACTCCATTTCTTTCCATTATTATTTGATTTGATTTTAAACCTAGAAAGTAGAAACAGTGACATTTCACATTCGGGGGTTTTGAAAGAAGATGATTGAATTTCTGTGGACACGTCACCGTAACCTTCGAACTTTTTGTAGCCACGTCATCGATTTATGATGACATGGCAGGCCAAGTTAAATTTTCATCGGACTTCGCTGACGTTACTGTCCACGGTAGCGTTGGTCTGCTGCCATGTTAATTACGTCAGCAAAATAGTCTGACGTGCCAACACAAGGCCTGTTTTGTCGGCCTGCATGCCCAAATTTATCAAATGTATTTTGAGCCCAAAATTTGAAAAATCCAATCTATGACAGTTTCAAATCTTACTCTTTTCGATTTATTTTATTTTTTATTTATCAAGAAAAATCACTATAACAAAATAATTACATCTTTAAAAAAATTCTATAATTAGCTTTTTTAAAAAAAAAAAGTGCAGATATTACCACAGTACCACACATAAATATGATAAGCACATCCAGATTTATAAGTACACGTTCATATCTAAAATTTAAAATTAAATCATTACTATAAACACGTATCATAATGCCAATAGTATCCAAACGAATGAATTCATTTTAATTCAATTTATTTATAAACCTTCTTAAGTTATTAGCACATTCAATTTCATAAATGATAAATTATTAAGTTTTTTAGGTTCGAAAACATAGTACAGTTATAGTAAGTTCTTTGCCATCAACAACTGCATCAAATATCTGCTCAAAATTTACAAATCTCAAACATCGTCCGTGTTGATAACAATCACATTCCAAAAATTTTGGGACACGAGAGATGATGCTCTTGAGTCTTGACTTTATGGTCAATCACAAATTTGAACTCAGTTAAGCGTTAGGAATTCTATACTATGGTTTTTTGAAGGAATAGTTCGAGAAACTCTACTTCAGGAAAATGAAAATATAGATAACTCAACTATGTCAAGGTGTTGACATATGTTACAATAGATTTTACATCCTCATACCACTGATGATCTACTGGATGCACAACGATATATAATGTTATATATTAAAAAAAAAATATCTCTCACGTTTTGTTTATCGATAGAATTCACAATAACAAAAAAAAAACACATCTCTATACGATCAGAGTACTTTGAAAATTCTTTTTTCATTAGTTTGTTATATGATAATTAGAGATTTTGATACTTGAAATAAAATTATAGTTTAATTTTAGACTAAAGAGATATAATCGAAGATATGGATATACTTATTGATCGTTACATAATATTTGATTTGTTTTTAATTAAACCAATTAGTCATTATTGGTAAATTTATATTAGGATATTTTTGTAATTAATTTTTTTATTAAAATATAGCAGTGCTTATCATATTTATGGGTAGCAATATCGGTATCTAACAAAATATTTAAATTGCAAAATTATTAGTTATTCTTAATTAAATTTGTATGTATAGTAATAAGAAGAATAATTCTCCGGTCAAATAGGTTTCTTGAACCAAAACAAATTTCTTCAAAAATGTACTATATGTTCCAATTCCTAACCGAAGAATTGGTTGAAACAGTCCGATCGGGCGCACGGCGGAGCTTAGTACATGAAATCAACAGCATCTTACTTTTGATTAAATGTGTTTCACGTTAAACTATTATCAAATAAAGCTTAAACGCAAAGCAAACACGAATAATAATAATAATTCTCACAAACTTCTCTATGTTCCAATTCCTGACCGTTAAATTTGATGAAACAGTCCAATCCAGCACACTGCAGAGCTGAGCTCCTTTCATGACGTCATCATTTCGTGTCGTCATCAGCGTCATCAGCGTCGTACTATTGATTAAATGTGTGCGGCGTTAAACTATTATCAAGTAAAGCTTAAACAGAGAGCATTCCACTGTAGTGCCTAGCAGGATCTGCTTTTATGAAGCTCATATTAGTGTTTGAATTCTGATTAGTGGAGAATAAACTTTTTGTTTTGATTCTAATATGCTTTGTTGAAAAAGAATATATATATATATATATATATATATATATATATATATGTGGAGAACTGGAAATCAATAAGAACCAAACAAGTGGAACATAGGACATCCTTCTGATCTATAATGGACAAAGGTGTGAAAGAGCTTAAACCAAAATGTGGAAACCCCGACAGTCCTTACGAAAATGAAGACGAAAATCCAGGTGACAAGAACCAGCCAATGCTTGTTTGTTTATTTCTTTGATTCTTTACTAATAAAGCAGTTTGAACTATACTTGTAACAGTGATGCAGGTGCATACCAAACACAAAGGGGAGGTGACCTTTATCAAAGGATGGTAAGCCTTCGTTTCGAATGAATCACCACCATTTAACTCCTTTCTTCAGGTTCTGCAATTCATTCTCGTATGACGAATTTTTTGTACGTTGTGGTGCTATTTATGCAGTCTAGCTACTCTGTTCTGTTGTTGGGGATACGATCGTTGCTGTTGATTCAAGTCTTACTGCTAATAAGGAGCCAGCAAATGGGCTGTGCAGCAGCAGTCTACTGTCTACACCAGAAATTCGCAAACTTTCAGCTTAACCGCATCTTCCAACTTAATAAAAACATGTGTTCAAATGTATACATATATATATATATATATATATATATATATATATATATAGAATGTTTTGAGTTGGTAAATAAGTGTTCATTTCGTCCATTAGTATGAGCAAAATGCCAATATTAGCATTAATGAAATGAAGATGGATTGATCATTTCTTGGACTTCTTAAATTAAAATTACTGCTTAGACAATAGTTACACAGCATGCGAAGAATCGAGAGGAAATGAAAGATTTAGACAAAAGAATTGTTTCGAAACAACAGATAATATTGAAGCTCACAAAAAAATTAAGGTGCACAAATATTGCTTACATGGTATGTATTGTCTCAAAACTCAAAAGTAACTAGATTGATCTTGTAAGAGTTCAAGCTGTGCCAATAATTTTGCAATTGTTGATTTCAATCTGGGTTCACCATTCTGGGCTAGGTCTATGAGTACAACCTGAGCAGATTCTCCATACTTTACTCTGTGTTCTGGAATTTTATATACTCTCTCTAAGATCCATAGCGCTTTCTCTTGAGTCTTCGAGTTCCCTGATTCTAGAACTTTTATAATGGCTTGAATACCTGACATTTTTGCTAAGTAATTGCTTCCATTTTCCCAAGTTTCATCCTGCAAGAGAGTTGCAAGGGCGCTGAGAACGGATTCATCAGCTTCCCTTTTATCGCCTTCCAATATTTGGATAAAAGGAGAGATAGCCCTTGCCTTGACCAAACAAAAAGTGCTTTTGACAAAGCAGTACCCATCATGAACTTCACAAAATGCTTCTGCAGATGGTGGGACACACAACCATCTTGTCTTTTTACACTTACTAAGAGAGAGTGAATTCTGCGATAGCTGAGCAAGCGCGACTGCTGCTTTGCTTTTAGCAACCACTGACCCGACTGAGAGCAACTTCACAAGCAAAGGAATCACCCCATGCTCTACTGAATAAAGCTGAAGTCTCTTATCACCGGGAACTGTAAACCGGATCAATACACCAGCAACACACTCCCCTAACGAGTCTGATGTATGTGTTGTATTGCTTGAGGTCATTCTGGAGATTAGAATGGGCAGCAAATTCATTTTCTTAAGTAAATCTGTAGCTTTCTTATCGCTAATGGGTAAATTGCTTAGTATGCCAATTGCAGCAGTCTTTTCGTTCTCAGTTGCTGATGTTGATAATATAATGCCAACGATAACGCTAAGATTGGTTTCTCCCAGCAGTTCTGTTAACTCCTGTGATATATCTTTAGATAGAGTGAGAATCAAATTCAACGCGCCTGTCCTGATTTTCGTGTTGGTTTCAGTCAGAAAGGGTAATAGAAGTTGAATTGCATTGTTTTCCTTCATTTTTCTTCTAACATTTGATGCGCTAGAATGAGCAGCAATGCTATCGAGTGCTTGTAAGAGGTGACACTGAATCGTTGGACTGGTGAGATTCAAAAGGGAAAGCATCTGCTGAGCCACATCTTGGTTGACAAGAATGGATTCCGACTGAGCAATTCTTGCAAGAATAGCTGAAGCAGGCTCCCGAAGAGTCATAAGCACAGATGTTACCGAGAAAAGGAGCTGAAGTAGAGGTACTACAATGCCTGAACTAATCAAACGTTGAGTGTTTTCTCCCAAGATCGACAAATTCTGCAATGCACTTAAAGCAGATAGCTTGGCTTCAAGCTTTCCAACTTTAAACATTTTAACAAGTGGTTCAATCGCCCCATCCTCTCCAAGCAAAGCTCTACTTTGGTCTGTGAGCTCTATCCTCGAAAGTGCTGTCGCCATCAGGATCTTAACCATATCTGAGCCTAAAAGGATACATTATCGACACATTGATCACATAATAACTAGAAAACTGTACCAATTCTAGAACATAAATAATACACAATTAGTAACATAAAATTGTATCATTACCTTCGTGGAGATAGTGCACCAACGGCTTAAAGTAACCTGCCTCTGCCATATGAAGTGCATTCTGAGTGTTGCTCGACAATGCATTTAACAACTTCCCAGCATCATTAGAAGCAACCGGATCATCCCCATTAAGCATGGCAACTAACATAACAATGCACCCCTGGACTCTGCCTAGGCGCCGCCAAACAGCTGGAAGATCCGAAAGATCCAGCAACAGCCCCACAGCTTCCCTTCGCTCTTCCACATCCCGTGTCAAAGATTTCACCAATACCAATAACGAATCAACATCTGCCATTTTCTCCTGCAAACTAGTATACAATGTAAGACAACTAACAGCTTCCAATTTCGTTACAAGTATAAAATAAAATCGATACATAACATACCTTATAGTCTGCACTATCTGATGCCAAGCTTCTTAGTATCTGAATTATACATAATCGATTGTTTGGCTTGCTCGAACCTAAACGATTACACAGAATCGAAATAATTCCTTCCTCGTTAATCCATTCACTATCAACTGTTCTACCATCAACCATTTCATTCAATTCCAAAAGCGCGAATCTCAGTTTATCATCATCGCCATACTTGAGTTGCAACATAACATCATCAATTCCCAGACTAATTCTTCTTTCCTCCTCTATTTCATGCATTTCCTCCACGATTTCTTGCCTCTCTTCCTCCGCTTCTGATTCCTTTTCGGATTCAGAATCACTCACAAACACAGATTCATAACTTGGACTCCGGCTTGGATCACTTGGACTTGGACTCAAACTCTTACCAAGCCTTGCATTCATCAATTCTTTGTGCAATGCTCTAATCTTTTCTTTGACATCCAACTTCAAATCATTACTTGCAAAGAGAAGAAGCCCTATTGATCTCCCAATATCTTGAGTTAGACCCTCCATTTGCTTCACAATTGATCCTGAATTGCTACTTTTTATCAATGTCTTTGCTCTTCTAAGCTCCTTTTGGAGGGACTCGACAGCTTTTCGAATTGGGGGTGTGTCCATGACATTGACATTGTCTTTTATATCATCAAAAACTGGAATGAATTTCTCAAGAATACTTGCAAATTCATTGAAAATCTCTATCTCAGATTCTGAGATTCTTGCCGCTGACACTACCTCTTCAGTGAGGGCTTTTAGTTCCATTACAAACTCCAAGAAGCTTTTATCATCTCTATATTGCATTTTGTGAAGATTTTGAAACAGAGAGATTATAATGTATAAACCAAAACAGAATAAACAGACTGAATCAAAGAATAAGATGTTGAAAGAAGTAGTTGATTCCAGAGAAGAAATTGGCAGAGCGGAAAATTTAAGAGCAATTCAAGATGATAAAGAGATTAACATAAGAAAATATACATACACATAAATACATCACAGAAATAGACATGACAGAGAAGATAAAAAAAAAAAAAAAAACTTGAAGAATCCAAACACAATAAAGTTAATGGAAATTCAACAGAAAACTGGCCAGAGAAACAGAGAAATTTTGAAAACCCACAAAGCGATTTCGTCTTAGACGGGAAATACAAAGAAATTAGAAACAGAGACGACTAAGACTTCTAAAAATTTTGTACCATTATGTTTGTCTTCTTCTCCGTCTTCTTCTTCTTCTTCAACTTCAACAAGCGAACACGTCAGAGAACGTTCAATTTTTTTTTTCTACTATGGAAAGGTTTGATTTTTAAATATACAAGTAGAAGTTTACGTACGTGGGTGTTGATAAAATAGAAGTTTTGTGTTTGGAATGATGTGGGAAAAAGAGAATCACAGCAACCGTAGCTAGTCGGCTCTTGACTTCTTGTCGTGGTGTGTGTGTGTGTGGTGATATTCTTTCTTCTTCTTCGTCTTGATTGAGTTTGGAAAAAGTAGACCAAGTCAAAATCTCAGTTTCTATGTACCCTATCTGGTGGCTTGCGATTCAACGTTTTGCTTTTATTATCAGGTTTGAATATGTGTGAATATAAATAGAGACGATGATTGATTACTGGTTTTTCAGTATTTTCTGGGTCAATACACTCAATATATGGGGTCTCATTTTCATGGTAACTGTCTGAGCTCCCTCTTTTCCTTTTTATATTGTAAAAGGTCAACTTGAGCCCAAATTCCACCCCATAAATAAATTCTTGGATTTTTTTTATGACGTATATTCCGGGTTTTTTTTTTTTTTTTTTTTTAAGGGGAAAGATCTTGAATCCATAAGCATAATACAGGAGTTAAGGGTCTTCTCATTCAGTTTTTTTAATAAGTAGATACCAATGTATTTCAATTTTGCTAGATGTGTAGTCTGTATTTTAAAAAAAAAAAACTATAGGACTTTCGATCTAACGAGATCAATATTGACGGTCGGCAATGCAACTCCTTCCACTACTAGTAGGGTCTTCTAGGCTCCCAGCATTTAATGGAAGAATCAATGTTAAGGGAAAGAAAAATTTTATATCAAACTGTCACGTGGTGAGATTATCCAATGAGATTGTACAATTTATCTTAGAAATATAAATATCAATTATAAAATTCTAATTTGATGTATTCTCATTGGATGGTCTCACGGTCTTACCATGTTTCAGTCATATAAGATTTTTTCAATAAAAAATGGATGTCTATTAAAAAAAAATTAAAAAAGGAGACAGATAGACGGTGCTTTAAATAGTTAAAAATCTAGAATTAATATTTGCAACAAACTATTTGGCTCTTTAATGCATAAAAATCATTACAAAAAAAATTATTTGATTGCAATAAACTTGCGACAGATACTCAGATAGTTAAAAGGACAACAACAAAAAAAGTATATGAAATTTCTTCACATAACTTATTTATAGTGGTTTTTTTTTTACGAATACTATTTTAAATATAAAACGATTGAGATGCTTTCTGAAAAACCACTTAAAATGAATATAAAAAAATTGAAGACTCTTAAGTCTTACCAATAAATAAATAAATAAAACACTTTCAAATGAATTGTACATTTGTACCAATAAAATTATTTGTTGTTTGCTATGTTGTCACTGTCTCACTTCCATTAACATAGACATGAAAATTAAGTAAATTTGTTTATTTTTATTTTTTTTATGTTATTTTCTTCTAATGTGGCGAAAACTAGTTGAGACCTAAAAACCAATTATTGTAAAGTTAAATTAATCCAAGTAGGAAGTGACCCATGAAACATGAATATTCTAAATTATTGAATAAGGTTGGTCCATATTAAAGTGCCAATTTGAAGGACCACATAAAGGAGAAAAACACAAGAAACTATTTATGCCATGAATATCATGAGTTTGGGATCATAATTTTAATAATTTCCCACTTATGTAGTTATGTGTGATTGTGTTCACGAGTATTTCAATTTTCAAGCTTTCAACACCATTTAATGAATAGAAAATAGAAACAGAAAAAGTACTTACATGTTTAGATGGTTTCTTTTGAAAAACAAGTATGCACAGAAAACATTATATATGAATATTTGAATTATTAAAAAGTAAATTATTTCTTATTAAACGATGTTTGACTGAATGGTATGTTATTCGTACATATGTTATGAGGTTGTGGGCAAGTCTTCTAGTCTTCCTATGTATTCCCTCTCTCAAATTCTTAATTTTCATTTATTTCGAAACATACGAAGAGTTTTAAGTTTCAATATTAATTGCTACTTAGCTTTCCTGGGAAGGTAGGGGTACATCACTCATCCCATCATCTCGTGGAATACTACCCACGGGATTTTTTAACATGTCAGATGTAACGGACCGGATCACAATTCATTTGTCTCGTCTTACCCGATCCGAGTATTGAGATGGCCTTGTCACGTGGAGGGACTCGTGAGGTTTAGGCGTTACAAAGTGTTTATGGTGCAGCCGTTACACTTTTGATATATATATATATATATATATGTGTGTGTGTGCACATTTCTTTTTCTTGCTCGTGAAATCATTTTTAAGCATGGCAGAGCAACAATCACTTGAAAAAGATGATCAACAGATGCAATTGGTGCCACAACAGCAAACCCTAGAACCGCCATCTATTCAAGATATGATTGCATGTGTTGATGCAATGGAGGATGCTTTGATTCCATGCTTGACCAAGGTAGATCCCGGAGCACTGGCGGTGCGTGATTATAAAGCTCCCTCCATGGCAGAACAAGAAGCACCTACCGCAACGGAGCACAAAGATATGGTGAACAATTGTCCCCTGCCTCCTCTAGAGAATACGTAACCGTTTCCATTCTTGTCATACGAAAATCCTCTGATACAAATGTTTAAATTTTATTAAAATCCAAATCTTGAAATGTTAAGTATTAGTAGAAAAGTCAATTAGTCAAATAAGGACGTGAAGGTTCTCCCGTAGTCCCATCCCCACTGCCACTCCCGTTTGGGGAAAACAGGGTGGGGACGTTTGAGGAGGTATCACCGCCTCTCCAATCCCCCATTTGACCCTAGTTTGTATCAATCTTGTTCAACAGAATTCTTCAATTGGATTTGGGTGTACTGTATATAAGGTTGTGATGTAATTTTGGCAGGAGATTGATTCTATGGAAGAAGAGATGAAGAAAAAGAATGAGAGAGGCTGATCGAAGACTGGAAAATGGAGTTGAAAAACCGATCGGAGGAACAAAATGCTGAGTTGGAGAGGGTGTAGTTCATGAGTGATTAGAGGTTTCAGGTGCTAGTTAGGTGTGTGCGCACGATCTCGATTTGAATTTGAGAAAAACTTGTGGAGATCTCGCACATGAAACCTGTTATTTATAAATTATAATGCATGCCATTGTTATTAATAATCGGAAGTGCTTCCTTGCTTGCATATGGCATTATTTTAATTAGTTGGCTTCTTGATTAAACATTAATTTATTGTATTTTGTTGTTATAAACATGAATTTATATGTTCTTAAATCTTGATGATTTTCAATAGTTTTCTTTTACATAATGGGTACTCCTAATTAATAAATTTTTATTTTTATTTTATCAACTATGCTTATATGAAGACGAGATGAGGTTGGTCTGTGATAAATCTATCATATATATACTACGAGGTTACGAGTCCAACAAACCTTAAATTAATATAATATTTTAATTTATATATATACAACAATTTTCAAATCGGTACTCACTAATATAAATTCATCAGTGCGTTGGATGTGGACCATTAGATTTACATACTTTGACTCAAAGTGTATGTACTAGTTAAAAATTCTCCATAACCAGTGGTCCACATGTAACGCACTGTAAATTACATCAGTGTCTACCGATAAGAAAACCAATATATAAATATATATATATAGTTATTTTTATAAGTGCACACTTATATTAAAAATTTCTTTTATATATATATATATATATAGAGAGAGAGAGTATGTCCTTTAACATGGGCTTGAGTGGGGTCAAAACTACACTTAAAATAAATATATTTATTAAAAAAAATACATTTATAATATCGACTAATTGAGACTTTATACCAACTTATTCCAATTTAATTTGATTCAACATTTCAACCCCTTTCCCAATTTTAAAAAATTATGTAATTAAACATCATATGTTTTTAGGAGTTATATGTGTTTAATTATTTTGTTTTATTTTAAAATTTTAAAGTTAGTTTATTAGTCTAATTTTAGTTTATAAAATTTAGATTATCTTATTTGACTTAATGGGCGCGATTTTTTTTTAAAAAAAAATGATCAAGTCATCGCGGAGAATGAATTTCCGATAAAGTGTATGATTATCTACATTGAAATATAAATTGTTGATGCTAGCTATCGCGTCTATCTTTGTTTTTCAATCAATCAAATTTCATATATCGTTGGGGTTCACTTAAGAAAATTTATTATAGTTCATCCTTGTGTTAAATTCTGGTTATGTCTATATATAGTGCCGCTCAACAATATTGGAGGCTCTAGACGAAAATTTTGAATGAGGTCTTATTTTACATTTATTATAAAATGAATTTATTTATTTTTATAAAAAAAGTTACTAAAAGATTTATCTTTCTTCCTTTGTGTGATAAAAATTATTAGCTGTAGAACCCATAAAATACAAAAGTGAAAAGAATGATCCTCATAAACAAATTGTCTTTACAAAACTTAAAATATTAAGATTTGATTTTGAAGAAGTTATTTAAACAACTTGGAGTTAAGTTAGGGTAAAAACATAGTTATAGATAGTGAATACAAAATTAGTAAAAAAATAAAATAAATGAATAAAATAGATGTAAGATAAAAAATTTAACCTAATGACATGTTTTAAAAAAAAAAAAACAGAAGCATATGCTTTAAAGAAGTAATAGAAATTTAGAATCATTAAAGGAATAATTTTTTTCATTTTATTTATAACTATGGTATTCTTAAAAGTAGAAAAATATTAAGAATTCTTTTAGAACCAAGAAATAACTAAATTCTAAATAAAACGTTTTTCATAAAAAAAATATATACATATTTGTTTTGGAAATAGAAAAAAATTAAATTTTAAATAAATAATATTTTTTTAGAAAAAAAGACACGTATAATAAGGTTGTTATATAAATATATTAATATATTTTAAAAAGGAATTTTTATCTTTAATTTTGAGAGATATTAGGAGGCTTTTTAATTTAATATTATCTATAAGTAAATATCGGATAAAAAAAAAAGGGATGAGTCCCTACAATTTTAAAGAGATTTAGGAGGCCGTATCCAACTACCTAGCTTGCCGTATATATATAAAATATAATATAGTGTGTTACGTGTCAAAGGACTCAAAGATGACCAATGTTATTTAATTTGAATTATCGACCTTACCGTGTTAGGTTAACATTAAGTCATCTCAATTTGAACATAAATGAGGTATAAAAGACTACATTAATTTTTTTTTGACAATCAATAATAATTTAAATACTTAGATGATAGATATTTATTGAACCGACATGCAAGTATGCAACGCAAATGATAATATTAAAAACGAAACCATATACGATCCTGTCTGCATGCAAATGCAACCCTGATACAGTGACACGTATCACCATGATCAGTCCAGACTCCAGACCAGAGCTTCGCTCTACACTAAAAAATTCCTCTTTTTTTTTAAAACTCTCTGGTGTGTATAGCTTTCTGGGTCGGCGGTGGTGTGCGTGAAAAATGAACCCACAAGGCCTGTTAGCATCTGCGGTGATCAACATAGGCTTGGCCTTTGTAATTCTCGCACTCTTTTCAATCTCGAAGAAACAGCCCTCCAATGCACCAATCTACTACGCTCGTCGTCTCTCTCAAGACCCCGAAAATGGTACTTTTCATCGCTCCTTCACTCTCTCCAGATTCCTCCCTTCAATTTCCTGGATTTCTTGCGCTTCTCGCGTCTCTGAAGACCAAATCCTCCAAACCAGCGGTCTCGATGCTCTCCTCGTCATCAGACTCCTCAAATTTGGGTTAGTCCTCTGTAATTTGACTTTCCCATTTTATTATTGTTCATGAATCCAGGTTTCCTAAGTACAACTTCTTGTTTGAATATCAAGTTGTTCTACATATATATTTATGTATGTGCTTTGAATTAGTCACAGTTAAAATCAGGCTAGGATGACATATATATCCTTATTGACCGAGTCGAAATTGGTCCGGTTATAAACCCCTCACATCGGATCAAGTTTTTGCAAGTTCATGAGATTGTTCATGAATTCCTGTTTTGCAACTTCTTGTTTGAATATCAAGTTGTTTTGTGGTTTGAATTAGCCACAGTTTAGGCATCACACAGATGAATTCAGGTTAGATAACACATATACTTATTCAACTGTGTCGAGATTAGTCTAGTGATAAACTCCTCATACCCACATGAATGAATGAGGTTGTGTTTCGTCTTCCAGATTTGTCGCGTGAAGCACCATATTGCTTGCCTCCTGTACAGGGGATTTTGCATTTTGCTTTAATAAAGGTTTCATATATATAGTCATTGATAACATGATTGTTAATTTTGCAGAATCAATTTCTTTATGGCTTGCTCTCTCATTGGATTGGTGGTACTTCTTCCAGTTAATTATAGTAGCCGGGGTGGACCACCTAGTAGCCACAAGACCATGGATTCTTTTACAATAGCTAATATCGGTAAAGGTTCCAATTGGTGAGAATTTCTTAATTTCCCGTATAAGAATGCTAATATATACTTTTTGCTGATATATATTAATCATGAATTCTTCTCATCGCTCATCACGGTCTCTAGATTTCCATTTATAAAGACGTGATAACCATCATTGACCAGTGTGTGTATCCTTTACTCGTAGTTTAAGAAGCATTTGGGGATGTTGAATATTTTCTTATTTAGGGAAAGTCAAGATGACATATTTTTATCTATAAGTTTATTAGACGGAGTAAGGATACTTTTGTTTATCTTTTATCAAATTTGGTGATTGATATATAATGTAAATGACCGATAATTCCATGAATGATGTTATTTGCGCCATACAGTTCACTCATTTGTTGTTGGCATCAACGAAGTTGCCTCATACCAAATATTTTGCCTCGAAAACAAAGAAGTTGAATCATTTTCTCTGAAGTATGTACATTTTTTATTTGACTGAAACTCTGAAATGAAGTAATTTTGAATATCTATAAGCATGCATACATGTTTATTTATCTATAAAATACATATTTGAGACGATAGATATTTATCATTTGTTCATATCCTCTTTGCTACAATAAACATATTATTTAAGTTGAGCAAACAGGATGATCTTGCAAGCGAAACCGTACAACACAATGTGCTAACAAGTTCTCTTTATCTCATAGGCTTTGGGTTCATTTTGCATGCTTATGGATTATAACTTTCTATGGATTATTCCTGTTGTATAAGGTGAGTTTTGCACTTCAATAATTTTTCTATATAATTTGATCTCTTCACCAGCCACAAGTAATGGTATGTTATTATTTGTTTACATGCGTAGATAGTTCCAAACTGTAGCAGTGGGGATAAGTGACTCATGTTTTTTTCTTATAAGTTGACTTAAGCGGTGACATCTTACTCAATTTCCCTCCAGGAATACAATGATATTTTGATTAAGAGGATCGATCGTCTACGAAACATTAGACATCGGCCTGATCAGTTTAGTGTTCTGGTTCGGCAAATACCCATTTGTGTCGATCACAAGGCTCGTCGTTGTTCTGTTGATCACTTCTTTTCTAAGCAGCACCCATACAGTTATTATTCTTCTTGGATTCTATATAATGGAAAAGAATTTGAAGATTTGACGGTAAGGTTTAAACTATTGAGAATAAGGTTCTTTTGTTTTGTTAGTTTTAGATGCCCATCAGGATGAGTATTTTGCAATGATAAAAAAGAGTAAAAAAATTGAAAAATTGATTTCTAGCATCATATGAATTGATAAATAAAATTAGTTGGTGGTATGATAATGTCTTGTTTTCTCTGTACATATGAGCTACTATATGTAACATTTTGAAGTATGGTGGATTCATATGTCCTTCATCTCACTATATGCCATTATCCGATAAACACCTCTTACGGGTATTATTATATGTAGGACCGAGCAAAATATATTACAAGGAAGATAGAAGATTTAAGAAAGAGATCAACTGTGAAGAAACATAATAGAAAGCCCTTACTCTCAGATGTTTCTCATGGAAATTCAAAAATAGCCCTGCATGAAGAAAAGCTTCGAGAAATCTTTCATCGGATCCATCAATTACAGGGTGAAAACATGCTGAAGGTGTGGTAATTAATCCCTTGTCAGCGGTAATTATATGTTGTGAATGCATTTGATTGTGGCATGATATAATGACAAAATTTGAACAGTGCTTACATTATATGATTAATAGTAATATAATTTGTTGTTTCTTCTTTCAGTTCATGTGAGAAGATACAATAATAGGTCTAGTCACTAGTGTGTACTCTAATTTGTAGAAATCAATCAAAAGATTTTTACGCTATCCTCTCAGAATTTATAGATGACTACTAGTAAAGGATATTATTAGATGAAAAGTTAAAGATGGTTTGATTTAATAGGAAAAGATTTGAAATTATGACTATACTACGAATATCCATGAGGAAGCTCATCTGTATATATGATTATGTAAACAAGGATTAACGAGACTATGATTTTTGCTCTTATATTCAATAGGAGGTGCCGGTTGCATTCGTTACACTCAAGTCCCGATGGGGTGCTGCACTTACTGCTCAGTCTCAGCAACATTCACATCCACTTCAATGGATCACCGAAAGGGCTCCTGAACCAAGGGATGTGTATTGGAGGAATCTGACAATTTCATATAGAATTCTGCCATTGTACAGAATTGGAGTTTTCGTTGCAGCATCACTTCTTACAATTTTCTTTGCCATCCCAGTTACAGCTGTTCAAGGAATTGCCAAATTTGAGAAGATTAAAAAATGGTTCCCTCCAGTCAGAGCTATAGAGTTAATGTAAGGAATCTTGTTCTTGTTTATCTTCTTTCATTCATTATGAGAACGTGTAGGAATTTTTCTATGTTCTGGTTTTCAATCCTTAATATACTTTTGTTAACAGTCAATTCATCAATTCATATCTTTCAAAGTTGAAATGGACCACGACCATTGTAAAAACTGAAAAAACAACCTGTTGGTTGTATGACTTTTACAGTTTGTTCATTCTGCTATACCCATCTTGTATTAAAAAGAATATAAAGATGATTCATTTTTCCGGTTGCTTGTAATTATTGGGTAAACTTACAATTCTTTGGCATATTTCCTCTGCAACAGACCAGGATTAAGCTCCGTATTGATGGGCTATCTTCCGAGTGTCATTCTTAATGGATTCATATATGTTGTTCCCTTCGCAATGCTAGGCATAGCTAAATTTGGTGGCTCTGTATCAAGGAGTCAGGTGGAGATAAAAACTTGCAACATGGTTTTCTATTTTCTAGTGGGAAATGTATTCTTTATTAGCTTGGTATCAGGATCGTTGTTGGAAGAAATTGGAGAATCGTTTACTCATCCTCAGAACTTTCCCAGTCGTCTTGCCAGTGCAGTTTCCGCTCAAGTATGTTTTGTTTGCCTTTATCTATGTTTTTGAAACAATTATATTTCCATATATCCATTTGTTTATACGACATCAGAATTGGATAGATAATACCCGTTACTAACAGAACAAGCTTGTTACAAAAATTTTATAGTTGTAGGATAAATACGGATTTCATGTTAAGTTTTACTTTGTTGACTTGGAAGTTTTATTTAGTAAATTGGTCTTACAGGTTTGACCCTCGAATCTTCTGTTCTCCAGGCAGATTTCCTTTTGACATACATCTTGGCAGATGGACTGTCAGGATTCTCTTTGGAGGCTCTTCAGGCTGGCATGCTATTATTGGACTTTATAAAGTCGCATACATGTGGCCGAGGGGAGGGAAATCCTTATCTTTATTCACTACCCTACTTTAGAGTCATCCCTGTGGTCTCCCTGTCAATCCTGATCGGGTCTGTATATGCGGTCGTCTCTCCATTGCTGCTTCCAGTTCTTGTTGGCTACTTCTTTCTAGGCTATGCTGTGTATGTCAACCAGGTGAACTATCTTATCTTTCCCATATCAATGAGGTTTATTATTATTCATGCAAACTTATTTGACTGTTTCGTGGATTGGTCGTATTCAAGAAGTTTCATTTTTCTTTACTTTATTGCAGATTCAAGATGTATATGAAACTGTTTATGAGACATGTGGACAGTACTGGCCACATATCCATCATTACATATTTGTTGGATTCATTCTCATGCAAATCACAATGATTGGCCTTTTTGGTCTGAAGTCAAAACCAGCTGCTGCCATAGCCACAATTCCGCTCTTATTGATCACTATAATGTTCAATGAGTACTGCAAGATGCGTTTCCTTCCCACTTTTCTCCATAACTCTATCCAGGTACACTTGATATTTTACAACGTCATATATGGTTAATAGTGAAGGGAAAAGTGTATTGGCATAGTTCCAATTATCGGTTGTTTCTAGATCTGCCATGGATTTCACTCAAATTCGCTCAAGCATTTCCACTGTCATATAGCTTTACAAGCAATTTACTCATCATTTTTGCTTTTCTATGGGCCGCATTCTTGCAGAGGACTCATTTTTGGGCAAAATCATGAAGTGGTTTTACATGCACACCCTTTAGCTCATAATTTATCATGGTTTTATGTTCATGTATTAACTTCCTATAAACACAATACTTTGCTTCTTGTCTAGCACTCTATCCAGCCACCCTATGTCTCCTCTTTCTTTTCAGCTCATATTGATCCGGTTCTCTCTAATAAGTATTATTTATAGAACTCCGGATTTTGGGGTTGATAATACTGTGTCATATCTATTTGTAACCTTAGTAGGAAATTCTTTTCATGAAACAGAATGCTGTGGAGAATGATGAACTCGATGAGAAGAGTGGTCAGTTGGAAGTTAACTACAAGAATGCAAGCAATGCCTACTTCAAGCCTTCTCTGCAGCCTCTGAACTTCACAGAATTCGATTCAACCTTAACACAGCCATCAGTTTCTTCATTATGATTGTGCTCAAGCTTTTCAACTCTTCTTTTCCTTTCTTCTTATATTCTAAATGTTTTCTTATTGGGAACAGTGTGGCAATTGATTGAGGTAAGAAAAAGTGGTGGAGGGTAGAGTCTAGTTTTTCATTGTTATCTAGACAAACCAAATCCAGATCGTATTGACAATGATTTCGTTTTGTGATTGTTACAGTTATTCTGTTTTATTTGCTCCAAAAGATTATTGTGTGTATAAAAAATGAAGTGTCATTTTTGATTGTAGAGTCATCTTCTATGAACACTATATAGCAAACAAACTGCCATTTTGTGGAAGCAGTTCATGAGTCAAGCTTGGTTCGTCTCACCTTTCGTGAATCATGGCTGAATTATGACTTCAGAGAAATTTTAGGTTGATCATTCACAAAGCAAGGCATTGCAAGTACGTGTCATTTTTTTTTTTGTGACAAAAAAGAAAGTGTTCATTAAGACTATATATAACATCAACCTCTTGAAGTTATCAAAATTGTAATTTTCATTGAATTTATCAAACTGAGGGTGACTTGTATTTGTTTTATGTTTGATGGATATCATTCAATGTGAAGTCTATGTTTTGAGAATTTTTGGATATTGGAGGAAACTAACAAAGGCATAAGAGCATGAAAGGATTACAAAACTTTGAGATATTCAATTTTATTTTAAAATTTCATTTTTCATTTGTGATAATTCATTTTCAATTATTCCATTTTCATCTTTCACAAATACATTTATTTTAAGTATATCTAGAATTTGTTATTATTAGAAACAATGAAATATTAAACATTGGAGAAAATATAGTATGTAATATTATGTAATAGTGAGGTTTTCTCCAAGTTTTGTATAATATGAAGTCCTTTCACAAGTAAATCAAGAAACTTATTACTGTATAATATTATAATGTAATTAGTTTTTGTTATTTGTTTTAATGGATTGGGAAGGTAAACTCAATAATTCCAAATTAATATATTTTTTAAAAAATTAATCTCTTAATAAATAAAATATTTAGATAGAATTTAAAATAATTGAATTTGATGGTAAGTTTTATAATAATTTATTAATAAAGTAATGATAGACATTTCTAATATTTGTATCTCCGCATATAATGTATCAATTGATATTAACCTATATCTATAGATGGGTGTCTAATAAAAGAAAAACTTTAGAGTTTCAAAAT
This sequence comes from Dipteronia dyeriana, assembly GCA_032871835.1. Classification (NCBI taxonomy): domain Eukaryota; kingdom Viridiplantae; phylum Streptophyta; class Magnoliopsida; order Sapindales; family Sapindaceae; genus Dipteronia; species Dipteronia dyeriana. Next base: position 75,589,911 of record CM065303.1, on the reverse strand, counting down.
TTAATATCGGTACATATTTGTTTAAATAATTTTTTTGAAATGTTAATGCAATTTTCTATAATTAATTATAGGGGTAGAGTTAATCTGTGCCCTTAAAGTACAGGTTATGACACCGTAAAATGAAAGATTAAGACTGTATTTATTGTTTTTAATCACAATAAATACATAAATAAGACAATAAATACATTTTGATTTTCCTTTTATAGTGTTTTAACATATAGCCTTAAGATATAGGTTGACATTACCCTTAATTATAGTGTGTACATATATAAAAAATTTCAAGTCAGTGCGCACTGATATATATTCGCCAGTGCGTTGACATTAGATTTATATATTTTGACTCCAGGTGTATGGACTTGTCAAAATCTCATCATAATCAATGGTGCACATGTAACGCACTGATATAACTTATATCGGTACGCACTGACTGAAAAACCACACATATATATATATATATATATATATAAAAGAATCATTTATGAGTTGTGACAAGAAGAGATTATGTGTAAATGAAATTTCTCCCCTATTTATTTTTCACTCAAAATATTTTTTTAACTTTTCAAAGCCACTTGTTAAATCTAACAATAGTAAACCTACGATAGGAGTGTCTGTATAATGAAAGTCAATTATTGAATATTATGCCATAATGCAAATCCTTAAGGTTGTTATTGAAACTTACCTAACATTTTTAATAAGTAATAAAAAAAAATGAACTCTTGTCTTCAAGACTTCAAGCGGTATATCTCTCTTCAAGCAAATTTCGAGTTCTTCGTTTGAAGGTGTACTTCTACCTAATATATTCAACAGCCAGTTTGAGCTACAAATTTGCTTCTTCTTTTTTCTTACAAATTTGTAGATTAAGATAAGAATCCACTCTATGCAGTGAAAAAAAATCTCTCCTTCAAAAAAAAGAAAAAAATATTCACTATCTTCATGAAGTTTGTGAGTCTCTCTCACTCTATCTGTCTCTCTTTTTTTTCTCTCTATTAGTATATATATTAGATTGAATCCTTTTTTTTTGGAGGTTAATGATTTAATTAATGATTGCATTTTGTTGTCTAATTTATGCAGACATGTTTGAGCAAAGGTGGGGGTTTCCACTTTCCACCATGTCACATGCTCAATGTTTCTGGATTCAGGGTTTTGTTCGATTGCCCATTGGACCTTTCAGCTCTCACAATCTTCTCTCCGATTCCCGCGGAGTCTCGTTCTATTGGGGATGAAGAAAGTTCAGATTTTGCAGTCCATGAGTCTGTGGATACAGAAGCTGGAGTTCGAAAAAGGCAGAAAATTGAGAAACCCCTTGATGCAAACTGTTTGATATATGCACAGCCCTGGTACAAAACTGTGAACAACTTGCATTTGTGGAATGTTTCTTTCATTGATGTTGTATTGATTTCGAGCCCAATGGGTATACTTGGATTGCCTCATCTTACTCGAAACAAGGACTTTTCTGCTAAGGTAGTGATATATGTTAGATTGATATATATATATGTTCAGTTTTAGAGTTGAGTTAATGCTAAAATAGTTTTGAATTTTGATTTGTTGCACGGGTTTGGTTTATTTGATCTGTTTAGATATATGTAACTGAAGCGGCAGCAAGACTTGGGCAGCTTATGATGGAGGATCTTGTTTCAATGCATATGGAATATAGACAGTTCTATGGACCTGAGGAGTCAAGTGTTCCTCAATGGATGAAATCGGAAGAATTTGAACTGCTTCCATCGGCATTGAGAAAGATGGTTTTAGGCAAAGATGGGGCAGAGTTGGGAGGTTGGATGCCCTTGTACAGGTAATTGTTGTTTCATTTTTTTGAATGATTTCCACTGCCAAGCTCGCATTATGTCATTTTCTTGGACACTATTTAATATTGTGTGAATTCTTTGCAAATTGATTACGAGACTAGGAAAACACAAATAGGTAGACTAAAACAATTTCAAAACGTTAAACTGACAAAACTTTTATTTTAAATGGACATGCCTGGTTACTGGAAAAGTGTACCAGTAGGGCAGTAGGGAGTTTTTCTTTATATTTGTCATAAATTTTAGTCCTTGGTTTTAATTATTTACCACATAATGGTTAATAATTGTAATGTTAAGAGTATCTTCATCAGCATCTTTGTTGTTTAGCTCATGACAAAAACTGTTGGCAAATAATATATAGCTTTGAAGGTGTTGAAGTAAAATAAGAGCCATCTTTAATGGCTTGTTGAGCATTATATTTTACCGCAACTCAATTTTCTATACAAATTATAACCTACTGATAGAAAATTTTAGATATATGAGGATATAATTGAGGGTTGTTCTCAGTGCAGCTCATGTGAAGGATTGCATGACGAAGGTTCAAAGACTTAGATATGCAGAAGAGACTTGCTACAATGGGACGTTGGTTATAAAGGCAATCAGCTCAGGTTTAGAAATAGGTGCATGCAACTGGATAATAAACAGTCCAAAGAGAAATATCGCTTATGTTTCAGGTTCCATCTTTGATTCTGGTCATGCAATGGACTTTGATTACCATGCTCTTCAAGGGAGTGATATGATATTATATTCTGATTGCTCGACTCTATTGACGACAGAAGATAATGAACAGTCAACATCAAGGTACTTTTGAGTATTACTTAATTGATTGTTTGGATACATCATATCAACTCATGATTTTGTGTGAATAATTTTAGACCCCATCCCAGAAAGTTCTTTGTTTTGTTGTGTTATTGACAGAAATTTTGTTGTGGAAATTATAGACAGAACTTTAATTTCCTTAAAGTATCTGGATTGTGAATGAGTTTCCTGTGAGTTCCTGCATTTGTTAGTATCTTGAAAGAAAATGTATATATTATTTGTAATCCCTGGAATGGCTTGATTGAACATGATGGCTTTTGTATGATTTGTAGTGATGATAACAACAATTGGGAAGAATTGACCAAATCCTTAAGTAATAACGATGAGAGTTCAGAGGAAAGGGAAAAAATAGCTTTTATTTGCTCCTGTGCCATAGATTCTGTTAAATCTGGCGGTTCAGTTCTTATTCCAATTGATCGAATTGGAGTTCTTCTTCAACTTTTAGAGCAGATTTCGATATTCCTGAATTCTTCAGGTCTGGAGGTATATGGTCAACCAACATCTTTTTATTCTTTTTGTAACTTTATTTAAGTGCACTTTTATAGATGTATACTTGCATATAACTTGTTGGAATTATCTAGCTTAGGGTGAGATCTCTTAGGGTGGGATCACATCAAGATGTGGGGGGTGGGGGGAGGTTTCGGTTCACATTCAATTATCGTAATCAAAATTGTATATATTAATAAAAAATAAAAATAAAGTTTAGTACGAATTCTAAAGTTTAACACCAGGATTTTTATTTTTCCCATTAGGAAAACTACAGATCTATGGTTGAGCATAGTTGAAACCTTGCCCTATCTCATTCATAAGGCATATTTCTTACAATCATATTTTATACACGTTGCAGATTCCAATAAATATCATCTCTTCTGTAGCTGAAGAATTGTTGGCATATACCAACATAATACCAGAGTGGCTATGTAAGCAACGCCAAGAGAAGGTACATCTTGCTTGTAAGCTTAATTGGTTTAAATTGTGTTGAACTCATGCTTGACTTATAGTGACATAAACTCCGATGACAGTTTGCTTTTTCATTTGGTGTGACAGCTTTTTTCTGGTGAGTCTTTGTTTGCTCATGTCGAACTCATTAAGGAGAAAAAGATCCATGTATTTCCTGCTGTTCATTCACCTAAACTATTGTAAGATACGAACTTGTCTTGATGTTAGAATATTTCTGACCTCATGGTGCAATGTTGTTAAAGGAAAATGCCAAATGTACACAATATTCTGTGAACATTCTCTTTTGGTTCAAGTTAGCATGCAAGTTTTAGTGTTCAAAATATTTTAATTAGTTTATTCAATAAAGTTTTTATATTTTATAGTCATTTGTGGGGTCTTCCTTGAATTCATGTAAAGACATTAGAAATTCTGTAGGGTTCACATGTGATTCATGTTTGCTGGACTTACAAGAAGCACTGACATTAGTTGCATAGAATAAATTGGCAGGAACCCTGTGTCGTATTTTGTCCTCACTGGAGTCTGCGTCTTGGTCCTGCTGTGCACTTGCTTCGACGTTGGTGTGGGGATCCGAACGCTTTACTTGTCCTTGAGGTACTAATTTATTCCCTTTATCTCTCTTATGCAGTATGCATTTGATTCTCTTTGTTTATAGATTATTTTAATTGGATGACACAATGAGTGTAACACCATTTTGCAGGATGAAACGGATGCTGATATAGCTCTCTTGCCTTTCAAGCCAATGTCAATGAAGGTTCTTCAGTGTTCATTTCTATCTGGAATAAAGTAGAGTTTTCTTTCTCCTTTTCTTTTCTTTGTATTTCAGTTGGGAAATACTCTTGTAAAGTCAAACAAGTAATTAGTTTGGATTTTAAGTTTACATTCATTCTAAATTTATCTCTTCTTTTGTAGGCTGCAGAAAGTTCAACCTCTGCTAAAGACACTCCAACCGAAATTAGTTCTGGTAATTCATCCAACTTATTTATTTATTTATTTTTAAATCTCTTTCACTAAAACCACCCGAACTCTCATTTGTGTAATTAATTAATTTTCTGACCTTTTTCTGTTCTTCATAAAACAGTTTCCTGAGGAATTAAGGAATCGCGTCCGTTTTACAAATGTAAATACCTTCTCAGTTTCTCACTATTCTGAAAATGAAACATTACGTCTACCTAGCTTGAAGGAAAGTTCAGAGCTAGAGATTGCAACAGATTTGGCTTCCCAGCTCCATTGGAGTAAGTTGAAACATAGAAACTTGAATATCACGAGACTAAAGGGAGAGCTCTTGATAGATCAAGGCAAACACCGGCTACTCTCTGGAAATGAGCAGGCCAGCTCCTCACAGAACAAGCCAATCCTACATTGGGGTTCACCAGACCCAGAAAATCTTTTGGCGGAATTGTCCAAGATGGGTATTAATGGACATGTCGAACAACGTATGACGGATGCTGAATCAGATGAGGCTTGTATTTTACATGTCCAAGATCCAAATAAAGCTTTGATTGAAGTCAGGGCAACAGGTACTATTATAAGTGCTGCTAATGAGGATTTAGCATCCCGCATTTTCGAAGCTATAGTAAATGTTTTGGAAGGCATTTGAATTTAGAGATTTTCATAATCTCATCTGTTGAAAATGCCTTTAAAGAAAATTGAGCTTATAAAAGTAGACAACAGATGATGTAATAGAATAGCAGTTTGATAGCCAAAACTTGGATAAATGGTAATTAATGTTTCATTCTCTGTTGTATTTATGGGTTGGATGTCTTAATAAATTGCAGTAGCTGATATTCATTACAAGTAAGAATGTGAGAAGAAAAAGAAAAGATAACATAGATGTTTTACAACTTGGGAGAAATTTTGATGGGCATTCCATGGGAAGGGAATGGGAGAGGATCCATGGTGATTGACTCATCGGGACAAAGCAAGGACCAATCGTATCGTTTTACAACGAAATGAACAAAAATGAGGATGTTCAACTTGGCCAGTTGGTAGCCAGCACAAACTCTTGGTCCTCCACCAAATGGAAGAAAAGCATATGGAGGTATGTGTTCTTCGAATCTACTTGGATTGAAACTTAGAGGGTCTTTGAAATACTCTTCATTGTAATGTGTTCCATATGCTGTCCATAACACCTGCACACACACCACAGATGCATATAGTCAGATAAGATCTTGAATTTTTCTGCTGATTTTGTCTTTTAGCGCTTCTTTTTCTTCGAAGTAGTAATGATGTATATATTATTTGTACCTTCCAACCTTTAGGTATGGTGAATCCATCATATTCAATGTCAGCAACTGCTTTTCTAAAAGAGCCAAAGATGGGAGGGAAAAGCCTCATGCTTTCGCGAGCAACTTGCCATGTATACTTCATCTTCTTTATGTCTTCCATTCTTAGAACCTCCCCACTCTTTTTTTCTCCCATTATCTCAGCATGTTCTGCCAGATTATTAGCTTCGATATGAGTTTAAGATTTCGGAAAAAAAGAAAATAATATGGAAATGATGGATAGTATTGTATGTGTACACGTACCTTGAAGGAGGAGAGAGTGGCTATTTGGGTACTGAGCCAACAATTTAAATGTCATGGCAATAGCGAAAGAAGTTGTATCATGAGCAGCGAAGACAAGCAGAACAACATTATCAATAACCTCTTCCTCTGTGATATCCCCGCGAATCATCCCAGCCACCAGTTGTGACAATAACATTCCTTCCTGATGATCACCATCTTTTCCGCCTTCCATTTCCTGTCTCTTCTCTCTCACGACTTTTACCAGCATCTTTTGTACCCCCATCCTTGCTTTCTTTGCTCTTGAGAATCTCGAGCCAGGAAAACTGATTGCCAGAGCAAAAACACCTTCCAAGACTCTCTCAAAGCTTTCCAACATTCCAGCCTCAACCTTGATCCCCAACAAGCACTCAAACACTATGGTAAACGTCAAGATCTTTGTCGAACGATAAAGGTGAAGCTTTTCTTGACCATGCCAGTATCTGTCCAGGTGAAGCTGAACTGAGTTGCATATTTTGGGCACCAAAGCCTCCATCCCTGCAGATTGGCTGAGGGTGGTGGATATCAGCCCGCGGAGAAACCGGTGCTGCTCCCCTTGTTTCTGCATGATACATTCTTGCCCCATCAGCTGAACCGACGAAGAAGGCCATGAACTTATCACCAACTTGAATTCATTCGACAAAACAAAACGATTGGCTTCAGCTCCATTCAACACAACTGTGGATGAACCAAATAGACTCGTCTTGAAAATCTTTCCATGTTTTGTTATCCGGGGTTGGAAAAAGTCCTCGAACAACCGGTTTTTTCGCTGAGCTTTGAAGAATTGTATTGTTTCACCAATCCAAGGAATCCCCATTTCTCCTGGTGGGAGTTCCTTCTTGTTTTTGCTACAACTTTTCTTGTGAGTCAAGAAAACTATGATGCACACCAATGCAGCAGCAGCAAAGAAGGAAAACACCCAAGAAACAAGATTGACAGTACTTGCACAAGCCATTGATGAGAGCTGTGGTGTGTATCCTCTATATGAAAATTATGTACAGTGTTGAGCCTATTTATAGGGAAAAAAACTGGGAATTTTTCGATGTCATAATCAGATGAACAGAAATTGAATTATCCATGAAAGGAAATGCAATTCAAGAAGTCAAAAGAGTTGATTATGTAGAAAGTCAACCAAGCATCCAGCATGAACTGATGGACACACTGCATGTGCCACCATCGTGATAATAGGCTCAACTCAACCGCCCACACAGAAGAACAACACGTAATCATCATAATTTATCTGAGGGATAATAGAAATCTCTGAAAGTCATTGTTTTCACACATTTTTTAAACACAAAATCCCCACAAATCTGCTATGTCCAATAAATAATCAAAATGGAATCATTTTCAGTTTCATCTCCAATGACAGCTGATGATGATAACAGGTTTACAACAGCTAAAGAAACAAGTTCATTTTCTTGAAGGAATCTGCTATGCCCAATATTATATAGAGTTCCTGATGGGTTGGATGTGCAAGAAGCACCAACATTACAAGGACTCGACTCATCAGGTGTAGGATTCTGCTCGTTTATCATACAGGATTCGACTTTCAGATCCCAAAAAAAAAAAAAACGTGTGACATCTCATAACTGATAATTGTTACTGGCACTAGCTGTCTGCATAGAATAGAATTGTATGACAGATGAGGCTTGTATCTTACATGTCCAAGATGCCAATAAAGCTTTGATTGAAGTCAGGGCAACAAGGTACTGTTATAAGTGCTGTCATTTCCTTTTTACAAACTCTGGTAATAAATGTCATGATAAAATATTTTTAACAATTTAATTGAATAAATTATCATCAGATGCTTGTTAGAAATATATGACACATCAAGTTCAATTATATGGCTTGAACTATCAATTCCATGATGGCAATATTACAAAGTTGAACACAAACACAACACAACAGTTTTTAACTTTACAATATTTTTATGGAAAACTAAAACCATAACAATCAATTTCGAATCAATCATAGACAAACAGATAGTTTCAAGTGTTGGATATGCAGGCAACACACTCACACAACTGTTATTCAAAGAGGGCCGGCCAATATAAGCCGTTCAAATGTCATTGATTCCCAAATGAGTCTCACAACAGAATGAATCAAAATCAGAATTTTGATCCAAGCAAGGTCAATAAGAAGTCCTTATAGTATCCTGATGTGTCACCGATCACCGATTTGTCGAGGTCGTCTTTGTACATGTTAGAGTACTCTTCTCTTACCTTCTTCAGGTCGACTTCAGCTCGAGTCACAATGGCTCTGTTTAGCGAATCCTCGTCTGTCCCAAGTCCAATAATGGAATTTCTTATCACCTGTACAAAACAGTTCACTCTTAAAAAAAAGTTTTAATATAACAAATGAGTTCAAATTGCCGAAAGATTGATAAAAAATCACCTCTGCAAAGTGTTTTTCTGGGGTGTCTATGCAGCAAATAACCTTTTTCAGCAGATTTTCCAAATCAGCATCCCCACAATTTTTTATGTCCTGCCAAAGAAAAAATATCTTGGAAAGAGTTGCTCAATGGAAGATAAAAAAAATAAACTTGAAAATAGTATATACACAATTAGCTGCAAAGCTGAACCTGCTCAATAGGATTTCCATAGTTTCTCTCGTAGCACCGTAAAGTTTCTCTAAGCTGATGGAAATTCCTGGTGCTAAGTATATATACAACCTGATCATGATCTAGCTGCTTTGCTTTGATGGCTTCATGTAACTTCGCTGCCTCAGAGTTGGCTACGTCCATATACACCATTTCTTTGTCATACCTGAAGGAGCTCACTAAACCAAGAAGAATCTGTTCAATACCAACATATCGAATCAATTAGAGCTTAAGCTACCTCTTAAGACATAAATAGGTGAAAAAGTAATTACAAATATATGGTTTGTGCTTCGTTGAGTTTGATACAAACACGAGACAAGACAAATTCTTATCATGAAGTGATTTCATTATATGTTTCCAAGTCGGTGTCAATTACCTTTCGTTTGGGGAAAGGGATTTCAGACACGATGTCTTCTTCGATTGAGCAATCGAAGAGAGAACAATAGGCCTCCCTCATGGCCACCAGATGGTAAGGAGATGTTGCACATGCTATCTCAATTATCACTTGCAGATGTTTAAGGTCTTTCCTCTTTCTCTTCAAAACTTCATTTGCCAGTTTCGCATCCCTTTCTGCAGGATCATATGTCCACAAAATCACCGCGTTCTGTTACACATCAAAAGCTCGAATTGTTACACGTTAACAGATGGATGATTGAGAACATTACTTGATAGAGATCATAAAAAAGTAATACTGCAAAAATTGTGGTGTAATTCAAAGAATTCGGGAACCATTTCCCGGACTAAAACTAGTATCCAGCTGCATACGTATGTATAAAAATTTAACACAACTATAATAACAAAACTAGTTATAATGTACCATTTCTTTGACTTGATTCAAAAGCTTGCCCTAACGTTACAGAGATGGTTCCGATATTTTCAATAATTTCATATTGACCTTTCCGAAAATTATACTCCCCTACTATTATATATATACAGTATATATACCATTTATTTTGATACACAATATAATCTATATAAATTTATCCTCTCAAAAACTTCAATTACATGACAATACCCAGAAATAAAAAATGTGATGCAAGTGAATAATTTGAACTCATTACAAATATAAGATAATAAGTGCAACTTGTTCATATTTTTTTCTATCAAAATCAAACAGAAACAAAGATTTTATTGAATTACATCAATGAGAGAGACATTGAAAAAGAACATACCCTAAAATCACCAGAGAGTTCAGAGTGGAGACGATCAATGAGACTCTCATTGTAAAGCTGCATGTAAGCATCTCTGATTTTCTTTCTCTGGCTTGCATTTCTGTGTCCCAACACCCATATCACCGCCGCCTCATCGGTTCCAAATCCTGCACACCATTTCACAACATTTTATCAAACACGTGAATTGCAAACAAATCAAAACACATCATTACAATTTACAACATATTTTCTATCATCCGATTATAACTAAAACATGAAAAAACACACAAACAGCCCAGAAAGGAAAATCACAAGAAATTTGAAATATACACAAAAATAAAACGAACCCAGATAGTAAAAATCGGAAAGGAGAGACCTTGGAAAGATTTTCTCAATCTCTCAGCGTCCTGGTTTGGAGTAAAAACAGCGTCTGGCACTCTAAGAGTACTCATGAATCCTTCCAAGTTTTCTTCTTTTTTTGGTGTTTTCTTTTTGAAGATGCAAGAACAAAAGAGATCCAGCGAAAAAGTTTGGATTTTTTTGTTGTTGATGTTTTTGAGTGTTTATTAACCGAAGAAGATCATAAATTGAGTGTTCTGTTTCAGTTTCTTTAGTTGTTCGGTTTGGTTTTATTTTCCCTCCTGATACACAGCTTGGATTGAGGAACTGTGATCAATTTTTGTGATTTGACCATATTACCCCTTCGAGGGCCTTTGGAGAAATTCTCAAAAGATTTCTTTAACTTCAATTTTCTTGCACTACTGTCCCTAGGTTTTTGGAAATTTACATAAAATTCCATTAGGTTTTTATAATTTGTCAAACCCACCATATAACATCGATAATATCAATACTATCATATTAAAATGAGATGTTAAACACATAACACTTTCAATGAATATGTAACTACTAACTACCCTGTTTTTGTCAGCACTTGGAAAATATAATTTATATAATCAAGTGGATAAGGGTACCCAAAAAAACACCAAAAGATGCAACGAATAAAAAAAACATGTGGTTTGATGGTTTAGGAAGTTGATTCAGTGTAGTAATTTTTTATATTCAAGTTACCATTGGTATATTATTATTATTTTTTTGATAAAATCTAAGTGACATTTCATTAAGAAAAAAATCTAAATAAAATAAAGAAATATAAATCGTAGAAAACAATAATAATGAAAAGCATAATTCAAGAGATTGAAAGATTCATATAAATATAGAAAATTTTCACATAAATATACATCAATGAAATTATATAAGTACGTTGAATGTAAACCATTCATTTTATATATTTTGAATTGATATATATTTATTTATCAAAATTCTTTTATAAATAAATAAATCATCTATTTTATTATTACTCACCGATCAAAAAGAAATTATATATATGAGATTAGATTCCATAATTTTATTTATATATTATTCAAATCCACGATTTTAACGAGATACGATTCCAACCGCAACTTTTTTATAACTTCCACGATAAAGGAGTTGATGTCAGATAAAGCTTTACCTTAGCTGCCATGAATCTTTTAAATAATTATAACTTTCACGATAATGGAGTGATGTCTGATAAAGCTTTACCTTAGCTGTCCATGAATCTTCTAAATAATTGTGCATGGCTCCACTTCTTTTCTGCACGTAATAAAAAATAATTACGATAGAATCGACAAGATTGTCTTATATCCTTCATTGTATTCCTCCATGTGAATAATTGACGTTACACACGCTTCAAAAACTAAAAAAACAAAACAAAAATCCAACATGAAAAATATAATTGTAACTAAAAGATAAAAGTACATAACATTGAATTATTCATCATAGAACCAAAGGGTTGCAAGCCTACCCCAGAATAAATAGGAAGTATGAATGCATCTCTTTTGTGGTTCTATCCTAGGTAAAAAACGAACTCCGCAACGTTGATGAATCATGATAACTCACTCTTTAACGTTATAAAATCGAGATCTTGTATAAGAAAAATGTAAATTTTGTTATAATAATTGAAAGTTTTAAGTAATTATAAAAAGGTTTTTTACATCCCATATTATATAGCCAAATCAACCGTAAATTATTTTATTTGGATTTGTTTCTTAAATATAAGATAGTTTACCATTGATAAAATAAAGTAAATGTATATATCTAATTCCAATACCAACTACATTCTAATATGATATGTCATATACAGAATCATTACCTGATATTCATCATAGAAGCAAAGGGTTGCATATTTGCATGCCTACCCCAGAATAAACAGGGAGTATGAATGTATCTCTTTTGTTGTTTTATCAAAGGTAAAAAAAATAAAAAATAGACTTTATAATACTGACGAGTCATGATAATTCAGTCTTTAATGTTATAGAGTCGAGACCTTGTATAAAAAAAATGTACATTTGATTATAATAATTGGAAGTTTCAAGTAATTATAAAAGGTTTTTTACATTTTAGGTAATATAGCCAAACCAAGTACCATAAATTACTTTATTTGGATTTGTTTCTTTAATATCACATAGTTTATCACTGATTAAAACAAATGTATATATCTAATTGCAATGCCAACTACATCATAACATGACTTGTCTTATATATATATAATCATTAACTAATATTAAAATAGTTGATCACTTGTGAAATCTTTAATGATTATTTTTAACTTGTTCATTATTGATGTGAATATATATAGTCATCATCTAACCTTCCTCTATATAAAAATAAATCGCACGTTCAATTACGAACAATATGAAATCCGTATAAGTTACTTGTATATATCACACCCTACACTCTTTGTAATGGGAACTTCTTTGGATACCTGATTGATTCAATGGTGATGATGATGAATTTGTAGAAAATCTGTAAGTGTTGATCATGCATGCAAGATCCACGAGTTTGAGTCCCCACCATCAAATGGATTGGTTTGGTTGATGGGATCAAATCGACTTTAATGTGTAACATTAAAATGTGGGTCTTGAGTTCTGATGTCACATCCAAATATCCAATAATACTACTTTATCTTTTATAATATGAAAATCACATGTTTCACACGTACATATTTTATTAAAATTAATAAAAATCTTCAATGGATATGATCATTGTCACGAAATGGTCGATATTATTTGTTTGTTATCAAATATCAATCATCTGTGATTATCAATTCATGCAAAATCAAGCTTAGATGTCTGATTTAAATACTTTGTACTTTTGTAGGTCAATACTCAATAGTTGGCTTTGAGAGAGAGAGAGGAATCCACAACCAATAGACGATCGCCACATACGATTATTTTATTCATAAATAATGGATAATTATTGTTGGTCAATATATGATTTATTTAAAAAAAAAACACATCTATTAATCTTCAAAGGAAGAAACAAAGTTTACATCAGCGATGGTCAAATATATAATTAGCTTAGTTGTAAAACACATTTTTACAAGCACATTTACCACGAGATCTCAATATATAATGATATAATTTTTATTAAATCATTAAATTATAAGATATTTTGGAGACCAGCCATGCACGTCTAAACACGTCATCTATAATATTCTTTAAAATATATATATAATGAGATACTCGATGAGGTGATATGTAACTGTTTCGATAAAAGAAAAAAGCGTGATAATTAAGGCTAATCGAATGAAATGCTTCTCACACCTTATTTCTTTAATAAAGTTATTGATTCAAAAATTATATATCTTTTTCTCCAATCCCAAAATGTAATAGATAAAAAAAATAAAAAATAAAAAATAATAAAGTTGTATAATTTCATTGATTGTGTTACAACGTAACATAATGCTTGATTGGCTAATCAAGGGGAAAAAAATAATAATTTTGATGGTTTACAATAATTTTAAACAAAAAATGAAGTATTTAGGGTAGATTAATCTTTCTAGTGCCTATCATATATATATTTTTCATTTGCAAATTTTGTTTCTTTAGCAGTGATAAAATGACATCGTAAACCAAACATTATAAATTCAGTTCTCCCCACTTAATATGAAATATATATATAACACTATGTAAGAATCGGTAATATAAGGTTGGTTTAGTAGTTTACCCCACACACCTTCATCACTATATTGTGGGTTTAAGTCTCTCCCCCATATGAAAATCCCTAATTATTGTAATATTTTTTTAAAAAAAAAAACATTGTGTAAGAATTAATAGTTTTGGGTCTATCAACATATTCATCAAAATATTAATACTAAGTTGAGCATGTACATTCATAAATTAATTAAGTTGAAGGAGTTTCATACCATAATTATCCATTAATTAATTAAATTAATCCCATTAAGAAAGTGACTTGATGAGTTGATGTACATTGCCGTTTGAATATTCATCGTAATTTAATATTTCGCTTGACTTATTTTTTTAAGGCCTTCTCTCACATCCATTGCGTAATCACACTTGTTTAATGATTTCGAAAGCCATGTGATGTTTTGGCCAAAATAATAAATTAATACATTTTCTTTTAATTGTATCTAGCTGTCAAGAATTAATCAAAGATAAAACCAATTCATGTCTATAAATCTTAGCAGTCTGGATTTTGTTTTTCATGTGTTTTTTTTTTCTTGCAGGAGAGAATGAGAATAGTCAATAATCAATAATCAATAGTTGATTGTCACATCCAAATAGATTATAGAATAGCATCTTCAAAACAAGTTGTCTGTGGAAAAAAAAAGATATAAATAAAGAGACGTTATATTAAAAAATAAATTCCTAATATAGTTATACATATTCAACCTCACACTGATGTGATAAAAAAAATTTAGACATTTGATTGTTTACTTTCAGACGGTCTATTACACGTCTATTTTTTCAGTTGACTCAATAAATATTTAAAATTGATATTAAATTTTCATATATTTTTAATAAGAAATAATTTTTTTAAAAAAAAAGAAATAAATGGACACTTCTAAATAAATGTGTTTTAAATATAAGTATTGGAAACCAAATTTTGAATTGATTGTCTATCGAGTCTATATTTATGTCACATTGAAAGTAAGTCTCTTGATATTGTTGTTATGTCAACGATTTTTGTTATGCAAGTCACTTTTACGATGCTATAATGGATTGTGAAAAAATCATATAACACATATGATGAATAGACCGTTTATTAAAAGATATATCTTTAATGCAGTCGTATATATTCAACCTCACGTTGATGTGATAAGAAAAAAATTATACATTGTTAATATAACCGTCTATTTTATAAGAAAAAAATTATATATTGTCAACATGACCATCTATTTTCAAACGACATGTTGCACAACTATTTTTTCAGTTGACACAGTAAGTATTTAAAATTGATATTAATTTTTCATCTATTTTTGATATAAAAATAATAAAAAAAGGGAAAAAAAATTAGACACTTCATTCAAAATAAATGTTTTTAAACATAACTACATAAGTATTGAAGATTAAATTTAAAATTGATTATTTATAAATCTATTAAGTTTATCTTTATACCATTTAAGAAATAAGTTTCTTATCATTCTTATCATATTTACGATTTTAATAAGTCACTTTTGTATTATGGATGGTATAAGTGACGTTGGATCTTGTAACACTGTCATTACAAACACTAGACATATATGTTAGAGTTGTTAGAAACTTTAAACACTTTGAATTGCGTAACTTTGTTGCTGGAGACATGCAATCACAATTGAAAATCTTTCCATACAGATACTAAATTTTCAAACAACCCATATAGTGAAAAATATATATATATTTGGTAGTTCACAGACAAATTTTAATATATATGTAGTAACTATATGGAAGCTCCCAACTAAGATCAACCCATATACAGTGAATAAAGAATATATATGATGCAAAAACGGTTTGTGTACCAAATGTTGTTGAAATTGTATCAAAAGATTTATTTCCTACGTGGTATAAAGATGTATTTAATAAACAATCAATTCAAAATTTAGTCTTCGAAGCTTTTATCTAAAACACTTTTTTTTTTAACGACGTGTCCATTTTTTTTCATGTTTTGTTTTTTATTTTATTTTCTTATTAAAAATAGATGAAAAATTAATATCGGTTTTAAATACATAATGAGTCAATCGAAAAAATAGTTGTACATCAGACTGAAAATAAATGATCATATTGATAATATCTAATATATTTTTAGATAGCATTAAACTATACCCTAAGTGCATCTCTAACCATGGTCTCTAAAATTTAGCTTTTTTTAGTCAAAAAGCTTTTTAGCTAGTAATATTTCATGGATCGCTCCAACCATCATCTCAATTGTATATAGTCATTAAAAATATTAAAACGATTTTATTTTGTTTTAAACCATATTCAAAATCGATATCATTTTTTTAATAACAAAATAGTTTAAAATATTTATAAAAAAAAAGAAAAAAGAAAAAAAAAAGAGCTTAAAATAACTCTCTATATTTAAAGAGTCCCTTGATAGTTCAGAGTCATTTAGAAAACGTTTTGAAGTGTTTTAAAACCATCTTCACTGACTATTTTAGTTAAGAAGTAGGTTTTAAGGGCCCCATTGAAAATGCTCTCAAAGACATATGTTCACGACTACAATTTTACTACAAGTTAAAAACATTTCTTACTATTGCATTGACTAAAACAATAAATGTAATTAATAGTTTCATTTTTGGAAAAAAAAATTGGTTGTTAACTTGTGTTTTTACGGTATAAGTTAACTCTATCCTGTATTTTTTATCACGTTAGTTTAAAGTTAAATATACATAACTGTATTGAAAAATAAGAATAATTTATTATGATTTTGTCATAAGTAACTCTTGAATCAAAGATGCTCTTATAAATAATTTTTCAATAGGTTATAATATAACCAAATATGGAGTCTGTATTTATGGAAATCACCAAAGTACCAAACTCATTTTTCATGTGAATCGTGTCTTACAACGGTAGGTGAAGCTTGACAAAGACATGAAAGGACATGTTGGTCATCTTGATTATACAATCCAAGATTCCAAGAATGGAATGACAAAGTCAATGGTCAACATAATTCATTTTAACAACATATTGGGGGTTAATCAACATATACATCAAATTTTGACGACTACACTGCAAAAAAAAAAAAGCACAATGAACTCTTCTTACAGTTTTTTTCACTTATTTATCATATTTAAATATTTACCGTTTCAATTAACATATTTTAATTTAACATTTCCCCTACTTATTTTCTTAATGACTCAATACATTTAATATTTTACAGACTTAGAAGCAAAAATAACATTTCATTTCACTCTCGAATAAAATGACCAAAATAACCTTTTAGGTGGATATAAATGTATCATGAAAGTGATGATCTCTTCACAGTTCACACTCAAATTGCATTACGTCCTCCAAGTTCTGAGTTCAGAGTTGATACACAGAGAAGAAAATGGCAGACGGGTTCGAAGCTCTCATCAAGGCTTTCTCTGGTTCTATATTTTTCAACATCTTGGTTTTGTTTGTTCATTTTTTTTAATTTACAGTCCTCAGTGAATTTTAATGTTGTAAAAAGATTAAACCTTTACAGTTCCTTTGTTTCTCTATGATGTTTGATTGCATTCCCACTTCAATTGTAGTGAAAACAGATTGGTTTTGATTGTACTTTATTGTTTCTGGTAAATCAAATGCATTGTGACTGTAATTTTTTCATCTTTGGTCAATTGGGAATTGTGATAATAATATTTTGCAATACTAAGAGTAGTTTTGTGAGTCACTAAGTGAAGATGGTAATTCATTTGGTATGGAATTTTTTTTCGTTACAATTGTTTTTGTATTGTTCATTCAATCAGGGGTTGGAATTGATGAGAAGGCAATAATTTCATTGGTGGGAGAATCACACCCTGAGTTTAGGCAAAATTTCAGGAAAGGGTGTCGCGATTTCTTCATTGAGGATGAACGTAGTTTTGAACGATGGGACGATCATCGTGTCAAGCTTCTCAAGCATGAATTCATGCGATTTAAGGTATATTTTTAACTTACTAGTTCTTTTTTAGAATTGCATTGTATTTTGGATTTTTGAAATTAACAAGATTGGTGTCGCATAAATGTTTGTTAGAATGCTTTGGTGTTGTGGGCAATGCATCCCTGGGAAAGGGATGCTCGCTTGATAAAGGAGGCCTTGATTAAGGGGCCACAAGCATATGGTGTGATTGTAGAGGTGGCGTGTACTAGATCGTCAGATGAGCTTCTGGGAGCAAGAAAGGCCTACCATTCTCTCTTTGACCATTCGATCGAGGAAGATGTAGCATCCCATGTTGACAACAGTGAGCGAAAGGTATGTAGCATCATCGGTTACAGGGTTTTCATATTAGATGTCTGACATTGGTCTAGTTGATATATCTCAGTAGGTTACACATTTCTTGAGGACTTTTTTCGCGTAATATGATATCCTGTTGATTAGGTTTTTGGTGCTTTGATCAGCTCTTGGTAGCACTTGTGAGTGCTTATAGGTATGAAGGGCCAAAGGTCAAAGATGACACTGCAAAATCAGAGGCCAAAAAGCTAGCCCATGCAATCAAAAATGCCGATAAGAAGAATCTTGTCGAGGATGACGAGGTAATAAGCATACTATCGACAAGGAGCAAGCTTCATCTCAAGGCAGTGTGTAAGCACTATAAGGAAATTTGTGGCAAGAACATCGATGAGGTATGCCAATTGAAAGCATTATAGAAGCAAGAATATCTTTATGTAAATTTTCGTATTCGTGATGTAGTGTTGAATTTTTCAGTTTCATCAAACACCCACCCTGCTAATCTAGTTCCAAATCCGATCTATGTTAAGTATAGAAACTGATTTTATTATTGACATAAACAGTTTTCATTTGACATTCTATGATGCTTGGTCCAGGATCTTGCTGCTGATATGATCTTGCTAGCGGCAGTGCATTGCTTATGTATTCCTCAAACATATTTCAGCAAGGTAAAATTACACGCCGTTGAACTTCTAAATTGACTTCCTGAGAGCTTTCGCTTTTTTTTGTCTTTTATGACTACCAATTACACATGCATCACTTGTTTTTATTCGTGTTCCCTTTTCAGATCCTGGATGCATCATTGACAAACAATGCTGATAAGAAGATCAAGAAAGGACTGACACGAGTAATCGTGACCCAAGCTGATAGAAACATGAAGGAGATCATTGAAGAGTACCAGAAACTATATGGAGTTTCGCTGTCCCAGAAAATCGAAGTCACAGCAAACGGAAACTACAAGGATCTATTGCTTACTTTGATAGCAAGAGGAAACTGATCGAGAAAGAAATTATCGAAATCCAGCTATCACCATTTCATTGAAATTGTTTGAGTTTGAGTTAAACAGAAATACAATTATGTTCTTGTCCTGGTCTTCTATTTTGTGTAAGAGTTTGTGTTTCCCAAAATATGACCTCAATAAAGCAGGCATGTTTCCATTTGTTAGCTTCAATATGATGTTGTAAAGTTTCTGTATCAGTCTTCAAATAACTTGATTGTTTTGTGTAAGCTGGTATCAGTGTTCTTGTTACTCTCATAAATACATAATTGGAAGATTTGATCATTGAAACTTGACACATTGTTTCTTTCTACAACATTCATTGTATTCTTGACATAAAAAAGGATGTGTTAGAGTACTTTATATTATTGTTTGGGTTCTTATCTGACACCTTCAGTTTTTGTGTACATTGGTAACTACATTAGCATTTGAAGATTTTTATTGTAAAAAAAAAAAAAGTTATCTTCACAGAAACAGAGTGATTGTTTGGGCTGCAAGCAATCTCTTCACTTTTTTTATTATATGGTTTTTGTAGTGACAAATATATTTCAATGGCCCAACTCATTTTGGAAAAATAATTTAAAAAACCTGATTAAAAAGTTAGATTATTTTAGGGTTATTGGGTCATTGAAAACAATTGGCAATTCAATCAGTAAAAAAAAATAAAAAAAATATGCCAGCAATTAGAATTATTGCAAAACATGAAATTTGACCAACCAAAGAGACAAAGATAATATTAAAGTTGATAAGGCCATTACACAAACTAAAGATTCATATTGTTGAAAAACACACCACAGCACTGACACAAAACACATAAATTAAAGACCAAAACACTTAAAAATAATAAAAGACACCAAATCACAACACCAAAGTCCAACTGAGACCACAATTACTTCATGAGAGCAAAGCAACTTATTAATTTTCCTTTCCAAGCAACGTGAGAAGGAAGGCCTCGTAGTCCCCAGAAGTGTCCTTGGCCACAGCTTGCTCAAGAGGTACACTGTTCCTCTTGTAATAGTACTCCTTGATGTCCTTCAAGTCCTTCTCTGCCCTGGTTACGATCACCCGAGTTAGCGCGTCCTCATCGGTTCCCACCCTCTTCACCGCGTTACGCAGAACCTTTTCAAAGTACTTCTTCGAGTCATTGAGGCACCGGATGGCTGTGCGTAGAGCTTTTGAAAATTCAGTACCATGATCATCACCTTCACCTAACAATTTCTGCGAAAATACAAACAAACCACCCGATTGAACATTAACCATACACATTCCTGCACAACTTTACTCAATCTGTACAACAATTTTGCATACCTTAGTGATGGAAGTGCCCTGATCGTCTCTATAGCAATTGAAAGTTGCCATGACCTGAGCCTTGCTTCTTGTGCTCACAATCCGAATAACTTCTTCGTGATTAAACGCCTTGTCTTTGAGGGCATCGTGAAGAATACCCGCCTCTGATTTCGCCAATCTAGCGTTGACCTCATCACCAGTGTACCTAAATGCAGTCACTAGCGCCACCAAGAGCTGTGACAGTACCACAACAAACATTGTAACCATATATATATATATAATTCTGACTATAGACACAAAAATTGTTGAAATGCAAAAATCACATGCCTTGCGGATATCGCCAGTGGTATGAGCAGCTACGTCTTCTTCGA